>CM038554.1:28677708-31364924 GCA_021527575.1 Ensete glaucum
AAACAACAAAAGATTCATGGACTTATGCATTAAATTGAATGACTAGGGGAACTAACATACAAAGACATGAAAACAAGAAAAGTGAAACGAAAATGAAACAAATGAATCATGATGCAGCAATACTGTTACCTGCGAGGTGAAGCTGATCTAGAATGAGAACGAAGAGGCCTCCTTACTGGTGAACGGCTACGACGTCGAGGCGGTGGAGGCGGTGGTGACCTCCGTGGTGGGCTCCTTGCTCGCCTTGGAGGTGATCTGAAATAAAAGTGACTTCATTAAGGAAGCTGACACAGGAGAAGAGTGGAGCTTGAATTCCTTCAATATATAACATGCATGCGTCATCATGAAGAAAGAAGCAAATTTAACTAACACTGTCGATTAAAAGAATAAAAGGTCAAAGAAGCCCTTTTAGTTAGATCAACAAGATGTAATAAACAGAGAATTATGAAATTTTTGTAAAAAAATTGTGTCAAACAGCAGGGCCAGACAATTTGGGTCTCAGGGTGCTGAGATTACACTTTAAACATATATGCTTAGAAGGCAAACCAGGATACAAGTTAGTATGACTGCATCTAACAAAAACGGAAGCCATTTGATGTAGGGCACAGATGTGAAAAACATAGGCTAGAAGAATCCAAACTTCAGTAGTCAGATTAGAATGTATACAAATATGGGAATGGCCAATAACTGGTCACAACACCTTAGATGTAGATCAGCACAAAAAAAAAAAACAACATAGAACCTGAAATAACAAGAAATAATACACAGGTGAACTTGGATTGAACTGATTAAGCTTTCATTCATCTCATTTTTGGTAAGATAAACTGATTAAGCTTGCATGCTAGT
The DNA here is from genome assembly GCA_021527575.1 of Ensete glaucum. Classification (NCBI taxonomy): domain Eukaryota; kingdom Viridiplantae; phylum Streptophyta; class Magnoliopsida; order Zingiberales; family Musaceae; genus Ensete; species Ensete glaucum. Next base: position 28,678,555 of record CM038554.1, read on the forward strand.
TGCGCCAAATTAGTGCTGTTACCTTAAGGCATCAGTAAAATCTACTACTAGAGACTAAACTATTTGGAAATAGACTCCTATTCGTAGGGTTTGAAATTCTCCTAATAGGATATACTATTCTATACACCTATATAGGTAACAACAATCTCATATGGGAATCACAATAAGATCAACCTTCAAGTAAACCTCCGTCTATAATACAACTGATGAAATTGTTATTCTAGCTACTGGTCAGCTATTCATACATACTAGAGAAACTGCTCCTGACAGGCCTAATTGCTAGAGATTCAATTCAACAACTAATATTTACAGCAAATGCCATGCTTGAAAACAAATTTGTGGTAAAAACGTAAATCTTTACTTATGTCGACAAACAATTGTGTAAAATGAGTTACTACCTCACTGAATGATTCAACAACCTAGGAAGAATTAAAATCCTAGTGAAGTTGTAAGCTATAATGCCAAAGGATAGGACATATGTAGGAGGCAAGTCTTGACACTTCACAGTGACGAAAACACATGTATAGCCCAGAAATTTCTCATTGATCCTTTATTATAATAACAGTCTTTGGAATACTTAAATAGAAGAGATCAGTTGGAATAACCAAGATGTCCAAGTCGACAAACACAGATATATATCCAAATAATGTCAGCATTGGTAATATTGACTTGTATCCTCCAGGATACACACACACACACACATATATATATTATATACATACATATACACATATTTTACACACATATCTATATATATGTCAATTTCTGCAACCAATTATGACATAATTGTTCCCATATATATATATATATCATTTTTTACAAACCAAGAATGTTCAACATCATTGTCTATCAGATAAGGACTGACAAAGAAAACTTAAAAACATGATAACCTTACATAACTAATTTTTAAGAGAAAGTATATCAAGGTGGTCTTCTTTGAATGAGATGTAATAATCAATAATATTCATAATTTTTGCCTAAACACAGCCCAAAAGAGCAGAACATGATCATGAAAAATAACTTACCGCCTCCTAGGAGGAACAGGGGAACGTTTACGAATAGGACTCCCACGTCCCCTTCTTGGAGAAATCCTACCAACATATACAATTATATTAAATACACCAATTGACAAAATGGAAAGAGACGAAAAATTCATGCAATTAACTAACTGAACAGGAGACCTATGTCTTCGAGCAGGAGAGGGAGAACGTCTTCTAGGAGATGCTGCTCTTCTTCGAGGTGGTGTTTCACCACGACGACGCAGAGGAGAATCTGCCCGGCGACGAACAGGAGATTCAACACGACGGCGAGGAGAGGAATCAGGTCGGCGTCTGGGAGAGTCAACTCTTCTATTTGCAGGAGGAGATCGTCTCCGTGTTGGCGATGGTGGCTTTCGCCGTGGAGAAACTAATAGATAGAATCAGGACAAGAAGATAGGTTTGTGGAATCTCAGTTCTAAGAAAAGCAAACAAGACAATTTGTTATGTGATATATCAATTTTAAGCCATAGTAATAATCTGAATGTAAATAAAAGAGACTGAATTTGTGCAGAAGAAAATTTTCCAATGGAGATAAGAAACAAAGCCTAGTAAGTTCTAGATACTTACGCTCACTAGGCCGCTGAGGGGCATCTTTTTCAGCAATTGTACCAACTTTATCTCTAGCTGGAACTTCCCGCTTTGGAGCTGCAGGCATAACCTTTGGAGGGGAAGAAGCCTTTTGGCGTTGTGTTAATGTAAACCTTACACGGACAACACAACCATCAATTTGGCCCTGCAATATATGCAGTGACAAAATAAGATGGCATGAATTTTCTTTCACATTCTTCAAGTGGAAGTAGGGAAAATTAACATACACCATCCATGTAAAGAAGAGCCTTCTCAGCATACCCATATCCTCGAGGAAGATTGACCTGAATAGCACATATAACATGCGGTCATATGAAAAATATAGCATTTATGACCAGGGATCACAGAATAAAATTCGTTGACATACCAAACGGTCCATCGCCAGTTCAACATTAATTATCTCACCAAAATTACCTACAAAATCACTAATGGCATCATGAACTTTCTTCCCCATAAACTGATCATAATGGACAAAAGAACTCAAACAGATGTAATACAGATCAGCAAGTTGTCTGAAAGCACCAAAATTTATGGAAGCCGTATCAATCAATAACACTAACTTGAAAGTGTCGCAAAGCGATCAAAATGGCTCAATTAAAAGGAGATATCGCCGAAGAATAAATTGAAATCAATTTCAATTGTGTTTCTACAAAGAAAACTCTCATCTGATAATCTGATTTAGTTTATGAAAAAATAAGATATATTACCTAAGCTCAATGCTCTCTTCTGAATCTACTTCTGTATCATAGAGATATGAAAATACTACACAATCCCACATCTCTTGATAACAGATCATCAATTACAAACATCAATGAGACCTCTACCACATCGTTGTAATCTCAACTTCAACTACCATAAAAAAGAGATTCAATATGCGTATAGGACAATGCTAATAATTAGGCAAAATGAAATGAGAACTAATAAGACAAAAAGTATAAATGAAGATCTGATCCACCTATTCATACAAAGATGCAGATTAAATTGGTTCACCTATTCATGCAAAGAAGCAATTGAATATAGAAGAAATTAACTGCAATGCAAGAAAAAGTTGAGAACTTAAATGGTCTTTACATCAATGCTGATACACTTCAACAAAGTTAAAAAGCCAAATTTGTATATCAACTACGTAATCTTGAGAACACAATTTTTGACAATTTGAAGGGAAGATAAAATCAACTTACCAAAAATTTCTTTAAGATGGGCTTCATTTACATTTCTTGATAGGTGATCAATGTGAAGAACCACAGTCTCGGGTACAGGAGATGCTTTCCTGAAGCAAAAGCAAATTCCATCTTGTCACATTACTTTCGATTTTGAAGAAAATTGGGCAAGTTCCCTCCATGGGAATCACTATCAACAATATCAACTGTAAAGATGTACATACCAAATGATATTTTATCCAGAGAAGAGCACAGACCCATAATACTGGAAGTTATTCACATTTTGTGGTTTCTGATGACATGTATCTGTTGATCCTCTTTCTCTCACATCTTAACAACTTTTTAATCATTCTTCCCAAGTATGTTATTTTTACAATGTATCAGATTTCATTTGAACAATGTCAGAGCAAAACTACTAGTCTTGGCAATAATAATATGTGGATCATATACATATTGTAAATTGTAGCCATTTCTCCTGCATTTTGGAAGCTATTTGCAAATAATGGAATGCCAGAAAAGTTCAAACAGGAGTACTACCATGATCAGCATATGTTAAACCTGCCTAAACTGTAAAGACAGCCCACAGAAAAATCCCAAGTTCACAGTGCAGTTTGATCAATAATCACTGTACAATTTTGTTATTGTTATGTTTTTTTTTCCTAGACATGTTGTCATCTGTTTTATAGCAGCATTATCGAATGACTCCATTATTGTTATAACCGCAAAGGAAAGATATCTACAAATTATCACCTTCATACTGTAAGCCTTCCTCTAAATCATTGATTAATTCTCTATACTATTTTTTTATTAACAAAAAAAGAAACCAAGATGTGTGTAGAGCATGTGGTCAACAGAATCACAACTTTGGGAAAGGTCATGTGGGATGGGACAAAACAGGACCATCCTGAGACCAGTGATAATCAACTACAAGCAGCCTTAATGAGCTTGAACCAGGATATCTATGCTGCTTCCCTCCATTTTAATTCAATCCCAGGTTTCAGATATTGTGGGGTCAGCATGACAATCCTCCTAATTGAGATCGCCCAATTTTCAAATCATGCATGGAGCCGAAGTTGTGTATAACAAAGCAAGGACAAAAAAAATTTAAATGTAATCATACCGTGGAGGTGATGCTTTTTTTGGTGGTGGTGATGGCAAATGGCCTCTTTTGCCAGCTGCAGTCGGACTGAGATGACAATCATCATGGATCAAACAAATTATTCCATGGTAAGTGACAATGTCTTAAAAAAGTCGATCAAAGATGTACATAATAGTTTACTACAAAACATATTATTGTAAACTTATTATAACTAAACATAAGAATCATTCAATAGCATAAAAACTTGTTCAAAGGGTGCAAGAAAAAACCTAGTATTATGCAGAAACCCAGATGAGAAACAAGAGGTGCACGAAAGCTATCCGGAAGTCATGTTCATAGCAAATCAAGAAAAACATAACAGCAGGGACAGTCTTAGAACCACCAACAATCAGGGATATACTGCTTGCTTTAATAGACACTAGGTTAATGACAAGAAAAGGAAAAGCCTGATCCAGTTCCAGGAAGAATATCATGCCATACCATTAAATTCAATGGTGATAGTTAGGAGAAAGTATCATTGAAATGTCCGCATTGTAATCATCAGATCACACCCCCAGCTTAATTGTAGCTAGGTATGGAAGAAGATATGATAGAACCAAGGTCTGTAATTTTGGTCAGACCAGTTCATAACAGTTACTATTTACTGACCTGACCATGAGTGAACGGAAAATTGCCAAGTGTACAAGAAGAGATGATAGATTCAGTTTGCAATTTCAATCAAATTGGTCTGCCCTCATCGGTATCTTACCAATTTGATCATATATTGACAGACCAGACAATTTTGCCTGGTCTTGGTTCAAACTTGGCATACTACCCATAAAGGTCATCATACCGTGTAGGTTGGCCCAAATATTTACTGGGTATTAGGAAATCAGTGAGAAGTTACTTTGCATTTGTTTGAGATTGACACCAAAGTTAGATCAACTAATACTATTTACCTTGTCAAGAACATACTACTCCCACCACTAGAGAACATATTTAGCATCAAACTAAAAATGGATTTACTTTCCTCCCTCACTCCTAAACACACACCCTTTATCCTTCTAATCTGATCAAGAGAAATTCGTATTTTGACAATAATGTGCTTTATTCTCACCAAGAGCTTGTGCTAATCAAACACTTATCATCTTTTCCAAGTTCTAACCCTGACGACTCTTCCCACGCAAGTTTTGTGCTAAGCAGAAAACAAAGACAACCACTCCAAAGCAACCTGAGCAAATCCTATTACTATAACCCACAAAGAAAAAAGAATAAATAAATTAGAACGAAATATTTCATACTACCACACACACTAGAAGAAGACCATGAACAGACTAGCGAACCTGGAACAAAGAGACATTTGTCCAGGTCAACAATCAGATTCAAAACCCTAATTCCTTCAGAGGTCCAGTGCACTTCTAACCGTAAATAAACCATAAGAACAATAATTAGACAGCACTGACGCACCTCCTTCTCTGCGGTGGAGGGGACCGGCTCCGGGAGCTGGCGCTTCGCGAGGGCGACGAGGACGAGGAGAATGACCTGGATCGAGATCGGGAGCGGGACCGCGACCGGGAGTCCGAGCCGGAGTAGGAGCGGGACGGGGACGAAGAGCCGGACGGCGACGCCGATGGGCTCCTCGGCCTAGCTCTGCCGGGTTTCGCCATAGGTGCGGCGGTCAGTGGAAACGCTAGCGGGAAGGCAAAACCCTAGAGAAAAAGTGAATAGTGTTTTGGGCTAATACAAACCGTAGGTAGCACGAGAGTCGAGCGGTGATCGTACCACCTTGTAAAGGCCATGTTCTACCATCGTGCTTCGCTTATGTTTGATCATAATAAATGGACGGTGGATACTGGAAGGAGGTGAAACTAGCATTACCTGCCCAACCTTTGATCCAATAAAAAATAATAATAATAAATGTAACAAAACTGTAATATAGAATATGACTTGTTTTTTTACAATTTTGCCATTATAATAAGCTATGGAAGATATGGCCTTTGATGGGCATGAATTCGATCAAGTACATATATATATATATATACACATTACACCGTACTTTTTTTTAACGTTTTCTGGCATAATATCTTTAATTCGAAGAATAAAAAGACTCGGAAGAATCCCAAATCTTAACTATTTACATTGCACGGCATTAAAAATGGATAGATTTTTAAAGGATAACATGATGTCTGAAATCTTAACAATTACTCTCGTCTTGAACTACATTATACATATTTTAAAATTTGATGCAATTGTATTCGAAATAATTTCAAATAAGTGAAAACTATATGTTCCCTTTCAGGATTGTTTCAAATGAACACAATATTCTCCTTGATATTTATTTTTACTGTAATAATTTTATTATCTGTATTTGACACTTTATTTTGCATTAAATGTATAATAAATTTGGACGAGAAACAAAAGCGCTGAATAAAACCCCATAATTTATATATTTGTACTGATGATTGAAAGGTGTATTTTTTTGACGAAAATAATGACATGTTGAATAAGATTTTTTATTATAAATTCCTATGATTTCCAGTTGCATATTATACTCATAGTTGAATCGATTCACTCGTTAAGTCGGTTCACCTTTTTTGATATAGGTTATTTATTGTATGGCAGACCATTTAACCTTTAACTATTGTTTTTGAAATTAATTGTACTATGTAATAAAAAATAATTATACTATGCAATAAATTTTGAAAAACAAAAGAGAGGATTAAGTAATAATTAATTATACTATGTAATAAAAATTAGAAAAAAAGAAAAGAGAGGATTAAGAAAAAGTTCGAAATTTGGAGTTTTTAAGGTAAATCGTCCAAAATATATGGCATTTGCAATTACTTGTTAAGCGGGCAAAAGAATAATCTAAAATGGGATCTCTTCCAATTCATATTGCAGAAGCCGATGAAAGATTAATCCCATGAGTGGATACGATTAGTCCAGATGGGGCTTACATGATCGAACGGTTATGATGTGCGATAGGAGCGGAGGAGAATGGAGATGAAGGAATTTGAGAGAGAGTTACACGTTTCCATCCTGGAGATGATCCCATCTCATACAAACCATGTCTCCCGTGAAGCGGAGCCCCACGCCGCTTCCTCAGCAGCGCGACGCTTCTGCCTTCTTCAAACCGCCGCCGCGGTCGCACAGAACGCCGACGCTTCGTAGAGCGAAGTACGAAGAAGCAACTCGCGGCCTTGCGGTTGTTTACGGAGATGCCTCCGAAGGGGAAGAAGTCGGCGAGGGCTTCACTGCCGGTTGCCGCGGCCTCTCCTTCCGACCGATCTCCTCTCTTCACCAGGACGCCGATGGATCCATCGCGAGGGTCTCCGGCAGGCGACGATGACGGAGCTGTTCATCGCCGCCTCCTCGCCGCGGCTGCTTCCAAGTTCCCCACCCTAATATCCGAAGACCGCACCTTCTGCGGACGGATCACCGAGACGGAGTCGTCGCCCTCCAACGGAAGTCATGGGAGGGTCTGGCTCTCCTCGGCCGCCATGATCTCTAACTCCATCGCCCCTGGTTCTATCGTCTCGGTACTTTACGGGGCTTATTTGTTTACTTATTATTTTAAAGCGCATTTAGTTGTAATTTCCTATATGCTTTTATGTGAATTCTTTACTCTAAAAAATGAGTAGAGAGCTTGATTCAACAATTCTGTCTATTTTTCCGTTTTAGCTCCAATTTATAGCACATAAAGCACTAAAAACATCATTTGCACGAAGTTTAATACTGAAGAACTAGTAGTTATATTAGTGACAGCCTTCATAACGATAAAAAGAAAACTATTGTAATGCAGGAACAAGTAGGTAAAGTTCCACTTTTCCAGCCCTTCAAAATTATCAAAAGCAAAATCAAATTCAGCTTCGAAAATAGATTGTTTCCAAAACACCGCTTATTCAATTCAGTCCACATATTATAGACAAAATAAGCATGCTACCCTGATGGAAGGTACCACAGATTCCCACTGCCATTGTATACCAATAAATCTCTTATTTTGTAGAACCCCACATCTGTGTTGCTTTTACAAAATCACTGCAACTCATTCCATACTTTATTTGAAACTTTAAACTCAAATGCCGAATGAGTGACAGGTCTAGAATATATCGTTATCTTAATTAGCTTTCCCTCCATAAAAAACATTATACTGATTGCTGAAGAAACTTTCTGCAACATCCTTTCTCTTGTTTACAATCTGTTTTAAATTCTTAATTGCAGGACAATGTTCAGGGATTTTTTTTCCTCTAAACGGATCCTGCGCCAGTCTTTCTTCTGTTCTCTCTGTATAATACATGAACTCGGTGTCTTTAATCCGAAATTGAATTTTATGAAGGGAGCCATATTGCTATATCATCATAATAAAGAATGTAATTGCGTAATATGTGCTGTTCCACATTTACAGGTTAAGGAAGAACTATTTTTTATTCACAATTAAGTCACCATTGTATGTTCTTGAATCACTGAGTCACACATTGTTTCCATTTCAAAAAGCTTCCATAATTCCAGGTTTTTAACTCCAAACTACCCCTGATCTTTAAACATCTCTCTAGCTTTTGATTCCATATCATTCCAGATGAATTTCTGCAAATTTTATATACTTTATAATCTTTTTGGCAGAATAAACAGGCTGCACTACCACACGTGTAAACTGAATGCTCTGAATTGACTAGCTCTAATCTTCCTGCAAAGCATTCTTGGCATTGTTGTTTGAATGTATTTCACATCTGAGCTTAAAAGGTCTAAAAGAATGCTACTTTTAGTGGCAATACCTTTTACATATGCCCTTTTAGTTCATTAGAACTTTGCAATTCTATCCCATAATCTCACTTTGGTTGTGACATATTTCATGTTGTTCCTAGTCATTTTATCTTATATATTAATCATAACAAGTTATTGTATGTTAAGTCTTCTATATCGTATGTTATGTCTTCTACTGTTCAATTTTTTTGGTCTCGTAATTAAGGTTTAAGGTTCAGGGTTTTGGTCTTGCTAGGCAACCTATTTTTACGCATCTTAATACAGTTATACATATTTTGCATCTAAAATTGCAAATGGATTTGGGGCTCAAAGATTGCAACGGAATGGTATCTTGTAATAAAATAAAAATTTTATCCACCAAGCATTTCGGTTGCTTCTTTCCACTAGTGCACTTTGTCATGATATATGTATCATCTTATTTTCTGTTAGTGTCTTTTCATATATTGGTTTGAAACTTTCAATCATCTATCACAGATGCTGTTGATGCTGGATGGCATGTAACATGCCAGCACAATAATTATTCAAAAAGATTTGCTTGTTTTGTCTTTGAAGTTTTTCAGGTTGAATAATGATTAAGTTACTTTGTTGACAGGTATCACTTCCTATCTCAGGCAAAGCATATCTTAACAACTTCCCACTTGATACTTTAGCTGAGGAATGTGCTCCGCATTTTGGCTCGGATGTTGATGGTTATGTGGCCATCAGACCAGGAAGTTACTTTGCAATTGCATCTGTATTTCCATCTCTCAAGGTATTCTGTTTCGACTATCATAATCTTTCAGCATATTTTCCTACTTACCACCTGTCATGTCTGATATAATGTACCAAATTGCTTATGTTCTCTTTTTATTTGAGGCTTTTTTCATAATTAATTCTATTCCCAATTTTAAGTTGCTGTTTTGTACCAAATCATTTTTAAATGTACCAGATCATTTTTAAAACTTATCTCTGTCTGCAATTTATACAATAATAAACTTCATTAATATTTGCAGGTTCTTAAGGATGGAGTAAGACTGTCATGGGGTCTTTCATGCACCATTGGCTCTCCTGATCTGGGTAGGGCAGTATTTATTTGCCCTATTGAAAAATTCTCTATGCCACATTCTTTAAACAATTCTGATACTGTTGCTCCTTCGGACTTGTGTCAATGCAAGGACCTTTACCTAAATCTGGTGATGTCTAAGGCTGGACTAAATAGTTGCAACAAAGAACAATCAACCAGTAATTCTGGTTTGAGCTCACATTGTCTTTTAACCAGAAATGGTGAGGTTGCATCACCACAGACTCCATCTCATCAAAGAAAACTTGCTACAACTGCTGACTCTCCAATGTACTTGAGAAAACCTCATACTCTTCTACCAACTTTAGATTCACCTTCTTGCTTGGATGTGTCTTTTCTAAATTTGGCATTAGCAGATGAGAAAATTAAGGAGTTACTCCAGATATATTCTGGCCGGTGGCTTTGTGGCCGTCATTTGCTGAAGGGAAACTCTGTGAGCGTTCCAATATGTGGACAAATCTGTACTTTCCTGGTGGAAGGTGCTGATATGCTATTGGCTGGCAAAGAACTGGATTCTGAGAAGAGGGTTTTGCAGCCTGATGAGATACAGATATCTAGACCTTTAGATCAGCTGGATGCTGTAATAATTGTTAATTCAACAACAAAAGTGCATCTGTCTGATTCAACATCTTCAAAGCAGGAATCCTCAAATGAAGTAGGTTCCATGAATGAGCAAGCAAGAAGTAAAGTAGTTTTTGATAAGGAAAAAGTTCCAAAATTGGGTGGTTTATCCAAGGAGTTTGCAGCATTAAAAGAAATTATCTTGTTCTCACTGGTTGATCAGGATTCTCTCCCTAGGTCTTCATTCCAAACCTTTGTGTCAATTCTCTAAATCCATTCCCGGTTTTGTAATTGTTTTTCTATAACTAACATGCTTCATTGTTGTTACTTAAAAGTTCACTGACATTTGTGTAGAAATTTAATATTCACGTATCTTAAATGTCTATGATTCTATCTCTAGTTGGATCTAAAAGGCATAAAATTCTTGACAAAAGAAAACTTCAATGAATTAGCTCAAGTATTGATAATTATCACAGAGATACAATTCATCTGTTGTTTCGAATACGCTTCCTAATGTGATTGCAATATAGTTATCAGATATTAGTTATATGATTGAAGATTATATAGGTTGTGGACCAGATCTTTTTAGATGGACATATACTGTTTTACAAGCAGCAAGTTCCAGAACGTATGATCTTAATTTTTTATTTCCTGACATGTTTTGACCAGTCATCATCATATGCCTTTTTCAGAATATATGGGATGTAAATGGACATATTACTTGGAAGTTTATTTGTACACTTTGACGGCTTAATGTTTGTGTTTTTCTGTTTGTAACATGTTTGCCCTTCTTTAGTTTTGTCCTATATACAAATTAGCCTTGTTATTTGTGGCAGCAAGTTATTGATTCACAAGGTTTTTTTTTTTAATATATCATATAAAAAAATGAAGTACACGTGTACCTGTTGGTCCTATATTTTGCCTTTGTTGTTGTTGGAAGCTACACTGAGTGCTTTGCTTATTGTTTCCCATGAATTGCAGTTCTCAACCTCTTGGATATGCTAGAAGTGATGCTTTTTTTTTCTAGCAATAAGATTGTATATCCTGCATTTACATAGTGTGTTATATTCACAACTGTCACCTTTTCCGATTTTGAATATTAAATCTAGGCAATAAACTTTTTTTTTTAAGTCTAGTGTTCTTTTTCTAAAGGGTGAGCCTTGGCATCATGTTTATGATGCTCCTTTCATAACATATAGGAGCCTCATGCAGTGGGCTGCCCTTTTATTTGGTCTTTTTAGCATTAGCATTCCCTGTAGTTCATCTTGACTTAGTCAATTGTCTTTGCTGGCTTATCATTTGTGGAACATGAATGTGTGCATATAGGATTTTACTAACAGATGATGAGGATAGACCAGTGTATTAATTCTTAGAAACATAGTGAAATGGATACACACTAAGAGGTGTATAAATTATACATATGTCGAAGCATCACATGCATTGTTTTGTTCACTGTTAAAAGTATGTATTTACATATCATGAGAAATGATAATAGGTAAAGAAATAGCATCTCTTACCTGCTCATCATGAAGGATGTTACTTTTTTTTTTTGAAGGGTGTTACTTTTAGCTATATAGTTTTTCAATAATGTAGTGAAGATAGACCTTGTGGTAAGTAAAGTTAGATAACTTTTTTGTTTTATTAATCATATTTTAATTCCTAATATGAAAAATATATAAAAATGAAGACAAAATAACTGAGCACTGATCCATTTCGTTCACAATCAGTAAATTGATATTTATATCTTTTTTCTAGGCAAAGAATCTTTTTTTTATAATGAGTTTAGTAAACTTCCTATCTTTTTTCTAGCCTATGGATTCTTCCTAAGATCAATTAAAAATTGTGGACAAAAGAGATATGTGGAAGATTAGATATATTATGTGTATTGGCTAGAAACAAAGTTCACTTGTTAGGACTTATTAATGTCTATATTAGTCAAATGAGAAATTTCTAATGGAAACCATGAAATACATACAAGTCTCTTTATGATAATTTGTGGTAGTAAGTTCTGTTTATTATTGTTTTATTTCTATTTGGTTAAATAGCTTCCAAATTTGGGGGTCCATTTTGTCAGTTTATTTGTGCTTTCAAGATGAGACTACTTATTATGACTAGTTTTTACATCTCTCTTCTCTTTCACTCTCTTCAAGACATGAAATTTTGAGGGATCCTTGAATTTTTGTATGCGTTTGAAGTGCAAAAAGTAAGGCAAAGCTTTCTACTTGCCAACTAACATTATAGGGTCTTGAGCTAGTTACTGTTACCAAATTTACCTTTGCTTGGAAAATTGACACCTCCTTCAGAGTTCAGAATATGCACGTTGTTAATCAGTCATGGAACTCGTCAGTTCTCTATGGCGTAATGGGATGTTAATTTTACCAATGTATTATTAAGTATATGTGCTGTGTTTTCTTTAAGTGCTTGGAATTTTTTATGTTTGTCAACACGTCAGTTTTCTCGATACCTTGACTGTCACATTGCATCTTTGCTGTGTAAATTCTATCTGTTTCCTTACTCTTGGTGTTGTCATTTCATGTCTGCATAATAAACCCTAATTATAGTGTCTCTCATGTTTCTTCCTACAGTAGATAAATGATTTAGAAAATATAGAAATTTTGAGCAGCACTTAGTTCATATTTGTTGATATTACTTAGTCATAGATGTTTTTAACTTAGGTACAAAGGGGTGCTCCTTCATGGGCCTCCTGGCACGGGAAAAACATCACTGGCAACTTCTTGTGCTCGTTCCGTTGGTGCTAGCCTTTTCTCTATCAATGGGCCTGAGGTCATTAGTGAATACTATGGAGAATCCGAGCAAGCACTACGAGAAGTTTTTTATTCTGCCAAACAAGCTGCTCCTTCTGTGGTTAGCTATATCTTCTGTAGGCCGTAACACTGTTATTCTTTTTCTGTTATGCATACATGAATTACATCATATGATCTAATTCTATATGATTTTTATGCTTCTTTTCTGCTTTTCTGCCTGGTAATACATTGTACTGGATGGAGGAATAAATTCTGAGATGCTTGGAGGTTTATGGACCATTTTCCAGATTTGTATCTTGTAAATACCTTTATTTTAAACTCTAAATCCAATGTTGCACACTATTAGACACCGGCCGTTGTCGAGTAGTAATGATCGATTTTGCCGTCGGCGGTCGATTTTGAGCGGTATTATCCGAGGGATAAAGAAGAAGATGGAAAAGAAGAGGGAGAAGAAAAGGAAGACCCTAGAGTCCGACGCTGCTCTCCCGATCTTGATCCATCGCTCACGGGCGATTTCTTCTCCCCGCGCAGGGAGAGGAAATGCCTCCCCGCATAGGGACAAGGAACGAGGCGACGTCACTTTTTTTATTATTTTTTGAACTTTATTATATATATATATATATATATATATATATACGTACCGAGCAGTATGTGTAAGCATATCATACCGAACTGAGCTCGGTATGTTAGTACGGTACATTTTGGAGAACCTTGCTTTTGATGGTGTAGAGTTGTGCTGGTGATTGAATAATGAAAATACGTGTTGCATGTGAGCCCAACTAGCATAAGTTTCAGCTTTGAAATTGTCATGGAAAAAAGGACCTCTGGTGATGGAGATTGGGGATTAGTATGTAGTTACATATCAAGTACAAACTGATCCAACATAATTTTTTGCTCACGAGGGAAAAAAGTAGGGTGTATGTTATATAGCACATTGCTACGATATAAAATCTGATATCTTTGATGATCAAAGGAAATAATTTTTATCTGAGAATGGAAACAGGGAAATGTAAGGAAGGGAAAGATAATAGTCGTGAAAGATAATAGAAAAATAATAAATGTCTCACAATTGTACACTTCTTGTGCATGGATGATGAAAATTTACAAACAATAATGAAACATTATTTCTCACAATCACAGTAAGCACACATAATATGGGAAGAAGAATTTGATTCATTCAAGCATCCTATGATTTTTTATTATAATCTCTTTTTCTCCTTCTATATATCCCGAGTAGAACGAAAATTATAGACATGAGGAAGAATAAAATAACATCTCATAGTTCAAGACATTAATAATCATTGCATCTTCGTTTTCAAGGAAGATATATTTTCATGTTTGTTTTGATGTAGGCTTTCTTGTTTTTTGATTTTTTTACTTATAATGAAACTTATTTGTGGGGATGAAATCTTCAATCAAGCCCAAGATGTATCTTCTTTCTTAATCCTCGGAATCTCTAATGAAATCTAAGATTATTCTTTTTTGTGTTTGGCTTCTGAGGGGTGTAATTTTAATTTTTAGATATGTTATTTGGTTCTCCTATACTATTAATTTTAGTATGTTTTAAGGTTTTTATTGATGAATTGGATGCCATTGCTCCAACACGAAAAGAAGGAAGCGAAGAGTTATCTCTTAGAATAGTTGCTACACTACTGAAGCTTATGGATGAGATTAACATAAAGGACCGTGTGCTTGTTATTGCTACTACAAATCGCCCTGACAGTATTGATCCTGCCTTGAGACGACCTGGAAGATTGGATCGTGAAATTGAAATAGGTATATTTTTATGATGTCTTCTTTTCCTTCTTTCAATATTGTGATGTGCCTTTATGCAATGTCCATCCATATACTTTTTTGTCGTGGAATTGGCTCTTCGATAAAGTCTGAAGATGATGTAAGATATTTAGTTGTAAAATGTTGAGATTAGCATCAATGACTCAAGAGACATCAGTATATACTTCTCACACCATTTGCATGATCGATTGGTTCACATTGAGTTTATACATATTAATTTTTTTGTTAACCATGGAAAGTTATAATAATTTTGGAAATACTTAGTTTGTTCTTTCAAATTCTTTCTTTATCTGTCTGGAGATAAAGCTAACAAGGGAACAGTGCAATAACCAGAACGTTTTTTTTTCTGTGTTACAAGCAATTAAAAGTCTAAAAGCATATGCCTTTCATGAACACATTCCAGGTGATTTGCAATCCCATCAGTCAGAATTTTATAATGAACCTTGCAAGAATAACATACTGTTCAAGCGATAATGCCTGCTTCAT
The DNA here is from genome assembly GCA_021527575.1 of Ensete glaucum. Taxonomy (NCBI): domain Eukaryota; kingdom Viridiplantae; phylum Streptophyta; class Magnoliopsida; order Zingiberales; family Musaceae; genus Ensete; species Ensete glaucum. The sequence continues at coordinate 28,693,848 of CM038554.1, forward strand.
TCGTTTATGTTGCTTGGTTAAATTCAATATGATTAAGATTCTTTATAATTGATCCCTGGCATGAATTTTCCTTTATTTTTTCCATCAGGGGTTCCATCTCCAGAACAAAGGTTGGATATACTATGCACCCTACTAAATGAGATAGTTCACTCTCTTAGCATCAAGGAAATTCAATCTCTGGCTTTGGGCACACATGGATTCGTCGGTGCTGATTTATCTGCCCTTTGCAATGAGGCAGCAATGACTGCTCTTCGTCGTTACATTAGTGTAGAAAGTAAAGAGAACCATTCCAATGAAGAGTATTCTGGAATTGATGATTACATAGGCCATACCTATGATCCTGGACTCCACAAAGATGAGGATGTACAAACTGCAGATCCAGTAGTTTCACTATCTTCATCACTATTAGCATTGAATATGTCGTCAGAACAGGTTACCTCTGTTAGTGCTACAAGGCATTGGGAAAGTTCCAGTGCATCTCAGCGTGGATCTCATGAACCTCAAAATGTTGAAGCAAAAATGTCGCTTAAAGTGACTGTTGAAGATTTTGAGAAAGCCAAGATGAAAGTGAGGCCTAGTGCCATGCGCGAGGTACTTTTGTGAAGTTACTCGGAATATTCTTCTATTAGTGCTGTACCTTGTTTAGTGTTCTGCATATTGATAAAATTGGTAGTAATTTGTAAGTATTTGAATTCCATAATATTTGTCTTTGCATGCTGTTAGCTACGTGACCAATTTTCGTATGGCCTTCTTTCATCCTATTTTTGTATGTATTGTTAATGAAGTTACAAATAAAGCATTCCATGATCGACGTAATCTGGATCTAGTTTCCATCTCATGGATTAATATAGGCCAAAACATAGTGCATAACCTGGTTAATCCCTTCCTCTGATACTATATCATCCAAATTGTACTTACTCTCCGTTCCATTCTAAATTGATGCCGATTTTTATTGATTTTCTCCAAACATCTGTAAAGAACTGATTTCTCAATTAGGACATCTATTATTTTGTGTATTTAACATATGCCTAGTTATTCGCTCCATTTTCTACCAATAGGTAATGCTTGAGCTTCCAAAGGTTCGATGGGAGGATGTGGGTGGTCAATCTATGATAAAAAGACAATTGATTGAAGCGGTCCAGTGGCCACAAATATGTCCTGATGCATTTATGCGCTTGGGTATTCGCCCTCCAAGGGGGTTATTGATGATTGGTCCCCCAGGCTGCAGCAAGACCTTGATGGCCCGTGCAGTAGCTTCTGAGGCAAAGTTAAACTTTCTTGCAGTGAAGGGTCCCGAACTCTTTAGCAAATGGGTTGGAGAATCCGAGAAAGCAGTAAGATCATTGTTCGCAAAGGCAAGAGCTAACTCTCCAGCAATAGTTTTCTTTGATGAAATAGATGGCCTTGCAGTCACTCGTGGACAGGACAGTGATGGCACATCTGTTGCTGACAGGGTTCTGAGTCAGTTGCTTGTGGAAATGGATGGTAAGTAAATGTTGACTATTCAGCAAATTCTGAGAACAGGATTAGTTTGAAGCTTAAAACATAATAATCTTTCGATCTTCATCTGCATCTTTTGTTTCTCTGGAACTATTCTTAAAATCATTTCATTTACAAAGAGAATTTAGATAATTGCAAGATCTTCTCCCTTTCAGATACTTTTCTCTCCGTTAGTCAGCTGTAGAAAATGATTTGTTCTTCATAGACTTCAAATATAAAGTTAATGGATTGTTATCATTTTTGGTGTATTTTCGTACATGATTATTAGTTGGGCTGCAGTGAGTTTAGATTTGCTAACCCGTGCTGCAGAACATTGCTATTTTTAATCATTTTTACCTTACTCCTGGGCAGTAATCTATATATGTTTTCTTAGTTGTTAGAAGTAATCTTTTGTATAGTATATATATCCTTTTATTATAATGATATCCTTTGGCAAAGTTAGGTCTTGAGTATAATACTTGTAACTTGTTAGGTCTATAAATATTTTTATCTGGTACTCCGAAGTCCGAATTTATCCATCTGTTTCTGAAAAATTCTTTAAGCAAAATTCTATGGAAGCTAGTTTTTTCTTTGTGAATTTTTCGAGAAAGTTCAAAACAAGATTTGCAATTTCGATCTGTACTACCCGGTACGAGCGATACATATTGATCCGTCAGGTTATTGGTATGCGGACTGCCCGCTACTGAGCGGAACCACCAAAAATCGACCGTCGGTGATCGATTTCGGCTGTCGGCGGCCGATTGAGAGAGAAAATGGAAAGAAGAAGAAGAGGAAAAGAAGAAAAAAGAAGAAGAGGAGAAGAAGAACCTAATTTTCATGCTACGTCCTCACCCACGCGTCACCGCCGCCCTCGCCCGCCGGCGCTTTTTCTCCCGCGCAGGGAGAAAGATCGAGGCGACGTCGCCTTCTTTTTCTTTTTTTTTAATATATTACTATTTTAATATTTATATAATATTATATTATATTATAAAATATCATATTATATTTTAATATACTGGATGGTACGCACTGTGTATACCATCCGATACCGGTACCGAGATAATCTTGGTACACCGGTATGGACCGGTAAGTCAAACTTTGATTCAAATACTTGTGAAAACCGGATACATGAGTCGAATATAAACTAAATGAATAAGAATGACAAAACATTATATTTGTCATGCATCAGATTGTAAAGCATAACATTTATGAAGCATCCTAGCATGTTGGTTAGACAAATACTATGTTCATGAAAGCTATTCAATTGTAAAGTTTGAACTAATACCACGTCAGGTGTTGGCCTCGGAATTATTAAATTTCATTTTTGTTTTGGTAGCTGGATAATTAAAGAGTTCTTTTGATGTTATATAGGTCTCTTGTGATAGTTATATCATTCTTTGGTTGGAACAAATTTTAAGAAACAATTGATTGATATGCTAAAATAATAAAACGTGACTTGTCATCTAACTTATGGTATCTTCCTTGATTAATTTAGATAAAAAAATTTAAAATAACAATGTGGACTTGATCCTCCTTGGTAGGTTATCATCTATATGTAATATTATTATACAGTCCTGTTGGATGGCAAGCCAACTATGGATCAAGATTGTTCAGGATCATTCTATCTTTGAATTAGTTACAAGGGCCTTCCAACATTTAATCTGTCAATCATTTGATTGTGCCTTTGATTTGTTGTCATCATTTTCAATGTAAGACATTGTTATAGCTCTTATTCACAAAAGTTTACTGTTGTTATCACAGGTTTGGATCAAAAAATTGGTGTTACGGTTATTGCAGCTACTAATCGTCCGGACAAGATTGACCCTGCCCTGTTACGACCAGGTTTTTTTCCCCTCTTAGTTAATGGTCTCTTTTATGTGTTATGGTCTCTCCTGCCAACTGGGTCCCTAACTTTTCCATTTGAAGTTGTTGGCTCTTTTGGAAGGTACTGAATTATTTTTGTCGTGCCTGGTTAACATGTCTCAGTTTGAACAGGACGTTTTGACAGGCTATTAGATGTCCAACCACCTGATGAAAATGATCGAGAGGATATATTCCGTATCCATATGCGGAGCATGCCGTGCAGTTCTGATGTTAGCGTCAAGGACCTTGCTCAGCTTACTGAAGGTTACACTGGGGCGGACATAAAGTTAATATGCAGAGAAGCAGCTCTTGCTGCACTAGAAGTACGTTAATTACTTGCATGGATCCCAACTTTTATATTGTTAACATAAGTTTGGACTTCTGCATGGAATCCTTGGTAATGTTTTTATATGTATAATAAGTTGGTATGTGAGGAATATTGTCAATCAGATCATTTTGTACTTTTGATGAAAAAGCAGGTGACAAGCCCAAAAGAATCTGACCTAGTCCAAGTCAATATATAAACCAATTTGTCCTAAAAGGAACAATTTTGATTAAAATTTGGCAACAAGCAATGTTTCTAAACAAAATGTAAAACTTTCATCATGTTTTCTTTATATTATCTATTTGTTTTTAATCGTGATGGAGACTAGTAACGTGAGAACTGATGTGGCAATATCTTTCTTAAGATCTGACATGTATGTTGTGAAACCTCATTAGGAGAGCTTGGAGATATCTGAAATATCAATGGTACATTTCAAGTTTGGAATTAGTCGCGTCCAGCCATCAGATCTCAAATTTTACAGAGAACTCGCAGCACAGTTTCGAAGGCTGGTAGACAATCAATCTGCTAGGGGTGAATGATAAAAGGTAAATTTTTTGCTATGCCTCTGTGAAAAAGTTGAGATAAGCTTCTTTCTAGTACATTTGAATGATTTCTTGAACTTTGCCAGCTCTTTGAGATCTGAATCCTTGCTCATATGGATGTTTGAATTGAATCAAACAGTTAAATTGTAGTTGCTTTAAGTTTGTGATCTGATTATGCTGACTAGAAATCTTTTTCCTGTCATTAATGGTTTTTGTAGCTCGGTGCTTGCTTAAATCCTTTGTATCCTTCGAATTTAATGCAGGTTTTATCTGTCCATCATTCATGGGTTAATGGCCAAGTTTTGAGTGTGACCGATCATATGACACCAGATTTCAGCATTACCTCCTGCGAGGGTGAAGTATGACTGGAGATTCCCCTGCTTCACAGTTCTAATGTCAAAATGTTTCATATGTTTTCACGTCTATTATTCTTTCCTAAAGCATTCTAGTGTGCTAACTTTTGAGTGATTTTTGGGTTTTTATTTATTGTGGCTGGAAGCATACATGAGGTGACGTTAAATCAAGCTTTGCTGATAGGAATCTCTATGAAGCTTGGTGACTCCAGAAAGATGGAAGTTTATGATCCTTGTACAAAATAGGCTTAAAAGTGGAGATATTATAAAAAACTTTTTATAATTTTAAAGTGGAAATATCTAATTTTGTATTTCTGGTATTCTTTTTCTTCTATGAATTTTACTTGAACATATATTTGTTTAGCTAAAGTTCTTTCTGATTCTTGATACAATAATGATAAGGTTTATCATTATTTTTACTGTACCACTCGGCATGGATGGTATACATTGATCTGACAGATGCTTAGTATGTACATTGGTATATCTTTATATATTGTGTTAGGACATTTGTTTTGGTATAGTTGGTTATCATATGGATAGTTTATCGGTAGATTGGATCGATAAGATGAATCATAGTATGAGTATAAATTATTTAAAAATAAATAAAATTATATTAAGTTAGTGTGATAATATATTTTATTCACATACTTAGGTACTTGAGTGCAACAACATAATTTATTTTGCAATTTATCTTAAATTTACATAATCGAGGGATCATAATACGACCGATGATTTCATTATTATCATATTTAAAACAAGCCAAATACCACTAAATCCAAATAAAATTAGTACCATAATATATTTAGCTCGATATGAGTATAACGACATACTCAGGTGGTGCAACAATCAATTGACCATAACATGACAATAGAATTTTTATAATTTATCACTATTTTAATTTACATATTGAAATATTTGTATTTAGATTTGATATAATTTTAGAATGAACTTCTTGTAATATCGTTAATTATGGATCAACTATATACTTTTTTTGTGTGTAATTTTGCGTTAGATTTTCACAATCAAGTAACCATAACATGATAGTAGTAATTCTATAAGGAATTATTCTTTTTGTTTGAATTTTAAGATATTTACATTTATATTTGACACAATCTAAGTATGATACTTTAGTGTAATGATTTTGGATGTGAGGTGAAGGACATATGTTATTGTCTATTTTTTCTCAATTTTTTACAATTGAACAATTGAGTAACTGTGAGATGATAGTAATGATCATATAATTTTATTATCATTATTATATTTTTAATATAAATATATTCAGATTTGACCTTTTTTAGCATGACACTTTACCTACGCATAACAATGCTCAATATGATCATATAACATGCCAAATCTTCGTTTGAATTTATTTATTATTTACTATATTTTCATTGGATATTTGGCCTTCGTTTAACTCTCATGCAGCTCTAAATTATAATTATTCTTTTGCCAAAATAAATAAAGCACACAGATGGGCTTGATGGACCCCAGCATTTGGGCTTGGGCCGAAACGGAGCCCTCTTCCTAAGTCCTAAGAACGTGATCGGGCGGCGATGGATGACGGTGACGATCCGTCACTGGCGACGCTGTCGTGGGGTTTTGGTTCCCCGCAAGAACTGCAGAAGCTGCCGAGATCTAAGCGGAGGGTTGCGGGTGGAAACCCTAGTGTGAAGAGTTACTTGGTCGCATTAGAGTGTATCGGGACGCGATCTCAGTGTTCCAGAAGCAGCCCTACTACAGAGGCGTCGGTGGACTTCTTGAGGTTCGTATTTTTCGACGTGAAATCATCTGAAACGTTGTTCGGGTAGAATAATTTTCGACCAGTTCTCAGATGTATATTCATATTTATCTTTTACATTATAAAAGTCAAAAGTAATTGAAATTAGAACAACAAGAATCATTTACATTATGTTGAAGAAGATTGTACTTAGTCGATCGGACTGCTCGGAGCAGAGTGTTTTTGCATACTGAATCATTATTTCCTGTATCATATCCATTCTTGTACCGCTTGACGTATATGCATGGCCCAGTGGTGCCGCTGCAGCAACATGGTGAACATCTGTGTAATTTGTTCTTGAGGTTTGATTTGTCCATTCACATCAGTATCAAAATTTGTGGGGATAACCTTAGTATTTTTTAATTTCTTGCCTTTTTTTCTTGAGTTTTTACAGTTTTACTCTGATACACATGGTAGCTGATATATTAATCAGCCAAATATCTCTCTGGAATTACAAACTTTGCATTGAAGGGTGTCTAGAGAAGTAGAAGATGAATAGGTGGAACACACAATATGCTAGAAGGGTGTTCTCTTTTGTTTGTGGTTTCCAGGTGGTGCTTGGGAGAGGAAGCATCCAAAAGAAAAGAAGAGGTTGTTTATTTGCTTCAGCACTCTTGATGCAGGATCTTGTATACATTTCAACTAACTTGGGTGACTGATTTAGAAAATCTCAATCATTTCCATGCAAAAATAGTTTCTGTATCATTCTTCGATCTCAAGTAAAATTTTCACTGTACAATATACCATATAAGACAGAATCGTTTCTAGACTACAAATCTACAAATTGCACCATGTTCATCTATTATTGAATGCTAACTCGTTCCCGAGTAACTTACTGTGTGTTGCTGCTGATTGTACACGTACACATTAGGCTGCAGTGCTAATGCATTACATGTTTAGTTCTTGAGAAGTCGTAATGAAATAGTCTAGGTAGGTTCAGTTGCAACAGATGGTGTCAGTGAAATAATGATTGTGCTATTTGCTCTAGTAACTAGCAAAAGTGGTATATTAGTGTTGAAGATTGCACTCACTTGTTTAATTCATCTTTGATTAAAAAACTCAGATTGGATCAGTACCCAATTATTTAATTTGCTTTCTAAGTATTGATGCATATTTGATACAGGGTACTGGAGTGAACATGAGATTCCAGGTAAGAACTTTACAAAGTATTTTTTATTTGTCTGTTTGAGCACAAAAAAATGGTAAAACTAACTGTTTTTTTTTAGGGCAAAGCAGATTAACTGAATATTTGAAGCAGTCATCATAAAGTGCCTTGTGATGGATCAGAGCTTCCAAACGTCATCATGTCTCATGACAAGCAATTCTCTTACAGTGATGATATTCTCGATATAGGTAAGTATATATATACTCATCATGACCTTTTCATTAGTAGCATTTTAGAGTCAAGGTATGCATTACGAAGGGCAGCAATCCACATATATTGGTTTATGTGGAAAATGCTACCAAACTAAGTGTCAAATTGCCCATCCCATAATCAAAAAGATATTTGCAAATCTATTATTCATGAGATAACAGTCGATTCAACTTGTAAATCTCATTGAAAATGTAGTTTCACCAATGATGAGAGCTACAAAAAAATTATTTTCTTGAATTCTCAGAAAGCTTCTTCATCCATTTCTCCACATCGTCTATTTGTAGGCCACTGCATGTTTGCTCGACTTGCATTTAACACGTCTGTATTTTGGTACCGAGTACTCTATCAAGAACTTCCTGAACCAGCTATGACTTATGACACAATTCTTAACCTTAATAACATATAATTCTACACAAAAAAAATAAGAAAATTTGAATTTATCAATTGTTCATGGCTTAAAAGGAATTTTTGGAATTGGTCTGCCATCTGCATAAGATCCTTGAAAACCATGATTTTTCTAGCACATTGCACGAAAAAAAAAAAAATCTCATTTGCTTCGTGTTGCCCTCTTCTAATCATCGAATTTCACTAACTTGAACTGATGAAATAATGTGTGTTATATGTATCTTATGGCCTTCAGTAAATGCTGAAAAGCTGGAACTGGAAGAGGCCGATGTCCGAAATCCATGCAAGGAAGAAAGCAGGGAAATGATTGGAAGTTAAGGATAGGCATTGAAACGCCCTTCATTTCTCAGCTCCAGTGAACAAAGAAAAGAGAGGAAGGCACTGCACGGCTGCATGAGATAAAAGCACATATTCTTCTTTTTGGCAGTGCAGTTTTGATTCAAATGATGGCTTCATGGGTAACATTTTTTTTTTTTCTCCTTTTTCTGCTGCTACTTTCCCTTCACCTAAGAGCGGCACACAAACATGTCGCCAAGGTTCATGATGATCATTGTTGGATGTGGGCCTTGTGCTTCACTGGAGTCCATTCTGTCAACAATAATTGATGTTTTTTTCATCTCAATAGTTAATCCATGTTATACAAAGCTACCTTGACGCAAGAATTAGTGGGGTTCCAGGTGAAAGCTGGAGCGCCATCAGGTTGATTCATGCAAGGATTCAAATTGATGAAGACAGACACGAACCAGAAATTCAACAAGAAGGTATTCTATCCACTTCTTATAATTTTATTTTCAGATATCGGGTTCTGAAATTGATATTTGGCTTGGAATCAGAAAATATATTATTGCGTTGAAATTCAGGGATACATACTAATGGAATCAGAACACACATTCATCCATATTTGGAATTCCAGGATAGGTCATTTAGGATACCAGCTCTGTTCTGGTGATATGACTTGATCAATACATACCGGTCAGTTATGATGTACCTAGACATGATACATCAGTATGTACTGATGTTTTGAGGAGAAGGATAAAGGAAAAGAAAGGATGAGATGAAGAGAAAGGAGGAAAAGAAAGGACGATGAGGTGGTGGAGGAAGAGGAGGGAGGAAAAAGAGGAAGAGAGGTGCAATTGAGAAAGAGGAGGAGAATACGAGGAAACTTACCTATGGATGATACAAGATAACGATGGGCAATGGGTGAGATGGTGCAAGGAAAGATGAGCTCGAGTTTTCGTGAAGAGTACTCACAAGCATGAGCCCTAAATGTGTAAATGGGTTGGAACAGATCCGTTTTAATGTGTCATAGTAGACTGTCCACAAAGAAGGCGATCCGTGTATCAGTTCATGCTTGGATTGGTATGTACGGCTTATAGGTCTAATTGAAACAATAGATCTCGATGGTACTAGTTCTATGTTCATGACAAAATTATCAACATAGATTTCTCCTACTTCCACTTAAAACTATTCACCATCATATTATCATCGTATTATAGAATTAATTTCTTATTTTAAAACCATTGACTCAATTAAATTAGGGTAGAGGGTTATCAAATTGCTAGGATCCGTATACCTCCTAAAAGTTATTATTTTTTTTTCTTTCTTTCCTTTTTGGGTGACATATATTCCAGCTTTCATGAGCAACTTTAATGGCTAGTTAAAGGTTCAAAGTAATACTTAAATTTATCCTTGATGAACAACTTTAATTCCTTGGCTCTCTCCTTTTTAACATGATGTCTGGTCTCTTCTCTTTTCTACACCATCTGTTAAACTTTCCTCCCCACCCGGTGAGGAAAAGACGGGAGAAACAAAGGAGGGAGAAAAGATCTGTAGGTCATCAGTAGAGGTTTGCATGCATGCCTGACTGACTAAAACTTTCTGCACTGGGAAGAACTCATCCACAGTCGTTTGTTTAAGGAAAGAAAAGATGAATCAGTTTAGCACTGAGGATGCATGGGGGACCTTTGTAAAAGCAAGAAAAAGCTTGAAGGGTGATGATGGTTGTAGGGTAGTTTAGATGGCACCCCCTCCCCTATTTGTGTGTGATCATGACACACACACACCTTTGCACTTTAGCATTCTCATCTCTTCACCATCATCCTTCCTACCTGTGATCCACACAGGAAGTGAGTGGTGATCTTTTCTACTTGAAGTGGGTTCATTAGTTCTGTCATGTCAGTTTACAACACAAGAATAAGCCAAAGAAGAAGAAGAAAAAAAAAAAAAACAAATAAAAAGGCTATTATTCTGAATATATATACTCACCACTCTATGGGTTCTTCTCTGCAGTTTCAAATTCATGTCATCAAGCACCTGTGGATCTCAAGAATGGCATCAGTGCAATGTTTTGGGATATCATAGTTTTGCGGTTGAAAAGGTATGTGCGGTCGCAACCACGTGTGTTAGTCGATTGTTTAAACAAGAGAGCAATGTACTTTTTAGTATGACTTTGGGAGCATTAAACAAAGTACTGCAACTCTCAGAATGATAGGAGGGTTTATCTCATAATAATGCTTGGGTTAGCAAAAAGAAACGCCACTTCTCATCATGGATTGACAAGTCTTGCAGCACTCTAAAAGGTCAGAATCGAAAGGAGAGATAGCAGATAGCAGCAAAGATTTCTGCAGCATGCAGCCACAGTGGATTCTGGGCGGAGGAGGGATCACCGGAGAAGAAGATATGCATCATTGCCATCATGAGCCGCAGATCTCCAACCCAAAGGCATACTTCGCTCGAGAAAGGGCTCACACACCTTAATCTGCCATCTGCTGTTGCGGTAATGATTGGTTTTAGCTAACAGCGAGCTTTGTTGGAAATTGCAGGTCATAAGCAACCCCCTTCCCGACATGAGTACATCACGCTTCACTTCCCTGCCTTAATGCAGCTTTGTAGTGCCACACCATTTGTTGACCGAGCAACAACTGCAGGTCTAGCCGCAATGCTTAGTGATCAAATGAACTCTTACACCGTTTTTGTTAACCAAACCAAGCTTTGAAGAGAGAGAGAGAGAGAGAGAGTTGTTTGTATTTGAAAGCTTCCAACAAAGACACCATCCTTCCAAATCAAATAGTATCTACAGTTGACCCGCCTCTCTATGTTCGTTCTATCAACCCCTTCAGAAATCTTATAAAGAAGCACCTTTTCCAGGTCTTCTAAACTCTTCCCTTCCCTCGCCCCATCCTCCACAAACCTCATTCCTTCCCTCTCCAGCGGAGATCGATCATGAAGCCCATGCTGTTCGAACCTCCTCTCACACGACAGGAGGAGGGAGGAGCAGTTGATGGTCGCAGTCAAGCCATGAGAGCAGCCAGTGGCCTCCAAAGCCACTTGGACCTCAGTCTTGGCATCTCTTCGGACACCATCTTCAACGTCGCCACCGGCAGAGTTGGTGAGAAGCGCCACCGCGGTGGCTCCAGTGAGCTGCCTCCAGCATTCCCAGCTCCCAAAGGTGACCCTGCGTTGCACCGAAGAGACGAGGTCAGTCTTGTCGAGGAGGCCATGAACAGCTGGTCTGCAGCTGCAATCCACAGTGGATTCGTTCACCCGTGGAGCCTTGCTGCCCGGCAACAGAAGGCGGTCCTCGAGCAAGCCCACCGTTCTCCTTCTTTGACAAGGTTGGTAAACAAGCTTCTGCCCCTCCTCCTCCCCCTCCCCCTCCCCCTTCATCTCCATGCATGCCGCGTGCATGCAGTTCTGCAAGGATGAACAATGTTGTGAGGCAATTATTATGATCTTGATTCTTGTTAGCTAATTACTATTAACTAGTCGATGAGGGATAGAATCTTCGTAGCAGATGCAATTGGATTTGCTTCGCATACGAGCAATGATTAGTTGGGATGGATGCCACTTCTCTTTCCATTCGCAATGGATTGTTCTTCATGATGGTTGTCCGAAGGAGGACAGATTAGAATGAGTGGGAAACTGGAGGTGCAATGAGTAGCCCCTCAGGAGCAGCGGACCACCGAAGGCATATGCATGTAATCATAGTTGACCCTCCACCGAGATGGCAGTAAAAAAAAAAAAAATTTCTACATCGTAAAACCGAACCGGACCGGCCGGTTTACCAGGTCAGATCGAGAACAAAGAATGCAGAACCGGCAAAACCCAATCTTTTATTCCTCGATTTTTTTTCCCTTCTGCATTAAAACAAAAAGGATTTATGACATCATAGGGATGTCAGACTTGGTTGACAACCCGGCTCAAAGCCGGTCTGGTTTGGGAACATAGGTTACCAGGATGAGCGTGTAGCGAGCTCTCTACAGTGTCGTCACCTACGTACTCTAATTACTATTGGAGATACTAGTGCAGCATTCATAGTTCTTTCTTCTCTTTCATCGAGTAGCTACACTGACAAAGTCAACAGATGGTCAGAAGCCGAGCCATGTGTGATGGCATATGTTATGGGTTGCCACATTATTGCATGTTCAGATTTTGCTGCGAGTGCTCACTGGATCTTCACCTTCTACCTGTCAGTTGACTTCCATTACCCGTCTCTCTTCTCATCCACGATCTACCCCATGCGTTACACCTCTGATGTATGTTATCATGAGCTTCATATGATCTCGCGTTTTACTGTATGGATTACTGTTTCTGCTGGCAGAGCTGCGCATCCTGTTGGCTGGCCGCCGGTGCGAGCTTCGCGAAAGAACATAGCGAGTGCGAACTTGGTGAGGGTGGAGATGGATGGAGAGAAGGACGCAAAGAGACCGAAGCTGGGAGAGGGGGAGGCAGCAGAGAGCGACATCAGATCGAGACCTACGTTGTTTGTGAAGGTGAACATGGAAGGGTTCGTGTTCGGGAGGAAGATCGACCTCAAAGCCCACGATGGCTACCAGTCGCTCTCGCGTGCCCTCTGCAAACTCTTCCGCAACTTCCTCTCCTGTACGTGACCCCTTGTGGCTGCAGTAGGCTTCCTTCGATCCTGCATGCTTTGCATGAGTCCTTCTTCGATAGCTCTTATGGCCGCTTCCTTCTCTCGCTAGATCTTGGCTTTTTATTTATGCACCTGGTGTTTCATCCTATGTTTCTGCACTTTATTTGGGTTGCTAATATAACATAGATTTTTTGACATATATAATCCTTTAGTTTCAGAAATGAATAGAAAGAACTCAATATTCTCTCTTTTTTGCTTTCACCAAACAGTGCTACTTTTCTTAAAAAATCATACTATGAACTGATGTTTGCAGGTTTCTGTTAATATCATGTAACATAATTCATCTCTACTTACATTTTGATGTGTCTCGGTTTTATCATGGCACATTCATTGAAGCTTTCATTTGAAAAACTTGATGAGCTTCTACAGACAGACCTTGAATAAAAAGAGATTTAAAAGATAAAATTGTTCTTTTGAGTTTTATTTTCCTGGTATTTTTAAGAACCAATCATAGGTCAATTTTTATCCCCTTTTTTTTTCAGCTAATTGTTTAAGCAATTCAGAAGAGCAAGATGATGAGGTTGTTGATGATGGCTTCATTCTCCTTTATGAAGATAATGAAGGTGATCAGATGCTTGCTGGTGACATCCCCTGGGAGTATGTAACTTTGGGCTTTCTTTCCAGTCTCTTCTGAGAAAATTATCAAATGGAAATAATACATAGTTCAAGTATAATTTTCTCTGTGTAGGTTGTTTATTACATCAGTGAAGAAGCTCTACATTGCTCCCAGTCCAAAAAAGAATGATGCAGGTGTGGTTATGTGAAACTACATGCTTAAAGTTTGGAAGAGTTCCTAGCATTGGTGAGCTATAAGTTTGTGCATGTTTGGTGCAGGTGGAGAGCCCAAAAAACCTACCTCCAGCAACAATTAGACTCCTGAATAGAGAGAGGTGGCAGGAGAACTGAAGCACATCATCAACTAACTCTTTTGTTGTGCCTTTGTATCACCTTTGTGTTTAGTGGTAATGGTTTAGTGCTTGTTCTTCATATCTGTTTGTTGTCTGATGGAGACCATATATGTCTTAGGGACCTGAACAAATAACATAGTTAGGGTTTTGGACATGCCAATGGTTTCAAAATAATAGTATTGTATGTCTTTTTCTAAAGAAAGTTTTGAGTGCCCACTCCTCTCTCTCTCTCTCTCTCTTAAAAAAATAGAAAAATATTTATTATATTAAAAGACATACATGACGTTTTCACACAGACTCGAAGCTTAAACTTATCACTTGTATAATAATACACTAACAGATCAGATGTTTGTGTCTGACCTGTTTTGTTCAAAGAGTCCTACATAGATAGAACAAATGAATCAAAAGAAGAGAAAAGGATAAGAAGAAATATATGTAATAAATATACCTCGCATAATATATAATGAAATCAGGGATAAAGACAATATTTTTTTGTATAAGATAAGCATGAATAAAATGATGGAAGTTGTATGATAATAGCAGCAATAATGAGAAACCATAAAGAATTTAGATATTAAGAAGCCCAGTGGATTTCAAGGAAAAAATAAAATAAGAATCATAAAGGAGGGAACAATTAATGAAGAATAAAAACCATCTCCAGAGAGAGTAATTGAATCGATAATTATATTTTTTTTATTGCCAAGGAGTGAATTCATTTTTAATATGAAAGAGATATATAGTAAACCTAGAAAAAAATTTACATTTATTTAACAATAACCATGGTGAATTCCCATGAAAAGCCGCTGATTTTTTTCTTAACTATAGGAAGTGCTTCTGTTTTGGTGATAACTTTCCTAATTGCTTTATGATTTTATTCATCAAAAGATGAGGGGACCATTTCACTTTTTTTTTTTTTATCTTTTTATCTTTTTTGAGTTTGGTTTGGTTTAACAAATTTGAACCAATTCAAGTATATTTGAATTGGGACAACTTCAAAAAAAATATTAAAAATTCAACTTAACATAAAATTCATTTAAAACTAAAATATGATTAGAATATATAATTATAAATTTCAGATATATATATATATATATATATATATATATATATATTTGACGTATTTTTTGAAAGATCTACTTGAAATAAAATCAAATTGGGCTCGAGTTGGCTTCCAACTCAAGCAACCTAGAGTTGACTTTAATAATTTGACATTATAATAATGGTTGATTGTTATGTCTCAAAAAAAATCCTGTGAGATCGCCTAAGGTAAATCTTGATGATATAATCCCTTGTAGTTTCATGTCCGACATCGATTGTTCTAAATATTCTCGATCTGAACCTCCCATTCTCGATAATCCTAAACCAAGGTTCGATGGGAAGTCTAGTCAGACAAAACCCACTTCCTAACTATAAGCTATAAGCTATTTCATCCACTTTCTCAATAATTTACCTACACCCAATTGACTCCTACCATAATTATGTCAATATGTATGGAAACTTTTTGTACTTTGCTTCAATAAATGCATATAAGGATGGTCTAAATTATCTCTCCATATCTTTTTTAAATTACCTAATTAGCTCAACAAACCCCACCCACATTTGTCCCTCCTATTAGTGCTCCACCACCTACACCCATCCCAAGCCAACTAGTAGTCAGTCCCATATTGACCCAAACACCACAAAATTTACCTCCTCTACCTATAGCTCCAAATGAGATCAGTCAATGAATACTGAAATTTATGAATGAATTTATCGTTCAGTCGATCGACCTTCCAACCAAAGTCAAAGATCACCTGCATAAGATAGATTAATAATTGATAGACATTTGTAGAGAGAGAAAAAAAAGTAGCCAAGAATATATGCATATTTACGATCAACTTTCACAAAAAAAAATAAAATATATAAATAAGGAGACAGTTCGTTAGAAATTTAGACTTCCTATATTGAACGTCTATGAAGGGAAGAGTGACCCCTTAGAGCATATAGTTGCTTTCATTTCATAGACGACCCTTTATGGGATTGCAGGCTCCCTTATGGGTTAGACATTCTCAATAACATTAAGAAGGGTAGTGCTCAAATGGTTTGCAAAGTTAGCCTCGAGGTTAATCTCATCATTCGGACAATTAGCTAAAAAAGGGTTCGAGCTCAATTTCATCAGCTACAAGCTCTCGAAAAACCCAACCACTTCTTTCCTATTTATCCAACAAGAAGAAAAGGAATTTGAGGAGAGTTACGCAAGGAGGCTTGATGATGAAGTACAGTAAGTCATGGACGTAACCCCTTCCATCCTCATCATGCATTTCTCGACCTTGAGGTTCGGTATAAAGTCATCACTTAACCTCTAATGATATTTTCAGAATTATTCAAGAAGTTAACCACCATATAGCAAAAGGAGAGACAAACCCGATAAAATAATAAAGAAGAAAAAACAACATACTTGAGTTTCTAGGAGAGGTCAAGAAATAACTAATCAAGAGTAATTTGGCCCTTTTTTTTAGTGAGAGTTTATACTACTCAACACTTTTTATATTGAGGTATTCATGAAGATTTGAGAGAAGGGACTCCTAAGGACACCTCAACTATTAGGAACCTCATTGACAAGGTGAAATATGACCTAATAACATCGCTTCCACTAGCATCATGGGTATGACATTGAAAGCTGTTATGCCTTAAAAGGAGAAAATCAAGAATTTGGTTTGAAAAGGATACCTTAATAAATTCCTTCATTATATTCGAAAATCTTCACTAAAACCTGAGGCATAGTTTAGTGATAGGTGGATGTGATAATTGGTGGACTATTAATTTGAGATACTAGTTCCTTAGCTCAAAAAATGTATGTGAGGAAACCCTAGTTACAAAGGTTCTGCTCAAAAGGAGATTAGCCTATTGTGTTCAGGAAAGAAGAGGCTAAGCACATAGATCCTAAGCATGATAACATATTAGTGGTATCCGTCATAATCATAAACATGACTCAAAATGATTTTAATTAATATAAGGTGTTCATATACTATGATGTCAAAAAGAGAATTGGTTTATACCCAAAGGATCTCCTGTCTATCACCTCGACTCTTACTAGATTCACAAGAGAGTCAGTTAGCCTGATAGGAACCATCAATATCTATGTAGCCTTTGAGATAATGATTGCACTACGATAGTAAAAATTAAGTTTTTAGTAGTTGACATTCTTTTGGCTTATAATACTATCATTGGGTGACCTACTCTTAACTAGATACACATAGTGATGTCAACCTATTATATAACAATCGATAGGAACCGTCAATATTTACATAACCTTCGAGGCGAATAATTGTACTAAGACAGTAAAAATCAAGTTTCTAGTAGTTGACATTTCTTTGGCTTATTACACTATCATTGGGCGATATACTCTAAACTAGAATAGGGAGAGCAAGAGTGTCCCCGCTGAATCTAAATAGTGCTACCTTGTATTGGCCACCCTTCTGAAGAAAGAAAAGTTGTTGATCTAATAGATAAATCTATAAGATCTCTCATCGTTGACCCTACACTCTATGATAAGAGAACCCTTAAAAGAAATTTCTTCAAACTTAGAGCAGCTGGATCACATAATAAAAGTGCGGCCATGACCCAAGAGAGGAATAATAAATTTGTTAACTTCATATGACTAAATTTGGAAGCATTTGCATGGTCAATTAGCGATATGCCTAGAATATACTGTTAAATTATATGACCCTATTTAATAAAGTAAGATATATTATGGATATGATTGGATTCTGATTATAGTTATTGGCTAATAGAAAGGAAGTCCAATTAAAATAGGATTCCTTAGGAGGTGCCCTTGATGGGAGGAATTCTCCTAATTACTTATCCTAGACCCTCTGTTCTCATATATAAATAGACAAGACCTCCTAAGGATACAAGAAAATGAGAACATAAGAGGGATGAATGATTATAAGAATAACAGAATACATGACATAATTAAGAAATTACATATCTTCTCTCTATCTCCCTTTGTCACGTGGAGTAAGTCAATCGAGAGATTATAGTTCCTCTCTCATATTATTGTTTCCTTAATCCATCAATCATAGTGGTCTTGTGAAGGGATAGGAAGAGAGGAGAAGGTGAGTCTAGTTCTCCTTGAAGATTGATATTATTACAGATTTTAGATTCGACGATGATGTGCTCGCAGATCATATGAAAGTTTTTCTTAATAGCAGCATTAAAAGGTATGCATCATAATAATCATTTTAGATCCATTATTATTTAATTTTATATTCTAGCATTAAAATTGTTTTATATTATAGATAGCATATTATAGATTTTATGCTAACATAGACCCTAGCATAGACTCAACATAAACTCAAAGCACAAAACATTCCATCAAAGCCCTAAAAATTTTCTCTTAATCGCTAGGAGGACATCAATGAGGAAGTTTTCAACTCTTGTAAGCTGGCTTTATTTATAATACCCAAAGTGGTCCGCTAATGTAGTCCTCGTCAGAATGAGTGATGGAAATGGAGAATGTGATTTAATTACATCAATCTCAACAATGCTTGTATGAAAGATAATTTTTCCTTTTTCTGATGGCTATGAGCATGCAGTCTGTTTCAACTCTTAGGTTACCAACAATGAGATAGAATATAAAGCTTTTTGTCGGGGTTCAAGCTTACTAAGGGTATGGGAATAATGTATCTAAAAGTACATAATAACTCTCGATTGGTTGTTAGCCAAGTCAACGATGCTTATGAGGCTTGTGACTTTATTATGGCATCCTACTATATGAAGGCAACACTAATGATAACCGATAACTTGTAGTAAGAAAAATAAGATTTTATTATTTTTAATTTTTTATATTTATCTTTCTATTTCGATGAGAAATGAGCCTACAAATGAAGGATTATCATTTCAAGTATCAAATCCATTTTAGTGATCTAGTGAGACTGATGCATATTGATTAGTATCGATATATTGTGTGTTAGTATGTTAATATATATTGATATCTCAAAGAGAAAAAAAAGGATAAAATATGAAAGGGCTATGGAGGAACAAAGGAGTAGAGGAGGAAGAGGAAGAAGAGAAATAAGGAAGAAGGGAAAGCAATTGAGAAGAAGAGATAAGAAGAAAAAAAAAGTAGAATAATGGAGGACTAGAAAAGGAGGAGGGAATATAATGACGATATCAGTGGTTGAGGTCTCGCAATGACATCGAACAAGTGGGTGATGTATTACAAAACAACGATGATATCGACAACAACAACATCATGAGAAATGAATAGTAAATCCTAATTGAAATGATATTATTTTAGAATTTATATTTTTTTTATTTGGATCAAACTATCAAAAATAAAAACAATTCTCATCCCTATCCACGTTTGTACTGATACATATCACTCATTTCATATTATTTCAAATATTATAATAATTCTTCAATAAACACTATCACATTTATATGTAAAAACGATGATGGTATACAAGAAAAAGTTTAAGCTCGAATCTTAATTAACTCAAGAAAACATTTACTTGCTCTCAATTTTAAACATGTTCAGATATTAATTCCATCTCTAGAGTATAGAGAGAGAGAGAGAGAGAGAGAGAGAGAGAGAGAGAGAGAGAGAGATAGAATTTTCTTTCAATTTTTGGGTTTCTTAATATAGTTTCGTTTTGGCCTCTTATTTCAAGAAATATCGAATATATATTCTGCAGACAAGACATGATGGATCGAAAAAGTTTCATTGTGGCTTTGAGCAAGTACTAGCTTCAGTAGGGAACGCTCGTGGGAGATGTGGGGAATTGGGGAATGGCATCTTTCGAGTTCCTTAGGTAAGCTTCTTGTATGGGGGGATCTTTTGGTTGTCTATTCTCATCTCAAGCTCTCACTCCACAGCCATTCATTTGTTGCGTCTTCTTATAAGGCCAAGCTTCCATGCTTTTCTCGAAGTGTATCTGCTCTACTTTACACGAATCATTGAGCTTCCTATTATTCGTATCCACATACAGCAAGCAGTAGCACGCTGCTTTACAGGCCAAGTCGTTCTTGCGTAACGAAACCCATTTCTTCCTGAATTATTGCCTTATTTTTTTGGATGAAGGACTGCAATCTGAAGAACATTGTAATACCGACACAAACGACTGCGGACTGTGTAGTGATGCATGCCGTGGATACTCCTTTCTACCAGAGCTCAGTGGTGTTCCAATTCAGCATCGTCATCATCATCTAAAGGTGTGCATGAGGGACGCACTGCTTTGCCTTTGCATGATGGTGATTCCAAAAGATGGACTTGTCATTTTGTTACAACCAATAATTCCACTGTTCTTGGATTGGCTTTCCTCTCCTACCTGCTTGTCTTCTGGTGGAGGAGCCTATCACAAGGCAAGTAGGGAATGAGAACGAGAAGAAGCAGCCATGCTTGGTGGGTAGGTCAAGCTAAAATATATATCATTTCATTCTTTTGGATATTTATTAATATAAAATTATTCTCTTAGTCTTTTTTTTTTAATTTTCTTCTCATATATGAATATCTTCTAACATTTGACTCACTCATTACTAAGAAATTTCTAGTATAGTATTAAAGTCAAGATTCATAAATAAAAAGAGTGAGTAAAAAAATATTAACCCTATGCCAAGTCAAATGATTTATTATTAAGATATGATTAAAAAGAAAAAAGAGATCATATCTTAATAATAATAAATAATAAAAAAGAGAGAAAGAGAGAGAGAAAAAAGGCACATAATATTTGATCCAGGATAAAACTTGGTAATTAAAGTCAAGCTTACGATGAAGACAAAATTAGCCACACCAAACAGTTAAGATTGCAATGTAAACAAAGTTGACCGCGTCAACTATCCTATACGAGTAAGGGGTAGCCAATTGAGCCATATAAATAAAGAGAGAATGTTAGAATCATGTGTGAAGAGAAGATTAAAAATAATGATTAAGAGAATAATCTCCTACATTAGTATATATAAAAAGAGTCGAATAATATATATTTAAGTCTAATCCAGAATCTAATAACTTAAAATTTTGGATTAGAGATCTGATTTTGGTATGACTAATTTGTCTGCAATTGTAACTTAGTTGGTGGTGTGGCTAAATTTGTTCGCACCAAAATCTTAATTGTTTGGTATGATTAATTTTGTTTGTACCATAAGCTTCTCTAATCTGACTCAAACGATTTCTAACATTGAATTTTTTCTAATATCTCAATCTCAGTACCAGAGATTTGATTGAGAAAAAAAAAAGAAAAGAGAATTGAGGAAAAAAGAGAAAAAGTAATAAAAGATGTTTGAGCTAACATTCAGAATGAGTAAAATAATAATAATTAGAAAAAATCTGATTGGAAAAAAATAAGGAAATAAAAATTAGGATGATTAAGAAAAAAAAATTATTGACTTTACTCATTGGTAGCCCTCATTATCTGTCGTAGGGGAGGAAGGAAGGGAGTTTGCTATCGACCACGAGGAAGGAGAGAGGAGAGTTGATAGGAAATCTCAGATGAATAGCAAAATATAAATTCATCGTACAAGGGTTGATGTATGAAAAACTATAAAGTCTAATAATTTAACAAGATGTATGTTAAATGTGATACCTAGAGAGATCGTGTCCTCCTCTCTAGAGGTGGAAGAAGCGATGATGCTCATCCCTCACAACGTAGAAATGTCATGGCTTTTACACACCATCTCGCAGCAAGAGTAGAAAAACTCCTTTCTTCTCTGCTATATTATATACCAAGAAAAGGGGTGGTCAGCTGAGAGAAAGAGAGAGGGAGGAGAATAGGAGGGAGCTACCAAAAGTATAGCCTATCACCTTTCTTGGCCGCCCCTGTCACCGATTTATAGAGAGCCTGCCTCTTAAACCCTGATGGATCTTGCCTTAGTGAGAATTTAATTTTTATCAAATTATCCTAATCTCTAAGATTATTTGATCTCTATTTAATAATTTTAATTTAACTCTAATTGGGCCTCATCC
The DNA here is from genome assembly GCA_021527575.1 of Ensete glaucum. NCBI lineage: Eukaryota > Viridiplantae > Streptophyta > Magnoliopsida > Zingiberales > Musaceae > Ensete > Ensete glaucum. Next base: position 28,715,750 of record CM038554.1, read on the forward strand.
AAGAAATCTATTAATATTGGGTGTCATCTAATGAAATAAAGATTTATTAAATATCTCATATCTAATACTCTATTTGTCACAATATCTGTCATATGTGTGTGACTCTCTAGACTTAATATCAAGCTGATCGTGAGTTGCACTTGTTAGAATTCATTCTGACGTAGAACTCTTTTTGAGTAATTATTATCCTATAACAATTCACTCAACTCATCTACTATGGACGTACTACGCTATTATATTATAGTCCCTAGAGTATATAAGGGATCTAGTCCATTGTGTTTATCTATCCTCAATTATCGTATATCTATAATCTCTCATTCATCTAATATCCCAGAGATCATATATTGGGCATAGTATCATCAGACCCATATGAAATCTTATTCGAGTCTCGCTTAATTAGATTCTCTTATAAAACTCTTTCTCTCTCAATTCGAATAACCCTGACTAGGGATTTGTCTGAGCCAGAATACACGGGATATTCCTCTCATGATAACGAGAGTGGACGATCCTCTATGGGCACTTAATTGATTTCGTAAGATTGGCTATCATTCCCAATAACTACATATATTAGATCTGGAACTTCCAACCCGTAAGTCTAACATTAAAGAATGAAGTACTTAAACAAGACATCATTAGTATCTCAAGTCTAACGACTAAACACAACTCGAACTATGAAATATGTATGATGTCATATATCATTAATCATGCAACATTCTGCAAGCAGATCAATCAATGAACTCATTCTCCTATAAGTACTTATATTGTACCTTTAGTGTCTCACACAGACGGCTCTGAGGCCAATCACCTCCATCATAATGACGTGTGCACAGTACACCGTTCTATTTGATTATCTCGATGTCTCTCTCGAGTAACATATGATCGAGATTATTTGGGTCCAATATTTAGAAGTTAATCGATCTCATTATCATGATCTTATCATGATCTGATGGTCATTGGCCGAAAACGTTAACTTAAAACACTTAAGCTCAAAGCAAGGACAGTATATCTATTACATATTTATAGAGTAATTTTAGTTTTTATCCACTTTTCGGCTAATTGAAAATTGTATGTAATTGATAGCTAAGATAATATTTGATGTAAAAGCTTTTGTGCACCCTTTCGTGTCATGGAAGGTGCAAAGAAGGTTTGGGGAGGATCACTGCAGAAAGTGGAGCACCCATCAGCTAAAGGCGGGAATCGTCCGGCCGACGCAGACTCCATTGGCGACATAATTAAAAGCAGCAGCCAAGTGATGCTGAAAGCTTCGCCTCAGCAGATGTCTGTGTGTGGTGTCTGAGTCTGACATATGCTTCACTCGTCTTTGCTGGATTCTCTCTATTCGTTCCATCAATCTTGTCATCAGTATGATGCAATTTTTTTTTTTTAATACAAAGATTTCACCAAATCTTCCTAAACATTCGTCTCATTTTTATTCCAAGTGTATGCCTGCGTTACGTGTTCAACACTGCTTGGATGATAGGGAAGAAGAAGGTGAAGGAAGCATTCCACTGGAATCACAAGGCCGTGGTGGCGTGATTCTTGTGAGGGTATTTTTTTCCTTCTATTTATCTTCTCTGTGATATCATAATGGACTGTCATGCGATGCCCTCAAAAAGCTGGAAATAACGTGTTTTTTCTTCTATTTATTCTTATTCTATATATAAAAAAAAAAGGCTACAAAGGTCTCAAAGCTAATATTAGTTACAAGATTCCTAATTGTATATTTTACAAAATTAATAATTATAAAATTGATGATTGATCCACTGATCTAAATTAATAATTATATATTTATCATATCCCTATAAGTCGATGTAAATTTTAATCCCACTTCAGATATATATATGGGAGAGTAAACTAAGATGTCATATAATATGCATATGTAAAGAACAAAAATATATATTTTTGGTTTGATCAGTAGTATGCGTTAATTATATAGCAATCAATCAACGACATTTCTATTCGTTTTGGCACCTTTTAATTTTTGCCAGCTGAAGAACAGTAGGATAGGATCAAGCATACTCTTTCAGCTTAATTATTATTGTACATTAATTTAAGTTTTTTTCCCCCTTTTGTTTTCAGAAATAACTCAGGTAAACTGCTTCTAAGAAATAAAAAATCATTTCAAAATAAATTAAATGAGTACAAGAAAATAAAATTACAAAAATGACAATTAGATCATTTTGCTTCATAATTATCTCAACAAATCTCTCATCAGTTCCTTCTCTCTGGTCGTACCGACGACACCATCACAAACTGCACAGCATAAAGCCAAACCCTCTCTCTCTCTCTCTCCTTTCTTTTATATCGTCCTTGCAATGAATCATTGCTAGACTAAGTTTTAAGTAGAATTCATGGAAATATAAGATGCAGAAGAACTCTTTTGCTGCAAATACAAGGCTGAAACACTAACAGGAGTTAAACACAGGATTATGAGATAAGGACAACACCTTAAAGGTGGCAGAAAAGAGAGATGGATAAAGTATAGTGGGGGGGATTATGGTGGTTGAAGTTACTCAAAGTAGTAGTTGACTGATTGAGCAATTGTCAAGTGGGATTATGAATTCATCTCCTCATATACTGATTGGTTTACTTGTCTTCTAATAATGCAACTTTTTTTTTTTCCCTTCCCTTTACTGATCCAACTGCAGTCCCTCTGTCCCTTAGTGGTGATCAGGCTTTTCGATGTTAGCCTTTTCCTGAGAAAATTCAAGTGGAAGAATCATTTAGCTTCGGACCTCATGCTGCATGCACTATATATTACATCTACTCCATCTACATGTTTGGCAGTGTCAGATCTCTTCCCTTCTGCTTCCATCCATTGCTGAGATCAAGAGAAAAGCTGATGGACGTTGAGCATGGAGATCATGAAAGACAAGGTATTCTTCGACTGGAGCAAAAGCATGGCTCTGGGACATGAGAATTAACTGGTTTGCATGCTTTCCAAGTATGGCACAGCATCTTACTGGATTAACCTTGGTCTGATCTCTTGGAGTGCAGGAACGGTGTGGACTGCCACGGCCCACATCGTCGCCGCGTTGATCGGCTCCGGCGTGTTGGCGTTAGCATGGAGTGTTGCTCAACTGGGATGGGTCGTCGGCCCTCTCGTCCTCCTCGGCTTCTCCTGTATCACCTACTACACCTCACTCCTCCTTGCCAACTGCTACAGGTTCCCTGATCCCATCACCGGAACGATAAATCGGGCATACATTGACGCAGTTAGATCATATTTAGGTGAGTTCCTGTGGTGGTGCTGACTGCTTCCCGCTGCTTCACCGAGCAGAGATGACTGATAAAGCTGTTTGCCTCCACTGAAGGTCCTAAGCATGTGTTCTTCTGTGGCTGTGCTCAGTACGTAAACCTATGGGGAACGCTGGTGGGCTACACCATCACCGCCAGTACAAGCATGATGTGAGAGATGCTCCTTCTGTTGCATCAAACTCCGATTCGTTCTGTGAATGATGATGTTCTCTGCTTTCTTTCCGAAGCGCGGTGAAGCGGGCAAACTGCTTCCACCGAAACGGGCACAGCGCGAGGTGTGATGCGTCCGGCAACACGTTCATGGTGGTGTTCGGCCTGTTCCAGCTGGTGCTGTCGCAGTTCCCGAGCTTGGAGAACATTACGTGGCTGTCGGTTGTGGCGGTGGCCACCTCCTTCTGCTACTCCTTCATCGGCCTCGGTCTGTGCGGTGGCAAATGGGCATCGCATGGTGATCTCAGAGGCACGTTGGGCGGCACCACCGCCGCCGCCCCCAGCGAGAAGGCGTTCAATGTGCTGCTGGCGCTCGGGAACGTCGCGTTTGCTTACACGTTTGCAGATGTGTTGATCGAGATCCAGGTGCGCCTTTGAACCATCTGCTATCACGAACGCATCGACAAGCGCTGATGCTGCAGTGGCATCCATCGATCAATTGCAGGACACATTGAAGTCGCCTCCTCCCGAGAACAAGTCGATGAAAAGGGCGACCTTCAGCGGAATTGGGCTCACCACCGTCTTCTACCTGCTGCTCGGATGCATAGGCTACGCTGCGTTCGGCAACGATGCTCCCGGCAACATTCTAACCGGGTTTGGATTCTACGAGCCCTTCTGGCTCGTCGACATCGCCAACATCTGCGTCGTTGTCCATCTCATCGGGGCGTATCAGGTGAAGAAGCACACTACCGTCGTTGTCCATCTCGTCTCCTTCCTGAAAGCGTGGATTGACGGACCACTTGGTTGCTGGGAAACATTGATTCAGGTCTACGCCCAGCCAATCTTTGCGAGGTTCGAGGACTATCTCGCGTTCCACTGGCCGGACAACAAGTTCATCCACAGGACCTACTCGGTGCGGCTGCCGGTCAAGGAGGTGGGCTCGTGGAGCTTCACGCTGTCGAAGCTGGTCCTCAGAACCATCTTCATCATGTTCACGACGCTGGTCGCCATGTTGCTCCCCTTCTTCAACGCTGTGCTGGGACTCATCGGTGCTCTGGGCTTCTGGCCGCTGGCCGTCTACTTCCCCCTGGGCATGCACATGGCGCAGGAGAGGATCACACGAGGGGCACCCAAATGGTTTCTGCTGCAGGGGCTCAGCTTCTTCTGTCTCCTCATCTCCATTGCTGCCAGCATTGGCTCTGTGGCAGATATCGTGCACAATCTCAAGGCAGCTGCTCCTTTCCGGACTTCATACTAGTGTAGAACGGTGATGATGTCAGTACTGTTCTTTCTATCCGAGCTTGTTCTGTGAGGGAAAGCATGATGATGACGACGATGATGATGAGCCAATTCTGGTGCAAGTTCCTTCACCACTGTTTGCTATATCTGAAACAACAATGCTTCTCAATTTTAACCCAGAAATTATCAATCGGGGAACTTGAAACTTCCATCACCATCATTAACATATAATGGAATATATGCATGCTTATATTTATGTGTGACTGTGCACTGCTTTATCACCCACCTCAATCACTCTGCTTCCGCTAGTAGGACTATAAAGGCATTTTGACGATACCATCAAGAGAGGGATTTAATCATACAAATATAGTTAGTAGATACGGGAATTAAGTACAATAAAATTGGTTCGTAATGTAACTCAAATCTAAAATACATTTACTAAATTATAAATTTGATACAAAATCACACTGCAACCTAGAATTTATTAATTTTTTTAACAAAAGAAAATTTGGACCGAATTATATTGAGAAAAAAATTATATAATTGTTTTTTTTTTAATCCTCATATTTCACAGTCAAATTCAGAAGAATAAAAATTCATATGAAATAGACCAAAAGGAAGATTCCAGAAGAAACGAGAATGTCACTAATGTACAAATATATATATTATATAGAAGATAGAAATGCTATTTTCTGTCTCGCTTTCATAGCTCAGTTGGTTAGAGCACCCGTTTAGTAAGCGGGAGGTCTTGAGTTCAAATCTCAATGAAAGCAAAATTTTTTTGACCATATTTGACGTGACTCGGGTTCAATCGATACCACCTCGATTTCACATTTGGCTCGCCCAATTCATCAAATCACGAAATAGTAAATGATGCCGCTTTGCTTTGATGCTGTTAAGGGTGGAATCATGCAGATGCGGAAGTAACACGATAAATTTCGTGCTTCCTTTTCTTCTTTTTTTTTTTTTTTTTTTTACGTTTTCTTCTTATCTTAGTACAAGCTCAAGAGTGACGATTAAAGACGAATGAATCATTGAAGGGATGATGGCTGCTCTCTACAGAATAGCCTCAGCTGCAACATGCTTAGTGGAAGTGAAACTGAGGTGGTCGTCTTCACCACGGACACCAGATGGTGGTGGATTAGCTGATAGAGATCGACTGCTAGAGTACCATCTCGAGCAGAGAAGGTAGCTGAAGAAGTTGACAAGGCTGAGGGCAGCCAGTAGCCAGTAGAAGAGGTCCAACCTATCCTTGTTGAGGTCATTGTCCCTTAGCCAACCATCCCTGGATGAGCTCGACGTGATCCTGTTCACGAGCGACACAAGAAGGGAGCTCAAGTAGAACCCGAAGGAGTAGGAGCAGTAGGTCATGGCAGTCAAGAAGGACCGCATCCCCGCCGATGACTGCTTGTAGAAGAACTCGATGAGACCCACGGCCGTGAACATCTCCGACAGCCCGAAGATGAGGAACTGCGGGGCGATCCAAATGATGGAGAGCTGCTCGCCGGAGTCGACGTACGCGTCCCTCCTCTTCTTCTCGATCACGGCTGCGGCAACCATGGAGAAGGTGACGGTGAAGAGGCCGACGCCGATGCGCTGCAGGGGAGCGATCCCGGAGTCGTCTCCGGTGAGCCTTCGGGCCAGGGGGACGAAGCATGTCTCGTAGAGGGGGACGAGTAGGATGAGCATGACGTAGGGGATGGCTTGGAGCGATGCCGGCGGGACTTGGAAGGACTTGGCCGGTCGGGTGTTCATGGCGCTCCCTTGTTGGACTGAGAAGGTCTGCAGCTGCGCCAGGACGGTGTTGAAGATTATGGTGCATGCAAAGATGGGGATCACCGAGACGATGATCTTGACCTGCTCCACTTCTGCAGCAGTGCATAGCCGCCATGCGCCCTCCTTCACGTCGGATCCATCTTGAGCTTTGATGCAGGCTTTGTCCAAGAACCTTCACGCCAAAAACTAGTAGCGATTACAGATCCTGAAACCATCACCATCCTTACAACATGAGCATGATCGATCCGGAGATGGAAGTGCTCACCTGAGCTTGTTGCCAACAAACGAAGAGGGGTCGAGACCACTGATAGCGAGGTGTTCGGGTGGATCGATGTCGCTTCTCTGGAGCACTTCCGAATTAGAAGGGCAGACTTGCTTTCTCTTGGTGAATGCAGCCACAAACACCTGCAGATGTATCTATCCATAGGTCAAGCAAGCTAAGATCAAAGAAGGAGAACATGGAATTCTAGACGGTAACACTGTCATCTCTGTTGAAGTGTGTCATCTTCTATCACACACACAGTAATTACATCATATCTTAGAGAAGTTTGGGCTCAAGAAAAAGTTGGAGAGTGGGGTTCAGTGGTCATTAACAGAAGATAGAATGGTCACATATATGTGATACAGCTGCTCTGCAAAGAACACATTTGGTTACTCTCATGGCCACTTGCAGGTTTTGCTGATTTGGTGTGAGCACTATCCCAAATTTGTCCATGAATGTTAAAGCTTCCTGTTACTACAAACTTGAATCTTTAGGCTAAATATGTGTAGAAATAAGAAAATTAAAACTTCAATCAGAATGCTCCATACACTACTACTAAAATAAACTCTTGGAGTTGACAGACTCTTCTGTTTGTAATAGACTGGAGAATCCACATGCTGTCTGTCATCAAGCACTCTTGTCTATCAGTAATGAATGATACCCAATGTCAATGGTAAATAGGGAAAATTGAACTAAAAAGGAATTAAAATTTACTTTTTGTCCTGGAAGCCTTAGCAAACTGGAGGGACAAGAAGCAATGTTATATCATTTTCATAGGCAAATTAGCAGAGATACAGACTATAGACACTGATGCAGAAGACTCTTAGACTGTTGCTTGACAATGACAGAAACACCAGAAAAGGTAATCTACCCCAATTACTCATGCATTTAAGAGTAAGCACTCATAGGAAGATTGTATAAAACTGATCCAAAGAGTAGTAGTACGTTTATGCTCTGCAAAATTAAGCATGCAAGAAGATGAAGTCTTGAATCATACCCTGGCAATAGGGGTAAAGATGCTGCCTTGTGGGGGCTTGTTCCTGTAGAAGAAGGCACCACAGATCAAGATGACAAGGCCCACTGCCATGGCAGCTGCTGATACACCAAAGCCTACGTCCATCCCCGACCTTGTCTGAACCCAAACAAGGGCAGTGAGAGCTATGAGCTCCCCCATAGAGAAGCTGAAGTAAGCTGTGTTGAAGTAGGTGGAGAGCTTCTTCGACTGATCCGGGTCATCTTTCCCAAACTGGTCAGCGCCATGGGAGATCATGTTAGGCTTCAGGCAACCACTGCCCAGGGCCACCAAGTAGAGAGCAAGAAAGAAGATGGTGGCCCTTAAGCCGTTGGCCTCCATGCAGTGGTCCTCCTTGGAGATCATGTTGCAGGGGGGTGGCCTCAGCTGGGGAAGATGTGCTTGGATTGATAGGAGTATGAAGCCCTGTACAAACCAAACTGAATCAGAAACACTTTGGACTGCATACTACACGTTTCTTAATCTTCATTTCTCTGTACTCCACTGGAGTCCATCTTCTTCACGGTAAATGTGCTCTACTTTTAGTTCTTTACAGGGAAGGCAGCTGATGGAGGAGAATTCAAGTTAGAAACAGTGAATAATCTCCTACTGTTCTCTCGTGAATGGAAATACTGTATGCAAAAAAGATTCTGACAGTAGACACCTTGTGATGTCACCTTCACTTGTATTCTTTGGATGGCTAAAAAACAGTAAGACTATAAATCATTTTCCCTTTATTCAATAATTGGACATTGTCACCTTCACTTGTCTTTTTGGATGGCTGGAAAACAGGAAGAACACATATCATTTTCCCTTGCTCATTAATTGAGAATCAAAGAACACATGGTTGACACTTTTTGTGGTGGTGTCACCTTCACTTGTATTTTTGGATGGTCAAAAAACAGGAAGAATATATAGATCATTTTCCTTTACTCAATTGGGAATCAAATCACATATAGATACACTTTTGTGGTGTCAGCTTCACTTGTACTTTTTGGATGGCTTAAAATCTAGGAAGAATATAAACTTTTTTTTTTTTGTTTTTTTTTTGTTGATTGATTGAGAATCATATGGATGGATAAAATGATGCTGTGTGATGAGAAATGAGACTTACTGAGAGCTCCACAAATCCAAATATTAGCATAGTCCAGAAACTCCCCAGATAAGAGTCAGAGAGGAATCCTCCAAGCAGAGACAGCAAGAAAACAGTCCCTATGAAGTTGGTCACTATGTTGGCTGATTTCGACAAAGGGAAATGCATCTCATCGAAGACATAGGTTATGAGGTTGTTCCCCACAGCAGCAATTGCCATGATCTCAAATGCTTGAATAGCTGGAGAAGAAGAGTAGGAAGCATTAGTTTAGTTGCATTTACAGGACAGAGGAAGAACTGCAGTGAGCAAAGTACTAATGAAGCTGCTATATATTCTCAGTATTCTAATATTATAAGGTACCAAAGACCATCTCAAGGTTTCTGAATCTAAGCATTAAGTGGATGGCTTGTAGATTCCAGCACAGTACATAGCTGCCAGTATATTTCCATGAAACGAGTACCTCAAGAACATTTTTGTACAAATATGTACAAGCAAATTGCCAACTGATATCCATAACTCAAATTCATAAGAGAGAGAGAGAGAGAGAGAGAGAGACCTAAAACAAAGGCAGCAGCTCTCATGCCACCATGCTTTTTGGGGCTGCATGGTTTGTCTCTCCAATCAACAAAGACTTGAGCAAGCATGGAATCCCCTTTGGAATTCTGACCTGACTGTATGTCCATGATCTCTCTTTTCCACAATCTCTCACAAAAAAACACACTTACTTTCCTCTGCCTCAACAGGAGAGACTCTCTTGGAAATATTACAACCAATTGTACAAGAGACAGCTCCCCTTCCTAGAGGACTTCAGTAGCTCTATGGCAAGCTGATGCACTTATTTATAATAGTCTGCTGTGGGGAGTGAGAGGGAGGGAGGGAGGGGGTCAGAGAAGTGGTGGAGCTTTTTGATGGTGTGATGTGGCTCTCTTGGGTGAAAGGATTTGTGGTTTGAACAGTCCATGGCAAATGGGAGTCTCTGTTGGGGGGTCAGAATTTGTTGTGCTTTTGAATGTGTAAAGTGGGGAAGCAGCAAAAGAACTGTTCTCCCACACACACACTTCTTGGGATTCAACAGTTCACTTGATTATTGATTCCTCATACCATCCAAAAGTATCAATCACCTGGTTTTCTCATCAAGCTGAACATGAACTGAATGATCACAAGTATGTTTCCTCAAAGCCCTTTTTTTTTGTTGTAAAATTGATTCCAGCATTGGTGGACAAACAAAGGGATAAGAATTTTATAGTATCATGTAGCTTATTTTTCTTTTTTGTGTATGCAATTTTGTGTTGCTTTTAGCTCTCATTTTTCATCAACAAAGCAAACTAAAAAAATCTAATCTTCAGACAGCTTGTTAGTCAAAAAAAAAAAAAAAAAAAAGATACAGTTGTTTGGCTCAGATAAACCTTCCTTTCTATCCATGCTTTATAAGAAGCAGTAGGTGAAATCATATTCTAATCTATCAATTCTTGCAAAAGAGAAGCAGCTGCTTGACTTTGTGTCCCAACTTAAAAGGAATAAAATAGTGAAGAATCAACATACAATTCCCTTGGAATGAGGACATAAGTTCTCTCTTATCCTCATATGTATATCCCATCCTTTTCCACCATGGAAGCAATGACCTTTCTTTGAGAGAAACATAGAAGTATTTATCCTAAACTAAAACCTATATTCTACATTCTAACCATAGTTCTATTTCCAATGTTTATAAATTCTACCATATTTTTCCTCATAGAAAGAAGAAAAACAAGTGCTTTTGCCAAAACATAGCCTAATTATTATTCCTGAACTTGATCATGCCTTTTTGGAGCCAGAGATATGTAGAGCAATACAGATGAAAGGATACTGTGTTTACCTGTGTGATCATCTCTGGATGGAGGATCAGAAAACTTTATGAATGCTTTGTTTCTGACATGCTTCATTTACTGATGAATTTGCTATGATTAGGATACAATAGTGACCCCTTTTTTTTATTTGTTTCATGTCATTAATGCACAGTGCAACTCTGGATGATTCTACTTAACTTGAGTTTTATTCTTGATAGTGCAGTCAGCATTCAACAAGTCTCTCCTAATAATCATTGACACAACTTATCTGAAGTCCATCTGAAGGGTATCACCAACTCCTGCCACAGAACATGCATCTGATTTCTACCTTCTCAGCTTTTCATCAACTAGCATATTGGAGAATATATTCCAGCATGGACCTGTGTATGATCATCATCTGTTGCAAGCTCACATGGAAGAATCAAGTGACAAAACTAAGTATGTCTTGATCATTAATTAACAATAAACTCACCATCTCTTCCACATTGGGTAGTGCTGCACTTATTTCTCCTACTAACCACCACTACCAATCTCACTACAGCTTTTTACCACTGCTACTCCATGTTGCTGCTGCCATGTCCCATATTTACCACTCCCACTATTAGGTGGTATTTTTGTCAAAATCATATTACACTAACTAGAAGTGTAAAATGATCATAGTGATTTGGTTCCTATGACTGCTCACTGATAGGTGTGCTGTGATGAAACACTGCACAAAGGAATGGTCCATTTGGGGGGATGGATGATGAGAGAACTGTTCCATTTCAATGTGATCGTGTGGGGCCTCAGAGGTCCAGAAATCCACGTAATTTGGTTGGTGGCAATGAAAAGGTCTCAGAGGACACCACCACCACCGCCACCACCATCACCACCATATCTCTTCAATTATATTGGGTCAAAAAGACAAGACCAGGATGCCAACCCTCCCAAAGAGTTGATGCTTCTACTATCTTTTTTCTGTTAGATGTTGTTCTCTATTGCGTTCTATCCCTCTACAGGTCGAGAGAGAGAGAGAGAGAGAGAGATCCAAAGAGTGCTAGGGAAGGAAGGATGGTGTAGATATATTCTCCCGCTCATGGCTGATTTCACCAGCTTGCCAAGTAAGGTTGAAGGATAAGATGTTTCTTTCTTCTTTCTTGGCACAGGTTTTGGAACCTTGTTGACCATGGTTAATGAAGACTTCTTTCTTTCTTTCTGTAAAGCTCGTGAGGTTCGCAGAGAGTACAAGAACATCAAACTGTAGGAGATCTGAGTTGACAAGATGAAAGAATGTTGAGGATTTTTCTTGTCCTTTGAGCCTAACAGAAGATTCCTTTGCTCATGTTGTAAACAAGACATGACAACTCAGACGAATGATGTAGCACTGCAGAATAACAAGTGATCCGCAGATGGAACAATATATTTATGGCATCCTAACACAACCTTTTTCTCGCTTGTTCTTCGCGAAACGCAATGTAGCTTTCTTTGTCAAAAGATGTCAAATGTGTAGTCCTCTCTAATGCATACTAGATGGGCAGCATCATCATGTGCAGACGCAACCATTTGCGGCCTAATCTTTATCCTGTTGTAGCAGATAGAAAGAGATAAGAGTGCAGTCTCAAGGTTTGTTTGCTGTTAATGCAAATCCAGAGTCTAGTGTAGTATTAGGCATAACTTTGATCAACCACAAGTCCACAGGATATACTGATTTAAATCCTCTTCTTGCAGCTCTCCAAAAGTCAACCCTGGGTTGAATGTTGGAATGATCTCCAATGAGTTAAAACACAAAAGTCTATGGTGGCACATTCAACCCCCACCATTTCCTTATAGAAAGAAGGAAACAAAGCAAGACAAAAATCATGAAACGACACTACAATCTGCCGACCAACTGCAATTATTTTAATCTACTGAGTTGCTCAGCATGAAGCATGTATCAGAGGCCAAAATGGGAGTAGTTGGCCACTGAGAGCACACACAAAAGTAAGCTGCATTATGTCTTTAGCTTGCTTCTTTCTTTCTCCTCCATCTATCCTCCCTTTGATCTTGTTGGCTAGCTTCTATCACAAAATCCCTCCTTTTCCTCATCCAATGGATCTATCCGTCTCGCAACCGGTCACATCGATGACGCAGAAGCTGATGCGAAGAATGACAAGTGGCGATCAACTTATAGTGGTGGAATTTTACAGTCAGCTTCTACCATCTGATTCCATGAACAAGCCTGTCAAAAGAGATAGATGCAAGTCAAAGCCATATATTTATATATGGCTCCACTGACATGTGGAGTTGCACATGCTATGGACAAGTGATCCAATAATGTGTTGCAGCACAGATTTGCCCTTCTTTTCTTCCTGGAACAGGTCAAACACAATTGGATCACCCAATGGCTGCTCTTAGAGATCCGTGGGATAAGTTTCAGCTACTATTCATGCTCTTGCCGACAGTGTTGCTTTCTCCAAAAGGGTTTGACCTTTTGCCAAAGTTTGCTGAAAACTTAGTATCAGCAAAAGCTTTAGGGTTGTGGTTCAATGCATCTGATGGGGATTGACAGAATGATGTGTTCTTCAGGTCGGGAAAGCAACCGTTGTTTGCCTTTTGGAGTTTGCCTGCACATGATCCAACTTTGCATTCTTTCTCATACACCATGGACTTGTGTTGCAGCTTCTTAGTCTATAATGCTCGAGGAAAAAGAAGGCTGTTGTTACATGAGGTTTTATGGTTAACACTGGAGGTGTCGTAGAACCTAATCCGATCAAGCCTAATCAATATGATGACAAATCTTAATTATATTATTTTCATTGATAAAGATATGTGTCTCCCCATTGAAGCATGAAGGAAGTAAACAAACAAACATTATTTATTTTTGGCCTTGTGATAACATGTCAGTTGAACTATATCTATAAAACATAATCTGCTCTATTTTTTAAATATATGTACATAATATTTTGACTTGTTATACTATAGGCTTTCGTGATAAATAGAAGACATTGCAGATAATGGTCAAAAAGTATATTTTAATATAAGAACTTCTTAGTAAAATGATATAAATGAAACATGGAAAAAGACACATTTAGAAAAATTATAGAATTCCCTTGGGATTCAACAGGGAAGTTGGGTCCATTTCTTACTTTTCATTGAGGTGACATGTTAAGGGGAGAGCCTGCATATGAAGATGCCATTGAGGTCAAGAGAGACATTAGGAGGGAGCAGGAGAGGTTGAGGTTGAACAAAGATAAGTTGTTCTTGCAGTGACTCTCTCTCTCTCTCTCTCTCTCTCTCTCTCTCTTTCTCACTTCTAAGTACATAACAGGCATTAAGTTAGTTTAGCTTAAAATCTCAAAAGGTTATCTTCATTAATTATCCTAATTCTCTTTTGTGAATTATCTTAAAAATAGATTTGCCTTCATCCCTTATGGTAATTATCCTTCATAATATTTCGAGCCTTACTATTCCTTCCTTCCTTCCAACTAGAGATAGCATCATGATTCAAATTTTTTGATTATTCAATTCGTAATTCATAAAGAAACAATCTGTGTTCAAACTACCATTGCAGATATTTCTATTCTATAAACTTAAAATAGAGTTTTGTTCTAATAAAAACATCTTCCTCTCCGAGCTATCCCATCCAAATCATTATCTTCACATCTCTATATAACAGTCATGGCGCATATCGTATATGAAGGATGGAGAGAGAGAGAAGTTTGCAGGGGATTAAAAAGTTAGAAAGAAAAAAAAAACTGAAGTGTTGAAATCAAATCAACTCTTCCAAAATGTCTTTTGTGTATCTGTAGTCATGAACTTTAGAGTTCATTTGCCTACCCACTGATTCAATTGAAAATACACAAACTATAGTATTTAATTTGGACTAGTGAATATAAAATCTTGTAACTTTTGATATTTTGTACTTTGGAGAACATAGATGTACATCAGCAGTTGGACTTTTCTTTGTCAATTGTTATATATATATATATGCTCCTGGTATGAATTGTTCTTGTTATGCTTGATGGATGATCAAATAATCTTTGAATCTCATGTTACTATTATCACAGTATGAATGACCTGAATTCTATCTTATCATTGTCTTAGTGTTGACACATACAAACACATTTAAGAAGTATATCCGGTCTTAGTGTTGTTAGGTCAGAATGAAACATCAGCTTTTAGTTCACTGCAGCACTCCAAACTCACCATAAGATAGTGTGTGTGTGTGTGTGTGTTTGTTTGTTTAAGCTAAAGCTAAAGAGTCTCTTGGGATCTCTTAGACATAGTCCCAGTAGCTTATTGCGGGTTATCCTCATCCTTAGTCTTGTTTTGTCGCAGATCTTTGTAGCATTCACCAGCATTTAAGCAGCCAACAACAGTGTCCCTGACCCAACTCAATGGCCTGCACAAGCACTTGGAACAGTAGAACCTCCTGTTGCAGGAGCATTCTTTTCTGCAATCCATGATGAGGCATGATAGCCATTGGAGCACTGCAGTGGAACATTATTGCTCAGTAGGAGGAGGTGCAGTGGGTGAGGCATGTATCTTGTCCACATGCAGTGTAAGACATGCTATTGGAGCCCCTCAAATAGTTGTGGGAGGAAAGCGAAGCCAGCGAGAGCCACTCAGCGACACCTTCCTTGTGTAGCTCCTATTGCAGCAATGAACTGCATGCCAAAGCTCTTGGAGCTCCCACTCGGAAACCTGTTGTTTTGTCAAGCCTAAATGCGCCAATAGGAGCTTCACTTTATCTCCATGTTTGATGATGCTGTGATTCATCATGTAGAGGTGGGAATCTCGATCAGCATGACAATTGATTTGATAAGGATTTTAACTTTTTTTTGAATTGTCAGACTTATACAGGTATCCAGTTCGTAGAGAGTTAATATAGATCAATCTAGACCGTAAAAGAACAATCTTACATCTCAGTTATGCTCCACGCAATGACCTTGCTCGATCCAAATGTAATGATTCTAAAACTTCATCAATCTTTTGGGAGCTTAATGGTGGAGTTTTCCATCAGGATCTTCTTTCTCCTAAAGTTGAATTCTTCCTTGTCCACTCAGATCTACCTTAAGAACTTGGACTCTTTATGCTGGAGTGCACTATACTGGCTAAGCTTAGAACTACATGTCGACCGTTCTTAGTGGTTGTGAGCTTGTCATTCGCTATCCATACCTCATAGAGATCTTTCATGTGCTCATCCCTATGTATCTGATTTGATTTCTTCCTAATCTTTACTTCCCACTACTTTGGATGTTGGGAGTTATTTTCTTCAGTTCTCTGAACTTATATGAAGTGCTCTTCAGATCATTACACTGTTGCCAGATGTAGACTATTATTCTCTGTTCACTATCATTGGTTAGTAGAAAACTTTTGACCAGGGCTGATTCACCTGTAGCCAAATGATACTGCAATGTAAACTTCAACATTGTCTTCTGATCTTTCCAGCTGATCTCTTAGTGAGTCTTCCATACCTGCCAACACAATTCAAGTGCAGGCTTTAATGGAACCTATGCCTCAGCAGCAGAAGCAGCAGCAGGGATCCTATAGAAGACAAACATATATTATTACTCTTATCATTAAGACTCCTAATGTTATTTTCATTTTATGTCATCAGGCTTGTTTTGTTTGACTAACAACTATACCTCTTTAGGTCTGTGTTCCCCCTTGTATCCTCCTCTCTCTCTCTCTCTCTCCATATATCTTCCTTTTACCACATGCAGACATCCATCTCTTGTCTGCAGCAATCCTAATAGCTACTCTTGTTGTGTTTTAGAGTACCACTGCATGCTTTGGGATGATCTTGCTAGTAGGGTTTTGGCTATCGATTTACACCTTGCCCTTATGATGATCAATGGTGTGTGGCCTTTGCTAAATTTGCCTATCATTTTATACATTCATTCCTCTCTTTCTCCTACGAGGATTGGTGGCATACATTGTGGAAGCTTCTTGTGCCCTCATAAGATGATACACACCCATTTTGATCAGAAGAATGATCGGGTTGAGGGTTCTTGGTTAAACAAAAAGGATTGATCCTGGGACTGATTCCTTTGTGGTGCAAACTATGATTGCTACCTACCTCTCTATGGTGGATATGGAAGTCGTGTAATGACACTATTTTTGATAAAGTTGCTTGTTGGATTGGCCTTCTTTTTTATCACATTATGGTCGATTTTGCAAACCTTGGATTTGCTTCCTAACTCTCTCCCTTATAGTTGTTTGATGGGAAAGACCCAACATGGACTGGTACAAACTCGATAATGATGATTCTTACGATCTAACAGGGTAAGAATGATATCGGCTTTTTGATCTGAGATGCTAATGATAGTTGTTTTACTGTAGGTTGTATTTATGAAGCAGCCACAGTTAGAGAGGAACTCCTCGATGCTTCTTTACAGGGCAAGTTTTGAAAGATGAAATAGGGCTGTTTTGACCAAGGAGTTTTTTCTCTCTCTCTTTTTTTTTTTTTCTTTTTGCATTGCGATGTTAAGGTTGATACTTTTTGTAATTACAGATTTTAAAATCAATATAGTTCTCTCTATTTCTGGAAGAGAAAAAAAAGAGTACTGCTGCATGGGTTGAAGAAACTGCCATGCAGCAAACTTAGCTCATTCTTGGGCTGACACTTTGCTCCTACTGCACAAAAGCCAACATATCGCAAGTGCACAAACTACACAAAACCCAGTCAACACATTGTTATTACTATCATCTATTACATGCGCATCAATCCCTTCTCTCTCTCTCTCTCTCTCTCTCTCTCTCTCTCTCTGAGCATGCATTAGATGATAGTGATAACATGTGGGTGATATTATATATATAAATAAATAAATAATATTATATGTATATTAGAATATTAGATACATATAATATTATTGCTTCCATCCCCTCCTCAAGGGAACAAAACCACAGGTCTCTCCTCCACTTAAAGAATAGTTTTGTTTTTGTTGAACCTGGAATCTTGTCTCTTATCAAATGCCAGTGGAGAGTGACCCTTGATTAATGAATTGGGTATGTGTGTGTGTGTGTGTGCATATAATGAGTTCAACTGGTGCCAAGTTTCATGCCAACATAAGGTTCCAATTATATAATATGGATGCCACCTCTTCCCCTGACCTGCTGCCCAGTGTGACACCAACAATTGCCAGGCCTCCCTCAGGCTTAAACAACACACTCTGGATAGTGTCTTATGTTCTCCAACAGCACCACACACTTCAAAGCTCAATATCAACTTATTCATCCTACCTTCCACCCAAATATTAAGATACATATTCCTCTCCTCTCTCTCTCTCTCTCTCTCTCTCTCTCTCTCTCTCTCTCTCTCTCTCTCTTTCTCTCATACTAGACTAAATTTACAAAAATAAAGTTATGGATATCACTGTTAATTTGGTTTTCCACTGATTCCATAGACAATAACTATTAGCTGTATCTAATCATATGATATATCTATTATTATTGTTGGTTTTTCTGTAAAAGAATAATAGAGGAAACTATGCAATTACTTTTGATCTGGAATACTCAGTGTCTAACAATACTTATTTATATTGATTAAAAGATAAAATATAAAATATTTTAAAAATACTAAAAAATCTATCATGTTTTTAAACTAAATTAGATCTAAATCTTTATCTTTTATTTTATATAATCCTATCTATCTAAATTGATCCTAGCTACTTGAATTAATTCTAATAATTTTATCCCATCATAACAGTTTTATCCAAGAATTGTTATAATAATACCCAAGGTTATATATTAAGCTCATATTATAAAATATTTCTTTGATCCAATCTATTATAAAATATATGTTTTATTATAAAAAAATATTTACTATTTATCTATGATTTTATTTTTCACCTCAGTTTTAATTTTTCTTTGGACACCCCACATAACTTTGGTTTTTATATAGATTTACTTAGACTTCCCAAGTATCTCTAATGTTTTCTATACATGATCTAGAATCAATTTGAATTAACTGAAACATCACCAACATCCATCCATCACATTAGTGTTTTATATATTTATATATACATAATAAAGGAATGATAGGGAGCTAATCATCACCCTCAACACCCCACCAAACCCACTTTATGGAGGCATATGGAAAGCTAGACAGCCTCAACATTACATGTGAGACCTCCTCACCTTTAAGGCTTTGGCTTTCAGTGTGATGATGGATGACGAGGTTGGAGATTTATAATTAGATACTTTTCTTGCTTTGATGTGATTACCCAGGATTGAGGTCCCCACCGGGGACCACACATTATTTGCTAATGCCAAATTAAACTTATAATTTTTTTCTAAAATATAAATTATATCAATAATCTTTCTTATTTTTATTCGTTTTATTTTTTCAGAGGCGATTTGTAAGGCCGTCATAATTCTCCTCTTCCATTTTTGCCCTTGAGAGTCCCGCGAATTGACCATCATGCCGATGAAATCAGGACCGTTGACGGGCAGATGGATTCCCCACCCCATCGCCATCGTTAAAAGACCAGCGAAAGGGCGGTCCCGGTGCTTACGTGGCGGCTCCCCGGTTCCCCTTCTGCAACGAGGAAGGCGGTGGCGTTCTCGTCATTTGGGCGCCCGAAGAGGGGTGGTTTGGAAAACCGAGCCCGTGTGGTGTTCCTTCGGAGTAGGATAAAATACGGGGAAGAGATGGAATCAGACCTGAGCGCATCGGTATCGGAGATGAGGAGACCGTCCGATGAGAAGGGTGTTCGATGGACCGAGAGGATACTTACGCGGGACGCGATAGGGAAACGGGAAACAGCTTTTATCGGTGTAGGGTTACGCAGAGACAGCAAGTAAAAGAAAGGAACAAAAAAGGAAAAGAATCGAGGAAAACAACTGCCGCCCTCTCCGTTAAAGCCCGGAGTGGTTCCTTCACACCCGCCTCTTCTTCTTCTTCCGCGCATTTGCTCGTATTGTTCTCCTCCTCCTCCTCGGTGATCTACAGGGTTCTTCCTCGGCTTCTTGGTTGCGGTGGCGTTGTCGTTCTCGCGTCTTGGTGAAGATCCCTCGATCGGTTCGCGCGGTAGAGCTGAACCTACCAAGCTTGAATTTGGCAGAAACCTCCATTTTGGGAGTGTCCGAAGGTTTATTGATCGGTTTGGTTTGGATTTTGGATTTTCCGTGGTGTTCCGGGGAGGAGGATTGGTTTCAGGTTTGGAAATCGAGGTAGATTCCTTTTTCTCCCTTCTCTCAGCGTTGGCGTTTGGATGATTTGATCTGATTGTAATTGTATCGGTTTTTTTTTTCACTTTCTTTTTATGTGCACAGAAAAGATTTCTGGTTGGATATGGGTTCCTGGCCGAGAACATTGGGATCTTATGCTTAAGGAAGCATATTACGCGAATTTCTCGTCACCTTGGTGTTCGTTGCGTCAGATCTGTGCTAACGGAGGAAAATTATCGCCAAAGGCGGCGCCTTTCTGGTGCAGCGCTTGCGGTGAATTCGGATGGCGAAAAGAGGGCGCCTTTACGCCTCCAACGTTCGTTAAAGAACGAAGCTCCGTCCGTTCGAAGAAGGGTGGCAGGGAGAAAAAGAGCAGGGGGCGTCGCCCGAGGCCCTTCTGCCAGAGTTTCTCTGTCACGAGGAGCAAAAGCGTCAATTTTGCAGAGGGGTCAGAGGTAGGAGTCCAGATGCTATTTTAGCTGTCGCATCTTTTCGGAAGCAATCGAGGTCTCGTGGCCTTTTGCTAGGGGGGCCTGTAGGAGGGAAGAACTTATGGTGCTGCTTCAGAGTTAATGCGGTAATCAGGAGGGCCTTTATCAGTCTTTAAGCTGCTTTTCAGAACTCGGAACTGCAGAGCCAACTGTCCTTGTTGTTTTGTTCTGTAAAGTCGAGCGTTCTTATAATTTCCTTGAGAAATTTCAGTCAGTTGTTATGGCTTCGGCACCACCAAACAGTTCATCCGCAAGGCTCGGTTCAGGTTACCGTTATTTTCTATTTTTAGTTTGATGTAACAGAGCTAAAGTTTTTGTTCTCATTCTTGATGTTCTTTTCCTTCATTTTTTTGTCTTATTGATATGTGGTCTGTTTGCTTGACTAAATCGTTTTTTAGATAAATATTACAGTAAACAATAATTTCAACATATACCCATTGAGTAAACTGGTTTTGAATCCCTAGAAATTTCTTCATCCTTTTTTGCTGTAAGGCATTTTCGCGTAGTTTTTGGAAGTTTTTTTTTTCTTCTTTCGTATGCCTAATTTTGTAGACATTCTTTGTCTTGGATGCTCACCTTCTTCTCGCCGCCGTTAGGGTCACTCTGGTTCTTGATAAATTTGATCAACGAACCTATGTAGGCTTTCTTTTGCCTCATTTTTGACAATCCCTCCTGCATCAAAGATTTTTTTTTAGTTTCCCAAGTTAAAGAAAAATATGTTCTCATTTTCAGACGGATAGTTTACTTCTAATTTATCATCTTATTAACCACTGGTCATTCTTAGAAATCCATGGATCTAAGATGCTGACTTATCAATATTATAATTTGTTCCCGACTACTGGTGGAAATTTTCTATATCTAGGGCCCTATGGAGATGTCTTGTACCAGGAACTATGGAAAGCATGTGCAGGGTCTTTGGTTACTTTACCTCGTGAAAAAGAAAGGGTTTATTACTTTCCTCAAGGCCATATGGAGCAGGTACTTGGAAGATTTCGGTGTAGTTAATTGTATATCTATTTGATTATCTGCTTCATATATCAAGAGACATTACCATGGTCAATTTTGTCCTGCATGTCACTTGTTGATCCTTTGTGTTGATCTACATTTGCATGCTTTAGAATATATCAACTTCTTACTTATTATTGATATCACTTGTCAGCTGCTAGTGATGTGCCCCTCTAATCCTTGTTTGGGACAACAGAGTTGATTAGTAGATCCATTATACTTGAAACATGTAACTTTATTTTTCATTGTGGTTTATGCATTAAAATTATTAAAGTGGCCTACGTCGCAAAAGATAAAATAACTGGAGATAGATGCACATATTTAATCTAATTTCTTTTTGTGTTGACTTATAGCTTGAAGCATCAACAAATCAAGAGCTTGACCAGCAAATGCCCTTGTTTGATCTTCCATCAAAGATCTTATGCAGGGTTGTCCATCTTGAACTCCGGGTAAATTACTTCCAAACTGGATTTTGTTCTCTTTTGTCTTTCTTCATGCTTAATTTACTCGTAGAGGAAATGGTGTTTTATTGTTTTATGTACTGTTTTAGGCTGAACCAGATACAGATGAAGTATATGCTCAGATTACATTGCAACCTGAAGTAAATGTGAGTCTTTATTCATCTTGTACTCATAGATCCTGCTACAGTCTGTCAGTTTGAAAATCTCAGATGGTGTTCTTATAAAGATGCTTTGCAACGGTAGTGTATTGTAAAAAAGAAAATCAGAACCTAGTTATTTTTTGCTTTGTCTTGTGATATAGTCGTGAGAAAAAAAAAGGCTTTTTGTTTCTAGTAATTTTATGAACTTAGAGTGATCATATTAGGTAACCTGGTAGCTTTCCTTCTTGTCAACTTGCTGTTAGTTCTTGATTTCATTTTATGCTGCTTTAATTTTATTTTCAAGCATAATTTATATTTTTTTTCTGCTGACTTCTTTTTTCTTTTTATTTTCTTATATTTAATCAGCAAGATGAAATTACCAGCCCAGATTCACCACTGGCTGAGCCCGAAAGGTGCAATGTCCGTTCCTTCTGTAAGACTCTAACTGCATCAGACACAAGCACTCATGGGGGTTTCTCAGTTCTTAGAAGGCATGCAGATGAGTGCCTTCCTTCACTGGTCAGTTGCTATTTGAAATTTGAATTCCTATTTCCATTCATCATATCTAGCTGCTAGCTTGAATTTGCAATTTGATACATCTTTTCACTTTCTCTTAATTTTGCCCCCTGGAACTTTTCTTGTTTGTCTAGGATATGTCCCAGAATCCACCTTGGCAAGAATTGGTTGCCAAAGATCTTCATGGGAATGAATGGCATTTTCGTCACATTTTTCGAGGTTTGTATATATCTTGTCAAATTGTGATAAGATGCTGTCTGCTGCTTTGTTGCTCAACAATACACTTGTAAGTCAAAAGTTTTCTTTTGTTGTCTGTATTCCAATCTAGAACTTCGGAATCAGAGAAATGTTGGTGTTGAAAGTTACTGTACTTCAATGCACCATTTCTCTGATTACCTCACTACTTGTCTATAGTAGAATTTGTCTATCCCGTTATGCCTTTCCTGGCAATGATTGCTACTATCGTTACCTTTGGTTGTTTGGATATGCTAATGGCTTTTGGTAGTCTCTCTTTATTAATGATTAGCATTTGTTTAGATAGTTGTTGTTTGTCTTTGTAAAATAGAGGTTGTCATCTTTGCTCACAACAAGCAGGACTCAATAGTGGAATATGTTAATTTGAGTTTCAAATTCTCTTTCAGGACATCCCAGGCGCCATCTGCTCACTACTGGTTGGAGTGTCTTCGTTAGTTCAAAGAAATTGGTAGCTGGTGATGTATTTAATTTTCTCAGGTCATGGTTACTTTCGTGGAATTTATTTATCATTTATCTTCCAAGAAATATGTCATGCTTACTGTGGACCTTGGATAATTTGCTTTTATCATGAGAAATGATAATTGAATACTTGTATGTGTGTACATGGCAGAGGTGAGAATGATGAGCTGCGAGTCGGTGTGAGAAGGCTTATGAGGCAGCCAAATAACATGCCATCGTCAGTCATATCCAGTCACAGCATGCATCTTGGAGTTCTGGCTACCGCGTCTCATGCTATTGCTACTGGGACTCTTTTTTCTGTTTTTTACAAACCAAGGTTAGTCTCTTCTTTAGATTTACTATTATCTACTTATTAGTTTCTTTCATGTTTCCTCATTCTCTCTGTCTACTACGAGTTCATAATGTAGGTAGTGTATTGTTTGTTTTTATTTTTTGGATTACACCTTTAGATTCAGAAAGATGCTTGGTTCTCCAACTTCTTTATGCAACTTATTTGTTTTTCATTAAGACGTAAATATTTACTTCACTGAGCTGGAAATGTTTCGATCTTTGAATAGGTACTTTGATGAGAATAGAAACCTTAAATATTACATTGGTTTTTTTATCTATGCTTTAGTTTATCTGGTTATTGCTGGATATCTAATGCTCCATGCTAAGATACTAGGAGTTTGCTTTATATATCTATCCAAGGTCACAAATTTTTAATGAAAACTAAAAGCAGATTTATAAGTATTGGTCATGTTTTAGGACAAGTCGATCGGACTTCATCATAAGCGTCAACAAGTATCTTGAAGCCAAGAATTATAAATTCTCTGTTGGGATGAGATTTAATATGAGATTTGAAGGTGATGAAGCTCCAGACAAAAGGTACTCTTGGTGGTGAGTAATGGGCATAAAATATATTATGCTGTAAATTTTGTGGTTAACAGATACAATTATACATTTTTACAGCTTCAGTGGCACTATTGTTGGTGTAGACACAACATCTCAATGGGCAGAGTCAGAATGGAGAACTTTAAAGGTAGGGAATTCCTGCTATGAGTTGATGAGATTGATGCCAATTGGAAATTAAAAATCAGCATTGTTTTGTATTAGTGATTTTCACTTTACGAGTCACTGGATGTTTTTTTTCCTTTGTGTTATGAGGTGTGGTTTGACTTTTATTATTTTTAGGTTCAATGGGATGAACCTTCGTGTATCCGGCGTCCAGACAGAGTTTCTCCGTGGGAATTGGAACCACTTCTTGCAGCTGCTCCTCCAACCTTTCAACCAGTGCAGAGAAACAAACGTCCACGATCAACAGCGTCACCGGCTATAGCATCAGATCTTACTCCAGCATTTGGTATTGGTTTTCCTCACATATTTATCCTTTAGTAACATTTTCTACAAGGTAGTTGGAATCCTCAGTTTGTTTATTATCTCATTCTTTTCAAGATTTTTCTAAACAAGATAGATTCATCACTAATTCCACGTTAGACCTTCCCATGTACTGAAAATATCTATTTAGTGGCTATTTTTGATATAGATATGTAACAGTATTGTCCCCATAATGCAGTGCCCTCTCAAGTCCAGTGTTTCAAGTTAGACATATTATTAGATTCTCTATTGGTATATTGTACTAGTATCAAAGAATATAAATGGGTTGTTTTTATGATTTTTATGATTTTAGGCTTCATATGTAACATGTTGCACTATTTCACCTTTTTATATATTCTTCTCCTACTAGTTTCTGTATCTCCATGTTGTCACCTTGCTGAATTGGACATTTGGGTGGGCACTGACATCAAATTATAGTTTTGATGTCCGTGCAAAGCTGCTGTAGTGTAGAAAGTCAGTGCTGTTTAAGATTACTCCAATAGTTCTGCTGTGCATCTTACAGATTCCCATCTCAAGCACACTTCGAGTCCACAGGAAAGTATTCAATAGATATACTGACAGAAGAAAATTATGTGGAAAACTGAAAGCTGGTCTTTGCTTTAGTGTAGAAACTAGAAACTCTATCTGCTTTTGGCATTCGGCATATCCTGGTTTTATTTTCATATGATTCCTTTTTTGTTTAAGAAAAGAAAAGTGAACCTGCTAACCTTTTCAATTGACAATATGTAAATTAAAATACAAGACTTCGATAAGAATTGTTAAGAGTTCAAAGGTTAAAAATACAGGATACCAGCAATTCCTTCAGTTATGGTGTTGATAATAAATGCTTGATCTTTTAACATAAATAAGAAACATATATTATAGTCTTCCAGCGATATCATTAATTGAGATGATCCCACATCATATTTAGAATCATGAAATGATTATGTTTTATGTATTTACTTCAGTGCTTCTTTTAGTCCTTATGGTATCGCATTTGTCTTGTTGCAGGTTTATGGAAATCCGCCGCTGAGAGTACCCAAAATTTTTCATTTTCTGGGTTGCGAGGAAAAGAATTATGTGCACCATCCTGCCCCACATCTGTGTTCCCATTAGCATCAAAGCCTGAGTCAATTGACTTTAATGGAAATAATGGACCAGCAGCTGTTAACAGCGCCATGTACTGGCCATTCAGGACAGAACCTCAAACTGATTCCTTGATGGCAGACATAAATAAAGAACAAAGTGAAAAGAAGCAGGAAACTAGCACAGGCTGCTGGCTGTTTGGAATTCAGCTAGTTGAGGGCTCTGCAGTAGGGGAACTCTCTCCACTGACTACCAATTCTTGTGTTAGAGAGGAACAAGCAGTGACATCTTTGGATGTGGAATCAGATCAACAATCTCAACCGTCAAACATCAACAGGTCTGATGCCCCTGCGGTCAGCAGTGAGCCAGAGAAGTCATGCTTAAGGTCAACCCAAGAGTGTCAAAGTAGACAATTGAGGAGCTGTACCAAGGTCATAACAACTTGCTTTTTCTCTCTCATTTGCCGCTCCTATGATCGGTACAACTTCACTAGTATAAAATTTTAAAATAATACTCTAGATATAGATGCTAGCGGTAGATAACTTCCGATAAAAGAATGTATGATTCTTGGGAGGTGGCTTAATCTCCTCTTGTTCTTCAGGTTCACATGCAAGGAATGGCAGTTGGGAGGGCAGTGGATCTGACTAGATTCTATGGATATGATGAGCTTCTTCAGAAGCTGGAAGAGATGTTTAATATTGAGGGAGAGCTCTACAGTGCAGTGAAAAAGTGGGAGGTCATCTACACAGATGATGAGGATGACATAATGATGGTTGGTGATGAGCCATGGCGGTAAGGCTCTAAATCCGTTTCCTTGAACTAAACTATGCAAAAGCCACTTGAAAAAGAATTCTTCGATTGTTGATCTGTTACAAATTAGTTTATCTATGCTGGTGTCATATTAAATTCTATTTGGTACATTCATTTGCAGTGAGTTCTGCAGCGTGGTGAGAAAAATATACATCTACACTTGTGAGGAGGCGAAAAGGCTGACCCCCCGGGTGAAGCTTCCCGCTGTTGGTGAGGTCATCAGTCCTTTGCCTAAGAAAACCTCAGGTGAAGCTGATGCAACCGAAAACAGCTCGAAAGATCAGGCTCCGGTTGCTGAGTAGGGTTGCTGACACTAGATGGTAGTGCATGTTGTGTTCTTTGTGGTAGGCCGGCCAGCCAGCTTTGTGTGCGCATGGGGACACCCTCTTTGTTCTTTCCGAAGCTGCTCAACCAAGGCAACGGCTAAGGATGGCACGGCAGTTCATAGCTAACTGGTCGTTGCAGGAAATATGAAGACACAGGTGATCGGCAGCCAAAAAAGGGCTCCTGTCAGATCTTGGTGGAGATGGGAAAGGAAGTCGGGTAGAGGATGATGGAAGTCACTACCGTCTTTTTCTCCATGCCATCAAACAGAACTTGTACATATCTTCTTCTTCTTCATTGTGATACTTGCATTATTGCTTTGTCCAATCTGTCAAGCAAGTTTCTTCCCTCAAGTACGTGCATTGTTTGTTTTCCTGGTGTTGTGACTTCCTTATGTTCCATCACGATACTATCATCAGTTAGGAACACGCACCATAATAAATAGACAGCTTGTTTGCCTTATCTATTGACATGTTACTCTTGTTGCATAAAGCTGCCATTATATTTGTTCTCCATGCTTCTTGAGTCGTAAGCTCGTATCATCAAAAAGAAATCATCTCCATTTGCGATCCTTGGGAATCGACATGTTGGGCACGAGAGGCTGCCGACATGGAGACCTGTGTAACGCGTTTGTTGCTGCCCCCCTCTGGTCAAATGGGATGGTGAGAACCCAAAGGAAGACGAACACTTATGTCCAAATATATCTTAAAGTAAATCTATTTTCATCTCTTCCTAATACTTATTTTTCTAATGTCAGATCCTCCAAATGCGATTTAGGGTGTAAAGAACTCTTTCCGATCAAGATTATTAAGTACATCAAGAACTGTGCTTCGTAGAGGTTGTTGATTTCTTCTACACGACAAGCCATCGATCGATCTCACAAAATGTTAGTGGATCACTGGAAGGGGAGATCTGTGCAACTAAGTCGGGTCGGATCGTGTGGAAATAGGGAGGAAGAACCTGCGAATGCCGACTCGAAAATAAAGATCCGACCCGCATGGCTTATCGATTGGGTCGGGTCAGATTGGTTAGTTAAATCAGGCCCGGCCCGTTCGATTCGATCCGCTGGTCCGATCAGATCAAATATTTTGATCCGAATCAGATCGTTCCCGTTAATTCATCGTCATGCCATACAAGGATGTGCGGTCTCAAATCGCGTGGGCTGGAGTTGCCCCCGTGTGACCTGCCACGCCATGCTTTACCTCTTCTGTGGGGACCGCATGACATCGGCTCAAAGATCGGCGTTGGAGGAAAGTCGTGTTCGCTGATTCGTGATGGACATCTACTTCTCCGGACCCATCGTGATTTGTGTCGTGGTTTTACTTTTTAAGTAATAATCAAATCGTTGATACGAATCAGACGGTCAGGATTATTCTTTATTCCTTCCACAGAATAATCCTCCCTCTTAAAACCCGCTGCCGGCTTTCCCAGGGTTCCTAACTCTCGGGGACGGCTCCAACCCCTCGGTGACCTAATTCCTGCAACGATGAGAAGAATCTTCCGCTTCCTCTCATCCAGGTAATCCGATGCTTCCCTCTTCCCTATTGTCTTGTTCTTATTTCTTTCCTCTGCTAAATCCCACCAAACGAGATGAATCTCCTTCGATGTCGTTCATCTTGGATATGGGACCTCCAGCAATATGACAACGATCATCTGAGGAATGGTATATATCACATTGTGTAACCCAACTGTTCCGTGAATGGTCTCTTAAGTACAAGAAAAAGGGTCCTCGACTAGTTACCCCCTCTTTTTTGGAAGCATGACCCAGTTGATGGCCTTCTGTGTGTTAGTGAATGTAAAATGAGAATTCTAGGGTTGCACACTAAGGTAGCTGGTACCAATGCGAACGAGTTATTCTAGTGTCAAGCGTCCAAAGATAAATGGGCCAGTTTCTGGGAAGGTTAGGGTTTGTTCTAAGTTTGACTGGTCAGCATGGTAACTTTTTTGTATGTGAGTAATGGTGGTAGCAGTACCTTTGTCTAAAAGAATCGAGTGTGCTATTATCTGCTTATGATCTAAAGTCTCGGTTTATCTTTCTGGCTATGCGCATGTATTCTCTAGTATATAATCAGTTACATGTATGATTTTTTTTTTCTTTCTGTGAACTGGTCGTTCTATCTATTCGAACTTCTTTGTAAACTTGGCAGCTCTACACTGGAGAGAGCCACTAATTTAAAGGATTCTTTCTGGTTGAGTAGTCAACGTGGTATTTCAACTTCTGGACCAGATCTTGTGAATGATGGTATGGATTTAAATCAGAAGTCTGGTTGCCTTTCCAACTTCACAGAGAAATGCATTGATTTACCACCATTTTCTCCAACAGGAAGCTCCTCAGTTTGACCGCCATCTTCTCCTGCAGGAATCTCCTCAGTTAGACGGTTTGAGGCATACACTGTTTTCAAGGGAAAAGCTGCCTTGTCAGTGTCACCAATTCTTCCAACTTTCCATGAAGTGGATGTATGTGCTGTTTGTCTGCAGAAGTTATATATGTTGTGTTTTGGTGTAGATCTTGTTCTGAATTGTCAACTGACCTTTGTTTTGTGCTAGTCTGGGGTTTATAGAGTATATAAAAAAGGCTGTGTTATCTTGACATTTTGGCCTGCTGTTGGTCAAAGAAAGTATGATTGGCAAAAGAAGCAGGTACAAAATTTCATCCTTATTACTCCTGAATTTATTTTTTTATTTGAGCCTTTTTTTGTTGGTTTACTTGTCTAGCTATTATCGACCAAATAAGGTTTGATTTTTAGGAGATCTGTTTTGCTGAACCACATGCTTTTAGATATAGTTCATTGATTTATGGGATCATTGCTTGCTAATAGGCCTTTGCTCTGTCACCTACTGAAGTCGGAAGCTTGATTGGCCTGGGACCTGCTGAATCTTGTGAATTTTTCCATGATCCCTCAATGAAATCAAGGTTTTCCAGATTGATCATATATTGTTGAGAGCTTTTTATTGCACATTTCTTTTCTAATGTATCCACTTTTTAACTGGGTTGCAGCCTTGAAGGCCAGGTGAAGAAATCACTATCAATTTCCCCATTGAAAGATGCAAATGGATATCATCTGAACTTTTGTAAGCCATCTATATATTGCTTATTTCCTTTGCAACTGTAATTCATTTTAGAGTTGAAAATGTGTAATACTGAAATGGTTTTTTGATACTTATGACTTACTCTAGCCTTTGCCATCTTGTAATTAATTTTGAACAAAAAAATTTGTGAGGTATGTTGTTTTACATGAACGAAAGATTATGGATGTTGCTCAGGTCACGTATGAATTCCTAATAGACCCTACTAAAACATTGGGAGAGGGTGATCTAGTGAAGATTATGATTCAGATGTTTATTCTAATTTAGATTTTCACTTAGAGCAACTATTTGGGGACGTTCATGAGATTTAACGAAGTTCTGTGCACACCCTCCTCTTTGATACAAAGCAACTTTTTCCAGATTTAGACTGGCAGTGAACAACATATGTAGTTAGTTATATACTTAAAAAATTGATTATCAATTATTTACTTGCCGAGATAATTAATGGTGGTTAAGCAATTCATAGAATTCATTGCGGGGGCTCCAAAACCAAAATTCGAAATTATAATATTGTAGATCAAGATAAGAAAAATGATTATTTTAAGAATTAGGAATTAGAATTTTCAATTATTTAGAAAGATGTACAAACCAAAAAAAACCAATTTAACTCCCTTTTTAATTTAAGTGTCCCCAACTATGAACCCAGTAGCAAGTGGGTTATTGGAGTTGTGTCTGATAGAGTGGATGAAAGCAGTATGTGAGGTAGGTTTTATACTCACAAGTTTGAGTTTGATGTTACCTCATATTTTTTGAGCGATCAATTGTACTCGACTATGTTGCAACTAAAAACGATTGGAACTTTGTTGGACTTGGCCTATTTCAGTTCAGCCTACACCAATACCAACAAGATTTAATCAATCCCTGAACAGTTCTATCTTGTTGTTGACTGATCCTGATGGATAGTGGCTTCTATCTAGTACAAAACGTGCTTGAACCTATTCTGTCTGATACTTGGTTGGTCCCAGCCTTTTTTTACCAGATTCATTTGTTTTGGTCAGGTCCAGCTAGTTATTAGCTTATTGTGACTGATTTCAAGTAGTTGATATGTTTTATACATTTTTCAACCAATTCCTTGGATTGGTCAATCACAACTAATTTCTATCATTTTCTGGCTGATTTTCTGTTGTTAAAAAAAGCACCCATAATTAAATATCAGAATCTGGCCAATTCCCACATTCCTGTATCAACTTTTGTCTGTAAACATTAATATAAGCAAAATAAGTTACCATGTGAAGTATGCAGATTTATTAATCCAACAAAATTCGTACAACTTACTGAAAGAACAGACCTGATAGCATTGTCATCAAAATATATCTTATCCTTCATGAGAGCTTGTGTACAGAAGGAATTGACATGTAATTAACTTTACAATTTGTATGTTGACAGATATTCAGCATTTCATTCTATTACTTATGCACTGTAATTTTTCCCCTGTGATTGAAGCAATCTGTCAATTTCAATAAGAATATGTTTAAAAAAAGACTAAAGCTTGATATCAAGAAAAGAGTGTGAAATTGGTTGGTTGGGTACTGTTAACATATTTACAAAGAGACTATAGCTTGATACCAAGAAGAGAGTGTTGTTCATGCTATACAATTCTAGTTGACATTTTGTACTGTTGAATATTATCTGTTGGACCTTTTACAAGAGCAGTTATCTGATGTTATGTTCACTGGATTATTGTTTGCATAGGTGGAAAATCAGGTTGTCTTAGTCATCAAATCCTTCAGTTTTGAAAAAGCCTCTCAAGTCTATAAGTTTAGTGGTAAATTGTTCAATCTACTGAGCTACACTTTGTGTGGTAAATTGTGATTGTCTGGAGCAATTATAATTGAATAGAGCAATAGAAACTTGGTCTTTTACTTTAAGAGGGGCACAATGAATGTACATTTAGACAGATCTCTTTTGTAAATTTGCCTATAGTTTCCGAAGTTCTCGATGGGAAGTAGTATTGCTTTTCCTAAATTTTGATGTTAATTATGATTGTATTTGGTTCCATTGTCGGCTTTTAGATAAGCTAGTTAGTGAAATGTATGTTTTTTCTTTCTTTTTACTTCTTTTTGCAAAGTCCTAACACCATAATATTTTTGAGGATTTGGACAGCTGTTGTAAATAACATCCAGAAGACAAATGAGCGGTTCTCTCTTCCAGTTACAAAGGCTGAGTTCACAGCAGTTCGTACAGTGTTAAGTGTAAGATTTTTGTTATTGGTACTCCAGTTCCTTTTATTTATGGATTTTGCTCCTGGCCAGTGCACAAAATTAAGCGTTTATGACTAGCATAGACTAATGGAACTTAAGTTCATCCAGTTATTTTATAGTTCTGCAAGATTTCTTGTTGACTGGATTTTATATTTAACACACCACTGTTGACCAATCCAGGAGATATGGTGGGTTTTGGGTGCCTTTTTCTTTTCTCGCTTCACGAATGCATATGCATGTATGCTTAATCATTACGCATGATGTTTTGTATTAGAAATACTTTTTTGGATATAATAGGGTTTACCTAATTGCTGATTTTGATAATATATTCTTTTCTCAGATTATTTATTTATTTATTTATTTTATTATTTGGTGGTTGCCTAAAATGGTGGACACCAATTTGTGCAGTCTAATTTACTTCTCTAATGGGATGATCTTATTATGAAAACATATTTACAAACCGGTTGTTTGGTATCCCAGAGCTAAACGCATAGATGTTCATAAATATTAGACTAGATTCATTCTTGTCCGATTGAAGTTACTCAGTTTACTATCTATTTTAGTGAACATGTTGACAGGTCTGATGTTTTGCCAGGTGAAAAACAGGCGAGGCAAGTTACGTTCTGAACCAGCCCCCATTTTGGGCAGTCTGGTTCGAACTGCTAGAAAAATAAAAAGTAAACATACTTCAGGACTCGCAGTTGCGAGCACTCTTCGCCCTAATGTGAGCCATTTGACCTCATGTTCTCGCCCATCGATGTCGACTGCTGTGAGCTGTTCATGCTGATCGCCGGCGCTGTTGATAGTTACAGTTCCTCCTCTTCCTCTTCTTCCTTCGTACTCTTCCTCCACCGTTTCTCTTCTTCCTTAATCTTTCTCCCTTTGCTTCCTCTTCTTCCTGCTCCTCCTCTTCCTTTTGAATGCCTCCCCTTCTTCCTTCCTCTTTGTTCTTCTTCGTTTCTCCTTTCTCCTCCACCACCCCTTCTGTCCTTTTTCTTCTTCAAGTCACCAGTATGTACTGGTGCACCATGCATCGGTACTGGTACTGACCAATACGTATGGTCCGCCCAGGGACTGACATGGATCTAGTACACTAAACAACAATCCTTGGATGTGGACATATTGATACAATTTCGGTGTTTGTAACATGCATCATTAATGCAAGAATCTACTTTTGAAATTTCATGGAAGATTCATATTATACTTACAGAGATATCTGAGATGACAGGAGATTACTGCTCGCTATAATTCTTTTCCTCTTCGGTTTGTATAGTCGATAAGTAAAAATTAAATAATTTGAAGTGGGATTCATTGTTCTATTTCAACATTGGCCTGCTCTTTGTTGAAGAGTAAAGTTATTTTTTGTGCTGTCCAAAAGGCAACATTATTTCTATTGCTATTAGATAGCTTATAGTAAGGGAATCTGTTTGATCTCTTGGCTTACACAAATAATCTAAATTGAACGATAAATTATTTATAGTTTGTGTTCTCTAATCTTTGGTCTTTTAATGTTGGCCTATCATGTGTTGAACATGAGATGTGCGCAAAAGACTTTCCTAAAAGGACTATTCCAAATAGGCTCACGTCAATACTGGCGTAGTGAGTTTCAATGTAAGTAGGCTTCCCTCTGTGGGCCAGAGAAACTGGTTATTGTTGTTTGGCCAAATAAAATGCTGCAATCAAATAGTCTCTGCAAATTTTTGTACTTTGATACAAGCTGGTTATGGTGTTTCTAATCTGAATGATAACTGCACAAAATACTTGTTGAGATCGTTTGAAGATTGCTGCATGCCTATTAATTGTTAAAAAATTAGGATTCTTGGTTGTATGTGACCCGGTGTCGTTTTTTTTCGTAGCATGTATTGCCGCATATCATGGGTTGGACCCAGGCTGCAAGACTGCATCCGCTAACCACTGTAACAGATAAGCCAAAAGAGCAGATTGAGGAGCGGCCAGATCCATCTGTCGAGTGGGGAAGGTAAATCAGAGCTCGGTTTTCCAGCATAGCCTTCTCTGGCGCTAAAGAAACGACGGTGCTGAACACTTGTCGGTGCAAAACTATTCCGAGTTTGATGTTTGAACTTGTTGGACAATCGGATGTGGTGCTATGGATTTGGTGATTTATGTTTTGGATCGGATCTCCCTCATCGTAACTGCTACTTATCTTAAACCGTGGCTGCCAACTGGTTCTACCAAAACTTTTTTTGTGTGGAACTGCAGAAAACTTTTTTATCATGCTTGAGAGGACAAACAGGCATCTCAGATCTAAAATTCTTGCACAAACTTGAATTGCTTAAGTTAACTACCGTATCATTGCTGTTAGAGAGTGGATGATAGTAGTCATGCTATATTGCCTGTATATATTGATGGTGCTATTCCAATGTTGGTGTAGTTAGATATGGCCGCTTCCTTCCTCATGTGTTGCCTCAAGAATTAATTGGGCATCGTCCAGATCACAGGTCCGGAAACTTTTGCCGTCGGAGCCACTTCTCTTTGGCCGATCATGGAGAGTGGCCGTCGGCGGTGGAACAAATCTTATCCTGATGAAGCTTGTGAAACAAGGGAAGACATGATTGAGGCCTCCTCAAGCTGGGACGCCTGCAAAGGAAGCTTCGGGTGGGAGGAGGAGATGAGGAGACTGTTCGATCTTAAGGTTGATGTGTGGCTGTACAAGATGGAATAAAGAATGAACTAATGGTTTGTTACTTTCACATATCACATATTTTTATGGTGGGCGATAAATTACTGTGTTGTCTTACTATCTTTGAGGATTTATAATAATTTGCATATTTATTTAACTGCGAAATAAATGGACTTTCAATGCTATATATATATATATATATATATATATATAGAGAGAGAGAGAGAGAGAGAGAGAGAGAGAGATTTTGAGCATTGTCCGGAAGACAATTTTATTCTGTGGGAAAAAAAAAAAAGGAAATTAAGAAAGCATGTCTGTAATATCACACAGTCAAAGAAGTCTAAATCACAGTGACTAAATGTGTAGTTCTCAGGATTGGTGAGACTTGGGGGAGATGAGTGGAAACAAAGGCAGTAGCTCAGGTTCGGCATTCCGGGATCGAGACCTGGGCGATGGGTGCAAGTAAAACCGCCTCTCTTTGATGGCCCTCTCCTCCTCTTCTTCGTCCAACTCGTCAGCCCCGTCGACGCCCTTCTGCTCGCATATGTTGAGTCCGGCGAAGTCGGCAGAAGGCGACGCAGAGGCTCCCGTCACGGAAGGCGACAGCACGGCAGGGCTAGGGGGCTTGGACGCGGAACCCGGTTTGAGGATGGTGAGCTTCGGCCGAGAGCGCTGCCTGCGCTCGTGAAGCCGCTTGAGCCCGGAGAGCTTGGTGGGGGAGGACGGCGGGGCGGGGGCGTCGACCGGGCGCCCACCGCCGTCGCGCTCGTGGGGGCCGGTGAGCCGCTGGACGAGCTCCTTGAAGGTGGCGGCGTCGGCTTGGACGAAGGTGGTGGAGGGAGCGGTGCACTGCTGCGCTGCCGACCCAACGTGTGGCTTCTCCATCGACGGACGCTTCGTTGCGTGAAAGCAATCGGCTTGGGGTGTCTGCATGCACAAGGAAAGATATATAAGAGGAAATCAATCACTTCTTCTTACGTGGAAGTTGGAAAGATGTTTCCCTATTCCACTCGATAGAAAAAAAAATGTAACGCTTACATGTGATCTATACGTATTTCTCAGTGAGTGCTGCCTCTTCTACTACCCTTTGGCTAATGATTTATATTCCGAGCGTTAGCACGCACCTGAGGAAAGGCCAAAAAGATATGAACTACTACTACTACTCATACATGCCTCTCTATTTACACAAAGCAAAGCAAAAAAAAAAACTATATTTACGTTCACCATGCATGTCATGGCATTAGAAATGCTGGATTAATCGTGCATGATATATAGGAAGGTGTCTTCATCTGTCAAAACAAAGGACTCCTTTATGGGGTTTTTTTTTTTTTTCTGGTTTGATTAACCATGGATAATTACGGAAAAGTGGGTCAGCTTAATACACATATGGTAGCTAGCATCTTATATTTATGGAGAACGTTCCCAGTAAGGATTTTAATTTTTTTGTTTGCAGTTGCTTAATCCAGATGTCTCTCTACATTCACTAAACAACTAACACAGTACTACAAAGATGCGAGAGAGAGAGAGAGAGAGTTAAATACTCACATCTAAGTTGGTAAGATTCGTCTGAGGACCAAATCTGGAGAGGTCACATGTTGCTGAGCTCGTTTCAGTTCTTCTATGTGGTGAGTAAGATGGGAACGAAAGGGAAAGGGGTTGAGGAAAGAGCAAGGTTTCAAACTTGATTGCTACACACTGGCTTAAAAGAGATGGCTTTCCGTGTATGACTCGAACTCCACTCAACAACATTTACTTGCGCTAGAAGGAGCTTCACGGAACCCTACCACAACAGGTGGTGTTGGTGTATGTGGGATCAGTGCCCCCTCCATGCAAAATAATGGAACACGAACAAATAAGACAACTCTGAGTCATTTGGATCAAAGAGCAGTCCGATGCAAATCCTATGGATATGAAGCGTGAAGACATCTCATCTGATCTCACGAACGCAAAATCCATCGTGTGATTTAATTCAAGTCTTGGATCGAATAAGATGGTGAAACTACGAAACGAAATGAACCGTCCAAAGCCTTTTATGATCGTTCAGCGGCATACCTTCTTAAAGCGAGTCCTCTGTCCTTCTTCTTCTTCTTCTTCTTCTTCTTCTTCTTCAAGAACTGGTCGTCATCGATGGAAACCAAGAGGAGCATTGTTGTGGCGTCCGGTGGAAGATGTAAAGGAATCTGATATCCATCTTGGAAGGAGAGGAGAGAAACGAAGCGTGGGGGGCAGTCAGTCTGTTTGCGTTGAAGTATCTAATTTAGACATATTTGGTAAAAGGGGACCGAGTCAGCAAAGACAGAAGCGGGAAGAAGGATCGATGACAGATTTAAGAGGTTGGGGTGTTTGTTAAGAGTGGAAACAGTTTGGAGGATAGATAGATTCGAGAGGTTGGGCTCCATATATACTCGGTTTGTTTAAGTCAAACCCAAGCAGATAAATACTACATAATTTGGGACGAAGGAAGACGTCGTTTAGATGTTGATATCAAACCGTTTGCGACAAATCAAAAAGGATGTCGCTGCTGTAATATCATGGATTAATCCCAAGTCAAAAAGTCCGACAAAGATTCTATTAAGTCAATCCTTCGGTTTCCATATTAGATGCTTATTCAAAGTCAATCGTGGTCCTCGTTTGATGGGAGGGTAACACCCACTTACCGAACCTTATTTGTGATTCTGATGTGTCAAACCCCATATCTTATTCACATCCGAACGAACCATTTAACCTCGTGTTGATGTATCAATCACTTACCAACTATAGTGCTAAAATAAATATCCACCATTTAATGCTGAAGTATCGATCATGTGACATTACATGTTGATCACGTCCTTAACTTTATATTTATTTTTATATTCGATGAATATATTATTATTATTAATTTTAAACTTAAATATCTTAGTTTGTATTGGGTATCTTATTACACATCAATGAGATCGTTGGAATCATAATAATTCCTTATCCTACGCAACTTAATAATTGTGACATTACCTCATGTACTGTATATACTATATTAGTAAATAAAATGATGTTGAAAGCAACAAATAAAAAATAAAAAAAATCAAAGTTCCTAGAAAAATTAAAAGAAGAATCCTTGCGAGAGAGGCTTCATTGTGATGTGGTAATCGATTCAAAGAATCCATGAGATTCTATAATCTATTTATTTGAATAATTATTATAATTAAATTAATAGTATTAAAGATGTTTTTGATGAGAGAAAATCTTAATTATCATCATAGATCCTTTTGTTTTTGTCTATAAAAGGATAGAACCACCTAGGAACTAAAGAACCAATTATTGACATTATAAATATATTTTTAATTTTTTATAATACCTAATAGTGATAAGAATAAAGGAAAATGTAAGTTTAGTTCTCATTGCTAATCATTATCGTTGTAACCTTCGAATCGGATGATATCGAACATATAATGTTAATACATCAATCGTGTGACATTATGATACTAAAATATCCACCATATAGTGCTTAAGTATCGACCATATAATGTTGAGATGTTGATCATATCCTTAACTTTTTATTACTATAGATTTATATTAAAATTTGATGAATATATTACTATTAATTTTAAACTTAAATATCTTAACTTAGTGATATGCATTAGATATCTTATCACACACCAAAGAGATCGTTTGTATGACAGTAATTCCTCATCTTGTGAAACTTAATAATTGTGACATTACCTCATGTACATTATATATTATATTAGTAAAGTCTAGGGGATGCGGAGCAGAAGCTAGGGGACATAGGATGATGCTCGGACAACTTCGCTAAATAGCTAAAGAGGTTTGAGAGAATAACTATATCATGGAGGATGAGATATTATGGATTTCCCAAGAGCTGGCGTTAGTGAAGGCGAAGGCTCGAGAAGTGAAGAAGGTGCTGAAAGGTGAATGGTGCCATACTCCCGAGTGAGGGAAGGAGGTGATTGCTGTCTACAAAGAGTCTGTTGGGTTCTAAAAGAGTTTGCTAAGGTCGAGACAGGTCTCTTATCAATACGGGTATTAGGTTACTCTGGTCCATTAAAACAAAGTATCCGCAGTTGGAGATTAAATAGGACCCTTTCACCGATTGCCCCGAAGATGAAAATGTCCCGATAGAGAAATGTGCCATTTGATGATAGCGTCGACTCAACTCCTCGTATGGTTGCTTGATCGCTCGTCATTGACAATCTTATCATTATTTTTGTAGGTTGGGCTAGTCCACCCAACTTGCCTCATCGGGGCTCCTTTTTGCAGTTATCCTTTTTTATAGGTCAGGGTTCGTATTATATACTTTTTATCATATACTTTTTTCTTCTGAGGTACATTTATATCTAACGAACAAGTCTCTTCAGGCTGAGCCTTACTCAAGGGCGATTCCTTGCTTGGGGCTTCAAGGAATTCTTTTTTTTCAAGTTGGTAATATGCTAAGTTCTTAGCAATGTTATACCCTTCGTGGTTTCGAGGTGATAAGTTTCATCTCGTAGAACCTCTGTCACATGGTAAGACCCTTCCTAGTTTGATGCTAACTTTCCTTAAGATCTAGTCAGGTCACTTATCTTGGCCTTCTGAAGCACTAGATTTTGATATTGATATTCCACCAGTGGACTCCATGGTTGTAGAGCCTTGCTATTGCTCATTCATATCTTATGGCTCAAAGATGCCTTGCTACTGCTCATTTATATCTTAGGGCTCAAAGATCTCGAGCGAGAAGACAACTTTAGTTTTGAACATCAGACTATATGGTGATTCACCCAAGCCAGTCTTGGGTGTTGTGTGGGATACCAATTAGAAGATCAGGAGTTCATCCACCTAGGTGCTTATTGCTCCGACGATCCTCTTCTTTATCCCTCCAAAATGGCTTGGTTGATGATCTCAGTCGAACTATTCATTTAGAGGTGAGCCACCAAGCTGCACTTCAATTGGATTTCATAAGTGGTAGAACTCTTTGAACCTAATGTTGTTGAAGTGGGTTCTGTTGTCCATGATAAGAGCTCTTAGGATTCTAATGCAAGTGATTATATTCCTTCAGACAAATCTTTCAACTTGCTTCTCAGTAATCGAAGCCAGTGGTTCAACCTTCACCCACTTCGTGAAGTAATATAATCCCACAATGAGGAACCTCTTCTAGCACGACGTGAGCCGAAAAGGGCCCATGAGGTTCATTCCGCATAAGGCGGATTAAGATTTGCATTTTAGGAGATATACAAGTTCCCCTAGTTGAGAACATCTCACTCCTCAATGAGGTTTTGTCATTTTGAGTTTTATGCTCTCGATCATCTCCCGATAATCTGATGCTTTTTGGGTGTGTGTGTGTAGCTCATGCCTGATCACGCAAGGTCCTAGTCCATGATCATCTGGAGTGGATATTTATGTATATATATGATATATATTTATTTTTACATCTACTGGGTATATATTTGTATATGATGTAAATATATGTTAAATATATATACACGAGGTGTTATATTTTACTCGAAGACCAAATTAGATTGAGTGGGGCAATTAGATTGATCCATACGACCTTCCATCATTATAGGTAAAAATTATTTTTCGAGATGGATTGAGTTAGTTGAATCTCTCAAGGCTCACCTATATTGATATTTAATATCTTACCTACGACATAGAGATATCACTAGTGACTTGAGGACATGATATATAGTCAAGTCTCTCGAGGGTATATCATCAAATCAAACTCATATAGTAATTATGGTATTAACTTAACTGAACATCATGGTTGGCCGAGTCATTGTAGACCATGATAGTTTTGAGAATCATAAGGAGTTGTAATTGACAAGAGTTGCCTACATTTTAGGCTTAGTATGATTGGTCGAGTCTCTCGAGGTCATGCTAA
Source organism: Ensete glaucum (assembly GCA_021527575.1). Taxonomy (NCBI): domain Eukaryota; kingdom Viridiplantae; phylum Streptophyta; class Magnoliopsida; order Zingiberales; family Musaceae; genus Ensete; species Ensete glaucum. Next base: position 28,756,178 of record CM038554.1, read on the forward strand.
AACATCAATTAAATCCTAATCTTCAATAGAAATATGTTAGAGATTTTCAATTCACAAGCTAGAGGCTATCATATGTTTCGTGAGAAAATAGTAGGAGTATGTTGAGATAAAAGTCTCTATCTTAATTATTTTCATAAAATCCAAAACTCTGTATATTATTAATTTTTTGCTACATTTTTATTGTTTAGAAAAAATATTGCTTGTAAACCCATTGCGTGGCATACTTGATGTTAACCATCTCACTGATCCAAACTACATGAATTAGTTTTTTATAACACCCTAACAGAATCGGGTTTATCGGTTCATAATTAATTCAAGTTGAGTCATATTAGTCTATTCAGTCGAAATCAGTTATGAGTCGGGTGAGCCCGATCAAGTCAGTTATGAGTTAATCGGAGTTGGTTATTATCTTCAACTAGGATGGAGTCAGTTATTATTTTCAGTTAGGAGTCTATCAATGAGTTAAGAGTCTAAATTTAGTAAGACTCTAAGTCAAAGCTTATATAGACTCTTGGAAGTACACTATAAATAATGATGTAAACTCTTTCATAAATCAATCAATAAAGTAAAACTCTTTTTATCTCCTTCCACGAGAGAATCCAGTGGGGTTCTATCAGTTTAGCAACTTGAGAATTATTCTCAAGATAGACAAAATCATGTATGTCCTCAACGAGATAGTGTTTGAGCCTAGGGAAGGGGTTAGTGAGGAAGAGATTGCTCATTACATGAAGCTTGCAAATGATTCCACTATAGCTTAATGTTACATGTTGGCCTCTATGACTCTTGAGTTATAGAGGTAATATAAAAAGATGGATGCTAGATTCATCCTTTTTCATCGTTATAAATTATTTGAGGAAAAGAGAAGAACTCAATAATATTAAATATTCAAGAGTCTCTTCCACGTAAGGTTGACTGAGAGGGTATTAGTTCAGAATCATGTCCTTAAAATAATTGAATGGATTGAGAATCTCACGGGTCTAGGATTGGTCATAGAGGATAGCCTGTGTGTGGTTCTCATACTTTAATCCCTTTGGATTTCTTTTCCCAATTCATAATAAATTATAATATGAACAAGTTTGAGGTGATTCTCTCAAAGCTTTTCAATAAATTGAGGGAGATTGAGAGTTCTATTAAGAAAAAGTTAATTCTCTTTGTTGGTTAGACTAGAATGAAAAGGAAGACAAATAAGTCTCTTGAGAAGAGCAAGGGCAAATCGGGTAAGGTAAAAGTTATTAAAAAGAACTTGGCGAAGGATAAAGGCTAGTACTACCACTATAGAAAAGATAGGTACAGTAAGAGTAACTATAATAAATACCTTACAGAAAATATAAAATAGAAGTTTGGAAAAACTTTATGAACATTCATGATTGATCTTTATTTATCAAAAAGTTATGATAATACTTAGGTATTAGATACCGACAATGCATCTCATATCCATAATTAGTTATAGGTTTTGGCAAGACATAGGATATTGGTAAGAGACGAGGTGGATATAAGGATGAAGAATGGTGAAATGAGTTACTATAGTTGTCATTGGCAAAGTCACTCTATATTTGTCCATTAGAGCTAATATTGTATTAGATATATGCTATTTTATTATTTTGATTATTAAAAATATTATTTATATTTATTGTTTGATAAATAATGGATATAAGTTTATTTTTGAGAACAATGGTTGTTGACTGATTTTGGATGATAAGATCATCAATAGGAAAACTTTAAATAATGATTTATTTATGTTAGATGTTACTCCATAGGTCTTGAATGTTGGAATGTCTAAGAGGAAGCAAGATTAGATGAATAATACATACCTATAGCATTATATGTTATGTTATAACCACGAGGTATAATTTAAATATTGTTAAAAGGATGAATACATATATCCATTGATTATGAATCATATGCAATCTGTGAGTCTTGCCTTCAAGAGAAAACTGATCAATAATAATAATAATAATAATAATAATAATAATAATAATAATAATAATAATTCTAGTAATTTAAAAAAATAGAAGAAAGAAAGAGTAGAAAACTAAGTTATCAAACATAGAACGACAAGAAATTTGAGATCATAAATAGGGCACGAGAAATAGAAATGGCGTCAACCCGACAGCAGTCAACGACGCCTGGTCAAAATATGATCAAAACGAACCGAGTTAACGTGTGCTCAACTCACGGGATATCGACGACGTAAGACACGAGATAAGGCTCTCCTCCATTCGTGCATGCAAATTTGGTTTGGTGTCGTCGATCGATTTCATATGCTTCCGTCGCAGCATTCAGAACACGACTTTGTCACAACCACCACCCAATCCAACGATTGCGGCACTGCATGCACACGAGAAATGAGGAGCACGACCTCGACTCAAGTCACGAATGACGTGACGACCAACCCCAACCATGACGTCCGTCCCCCTCCTCCTCGACGTATGGGGTGATTGGGTTCGGAAGCAGTCCGGCATACGTACGTATACATTGGGGAAGCAGCTTTACTTGCACTGGTGATGGAAGACAACTTGGGTGAGGTGAGTACTAAATTGACTTGGCTTCGAGAGTTAGAATTGTCTCGTACGATGCTTAATAATTGTTGTACACGTTTTGCTAAACCACTTTCCTTTTCAAACTTCTTCACCTGATGTGAAAAAAAAGGCTAATGAGTTCCACAACATCAGTGATAAATGTTTATAGATTAATGTGAGAGCAAGTAATTCCATATGGTTTAAGAGTGTTCATGGAATTAGATGAGAATGTTCGTGTGCGTATAGTGGGTAGAAATGATCAATACATTGATGACCAAGCTTCATGATAAGAAGCGAGAACGTGGAATGGTGGCCACCTATCATATGATTCGAATGCATGATCGAGACTAGTGGTCAAAGTGAGATGGCCATCAATATTTCCATCTCTAAATTTCTTCTTTACCTCTCGTATGCAACTCAAATTAGATCTTCTACGTGAATTCTATCGACATAAGTTAGTTAGAGAATGCTATTTCGTCCTTTTTCTTGGATGGTGTGTATGTAATACATTTGAACCCGTCCGTGTCACGACTTAACTCACCACGTATGGTGCCATTATTACCACACAAGTCACCTTCCGGTAAGTTAAATCCTGACTAAAGTCGGGACGTTAAGCTGACCTCTCTCCTCATGCGCGCACGAGTCGCACGTTTAACTTATTACAAGTTTGGCTGCCATCCATCTCTCTCTCTCTCTCTCTCTCTCAATTTTAGTTGCATGTCACATCTCGCTTAATTATACGTGCATTTGGTCGTTAACTCCCCGGGAATAATAAATCGTCACCGGAATAGTAAACCTTGGATGAGGTGGAAGAAGATAATTTGAGATTTCAATATCACTTTTCTTACGGTCAATATATTTCTTTGAAAACTATGATGGAACGTCATTCCATGTCTATCATCTACGTTTGGATTTTTCAAAACATGCACTCTTTGACCCTTCTTTTACTTTTTATTTTTTTCTCGAACACTCTCCAGTTTAGTTTTCTGGGGGGTTGATTCTGGGAAGGCCACGATCTGAAAAGATCTATGCAAAAAACCTATCTTTTTGAGATTGATGGATCATTTATTATCATCTCTCCTTGCAAGTACTCTTGTAAGCATCATCTAAGGGCCTCAAAGCTACCTTTCTTACACTCTCCATTATTCTTTGTTATCTTCTCCTTGTTAGATAGTCTCAGAATTCAAAGCACTTTCTTCTCTCACTCTCCTAAATCTTTCTACAAGTTTTATCATATAACAATCTATTCTTTCGGCTTCTCTCACTTTTCGATTTCAAAAATCTTTCCTTTCATCTCAAATGAGAATACAATAAATTCTACTTTCGTTTAGTATCTTCTATATTTTTTATTATATTTATATATATATTTATTTATTTAAAAAAAGATGAATAACTAATACTAATAATAGTCTTGGCTAATGCCAAGCAGATAAAATGGGATGTGGCCAAGTGGTAAGACAGTAAGTTTTGACATTATTATTCAAAGGTTTCAATCCTTCTATCTTATCTTTATCAGAAACAAAATATGGGATCATAATAATTATGTTTGTTTCGATAAAAAAAAATTATTTGTGTTTAGCCAGCTCATATCTTTGGAATCATTTCGTCTTATTTCTATCCAAAACAAAAGATGGAATAACGATAATTATGTTTGTTTCAATGTAAAAAAAAAAAATATTTGTCAGCACATATCTTTTCGCCTCGTTTCCATCAGAAACAAAAGATAGAATGATAGTAATTATGTTGGTTTTAATTAAAAAAATAATATTTATGCTCGACAACGGGTATGAACAACCAGCCCATCTCTTTTTAATCATTTTATGTCGTTTCCATCAAAGATAAAAGATGGGATCACATCAATTATGTTTGTTTCAATAAAAAAAACATTATTGTGTTCAACAACGGGTATAAATAGTCAGCTCACGTCTTTCCAATTTTTTCGTCTCGTTTCTATCAGAAACAAAAGATAGGAGGATCACAATAATTCTGTTTGTTTCGATAAAAAAAAACTTTATTTTTGTTCAACAACTGGTAGCAAACCCACATCTTTCTAGATCCTTTCGTCTTGTTTCTATAAAAAAATAAAAATGAGATCACAGCAGCAATTATGTTTGTTTCAATAATAAAAACCTTTTTATTATCAACAACTGGTATAAATAGTCGACCCACATCTTTCTAAATCCTTTCGCCTTGTTTCTATAAGAAACAAAAGATGCGATTACAGCAGCAATTATGTTTATTTCAATAAGAAAAAACATAATTATGTTTGTTCTAATGAGAAAAATCTCTTCTTTTTTTTTTTATTATCAACAACTGGTATAAATAGTCGAACCACATGTTTCTAAATCCTTTCGTCTTGTTTCAAGAAGAAAGGAAAGATTGAGATCACAGCAGCAATTATGTTTGCTTCAAGAAAAGAACCTCTTTTTTTTTATTTATTTATCAACAACTGATATAAACAGTCGACTCGCATCTTTCTGAATCCTTTCATCGCGTTTATATCAAAAACAAAAAATGAGATCATATTTTCTATATATATTAAAAAACACTGTGGGATATGGCACATACAATAACCAAATAATGTGCATCACAATTACTGTTATCTTCGCTAAATATACATAATTTGCCAACAGCCGTTCTTCAATATTACTGTACTTGTCACCACCATCACCACCACTTCATTTTCGTCCCTCCTCCTTCCGAGGTCGGTGGCTGTCGACGAAGCTCTTGATCTCCTCCATGAGCACTGTGGATTGCTTCAGATCAGGGAAGGCGTAGAAGGAGTGGAAGGCCTCCGGGTACTCCACCAGCCGCGCCTCCTTGCCCCTCGCCCTCAGTCCCTTGTAGTACCTCCGCTGCCAGTCCTGCAAAGGGTCGAAACCCCCTACCACCACCATCGCTGCCGGCAGAGCCTCCTCCAGCTCCCCCACCGCCCGCGGCCCGAACACGTTCGACGCCTCGTGGTCCCGGTCCGCTCCCTCCGGAAGGAACGCTCGCCACAGCCAGTCCGTCCTCTCCACAGACACCAGCGGTGCACCGACCAGCCTTAGCTCAGCCTCTGTGCGCTCCTCGCCACCGAAGTAGGGCTGGATCAGCACCATTCCCGCGAGTCGCACCCTCTTCCACCCGCCGTCGGCGTCCGCTGCCCAGCGCCGGGCTACGTGGTGGACGATGTTTCCGCCTGCGGAATCGCCCACGAGGAAGCAGCTGGCTAGGTCGGCAAGTTCTGCTGCGGAGGGGTCAGCGTACAAGAGGCCGCCGCCGTCCAGGAAGCGGAGCACGTGAGCCCCGTCCTCGTACTGCGCCGGGCACCGGTGCTCCGGTGCGAGGCGGTAGTTGACGGATACGACGAGCGCGTGGACCGTGCGGCAGATCCGGCGGCACACGTCGTCGAAGAGGTAGGAGTCGGGGGAGAGGAACGCGAACCCGCCTCCGTGGAAGAAGACGATGGTGGGAAGCCGTTCGCCATCAGAAACGGAAGAGGGGACGAAGAGTCGGAACCACAGATCACGGGAGAGGTCAACGGGGACGTCGGCAGTGCGGACGCCACGAAAGGGTTTGGCGGAGGCGGCGACCCTGGCGTCGAGGAGCGACACGAGTCGGCGGTTGACGGTGCCGTCGGAGCGGCAAGCGGCGTCGTTGATTGCTGAAGCGGCGGCGATGACGAACCGCTTCGTGCGCGAGAGTGAGGGAGCCACTGCGGAGGGCGACATCTCTGCTGTTTCGCCGACCTCGTCTCGGGTGAAGCGCTCGGGTGCCGCGAGAGAGCGAGATGGAGGAGACGAGTGGAATCCAGCCCGGTTATATGGACTCCGAGACAGCACGAATGAGGTGACGTCACGTGTTACACCAACATACGAAATCCGACGCTTATATAGTCAAAACGGTAACACATTCCGTCTCCAATACTGTCACATCCGCGCGCTCTCTCTCTCTCTCTCACACACACACACACACACACACGCACACATGTGGGGCCCGTTCCCTGTGAGTTGTGTGAACCCGTCGGCTCTCTCTCACACGTTACCGAAGTGGGAAATCGAGTAACACGTGGTGGACCAACCGTGTCATGCCAATCCATCACGTGTTCGGGAAGGCTTAGTAGTGCCCGTACGTATACGACACGAGACGAGGAAACATGCATGACCGTGTATTCCAATTCGTACAAGTATACGATACTGCACTACAAGTAGCCAGCCACCCAAGTCTGTAAACGACTCGACTCGACTCGTGTGTTGCTGCTGCCTTCGTGCATGCATGCGGAGGTTGGACGTCAAAGACGACTGCAAAGTTCGGTGGGGGTCGTCGACTCCGTATGACTCCATCACAACATACAGAACAGAACCCTCCTCGCCACTTTGACCAATCGACCAGCAAATGAGACCGTCGGATCACTGCAATGCACACAAAAAACGCAAAACCAATTTTATGTGAAGGGGAAGAAAAAAAAAATTGTCTGTTCAAACGTTTTCTCTTCCACGGCTGTTCTTACTTAGAAAGGCCAACCTCTTGACTTCGGGGAACCATCGTTCCACCATTCTCTCTCGTTCTTTGGTTTCATAAATCTGACCATCGTTACTTGTGATTAAATGTATCAAGTAGCTAAATAAACGAAGAACATGCATATAAATTCTACTCAAGTCAATGATAAATATTTGTTATATCTTTTAGCTCCGTGGGAAACAATCCACTTGGGGTTATCACACGGCTTCATGCTAGTATACTTCTGACAGCCATCCAAAATTGTATGAGGACTTTGTTAGAAGCGGCAAGCATCATGCCGTCAACCCCTACACAGGCAGGCCGAATGTTAGAACACGAGCAGAACAAGCATCATGCCGTCGATGGACAGCCACTCGTCGTCGAAATGAGGACTTTGTGTCTTGGGAGGCTACTGTGTGGCCTGGGTTTGATTAATGAAAATTTCTTTCAGAAAGAAAGAACGGCATACGTCGAGCTTTCAAGAAGCTTAGTTAGGACAGCATTTGAAGAGCAAAGCAAGAACAGTTGAATCGCAGATGATCCATCCGCTTACACCGACAAGCAAACAAACTCACTCGAGAACGCGTGGTAGGCATTACAATGTAATTACAATATGGGAGGGCTTCCTATGACGATGGTTCGATGCCGATGATTGCTGTCACGCCATCGCCAGCCCGGTAAGGCGCGGTCGTCGTCTTTCCGAGCTGCCGCCGCCGCCGCTCTCAGCCATCAATTCGATTGTCATTTTCCTCTTGGTGCCCGCCTTTGGAGACGACGATGGCGACGACGGCAGTCCTGTTCGAGCGTAGCTTCTTAGTCTCAGAACGTCATTAGTTTGGAGAGGTTTGATGATGAAATCCTCAGCTCCGATAGCTCGGCACCTGATTTGAACACACACACACACACACACACACATGAGCTTTTAGTTTTGGAGAACAAACGTATCATCTCTCCCGGCAATAGAGTAAGCACATCTCGTTCAGCAATGCACAAACCATTTGGTTTCTTTGACCAGGAAAAGGGATGAAATAGAAGCAATGCATGAAACGTCGGATGGATGCCCAGACAAGATTAATGTTTGGTTTTTTGACAGCTTAAATGACGATGCTGCATTCGGCAGATTTCATCTATGCAATGAACGGCCTCGAAAGATCACTGTGGAAGGAAGCTACAAACCTGTTGATTCTCTGTGGCTCGTTTTCTGATGACATTACGATCACAGGAATGGGTTTTTGGCAGCTCTGTTCCTGAAGTGTAAGATGTAGACATGATTACCAGGAAGATGATGCAGAAGGCAGATTGTTCTTCTGCACAGCTTTGATACCTTGACAGCCTTTAGGAGGTCATAACCAGTCATCTCCGGCATGCAGTAGTCTGTGAGGATTATGTCTACCTTCTGGTCCTACATTTATTGTCATTGTTTCAGTAACACAAAATTAAACCTTTTGATCAAACAACAAAAGTTAGGATGGAAAGTGATCAGAAAGTTTACACCAAATGCTGCTAAGTAAATGCAGTAAAAACTATGGATTAGTTTGGACCAGATAAATTGTCAATTGTTTTTTCTTCACAAACAAAAACATTTAGCATTATGGTGACAACAAAAAAGGAGTTCCAAAAGACTGACTTACACCAACAACAGAAGACTTAGTCTTGTCTTCACTTAATCCAAGAACTTCCATTGCCCTCTTCCCACTATCAACAGATGTAACTGAAAGAAAATGATTAGTTTGAAGAATTAAGGATTAGAAGCCATTCCAGAATAAACTTTCAAGTACAAATGTTAACATAAACTTGAAGACTGGAGACATTAGAAAAGAGAAAGATGTGTGTTCAGAAGAGAACACCACCAAAGAGTCACTAATACTAAGAATAGAGCTTCCATTGCCCTCTTTCCACTATCTACAGATGTGACTGAAAGAAATGAATAGTTTGAGGAATTAAGGATTAGAAGCCATTCCAGTATAAAATTTCTAGTACAAATGTTAACAAAAACTTGAAGACTGGAGACATTAGAAAAGAGAAAGATGTGTGTTCAGAAGAGAACACCACCAAAGAGTCACTAATACTAAGAATAGAGCTTCCATTGCCCTCTTTCCACTAGCTACAGATGTGACTGAAAGAAATGAATAGTTTGAGGAATTAAGGATTAGAAGCCATTCCAGTATAAAATTTCTAGTACAAATGTTAACATAAACTTGAAGACTGGAGACATTAGAAAAGAGAAAGATGTGTGTTCAGAAGAGAACACCACCAAAGAGTCACTAATACTAAGAATAGAGCTTCCATTGCCCTCTTTCCACTATCTACAGATGTGACTGAAAGAAATGAATAGTTTGAGGAATTAAGGATTAGAAGCCATTCCAGTATAAAATTTCTAGTACAAATGTTAACAAAAACTTGAAGACTGGAGACATTAGAAAAGAGAAAGATGTGTGTTCAGAAGAGAACACCACCAAAGAGTCACTAATACTAAGAATAGAGCTTCCATTGCCCTCTTTCCACTATCTACAGATGTGACTGAAAGAAATGAATAGTTTGAGGAATTAAGGATTAGAAGCCATTCCAGTATAAAATTTCTAGTACAAATGTTAACAAAAACTTGAAGACTGGAGACATTAGAAAAGAGAAAGATGTGTGTTCAGAAGAGAACACCACCAAAGAGTCACTAATACTAAGAATAGAGCTTCCATTGCCCTCTTTCCACTATCAAGAGATGTGACTGAAAGAAATGAATAGTTTGAGGAATTAAGGATTAGAAGCCATTCCAGTATACAATTTCAAGTACAAATGTTAACAAAAATTTGAAGACTGGAGACATTAGAAAAGAGAAAGATGTGTGTTCAGAAGAGAACACCACTAAATAGTCACTAATACTAAGAACAGAGCATAGTCACTAGGAAGAATAAACAGTGGCATTGTGGAAACGAAAGTTGTAACAGAGCATTTTGTTTCTTCAAGTCAGCAACAATTGACCTAACTAAGAAATCCTCGGGAGGCTTAAAATCTAGTATTCACAGCAAAGCACAGTGATTACCGAGAAAAAGAATGAAAAGAAACTGATGCACTTTTATTTGTGTGTGTGGTATAAGCTCACCTTGAAACATGGCTCCACTCTTCTTGAGCAAGCCCTCCACCATCCTCCTGTCCACCGGGGAGTCATCCACCACCAGCACCCTCACCGCCACCCCCCCTTCCAACGTGCCGTCGTTATTCCCCTCCTCTATCTTCTCCACCTCCTCCATGGGTTCCACGCAGCGGAAGCCACAGCTGGGAGAGAGCAGGGGGAGCAGCCCGGAGGACGCAGGGGGTGAAGCTCTTATAAGGGAATGGCGGAGAAGGAAGTGCGGAAATGGCGGGACCCACGCGCGTGTCGTGAGACGTGGGGCCCCGCAGGAAGGAACGGAATACTTTTCCCTAGATTTGGTTGTCGGGAGAATCTATCCTGCAATGGGATTCGGGACATTGACCTCGAAGCCCCCCTCACATCAAACCCACAGCCATATCTATCTTCTCTCTCTCTCTCAGGTCTCTTGCGTCTCCATCTTATTTCCTTCACGCTTGAATCATGCTTTAGATGATGATTTTGATGTTGCACCGACAGTTTCGGAGAACAATGCTTCTCGAAAGCTTAAACAGGTTAATTGGATCTTTGTTCTTAATTCCACTGCATAATCTCTTAACGAAACATAGGCATCATCAGCCCACAGTTTCTATGCAAGAAATGACTGACTCCTTTCCTTCTCTTTCTTTCTTTTTCGTGTCTATTGCTCTGCGTTTTGTATGTTCAGTCGCTGACATCCTCCAAGAACACACAACATCGTAGGGGAGGATCATCAACGCCAGGATCTGTACTCTGGATCGTATCCTGTGCTGCGGTGCCAGAGGTGGTTCAAGCAGCGGCAACTTTATATGAGTGCTTGGATTGCGGTATCGTCCTTTGCTGTACTTTTGGCTCATGAGTCGTGTGACCTGATGGTGGATGATGGTTTAAAGAGGTGGCAGAGTTGGTACACACAAGCATAATTACTGCGTTTTGATGGATAAACAAATGCAGAAGTATTTATGCGGCTCATCCAAGTGTTGGGATTCAAATATAAATCATATCATTGCCAATACTTGATCTCGGAAAACTCTAGACATTCTAAAAACTCTACTTGGAATCCTTATTCTTCCAAGTAATTTATCCTTCGGATAATTTACTTAGATGAAAATTCCAAAATACTTAGCCGATTACTTCTGCGTTCTTGCGGTGAGGCGATGGAGAGAGAGAGAGAGAGAAAGAGGGAGAGGGAGAGATTGTCTTGCTAGAGAGAAGACTTTTCCAACACAGAAAGGAAGATATATCTGAGTGGTGGGAGTGCAGTGGTCACTTCTGGCACTGTTGAGGAATCACAAAATCTTAAAAGGGACACCAAATCTTGCATGCATCTCTCTCTCTCTCTCTCTCTGAGCCACTGCCCCCTGAGAGTTGCAGCTCAGGTCACGGTGATTCAGATGATGACATCTTACATCCACTTCTTTATTTCTTTAAGCTTCACACAGATTCGCTTTCTTCCTTCCTTGATGCTTAGCAATCTCGATGATCAACCTGCGCATCATGAGACTCGTCATTCTCTTCTAAAGATGAGTTATTAGTCCACACTCCCCACAAGGAAATGAAAAAAATCAAATTATTTGTTCTTTATAAACTGGGAGATACTTTCTGAAATTTTAGTTTTTTCTCTAACAATCGAATATAATAAAGGTCCAACAAATTTGTTTATATTTTTTTTGTACCATCAAAAGCACTTCAAGAAATTAAAACACTACAATGACCAAATGGAAAGGTACTTTTGAGGGCTTTTAAAAAAAAAATCCACTTAAAAATAAACCACACCAACCAAAATTACATTGAACTGTTCGTTATAAAAAAGTTATTGCCTATATATATATAGATATATTTTTCTATGGAAAGAACAACAAAGAGACCTGAAGCAGTTCATGAGGGCACGCGTATCTCCTGGCGATAAAAGCTAAAGATGCAAAGTCGTCGTACAAATCGCATCCCACGCTTCCTCCATCTGCCCATTTGCTTCCATGTATCAGAACCAAGAAAAAGAAGTCATGTCACAGTCCCAACCAAAGCATGCATATTATTCAGTATTGGAGAAATGTTCATTGAGGAAGACGACTTTAGCTTTATCTCTTGCGATTTCTTCTGAGCGAGAAGGATTTGTGTCGATAAAGGTAGGGAGAACTGTTATCGAAAGTACTTGAGGCTTGGATATAGATAGTCTTTGGTTTCAGGAGGTAGAGAGACATTTAACAGAAGGTGAAGGACTTCAGGTAGATCAGTGCACACAGGATAAGGCTGCTGTCAATCTTTGGTGATCACTGTGCAAACTTTTGCAGTCACTGGCCAGATGTGATTAGCTTTTAGCAGCCAACTCTCATCTCTCTCGCCCACTTTTGTCCTGCCTTTGTTTTTGTTTTTTTGTTCTCGCATCTCATCCTTCTTGTTTTCCAGAAAGAAGTCCACACACCGGATTGGAATCCTATGTACGGTGAAGTGTCCAAATCATGTAAGAAAAGATGCCACACACACCGAAGCAGTAACTGGATTCCTGCAGTATTCATCGTTGATCCAACAAGCACATAGAAAGTTGCCAAGAAGATGCTTTAGAACAACAACACTTGGAACTGCTGAAGGGCATACAAAGTTGCATTTGCTTGCACCACACACTGCATGATGCTTCTTCACCAAGATCTCGTGGCAAAACACCATGAACAGATGTCAAAGCCAACGGTGGTGTGCACTTCACAAAGATGGGCATGTTACCCAAGCATGCATCGAAACTAAGGAGGAGATCTGAGGAGGAGGAGGAGGAAAGCATGCAGAAATGATGCAAGCTCTGTGGCATGCAGGCCAGCCCTTGACTCGCGAACAGAGATATGATGAGCCATTGCTAGCCCAAGCAACGACAGCATCATTGTCTTCTCTCTTTGTTCATCGAATGGGGACCATGCTGATGCTGCTGCTCCACAAAGTGCTTCTCTTCTTCATGACCTGACAGTCTTTGCCTCTCCTGGGAGCTACACCTGTGAACCCCTTGAATCTTGCTGATGAACACATCTGTGTTCAAGTGCACTGAATTCATGGATTTAAAGGAACCACCAGTGCTCTCCATTCCTTTGCATCAACAGTATATTGCATACAAACTTATCAGATCTGAAGCAAAGTTCTATCTAGCAGAGAGAGAGAGAGAGAGCTAGCTAGCCTTCTTAGAGGCTGAGCAAGTGCAGTAATCTTGAACTATATCTACCACTCCATCCACTTCTTTCGTAGCATTTGAGCCTTGCTACTAATCCTCATATACATTAGTGGGTGATGTTGTCTTCTTGCATTAGAACTTGTCTTCAAATGTCATTGTGTTTTCTGGTGTATAATGTTTCACTATTACTATGAAGTCAACTAGTGATCAGTCCACTACACCTTTACAATCTGTTCTACACCAACCCCATTATTGCATGTTAGTTGCAGGACCATCAACATAAAGTCGACTGATGCCTAAGTTTTGACTATCAATCTTGATAATGTCAAAAAAAAAAAAAAAGTTCATAGATTTTATCCCAATGACTGATCAGTCATCACCATAAATGGATGTTCAAATCAGGAAGAGTAAAGCTAATTGACTTGATGATTCACATTATAAATAGAATTTTCAATCTTCTTCTCCAATCAACACCGAGTATTATACAACTATGTATTCATTCAGACTCTCATCTTTAAATACATATTAAAAAATATAAATGTGTTTACATCAATCAATTGAGCAACCAGCAACACTTTTCATGTGGGAGAAATATGGGCCATAACATTGGCCTATTTATAAGCCCATTAATAGTTTGTTAAAGGCCAAGCCTACCCGACGGACCCGAACGAACCCTACAGCTATATAAAGGTGGAGGCGTTCTTTTCCCTCGATCGATACCAAAACCCTATCTCGAGCCCTCGCTCTTCCTCCTCAAATCCTAATCCTACATTGCTCTACTCGCCTTTTCCTTCGGCGACTCGATCTATCCGGCCGTCGGAGCTCTCTCCAATGACGGATCACGAAATGGAGGTGGAGGCCGCTCAGGTGGTTGCAGAACCAACGGAAGACGAAGCAGAGGCAGTGGAGGCGACGGAAGCACCGAAGGACGACGAATCCTCTTTCGCTGTCGAGGAGACCACGACCCCGACGGCCGCAGTCGGAGACCACAAGCGGAAGCTCGAGGATCTTGAGCCCCGCGACGGGGACGAAGAGGCACCCCTTAAGAAGCAGGAGGTGTCTACCGAGGCCCCGGTACCGGCCGTTGACGAGCCCGGATCGGGGGATGGGGAGGTCGCCGCGTCTGGTAACCGCTTGTTTTAGGCGAACTCTGTGCTGATTTCATTCTTCTTTGGTGTTTCAATTGGCTCTCGATTGGGATTCCTAGGGTTTCTATGCTTGCTTTCGATTTTGATTGCTTCTTTTTCTTTAGAAACGGATCTCACTGAGACACTGGCTATTGCGGCAGAGGAGGTGAAATCGGAAAATGCTGAAATCTCTGAGCCAAGTATTAAGGAATCTGGTGCCGTTGATGTGAAGACTGATGCTCTGAAGCCGCACCCTGATGGAGAAATTAATGGTTCTGGTACCGAATTTTTTCGCATGCACCTTCTTTGTTATCGGCTTTGTCCATTGAATTTGTTTGAACTCATGCTTGACATTTTATCTTAAGAATTGGTGTGATTGGTGGCCTTTTCTTTGGAGGAGTTAGGATGATCTCGGGATATTCTTGCCCGTGTTCTGAGCATCTGAAAGTTTGGGAATATTCTTTAAAGTTTGGTCATTTCCATTTAGTGACATTTTTAATTTATTGCTTCAGAGCTAGCTAGCTCATAGCTCGTACTGTTAGTACAACTAATCGGGCTGGATATTGTTTGTAACTGATGGGATGTTCAGGGTTGTGTGAAGGGAATTAACTAAGGATGATATAGCTGCCTTGTCTGATCACTTGTACGCCTTATGCATCCACTAGATGATTCCGTATGTCTATATATATTGCCCAGTGGATACCTAAGGCAGATAGGTGATTAGACAAGGGTAGTAATGTCATCCTTTAATGAACACTGAAGTGGTTCTAATATGCAATTTTGCTGTGTATCAGTCAGTATATACTGGCATTAATGGGGACTTACAACGCCTGCTTCTGTCAGCACAAATGTGGTACAAGGTTTACTTCTTCTCTCTTAAGTCACTCTTATGAGCGCACATTTTTCGCCACCCTCGGCCTGCCAGTCGTGTTCCTCTCTTCCTCTGCCACAACTGCCTCTGTCCTAATCCTTTGTTGCTGCTGCCCCTTCACCTCATCTTCTTCTCTGAGTCCTCTTCTCCGCCTCTGCCTCCTCATCTTCTCGTCCTTTTCCTTCTTCTGTTACTATGGTACATATGTGCATTGCATGTGCAGGTATGCTGGTTTGTTTTGGACTTGTATTAGGCCAGTGACCACCATGGGTGTAGTACCAAAATTGCAATTCTTGGTCGTAAATTAAATTTGTACCCTAAATGAGATCATAGCTTGCTAGGTTGTGGATATTCAATCTTTCTTTATACATTTTCGGGATTCTAGTTCTGTAGAGTTGATTGCTTCAGTTTATTGCAATGAATTATAGTTTTAGAAAAAAAATATGATTATAGTTAATAACATTTTAGTTTGTTTCTTAATGTACACAGTGACCATTGATGCTGGCAAAGAGTTACAGGAATCAGAAACTCAAGCAGTGGGAAACGGTAAGGTTCCTTCTGGTCAAGATTCCCAGAGTACCATAGTATCTCCAGCAGATTTGGGCTCAACATCCCGTAAAATTGAAGTTCCTAACAACAAGGTATTGCATGACATTTATCATTTCATTTTTCATCATTTTTATTCTAACAGAAACTTGAGCTTTATCC
Organism: Ensete glaucum; assembly: GCA_021527575.1. NCBI lineage: Eukaryota > Viridiplantae > Streptophyta > Magnoliopsida > Zingiberales > Musaceae > Ensete > Ensete glaucum. The sequence continues at coordinate 28,772,139 of CM038554.1, forward strand.
TACCAAGTCATGAATGCCAAACATTACAGTGATATCTTTGTCTTTCGTATACTTAAATGTCTCTAATGAGTTGTATCTGCAAAAGCTTATTGTGCCTGTATTATTAGAGTTTTCTTGACTCAAATAATATCTTCAAGTAACAAAATTTAGGGTTGTTAAATTCAGGTGCATAGTTTTGGTAAAGTTTCACTTATTATATGTTAGATTTTGCCGATCTGCTGTATACTTAAATAAGGGGATTCTGATTGTTACAGCAGTTCATAAGTATGGTGTGTTGCTTAGTTTTTTTTTCTTTTCTTGATGAACAATGACTGCAAGAATCAAGTAAAATGCTATTATTCGGCTTAGCATCACTATTAATGTGGAAGTTGATTCATCTTAATGTGACTTATTTGGCCAACTGATGTGCAGCTTCATTAGTATATAGGAGAACATGCTGCCATGTGAAACTATAAAAAAGAATCACCCTCCCTCTAAAGATCTTAAGCATGGTTCATCATACTGGTCCGTACTGATATACTGACTAACTGTCAGTGTGGTACATATTGAGCTGTACTTAGCACTATCAAGTGTACTAACATATGATACATGGTGCATAGCCTGTATGGATCTTTCATCGGATCAGTATGCATCACCCGTACCGAGCGTTACACTATGGTACAGCGAACCTCGATCTTAAGGATGAACCCAAAGGAGGTTCATTCTGGATGAACTTTTTCATATTACTTGGATTATTTACAGGCAGTCTTTCTAACTAACTAGATGTTGGCTAATCATCTTCACTAAAAGGATTGACCATTCAGTTGACTTGCACTTTAGCAAAATCTAGCTGGATATTCTTTAGATGCTTCTTCATGTTTGCTGAGCGACGAAAGTGTTTGTAATGTTCACTCTCTTGCTGATGTGCTTATAATGCTTTAGTTAGGTCATATTGGTGCTTCTGTTGATGGTTATTTTTAGTGTCTTGTAAAGGAGTAAAGAAGTTTATCTTTTATTTCAGTCGACAACTAATAATATTAGGCAATTAGATATATATAAGGTCTTCATTTGATATTAAGTGAACAAGACTCATTTGCTTTGGAGTTGCAATACCAGAACTGAAATTTGATGATAAACTTATATAGACTTTAGAAGCATTTGTTATCGCTAGTTTTTGACAAAACAATGACAATCCACTTATATTCTCTTGTTGGATTTCTAGTATTATAGATTACACAGTTACTATTTCCTAAGTTGATCTTTGAGACATCGTGTACAGGTCGGTGTTCTTATTGGTAAAGCTGGGGAGACAATAAGGTACCTGCAATTCAACTCAGGGGCAAAAATTCAGATCACAAGAGATGCTGAAGCTGATCCACATGCCACCATTCGACCAGTGGAACTAATAGGAACCCTGGAGAGCATTAACAAGGCAGAGAAACTGATAAAGGATGTGATTGCTGAGGTTTATTATCTCCTAAAACTTCACATTTCTTCTCTTTTGTTATTTCTTGTTCCCTTGATAAATTTTAGCAGATTTTTTAGTTTTCAACATTTTTTTCCATTCTTAGGCTGATGCAGGAGGTTCCCCATCACTTGTTGCTCGGGGCTTTGGTACTATACAATCTGGTGGTGAACAATTTGAGATTGAAGTACCAAATGAAAAGGTATGTGTTGTATGAATACATATGTTTTCTGTTACCTTATTTTGAAAACTGTTTTCTCTTCCATAGGTTGGTCTAATCATAGGCAAGGGTGGTGAGACTATAAAAAACCTACAGACCAGATCTGGTGCTCGCATACAGGTAGAGATCATTCATTTAAGTGTAATTTGAGGTTTATAAAAACTGTACTGGTTTTTCACTATTCACTTTATGTGTGTCTGCTGGCTTTCATCTGAACTTGCCATTTCCTTTGTTAGTTGATACCGCAACATCTTCCTGAGGGTGATGCGTCAAAGGAACGAACTGTACGAATAACTGGAGACAAAAGGCAAATTGAATCTGCCAAAGAAATGATCAAGGATGTAATGAATCAGGTCTGTTGTGAAGTCCCATTAGTTTTTCCTTTGTGAATACTTAGTCGGCCTTTTAGTTTCCATTTGGTTAATTATATCATTTTGAATTCATAGTTTTTAGCTAATGCTAACTGAATCAAATGATGGTGAGCTGGTTTTTTTTATCACTATCATCTCGGCAATTTATTGCAAAATTCTGTTTGTAATTGACTATGGAATAGAATCCATGTGTGTGTTGACAATCCTTCATTTGGTATCTTTTTAACTAGTTAATAAAGTGGTAAGTGGAAACTCCAATATGCAATTAAAATTGCAATCTGGACTATATGATCAAACGATCTTGCGATCAAGCTTTGGTCCTTATCCATCCAAGGGGATTTCCATTCAGCTTGGATCGACCTGTGAGTTGACTCAGTAAAATTGGTGAATTCTAGTGTATTGAGTCAACTTGAGGATTCACTAAAAGGGGGCAAAAAAGAAGAAAAAGATAAGAGCTCATACTCCAGACAAGGCTCTGAAACAAGCCCTAGCTTCACGTTCCTCTCTGCTGCTGCTACCTTCATATAGTTATAAAAAAAATATTCATAAATTTCTATCAGTATATTTATGGTTAAAATTGATTGTCTACACTGTAGGATCTAGTGATTCTACAATCCCATTACAACCTAAGTTTATGACCCCTTCTACAATCATAAGTAGGAAAGTGAGCTTGACAACCTTACTAATACAATTAGAAATGTAGGTGAAACCTGGAGGTCCAAGGTTTAAAGGATAAGTTGTCCATTCAACCTCATTAGAAGATACTGAGAAAACAGCAGTCATATGCAACCTTTTTAACTGTGATGACTCTGGTGTGCCAATATTCAATGTTCTTCAAACAAAAGTCTTCTGATGGTTGCAACTTTCAAGTAGAAACTGCTGGATTTTCAATTATCACTATCTTGTTCAAAATCTTTTTTTTTGGGTGTTGTGTGTGTGTTGGGGGATTAACACTCACAGAACAGTCAGATTGGCCATCATAAAGAGTGAATAATTTGGAATCGTCTCATCATCTTTTAAAGAGCTGATTCTTTGCTTTTAAGTAATCAAGACTACGATGTTCTGAATGATTTTTGGAAAGAGCTGCTTGGCCTTGCTGCTGAACCAGATGCCGCTGAAAGTGGGCTAAACTTTAGTTTACTCTGACTCGATGCATCTGTTGATGTTGAACTTGATTTACATCCAAATGTTGCATAAACTGTAACACACTATTGTGGAGTTGTCTCAACGAACTCTTTCTTGATAACTGACATGAGATTCAGTAACTTATAGATTTGATGATACTTGAATCCTTTTCAGTACTCAAGATAATATTTTAATCATCTTAAATAGCCTCAAAAGGACTCAGAAGAATAACAAGATCTTTCTAGAAAATTAGAACTCTAGTTATGGAAACACAAAGATTGTGTTTTTTGGTTGGGCTGAGACTGGATCAGATTGTTTCATGGTTGATCATGATGACGATAACCATCACATTATTTCCACTGATCTTACTTTTTATTTCAAAAAATAATCTTAGTTATCAAACTTTTGGTACATGGAACATCACGGCTGGCTGCTGGTCCCATGAATACCAAACTATGGTAACTTGGTTCCGATTTTTCAATTTAATCTCTTGTCAGCCTCTACTTGTCCTGTGTCTGTGACAGTCTGCCAGCAACATGGTGAGTCGGTAAGGATTTAGTTCATTTAACCACTGATCTCATGATCTTGGTCTCCCTCCAGAATAATGGGTTGTTTTTCCATGTCTTATACCAATTCGTGCAGCATACGGGGGATGTTGATGCTATGATATAAAAATATAGCATCCATGAGATCATCAAGAAAATTACAAATTTCTTGTTGATGAGCAATAACACTGGGTCTGAGCTGATTTTGATACTTTGGATTTTCTTTTCATCTTTAAGAAACTTACATCAAATTTCTTGTCATTAACAGGTGAAACAGAGTGGACCTGGGCTGATTTTGATATTTTGGCTTCTTTTCAGTCTTTAAGAGAATTTTAGTGTTATTTTGTTATTGATGGGTCAGAACAGAGTGGTCTGAGCTGATTCTGATATTTTGGCTTTTTTTTTCTGTTTATAAACAACAGAAAGAAATATGCTATGGTGAGTGCAGAGAAAGGGTATAAGTAAAAGAGTCATAACGAAGAAGGGAAAGATCATTAATGATGTTCCAAAAAATGATGATGAATCTACTTTGAAAGTTTAAAAACAAACTACTACTTTAAAATTAAATGATTAACAATTTTATATGTAATCAGGATCAAGCTAATCTTAATGGAATTTACTTCTCTACCAAAAACATTTTGTTGTGTTGACTTCTACTTCCAATCAGGATCACTGCCTTTGTTTCTGGTGCTATCTTCTATTTTGATTAGTCATTCTTGAGGTAGATGCTGGATACATATTGTTTTAGAATCCATGTGTTGTTTTTTGCATCTTAAAACGTAAAGGTAAAGTTTATGTTGCTGAACTTATCATGATCACATGCCTTCTGGAAGACAATAATTTAATAGTGGGTGTTTTCTTGCAAGTATCCTTCCACCAAAAAAATTTAGTGAGGGGTCTTGGATGCATTGTTATATCTGATCTGCCAGCTTATATCACTAGCATAGGGTAATCATTATCTGTGAGAAGAAAACAATTGTTTATTCAGACTGTTTTGAAACCAGCAATCAGCTTGTGCTATACTAGTGGCTTGTGAGAAGAGAAATTTATTTTGTTGCAACATAATTTTTCTACAGATTTTCCATCAGATGTATAAGATACTACATTTCTTGGTTAATTAAGTGTGCTTCTTTTGGAGTGTTATATTGGCAATTTATCAACTTTCACAATCATGGTTTCAGTGGTAACTGTGACACTACTTAGGTTTCTGATTTGTATAGGTTGTCCTGTTAAATGGTGTTAGATTTCTCTTTTTACCAGGTTGAAGCATTGATCCTGCGAAGTAATTATACACTTCCATATTTTTCTTAGTTTCTAATTGTTTTGAGTTAGATAAAGATTACTTCAGATGTTTTGTGGGTTATTATTTATTATATATATTATCAATGCCATTTCTAGTAACTGTATTGCTCTAAAGCAAGGTCCCATTGTGATATTGGCTCCTGTGAACGAACATGCTGGCGTGTAGAAAAGAAAACATTTGTTGCGATGATGTTTTTAACTGAAGTAAATACGATTGTCCTGTTTTAATTGCCACCAGTAACATGCTTATGGAGATTTTGTAGGTCTTTTATAATATGATGATAGGACTGTAGAAAAGAACATGCTGGCCTGTAGAAAAGAAAACATTTGTTGCGATGATGTTTTTAACTGAAGTAAATGCGATTGTCCTGTTTTAATTGCCACCAGTAACATGCTTACGGAGATTCTGTAGGTCTTTTATAATATGATGATAGGACTGAATTTATGCAGATCTTTGTATTGTGTCCGAAGGATACTATTTCTGCCTTAGAGGTTACCTTTGGTAAATTAAAGATGCTATTCCATGTCAACATCCATCTACCTGCTTGGAATGGCCAACCTTTTGTTCTTGCCAGTGTGGAGTCGGGAACCTATACACTAATTGCTCATTTTGAGAATGACTTTTTTTGTCAAAAAAGTCTTAACAATTACATGATGAACGTAAAACCTTCTTGCTGCCAATTGCACTGGTTTAATTGTGCTGAAGGTGCCAATTTCGAATTGGTTGGCTTTCATAATGCAGATTTCACTATGCCTTCCAATTGAGGTCAACAATGGTTTCTTGGTGTAGCAAAAAACATCCATTCATGAGTCTCATCTACAGAAGAGGGATATGTGGCTTTAGCCTTTTGCCATTGAAGAATTTTTATAGTTGGTAAGACTGCTTAGACTTAAGATCAAATTATTTTGTAGAAGTACCATGATAGCATTGGTGTTATTTAGTATCCTGGATGCTCCAGCCATGTGCCATGCGATTAGATAATACGTATCTTGCACAAAATCATTACTGCCTCATGATTGAGTGGTATACATGTATGTCAGTTTGTAGAGTATTATGTATATACCCATCAATCTAAAAGCTCATGAATCTGTGTTATCATATGATGACAACACCTGTATCTTGCTCCATGACATCCTGAATTATCAAACTTATGCGACACATATGTACAAAATTTTCTCCATTAGCCAAATCTTCTATTGCTTTACCTGAGCACAGGATATTTTGCTACTGCTTCTTGAATGTTTCTTGCATTAATCAAGCAGTTGTCTCTTTTTTATCCTCATGTAGATGATAAATCTGATGGGTAGTGTTTTTTCATTACAAGGTGTTCCATGTCAGTTGAGATTATCGAGGGGTATGATATATGTTTAGTTTCTGATATAGCATGAAGCAGTGCTATTTGGGGGTCATGCTCACAATGTTTGTTGAATTGGTCATATAGGATCTAAGTGCTTAGATTAAGAAAGGCTTTCACCATGTATTTTGTTCAGGAGGTAACTTTTCAATTTTTTAGTGGTAAAAGTATTATAGTGTTGTTTTTATAGTTAAGTTTTAACTTGCAGATTCCTTCACATAGATTCTCAGTTGTGATTGACTTGTATATGCTATAAATGGCAATGATGTTAGCATCTGGTGTAAACAAAATAGCTGCTTTTCCATCTCGTTCTTATAGTTCTTGTTGTGCAAGAAGAATGTCATGGGATCTTATAATCACAATAGAGTTTAAGTGTGTGGAAGGAAATTAAGCTTTTGTATTCAATTATCCTATGTCAATCTTGTTCATGGAAGGTTTTGATGGAAGTATGCCGGTTACCGACATGGTATTTCAAATTTTATAATGAAAAGAAGTACATGGAAGTAGGCAAGTTGCCAACAGGTATCAAATTTCACTAGTCTGGAATGACATTAGGAAGTCTACATATGAGCTTGTTTGCTGTCTTATTAAATCCATTTTTTTGATGTCAGTGCATTTCTTGCATATTTTTCACTATGCAAATATGATTAACTTCTGGAATAAACTTTGAGCTAGGAGTTATGTTTTGCTTGCTATAATGATTGTTGTTAATTCTTGTATGCATCAGGTTCTGAGTTTAAAGACTATCTGTGGTTTTGTTTTACAATGCTTGTTTCTAGCTTATTTATTTTGTCATATGTATTACTTGGTTATCATTGCTAATTATTGATGTTAATATGAATTTGAAATCGTTGACATTCTTGCATCTTCCTATATGGATAGGAGTTTATTTGTGCATTAAATGATGTATGTCTTTCAGCTTAATGTTTCAGCTTGTCTGTTATTTTATTTATTCATGAATCTCCAATTTTCCATCTCTTGTCAAGTAGTATTACTTTTACTAGTATATTTACACTTGTTCTATTCGTTTAACAAGGTTACCTGAGTTATTTTTATTTCTGTTTTAAAATTGATTACCATTGTAATTTGATTTGTTGCATCATTTGTTGAGTGAGAATGATATAGTGCAGTGGTTGATTTCTTTTTGTACTTTGAACAGTTTCTTAATATGTTGTTTCTGGCTAGTTTGGACTTTGTGTTCTGACAATTCAATAGCAGCATTGGTCGAGATTGTGGTCTATTTGTTTATTTATTTTAATTGAGAAATTAATATTGGCAGACACCTAGACCGTCACCTCTCTCGGGTTACAGTCAACAAAACTATCGTACTCGTGGGTCTACTGGCATGCCACATTGGGGAGCCCGAGCAACAACTCCCACACAACCAGCCGTGGGCTATGAGCACCAGCAAAGAGGTACGTATCCACCAACTCAGACAACGCAGTATCCTCAGCCTTATGGTGGCTACTCTCAGCAGCCCGCTCCACGAGGCGGCTTTAGCAATACAGGTTGGGATCAGAGGTCTGTTCATAACACTTCAACCGGTGGATATGATTATTACGGTCAAGGTGGCCCGGGTACTGGAAGCCAAGCGGGAATGCATAATCCCATGTCTGGCCCATCTCAAGCACCGGTGAGTTATGGACAGTCACAGGGTCAAAACTATGGGCATCCAGCTCCTTATGGACAACCTGCTCCCACTCAACAAAACTATGGTCAGGGATATCATGAGCCCAGGTATGATAGCCAAGCACCAAGCCAGCAGTTCTACGGTCAGCAGACAATGGGTTCACAGCCAGGTGTCTATGGCCAAGGAACTGCTCCCCAGTCTGGATATGGTCAGCAACAATCATATATCAAACCCACTTATGGTGTGCCTCCTCAGGAGGTGCCTCCATCCTATGGTGCACCCCCTCAAGATGTGCCACCATCTTATGGTGTGGCCCCAAGAGCAAGTCAATCAGGGGACTCAACTTATCAGGGCCAAGCACCATCATCCTATGGACCTGGCACTCTGACGCAGCAATATCCATATGGTTCCAACCCACCTTCTCAACCAGCACCATCTTACAATCAGACTTATGGGCCAGCATCTGGTGCTATGGATGGGTACGCTCAGCCGCCGTCAGCAGCTTACACCCAGCATGGAGGGCAAGCAGCTGCACCTGGCTATGGCCAAGGTGGACAGCCAGTGGCTGCTGCGTACAGTCAGTCAACTTCACAGCCTGCTGGTTATGGGCAGTATGCATCAACTCAGCAGGGTTATGGTGATCCTGCCTCAGGCAATGTGAATTATGGATACCATGGTGGTTCTGCTGATGCGGCATACGGGAATGCCATTCCAGGTGCAGGTTATGGTGCTCCAGCCCAGCAGCCATCAAACCCTCCTGGCTATTATGATCAATCTGTTGCACCTCAATCTGGATATGGTAGTCAGCCGGGCAATGCGACGACAGGCTATGCCAAAAGTGCCTCTCCTCAACCTGGATATGGTGGTCAGTATGATACCGCAACCATGTATGCTCATCACTGATGCCAATGACAGTGATTGCGGCTATTAGCTTTAGTATCACTGCGAATATGACCTTTCTGCAGTCAGATTTCCATCATGGGCCCGGAGACCCTATGATATGTTGTTGTCTCTTAGCTTTTCATTGCTTTAGTATCACTCAGTTTCTATATAAACACATGAATATTTAGTGCACGCATGATCTCAGGTTAATGTGGAGCTGCAGGTGGATGATGGCTATAGGTTCTCGTGTTTTTTTTTCCTTTTCTTTTTACGGTTATATCTTGTGAGTGACAGGGGAATGATGGATCCATTTGTTATGACCACAAGTGATCGATTTCAGAATGTGGTGCTTGTTCTGTTGAGGACGCATTCATATCTGTGCTTGATGATGGGTTTGGTTCCTGTTCACAAGCAGATAGATGGCCATCCGTGCTATGATCCCACAGCATTCCGCCTCCTGAGTTCACCCTATTTATTTTCCGTGGTGGCTTACACTAAATGCGGCAGTCTTTCTCTTAATTGGGTTCAGTAAGTTTATTCGTCTGTTTTATGCTTCTGATGTTGTTATCACAATTCCAGCTCTGTACATAGGTTGGACGTCGATTATTGTATCGGTGGATACTTGGAACGCTCTAGGGGGAATTTGATAGTGGTCGGGAGTGTAATAAAAAATATTAAAAGATATTAATTTGTTGAAGGTGTAACGTTACTCACGTGGTTGTTTGATGTCGACATTGATGGCGGGTCATATGCGGTTTTCCGCTCCTGAGGTGATCCATGGAGCATGGAGATACATCCGTCGGGTTCTTGCACATAGATCTAAGTTGGAGATTTTTTGATCCGACCCCTTCAAAGATTAAGTGAGAAAATAGAAATCAATCTTGGTGTTGGTCATGGGTTAGCTTTTATACCTGCAAATGGAGGTTGGTTGTACGTGGCCTGTTAATGACTTCTGACTCCTCGGGCGATCAGCTCGTATGTCTCGTACGGGCGTTGACCAACCTATATAGGTCGACATTGCGTGGTGTTGCTCCAAGCTTTTCGGAGTGACCTTATACTACACGACGTTGCTTGGTTTTGGACATTTTGAGTGGTCATTCGTACGTTCGAGGTGTTGCGTTGACACAACTTGCCATGTCAATCCCGAGGCTTCTTGTTGGTGCTTTCGTGTTTAATGACTGACATCATTGGGGCGATATTAGAATATGCTATATCATTTTTTCCTCCCCTCGAAGGGACATGTCTCGGGTCCCTTGCGAGGGTCTCCAGGGCATGGCTTAGTGCCTTTCGCTGTTGTATTAAGATTGATGGTACAATTATTGGTTAATCGAGAACTTTCGTTTGGGAGTTGGAATGGTCGGGTGGCACAACTCCGGGATTGGGCTAGCCGGGCAACATCGCTTTGACATTGGACCGGTCGAGTGACATCGTTTGCACATTGGAATTAAACTAGCCGAGAACCATAGCCGAGAACCATAGCTCAGCTACTAAACATTAGACTGGTTGGGCGTCGTAACTTAGGCATGCGATTGACTGAGCAACAATACTTGTATGCTGATAGTACTTAGTTATTAATTTTTCGTGGATGATCATTGGGCTTAAGCTCAGATGAGCAACACTACTCGGGCATGTATTTGGCTAAGCGATTCGGCTCGGGCTTGATCTTGATCGAGCGGCGCAACTTGGGCGTTTGTTTGGTCGAGCACTATTTTGCCGAGCAACATTACTCAAGCACATGTTTGACAGAGAAACACTACTCGGGCATATGCACATGTTTGGTCGAGCAACACTGCTCGAACACATGTTTGGCCGAGCAACATTGCTCGAGCACAAGTTTGGCTGAGCAACAAGGCTTGAGAAAGTGTTTGGCCGAGCAACACTGCTCGAGCACAAGTTTGGCCAAGCAACAAAACTCAGGCACATGTTTGGCCAAGCAACAAGGCTCAAGCACATGTTCGTCATAACGAGCCTTGCTCGAGAGGGCCCTAAGCTTCTATGGAGTTTCTTCTTTTGTCACTCGACCAACCGAATTCATAGTGTTGGACTGCCTATAAATTGGCACGTATAATCTTAGAAAATTTAAGCTCCGGATGAATTGAGAGGTGGTAGAGGGGGTCTTAGGAGCAGCGTCTCAAGTCTGTCAAGCCTCCTCCTGGGTGGTCTCGACGATGGGTCTCGTGGCTGCTCCGTGCAGAGCCTTTTGTGCGACTCCTCATCGCTTCCTACCACCAATGCTTCGGTGACGACGTATTGATTTGAACGCTGGAGCATCTCGAGAACTATTGTGGCCAGCCTTTCGACCAACGACTAAAAGAATTTGGATGGTCGCAGGCCCGTCAAGAATGCTTGCATGATCAATGAGGTGTGGGTATTGGGCACCCCTCGAATCTCGATAGCAAAGCGAGCAACAAACTGAGAGAGGGGTTCATCGTTCTTTTGATTCAAACTGAGAAGCTAGGCTGTGGATGGCTTGGGTCGTGTGCTAGCCAAAAAGTTCAGCTCAAACTCCCACGCAAGCTAGTTAAAAGACGAGACCGAGGATGGCCTCAATCGATTGTACTACACTTGACCCGAGTCTCAAAGAGCAGTGGGAAATGCCCGATACATCAGGTTGCCAGAGGTGTCATAGAGGTCCATATGGGCTCGAAACGCAACGACATGCTCCACTGTGCCATATCGCTATGGCTCCTCTTCCTCTTTCTATGTCGCTTTATATCCATGTCGTCATCGGATGAGGAAGAGGAGACAGGTGAGACAAAGCGATGCGATGTCGAAGGAAGAAGAGAAGGCGTGTGATGTATTTGGCACCGCAACTTTTGTGCCTCACCTGCCTCCTCTTACTCCTCTCTTATTGTCATCGGTAATGCAAATTCCTCACCTGCCTCCTCTTTCTCCTTCAGTGTCGATGCAGATACAAAACGACACTAGAGGAGGAAGAGGAGATAGAGCAATACGATGACGATGTAGATACTTCACCTCCCTCTTCCTTCTCTAGTGTTGACGCAGATGCTTCATCGCTTTGCCTCCTTTTCCTCCTCTATCGTTAAAGTTTGGATCGACATCGATAAGGTTGACAATCACATCATTATCACTAATCACGACCACGATAACCACTCATGGTACCGTATTTGCAACCATTGTTAGAATTATATTTTTTTCATATTTTCGTGTATTTGCAACCATTGTTAGAATTATATTTTTTTCATATTTTCGTATCATTAATGCATGTACTGTCACGTGCTATATCTTCCATCAATAAAATCGACGATATTAAGATAAATTAAGTCAAATGTCTCACTTTTACTATTATAGTAATTTTAAGATAAATTTTTTAGGTCTAGGATGAAGATACTAAATAGATCTAACTACGAGGGTATTTAGCCTTAGATGAATTATCCGAGGGTAATTGATCGTATCTTACGACAAATTTCAAGGTTAGAACTGTACAATATAGTTTCATTTTTTCTGAGGTTTTAAAATTTTAATTTTTGTAAATCTTTGTAATCAAAGTTAGTGCTCTAACACAAGTGAGACCGGAAATTAATGTCTCTTCCAAGCACAGGTGGTGCCAGCAGGGCGGACCGTGCAATCCTAGGAAAAATACCAACTTTAAAAGATGGATCCAATAAAAGCCAAACAAAATCTTATTAGCTCTAGTTTGCAAACCACTGAATACAAATTACCTTGTCACGACGATCCACACCCAAAATATTATTCACTCTTTTCCAGCCACTGCTTTATCATCAATAATATCGTGTCATGATAAGCCACCCACCCCCAAACCATCTCATAATGTAAATAAAATCTTCAGGTCCTCTCTTGTCTTTTTATTCCCTCACCACCTATTCACTTACCATGCGTTGCCACACCCCGAGTGGCCTTCAGCTGACGCTCGTCCACCTTCGACGGCAGAGGCAAGTCCTGTTTATGGATTCAACAAACATTGTGACTTGAGACTTTGCTTACTATATATATATATATATAATAATGAAGCGGCAGTGATAAGCTTACCGAGACCTTAACTTTATACCGTCTTCCTGCAAAAACTTTAAAGAAAGTCTGCTTGCGATTAAGGATTCACAAAAACACATAATTATCATCGCAATAGGCTAAACCATGACTTTATACACCATACCTCAAACTGCTGGGTGAATATGCCCTCATCTCGGCAGCCGAAAGTACGATTGAAGTCCTCCTTGCAAACTCGAATCACGACCTCAGCCTACCGCAAGTGATTTCATAGATAACCCGGAGAATGCTCTTTGAAGTTTCTTCCTCTGGCAATTTAAGCAGCTTAGCCACTCTTGAGAATGCCATTGCGTGCTTTGAATCGGCCTCTCCATCTAAAACTCTTTCAGGTTCTTTACAGATATTCCGCGGCAGTGACAATGCCCACTGCATTGCCCATATTGCGAGGGGGCACATGTAGCAAAGCGACCGGTATTGATCCTCATTGTTCCAAGCTTCAGGGGTCTGGAACGAGTACCTGTCATCCAAATTAACCATTGTAAGATGTTGAAGACAGCACAATTAGATGGATACACTTGGAAATTTTTCTGAAGCTTGGAAGCAATTATGGTTGTGCAAGAAACACTCAAAGTAATTGAAGTTGTAACATACAACCATTGAGCCGATCCTTTCATCCTGACCAAAAATGATTCTTGTGAGGGGAATCATTTATTGCCGATGGTGGTACTTGCAAATTACCTTTCTAGAAACATCAATGTAGAGAAGATAAAAGCCCAAGCATTAAAGTGCTCCTACATCTTCATAGAATATACTCTAAACAAGCTGAAATGATAGGCTCTATGGTGGAATAACATTAACTGATGTAAAATACTTAAAATATTAGGCTAAGAACATTCAGTCCCAAAAAGAACCTAGTGGATCAAATTGTGCCTCAGGTGGCACTTGGGTCTGCAAGTATAAAATTCTTCCTCCAAGACCTGACTGTTCTGAGAGTTTCATTTCAGTATGATCTAAGCTCCATACTTGTTCTGATTAATCCATTTTATGTTTGCTTATAGCATAGGCACATGAGAATATTTGCCTACATAAAAGGACTGCTGCTAAACAAAAACATATTTTTTCCTTTTTGTCGTAGAAAATGGCACAAGAGGTCAATATTGGAAATGCAAAGTCATGTAACCTAGCTATAGGATTATATTATTAGTTACATGTGTGGATTGTAGAGAACAATAATGCTACTCATGGCTGATGTACTCTTGAAAAAAGAAGGTTAATGGACTTTCACTTTGTCTGAATTCCAGTGTTAAGATACTAACCCGAGACCTTCTTGGGACCAGGCAGCTTCATATATCCCTTGTGCGGTTCTGAATGCTTCTTCTAACATGCCTTCTTGAATCATTGCAGCAGCAACTGAATACGTCACGCCAGGCCATATCTCTCTTGACTGCATGGTAGACATATCAATAGTGCCATCTGGTCTCATCCCGTTAACTGCTCCCCTCTTGCCATCCTTAAATTTTAAGACATTAAAGCAAAAGATTTTCTGAAATGTACTTATTGCTTTCTCCTTATCAACGATTGGCATAAGACCGCATGCTCCAGCATACCTGAATGATAGTCATGTATTCAATTATGATTACCAAACTCTTGCATAAAGGGATGAGACAAGTTATCTTAAGAGTACCGTTCAGAGTAAAACATAAGAAGATACAGTAAGCTAACAAAACTAAAAGAAAGCAATAAAGAAAATAAATAATATTACTCAAGGAATCTACATTATTAAGTTAGAGACAAAGTTCAACGTTTATTCTGACACAAAAATGACACTACATGATAAAAATCACTACTGAAAATATAAAACATTTCATTGTGCAGCTTATATTTGTCATATAAACATAAGGAAACAAATAAATCATATGCATAATGAAATATCCACCATTCTACCTAACAAAATCCAATTAGAAGGAAATTCATTAGCCAAAAGGACAACTTTTGCTTAATGTAACATTAGTTACCAATGTCCAGCTAACTGATCAGCCTGAATAGATGAGCTTGTCTTGCTACCACTGTTGTCATAATTGAAGTAAGAACCATTCCACAACTTGTGATAAACTGATTTTGCTTTCAGATACTTATACCAGAAAAATTCTTCAGAGGCTCTGTCACCAACTTCATGTGCCATGGCTGAAGCAGCTTGCAGAGCTGCCACCCAAAGTCCTCCACTATATGAGCTAACACCAGTAACCGACCAGACATCATAGGTTTGATCCGGAAAGCCTTCATTTTCAATCATTCCATCTTTATCCTTGTCAAACTGATCCATGTAGGCCATTGCCATGTAGACTGAAGGCCAAACAGCTTTTGCAAAGCGCTTGTCACCAGTGGCTACTGTGTCTCTCCAAACTTGAAGTACAAATTTAGGGTTCAAGTCCTTCCATCTATCTGTGTTGTGAAGATTATAAGCATTAACCTTGAACCATGGGTCATTAAGCCCAAGATCATGAGGAACAGCTCCAAGAACTTTTCTTGCAGACCACTTGCCATCACTCAGAGTTTGAACCTTCTCAGGATCATGCATCATTACTGCTGCAGCAAAGTCTCGTTGAATGCTGAGTTCTAGTTTTGGAAACAGCATTATCAGGGAATAAGATGAGTAGAAATGGACATCATATGTATTCCACATACAGTACTCAATCCCTTCAAGATAGAGAAACTGGCCAATGTTTTCCTCTCCTTCAAGCAATGACATCCCTGTAGCCGAGTTTGATTGAATGGGCGCATACAACTTTTCAAGTATTGATGTCATTCTATCAAGGATATTGACTACAGTATTCTTTCTTGCTATGATCTCAGACAAACTATCAAAATCTCCATTTGACATATCGAGGAAGAATTTTCTTTCCTCAATAGTTGCCAAACTCTGAATTGGTGGTGATCCATCTGTGGGAGGGCACAATGAGTTATTAATCACAAGAAAATATTGTTCATGTAGATATCATACAGTTAAAAATTCACCTGTCCAAATTGCTCCTCCAGCATTAAGATAGTATAGTTCATTGAATAGAGTGACAGGATACCTGCAAAGAAGAATAAATGTCAAAACCATTTTGCAGCAGTAACTTTATATTGTATATGCCTATATGGTACTAGAACAAACCAAGGAGGGAGCCTCCTGTCTTGCAAAATAGGATTCTGCCATTCTTCAATCAGGGTCTCCCAGGAGCCATGCTCTGTTGAATTAACATGGAGGAGGATTTATCTGTCAACTAATTTAGAAGGAAAGGCCAAAATAAAGAATATTAATAAGTTCAAATTTTACCTATGTGAGATAAGCATTAGTATCTCAGAGACAATTCAGCCCAAAAAGTATAGAATGAAACTGATGAGTATCATACCGATAATAGCATCATGCACAAGACTTGCAGCTGCATCACAATGTGTTCCATAAAATTTGGTATAGCGCCTGTCACATTACTCAATTCATAAAAACTATAGGGTCAATCATACTCCTAAACTTGATTGAATATCAGCTTACTAACCTATGATAAATCTTTCCGCAGGGAAACTTTACTTCCGGGCATGCCCATGCTAAAGAAAATGTTACAGTGCGGGTTGTCTGTGAAGCAAGTGCCACAGAAGCTGCAACAGCTGCTCCAATTGATGATCCAGGTTCAGAATGAAGAGGCATCTCAACCAAATCAAGGTGGTCAAAAGATCCATGCTGTTTTGTGTAAAATGTATATAGAAAATGTCAATACAAGAACTGTGAGAATTAAGAAAGCAAAGAATTAATTTGTATCATAGAGGTGTGGTCTGCATCAATGACCTCTTCATGAACATTTATTTACATAATTGATGCTGCAACTCGAAGAACATTTTGAATGATAGGAAACTAAAAGTATAATAAAGGCAGCTAAATCAGTAGAATAGAGATTGTCAAATATGATTTATATGATAATACACTGGTAGCTTCTTCATTTTTTTAAGCTTATCTATGTTATTTATATGAATATAGCTCCCTCTTGTTTCCAAATTCAGAAGCATTCTTTTGGCTGATGCTAATTTGAATGAATTTGAACTGTAATGGATGAGATACATCTTTTTTCCCACCAACTGGGTATGCTTAAAAAATCCTTAATTAAGAAAGATACATAACTATTCTTGAAAATAGCTGACCATGTCCACATAAATGTCATGGTGCAACGGATAATCTATTTATCATGAATTTCAATGGCCCAGTCATTCCCTGATGGACATGCAGGACAAAAATAGACTGTCCTGGTTGGTATGCATATAATGGTTTTATATTTCCATTGACAATTCAGGCTGGTTTAGTCTACATTTTGCTAAAAAAAAAACATTAAAATATCTTTCACGAATGAGCTGCTCAAATTGTTTTTCGTTCTGAAGATTAGTCCTAGCAAACATGGAGCATCTACCACCAAGCAACTGTTGATTGTAGAGCCTGCCAACTTAGCTGAGGAGTTACAGAGGAGAGGCAGCCAAATGTGCATACTGATGATCCGTACTGATTGGTCCATTTACCAGCATGTCATAAGCAACCAAAAAGAAAAACCTTGATTATGTGGCTGAGACTACCAAACAAAGCATGTAATAAAGCATTACTTGCACATTTTATGAGAAAACTTAAAGATGCAAAATGTCAGCTAAGATTCTGAGCAAGTAGCTAAATTGAGGTCACTAGATTAGCATTGTGAATTGAACAATGCATTCACTATAATGAAATAACATCAATGAACTTATGTCACGAACCTCTTTGATTGCGCACCACATGTCCCTAGCTGTAAATGCATTAGAACCTCCACTTATTATGAAGCAGGGACACTCCGAGACATGGACATCAGTTGTCTCTTCTGCTGCTATAGCATATGTTACTGGAGGCAAGCCATCACCAGTTCTGTGTCCACCAACTTAATGGTTCAGAATGTATTGGATCTCTAAGAAATAGATATATGAAATTCAACAAACCAACATTATCATGCAGGAAATGCTGTTCACGGCCTCAGTTTCGGTATCTAAAAATACCTGTGATGTAACAGTACTCCACGAACACCATCTTTCTCTCTGTGATGAACATACATGTTAAATACCATGTTATACATCTAACAGCATACTATTGTCAACAGCTAAAGTTGATTATGAGCTGGTTTAGTTATTAAATTTTGAATTTTACTCTTACATCATTTTTGAATTAGAATGATATCCAGAAAATTCAGAGGTTCCACCCACAGAATTCTGCAGAAATCAAAAGAAAAATAACTAATTGATCATATTATTTTATTCAGAATATCTTAGGCAACTAAAGTTTATACTATTCAATTAATTAAAAGAATCAATGACCAAATAAATAGTACAAGTAGAGAATCATAATAGGATTGAACAATGATGATGAAAATGAATCAGTTAGATATTTTGTACTTACAGCCCAAGAAAAAAGCAACGTTACTGCAGCAGAACTGTTTGCCAAGTTCATTAGCTAAAAAATCATAAGAAAACAGGTTATAGAAAACAATAGTAACAAATTTGCAATGACATTAGATATCAATTTTTTTTTATTACAGTGAATGTGAATACTGCAACAGGGTAACTGCTCTCTTTGTAATTGTGAGGAATGAATGGTGAAATCTGACGGCAAACTATTTTAAGATCTGGGTCAGGTTCTCCTGCTTTGGCAATATGTACAGACAGCAAGAGTGAACCACATGAAATAATCAAAACAAGATTGCAAAAATCAGTATTAGGTCATGGTGATTACCATCATATACAGTCCAGGCCCTTGGATACAAAGCATGATAGGTAGTATTCCTTCCATTTAGGTTCCAATCCCAAGATCCAGCTCCTGAAATGGAATTTTGTCTGCATATCAAGAACTTCAAATGTTTTTAATCTTTCTGAACAGCAGAAAGGAGATCTATATTAGAAATTCTTTGACAATTCTATTTCATTGCTCAAGGATATAAGGAAAAAACAAAACTAAATTGATTGCTTACTTGATTAATTCTGGGTTCCCAAGAGATAGCACGGTTGAATACTTCTTGCCATCTGAGCGAGAGATAAAAGCCTATCCAAGCAAATACATCTGATCAAAATGACAGATAACATAATGAACTATGATGCTAGTATTTACGGATAATCATCAATACTACACATCAACAAAAATAAACATAATTCTCTTAGTTCCTTCAATTATAAAATATTTTGGTTTAATTAGGTATTTAAGATATTCATAGACAGCAGTTTACTTATTAACATCACCAAAAATTTTTTGAAAAATCACATAAAAAAAGAGCATCTTAGGATATAAGTCATTTAGAGTAAGATATCATTTACTTTTTGACTTACTGTAGCTACGGAACATATCATATATTTGTTGCAAATGTTTTCTTGTTTCAATCTTCTATTGTTTGTAAATAATGTTGATGCTTTTCTTGTTTATTCCATTTTGTTCTTAATTGAAAATTTTCAAAAGTTACTTGAGCTATTTGACATTATCAAATTTGCACTTGCATACTCCACCCTTCATTAAAGCATATCTATAAAGTTTAACATTGTCTTCACAACAGTGAAGAACTATTATTGCATCTTGTCCTGGCCAAAATTTACTTGGTGCAGATGCATGCCAGAACTTCACATACAGATTATCTATCTCAGATTATATCAACCTTGCTATTTTGTTTACATGCCAATGCACATTGACACAACTTAGATATGATCATGGTATCAACACACAGCAATGGCCTGTACCAACATTCAAGGAGAATGCCATGTGTTGGATTGCATAGCATATTTAAAGCAGTTAGCAACATGTATATCCACTATTGTTGGTATCTTAATAAAGTTAACAAAATTAGGATTTGTAACTTTGAGCTCCTAATTCATGATTGAGCTGTAACATATTTTCTAGAATTAATGATAGATGTTGAACTTATGTTTACCTTGTAAACCAAGCTACAACATATATTAGAAATTATTTTATCAATAGGTATATTAGTTTCACAAAATTGTCAGATAGGCACAGTACTGAGACACTGAACAGTATTAAGCTGCACGGTCCATTACCTGTGCTTGTCAATACAGATAAAGAAATGTCCACAAGTACCATTCCATTGAATATTTTTAGCTATGCTAAACAATGCTTATTTAACACAATTACAATGAAATAGATATTATTTATGGCCTAAAAGATTTTTTCACCAATTAAATTTTGCATTATGTCCTAACAAATTTGGATGCCACAAAACTATTCACCAAGAGATTAATGAAAAACATAATTTTTTTAACTCAAAGAATCAAACAACTTTCTTAAGGGGAACAATATAATGATAAAAACAAAATATTATCAATCTAATTTAGAAGAGAAGGTGATATAAACAAAGATGCAGAGGAAGAGGCAACAGACAGGTATAGATCTATATCGTCCCTGACCAGACTGAGAGATAGAAAGATAGATATAAACAAAGACATCTATGAGCAAGGATTGAAGTTTCAGAAACCGAATCTATATCGTCCCTGACCAGACTGGTATAGATCCAGTACATATTGGCATATGCCAATACATTCTATGTCAGGGCATACCAGGGCATATGAAATGTAGCTTAAAACATAACATAGGACTTACAGAAAATTGATTTGCTAGTACAGGTTTGTCTTCACATATTCCAGGGAACAGTTGCCATCGTTGAAAGTCACCTTTGTAGCTTCTTCCAATACTTCCTACACTAAAGATCAAAATTTTCCAATATTATTAGAAGAAAGGAAAAATGAGTCTATGAGCAACTACTAATGCAGTAGCAGACAAACTCTCTAGTCTAAAAGGCGATAGGCATACAATAGCAAAAAAGCCCTTTTGTAATACTAGCTATAGTCGAATGGAATAGAATAACTTGAAGACACAAAAGACATTTTATGTGCTTACAGTAGTTAAAACTTAAAGGTAAGTCTTTTAACAATTCTCTTCATGGAAATCAAATAGGATATGTTAAGGATGAAATCCAACATGTGGCAAATCATATCTGAATGTCTAGCTATATGGTAGGGCATCTGTCATGAAACATTTTGACACCTACCTATTATCTCTGTATAGCATATCCAATGCTCTTATGTGCCAAGCTTTTCCAATTAAATTCCAATAAACTACCAGAATCGATAACCTAAGCAGCATCTAACTTCCATATCTTGTTCTAAGTAGCTGGTAGAACTATTCACATTAGAATGCATAAGTAACCAAAAAATAAAGGTTTGCAAATGGTTTTTATTGATTTAGAAAAACATTCTCTATAGGTTTTGAAAAGGATAGATATATCCATCAGATATACTAATATTATACAAGATATGAACAATGGTGTAATCAGTAGTATTGGAACTTTGGAAGTATATCTAGCGAGTTTTCTATAAGTCAAGTGGTATATCAAAAATCAATATTAAGTGATTTAAATCCTCACCTGTTTACGTTGGTAACCAGCGAACTTACTGATCATATGTAGGATAGATATCCTTGGTACATTGTTGATGATATTATTTTAATTGATGAGAGTTTAAGGAAAATTAAATTTAAAATTAAGTTATGGTGAGCCTTGGAAACTAAATGTTTTAAATAAATTGAACCTAAAACTCAGTATATAAGATGCAATTTTAGTAATACCAAAAGTAGATATGAGAATATAATTAAGTTGGAAGGATAAGAAGTTCAAATAAGTAAAGTTTTAAGTATTTTGGATCGATTATTTAACAAGATGGAGAGAATGAAAAATTGGGTTGCATGTGTAAAATTTACTAGGAAATAAATACCTTCAGTCGTGAACAATTAGATCTAGCCTCAATAAATGATAAAGTAAGAGCAAATAATTAAAGATGATATGAACATGTGGTAAGAAGATATGTAGATATTATAGTTGGAAGAAGTAAGACTGCACTAATAGTGCATGAGATTTGCGGATAGGTTGGTGCTAGAAATGCTCAACAATTTGAACATGATTACAACAAAATGCAAAATAATAAGTTTAACTGGAATTGCTCCAAATTTGCTATATGTATTGTCCATCCATTTTACTCTCGTTAAAGGTACCTCCACTATTGTCTGATTCTAATGAATTCTTTTGCCCTAGTTCTATATAACCTATTCTTCTTTGGTCTTCCTGACTCTTTTAAGGCATAATTGTCATTTTTGATCCATTTTGGTATATTTTGAATTCAACTGGTGTTACCTCTAAGTTAACAAGGAATCATCTTAAAAAAAAAAACTTCAAACATATTGATTTGTGATTATCCAACCATTGTGATCACCAAAATGATGGACACTTGGAATACCATACAGAACACCCAAAAAGAAACTAATTAGATTTTTACAGCAGCTGTCAATATGCCAATAAAGAGTCCAGAGACCACAAAAAGCTCATTAATATGAGCAAACAATCATATCATACAACATAATGAGTTTTCATAATAGGAACCAGAAAAGCTTATTGTCGCTTAAAACAAGCATTGCACAGTTACAAAGTTATCACCAAGACACCAACTACTTGAAATAAGAATAGACCTTATGAGAGTTACATAGGAATTTGGCATGAAATGTTTATCAGCAGATGAAAGGAAATTCAAAAACTAACTCAACTTGATTGTGAGCATATTTGATTTTTGGATAGCTGGAACATTGTAAGTAATAAACCAAGTTAGTCATTAATTATGGATAAGAATAGACCTTATGAGAGTTACACAGGAATTTGGCATGAAATGTTTATCAGCAGACTAAAGGAAAAAAAACTAACTCAAATTGATTGTGAGCTTATTTGGTTTTTGGATAGCTGGAAACGTGTTAGTAATAAACCAAGTTAGTCACTAATTATGGATTGATTAGCAAGAGTTTCAAACCATCATATATATAGTAGTGGCTTAGGTCTTTTGGAGAGTTTTCTTTTTCTTTCAATCAAATGAGATGATTGTCAAGGTGCCATGTCTTAATAAAGCAAATAACATCTCTTCTTAGTTTGTTTTCTTTTGCCAGTTTGCTATTCTACTGCTGGACTGAAACTGAGAAAATTGAATTCAATTTACCAAGACCTCCAGACCATTCAGAGGTCCTGTGTGCAAGGATTAACTAGCCCTCATTCTGAACTTGTCAGCTCAGTGATGGCATTGCATTGCAACAGCCAAGTAGTCCTTGTCATCTGTCCTCTCACATCAAGTTCCACTATTTCATCTGTAAAGCTACTTATACTATGCTGTATGTCCCTGAAAAGGCATCAAAATATCACCCCATATTTATCTAAATTGTCCATCACTTGCATGAAAAGTCCAACAAAAAGGTCAGCATCAGGCTTAGGCAAGACCAGCTCTCTCTTAATTTGACACTTTGACCAGTGATATTTCCCTAAGCATAGTTCAATGGAGATAAAAGATCCATGTCGCATGATGCTTTTCTCATTGTGTTAGCTACCCAAACAATACAACAAGCCATGAAGGCCACAGTGTTATCCTAAGCCATGTTTTGGGCCCAAAGTTCAGATGAAACACTATGAATCTTGAAACTAATAAGATATAGCTCCAAGTCTTGGTATGAAATCTAAACAAAGTTGAAAAATATATAGAATGTTTGTGTATGTTATTTCATATGAAATAGTGTCAATATTGACATATTGCTAGGTTGTTATTTATAATGCTATCGTTACCTAGATTCCACTTGAAATCTTGAGTAAACTAGTAGTGAATTTTTCAGTTTTATTTAGTTATGATTATTACTTGAATAAATTACATAATCTCTTGTGGCATAATTATTCAGGAGTGTCATTGCATCACATTTCATTGCTACTCTATTAAGGTGCACATAGGTTCTCCTATTAATGTAAAACACATAGGTTGTCCTACTCATCCACCATAAAAATTCAGAGATAGAGTTCAAAATTCATGAAGCATCCAAGATATTAATGATCATTCTGGAAATAAGATGTTTCTCATGGAAACATGTTGACTTGCAAGATAAAGAATTACCCAATACCACCGAGAGGAACACCCTGGCAGGAAGTACCAACACGCTCCTTCAGAGGATCAATCACTGCAACCTAAAGCCAGATTTCATTCCCAATTACTTTGTTGAAAGACAAACTAGGGACTTGCGAGCAATAAATGATTGCTTCACATAATTCCTTCCAGGAAGCAATAAAGCATACCTGTCCTCTTGCAGTTTCCTCGACAATTTGTTTCACAAGTCGAATACCCAAGGGAGCCTGCATAAACCACATTAAAACTAATCAAACAAAAGAGTTAGTTCTGGTGACCCTGCATTGCGTATATATCATAACAAAATAACGGCCAATGATAAGATTATAAACAAAAGTCACACCAATTCCTAATGACTAGAAGATACAAATCAATCAAAACCAGTGAAATCTATTAAAAAGAAACTAAGATCCAATACACCATGGGAACAACCAACTCCTTTAAAAGATAACCCCTTTTTAAGCAGCATCTTGAGATGGCAAAAGGGTAACTTCCTTTCACTGTATCAAAAGTTTCCCAAAAATGCTGTGTTAGTTTCTGTATCTATTTATTATCACAAAAATGTAATACCATATAACAAACAAATCAGAAAAGTTCAACTTCTCAGACATAAATTCAAGATTTTAAGTGCATCACAGGTAGCTAGTAGTTTTCTGAAATCATATTGCAAACAAAATTCAAGCCCTTGTGAACTGAATGACAATGACTGGTGAGTCATAATGTGACTGAAAGCTATTTAGAGTTTCAACTAGCAGGAAAGGGACAATCAAGTGAAACATCTCAACATCTTACCCAAAATAAAGTTTATCATCTCAACAAGACTTCTGAAATGGTCACTGTCAAAGCAAAGATAGAATTAAGTTTTAAGTGGTGACAAGCACAACCATTTGGATCTAATAAGATAGTTCCTTTTTTGGTTACTGAATTTATTTAAAACTCATCAAATGTGCAAATTTTTTTAATCAGATGTACATATTTATTTGTCATTTCTTCTTCTGCACAGGAAATAGTAAATACAATGTTATCCCAGTTAAGATTGTCCTGCATGCTTGCTGTTTTCCTTTTTCCAGATCATGTTTAAACTGATAACAGATAGAAGCAAAGAAGGTCAAATATTTCATTAGTTAAAACAGGAATCAAGTTTCAATAGGAGAAATTTTCAGAAATTTGTAACAGTCGTACACAAAAGTAAGAATGTAAGTGCCATCAAGTCTACGTACCACAACTGAATTTTTAGTTTTCTATATATGAGATAAGCAACAAAAACTCAGAAATAGGAATAGTTTCCTGGTCCAGAACCCAATAACACAACCAAACGGCTTCAAATTATTCATGAAATAATTAATTTGTACAAAAATTTTAAGCTATTACACCAACATCAAGAAGGATCAAGGACTAGAAGTACCAATTTTAGCTTCTCTCCCATGGTCAGGGTGAATTCTGACAATTTGTAGTCCTTGTTGCTTGCTTTCCTCTTCCATGTTAAAGGAGGAGGTTGTCCAGGGTCCACCTTTACCTAAACCAGAAGATAATCCAACTCAAGTGAATTTCAACAATAATGATGGATAGTTTTTAAAGGTGATAAAATGGCCAGTGGGCCAAGAGAACTTTTGATAAAGAAGATTTCGTGTATGTATTGTGTTAACCATTGATTGAAATATAAAGTAATTCTGTAAGCCCAAAACATACCAAAGGGTCATCTGCCCTGGAATATGGATCACTCAATAGTGGATCTTTCATTCTTTTCATGTTTCCATTCTCAGACATATATTGGCCCAGCCAACCTGGTGAGCTTGATGTCATTAAAATAATATTATAGAATTCAGTTCAACTGTTGTATCACACTAACTAAATACAGCCAATAAGGAGCAAAAAGAACAAATGTAGAGGAGGAGGAGCATAGTTCTATAATCAATGTCAACAGGCACAACACAAGTTCCATAATCATATACTAGGAATATTTTTTACAGCATCAACAAGTCCAATGCCACGTATCGAATCTTAGCATATGAAAATAAAACTAAACCACTGACATGTGCTGTTGAAATATTAAGTTTAGCGCCTCATCATCTCCATCCAGTTGCACTTGGAATTATGCAAAAGGCAAATACAAGCTGAGGTCTTGTAAATCTGGAGGTCTGGCACAATTTGATAGCATCAACCATTTTTAATTTTTCTGCCGGTAGCATTCTCCTAGTGATAGAGTGCACTGTTAGAAAAACACGTATCTTAAAATATATGTGATTCTCCCTCTTTCCCTTCTATGTTCTCATATGTTTGCAACCAGAGCTAGCCTTAATACTATGGTAGAACATTTAAAATCACAAAATGAATTCAAGCAACTTTTACCATCCAAGAGGAAGTGGTTGCTTTACTATCTCGAAAATTTCTCATGAATTTGCCATTAATTGCATGTCGATTGAAGATGTAAACAACACACATTTCTAAATCGTTCTTTAAAATGCTATTGTTAAAATCCCTAGGAAACGCATTGGGACGCAGACCTCTGGTTCCGAGTGCAATGTCAAATTCGATAATTTTCTAAAGACGGAATGACATTCAACAGGGTAGAGAAGTTCCACATAAAATCGACCAATTTTACCAAATACGTATTGATCAAATCACTCATAAAACCAAAACCGCCGTTCTTTCACAAGGGTATGAAGACCGATAACTCGTAATTTCCTCTAACTTTTGCATCAACTGAGAACAAGAAGTACATCCAAATATCCAAATAATAAATTAACAAAACGCGAAACCCCTCCCATTTACCGCAGACGGTCTCCAAACACAAGAAAAAGACGATGCTTACCGGAAAATTGATGCCACACTGGTTAATCACGTTTTCTCAGAAGTTAAGATCCAGAAAGAATCGATACCCGATATAAAAATGATAAAGAAATCAGTTCTACCCAAACCAACGAGGAAAAGTATGCCCAAGTTGAATCAAAACCGGAAAGAAAGAGAAGCTTTGTTAACCAGAGATCCAATGGAAACATCGTTACAGCGAGTGAGAGCGAGCGGGATTTGCAAGAGAGAAGGAGCCGGTGGAGTGCTGCCGGGTCTCGTCGTTACCATCGATGCCCGGTCTTTATATATCAACTCTACTCCACTACCGCCATCGACTATCGTGGTTGCATTGATCT
Source organism: Ensete glaucum (assembly GCA_021527575.1). Taxonomy (NCBI): domain Eukaryota; kingdom Viridiplantae; phylum Streptophyta; class Magnoliopsida; order Zingiberales; family Musaceae; genus Ensete; species Ensete glaucum. The sequence continues at coordinate 28,799,141 of CM038554.1, forward strand.
CAACCGTTCATCACGATCAACGTGGGTCTTATTCGTGTTGATGGAAACCGCATCGATCGGGACCCGCGACGCGCTCCCATTAGCGGCAGTTTTGACGTCATCATCGTGATGAACGCGCTCCCGTTGGCGGCAATTCGTGTTGCGGTGGGTTATAAAGCGAGAGGAAGGACGTGGATTCGAAGATACCCGTTGGGCCCCATGATGGCGTCACACCCCTGCGAGGAGTGGGGGGTGGGGGTAGGCAGGAACGTGGGATCGAACGAGGTGCGTCGGTGGGTCGTTGAACGTGCACTTGAAGTAACAGATACGTCGCACGAAAGGTAACGAACGCACTTCGTCAATACAATACCCGTATAAACCCAATGGTATACGCAAAGGTTACATTTGCTAGGCAAGCCACATAGTGTAATATAATTAAAATAATAATTTAGAAAAAAAAACACTTCCTTTGTCTAATTGAATTGGAATACAAATTTTATGAAGGTATATAAAGGTCTACTCCAAACCGTCCAATCATTCCTGTATTCTTGAATTAATCAATTAAGAAATTGTAAAAATATCATTCCAATTAGATTTTTTTGTTACAAGGTCAGAAGAGTTCATGCTCAAGAGTCTTGGAAAGAAGTTTTAAATTTAATAGATTTATTTATTTTTACCAATAAGTGTAGATTCTCATAATAAATGGCATTCAATGCTCTATAAACTACCAATACAATGCAGCATTATTAATAATAGCATATTATACACATAGAAACACATTAATAATAGCTGATGCCACCACCAAGCAATGTGACTCTGGAACCGGACCAAGGTAGCTGTCAAACTATACTTCAAGATAAGTTAATGAATAGCTAATACAGCAAACAAAACCAAAGATAAAGTCCACCACAAGCAAAATCCAGCCAGGCCATGTCTGTCCACCAAGATTTGCCAGTTTTAGGAAGACAAGTCAAAGCTCGACTAAACCTGTACTGAGCTGGTTCAAAGAATTTTGAAGTATTGTCTTGAAGATTGATACAATATTCAACTGACTAATTCTTTATGACAGCTTTACAGTATCTAAATAGATCAGTAGGTAAGGAAAAAGGAAAAAAGCAATATACCCATATGAGAAATAAACATACCATATTCAAACAACTACAGCTTCATAGTACCTTATATTACAATCTTTCTTTACCCAAAAATGTACAACCATCAAAAGAGAAAAGAGCCAAAGCAACAAGATATCATGGGGCAACAAACTCTTCAGGGGGTATCATGGGCATACCAGGGGGCCGGTCGGGGCTCAGACAATGAACTGATAGGATCGCTTGAGAATATGGGCTTGCTAATGTCTTCAGATGCTGATCCATCCAAGTTCAAACTGCAAAAGGACGTGCAGTCATGCTTTGCAGATTCCTGGGAGTACCTACTTTCCTCTTGATGGTTTTGACTAGCAATGAGAGAAGCACCATCATAATAGTAGTGATCATAGGGCATCCCTTCAATTTCAGGATGACCATTATCTCTCAGGGCCAAGGAATCAGCTACAGGGAAAAATACTAGCATGCAGATACCAATCACGGTGCAAAATAACAACATAAGGAAAGCTAAAAACACAATTGCCTCATACAGCAGGTTGCCTGGTGGAGGAAGCACAGAGATTCCCAGGAGAACAGCCCTCAATGGAAGGAGGAGGATAGATGTTGTCAGCACATAAATCCTTCGCTGCAGACCTTTGTTGATAACCAAAGAGAATAACCGCGTACCGACATATGTAATATAACTGATCAAGATGGCATAGAAGCCCCCAAGAATTATAGTGCTCGGGAGGGGATACATGCATACACTGCTACCATTTGTTAAGGTAGATATGCATCTGAAGAGCTTTGCAATCCTTGTTCTCTTGTCACTATTCTCTTCATTGATTAACCTGGGTCCTAGCAGAATGACAGCAATTTGCATAAGAAGAATTGGAAAACAGAAAAGGAGCATGCGACCGAGTGTCTTTCTGTTCCACCATGGGCTCAGAGTGCCAGAATCCCTTTTCTGCAGTGCGGCATGAAGAAGGAAGGATAGCATAAGAAACATGCTTGGTTCTGCAAATCCTAAATTTGAGAGGATGTAGAACTTGCAGACACTTTTTTGCCATGCTCGGTCAGAAAAGAGTCTTGATCTCACAAAACTCAGCCTAACAATCTCTCCAAAGCCCCACCAGATACAGATTAAAATTAGAATGATACGGCTAATCCAAGGCCCATTAAAGTAGCTCAGATGAGGATTATGTCTACTCCTGATACAGAACTGGAAGTACACAGAGTGGAAGATGCAAAGGATACCAAGAGCAGCAGTCAGGAACACAAGGGAAATGGTCGATACACCGAATGCCTCGGTGGCAAGAGACGTCAGGGGCATCACCTGAAAGGCAGATTCCAAGCATGCTATCTGCCAGCATCGAATCCGTGATGTCCCACAAGTAAGACAACGATAGCCACTTCAAGAGTTCTGTTGATAGATTCCAGTGAAGCAAAGAGATTTTCCTCAAGAACCCCTACAATAATCTGTAATGAACCCATCAAATTAATTCTATCTACTCATGACATGTATCAAAAGGATGCAGAAAAAAGTTATCATAATCTTCAGCTTGAAACAGAGACCGAAAAGTAGATTCTGCTTCCATTACATGATGATCATTAAAAGATCTCATAAAATAAAAGTTTTCAAACAATTGGCAGCAATGAAATCCTCTGTGTATTAATACAATTGATTATTGTAATGTGAATACAAAATATGTGATGAATATCCAAAGCATATCTTAGAATTTCTCACAAGAACAAGATGTACATATCAACACAAAAAGCACCTGGTATCAGTACCTGTAGAAAAATTGCATCCATTAAAGATAACAGAAACAAATTTAACTTCCCAAGAAATCAAACTCAGTTGAACCAACCGGTGTCCATATCGAATTCCTAAGAGTTTCAGATCTTGCCATGTGCTAAAAACACCCGCTGAATCTCTAATCTGAAACTATAAACCACCCCAAAATTAACCAATCAAGTAGCATTCTGCATACTCTGAACCTATTTGCAATGAACAGCTGGATCTGAAGAGAAAACGATAAAATCAGGTTCATACTTTTTAACCCTTGCTACGAAACCTCAGCTAGTACTGTATCTCAGAATGCAGCATCTGACTGATGCAGCATATGAACTCAGCCAGAGAGATGTATAAATATCATAACTATATGAGAGATTACATGTACAGGACAAGTGCAAATCAAGAGAGCACAAAATTCTGCAACAATATGAATTGCTTTATCATCTGTAACACAGAAGCACCATAAATATACTAAAATGTCTCGAACCACCCTCGCAGTTAGTAAAGCTTCTCCGAACACATCATCTTCTAAAGAAACCAGAAAAGGATTTGTAAATAATCCGAAAAAAAAACCTCTTTTCACATGAGAAATCTCAAATTAAAGCTTGAACGTTGTCATCAGTACCCAAACAATCATATACACGACCTAAAAGCCATTCTCGACAACAATACCAACCATTTCCAACGAAAAAAAGTCAAAGAGACAAAGTAAAAGTCGAGGAAAGGGAAAACATGTTACCCCCAAAAGCAGCAAAGACGAGCATTGGATTCAATCCAAGAGATAATATTCTCTTTGAACAAAATCCTCAACCTCGATGATTCCCGGGCTGTAATTCGGAGATCCGGGTCCCGAAAGAGAGCTCTCGCAGCGGCGAACCTGGGACCGAGGATAGCGGCGCAAGATCACAGACCCGGTACCCTAAAAGGAAGAAGCGGAGAGAGAAGGAAGGAAGAGGGAAATGGTCGGGTGGTCCGAGGGAAGGAAACGGGAGGAAGAAAAGGTGCGGGGCGTGTAGCGACACGGACGGCTGGGGACAGCCTGTCATTCCCGGGTAACGTAACCGCACGGAGGTGCGGAGGCCCAAGCCACGGAAGGTGGTGGCTCAACCGTGGATTTCTCATCGGACGGTGATTAGGGGATCGTCAATTATAGCCCGTGATGGCGAGGTGAGGGGAGAACGGTCGGCAGATCCTGCCGACGAGATTCTTTCCTCTACCCGGCTCTCAGGTTACCCATTTCCTACCTGCACTATTAGTGGAATCATAGAAGGGGCCCCACTATTGCATCTAAATCACAAGGATGGACGTGAGAGAGACGTAAAACGAGTTCGATACGGTGGTAACACAAGTAACCGGGGCGTTTCACGATATATATTTATCGGACACATATGCCCTCATCATTTATTATTTATGACATATTTTTTTGTAAGACTTAGGATTGGATATTGGTAAAGTTACGAGGCAAAGTGGACACTTAACTATGAAGCTAAGCTATACTAATAAATGCAGAGGCTCACCCATTGAATCAAATTAAAATATACGAATTATATCTAAAAGATCTCTCAAATCATCCACCAAACTAAAAATTTGATGGAATAATTATTTACTAACAAATAAACATTGACGTATACCAATTTTGAAGTTATATTAGATCAATGAATATGGTTATACTGTTCACAAAATCAACTTACTAAATAAACAGAGATTTTATAAATCAACTTACCATAGACTTTTAGCATAGATGAAAAACAATATCTCAATAGTAGAATTCATAGATTTTTTTTCTTTTTGATGATTTTAGAGATATTCTAAGTCTAATTTGTTTTTGTTTTTTGTTTTTTTGCTGGTTTTGTGAAAGAGTGTAACCACACTCATTTATCAACGTAACTTTAGAATATGAATACTTGTACGCTAAACTTTCTTCACATATTGATAATAACACATCGGTAGTAGATTCATATATTATAATTTTTTAATGATTTTAAGGAACTATTGAGTCTAAAATTATGAGAGAGAGAGAGAGGGAGGCGAACGTCGCCAAAGATAGAGAAGAAGACGAATGGATAAAGAAAGAAGGGAAGTACTTAGAAAGATAAAAAATTAAACTGCTTTTTTGGAGGATGATTCCATTCAGTTCATCTAAAATGGAGGTTCATTGCATCGGTTAATGATTTTTTTTTTTTTTTTGCATTTTAGTCAACTGGAAGTGGGGGCACCTCTTAACAATATTATTAATTTTAAAGATTGTAGAGATGGCTTTTTTTTTAAAAAAATAAATATTTAAGATTAAGTAGAATTAAAATTAAATATATGAGATCTAATCTTAGTAATATTAGGAATAGATCCGAGAAAATAGTTAAATTAGATGGATAATAAATTCTTAAGTGAAACAATTATTGAGAATTGGTAAAGATATTATTTATAGAATAAAAATAAAAAAGTTAAAGTGAGATGTTAGTGGTCTTATGATTGGTACTTTTAAGATGAAAAAATATAAGATAATTATTAGATGAATAATATTTTATGTATCTGACGGTAAACAATCAAAAAAAAGTTATGTAGTTGATATGACAATGATAAAGTAGATATACGAAGTTATTAAAAATAGAAAAATTAATAATTTTATTCCTGAATAAATAGTATATATTTTATTTGTGAATAAATAAAGTATAAAATAAGAGATCGAGGAAGACATAAACAATATTAATAGAAATTATATTTTATGTATCTGACGGTAAACAATCAAAAAAAAGTTATGTAGTTGATATGACAATGATAAAGTAGATATACTAAGTTATTAAAAACAGAAAAATTAATAATTTTATTCCTGAATAATTAGATATATCTTTTATCTGTGAACAAATAAAGTATAAAATAAGAGATTGAGGAATACATAAACAATATTAATAGAATTATATATATATAATTTAATTTGTATAAATCCATGTGATCCATGTGATCAATAATTGAAATAGGCTATATTTTGCGACAATTGGAATAGTCTATATTTGTGAAATAAAGTAAAAAATTAGTACAACAAACACATGAAATATTATAAGTTGTGATATAATCCATATTGTTACATTCCTTCATATCACAACAAGAACTCTCCTAATTAAGATGATAAATTATATCTATCATCCCTATGTTCTAAACTAGATCAAACTTGAGCTCATCTACAATACCTAAGACAATTTTTGAGATTTGGAAAATATAACTTACTCATAGTTCCTCCTCATGCAACAAAACATTAGGAAATAAGTACACATTTCATATATTATCTTTGTCAACCTCTTGCAGTAGTCCAAAAATTTTTGAGCTAATTACCAAAATAAAATTATATTACATCCAATCATTACATTTTCAAAAATTATATTGAAATCTATATACTTACGAAGATGAAATATTGAAATCCCTATATAAAATTAAGATGATAATTTCATATGTTTAAAGTAACTAATTATAAGAAATAATTTATAATTAACTCGTAATCTTTCAATCCACTATGCAATATGGATTTCGAAAGAAAAGAATTCTATGACTATTTTATATATATATATATATATATATATATATATATATATATATATATATATATAGTTCTGGTGGTAAGATGTGCCGCAGAACACGGAATCACGCAGCAAACCGGTTCTCCGCTCGGCCGTTGCACTCAAACTGCTTCCCCTTCCCAACACGAACGAATCGAACGGCCCCGAGATCAGCATCCCGGCGGTAGTTGGAGGGCGTACAGGCATACGCACTCCTCTGCTTACCCCGTCATCGAAGATGGGACCCGAAGGCGCTTTCCCCATGTATTGCTCAGTCATCACACGGGTAAAATATTTTGTAACCTTTCGAAGTGGGAAAGAATTACATGCCTCACGCACGCAGCGAGCTTTTGACGGGAAAAAAAAGGAGAGGAAAAATAAGGGATAAGGGGGTGAAATTGCATCGGTTCGGCGGGATTTGAGGGCTCGGGAGGATCCGCAAAACCCTCCCCGCTTCAGTTTCTCTTACGATCTCTTGATTCTGCTCTGGAATTCTATCTTTCTCTTCTTCCTCCTTCATTTTTCGTAAAGGAAAGGAGAAAAGATCTATTATTCTAATTTCCTTTGTTTTCTATCTTCGCTTCTCAAGAATGAGATTTGGCTGTTTTCTTCTAGATTTTTTTTAATTGAATAGCGGCTCTTGTTTTATCGTAGAAAGGTGGGCATCTTTTGATCGTAATCTTCTGATTGGCAGTCAGGGCTATCGGCTTCTTGTTCATATTCGGGTTCATGAAATTGTTTGGATGTAGGTTGAATGCTGCTGTGAAGGATCCCGTGAATTGAATCCTGCCTGCTATAGGATTTAGGGCAAGTAAAAGAAGGATTTTTTTGGGCTTCAGAGCTATTCGGTGCATCGCTGAGACTTCAGGATTTCTTGGACATCCTCGAGTTGAATGCAGGAGAAGATTGTAATCAGAGCCTGACGCTAGCCCAAAGATTCAACGTGATCTTTGGGTAACGCACCCGGACCAAATGCATTTCTGCTATCAATCAATTAAGTCGGCACCATTAGAGGAATACCGCGTGCCTTTTTCCCGCTTATGGGCTGCTGCATTTGCTCCAAAGGCAGCAGCCCAGGTGGAGACGGCGCGACCCATCCAAGAAAGTCCTTCAAGCGGTTTGTCACACTCTTGAAGTTACGGGATGCTGCGGCAAGCAAAACGCATGTTGCTAGTGGCGGGAACCCTAAATCCAACTCTGTGTCAAAGCCACAAGATAATGTGGTGAGCGATCTGCCCCCGCCAACTGGAGAAGGGAAGAAGAAAGCTCCAGGTTGTGCCGATAGGATACGGAAGAGCGTGGGGCATCAGAGACGTGTAACTGCAGTTGCTGGGGCAAATAGAGACAACTCACAAGTTGTGACTGCGCCAAATGAGGCAGAAGCCAACTTGGGAATTGTTGATGTGCCGAATGGGTTATCTGGGGAGAATGTTGCAGCAGGCTGGCCTCCATGGCTAATTGCTGCAGCTGGGGAAGCATTAAGTGGGTGGCTACCTCGGAGAGCTTCTTCATTTGAGAAACTAGATAAGGTTCTATAACACTTCTTCCTTTTAACTGATTATTATTATTTTATATTTTACATATGCACATAACTTTCTTGTCTGTATCGCCGTTTTTAATGCTCGAGTGGCTTTATGTCCAATTTTTCCTTCAAATAAAACAGAGAGAGTATTATAACATTATATCTTCGATGATCCTAATGTTATCACAATGTTAATATTCTGCTGCAGTAAAGAAATTTTGCAAGCTACTTAGTTATATGCTGGAATTATGAGAAACTTTGATCCAATAGCTACAACTTGTAAGTTGCAATCGGTCAAAATATTTGGAGTTCCTTGTAAACAAATAACTGTTTTCTGATAGACTGTATCAGAAAATAAGAACATATCATGCCAATAAATGAGCTCTGAAATGAAGATTAGAATTCTTTTAAGATGAACTGGCATTTGAATTCAAGGTCACTTTATGGGCTTGTTGATATATTAAATGTTCTGCAAATGACAAGTAGCTCCAAACTTTTCCACTTCACTGGAATGCAACCATTGATTTCCATCAATTACACATTGAGGCTGTCGATTGTTGTGGTAAATATTGTACCAGTATGTATGTTTTAAAGAGCAAATGGGAATATGCATTATGATTGACAATGTGATCGACAAAATTGTTCAGAACTGATGGTTATATCATACAGCAATAAGAGATGATGAGTTCTTACAGTAATCTGGGTGTCCCAAATGCTCTTTGAAATAATACTTTGTTAGAGAATGTGATATAATGCAGTCTTGCATAAGGTTTTATATGGCCATTTGTAATGATGATTCACACTAAATACGTCACTTTTTGCAGATCGGACAAGGAACTTATAGCAATGTGTATCGAGCCCGTGATCTTGAGACTGGTAAAATTGTTGCACTCAAGAAAGTGCGATTTGTTAATATGGATCCTGAAAGTGTTCGCTTTATGGCAAGGGAAATTAATGTTCTCCATCGACTTGATCACCCAAATGTTATAAAGCTTGAAGGTGTAGTCACATCACGAGTGTCAGGCAACTTGTATCTTGTTTTTGAATACATGGAGCATGATCTTGCTGGACTTGCTGCAAGGCCGGGTACCAAGTTCACTGAACCACAGGTTTCTCTTGTATATATTTGACAACTTCATGCTAGATTTTTGTGAAATATTATATTTGACGACCTTCATATCCATTTCAGGTAAAGTGTTATATGCAACAGCTACTTGAAGGGCTTGCTCACTGCCACAGTCGAGGGATTCTGCATCGGGATATCAAGGGCTCAAATCTTCTGATTGACAACAATGGCATTCTTAAGATAGCAGATTTTGGCCTAGCAACAATTTTCAATCCTGATCAAACACAGCCATTGACAAGTCGAGTAGTAACGCTGTGGTACCGACCCCCAGAACTTTTGCTTGGTGCTACAGAATATGGTGTTGCTGTTGATTTGTGGAGTTCTGGATGCATTCTTGCGGAGTTGCTTGCAGGGAAACCAATCATGCCTGGTAGAACTGAGGTATAAATTATCTGCTTAAGCATTCAAATCCCAGTTATAACATCATAAAGGTATAAATGCATGAAATGACTGCAATTTGATAATCCACTTCAAATAGATCATCAAATTGGTTCCTAAATATTCAATTTGATGCTGAAACTGCCATTCCGCGTAATTGTTTCATGATCTACATGGTCGCTTACTGATAAATTTCCATGTCTGATGATGCAAAGAAGTATATATCTTCAATCTTTGTGAAGTTCAACAGTTGAGAAAGTATGTTTCAAATCATACAATCTAAAGCTCACAGCTCGTTGCACTATTGTGTCGCAATTAGCTTTTGATCTATCCATTTGACTCTACCATTTATTACTATTATGACCATCAAGAATCAAAATCTTTGTGTAATACCAACATCGGCTAATAGTTGCTTTCGGACTGGACACCAGGCTGTATTGAGTGATGCAGATGAGACTTGAATCCATGACTACCATTGTCACCGATGCCTGATCTTTTCATTGCTCCTATTGTTATTTGACTTAAATATTTTCTCTCCCTCAACTGTTTTTGAACAATGTGTACTGAAAATTTTCTACTGGAATATTTTTTTAACAATATGTGGTTAATTCTCTCTATATAAGTAATAGAAGCATCATTTTTAAGAATATACGAAACTAAGGATTCAGGAACTTCAGTTTTGAATTGTTTAATAGGTTGAATTGGATTTCAAAAACTCATGTTTCCTGTAACAAGTCAAATTGTCCTTTTTCCTTGGGATTCCTCTATTTGGCTATGGTTCTCAAATTGGTACATAGTTCTGATTGTCATCAATTAATAGCTTGATTTCTCATCTGATATGAGGGTGAGTCAATCTGTGCAGGTGGAACAACTGCACAAGATTTTCAAGCTCCTTGGATCACCATCAGATGAGTACTGGAAGAAATCAAAGTTGCCGCATGCAACTATTTTCAAACCTCAGCACCAATATAAACGCTGTTTTGCAGACACATTCAAGGATTTTCCTTCTTCAGCTTTAACTCTGTTAGATACCCTTCTTGCAATAGAACCGGAAAATCGTGGAACAGCAGCTTCAGCCCTTGAAAGTGAAGTAAGTCACGATTTCATTGATATGACCATTCATGTAAGGTGTCATATTTTATATATATTTGGGACATTTTCAGTGACAAACTTTTGCTGCTTCTATTATTTCCAAAAAATTGTTTCCTTGCAAATGTTAGGGAACCTGACAGACAATATATTGTTTATTAACTTCTACTATTTCTCGTTGATTCATATTGTGGTTAATTTGTTTAGCTTCTCGGTATGAGTTGCAATTATAATGATCAGAATACAATTTGGAGAGTACCTCTGCTATTTGATATTTTCTTAAGCTTTATGACATGGCTAAATATCTGTCTTTGAAGTAGCCAAATCTCAATAAAGTTTCAGAAGCATTTCATCATTGAGTCTTTTTCTTACGTTTTGATATTCTGAAATAGACTTGCATGCTATTTGATAATATTATGACCACTGACCTCAACTTGTACCTTTCAGTTCTTTAGAACTAAACCACTTGCCTGCGACCCTTCTAGTTTGCCTAAATATCCACCCAGCAAGGAGTATGATGCCAAACTTCGGGATGAGGAAATTCGCAGGTATTGCGATTTAAAAAATGATGTATTATAATGCTTCTTATTCTCCTTTTGGGGTAGAGAAACTATTGGAAGATATATATATATGTTGTTATACCAGATATTGACTTCAGCTTTATGACCTTCTCCAGACAAAGAGCAGAAGCTACCAAGGGAAGGTCGGAGACTGCAAGACCAGGGAGAAGAGAGACCAAAGGAATGGCAATGCCTGATGCAAATATGGAGTTGCAGGTAGAATTCATGTTTGGCAATGTGATTTGAGACTTCTGTTACTGATGTCAGGTGAAATGAAAAATAAGAGACATGGTTGGAGTGCCAACTCCACCATCATAATTATATGAGTCCGTTTCCTTTCTTCTCATGGACCAATAGAGCACCCAGGCATCAATTCTTTTCTCATGGCATACATCATTTTTTTCATGTTTATCTGTAGCTTTTGCACCTCGGTTGCATCTGCCATAATATTTAGAGTTTTAGAGTTAACATGCTTTTATTCTGTTTATGTAATGCTTAGGGGTGCATAATTTACCATATAATTTTTGGGACAACTGACCAGGCTTTTCTATGGATTCCATTGGTTTAATTTATCTCTTTTTCCTTTTACTGCTGCTGTAGAAGCAACAGGCACAGGCATATAATGCCCAAGATGGTGAGAGCAGGTCCGGATTTCCAATTGACTCTCCAGTAGGAACAGCACAAAATGGCTTCTATCAATTGGATGTGCACCCTGGTGGACATGGAGCCACATTGACCAAGAAAGTGAATCAGAAAGAGATGAGGGTTCCTGGATCATCAGACAGTTGGGCTAGAGTGTCAAATGACTCTCGGTTCCAGAAACAGAGATCATACATTCATTTGTCAGGAGCTGATGGCGTTCCGGGTTCAGTAGCAGCAAGAACCACTGCAAACTTCAGATACAATCGACTTGATGTGACCGAGTCCTCTGACAAGCATATACTTGATAGAGCTGCCTCCACCCACAAGAAAGATGACAGAACAGTGAGCAAAGAATCCACAATCGTATGTTTCTACTTGATGATAATTGCTTAAGTTATAGTTGTTGAATTAGTTTGCATGTGGCAATAGATTTCAGCATGCATGAAAAGTGAACCTTGTGATGTTTTATCCATTGAATCATGGCATCCTGAAACTGGATAAAGCTTTTAGAACACATGGTTCCCATATCTAACCAAATAGAAGATGCATGCAACTCCAACAGTTCTTGAAACCTGATTGGAAGCATGTTCATATATTTCTCTTAGATAAGACAATTTTCTCTCAGCAAGACCATGTTTTTTTTTTTTTTCTTTGCTTCATCCATGAGCATGAAAACAAGCATAGATTTATATGCTGACAAGTTTATTTACAACACATGGTTCCCATATCTAACCAAGTAGAAGATGCATGCAATTTCAACAGTTCTTAAAACCTGATTGGAAGCATGTTCATATATTTCTCTTAGATAAGACAATTTTCTCTCACCACGACCAAGTTGTTTTTTTTTTTTTTTTCTTTACTTCATCCATGAGCATGAAAACAAGCACAGATTTATATGCTGACAAGTTTATTTTACTAAGTGCTTTCACACATTTGCAAATTATTCAGGTTTATGGCACTGGGAACAAGAAAATCCAGTATTCTGGACCGCTGATGCCCCCGGGAGGAAACGTTGAAGATATGCTCAAGGAACATGAGAGGCAGATCCAACAGGCGGTTCGCAAAGCACGCATTGATAAAGTCAAGACCAAAAAGAACTTTTAAGAAGGATACTTAGGGGAAAGGCTTTTGTGGCAGAATTGGCAGCAGAAAATTCTAACTTAAAAAAGTATATATGGTACATGGTTTATTGAATTGGGCAAATGTGAGGACCAACTGGATCATACTTGGTGAATCAGGCACTACATTGTAGAAGCTTTTGGTGGTTAAAAAGCTGAATTATGTTTGCAGTTAAAAGGATTCCCACCTCTCCTTTAATCTCTGCCCATTGTATCTTCTTCCTGGAAGTTCCAAGAAGGATGGTGATGAGAGTCTTGTGTTACTTGTTGGGTGGTGTATGCACAGATGTATATGAACCTGAGTGTTTGAGTTTTCTATATCTGAATAAGAAACTTGACCTCTTCAGAACTCCAAATTATCATGTAAATAATCTTCTCAAGATTCAATTCGAATGAACATATCAAGATACAGTTGTACTTTGAAGATTTACTGTCATCTTTTTGTGTTTGTGTTTTCTGGTAAGACCACTGCCATATGGTGCAACAACTTGTATCTAACTTTTTTGCTACCACAACAATTACCCTGTAAAGTTATAATTCAAGCATCAGCTCATCCACCATGTTGTCACCATAAATCTGAATACATGGAATTAGGTTTGGTTGAGGCTACACTGTGTCTGTAATTTTTCCATCTTTTTTTATCTCGAGCTTTGAATGGATTGATCCTGAACAAATCCTCAGCAACAAATGTTTCTTTTTCCGATAAATCTCAGAAGTAATACTCTTATAGGCGAAGTTAATATTAATTACATCAGCATAATTCCATCTCAAACCTCTGTTTGCCCACACCATTAAGGCTGAGAGTCCAAGTTTTAGTCTCTTTTTGTTTTCAGCATATGTATGTATACCCCTCAAAATAAGGGTGCATTATACATGATAATATATATATCTCATACTTGTTTATGTACTTTCCATAATATTATAAACTTGAACCACAATCCTCCATGCTAACTATATTAACAATCTCTGATTTTGTTTAGATATCACATTTATTTAATTAAACTTGTTGTAAGATATATACATACTACTCACAAATATCAACTTTGAAGGAGTATTAACTCATGATCACCTATAAAATCTTTAGGTAAATACTTATTTCCTACTCCATTGGATAGTTCAAATACTTATCCAATACTAAGAATTCTTCTAATAATTGTAATATTCCGATCACTCTAATACTTTTTAAGTTTTTTTTTTCGGTAAAAGATAAATAGTGAATATGAAATTTGATCCAGGATCTAAGATGAACTCAGAGTCTTTATCATCCAAGTTAACTAACACCTTTATATAATTTTTCTAACAATTGTAATCTCATCACAAAATTCTTCTAATAATTATATTCTCACAGAAGGCTTGCATAATATAAGGATTATATTGGGTATTATACACATAAGATATGGTGGAAAAAAGAACTATTTAACAACTAAAGAAAACTATTACTGTTAAGAGAATGCTAATCTGCACAAAAAAACCATTCTTTAAGTAATAAAATGTATGTGAAGAGCATCAGATGAATGAGAACCTCAGGCAATCACCTGATATTGAACGGAGAACAACAAATCATAACCCAATCTCGTAGTCCCCAAATTAACATCCAGCACTAATGGCATAAGAATAACGAGGGTGAGGACAACCGCTACTATGTCGAGCAGCATTGCTTCTTTGTGTTGTTGGACTCTGATGCTGAGACGACAATGGTTTTTCCTTCTTTAACACTTCCAGCTATTCCAGGTCCAGGCTCATCGGAAGAGATGTTCTTTTTACTGATGACTCGATATATCTCAGCAAGAATCAACTGAAACGCCTGCTCCACATTCGTCGCCTCAAGGGCAGATGTCTCAATATATGAAAGCCCTTCCTTCTCAGCATAGCTTTGTGCATCCTCCGAGGTCAGTCTTGTTACCGATGAGCATGATCACGATATTAGGGTCGGCAAGGTCACGGAGCTCCTTGAGCCATCGACTGACATTCTCGAATGTGGTCAGTTTGTTCACATCATAGACTTGATAGCACCAAGGGCCCCACGGTAGTAGGCATTTGTTATTGCCCGGTATCACTCCTGGCCTGCTGTGTCCCATATTTGGGCTTTTATTGTCCGGCCTTCAACCTTGAAAAGGTAGTAAAGATGAAATAAACAAAATAAGTGATGCAAATCAACGAAACAACACCTGGAAATGGAGTTTGAGCTTGAAGAAACTATGTCAATAGGGTAGCTGATAGGTAAAAATATTCACAATGTTGCTACCTGAAAATGATTCAAATGGAGCAGGACATTCGGATGTTATGCAACAATCGATGATACTTAATTCACTACAATTAGTAATACCAAAAAGCATCATCATAATTTAACTCACAAGTCACAACATGTTTGTCTAATGTATGATCCTTCTAGACGTACAAAAGAAGGATGTCAAGACATGAATCACTTGGAAAGCTAGAGATTCACTTAAACAAATGCTTCACAAATAAAAAAACTGTTGCATAGAATTACTCATGAAAATATATAAAGTACATTTGCACACGTAATGCAGCAAGTTTGGACAATAAAATTATTTATTGGTCGATACATGCTGAACTAAAAAGCAATAAAGTAAAATTGTTGTCCTCTATACGTACCAGGGATTTTCAAAGTAGCTAGCCACTATGAGTTAAAGATTATAATTCTAATTTGATCATTAAATATCCACTTGCATAGAAAGAAGGATAGTTGTGTCAATAGTCACATGTTAGTGCCGATAAAAATGTACCATCCAAAGAGAGATCAAAATTCATCATGCAAAACAATGCCAAGGATGCAGGCATATGGCTAGATCAATTTTTAACCAGCATTGGCCAGCACAAAAGGCATGTTGATTGGCACGCAATGGATACAAACTATTACTAAAACGTATTAACTTGCCCAGTGCTACAATACAGCAATCCAAGCTGAGAAATCAATATGGATGCAATTTCTCTCTTTCCATATCATACTACCCAAAGCAAAATCTTAATTCATAGATTATGATCCAGTTGTTCTGCATAAAAACCATAAACTGATTCTGTTTCACATTTCAGTTTATAATAATAATAATAATACTATTATTATTGCAAAGTGATTGAAGAACAAATAATCTACAATCTCATTGGGGAGTTAAAAACACACATGGCTGTTGGCAACTTTTGGAACATGTAGCAAATTTTAAATATGAAGAAATTCAAGAGGCTAACAGAAATCAATAGGCTTCATGCATTGACCCTTGCTAAGGAAATCAATAGCAAATTTTCAACACAGTAAGGTTGCGTACATTGATCTTTGATAGACCTTGCACATTGGCAGGAGCTTCGTGCATCTTTCAAGAAATCGATAGGCTAGTTGTTAGAGCATTCTATTATGTCAACAATTTCTGAGTCATGCTATGTCAAATTTTCCAAACTATTAAGTGTTTGAAACAGCATCTTCCACAAGTGTTTCCTTTTCAATCTTCTAGTTATGTTCCAACAGGGCTATCACTGAAACGTACAGTAACCTATGCATCCATCAATTCTGAAGTAATAAACAAAGCTTTGTTGTCTAACCCAACTTTTATGGCAGATATAAAAGAAAGGAACAGGTGCAACCGGCAAAGACCGACAGATTGATCTTGACACTTACTCAAAAAAATATATCTAGCAACTATAACATAATCTCTCTCCAGGCACTACTAATAAAAGTAATTAGTTAAGTAGGCAAATGAAGATTGAAGTCATTGTGGACTGTGAAAAATAATGTCTGAAAAGTGGATTGAAGTTTAAATCTTCATCAGGATTACATGTTTCTGTTGAAGATCTCAGAAAGCTAACATGTAAATATTAACATATATTAAGAACCTAATAATGTATTAAGACAAAAGACTTTGTAACTCTTACCAAATCTGCAAATAACTAGTAGCAGTAGTATCTACCTCCCAAAAATAAAAAAGAATTGTTGCTCAAAGCAGGAAGAAATACTGAAAAACAATCTAATTACTGGAGGTATTGTACCAATTGAAGAAAACATTATTATACTAATTGACCTTGAATTCCAAGAGATGAATATACGATGTTCAGGCCACAGGATTCACTATATTTCTTCTCATATCTCAAAGATAAACTAGATGTGTCCTCAAATCCAGTGTCTCCATCTCAAGGCTTGTAATTGGAAAGGAAAAAAGAAGAGAAAGAAAAAGGGTGTTCTCTACATGGAACTGGACTGAAGTCAAGAACCACTTCCCTTTATGAATTTACATGAAACTAATGGAAGAAGCAGGTAATCACTATGTACGTCAATTTAAGTCAGTTGTGTCAATTCACTAATCTGAATTATATTCATTTTCTAATCAGGCTAATCACTTTATTTAATGAATGATCCAAAACCACCCAGATTTGTAATTCGATTAGGATACATGTTGAGTCACCACATTAATGCAACAGATATGTTAAATAAAACTTATAAATAATGTAGGAAGACAAAATATGGAAGATCAGAAAGGATCACAAGAAAGACAAACAAGATTGTACACAAGAAGAACAATAAAATAGAAAAATATATATAACCAGGCCAACCAACCATAAAAACTTTTATTAAAAAATATACATATATGTCAGATTTTGCATGTAACGTTGAATCATACTAGTATCGTTTTCTCTCCATGTAAAAGGTTACATACCAAATATGGATCATGGGATCATGATTGAACTGTCCATATTGAGTTTTGCTATGAACCTATTGATGGAGAAACTATTGGTTTGTTTGGTATTGGAAGACAAATAAAAAAGAAAACCTTTTTTATTCTTCCTCTCTCTTCTTAGAAAGTGCTTTTGATATACCATAAAAAGTACTTTAATGCAACATCACACGTCCCTGTAAATGGACACTTTGAGACCCATATTCCTATTTGAACTAAAGTCTATATAGAATAAGATGAAATCTTCATCATGTGAATTCTCATCAACAAGAAAACTAGACCCTAACAACTGCATCCGCGGCTCTAACTTCTACTTCTACTTAAGCAAATAATAAACAACAATAGACTTGCATCCAATTAAAATATAGACCAGATCTGCAAACTAAGCCTAGATAGGCATGAACATCTAGAATGAAATGCTAAAATTAAGCTCCATTCAAACGCTTTTTAAGTTCAACCTAATTGCACTGATTTGTTTTTGTTTCCAATAATTATTCTCTCGTCACTAAATTTTTGGTACGCTAGTGCTTTTAGTATTTTGAGGGAATCATCCAACAGAATTACAAGTTGTCATATGGAAACGTCAATTAAATTTCCAATTTTGTTTTCTGTATTGGCTAAGAAAAAGTGAACGAAGAAAAAAATGGAAGAAACCAAAAAGTACGAGAATTGAGGGGAAGAGAAAAGTAACATCAATAAAAAAATCGTGACCTTGAACTCCAGAGGAATAGTGGAAGGGGTCAAAGAAAAAAAAAAAAGAATGAAAAAATTGCTCAAAACCCACAATAAAAAAAAGAGAAAAAATCACTCGTTTCTCAAAGAACCAATATCCCAAACTCAAAGATCCACCGGATCAGAGACGATGGGAATGGATCTATCATTTCCGACCGAGGAAGAGATCCAGAAGAGCACGCAGAAGAAGCCAGAACCGAATCATTTGATCGAGATGAAAGGTCCAATAGAGCAAGGAGAATCCGGGGGAAACAGAAGGCACCGGTGTAGGAGCGGGGTGAGAGGGATCCGACACCTGGAGGGTTCGGGTGGCGAATTCAACGCCGATGGTGGACTTGGACTCCAGGCAGAACTCGTTGCGGGTGAAGCGGGAAAGGAGGTTGGATCTGCCCACTCCCAAGTCGCCGATCAAAACCACGTTGAAGAGGTAGTCGTACTCCTCCTCCGCTCTCCTCGCCATCTTCTCCGCCTCCCTCTCCCTCTCCCTCCCCGCTTTCTTCGCTGACAAGTTCGAACTTTTGCTCCCACCGCCTCTTCGCCGCCATCTGCCACCACAAAGGTCAAATAACCTCTCAAATAATAAAAATAATATTTACTCAATAATATTTACCTAATAATATATATATATATAATATGAAGTCAAGACAAAAAATTATTTCTTAATTACTCGTAATTAGAACAACAATAATTATATCAAATTAATTATATATTATCTCTATAATTAGTTATCTTTGGTATCTCCATCCCCTATACTTTCAAAAACTTATATTTACGAAATTAAAATATTAAGATCCAATAGAAGATTAAAAAATAATTTTATATATTAAAACAATAAACAATAGGAGAATTTTGTTGAAATAATTTAATTTTCTAGATTTGTGAATCTTAATATAATTTTAAAAAATATAAAGATCAAGATAATAAAAATAATTGATCATAGAAATAATCTATCGTTACCTCGATCATACCCTATGGATCCTATAAATCAATCTAACCCATTTTATATAAAATTTATATGATTAATTAGAATATTTTTTTTGATATATTCATCAAAATACAATAAATATATGGATTCGTTCCATCTTATAGACATCGGTTCACCATAGATTGAAAATAATTTTTAAGTTAGAATTCATATCGAACAAAACTTAGTATGGACAAGCTTGGAGCACAAGAGAAGAAAAAAAAAAAAAGAGAGTATTTTTTAGAAATTTATGTGAGATGGTATAAAAAGAAGATTTATGTCGGAGTTAGAATTAATCCAAGAGAAAGAAAAGGAGAACTTGAGGTCTTCCTCATGATAATATATTTGTTTTCTTCTCCCTAACTAAGATTCGAAGATGGAAACTAAACATTGTGCTCTAAATCTTAGTCCAACCTTTTCTTTGCTCCCATCACCCAAAAATTTTTATCTTGAGCAATTGGATGCTAAATAAGTATTGATTAGTATAGTTCTTCAAGAAATTAGCCAACATAATTAGATGTGACTCCTCCATTATAATCAACATGTTCCCATTTTGATTGGTAAGAACATCCCTACATTTGTTATTGGTAACTTATTATGCTCGCTATTAAGAGTGAAAAATATATTTCATAGAGTCATGACCTTATATCTATTATTTAAGTATTTAGCATACATCATTTATGCATATATATATATATATATATATATTTTTTTTTGTATGTCCTATGATATTTTAGATTTATATTATTATAATATTATGCATCGAAGACTTTTTTTTTTTTTGAGAGATTCCTATTCACAAAATATATTATTGAATTATTTGTTTAGTATTAAGGTGAAGATCATCAATACACTTTCTCCACTAGTGGTAGAGTGATGGGAGACAGCTTACCTTATTTTTAGTTCGTATTTTTGCTAATTAAGCCTATCTATATAATAAGCAAAATAAAGTTTGTTCTAGTCATTGATTTGTTTGATTTTTTTTTTTTGTAATCTTTTATTTTATGGTATAAGAGTATAGTTAGTGATAAGTCACTTAATCGTTATACTTGAGAAATTATTTATTTTGAATAGTAGGTAGTGTATAGTGATAAGTCACTTAATGTTGTTGTACTTTATGTCGTTGATAGAGAATCAATACGACACGGTTCGACCCACATGTGCAAGATCGCCCGAGCTGGATGAGAAGATTCGTTATCAAGGTGTGAGGCATCGATCGGTTTTAACTCCTTGGGTTGTGGTCCATGACGTTGATTTCGGCCCCCAATCGGTTCATGTAGGAAGAAAATCCTCGTTGGGATGGTGTGTGCCCGACGTGACCCCTCTAATGGCTAAGTTAATTCTTCGGGAAGAAAAATCCGAGGTCTAGACTCGGAAGGTCCCAAGGATTTTAAGAAGAAGTTATCCAAATAAAAAGAGTCCCGCCGTCGATGGCTACAATAGGGGTGTATATACCTGTTGAGTGGAGAGAGGTCATACTAAGGCGTTTAATGAGCGCGACAACGCCTTCGGTAGACTTGCGCGTATGGCTCTATGTGGGACGTTGTCTTTGTCAGTTTCCGAGATATATAATCGTCTGAGCAAACGGAGTCGCATAAAGCCTGCATATGCCTATCGAAGTAGTTATTGACGTAATTCTTGGGTTGACGTGTTCGGACAGAATCCACGCGATTAATATTCGTCCTATCAAAAGTAAAAAAAGAATATGACAAATATATGAAACTTTCATTCTTAATATTCTTAAGAGGAGATTTGAAGTCGAAAGAAATTTGAAGGATGAAATCTACCTCCATTAAATGCAAAAATGTTGGAGGTGATGGAAGTGCATGAACCACCACCACCCAATAGCAACAATTACCCTCACGAGCTCTCTGCCTCTGCGGCCTCACCGACAGTAATCACTTTCCCCATCGCCGGTCTGCTGCAGCAGCCTATATAGATCATGCAGCTTCCTGCCAAGGAGCTCGGGGACTGTGTACAGGATCCAGCCTCGGCTCATGGCGTCGTGCTCTTGGATCATGGGAGACTACTTCGGCAAGCTCGTGCTGCTCCTTCTTGCCTTCTCCGAGGTGACGAGAGCTTGGTCGGTAGCCCCTCAGGTGCCCTGCTTCTTCATCTTCGGGGACTCCCTGGTGGACAACGGCAACAACAACAACATCCTCACCCTCGCCCGCGCCAACTACAGGCCTTACGGCGTCGACTTCGCCGAGGGCTCCTCCGGGAGGTTCACCAACGGCCGCACCATGGTCGATGTCTTGGGTAAATCCTGCACTCATCCATGCCCCCGCCCCCCCGTATGCTCGTCTCTTCGACCTGCCTGACTGACTTCTCGCCTCTTTCGTGGTGCTCCAGCTCAGTTGCTAGGTTTCGGAGGCTTCATTCCGGCCCACGCCGTCGCAGAGAGAGCTGGCATCTTGAGAGGCTTGAACTACGCCTCGGGGGCTGCCGGCATCAGAGACGAGACCGGCAACAACCTGGTAATTAAGCAGCTGAGCTGTGAACTGCTGCAGAGAAACCATCTAACCTCTCTTGCATGACAGGGAGATCACTACCCTCTCGGGCAGCAAGTAAACCACTTCCGTGACACCGTGAGGGCGATGACGAGAATGTTCAGGGGGAACTCCACCAGGGCTGGTGATTACCTGGGGCAATGCATCTACTACATGGGGTTGGGAAGCAACGACTACCTCAACAACTATTTCATGCCCACCATGTACTCGACCAGCAGAGAATACAGTCCCAGAACTTACGCTGCTCTCCTCCTCCAGGACTACTCCCGGCAGCTGACCGTAATGGCTTTGCTGCTTCTGCACTCACCCACCATCTACCTCTCTTACACGCATGCACGTCGTCGTTGATGACAGGAAGTGTACGAGCTGGGAGCGCGAAAGGTGGCGATCATCGGGGTAGGCCAGATTGGCTGCATCCCGTATGAGCTAGCTCGATACAGGAATCGCAGCACCGGGAGAGGCCGCAGCGGTGGTTGCAACGAGGACATCAACAAGGCCATATCGATGTTTAACACAGGCCTTGTGAGGACGGTGAAGAGGTTCAATGCTCAGCTTCCCGACGCCAAATTCGTCTACGTCAACACCTTCGAGAGCTCGAAAGACGTGGCCGCGAATGCAGCCTCCTACGGTAAGATTGCTGCTTTAGTCCGGACATTAGCTACGAGATGACGAGTTCTAAAGCTTTGTGCCGGTGCAACAGGGTTCGATGTGATCGACAGGGGCTGCTGCGGCGTGGGCCGGAACAACGGGCAGATAACATGTCTTCCTCTTCAGACGCCCTGCGCCGACCGCACCAGCTACCTGTTCTGGGATGCATTCCACCCCACCGAGGTCGCCAACGTCATCTACGCCAAGAAAGCATACAATTCTTCTTCTCCTTCTGAAGTATACCCCATGAACCTGAGGCAGCTTGCCATGGCCTGACTGCCGGTTCGAGTTCCTGAGCTGGATGAGTATTGCAGAAGTTTAGAGCTGCAACTTCGCTTCAGGTTTTTTTTATCGCACTACCTTAGGAACAAGTTGTTGATGTCATTATCTCGGATGTGGAAGTCTGCCTCATGGATTTATCACAGTAGAGCTTTGGGGCACTCATCTTCTCCTCCAATCTCTGTTACTCTGTAGCTTGCTTTACCTAAAAGCTCAGTGCCAGTAGTTTACTTTTTTGATTTATGAAGCTGTTTGATGGTATTTCATCTAAATTTATATCACAAGTCAATCACCATGGACAATCTTTACAGAACCAACTACCAAAGCAGGCCCTTTCTGCTTCATCTAATCAAAATATATGATGAAACAAAATGGCTCTATCTTTATAGAGCAAGTAGCAAAACATGTAGAACATATAGAACAAATTCTTATTCAAAACAAGCTCCTCTTCTATCTAACACATTAGAACAAATTTGTCTTCGAGCTATGGGTGGCTGTAAGTTGTTCATGAGATGTTTCATCTGTGTATTGTGGGTCAAATAAGTCAGTAAAAATCTGTTCTCTGTAGTGGAAGAAAGTTGTAATCATCATTCCAATGAAGCATATATAATGGCTGCTTACAAATGACTTGGATTCTGATGAGGTTTGCCTCCTTTTCTTGGGTTGTTTGACTCCTTAAAGAAAATTTGGGTGCAAGCGAATTAAACAGGAAACCATTTGATTAAGATAATGGGATAATTGTGGGTGGAAACACATATTTTTGCAGCATTTTGAGGCTAATTCTTATCAACCAAATCTGCTTATTCGAGCAACGATATCACTCTTTAGGTTTTGATACTCTATTTTTTAATTTGAAGATAATAATTCTTCTTAATTTACTGGGCTCAAATCTGTCAAGATAGTCATTCTAATTCAGCTGTCCAAAAATGATAAATTATATATCTCGACGAGCATAATTTATCAATCTTTTCTTTAGATATGATCTACTGGATTATGTCGATAGCTCTCTCAATTATTCATCCAAAATTTTTTAAATACTAGAAAAATCAATCTTAATGGTAAATTTTAATTATAAATTATGATTATGCTAAGATCATAAATCATTTAAGTCTCATTTACTGTCTCTATAGTACTATTAATCTTCTCATGTAGTATAAGCATAGTTTAATTTATAAACTAACTTTGTTGATCGCTCTTATACTCACATGTTATATTTTTCATTTATTCTGATAAAAATAAATTAGTAGAAAAATATTATTACTGATTATATATGAAATCAAAAAGTTAATATAGATGACTTGTCTTTAATATATTATTATCTCCTTAGTGATAAAGAATTTATTATTTATACTCTTAATGACCTAGGAGATGAATATAAAGAAATATCGATGGCAATTTTAGCACTTGATTCACCAATATCATTTAAAGAAATATATGAGAATTTAATTAATCATGAAATATATCTCAAACAAGAAGAGAGGAAGACGGACCGAACAATCTAAGCATTATGGACACATGAATAATACATAGAACTATCATCCTTCATTATAATATCAACTCCAACTATGATGACAATTTTAACCCAAATAATAACTCTAACCATAATAATCACTATAATTAATAATAGTCTCGTCATACTAACAATAATAATCAGTAAAAAAATATTTTCCAACTGTGCAACAAAATGGATATAAAATAAAAATTTATCGATTTGACTCAATCCTACTATCAGACCCAATTAGTCTCCAATAAACATCACGGCTAAATTAATGATAATTTGACTTACCTTGAGATTTACTATCACTATATTTCAACTAAATATTAATAATATTTTATTACAAGAGACAATATGTCAAGTAACTCTTTGACTTCACTCACTCTTAATATCCAAATTATATTTTTAAACTATGAAAAATTATTTATGGACTTTGTCAAGCTCCAAAAAGCATGGTTTATCAAACTTGGCTCATTTTTTTATATTAATCAACTTCATCAACTATAAATCCGATAATTATTTATTTCTATGATAATAAAAGAAATATACTATATGTACTGTTCCATAGATAATATTATCATACAAAATAATAATTTTATAGAGATCAATTAATTTTTTAAGTAATTGACATATAGATTCTCCATTAAGGACCTAGAAACCGTAAGTTATTTTGAAACAATGTTCACTTCGTCTAGACTTTTTTTAATCTCAAAAGAAGTATATTTTAGATTTATTATTAAAGACGAATTTGTAAAATGCCAAAGAAGTTATCACCTTACTAACCTCTATTGAGTCACTAAAATTATATGTTGGAAATCCTACTACTATGGATCTCCCATAGTATCGACAAGTACTTAGTTTCTTAAAGTATTTATTTCTTAAATATTTAGATATTTCATTTATAGCTAATAAATTATCATTATTCATGTATTGGCCCTCCACTATAATTAGTCAATACTAAAGTATATATCCTACGATATCTTAAAGAGATGCTCAATCATGAATTTTTTTTTATATAAATATTCAATCACTTCATCTTCGTACTTTTGTTTGCTAATTGAGCAAGCAATACTAATGATAGAATATCTACATCGGCTTCCGCTGTCTTCTTTAGAGCTAACTTGATCAATTGAAATCTCAATAAACATAACATAGTCATAAAATCCACCACTATCCTCTAGCCTAATATTTTTCTCATCAAATATATTGCCATCAATTTTTACCGTTAGAGATCAAATTATTAAATATGAACTATATGTTTCTAATATTAATAATTCTGACCAACTAGCTAACTCCCTCACAAAACTTCTCACTCATAATAGAGTATCTCAATTACATCATTCCAAGATCAACATATTTGATGAAAACTTACTATTATCAGTATATGATAAAGATAAATATTAAATAATATATATAATTATAATTTTTAATTAAATTTTAATTTATAATTTGAGAATCTTCTGCTTCTTCTTCTTCTTCTTCTTCTTCTTCTTCATGTTGGAAGCAGACGGTGGGCATCTTCTTAAGCTTAATGATTCTGCTCTATGCACGCGTAATTTGACAGCATATAACATGTTGGATGCCAAATGTTCTAAATGGGATTCGGCATATGAATTATGATACGTTATTAGAACCTTGTCTACTCTATACATGTGTACGTTGACAGGCAGGATGGAGAAGAGATCGACCCTCCCACAATTAAAACACGAAAGAAGAGACGCAATCAATTCTGAGACTCTTCTCTGAGTTCACTCATGAACACCACCAATTTGGTCCTTATTGCAACGAACGATGGAGTTTTTGCACCACAACAATTGCATTCACATGGCCTTTACTTCCCATATCCCCACAAATCCATCTCCCCCCCGCGTTGGCTCGCCATCTGATTCATCTGCTGCTGCTGCTGCTGCTGCTGCGCCGTTATGCCGTCGAGCACCGCCCACTCGTTCGGGCCCGGATCCCTCTCGCTTTGCATCCCTACGCAGGCGGCTGCAGCTGCTAGTGCTCCGGAGTCTCCCGGGATCACCCCGAAGTCGTATCCCGACGGCCTGTGGTTGGTCATCAGGTCCTGCACTTGGCCATGGGAGTAGGAGCCGGTGGGCATCTGGGAGTGGTACAGGCCGTTGTGGTGGTGGTGGTGGTGGCCGAGGTTTGGGTGGATGTAGTGAGAGCTCAGCGACGGGGACCGGTCGTGGCTGGCGGCGATGCTCACGTGGTTCTCCGTGGCTTGGCTCGTGCTCCCTTCGCCGCGGCCCTTGAAGAAGCACTTCTTCTTGAAGACCCTGCACACCACCCACCCCTCATCCTGCAACCCAAGAAGAGGGAGATCAGAGCGAGAAGAGCAGGCGAGCATGAAACCGTAGAGATGGAAAGGCCCTACACTGCCACCGCCCCGGGCGTCGTCGGAGCCGTCGAGCCGGTACTCGTGCATGATCCAGTCGGTCTTCTGGCCGTGGGGCGCGCGGCCGCGGTAGAACACCAGCGTCTTCCTCATGCCGATCCTCTCGTAGCTGTTCCTGATGCACTTGTCGCGCCCGGTAGCCTTCCAGAATCCGGCGCCGGTGGCGCGGTTGGTCCGCGACCCGGTGGGGTACTTGCGATCCTTGTGGCTGAAGAAGTACCACTCATCTTGAGCCGCAGACCCGATCCTGCAGCGCTCTGCATCGAGGAAAGCTGAGAGCTTTAGCTCCACATGCATGATAGATACTGTTCGCAATGGCAAAGCACGACGCAGACACAGACTTCACCTTGCAAGTCCCATGGCTCGACGCTGTTCAAGTCAACCTCTCTGATCACCTCCAGCTCAAACTTCTCGAAGCAGACTTTCTTCTTGAGGTAGTAGAGCAGGAGCTCCTCGTCCGTGGGGTGGAACCGGAACCCCGGCGGTACTCCGGTGCTGGACGACGACGACGCAGCCGATGCCATCACCTCGGCTTAGGAAGAAGCACTTGGACAAAAGGTTTCGACGTAGGCGGGGTGCAGGTGGGCTTAAATACCTCGTGGCTGCCAAAAGAAAAGGTTGACGCCGGCAGCTACGCCGGTGGACTTGGATAAAGCTGATACCGTAGAAAACAAGTCAAGGGCACGAGGCTTTGATGCATCTAATGTTTCTTTACTGGCTGCTGCTGCTGCATATTCTAAATGGGTAAACGATCCCGAGGAGAAGAATAAATACCTAGTTTTGAGCTCTCTTCATTGATCCCCAAGCAAGGTTCATTAAGAGGTGCCATCTTCCTCATCAGATCCCACCGGAAGAGCTTTAGCTGCGTACGTGCATGTGATTGGCTTGGGAGTCGAATAAGACATTTACTCTTCCCCTCCCCTCCCCCCACCACCTGCATGCGCAAGAAAACATCTCATGATCAATGAACACATCCTACACACTTAGAACCGGATGATCACAGTATGTGTTCTGCTTATTCCAACCTTAAGAACTCAAGGATGATGGATGGTTCAAGGAGCTGGGTTATAGTTTCTGAAGTCGTGGTGACCACAGAATTGTGCCTCTGCATCAGAGAATTAGGAGGAAATAAACTAGAGTGGCGATTGCATGGTTTGAGAAGGAACCTCCATGGATTAGGGCAGAGCATGTGAGCTAAGACTTCCTGGAAGTTGATGGTGCACAGCATGATTGATTGAGCTGCACTCTTCCAACGTTTCTGTGACGTCCAAGCTTGGATATGCAGCAGCTGCTGATCCCTGCATGTCTCATCACAAGATGGTTAGTGTTCTCCTGAGTAAATCTGCACTAGGAGATTTAGGTTTACAGCAAACATGTCAGTTGTTCCAGCACTCGCTTCTTCTACTAGTCTGGTGATCCTAAGACCAAGTACACCTCCAGGGATTAATCTGAGATCAACCAAATAGAGCACTAGAAACTTACCATTGAGTTCCTCAGCTTGTTTGGGCCAATTGATTTGTGCATAATGTTATACTAAACAGGAGGAACTTCTCATGCATCTTCCACACCACTGTTTTAAGTCATACCAGAGTCGATCTCTCTCATTTCCCCCCTTGGCAAGTCATTCCATGTAGCTAAACATGACAATTCATTAGATTTTGATCTCTCAAATCTGCAGCTTCACATAAAGAAATGAAATCTTGTTAGAGGAGAAGCTGCTTAAAAATTAGAGCAAGATAATAATAAAACTTTTTTTTTTTTTTTTGGATGTGCAAAAACTAAAACAACTGTGTCCTTGATCATGATACTACTACTAACTGGTGTTAGAGAAGAGCATAAGCCTCAAATATGTGAAACAAGGTGTCAATCAGTGGAGAGCTCTAACAAGTGTTCTGATGCAATATGGCTATCACCTAATCACATAAAGAATAACATGAACTAGCATTAGAAATGGGCAGGAAGTCCTGATGCATTGCCATCACTTGCTCTGCAAGTCTCTAAGTAATTTGCCTTTCGTTTGAAGTGAAAGAATTATAAAGTTTGGGAAAGTCAAGCATTCCAAGGTCAACACAGAAGAATAGCTAGGTTTTCTTCATTACTTGACATGCAATTCTCACGCACGCATGCATGACAATGTATCTTCCTAGGTCTTCAGGTGAACAAGAATGCCTGCCGTGGGTGGGGATTACTTTTACATTGAGGAACTTGGTTGAACACTGGCAAAAGTTTAGGAGTCCAAAAATACACAAATGTTTTGCATGAATCAGCAGCAAATAAAAAGTTGAAAGTAAAGAATAATCACAGGAAGATTCTAAAATTATCTAAAACAAATATTGTTTTTGTTTGTGGGGGTGAAATTGAGTGATCAATCAGTAATTAAAAATAACTATTAATCAGATCTGAACAGACTCAATTGCAGCAGAAAGCTCAGGCACAAATGTTAGCATGTGTTCACCATATGTGAAGGAATGTGTAGATTTGCCAAATGAGATTAAAGAAAGCAATGAGTAGAGTTTAATTGATATCTACATCAAACAACTTATCTCCAAGCAAGAAAAGAAATTAATGGAGAAGGCATATAAAATACAAAAGCTGATTAAATATACTAAAAAAATTAAATCTCTAGAAATTGTACTGATAACAATATTATTTAAAGCACAAAGTCTGGGTTCTTGAGTCCTTCAACAGATAATTTTAATTTTGAGAAAGAACCATGAAGAGTACTTACTCTTGATACTCTTTACAATCACCAAGACATGTACCAAGGATAAAAAAAGACCATTTTTAAGCTGTTAATGATGAAATGACAATAGACTTATTTAGTCATGTAAAGCATCTCATGTTCATGAACTTACTGTGCAAAGAAAACAATAAATTATATGGCTTCTTTGGGGGATTTTATATTTATATTTGCACAGCATTTATCTTCTCAAGTGCCAGTATTTATCTGTTTGCACAGGATTGAACTTTTTCTGTGTCTAATTACACATCCAAAGTAGAAGCAGAATGAGAGCTTATTTCACATTCTTTTCAAGTGATGATACTGATAATAATAATTTCTAAAGATTTTGATGATGGTTTTTTTTTTTTCTTCAAAGAATGAATGCTAATTTCATGATTCAAACACTTGGCCTGAGTGTTGTATGTGCTGGTCCAGACCAGTTGCCTTGAAGACCCACCTGCCAATTTTTTATCAAACCAAAGTCAAGCTTTGCATTGGTGCAAAGAAAAAATTAAAAAAATCATTAAGAGAAAAAAAAAATACAGTCACTTGTTTGATAAATGCAATTTTAAGAGTCACTGAATAAAATGGATTTGGTCCCTGTGAGACATGAAGGCAATATTGTTAGTTGTCAGATATTTAGCATGTTTAATAAACACTCTGGCAGAAGCATTAGAGACAGTCAACTCATCATAAATGCACTTTTAAGAGTCACTGAATAAAATGGATTTGGTCCCTGTGAGACATGAAGGCAATATTGTTAGTTGTCAGATCTTTAGCATGTTTAATAAACACTCTGGCAGAAGCATTAGAGACAGTCAACTCATCAGCAAAACCAGTAAAAATTGTACCAATGCTGAATTCAACAAAGCTTAGGACTACACCACAACCTTGTGGATCCAGATATTATGGAATGACTGTAAAAGAGCACAACCTCATGCACCAGAGGAAAAGAAATTGCCAATTCTCCCCTGTTTTGTAGGACTAACATGAGAACCATGCACACTACAACTTCCAAATGGTTGCACAAAGTTGGCTGGAAAATAACAGTGCATTAAAGGAGCATATAGCAGCACCTAGAAAAATAAAAAAAAAGCATCATTAGATTGAAGACAAAGCTGAGCTGATGTCCAACAAACATTCTTGAAACCATCATTTTGAACTTCAAATGTGGAAAAGCCTCTGAAAACCATTCATCTAAATGGAATTTAAGAATTACCCCACACCATTTAATCTTCTAGCAATCCTCTGTTCAGTAAGTTGTCATTCACTAAGCACTTGTCACCAGTTTTTGAGATATGATATTGTAGGATTGGCTTGACATAGGAGCCTTCTAAGCTTTCTTTGGTTTTCTAATTTCAGGATAACATAAAGAGCCATCCCCCTCTTATGGAACAACATTTCGTTAAATACTTGGCACCACCAACACAAGGATTCAAACGGGAGACCTCTTCGAAATGAAAAAGGAATTAACCACTTGATGAATGTTGAGCTGGTTGCAAGATTTGAATTCTGCTCTATAACCTATGTCAGCAAAAGAAATGTTTGAATCACAGATGAGGATGATGAAATCTTGGTAAAACTGTCGGTCAGCAGGTCCCAATTCTTTGCTTATATGCCAGAAAGAAGCTAACCACATCAAATAAAAGAAACTGAAAGGTCTTTCATAATGACTGCCCACTAGATAGTAAAAATGCATACCAACTACTAATAAATTGAAGAATTGAGAAATATCAGCCCGACAACCTGCAATTTGGTTGGCATTGGTAGTGGATGAGATTCTAGTCGATTGGCACAATACAAAATGGCACCAGCTGAAAGTAAGAACCAAGTCAACAAAGAAATTGATTATCGACCACAGTACCTGATATGGCTTTGTAAACTATCACTAGATAAAAAAGTGAGTTAAGCAGTGAAGAGCCAGCAGCAAGAAGTCTGGTTACGCTACGCCAGCAAATACTTATAACAATCTAAAATACTGACCCTTCACCAAGAGAATATCATCTGCAAGTCTGAAGTTGTACAGGGTATACATTCTAACCAATGGAAATATGAAGTTTAAAAGCTATAAATGAAACACACCAAAAACCTGAAAAAAAGAAACAGCTAGAGTCATGCATGGATAAGTCTACGCCCCAGCAAGCAAATGATCTTCCGAAATAGCAGTAGCAGATATTCAGTTTCTTTAGATTCTCTTCACCTCCATTTTTCAATCTCCTGCGAAGTAGCTTTAACTAGCTTCTTGGCATTCACTACAACCTCATCAATCAAACCACCAATTTGACCACTGAAAACCAAAGGAATAATGGCAAAAATATATATTACAACAGTTTGATGGTGGTGATCAAAAGCATATGCATGCCATACTATTGATGATTTTATATAGTAATGTCATGCAGCTAAGAAATAGATTGAAAATTATGAAGAAGGCTCATAAAATTAAATAAAATTAAACAACACAAATGCTGACTAAATGCAAGTAGAACTAGATAATTTAGATGTCATCCTATTTAAAAAAAATGATGAATAATAAAAAAATCTCAATTTACTGGGGATAAAGCTACATTGATCCTTCCCATATTTTGCATTCACAGGAGCCCCATTCAAAAGGCTGCCTTTAGTTTATACTTAGTGAAACTAGCCAACAACTAGACCCTTTGATATTTAAACTTGAGATGTCTTCATGCCATCTGATGTGGTTTTCTTAAGATCAGATTCAAGAAGTTTTTTTGACCCAAATCACCAAGAAAAACAAAGAAAAGCAAAATCAAAGATTAACATGGAGAATAGATGACAGTTAATTGCATCAGGAAGCAACATCATCCTTAATATTGTTACTGCTAGCAGTGAGAAACTTTTTATGTATGATACTTCAGTTGAATAAAATGCAAAATCTTCATTCTATATTAAGATTTTCTGGTAATGATTATAAACTGTCAGGAAAAACTTAGATGCAAATCAGAATAGACCATTATGCTTGAACAACAATATTACATAAAGGAGAGAAATATGCCCTAACCAATGGCCAACAAACAACCCTACATGGAAAGAACATATTTCATGTAAGAGTAGGCCTTACTGAGATGGCGAATTTCCTTGGAATAGCTTGCCCACATTTGTGTGTTTTCCATTATCATCAAATGCAACTCCTTTTCCCATGCCATAACCAAAACCTAAACCTATTCCACATCCAGCACCAGCTCCAATGCCGAAGCGTAAGCCAGGAAACCCAGCCCCTAGGCCTGCACCTGTGTCAAATAATTTGAGAAGACAACGTAGTTATCAGTTACCACAACAATGAATGTAGTGAGAAGCATCAACCTATGCATTTCAAAGTTCAACTTTGTAATAATGAAAAGCCTTCAACTTCTGTTGTAGAAGATATACATGAATCAGCTATACATCTAAGAACATTATGATAATAGGAACGAATCCTTGTTACTCCTTACCTTCTTCAGTTAATAAACAATCTGCCTCTTAAATGTACTCATGGCAGCTAAAGGAGCAAGTTCGAACATATTTGTTTAATCTAATAATCACATAATTTATAACAAAGTTAGCATAGCTAGAGAACTCTGCTCCTTATCCCAGATGCAAACAAACTTTATTTTGTTTTTGTTTCATCATGAATAGCAGCTCAAGAAAAGTAAATACAACTGGGACAACCACCTTTTCGGCATCTAGTCTTAACAAGAAAACCTTATGTTCTTATATATGGAACTAGTTCCTCCCCTTTTGGCTGCAGGGGGGTATGGGCTCTAACATACAGTTGTACCCATCTTCCTAAATTAAATGCAACCAAAAATTGCAAACTCCAACTTTTAGAAGCATGTTCTGACACAGCAAGGAATATCTAAAATAAGGCTGGTCAATTCAATTTCAAACAACAAATAACTACAATTCAGATCTTAATCCAACAATTTTAACTCAAAGACCTTTTTTTGTGATAAACCAAATTGAACGTAATAAATAATAGATGAAGCTCTAACCACAATTGATCGTGGCCATTAGGCCATAACAAATTTGACCGTAGAATGTTAGCAGCAATGTGGGCACCCATAGCTGCCACAAAGATATCAAACGAATATAAAACCCCATGTTCTGATCTTTTAACAAAAAAAGACTCAAATTCAAAGTATCATGCTAATATATGATCGTATCATGCTTCGCATAATCTATGTAGAGACTAGAACAGGTAAAATCCAAACAATTTCGTCTCCATTTCTTAAACAAAGACATGCATTGATCTTTTATATACTCAGGAATAGAGTAATTGTCAAGCTCGTATCAAAGACATCCCCTAAAAATTCGACCCACCTCTAATGTATTTCGAATCAGTTCCTCAGAACCGATTCTAATTTTTTTGAAGGAAAAAGACAAATCCCCACATTTTCCATTCCTAAGTCACAACACTAACACCACACCTCGATGCTTAACTCAGTTAGTAACAAGCAGACGTAGAAGAACAAAAAAGAAAAGGATCCACATACCAGTACAAATCTCCAAAATCCGTGAAGCAACACAATAAGGAGAGAAAAGGTACCAAGTTTACGGCCAAATCAACGGAGTTCCTAATCATCATAACAAAGAAGGTGTGTGTGTGTGTGTGTGTGTGTGTGTGTTTGAGAGAGAGAGAGAGAGAGAGAGAAAGAGAGAGAGAGAGATAGAGAGAGAGAGAGAGAGAGGGAGGAGAGAAGGAACCTCCAAAGAGGCCGATACCGACGCCGACACCGCAGCCGGCGCCGAAGCTGAGACCAGGGCCGAGCTTGCCGAGGTCCTCGGTTTTGACGACCGGAAGCTTCCACACGAAGCCCTTCTCTTTTCCCTTCGCCGGCTTCGATCTCCTCCCCACCATCTCTATCCCTTCCCCAGCTCCGTCTCCCTCGTCGCCTTTCCCTACTCTTCCGTCGGTGAAGTCTGCGAAGAGTGAGAGAGCGATTCGAACCTTTTTAAAGAGTCTTGAAGAATAAGAAGGGTTTTAGTGGCTTAATATATAATATATTAATATTTTATTTCATATAAAATAGGAAGGATTCCCCCCCCCCCAATGTAGAAAATTACCAAAGCGGCCTCCGTTACGGAAACATTGTTGACTTCCCGGTGAACACAGAACGGGTTCATCGAGTAGCCCAACCACGGTTCGATTCTATCCGAGCTCGAACCGGAGCTCAATCGAATCTAGCGGTTCAGTGGTTCGATTTCGAACCAATTTAGAAAAAATTAAATAACTTAAACGATCAAATATCTCAAATGATGTATCGGATCATTTCAACAGCTTAATAAATAACTAATTTGAGATATATTTTAAGAAAATTAAAATTTTAAATTTTAAAATTAAATAAATATTTTTATATATCAAATTAATTTTATATATATCTATAACTAAAAAAAGAAAAAAAGAATTATCACATTCCTGAATAATTAAGTGTAGTTTGATGGAGAGTAAAATAAGAAATAATTATTTAGCATGATATGGATATGAGGAGACCTGTAGAATTTATATTTAAGGGTATTAAAATAATTAGTATTAGTGGTATGAGAAGAAATAGAAGATACTAAAAAAAAGATTTTACGAAATCCTCTAACTAAAATATTTAAATATTTAAAACAATAGATCATCCCTATGGTCCTCATATTTTTATTCAATCAATTTGGTCGATCCGGATTGAAGAATAACACTTCATGGATGATTATTAATGACACTCCACAATAATATTTTTGCAAGAAATCTACATAAATATTCTGTGCTATTTAATCCACTACCTTCTCATCGAGTAAAGAATTAAAGTTGACCTCACAGGATATGAACAAGGGATCTACTAATCCATTAGGGGTTCTCCAGGCTTGGGAAACCTTCACACCTAAAAATATAGTGAGCAAAATTTAGATTGTTTCACTATTCCAAACTTTTCTTACAAAATAAATCACTGTTAAAGCTTGTAGGCATGCATTGGATTCTTTCTTCATAACTTCAAATTCTGGAGCTACTGGTGGTTCAATCAAGATATCAAAATAGGTTGGGAGTTTGAATCCTACATTTGTGCCTCTCTCTATTTCACCTGGAGGGGTGTTTAATTAAAAATATTTATATAATACCTAGTGTTTGAATCCTGTTTTCTACCTCTTTTAGGCTTCACACAAATATAGTTTTGGGCCAATACTGGAACTGGACTTGTTCTTGGAGTGCAGAGTGTTGAGGCCATGAGTTCCCCACCAGCCACAAGAGTGCAGAATGAGCACAACCTCCCTAAGACAAATCATAAACTTCTGCATGTTTGTATGTTGAACAGATACAAGAACAGAGAGAGTTGCAAGGCACCTACTCTGTGCACATAAGGCCACAGTTTGAATCTGTTTCCTCCGGAGATGGAAGCCAGTAATGCTGCCATTTGCATGGCAACAAGATGAAGCTGCCGAGATCAGAGACTCGTTTCTGAGAAGGATGGATGCTATGTGCTCTGTTGAGGATACTTCAGTGGACTTCTCAGTAAAAATGGAGCTGAAGTCAAGGTCAAAGCTGAGATAAATGACCAGGAAACACCGTCTCTCCGATGGAGCAGCTTCCATCAAAGATTGCACACAATCTGCTATAAATGCCACTAAATGAGCTGACCCTCCTATGTTGGGTCCTCCTTTCTGCAGTAGGCTTCCAGTGTACCCGGACAGAGGCTATGGGGCAGTGAAACTTGTGATCCAGACCTAACCTTTGCAGTCTACTCCTACAACATGGGAAGAGCATGATGGGAATCCACTAATCCTTCTCAGACTTGTGTGACCTGCATCTAAAACACAGCAAAGCTTCTAGTTACTAAGCTCAGAGTTGACTGGCAGCAGCTTGCATTGACACAAAAGAGCACTTTTTTGCCTCATTGCAGTGCACGAACTTTGTCGATGAGCAAACTCACAAGGAAACCCAGGAGGCATTCATTTCAGGAGAGTGGTGCCAAGCTGAAATCATGTGATTTAGTAAATGCTGTGAGCATGGTGAATCTTAATCACGACAGATGAGGGTGGTGAAGATGAGCATGGTTTATGGGGATTAATGATGATTAATTGGGTTAAAACAAGTCACAGGAGAATGCTTGCATGTTTTAGCCTCACCCAGCAATGCATCCAAAACAACACCAGAAACCAGCTTCTGTTGCTGCGGTGCAACAAGGAAGGATAACAAATTTGAGGTCTGCTGCCTTCATGTAAACACAATGCATGGATAACACAGATAGGATTGACATCTAAGCTTGATGAAGTCCGAGGAAGACAAAGCTCATGAAATGACGAAGACAATCCATGGAAATGAGAGGGAGGTAAATGGTCATTCAAGCTGGAGAGGGTTCTTCTTTGCCAAATGGTGCTTGTTGTTGTGCATCCACACCTTGAGGACCCTCCTCTTCACCCCGATCTCCTGGCAGAACTGCTGCACCACACTCTCCTCCTGCTTCTGGAGCTTCCAGCCCACCTTCTCGGCGAAGCTCAGCATCTTCTCCTTCTGCTCAGGGGTGAACTTGGTCCGGAACCT
This sequence comes from Ensete glaucum, assembly GCA_021527575.1. Taxonomy (NCBI): domain Eukaryota; kingdom Viridiplantae; phylum Streptophyta; class Magnoliopsida; order Zingiberales; family Musaceae; genus Ensete; species Ensete glaucum. The sequence continues at coordinate 28,835,932 of CM038554.1, forward strand.
CTTCTTCACCATGAGAGGCCTCGCCATCATGCCACCCACGCCTTCCATCTCGTCGGACTCGGAGGTCTGGATGGCACCCAGAGGCATGATCATGCTGTGTGGGGTTGCCCTTGGAATGAGGCCATTGCACGCAGGGCCGTAGCCGAATGCATCGGATCCCGAGAGGAGGAGGCCCTTCTGACCCATCACCTTCCTCCCCCTGAGGGGGTGGAAGCAGTCGCATGAGGACTCTCCTTCCGTCTCTTTCCTGTGGAAGTTCCGGTGGCAGCCGCAGGCAGAGCACTTCAAGGCCTCCAGACTTCCCTCCTCACCACTCGGCATGAACTCACCGCAGCCGTCGGTGGCAGTCCCACCAATGGAGGCTGCATGGTTCTTGAGGCACTCCCTGTACCTCACCGCCACCCCTTTCTTGGTGCTGTAGGAGTTGGTAGCGTGGTGGTGGCGCTGGGGGTCCTCTGTGGTGGCAATGGGTAGGGGAGGAGGGCCATTGGAGGGGTGGTGGATGGGGGTGGTGTCACGCATGTTGCTTTGGCCATGGCCACCAACGTATGCACTGGTTATTGGGATTGGGATCTCTCCTTCACGACCAGAAAGATCCATTCTCTCTCAATCTTTGTGCTCTTTCTTTCTTTTGTGTGCTCCTTTTGACCTCAATCCCAGAAGGAAAAGTTCGAGGACAAAAGAAACCAAATAAAAAATTAGTAGAGGAAGGACAAGCAGAAGTTGAGCAGCCTAACCCCAAGGAACAAGATGTGAGCTGAGGCTTTGGGTGTGGAATCCTTGGGAGTCTAAATAGAAGCTTTGAGGTTCCAAAGAACCTTATCCAGGTTCTAAAAACACACAGATTGAAGGAGACACAAAGAATATAGTGAGATTAACAGTTTAATTTAGGCAAACATTTAAAATAGGACTCGAGGATTTGTTTCCAAATGACTAGTTTAAGATCTTCTCTTTTCTGTAAGAAGAAGAAGAAGAAGAAGAAGAAGAAGAAGAAGAACAGGGAAGAGCTTGGGAACTGCAACAAGACCATGTAGTAGTAGTCATTGTAATCTTAAGACCAGTACTGACCTCTTTATCTAGGAAGGTAAAGCTCTGAGCCTTAAACAAAAGACACCTTAGTAATCTCTTGTTGCTGGTAGGAGATCACGCTTCCTCCCATTGAGGAAAACAACATTGCCTAGAGATCTCCTCCTAGCATTCAGGTCGCCACCTCATTGTCTCGAAGTACAACTGATGAAAACAGTTAGACATACCCCCATGATGGTTGGAGTCATGCAGCAATGCAGATTGCTTGAGAAGTAGGACAGAAACAAACCCACCTCTCTCTCTCTCTCTCTCTCTCTCTCTCTCTCTCTCTCTCAGCTGCAAGGTGCAGGCTTAGTTGCAATACCAAAGCCAGAAGTGATATCCTCTTGTCAAGGCTTGGAGGTCAGTAGGAAAATTTGCATGGAGCTTATTCCATTACTCCATGGGAAGATTCAGTGTATCCTCCATTGAGCTTTCCATGGCAGGAAGAGGGCATTAGGAGGAGCTTAGATGGAAGAAGAAGAAGAAGAAGAAGAAGAAGAAGAAGAAGAAGAAGAGCAAGACAAGCCAAAGGTGTGGAAGGAGGTCAGAAGGGAAGGAAAAATGAAGTGTTTTGGTGGAAGGGTTGGGTTGTGAGACAACTAAAATAAGGGGCTCACAACAGTGCTGAGAGAACACAAATGTTGGAACAAGATAATGAAGAGCAGGTCTTTTTTTTTTCACAGGACACAGGAAAATGAGAAAGTTTTAGGGGGTTGTGACCAAACAAAAATAAAGTGTGGGGTGTTTGCTTTGCTTGCACTATCAGGAATCAAGCTTATGCCATAGATGGAGACAGATGTGTGAGAAGAAAGAGAGAGAGAGAGATGACTGTGCTGTCAGAGGAAGAGAGGCACACAGTGAGAGAGCCTGGAACATACCTGTCCCCACATTATGAATTTGAAGAACATGAGGAAAGCTAAATTTGTAATAGTATTAAAAGGATGGGTTGAGGCACCATTAGACAAGGAGTTTAGGATGTGAGCTTCAAATATTTGTTAAGAGGAGAGCATGCATCATCTCACTAGCATAGTGGTCACATAATCTTATGATCAGCATGGAAATAATAAACCATTCATGAAGGATGGGACTTGAGAGTCAATTCATCTCTTTGTTCAAGACATCTTATGATTAGCTGCACTATGTTGTTGTTGGATTACCAGTAGCCATGTTGCTCCAATTTAGAATTTGTCTTTAACTTGGTTGCTGGGTCCTTCCTTGCAAGCATTAAAGTTTTCCATAAAGACACTCCTAATATGAATCTTATACTATTTTCTTTATCTTACCAGTTTTTGCACTCACTGAACAAAAGGGCAAAACAGGAGGAGGTGCATGACATGGTCCCTATGGTTCATTATTCTTTAAGCTTTATATGTCCAGATGACTGCCAAATGTTGAGCAATGTTCCTCATCAGGATTCACTTTATTTTTTTTTTTTTGTAAGAGATGAAGTCAGAAGAGGAAATGAACACTTTTTAAGGTGGAATTTTACCACAACACACTGCCTGACTAATAATTCCCATTGACAAGTTTACTCTTGGTATTTATTTCATTCTTCACTATCTGACTTTACTCAACAGCTTTATTCCAGATCATTTTCTTGAATCTCTTTTGCCTGCCTTTAGTTTTGTTTTATTCCCTTTATTCCTGTAATCCCTTTTATCAGCATCTAAAACTTGCACTTTTGGAATCACTACAATTCAGTATACTTAGGGACTGATGAATGTGGTCATATGCTTTGGAATGGACAAACAACCATATTGAGTGCATCCTATCATAATTCCCTTGAGGAGAGAACTGCTATTATTATTGTCTCTCTCAACTAATGCAGGGGTGTCCTTGGCATTTTGCCAGTTGCATAATTGTCATGAGTTGTAGAAAAAACTCTTAAAATTCATTGACTTCATCCAAATAACCTACTTTTCATTGATCTTTTTTTCTTTTAATTGTACATATACCCTACAGCTTGTGAATTTTTCTTTTGTTGGCAAAAAAAAAAAAAAAAGAAGAAGAAAGAGCTCATCCTGTCACTACACCCTAGGATCAAGCAAAATGCTACTGTCCACTCAATAAATACAGGCTTCACTGGCTTTGCATATTGAATTCCATTAATAAAGATGATGTGCTCTTGTGTGTGCAGAGAGAGAGAGAGAAAGAGAGAGAGAGAGAGAAGGACTAGGACAGGAAAGTTTGTGGTGAGAAATTAGTTTGAGCATCTGGAAAATGATGGGGGGGGGGGGGGAATTTTGGTGATTGTGCCAGCAAATTACATAGATGCATTATGTCACAGTCATCACACAAGTCATAAGCTTCCAATCCAACAATGATTTCTTAGCCAAAATACACCTCAAACTCAAATCAGCTGACAGAGCCCAGAAACAATGCTCTCCATGTCTTCAATGCCACCTTATCCCCTTAACCCTCCTTGTTCCTCCACACATCCCAATAAAAACCAAACTGATAGCAACTCCCAACCACCAAAAACTACTTTGCCACAAGTTCCATTAGCATTTGATCTATCAGCCAAAGTTAGAATAAGAAGACAATTTTCTTTACATAACCTAAAATTGCTCTCACACCTGAGGTGTCAAATATGTGAAAGAGACAAGATTTGGAACCATGATTGAACCACACTCAAAAAGTTTACATCTTTGCTAGGTAAGCCTCAGATTTTGTTCTCTCCTACTCTCAATGAGCACCAGATTTCTGGCACAGTGGCACATGAAATCAGGACCATTTCTGAGGTCTTACTTTGATGTGCCTAATAATTGCATGAAATGGTCCTAGTTGTATTATGTATTTAAGGTCAACTTAATTTGACTTGTCCACATTGCCATTAGGTTCATAAAATCTTTAGGACCTTAACAGAAGAAACTAATTCAGATTATCCATCTCTGACTCTTTTACTGTATTATTCCATCTGATTTCCATTATGAGTGGCACAAAGCATGGTTCCTTCTCCTTGAGCCACACCAGCCATTTTCATACATGGTGATTTTTTTTTGAGTTGCTATGGGCCAAGAGGGGTGAAAAGGTGCAATCAATCAAAGCTCACTCATGCAAATGCTTGTGATCTTGAATGTGTTTTGAGATTGTTATGCTTGTAATAAATAATACTTCATAGGATTCCTGTTCCATTTAGTGGAGGTCATGGGCCCTCCATTGAGTGACTTGACCTTCATACTTTGCATGGATCTTTGTTGGTTTTCAACCTAACTCTCTTTTTTCATTGTGATCATTCAAGGTGTCCTTCTTGTTCTTATTGTCATATGCAGGCCTCCTACACCAGGAAACAATTACCAATTTACTTGGTGTTAGTACTCAGTATGGTGTTCAATCTAGTGCCCCTGGGGCTGGTTGTTGTGTGACTTCTTTGATGGGGAGTAGACATTACAAACTATTCCTTAGTTTTCCTTGCAACACAATTCATTCATGTGTCTCCAAACAAATATATATATATATATTTATTTTTTGCTGTGGTAGGAGTTGGTGATTCTTTTCTGGCACATGGAAGAGAGCTATTTGCCACTCTTTCTGCTGAGGGTACTGTTTGTGGAGTGATCACTGAGGTGTGTGCCCCAAACATGAAAGTCTCTGCCATGCCATGATTTTTGCCCATCAACTCCACCTTCACCCCTTTTTATCCTCTGGGATGAATGAGGACTGACCTTTTTTTTTTTTTTTTCTTCTTTCTTGGATGGTAATCCTTGAAGCACTTTCTGGTTATGGCAGGTGATGTTGAAGGACTCAACTCTTGCTCACATTTGTCCTCATAATTCTCAGTGGCCCTTCTGAGCTGTGAGGACATAATTCACAGCATACTTTACAACAAGCTGCACAATGTATAAAATGCACATTGAGTCTTCTTGCAGAGATGCAGAATTGGGAAAGCAATGAGTGTGGGTGTCAAAATTGTTTGCTTCAATTATCAGTAGTCCATCTGCTGTCAGCTACAGAGGCTATCCAACATCATCTGGGGGGGGTGTCCTCTAAATGATGTAGATGGCAAAGCTTCTATGAGAGAATATATTTAAAAAATTATATTTGATAACTTAAGAGTCTTATATTTGATTTCATAGGATATAAATCTTAGTTTTCTCTATAAATATAAGTGAAAGTTATTGAACCATATTAAATCTTATACCTATCATTTACCATGATTTCATGATTCTTATTCAATTCAACTTCTAAACATTGACCTGACTCTATGTATCAAATCCTGATTAACTAAAAATAATGATCCAATATCCATCCTAACCATTCTAAATGCAAAAGAAGGATTAATGACTCTTCCTGCGTACTACTATAAAAGTGTGTGCACTCATACCTTTCCTCCTTCCACTCCTAAACTATTTTTCTAGTGCTATCTGTGGGATAAAAGTAGATAAAAGGCAGTCAGCAAAAGGTCACATTGTTAGACAAGAGACTTATTTTGTGTGAGACGAGGAGAAAAGAAGAACATATTCAATTGCAAATGCAAATTTTTTTTATTCTGTTCTCCTTTATGATTCAGTAAACAAATAATATTAGAATTCAGAAACAAGTCCTATCCTCTAGAAACCAACTGTAAAATGTCAGAGCTCAGTAGTAGGTCTTCTGAGTAGTCTCTTTCACTTCAAGTGGCACACAATTATGCACTAAAATAAGAAATCTTCTCTGTAAAAGTTAGCCACTCCATGAGACAAAACAAGAGGATGATGGCAGATGAACAGGTTGGGCTGCCTTTTGATCTTGACTTCACAAGTTATCTTCAATATTATATGTTATGAAACAGTAAAAACATTTAATAATGAGGGCAAATTGCAATTGGAAATGCTGTAAATATTTATGGTTGCCTACAATTGCTTTGCCAGCAAAAAATTGAGAGAGGGCATAACTTTTCATTAAGTGAATGCATTCAAGAAGCTGATAGGAGCAAGTATACTTGTAGGAGAAGGTTATATAATATATAAATGCTATAATATTGGAACATAGTACTAGTTAGAATATGTGAGATTATTTCCACAAAATCTATGGAGGACTCGATCAGATTATTTCCACCAACAGAAGCAAGTGCAAGCTTAATGCTTTTGTTTTCTTCACTCGATCTCTCAAGAAACTTAGTGCAAGATGTCTTTGTTTTTGGTTTTTTTTTTTTTTTCTTTGATGCAATTGCACTGCTTCTTTTTGTGATTCTAAGAAAAGTGATTTGGAAAAGAAGAAGAAGAAGAATAATGATGACGATGAGAATTGCCATCATCTTTGAAGTTTTGTCGTGGGTGGGCAAAGGTGGTATGTGCTCCCGAAGTGATAAGATTCGAAGGACCACGAGCATAAGCTTTGTGCCGAAGGATTAGCATCTCAGATCGATGACTGTTTTTGTGAGATTATAAGAAGATAGAAGAGAGAATAATTAGGCAGTTTCATATGTTCAGATTGTGAGATCATAAGGAAGAGATAGAAGAGAAAAAAAAAATGATGGTCATGTTGAATCCAAACCGAGTTCATCTCAATGGATTAGCATTGCCGACTGCTTTGCGAGAATGTAAGATAGAAGACAGAATCCCACTCCTTTCACTTCAGTCAAAAGGCGAACTGTTCATGTCATATCAGGTTGCTGATTTTTTTTCTGTGACACTGTAAGAAGGTAGAAGAGAAAAATGATGGCCATGAGAAGAAACAGTGATTTCCCTATGCTCAAATGCAAACCGAGTGCCACCGTGGGGAGGGAGGAGGAAGCCAGAGGTTGTCAAACTCGGGGCGGGCTTTTCCTCTTAGCAAGCAAGATGGGTTACACACACTGTAAGCTGCACTCATTCCATGGCTTAAGGAGCGACTACTACGTACCAGCATGATCATGATGGTGTCTTAGGAGCTGTAAGCATCACATTTGATCCCTTTTTCTTTTTCGGCTTCTTGCTCTCGGTTGTATAGCTTGGAAAAGAAGAGGGGGAGGGAGGGAGGGAGGGAGGGAGGGGTTGGGTCTTTGCAGCGCATGCATTGAGACCAGCGAAAAGAGAGTTAACTTAGGCCGGCACGAGAATGAGAGAGAGAGAGAGAGAGAGAGAGAGAGAGAGGAAAGAAGGTTGACATGAGCCCCCTTTTGAGATGCAAACAGCATGTATGGGGATCGCAATCCCCACCACATATGCTTCCTCTTTTCTTTACATCAAGCATGCACGCTCGAGTCCTTTTGCATCTGTTCTCTGCTGCATGGTATCTATCTAACACCACCTAAATAAACAAACACACGGCATTAATCTGGAGTTCGTTTGGTGGCAATGGCTATCAGTGGACACAATGCAGCAGCATTGGCTTTGGATTACAGACAGACAGTCATGAGCGATTAAAAGGAGGAAAAGATAGAGGATGCAGCTTTGAGGGACAGCAAGTAGAGAGAGAGAGAGAGAGAGAGAGAGAGAGAGGAAGATGTGGGGCCGGAGGAGCGGGCGATCCGAGGCGGCGCATGCAAAGCGGCCACGTCCAGGAGATCGAGGAGGGTCATTGGTCGCTACGCGACGAAACCTTCATTGAATCTGACGCGCCCTTCTTCCTCCTCCTCCTGCTGCTGAATGCTGTAGCTACGTGTGCATTTGTGGCGTGGTGGTGGGGGGGGAGGAGGGGGGCATCTTCCACCTCCCGACCCACGTCCCGTCGCCATCGCCCTGCCCTTTTACTTGCTTTGCTTGCCTGCTTGTTCGTTCTCTGTGTGTTTGTGTGCGTGGGGAAGAGAGAAGAAGAGAGGGTCCTCCCGACTTACCTGCTGACTCTCTCTCTCTCTCTCTCAGAGTTGCAGAAGGACCATATAATATAATGCATTGGAACTGCTTCCACTTTTCCCATGTATCTCTTCGTCTTCACCGTCTCTCGCCATGAGAGATGACCTACCACTTCGTTGCTCACTCAATCGGACCTCATCGCTCGGCTTCCTACGCGCGAGTCTATATATAATATGGCAACAAATTATATAAAAAAAAAGTAGTAAAAGAGAGGAGTTTTAAGTAAGTCATTTGTTTTATTGGCCAAAGTAAAATTAACGTAAAAAAAAATAATTACATTTTATTAAATACTTTATTTTAAATATAAATGTTCAAATCACGTCTAATATACTGAGTTAAGCTTATCATAATAAATGATAATTGACAGTTTCTGTTAAAGATATATAATAAACAAAACTTCCCTTAAGGTCACCAGAAGAGAATTCTCCATGATTCAACAAAAAAAAAAAAAAAAAGCTTTGGAGGGATGTGACCAGAGAGAGGTTGATGGTTGATGCAACGTATCAGTAGCGGATGTGACCACAGAGAGAGGTGATGGCAAATGGTTGATGCAACGTATCATCAACGACTGCCGTCCGTCTCCTCCCATCCCCAGCCTTGTGCTTCGAGCCGCCGTATGGCTTTTGCAATTACACTCGCTTTCCTTATCCTTCCACACTGCTAATACACACCTCTTCTTCACATAAACATCATCATCACATGTTTTTTGTAGCATAGCAGCTGACATCCATCCCACCAGTCTTGGATTACTAACCCAAATGAAACCATCCCATCCCATCACAAGTTCAATACAAAGAGTATGTATGTATAGATATAAAGATCATAACAAATGGATGTTTCTTCATTTAATTTATAAAATTTGACGAACAAAACACATCAAAATATATCAGTGATCAAAACAAGAGAAGGAACGATGACGAGAAAGCCAACAAGAATTCGCTATTCCGAACCAATTTCAACTGTCACTAAATATAAATAATAGCAACTTTACACACTAACCGGTGACATCCTATATGGTTTGGTGTCGATCCGTAATAGGAGTAATGAATGTTGGATTGGTATGTGCAGGGCTCGATGGGTTCACATGCTTTCCCCTTTAAATCACAAATTGTCAAAGGTATCCAGGATGTGGATTTTGGTGGAAGAAACACTGAAAACAAATTGTCAAAGGTTGGTCATTGTGGACAACTCAAAGACTATATAAAACAAAACACATGTCAACTCATTATGAAGCATTTCCCTGTTCCATAAGTTTCAGGATGAACTTGGTAAACACAGAAGCAAAGCATGTGTCCCTGATCCAAATCCAAAATACTTGAGAAGTTTCATGATTTCTGGGAGGGGTGGGGAAGAGCAGACAGAACATGTCGGAAAATACATACAAGAATCAAAGCAGTTCAACTTGGGTATCCAAGACCATCTAAGAAAATGGCCATTAAAAATTTGCTCCACGATTGGGTTTATTCGGATTACACCGGAGACCTGCAAAGTTACAATCATCTGTAAGTGAAAACGAATGCATTCGAGAAAAGAGAGTTGAAAAGGTCAAGCATTATCTTGAAAAACATATAAACATGAGAATGAAAAGAGACAGATCCCACTTTCACTTGATGCATGTAAAATTCAACAAATAAGATAAAAAGAGAGAGCAGTAGGCGAATGATGTGTGTGTAACCTTTAGGGAAAAAGGAAATGATTTCAGCCTCTCTTATTGTTGGCCTATGGGAATTGGAAAATAAATCAACAGTGAGGGTTGATCGTAACAACATACTAGTGGACGACAGAGTCAAACATGCGAGTAAATGGCAGCATCATGTCATGCAGCAAACCTGCAAGGTGCAGTCTAAAATTTACCAGACTTCAGTAATGTCAGGTTTTTTGTTCATGTAGTTCAAACAAATTCCAATATACAAGGAAAAGAAAAGAAAGAATCACAAGAGCAACACAAGGAACACAAAGTTATGCGGGCAGAATGAAAAAGGAAAACAATGAAAATATATATGGATTATGGAGTAACACAGACAACCAGGATGTCAGACACGCAGGATGAGTAAGCTTCCCTTAAGGAAGCAAGTATCTCATGCTTCTAACCCCACACTTACAACCTTGTGAAGAACAAAAATTATGATGAACCCTCACCTGATGCCAAGCACTCTTGGAACTTCATGGATTCCAATTTGGGAAACAAAATAGGTAGATAGTGAATAATGAAAAGCTTCTAGAACGTCCAATGTGCATATGACATGAAGATTTTTGGCAGTATAGGCAAAGCATAAAGCAAGGCATGTGGTTGTGCAAGAGAGCATGTTTGCATGGCAATACAAGAAAACAAAAAAAAGACAGATCAAATAAAACCAAGCGATGCTAAGACTTTTATCATTTCGATAAAAAATGTTGCGCTCATGAACGACTTAGTGCAATTTTGATAGAAGATAAATTTATATATATATATATATATATATATTAATTGGTATGAAGATAAAGTGTTCAAAGAAGACTTATAAATGCTACATTTAGATGATATAAATTAATTTAAATTAGCACCTTAAAAAGAAATAACATGGCCAAGAAAGCTTTTTTATACTTGACGGCGGAAAAAGTTGTGTATAAAATAGTGGACCAATATATGAGGTTCCAACCAAGGCCATATCTGGGGAGAATTAGTGTAGGTAAACTTACTCCTGCAAGTAGATAGGCTACTCTCCTGACTTAAACCTTGGTCACCAAAGATCCAAAGGGAAAACTCCACACAGCCAATCCACATGGTTAGGCCAACTTAGCTATTACATATACTGGGAGAATGCTTTTGACAGAGTGACTTCTATGCAATTTGATCAAGATGGAAGAGTCATACTGGGTTTTTTTTTTTTTTTTGGTTCAAAGTCAAATGAGTCAGTAATAGACTGATGATCTAGCCATTTGGGTTGAAGTAACATATTCAAACTTTTTAAAATTCTTAACCCCTTTTAATCTATTTTTGAAAGGTCAATATGGCATGGTTATGATTGATTCAGTAAATTAATGGCTGCAAACCAATGCTAATATAAACTTTGCATTTGATGAGAAATTCAACCAAACTTCCCAATTTCAGATTTCAGAGAAATGATTGCTCTGAAGGTCAGTAGATATGGGAGACCGTTAACTAATTACTTTATCACCTATTTTATCTTTAGATGTTACTTATAGTTCATGAGTAATGCAAGATTATTGGAAAAAATATGTAAAATACATCGAAGTGACCAACTGGCCATGTTTATATCTCTTTTCTCCTCTGATCCTTCTTCTGGAATGTCTCAGTTGTCCATGGTTCTTCTCCTTTCTCCTCTGATCCTTCTGAAAAATAATTTTTCTTCTAGATATCTTTTTTCCTCTGTTACCTTTCTGACCCATCATCTGTCATTCAAAATGAGAAAATATACTCTATTTGATGTTGATGATGCTGCTTAGCATGCATGCATAACCATGCTTTACTAATCCATCACACCATCCAAGTAGGGAAGTATATACATTTCATAAGCTTGGAGTGAGGATTGAAATCGCTCAAACTTCTTGAAATTTATACAATTTCACACATGCAAGACGGTGGTTCCCCTTGTCTCATAATATGTGGCCTCCTCTATCTTCAACCTATTGCACAAGTCAAAATCATGCAAACCACATTCATGACACTTGTTTCCCCTTTAATTCCAAACCTAATATAAGAATAAAAATATGGAGGGCATGAAGCATGAATTCTACTTACCAACTCTTAATGAAGTCCAAGAGAATCAGATAATCAATGTACTATTCATGGTTGCAAGTACATATTGTCAAAGTCCAAAAGTTATCGGAATGTGTTGGAATTGTTATGAGATAAAAGTCAATCCCATGTCCCTGCATGGGTTTATGGTAATGCTTACAACTTTAGAGTTTTTTAAACTAGTTACTTTTTCTACAATTTTATCAAAATCAGTACACTTGTTATCATGTCCATGATACCCTAACTCCTTAATAGATATCATAGCTCTACTACTTGCACTAAAGTTGTCCACTTCATCCAACTTTTTTTAGTTGTTTACTTCATCCAATTTTTTTTATAACAACCATTTTAGGGAAATTAAAACATACATCCAAAATAGCCTTTTTTTTTCCTTTAAGATGACCTATTTATTCTTCTTCAATAACAGCTTCATTAAATAGCAAATGCTTTTGACAATAATCAATAATTTTATAAGTCATATAGTCCCTTAAACTTCTTCTAGTATGTTGAAATACCTATATGAAGGCACGGCATTGATTAGACCAAAAAATTTCAGCTTTGACGATTTTCCTAAAAAAGAAACTCTAAAGCAAATGGAACCTGTGCTACAAAAATTCATATATCCAAGTTTTTGTGAAAACATTAGTTATCAATGACTTACAATGAGTCTAAAACGGAAGTGAAGAATAAGAAAAAGTGAGGATGAGAAAAGGAGGAGGTAGCAGCATCGAAGTACAAACAAGAAAAAAAGGGAAGGATGAATGAGCAATGAAAAGGGTAGTAAATTTTGAACTAATGGGCATCAAGATAAATGAATTTGAATTTAAGATACTAACAAAATTACTTCCAAATCATCGATTTCCAATTTAATAGGCAATGGATAGCCAACCTTATTGGTAAAGTAAATAATTTTTTAACAAGCCAATAAAAGGACAATTAATTTTCTTCAGCTTAACTTGGTGGATGTTCGGTAAGCCTGCAGAGATGTATTGATTTTTAGAACATATCAGACTAAATCTTATGTATTATGAAGTGATTTGTGCAAATTTCAAAATTTGCAATTAAATGTTCAACGAGCCTATATCTATCTACAAATCATATCAGAAATATATATGTAATTAGAATAAGAATGTAGAACACTACAACTTCTAACATGGAGATGTTTTGCTAGACCATCAGATTGGCCTACATGAGAAAAAATTGCCCCAAGAAATGCACAGATGAGTAAGAGATTCTAATAATTGTTTTTTTTTGCTTCTCAAATGTTACTAACAGCCTCTTTCTTTACGTGCCAGAATCAATATAGTGCCAAGATCAACTTAACTGTTAGTGTGTCAGTAAAATAGTTCCTAAACCCTAACAACTTCATCTGTAGCTCCTAGAGGATTCAGAATATAGTTAGTAGTTGATGGCCATGATCAGTGACTGAAACCTTTCTTCCTTTCTGTCACCAAACATTCTGCGAGACGGAGTCTCCAACTCAAACATGGACAACAATTACTAGATAACCTAAAAGACTAGAGGGCCTTCAAGAAAGACGAATAATTTAGTAAAGTGCATTCGTGTAGTAACTAAATGCAAAGGATATAGATTGAGAACTTGACACGAGGTTACACTCATCAAGTAAGGCCTTATGTTGGTCAACAAAAGTAGATAAGGGGAGAATAAGCATAAACCAAAAATAAAGACAAAACATTAGTTAAAGTTTTTGTTGAGTATTTGGATGGTAAGTCCAACATATTTGGTTTATTTTTGTATCTTCAGCAGGTAAAGTTTAGTGTTAGATTATAGAATTACCTTTGCAAGCAAGTATACTATAATCACAGTAGGAAGGGAATCAAAATCATTATTCAAAGATGCAAATGGTTGTTGCAACTTGGCAGGGCAAGCGGTCATCCAATGATAATTGTGCAAAGTCCCATCACAATGTGATGCTTTCAGGCCCTACCCTTCAAGATCGCAACAGAACAAACCAATGCATTGAAACATAGAAAGAGTTGGAAGACTCACTGAGAAATTTTATTACAAGTACAGTTGGAGGAATCAACATGTTCTACCAACTAAATTTAAAAATCTTGATATAGCTCCTAAGGTAAAAGATTATTTAGGTTCAGCAACAACTATAAGGATAACAAAACCCCTTTGGTCAGATATGACTGCCTAGTGGGCCACTAGATGGATAAAGCACATCATTCTAAATTAGCAAGGTTGGAAAGGGAAGCGATGACCAGCTTTGGATAAGGATCTGATCCAAATACTTTAATATACTGAGCTTCATTCTAAATTTTCAAGGTTGGGAAGGGCAGCAATAGTTTTGGATAAGAATTTGATCCAAATATGACATATACACTGAGACTGTCATAAAATATCACATACTTAAGCAGCAAGAAAAATAGAACATGATAAGAACTAAATTGACATTATTTCCCAAAAATCAGGAGCATCTCCAACTATATTACTCAAAGTTGAATCTGAATAGTATACTAACAAGAAACTTACCATCTTCAAGAGATTATAAATAGTAAATGATCAGCCCAGGAATTAAAAGCTATATATGGGTATAACCCCCCAGGGAAGAAAAGCATGGATCCGAACATGTTAATGATCTGATCTTCTAGATGCTTGACTGAGCTCCAGAATCACACTTACTGTTACCAGTGGAGCAAGATGAGAAAACAAAACATGTGTCACTTGCTCACCCACCAAAATGCGGATATCATGACTCGACCTTTCCATCAGATTATTCACAATTTTAACATCACACACACAAAGATCATTTACAACATTTAACCTACATCTAATTGCTAATAATTTCTAAACGTTGATTTAAGGGTTTTCTAGAAGACGTAAAATCAAATATACTATTGATTTAATGTTAAATGGGACCAAAGTTTGTAGTAAGGATTAAACAACTAGAAATGCCTCATCTATCAAAATTGTAGTAACTTCTATAAACGAACGTTAATATTTCTAATTACTTACTTTACTCAACTACTTAGTTATAACATTTAATGGGTCATCTACCCTTAAAGTTGGTAAAACACAATGATCGTATTCAATATATATTTCCAGAGGATAAGACTGCGTCACCAAAACAACAAATAATCTGAAAAAAGTGGAAAAAAACAATGGGAATAGCTTCTTAAAAACCAGATAAATTAGATTAAGCAACCTTAAGAGCTCCAATCCAATAGCCAGTAATTCTATCCCGCCCTACGCTTGGTATTAACAGCTACTTGCCTCTAACTCCAGCATTAACGACAGACAAGCCAGACAGTAAGTAATCTCGCGAAAAAATGTTATCGGACACCAAAATCCCTAATCCATCAACTGCAAAACAAATCCCCCAAAAGGACCATGAAGAATCTACGAAAGTTAAATACTATACAATATCCCAAAAATCCAGCGTTCAGACAAAAGATCTTTATAGGGAGAGAAGGAAAACTTTAAGAGGGGGCCGATGTCGCATTACCCGTCAGCGGTGGGTGGTGGAGTGGGGATCAGGGCGGTGGAAGTAGTTGTAGGCGGCCTCGCCGGCGAGGTAGACGCCGAAGGCGACGAGGGCGATGCCGAGGCCGGGAGTGGCGTGGCGCAGGTTGTTGGTGAGCATCGGGTGCTTCCGCCACTCGTCCCTCCGCCGGAAGAACTCCCCCGTCGGCCCCATCGGCTTCGCCATTCCCAGATCTCTCTTTCGCACTCGTCACCGGAATGAAACCCTCGCTCTGCGTCACCACTGCCTCAAGTTCCATAAACATCAGACTTCAAGTACCACCCGGTACGGGCCCCTCCTTATTGCTTCAATTACAATTGAGGTACGGCTGCCGGGTGGCCAACAAACGGATCTTTTTCAGTAATATAGACCGTAAGTTGGAACGGGCAAGGCGTCCGCTAAATTTGTGCCCGAATCCGAACACAAACCGGATCCAGGTTCGTGTATAATGTAAATGACTAATACATATTATATAAATACTAATATTGGATATATAACATAAGTCAAACCGCTAACTAGTATTGTGTGTGTGTGTGTATATATATATATATATACTTTTTGTTTCATATTAATATTTTGGTTTTAATTCTATTAGAAAAGTGACAAATGCTTTATATATGCTGATATAGGTAGTCAAAGTCAACTTGCATCTTGGAGCTTTCGTGAATTCATCATCGTCCTATATGGCATTTTGGATTCAGATGGACCCAATCTGATCTCAAGCAACCAAAATTTTTGTCTTGTGAATATAACAATAATCCATGAATCTATGAAAGAAAGAAAGAAAGAAAGAAAGAAGAAGAAATCGTGGCGTTATTCTGAAGAAGACTGCAATGGTGCAGTAAAATCCATGCAAACAAAGAAGCATTATGTTGTGGGCGTCTTCTTCCCACATGCCATGCTCAGAGGAACCGGAGGGTGCGAGAACTCCCCGCCGGAGATGTGATGGAACACCCACTTGTTTGCAGCCTCAGTGTAATGAGCTCCGTCCCAAACTATGGTCTTCCGTGGCTTCCTGCACGACTTCCCCAGCAGGACTCTCGTGCCGTCCACCTCCGCCGTGTCGCCGCACCAGACGTCAGCGTCGAAGTTGTACGCGCCGCCGCCGTGGCCACAGCAAGCTCGCAACGGGCGGTCGAATCCTGAAACCTTGCATCCTCCACATCTCATCAACAGTGTCGAGAAAGAGAAGAGTGCTTAAATAGTGCGTGAACGATGGGTGAGCATGTGACTCCTTTTGCCTTGTTGGATCTCTCGAACATGGGTAGCAGACGAGCCATGGAGCATGCATGTGAACTCGATAGCTCAGCTATAAGGTTGACTTCGCAGGTGGTGGTGGTGTTAGAGTTACCGTGTATCGCGGCGCGGCGGAAGAGAGAGTACTTGACGGAGTAGATGTCTGTCAAGATCAAGGAGGCGAGAGGGAGGTGCTTCCGGAGCTGCGCTACTGTTTCATTCAGCATCGTGTTGAATTGCTCGGCCAGTGCGTTGAAGAGGATGGAGCAACCGGAGGAGTCGAGCCGTGGGGCCGCCGGCGGCACGCGGACCAGCACATAGGGAAGACATCCCAGGGGGCCTGTGTTGTGGATCCAAAACGACCTCCCTCCTCTCTCATACACCTTCTGTGCCAACACAATTGCCGTCGGTGGAATGCATGCAACAAGACGATCGACATGGTCAGAGTTGTCGGCAGGTACCTGCACAACTCTTGAGAGCTCCTTCACCGCAGCTGAGAGGTACGGCGTTGCGGACGCGGTCTGGAAGTACGGTGCAGTGAGATCATTCTGACCGATGTCGAACATGTAGAGCGCTCGGGCGAAGTGTTCCTCTTTGGGCATCAGATGGCCGAACACTCCTCCTGATGACTTGATAGGATCAGAACCAGATTGCTGCCACTGTTCCCTGCACGCTACTACTGCAGAGGCATACCTCGTCTGTACACTGCTCGAGAACGGTGCCGGAGCTGCAAGAACTGCTTCAGCTGCACGTCCAAGGAGAAGGGACTGTAGCCGCCGCGAGCCAGCGTGACGTTCTGCGGCAAGATCGTCGACAGGGAGGTGGCGAAGTTGGCGCCATGGCTGAAGTTGGCGGCGATCGAGTCCAGGAACGCGCTTATGTGCGGCAACCCGAGGCTTTCGGCTGAAGGTTCACGTTGATGCGAGTGAGAATAGCGATAGATGCTTACAGGGCAAGTACTGATGAGGAAGGAGACGATGATCACCGGCGAAGTCGATGATGAGGCGGCCATCGGAGTATCTCCCAGCGGGCATCTTGAAGAAGGTCTCGCCGTAGGGCCAGGGGACGGGGCCGAAGGCGGCCGACAGGCCGCCGGTGTCGGAGTTGGAGTCGCCGAAATTGAAGATGGCCGGGAAATGACATGGCGAGGCCACTGTCGGCAGTAGTAAGGTGCCAAGGAGGAGGAGAAGCCTCATGGCAGGAGTGAGACGGTCGATGCCGTCGGGTGGAAGGCGATAGAGGCCTGCGTTGGGAGTGGTGTGGTGTGGCCTGTGAGGAGATCTCAAGTTGGGGGAGAAGATGAGCTGCTGCTTGGATTGCACGACTACATAGCTTTTTGCAGTTGTTTGCGGTCAATGTAAGATGTGACTGACATTGCAGTGCTCATGAATGCTGCGGCAGGATTGGAATTGGAGACAACCTTGATTCATTTTGATGGTTCTTGTTGCTTGTTTTCTTTATTATTTTTCTATTTCTTCTTGGATCTGTGTGTGCTTCAAGAAGGTGTTACAATGTAGTTTTCATTTATTTCTGATGATGTCATATTTAAGGGTGCATGATGTGTAATTGAACAAAAAAAAGACATTTAAATCTTTGTATTCTTGTGAAAAATTGACTACAAAAAATTGCAAATGGAGGAATATTTTTTTATGTTCATGGAGCTTCAATATGTGAAAGCCTTCATAAATATTCAATTATACATATTGATGTACATACCAACAAGAAATATAAGGTTTAAGCCTTACAAGCTGTAGATGAAGTCAATATTCAAACTTTTTTATGTTATGTTGTAGTTTGGATGATCACCTCTGTGAATTATGCAAACTATTAAATTTGGTCAACTGTTCTAACCTTTATTAATTCATGTTCAGAGGCACTTGGCATGGGTTCTCAAGTAAGTCTAAGTCTTACACCATTAATATTTTACATTCATGTTTTAAATAACAAATCAATTGAAGAGTAAGATCAAGGTGAGTTTATTTTATTAGTTGGATTGTAGTCTACTATGGAGCATCTTCTAGATTAGATGCCCAGAGCACTGATTAGTATATCTAATGGAGATTCAATTTGACTATTTCTTACATTGAATTAAAAATTATGTTATGGTAAAGAGTTTTGGAAAATAAATTATGTTATGGTATGTATATATATATATGTATATATACATTTGACCTTTTTATTTTATAAGGTGCTTCAAATAGCATACTCTGGCCTGGTAAATTTGTTTGTGCCCAAGTCACAAACATAGTTAAGAAGGATAAAAACTTTCTACCTAATTACTTCTATATTTAAGAAACTATTTCACCAAAACCTATAGTTTTGTGTTCAATGTCTAAAGGGCATGGGAGATCATGACAATGTAAAGTATCCTCTTTTTTCTGGTGAAGCTTATCAGGAAATTATATACAAGATCACCACAAACTTACCTCAGACAATGGAATAAAGATACCCATGATCAACAAGTGAACAAATTGAGCAGAAGAGAACAATGATATGCATACCATCCACAAAAAAATCAATTGCTAAAACTAATCTTTAGATAAATCTGATATAGAAGCATAATTCCAGGGCCTTCATCATGTACTAGAAGAACATTGGAAAACTTTTCCAATACTTTCAGTTAAATGTATGAAAATTAACCTAAAAACTAGAAATAAAATGTAACTGATCATAATGTCGATGTAGATTAGCAACAAAAATGATATGCAAAACAAATATGCTCAAGTAATCCTATGTCATGGCACGGTGGTGTGCCGATACTTTTCCGACAAAGTATGACATGGTGGTGGCACCTTCGGAACACATCGTGCTGTGCCATCTTTCTATGAAATGTTTCATCTTTTTACAATATGAACCAATCGGAATAACAATGCTCGACAGTATTAGACAAGCTCTTATTTGTTCCTGCTAGCATGATAAAAATACTTGGTTCCCATATCAGTGATTATGTGGTAATTTTGACATCTGACAAGATACCAAAGGAAAAAAGATTATAACAGAAAGTCACTGGTTTACAACTATGAAATCTTATATTAGCTCGGAAAATATATTGTTCTTCGAGAAACAAGCAGATTAACCAGGAGCACTGAGGTGAATCATTGAAGCAGTCACCTTGATTCATTGCAAGCCTATAATATTTCTCATAACAAATGCTTCAACCTAGTACTGATTAGGACAAAATAGCTCATCTAAGTTACCTTTGTACTCGTAGAAAGAAAAGCCTTGCTGTTGAGCTATTTTGTTCCAAGTAGCTGACCCCAAAATAATTGGGACACCACAGTTATTGTTGTATTTGAATAATAGAAAGGCTTTGTGCACACAAATGGTATGAGAATGTACTCACTGAGGCGTGAAGTCTGCAAATTTCTCCCATTCATTTGCTCAACCTGTTCTCTGCTGACTTCAGCTTCACACACTGCCCAAACAATGAGAGTCGACGAGCCCGACTAACCCTTGGTGACCTTAGATGGATTCCACGCTTTACCTGATTGTCACAGAACTGTAAGGCTAAGTTTTTAAAACTCTAAAAAGCTCCATAGATGAGAAAAAGAAAACAAGATCCAATTGCAACCTTTCTTCCATGGCTTTTGGGGGTTTTCCAACAGAGGATCCCATTGCAACCAGGTCCTGATTCATATCCCCTGGAATGCAGTATAGCAATTTAGATTGATGTGAAAGAAGTGGACTACATCAAGCTAGACTGAATCACCTTGTCATTTCTGTATATTAATGTTATTACATGACAACAAAAGAAATGATGATGCTTAACATTTTCCATCAAAAAATATCTTCTTAGTCATTAAGAAACAAGCTCTAAATTAACCCAGAAATGTTATTTTAGACCAAAGTTCAGATCAAGAGAGGAAAAGAAAATTCATCAAGATCAACCGGCCACCTACAACTGCAAAGGTTTTAGAACAAGTTGTTCTTTTCTATCTATATTAGGATGCCATGATGAGTAATTCATTAACAAATTTTACCCATCAGTCATACTTTAATTAAGAATGAAGTATCCCTTTCTCATACTAAGATAACACAATAACAAAAACAATAGATAAATGAAAGATCAACAGATGGATGGCTCTGATATGCACATGATGCCCAACCTCTATAGAGATTAAAATAGTGAACTCTGCAAAAGTCACAAATTCATCAACTGCATGAGGAATTTAAAAATAGAAAAAAAGCCTCCAGAACTATTGTCAGATATGTGGAAAACAATTTCATCTAAAACTCATGTAAATAATTCACCAAATATGCAGATATCTACACTTTCTTAAATATATTTACTGAAAGCAAAAAAACTTACATGTTCTGCTTCTCAGAGTTGCCTGTCTTGTAACAGTGCAATAAACTTGGAGAAACGGCATAGTGATCAACTCTTTCATATTGTTCCTTGTGATGGCCCTCAGTGGTACTGGTTCTTAAAGCTTTGATCCCGTGAACCAATTCATCATCCCAATTCTTTAATGATTTCGGCGTTGTTGTCAAAGATTGTTTACTACTCAGATCGTTTACTCCATTTTGTGGAAGAATTTGGTTCTTATCAGGTTTTGGATGACTCACATATCCAGGCTCTGCAGCTTGAAGCCATGCAGTCTCCAACCTCTGCTCATCAGCAGCTGCTTTTAGAGGCCTTTGGGCTAAAGTCCCCTGACCTTTATCATTACTGTTACATGAACCATCTAATGCTGGTACACTTGTCTGTACGTAATCCATTTCTCCAAGTGCAGATATGTCACTTTTCTCATGTGCTCTTTCTGGATTTCCTTCACAGGAATCCAGAAATTTGCTTCCTTTGATCTTTCGCATATTGGGATGGCTACTAAGGTTATCAGATCTTGCCTCTCTTTGCTTATCTTTTTCCATTTGGTTGCTTGCTAGAGATGGCTCTGATTGTAATACATCAGAATGAACTTTGGGAAGAAGTGCTATTCTAACTTCTACATTGTATCCCAAGACTGTCTCCATTGAGTTTGTGATGCTGCTCAGAAATCTCTCAGCCCTGGATTTTGTAACACTATCCTCAAATCCAATGAAAGCAATCAACATGCCTGCAAAAATGTAGTAAAGGTCCTCCTCATAACCAAAGAGATTTCATTATGACAAGGAACATTAATGCAGCAATCTAGTTTCCATGAAAAAAACTAGCTTGGAAAGATTTTGTGAAATAAAAATGAGGACGTACGGTATAACAATCTTTTTTATTAGTTTTCATTGCAATATGCAGGGATGAAGTTAGGATTCTTCAATTGAGGGCACTATAGGTAGTTCATATTTTGAATCTGATATGGAGATATATGTAATGGAGTTTAAAACTAAATAAACTTTAGGGGCTGTGTTATCGAACATGGATTAGGGGGGTGTGGTGTGTTGTAGAACGTGGATACTTGATTTCACTTTTGCCCATCAAATTTTAATTTTCTAGTTGCAAGTCAAATCTTCATATAAATGAAAAAGAGTGCATAATTTAACTTAAAAAAAGATAATGGAGTGAATATAGTAATAGGGAAAACATACGTCTAAGACGCCACTGCCAAAATGATCAATAGAGTTTGTAGGAACCTAGTGTCAACTCAAATTGGTGCAGCACACCTGATTCATAAAGTTTGTATTATCTGCCCATTAGCGGTTGAGGAAAATAAATGTGAAATATACAAGGCTGGAGTAGAGAAAATGTCATCATGTGACAAAGCAACAACTCTGCTGGTATGCACCATCCTCTTAATAATTACCAAAGAGGACCTTTGAATGATACAGGACACCATGGTTTACCGCTGAGACAATTGGTCAAAAAGAATGGCTAACATGTGGTTTCAAATTCCGGTCTCAGACCCATACTGGTCACTAATTGGACCTATGGTGGGGGTCCCTGTATATGAGATGTACCAGCTGCTTACCTGAAGAGAAAGCTGTTGAGAGAACAGAGAAGGCATCATCACAATTGGGGCAAGGAAAGATAGAGAGAGAGAGAGAGAGAGAGTGAGAGAGAGAGAGAGAGAGACCTTAAAACTGGACCTGGTGATTTACATGCCAGAACCAGGTCGAACTGGTAAATACTAATTGGTATGTACCAGTCCAACTGGTTTCTTCAACTTCAGTATTACCTAGGCATAATTGGTATACCATGTGCTAATACAGAATTGGACCAGTAAATGTTACATTCTGTGAAAGATTTTAGGAGCATAGATTCCCAGAGACGGTAGAGTACAGATGGAAATTTGACTCCTTAAGATACTTTGTGCTGAAGATTTAGGAGAACATAATTCTCTAGAGTGAATTGCATGCAACAATTAAGCTTGGTATAACAAGTCTTTACATATCTCAAAGGATACAACACTGTTCAAAATAAACATACTATATAGCATGCACTCATCAGTTGTTGATACCCAAAGTTGGATGTTGAATGTGTCACTGACATCCAGACTGACATTTTCTGGCACATATCTCACAATATAATAATGCATAATCACATAAACAATCTGTCTGTGAAGATATAGAGGACAGAATGAAGCATATTAAAAATTTTATTATAAGGCAATAAATTTATATCAAAGCAGCTACATTTCTCGAGACCTAATAAAGCAAGAACCAATATATGATGCTCCTACTAATATGGCATGTAGGGAGGGTCAGTTTAAGCAGTCTTATTTAGAAGTTGTTTCCGAGACTCAAACATTGGTCTCCTAGCACTCAAGGAACAATCTTACCATTGTATCAAGGCTTGTTCTCTTGTCCAAAGCTGATCAGGGAAATATTATGTTCTTTATATTTATGTAGCTCTATTCACTAATAAAGTTGCATATATGTAAGGGCAATCCATAATGAAATGTTGACAAACTCATTAACTTCCTATTTGGACTATACCTTTTGCTAGAGGTAGTTTCGTATCAGTTTTATTATGAATGTTATGCAATAGACCTTTGCCTAGTTTACCAAATCTCCCAAGAAGAGCATATGTGATGCATGCAGAACTTTCAAGTGCATTGTGGATACTCAGGAACATCGCCGACTAAATCAAGTTGACCTGTTTGCTAAAAGTAATCCCTTTAATAAATGACCATCAATCTTAAAAATATAAAATGCCTGAATATTTCATAAAACATTTTAACTTGAAATTTGACCGTATTTTCCAGAAATAACAATTGGACAGAAAGAGATGCCTTATACACTGATACATAACAAGCAGGCTACGATTAATATATGATAGAATGTTACCAAGTACCAAGGTTTGATATGAAAGTCAAGAACAGATAATGGAAGAAAAGAGACAAAATAGTCATCAGATAAAATCATTGCCTACCTCCATTTTCAGAAATTGATAGAAGTCTTCCATTGGCAGAAAGCAACTGTCTAAGTGTGTTTGAGTGGCATCTATGGATGCAAAGAATCCATATCTCATCCAGCATTTCTGGTGTCATAGACCTGAGTACTCCCTTGCCAGTAGCATCACTTGTATGAAAAAAATTATCTAATATTCTATCAAGGGATCTCCTGTTTGCAGGCAACACTGTACAATTAGCTACACTTTACAATTATATGTTGTTGACATGAAACAAAATTTATATTCTTGAAAAAGGTTCGCAATATCGTACCGTACCAACGTATCGATCAGTTGTCGGTACGGTACGTACCGAGCTGTATCAAGCTGTACCGAGTATACCGACACATGATACACTAAGATATCAAACTGTACCGAATGTCTCTATCGGACCGGTACGTATCGAGCATACCGAGCGGTTACGATACGGTATTGCAAACCTTGCTTGAAACTCAGTAACTTGCCTGTTCTTGTGCATCATGGAGAGACTGTCCATGTCAGACATACCATTACTTTTTCTTCTAGCACTCTGCCTGCTGCTGCTGCTTGATCTATTAGGTTCTGTATTATTACCAGAACCAAGCTGCAGCAGAGCAGCAGTAAACCATGTTGATCGTTCACTTGAATGTCTTAGCTGCTTTTCAGCATCAGAAAGAATCTTTAATGCCAGCTGTAGTCTTTCTAACTCAGCTTCAGTTACTAGGAACAGTTTAGAGGTAAATGAAACAAAGTCAGAACTCAAAGAAGAACGGCAAACTTCATGCAGGGTGACAAATAACTAATAAAAAAGAAATTCAAATGGAATAAACCTCTGCAATAGAAATTACATTACACGGAGTGGTTAGATGTAAATGAATAAATTGTGATTTTGTATTCCTTTGTGACCTGGGAGAACATGTTTCAAGTCATGGAAAAAGTTTTAGTTAGAGAAAGACTGCATATATTGACCCTCCTTAGACCCCTCATTGGTGGGAGCCTCGTGGATTGGGTATGGTCTTTGTGATTCTGTGTTAACATAACGGTGCCATATTAATGAGTGACCGTTATCACAAATAGAATGAAGAAGACCAATAATCTTTCTCATCAACAAAATTTAGAGGACCTGTATCAGCAGGAAAACAGTGAACAGATATTGAATAATGTGTAACAAAAATTAGAAGTTGGCCCTTCATTTGACCAGATTGTGATATAATCCCCTATTGTCACAAAGCGTTCTTCATGCCCTTGGAACAGGGATTCTTCGAGTATCACCTCCCACTTTTAAACTTTTGATAGGAACCTTTACTGCTGCTTAAAGATGTATAGCCATATTAAATGTGTAGACCATGATAGCATCATTATAATAAAAAAAGTTAGTGATATATTTATGAAAATCTGAGAAATGTATGTAATATATTGTTGGTACAGGTGTGCCATGTATATGTCACAGGAGGTGGAGTTAAGAGCTTTGAATGGTACGGACATCAAAGTCAACTTGACGTGGGGAATTTGAACCAAATCTGTCAAGAATTAACTACAAAGAAATAATCTTTTCTGAGTCTAGAATAGGAACAGATTCAATCCAACATCAATGGAGCAATTTAGTTCAGCCAGCAATTCCTTCTGGTCTGAAAAACCATACTGATTCTTGTTTTACCAAATTTAAAGTTTATAAACATTTGAAATTATCATCAAACCACAAACGTAACATTAACAGTGAGTCATCCATAAAATAAGTTGTCACAATTACTGAACCACTGAACACTAGAAAATGAGAACCAATCAATTATGTCCTAGCAAACCTGGCTATAGACAGAAGAAATCTAAACTCCTGCATGAAGCTCCGAAGAAATAAATATTTGTAACTATTTTTCTAGACCAATTTATAAGTTAGAACTCTACAATTGGACAAAACTTTAATGCAAGTTGTTGCCTATAACATGTAAACATGGGCACACATTTTTATCTATCAATAGCTGTATATTAAATTATCTGAAAAATAAAATTGATTCCTTAGGACACTAAGCCTGATATATTACCTAAATAATAATCTTACACTTGCATGATACACTCTTGTAAATGATGAACAGAAAAAATTCTTTGGCGTTTTCATGATAATGATCTTCAACTTTTCCCACTAAACTATGTATAAAAACACAAAAACCCAGTCAGCTCACCAATACTAGAACCAAATCAATACAATGTCTTGTAAAATCTTGCTCCACACCTTTTTACTCTGCCAAAAGCTGATTTTTTTATGAATTTCTTATACCCAAATGAGGTACTTATCCTTCCCAGAAAGATCTCTTCCCTTATTCTTCCCTATTCATGTATTGGCCCATCTCATAACATTTTAGTGGTTCCCCTTCAAACCTAAAATATGGAAGCAAATTTTGTGACAATATTTGGCAGTTGAGAACTGCATCAAAGAACACTTGAGCAGGCTCTGACTTGCAATGGCAAGTCATATATAACTTTCATGTATAACAATTAATTTCCTCATTTATAGTATAGGAATTAGGATACAACAACTCAAGCTATACTTAACTGATTGAGACAAGCTAAAATATTGGCCAGTTTTACATCAATTAACTGATAATGCTTTTAATGGGCCTCGTATCTTATACTGTGGAAACCCTCCTGAACCAATATGCTACTTTTGACTCATAAGCATAAGTCAAACAGTGGCAAAAATATTTAACATGCAACAGAGTCATCAGTTATGAATACAAGTAAAATCATGGCAACTGAACATACTGGAAGAACCTTTAAGCAAGCATTCTCTATAATAATCAATGAACTGGAGGAACCTATAAGCAAGCATCATTTTCTACATTATCAAGATCACTGCCAGCTGCCAAATGTTTGTCAATCGAGTTGGCAATGAGGGACACATCTACTCAGAGAAAAGAAGTCATATACTAGTACCTCAATCACCAGAAGGCAGGAAGGATTAGGTTTGGATCTCAATCACCAACACACGAACAATTGATACGTGGGCAAGTCAAAACAGAAGAGGAACTAAATCAGCCACACAGTTTTTCCTGTTTTATTGAATATTTTGTTCAAGTAAAAATTTCTATCCTTTCTAATTCTTATGCTTCAAGTGTTCTAGTTCGTTTACCCCACCCAGATACTAAGCAAATCAAGGCATGATATCTGACAAATATAGCATTTCTAATAAGAATCACATAGTAATAGCAAATAGTTATTGTTCTCAACTCAGTTAGCCCTCCTGAAGCATTGCATTTAGTACAATAAAAAGTAGAGAAACAAGAGATCTGATTGAACATCATCCGGTGAATGGCAAGAATAAAAGAACATGATCTGGCTGATGCACTCACAATTTCGCCCACCGAGAGTTGTACTACCAGAATGTAGGTCTGCCAGTCGGTAAGTTCCAGCAATTATGTCCATTATAAGACCAGCTAATTGGGACATCAAGGCTATTGGATCAACACCAGAATTTATCAGCTCTCTAGACCTTTTAACCGTCTCAGCAGTATCTGATGACATGGCTATCTCCAGAAGATCAAGTAATTTCTCATCTGGCACAACTCCTACCTGTAAGTGCTCATAATAAGATAACTTGCTTATTGGAGAAAAGAAACATAACCTATTACATATAATAGAAGAAAAAGCATAAGCATGCTGACATTGCTTTTATTCAAACATAAGAAATTATACACAAGGAAAAAGTTCTATCAATAGGTTTAGAACAATTTAAATTTTAACAGAAGTGATGTGTTGAACACTATCTGACAACTCGAAGCATCCATTGAGAAAGACGACATCAAGTGAGAAATGAAAAGAAATGTTGTAAATAAGATAAAAGATATGCAAGAAATAAGAAGTTCAAACATTTGCTAATTGAACTTGTCCTTTAGAAGGCAAAAAAAAAATCTCACAACTTAGAAAATCAAAGAGCCTTATCATCAATGTCTAAAGCTTTCCATTTTCAAGTCCAAAATAACACATGCATATTTCGACATCAAAAATAATTTACAAATTCCAATATATGTAGACAATTATTAATTAAATATAAAATGAAGGACAATATATGAAGCCCCTAAGTGAAACAGATATGAATATTTAAATGCTTAATTTTAATGAAATTGAACATAAAAAACTGTAGATACAGAGACGATGTGGAAGCAAACTCACTAAGTCATTTACAAGCGAAGTAGTTATTCTTTTGCCCAGCAAACTTAATTGATCCAACATTATTTCTGCATCCCTAAGTGAACCATCCGAATTCAGAGCAATTAAATCTAGAGCATCCAGTTCAATATCAATATTTTCTTTTACAGAGAGAGTCCTCAACCGGCAGACTATATCAACATCCTTGACCTTCAAAAAGATGTATTTTTGACATCGTGATACAATGGCACGAGGCAAGCTACCTGTTCCAGTAGTTATAAATATGAATACAACATGAGGCAATGGTTCTTCCAGAAATTTCATGAATGTGGACCAATTTTGTGAAGATAACATGTGGCATTCATCAATGACAAAGACTTTATACTGTGAAATAGTTTTAGCCAATGATAGACTTTTCAGCAAATATCTAACTTGATCTATGCACATCTTATTTGTCGCATTGGCTTCTATAAAGTTTGTTCCATGTCTACTAGAAAAAGCAGTGCATTCTTTACAAAACCAACATGGCTTGTTCTCTTCATTAAGACAATTTAAAGCTGCAGCAAATATTCTTGCAGATGAAGTTTTTCCTGTCCCACGAGGACCATGAAATAGGTAAGCAGGAGCTATTTTTCCTCTTGAAATGGCATTGCCAAGAGATTGAACAACAATATTCTGTCCAACGATTTCATGAAAAGACCGTGGCTGGTACTTTTGGCTCAAGGTTCTTTGATCTGCTATCTCCAAGGAAGTTCTTCCAGGTAGGTCCATTTCCAGTCCCTCTTGACTTTTGCAGCTAGACCATCTCCTCCCATTCAAACGGCTCATCGCTTCCAAATCAAGCTCCCCAAATTTACTTGACAGTTCATCACTTGAAGTATCTAATGATGAATGGCCTTCATCACAGCTATTGGTCAGCAAAGGTAAACCTTGAGAAGATTTTGACAGGTAATTTTGCTTGTGACAACCTGATAAATTCTTCTTATTATACAAAGTCTGACTCCCACAGAGAATGCTACTGCCTTTTCTTTTTAGGGTATCTGATAGTGAAGGAGAAATAAAACCTCCACCGCTCCTAGCTCTAGTTATCTTTGACCAATAGCTAGGAATACCACATTTTTGAGCCTTTGGTAACTCTAGTTGATCCAGGCCGTCCCCATCAAACGAAGTAGCAGTTCCATCCCAAGAACCAATAGTGCTGGGGTCCTGACCACCATATTTGTAGTAAGAGCAACTTGAAGCAGGAGTACAAGATTGAGATGATCCCACTCTTTTACTAGTTCTAGGAATTCTGGAAGAAGACAACTGACATCCGTGTCCAAATCCATGTAAAATTGGAGATGCAGAGCGAGAAATAAAACCAATTTTTTGGCTTAGATCCTGTGCCAAATGCTGCAAATTCTCAGAATTATAGTCCCCACTGTCATCAGATCCCTCAATTGAGTCAAGAATACCTAAAGAGCTTGATGTTGTATCCAGCAGCTTTGAGGCAGCTGAATGCTTAAGCAATCCCCTTTTTGAATTTGATTTTCTTCTAAATTTTCTGATAGTTCTTCTAACAGGAGTTCTTGAATCAATAGCTGCAACATTATACATGTTTCCAGGAACTTCAAGGTGAGTATCACTCTTAGAATCCATGATGAGAGAATTGCTTAAACTGAAGTTTTCTGGACTTTCTTCTGCAAGAAGAGAATTGCTTACACTGAAATTTTCTGGACTTTCCTTAGTTGATTCTTCTCTGTCTTCCTCATCTAGTTTCTGTGCTCTTTCAATGGGTTTAGAAGAATTCAAACTACAGAGATGTAACTTTGGCCTTCCATTTTTACCTCTGGATAGCAAATTAAGTAATGAGCCATGATTAATTTCTCCTGTAAATTTTTCAATCATTCCATGTCCATTTTTTGGCTTAGAATTTGCAAAAAATGATTTAGAACTCAAAGAGGACCTCCAGGACGAACAAGTTTCTGGATCACGTAAGAATGGTGCCTTTCGGAGAGCAATAAGCTCCCTCTTCAAGTGAAGTTCATTTGGACCAACAGAAGTCTTCAACATTCTCTTACAATTAAAACCTCAATTGAAGCACAGAGATCGACAAGGCCAGAATCCAGGAAAGTTTGACATACATTGCATACTAGCTACATACCTGAACTGCAGGAAACATCACTGTCAAACTATAAGTTAAAAAAGCTAATCGGCAATAAAATATTGTACCAGAGACACTCAAGTTTGTATAACAAACAATTGGAAGGGACATATACAATTAATCATTTCCATTCAGAACAATGATTGATAAAAAGCAATTAAAACTCTAAATGGAGTACGAACTCATGAAACTTGTGAATTATTGTCTGAGACCTCTCTAAAGAAAATTTAAATAAGAATCAAGGATACTAGAACTAGCAATCGACAAAGATTTTCTCAAATGCACGAAAGTGAACATTTGAAGGAGTCAAATAAATACATGTCCCAGATAAATGATTAATTTTGCTGCATTATTTTTTCTTCCTGCACTTTGAGCCTCCACTCTGAAACTTATAGCTATGTACTTCAAAGGACTAGCATCAACTTGCAAAACCTAAGTACCATCTGTAGGCTTTCATGCTTACATGACAAGAAAGATACTTGACAAGCATGCAAAACCACTATTAGGTCAATATGATGCCAGAACAATCCCAATGGAATATAACTAGAAAACTTCACAAAAGACATACAGTGACTTCAAAGGATAAATTAGATTAACTGGGGCTTCATGATTAATAGAATTTAAATAAGTTTTTAATAACAAAATCATTTATACCGAAAGAATATGGGCATGGCAAATGCCCAGTCGTGCATCTGCAAGAGTCATTTTGGCCTGCTATAAAACTGTAGCAAGCAAAAAATTGATCAAGGTACTTGCAGGGGAGAAAAGCTTTAATACTATCTTTGGTGTTTGCAACCTAAACTAATGTACTTACATTTTAAATTGTAGTTCTCCAAGCCATGTTACAAATGTTTCCTTCCCCACATTTGCAGATTCACTACGTGGAAGACATCACTTTTGTTCAGTTAGATCCACTCACGTTGCTTCTCAGTGATGTATCAAGCAAACAAGTTAGAAGAAGACAGGAAAGACTCCATGGAAATAAATGATCTAGTCAGGATGAAGATGCAGAACATGAAAAAGAGCATCGAGTTACAAATTCATAAATAAGTGACCCAGCATAGTAAATAGCAACAAAGAAAGTCCATTTGCTACACCAAGGTCAACACCCAACATCATATTCAAATGCTGATAAGGTCTTCATAATGCACGAAAATATGATTGAAATGAGGTCCAATCATAAAATTTCGGAGGGTGATATATGTAATGACAATATTCTTACCACAGATGCTTATGGAAAGTAAGTATAAGGCGTTTAACCAATAACAAGCTGCCAGTTTAGGATGAAGTTCCTTCCACGAGTAAGTGAAACTGGCAAAAAGAAACAAGCAACGTATGATGCTCATAGATTCAAGTTTCAAAATTCTGTCAATGAAATTTTCATCTGCCCACAAATTGGCGTATCTCAGCTGGACACAGTCGTATAAGGACAGCACAGCCCTAAACACCGAAGAACGTAGCAACATGTGGGGGTTCAATGATCAAAGTGGTGTACATAAGCAAAGTAGAGATGAATCAGAAAGATTTGTATGGCACCATATGAACCATAAAAACCAGCCCCCAAGACTTGATTGATGGGACAAGAAATGCAATGTCTTTTGTAATACGGGTTCCTAATTCAATTTTAGTCAGGCTAAATTTGGCAGATAAGACTCACAAATATGACAATAGTTTTGTAGTATAAACCAGGTGTAGGTGAAAGAGCACTATGATGAGCATGAAATTTAAGGCTCCTTCATGATAATTCCATACAAATGTTTTGCATTTTCAAATTTGATATTAAAATGAAAGTAGCATTGAGGATAACTGTGAAGTACCTAAGGAGCTCACTAAATTAATCAGATGTTACTCAACATAAATAGAATTAATTACATCTAGGGCAAGTAGTTACAAATTGCTAAAATTTGAGGGCAATGAAGGGAACAACTCACTACGAAAAGAACCTCATGAAATCGAAAACCATGCAGAAAATAGATAACTGAAGAACAAGTTAAAATGAATGCAAACTGGTAATCTCAAATTCCTACATACACAAAATTGATTAATCGTTTTTATGTTTAGGCGTAAACTATAGAAGCCATGCATAGATGAGTAAAGATCAAGTGGACCCAAGAATCAAGGCAAGTGATTTCAAAGCTTAGGAAGCTCACGTTAAGTAAATACGAGGATGTCGAAGACAGCATGTAGCAGGCATAATTTAGACAAAAATCGAAAGGAAAGCGGAACAGAGAACTAAGATCAAGGTCCCCAAGTCTAAGCATGAACTCACCAAGAAATATTACAAAAATCCACCCAAAAAAGAAAAAAAAGAAGGGACGCCCAAAGATCTTCGCCAGCTCGAATCAGAAAACTAGTTATTGATTGTTAGCTGCCAAAACAAGAAACGCACACCTCACAAAGCATCAGAACATACAAAAATCAATTTTTGGCACAACCGCGATGCATTTCCTTGATTACATGCCCGAAAAAGGTGATCTTTCCGTGATTCGGCGTCAGGTACGTGAGTCATCTACACAAAATGGCGCATCGAAAGCGGCATTATTCGTCACCAAAGAAAGAAATACCCACCGACAACCAAACAAAGATAAAAATGGACGATAAGAATCACCTGGAATTCCCGAGTCAATGAACAGGACGCAACCGGCAAACAAGATATGAGCGAACAAAACTAAAGAGGGTGTGAGCTGGGCCACATCAAGCCAAATTTCCACAGTGAGGTGGAGGGGAGAGCTTTGAATGATCCACGGACAAGCGGAGACCCTTCGATTCCGGGTTAATTTACACTTTACAGTGGGAATCCATCCTTACCACACAAAAAAGGACGTATTTTTAGGGTTCGAGCCAGGAAGGGCCCCTCAAGTGTCACTCTCCTCACACTCCTCCAAAATTCAAACCCTTTCTTCCCCAAACCCCAAAAAAAGCTCTCTCTCTCTCTCTCTCTCTCAAATTATTTCAAATATTAACTTTTTATTTATCAATTTGACATTTTTTATGTTCATATTCTGTCAGAAATATTCTGTATAAGCAAGATTTAATTTAGCTACCTAATTTTCTGCATAAGCAAGATTCACAATCAACCACAATTATCTTGCAAAAAAAATCGAAAAAACCATAATAATCTTGGACAGGAAAAGAAATTAAATGTTCTTGAATCCTTGATAGAAGCATATGAACATTGGACATCAGATTCCCCAATTATTATTATTTTTAGATTCACAAAAGCAAAGCTGAAGACTGAAGAGAACTACTTTAATCAATTCAGAACATCTCATTTGCTTCCATTTTTTTATTATTTATCTTATGGCCTCCTTAAACAGAGGAACAGATTTTTTTGTTTTTCCTGTGAAATTACTTCTGTTTCTAAAAAACAAAAGAGAATCTGTGTGATTTGATTTTTTTCTAAAATGAAGAAGTTTGTCCTTTTTTTAAATTTTTCATAGGTTATTGTGGAAAATAATTTTGGAGAGAAAACCATTAAGTAAAGAAAACACTGTTCATGATAGTGTTTTCTGACAGATTAATGTGAAAAATACTTTCAGAAAGAAAAAAAAATAAACACAATTGTTTACGGTAATGTTGATACGATGTTTTAAAAAAATATATTATTCATGTTGGATTTTTTTTTCAAGCTGTCTGTATTTTCTATCATCAGAAACAGAACCTAGAAAGTGTTTTTCTTTATAGATGATTTGAAAAATACTTTTGAAAGCAAAGCCCATAATTTTTTCAGTAATAGGATTATAAAGTTTACTAGCTTTTGAATTTTTACTTGAGCCTAAAAATATGTAGGTTTTTTATCTTATCATATATATATTTTTTTTCATCTAAAATATGAGTATATGTAATACAATCACAAACTTTAAGATAACTAAGATCAAGCTTATAACCACTTCATTTTTCTGCACCAATCATATTTATATTTTTTGAGAGATACAAATTAAAACATATTGGTCATTAGATAATGATTTGATTTTTAAAATAGTTCTAACTATGTTCATTATTGGTCTATTCTATTGGTTATTTGTCTCTCGATACCATAATTTTCATAAAATATATTAAAAATCATTGGAATTAAATTCACTACCTTATTAGTTCTCAAAATATTAATGTAACAATCACTTTCTTTTTTAACCAAAGATTTATTTTTTAAAAAATATAGAAAGTTTTACTTCTTTTTTATCAAGAAAATATATCTATGTTTTTCTATTTAAATCATCAATAAAAGTGATGAAATATTTTTTGTTACTGAGTGAGGCTAGATTAGTCTCAATCTATCAATTGTTGGATACTTAATAAATTAGTTTTCAATTTAGGCACAAAACAAAAATATATTAGCAATATATAAAAGACTATCAACCTTTGTTCTAATAGATATTTAGTCATGCCTTTAAAATACAAGACTATCATCATTTGGAATAATCGCCTAACCTCAATTTTAAAATAAATGATTCAACTAACTTAGAGAAAAGATTTTTATTTTTAGTTATATGATTACTAGCTCTAGTATCCAAATATCATGTACTATCATAAAATATTTTCTACTATATCACAAGCCAAGAAAAGATTTTTACATATATCTTTCTTTTCTTTATTAGCATAATTTGCATATCTTTAGTGGGAGGATTCTTAAGGTATTCATAACTATAATGGTCATAGTTATTATAACTATAATATTAGATTTAAGATTTATATGTATTATGATTACCACTTGGTCCTCTACTATATTCACAATCTTTCTCGACTAGTCTTAGCTTTCTTTTTTGTTATTCTGATTTTGATCATTGTCTTAATTTTCATTGTTGTTTCTGTCTCTATCTCCATTGTCATCTCTGCCTCAACTTCTACCTCTTTTTTTAATCAAGATATTTATTGTTTAAATTTTTTATTATAGAAACTAGTTAGATTATATATATTTATTGATTCATTTTTCATGTACCATAAAAAAGCTCATCAGTTCATCATCCATGTTCATCTCTTCAATATCTTTGAACTCCTCAATCAAACAAACTACATGCTCTAGATGTTAGTGATATAAGAATCTTTTTCATAATCTTAACATTACTAACTTCTTCACCATTAGTTTTCATCTTATATATGATGACCAAAGTACTAGAAAAATAATTTGAGATAGATTTAGTCTAATTCATCTTCATATTTTCATCATAGTATTTGTAGGCATACTTTTTTCACCTTTAGTCATGCCCTAATAAATTTTCTAAGGGTGGACTAAGTATCATGTGAAGTTTGGGCTATAGAGATCTTTTCAAAGATATTGAGTTCTACTGCTTGATGAATAAAGGTAAATCTTTTGAATTTTTTTTTTTATAATCTCTCAACTCTAAGCTTTCTGATTTAGGATATAGGAATCTTCTTCTTATTTACTAGGCTCTATAAAACCTTTTATTAATAATATCTTTATTTTTTTCTTAAAATTTAAAGTTACCTTCATTTGTATGTTTCAGTGGTCATTGTTTTTGTCTATAAATCGAGGAATTTAAGGTTGAATTATATTATTAAAGACAATCATATCACTGATCTTTTTATCGATGTTATAAACATATTTCAAAAAAATTTCTCTTTATTAATTCTTCTCTTTATTGACTCTCTCTCTCTCTCTCTCTCTCTCTCTTGGCTTTCACTAATAATAGGGTTTTTCTATAAAAAATATATTTTCTCTCTCTATAGTATTATTTTTCTCTCTAAACAACCTTATTTTCTCTTTCTATATTGTTATTTTTCTCTCTAAATAGGATTCAATGAAGACTCTCAATGGAATAAGTACTAATAGCATCTAATGCTCTCTTAGATCCCATGCACTCTCTCTTTTTATAATTTTTAGACTATAATATAAAAACTTAAACTTTTGAATTAAATTGATATTTGACCATATCAGTAACTAACTTGATTTAGTAGTCATAGGAGACATGTTAAGAAAAATCATTTATATTAAATAACAAAGGATTAAATCTAAGAACCCTAACAACATTAAGTATTAGAATGATTTTATGGAGCACAGTTTCCCAAAACTCAAAAACACCTTTAGATCATTTTAATATTTTTCTTGATTATTTTTTTGAAGCTTGATGTCTGTTTTCTCACTAAAGTTCATCAATTGGCAAAAGAAGGAATCTACAATAATCTTTCCGCAAAATAAGATTTAAATGTATCTCATAATTGTTAGAAAAATGATAGAGTGGTAGGAGAGTAGTGGAGGAGAAAGAGGCCAATTTGTTAGCTTCATATGTTACACTTAATTTGACAATGAACCCCCTCATGTGTCTGTACATAAACTGTATTCACTCACAGGAAGATAATATTCTAAAGGATTCTCTCTATTAATTACCAACAAAGATTGAACCAGCAAAATCCTTGTAATTTATTAGCTAATTGATATGTATGCATTAACTAATGCATGTGATTGTAAATTATTTTAATGCTCTGCAGTCAAATTAGCTGCATGACAAAATGGATCACATTATGATACATGTTATAAGAAGTTCAAATGCACATATTTCCTTGAGCTAAAAGCTACCAAAGTACCACCTTAAACTAAATCTATAACCATTCATCCATCACATGACAATGGCCATAAGAACATGGCATGAGCTTAGCAACATGATTACAAGAAACAAAGTGCTTTTGCAGTATTCCTCTCTCTCCAAGCAGACTGGTTTATTACATGCATGGATGCATATGTTGCTTATGAAACCAGTTGGGTGCATATGTATGCTCAAAGTAGGCAAAGACAATTTCACATCAATTTAGCCCCCATAGCAGTTTCTGATTTTGATGTGCATCCAATTAATTTAATACATTTAACACAGAGATCAGCATATTCAGAAATAACATATCATCCATTCAGACAGAGATCCTTATTTTATCATTTTTTAAATTAATTTTATTCGTTACATTAAATAATGTACAAGATATTATCATATGAACTTCAACATTAGACCAATTGACAATACAATAGTGAACTAACCAAAGTTTACAATAATGTATCGTACCATTTAGTACGCTCGGTACATACCGATCTAACAGAGCATTGATATGTTCGATATAATTCAATATCTAAGTGTATCATGTGTCGATATGTTCGATACAACTCGGTATATACTGTACCGATAGCTGATTGATAGGTTATTATATTTTCATCTTATCAAAATTTATTTAGTTAATCATCATAGATTAATTAAAACAGATTCTAACAAGAAGTAATCTTTGCAGCATTTCAAATATCTGACACACCACCTTTAGAGGTCTGAGATTTTGAGAAAAGTTAAAAAGAATTGTTCTGCATAGGTGTGCATTAGGGTAGCCTTTATGAAGAACACAGGGACCCTCATATGGGTCCTAAAGTTCCAACATGATGTCTTACTTGTTTGAACCTTTGCTGAAGCACACAGTGACAGACATGGGCCCATCCAAATGAGCCACAGCTCTTCAATGTTCCATCATGTGCAGTGTCTCTAATCTGGGACAAGAGCACTAGCATTTTTAGCTGCATCACACTGGTCAAGAGGAAGACAGTCTCACATTATGTTCCTTTTTAGTGGAAAATGAACTTTGAAGTTTATGACTTTGATGATATAAAGATTTTTGATACTATATGATTATAGATTTATAATCACTCCTTTCAGATCTAAATGATCAATGTTCAAGTTGCAAAGAATAGTTTTGTAACAAAGATGAATTCTACCTACTTGCTGATTTTGAATAATGACTGGTACCTTCTCTGAATCTGCTTTGGAGTTGATACAATGGATCTGTTTCCTCTGGAGGCAGTTTAGTTCCCTTTGCCATCATGTCAAACAACTTTTAGCTAATGCACTAATCATCTTCATATGATGAAATAACATATACTGACACCAAAAGAAAAAAAAAGAAAAAAAAACCATGATTGTGCAGTTTGAAGTCATGCCTGGAGTTACACCATATTCTTCTGGGACCATGTTGCACAATAAATATTCTGACTGAGGTTTGCTGCAGATGGAAGAAATAGATGATACACAAAGGACAGAGTAAATGACACTGCATGTCCAAAACTCTAAGCAATGCCAAAGCCATGTGAAGCCATGTTCCAAACTTAAATTGGCAACACTATATTAATTTATGTGATAAAATTGGTGACTTGGGTCCCCTCCTCCACTGGTACATATGCCACTGAATTGTGACTGTGCAAAAATAATTATGCAGGCCTAGTTTCACTATTTAAGTATTAGATATAGAACATCAAAAGACAGAAAAAACTTCTGGCAGAACCTCCATACAGTAGTCTAGGAATCATTTCAGTTCTAATCAACCTACATTTCCGAGAACAATCAAAAGATTGGTTTTGCATACCTCATATAACACCACCAGAGCATGGGTTGCATTCAAACCTCCAGCTGCAGCAACCAAGTCAAATAAGAACAAACATGGAATTGGTAATGATCAGGGCCTAGCTTCTATCTTGCACTTTGGATCTGTTATTCCATAGAATGGATTGGAATTTGGTTCTTAGGGTCATGAACACAAGTGTTCTGTAAAAAAATCTACAATCTTGCATGAATTATCTGAAAACATGATAACTTTTATTTAAAGGGGGATCTGGATGAGACCTAACTTACATGGAAAAGGAAGGATTTCTTTATGGTCCCTAAGCTGCAGTTTAGTGCCAAGGGAAGGACTTCATCATATAGAGCATCTTCCATGACTATCTGATGTTGATGGAAGTCATGACTGCCAATGCACAAGAAACATGCATAGAATTGATAGCATAAGTTTGTATTAATGTGATGCTGAAGTAGTAAAGATAACTCATCTTTATACTGTCTACATGCCACAGAAACACTAAATTTTGCATATGTGGTTTAATAATGGCACACCAGAACAGCCACATAGGTCCTCAAGAAGCTCACATAAGCCTGCACTTATAATAACCATACACATTAGAAACATACAACTGCCATATTGATACCACATGGACAGATATTTTACATCAATAGACCTAGTGTATTTGTTTTGTGACAGCTTTTTAACAACATAAAACACTCTACCTAAGTAGTCTAAAATTCAAATACAAAGAGCATATATGTTATGGTCTAACTTTTCAACATCATATGAACAAATAATTATGTTTTGTTAGATAAAGTTCTACATTGATGAACTCAATAAAACCAGGCTTTGAAGTGTCTACTCACTCTACAACAAAGTCCTTTTAAATAACAGAAGGAAAAGATATAACAAGTTTTCAGAGAGCATGAAGAATCATAATTTTATGGACTACAAAATTCACAACAAGTGCTGTATAAGCAAGAGATGGTGAAAACAACAGTGAGAATCTTTAATACAAGGATTCTTGAGGAACATGTAGTCCGCATATAAATGTTACAAATCCGAAACACCAATTCGCTAATTGTTACTCATGCCCAAATTACAAATGTGTTTGCACTTTGCAGAACCTTAGTAGCACATTAATTGACTGTTTATGGTGCTGTAACTAGTTGTTCACCAAAACAGAACTTCAGATGATAGAACATGCATTAGGGAGATAGCACGTCCAAAAGCAATGAAATAGATTATCTACAGGGAGCAGTGCATAAGAAAGTTAAGATTTGTTCAGATACAAAATGAAATATAAACAGTTCACTTGGTCCAGTTTGCTAAATACTAATAACTATGAACAACAAGCAATTGTCACACCAACATAACATTAAGTTAGTCTAAGATACGATCATGGAGACTCCAGCATACAGTCCCAGTAACTGCTGCATCCAAAATGATCCTTCCTTCTGAAGCCCCATATATCTAAAACAAAAAACACATTCTTCCTGTTCATTCAAGCTCGGGCTCTCTTGGTACTGCATGCAGGACATTTGTACTGCTTGATATGCTCAGCTCGTGCAGGTGTGATCCTAACACATTTTCCATGGAACCATTTTTCACAAATGTCACAGCAAATCCAGAACTCATCATTGGCATAGTTGTCCCCGCATGCACCACATAGAGTGTTCCCATGCTCTTCCTCATCTACATCCTCTCCTTCACTCTCTTCTTCTTTTGGTGAAGGCATCTTTGTGACCTTTGCATGAGACTCGAATGATCTTGAAGGCTGAAATTACAGTGCAGTACGAACCAGTAAGAGACAGTAAATTGTCATATCAATGATAAAGCGACAATTTACACCAAGCAACCACTCAGACCACCTTCGAACCGGACTTGTTGCTCTTGCCATTGCTATTACGGATTTTCTCTCTTGATTCTTTCCTGGTGATTCCTGTCACGACTTCATAAATGGTTGGTAGACCATTTATCATGTTGAAGAGTCGCTTCCTGAAATTATGGTGGCGGTATAATAAATCAAGCAGCAGATGTGTTTTCCTTCAGGTCTCTAATAAAAATGCTAAATGGAAATATAGTTATGTAATCTACAGGCTAACAACATATCAAGCAGCAGATGTATTTCTGTGATGGTCTTTTGATTCAAATGCTAAGCGCAGTTACCTAAAACTTCATATGGTGGTCAATCTGCTGCATATTAACTACTCAATGTGATTAATGTCTAGAACCCAATAAATAAATAAATAAAACCAGGGAAGCATGGATGCTCCCAGTGGTAGTATTTCAGAATCTATACAAGATAGAATGTTTAGAAGTTCAGCAAATCATTAGCTAGGAAGGCATTATTTACCTTACAAAATTTGATGATCTAACTTCAAGGTATACATGCACAAATCCAAAAAGAACAAAAGAAATAAAGGGAGAAAGGAACCTTTTGGTGTTTCAGGTAGAATGGTCAAATACAAATAGCAGATTATGAACACAGTGCAACAGCATGGTATTTACATTATGCATGGGAAAGTGAAGGTTGGTAGAATATGGAAATTAGAAGCAATAGTAAAAGAAATTAAACAATATTTAATAGCTCTCATAAGAGTCCCAAAATAATCCCTGCAATAGCCAGCCTTTTAACCTTCCCCAACATGCCAACTCTAGTTCCAAGATTGCCAGCATATAGAAATATAACTAGTTCACTTTTGATAAAAACAAATAATTCAGTCAGCACTAACAGAGGAGACGAATAACTCAAACCTCCAAAACGGAGTAGTTTATGCTTCGATTTACTTCTCATTCCAGCTACATATTGAGCCATAGAAGGTAAGGCATATTCAGTGGGCTTTGATTTAAGAAGATAATGCAACCTCATGTCAGAATTACAAAAACTGAGGCACCAAATATGACCAGAAATCTATTATCATAATTCACTATTAATTTTCGCAAAAAACAAGTTTACATGTAGTGAAAAAGCAGTAAGAAAATTCTTCTTGAAGCGTTAAGGAATCCAGAATTCAGATCCATTCCTGCATGAGGGTTCTCTGGTTTGTTTAATAAAATAAGCTTGTGTCAGTCTAGAAGCTCACAGCATTAGCAAAGAACTATTGCAATAAGCTTAACAATATAAGTTCTGAAAATGCTGCAAATAGGCAATGACATACAGTTTTATGGTAAAATAGATATGGAATGTTTACAAAAAAACAGCAGAAAATATAAAGATCAATTCACATAAAACTACTTGTTCCCAAAGAGTTCGGAAGAACAGCTGTTGTGGTCATGGTTGTTATAGCTGTATATTTGGTAAATTTATATAAACAGAACCACGAAAATATTGATATAGAAGTTACAAAAGATATCATTTAATTGCTCTCAGCAATCAATTATATCCTTTTCTTCAAATGTCATTCGGCTCGGATTAAAACTTATGATACCAGTTTAATCAGAATATTCAGTTTTGACTCAAATTTTTATTAATTAACAATATATGGTGTTGGTAAAATCCCAAACCAAAACCCAAATGCAAATGTTATTCTGTAAAGTGTCCAAGTAATCAGGAACATAATTAACAGCTGACAAAATAAAAGAAAAGAAACATAATACAATTTCAAATTTCCTGCCAGAATAAAAAAAAATCAAAAGGAAGATCAGTGTCTTTAAGCAGACTTCACTCAAGTGCTTTGTCAAAATTGGAACAGAAAACTAAAAAGGGCAAAATTACTTGCATCAATGAAGTATAGAAACTTCCCAATGGAAAAACAACCTGGGATTGGAAGTCTTAGGTAAAAGGCAAAAGCTTAAGTAATAGTCATACCACAAGCTAATAATTGAAAGTAACAAAACTCACAGAAAAGAGCATACCTTGATTCCTTATCAAAACCAAAGCGTGCCCCAAAGTAAAAGGCAACAGCCAACAACCATGCATCACTATGAACTGCAACTAGCGACAACCAATCCTTTTCATCCATTCCATCTCGAGCAAAATTAATGCCTAATGCAGGTTCTGGAAGCTCAGGAGGAACTTCCTCAGCTGGTAAGTTCACTTCCCACGTCTCATTAGGCAGTCCATATAGACATAAGTTCTCCTTTTCTGCAAAAAAATCTCAATTTAATATTTCACAAAAGATTTTCATCCAAACAAATTTCCATGAGTCTGCAGGTTTACACATTTGTCCTTGAAATAAAATTTTCTCATCTAGTGCATAATTTTATAAGTATGCAACAAATAAAAGTCCAAGTTCATTCTGGACCATTTATAATCTCCATGTTTCTAAAAATAGAAATAAAAAAGAAATCTTTATTTATCTTTTCATGACCAGTGATCAACACTTAATCTCATTAGAAGATTGAAAATCGAACAGTTGCACTATTGCAAAGATTGATGGTCATAAAGCTCAATGAGTTTAAAGTTGCTAATTAAATATAATGGAAGTATAAACCTTCTAACACTTCAGAAATTAAGAAATTTTTCTAGCAGACAAAACAGTACAAATGAAGTTATGAACATGTTTCACTCTTTATTTTCATATAGCAAGCCAGCACATCATTTGAGTTACAACCGAATGTTTAAAATGATCAATTTATTGCCTATGAGTAAAAAATAATAATTTTTTGACATTAAATTTCCATATTTAGCCTAAAGACTTCTGGATTTATGTATTAAAGCTCCAGGTCTTTAATACCATTTGTTAGATGTTGCAATTGCATGATACCTCTCATATGCATCCTTAGGGTTAATTTACCTAGTCCTGAAAAAATAAAAATGTAATATTTGTTATCCAATAAAAAATATTTAACAATTGATTAATTTGGTCAATTTACTATTAGCTTCTGAAGTGACTATTTTGTCATCATATTCTAAAGGCATCCATCTTCTCATAAACCTGATGCATTTCTCCTCCACAACTCCATTCCAGTCGTCATTTTCCTTTTGGTTTTCTTTTTTCTGACACCTCTTCACTTCCACGAAATTATTTTTTATTCTAGTCATATCCACTTCCCATCCTTCATTGTTCCATTTAGGGCCTCTCTGCCTACTGTCGGACTCATACTGCGAGTACCTAACCATAAAGTTGCACAATAATCTAGGTTGAAGGGTCAACCAAAGTTCCTTTTGGATCGA
This sequence comes from Ensete glaucum, assembly GCA_021527575.1. Lineage (NCBI taxonomy): Eukaryota > Viridiplantae > Streptophyta > Magnoliopsida > Zingiberales > Musaceae > Ensete > Ensete glaucum. The sequence goes on from CM038554.1 coordinate 28,879,238, forward strand.
ACCTATCTCTCATATATGTTTTCTGGACAATTTTATTTTTATTTTGCTCTTTTCTCTTTTCCCTTCTCATTGTGGCACTCGATCCAGTCCACCGTTGTTGAACATTTCCTCGGAAGGGCAGCCCATGATTAACAATGAACCTCACCGTGCAAAAAAGAGCATTCATTACATGTTCCTTCAACACTATCTTCCATTCATATTACTGATGCATCATGAAACTGTATAAACAACATAAAAGAGTGCATCATACCATCTCTCAACCATTTCTCATAAGACGTAGAACAAAAAGTCAAAACGAATTCTCTTGGTTCATGAAAAGCAATATAGCATAATGGTCATATTACATCAGGCCTCATGAAAAGCCTTATGAGATTCTAGGGACTAGTATTAAAGATTCAGAGGATTAACAAGCAAATCCAATACAAATGGCACTAAAACGGGAACTCAAGAAAAAGTACATGAGCGATTTCCCAACTAGGCCCTTCATTTCATATAACCCACTTAAGGCCTCATTTTTCTTCTATTCACACCTAAAGCCCCTCCACCCTCAACATGATTACTAAAATACAGATATTATACAATAATAAAACAAGGCGAGGCTTCAAATGGAAAACCAAGAAGTGATTTTTTCCAGGAAAATGCCAAATAAGAATCAATTCCGAAAAACCATTAAGAGGCAAATAAAAAACAAAGAGCAAAAGGCACTCGACATCTTAACCACTAAAAATAGTCCGGTCTTGGGCTCTGACAGAAAAAACAAAGGAAGCTACCCTCTCTCTCTCTCTCTCTCACTCGCTCCTCCCTTTCCTCTTCAACGAAACCACGAGATAAATGAAGGGAGCGGGAGCAGAACCGTCTAACTCCATGATATATGCTGACGTCAAAGGACGGAACCAAGAACGAGAGACCTTACCAGGATCGCATTGCCGGTAGAACTTTTCAACATCTGCAGAAAAAGAGCAATAAGCAGCAATATTACTCCAAGCAATCGCTGAACCGATTCTGAAGAGAGGCAAATCTGAAGAGAGAAGACAGGGAAAAAAAATCGATTTTGCTTATACCAGTTGTGAGAGCCTTGACTATTCCGGCCCGGCGGCCTCGGAAATCCCTGAAGACCTCCTCCGGCGAACGCTGATTGCAGCCCCCCGCACCCCCTTCCATTTCCTACGCCAGATATGCCCGAATAACCTTCCTCTTGGACTATAACGACAACTCGGAAGCCGAATCTCGCCACCAAAGGGCTCCTCGAAGGCCAGAAAACACACACACACACACACACACACACAGAAGAAGAAAGAAGAAGAAGAAGAAAAGTAGGATTGCTTCACCGGCTAGGGCTACGTCTTCCTTCCAATAGCGGGAGAATCCGATCAAATTCCACCACAAGAAGGGGAAGAGAAAGAAGAGAGGAGAACAGAGGAAGAAGGAAAAGGTAGGCTATGGTTTTGAAGAGTTTCTTTTACCTTATTTTCTCTCTTTTTTTTTCTTTTCTTTTTTCCTTCACCAATCTACTAATAATTTGAAGGATTCTGCTCACCGCGGTGACCTGACACCTTTCAGGTCAAGGACGAAAATAATGCTTGTCCTTTTTCATATATAACCCTACATAATATAATATTTGTACTCCTAAGAGACATCTCCACAGAATTCTTACTGATTATTTTGCACATATACCCTTCATGAAATTTATATTCATGTTAGGGTTGTGCTTTTGCTTCCATTTAGAATGCAATTGATCATATAGAAAGGAAAAATTAAGAGTTTCTCAAATAGAATTATTATGCATTTATCTTTCCTTAAATAAGATTTTTTTTTTGTATATTTTATCCTACTACTCCTACACTAACGTCATGGAAAACATGTTATATTTGATTAGAAGATATCTTTTAGGTACTAGTTTTTTTTTTTCTATAAATATTCCCTGCTTAGGTTTAGATAATTTTTGACTGCGAATCTACAATGGCCTAATATTTAATCAAAAGGGTGCGTTAGACAAAATTAAGACTATAGGGATTTTTTTTGCAAGTTGAAGATAATAATGGTAACAGTAGAACAACACTTGATGATGTATGCAACAGATGATACAGAGATACATGCAAAATATCACTGTTATGAAGGATATGCATGATATAGAGAACAACAAATTCTCTTCTCTTTCGAATCATCATCACATCAATAGAAGCAACAGAGAATGACTTCCATGTTGAAGAGCTGCATAAAGTCAACCAAAGTCGGCTGTCAGCTGATTGGCATCTTTTCTTTTCTTTTTTTTTGCTTACCTGAGAGAAGAAAAAGAGAGATATAGAGGTCAAAAAGTTAAATACTTGATGCTAGTTGTTCTTTTCAGTGAGTTTATGTCACCCAAGCAGCAAATTAGCATCACTTCAACATATAAATTGTGAAGGAAATTTCAATCTTCTTCAAATACTAATTTAGACCCCAAAATTAATATGCTAAAAAAATCATCATAACATTATTAATCATTGTCATAACAGGTGTAGCACACCATTAAGGAACTGTGATGGGAACAAAATGACAAGATAGTCCAAGACAAAACTCATATCCCCACCACACATGAGGGAGCATATCCATCATGAAAGCTTGTATACAGTTTAATTCAAGGCATTTTTGATAGATTTTCTTACACTGCAATATTTTCATTGGCTGTATCAGCTATCTCTCAGCTGTTACCATCTCGACCATATGCAGGGTTACTTGAGCTTTTCCTAGCATGGCACTTCCAGCATTATAATATTCACCAAAGTGCAGCTTAGCAAAGAATAAATATTTTAAGAAACGGCAGATAAATTCTTTAAACACTTCACAATAATTTTGTGGTAGGATTGATGTCCATAAACAAACTACTGTCAACAGGCTAACTCCAAGTTTTACCAAATCCCTCATGAGTGCAAAGATTTGATGTTGAAAGATACAGGACCCTTTGGAACAGGAGTCACTGAAATAAAAAAAGGAGTTGTCACTAGTAATTTTTCAGATAATACAAAAAACCAAATCCATATAGGATTTTGCTTGTAGAAAAATCCAAATCAATATATTTGCAGCAAGTGATATTGAAGGAATATGATACTAAAGCAATCGGGCTAAAAGCGGCCATACAAGTATAATGATGCTTGGCAAAACTGCTGGTAATTAAATTAGGTCATCTCCTAGATATATGTTACATGAGCAAAACATAGCCAATAGCACTGGACATGAATACCTTGGTATCACGTTTTGATAAGATGGCCGATCATCCTGCAGCTTTTGGAAGTTGCTTCTAATGATGACATTTGCGCATCACAGTCATGGCTGTAGCTGAACCAGAAGGATCACCAGTTGGTCAAATCTCAGGATGAAATCTGCTGTTTCTTTAATGCCCTCAGTTGTCAAGCAACAACAATCGCTATGCACCTAATGACAACATACAAGTTGTAGAAATATCAATTGATATTCTCACATGCCTAATCGTAGTTGCCGAACCCTGAACAAAAGGACTACCCAGCTAACAAGCACAAGATTCATATCATGTAAAGTAGGTCTAAAAATGAACCGAGGGTTCCACAATATTAAAATTCAGACCAAGCATCAAATATAATACAAAAAAATATACCGGATGATATATGAGAAGAGTCTCCTGGACTCCAGTCGAAATCTACTGCTTTGAACATTAAATACTGCAACAATTATAGCTGGTTGTCAGAAGGTCTAAAGTCATTTCCCCTTTACCTCGTCAAAAGGCCACAAAACCCTATTTAAACTCTTGAATTCTCATGTGATCACCAACTCAAATAATCAGATGCAAAGTCAATGTACATAAGATCTCTTCCACTATGCATTAGGATTAAGCTCTAGAGGGCATGTATGCATATTACATATTAAAACCTAAAGAAAGAGGACCAATATGGGATCTATTTTCTGTTCTAAAAGAGTGATAATATCACACTATACACATATGGATAAACTTTTACAATGAGTTTATATACATATAGAAAGAGAGATGGTTTCAGATGGATGTTTTAAAAGTGAACTGGAAAAGTGCTAGTTATAGCATTAATATCCAAATCCCTTCACATTCAGAAAATCTTCCTATGCAAAAATGAAAAAACAATATGTCCCTCTTTCCCACCCAGCTGTCCTTGTTTCTTAGTTCCCTTCCTGTTTTGTCATCTTTTTCCTCTCTTCATCTTCAATTCACTTACCATAGAAAGCAAAATGCATATATGTGCCTTTGTTAGACACTATTCAGTTCCCAATTGAAAACCAGAACAGAAGATAATCTTATGAAATTAGAAACTGATTTATATATAGTGGAATAACTATAACAAACTTGTCACTTGTTCTCAATAAAATCATCTTAGTAGAGGAAAAAGTTCTGCTACTCAGATGACTTCTGGATTCTATAAAATTTGCTGCTTATAGTATCACTCCATAGCCACACATTGGGGAAAAAAGAGCTCCATCCTTGTTAGTGACATATTCATGAAGGAAATGCATTGGTACCAACTAAATAAGCTGTTTAATATGAAAAGATGCTGTTCATTATTTGACAATTTTAGCCAGACAATTAGTTTTCAAGCACAGTTAGACTCAAATGAAAACCCATTCTGATAAAAACAAAAGCCTAGTTATCCATCATCATGGAACCAGCCATTATTACACAGGCAATTGTAGCAGAACGACAGCAATTAACCAATAGTTCAGTTTCAAATGTGACAGTCTTTTAGAGTACAAGTTTTACACAACAGAAATTATAAAAATCAATCAACCCTTTTACGATTTAAGTTTATTGCACAGTGCTGCACATAACTACTCGTGGATATCTAAAACAGTGAATGCCAGGCTCAAGTCAACTTGGACAAAGCTAAGTTTACTGAATATCAGCATCTCAATGTTTTCAGATGTACTAATCAACTAATCAGACCTAGAAGTACCAAGCATAAATAAGATAACTGCCAAACAAGTAAGAGAAAAGCCAATGCAGGCAATGGAAATATCACAGTTGAAAGATGTAAACATGAAAATGTGGCAAACTCCACAACAGAACATACCATTGCACTTCTTCCAACTTAATAATGGTTTCCTTTTCTACAAATACTGGCGTGAGACTCGATTATTAGCAAAGGAATCACTGCAAAATATTACATTTTACTCCAGTGAAAAGCAAGATATACAGGTTACATCAAAAGAAAAGGTAAAAATCAAAGGAGCAATAAATTACTGAGTTAATTAAGGTAATAAGGTAAGTGCACGTCAACACACATCAAACAGACAAACACATGGATAACATGTCAGATGTTCCAAATCTAGAGCCTATTGCGAACTCTGGTCTGGCACTAAAATAACAGCCATCTGGCATCAAACTAGAAAATGAGCAAGACAAATAGGAAGTAGCAGCAGCAACACATTGTTAAGAAAGTTTTCTTTACTAGCATATGATGAGTAAGGAGGCAAATGCAATGACAACCAATCATGAAAGATTGTAAAAACAAGCTTGATAGCAGCATGACATCCTCTTCTAAATCCATTCTCTAGTTATGCAATATCATGAATGGAACACTAAATTCCTGTTGAGCCTTTCAAGAAATACGTTAGCCGAATTAAACCCACTAGAAAAATATATTGTATTTTAATGAAAAATCCAAATACACTGTTCCAATATGAAAGCACGAGTTTTAAAAATATCACATCACACCTTGCAGGAAGTTAGAAATAAGCAAACTATATCAAAGCATACGGCATCTTAAACTTTTTTTTTTATCTCAAACATTATCAGGGAAATTAATCTGAAAACAGTTCTATGAATTAAGCTGTCAGCAACAAGCATCAACAGCCCAATATTTAGTTTAAGGCGTCATTTTTCAGAAAGGCAAACATAAGGTTGCTAAACCCAATAACAAATATCATGATGCACAAATATTGGAAATTAATCACTAGAGTCCGAAAACCTAAAAAAAAGAGCCAATGACCAATATCTATTAATCAGCACTATTGCCAATCGACCAATCAAGTGGTAGAATGTCATCCTGAAAAATGTTCTGCGAAGAACAGAGTGCAATATCCTACACTGCAGTGCATGAGAAAAGAAAAAAAACAAAGAATAATGATCTCACATTTCAAGATTATGTCCAGTATCACTGTCTCAATATGCACTGCAGCAGTGAAGTTGTTCTTCAATCAGTTCGCCAACCACCAGAAATTTTATCCTCATCAACAATTATCATAGAGAAATTACTTCACCTTCCTGATATAAATTATCAAACGGAGGACAACAATGAATATAAGTTTAATTTAGTTACAAGGCAACTAAGAAAGTTTACATAAAATAAACACATGGTTACTATAAGACCTTTCACATCATAGGTCCACTAATATGGGTTAACAAAACTGCTGCATTAAACTACATTCAAAAGCCTAATGGAACAACTGGACTGCTTCAGTAATCATACCATGAGTCCTCAACTCAGTTGCTTGCTTTCAGCTAACTGAATCCTAACCTTCTCATTTATTTTGTTAAGACTAGTCTAATGCAACAATAAGCTCATTATGTTAAATAAATAACAGCTTAGCTGGTCTATCAAAGAAGGAACCTTTCTTAGTAGCTAAGACTTCAGCAAAAGCCTTCTGCAAAGCCCCCTTTGCAACTTTATATATTACTGCTGAGGTAGCCCCCTCCTCCGCAAACTTAATGGCATCACGACAAAGATCATTGCACCTCCAAGCCAAAGCTTTTCGAGAATTACTTTGACATAAACCACGATCTTCACAAGATAAACCATTACTCTTGGCATTCTTCGTCCATCTTCTTAAGATATAATCATCTGGAAGTGTAAGAACACTAACTACCATCAGCACTCCTAACACATGCCTACAGAGGATGCCTGAGAACTCAAACATGAAACAGCTACAGGTTATGTGCTTGTTGGAAGCATTATATGTGACCATGTATGCTTTACTGGCATCCTCAATTTTAGTCACCCGAAACATGATATCAACACCATCTGCAACTTTCTCCTTTAAAAAACCTGATGACCCTGCAAATTCCTCCTGAAATAAGTCGAATACGGATTTTGTGTAAACTTCTGATGCTTGTTTTTCCATTGGTGATGGAGTCTTTAAAACAGGCCTTGTGTGATTTGTATCAAAGTCTGCTTGTAGTTCCTTCTCATATTGCCCAGCCATAGCTTTATCAAACTGAGTAACTAGATCACGCAATGTAGTCGTTGTGATAGAGTGTCTCTGGAAAAATTTGTGCATGGTCTCCATTTTTGGAGTCCCAGAAAATTCCCCAAAGAATGTTCCTCTAAAGAACAAAGGAATCCATTTCTGCCGAATTGCATAGAGGGCTTGCATCCACATATTGTCCTCCAAATTATAAGTATCAATTAGTGACCTCCAACAGGAATCAAATTCTTCGACACTTTCACATTCATTCACACATCTCTTGAACTCGGCCTTAAATGAAGGATGTATCGAATAGACACCTGAAAGCTTATCCTTGCACTTGCTAAAAATGTCCCTCTTGCAGAACCTATGCCGAACATTCGGGAACACTTTGCTTGCAGCCACCGCCATGCACTCATTATAGGCAGTGACGAAAGACACTGGCCGACGTCCGCTCATCAAGCCAAGCCATGTCTCAAATAGCCAAGTGAAAGAAGCCTCACTCTCATCCGTCATAAATGCACAACCGAAGACAATAAGCTGCCTATGATGGTTCAATCCAGTAAAAGTTGCAAAAGGCACCATGCGCTTGTTCTTCTTACAGGTCATGTCGAAAACAACTGCATCACCAAAATAGCTATATGCCATCCTTGCTCGGGCGTCAGCCCAGAACACATTCGAGACACAATTATTCCGGTCAACTTGTATTGCATAAAAGAATGCAGGATTCTCTGCCTGCATCCGTTTGAAGTGCTCCAGGAGGCTCTGTGCCACGCCACCACCAGGACCTAGCCCACTCTGCTGTGGCTCTGTGGGGGGGGAGACAAGAAGCTCCCAAGGCTTCTTGGCCAGCTTCTTCTGAACAGCAGGCGATGGCTTAGAGATGACGCCGAGGGGATGGCAATGGTCAAGCACACACCTTGAGATGGCCCACCGGCCGTTCTCACGACGGTTGACCTGGAGCATGGCGTTGCAGCCCTCGCGGGAGGAGGTGCGGTTGCGGCGCTTCTTGGTGAGGTCGAAGGGGTCCTTCTTCGTCGGCCGGCCCTGCTTTGAGCACACGAAGCGCCTCATGATCACGGTGTCGTCGACCCGGGAGGTGAAGGACTTGCTGTTGCGAATCCGAAAGCCGACGCGCTCGGCGTAAGCGGAGTAGAAGGCCCTGGCAGCGTCCGGGGAGTCGAACTCCATTCCCATGGCTGGCTCATGGAGATCGCCACAGGGCACCTCGGCCGCGGCCTCCATTTCCACCGCGGCAGCGGCCACGAGCTCCCGCCCTTCTCCGGAGACCGGACAGTCTTCCGGCGGGTTAGCGAGGAGAACGGCGGTGGAATCGTGGCCCAGGGGGTCGACGGCGATGGCCTGGTCGAGATCACATTCCTGGGGTTGGATTTGGATCAGGGGTTCGAGCTCACCTTCTTGAGAGTTATCGAACTCCATGGAAGGGTTGAGAGTTCCGAGGCTCTCCATCAAGCTTCACAGCCACAAAAGCAATAATATCACCAAATCTCAGCCAAAGAAGACAGAGATTTGCGGAAGAATAGAGGATTCGACTCGGATCTGTACGCGGCTGCGCTCGATCTTGAAGAATTTTTGGGGAGTTCAATCTCCTTCCTGGTGGGTTTGGGGGCGTCGAAGAAACCCTAATTTGCTCGCCGAGACGGCCGCTGCGATTGCCTCCACCACGTGATCCGCCGTCTGGAGATAACTTATCCAGAGCCGGCGGATTAAGGGACCATCAGTGATCCGGAAACACAGCACCGTTCGATCCAAGCTTTCCGAGATGAACGGTTTTAACGCGATCAAGGTCATCGCTGGCGATCACCGTCGACAGCGTTCATTGACCGGCAAGATCGGACGGTGATGATGAGCCATATCTTTTTGGATTTTTTTTTTCAAGGTGAGAAAACTCTTTGACAATTAAGAATAAACCATAAATAAATTCTCCAAATCCCACATTCTATAATTATATTTTTTGTTTCTTTTTTTGTTTGCTCATCAATCTCCTATGTTCAATAAAGTTGGTCAAAAACTTCCTGCCAAATCCAAAAAAAAAAAAAAAGGAAAATTTCCTGCTTCTGTGTAAAACATCCACAATGAAAAATTTAAAGTATTTTAATAAGTAATATTGCTGTCTGTGTTATGGATTATAAAATTTTGGATTTTTTTTGGGAGAAATTAAAACTTGATCTACGTGCCATACATTCTATTGATATCAGGTAAACGTACAAAATAATATTTGTAATGCAAATACGCTTATATATGAGATAAGATATATTTACCTATGAAGTGTTCATCTAATCCTTTTGCACTTTCATCCACTACGTTTTTCCTACAATTCTGATGTTGATGAATTCCTGAAAAAAATTCTATGTTTTTAGGGTTTTTTTTTCTAAACAACATTCCTTTTTTATCTAATATTTGAAATATATTTTTCTTTTTTTCTATGAATCGATCTATAGGTAAATTGTTTCGATTAAAATACTGGTTATATTATATTATAGAATTTTTAGTAATTTTAAGAAAATTAAAACGTAGTACAAAAATATTATCACATATTTTTTATATATATTTTTAAATATTATATTTACATTATAATTTTTATTTATATTAATACTAAAAAATATGGTAATGTAGTATAAAAATATTATAACACAAAATTTTTTAACTATATTATAGTGCTTTTATAATATTAACATAGTGTGAAAACTGAACTGATTCATCCTATTAATCAATCCATAGAATAAATGAGGCAAAATATATAGGTATCTTGAGATATATATATATATATATATATATATATATATATATATATATAGGAGATTCCTATTTGTAATATTATTTTTATTATTTATAATCTCATTTTAAAAAATTGATATCTTCAAACAATCCCTTTACTAATAGATAAAAATATTTTCTTTCTTCACCTCGATGCTTCCCCTTTTTCCTCCTCTTCCTCTTCTTTTCTCTTCGAAGAACGATATCAAGGGAGCGATAATCAACGTCAAAAAAGGTTGACAATTGATGTCGAAGGAGATAAACAACGATAGCATTTTGCAGCTAATAATGTTGTGTAACATAGAAGGGAGCATCGATAAAGCACAAGGTGACAATCGTTGGAGTGGGGAGCATTGCCATTAAGGAATGTGAGCTCGGGGAATATAAACGATATGAAGCATGAGTTGGTGGGAGACAATTAGTGATATGAAGTGTAGGTTGAGAGGGCGACAATTGCAATAGGGAGCGTAAGGTAAAGGGGTATCAAATAGAAGGAAGTTGCAAGACGACGATCAACAATAGTTAGCATAGGGCTAAGTATGACAAGGAGCATGAGTTAGGGGATGACGATTAACGAAAATGAGCATGGAGCAAGGGAACGATAGGGAGAACGATTTATGAACAATGATCAGTAACAATGAGTGTGGGCTATGGGAAGGGGGAGGGGAATGTGAGTTGAGGGGAGACTTCGAGCACGATATGAACAATAATAGGAAGCATTGATTGTGGGGTGACAATTGATGCCAAGGAGCATAGGTTCGGGGAGCATTGATGGCAATACAGTGCGCAAGCAACGATCGAAAGGGTTGTGAGAAAAAAAAATCAAAATTAATAAGATTATAAATAATAAAATATTTGTTATTAAATTTTTTAAAGAGATTATGAATAGTAAAAGAGTTGACACAAGTTAAGAAAAAATAAAATAATAATATTGGTATAATTATGGTTGATTTTTTAAAAACAAAGATGTTCTCAAATAGATAGCCTCATATTGATTTTTTTTCAAAGTATATCTTCTAATTTCAAAACTAGCCACATCATCCCTCCTCTATCATCGATGCTATCGATTGCCTCACAAGATCCGTTGTCGCTCCTACCACTGCCCTGTGTCTTACATTGCCTCCCCTCCTCTTTGTATTGTCGAAGCTATCATCCCTCACGTCCTCTCCTTTCTTATACGAGGGCTACAAATAATGGTTTCAATAAGAAAGAGGTAAACTATTAAGTAAAAAATTGACGATCGATCCTCGTGCCCCCTCCTTCTTTGTCTGAGGATTGTAGACCATGACTTCGGTGGGATAAAGGGTGACAATAAAACAGAAGACGGATGACAACTTTCATACTTTTATCATTGTGTGATGGTTGGGAGTAATAGACTACAATGAGTCTAGTGGGCCAGACGGAGAAAATGGACGAAGGAGAGATAATTTAAATATTTTTTAATCAAAAGATATAAATTTTAAAAAAATTAAAATTTAAAAAATACTCATAATAAAGATATTTTATAGGGAAATCGAATCTTGCCGACCGACCGACCAACCGAGCGACCGACCGGACCCATCTCAATACCAGAAGAATCCAAAGCAAGCCGCCGTAATCCATGATGACATCTCTAAGGGAAAGCAATCGTCACCAGTTCTTGCCTCGGAGTTCTGTCTCGTTTCGTCGTCATGCGTATCGTGTCGAGAGAAGCCTTGGAGAAACCTTCGCTCCCACGTAGTTAAAAGTCGCCATGGACTCGCCTGCGCTCTTCCAGACAGCCATGGCGTCCGATTCCAAGGTACTGCTCTGTCGCCCCATTCCCAAAACTTCCTTTAGTTTTCCTTTACTGATCGGAACCATCTGCTCAACTCCCCGGCCTCCCAATCTCCTCACCACAATCCGGTTCTAATTTATCCTTTTTTGCTGGGTTCTTCAGGCGGTGGCGCGGCCGGCGAATCTCACTCTGTACTCCTACTGGTGGAGCTCATGCGCGCACCGAGTCCGCATCGCCCTCAATCTCAAAGGTTCATCCTTTTGCTACCAGACGCTTGCCACAAATTCGTTCTTTTGACGTTTTTTTGGCTGTTTGTATGTCTCACGATAGGGTTGGAGTACGAGTATAAGGCTGTGAATCTTTATAAAGGCGAACAATTCGATCCAGGTTAGTGAGTAATCCCCTTCTTCAGATTTCGCATCAGTTACTGTTCGATCAAAATGCTTCCTTCTTTATATTTCTGCGTATTTTCTTCCTTTCTTGCATTGATTCCTCTTGTTAAATTCTAGAATTCGAGAAGATTAATCCAGTTAAATTTGTTCCCGCACTGGTAGATGGGGATGTAGTGGTTGCTGATTCGTTTGCAATAATACTGGTGAGCAAAAACGTATTTCCTTTGACCTGATTGATCATGTTCGAAACTTAATTCTGAGTTCAAATATAAGCTGATCCCTTTCTTATAATCTTAAGCTTTTGGAAATACGTATATCTTTACGTCTTGGATATATGCTTGTTTTTGGTCCTCGGGTCTCGGTTAGTTGATGTTGTTTTCTTGATTTGTACAGTATTTAGAAGACAAGTATCCTCAACATCCTTTGCTGCCTCAAAACCTGAAAAAGAAAGCAGTCAACCTCCAGGTGAGCATGCTTGCCAGATGTTATTCCTCGAATGTGCATTTTGGTTTCAAATTATCATATGTTTCTATGTATTTTTGAGGTGGCAATCTAATTCGGATAATGCAAAACGAAGAATCATGTTGCTCTATTTTTGAGCAGTCATATTCTGAACCTAAAAAAGACATTTAAAAATTCCTAAAGCGAACTAGAGATTGGATATGACTGTCTTCATGTGCCCAGTGTTTTGACCTCTTACTCTGATAACAAATGGTGATAATGGTATGCTGTATTTATCTTAAAAAAAGTATGCAATTGATGTTGAATAATAGATATAGATGATTTGTTTTTATTGTTTTTACAGATTTAATGCCAGTTATTATAAAAGTGCATATATGCTTGTGTTATAGACACCTGGATTACCTCCTATCATTCTTCATTTTCATGCTATACCTCATTCTAATCTCTTTTTCAGATCTCATCTGATAGTGCAACTTCATAATTTACTCACAATTCATTGAGTTGTCAAATTTTAAGTGTCTACTCTTTCTTGTGAAGGCTAAGCTATGTTTTGAGTAGAGGCAAGACTCATAGGTACAACTTAAATATTTTTCTGTCCTTTGATGCATGTACTGCAAGAAATGTACTTTTAGTTGGGATATTCTTAGTTCATGTTCAAAGTTACTCTTGATTTGCAGATCCCAGTATAATGTGCTACGATCTTTTGTTTATACAGGTTGCTAGTATTGTCTGTTCAAGTATTCAACCACTTCAGAGGTTTTTTGAACAAGTAAAAAAGCTGTATCTACTTGTTCATTACTTCATTTGTTATGATGAGATTAGTGTTATGCATCTTCACAAGTTTCAATTACAAAATTCTGCTTATGAATTTGCAGCAATTTTTCGAGAAAAGAATCAGTTTGAATGAGAAACTGACATGTATGCAGCATCATGTCAATAAAGGATTTGCAGGTTGTCTTTACTCTTTAATAAAAACCTTTCATAACAGATTATAAGTGTTTCATTGGTAGCTTCCTAGAATGAGTGTGTTTTTTCTATAGACTCTTCATGCAAGCTAATGCTAGTTGCCAATAGCTATGGTGCATCATGTCAATAAAGGATTTGCAGGTTGTCTTTTTTACTCTATAAATACCTTATGTAACAGAGTACAAGTGTCTGATTGGTAGCTTGCTAGAATGACTGTGTTTTTTTTATAGACTCTTGGTGAAAACTAATGCTAGTTATCAATAGCTATGGTGCTTTGCACAACCAACTAGCAAGTCAGCAACCAACTCCAATGATTATACTAATGCCTTCGAAAGTGATCTGTATCAGCTACTATATTTAAATCATCACCAAATTAGTAGGTAATCTTCAGCAGGACTGCTAAAGCTGTCAGTAGTTTCTATTTAGCTTTTAGTTTCCATTATTTCTTGCTCATGGTAACAAATGATGTGTTTTATTTAAACAATGGTTCACCGAGAACAGAATTGGGCAAATGGACTGGTAGAAGGAAAATGGTTGCACATTAACTTTTATATAATATTTTCCATATATGATCTAGTAAAGCTCCGGAAACTACAAGCAAAAAAAGATAGTTGATTCTTGAGTGTTAAGCTTCTCTTGCAAAAGAGAAGAATTTGATCAGAAATAATAAAGAATAAATGTGAGAAATTGTTAACTATCACCCACTTATCATAACATCAAACAGATCAATCTGTAAGCCAGCTAATACACATAGCAGTGCTTACTAGCTGTACGCTCATAAATGGCTAACATTCTAAATTTCTAACTGTGTTGCACTCTTTAGAAAGATACTACACTCAAGACTTCAGCTTGCATTTTGAGAATGTTATTGTTGCTGATGTGCTTCTTCTATCATATTTGGGAGAATAATTTTCACACATCAGCTTCTTTGGAATTAAACTGAATATATATTCTTTAGCTGTATATGCAAAGCACCAAAAAAAATCAAAATGGAAACAAATGCCTCGAAGGTTACCAAAATCAAGTTCTGGTGCTAGATGTTCCTGCATGTTATTGCCTGATAATCTTTGTCACAGCTAGTTACTCAAGTTCGGTTATTATATTTTCTGACAGTATTAGTTCCTTTGGAAGCTGATCTTAAGTTTGTTTTTCTTCAGCAATCGAGAAACTCATAAAGGAGATTGCTGGCAAATATGCGACCGGAGATGAGGTCCAGCTGGTTAGTACGATAAAGCTCTGATTACATCCTTGTGATATAAAATTCAACAGATGCTTATTAAGTACAGGATGATCCTTCATATGCTGTCATTTAGATTTATGTGAATTAACCACTTTATTAGTCTATATATGTTTTGTGCCACCTTTGTCCAGCTTTGTGTTTTATAAATGCATGCATAGAAGCCAAAAAATGCATCCTGTGCATCTACCTGAGTTTTACAGGAGAGCAAACTAAAGCCGAGTGATGTTACATGTTCATTGTCATGTGCAGGCAGATGTGTTTCTGGCGCCCCAGATCTTTGCAGGAGTAGCACGGTACCAAATTGACATGGTAACTATGTTTTTAGCCTAATTGTATTAAGCTTATTGCTAGGTTTAGAATCATTTATATCTCATAATTGATTCCTAGAGGACTCCGACTTTTGGAGGCTATGGTTATGTACAGTTATTAAAATTTAGGCCACCTAAGATTATTTGATTCAAATCCTGTTTCTCGTCTTCAAGTCTTGCTCGGGAAGAATCCATTTTTGATCCTCTTATTTCATTTGTTCTTTTCCCCCTAAAGAGAACTGCAAGGATCTTTTCCCCAGGAATTTTTTACTAAGATGATAGAAATGAGAGCTACAAAAATGAAACATAAAAAGAAGTAGAAAATAAAACAAGAAAAATACAAAAAAAAAAAACAGAAAGGAAAGAAGAACTAGTTATGTATTTCTATAATAAGAGGGAGAACTCTGAACATCCACCAGCAACAAGAAATCCATGGTTCCCATTCCTGTCAGCATTAAGTTGTCTAGCCCTGTTCAACATTTGTGCTGAGATCTACAGTCTCATTATTGTCCCAGCTAATAAAAGGACACCATGCCATAATTAAGCCCAAGTGCATTTTATTTTCGTTCTCTCAGCATCCTATCCTTCCTCATGCATGTAACTGGTACATCGTCTGGCCTACACAACATTCTTAGTTTTTGGCATAATGAGCAAATTGACACTGATAGAATGAATGATCTCTGTCCTTGTTACCATGCTTACTTAAAACAAACCTTCTTAGTGTCAATCTTAGACAGTAAGCCGGCAGAAACAGTTAACCTTCATGTAAAAAGGATTTGGTCATGGAAGCACCTGATCCTATCCATCCTCATCTAAAAATATCCTTTAGCTACATCATTGGTAGTGAATTGAGAGCTTGAATTCTTATAGTGTCAATGAAATTTAACTGATAAATAGTTGGTCAAGAACCGCCGCCAATGGAAACAGAACTAGACTGTCTAAAATTCAACTTGAAGAAGTAGTGAAAATTCTCTCCGATCAATTTCCCATTCACCTTAATTAAGATGAACTCCGACAATAGAGAAATTCTCTCTGTAGAATATTTTCAGCATGGTGAAAACTTCCGAAGAGTAGAGACATTCATTACAATAATCCTGAAATGTAAATTCCATATGATGTCTTTCCAGAAAACCCTTTGATGACTGAATTAAGTGCTTTTTTTTTATGGAAATTTGTTTCATTACTCGCTCTCATTCATCAAAATCTTAAAATATTTATTATTTGATCTTCTTTTTGTTTTTGGGGTACAGTCGCTTCACCCGACACTAGCCAGGCTGAATGAAGCATATGCTGAGCTGCCTGCTTTTGAAGCAGCCCATCCTCGTCGGCAGCCAGATGCGCCTTCCACATCCTAACAATCACTCTGTTGTTAGAAGTACTTCTGAGGAATACCACGAACGAGAATAAAGCTACATGCTGTTGTGCTTTCTCTATTGTCTCTTATGATGTTCTTATAGCTGATGTGGTTGTTCATTGAAGACAAAGAGAACTTATGCCTGAAGAAGTTGAAGGTTGATATTTAAGATGCTAATAAATAGAAATAAACCCAGAATGTAAAGTTTGTCTCTCATATAAATCAAATCCAAGTGATGATGAAGATATCTGTAAACTTGTGATGTGTTAAACAGAAGTTTGAAAAACATCTAGCAAACTTGGATTGAAGTGTTCACAGAATGAAGCAAGTTTCAGGAGGCAAATTTTTACTGATGAAGCTCATGCAGCAACAACATATTGTTGAAGGCTGAGAAGTTCTTGATTCTCCAACCAACCAAGTTTTGGTTTCCAGATTACATTATTATTAAGATCATGAAGAATTACAGTCAAACATGATTTCTTTTTTGGTTGATGAGTTGGAAGGAAAATGACATCTTGAAAAAAAAAAATCATTCTTGAACTTTCAGTCATTGTGTCACAGATTCTTTTTTGTTATTACAAAGACACCATTGTCATTGTTATGATACCATGTAAATTATGTCATGGTTTATATTATCGGTCTATACCGATGTATTGCTCATATATTGGTACGATATGTATCGAGTTGTACTGAGCTGTATCAAATATATTGACATAGGACATTGGGGTGTATCATGTACTATCCATACCGAGCGGTATTCTTTGGTACGTTAAATATTAACTTGTATCATATACATCTCTTCAATAATATACTCTCCCGAGTGAATTTTTTTTGTTTAATTGTAATATGATAATTCATGATTTGTTTAAAATAAAGGTTCTCCAAAAAAACTAGAATAATCAGGCTCAAAGCGCTCTCCATTTTTAATGATGCATTACTTCATTATTTTACATTAGATAGTATAAGGACAGAGGAAATAGAAAAAAAAAAAAGAACTTTGTCCACCCATTTTCTCAAGCACTCACTTGATTTTTTTTATCATTGATGTAGTCAAATCATCTTTTTAGCAACTTTCCACCAAACTTGTGAATATTTATTAAAAAAGATACAATATTTAAATATAACTATATGAACTAATAAGTATGGTTCACCTTATCATATATTGACCAATTATTAATATGATACATACATACTGAACTATATCAAATCATATCGACATAACATATGGGGGCATACTGATGTATCGCACATATCGATCTTCTATCTAATTAGTATGTATTGCAATGATACATTATGGTATGACGAATTTTACTAATAAATTTATTAAAATAATAGATATTTGAAGAATGTTTGACAAAGAGGAAGGGGGAAGCATTACTTTGGTAAGATTTTATCAGTCCGACTAATAAAAGTCCTACTTTTGCTTTGTTCTTTAAATTGGAATGTGTCTATAGACTAATCATAGAAATATAACTTGTCTTGTAGTGTATGACAATGATAAATTGATTGCACACCAAATTAAGACTAATCACAGACATATAATTTGTCTTGTAGTGCATTACAATGATAAATTGATTGTAAGACCAAATTAAGACTTGTAATGAAGAATTCAATTGACTAAGTACTGTCCAATTGCCCCAAGTAAATCAGATGAAATCTGACTAGAATAATTACAAACAAAAATAATGTTGCCAGTTATAGTTGTAGGTGCAGTTGTTTGGATGCTTACATGTATATTTGCTAACTACATATATCATTAATATACAGGGGTTTTGTTGCAATCCACATGTTCCTAAATGCCTTTTAGGCAATCAACCCCCCCAAAAAAATGAAGGTTGGTTGTACAATGAATGATTCTTAAGCTAAGGTTTTCAATCTTCATCTAAAATCAGACTTTATTGTATGTGTAGGCATTAAACTGTCAGATGTATTTTTTGGTGTCTTTATAGAGAAACAAGTTGATGATTTTTTTTTTCTTTGCCAAGGAACACATTATTTTAATAAATAATAAGAATGCTTGCATTAAGCTTCAAGTCATAACAATAAAAATGCAAAATATAATCAATAATGAATCCAAGAACATTGATCCCACTGACTCCATCAAGTTTGCTCAACCAGTGGGCACATTGGACCATAGGAAAGGGGAAGGCACTATTTATGTTCATGCCAAAACTTCTACAGGTGATGATGATATTATTAGACCAACATTTCTATGAACAGTAAATGTATGCATCAGGAAATAAAAGACAAGGCAGCAGGCAATAGCTACAGATGAGGACAGGCTACTTTGCTATCTTTAAGAAGCAGTCTCTTTAGCACCACTAGCAGCCTGCATGCTTTCTCAATGTGATCAACTTTAGTTCTTGGTGAATTGTCTTGGGATAATTTATGTGAAGGACTGATGATGAGAAGGGGAAAAGTTCACCAACCTTTCACAACAACCATTAAAAGTTCTATAAAATTCTTGTAAAAAAAAATAAATAAAAACTTACTTAATGCTCCTTCTGCCCTCCTTGTAGATTTCAACATTTATCCAATGGCCACATTTCTTTAACATGTCTCTGCTACTACATGCTGGAAGCAGATGGCTATATGGAATACTGCAAATCCATTAGGATTTTGGTTCCATCTTTTTATTTTTTTCAACCTTGATTTTCCTGGGTCTTCACCCATCAATTTTCATTGTTTCAGTACTATTTATAGTATTTTTAACTTAATTATATATTGGAAGTAGGTGATGTGTGGAATTAGTTTATTAGGAACTGATGAATTGCAACAAATATTGGACATGATGAGAAGTGTGAGCAAAAAAAAAAAAAAAAAAAGCTACCATGAATGAGGCTAACCCGCTAAAGAATTTCCTTTTTACCTAAATTTTTCCTGATCTTCAGTTATTTTTATATGTTCAATTTGTATGAGATTAGTGAAATTAATTTATAAATGCTTAATTAATTATCACAAATGTTGGATATGATGAGAAGTGTGAATACAAAATAATATGAGGAAAAAGACCCGATATCGAGATATCATTACTAGGTTTGATTTCAAGTGATCTTAATCTCTTTCTAATCGGAGTATTATTATTAATTTAAACTTAACTGTTTTGAATCCATGGTTCAGGTTCATCAAGCTAATGGTTACTCATTAAATCAGAATGCTAATATTTTTTTTATAAAATTAATGCATCATTAAAAAAAAAAAAGAGACTGATATCAGATGATAGGACTGGCAACTGTCTATGTGAGACTAATGAGGAAGAGGATCCTGCTCACTCTGGTACCTGGAATGGCCTTCTTTCCTTGTCTTAAATGAGTGAGTTAGGGATATACTGCTAATGATGTTGATGTTTCTTGGATTGGTGCAGAAATGATGTGATTGCAAAATGGACAGGGAAAATCCTGAAAAGTCTACTGTTCTGTTGCTACAGATTGGTGAAGGGCAGTTGTTTCTTCTGGAGAGATGTTGAGAAGGAGCAAATCTTTGAATAGTTTCAACATCATTATGTTAGTGGTCAATTGCTAGTTGATAAAGATTAGTTATAAGATAAGGTCCACCAGCATTCATCATAGTCAAACTCAAAGTGAACATTCTCCCTTAACCAGATAAATGGCCATGGAGTTATCTAAAAATAATGTCTAGAATCAGTCAATGAGTCACCATCATTCTTGACTCCATGTATTACCAAATTGAGAAACCCATAACTTGAAGACATACTAAAATGTTGCAGCTGAATCAGTGCAGTGGTGGTCATGCTGAGTCTCCACAGGAAGCCATCCAAGCAACAAGTTATTCTATGTTTAGCTTGGCAACATGTCTTGCACACAAGTATGGGGGCTTAGAATTGGTTCTTTGGAGTCTGTAATGGAAGAGGGGCATCCATGATACTGATTCTTGGGATAGAATCAGTCAATGAGTCAACATCATTCTTGACAAAGAAAGACATAACTCGAAGCCATATTAAATGTTCCAGCTGAATGAGTGCAGTGGTAGTCATGCTGAGTCTCCATAGGAAGCCATCCAAGCAACAAGTTATTCTATGTTTAGCTTGGCAACATGTCTTCCACACAAGTTTGGGAGCTTAGAATTGGATCTTTGGAGTCTGAAGGGGTGGGGTGGGTTTCCATGGTATTAATCTCCATATTGGTGGTTTTAAGGCCTTCTTCTTCTTCTTCTTCCAGAAAGTGTAAAGGATTATAGGCTTTCTTTCAGAGTTCAGTTGAACCATGGAGTGTGGTTCTTGTCTTCATGGTGTGGTACTGGGCTGTCTAGTTTGCTTGCTGATCCTTGCCCTTGGGACTTTGTTCACTTCAGCAGATACACTTCCTAGTGAAGGTGAGGGCTCATGTTGTTTTCCTTAATGATTCTGACCTTAGCTAGAAATTATGCAACTTCAACTTTAGCCAACATGCACATAGGAGTGATCATTTTTGTTATGGGAAATCCAAGATCTTGTCTCCCCATTTAATGTTCAACCTGTTTCTGCATCAAGTTAAACTGTAGTGAGATTTCTTCAGAGAAGCACAATCTATAAGGAGACTTTAAAACCATCAATCCAATCATATTACTTTCATTCAAAACCAGCAAACAGAAATATGGAAACTTGGATGGAATTTGTTCCTTTTGTCATCATACATATCAGTTTCTGGGTACTGATTGCAGTACCAAAAATTATCAAGAACCCTTATTGTGTTCTGTTTATTTATAGATGGTAACAATAAGAATAACCAGTCCCTTTTGCATTTTTGTAAATTTTTGCATAGCTGTTGCTCTGCATGGTGTGGCTAGTAATTGGCAGAACATTCCAAGCAACTGGGCTGGTGAGGATCCTTGCGGCGACAACTGGCAGGGAGTCAAATGTTCAAATTCTCATATAACTTCAATGTCAGTTCCAAGAATATGTTTCTTCAAGTATTTCAAGATTATTGCAACATCAATTATTTAACTTGCAAACTTCAATTGGAATTATTGTGCATCAGAATGTTATCAAACTTGGGCATAAGCGGGATTCTGTCCGAAGAAATTGACGGTCTGCGGGAGTTGGTTCATTTGTAAGTTTTCTCAATGATTCTATTTTTATCAACCAACGGTATAAGCTCAAATATCTATTAACTGGGCTTACATGTTGCTCTTTT
Source organism: Ensete glaucum (assembly GCA_021527575.1). Taxonomy (NCBI): domain Eukaryota; kingdom Viridiplantae; phylum Streptophyta; class Magnoliopsida; order Zingiberales; family Musaceae; genus Ensete; species Ensete glaucum. The sequence continues at coordinate 28,900,787 of CM038554.1, forward strand.
AGTTAGTGAAGTTACAGTCTTTGGATTGAGGTTGTGATGCATCAAGTGTACCATTAATGTTTCTGCATTGTTCAATTAAGCTTCCTATTTCTTGTGATAATTCTCATGTGTTCTGATTAGGCATTTTACCCGCAGGGAACTGTCGTATAATGAAGGTTTGAATGGACCGATCCCCCATTCCATTGGGAATTTGGTGAAATTGCAAAAACTGTAAGTTTATGGATTCCAAGTTGATCATCGAGTAGTCGCAGAATGTTCACTAAGCGCGACAGCAGCAAAGAACTGAAACTTTCTTGTTCACTTTTTCTCTCCAGAATCCTTGTTGGTTGCAGATTTAGTGGTAACATTCCAGCAGAACTTGGAAGGCTATCGAGTCTATCGTATTTGTAAGATCTGCATCTCCCTTAAAAGTTCACTGTCTTGCATGATTTAATCCTGGAAGGGCCACATTTTGTCACAGTCTTATACACATTCATAAATACTATGAATTTTCATTTCCTGTAGAACTTGTCATAACTATATGATTCTTAGATTGACATCTGACTCTGAAAGATGTATGATTAACTTTCACCTTTGTCATTGAAGTTTGGTCTTCAAGAACTATAAACATTTGGAAACAGTTCGACATCGATAGTTCTGTTGTGTGCCAATTAATAGTTCTTTCTAATTGTTAATGCACTAGTAAGTGGATTGCTCTCTATCTATACAGATCTCTGAACTCCAACCAATTACATCGACCAATTCCCGGTGCTCTCGGTAATTTGTCATCAGTGAGCTGGCTGGATATTACTGATACTAAGATTTCCGGATCGATCCCTGTCTCTGATGGCACAAATCTTGGTTTGGATATGTTAACTAACTGCCAGCACTTGTGTGTGACTGTGTTCCTTTACCACTTGAGATTTTTAGATAATTTATTTCATGAGCCTGTGGTTATCTAAATGATGAATTTGTTTCCAAGTTTCAGCCATTTTGGCAGTAACAGCCTCTCTGGGCCAATTCCACCCAGTCTCTTCCATTCAGAAATGAAACTGCTACATGTGTAAGAAACTGAATCCCTTATCAAACTCTGTCATCTATGGTCTGAGGTTTTGGTGATACATTGATTACAAATTGCTATGTAGGGAGGACTTCAGAAGAAGATAAATCTGAATTACTTGTTTTTCGATATACTAAGGTTATTCTTTGATCAGGATTTTAGATAACAATAATTTATGGAAGCATCCCAACAACTCTAGGATTGGTGATATCTCTGGAAGCTGTGTAAGCAAAGCTGAAGATAAAGCTGTAATTGACACTGAATGCTGCATCACTGATGGTACTTTTTTGTGATGTTTGATTCAGGCGGCTCGACGGGAATGAACTCAGTGGAAATGTGCCTCCAAACCTCAACAACCTTACAAGATTGGTAGACCAGTGAGTGTAGTTGAATTATTCAAGAAACTATTTCAACTTCAATTACTCTCAGGAACATGATCACTTCTTGGTTGCAGGCGCCTGTCAAATAACCAACTTACAGGTCCCTTGCCAAATCTAACTGGAATGGATGGACTAACATATTTGTAAGCATTCAAAGAAAAAAATATATATTTCTATATGGTTAACAATTTTTTATAGATTTATTGCCAATGTAAATCACGATTAGCTTCATTTAAGCCATCCGACACTTGACCAGCTGTGGATTCAAGTTCAACAAGCAAACATTTGGACCGGAATATTATTTTCGTGTCGTGACATATATATATTTGCTTTATTTAAATTCTTTTCAAATAGTTTATCTAATATCTGGCTGGTTTCTGGTGTCACTTCCTGATCAAACCTTTGGCTGTTTCATAATTATTCACTGTCCACTAACCAGATTGATTCTTGAGCAGGGACATGAGTAACAACAGTTTTGAAGAATCAGAAGTTCCATCCTGGTTTTCAACCTCTCCATCATTGACAACAATGTAACTCTCCCTCTCTCTTTCTCTTCTCCCTTTTAACATTTTGTGTCTATAGTGTGTGTGTGTGTGTGTGTGTGTTTCTCTTTAGCCATCCAAACTCAATAAAGATTGGAAGGTCAACATTAGATAAATCAGAGCTCATCCAAATTATGGAAAAGAAAGGATATCATATTGTCAGATAAAATTCAAGTGAAGTTTTTCATTAGTTGGAATTGGAGATTGTAACCAATGCTGTAGTAGATAAGTCAAGCCAACACATGCATGCACAAAACAAGTCCATTGGAGATCACAGATCATTAATTTAATCCATTTGTCTTTCAAATTCAAGAATCCTTTATTAAGCAAGCTGGGGTCTGAATCATGATATCCTTGTCACAGAATCCTGGAGTACTTGTCCATTTCAGGGAAGATACCAACATCTCTATTTGACTTCTCGCCGTTGCAGACTGGGTGAGTGTACTTTTATAAGCAACATTTTTGTGATTAAATGTCAGAAATAAATATGTGGCTGCACAAAATTCTCGAACTGATGCTTCAGATGGTTGATGCAGGAGGCTTAGAAACAATCGCTTCAATGGCACTCTCGACCTCGGCGACCAAATCAGCAGCCAGCTTTCACTTGTTGATTTGCAGCACAATAATATTCAGAAGATAAACACTGGAAATTACTCTCAAGAGCTAATGTTGGATCCTGCCATTATCTTTGCTTGACTTCATTTTGCTGGCCTTGTTTAACATGAGATAGGATCATAATTCTTCAGCTAATTATTGCTCTTACACTATGACTCCATACCTGCAGACTTGTCGACAATCCATATTTGTGAGGAAGGAGATTCAGAAAGCAAGTATTGCACAATCCAACAGATATCCAGTGATGCCATGTACTCCACCCCAACAGCCAACTGCGGAAACAGTTTGTGTCCTCCGTATCAGGATATGGACTCCCATTGCACTTGTACATACCCATATAGGGGAACTATTTATTTTTGGCTCCAAACTTTCTCGGACATTAAGAATTCATCACACTACGTTTCTTCTTTATACAAGGGATGTCTGGAATATCAAGTTCCTGTCAGCTCAGTTTCTGTCCCAAGACCGCATATGAATGATAACCGTGATCTTCAGATTGATTTGGAGTTCTTTCCAGCTAGAAAAGTTTATTTTGATGTATCTGAGGTTTTCCTTATCTCATCTTTGTTCAACAATCAGAACTTTACTGTTCCACCTGAATTCGGGCCCTATCATTTCAGAGGACAACAATATATATTTCAAGGTAACTGCAGATATAACATAAAGCTGATTTCCTCCCAATTGTTACATCCAACAAATTTAGGACTTGCATAAGTAGTTTCTAAAGAAAAAAAATTCTATGTTCCTAGTATCCTCTTCAGGAACAGTACCAGGTAATTGTTCTTTTATCAGCAATAATATGTTTGGTCATTCTTCACAAGAAGAGAAAGGCTAAGGAGGCTGCTTCACGATTTCGATTTTCTGGTAAGATCATTCCTCAGATGGACCATGGCATGCATTTTGAGCAAACTTTCCATGAATTATGTTTTATGTAAATCAACACTAGCAATATGTAAACTACTGAGCCTTTGACAGGATTGTGGAATCTCAGCACAAGTAGCAGTAGCATTCCACAGCTGACAGGGCCAAGAATTTTCTCATTTGAAGAGATAAGGAAATGCACCAAGAACTTCGAGGATTGTATCGGAAGTGGTGCTTATGGAAGGGTCTCTCCGCTCCCTTTTTCCATCTCTCGCTCTCATATTTTGGAAGTAAACATGCAGTTTGATATCGTGAATCATATTTCATTTACTGATTGAAGATCCTAGACGCAATGACGTTGATAAAAAAATTTCAGATGGTCTGCGACCCGAAGGTCCTATACAAAAATTATCAACTCCATATGTCGGATTCGAATGAATTTATCACTCATGTGAGTGTTAAATCTAAGCTGAAAGCACCTAACATAATCAGAAGATGCCTCTATCATTCTTTTTATCTGAAATATGTTGGATTTAGCACTTCATTACAAGGTAGGAAACCTAAGGATCAATCCTTTTACTGCTGCTTCAGTGGGAATGAAGATATGGTGTAAACATGCATGTTAGACTACTTAAGCCAAAATGGTGCTGAATGAAGTGATTCTTGAAATCTTTTACCTGTTAGAGACACTTTAGTGAAGCAACTGCTGATCACCTAGATTTTGTTTTCCGAAAGTTGCATTGTATTTTTCCTACACAACACAGTTTAGATCAAGAGATCAACCTCAGCTTCAGATTACTGGTGGTTACTTCTGTAGGTATACCGAGGAGTATTAGCTGATGGACAAGTCGTTGCCGTCAAAAGAGCTCAGCAGGGATCAGCTCAAGGTAATCAGGAGTTCAAAGCAGAGATTGAGATGCTGAGCAGGGTGCACCACAAAAACTTGGTCAGTCTTGTTGGGTTGTGCATCGACCACAATGAGCAAATGGTGGTGTATGAGTATGTTCCAAATGGCACTCTCAGAGAAAGTCTATCAGGTACTTGCAATCTCCATGCATCAATTAGATTCTTATCTGTTCTTCAGTCCTTGTTTCAGTTCATTCTTTTCTCCAAGCAATATCTCTTCCTTGAATTGGGCATGTCTTAGTGTTCAGTAGATGAGATCACAATCTTGAAAAGGTCTTGTGCAATTGAATTAATCATGAAACCCAGTTGGCTCATCATTGAACTTTATTTCATATTCCTAGTTTTTCTTCACAGATAGAAAGAATTGATTCCTCTTTTGTGGTGTGGTGTGCAGGTAAGTCTGGAATACGTTTGGATTGGAAATGGAGGCTTCGAGTTGCCCATGGTGCAGCCAGTGGCCTCGCCTATCTGCACGAGCTCGCAGACCCCCCCATCATTCACAGAGACATCAACTCCAACAACATCCTTCTCGATCATCGTCTCAACGCAAAAGTCTCCGACTTCGGTCTCTCCAGAACATTGTTTGATGACACCAAACCCTACATCACCACGCAAGTCAGAGGCACAGTGGTGAGTACACACATCGCAGAGGAAAAGTTCTGCAAGTTGCATCCACTGAACACCCACATCCTCCTCATCGCAGGGCTACTTGGATCCCGAATACTACATGACGCAGCAGTTGACGGAGAAGAGCGACGTCTACAGCTTCGGCGTTCTACTGCTGGAGCTGGCGACCGCAAGAAAGCCATTAGAAGAAGGACAGTACGTTGTGAGACAGGTGAAGGATGCTATAGACAAGCAGAAGAACCTGTGGAATCTTGATGAGCTTCTCGATCCGACGATTGCTACCGTCAACCCCTTTCGTGGGTCGGAAAGCTTCATCGACTTGGCAATGAAGTGCGTGGAGGATGCAAGCCGAGACCGGCCTTCGATGAGCGAGGTGGTGAAGGAGATCGAGAACATCATGCAGGTGGCCGATGTAAACTCCACTGCGGAGTCTGGATCGACTTCTCCACGCTTTGCACGCAAGAGTGGGGGATTTCCAGGCACTGGTGAAGCTTTGGAGTACAGAAGCGGTCCATTTGGAGAGACAAGAGCTTGATGTCGTTGACCTTTAAGACCCTAAGTACTGATTGAGATCGTGTGTTATGTGCATTCTTCTTTGGTCTTGTTGAAGACGAGGCAATCATAGGAAAGGAAGAAAGCCATGAACAGCTGACATATATAACAGCTGTTATATATAACAAAAGTATACACGGGACTCGAAGAGCGTTAAAAAAAAACCCGGTTCGATTACAACTGAAGCAGTGGGTCATTATTATAGTTCTACGTGGAACGGTCTGCTGAGTCGGGGGAAGGAGGACCGAACCGGATTAATTTAGATCAGAACCGGCGCGGCTGAGAAGACGAAGCCCGTGAACCGAACCGGCGTCACCACGGGCGTCCACCGCTGCGGCCCCACCTCCAGAGTCCAACCGCGGTGGCCCCCACCACCGACCTCGACCTCGGCCTCGGTGACCGCCTGCGCCGCCACCACGAAAACCCTCTCTCCGGCGCAGCTCACGGCCGCCGCGGCGCACGGCCTCATCCCTCCCGGCAGCGGGGCCACCTCCCTCCACCCCTTCCCGCTCCCTCGTACTCCCTCACCCCACCGACTCCACCGCCGCCCCCAGGCTCCACGTCCCGCCCCGGACACCCACACGCAGGGCGCGCCGCCCGCCTCCCCAGCCCCTCCTCCCTCGTCCACGTCCCCGCTTCCGCGTCGTACCACTCCGCCGCCCCCCCGAATCGGCCCTGCCCCTCCGTCCCGTACCCGCTCACCGCCCAGAACCGCCCCCGCCGCCACCCCTGGCACTCGTCCCGCTCCTCCCGCATCTCCGGCAGCGGTGACCACGCGTCCGCCGCCGGATCGTACGACTCCGCCGACCGCAGCGCGTTCTTCTGCCCGTCGTGGCCCCCGGCTACGTACACCCGCCCATCCACCGTCGCGCACGCGAAGAAGCTCCTCTCCGCCTTCATCGCCGCCCCGCGACGCCACCCGCCCGTCGCCAGGTCCAGCACCCGGACCTCCGCCGTCGGTTCCAAGCTCGCTCGGTCCCAGCCCCCCAGCAGCACCACCTCCCTCCCCACCGCCGCGACCTGCGCGAAGAGCGGCACCGGTTCTGGCGTCACCACCCGGTGCCACGACCCGAGCGTCGCATTGTAGGCGCTAAGCCCATACACCGGCGGCCGGCAAGCGGCGGCCCCACCCTTACTCTCCTCCTCCCCCTCGTCAGAACCGCGGCCCTTGTCGACGGGGACTACGGCCTGGATGAGGAAGATCAGGTCCTCCGCCACTCGGATGCGCTCCCTGTGGCGGTGGAAGGAGGGGGCGGTGACCAGATCGCGCCAGCGGGGACAGACGAGTCGGAGACCCGGGTGGAATCGGAGCGGGACTCGGGCGAGGCAATCCAATGCTATGTCATCCGGCAAACCCGGTATCAAAGCCTCGTAACACTCCTCTCCCTCCATCCCTCTTCCTCTCTTCTCTCTTCCTCTCATCCTACAGCTTCTCTCTCGCTATGCTCTACTCATTTATGGAGCTTTTCTTCTCATCCTCTCATTCATGAATACTGTTGCCAGTGAATGGTAAACTTGTGATGCAAGGATGGGGTTGGGGGAGGAGGTTTAAGTAGAGAGGGAGCAAGTGTTTGATGATTTCATTTCATATGGATCTGTATATTTGTGGTTCATGGGGCATGATAGTAGGGACCCATAATTGTAGAGATGCTACCATTACCAGTTGCAAAAATTCCATAATACATAGGAATAATTTTTTTTTTTTTGTATTTAAGGATCTTGGGGCAAGTAAGATGAGGGACAATCAATTAATGATAGGAGAGGAATCATCATCCATGGAATTTTTTTTATGGTTACTTTGTATGACTCAATGTTTTGGGGCCATGTGTGAGGTGTGTGGGACAATCAGTGCTAGATCTTTTGGGTATTGGAAAGAGCAATCACATGTGATTTGGATGGATATGTAGATAGAGATGATAGGACAATGGATTGGTTATTTTAGCTTGGAAGGAACTGCCAGAGATTTCCAGAAGCAATTAGGGAGTGGTGACTCTGATCATTATAATCCTGAGGTGGAAGAAAAAATTTTAAATTCTATTGCTTCTTTTGTTTTCAAGCTATAGAAGACTCTCAAGTCATTGAAACGGTGAGGCTCGATGGGTCATGGAGATCATGAGATGAGATCTTCATCTTCTGTGCCGTATCGAGTTGTTTGTCTTGGGGTCAACTGGTGGAGTTTGGCTGAGTGATGCCACTTATGTTGCCTGTTGCTTTGCTGCATTGCATTATAGAACAGTAAGAGCAGGTTTCAGAGGTTGTCAATTTTAGGAGGAAAAGGAGCTTCATCTGGAAGCATTGCCTCTTTTTGACAGAAGAGTGATAGTGACTCCATCTTGGAGAAGTTCTAGAACATCAATGCAACTGCACTTCATAGAAAAATGTAATCAAAATGGCGGGTTTGATGATCTTGAGTTGAGAAACATAATAAAAGGTCAAATAAGTCCAACTTCACAGTTGACACACTCAAAATTCACCATTTCGGTTATGATGTTTTGCTTCTTGTGATTAACTCTCTGACCACTGGTTATTTTCTGAATGAAAACTTAGTTATTTTAATCCCTTATGCCAAATGCAGATAGTGATCCATACTCGAGCATCATTAAAAGCATGCTAATTGTCATCCATCGTTGAATACACTTGTGCATATCCTGTGAGATGTGGTTTTAGATTCTTGATTTACCTGGTTAACATGTCGTCATCAGAAATCTTAGATTGAAATGTTTAATGAATCCTACTTTTTCCATGTGTTCATTTAAGCTCAGATCATATTAGCACTATGCCGAACATGTCGAGGAAGAAGATGAAAATAATTGGGCTCGGATTCAATTAGCTCCTTCAAAAATTCTATCTTGCTACACTTAATATCCTGAATAGTTGAATGTTCGTACCGGTAGATGGTTTTAGCAAATTTTCTGCTCATATGTAGCATTTAACTGCTATTGTCTATTAAAAGATGCCATGGAAATTTCAGTATTGTCCATAGAATATTCGGTTTAAGTTGATCTAATCACCATTAATTTTGCTCTAATACCTCTGCTGGCTTAAAATTTCAGTATTTGATCTACCTTCCATTTTGAGCTGTGCTGATAAAACTGGTTTTGCTAGTGTTATATAAATAGTTTAGCTAACATGGAATTATATGCTTAGTTTGCAGGGTTTTGATACTTCTGGGCTACCAGTTCTCATCAAGAGATGGTTTCCATCTCAACAAAGATAAAAATAATGTTGTCAGAAAGGTGTGCCAGTTCTTGATTTTTTCTTTGGCATAGAGTTCCCTCTGCCAAAACAAATGCAAACAAATAGACACGCTACAAGTTCTGAAAGTAGCAAGTATCAGAAATGAGTTTACCACCATGCTCGAGAAGAGCTTTCAAGAAATTGGCTAAAAGACTTCAAGCTTTTGTTCTACTACAGTACTACATGTCAAACTTTGTACAATATGCAAGTGTTTGATACCCATGCAGAAGCTCTCAAGTACAAGACTGGGACTTGGACAAGACCTCATCAATCCTTATCCTTTCAGATAAGGAAAGTGCTCTAATCTGGTCCCCGGTCCCAAATAATTTATAAAGATCTTTGTATTTTTCTCACAACTTTAGAGCACATCTCACTGCTAGTGTGCTGTCTGACAAAGCCAGTCTTTGACTACAATTCTGAAGCAAGATGAAAATGGATGACAGTGGGTCTGGATAAGTCGAGCCTGTCTGCAACAGATTAGTGTTCAGATTCATGTTAAAACAGCATTTGTTGCAGGAAGATCTCAACTCAGTACCCTCAAATCGGATGAAAAATTACCTCGGAATCACACCAATGAAGAGCCACCCTCTTCATGCAATGCAAAATATAAAAGAGACATAATCAAAGCACAATATGGTCTTTGTCATTTTTTTTGGTAAATCAGTGATCAAATTCTGGATTTTAGAAACACAACCACTTTGACAGCCACAAGTTCTAAGGTATCATTGTCCTTGTGCTGTATGTGCTTGTTTCAATTCTTCTAGAAGCTTTTGGTAGTGGTGCTAGGGGCCAGATCATCCAAGTAGGAGGCTCATTCATTATAGGTGATAGTTACCCTGACAACAGCAATACTGACTTTGCTGGAAAAAGACATCCTTTCTCTTCTCTTCCTCAGCTTTTGAGATACTACTGTATTTAGTGCCCCATCTTCCACTGGAAGGGAGCAAATGAGTGAGAGGAAGAGGACACCAGGAGAGGTTCATGCATGACATCAATTTTCAGAAGATTTCCTTGGGAAAGTGGACAAAGAGTCTGACAGCAGACAACATGAATTCACTTGCCCACTTGTTTTTCTAGAAGGCTTGATGGATGAAATGCTCTTAATTGTGAACTGTGGTATAACTTTGCTGAACTAATTTGCTCTCCTTTGGCAAGTTGGTAAAGGTCATCAGTAACTTAGGCCAAAGAAGGATTCAGAACTAATTCAGGAAACTTGATGAATTCCGGGCATAGACTGATACTTCCATGTCCATAATTTGCTCTTCTCTAGCAAGTTGGTAAAGTTCATCAGTAACTTAGGCAAAAGAAGAATTCAGTATCTTAGCAAGTTGGTAAAGGTCTGAACTAATTTGCTCTGCTTGAGCAAGTTGGTAAGGTTCATCAGTAACGTCGGCAAAAGAAGAGTTCAGAACTAATTCAAGAAACTTACTGAATTTGTTGATGGTTCCGATAATGGCACTCCACGAATAGACTGATACTTCCATGTCCATAATGCAGTCTCAAATATTTGCCAAAATAAGGACTTGCTTATTATTTCTGCTTGATCTGTTACATTTGATTGTTCATATATAGACCAAGACTTTTATGTGGCTTCTGCAGTATTAAATGGTCAACCACAAAATTTCTATTTGTGTGATATCTTATATTCGCTCTTCCTTTTTATTAGATGAAAGGCTTGTTATGATTTAGCAAATTTCTGAATGACTACTTGTTATTACTTTGAATGAATGAGCAACTGGAAATTGAAAAAAAAAAAGAAAAAGCGATGCAAAATCGACAGATATATCATTCGGGTTCTATGTTTGGATCTATCATAGCCATGTAGAATATAAAATAGTGTAAAAAAAGAAAAAACAAATTCTATGAGGCAGCACTGATAAAGCAAAAGGCTTAGCTAATGATATATTGTTCTGTAGGTAACAAAGCAAGCACTGATTGATTAAGGGGTCTCAATCAAAGAGATAACAAACATCTTACATAGAGCAAAATCTGGAACCACAGAAAAGCAAAAGGCCTAGCTAATGATATATTGTTCTGTAGGTCCATGATTGTTCTATTTGCATATTAATTTATATCAGCTTTATTTCATTATGTTCATTCATCATCAAGTGACTTATAGAGTCTTGATCATTTGGGTAACAGGAGCACATATCTCCCTACTTGTAATTTTGAATGCAATCAAATAAATTAATCGATTGGTCGATGGACAACTTTCAGTAAATTGCATGCAGTCAAATATAGATCTTGAAAGTAACATCCATTTACCTTATCTGAAAAAGCTCAATTGTCTAGGCATCATAAGATTCTTCTGTTTCAATTCAATGAGCTTTTAAAGAAGAGAACTACCAGATCATCTTTTTATAGCTTTTACAGAATGATCTTCTATCTTTGCCAAAATCTAGCACTTGTCTTAAAGTCTCTTCTACTTTGCTTAGGTTCTGTAAACTCTCTCTCAGTTGCATTCTCTTTTCCTGTGGTTCAGAAGAACACAGAAGCTCTGCCAGATTGAAGCCCCAGGTTACAAGCTTCCAGGCTCAAGGTCAGGAAAACCCACTTGGATCATGGAGGACTGATCCAAGCAAAGCAGATCTTTTGTGCTTACAGCAAAAATTATTGTGAATTGAGTGTTGCTGTCTACCCTTCAGTTAATCTTGCTGCTGCTGGGCATCCTCATCAGGGCCCTCAATGACAAGGGCTTGACTCAACATCAACCTGTCCAGTCTCATCTGCACCAGCAAATTAATCATGCAGCAGAATCATAAAATAATGCTGGTCTTATCCTCCATATAAGATACAGTTGGGAAATTATTTGATGTGTTCACAACATCCTGCTAAGGATGGATGTTAAGCAATAGGGAAGGCCACCATTACTGACATTTTAGTTATGATCCCATGACCCCTTTGTCTATTAATGATGAATCAACAGCAGATAGTTCCAACTGCTCTCAGTTTCTCTTTCTTAGGATTAAACTGGTCTATTAAATTCTGATTTGATTCTGCTTCAGAAAACAACAGGCACCTTGCTCAACATATTGATGTGCTTTATGAGCTACTAAAGTTTTTTTGGTTATTTACTCTCTCTCTCTCTTTACACATTCTTACAACAGCAAAAAAAAAGGAAGCAGATGTGTAGACCAGCTGCTGCAATCATTGACACCAAGTCAAATAACACAGCTTGAGGGAAACTTTCAGGTCTGCATTATTGAGAAGCTATCAGACATACCTATGAGACATGCTGCAATTGTTTGTCCTAAATAAGTTTATCCATTTGAGGATACAATGAGGTGCCATTTTTTTTATTCTTAGTAACAAATTTGTCCTCTTTTTCTGTTTTTACTAAAAGAATCTTTATGCACTGCAAAAAGAAAACTATGCATTAAATATTGAGACACATACAACCATCTCCTCTCATATCAAATAAGAGCAAACCTATCCTCCCAAAAATTGTCAACACTATTCATCCATGCATAATTGAACCTTTTTGCCTCTACAAAACAATAAAGTAACCTCAAAATAAAGATTATGTTAGATATCATCTGAAAACTTTCATTCCACAAAAAGATGAACTTGGTAGTCCCAACAAAAAGAACTACTGAATTGATGGCACGATTGATTTCTGTGATTAAAGATGATATTTGAAAAATATCTCTAATGATGTTTAGCAATAGTGATGATAGACTATGGGATGATTGACAGCAGTCCATTCTCTTTGACTCTGATTCAACATGAACATGAGTGTCTTCATGTCATCACTTAGCCTTTAACCCCATCAGGTCCACAAAAATATAATTTTCATCAAAATCACATGATAAATAACCCACAACACTATTAAATTATCTTGACTCTAAGATCCATCATCATTATGTTTGATCCAACAATCCTTGGGTTTTTTTATCACTTAAAGTGGACTTGGATCCCCTTAAAGTTCACTTTCACTCAAGAGCCTTGGAATATGATTCCTATATGTTATTGTTTAGGCTTTTGTTTTTATCTCTCCTTACACAAATATAAATATAGCAAGTTTATGATATAAATCCCTCCAGATATTTACATATTTCTTCTTGAAATATAAATCCTAAATACTAGATTAACCACCACCGATCATATTCAACAGTAGCTAATTTAATTAAAAAAACTAATATTCTTATAATCATTCATTCAGTTTTACAGGGACAATCAGGGATATATGTTAATTATATATATATATATATATATATATATATATATATACACACACACACTCTGATGTGGTTAATCTTCATCAAGCCTGAAACTTCAAGTAACATTATTAATAAAAATAAAAAATTAAATAATCGGTAAAAAAATAAAATATAAAAATATATCTTAAATTTATTAATTCATAATGAATCATATAATTTTCTTGAGTAGATGCTAACACAAGTAACATATAATTTATATACAAAGGGATATCATACAAAGATTGGTTGGTAGCAAAATGACTTAATTGTATTTATATTTCTAATAAAAAAAGAAAAAAAAATCCAATTTATCCTTTAATTCGAACAAAAAATTATGATTACAATCTAAACATGTGTATATGTAACACCATCAAAATCTAAAATAACCTTTTTTCACACGATTAATAGCAGACAAAAAGTATATATAATTCTTAGAAGTCAATAATTCTTGTATTTATTCCTTAGTTTAAACTTATCAGCGTATATATTACAATAAAATAATTAAATTAGCATTTATATTCTTGTGGAGTTAATTGTAGCTGGTTGTCGCTTTGAGACTACATAAATAATGATGATAATATTTAAAAAACATTTTATAATTTTTTACCTTTTAGTTAACTTACCTATTCATAAATATGATTGGTATTTTATAGTGGTCAATCTAGGTTTTTGATATCTTAAACTAAGGAATAAATACAAGAACAGTTTAGTTATAAAAAATATCTTTTGTATTGTTATTAATTATGTGAAAAATAAGTATTTTAATTTTTTTTACAAAGATAAATTACGAAGATAAGATTCAAATCCAAGACCTTGTGATAAGATATCAAAATCTTTATCATATAGTTTAGTTAACATCTTTAGTATTCTGGATTATTTGACTAGTGTTATATATACAAAGATTTATCGAAGATATATATTTTTTATATAAACTTAAATATAACATATTAAATTTTTATAAGTAAACAGGAAATGAACGGGGTACACATATAAGACAGATAATTTTGGTATTACACAAATTGGATTAATCATTGTTGATTAAAAAATTTAAATTATATTTAAATAATTTCAAAATTTCATCGTTTATTTGATTTCTCAATTTTTAAGGTGACAAATATATAAAAATGTTAGTTGAGATTAACAATAACGTACATATTATAAGGAAATATTGTTTAAAACTTATTAGAAAATTGAAGTATATGAGGCAAAATAGGTTTAAAATAAATTCTTCAAATATAAAAGGAGAAGTCCGGTATAAAGCTATCCAAATCTTCGGATATATGGAACTAATTTTCTGTTTCTCAATCAAAATATAAATATAATATATTAAAAATTCCTTAAAGGAAACAAGAAATCATCTTTATATTGCATGTTCTGTGTAGGCCTAAATTAGTGGGACACGTATAAGGCATTTTTGTTTAAGTATAGGTTATCTTCTTTAATCTCTGAGATTAATCATTAGTTTAATTATTATCCTCATTATTTGATTTCTTATTTTCTTAAAAAATAATATATAATAATATTGGTTGAAATTTCAAGTTTGACCATAACAGTGTATATATCAATATATATTTCATTTAAAAAACCGTTAATTTCGGATGGGTATAGAAACAAAAATATATTTAAAAATAAAAATATTTGTAAATAGAAAGAGAAATGCGTTATAATGCAATCCAAATCTTCGGTTGGCCGCCAAAGCGGGCGATAGGGGAGAGGGGAGAGGGGAGAGGTGAGGGACAGAGTGCGATCGCTCGACATCGGGAAACCATGTTCCGTCGTCTCCTCTCGCCGAACCCCCGCCGCAGTGCGGCCACCGGTCTTCTCGCCATCTCTGCCTATTACTACGGCGCTTCGGACGGCCCCTCGCATTGCACCAGTAAACCCCCTCTCGCTCATTTCGACGATCTTGTAGCTTCTCACATTTGTTTCCCCTTCCCCTTTCGACAGATGTAGACGTTTCGATGTCTGCTCCTCTGCGGCAGCTTCTGTCGTCGACTTCGGAGAACTTGCGAGACTTCGCTCGTCCACCTCTGTTCTCGATCGCAGGTTTCGGTCTCAAGCAATGTTTTATGATTTCTTTTTCTTCATTTTTTGCTAGTAGCTTTGGATTTGGTTAGCCTTTTGACTCAAAACCTAGGTCACTATCCACCGCGTTCTCCCGCCGCGAGCCCCTTCCCTGATTCGGATTCAAATGAGGAAGCTTTGGGGAAGAATCAGGCTGATGCGCCATGTCCCGCTACATCCACGGAAAGGAACTTCATTGCTAAAGCGGCTGCAATAGCTAGCCCTGCCGTGGTGAACATATCCGTCGGTAAAGGTGAGGGGCTTTTTTTTGCTTCGGGTTGTGTCGATCTGCAGGATCTAGTTTTGGTTTTTTTGGAATGATAAGTTCTTTTAATACGATTCTGCAGGTGGCCTGAAGCCTTCAACGAGTATTGGGTCTGGTACTATAATTGATCCTGATGGGACGATCTTGACGTGTGCACATTGTGTGGAGGACCTTGATCGCAAGAAAAGGGTCTGCAATGGCAAAGTAGTGCACAGACTGACAATATTTTGTGAACTTTTCTCCTTAAATGAGCTAAGGAAATTTGTGGGACTTAAAAGGAGCTCTGATCTATAATCAATTCTATGAAATACTAAAGTAGGCATTATTGTTCACATATTATTGTAATTCAGATAGCACGATTGCTGAGAGTTTGACACTGCAATTAGGATTATTTTGTTGGATGTTGGTATAAATTTTGTGCAACACTAGTATCTTGGTGGACCTTGGTATATATTCCATGGTTTGCAATACTGGGTAGTACCGCCCTATCGTGTGGTATGTATCGAGTCGCCAACTGACTAGTATGCGGACCACTCACTACCGGACGATATAGCCAGGTAGCGGCTGTTTCCATTCGTTACCATCCGAAATCGATCGGTAACAGTCGATTTCGATCGACGTTGGCCGCTATCGAGCGGTAATAGTCGATTTCGATTGTCGCCGGCCGATTTTGGCCGGTACTAGTCGAGGGAGGGAGAAAGAAGAAGAGTGAGAAGAAAAACCTAAGTCCTCTTCGCCCACGGGCGATTTCTTCTCCCCATGCGAGGAGAAGAAACATCTCCCTACGTGGGGAGAAAGAACGCGATGTCGCCTTTCTTTTTTATTTTAAACTTTTTTATATTATATTATATTATATTCTATTATATTGACTGGTACACTTTGTGTGTACTGCTCAGTACTGCATACCGTACCATACTGAGCTGAGTTCAGTATGTCGATACGGACCAGTATGGCAATTCTTGGTAAGGAAGAAGATTCATACTAGCAACTAGTCTCTGAGGTAAGAACTTCCCTTGTTTAGCTAGTTATTTTATGAGCTAGTTGAAGGATTCTCCAAGATCTTTACCCCTAACCTGGCTAACAAAGAAAACATCATGTTTGTTAGTGACGACAGGAGTTTTCAGGTTTTATTACCCCTTAACAAGGACATTAATTCTTTGATTAGGCTAGATTGTATTACCCAAATTAGTTTCAGATTAGAAGTAGATGGTTGGTTAGTATTGATTTTGATGAACTTGTATGGTGACATGGGTTCAAGCATTTCAACCACATTGTTAGAGGCTCGTTCTATCCAAGTTGTTGTCTATGGAATATCACATGTAGTTTTCTCTTTACATGTTTACCCCATATAGGTGTAATGTGCAAAAGAGACAAAATCCAGTCAATTATTGTGCTTTTTTTATTCTTAATGATTCTTAACATAGATAGCAAAACACATCTACACCATTGATTAAATTTTGTTCCTTCTTGGTCTTAGAAGATTGGATATCCTGCATATTGAGTTAAAAGGCATAAAATTTAGCCTTTGAACATGAAAATGCTTCTTCCTGGATCCTGGAATGTTGGGGACTCAAAGAAAGCACTGATTAAACTGAAGGTGTACCTTTGACATTTATTGACTGCGTAACGCGTAAATAGGGACAGAATGATGGTGACACAGATTGGAAATTGGAGGTGGATTTGTTTTTTTTTTCTGTTATCTACTCATCAACCATCCGTATCTTTGATTGAGAGTGAAAATTTTTGGTTTTAGGGGATTCAGGATTTGAGCTGTATCATCAATACCATTTCTATTTCTCCAGCTGATGCCTTCCCAAAACAGATTCTGTGGGATTTCTGGTAAGTCATAGAGGGAGGTGCAGTTACAATGGAGTGTCAGGATGTTCAGATGTTTTACTATGGTCTTGGAAGTTCTGGATACGTTTCAGCTGATACAACTAGGTCATACTTTAAAAATCATACATGGGGCCAGGACACAAGTCTGAGGCCTTTTGTTTAGCATGACATTTTGGTCCCTGCTGGTTATTACTCATCTATTGCAGTTCATCCCAAGTTGATTTTGTATATGCACATAGTTTAACTATGTTTTCTTGTTGACTATTTCTTGCTTGATGAGGAAATTTATACGTTGAACTTTATATTTAACTTAATGAAATTGATATCATTTAAATGATATGGACATATCATGCCAACTTAGTTTGAAATATGCTCAAATTATTTTTTTATCATAATTGTATTTACCGCACTTCTCTCATCTATGTTTGTCAACTTTATAATCAATTTTGGTATTTCTAGTGAATAGGGAAACTTATGTACTCAACTACTAATGATGTCGACCATTGATTTTTTTGTAGTGTCTTCTATTTTTACTGGTGAATTTGTACTATTCAATTATGCTTTTTAATCCTTAAACTCTGTTATGCATGTATATTTTGGGTAATCGAATATTGTCTGCGATGTTTTCTAGTTTCAAAATGTCTTTGGACATAATTAATTTGTCTTTGTGTATTGATAGATGCTCATGAAAAAGCCTAGAAAAATTAAATCCTTTCTTCAAAAATAAAAATTTACTTACAAGTGCTAGGCTTGTATGATCCGAGTTTATTGTTGGCAGAGGGCTTAGAAAAATTATGTTCTTTCCACACAAAATCAGCATAGCTCTCTACTTTATGTGAACAAACCTGACCCATGTCATGGCCTAGTTATTTGGGACCTGGATAAAGTTTGGCTTTTACGGAGTCATTTGTAAACCAAGAGCCTTGCAGCTATTGGTCACAAACCACAGTAGCCCTTATTTCATGAAACATTGTCTCTCTTAAAAAGGAACACTACTATTTGTTTAATGCCATTCTGACATCTTTTCAGTCATCAGTGCAATAAATTATTTGCCTTCTTGTCTCCGGTGTTACTAACTATCCTTTCAATAAAATAAATAGGTTCGTGTTACTTTACAAGATGGCCGTGAATTTGAGGGCACTGTGGTAAATGCTGATTTTGTTTCAGACATTGCTGTTGTGAAGATACAATCGAAAATTCCACTGCCAGCAGCAAAATTGGGAATGTCATCAAAGCTTCATCAAGGCGACTTTGTTATTGCCGTAGGTTGCCCACATGCTCTGAAAAATACCATTACATCTGGCATTGTAAGGTATTTAACATAGAATTCATATGTTTATTTCCTAATTTCTATTTTGTCATAAGAATTTTTTCTCATTTTCTATTAAATATTTAAAATTTAATAGGCATGTTATTTAAATTGTTGTAAGTTGACTAGGAACTGTTCTCCTTGTTTTGACTCTTTCAATGTTGTAATTTAAGCTTGTGGCTTCGATGTGGATTTTAGTACTATGGGTTTTTTCTGTCAATGAAGACAATGTTTTCCCTTATTTTGAGATTCCGTTTATGGATTTATTTTGTCAAAGAACAACCTTTTTTTGGTTTCTCTCAAGTCTCAACTCTGAGATTCTTTCTTGCCTTTCCTTTTTTATGTAGCTGTGTTGATCGTAAAAGCAGTGATTTGGGTCTTAAAGGAGTTCAAAGAGAATATTTGCAAACAGATTGTGCAATTAATAAGGTGAGACTACCTGTTCATTCACTTTAACGTTGTTTAACAAGATTTATGCCATGTTGTTCATTCCATTACCTTCTCATGAGCCTTCATTTCTTGGTTGAATGAAATGTCAGTTTTGCATTTTTGAAGAACATAATTATTTATACAGTCTCTTCTAATTATTTTGAAGCTGGGATTCTGTATTTTGTGAACATCCTGTATGAAATGTAAGGTTGGATTAAGTAAATTAGGGCCAATTGCAAAAGATCAAATGGTTTCATATAGTTTGTTCTTCAAGAGATGGTTAACCTATGGGAGTCTTTTGTTATTCAGAATATCATTTCAACAGAAGCTTTGATGTCTCTAAAAGCCATGTCAGCTAACATTTGTGGTCATTGACCTTCAGTGGTCATTTAGCAATTACGAATATATTTGTTGATAGATTTAATGAAAAGATTTCAAATACAAACTGAATTTGGAAAGTTTGTGATGGATAAACAACTGACAGTAATTTGAAATTATAGTTTGTAACAGAATTTTAGAATTTTTTCATCCTAATATTAATCCAGATTATATTTGCAATGTCCCCAGATTTTGTTATATGAATACTACTATAAATCTATAAGATTGATTTTAATAACTTTGGAACCTTCAACTCTCAATATTGTTTGGTTAGGAGAGGGTCTGAAGCAATTTTGAGCAGCTGTTGACATCATATTCTACATTTTTTTTAAGAAAAAAGGCAATGGGCAAGATTGTTTTTGATGCTTCTGAATCATTATTCTGCTATACACAATTAAATATTTTCTGGATATGATAAAGAATATCTGACATACAGCCCAGCATATGTAGAAACCTCAATTGTTATCTAGTTTCTTTTCAGTAAGTTAGAGATGGATAAATACATACATTAAGGTTATCTCTGCTATGTTAGTTTTTGGATTAACAATCAATCTTTAGTTCTTGATGCATCTAAAGAAACATCTGGCTGAAGGATAATGCTACTTGCAATTTCTATTTTACTCTTACTGACTCCATGTATCATGTTTTGCTGAATTGCCCTCGGTATCACGTATTGTCTGTATCACGTGTTGCTGAATTGCCTTGTAAATCTGGATCCTGGAGGATCATTTGTGAAGTTTCCAACAGCAATAACTTCCTTTCTCTCCATAGATTAGTTGTGTCTGTTTAAATTGAATTTAAGAAGGTTGATGCACCAGCGCAGATGGAGTATTTACTATTTAGTACCTTTTTAAATTCCTAGGCGAGGAAGGATGAAGTCTTTTATGGGGTGTTTTCATCAGAGAAAGTGAGAACCTCAAATGCAGCTCCTTCCTAGAGAGAGGAGTTTCCTAAAAGGAAATTGTTTTTTACTTATCTACTTCTGTTATCTCATTGTTCCTCACAGTCTTTGCTAATGAGATTCTAATTGTTATTGGCCTATCTTTGCCTAAAAAAGGAAAAGAGGATAAGTTCTATCTGATTGTCAAGAGTGGCTAATGATTTGTTTAGCTACTACTAATATACTAGATAACTATTTCTTGCTTCACTATTGTCTAATTTTATTAATGAAATCATAGCTCACTTTTCAATTATTTGTACTGTAGTCTTTGCAACTTGGAAGGATTAAGGGTTTGAAATAACAAATTTGATGGTCCAACCTGATCCAACTATTTTGTCATTATTTATGAAATAATGTATGATCTCCTTGTGTGGATTGCTGTAGGGAAATTCTGGAGGACCCCTAGTGAACCTTGATGGAGAGGTTGTGGGTGTTAATGTCATGAAACTTGTTGCAGCTGATGGATTGGGTTTTGCAGTGCCAGTTGACTCAGTTGTCAAAATAGTGGAGCAATTCATGAAGAATGGGTATATTCTGCTTGTTTTGACTTATTTTCTCTAATTTTATATGCTACTCCCCTTTGGCTTTTTTGATTGATTTGCTTAATCTTTCTTTGTTAAATTTTGAATGATGTCCTATACTGAACATCCTAAATGACATCCTTATCAAAGCTGGCACATATTGATTTACCCTACTTTATCTTGGCCACGTGACTCATTTTTATTGTGCAAGACATGTTGTCTGCAGTTTTGGAAAAACCTAAAGGATGACATTGATAAGATGATATGATAGATAATGTACCAGCACCGGATCCATGACATTTATTCAGCTTGCAGTTATCTTATACCTTGCCATATATTTGCAGCAAAGTTTGTTGGTTTTGGCTATCTTTTGATTTCTATCTTGATCACTTGTACTCCATTTTGTTCACGATGAGATTACAAATTATGATGCCAATTAATTTTACCTTTATTATCCCAAGAACACAATATATTCTGAATTATTTCTGTATAAAATTTAAGCCTTTGCATCTACTCACTAACTTTATGTTGTCTGTGCAGAAAAGTAGCTCAACCATGGATTGGACTGAATATGCTCGATCTTAATGAATTGAAAATAGCACAGTGTAAGGACAAAGATGCTTCATGTCCCAATGTAAGGACAAATATTGTGCCAGTGGTAAGTATTGTATAGTGATAGTATGCTATTAGAAAGTGGAGATGTTTTTTGAGTCAGGATATCTCTGTAGTGCTTGTTATGTATCAGAGTAGAACAGAAGAAGAACTAGATCTGAAAGTGGAGTTTGCTTTAAGAAAAGGGTGATTTACCCAGAAAAAAGATGCCTTGGTAATTTTGACTTCAAAATAGACCAATGACCAGAAAGATCTCATGGTTCCATTTTTTAACTTTCAAATGATGCCCCTTAAAATTCACATCCAAGCCCTAACTTTTTAAGTGGTCACAGCTTTGATAGTTCAAATCAATTTAAGATACTAAGAATGGAAATTTTTTGTTATAACTCAAAAAAGGGTAAAAATTGGAGGTTCATTCAATTACTCTTCAGTAATTTTTGATACCTAGAGCTCTTTTGATCACTTGTAGAAACCCAGGGCCTTTGTCTAAAAAGTTGCCAATTATGTTAAAGTGAATACTGCATTGGTATTGTTTAAATATGAATTTTCATTCATTATCATTTTTTCCCACTTTACCTGCAAGCATGTGGAGTTGTAGTTGGTAATGAAAAAAATGTATGGGTTGTATTGTTTTCACAATATTATGACCTGGACAAACAAACAGTAGTTGATTGTGAATAGT
The DNA here is from genome assembly GCA_021527575.1 of Ensete glaucum. Classification (NCBI taxonomy): domain Eukaryota; kingdom Viridiplantae; phylum Streptophyta; class Magnoliopsida; order Zingiberales; family Musaceae; genus Ensete; species Ensete glaucum. The sequence goes on from CM038554.1 coordinate 28,922,781, forward strand.
CAGCTGAAGACAGATTATGATTATGCCTTTTCAGTTGACTCTACTTTTGAGCTGATTCCTGCTATCATTTTACATGAGAGATGCCAAACAAATTTTGGTGCTTCCTCCTATTCCACCAATGACTATTCATGTTCCATGTTCTATACCTAGTATAGCATGTCTCTTATCATCAGAACTGTTCAACTTTCTTATTTTTCTTTTTCAAAATTTGCATGACAACATCTTGTACCAAGGCATTCATAAACTGTGGTCCTGACATGGTTTCATTTCTTGGTAAATCAAGTTTTTCTTATAGTGATTGGAATTCATCTTCATGCCTGAATCTAATAAATGATGCATTGTCAGGTTTTCAAGGTAACTCCAGCATCCCCTGCCGACCGTGCAGGATTTCGACCTGGTGACACAGTCATCCAATTTCATGGCAAACCAGTTCGAGATATTAAAGAGGTACTGCCACTAAGATTTTAGTAGAAACGAATTCATAAACAATTTGCATGCTTGAATCATTTATAAAGGCAATTAGCTTTCATTCTATAAGAAATTAGACTGAGCACTCAACTTAGATCATGTGGTTTGATCCCTGTAAATTTTATTCAGCATACATTTATGAAACGTGATATCTGTCATTTGATAGTTTAGTTGATGGCACACATACATAAGGATGTAGATGCTGATGATTTAAATCTATATTGACATCATTTACCTGCCGAGTTGAAATAACCTAATAACAATTTCTGTTTCTTCTGCAGATTGTAGATACCATGAGGGATCAAGCTGGGAAGCCCTTGGAAGTGCTTGTAAAGAGAGCAAACAACAAATTAATCACATTGACCGTAGTGCCAGAGATGGCAGACATGGATAAGTGCAATGCTGCATGAAAGCGCTACACGATTTCTCCAATGAAACAAGCTCAAGTACGTATATATCTCATGTGACACATCATAGATTTTTTAGTCCTGTTTGACAAGAATAAATTTCAAGGTAGAATGGTGGAGGGATTGAATAAAAGATGTTAGTGTTAGAATCAATGTGTGTAATTGGCTTAGTCACATCTGTTAGATTTGTTACGAAATAGAATTGATAGTGGTTTGAGTATACATACAGCTGTCTTCATTTGAGATTAATGTTGCAAGTGAGCCTTAACAATATTAATCTCCGATAACTACTAAATATCTAATTTACATTATTAGATCATTTATGATTCATGATGATGCTTAAAATGTTAGGGATGGTTTTAGTGTTTTGTATTCCTATACATTTCCTTGAATCAAATGAATCAATCCTTATCAATTTTTAACATCATCTGCTATGCATGCCAATATTTCAAGGAATGTTATATGTTATATCAAAATTTACAAGTATAAACATGTTATTATCAAAATATGCAAGAATCATATGTATGCCATTCCCACATAATCCAAAATAGAAGTTATAGAGTCAATGGTTAGCCCAATTCCATTTGGTAGTGCCACTTTGAAGAGTTGGCCATAAGCCACTTTTAAGTACTGTTGTAATCCTTATGCTGCAACTCGTGTCAACTCATTTCTACCTATAAAAATGGATAATTTTGGAAAGAAAAGAATATATTAATTCGATTACACTAATAATAATAATAATAAGATTTAATTATTAGAAATCAATGTCAGCTCTTCATCAGAAAACCTCACTTACACCTGAGATCAGAGGACGAAGAGAGATGAAATCACAGAGTGGGAATACAGTGCAAGAATAAGAACAAAGATGCAATGATTGTTGTTGTCTGCGTTGACCAGCTTTGAGTCACTTTCTCATGAAAGTTGACATTCTACTCGTTTTCATGTTTACATGGATCATGCAACAGCCCAACATCATCATCATCATCATCTTCATCATCCCCTACAAACTAAAGTCTTCTTTGGTGGTAGGTTGATGAGCAGCTAAGACTGTAGATCGAAGGTGTTCTCACAGTAGTTCCTGTTTGGTGGTGTCCAGAAACCCAGATTTCTCAATACATGCAGCAGGAGAAGACTACTAAAGACTGCTCCTCCTCCCACTCTGCCATGAACAAGGCAGAGTCTTCCTGAACCGAGCAGCTCAAGCGTCGTTCTTGACATGGGTTTCTTCACAAGTGGACAACCTTAGTGTGATCACCACACCACTATCATCTCCCATCTCCCGATCTCTCTCAATCCGACATCCCCTCAGTTGCATATGGAAGAAATATTAATCATCTCCGCAACCATAACTAAGAAATCCTTTCTTTGCCTTTCTTAGATTAGTTTCCATGGATTACGATACAAATGAATACCTCATGTTTCACGGCAGAGCGACCCCAACAGTTCGGTTCCTACAAGGAAGAGGAAGTGATGTTTCTTACGTCTGAGGGCATGAAAGCCAGGATCATCAGCACAACAAGTATGCCTATAGGAAGCAGGAGCAGCATCGAAGGTGGCGGCGGCAATGGCGGCAGTATGAGGGGCAGTATCAGCAGAGACACGGTCAAGCAGATCAGCACGACAAACGACTCCGTGCTGAAGTAATTTGAAGGGGAGACTCTGTGCTCTGGCTCTCGCGGTGGGTGCCTTCTGCCGCTTGCGCCTGAAGCGCTCACCGGCCCCTTCGTCCCCCTCCCCCTGCCTGCCGTCGAACCGGCTCGATTCGGTTTACCATCGATCTCATCCTTTCGTGTTCTTGACTCTGAGCTCGAGTGCTTCATGGTGCGTTTAGGTCAACGCAACAAGCACGATGAGGCCACAAGTTATGGCACTTCTCATGAGATTTGATGGTGCAGATCAAGCTGATGGCCTTCACTTGGATTGCAGACAACTCGGTTGACGGTAACTCAATAGGCAGGCTCAGAGGTTTGGTTTCCTGATACAGTAACAAATCGAGAAGCTTCAGCATATTGAGGAAACTTTCGATCTTGATCCAGCAAAGAGCCAAAATGCAACCTCAAGCACAGGGTTGATTGCGGAAAGCAAGTATACAAGTGGAAAATAACTTCAAAGCTGTTCTTTTCAGATCGAACAGATGCAGGAAACCAACTGTGTTCCTACAACAATGGTGAGAGAAACAAATGGTCTCTTTGAGGATTTTTTTTTTCTTTTTTTTTTTTGGTTGCTGCAGAAGCTCCAATCAGAAAGCACTCACTTCAAGAAAAGTAGTAGTCAGAAACTATTACCTCTCAGTCGTTGCTTGGAAACCACCGCACAGGCTGCTGACTTCCTTAAATGAACTCTCTCACTTATATCCATCACGCATCAGACCAGTTGTGCTAATCGGGAGGGAGGAAATCAAAGAAGAAGCTTCATGAGAGGGTAGGAGGAGAGGAGCTCGTTCGGTGAGGAATGCAAGTGACAGGAATGTTTGATGAGATGTATGCTTCAAAGGAGAAGGCAGTTCCAGTGAGGCTGAGATGGATGGATGCTGCTTTTCTTTTCTACATGAGTTTGGTGAGAGGGAAGTCTGCAATCTGCCTTTGCTAATCTGTGGGAGGACGAGGGAAAGGAGGAAGAGGTTTGAGCCTTTGGGGTGGATACACTGCATTCTGGATTCCCAGGTCTCAACTATTGTTCACCTCATGCAGGTGGTGGGGGATGGTGATGCAGGCAGGCATCAGGTATGTCTCTCTCTCTCTCTCTCTCTCTCTCTCTCTGGGAGAAGGGAAGCCTGCCTGTATGGTGTGTAAGGTTCTTCTCCCCTGGCCATCTTTCATTTTCCTCTCATCCCACCTTGTCTCTTTCTACATCTCATCAGCAGCCACAATAAGACTTCCATTCCCTGGTCCTTGGGCTTTCATAGGATGCTCCATGGTGTGGCTTAAAATAAATCACTTCCATTTATATCTAAACATAATGATAAGATTGCTTCGTTATGATCTGGATGATGGAGTTATGAGTCATGAAAATTAATTTCTTAACATTGAAATTATATATATATATATATATATATATATATATATATATATATATATATACTTATATATCCTGTTTAAAATGCTGAATTGGATAAGGTGGGAAGAGTGCCTTGCTCTGGTTCTTTGTCCATTCATTTGCTTTTGTCTCTCTTCCTTCTTTTGTCCTGTGTGTGATTTCTTCCTCTTCATGTCAAAAATCTTATGAAATGAACAAAAGATTTGTCCTGTTTTCTCAAGAGCAGACTCTGGCCTTGTTTGATGAAATTGCTAACTGTAGATGTTTTGATTTCTTATAACTTTATCTTCCCTGGTTTGACTGACTCACCTAGCATAAGACCTGTTGTCTTATCCACCACTAGGTTGAGTTGGCAGAGTCTGCAATTACAAGTCAAACATTAAAAGATTTTGTAATGATATATATTGCAGTGACCTTTTTTTGTTTAATAGCCAAGAACTGATTCAGGAATTCACTTCCTCTTTTCTGTTTTTTTTTTTTTTTGCATCTCATCAGATTGATCTCAGCACATATCTTTCAGCACTACCTGATACTATTGTTAAGCTCTTCAACTTCTGATTCTCCTACAGAACCTTTTCCTTTTGTTTTGTTTTGGTTAAAACAATTGCTAAAATTCTACCTGTTCTCTCTTTTTTTTCTCTTTTTTTGTAGTTGTTGACCAAAGAAGTTTTATGTTTTTTTTAAAAAAAGGTCTAATTAATCTAACAAACTCCTACTGATCTCAGGTCTAAGGAATGGTGATATTTATTTATATATTTAAAGAGATTATTTTTGAGACTCTAATACTAGTAGTCTATGTCATTTAGGTAAAAAAAAAAAAAGGTATTTATATATTTAGAAAGAGTGTTTTTAGACTTGGATAATCTGTCACTTAGGTATAAAAAAAAAAAAAGGTTTTGTGCTGATCTATGGAGATGAAATACTGGATAATATTCTATTTTTACAACTAGAAAACAAAATATGCATCAAGGTTTTCTCCTGTCCTGTTTGGTATGGCAAGTTAGACATTCCAAGATGTTGCTGCTTCATTGACCACTTACCAGAATGCTTCATCTACAACTTGGTGTGCAGTTACATCAAAACTCAGCTGCAATTTAGTCTGATCATGTTGAAGTTGCAGAAACCAAACAGAACAGTCTCTCTCTCTCTCTCTCTTGTGTGGCAATTGGCACCAAAAAGTCATTAAAGGGAAGGTGAAAAAGGACAAGGAGATGTGGGGAAGTTTAGCTGGAAAGTTGCAGGAAAGATGCTGCCCAAATGGGCTCAGTACCGGGAAATCTCAGCTTCCGTATACCAAATTGCATGTTATCAGAGATGGATGCATTCATCCATGGAAGGGTGGCTCCCAAGCAGCTGCCAACCTGCTTTCCTGCTTCTGCACACTGCTGCTTTCTTCTTTCCATCTCCCAGCAAAAGCTTACAGCTTCCTACTTTCTTGATCCTTTTTTGGATTTGTCCAAAGAAATCCAACTCACCTTTCTTCTTCTTCTTCAGATATAAATGGAGAACCACTGTTGAAAGACCAGTATTTTTCTTAAAAGATTCAAGTACAGATTGTGATTCTGAAGCAGTGCCTACAAGAAGATAGATACAATTGCCATGAGAAAGGAATCAAAGAACATGAACAAGGAACCACAAAAGACACACAGACTGCCATCTGACACTGTACCTATGTGTGTCTCATTGAGTTTGAGCCACTGAGTTGGTTCTGCAGTGCATTTGTTTTGTGCTTTTTCTTCTCTTCCCTGTTCCTTGAGCTTTGTGGTATGGACTTCCCACCATTGCCTGTAGAGAAATCCAACCTACAACCAACTGTTAGACTACAAATTCTTGAGATTGATCTGACAGACAATTATTATAATTCTTTAGGGATTTAGTTCCATCAAACGAGGACATAATCTTCTTTTATAGGTATACCAAAATAAACTGAGAGAACAGTAGAAGAGGGTGAAACCATTCAACTTTTTAGTTAATAATTTTTTTCTTTTGTTCATTGCTTTGTTTTTTTTTTTTTCTATATTATCAAAAGTTTAGTTTCTTTCTCCTTTTAGGAGATTTTGTTCAAAGTTACTTGGGTAGACATTCATAGATATGTATGAATATTCTTCAAAGCCAGTCATCTTCATACTTATCGATCTAAATTTAAGTTTTCCACATATATTAATATACCTCTCTGACCACTAAAAGCTTGTAAATAAACAAAATCCATTAGCTACTATGAATTGGCTGTCTGTTGAAATTTTAACTTATATCAATAATCTTTAAAACTCACTAATACACTAGAAGTATTTTTCTAATTTTAGGCATTTTATATTTTTAAATATATTTCTTTATATCGATCTAGTTAATGTTGACTACAATCAGAATTGGTCTCTTCAAGATCAAGAAATAACAAAAGAAAATTGCTTAAAACAAGTCAAGAAAAGGATATCCTGGTCAAGTTGTGGTCTTTGTTGAGAAAATAGTATTTTGTCAAAGCTGTTCTGCCTATGAATCAAAACTGGTCCAAGTATTTTGTCATCTCAAGAGATGTGATCCTATTCCATCCTTTTCCCATATCATCCATTGAACCAGCTTAAGTTTCAACCTTGAAGGGGCAGCCTTTGTTGAACACTTGACTGTATCAAGTCAACATTGAAGGATTCCAAGATCATTCAACTCTTTGAACTGAGGTCCAATTTGGTGTTTCATCATCTCTTGTGACTTCATGCTTACCCATTCAACTCAATTTTCCTCCTGCCTGTGAAGTTGGAAGTTAGACACTGATAATTAAGTAACTGTTTGTCATCTTAAAAAAAAAAAACAATTTGTCTAGTAACAAAAGGATCCTCTTGTGACAAGGAAAAAGAATATATAAATCCAACTTGATATTGATAGGTTTAGATGATGATGATAGCTCAAAAAGAAAGGGATTAGTTTGAATATTTGTGTACCAACAAGCTATAAGATATACAAGATTTTCCTTATTCCATAAGGTTGTGATGTTGCCAACAATGGTTTGGTCTTTCCACAAAAAGAAAAGGGTTTAGCAGACTGGAAGTCATTACAGTTTGAAAGAAGAACACTAATTTAGGAGAAACCTTGATACAACCTTATAGAATACATCCATACAAACTCTGAGAAAAGATAGATGAAGCTATTTTTTTAGACAGAGAAGATGGTCTGTGTCATTTAATTCAGTGTCTAAACAGGACAGATGTCTCAGAATTGTGTTAGCATCATCCTCTGCAATGTCCATATTAAGTCCATGATTGGAAAGAAATGGTAGATTGGTTTCAAATGATGATCACCATTACTCAATCAGGGACCCTTAAGTCAGATTTGTCTTAGACTATTTCAGAGAATAATTCAGCAGTCTACAATCAATGTGGCTGCTAACAATATGGTCCCCAGATCTGTCCAATGAGATGAACCTGGACTAAAGGATCAAATCAACAATCATTTATTTCCAAATTCCACTTGGTCCCTTTGTTGTATTCCAAACATTTATCAGTTCATACAGGTTGGTACATGGTAGGCACATGAGACAAGAAATTTACACAGATGAATTAGCTTGTTCTTGTCACTTTGTCTGTCTTTGGGTTGCTCATACAATGTGATGGCTTCTCACAGCAAATTTTGGTGAAAAAGAACTTGATATCTTGCTGATCCAATATGGTATCAAATGGGACCAACCAACAATAATATATAATGCAGGATCTTGTCTTCCACCATAGTTTAGTAATACTCACATTGAACACAATTTTCTGCTTCATTGCTTGCTTGGTAGTGTTGAAGCACATTAGAGGACTTCAAGCAGGACAGCCAAGCAGGATAAAACACATGCAATCCATTAATCTGATAGATCTCCAATAGCTGCAATTGACAAAACTGCAATCCATTCATCTGAATTCTGTATCCTAAAAATTGCTTTCATATCTTGACTGAGGATTTTCACCTTATGGTGTCATGCAATCATAACAAGAAAACATTGATAAAAAGATGAGCAATAGCAAATGACATCTATTTTCAAATTTCTTCAGCAGCTTCTCATTATGTTTTGCATCTTATGCAACAATTATATGGGACAGAAATAGGTCATAATCTCATAATGCCTTATTTCTTGCAATGTCTTGCTAGAATTCAGAATCATATATGGAAGAAATCATGGCTAGGACCCTCAGCAGGTTATTTATCTCTGGTTCTCTGCCTTCAACTGTGTATCATGCAATGGCACATTGTGCCAAAATCAGTACCCCAGACCTACACAAGGCAAACAAGGATTGCCAGTAATAGTTCCACACACCCAAAACTTGTCTGTAATGGATTTGGGAATATTGTGATTTATGCTTTCCTTCCTCAGATATTTAAATATAGAAAGTATGTAACCCCATGTTGGTGTCAAACTTCAATAGCTTAAACTGGACTCATCACACTTAGTTGTGTGTAATTGTTCAGATAATATTTCCAAAAATTATCATCTAGTTAGCTCCTTACTAGACAAACACCTTCAACTACACTGAGAGATCCATTTATCTTACAACTAAACCATATCTTAGAAAGTTATTTGCAGCAATGTTTGTGAGTTCATTTAAAGCCACTAATGTTGTTCTTTCCTTTTTCCTGTAATCATCTAATCTCATTTAAATCTCCCTTAATCAGGTGAATCATGTTTCAAATTTCAAGTTAATAAATAGCTTTACACTGTAAACTTATTGTGTGTTAGAATAAGCATTGATTTAATATTAATATTTTATGTCCTCAGACATGGACATCATTCGCCCTTATAGCTCAGTGGTAGAGCGTCAGTCTTGTAAACTGAAGGTCCGTAGTTCGATCCTGCGTGAGGGCAATTTAATTTTTTTTTTTATGAGACCAATCCACATTTGATTGTTATGTTCTCCTATTTATTTGTATTTGGAGAACCACAATTACGTTGCTAATTAATCTTTATTTAATCTTTTATAAATCCCATAATATTCGTGACTCGATTTAATTTTGCCTTTTTTGAGGATCCGAATCTCCGCCCTACAATGCCATACTCGCCGCATCATCGACCGTCCGATGAAACCGATTAAGCTATTCTGCAGGGACACCGCAAACGCCAGCCTGACACATCCGGATCCCGATGTGGATTCGAATCCGACAGCCGAAGCGCCAGCCCGCCATATTCGGGTCGGTTCTGTCTCCGGATCCGAATCCGACGACCTTCCTCTGCCGTCCGCCTTCTTTGGCGCATTCCGCGCGCCGCCAACGGCTCCCTCCAATGGTCGCCCGACATAGGACGAAGAGGAGGAGAGAAGAGACATGGCTTCTATAAAGCGGCTCTTCGCTTACCGCCTCTAATTCCTCGCACACCGGCCATCTCTGTTCTCTAAGAAGCTCACCTCTGTTTGCTTGCCTTCATCGATCTCCGCCGCTTCCTCCTCCTCCTTTGGACCTTCCTCGTTTGTCCCAGGGCGTCGGGGATGGACCCGTCGGAGCTGAGGCGGGTCTTCCAGATGTTCGACCGCGACGGGGACGGCCGCATCACGAAGGCGGAGATGAGCGGCTCGCTCCAGAACCTGGGCATCCACGTCCCGGAGGCGGAGCTCGCGGCGATGATGGAGCGGATCGACGCCAACGGGGACGGGTGCGTCGACATGGAGGAGTTCGGGACGCTCTGCTGCAGCGTCATGGACGAGCGGGACGAGGAGGAGGACATGCGGGAGGCGTTCAACGTGTTCGACCGCAACGGGGACGGGTTCATCACCGTGGAGGAGCTGCTGCTGGTGCTCGCCTCGCTCGGACTCAAGCAAGGCAGGACCGTGGAGGACTGCAGGAAGATGATAAACGAGGTGGACGACGACGAGGATGGGATGGTGGACTTCAAGGAGTTCAAGCAGATGATGAAGGTGGGAGGGTTCGAAGGCTCGAGTTAGTAGCAATGGCTACCATGGACGGAGATGGCGAAGCTCTTTGTTACATAGGGTTGTGGATACTGATCAGGAAAGAATCTTCCTTAAGAAAGAAGACGACAACAAGATCTTGAGCTTTGGCTTCATGTTGATCTCTACTTTGCTTAGTAGAAGTGAATTGATTCAGTCTGAGTTCCGCACAATCACCAAACTGAAGTGAATTCATATAAAATTGCGCAGCTAACAAGAAGTGCCTTCATCCCCAGCATTTGGCTTTTGATCCATGGCAGAATGTTCTGCCTTCTCAGAAGAACCATGCGCATTGACTGTGACATGAGCTTTTCTTACAAGCAATCCAGAAATCATAACATCCTTTTAGCATGCAATCGTTCAGATCTCTTCTATGTGCAGCGAAATCTGCAAACTATAGGGCTCTATGCAATCTCACAGCTTCTACTTGAGCTAATCATAATAGAAGTGCAAGCAGCTGCTTGCAGCATCCAGTGGGAGGCACCATCATGGCATATACAAACAGGTGTAATGAGCAACAGTGAATTGAGTTACACCGTAATGGAATTCTCAAGTCCGAAGAGGAAATGAATTGGAGTTAGAATCTCAATCAAGCAAACAAGTCAACACCACTTCCTGGCTCCGGAGAAGATGTTTCCTCAACCTGCAGATGCAGTCACCGGTATTAAGATCAGACTGTTGTAGTTTTATGGTGATCAGTTTGAGTTCGCCGGCGCCCATAGATCGGCGCCATTGCTTTGAGCAATTCCGCGTGTGGAGGCGAGCGGCACGAGACAGAGGCCACGGCTTCTTAGGCTGTGATGCTCACCTTCCTAGATCACATCGCAAGAGATATGAATCAGCATAAACGAGTGCCAAGGTAAGAATTATTGTCTCCTGTTCTTATACTTCCTTTGATGGCGGGAGGAGTAATTGATGGAGGAGTCAGCTCACCTCCATCTCCCTCGTCACTGTCGTCTGCAGATAAGGAGCGCTCAGCACCTGCCATGGACACAGCTTTGTCACCGAGTAATGATTGCTGTTGAAGCATTAAAAGGGAGGAGGAGCCAAGGGTGGAACCTGGAGTTGATCATGCAAGAACTTGATGTAGGATGTGGCCTCGGAAAGAACAGATGCTGTGTCCGACTGCATTCACCAAAACATTTTGCTGTTTGACTTTCCAACACAGCAATCTCGAACAGAACAAGAAGTGGAGAAGGTCGAGTTGATGTCTCTCCTACCTTTCCAAAAGGCGAGACCAGCTGTTGCAGCTTTGACACTCGCTCTCCGATCTTGTCCTTCTTCTCCTGGACACCAATCTGGACCTGCTGATTACAGACATCAATTTCATGGAAAGAGAAGAGGAGAGAGAAGACCAACCTTGGGAGAGACGGCAGCTTTGAGCCTCTTTTCTCCACTCAAGTTGCCAAGAACAAACCCATCGTGGCCTCGTCGTTTGTGATCGACCACTTCTGTCATCATCATCATCTTCTTCTTCTTCTTCCTCCTCCTCCTCCTCCTCCTCCTCTTCTATCTGCTCTTCTGGTTTGGAGAACACAATCCAGTGTTAGTCTAGACAGGACAAGTTTCAAAGTCAACAAGATCCATGAGAATGAACTCAAGCTTTGACAAAATGGTCTTGCTGCCTCCAATTCTGTTGCACTTGTCTTCCTGTCTCTCTTCCTCAATTTGTTTATTAGGATCGGCCATTGATGCACTGAACCTTCTCCATTTCCCCACAGGTCTGAAAACTTAGGGTGGGCATAGACCAATAAGACAAGAGCCCATGTTGACCAAAGCTCTACCACCCTCTGTGCTCTACCGTTCTAAGCCTCAACCTACACGAGGTATGGCTTCTGTCACCTCAATTCTACCACTTCTCCTCGTCTGTTTTAATCTTATCATCTGTTATTGGAGTTAAAATCCATTAGCTAAGCTTGGAAATCCATGTCTGCAAGCAACAGGAATGGCATTTATGCTACTGTGGAAGTACTATGAAGTGGTCGACCAGTCACTGTCCTCACATCTCATCCTTCCCACCATGCTAACAGCTGACAACTATCTGTCCTAGTTATCATCCCGAGGTCCACAACTGGTGGTGTGGTTGCTCCTAATCTCACTCATCAAAGTTGAAGGCTAATAGCAGCAAACTACTGATGATGAGTTCTGGTTCAAGCTAAAGATCAAGAACAAGACTTTACCAGGATCCCAGGAGAAGAAGAGCTGTGTGAAAGACCAACAAGAAGCAGCTGCAGGAGGAATCAGATTGAAGACATGGGAGCTCAACACCTTCTTCTGCTGCTTCTCTCCATCCAAATCAACCTCCACAGTGAGAGGGAGCAGGAGTGGCAGATATATACAAACAAATTGCTTCAGGGAATTCTGTGACAGCTAATATCCAACACAGGGAGGGCCCTCAGGCCTGATGTCATCCTCTAGATTTGGTCTCACTCTTTCCTCTTCAGACTTTTGTCTCCCACTGGAAATTGATGACAAGGTTCCAAGGTTCTCTTTCAAACATCAGGTTGCAGGGTAGTCTGAGATTTCTGGAGAAGTTTGTCAGGGCTATTTATTACAGCATCAAATTTGGTTTTTTTGCCTGAGCTTGGATTGCTATAGGTGTTTAACTCACAGTTTAAGGGCTAAACTCCAGTTGGTCCTGCTTGTCTGAGCAATTCATTTTGGATTGAGAGAAAATTTCTAGGTTTATGATGAACAACAATTAGAAGAAGAACTATTGTGTTGTTAATATGAATTATCAAGATTTATTATGTTGATCTTCACAAAGAAAAATCATATTATTTATTATATAAGAATAATGTTCATAGTATAAGAAGATTATTTCTCTTTTGATCTAACCAAACCTCTAGTTTAATGTCCACTGTTCGGTTTCTCTCATAAATTTTGTCCTATATTTACAATGGTGAAGCACAAGCATAGCTATCAAAGTTCTAATAGAAAAATTAAAAACCCAAGTTGACTATTTTACAGTTTCTAATAGGAGTTAATACAAGTAACCTAAAAGTCAGCATTTTGACTATTTCATGCCAATGATATTGTGAATTCCAGTGTTTAAATTCCCAAATATTATTAAGAATATAAATCATCATATTTCATCTCCTGACTTGGTCCTCAGATACAGACAATAGTATTCAAAATATTAAGATGGTATCAGATCTAAAAGCCTTGTAGTTAGATTGCAATTACTTTGTAGTAGCTGCTAAACCTCATCTTAATAGATTTTGTTGATATTAATTTATAATCTCTTGAGTTTGACTACATGAAGTAGTGAAAAGTTTTAGTAGGTACCAAAAAATAAAGAAAATATCAGTGGATAAAAGTAATTTTCCATGAATTGGGACATTCAAAGTATAAAAAGTTCTATCCACAAAGTCCTCACAGGCAAATTTTATCTACTGCATGATCTCTTCAACTCTGTTTAGAAGACTAACTCATGTTGGCATTGGACCATCTTCTATCACAATCATATAATAAATTTGCTAATCTGAGAGAAAATTTTGAGTTATTGCATCTCTCATCCAATCATGATAACTTCTTCATAATTCAAGAAATGCAAGTAAAGAATGAGTTATGATATAATAGCAGGATTATTCCTCTGTGAAATGAGTAATTAGGGTTTGAGTAACTCTCTCTATTTATTTCAAGAAAAAGTACTGTCCCTTGTGGACACACTCTCTGTTTTCCCATTGATTGATGCTACATGATGATGCAGTCATGAGTCTAGAATATGCACCAAATATGTTGAAAGAATGCTTTGAATAAGCCACCACACCCTCATCATAAAGCTTTGTTTAATATAAGTTGGCATACAGATCTACTAGTGGGTGATGATGTATCATTAATAATTATTATGTGCATGGAGAAGATAGATTCTCCTGCATTTTAATACTGATTGCTGATCTCTGAACAAGACTCTGATGAAGGCAATTTTATTCCCCAGTTCAAGATCAAACAAAACATTTCAGTGTCAAAATGACCACTGATGGGACCTTTTTCCTCTTGCAAACTCAAAATTATTTGTTAGGCCTACATTCCAGTTTTTTCAGATATTTGGAATAGAAAAAAAATGCAGGTTCTTTTGAGCTGTGATTGAGACATTTGTGAGAGAGAATGACAACCAGTAGAAAGATGGACAAAAGGCTCTTCTTCCTCATGTCCTATCCAACCAATGTTAGATTGTCTGGCATTTGGCCAGCCAGTATCTGATCTTTTGACAGTCTGTTGATGGCTCTCTAAGCACAACAAAATGTCAACCTTCCAATCCTCTGTTCTCATTACCTTCATCCTGTCATGGTGTCCAATTTGTCAAGCAACACTATAAGTTTGGCAGTATCTTGGAAGGTGACAAGACCATCTCACATGCTTACCTTATGTTTCTTCAGTATTGTATTGATCATCAAGAAAGCTTATCTGATATGGTGCATGATCCACTGGGGTGAAGGAATTAGCTATCACTGTGTGTAATTGCAGATCAACTTCCTTGATTGCCTCTGTAGATGGCTACTTCTCCACAATCTCTCTTCCAACCACATTGCCAAACATGCAGCTAACTGAACCTAATCCATCCACAAAAAATAATTTATGAATTGATCATGTTCATTTTCAGCAAATGTAAGCTCTTATGGGGTAGCTGTCTGAGAACAAAAAGTGGAGAACCTGAACCAGAGAACTCACATCCTTGGTGATGTATCAGAGCACATAGACTACTGTCAATATAAAGGCAACTTCAACTTGGCTCTTCTTTCGAGAATTCAGATCTGTTGTTGCCATGAAACAGCACCATCCATGGAGATGTGAGGGATGTACTCCCTGGAGAAGAAGACAACAGGACATGGGACCTATCACCTCTGTGAGATTGTCCTGGTTGCAGTGCTGTTTGGTAGCTGGTCAGAGACCAAGTTCTTGGACATCTGACTGCCATTTACTGAGCTGGATTCTGCAGTAAACTCTACATTGGCATGAGCTGAAGACTCCCCCCGATAGCCCACACCAGAAGAAGAAGGCATGTTGTCTTTGTTGCAAGGGCTGTGAGACCACAAGAACAAGATGGAGTTCCATTTAATGAAGCTTATCTCTCCATTACTTGGATGCAATTGATGCCTGTAAACCACTAATAATAGGTGGTATTAATTGTAACTCAAAACATTCTTCTCACACTTACTCTATTTGCATGGATATTGAGGAATCTGTCTAAACCTCATATAAATATTCAGGTTGATTATAAATCATCTCTTATAATTAATTATATTTAATATTTTGATCTTTATATATTTTTTTAAAATTATATTATAAATTCTATACTTACAAAAATAAAATATTTAATTCGCTATTCCTACAATTTTTTTAATTTTTAATTTTATAAAATTATCTTTTTGATCCTATATAGAGATCTTAATATTTTACCTTCAAATATAGGAATCCTAATATAATTTTTGAAAACATAAGAATCGAGATATTAAATAAGATTAATTATAGAGATAATCTATGATTAATCATAAATATTATTATAATACTAATTGGCTATTATTTGTTCTTAATTGAAACTCGAATTGACATTGGTATCATTTAAAAAATTATTACTTAAAAAATATATTGGGGGATATATAAAAGAATTCGTTTATTGAAGTTAATTACTTGAGGCTTATGAGAGGATTTGGCTCGGCCGATAGTGTATTCTAACTCGGGTTCAGCGAGCGGCTCGAAAAGTGCGATCGAACTGAGTCAAACCGGTCTGGTTCGCCAAAACGACCGAGCCGAACCAGCAATCACATAAGTGCCCCGTTCCGGTCCACTACTCGATTTCGGCGCGAGCGAGCGATCGAAGGGTTTCTGCATTCCTTTTCCACGCCGAGCGCGACGACACGGGATCGTCGAGCGACGGCCGGAGGTGAAAGAGGCCTGGAGATCTGCGCACGGACGGCTACGATCGGTATGTGAGTGATTTCCCCTTTTTCTTTATCTTCCTTGTGAGGGTTTCTGTTGTTCAATGGCTGCTGTTGCTGGCTAGAATCAGTTACTTTTCGAGGAAGAGCTGTAATCCCCGATAATTTTTTGCGCCGTTGACATAAATCAAATTATTACTATTTAAATGTATAATATGGTTAAAGAAATGATTAAAATTGATTTTCTTAATCACGAGGAAGAATTTTTTCAATAAGTTAAATTATTAATTGATTTATTTCCTAATGAGTGACGTGGTTTTTAGAAAGTAAATAGTTTAAATTTTAATTTTATGTGAACCATATGGAATAAACATTATAATTATATCTTTGTGTGTGAAAGCAAAATAAAAATAAAAATTCAATTATTTCTTGCTTTTTGTGGAGAGCTAATCCTCTCCTATATAAAGAGGCTCTCCCTCCCTTATTCCTTACGGATGAGAGGATTCTCTAAGGAGAGGATCTCCAAGGAAAGGTATGATCCTCTATTTTTTTTCTTATCAGTTTTTATTTATATTTTGAAATCTTTGATATTAGAATTATTATAATTTGTATGATACCTAATAAAATTTATGATTAATAAATAATGATAATTAAATTGTAATGTTAGAATGATTAGTTAATTTACTAATAGTTATAATACATTTACTTAGATGTATTTATGTTTCAAGGAATTATATATGAATTTCTATGATTTAATTAGTTTAAATTTTGAATCATGAATCTAAATTAGCTATTTCATGAAAAAAATAAATATGAGGTTATTTGTTATTTGTAATATATTAAAGTAGTTCTGAAAATATTGAAATCTAATTTAATAAGAGGGGTCAAATTAGGATCTAACTTGAGTTAAGTTAATTGACCAGACTAGTCAGGTACGACCTTAGCACATGTGGTCAGGCATAACCCAACTCATGTGTTTATGTATGGTCTAATCTACATGGTTAGGCATGACCAGGTACAACCAGGCCCATGTGGCCAAGCATGACCTAGTCCATGTGTCCAAGTATAGTTTAGACCATGTTGTTAGGCATGGCCTAGCCCTTGTGGGCCAAGCATGACTCAGCCTATGTGGCCAGGTACGATGTAACCCATATGACCAAGAATGACCTAACTTATGTGGCTAAGTATGATCAAGCTCATATGGCCAAGCACGACCCAACCCATGTGGTCAAACATGACTCAACTTATATGGCTAGGCACGACCCAACCCGTGAGCCAAGCATGACCTAGTTTAGTGGTAAGACTTGGTCCAACTTGTGAGTGAGGCTTAACCTAGCTTGCGAAGCTAGGATCGCCTTTATGCAATTGGTGCTAGATACATCGTCGCCTCTTTATCCAGCCCATTGTACCTCTGTCTAGCCTGTTGCTTGGGATAGGCATGTATCGCACACGTGATCCATTCAAGGCTCAGGTGGGTCAGTTCGATCTGGGCTAGCACCATGCAATATAGTTCAATTTTCTCTCTCTTTATTGGTTTGAGCTCGTTAGTTAACTGCATTAGGCAGGTTTGGTCTATTCATGGTGATTCCATACTAACTCGACCGATTCAAGCCCACTTTTTCTAACTAAAATCAATTAAATCTAAATTAGACCAGTCTGGGGTGATTCCAGAATGATTCTATAAAGATTTGAGGTTGGTTCCATTAGGTCCTAATTGAATTGAGTTTGGTTAAAATCAATTAGGCTACTCCAATTAGGGTTCTGGTTGATTGAGGATTATTAAGAGATTGATGTCTCATGTCTTTATGATTTGATGAACTTAAAAGTTTTATCTGAAGGAGTCATTTGAGAATGATTATTGGTTTTCTCTTATTTTTAGATTAAATTGATGATATTGATGTGATAGTTATCATGTAGTATGTGTGACTATGCTAAGTGGTCCACATTGGAAGTGCAATTTATAAAAGGAGTTACGGATCCATCATAATGCGGGGCTACCAATGGACATAGTCTAACAAGTCATACATCAAGCATGGTCTCTTATAATATTTTATCATATTACTTTTTAGATGCATATATGGATGAATGGATAAGTATAAATGAATGAACATGATTGTTTATATATCCTCGTTGAGGGCAAGTAGGGCGATTTTCCCCTTCGAGGATTAGTAGGCCGTCTTCCTCCATCCGTTGTTGGGAGCAATGTGTCTCTACATGGGTGGCTGAGGGATATCACTTCATCCGCTATTACGAGTGTGATATGGGTTCTCTTTATCACTGTTGGGAGGAATTCATCTCGTAGAGTATGTCTCTCCACCCGTTGTTGGGAGAGTACACCATCAGTGTGATATACACCTTTATTATCTGATTATTGTGTATGTCATTGAGATGTGCTGCATATGACTGATGCATGATTTTGTTAATTGCATAAGAATTAAAATTGTTTTTATGATATATGAGTTTTATAATAAATTGATATGTTATCATTTCATATTAAATTGTTGACATTATATATATTTCATGAATATTAAATATTGCGTTCATGATTTTTTGGAGGTTCTTATTAGCATGTGTGGTTGCTGATGTATCTTTATCCTATATTTAATTTCAGAGTAACCTACTACTTTGTAATAGATTTGAGGCTTTGGTGTAAGAGACCTTTTCGTCATTTGTGGCCCTACTAAGATGTAATTTTTTGCACTTCAAAAATATTTAGTGTTGTAGAGACAAGGATTTGAATTCAAAGATATTAAAATGTCTTCTATAAATTATGAATAATGAAATGATGGTTTTTTTTAATTTGGGATGTAACAAAAGCTGTGTTTGAGATGCAAACAGCTCTAATCTATTCATAATGGTGCATGCCTGTGTTGTTGTCTTCATAGATTACTTCACCAATCAAGATCTTACATGGATGGTCCATGTTTAGTGTTCATTGGATTCGTCAATCGTGTTGCAAACAGTGAAAGAATCATCAACATGTTTCAATGGTTTAATTTCATAATCGTGTTCATGTTTCATTTGTAGCAGATGATTCTTGATGGTTATTTTAAATCTTAAATATAAATTATCTAAATGACGTAGACTACTTTCCGTGTTACTGGCATGGGGCATGCTAGGAAAAGTTAATGCATGTCAGCAACAATAAAATGTGCTGGAACGCAACTCTTAACCATCGTATTCATGTCTCTTTATGGTGTTTTGTAAACTGTAAACATGTGCAAAAGATGTAGACTCATGGTTGTAAGTGGCATATACCAAGATGTTTATTGCATGTTTGTGGGAGATGTCGCAGTAAAATGGAGACAAACAGCTTTTGTCATTCAAGATCATACATAGGGATAAAGTTATAATTTTGGCTAGAACTGACACGATTAGTCATTTTGGTGAAGCGTAATACATGTCTTAAGATTGATTTGTTTTTGATAAATTGTTAAAGTTCCAACCGAGGAACATGGTCTGGATTACAAGTTGGTCTTAAGATTGATATGTTTTGGATAAATTCGTAGGCTTCAATCCTGGCCACATGGCCCAATTACTTGTGTTGTTAGTCAGATTGAAATAGGGATGTACTCTTACAGGACGTTGTTAAATTGCAAGGAGAAATAAATAGAAATCCCTACTTAAAAAGCCTAAATGTGGACATATCCAATAAGGATTTGTAAATCCATTTGATAACTTTGTCACCAATCGGATTTGGTATTTTGTAGATTTTTCTGTATATGTTTGGTAGCTTGTCATCAAATCATTATAGTATCATACCTTTATGCAGAATAGGTACTGCTTTTCTGATCAAGTTTGCAAAATTCAAGAGCTGCTTAAAGCTGAAGACTGACTTCTTTATAAAACCCTTTGAAGTTTACACTAGAATAAGGGTCCAATGTCCACTCTTGTTCAATCACCGACATTGGAGATCCTAGGTACACTTTTGTATAATTTTCTCCTATGCTTGTGTTACTAATTCTTTGTCCATGTTGATCTTTTTATTACTTAAGTGCGAGAACCAGAAGTGTTCTCCATCTGGCAAGGACATCCATTCTCCTATGCTTGTGTTATTAATTCTTTGTCCATGTTGATCTTTTTATTACTTAAGCGCGAGAACCAGAAGTGTTCTCCATCTGGAAAGGACCTCCATTCAGCAATGGCCAGCCGCTTGTCAAATTTGAGAAAGTCTCCTGTACTGCTGCAAGGTTCAGTGAAAATGGATCTAGGCTTATGGTGACCAAAAGCAATACTGTCATCAGTATTCAAGATTGTTGTAGCTCCACTGAGATCAGATCCTTTGACATTCCCTCCCTTCTTGCTGCCACTTTGTCTCCATGTGGGACCTATCTCCAAACATTCCAGAAATCTACTACACCACAGGATAAAAATGTCGTGCTATGGGAAGTACAGACTGGTGCAGCAGTTTATCGGCATTTCCAGAAAAATATGTCTAAGACCACATGGTTTGCATTTGTGACTTCCCCCTCTGTATAGGGTGTAATATGCGAAATGCTGCTTATTTAATGTTGGTTAAATTCTCAGGCCATCGATTGTATTCTCCTCCGATGAATCTGTTGCCTGTCGAATGGCAACAAATGAGATACAGTTCTTTGACTCGAAGGATTTCTCTAAAGGAATTATTCATAGATTAAGACTACCTGGTATTGCTGCAATTGAGCTGTCAAAGGCTCCTGGGCCCTACATTGCAGCATTTGTACCAGAATCAAAGGTTGTTAATCCTAATCTATCTAGGAAAATATTTTAGCACAAAGTTTGTTCTGAAAACATTTGTCTTCTTGTTCAGGGTATTCCTGCCAGTGTTCAGATCTTTTCTTGTAGTAAAGATGCGCAAACTCAGCCAATTGCGAGGCGGAGTTTTTTTCGTTGTTCCACAGTTGCATTGCACTGGAACAAGATTTCTTCAGGAGTTCTAGTAGTTGCTCAATCTGATGTTGATAAAAGCAACCAGAGTTACTACGGTGAATCCAAATTGAACTATTTAACAACTGATGGAAGTCACGAGGGACTTGTTCCTCTTCGTAAGTCTTTATTGTTAAGTCTCTTGATCTTATAATCCCTGGTAATAGCAAAGCCAACTGGTTGATTGCTGCAAGAAAATGACAGGAAAAGAGGGACCTGTGCATGATGTTCAGTGGTCTTATTCAGGTTTAGAGTTTGCTGTTGTTTATGGATGTATCCTTCTTGTCTTTCTTGTTTTCCTAGTTCTTTCTGCATTTCAATTGTTGATGGCTTGTCTAGCTTCTGTTTGATCCTTCACTTGTCTCAGTCATGCCTGCAAGAGCAACAATATTTGACAGGAAATGCAATCCACTACTTGAGCTTGGTCAAGGTCCTTACAACACAGTCAGATTCAACCCGAAAGGAAGACGTATCCTTCAGTTATTAATCTGGTCAACTTGTTAATGTTGATACAAGGCGCTCTGTATGTATTATTTACTGGGCAGTTCACTAAGTGAGATGCCTTGTGCATCAGCTTATTCTTCTTTCCTTAACTTTTCTTTTGTTTCAGTTATATGTTTGGCTGGCTTTGGCAATTTGCCTGGTGACATGGTATGTTTTAGGGATGGTAAATGCATTTATTCTGTTTACTTGTTTCATGAGATTAGTTAATTGCACTATCATTTTCAATTTCTGTACATCATGGTATGCTTGATCAGTAGGTCACCCCAAACCTTAAGGCTTGTAGCTATGCTTAATTACTTCATTCATAAAGTGTTGTTTGCCCTCGGTTACTTTCTTTCAGCAGTTTGTCCCCCTTTTATGGAATTCACAATAATTCTACCCTTTATTGTTTTGAAATGTCTGATATTAATTTACTGTAGCATATAAATTTTAACTTAGCATTAACCTTTGTGACTGATGCTGCTTGGGCCAGCGGGAGTCTGCACCTAATAGTCCTTTAATAAGGCATATATCTGCATTGATGTAGGTGTTGCTACCATGGATTCTCAGAAGTCATCCTCAACTGGGCATAAGTATCCATGTCGAGGAATAAATCTAATTGTCTGATGGTGACAATAATCCCTGCTAGTGCCTTGAGTGAAAATGCCTTCATTGGACCACAGAATAATTACTTGAATAGTTGAAATTGCTTTCCTGCTTGGAAGATTCATCATGTATACAGAATGAAAGTATATAATAGAAGAAAAAAAAAAAGCAAGGAGGGCTGGAAAAGTATGAGCACATCAGCACATTCCTTCTGCTTGTGGGAAATAGATGCCCACACTTCTGAGGCACTTGAACACTTGGATGAGATTTTTTTGGCATTTGCTGTTCCACTCTCATGTTTTCTCATTTTACCACGATTGTTGGGTCCATGTCTCTAACTGAAGTATTAGGAATTAGAACTAACAGATGCTACTTCAATTTGAGAAGAGAAGCTTCCAGAAAGAGATTTAGGGAAAGGATAGGGCAAGAAAGAGGGGAGCAAAAGTTATTGTTGCAGCAGAATGAAAACATAGTCCAACAAGCTGTTAGAGGCTCAAAATGTCCTCTCTATTGTCTATGATCAAATCCTTAAACAGTATTTAATAAATAATAAAAGAGTAACCTACCTTCAGGAATGCTGCTCTACTGGCCCCTTTTTGGTTTGGCCATGGTTGCTCCATATGGATTTCTACTTCCGTCAGTTCCCTATCTGATCTGAGTAAAGGGTGTTTTTGAACCATTTACTTTGGTCAGGAAGTGACTCTTTATATTACCTAGATGCTGTTCTACTGATCGCTGGGGCTATCCTAGCCCTTCTGGACCAGTTCATCTGGCCCATGCTATATACCCATGCGAGCTTAGCTGGTTGGTGACAGATGTTATAATCCAGCTGCATCGCAACACTGATTTGATCTCATTGACTCTGAATTATAATTGAGAATGAGATAGCAATCATGATTATTATTGTGATGAAGTTATTGAGAATTGTAGTTAACAGAAACTTGTAGATTAGAATCTTATAGTTATGACAAGTAAACAGTGGAGAAATGTTGAAATTTAATTAATGAGGATTAAGAGAATTAGTTGAGAGATTGGGCAGATTCTAAGTCCCTATTTATGGAATCAAACACTTCATCCTAGAAATACTGCTGACTGGGCTTTCCAAAGCAAACACTTCATCCTAGACTTCAAAGAAGCTTTCCCTGCTAACATCCATGGCCTTCACCTTGAGAAGTTAACACAGTTCTTATCACTTCAGCATGAACTGATATATCTATCTTCTAATGTATGCTAACTTTTGTTCACGGTAATTGTTCATTTTCTTTCCTTTTCCGTAGGCATTTTGGGACTATACAGAAAAGAAGTTGCTTGGAACAACAAAAGCAGAATGTTCAGTGACCAGTGAATGGTCTCCTGATGGACAGTATTTCATGACTGCCACAACAGCACCAAGACTGCAAATAGACAACGGGTATTTTCAAACTTTAACTTATTTCTTATTTTCACCGTACCCTTGTGGTTAATGCTCAATTTTCTTCTTTAAGGATAAAAATATTCCGATATGATGGGTCCCTTTATTTTAAGAAGATGTTCAATAAGTTGTATCAGGTATCAATTTATATTTGAATCCTCTAGAAACTCCATACCTAAAATTAATTGATGAACTATTCATAATAGCCCACTCTATTGATGCAGGTCGACTGGAAGCCAGAGGCACCTGAACGGTTTGATGACATAAATGAGCTTGTCAAGTCTGTAGAAACTTTGACGATTGATAATAATGAAAAGAAAGGTTGCATTTTTCACAAGTGCTACGTTGACAACATAATCATTCTACTTGGCTCAGTTTGACTATATTGATTGTTTCAGTTCAAGTTCCAAAATCATCGTCAGAGACAAGAAGCAACGTTCAAGCTAGCAGTGTGCAAAAGCCAGCTGCATACCGCCCACCTCATGCTAAAAATGCTGCTTCAGTGAAGGCAGAGGTATTTATGTTTCGCATGCTCTTGTTCAATTTAATATGTTTGTATCATAATTTTACAATCAAGTTGCGGAGATAACTGGTCTTGACTGGTTATAACTATCAAATATAGTTTCTTCAGGTCTGTATTGATCGTTCCTATTTGTGGATGGCAGCAATCCTTAGTTTTACAACAGATGGATTGCATATAATTTATGTTAGCAGCGATGGAACCATCGGAATTTATAGGTTATAAGCTAATAACATAGTCAATGAAACATGTAGGAAACTTATTGCATAAGATGAAAACTTTTAAATGTGAACTATTCTTTTACACTCTTGACGAATGATATCCTAAAGCCTAGAGGCAGAGTCCTGAACCTCTTTTATTTATCCATTTGCATAGTGTCAGGTTATATCCTTGCAACTTACTATGTGCATACTGCATCTATAGCTCTCTTAAACAACTTCTCTTGTTTTTTGGTGTATACCCTTCATTCTGCTAATGCCCATGATTAACTAGGGTTGAGGTTTGTGCATTGGGTTCACCCATTAAAATTGTTATTAGCTAATGAGACCAATAACTCAAATACTTCCAATATTGACCTAACCTGCCATTGAAGAATGGATTTTGTACAAACACCTTTTAGACATTGAAGCATAGCTAGATGGTGGTTTTGAGATCAGGCTTATATTTACTCTTGCTTGTATAACACCAAAAGGGAGACAAACACTTTTGTTCCATCCTTGGATGTCTTAGAAAGATATCTTTGTCAAATGAACTGAAAAATATGGTATTAAAAAAGAGGCTTAGAGGAACATTTTCGCATTCTATGACTCTTGCTAACTATAGAAGGCTATATATGCCAGACGTTTTCCTTTTTTTGTTTTTTTGCTTATATCTTATTTCTTTCTTTTCTTTTTTAGTTCTTGGTGTATGGTGTATTATGTTGTAACCAGACTATGTTTAGTTGTAATAATAGTTAGATGGTTTACCCAAAGGACATTTGTACTTATCACAATTGTAACTATAGAAGGCTATATATGCCAGGTGTTCTCCTCTTTTGTTTTTTTTTTTGCTTATTTCTTATTTCTTTCTTTCTTTTATCATTTCTCATCGTATGGTGTATTATGCTGCAATTAGACTATGTTTAGTTGTAATAATAGTGGGATGGTTTACCCAAAGGACATTTGTACTCATCACAATTGTTAAATTATCTAGACGTACACAATGTGCCTATCCTATAGCGCAAGTGGCTAGGCACACATGTGGTAATATAGATAACAAATTTTAAGATAACTTTGGTTTTTTTGGTTTAGTACATATATAATGTTATAGTTATCTCATATATGTTACAATGATTTAAAAAGCGCTAGGCGCCAAAAGGCGCCAAAGTTCCAAAACGCCCGAGGCGTTAGGCGCTCGCCCGAGCGAAGCAAGATGCTAAAATAAAAATATATAATATAATTAATAAATATATAAAAATATATATAGTATACGGTTTCGGGTGGTACGCATATTAGATATCGCTCGGTGCATTAAAATATATTATAATATTTTTTATAATATAAATATAATATTAGATATAATATTAAATATAATATTAAATATAATATATTTAAAAAAAGAAAACAAACTGGCGACGTTGTCTCGATCTTTCTTCCCACGCAGGGAGACGTTTCCTTGCGCGGGAGAAGAATCGCTCGCGGGCGAAGATGGCGTGAGGGTGAAGACGGTGCGGGCTCGGCGACGTCGCCTCGATCTTTCTCCCAGCGCGGGGAGACATTTTGTCTCCTCACGTGGGAGAAGAATCGCCCACCGAGGGGCCATGGCGAACGGAGAAAGGAGGTATGTAACCTCTTCTTCTTTCTTCTTCTCCTCTTCTTCTTCTTCGTCCCTTTTTCTCCCTCAATTGACCGTCGACGATCGATTTCTACCTCAATCGATCGCCGACGGTTGATTTCTCCTTCAATCGACCGATGGTCGAAATCGAACAACCAAAGCGAGCTAAAAGCTGGTTGGTCGCTGGTTTAACGGCACTCGCGCTGGCGCTTGGGCTCGGGTGAGCGCCTAGGCGGCGCCTCTTTGAAGTGCGCCACCGGGAATTGAGCGAGGCACTCGGGCCTCGCCTCGCCTCGCCTCGCCTCGCCCGAGCGCTTAGGCAAGCGCCCGAGCGCCTTTTTTAAACCACTGATATGTTATCATTGGCAAATTAACATGTTAGCACACTTTGTTTTCTAGTCTAATGATGTTAACATATTCAAGCATACTTAAAACAATTGGAATAAGGAATTTGAAAATTTAAAGTCTATACATATTATCTCAAATTAAACAATTTATAAGTGAAAGTATTGTATGTACAAATGCATGGTGATCCAGGAGAGCATATAAGGTGATTTACCAGTGACAACCCTGATACTGTTGAGCGTTGAGTTGTGACAACACTGATAATGTTGGCGTTGGCATTATTTTTTGTTTTCTTGGCAAAAGATTGCAATCACAACAAAATTGAATCACAAGTCTGTTGTTCACTATGATGGTGAAAACATTTGCACTGTTCTCCTGATTTTTGAATTAATATATTATGAGAATTATGTTCTATCCCTATGGTGTTTCTTTCTTGTACCATAGGCAACTGTGCTTTTCTATTCTTGAAAATTTATTGTGCCACGGTTAAATTATTGTGCCAAAATTAGCACTAGAGAATGGTTAAGTGTGAGGTGTTCCATAAGTATGATGTTTCTTTCTTGTACCATAAGCAATCATGCTTTTCCATACTTAAAACATTAAAATATTCACCCCTAGTCAAATTCTTGTGCAAATTCTAGTAATAGAGAATGGTAAAGCGTGAGGCGTTCTTTCAGCAATTCATATGTTAATTTTTTTTTTAATAGAACGCCCATCTGGGGTATCTATGGTCTTCATTCAATCTCAAATAGAATGCCCTGCTGGTAAAACTATGGTCATTCTTCTGAATTGTTTTTATTATATTCGGTACTGACCTACGGCTTACTCATTCCTTGTTTAGATTTTCCCACATAATTCCAGTGTTGTACTAATGCTGGTAGTTTTCCAGTTAGCTTATCAAATAGCTACTACCAGTGTGCTTCTATCAAAAATTTTCCTGGTCTGACATTAGAGTTCCTATTCATTGTTAAAAAACATTTTCAGCTACATTCACCACATGGTTGTCTTATGTCACCCCTGGAATTTGAGAGAAGATAACCGTCTTCCTAGGATCTTTGTTATACATTCCTAAATATCAAACTGGTTTATTTAGTATACCAGTATTAGCAAAATTCCATCTGTCAATACATTTTAACTTATGAATATGAAATTATTATTCTGGTTCAGTGCTTGGAAGCATTTGAGCACATTGCATCTGCATGAAATTAGTTGATAGATTCTTCAACATCTATTTCTCTAATTTATTGAATTTCTTAGACCAAAATATCTATAGCTGTCAAATTTGATTGTGGCCTCTCTTTTGCTTTGTGCACCATTGCATTATCGGTTGCTGTTGATAACATTCTGTTTATAAGAAAAATAATTTTTAGTTGGTTTTGGTAGTAACTTTCACATGCTACTTCAAAATATTTTCACACTCAAATAATTAGTGGAAGTAGTAGCAGTTCATGAGCAAAATCTGTAGTTGTGGCATATAAAAAGAGAGGTAATGATCTGCACTTTGTAACACTGATCCTGACTATCATACATAGTGTATTGGTTGCAATCGGTGAAAATTATAGAGAACATCTTCTTCAAGTTAATTGAAGTTCAGTTAGTGAAAGGAACCACGGCGGCTTTACAATTAGGTTGTTTTCAAATGTTTGTCACTTGTCGGTGTGATATGGTGTGCAAGATTTTTCTTCATTTGCATTATTTAGTACATAACAGAAATTAGTACAGTTTGTACCTCGAGTTGCTTTTCAAAGATATGGCTGTATGATTGAAGAAAGTATATTAGTATATTAGGCCCACTATTACATATTATTCAACAATCGGAGATGTTTAATGGTACTTTCCTCTTTTAACTGGCAGCTTTTCGGAGGAACGGCCCCTTCAGAGTAAGTTCCTCTGTCATCATCGGCATTCTCTCAGTTTTCATTTCAACCTCCTTCCTATCATAATTGACTAATTACCAAGCACCACCATGCCGTCTGTATATTCAGGGAGATGAGCAAAAATGCATTGCGAAACAAAAAGCGACGTGAGAAGCAGAAGGAGAAAAAGGCCGCAGAAGCATCAGCTTCTGCCGGTAGCAGCTGATCTTGGTTTTGCTATTTCTGTTGCTGCCCCCCTCATTTACCTTGGTCGAATCTGAGCCACATGAAGGTTATTACGGAATGGCAATAATCATCCAATTGGCGAGTGTGGTTGTGACCACTAAATTTTCTGTTAGTTATTATTAAAAACATAGAGTTCTTAAATAATTTCATTTTGGTAAGATGAATAGTGTCACGTTATGAAGTTTTTATCATTCTTGACCCTCTGTAACTGGAGCTCTTTTTAGTTCATACACCAACAATATATTTGTGAACCATTAAGTATACTCGTACGCTGTTAGTGAATTCTGATGAGTTAAATGACCTATGGAAAATTTATTTCCCTAAGTTTCATGGTCTACTTAGCCTCATCAGTTCTACTTTTGAGCATTATAAATGTAGATGCTTGTATCAATAGTCAATCCTCATAGAAGGCTCCATAGTCAATTCTATAGACTTCTATGCAAGCAAAGATTTGTCATGATCTTTATATCTTGGTGACATCTCTATCTGATTTTTTGTAGGATGAACTCAAATTGTGATCTCTTCGTATATGATCTTTTTCAGTTTTCATCATCGCCAATTGTGTTTGTGGTCTTCGCAATCAAATATTGTTCTTTTGCTTTTGGGTGATGCTCAAACAAGCATAATTTCAGGATAGTCTGTTGCTTAATAGTTTTTGAAGTCTATTAACTTCATTGAAATTGGTACGTCATTGTCTACATCCTAAGCTTCGACCATGGCATAATCTTTGTGGCATATTCTTTCTTTTACGACAACTCGAATGACAACACTAGGTATATTCTTCAAGAGTACTTGTCTCTACGTCCTTCTGACCCTAACTTCGTCTCTACAAGTTGTCGTCTTAGTCCCAGCATCAAATTTTCGTCAAGATAAGGTGCATGTGTTTCGAAGCTCCATTCTACTTTAACATCATGCAAGATGAGTATGCTCCATCAGAATGAGGGATGCATTGAACAATACGATCTCACTCTTGCCTAGTTCATGTCCTTAATCTTTGTCCAAGGAAAGCTTCATGCCTTCCATCTTCTATATCGACTCTCTTTATATGGCTTGGGCATTTCACTAAGTTTCATTCAAATTTCTTCGCTCTCCAGTTTGCATTGAGTTGATGGTAGCTCTTATGCCCACCATTCTATCGGTTGACTATTTGTTGAGTATAATTTTCACATCGACTGTAAGTGTGCCTTTATGTTGTGTTGTCTTAGGTCGCTCTTTTACTTGATCTCTGAATGCATTTACCAAAATATTACCTCATGCGAGATCATGCGACACTTCTTATCGCTTGCTTAATCCGTTGAGCTTTTTGGAGCTGTTGTCTTGAAGTACTACTTCTTAATATGTGTCGTTCATTGCACATGATTCTCCCTTTTGTCACAGATATAGCTGGTTTTGCTTAAGTCGTGTGGTACCCTTGCGTGTCCATCCGCAAAGAGTTAGCCTCCCCGAAACCTCTTATGATCTCTTTAGGACCTATAAAAGAGAAGACGAGTTAGAAAAAGCGTTAACTTGGGATCAACAAGCAACAATTTCAACAAACACTTGATAGACAATGCAAACTATAAATATGGACTTAGTAAGCTCTAAACGGTCGCACGATAAAATGTCAAAGTTGGTCCACCACAGACCAAAGTCCTCATAAGTGCCCATATGATACAGCTTTCGTTTACAAGTCAAAAATAGCTACCAAAGTCAACCAAAATAGGGCTGTCAAGCCTATTGTCAGCTCTCTTTATACTGTACAAAGCATGAACAAAACCAAAAGGTACAGACATACATGAGCATTAGATCGAACACCCTGTTTGTAGCTTTGTCGGTGACATTCTCCCCTACTTATTCCTTCCAAATCCTTATTGAAGCCTTTACGGACGCTACATCTCCTCACCTTTGTTGAATCTTCAATCTTCTGCTCCAGTTGCAGCGTGCCTTTTGGCTCCTAGCTACTCTCCATTGTTGTTGTTGAGTAGTCGAGCCTTTGATTTGCCACGTTATTTCAACCCGCTAATGACTCTAACTCTGATGTGGGATTGACGAAGTTGTGCTAATCCTTGTTAATTCCTATGAATCCTTCCAATGAAGAAAAAGACATTCCTTGTTATGCGTTAATCTCTTGAATGTCTCATGCCACTTAAATTGAGTGGATGTCTATTGGAGCTTTAATGAATATCGTCACACGGACTATAAGTTTTTGCTCCGCAAAATTCATCCATCAATTCCTCTTCTACTTAATTATCACCTCTAAGTAAGTTTTCATCACTTCATTGTCTATTAGAATTTTGTTAGGAAAGAAAGCGATCAATCTACTTTCAATAACACTGATCACCATTGGTGAAAATTTGATAATTATTGTCTTTTGCTAAGTTTCTTCGAAGAGTCTTTGAATTTATGTAAAGTTACAATGCTAGATAAGTAAGAGAATTAGGATACTCAGTTTCGCCCATTCTCTTAAGAGTTGAAAAGGCAATGGTTACTCGACTTCGCTCACTTCATCAAGGATTGTACTCTATGTATCGAGCTAGTTACTAGCCTTCGTTTGCTCTTTGCTCACACTTCTGGAACACCTAAAGTGTTTGCACTCCTTGCATTGAGTTAACTACTATGATTTGTCTTCTCAGTACCATTAAAATTCTGGAATACAAGAGGTTTTGCCCGGAAAGAGTAAAATTTCAGCATGACTTGAAGCAAGTCTCTGATAGTTTCGATCACTTTTGGGATTGTACTATCTTCTCCATCGTCTCTATCGCCTACTCCTCTAAGTAGAAAAGGTACAATACTATGTACTGTCTGCTTCGTTCATTGGTTGAGCACTCTTGTACCATCTCGAACTCCTTCACTTTTAGTTTTCTTAATGAGAAGCTCATTGCCACTAGTCTTACAAAGTTTCATGGCCTCTACCCTTCAGTCTTGTCTCAGTACTTGGAGTTTGTCTATGCATTCTCCACCTCCTCGGCCTCTTTTGCAACCAAGCGCTCTCCCTCTATAAGAGCAAGGGATCGATGACTACACGGAAGTCTCGCCTCTAAATACCGTAAGCGCTGTCATGCCCATGGTCCTACTATCCATCGCCTCACATCTATGTCCCTTTCTTCACGATCAGTAAGTCCGCCTCTGTGACACCGTGACACTCCTTTGAGTCCACCTCCATTCTAACCAATGCTTGGTTTTGGGTAGTTGAGTCCCTTTGGATTCGTCGTCGCTTCCTCGCCCCTTTTGACTGCTTGCTTCAACACCTTTATGTTTTTCGAGTAGTTCCCCTTGGTTGATAGAAAGATAGACTGTAACTCTCATGCATGACCTCTGCTATCATGTTGCAGGGCCTGTGCCGCTTATGTTTTCTTTTGCTTCCTTACTAGAAATATTCGCTTACTCGGTCTTATCATTTGACTTATCGAGCTCCCTTAAGCGAATATGAGCTCTAGAGTAATACAACTCTTAGTTGCTCCGATCATATCTCTGTATAATCAAGTCTCCCCATAGGGCTCATTGGTACTTACATTCAAAATTTTCCCTCGGTCATACATAGCCCTTATATATCGATGATCAAGACTTTTATCTAATGCATGTACGAAAAACCCACCTCTACGGTATCAAAGTATTCACTCCTTGAATCTATAGCTCTTCTTGTCGTCATGTTGTTCACCGAAGTGAAGCTCCCAATAGCTCTTGATCATACCTCTATATGACCTAGTCCCCCACAGGACCTCTCTTGTGTGTGTCTTATTACCTGGAACTATTCCACCATGATCTGTTGCACTACTGTCATGAACTTAGTTCGTTTTGCCTAAGTCGTGTGGCACCCTTGCATGTCTGTTCGCAAAAGTTAACCTCCCTGAACCTCATATGGTCCCTTAGGATCTACAAAAGAGAAAATATATTAGAGAAAATATTTTACTTAGGATCTATAAGCAATAATTTCAGTAAACAACCATCGACTTCACAAGCTCTAAACGATTTCACAACAAAGGGTCATAATTCATTACAAACCGAAGTCCCCACAAGTGCCCATATGACACAACTCTCATTTACAAGCAAAAAATGATCATAAAAGCTAATCAAACTAGGGCTGCAAGCCTATTGCTAACCCATTATATGTTATACAAAGTATAAACAAACATCAAAAAACATAAACATACATAAAGATAACATTAAACATCTTATTTATATTTTTGCTTATGACGCCATATGTCGCCTCCTGGTGATATCTCCATTGCATTCAGATTTTTATGGGATGAACTCGGACTGTGATCTCTCCACATATGGCCTCTACTAGCATATCGCAGGGCCACTACCACCTTCAACTGTGTTTGCTTCTTTGGCAATCGACATTCGTCCACCTGCTCTCGAGTCACACTCGGACAAATCACAGGTCTAGAATAGTCTATCACCTAGCAGCTCTCGAAGTCCACTGACTTTGTTGAAATTGATACGCTATTGTTTGGATTCTAAGCATCTACCCCCATCATAATCTTCGTTGTGCATAACTTCCTTTACAGCAACTTGAATGGTAGCATTATGACAAATTCTTCAAGAGTACCCACCTTCGTGTCCTCTTGCTCCATGCCAAGGCCTTCTAACCCCAACTTCGCCTCCACAAGTTGAGTCGTCTTAGTTTCCTTCATCAAATGTTTTATCGAGATGAGGTGCATGTGCTTCCAAGCTCCCTTCATTTTTGATACTATGTAGGATGAGTCTGCTCCATCAGAATGAGGGACCAATGGAATGATATGATCCTGCTCTTGCCACAAGAGTTCATGTTCTTGACCTCTATTTAAGGAAAGCTTCGTGTCACCCCTCTATGTTCCATATTCTATCAACTCCCTTCATGCGACTTGGGCACTTCATCAAGTTCCAGCCAAGTTGTTTCGCCCATCGATTTGCATTAAGTTGATGGTGGTCCTCACGCCCACTATTCCATGGGTTAACCCTCCGTTGAGTCCAATTTCCACATCGGCTCTAAGTATGTCTTCGTTTGGTATTGCCTTAGGTCACTCCCCCACTTGATCTTATAATGCATCCACTAATGCATTACTACATACGAGAATATGCAACGACTTCTCGTCTTTTACTTGGTCCATTGAGTTTTGTGGAGTTATTGTCTTGAGGTACTCCTCTTTAACATATGCGGTATGATGCATATAATTCTCCCTTTAGAGAATTGAGACTTATCTCTTCTAAGTATCTATCTCGTTAGAACAACTTTCCTCTGTCCATACTTTCCTTTGGATGTTTCGGACTACTTCATTTTGCTGAACAAACTAGACATTGTTCTGCCCTGTAAATGCATTTGCTAGATTGCGACTCTTCGCCAATAGAACTCTCACTGCATACCATAAGGCCTAGCAACATGCTGAACTTATTGTACACTTCAACCTCATTTAGAGGTATCCTTCCCATGCGAAAGAAAAAGTTTAAATACTTTATGACATTGAGTTTCGATTGCTTTGGGATAGCCACGAACAATCTATCATCCAAAGACAAACCCTTGTATAAGTATCAAATTCTTTGAGTTAGTAATTCCCCTCACCGTTGTGAGCTTTGTACAACTCTTTCGGTAGCTAAATAACCCATCCCATCTTGCACAGTCTCATCCTTTTGCCAAGCACCCCACTTGCCTTAAGCACCATCAAGTTTGGTTGCCAACGTTGAGTCATTTGCTCAAATTTACTCATCGTAACCTTTATGTGCTACGTATTCTTCCTATCTCGCTTGTCCTTGTAGTGTCTCTCACGCAAATGATTGGTCATTCCTCTGAATACCAATCTTAGATGCTCGCTTCTCTGAGTGATTCATTTTCTTACATCTCAATGTATATTTCCCCCAAAAGATCATGCATGATGGTTGCCCTCAACATAGCCCCACTAGGTCCCCTCGTTTACATGCTAAGTATTTCTAAGTGTGCTTATCCCGAACTGATACCATCTGTTACGGACTAAGCTGATCTTGCCTAACTCGTACAACACCCTTGCATGTACGTCCATAAAAGATCAGCCTCTCGGAGACCTCTTATAATCTCTTAAGGATGTACAAAAGAGAAGATAAATTAAAGAAAGTGTTTGTCTCAAAATCCATAGATAATCATTTCAGTAAACACTTGATAGACAATGTAAATTATAAATATAAGCTTTACAAGCTCTAAGAGATTACACAACAAAGGGTCCAAAGTGGTCCACCATAGACTAAAGTCTCCACAAGTGCCTACATAACACAACCTATGTTTATAAGTCTAAAATGGCCACCAAAGCCAACTAAAATGGGGCTAACTGCCAACCATCTACATGTTGTGTAAAGCATGAATAAAGTAAAAAAATATGACATACATGAGCATTACATCAAATACTCTATTTATAGCTTTGTTTGTCACACTTGTGAGAATCGATATTTATCATTCTTGGATATTTATCTCGTTATAGTAACTTTTGTCTTCACATCTTTCCCTCTAAAAGTTTCTGAGACTGCCATCCCTTTGGCAAACAAACTATATATAGTTTCGCTCCTACGAATGCACTTTCTAGATCACGACTCTTTATTAATACAATTATCACTATGCCCCTTAAGGCTTAGCAATATGCTAAACTTATTACACACTTCAGCCTCCTACAAATGTGTCCTTCCCATGCTGAAGAGAGTTTTAATGCTCATCAATGACACCGAGTTTTGATCACCTTATAAGCTCTTGTATAAATACTGAATTCTTTGAATTAGTAATTCCTCTCACTTCAATGAGTTTCGCACAACTCTTTTGATCATCGAGCAATCCATCCTCCTTGCACAGTCTCATCCTTTACTAAGGGCTCCGCTTGCCTTGAGCATCGTCAAATTCTGTTACCAACATCGAGTCGTAGCTCGAACTTAGCTATCTCAACTTTTGTGTGCTACACGTTCTTCCTAACTCGCTTGTTCTCATGGTATCTTTCGTGAAGGGTTGGTCATTCCTTTGATTGTCAATCTTAGATGTCCACTCCTTTGAGTGACTCTTTTCCCTACGTCTCAACGCTCATTTCCTTCAAACGGTCACACATACTGGCTACCCTCACCTTATTAAGTCCCCCACACTTGCATGTCAAGTGTTTCTAAGTATATTTGTTTCGCTCTGATATCATCTATTACGGATTTAGCTAATTTTGTTTAAGTCGTGCGACACCCTTATGTGTTTATCCGCAAAAGGGTCAATCTCTCTAATACCTCTTATAGTCA
The DNA here is from genome assembly GCA_021527575.1 of Ensete glaucum. Taxonomy (NCBI): domain Eukaryota; kingdom Viridiplantae; phylum Streptophyta; class Magnoliopsida; order Zingiberales; family Musaceae; genus Ensete; species Ensete glaucum. The sequence goes on from CM038554.1 coordinate 28,957,855, forward strand.
CTTCGGACATGCAAAAGAGAAGAATGATTAGAGCAAGCGATTAATTTGGGATCCAACAAATAACTATTTCAGCAAACACTTGATAAATAATGTAAATTATAATCATAGACTTCATAAGCTATGAATGGTCGCACGACAAAAGGTTTAATGTGGTCTCTCATAACCCATAAGTGCAAACATGACACTACTATAGAACAAGATAACGAATCAACCTAGAGACTATCATAAAGTCTCATCCAACCATGTGTCACCTGGGTAACTCTTAACTGCTATACTGACTCACTCTAACCACTTTCCAGAGCTAAAAAACCTCTAAAATTATTACATAGATGATATATGTTTCGATGATTTTGTCTGTACGTACAAATATACATAACCTATATTTATAAACCCCCATAAATATCGATTACAAAAGTCAAGTAAAATGAAATTGTCAAGTTTACTATAAATCCTCTACAGATTGTGCAAACACTAACAAAATTGAAAAACATGAATATGTATGAATATTAAATTGAATATCATATTTATAGCTTTATTCGTGATTATATATATATAGTGGTAGAAACAGAAGGTTGAACTGAACTCTTTTTAATCAAATGAATAATTCACACTGACATCTACGAGGATGCAACTATCATAATTATCAGATCAAATTCGACATCGACCTGTTCAGATGCCGGATGATTTTGTCATTAATAAATTGGATCCTTTTGTCATTAATAAATTCGATGGATCAACTGATAGAATCATACGTTACCTAAAAAATATAAAACATGATAATATTTTAGAAACATAACGAAAAGAAAAGAAATGTAGAACTGAAGCAAGCAAGCGAGTAGACGCGTTGGCGAATAAAAGATAATACACATTACAAAAAAAAATTATAATCTTTTTTTATTATTTATAATTTTATTTTAAAAGATATTAATATCTCAAAAGTATCTATCATTTTATTAATAACCATAAATACTGTTTTCTTTACTCTCCTTCCTAATTATCCTCACCCTCTTCTTTTTTTATACTCTTCCTCATCCTCTTCCTGGAAGGACACATGTCAAGTGGACAACGAGCAAGATTGAATCACGAGCTTGGAGAGCACAGGTTGGACAGCAACGATCGACGACAGGGGATGTGGGGATGAGAAAAAAAAATTAAATCGAATTAAAGGGGTTGTAAATGATAATGTATTAGTTTATTAATTTTTACAAAAGTTCTGAAGAGTAAGAGGGTTATCGACACTTCAAAAAAAAAGCTCCTATAAAAAAAAATTTATTCTCTATCATCATTATAAAAAGACTTAAATGTCCTTGAAATTTTCAAAAATCTTTAACAACGAATAACAATTTCGAGGACATCTAATCTAATTAGTGAAATAGACTCGAGGTTGAAATGTTTTATATCGAGCCTACCATTCTGTTCGAGTCAGGTGATATTTAGTATAAGCCAATCCAAATCCATAAATGAGACTTCAAAATCATCACAATGAAAAAAGAACACAAAAACCAAGAAGAAACAGTTCAACCGATAGCACTGCCTCTGCAACAATCCTGCCTGAACCTACAATAATAGGCCTATTCTATGGTCCTTCCACCAATATTATATCTACACAACACCACAAGTGTAACACCCCCTTGAAAGAAGACAAAAATTTGCATTGATTTTATAAGGACCATTACCTCCAGGTATACTTTCATCCAAGGTTCGTAATCTCGTACCATACCGACGTACCGATCAGCTATCTGTACGGTAAGTATTGAGTTATACCGAGCGTACCCATCTTCTATTGGACCGGTATATACCGAACATACCAAGCGATACAGTACGGTATTGCAAATCTTATTTTCATCAACTTGTTATTAAGCATTTTAGACCGGTAACCTAGGCTTAACAAATTGGTTGGCCAGAGTTACCATATTGGAACTTGACAATAAGTATCCACTTGAAGCAACATCAACATTGGCACCATTTGTACCTCAAAGCTTCAATTACATGTCTCTCTAGTTCATCTGGATAAGGACTTGTGCCATTTCTTCCAAAACGAGACCGATAGCCAAGGCAAAACTTCCATATCTTCTATGCAGATGAACAAAGTTACTGTGAACATTGTAAGCTTGCACCTTACAACCCACACAAACCACATTTGGATTATTCATGCCTCATGTCTGTAATCAAATGCCTCATTAGTTCATCTACATTAGTTCATCTTCCCTCGGAACCATCCACTTTACATCCTTACAAACAAATTTGCAACTAAATGCCTCATTAGTTCATCTTCCAAGGGACTTGTGCCATTTCTTCCAAAACGAGACCGATAGCCAAGGCAAAACTTCCATATCTTCTATGCAGATGAACAAATTTACTGTGAACATTGTAAGCTTGCACCTTACAACCCACACAAACCACATTTGGCTTATTCATGCCTCAAGTCTGTAATCAAATGCCTCATTAGTTCATCTACATTAGTTCATCTTCCCTCGGAACCATCCGCTTTACATCCTTACAAACAAATTTGCAACTAAATGCCTTGTTAGTTCATCTTCCCTCGGAACCATCCACTTTACGATATAATCTATGTTATGTATGCCTCAAGGCTCTAACTAAATGCCTCATTAGTTCATCTTCCCTTTGAACCATCCCACTTTACAGTGCATACACATCCAGACCTGACAATTATGCCACATTAGTTCATCTTCCCTCAGAACCATACACCTCGACAAACTTCTAAACCAAGAGAAGCACACTTGAATGCACTTAAATTAGCTAAGATTAATCTTGCGAGTCATATGTGATAATGTCAAGCATCCAAGAATAGAACCGTCATCTTAAGTCTTCAATGTCATTTCAGTGTAACCATCACCATTCTAACCTTCTCAGGTCATAACAGCACAATTCAACATCCATCGACCACCATATTGTGTCTTTTCTTTTCTTTTTCTTGCTCAGTAGGTGGCTCAGAAAGCCAACGTAGGTTATGCACTAATCCACTTGTTGTTCTGCTGCTCGGCATTTTCAATTTTGGACTGCAAGTTCCCAACCATTCTAAGTCTCATTTCACAGCTACAATGTAAACAAAGCAACGAACAGAAACAAATCGACTAACATCAACAAAAAAGACATGCATGATGAAGCTATTGTTAGTTAAAAGAAGATCTACAAACTTACATTGCTGAAATCATATCAAAAAGCTTACCAATTGAAGGGTTTCTGATTCAAGGAATGAGGAAGCTTTAGGGTTCCCAAAGCTGCCACAAAACCCTAACAGGAAACCCCAAACTCACAGCTGCCGATCCGCTGCAGCCGCCACAAGCGGCAGGTGCGGCGTCCTCCCGAGGACGCAGCTGAGGAGGGCGTACAAGAAGCAAGCCACCGAGAAGGCAAAGATGGCGTGGTAGCCCATCTCCATGATCCGGAACCCTACCCCCCTAGACGGGGTGCCGAACACCCGCTGCAGGAGCGCCGGGAGGGCGAGGAGGACGTCGAGGACGACGGCTTGCATGGCGTTGAAGCGGACGTAATGGCTGAGGTTAGGGTTGCGGACGACGCCGAGGTAGAGGGCAAAGAAGGCGACGAAGGCGGCGTAGGGGACGGAGCGGTAGGCGGCGGCGACGGGGAGGATGGGGGCGACGGCAGCCGCCGCGGCGGGGACGCGAGCGAAGAGGAATCGACCGTAGTGGAGGGAGTCAAGGAAGGGGAGGAAGTAGGCGAGGGCGGAGACAAGGCGGTCCGTGGCCGGGACGGCGGTGCGGGCCATGGAGACAGTGACCGATCGGCGGGCAGGGAGGGAGGGGATCGCGGCCGCTGGCATGGACCGGAGGGCGAGGTGGATGGCGGGCGGTGGAGAGGCCCGGACGCGATCGAATCGGGTAGGACGAGGAGGGAAGCGGAGGAGAGCGAGCGTCGCCATCTGGTTGTTCGCTGCCGTGTTCTCTTCGTTTCGGGGGTTTTGATATGGAGTTCGAGAGGGGCTGAGGGCGGTGTTCGAGAATTAATCGATCATCATCGACCGTCTGATGATGGGAATTGTCCGATCTGAGCCGTTAAAGTGAGGGGATAAGCACATGTTCTGATGCAATTGTTTATGCATTAATATATATATATGTATATTGATATACATGTATGTACATATATCTCCAAAAATAATTGTGAAAATACATCAAAAAATTATTTCTTGTGTGAGAAAATTCTAAACAAATATTTAAAAAACAAGAGCTTTTATTGCATGATTTACATATTGATATTTTTTATTTTTTGGTTTATTTTGGGAATATTCTCCATAATTATTCCCACATAAAACTCTCCTGATACATTACATTAACTGAGAGAACCATTAAGTTGGAGTTACTTCTGTTGTAAATTATGAGGAAATATTTTGTCAATAGGTTGAACTTGCATGTCTGGATTTACCACTTGCAAATAATGACAAGAAGTCATATTGTCCTAACTAATTGAGATTAAACATATGAATTTTTTTACTATCATTGAATTCTATTAAAAAACAAATCTATAAATAATCTAAAAAATTAAAATTTTATTTATTCTAGTAAAATTATTTATGTCTCTTACTTTCTCTCCACTTCTAATGTGGCATCTCTAGGTCTTATATGAGTTTTTTTTTATATATACAAGAACATTTATCTTAAAATATTTAGTTCATGGAATTGAAGAATATTCTAATATTCTAACACTTATATTTCTGTTTTATCTAATGTTCACCAAACAGAAAGAACTCAAACAAATAGTGCAAGTAAAATTTTAAAAATTATTTTGTCATATACTTTATTATTTTATATTTATATATTTAATTATTATTATTCACTTATGTAGATGTCTTCTTTCTGAAGTGTGAGCTATTACTATGGTTAGTCGAGTATAACATTAATTTTGTATATTATTATTATGATTATCTTTAGTAGGATAAAAGTATGTGATTGAAAGTATATGATTTATTATTATGGTTAGGTAAAAGTGTTAGGAAACATTACTAAGTGCATCACATACGTAGCGGAAACTAAATAAAAATCAGTTTATCACGCAGATCAAATCATCGTATAAAAGATTGAGATCGCGAGAAAAACTGTAAAAATCGAAAAAATCACGATGTGTGAAAGATTGATTTTACCTAGGGAGATCGTATATCTTTGTATTTCAGATCCGGATGGAGAAGATGAAGGAGATCAAGCGTCCTCCTTTCTAGCAGTGTCCACACAATGGATCTCTGCAGTAAAACTCCTCCAATCTGATCTTGCAACTCTTGCTCAGAGGAAAGAAGGAGAACAGGAGGTGGTGGCTAAAGTCGCAGCCTATCAACCATGAGTCTCCCCTCCTATTTATAGAGAGCCATAAAAAACCTTAGGGCTCTTTCCTTAGTATGTATTGGATCTTCATCTAATTACCCACTAATCTTGCATTATTGGATCTCTATCTAATAATCTCCTTAGACCTTTAGTTGGACCTTAATCAACGAGCCCATCAGCTTAGGGTCTCATCTAATGAGAATAGGGGTTAATTGGATCTTCATCTAATCCTCTATTCGCTGAAGCATTCATCATATGTATGTGACCCTCTAAGCTCGATACTGAGCTGGTCATGAGTCACTTCCTCATAATAATTCACTCGACTCATCGATTATGAACGTACTAGGCAACTACGCCATAGTCCCCAGATGGTACAAGGGGGATCAAATACATAGAACATGTTTGTCCACAGTTACCGTGTATCTATAATCCCTCATCCAACTAATATCCCAGAGACCGTATATTGGATATAATATTATCAGGTCACATACAGAATCAGTTTGTCTTGCTCTAATCGGATTCTACCAGAGAATTCCTTCTCTCTCAATCCAAATGACCCTGGCTAGGGATTTGTTTGAGCAAGCATATATGAGATATTCCTCTCGTGATATTGAGAGTGGATGATCCTCTATTGATACTCAATTACCTTCGTAAGTTTGGCTACTAATCCCGATAATCAATTGTACCAGATCTGGAACTTTTAAAACATGTAAGTCTGACATCAAAGAAATGAGTACTAATACAAGATATCCTTGGTGTCTCAAGTCTAAAGACCAGATACGTAACTGGGACTATGGAATCACTGTCTGACATTAGGTACCATTAACCATACAATATTTCATAAGTGAATCAATTAATGAACTCATTCTCCAATGAGCACCTGTACTATATCCTTAGTGTCTCTACACAAGTGGCTATGAGACCAATCGCCTCTATCATATAAACGAGTATATAGTACACTGATCTATCTGGTTATCTCGATATCCCTCTCGAGTAACCTATGACCAAGATTATGTAGGATTTGCGTTTAAAGGTGAATCAATCTCATTATCATGATCTCATCACGATCCGATTCTCATTACATAGGACCAAGGATATATATATATATATATATATATATATATATATATATAACAGATAATATAATGTGAGAATATATCAATATTAATCATAATTAAAAATATCACACAACCTATTAGATATATTATCATTCATGTGATTGGTTTGTACGGCACGTATAACAAATAAAACGTATCTAACAGTTAAATAATTAGAATGATATATAAAGTATTACTATGGTTATCATTTGTATTTGTAAATAAGAAGCATATAATAATATTACAGCCACAATTATATTTTCTTTTGGGACGGCAGATTTTGCAATGGTTCATTTAAGACTGAAAGGATAAAATCGCGGGTAGACAAATATAATTTCTTGTATGATTTACTCATTGAATGGGGAAAGAATTTGCCATTTTAATGCCCAGAATCAATTAAGCAAGGCAAGTTGTGTACTTTATATGCAATCAATCTCTTGCGCAAGGACTTGCTCCGGGGATCCATGGGGTTTCCCTGTGCTTGCAAGAACTCTTCAGGGCCATGTCTGTTAATACTCCGATGAAATATTCCATCAGATATTTTAACTATTAACGTATCATGTAAATTTTTAGTTGGCGAATAAAGAAAAAAATAGAAAATATATTAGAGGTTTGAAACTATTTAATTGTAATTCTCAAATAAAAATAATCTTCTCAATTATTTTAATTAACGATGTAATTTTATTTCTAACAAAGAAATTCATTTTCATACGAAATCATATCATAATATTACGATCACTTAAACGAGTTTTAAAGTAGGACGGATGATTTTGATTTTGAGACATAGTATAAATTTTAATCTTAATTTTGAGACATATTATGAAAGATTACTTAAATAAATTTTAAAATATAAATAATAATTTTGATTTTGAGATGGATCAATAAGAATTTAGACCAGCATGAATCACTGCATGAAAGCAGCAACTGTAGAGCTATCAAGCTTTAGTTTATCTCGGTACTTGCAAGCTTGTGCTCGGATCCTCACATGGAGCTCATCTCTCCAAGCACAACCTGTGGAGCAGTGTGTGATGAGAACCATGGGGCCATGTTCTTCTACAATGACATGCTGACTTCTACTGTGACACGGAAATCCTCGGCCATCCGCAATAATATAAGATACTCCTCAGCCTTCTCTCTGCCAATTCCCACGCACGGAACGACGAGCCACCGGCTTCTCCGGCGGCACGATCGATATATTCCTGCATGATTAGCTGAAATCAAGGGGAGCATGCTTAATAACCATAAGCACTGCAAGTTACGTTCCTCCGAGTCCATAGCTGCTGCCAGATGCTTCCAACACTGAGGCCAAGAGGAATAGGAGCCGTCTTCCTCATCGTTCTCGTCGCTACCGTCGCCGTGAGGACAGGCGGCGCGAGGCAAACCCCCCATGGCGAAGGTGGGAGGGGAAAGGTAGCGGTGGCCGCGGGCTCGGTTCATGTGCATGCGAAGGCGAGGCCGGAGAAGACTGCACGCCTGACGGCGAGGCTGGCGTCCGGGCCGAGCCCGAAAGGTCCTGGCCATTAGTGCCGCTGCGCTGCGCTGCGCTGCGCCACCACGGAGCTCAGCTTCTTGTCGAACGAGAGAAGGGATGGAGCTGCCGCATGCGGCGGCCGAGATCACGAAAGAGGCCAGTAGTTTTCTCCACCATGTAGTGAGTGTCATTTGTTTAGATCTGTTCTTGGAGAGTTTTTAACTTTTAGAGGCTAAAACGAAGCATATGCATACTTGTTCATGAGAATTTAGCCGAACTGCAGGTTAAATTCTCTAGACTTCATTTGGTCTTTTTCGCCGCTTACATTGATTGGTATGTTCAAAATATATTTGGGTATATGCATGTCAGAAATATAAGCAAAAGGTATATATAATAAATAATCTTAATCATTGTATGTTGAAATCTATTTTATTCTTTTTCAATTGCAATGTTTCATGTGTTTGGCGTCAAATTTTCACAGTAGTATCGGCTTATATATAAAAAAAATCAAAAATATTAATTTTTATTATATATGTATTATAAATGATAAGTGAGATTCCAACTCATTTTTATTAAAAGAAGTATCAATATTTTTTTTTTTTGCTAAAGTTGACTCTTTTTTTTCTTAAAATCAGATATAGCAATACGAGTTTTGCGACTAAGATAAGGTCCAATTCATTTAATCGAATAGAGACGGAATCATTAGACAATAATTTTCGATAACCCGTAGGTAATGATAGAGCTGAATAAAACCAATCCATATATTTAATAATAACAAGGTTTACGATTTCGAATCATACCATCCATTACGGGCTGTACATACAGATCTATTCGTTGACCAATATGTCGATTATTACTACTACATGATACCATCGGCTAAGGTTGTTTTCACTCCGTTACCATCTGAAATTGATCAATTTTACTCATTAACGATCGATTTCAAATGGTATCAACCGAGGGTGGAAGAAGAAGAAGTAGAACCTAGAGTCTGACGTTGTTCTTTGCCTACGCGATTTGTCACTTGCAGTTAATCTCTTCGCTCGCATGATTCATCGCCCGTAGGTGATTTTTCCTACCCGTGAGAGGAGAAGAATGTCTCCCCACGTGGAGAGAATAAACGATACAATATCATATTTTTTTATTTTTTATTTTTAATATTATATATATATATATATACATGGATGTGTGTATCGTTCAGTATTATACACAGCTGAGCTGCATACGTCGATACGGTTAGATAAAAAAAAAAAATCTTGAATAATAGTATTGATAAGATTAGTGGTATATCCTCAACTTAAAATCCATTTCTTCCCTCTCATCCGGTTTCCTCCGTCCTTACGCCGCCCTCGTTTTACTCCGGTCACCTCCGTCGTATCTGCTTTCGTATCGACGTTCAACTCGGACCCACATCGTTCGGTCCCAGTGTATCATCCATCGATCATCTTCCACGTCAGCAAACAAGAGCGGGCCCCGCTCTGTGCCCCTGGCCGGCGTTTCCTCGTGTAAAGGTCTTCCAAGCATGTATTCGGACAGCAGGTTTGACTTTGACGACTTCCTCAAGTTAATTACAGCAGTTTATGGAAAAAAACGTTGACCTTGGCCGCAGAAAGATTGTCTGCGGTAGAGACCTCATCACCGTCGAATTCGAGCAGTCCTCGACGTCTGATGTCGGAAGTCACATCCAACGGCGCAGAGAAGCACCTCGCACAGCTATTGATCTACGGTCATCCTCACTCTATGCGAGGTGTTTCCTTCGTCTCCAAGCGAAAGATGTCTCCGCCTGCTCCTGCGCCTGAGATCTCTATCCATACTCCAATTCCTTTTCTCTTATTGCCTTTTTTTGGTTTATTGGTAGGGTTTATCTCATTTAATTGAGGCCGTCTTCGTCCTCTCCCTTGATCTTGACTTTTCACGGAATCAAAAGAAATTTTGATCCGTGAGGGGAAGTTTCGCGGCAAAGGAGGTAACTTCGTCTCCCTTTGAGATTGATTCCTGGAACTTCTCTTGTTGTCAGCTCTGATGGATCTGAGTAGTGTAGTTCTGTCCAGGCATCACTTTTGTCTTTTGCAGCATGCTGAAAGATTATTTTTGAACCCCCTCCCTGTTTTTTTTTCTTTTTTTTTCTTTTCTAATGAATGTATACTTAAATCCAAGAAGTATTTTGTTGTATGTTGTTTGATGATGTTCCACCAATTATGCATGTTGTTGGCTGCCACCAACCGTAATGCCCTTTTTTTTTGTTGAGTATCCCAAGTTTTCATTTGCATGGTTTTAGGTATTTGATGCTCCCAATAGAAAATTTTTACCCTGTTTCCCCTTGCGAATGAATTGCTTGTAGTGCTAATAACAGTGAGACCGTGGGCAATCATTTATGTATTGGCTGGCATCACTAGGAATCACTTCACTGATTTTGATATTGATTCATAGATTTTGGGCAGAAGGAACAATGGATGTGCCAGAATCAGCTCCTCCACCGGTAAAAGAGGGTGTGTCATCCTTTCACTGCGATCAGTGCGATAAGGAGTTGGTGAGAAAGATAGCACGGGTACTGCTTCCCGGATTGGCCACAGCTTGTGTGGACCATACCACTGGTCTGTTCACGGGTCTAGCTTCTGTTGCTGTCACTGTGAGGAAGGAGATGGTAGACTATCTCACACAACGAAGTCAGATGTATATTGCAGAAGCTGTAGTCCAAGGAGGTGATGGCATGAATTCGGTGGAACAATTATCTGATCACCCGGTTGACATCCTATCCCTTCTTGTTGAAGAGTTTGCAAGTTCGAAACGGAATTTGTTCAGCCGTGTTTCGGGGTGGTTGTTGAGTGAAAGCCGAGAAGAGAAGATTGACGATTTTGTGCAGGAAATGGAGACAAATGTATTCTGGTCAATGGAGAGGAGAGAAGCCGTCGCAGAAATTCTGCTCAGGAATGTAGACTTGAACTCTACATTCCACTGTTCGATGAAGTTCGATACTGCCCAACAACTTGCTGACCACAGAAGCCAATGTAGTTTCAGGATATTAAATTGCACGAATGATGGATGTAAGGCTAAATTTTCTGCTATTCATGCAGAAGAACATGACTTAGTGTGTCGATTTAAGGTCATCCCGTGTGAGCAGATGTGCTCAGAAAGCATCATGAGGAGTGAGATGGATAGACACTGCATAACTGTATGCCCGATGAAGCTTGTCAACTGCCCTTTCTACCAAGTTGGCTGTGAATCTGCTTTTCCACAATGCAATCTTGGGAAGCACTGCACAGAATTTCTCCAGTCACATTTGATGTATGTCCTCCAAGTGGTGCACAAGCAAGAGGCCTCGGTGGAAGAACTAAATCAGCGTGTGAAACTATTGGAAAAGGTTAATCTAATTTCTTAGATTTCTTCTCTCTTGCTTATTTCCATATTCTGATTCAACTTGCATTTGTTGAAGACAAAGCCTTTCTTTCACTATTCAATCTCTTAAGAGTACCTTGCATTTGTTGAAGCTAGTCTAACTTTGCACGATTGAGGAATGCCATCACGATTGCATCAGCAACAAATATCTTAAAAAGATTCTAATAATCAATATTTACTTGAAAAGGAGATTCAGACACTCAGGGTCCATTAACCATCCATGTTTATTCTTTGGAAAACTATTTTGAAGATTTTATTTTCAACTATCTTCTTGTTAGAGTGGTTTCACACAGTCGACAGATAGTGCTAACATCGCATGTGGTGTAGAAAATTTGTCAATGAACCCTCAAAGGCCAGCATCTGGCCAGTTCTTGGGATCCTGAAGCTGTTTTCTTCCAGGCTTGAGTAGGCTGCCACTTGTCGTGCGAGTCATCCCTGTAGTGGCACAATCTCTTGCATGAGCCAAAGTCTCTGTACATTGTGGCTAAAGCATACCTCTGGTGCTCCTTTGGTATTTTCAGGTCCATTGTGGCACAAGCATTCTCCTTCTTCTCCCAAAAACATAGGCAGATTTAGGTGGCATGCAATTGTCCGCTTGGCTAACAACATGATCCCAGAGATTCTAGGCGCCACACTTTCGTTTTAAAACATTTTATTTTTTAAATGGAGTTTATTTAATGAATAGGACACAGTTCTGATATTTCTCTACTGAAGTGAAGAATTTGTTACCTTACTTTGCTTATGAGCTTGTAATCATAGACATAAGCTTGACACTAGGTATCAGGTCAGCAAGATCGAATAACTTGGACCCAGAAAAATATTGGTTAATTTGGGAAGTTTGTGGAACATGCAGCGTAATAGAAATATATTTAGTATGTAGATATACATGATATTTGATGAATTATGTCTTACGAACTTTATCATGACAAACATCATTTACGTACATAATTAATGAGTAAGATATTTAATTCACATTTTGATCATCTGCATTCCCTTTGCTGGTGTAAACAATCAGGACATTACAGCTTGTTGTTATCATTGTAATTGTTGTTTAATTGTGCACATGCAAATAATATGGTTAGCTAGTTGTTGATGAAATAACTCATGAACTTTTCAAAAGTTTCCTGAATCTTGTTGCTATGCTTGCAATTGAATTGCCTCCTTTTTGGGTTTCCTTTCTGCAGCTTTAGCTAAAGTTACTTTGTTTGTGGTCAATTATGCAGTCCTTCTGATTCAACTTTACACACATTACACAATCTGAACTTTTTAAACTGCAAAAGCCTAACTCTACAGCATCATGTTAGAGCTGAATCTTTAGCTCCATTGCCTTCAAGTTTTAACAGGAATTTCACTCCATCTGCCTTCTTTTGTATTAATCAGCCGATTTCTAGCTCCCTCACATTGATTAAATACGAAGGAAGGTATATCAGGTTTTTCTATGAGACAACCATATCACTATGTTAACATAGTGGTCCATTTTCCTTAGATGCTTAACATTCTGGGTTGGTGCCTGAGGGCAGTTTTTTAGTTTCTCATATATGGTTTGAGGTAGTAAATTCTGTTGCTGCAGTATCAGCTTTCCATGTTCTTTGTACTTCGGACAGTCTGGTTCAGGTTGCTTCATATTTACCCAATATTGCCACAAATAAACAAGGCCAATGCTGCATGTTTCCGGATATAGTTAACAAAAGGCTGATACTGGATACCAATCTGATTAACATACATAAGGTGACTTCTGCAATTTATTTTAGGATTCTTCTTTCTTATTCGGGTTGCCAATTCTTTGTTGGCATTGCTTTGTTTTGCTGAAGAGTGCTCTTCATTGTGTTATGTGAATGCGTTGGATGGCTGCAGTGATGTACATATCATTTGCAATATGGGTTGATTATTTTGAGTTCTTTATGGATTGATAACCATTATATTCTTCCTTGCTTGGAATATTTTGCTGAGAATTGGTCTTTGGTTTTATAATAATAATTCAATCTGTTCCTTTTATTTGTGTGTCATGACTGGTAAACATTGTCATAAACATTCTGCTCGCTTCATTTCACCTCATGATGATTCAACAAAATATTATTTACCTGTATTTAGGGTAGACTACAGTCTTGAAAGACTCACCCATATTAAATACACAAACTACAAATGCAACTCTGGAATCTTATGTAGAAAATTGAAGCATGCAAGTTCATATTAGAAAATTCATGCTTGCTGCAGAAAAGCCAAGGATATAATAATTTGAAGCATGTCAGGATCATTGATGTTTGGAAGAATTTTTTATGAACTTAGGGTGCCGAATGCACAGAAAGAGGAACATTTTCATTTGTCTTAGAACATACCGTGCCAATCTGGAGCACTTCTTTGTATTTGAAAATTTTTGTTTCCGCCGGTGCTTTTGATTTATCTACTTGGAATTTAGCTACAGAAGAAAAGGGGAGAAAGAAACTTCTCTCCATTATTATATGAGAAAATCTAATTCAATGCTAAAGGTTGATCCTTGTAATTTTGCAGTCCCAGTCCCTAACTGAATTATCTGAAGCCTTGGATGTGAGATCGCTTGCGCTCATCATTAAGGAGCAAGAAGCAAAGATGAAGAAACTCGAACGGGATCTCTGTAAGGTCAGGGATCATCAAGAGCTTATCAAAAATATAAAATGAGTCATTGTGGTTCTTCTGCCCCAGTCTTGGGTTTGGATGACAGAAGATGTCTCCTCTCTCTCTGTAAAGTATGTGGATTTGCACAGATATTGTTATCATTTCTAGTTCTTCGATTTCATACAAGTATGAGAAGATTTCACTAAAATCTGATATTTATTGACCAACATAAGCAGGTCTATAACATGTTTTGGTCTGTGTAATATTTGATTGCTATGTATATGGAAGAGTGGCTTGCATATCAAGATGTTATTGCAATTTCAGTCATATTTTTCTTGTGTGTGCTATATGAAAGTGTTTGATGAAATGTGAGTGTATCGCCGCTTGCGCAAATCTAAAAGCATGGTTCATCTTGATGATCACCTATATGTATGTATGAATTCTTCATCAACTTCAAAAGTTGCCACACCTTCTCCCGTTTCCTTGCAACCAACCAAGCCCTAATGGTTCTCCTCTTCTGCCTTGACCGTCGCCTCGACGTTGCATCTTACCTATCATTTCGATGCCCTCGGCTACTTCCACGTCCTTGACCCCTTTGTCATCGATGAGGTTAATGATCTTAAATTAGATCTTAGCTACGCTTCCTTCGTTTCAAAGGTGGATCGCCTCTCGGTCGATATATCCATTTCAACAACATCAAAAGCCTTCGATGCGAGGGTGACTTTGTAGCTGACGAGATCAAGAGCCTCGCATCCAATTTGGCCTTGCAAATTAATAGCCTCCAATAGGATTGAGAGCCTATTCTGCCTCTGATAAGATCGAGAGTCGTACATTTGATCAAAAATGTTTATCGTAATGTCTAAGATATATTATAGATATAATTAGATTCTGATTACAATTATCAATCAATAAAAATAAAGTTCAATTATTGTAGAATTACTTAGGAGATAAATATTAATGAGAGGAACTCTTTTAATTACTTATCATATACTCTTTACTCTTGTTTATGAATAGACAAGACCTTCTAGAGACTTAGAGTAGATATATGGCGTGACGTTATTGAGAGATTATTGATCTTTTCTTGTCTACCCTTTAGTCAAGTGAATTAGTCATTTAGAGATTGCAAATCTTCTCTCATCTTTCATTTTCTCTAATCATCACTCATAGCGGTCCTATGAAAGATAAAAAGAGAGAAAGAGTCTAGTACTCTTGCAAAGCCATTGTTATAGCTTTCGAATTTGATGACGGTTCTCTTATAGATCAAATAAAAGATTTTTGAATAACATCAAAAGTTATATATCGTATATTTGATATATTATTATTTGATTTCAAAAGTTTTTAACATAACACTAGCATAATCATAATTTTTATGCTTATAATTGATAATAGAGTCATATTTTAAAATTGAATACTATAGATCACAAAAGTATTTCAGATTTATTTTGTATTTAGATCTATTTATTATCACTCTTTGCTTACATAAGAGTATTATCTTGTTTTGATTTATGAAACTGGAATGATATGTTTACGTTATCAATCTTCTCTAGTTCTTCCTCTCGCTTTCTTGTGCTTATGCGAGATTTCTCATGTTTAATTGATGAACTAATATTGACAGTTTGTTGTCAATGTTAGTATCGTCGAGGGCGATATCTCCTAGTGGTTGCTTGCCTAGTTACGAGCATCAACGTGCGACATCTCCAACAACGCCAATGCGACAACATTTAATGTTTGCAATCAGCACTAAAAGCTATGGTACCTAGTGGCTACATAGTAGATGCGTGGCATAATCTCACATCGTAGAGACCATGGAGGTCGTTGATCGGCAACGATGCACCGTAGAGGTGTTCCATCGGTGAGGAACGCATTGAGGTCATTGGTCGATCGTGTGAGAAGAAGCATACCACTCCAAGTGGCACGCAGGCAACAGACAAAAAGTGCACAGCCAACAACACCCATGCATGTGTGAGGAGTCAGGTGTCTTTTCTAAATTAAAAAGATGTGTTTATCCTTCAATTATAACAAAAAATTAAAATTTTAGCCTTTGAAAATAAAATTTTCAAATTTATGTCATCATTATAAAAATTAATTTGATTTATTCAAACATTTTGATTTGACTTGATCAAAATTATTTTTGACAAATTTAAATTCAATTAATCAAGTCTTGATTGAATTTGAAAAAAGTCAAATCTTAATCATTTTTTACTTTCATCAACTTTAATTTTAACGACTCTAATTAGGTGGATGATTCGTCCAAATCTATGAGTTCAATTATGGGCTTATCTAATTAAATAGGACTAACTGGTATAAAGTTTCATATAAATATATATATGAATTTAGGGTTTAGGGTTGACCTGAAAATGATGATGGAGCACAAATACATGGAGAATAGAACCAAGATTATACAATCAGTCTTCCATAGTAGCAGCAGAAGCCCAACAAGATGGGCCTTTAAAACAATTATCTATATATGAATTTAAGAGTGTTTTGCATAAAAATTATATCTTTAAATGATACTATATCCAACAAAAGAATAATATAATCTCTTAATTTCTAAGAATTTAGTATCATAAAATAGTAGCATAACTAGTGAAAATGATATTTTGATACACAATCCAGGTCTTTGTCATGGATATAAATATTATGAGAATTAGATGACGAAAAACTAGGTTTAATGTAGCGAAGCATAGGGTAGCACTTTCCCTTATACCCGAGAAGCTCATTCAATCATGTGTCACTCGAGATGTTTGAGGGTGCTAAGATGACTGACGTTTTGCGTCGCTTGATGTCATTGTTGTAGCACACAAAAATAACTCAAAACTAACCAAAACAAGTCATTCTTGGCTGCATGAGTGAGCGATGAGCCACGGACAGTGAGCGAAGCATAAGACAGAACCTTCCCTGATACCCAAGAGCCCCATCCAACCTTATGCCACTCGGGAGATTCTAGGGTGTTGAGATGGATGACGTTTTGCGTCACTCGCTGCGATCACTATAGCATGCGAAAACGATCTAAAAATGGCCAAAACATGCCATTTTTGCCATGCAAGAGAGTAACGAGTAGTGGAAAACAAGTGAAGCGTGAGCAGCACCTTCCTTGATATCTAAAAGCCCCATCCAGTCCTATACCACTCGGAGAGTTCTAGGGTCATGAGATGGCTTATGTTCGCATTGCTCATCGTGATAGTCGTAGCACACAAAAACAGCCCAAAAACTAGTCAAAATAGGTCATTTTTGACTTCACAAGTGAGTGATAGATAGTGAGCGAAGCATGAGACATCATCTTCCTTGATACTCGAGAGTCATATCAAGCCCTATGCCACCTAAGTGGTTTCAGAATGTTGAGATGGCTGACGTTTTATGCCCTCATCTTGGTCACCATAACACATAAAAATGTCCTAAAAACTGGTTAAAACAAGCTATTTTAGGTCATGCGAGCGGGTGATGAGCAGCAGATAGTGAGTGAAGCGTGGGGCAACACCCTCCTTAATATCTGAGAGCCTCATCCAATCTTATGCCACACAAGGGGTTCTAGGATATTCAAATGACTAATATTTCACGACGCTCATCATCATTGTATACGAAATCTAACCAAAGATGTTCAAAATACTTATATTTAGAACATGATGTGCTTGTACCATTACAGTAATAATTCTCCTGCGAATTTATCATATTGTTATTGTATTGTAAGAGCAATTATTTTAGCTGGTCACAGTACTCGGATGTTGTTGCCAAAGGGAAAGCAGCAATACTGTAGACCAGCAAGAGATAACTACTTCAACTTATCAGGTGCGCGGTATTTTAAAAAATACACCGCACGCGCTGGTTTCAGTTGTGCAGAATTCTTATACAAAATATAATTTAATTTATTATATATAATCTAATTTGACCCTCATTAATTCAGTTCAATCGATAAGCACTTGGTTCTTAGGGAATGATTCAATTGAACCATGCATATTTAAGTTTTTTATTGAATGAGATGCATGGTTCTTGGTTATTAGGGTTGAACCCTAATCATGAAGAAAGGCCTTAGGAGAGAAGGAAAAGAGAAAATGTAGGAAGAGAAAGGCCATAGAAAGCTGAAGGAACAGTTAAAATATGTAGATGGATCACTCTCCATATTTTAGTTCTGTTAGCAAAATATAGCAAATGAGTACTCTGTGCACACAATTTTTATTCAGAACAAACTAGGAAGTCGATGTAAGCATAAAAATTATAATATATTATTATTATACAAAAATTTTAATATAATATATCTCTAAATTTATGATACATTCCTTTTTTTTTTTTAATGTTTCTCACAAAATCTTTATACACTCTATAAGCCCACTATCGTCGGATCCGAAATCTATAATGAGACCAATCTATAAGAAAAAATAAACTTACCTTCTCCTCTCCTTTCGATCCCTTTCACATAACCATTATGATCGATATATTTAGAGACAAAAAGGATATAAGAGAAGATATCTAATCTCTATTAGTTCAAGTGACTAAGAAAAGATGAGAAAAAAATTATAATCTCTCAATCATATCTAATTATATTCACATATTCATGTATCCACATATCTAATTATTATTATTTTATATAATTCCTAGAAAGTTTTATCTATTTATAATCAAAAGTAAAAAAATCTAGGATAAGTAATTAAAAGAATCACTCTCATCAAGATTATCTTCTAAAAAAGAATCATATCATGATTCAACTCTCTTTGTATTGACCTATAACCATAATCAAAATATAATCATATTCACATATCATACTTAAAAAATTAGATACAACTATATAATCTAACAATCAATACTCAGGTAACAAATAGTGTACAAGATAGAAAGGTTTCCTCTTAAATGAGGATAGCATGAGGCAAGAGACAAACTTAATGACAATAGAACATCTCCCATTAACAATGAGGATCAGTGGTTGGATTGTGTCATCTATACTACTGTACACCAAACACAAACTATGGAGTAAGGACTACATATGCACTCTCCATTAGCCCAACGAATCAACATCTGTTACAAAAATGACTAACATCTGTTTTTAATATAACTGATACATTATCCTTGATGGTGCATAGGTTGTCTATCGACTTATCATCAGCTGCCCAAAGAACATAAGAAATATAATATACAACAAACAGGAAAATTAGATAAGATAACTACTATGTGTAGATTCGGAACAAGGTGGTCTATTTTCCTGTCAGTTCTGTAAAGGCATGGTTGTCCTTGGCAGGATAGAGTTGGCAAGCTCTTCATTCAACTTTACCGGAAGTGGTGGCATCTGCTTCATTATTTCAGGCATATCATTCAAGCTGCAAATAGGTGAAAGTTAGTTTTCATCAAATATTTCAAAAGATAGAATTTAGGAAGCCACCAAATTCTTTTAAGAGGTTTGATGACAATAGTATGAGGATTAGTTAACAAAACATTTTGTATAGCATAATTGGATAACGTCGAGCCCAAATAATTGGGACTTGCAGCTTTTTTGTTGATACTTGAATGCTAACGACACATGTTAAATACATAACACTACAGGCTTAGCTATGTTGATAAGTAAATAAGGTTATGATAATAGACAGGCTTATCAAGATAAAATTGCCTGAACTTTGCTCAACAATTTATTTGTGCTGACATTACATGATCCTAAGATAGGCTCTGAAATAGTGGAAAAATAGGCTACTATTAGGTTCTGACCAATTTATTCAGCAGTGGAGTTGTAAAAAAAATGCAAAATAAGGGAAACATACAAGGTGATCTTTCAAATTATATCAAAGACGACATATAATGTAAAATTAAGCTAACATTTCATGGATCAGCAATATACTAACACAATCCACCATATGCTTTCATAGTGGGACAAACTAACCAAAATGTATTTCTAGGATTCCGTTATTGGACAAACATGAGGAAAGCCACCATCTCGATTCTTGTCAAGCAATAGGGTATAACAGAGAGTTGGTCTGTTATCAGGTACTGAAATTTCCCAAACACTACCAAAGTCTAGATTATGTAATTCTCTCCCTCGACCTTAACCCTCTATTCTCAACCTCCACACCACAACCTATGCAATTATGAGAATCCAAACAATAAAATTAAAATCTGATAATCAATCACATCAGAAAACATGCAGGATAGAGCTCAGAGGGATCTCAGAGAAGAAACAAAAAGGCTAAATGTTTGAGGGCCAAAAGCCCATATCTCCTCTCTCAACTCTCTCTGGTTCTATATTCTAGTGACTGTCAAGGTATTTATTGCTTTATTTCATGAAATCAAGATCACATGTTTGATTTTCAAGAGAGAATTCACAGTGAAGCTTCATTGATCAGCTTAGTTGGCTTTTAGCATCTTGAGGGTGCAGTGATGTGATTTGCAAGAATGATCAGGCAAGTGTCTGATCAGTTCTCTGGTTTCTTTAAAAAAAAGTATACGATAGAAGTTTATTTGACCTAAATAGTTTCAGAAGAAATATGACTAAGCATTTAAGAATCTAAAATTTGCAAAAATCATGTATCAGGCAAACATATTTGACTTGTTATCTGGGAAATTTAAAGTTCATGTCTTCTCAACCTATTATCCGAATTAAAGTTATTTCATATGTGCAAGTATTACAATTGTTTATGGCAATTGTTATATGCTTAGTTCTGTTTTGCAAATTGTAAAATTTCATGTGCCATGTAACGATATAATCTCATATTACATGATTAGGAACATATGTAACTATGCACAAGTTCCTATTGTCTCTAAGAACATCTATGCTATGACCTCACCCAACCAGAGGTAGACAGATTTAGCCCATGCTGTAGGTTTATGGCATTATATTTAACTCATAGCATTAGCCTTATGGCACAAAATATGGTAATACATCATTATATCACTAGCTTTATGTGTGTAGTCTATGCTATGGGACAACAACATACGGTAATACATCGTTAACATCACTAGAGAAAAAATAGGAAAAAAAACCCATTACCACATCAAGAAACTTCAAAACAACCTGCAAACTCACCCCAAGATCAATTCCACAAATACCATTCAAGATATACTAAAATATGATAAGCTAGCTTAGAATAAACAAACAAACTACAACCCTCACCTAGAAAGCTCTGGCAAGTGGGAAAATACTACAAAACATTATCCATGACAAATTGTCGTTCCTGTGAATGAGATCTCATCTGAACTCTATAAGAAGCACACACTCAAAAGAGTTCCCCAGATTAAGGTTTTCTTACAAATCCTCACATTCTTTTTCAAACTAAACCACATTGAATGTAGGCAAAGCAAGAATGATCCATCTTACCTTCATATCGTTAGGAAAAGTGTTCAGCCATAATTTCACAACCCAAAAACAGAATCATGTGAACTTTATGCCTCCAAAAGGAAATACTCCCAATTAAAGCTTAGTTTACTACCAATGTGGCACTGATCAAACCAGGATATTATGATTTACCAACTTAGTATCTGATGCACTCATTTAGATAAACACATATTACACAAATCAAATTATCATGATCGCTTCACCATGCCCCTGTTAGTGCATGTCTTTATTGAACCAAAGATTTTCTAGATGCACATATGTCCCTGATTGTTGCTCTATTACTATATTTGTCATAACTAAATCTCGAAACCATGTGGGCAATGCCCTAAAAAATAATATTCATAAGAGAACTGAACTCATGTAATGAAAGCGTGACCCACAACTAATGTGAGACTAATCAGAATATGAACAATCACACTCCCCACTTGAAAACCTGATGTCTTTGTTAGAAGACATATCACGCACAAAAAATCGAATCAATACCCCATAGCAAGGTTTTACTTATCGGTCCATACCGGTGTACCGACATTTTGTCGATACCAGTATGGTATCAATACCGGGCGGTATGCACAGTGCATACCACCCGGTATATTAAAATATATTTAAAATATTATATTATATTATATTAAAAATATTAAAATATATAAAAAAGATAAAAAAAGGGGCGACGTCACCTCAGTCTTTCTCCGTGCATACCGCCCGGTATATTCAAATATTATATAATATTATATTATATTAAAAATATTAAAATATAAAAAAAGATAAAAAAGGGGCGACGTCGCCTCGATCTTTCTCCTCAGGCGGGAGAAAAATCACCCGCGGGCGGCGACGACGGGCGGGCGAGGACGGCGCGAGGTATTTCTTCTCCTCTTCTTATTCTTTCTTCTTTTCCTCTTCTTATTCTTCCTTTTTTCTCCCTTAATCGACCGCCGATGGTCGATTTTGGCTCTGCGGTAGCGGATGGTCCACATACCGGTAACTGGCGGACTAGTATGTATCGCCCGGTATGAGCGGTACAGATCGGTATGGAAAACCTTGCCCCATAGGTTATGTGGGGTCTGAAAGCCCCTAGGACATGCTATACCATTGCTACCATATCGTGCATGCCTTTGTCAAACCTAAAGTTCACTGAGATCTGCACACACCACAAACAGTTATCGTTCTGATACCATAATTATCACTGCTTGAAGACACCCTTGGACTATGTCACTAAAAAGGAGTTTGACAAGATGAAATGAGTTGTAATATATACACCACCCAAATCCTGATCCACAACCAATGTGAGTCTAGTTAGACCAAGACACTATGCATCAAGCAGACTGTAGATCACATGAACATCAGCAGAAATAATTATACTTTTAGTTATTTATGCTTGTAACTATATAACCTTAACTATGTTTCTAATTGAAAACTTATGTTATTAATACAAGTTTGTAGATACTAGAAATGCTTAATCCTGCTAGAAATAATTAGTTCAGTTGCTGAGAAATGTGCTTGGAAAAGGATCAGTTTCAGTGGCAGGTGATTATTACCGACAAATTTCCATATTCACAAAATTATATTATATATTTGATGTTATTTATGATTAGTAGTGAGTTGTACTTTATGGATTAAAATTTCAAATATTGGTTAATTATTGCAAAAGGTCATGTACTTGAAATTGCTTATTTAATATCTATAGGAGAAAATCCTTTGCTTGCTCACTAACATATGGCAAGTGAAAAAGCTCAATTCTGCTATTTTATGACTTAATACATATAAACCATCACCTCCTTCCTGTGTATGTGTTTGTACTCCCTCTTTCAATGTAACCTCGAACCTTGTTTATCTAAATCCAAGTCCTGCAATGTTGAAGTTGGAACACGACGACTTTGTTTCCTGCACTACCTATTAAGCTACTTCCACCAACCTATTGAGAATGTGCTTGGCATGTCATCATCACCATTCTTATCATTATCCATAATTTCAAATAATGTCACCCCTAAAAACCTGCATCCAGTCTCTTGCAAAATAACAAAAGTTAAACAATTTGATCGCCATGTATCCTCTGCTAAGTTCTCCTCAACTATGGATTATTTGCAGCATCAAACAGTTAATCCTTCAGCCTGCAATTCTTGGTAATGAGTCCATGATGCTTTTAGTATGGATGAGAGGAAAGTGGTCTAGTTCATCTCACACTGATAAATATAGCATCCGACAAAAGCATGCAAAGTGATGCTTAATATGAGGAATCCTAAAAAGGGTTTCTACATGAAAGAGAACATTTAGTACTAGTTGTACAACTATTCCTTGGCCTTCGAAAAATGATGGCAATACCTAACAAGTATGATGCTGGATCAAGAAAGATAACAATTAATATTATGTATATGATAGCATCAGATTTTTACTGCAAAGAAGATGCACATCTTTACAACATAAACTACCATGTATCCATTGTATGCCAAAAATTTGATAATGAGAAAACGATGCAGCATGCAGCACTCAAAACTGGAAACATACTCTTTCAAGATTGCAAGTATGTTGCCCCGTGTTTGGCAAAATAGATTGATGTTATCCTGAATCTGCAGAGAAAAAAAATATATTACGAGATCAATTTTCCAACTGTCATTTTATTTTGATTCATCATAAAAAGGATCTAAAATCTGAAAGTTTCCATGCAAACATTATGAGATCGACACTTCTTAATGAGTCAGCAACTTCTGATCATAAATTCCAATCAGAAGATAAGCTATGTGCTAGGGTTTGCCGTATCGGTCCGTACCAACATACCGAGATTTTTTCTGTAAGGTATGGTACCCGGTATCAGATGGTACGCACAGTATGTACCGCACGGTACATTATAATACAATTTAATATTTATATAATATAATATAAATATAAATATAATATATATAAAAAAAAACGAGGTAGCGCCTTGTCCTAGCCCACGTAAACAAGGCAGCGCCTCATCCCGATGCTGGAAGACAAGGCGTCGCCTCGTCTTCCTTCGTTGCCTCGCCTTCTAGTAGAAGAACGAGGCAGCGCCTCGTCCCAGCGAAGGAAGATGAGGCGTCGCCTGTCTTCAACAAAGACACCTCATCCTGGAAGACTAGGCGCCCGCCTTCCAAAAGAACGGCTCGTCCTAAAGAAGGAAGACGAGGCGACGCCTGCGTCTTCCAGCGGGAGAACGAGATGCCGCCTCATCACAGCGCAAGAAGACGAGGTGCCACCTTGCCTTCCAGCAGAAGAACGAGGCAACGCCTTATCCCAGCGAAGGAAAACGGGGCGAGGCCTCGTCTTCCAACGGGTGAATGAGGCGTCGCCTCGTCCCAGCGCAGGAAGACTCGTCTTCCAGCGTGAGAACGAGGCAACACCTCATCCCAGCGTAAGACTCGTTTTTAAAATATATTTTTATATTTATATTATATAATATTATATATCACCCGATACAGGACAATCCATGTATCGGTATCCTGTCGGACCGGTACATACCGCCCATACCGAGCGGTACAGAGCGAAACGGCAAACCTTGCTATGTGCACTAGAGAGTGTGTTAGTAAGTTCACTTCATGTTCACGCCAAATAATTAGAAAGTGCTACATGCATATGCAGGTACCCTTAAGTTAGCAAAGTTTGCTGATATTTTAGTGAAGGTCTCTGCATTATTCTCAAGAAGCTCTCCTGTTCGACCACCAATTGCTGCAAAAAGACAAGAGAGCATTCTTAGTACATCAACATTAGAGTGATAAAATCCTTAGTATGAAAATTATGTAGCTTGTATGCAATCTGAACTTTTTTTGCTTTGCTTGATTTTCAAGCATTGCTGCTTGTGATTGTAGTTGATCATTTATTCTTCTAGCAGTAATGATTGAAAACAAGGAAAGTTGACTCTGTACACTATCAAAATATTAAACAAATGCAGTAATTGTATACAACAGCAATAAACTGAGTAGAATGGCTAAAGGAAGATCTTAAAACCTTTATATGAAATATCATCTTCATCCACAGGAAGCATGGGCAGTGCATATGGAGGAACATTAGGCCGTGTTCCAAGGTGGCCTGATGATTTTGCAGAATCTGTAACTTTCTCCTGTGACAAGGATAGATGACTTCATTAAATCAAGCTTTGACAACATAAATCAATTCACTGGATCAGAAGCCAGCTGCATATACAAATACATATATATTCTTTCACATTCTTTCATAAGAATGGAGTCCAAAATACAAGGTTCCTTTAGGTGGTCAAACCAAACCGGTGTGATTTTGATTCAAGGTATTCTTTGGTTCGGACCGAATTGAACCAATTTTAATTTAAAAAATATTAGTCCGACCTAATTCACTATCTTAACTGGTTAATCAAACCAGCCCAATGGCCCAATTTCAATACCACAATTTCACAAATGATTGGGTCAAATTACACAAATCTTACTGTGTCGTCCCAATTGAACCAAGATTCTCATTCGACACAAGTTTAAAATATATATTTTTAAAATTACTTGAAATCATTGTTGTACTAACTAACTGTCGGTATGATACGTACCAAGCTGTACCAAGCAATACTGAGCATACCGACATATAATACATGGGGGCGTAATATTGGTCCCATATCGGACCGATACATATCGCCCATATTGAGCAATATGCCATGGTACGATAAACCTTTCTTGAAATTACAAACCGGTTAACTGAACCAAATTAACCAGTTTTGAACCAGTTCAGTCAGGTAGGTCCGAACCGGTTTGAACACCCCTTAAGGTTCCTACTGCCACTACTTAAAGAAGCTCCAACAAATATACTGATACGCTCAATTACATTTATTCAATTGCAAGCTATACCATATTATGCAAATAAAATTCATAGCCAGAGAGGTGTATCAAAGTCATTTGACACTTCAGCGTGGCCCTAAATGAAGCCAACAAAAAACTACAATTCTCCATCAATCACATTATACTCCAGTAACGCTAACCTTCAGACAAGTCAGGAGTAAAGACAATGAACCTTCACACATTCTTTTGTGATTTCCCTTCAGTTTAGTATTTCCCCTCACCACACTCCTGTCATCCTCTCCCTTTTCTTTTTCCTATCCTCTCTCCTCCTTTTCACTTATAATCATCATTAGCATATTCTTGTCCTGACTTCCTATTATTCTATCATCTTTAAAGTGTTTCATACACTAAGGTCCTGACACACGATGTCCACACACCACAGCATTACACATTTTCAATTGGTAGATGATCAACTTATTATCCATGTGACAACACATCACCATCCTCGATGCAGATGCACCTGAGTCTTGCAGCCAAGTGATTACCCACTTTCTCTCCCATCCCTTATTTCACTTTTATATCAGTACCATCCTCCATGATATCATCTACTGAATCAATCAAAACTAACCTGTCAGTTCACGTCAGGATTCCATGACCTTTTAGTAGATCCAACCAATTAAGACTAACATTGCAGCCCAACTAGAGGATATCCAAGATTGTATAAATCTTATGCTGCTTCCAAAGTCAACAAATGAACTCAATATTCAAACCATGTAATGCATCATTCACGGAAATGTGCCTTCTAAAAAAAATGAGTAAAGAAAAAGTGGCGTGTCATTATGCTTGTTGGAATGGGTTGGTAGGGGTTGTTCTGAATGATCATGTCATTTTTTTCTCAAGGTTCAAACATGGACCCTCAGAATCAGTTTTAAAATCAACTTGAACTTAAAAATAAGATCAGATGAATATCAGATGGTTCGATCACCATTTTTCCAAAATAAAATAAAATGAAAACCAACAAAGGGAAAACAAGAAAATTGACTGGCACACCAAACAAAAATAACTTAAAAGATTTAAAAGAACTCAAATGCATATAAAACATCATTATCACCACAACATGATATGAAAATAACATCATCAACTTCAACAACTTCACATATAAAGGCATGTAAACATTCCAAGAATGAAGATATTTTACCTACAGAATATGGTGGCAGAGTTTTTGAAATAGCAGTCAACAACCAACAAAGAAACAGTATCATAATGTGCATCTGGTACTGGTCACTTGGTCAGTATAATTATCCTTTGTTTTTTCAGCTAGTACTGGGTGATATGGGTCCCTATACAACTTGGTAAACTGGTACACACCAGTCTGGTAGATCACTTACCAAATCAAGATTTAAAACTTTGTACGATAGTATGTTAAAAGAATAGAAACTTAAGAAACAGAGCAATAGAGCTTGAATATGGACTTATTCATGTTATGAACTTATGTGTACATCTTTGACATAGTAAATCATCCATCTTTTCCATGGATATAGGTTTACAAGCCAAACCATGAAAAGTCAGTGATTAATTTTTTAGCTAGTCTCTGGTGCTTTCTTCTCTGATTCTTTGGTTCTCTATATATTTCATAACAAACATAATCTACACAAAAAAGAAACAAGTGACAAGAGAGGGAGCATTATGCAGGTAAAATGACAAAAGCTGGAATGGATGTTTAAGTAAAGAGAGGAGGAGAAGCAAGTGTTTGTTACTTTATGCACATTAAGAAACAAATGTATGTATCTAAACCATGACATGAAGTCATCTCAATGCCACCATCCTTTTTCATCGAGTAATTTGCAAAGTAGACAATGATTAGGTCACATCCCTAGGCCAAAACCTGACTGTGACACCTTAACAATTTGACACGGAACAAGGGTAAGATTTATTTACATGGCTCTATAACTAACCACGAAGAATTTATTGGCAAGTGATGGACAATATGGATAGGAACCCTTCATAAGTCACCATCTGAAATAGCAACTTGGTCTTCAGAAAAATTGAGCAAAGAAAAGCCAAGGTGAAGCCCATGAACCATTGATTACGTAAGGCAAAAATTACATACATCTTCAAGAAAATAAAAGAAAAAAAATATTAATTCTTCATGAATATCCATAAATGATAAAACAATGATTATTTTGTTACAAAAACAGCTGTGGTAGTTAATGGAAGCAACACAATGACGAGAAATAATTATTCAGGCAAATATGGATCTAGAAGTAAAAAATGCTTATGACTCAGACTTTTAGTCCCATAACCAAACAACGAGACCAAGCATTTAGATACCGATGATAACATACCTTCTTATCTTTGCTTCTCCTTGTCAAGTTGTGGTCTTCTTTCCTTCTCTTACTGTTCTCCTTTTTCTGGAGGAGGAAATGAAATATGTTCAAGTACAAAAGGCAAAGTTGATAACCAAAAATGAAGATATTTTCCAAAAACAATCAGGTAAAAAATAGAATAGACAAACAAATAAAGTTCTTATGGTGAACTATCTTGTTTTGTCACCATAGGAAAATATCATAGAACATATAATTTATTATTTATAAAACATACAAGGACAATTGAAACAACAGCAAATGCCAACTATAATAAAAAAAAAGTTTCATATCAATGCATCATGAGCTTTATTAATCTGAAAATTAATAATTTCAGAATTTTAAAGATTATTAAGTCCAGATATTTTAATCAAAACTGTTTTGTCAAATTTTCATTCAGATCAAGGACTGTACAAGCTGCTCTGATTGATTCATGTTAGATGTATACTGCTAGCATAACACCAGCATGGGGCTCTTTGTTGTCCCAAACGTATGCTGATAGTTCTGCAAAACCAAAGTGAATACCAATAAAGCTGAAATCCTTGGTTTGGATGGTATTTATTTTAGAAAATTAATTAGTTCTGGGTCCTAATGAACTTAATAGTACTGCTGTAATTAAAAAATTATGACATTAAGATGTCAATTTGAACAATATACAGTAAAATGTTAGAAGGATTTCGACACAGAATGGGTAGCTTTTTGTTTTCACAAGTTGTCAAATGATAGCTTACAAGTTGTTAATGGGAGTGCTAAACAACTCCTACCATGGACCTAGATACGCTACCTTTCACTATGCACATAGTGTGAAAGTGGAAGGACAGGTGCATCACATAAATATGTTCCGCACAAACACACATGACAATTATCTGGTATGTCACCAATAGTCACAAGCTGCAAGAGGCACCAAATTTTTTGGAAGAAAATTACAAAAATATCTTGCTTTTAACTATTTTTCCTGTCCTTCTTCATTAATAGCACCATCGAGCAATGAACAGAGAAGTGAACCCCGCTGCACCAGAAGATAACCATAGATTTTAAGCTCTCAGTTGTTTAGAGTTAGACAAACTAAAATCACTACCTAGTTGTTCATGCAATATAAATTTGTCCTTTCCATGCCAAAGCCATGCTCTACATGGCTCTATTGTTGAACCACCACATATAAGAATGGAAAGGATGGGGAAGGTTTGAGTTCAAGCAAATTACTTCCTGCATAAACAGCAGAAACTTCCTAAAACAAAATATTTACATTAGCGGGGCATGTTTACTGTTACAAGAAAATCCAAAGGCCTAAACAGTTGGTAAAATAAAGAGACATACTAACAAGTAACAGGTTGTCAAACTTACGGACAGCCATCTGCACCGCAAGGCCACATCACGAACTGTCTTGTACCTTAATTCCATGGCAATTTTTGCATAACGCACTATAATTGATTCAGATGCATATCTGCAATTCCATGTAATTATCAAACCTAAGTTAAAAATAGAAAAGAAAAAGAAAGTCTGGCCGAAAATTAATACATATATTAGAAAGCCAAGTTTGAAGATGTATCTTACACCAGTTGCAACAACACAATCAGGTAGCTTCTTTTACTGTCACCGTAATGCAATTAACCAACTTAACTTTGCTAATTGCTTTCGACACCATTGTCTTGTCATTTTTCTTATGACAGAGAATGTTTAGGAAAGATTGTTTTGTACCAGCAAACACTTTTTAATAAGTTCAGAATTTGCAACATATAATGAAAGGTAGGTCAGATTTGGCCTATTATATAAGCACAAGGCTTGAGCTTGGACTAGGAATAGTTGCCATGTACAGCATAAATATAGTTAAATTTTGTGCAATCCTTAACAAGGTTCATAATTTTGTGTACTGGTATTATATTGGTCAGGGCTTATTAGCGCATCAAGTGTCGGTATGCAGAGTTTCAAAAAAAAAATAAAAGGGCTGAAAAAACAAAAATAAAATTATTCAGCAATGGTCCTGAACCACCCTGTACTGGGTGATACCGACCGTGCACCAAGAAAATTAAATATGAAGCAGTAAAAAAAGAAGATGCGAGAAAATTAAATATGAACTCAAGATGACTTTCCATGAGTGAAAGAATCCTGCATTTTCTTACTTACTGGATTATAAGAAAAATAAGAACCTTCTTCTCATCCTATATATGGTTCATGCTACATATATCCTTATAGTTAGATTATCTCTAGAAATTATTGTGACCAAAGGCCCCTGTGAAAAATTAGTTCATTAAATATCAACACCTAGTTTTACTAGGTGTATCAATCAACATTTTTCCCATAAAGTAGATTTTTTATCCTTTTCGTTAGAACGACTAATACACCTTATAGTCCTTACTTTGGTACCTCAGACAAAGCACATGCAGTGTCATTGACATGGTTGCTTCCTCTTCAGCATCACACTAATCCCCAAGTCATTAATGTTGGCATGCCTCATTAGAACTCGATTCATAAGATGTTCACACCTTACCAATCATATACTACCCAAAGGGGAAAAGAAAAAGAAAACCTGTTTGTGAAAACGCAGGTCTTGTTACACCCTACTAGTCTTTGGGTGGATAGAGATGTTGAGTGAATCGGCATGTTCCTCCTCATTGCTACACCATAAAACAACTTTTTCCCCCATCTTTCACGAAATAAGATGACGCAAATCTATCACTTGATTCAAGAAATAATGGCTACATGAGTCAATAAATATAACAATTTAAGGACTTTAATCGAAAAGAGGAAAAAGATACTAAAAATTAAACTATCTGTAAAGCATTAATATCTCATCATACTTCCCAAAGCATAGGTATTACGGGAATCTCCCATTCAAACAAACTAAACAAGTTATTTGTGCATTTAATAGACCAGATAATTTGACAAAAATAACAATTTTTTTCCCGCGAAGTTCCAAAGAGCCAAGTCTTAGCATTCAAGAGCCAAATTATTCTTGGTACGAAAATAAATTAAAGTTGCACCACAGCATAAGGGAGGAAAGCTCAAGGTACTAACTTGCTAAGCCCTTCTTCCAAGATGGTCTGCTCCTCCGCGGACCACTCAATTGACAACCCGGGGTTATGCTTCAGCGCCTGGGCTGGCCCAGGCGTGGCGCCATTGCCAGGGTTCCCAGGAACCGAAGAGCCACCTCCACCCTCATCACTGACGCCCCCAGCACCGCCTGCGCGTAACGGGCCGCCGTTGGCCCCATCCGGGTTCCCTGACGGGTTGGCGCTGGCTCCCATCAACAGGAAGACCTCACGACCCCCAATTCTCAGAAACCACCGGTCGCTCCGACCAATTCGGGCATACTCTTACCGCCTTAGAAAGGGAGGAGGTGGCTACAAGCCGTACCTCGAATTCCGACGAGGCCAAGGAAGAAGGATCGAGAAAAGAGAGGAAACAATTTGGGAGGGAAGAGAGAAAGGAGGAGGAGGACAGATAAAAATCCGTCTCTGGAGGTACCTCCGGCTCTTAGGTTCGCTCTCGTTGAGCAGGTCTTAAGTGGAGACGAAGAGGCATTTTAAGGTTGGATTTAGACTCTTCTCGTCCGTAGCTTATGATCTTTGGTGGCCGTCAATGCTGATGTAGGTAAGCAGTAGCAACTGTGCATGAGATTTGTTTCTTTCTTCACAGAAATAGTTCTTACTTATCCCACGACCTTACCGTTGCAGTTTATTCGCGTCAACAACACCTGGGTCCCATTTTAAGCCAGTCACATGGAAGGTAGGTCGTAAGGTGCGATCCGTAAATGCTCGTTTCTTTTCGACGCCCAGGATGAGCGTCATGTCTTTATCAGAAACTTCGTATCGTTGTTGCACCGTTACCCGCAGCTCGACCTGCATTGTTATTGGAGATCGTGGGACCCGCAGGTTGGTGTCATGGCGCTCCTAGTGCCACGTTCAATCACACGGAGTAGCTTTCACTGGGGCATTGCAGGAACGAACCATCATTAAGCTTTCCTGTTTGCCATTTGTCATGTTATAAACTATCATATGCACTTAATAGAGGTGTGTAAAACGTGTGCAAATCTAATGCATCATGACCTGAATCTGATAAAATAAATAAATAAATATGGGTTCTTGACAAATAGTAAAGACAGCTTAACCTATCAAGACTCTATTGGGTTATCATCCTGAAATCAAATCTCTTTTTTAAACATTTACCCTCTTTAAAAAGAGAAAAAAAAAACATATATCAAGAGCAACTAAACCTCCATGTCCTGTCCTAATTCTCACATCAGTGGAAAGTAAAAGTCCCGGATGCAGATACAATGTAGGGCCTTGATATGAACCGGAAACAACCTCTCTGCCCTCTTAATACATATATATACATGGGCAGGCCCTAAATAGATGTTCTGGATTTAGCCACTGGCAATTGCATGAAAAGCTTGATTAACAGGACAGAGAAAGTCAACTGAGACCTAAAAAGATGAATTTCTTTAACGAGATCATTGTAGTATGTGAAAAAATTGTTCTTCTTCTGGTTGGCACTGAAGTAGTGACAGATAAATAAGGGAAAAAGAAAAGGTGATTGCTATCGACTGCTCATCAGTAATCCAGTGGTATATCATCAATACAGCAGCAAACATGTGATGTTCTTTTCAGGCTCCACTTTTAGCTAAAAGGATCGCTGCCTCCACTTTTAATGCTTTGAAGTAATTGGTCAAATCAGAAGAATCTGTACAGATTTGCTGGAAATAGTAGATGTTTGTGAGTGAATAACCCAGAGAATGCAAACGTGCTTAGAATGAAGTTATTGAAGGTGAAAACGATAATTGAACTCTAAAGATGAATACATAACTTACCTTGAGCGCGTGCCGCATCTATAACTCATTTAAACTCAATTTCATGAAATGTTGGGGAATGGCTCCAGCACAAGTTCCACACTGGGAGCTACGGAATGTCTCATTGAAACCAAAAATAAATAAAAATCCTTCGCAGCTACTTGGGCAGCCCTTCCCAAGATGTATAAACAGCATGAGAAATGCATCCATCTGTGGTTTTACTACTCATTGTTCTGAACATACCAAGCTAGTTTGCTTTATCAACTGTCTCCAACACAAGAACATTATACCCTTATACGATGTTAAAAAATAATATTTCAAAAGTTCTCATTACTAAAGATATCAAATACTCTGAGGATCAAATGAAGCAAATGTAAAAACAAGTTAACAGTGCAATGATGAAGAGTGGAAACAATTTCTATAATCAATAAGCTAAATCCTTCACCTTGTAGAAATACTTCTTCCTTAGTTTGATGGCCATGCGTATGCATCTTTTCACATTAATTTTCAACATGTTGTCATTAAACATCTGTAATAGAAAAGGAAAATGTAGATTAGAACCCATTTGTAAGACAAACAGATATTCAAGCCTCTCAGATTTCAAGCATACGCATCAGCTTAACATCAATATAGTAAACTAAAATATAGTTAAGCTGCATAGCACAATTAAAGGCCTACAAAACTGAAAATGAAAGAAATTTATAAACTTGAAATAACCTCAAAAGGAAATACAATAAAAATTTCCTAAAACAAGGATAAACTTTTTAATCAGGAATTCACCTAGTTCAAAGTGAACTTTGTCAGAGCAAGAATCAATTCATCAGGTTCAAATAACATGCAAATATTCTGATTAGATAACAAAATAGAGATTAAACAAATAATCCCATACAAAAGTTTTCTACATAGGGAAGTTATGACTTACAAAAGAGAATGAAATAAGGCCCACTTACATTAAAAATAGAGAAATAAAATGAAAATCTACCTTAATCACATCATCGATCGAGTGAGTTTCTCTCATAATCTTTTGGCGGTTGATGATAAGAATAGCTGCCACGCAGAAGACAGGCAATTCATCATCGCTGTTCCTTGTTGATACAGACATACTGCAAGCCTGCAGCTGGTCATTCTCTGCCCAGCAATTAGCAGTTGACAGACCACAAAAAGGACGGATTGAAATGGATCTAGCCCCATTGCTATATTGTGCAAAAAAATCACCATTTCTGTAATGTAATCTTGTCCCTTTAAGTTTTCTTTTGCTGCTTTCTGTCTGATCCAATCCTATTTCTACACTTGAACTTTTTCTAAGTTGCAAGGATAATGGTTTGAGGCAATTTGCCTCTAATTGCTGACATAGATCTTCATCAAAATCAGCAGCCCACATCATCTAGGGGGGAATCAATAATTAAAGTGTAGAACAGATAAAGCGTTAAAATGAAATATATAAAATATCAAAGGCATTCCAAATTGGCAATTCATGCCCGAAGAGCAACCCTGAAAAATAAACTTGATCACGAATCTGTAAGGAAGCATTATTCATGGGCTCATTTAAGCTTAATACCTTAAAATTGCAAAGGACCATGACCTTGATGTTCTCTACTCATTGGGTTTCATAGTCACTTTAAAATTGCAAAGGACCATGACCTTGATGTTCTCTACTCATTGGGTTTCATAGTCACAGCAGCAATAACATTAGTTTATATTAAAGATCTTTTCTTTAATACCAATCATCTATTGCACTAAACCAATGATATACCGAATTCCTGGCTGATCATGATTGGCTCATAAAGCAAACCTTCAAAATGATTTTTTTTCCCTGCGGAACTCGATGGATGACTAACACCTAATATCATTTATAATAAGGACATCAAATAAACAGATCTCCGAGTAGATGCATGTGATACCTCAGTAGTTACAGCTAACAGTAGACTGACCATATAACTCTGAGACTCTAAAGAAATGGGGTTTACCCTTACCATCTAAAGCCAAAGTTACTCTTTTAGATTATCTCCAGACATCAATCTTAAAGATAAATTAAAGGAAATGATCCATATAGTTAAATCTGAAATAGTTCGTGTGCATGCTTTTATCAAGGTTTTGAATTTCATGGACAAGTATGTCAATAAAATCTTTGTATGATACATACCACAGTGAAAATCAACAAAGGGTTTTTGTCGGTCACATGGCTTAGTGACAAGCCAAAGTAGCAGCCACACACACTTGGCATGATACATAATACTGTACTGATGCTATGTGAGCACGATACCTGTTGACTGGAATGAACTGTGCCGAACCAGCACTTCTGTTCATATTTAATGTGGTGGTTCTTAATGTTTGAATCACTAATTAATTTTTTTCTAACATGTTAACCTATTTGGTTTTCATTATTTAAATCCAACTTGAAGACAAGTCCCTTCATATAGAAAACTTATAAAACTAGGAAATGATGAGGTATGTTAAGTATGTTAAGTAAAATGCTTGTCAATAATGAATCAAGCACATCTAACAAAATAATCGAAGGCCTCTCAGAGAAAAACTAAATCACGCATCTCCAAAAGAGAAAGCTCATACAAAGGAGCAAAATCAGGCCATACATGTATGAAAATTTTCAATCTTGGTGTCAAGCTTAAAACTGTAATAAGCAGAAAGCATATTCAATCATGTCCACACCTTGATTATGTTTTAAGAGTCTCTTTAAAAAAGATTAAATGTGATATTTTCATTTGCATCCTACAGTGTCATATGCTCAGTGACAGGGAAAATCAACCCCAAATAGTTGGGACATTACTGTTTCTTGTTATTGTTGTTATTGTAATAATACCATACCATGAATGAATTCATGAACTTTTATTGTATTCTTTATTGCCTCAGAAATATTATTGCCAGATCAAAAGTAATAGGTAAAATGCTAGTACCACTACCTATGGATGGATTCATATTAAATTACAAGATCCAAGAAAACCAAAGAAAAAGATAGAATTAGTCAACTTTCTGAATATTAACATATTCAAGGTACAAACCTCCCACATACGGAGGGCCTCATCAAAAGATAGTTCCCGACGAAAAAGAACCAGCAACATTCGGAAGGCAAAATGAAGACTTTCAGCACCTATTGCTGTAAGATGCCCAAACATTTCACCATCTATTAGTTCCAATATCTTCCATAATGTTTGCAATTGCTTCATGACTCCAGTCGGCCCTTCCATCTGAAAATTTTCACGCTGCAAGAACATGTAACAGATGTTACTGCCAATACATCTAGAAGTCATAAATTAAGATATGGTGGATCAGACAGATGTGTGATTACCATTCTTCGGAGAAGCATCTCAAAGCACCAAAAGGCATCTGCATTATCCTCATAAAGTACGACAAAGGGCGAAAGCAAATCACTCATTCCTAGTGTCAATCATACAAGAATCATTTAATGGTTAGGATGTATAACAAGTTTAAACAGTCAAATTTGCACCAAATTTGAATACAAGAGCCAAACAAGAAAATAAAGAGGCAATGATCTGGGTGCAACCTTGACAGTATCCAGTGGCTGGATCAACCCATGCATAGACAGCTAAAATATCTGACATTCTGGCCATATTTTTTGAGTCTCCATAAAATTCAAGATGACTATCTGTCCTCACAACATCAACAACTACAAAACCAATGATTATCAGCTGAGAGAAAATCATGTTGGACAAGATAATAATGAAAGAATTTCCTTCAAATTCATTAATAGGAATACTAAGTTACCAATTCGATGAAGTGTCCATAGCCACTCAGAAACTCTATCTTCATTGGTGATGACCAATGCATTTGTTGGTGTCTCACCCATTGCACCTGCCTGTGGAACATCCAATATCCTCAACCCATTGACAACATCCTTTTCAAACACGATTTCTTTTGTCCCTTCAACACACTTCTGACCATCTAAATGAAGGAGGTTACTCTCATTGTTGCTCGCAGATGGAAAATCTGATTCCATAATCAGATCCTCATTGTTGTTGATTTGGAAGCTATACATGTGCTGATTCCTCAATCTTGTTGTACCTTCAAAAACAAAAGTTCTATCACCATGCTTCTTATGCTTCTTACTTTCACTCTCATCACCACCATCTTTCTCGAATAAATTAGTTACAGGAAGAGGAGGAAAATCATAAAAACTCTCGCTGTCATACTGAGGTTCATTGATTTCACTCTCAGATTTCCTTGAGCAATAATTATAAGCAGCACTGTCTGTGCTCATTCTGGTACTGACTAGCTCAGTTGAATTACAAGAGCTTTTCTTTCGATATGAAAACACATTGTCCATATAGTCATTATCCATATCAGTGTATGAGTCCAGCTTGATGGTAGTATCATTGGAAGCATACCCACTTGTAGTCACTGATTTCCCATCATGATTGTCCTTGGATAAAGTCCTTACATCCATAACTTTGGACCCAACAATGTAAGCGAGGTTACCCGTACCAATGCTAGAGTGCATCATTTGGCATTGCTTAATTAGATCCGCATAACGTTCCCTGCATTACATGTAAAACACCACCATGCATGATTCCCACCCTAGGAGAAGCTGGGATGCTAATTGACTAAATAAAGCATTCTACAATAATAAGAAATACACCAAAATTAATCCAATGATAATGACACAGATATTTTGTCATCCAACGTAAATCTTAATGATTAAAAAGTAAAGTTGATATCTACTCAGAAAGTTGAACCATAAAAAGGCTAAAGATAGATTAACTATAAAACAACTTCCAACAGCACTAATAAAAAAACAAGCACTACTAGTAATTAATACAGATGGGAATCATAGCCACCACAAGATTATAGCAGAAATCTCTACCCTTATAGAACAAGGACGATCAATTATAATTCTGACTGGAATTTCAAGGTTAAGTTTCAACATGTAGTTATAAGCAAATGTTTGCAAAGATGATAAAAATGATACCTTCGGGCCATCCTTAATTGCCTCCGATATTCAGCAGTACTGCTCAAAGCATAACAACCAAGGAGAAATTCCCAGACTTCTGCCCTTATTGATGGATCTACACCCTGTTTTTACAAAAGGAAGGTAAAATATAAGAAATATATATAGGCACAGATCAGTAAAAATTCAAGGGATAGATCACTATAATTTATCAGCAATAGACATGAAATGTACATAGGTGAGTGAACAAACAATTATAAAGACATATCATGTCCACTCTTTAACATAGATAATAGCTCTTAAATTTAGAAGTATATATTATATTCTAAGAGATTGCATAGTCTAAGGCT
This sequence comes from Ensete glaucum, assembly GCA_021527575.1. Classification (NCBI taxonomy): domain Eukaryota; kingdom Viridiplantae; phylum Streptophyta; class Magnoliopsida; order Zingiberales; family Musaceae; genus Ensete; species Ensete glaucum. The sequence continues at coordinate 28,996,176 of CM038554.1, forward strand.
TTTAATATAGATAGGAGCTGTAAACATGATACCAACAAATGTGAAGAATCTGGAACCGACAGTTACAAGATATGGAAGAATTACAGAACACTGAAGATTAACACAAATTGAAGGACATAAAAGCTTGGAAAGAGTATGAGACGTGCCGCAGAACTTACCCCCAAGACAATCAGTTTAAGTGCTTTTTGAAAGCCTACAACCTTCCCATCACTGTCGAAATTTGCTTGCCACTTTTCTGGTTTGAGCATCTTGTTTCGCTAAATCATAGAAAACTAGATAAGAAATAAAAAGACAAACTGTATGGAAGAATGCATTAGTAACACATACATACAACTGTATTTAATGAATTATAAGCAGATACATGTGACTGCATTCTATGAATCATAAGTATGTTATTAGTTAAACATGACCTTCCAAATATATGAAAGCAGAAGATAGGATAACTAGAAATCTACATAATTGTAAGAAATATAAATTATTTAATGACTATGAGCTGCAAAATTGAAGTACAAAAAAGTTGCTATGTTTATAAAGCAATACAACCGATAATATAATACAACAACAGCAGCTAGAAGTCTTCACATTGAACAAGTCAAATATTGCACCAGCAAGAACCTAGGGTAAGAGAAAAGTTATATTCTCAAGGCAAGATCCTAGCGAGAAATGGATGAGCTTGTGAAAATCAAGTACCAGGCTCTACCAATGATGGTCCAGCTCATGGTTTTAAATCTCAATAGCAGACCCGTACTGGTCCTGTATGGTTCTGGTATGTATCAGCACATTAACACACTATATGTCAGCATACCGGCTGGCACAGAGAAGGACGGAAGAGGAGGAGGAGGACGAGGACGAATTAGAGGAAGAGGAGAAGTCTCGGAGAGAATGAGGCAATGGGCAGCAGTAGGCAGAGAGAATCGAGGGGGAGAGACAGAGGGGTGGAATCGGGAGAGAGAGAGGGAGCGAGAGAAAGGAGTTCGACTGAAAAGATAGTTGCTGCTGCCAAGACTCAAAACTCAAAAACATATATTAAATTAATTTCAAAACACTGGATGGTACAGACCTGCCACATGATTTTTAGTACCTTGTCAAGCTCAAGTCAATGTTGATCAGACAAACCATATCATAAACACTAACATAAATTTTTATCTTCCAGCTTAAATGGATACTGAATGTGCCAACATCAATGTCTCAGTTCAAAGTGCAAAGTGACATTCATGTCAAAATCTAAGGTCCAATATCGAAATCATTTGAGACAACAAAAGGCTTAATTTTAACTATTCTGAAATGAACCCTGCACCATGGATGAAAAATGGGGTAACCAACAAGGAACTAGCCACCAGTTTATCACAGGATAACATAATGAATAGTTATTTCGGTGTTAAGATCTTAAAGAGTTTATCGATCAATTAGTAAGTTACATGAAATGCTATGTTATTCATCAGCAACTGCAAGATAGTGCAGATGTTGTCAGTCACCATGTGAAGACAGCTTGGTTCTCTTTGGCAGCTTGGTGCTCTCTAAAAGCCTGGTGTCAAATTACAAAAGTGAAATATTTGTAGATGAAAAGCTCTTCAATCATCACTAGTTGCAGTTTTTCCCACCATATTTGTCCAGATATTGGTAATAGTCAAAATAATCTTCCACCATCTTAAGATGAAAGCTTCCTCTAACCTAACTTTTAAAAAGTGTAGGTAATAAAATTAACCTGGTCGAAAATAAGACACACTAAATCTAAAAATATGCTGAGATCATGTTCTTCATGGTATGAAAACCGTATAGATAATTAAAGAGCTTGAATGTAGGAGAAAAAAAACAAAAGGCGTGCTCAACCTATAACTGAACTAACATAATGTGGACGAGAAATTTAGACAGTACAAAGCACCTAGAGTATTGAAACTGTACAATCATAAAACTAAACTACAGAGTCAGTGTAAGAGAAAGAATAGATATCAAAACCAAAGTACATTCATTTCAATGGTTAAAGTTATGGAGTGTGCCTATAAGAAAATAAGTTAGTGGGAGGAGAATTCTAGGGCAATGGATGACTCTTGTATGTAATTTTAGGATACTGAAATGAGGTAACTGCTACAACTAACAACTGAAATGTAACTGGTAGATATCATGTATGAATTTGCCAAATCAAAGTTATTTTTTCTTCATTTTGTGGGTTCCTGAGAGAAGAACATTTTATTTAAGTTTAAAAATCAAAGAATATGAGGCGATGTGGTGGATGTAATTTACCATGGTGGAAAGATATAGTTAGTGTCTCAGAGCTAGATACATAAAATCCCATAGTGCAAAAAAGACCATACAAGAAAACTACATTTGCTGCTATGATCAGACTGACATAACAAGTTTGATTTTCAACAGAATAAAGATTCAGGAAGTCTAAAGGAGCCTTAAAACAATCAACTCAGCCATCTACAGAAAAGATTCAGCAAAAATTGATCATGAATACTACTGAACAGAGAATCAAATCTACTTAACATTAATAATTTCATTTGACCATCCTCCTGCATTGAACTTTTTGCATAGAAGATGTAAGATAAAATTCATATCACAGAACATGCATTTTATTTGAAAATTTCATATAAGATACTTTCATAATTAGAAATGGAAGCAAGAAAAAAAGCATAACTAAAAATTATAAATTTTTAATATACAACAACAAGGATCATAGTTTAAAAAATATGTACATATTAAAGAGGACACAACAACCAATGTACATATTGTTCACTGTATAGAACAACTAACTTTACCTATAGTTTGTTATGAAAAAAATTGACACTTAGTTAGATTGTTAAGGTATCATCATGCTGATCTACCTTTCAAGCCAAATCATGCTACCATTTAGTAATGACTGGTTATAGCAACTAAAAATCATCTTAAAAGAAAATAGTCTGTCCTTAATGGCCTCAGCAACCACCTAAACCCCATTGAGGCGCTCGGGTAATACAAATTTACCATTGCATTGGCGACTTACTAAAAGCATCTTCACAGTTTAACAGCAAGTGAAACAAGGACGGTTTGTTAGAAGTAAGTGTCTCAAGAAGCTTCCGGGGGACCAACCTTGGCGGGGGAGGGATACAGGCACGGTTCTCCGATCTCTCGTACCATAGAGCTGACTCGGTGGAGGTTCACCATACCAGAACTGCCACACATCCATCTTGTATCCTCTCCGTCAACAGACATTATCAGCTCTTTATCTTCTTCTCTCCTCCTCATTACCTGAATCCAAAAGCAAAACCCAACGCGCTCCCACATCAAAACAAGCAAAATTAAACCCTTAATCAGAATCGACTTTCAATAAGCCCATCCAAGCCCCAGATCGAACCGTAAAAAACCCAACGTCTTGCAAGCATGGAACAGAGAAGGTCGATGCGAGTAACGGAAGACTAAAACGAGCAGCAAGCGAAGATCCACGCTCCCAACCACACAGGAATTCGAATCAGCAAAAGATTTAACAGCGACAAGAAACCCAAAGAAAGGACCTCGCGACCGACCGAAACGGACATCGACACGAAGAGCACAAGGAGCGCGAGAGACGGATGGGGAGTAGAGAAGCATTGGGAGAAAGCGGCACCTGGAAACGGATGAGATCGGGAGGCTCGCGGGCGCCGAGGAGCGATCGGAGAGCTCCGTCGCCATGGAGCGATGCGGTTTCGCCTTCGCCTGTGCGTGTTAATGTTATTCAACCGTGTGTGTGAGACAGAAAGGGCGGAGAGGGATTAAAAGAAATAAATATATAATCGTAACAGCAATTTGGCAGATTCCACGAGAGAACGAAACCGTCTTCGGTTGTTTTGTTGGTTTCGTCAAATTACGCACTTATTTGGGCCGATTTGGGTGCGTTTGGTGGCAATCGGTCGGGTCGAATCAAGTAAACTCCAGCTCGAACCCATCTGTCTCGATGTCGGACCCGATGCGGGTCAACGATTTGAAGGGCCAGGTCAAAATAGATTCGAATCATATATGAACTCGACATCATCCATACAACAAATGTGTATAGTATATATTTTTATATTACTAATTGGCATCGTCATGTGCATGCATGTCTCGTTATCTTCCTTCCTTTGTGCTCGTAAAGTGACCAGAAATTGAAATAATTATCGCACATCCATTGTTCCCAAAACTAAATGACTTGTTAAAACTATACTCATCATTTTCATCATATTTCCTCTTTTTTTATCGTCCTTTTTAAATTCATAAGACTCCCCAAAACTATGGGTAACCGAGATGTATGGATTAGTCAAAGTGTCTAAGTTAAAAATATATATTATGAATTGACTTCTATAATTAAATATCATGGCAACCGAGATGTATTGCTTAGTCAGAGTGTCTAAGTTAAAAATATATATTATGAATTAACCTCTATAATTAGATATCATGGACTTAAAAAATATATTATATTGGAATATCTATAATTATAAAAGTGAAACATATAACTCCATTTACTCTAACATCGTTATCGTTGGTTTTATCCATTGAAACACAAAAATAATAGGTAAAAATATATTTTTAATATTTTAGTTGATGTTGACGGACGATATTGGTGGTGACAAATGATGACACTACTTTGGGTCGTGGATGACTACTATAGATGAGGAGAATGATGATAAGAGATGAGGGTCACTCTACATTTATATAAGAGCCAACATAGTTGTCGAGCAACTATGCTCTGCATTTGTGTCGGGGCTGATACAATTTTTGAACATCGGTGCTCTACATCTACATCAACATCAATACAAATGTCAAGCGACCCTTTTATCGCTCAGTAATTGTGTCGATGTTAACGTATCAGCAATCATTTCATTGTTTTTTGTTAGCGTCAATGCATTTGTCGAGCAACAAAAGGGTCACTTGACATTTGCATCAATAGTCATTTTTATCACTTGGCAATTGCATCAACGTCGACACAAATATAGAACAGAAAAAGAGTCATTCGGCATCTGCATCAATAGCCATTTTTATCACTTGACAATTGCATCAATATCGATACAAATGTAGAGTAGTGAAAGGGTTGTTCAATAATCACATCGACGTCAATATAGTTACCAAGTGGTAAAAGGGTTGCTCATGCAAATGTTAAGCAACGAAAAGGTCGTTCAACAATTTCATCGACATCAATGCAAGTGTCCGAGTGTCCCTTTCGCCACTCAACAATTGCATCAACGCCAACGCAAATATAGAGCAATAAAATGATTGCTCAACAGCTATGTCGATATTGATGTAGCTGCAAAATGGCCCTCGTCTCTTGGTATCGATCTCCTCATCAGCAACCACTCGTAGCTTCAAGTTGTTTTATCAGTAACCACTAATTGAAACATTAAATTTATTTTTTATCTATTATTTTTTATATTTCTATTGGTAAAATTGATAAGGATGAATAGACATATATAAATTTTATAAGTCTAAAAGTCAAGATGCAGCTAACTACGTAATTAACCCATCATATGTTCACATCATATCATAGAAATGCTAGTTTAAGTTTCATGACAAATCAAATATTATTTATTCAAATCATTGACAAGGTTCTAAGTTAGGTGGTCAGTTCAATTCTTTGATGGCTGCTGTGATTGGTGCAAGTACGACCACTAAATTTGTTACACCTTCGATGAGTCTCATATTAGAATAGAGTTAAAGTGGCAAGTAATTTTAAATCATTACCATACATGAAGAAAAAAGAAAACCAAACCTCTCAAACCATGCTACATATATCATTTTTCAAACGTAAAGCATCCCCCCCAATGACAACTTTGTATTGTACTTTAATTTTTTGTATTCTTCAATGGCAACTAAGTCTAGCATATTTTTAATTAATTTAATGTTAGTTAAGCTATCAGAAATGACAGATATAACTTATGTTCCCTACAATTGTTGTTATATATCATGTAGGAATCATTGGTCAATGAAAAGTATATATATAGATAGATAGACTAAAACCTAAAAGCTTAAAGGGAGGCACATGAATATGACCTGCAAGTTTCAAAATTAAGTGTGATGGTCATTGTCTTTGTTTCTTCAACTCAAATATGACTTTGATTGGGTTAGAAATTTCATCTTTGGGTGCTTATAACTCTAAGCCACAACTTCCAACTATCTTAATTATAAGGTTAGGTAGGAAAGTACTTGGGAACCGAGGTTACCAAGTCATAACTTGGATTGTAGGATTTTGTTTGATCTTTTATAGCTACTAATTTATGAGTTTTGGAGAATATGACCTGAACCATAGAACTTGGATGGGACTAGTGGGAGAATATTGCATCAAATTTTAAGTTAAATTGGATTATTTTTCAATCTTATTAATATAGGATGGAATAAATTGAAGAATTAGGTGTAGTATTTTTGATATAATTCAAGTATCCATTTCAATTAGGGACCCTATCCATCAATGTCAAATAGGACCACAACTTGCCTCAATCTATGTGGAGAAATAACAGTAATGATAGTTTAGTTTTGTCAAAATCAGAATTTCACACTTTCCATGACAATGAAAGAAGTCATTATCTGAAAATGATGGATTATTTTCTATCAGATTTCATATTTTTTATTTTTATTTTAATAGTAAATTCTCTTTTATTGAAAAGAACAAGACTTGTATCCCTATGTAAATAATATTTGATGGGCAAAGTTGAGACAGACTTGGTTGGTACCTTTTAAAACAAATTATAATTCTGAATTCCATAATTATATAATTATTCTCCAATTTATTAGATGATAATGCCAATGATCTAAATTTTGGTTAGCCTTATGTATCTGATCCATCAATCAATACAATACATATATATATATATATATATATATATATAATATCCATTAAACTATATTAGCTGATGAACTAATTTTTCAATATTATATATATGCATTCAGGCATTTAAGTCATTCATATATGTCATAGTTATTAGCATCCATCCAATATATTTAGATTAACCATCACCGGTAAAAAAATTTACACAAAAATACATTAAAAAAAATAGGTTTAAAGAGATAAACACGAAATAATTAAATTTGAAGGATATTTACCTCACTAATAAATAAAATAATATAAAATAAAATTATCATGATTCCAGAAAAGTCGTTCAACCCCATTCTCATCACCTTATGCGGCAGATATCGTCCTTCCCTCGGTAATAATATAATAAATAATCCATGGCGGAGGTGAAGAGATAAATATTCTATATTGATAAATATATATATTTAAAATTAAGGAAAAATGTCGTGTCAGCGTCCGCGGGCGAGCGGAAGCGGTCCACCGAATGAGCTGCGAATCTAATGCACGAGACGCCAGATCTCGGCCCACACCTCCTCCAACCACACGCCGCCACGTGCCCCGGACTTGTCCGTGCGTCCCGCTCCGCCGCCCCGCCTTCGGAACCCGCGCCTGACGTGATCTCTGCGTGATGACCAAACTACCCTCCACCGCCCTAGCACTAATCTCCCACCTAATTCTAAATCATCAGCGAGATTAGCAACCTTAATTGTGTAATCTCCTCCCACAGCCATACCAATCTTTCTTGTGTCTAATGTTATGAAGCCTCCTTTTCCGTATCAATCTCTTAAGGTTAATTTTTTTTTTGGCAAAAAAAGAATTATGATTCGAATTTTATTTACGATAAATATAAGATGCGTTTATATGTGGAGTTGATGACGTCCATTGGTTTGATGGGAAGGCTCGTTTTTTAATTGCTACTGTTAGTAAAATGATCGATGTATTTCTTGTATGAAGGTTCTTTATTTTTGTCATAAATGTGATAGGAAGTGATAGTCTTAATCCTCCTTTATTTTTGTTGTTTATAATAGTTTTAAGGCATTAATAATGGTTTATATATAGGTTGTTGAAGAGGCATATAAGGAGGTTTCAAAAAATGTTACACTAGTCCTCCTCTGCCAATAAATTGATGATTAATGGTTGTAATAGCTTGATTTTATGCACAAAAAAAAAAGGAAATATGATTCAAAATTTATATTAAAAATACATATGCATATTATTGTATGAATGTGAAATGACAATAATCAATTTTCCTTTCTACTCATTTGAACATTTGTGAGTTAATTGTGAATGGGTTAAAGGAAATGAAACCTCTAACTGAAGTGGCAGATAGCGAAGTTTCAAAAAAGCTTATAATATAATGATTAATTGTTGGTGAACAAAATTTTTGATGTGAGTGACATCTATTTTTGTTTTCAAGAGGTGTTAAAAGCAGGCTGCAAAGAAAAGAAGAATATTTCTTCCTGTTGTAACGCAAGTATTATTTAAATCATCTATAATAATATTTATGTCGTGACCAAGGAGTCAGTATGGCTTGGTCCCTTTCATATGCATAAGTTGATTCACATTGTCTCGAGTTAAAGTGCTAGGATGAGGTCGATCTAGCATCTCAGGGATTTTGTCTAGAGTAGATGACTCGAGTCATCTTTCTCGATGACGTTCCTCCGGAGGCAACCTATAAGATAGTCCAATCGAGGTGGGGGCATCAAACAAGACTCTTTCGATGCTTAAGTGTCTCAAATTGGTTAGGTTTCCGAGTTGTAACCGAAACCCCTCCAAATATCCTATTTCCTTCTCTCGGGTGGGAGTTTTATACCTACCAAGTGGGTGGTCGATCGTACCCTCAACCTTATCTTTAGCGACACATTGGGCATGATCGATTTATACGGGCAACCGCTACTTGTCCGGTCAAAGTGGTCGACTGCTCCTCGTCCGGACGAAGCGGCGTAAGGGTGCAACGCACCCTCCCTCATTAATGTGTGTTTGAGCGGTCTTAGTTGCCGTGTCGACCAAACCGTCGCTTTTGTCATCTTGGCCTAGACTACACCAACTGGGCTCCTCGTCGGGTTTCGATTCCACCGTGGACTGCTAACCTAGTGCGGGTGTTAGTGAGCTAGGTAGGCCCGTTATTTATTCGAGAAATAAGAGTTTTTCAGCTCAAATACTATCTATCTCTATATAATTATTTACATGATTAATAATAATTTGCACTTCAAGATTCATCAATTTTAACATTCCAAATGTAATCCAAAGAAAGACACTCTCCCCATTGGTTTTAGCATCACACTCCCACTTTTTATGTCATCACTTCCGGCAATATTGACCTTTTTTCTTAGCTCTAATTGGGTTCTGTTTGTTTGATGTGTGTTATATCACCTGCCAATCCCACTTTTTGATGTCATCACTTCCGGCAATATTGACCTTTTTTTTGTTTTTGAGCTATTTGACTACTGTTTGTTTGATGTGCCTATATCACAATATGATACTTTAGAATTTTCTATTTTTTCTTCTTTGCTGTGCGGATATTTATGATGTTGGATACCACTCACAAAAAAGTCAAAAATAAGAAGAATAGTTATCACGACTCTAAGACTAATTGATAGATCAAAATATTTTATATAAAAATTAATAATAATATACCTTTTAGATTTTATCCATAAATAATCTTTTTATATTTAAGCTCTTTCACCGTATCTGAATAAAAAATTGATTCTAATGTCAAATGTCACTAATCCAATATGATGAGTTGACTGATTTATCAACTTTATTTGACCTAAATCGTCAAAATATTAATTTTTATATTTTTTTCTATTCTAACATGATAATTTTTATAAATCAAGTTTATTTTTTTATTTTGATATAAAATTAATTAAGATATTATATTTTTCTGTTTAAATAAATAAAAAAATGAATAAATTGGTAAAAACTAAATCTTTACATAACAATGCTCACAGTCAAATCTTGACCAACAAAGTCTTTGGTCCACATGACCCTTCAACATGCACCCACCTATTAGAAATCACATTTCATTATAATGCTTCCATTTCTTATGGGAATGGAAAACGTTTATTTTTGTGTCTCTGAATGTGAATAGAAAAAGTTCAATGATCTGTCTTTTTTGAACACATTGAAGAAAGTCCCTTTACAGGACAAAAAAAAAAAAAAAAACAAAGGAAAATAGTTCTCCATGCTTTAAATTTGATATCCTCCACACTATTCTTTTGATCTTTTCTCTAATGATAGTTGCAATCCACATTGCATGTTGGTTCTTTTTTTTTTTTTTTTCCTCTTTTGACAGACCTGCAAAGTATAATAATGGTTTTGACTCTGAAGTCAATGTTCAAAAAAAATGCTTAAATGGAGAAAGAGGGGACTCTTAACAATTTTTAGAACTCACACATTAATTATATCTTTATTAGTCACATACAGTCATAGATTCAAGTATGTCAATCATTTTAAAAATAAAAAAAGGTTCCACGTTACACTTTGATTAGAGTTCGAAACCATTTGGCATGGTTGATCAACTCATGCTCATCTTCCACAATTCTCTTGAATTTACATCTATATAAATGTTATTATAATCTATGTTGATTACTTCTTTAATATGTATAATAGAAAATACCTTGTTATTATTTTTATTATATATTTTTTGCCTCTTTTTCTCTACCTCATTTTTCTACTTCTTTTTTTTTTACCTGACATTTTGACGATAAATTTATATGTTATGAATTCCATTGATATAGAATTGAAATTTAGAGGTGATAAAATGATATTACAGAAAAAAAGATTAGTAACCACCAAGAAATCATCCAAGCTAATGGATATTAATGTCAATTCATGTTCTAGTATCATTGTATAATAATAATTCGTGATGTCTCTTATCTTTTTGTGGCTATTGGGATATATAAAAAATAATATAATTAAATTAAATATATATTTTTTTATTTTTTCTTATAAATTTTTAATAGAATTTTCTTATATATATTTATATATATCCTCATATCATTAATATTAGTTATGTTATTTCCTTTAATAAATAAATAGATGTTAATGCATATAAGCTTTCTAGTATTTCAAGTTATATTTTACAAGGCTAAACATAAAAAAGGATGAATTTTTGAAAAAAAAACAAGCTTTTTTCGCTTTTCCAAAAGGAAAATTTTACCATATTAAACACACTACCTCACAAGACACAATCATAACTCTAGTCTTTTTGGTGGAAGGTGAACTATCTACTAATTTAGATGGGTTCATAGAGTGAACCGATCAAATTCCTTATAGTATCTTAAAAATCATATAAAGATATAAAATATATATTTTAACTAATACGAAAGTCTCACTATTAAATTATATTCTTATTATATAACCTTATTTTTTTAGATAAGATAGTTTTTATTAAGTTTTAAATTATTTATCTCAATTTAATATTTTTGAATAGATTGATCTAGTATTTTGATAGAGATATCAAAAGTAGGATAAGATTATTCAAAAACATAACATTGATAACATAAGTCTGGTTAACTCTTTACCTTATATTTTAGGGATTATGATAAATAAAAATTATTTTGGAAAAGAAACAAAAAGAGAGAGTATATATATATATATATATATATTTGACAATTCGTCTTAAAAAATTAATTTGGAGTGATGCGTATTCGTAGGAAAAAGTAATTATGAGATGATTAATTTCACATGGCAGGATGGTAATTACGGGGATGTTTGGGTGGTAACCATGAAACATGCGCCGCAATTTCTCGGCCGCCTTTACGTTATGAAAACGAACAAAGTTTTCCTCCTCGATCGTTTCCACTCCGTCGTCGCCTTCTCTGCTCATTCTAAAGGGGATAAAATAAATCCTCGGAGCCGAAAGTACAGGGTTTCCTGTAAAGGAGAAACCTTGCGGCCAGCTGAGGCGGTCTCTTGGGGAATCTTCTTCCTCTCCGAGCTAGGGATTCGACGTGAGGGGCAGTTCCTTTCTGTCGCCCCTTCTCGTTTGTTGATTTGATTAAGAGGGTTCATATTGCTTATTTCTCCCTTCAGTCTGTGGAGATGGATTAGGTAAGGCGGCCAGTAAATCGATTTTTCGGCGATTTGAGGGTGTCGAGATCGTTTTAGCTCAAAAAGGTCGTTTTTAGCTGAAAACAAATGGTTCGGAGACCTGAACTGAGGGGTCCCGGTGGAGTTTGGATCGTTCGCGCCAGGAGAGCTGTGGATGCAGCATTGCAGCACCTCGGATTTGCCTTTTCTTGGTGGGGATTGTTCTCTCATTGTTAAAGCTATTGTTTTTTCCTTTTTTTCCCCCTTCTTTTGTTTTCAACGAGTTGATTTCTACTTGATTAAGGTCGTTAAATGGAAGAACCGAGTTTCCTCGAAGGGGAAAGTTTGCGTCTTTGTTTGAAAAGGACGCTTAGAAGTTGACCTTTGTGCAGGATCTGAAAGGAAATTGGTTCAGTTTGGATCTCCGGGCAAGCTCACATGGATGATTTCACGCCCACGAATTATGGGGCGAGCGGGAGTCCGAGTCAAGACGATCCATTTTCCCTAGCGGAGCTCATGAATTTTTATGGTTTTACTGAATCCTGCAGTCCTACAATGGTAGACCAGATTTCTAATTTAAACTTTATAGCTGCTCATCAAATACCTGGTTTTTCATCTTCATTGGCACCACCGAGTGTTTCAGCAGAAGGTACGGATTCCGTTCCTGGAGATCATAGGGTCTCAACTGGTAATTATTATAACTGCATGGAAAAGATGGCTTCGCAAAGAGCTAGTTCACAAATGGGGCTTCCATCGACTTCCTCCAGAACTAGTATTACTAGTAGGAGTGCTACTTATTCCGCCTTTGATGGCCTGTCTGATGATGCGATCTGGACTATTCCTAGACCTTTTGAAGGGGTGTCTCTTCCAGAAAGAATGCTTAAGGCACTGTCCTTGCTAAAGGAATCATCATGTAGTGGAATACTCGCCCAGGTTTGGAGGCCCATTAAACAGGGTGACCAGTGTATTTTAAGTACCTCCGAACAGCCATTTCTTCTTGACGAAATTCTTGCTGGGTACCGTGAAATTTCAAGGCAGTTTACCTTTTCTGCTAAGGAAGCACCTGGTTTGTTTACTGGGCTCCCCGGGCGTGTATATATCTCCGGAATGCCAGAGTGGACCTCGAATGTTATCTATTACAGAAAGTTTGAGTATTTGAGAGTGGACTATGCAATCAGTCATGAAGTCCGTGGATCTCTTGCGGTGCCTGTTTTTGATCCTTATGAAGGTTCTTGTCTTGCTGTGCTTGAGCTTGTTACAACAAGGGAGAGACCCAACTTCGACGCAGAGATGGAAACTGTTTGCAATGCTTTGCAGGTCAGTGCTGCTGTGACATTCAGTACCATCATATGGCCTATATTTCAGTCTTGATCGAATAGATTGATATTGCCAATATGTAATCATTAAATCATGAGAGTGATATTTTATATATTTTACTGCAGCCTCTGTTTTCATTTGTCCCTTGGTTCTTTCATACGCCACAGTTAAAATGTAGGGATCACTTGTATGGCTCCTTGCTTGAAAGCTGACTTTCAAACTTCGTGTTATCTGTTATTTGTTATCTGGTCTGTGTATCTTGTATCTGTTGGTTGTCACAATTCCTGTGGAAGAACATTATTTTGTTGGTGTTATGAACAATTTTAGCAGCTACTTTCGGAGCTTCTTATATGTGTAGGTTCCTTCTTTGTTGCTTTGCAGGCTGTAAACTTGAAGACCACAAAAGTGCAGGTTCATCATCAGGTAGGTTGAATACTGAGACGTGACTATCCTTATTTAAGGATGGAATGAAACCTCTAAATGATTTTTGAGAAAAAAAAATCTCTATTTCTTATGCAGAACCTCACAGAGAGTCAGATTTCTGCATTTTCGGAGATACTTGATGTTTTGAGAACTGTTTGTCATGCACACATGTTACCTCTGGCACTTACATGGGTACCTGTTTGGTATGATGATGGAGGTGTAAATGACTTGAGAAATGATGACATTGGGGGGATGAAGCCAACTGCAAGAAGGCTTGCCCTTCGCACTCAAGAATCAGCTTGCTATGTTAATGATATGCAGATGCAAGACTTTCTTCATGCATGCGCTGAACATCGCCTTGAGAAGGGACAAGGCATTGCTGGAAAGGCACTTCAATCCAATCATCCATTCTTCTCCCCTGATGTAAAAGTATATGATATACGTGAATATCCACTTGCACACCATGCTCGTAAGTTCGACCTTCGTGCTGCAGTTGCAATCAGGCTGAGGAGCACATACACTGGAAATGATGATTACATACTAGAATTCTTTCTACCAGTCAACTGTGGAGGCAACATAGAGCAACAGCTTTTATTAAACAGCCTCTCAAATACCATGCAGAGAATTTGTAGGAGCTTGAGAACTGTCTCAGATGCTACAGTAGCTGGAGCAGAGATCACCAGACTAGGTGATCATAAAGGAGCAACTGTAGGTGCCTCGTCGACTAATTTTTCGATGATGTGCTCTCAACTATCAGATTACGACAATGAAACGGCTACCGAGATGCATCTTGGAACTATTGGATCTGATGAACAAAATGGAGATGCTCATCTCGAGCAGGTGCTAGTCTTAACTTTGACCTTCTTTTTGTATCATGCTTTGCAAAATCGAAACATGTCATCTTGACTGATTGCCAAGAAGTTAACTGAGGATTTTTTGCAAGGGTACCCTTGGCAAAGTACTAAATTGAACTTCTAGCACTAATAAGTGCAAATGAAGCCTCCTTAAATTATGGAGTATATGGAAGGTCTCAGACCTGTGAAGGCCTACAGATATATGATTTGGCATCTAACAGATTTGGCATGTAAAGTTTTGATGACTCCGTTTTGTAAAAACTATTACACCGTATGCCTTTCCTGTGACACTATAAATGCATAGAACACAAGAACATCAAGGGCCCACTAGCAGACATAGTATAAGTAAGATGGGTGAGATATAGGCTGGTAGTAGGTGTGGATGTCTAGAGTCTTTGTTCTACTTTTTTTCCTTTTTATTTTCGAAATAAAATCTTATACAATAGATAGGATATAATTATATACAATGACAACAAGCTTTTATATTCTCTAGTTATATACTTTTATTCATGATTTATTCTTTATTCTCTATTATCCATTATTACCTTTTATACAAACTTTCAGTTCCTGCATTTTAGATCATAACATTCTTTCATATAAAGTGTAAACAATATAATGTGTGGGTCCATGGTTTTATAGTTTGGGTACCAGATCCATTTTGGTCTCCACTCGAAATGGTATGGATTTGGTAAAAGTTGGTGTACTGACATGCAACGTTTGCAATACCGGTGGTACGTGATCGGTCGATCGGTACGACCGTTGCTATCGCGGTATGGTCGACATCGCCTTGTTACCAAATCGATCCGGTCGATTTGACGATGAGGGAGGGAGAAAGAAGAAGAGGGAGAAAAACCTAGAGTCCGTCGATCCGTCGCCCGCGCGATCCATCACCTGCAGGCGATTTCTTCTCCCCGCGTGGGGAGAAGGAGCGAGGCGACATCGCTCCTTTTTATATTTTTTAATTTTAATTTTATATTATATTATATTATATTATACTGAGCGGTATGTCCTGTGTGTACCGCTTGGTACTGGGTACCATACCGTACCGTACTGAGCTGAGCTCGCTACGTTGGTACAGACTGGTATGACAATTCTTGTTGACGTGTCAACTTTTCTTGAGATTAAGAATACACAGTGTTGGGAAACAAATATTGTGATCTGTGTCACTGACCTAACAAGTATGTTCGATGCCGGATGAAACATAGAACCATGTATCAGCCAAGACTAAAAAATAGTTTAGCATACATAATTATCGTCTCTCAGTTTTTTTATTCTAAATTTATCTTAATTTTTTGTTAATTTTGATATTGGCCATATTTATGATTATCAATCGTGGCCATGTGAAACTTTGCTTATTCCCTTGAATTGAATATGTTTAGCCTAATGCATATATCCTACTATGTAATAAATACACAACATACATTTTTAATTTCTGAATGCATGTGCAAGTTACGTGCAGAAAAGAAAGCTAGTTTAAAGTTCACTGTACAGGTTGAGCTAATGTTTTATATCAACTAGATGTTTTCTTTCATATCTTGGTGCATATGATTTGTGTTTTTGGTATCTCAATAAGAACAATCGTGAAGCCTTGCTTATTCTTCTTTTACTGGTTCTTATTAGTGTTGAACTCACTTATTCCATATAGTTCTAATACATGTTTCTAAATCTTCCAGTTATCATCTAGCTCAATAGAACAAATGGAGAAAAAACGCAGTACAGCTGAGAAAAATATTAGCTTAAGTGTTCTTCAACGATACTTTTCTGGGAGTCTCAAGGATGCTGCAAAAAGTATTGGTGGTGAGCATTGAACCTGTACCTGTTTCAACTAAGTAGCAGTTTATCTTATTGAAAAAAAAAAAGGGGTGTCATAGCTTAAAAATTGTAACTTAAAACACAGCATCGGTCTCCTTCCTAATGTAGTCTGATGTGAGTGCTTGATGATTGGAATTTCTTTTAACCTATAGGCCATTGTTTATAGATTATAAGCTCTCTCCTTATTTGGAGAACGTTTCATTGAACATATTGTGATAACTGTGTGTGGCAGTTTGTCCGACAACATTGAAAAGGATATGTAGACAACATGGAATTTCAAGATGGCCATCTCGCAAGATAAATAAGGTCAATCGTTCATTGCAGAAAATCCAAAATGTTATAAATTCTGTCCAAGGAGTTGACGGAGCTCTGAAGTATGATCCTTCAACTGGGTGCCTTGTTGCAGCAGTCTCCTCACCGGAAAAACCATCATTAATAACCTTTGAGCCAAAAGGTCAAGATCTCATGACTGCCCCTTCTACTCACCATATTGAAACAGAACAGCCTGTTGGTAAGATGCAGCAAGATTTCTATTTCCTTGGCAGACACCAAAGAGGGACCACACGCTGGTCCAAATGTGAAACAGATGAAGTTGGTGTGCTTTCAAATGATTGTAGCAGACAGTTGAACTTTACTTGTGCAGATGATGGGCTATTGGCATATGCTAACATGAAAGGTTCACCAAACTGGCCATCATATTCTAAAGATGTATCTGACAGGTCATATATTTCAAAAGAAGCAGGCTGCCAAGGTGGACAAGATGGTTTAAGTTTGGCAAGCCTCGAGTGTCAGGTTACATCAAGAAGCTCAAGCTTAGCAGAATTGGATAAAATGATGATGAAAGCAGAAGTTGATGATAGAATCATGGAACACAGCCATCCTTCTTCTGGTATGATGGACTCTTCTAGTGGAAGTGCATCAAGTCTTCCTAGTTTTAAGAGAAGTAAGATAGTCTCACAAAATGGCCCTTCTGTTACAGTAAAGGCGACCTACAAAGATGACACTGTTAGATTCAAGTTCATGCCATCCATGGGTATCCACAACTTGTTTGAGGAAATTGGAAACAGATTCAAATTGCTGGTAGGAACATTCCAGGTCAAGTATAGGGATGACGAAGACGAGTGGGTAATGTTGGAGAATGACTCTGATCTGCAGGAGTGTGTTGATGTATTAGAGAATATTGGATTGCAGAAAATGAAGCTTCAAGTACGAGATATCCCTTGTAATGTTGGTAGCTCGGCCAGTAGTAACTGCCTTAAGCCTTGAAGCCTTGAGAGACGAGAAAGTTTGAAAAGATGCCTCATTGGTCTAGGAATTTGTTGGTAGATCATTCAGGTAGTAAGTAGTCAATGTAGGAATCATATGTTGGAGGAAGAAATATGTACCTTATGTAGCATGTACACATATTTAGTCGTAAAATGGAGACAAATGATGTTTATTAGTAAAATGCTCAAGGAGCTGCCTGTACATAGTGGCTATATTTTTTTTTGTACACCTTAAATGTACTGCAAATGAGTTTTTTCAATAAATAAGCTTCTTTAGATTTGTACTTCTCCATGTTATGCTCTTAAACACTGTATGTGTTGAGGTATGCTTCAAATTTGGTAAATAAGATCTTGTTTACATGGTCAGATATTTTTAAAAGGGTTAAGATCCATTTTATCCCCTGTAGTTTTGGCTATGGATTACTTAAACCCTTATGGTTTACTTGTGTCTAAAATAACTTCTACAGTTTGAGAAACGTAGCATATAAGCCCCTCCCATCAAGTCCGAGTTAATAGATGTTAGAGTCTAATTACTTGACATGCTGACTCATAATTAACTATTAATATAATAACACGTATAATTTAATTTTTTTTTTAAAGATCTATTTTAGCCTTTGTGGTTTTGGTAATGGATCACTTAAGCCATTATGGTTTTATCGTGTCTAAAATAATCTCTATATTTTTAAAAATATAATATATAAGTCCCTTCTATTAAGTTTGAGTTAACAAATATTAAAGTCTATTTACATGGATGCTGACTCATAATAAATTATTAATATAATAATATGTGTTATTTAAATTTTAAAAATTGAGACCACCATCAATGGTGGGGGGAGGCGTCGTCGTGGAAGTGACGACCAACAGCAGCACTGAGCCACTGCTGTCTAGTAGGGCGTCGTATGCACGCAGTCTCTCCTATACTGATGAGAGCTCAAGGAGCTTCCGGTCCTGCCTTAGGTGGATGTGTGTCGATCAGTCCGATACTAAGCACGCAATGATCTATTGCTTCCTCTTTCTCCTTCTGGGCGTCTTCGTCCCCATCGCCTTCCACTTCGTTCTCTCTTGCATCGCCACCCACTGCGCCTACGACGTGGTGGTCTAGATCTCCCTCACCTATGCCTCCTACCTCTCCTACCTGTGCCTCTCCACATTCGTCCACTGCTATGACCTCTGTCGCTTCCTCTTCCTCGACAAGATAGATATTTTTATAAAACTTAAATTGTACGTGTTATAATATTAATAATTTATTGTCAGTTAGCATGTCACGTAAGCAGACTCTAACTTTCGTCAACTCAGACTAGACGGGAGAGACTTATATGTTACGTTTTTAAAAGTGTAGGGTTATTTTAGAGACGAGCAAAACCATAAGAGCTTAAGTGATCCATGACCAAAACCATAGGGGCTAAAATAAACTTATTTTTTTAAAACTTAAATTATACGTGTTGTTATATTAATAGTTTATTATGAGTCAACATGCCACGTAAATAGACTCTAACATTTGTTAACTTAGATTTGATGGGAGGGGGTTATATGCTGTGTTTTTAAAAATGTAGTTGTTATTTTATACACGAGCAAACTATAAGGGCTTAAGTGGTCAATGACCAAAACAATAAGGTATAAAATGGACCTTAACCCTTTTTAAAATAGATTGCATCATTAGAGCAGCTGCGGTTGATTTGAGGTTGAGTTATAACATCTGCAAACAAAGATCATCATATCATAGCATGAGTGCATGTACATCTTTTGACATGGTATGATTGTACATCTTTTGACATGGTATGATTCTATGTTGTGCTAGCTGGCATGCTCGCATGCAGGTCAACATAAGTCAAAAATTGGTAAAGTTGTAATATGTTGAAATAAATATTCATTGTATTTATTTGTAACATAGCTATTAGCTGCAGGATTATCTCTTAAATTTATGTTTAGAGAAATTATTCCTCTTTGACGTGCAGTTTTCCTGCAAATGCATTTGTCATGTACACTGACAAAAGCAGGTAGCATACAAGTTTCCAGATAGATCAGAAATTTTCAGACTCCATAGTGAAATGGGACCTTTTGCTTCACGAGAACTGTAAGAACTAATTAATGAAAGCACTAGGGATTTTTCTGCATTCAAAAAGTCACTTATGCGGGCTCTGGTTACTTACAGGAGTCTTGTTTCAAGGTGCTTCAACTGACTACTATGGTTGAAGAATTTGCAAAGAATTTTCTCTCTGCAGGTTTTTTATTATACTTGTTTTTGGAGCTCAGGTAATTTGATCAGGAACAGTAGGAACTCCAAATGCTGGCAAATTATCAGAAGAGTCAAATTCGAAATCTGAGCCACAAGTCTAGGGTGGATGCAGTTCTTGATTATTTCCAGGTACAATTTCCTTCATGTCAACTATTCTGGAATGCTATTTCTTCACATGCTGGATTATTATTGTCTCAGTGTTGCCAGTCCTTGTTGCTTTAACTCTGTTTTCAATGGCATCATTTAAGCCTGCTACACTAGCCATTCAGAAAAGTCAAGGTCTTTTTTTATGTTTCTCATTCTTGTAGCCTTCTAATGGTGATCCATACTTTGGTGACTTGGTATGGTAACTACAGGAATGTCAGATAGACAATAGACAGGTCTACAACCTGAAGTTTTCACAAACTCTTTATATCAACAAGCTGAATGATAACTTCATATTCAAGGTTTTGCCAGTTAATCTATTGTCATGGATAGCATTTCAAACTTTGAGGCATATTTTGATTCTCTGAAAGATCCTACAATTTTCCCCAGGAAACATGCTTCATTTTTCGATGGTTTTAAGGCATGGGATTGCACCTTAGGAGATCTGGAGATGCACTATCCTAATTTTCTATTAGAATACAAGATGCTATTTCTTCACATGTTGGATTACATGCTTTCACAGTGTTGCCAGTCTTTGTTGATTTAACTTTGGTATTGATGATATTGGTTAATCCTGCTAGGCTAGCCATTTTGCAAGGTCAAGATCTTTCATGTTTTGCGCTATAATTGTTACCTTCCAATGGCAAAACCACACTTTGGTCACTTGATTTGGTCAGTATGAAGTTTTCACAAAATTATAACAAGAAGTTGAATAATCACTTCAGGTTCGTGGTTTTCCAGATGCATGATTGAATAAAACTAAAGGGTAGTGTGTTCAGATGAATTCATCACAGGGTTGCTGATGAAGCTGGCATTAGCTGATTCGGAGAAGCTTGAGGTTATGTGTTGTGATTTGACTAGTTGTACCAAACTTGAAGATCAGATGCACTCGAGCTTTGGATGCCCAAGGTAAAAATTAATTTGCAGTTGTCCTCTTGATGGATGGTTGGTTTATTCAAGGTTTGCAATTTCGACCTGTACCGCCCGGTATGGGCGGTACATATCGGTCCGTCAGGTTACCGGTACGCGGACCACCTGCTACCGGGCAGTTCCACCAAAAATCGATCGTTGACGGTCGATTGAAAAAGAAATCGACCGTCGGTGGTCGATTGAGGGAGAAATCGATCGTCAGCGGTCGATTGAGGAAGAAAAAGGGAAGAAGAAGAGGAAAAGAAGAAAAAAAGAAGCGGAGAATATCTCGCCGCGTCGCCATCGCCGCTGCGGGTTGCCCGCGCTCACGGCCGCTTTTTCTCCCGCGAAAGGAGACAGAGTGTCTCCTCGCGCGGGAGAAGGATCGAGGCGACGTTGCCTCGGCAACGTCGTCCATTTTCTTTCATTTTTTTAATATTTTAATATTATATTATAAAAAATATTATATTATTTTTTTAATATCGGGCAGTATGCACTGTGCATATCGCCCGGTACCGACAATATGTTTGTATACCGGTACGGACCGGTAAGTCAAACCTTGAGTTTATTAACAATTCTGTGCAGACAAATGTGTATCTGCCAAAATTCGTGTGTTATATTTTGAAGATTATTTTGACATTATGTTTTTATTGGACATCTAAGTTGTGTGGGTTTTCACTGATAAAGTTTGACATGTTTTGTGTGGACTTCTATTGGCCTAGTTTTGGTGTGGCACCGTAATGATCTTATGGTTCTATCGAGTCTATCCAGGTGAATCAGGATCAGTAGCACTGATTTGAAATCAAGTGGTCGGAAACTAAGAACTTTAGTAAACAATAGATCACAGGAGGTGCACAACAGAAGATGATCTTGGCATTGTGGAAAGAACCTCTGTACAATTCGGGGTAAGAGTAAGACTACATGCATACGACCCTTCACAACAATCAAACTTCTTCTTGAGACCATGTCACAGTACAATTAATTCGACAAATGTGATTATTATCGGAATGCAACCAATACAAGAGTGAATATGTTGCAGAATTAACATATTCTTGTATCATTCTTGGACATATTATTCGTGCATTTTAATGTATGTGTTCTTGTGTGCTAGTGAATTCGATGGGCTCGCTTTTGGTCGGCTACTAATAGTGCTTGATCGAGCAGGAGTTTGTAACTCTTACATAGTTAATCATTTTCATAAATGAATATGAAGAAATTCAAAGGTACGCTTAATCTATCTTGATTTATATTAACTTATGGATTTCATGCATGCTTGAGATGTCTGATGTTGGAACTCTTCATTGTTAGTCACCTGCAACCATGTGGCATGTACAAGAAAATTAGATTAGGCTTTAAATATAAGGTCATTCCTTTCTTATTGGCTTTTAACTATTTGGGATTAGTGGTAACTCAACTGAAAATTTATCTTAATATCATGATATAAATTTTCTTTTTCAATGCTTCATTTGGTTTCAAAGGAAAGGGAATGAAAAAAAAAAAGGCAAATCAATTCGAGTTAAGAGAAAATTGCTGAAGAGTTTTAGCTTGTAAGGACATCTGAAATGGTGTTGCCTATTAGAAGATATTTTATGTTAAGCTGTTTGGAATAGTTTTGACTTTTATTTTTCTTGGTCTGTCTCCTTGCAGCTCAATCAAACAGTGGATAGAAGAGAATTCCAGCTTTTTTTTTTCTCTCATCTTATAAGCAACCAAACCAATCTTGCGAAGGAAGTAAAAAACTCATATTGATCGCAGAATTCGAACATTAGAATCGCCAATGGGATTGGCAAGTATTTAAAAATTTCTTTATTAAAAACTATTGTTTGGAGGATAGAAGACATAAATTTGATAAGGTTTTCACTTGCTTGGAGAAGATTAACGATTGGTTGCATCATAAATGGTTTATGTATCGCAAGATCTGTCCAATAGACTTCTCCGCTAGTAAATCTGTGTTCTCAGTACAATCTTTTTTCTTGTAATTTATTGTTCTTAGATGGCGAATGATTTGAGATTTTCTCTGCAGTAAACGAAGCCGAATATATATATATTTTTCATTTATGTTTTATTTTTCTTTTTTGAGAATCTTCTTCCCTAACACTCCTGCCTTCAGATATCTATTTGTGAGACAGCAGGTGCATGCAATGAGTCCATGCAAGTTGGCATGTGAGCTCCAATAATGTATGCAGCCTGGACTGCTTGGATGTGCAGAAGAAAGGGGTAAAGCAAAGCCAGGAAACACTGCTCTTTTTGACCAGTCTCAAGCTTCTCCTTCTGCATCGGTTGCTGCCTTCCCTGCTTCCGGTAATGCATTTTCTTGTTTGGCTTTTGGCTCAGTTAAAAGAAAGACAATTATATATATATAACAAGTTTGTATCATTAAGATGAGAATATTAAGTGGACGTGTAGAATTATTAGGAACAACTAGGTGTGGCAGATAAAATGAGGAAAGGTCATTTAGGATGGTATGAGCATAAATTTTAGGTAAATATTTAATTACTTTATAGAGTTCAATTGCAAAAAGGTTGAAGCAGAATATTTTACTCAACAAGCACTACTAAAAAGATTCTACATAAGGATTTAAATACTCTTAACTTGATTAGGGATATGAGTTTTTATAGATAATCAGAATTTATCTTGAAGGAAAAGATAAATGTATGTGTTCTTATTTGTGTAGATCACAGAGGCAGCTTATAAAACTAGATAGAGATAGCAGGTTCTCCTACATGCAAATGAAAAGTGGCAGAGGTGACAGAGATGATGATCCAACAGAAGCAACAAAAAAAAAAATGTCTAATATTCTTCCTTCTTTTTTTCTCTTGGGGAAAAATGGTGGCAGAAGAGAGGTATCAAAACCTCACCAAAGTTTGTCACATCCTTCCTTGTCCAAATCCCTATATGGTATTGGTTGCCATGGATTATTACAGTGTGTACTTAGGAAGCACACTGCAATATGACTCAGAATGTTTTGCATTTGAGAATATGTATGTCATTGGAAGTATGATCACAGCTTGTGGATCAACACAAAATATATTGCATTGTTGATCTCTGTATCCTTGTTTAACCAGTAACATGAATCGTATGTTATACTGGCTTTGTCCTTTGCTGCTACTGTGTGTCCAAATGCAAGTCTACAAGTATCTGTTCCACCTCAAGTCTTTTCCTAATCACATTTCAAGCATCCTGGAGTTCATCAACATCATCATCAGACTCATATAAATATGGTAGATGACTCCAACAACATACATGACCAAAGTTTTATTGGAGAGATAAACTACTAAGAATACAAAAACTTTTTAGATGCAATGACACTGATGGTATCTTCTCTGTGCCACACACCTTTGAAGAAGATATATATATTCGATCAGTTCATATTTCAATTTTGGGTCATTCGAACATGTGTTACCAATTGACATAAGCTTTTAATCTGGGGTTCGGATAAAGATCAAAGTTAAAGGTAAAAGTAGACATTTTTTTTTTTTTAAGGTTCCAAAGTGTCCAAAGGTAGAAAACAACAAAGGATCTTTAACGAAGCACATTAACCATATTTAAGATGTCTTGCAGTAACTGGTGTTCATCATTACACTTGAGAGAGAGAGAGAGAGAGAGAGATGAAGTATTTTTGATTCCGAATGACACAAACAGAGCAACCAAGAATATTATTTTGTGGCTGAAGCGATGTAATCGAAGCATACGAGTTGAGAAAAGCTTCTACCCTCAACAAGTAAAAACTTTGTCAGCCTTTGAAGGATTCCGCTTTGAAGATTAAAGGGCATTCCGGGATCTTAATCGTCACACAAAGCAGCAATGCACAGTGATGGTGTTCTCTTTCTCCTTCCCTCCCAACTTTTCTCAGCCTTTGGTCATCAAAACACCCAAAAGATAAATCCTGATGCCATACGCTGACAACTATCAATGTTTCCGATACAGACTCTGTGTTGTTCACCTCCTCCCGTTACTCCTACTCCTACCATACGGCAATGAGAATGTTCCCCATGACTTGCGGTGGGATGTCTCACCTCAAACTTCACTTCTACTGACGTCCAATTTTTGTGCTCAGATGATCTTTTGGTGCCCGTGGTTAGACCCACGGCGTTGACCAGAGTTAGATTAGATTAGATTAGCTCATGTTAGATAAGATCTATGGCCTAAAACAGTTCCTGCCAGTTCAAACTCGTTTGTTGGATTATAAGAAGGTTATCTCTTCCTCGTTCTAAGGAACCTTGCCGAAGCAAAAGCATCCTACAATAAAGGGAAGGAGGAAGGAGAGGACACAACGACGACTCTCCCATGTTTCTCCACTCGCTACTGATGCAGGAGCAGAAGCAGCCACAGAAAAGGCAAGCATGAATCTCCACTCCTCCCTCTTTCCCTGATGCGCTCTGGAGATGATGATCGATGCATTGCATGATCATGTTGCAGGAAGCCATGGTATGGCCGAGTGATGGAGGTCATAATTCTATGGAAGACAGTGACGAAGTCTTCGGCAGCCAAGCCTAACGGAGTCCCTGCCGATTCCAACAAGCAGAAGCTAAGAAAGTGCAGCTCCCTCAAGGTAGCCTCTTCATTCACTCGGGCGTGTCTGTGTGCTCCCATCTCTTCCTACAACGAGGTGTTCCGAGCTGAAGTCCCGCCGCGGAGAAGCTACAGCTGTCCGAGATCCAAGTCGTCAGCGGCGGCACCGCCACCGGAGAGGAGGTTCGTATCGAGCACCAGAACCTCCGCCGAGGGCCGGAGGGTGTTCAGGGGGAAGTCTTTGACGGATGACATGCTGATGAGGAGGTTCGTGGTGGAAGAGGAAGCCATGATGCAACTGAGGAGGAGGAACCAGATGGAGTTCATGAGGAGGAGGAACGCCATGAGGAGGAGACAGATTGGGCCGAGTCCTCTCAGCAGAATGGCCATGGCTGAAGAAGACTAGCTCTCAGATCTTTGCAGGTGTAACAAGTTATCATGCTGCTGCTGCTGCTGCTGCTTCTACTTCTTCTGTTCATCTTGTTCCTCATTGGAGATCTTCACATAATAAAAAAGGTAGATGGTTGAGAGACTGCTGACATCAAGCAGTCTTTCTTGTTTGAAGACATGAATGTGTACCTCTTTTCTTTTTCTCACTGCTCATTCTTGAGAGAGAGAGAGAGAGAGAGAGAGAGAGAGAGAGAGAGAGAGAGAGAGAGTAGAGCCACAAAATAATGGGAATTTTTTTACTTGGTTTATCACCACACTGTTGTACCACACAAAAAAAGATTCTTTTATGTGTAGGTTTTTGGGCACAAATGAGACACAGACATGCTTTGTCTCAAGCCCTTAATTGTTGGGGTAGAGGAGTTCGATTGAGCTACAAGACAAGCCTAAATTTGGGTTGAGTGTATTGACTTGAGGACAAGTTGAGTTTGACCAAGAAATCATCCATCATGTTTGGTTGTTTAATTGCTCGACTATATGGTTACCGGTGACACGGAGTATGCATTTATGAAACAAAGTCATTTACTCAAAACTCCAAAAGTCATAAATTTATCGATGTTTTATTTATATTCTACACAAACCGTCACTCCTGCATACCGATGTACCAAATTTTTACTTGATACAATATAGTATCGCGTATCGTATCATATCGATCGAAATCCAATTCTTTCATCAAGGCTTGAGCTTGCAAATCAAATAACACGACATGGTTCATTGGTTCCACTCGTGAATCGATTCATCGCACACACGTGCGCGTATGAACTACCACATGACAGGAATTAAGGTTGGCGATTGGCTATATATCATCTTGAATCCATCCTCCTCGTGTCGACGTTGCTCCCCGTTGGTTGCATATGTACTACTCGTATCAAAAGCGGTTTGATATGAAATTAAAAATATTACTCTATAATAAAATTGACTGGAGAAGTAATTAACTTAGGTCTTCAATTTTTGAGGAGTTACTATGCTTCACCAAATTGATGAATCACTACTGTGATCCATGGATCTCACATCATCTTTGGATAGCTGCCTTTACAGGCCATTAATTGGTCGCTGTTTACTCTCCCAGCTGACGAACGAAGATGCATGATAGGAAGATACAAAACTATATATAAGATAAGATACTTCAAAAGTGTATGGCCAAAAAAATTATATATATATATATATATAGATATATATTTTTATATATATAGAGAGAGAGAGAGAGGGGTGCATAAAAAGGTAGATGGGTACACTGGGAATAGGGAGAGAGGGGTGTATAGAGAGACGACCATGTCTTGCTTGTTGGACTCCATGATTCTTCTGCAAGTCTCAGCAGATGTAAACAGATGAAACTTTTGAAGAAAAGAACGCAGGTCACAGTGGAGCTGCAGTCGCATAGATCCAAGACGAGAGAGAGAGTATGCTTGAGAAAGAAAAAGACATGCTTTCTTCACAGTTGTTGGGGATGATGGCACTCGATCTACACCAACAACAGTGTACTTTGTGTGTCACATCCAACCAATCATTTTATTTGTTTGACAATATTCCCTGCTGCCTCGATCAATGAAACGGGACCAACAAATCCAAGTGTGGCAAAAAAAGTACAAATTAGGAGTCAATTCTACTGCACTAACCACAACAACAACAACAACAACAACAACAAAAATAATAATAATCACTCGTTTTTACTTCATCGAAGGCTAGCTTTCAGTGCTATGCATTTGGGTTTTTTTTTTTTTTTATCATTGAATTCTTTGGGTTTGTTGAACGTTGGTGCTACTTGTTGTTGTAGCATTTAGATTTATTTTAGTTATATGAAAGAAATTAAAAGCTTCCATCGTCACTATTCTTTTGGATAATATATAATTACATATATAATCCGATTCAGTCAATCGCTCGAACAATCGAAGAAGATGGTCGTCCGCGAACCTAACCAATCATCTACCGAGTTTGATCCACCCGTCGCTTTGGTGCATCGATCTCAACTGTCCATTTCATCTTTAGATCATCTCATCGGGGGCTAATTTCATATTAATCCTATAGTTGGCTGCTCTTAGTATTTCAATCCTTACATTTTTAAAAGTTACATTAGTATTTTTATAGTTACTAAAATGAAACATCTAAATCAATTTACCCTAATATCACTGGTTTTACAACAAAAATATGAAAACAATGAGCAAAAACATAATGTTAACGTTTGAATTGATGATGGCAAAAAAATAATGTTAATGTTCAATTCGCTTCTAAACAAAATGATTTTTTTAATTTCTTTTGATGAGTTTTATGTCGACTCCTAGGTATGGATTATTATTTTTCTTTTGTAATTGGATTTAGCTCCAAAATTACACAGTGGGAGGTACAATATTAGCTAACTAAAGCAGTCAAAAACTTGACATGCCCTAATGATAGATAGGGACAAGAAACACTAGCTGGAGTTACCATCACAAGCAACTTCTCAAGGATTTCCAATCGTAAAGCATCCTAAGATGAGAACACAGTACTGGAAGCTAGTAATACAAGACTAGGGCAACAAATTTCAAAGAGAATGAAGCGATCCTTAGAGCAAAGTGATGACCCAAAATAGATAATATGTCGTCTTTCTATCTCTTCACACTTCCGAAGAATTTTGAGAGTCGGACTGGTCCACCATTCTCCTTGCGGTCACTGCTAGAGTGCTTGACCCTTGACCTATGCTTCCTTTTCTTCTTTGAACTCTTCGATCTTGATCTCTTTGGTTCCCTTTCATCGTCATCATATTCGTCATCACTGCTTGACGATTTAGATGATGAACTCGAGGAACTCGACTCGGAGGACCTTTTGTGCTATGGAATTTTACATCCAAACAGAAAGATAGGTTGGGTGATAATAAAGAATGGAGGATATCCAAAACATGTGAGAAAATATGATGAGCGAGACGTTGATAATGCTTCTCACTATTTCAACTACTAATAAAGCAATAAACCAGAAAGCACACACCAGGAGTTTATAATGAAAAATTGTTGATTTTATCAATGAGAAAACACTGTGGACATCAAAACAAAATTGCCCATAAATGTCCCTTTATAAGGAAAAGCAAAACAAATTTGGATTTTATACATTTATATAGACAGAGCTTTGATAATTTCAACTATGCTTAAAACCTCTCACCTGTCTGCACGTTTCAATTTGTATCTGAAACTTCTACCAGTTATACAATCAATCTAATGCATGATTAAGTAATGAAACATTAATGGAGATATAGCAGGACTAAATGAAATATCTGACCCATTAGCTAATTAATAATAAGTAGTGCCACCAAAGACTCCTTAGCTAATTACGGTCATCAAACTAAGACCCTACATATCTCATTTTCACAACAAGTTTGCACCTTGCATAACTTCCATATATTCCTATTGTTCTTGATACACATATATAAATATCATTGTTTTCCAAAACTGAAACAAAATTTCTGAATGTTCTCTACTTAGATCATGTTTTCTACAAGTTCTCAGAAGTTCATGCACATACACTTTGAATGAGGGCCTGGATGCACAACCTTAGCAACATCAATTTCAAGATAAAATAAAAAAATTATGTGAACAAGAAATATACAGTTGCATACACAGTACATAGAAACATGAATTAGAATCAGAAATACCTTTCTCTTTCTGCAACTTCGTTTCTTTGAATCTTTATCCTTCCTGTCTGAATCATGATGACAAGGTAATGATGATATTCCTTGAAAAACGTGCAAAGAAAAGAGAGAGAGAGAGAGAAGAGAATAGCATGAACAAAAGCCACTTTGTTATTATCAGAGACAACGAAAAACACATACAATCAGGACAATGAAGCCCCAGACCATTGCAAAAACCACATTTCCTACCTTTTTTGCGATGTGGCTCGCTAGCAGAGTGGTTTTTTCCAAGGGACAGCTTCCTGGCCCTTTCAGCGTCTAACTGAGCTCTGTATTCTCTCATCATCCTATCCTTATCAGCCTCAAGCTCATCTCTTTTGAGTTCATCTTCCTAAAAACAAGAGCAACACATTATCGCCAGAATTACAAGAAGAAATACTGCCATGATATCATTAAGAAATACTTCCAGCGTTCATCTTCCTAACAAGATTTTCATTGAGCATTCATGACACACGTAAGTAAGAAATTGAACTCAGAAAACCATACCAATATCAAAGTTAGTGTAAGACAGCAACTTTACTGAAGATAATATATGTTGAAACTATTGCAGAATTAGTTCAACTAATATTAGGTAAAAGTTTGAGCCATATTATGTTACATCTGGTTCTTAACCTATGCATTACTTTTTTTCACAGAATCCTAATCAGCTTTTTTCACATATCATTCATTGATTACAATGAGAAGATAGCTCGGAAGGATCAAAATAAGGTTATATAAAATTAATTTGACTGTCCTAAAAGAGTTAAGGTATTAACAGGATTCAACAAAAGGTGAATTGATTCCTAAACCCTAAGATTCATTCAGCTAGCTTAAGAATCCTGCACAGAATAAGATTTTTTAGATACCTCTGTATTCAGTATTTGTACATAGAAACACATATAGGGGTCACAACTTCAACTCCCTGGGAGATTGTAGAAGCATGAGGAGTAATCAACCACAGTTATAGCTAATGGACAGTCAAAGAAGAAACTAGCAAGCAGCAATTCAAACAAATATATATTGAAGGTTGAGAACAAACATATTATTGAGAGAACTACCAGATGCAGAGCAGATTTCTGTACAAAAAGCTGCAAAAGGAGATACTCCAAGGAGGCCCCAGCATGCAAAGATCCCTGGTTTAACCAGGATAGCTTTAAATTGATCTGGGACAGCTCTTGCTGGGGTTTTCTAACACAAAAGGGATTCTTATATGTACTAGGAGAAAGCCAAGATATCAATCCAGCTCAAAGGGAATTTTAGGGACATTCCTGCTTTCTGCCGCTAATCTTCTTAGCTTGCACTATAAATGTCTGTATCCCGCAGGATGTACAAACATGCTGCTGCTTTTTTATTTCAATGGCAATGTTAGTTAAATATAGTTCTTAGTCCCAATAGCTCATGGTTAAAGGAATTTCTCTTCCTCCAAGCAGAGAAGCCCTTCTCGAAAGTGTAAAGAACCATGGAAAGAAATAATTTCTGTTTGGAGACACTTCATACATACACATTGTTAATGGAATGGTTTTCCATCCAGGTGCTTCATACATCCATTCACAAATTGATCTCCTAGGTCAAATCATTGAAATAATACGAAAACCTTGAGTAACCATATCTACAATGTCAGACACCATCATTTTGCATGTGCTAATGATTGACATACAAAATCTTGTATATCAGAATCAGGAAGTACAACAAGCAATTACTTCACATTTTAGCAGTCATATGATTGACTGAAGTTGGAACCTTCAATATAGTCCTTGATGTTCAATAGGGTCATGCACAATAATGAATAATTTTCTGGTAAAATAGGCATTACATCTCCTCATTGGACAAAAACCCAGAACCAGAATGCATCCATTCCAGTACAATGATAAGAACTTGGAAAAAAATTGTAGGCATTGGAGAAATGGGACAAAATTTTGTCAAATCAACCAAACAAGTCGAATACAATGAGAAATATACTAAAAGAGCATGTACAAAAGGTAAGATACTTGCATATTTTACGCTTGATAAGGAAAAATAAAAAAACAGAAACATCATTCTGCAACAATATCTGAAAAAACAAGCTAGTTGTCATAAAGGATATAATGAATCCATTAAATAACAAAGATAACATAGTACAAGTCTCGTTTGAAAATTAAAAAAAAAAATCTTCAGGAAGATAATATAATGATATAAATCAAGTAATGAAAGAATGACCACACAAATTGCAACTAGACCCTAATATCCAAGAAACTAAGCTAATTCTTCAACGATGACAACAACAATAAAACCGTAAGTCCCAACTATTTGGGGTTGGCTGCATGGATGAGATATGTAAAAAAACCAATTTTCATATAGTTAAAATTTTCATATACCCTTATGATCTAGTTTTAAGATGATCTAGATCAAAAAGTCCCCTTTTATTTTAGTGATCCGAAATAAGTGCATGTAAGTAAGCAACATATTAATGATAATCTACACAACATGATGAACAAGTTAAGAAAAGAAAGAGTCAAAAATGTATCTTGCATTACTGCTTAGGGAAATGTGGTAGCCCTGTCAGGAATGTCTTACCTTCTGTTTCCTCTTAAATTCTTCCCATGTTATGGTGTGAGACGTTTTTAGGTTGGCCAAACGAGCAGCATGCCACTCTGGTGAATGAAATGAACCATCCGTCTGTGATGGTCCTCATTAGTAATAATAAAAAGGTAAAAACACCAAATAGAGACATGTTAATCCAAAGGACATTACTAGAAGAGAATTATTACTTACATCAAAGACAAATATGATGTAATAAGATCTAAAAGAAATAAAAATCCTCAAGCCTACTAAGTAGGAGAAATTAAGAGATGTTACCGATTACTGCAAATGGCTGACAAAGCTATTATCCATGGAAGAGACCAGCCATTCTACAGCATATATACAATTTGTGTATTTACGAGAAAGTCACCTAATCACTCACTAGGAAGATCAAGGTCCACAAGCATAAAATAATTTTAGAAGAATAATTTCAAAAGGATTTGCAAATATAAGAGAAAGCTTCAAGCCCTAAACTTTTGCACTTTCGGAACTAGATCAACCACAGATAAGACCTTCAATAGATTCAATTAACTATGCCTAGGGGTCTGTTAACTTCACCAAAAGTTTTTACCACTGAAATGCACTTCAGTGGAAGTGGCCTAAAGTCCTATGTTTAGTTCACCAAAAGCCACATAATTACTAAATGTGATTTCCGAAACCTGTATACTCTATTCAAAGTGAAGATGAGGGGACAAATTGTGAACTAATAAGCCCTTATGCAACCCGAAACATACTACTAACAAGTAAAGGGAACTAAGGGTTTTGATTCAACATATACGTGAGCCGGATGTTGCAAGCAAATAAAATGCATCAAACTCAAGAGAACAACTTTCTGATCTCAAATGTTCGGACCATAACAAATCAGTGCCACCTTAAACATACTTTTGCTTATATAACAACTATGAAAAGAAACTGAAATATCAAAAAAATATATCGAACTAATAAAACTAGCCAAATTACAACTTTACAGCAGCAAAGATTCAGATAAAACAAACAAGCTAGAAAATAGCAACTTGATCATAATCCAGAAGGGCCAGAAAAAAACAAATATCCATTTAACATTCAAATCAGAGTCGATTCCTACAACCAAAAGGGGGAGTCGCTCAACCGCAACATAAACATAAATACTCCTCCAGCAAAAGGGTTTGGTATGAAAAGGTACAAACCATTCCGTCTTCGACCTCCTCCGGCCCTGCGGAAGACGACCCCAGCCTCGACCTCTGCATCGCCTTGTAGGCCTGGTTTTTACCCATTAGGGACGGGAAACACGCCTGAATCGAAAGAAAACCCAGTGAGAACGTCGAGGAGGCGAGCGAATCGGATCGATCGGCGAGTAAGAGTTATCGGAAGACACGATTGCCACTGGGAACTCCGCCTCCCTTTGGGTGAATCTCCACAAAACCTTCGCCCAGTCCAAGCGAAGGGTGTCGAGGGTCGCCCAACCCCACGGACGACCAACAGAGAGCGAACGATGGTTAAGCCGAGACGAGATAAAAGCAGAAGGTTTCTGAAACAAGAGAATAAACCGGGTGGAGGTCAACTCTCTGTATCGTACGAGACAGGAAACACCTCCTTGACCGCCACTCTCCACACCTCACTTCAGAATCGAGTTCCATTGACGTCCATATACTGAGTTCAAACAGCTGTACCCTGCTTCTCTTAAGACAGGGGATCACCCAGAAGGGGAGACGATCCAAATCAATTATTTTTATGGTACTATGCATATAATCGGACGGCTCATATCCGAGGACGGAAGTCGGACCCACCAACGTTACGTGGAGCCGACACATTTGAAGGCAAAGATATGCGAGTTTGGATTTTGGTGCAATGTTTCTATGCGGGCATCCGTATGCTAAGTAAGAGTGTAGTAAGTAGTACAGTGAAAGATTATGTTTGAATAAAATATAATTAAACCTCCTTTTTTTTTTTCTAGATTATTTTACCACATACATACTTGCAGCCTATTTCTTTTCGATTCTTCTTTTTATGTTTTCCTTTTCTTGTGGACATATTCTGGGGAGCAACCATTTGCATCATCATCATCATCATTTGATCTGTTTTCTTTAGCATTTCAACCATGCAAGCCATATTTAGTTGGAGGGGAATGCTGCAGACCGGAGAGATCATGAACATGTTCTGACTTTTATTCTGTTCACAGCTCTTCACATTTATATGCTATGATTCCGATTACAGAAACCCTAGTAAACGCCATCCTGGTACTCAGCTTCGCAGAACTCTCCTCCGAGATCATCACAGGCCTCTCCAGGGAACACACTGGGAGCATGCACAGTCCATTTAGTATCAGCATGTTTCAGCAGAAGAGCAAAATCTTAATGGTCAGCAAAGCACAGAAGACGGTACGTTTTGGGATCGGTGTACTCGAGGTAGTCTCTGTCGACGGCCTCCTCCGAAGCCGCCCTGGAGTCGGCGCTGCTCGCTGCCGCGGCGAGTTTCACTTCAGGATACATCTTCGCGTTGCACGCCTCTCCACCGACTACATCACAAGCCTCCACCGGAAACACACTGCATGCAAGCACCACTCGAAGCTAATATGATTCTTGATGAAGAAAACGGAGTCTGTAAGCGAGGAGAGAGAGAGAGAGAGAGAGATTTACGAGATGGAGGAGCTGTAATCGATGGTCGAGGACTCCGGTGCGGTGACGGCGACCACCCTGGGCTTGAGGAACCTCCTGCGTGGCTGGGATGAACTGGGCGCGATTGCCTTGGTGCTTCTGAGGGGCAATGAACCAGTGAAACACACAGCTGCTGCTGCCTGCATCTTAAGTTGGAGGTGGTTTGCTTGCTATGCTTGGTGAGGGAGAGGACACACAGCCATTAATAGTACTGGGAGGAGGATGTGGATAAGGTTCCTTCACGATCCATTGGTGATGACTTCCTCAGTATATGACAAGGTTAAGGCCCACCACCATGTAGATTTTTCTTCTTTCTTCTTTCCATTGTAGCACCTCGTTGGACCTGTTGTCGCTGTTTTTTCCTCAAGTAACTTGGATCATCTTCAGATATTTTTCTTCTTTGGATGAGAGATTCTTCGCCACATGTTGGTACCTGATGTTTTTTTATGCAAAAAGAAATTGGTGTAATAATTTCTGAAGAGCTTGAGAAATCAAATTTGGATCGTATCAGTCGGTACAGATTAGTATTTATCGATCGAAAGATTACTGAGATTAGTGTCAGACTGAGATCGAAATCCTTGGAGATAACTCAGATGGGAGGCATTAAAGAACTGCCGATTCCTCCAAGTAAATAAGTTATCATGTATCAGCAACAATCACATCTGCAATTCTCTCATCATCTCCAGATAAGTTTATATCTTGTTAACTCAAACTTTCCTCCTGTTTGATATTTAGGTAGCCAAAAAGCCATAAAACCAGCAAAGCTTTTGATGGATAACTGTGACACTGATTACCAGCTCAACCTGTTGTGGCTCTAAAAACATGTTTTGATATCTGAATCTTCCTGTTCTTGTTCTGGAAGATCAGTAGCTCTTTGATCAGCCAGCCACCTTCTCATTTGAGTTCATCCGACTTCCGAGAAGAATAAGGCCATTTTGAGCCGTACTACAGGAATTAGGAAGGATCAAATTTGTAATCTTCAGGTGAGTAGCTCTTGAAACGTTGGCATCTTACAGCTAAAATGTTACTGACATGAGTAGAATTACCACAGTATGATATGAAGGTGTCAGCAGTGTGATGTTTTTGTCACAATTGATGGAGCAATACTTGAACAAGTGTTTGATATATCTGCTGCTGCCTTCTGATGCAGTAAAATTTCCACACCATTTTGGCAGATTCTCTGCAATGGCAGCAACAGATAAAAGGACAGGAACAAGTGGACCATATGATCCTCACCATAACATTTTTCTTAGCTCCAACTATTGTATTCTGATGTTTGTTTCAGACCAGAATGAAATTTATGAACATGAATTATAGATTCTGTTTATAGAGTGAGCTTATTTGGAACAATCACACAGTCCAACATTGAAAGACTAAGATATGTTTTGGTCAATGGTCAAAGATGTAAAAGGAAATATTGGAAGATAAATTTGGCTCATGCTAGCATTTAGTGCATCAAAAATCAAAATAAATTATTGCCCTTACTGTGGAAGTCCATATTATAGCAAGGGATAGATGAGTCTGCTATCATTGACTTAGGTTTGAATATTTTAAATCAATATATCCGACCCATTAAATTAAGTTAACAAATTAATTATTTTATCTAATCATGTTATGACACATGATATCACACCCAGTTTAGTAGTTGGTACAGTGATATTTAAATAATACATGAATTATTTATGGATGGATTTAAATGCACATCAAGCCCTTAAGCATCATTGAAATGGAGAGAAGACTTGAATCTCCTTATAAGAATTAGATGAATCTACTACTAGTAATAAGAGTTTTAGTTATTTTTAAATGAATACTTATTAAAATTAATATCAATTATCCTTTGAAGCTCACTAATTCCTATGAGCGAATAGATGAGACATAATCCATGATCTATATTAACATAAGATGAATTTTTTTGTGGATTCAAATATAAAACAAACTATAAATTATATGCAAGAAAGTTGCTTCTGGTTGCTAAAATTGCATATCCAACTGCCTTAACTGTCATTAATCATGCTTTAAGATTCTAAAAAGAGAGATGCTTTGCCTAACTTTGATTTCCACCGGACGTGACCCTTAATATCTCTGTCTTGTCCACATTAAATGCCAACAGGAATAAAATGACCAAATTGCCCACAACAATCTCGTCCTGCGCTGAGTCTATTCCGGTCATTTCGTTAATGAAAAGGAGTAATATGGTCAATTGCTAATATAATAAAACCCTATGCCTCCTGTCTGGGCTCCGCTGCCGAGCTCTCTCCACCACCGTTGCCTCACCCTCGCTCGCACTGCTTCGCCATGGCGGCCGCTCCCGCTCCCGCTCGCCCCCCCACTTCGATGGCGACGAAGCCCTTCGCTCGGACCCACCGTGGGTTAGGCTTCGGGCTGGGGCTGTCGAGGACCGCGGATCTCTCCAGGGCAGCGCTCGGATCGACGAGGCCGAAGCACCGGGCTCTGGAGATCCGCGCGTGCGGCGCCGATGAGCACAGCGGTTACGCTGTGGTTTCCGTGACCGATTCGCCGGCTACTAAGTCTAGGAATAAGTAAAAGGCCCTCCTTTGTTGTGTTTAATGCTGTTAGTGTGTTAGTGTTGATGCGGATATTCAAAGTTGGCCCCTTTCCTAAGTTTTGTCCGTTTTTTGTCATTTTTTTTTGCATTTTCCAAGCATTCTAGGTGATTAATAGTCTTTACATGATGCTTGCATTTATTTTTTGAAGCCTTGATGATCAGCGGAGAAATTGATGTTGCCTTTCTTCCCCATTGGGCCTATTGGCCTTGTCAGTCATGTTACATCGTGTCTGATCACTATATTTTTAGAATTCTTGCACTTGAGAATGTATTTTACTGTAATTACTGTGGATTTTAGTTGGTTTGGTCTAAATGTTCAGGCATTTTTACAAAGAGGATGTTAGCGTCTTGCGTGTCTGATTTGATACTCCTGTAGCATTATTTTTTAAGATTGATGTATTAGATTGAAGTTTTCGTTCTAATTCTGTAAATGAGTTGTTCTGACTTTCCACTTATTGGTAGAAGCGGTTGTAACTAATTGATAAAATGCGGTCTTGTCTGAGTATAGGTTGAGACGACACACTATCTCTGTGTTCGTTGGAGATGAAAGTGGAATGATAAATCGCATTGCTGGGGTATTTGCTAGAAGAGGATACAACATTGAGTCCCTTGCTGTTGGTTTGAATAAGGACAAAGCATTGTTCACGATAGTTGTCTCTGGGACCAATAAAGTATTGCAACAGGTCACGGAGCAGCTTAATAAGCTTGTAAATGTTTTGAAGGTAAGTTTCTGTAGAACCAATTATAATGCTTGATTTCATTTTGTTCAAATAAGTTTATTGTCAGATGATTCTTTGATATTTACCATGTACAACTCATGGACCAATACTTTCTTTTTCAAATTTGGTTTTATTTGTATGCTGCCAAATCTGTTGTTGGGGTAACTTATTTGAACCAGCCAATGATATTATTTCATATTCGGTGCTTTACTAACTGAAGGTGGAATGTGTTCTGAACTATAATGTATTGTTCATCCTCTCAGTAAGGAATCAAAAAAGGGAAATATGTTTTGATATATGACTTCTTGTAATTACTAGGGTGAACATCTGTCAAGGTGGCCCCTTTTTACCTGTCATTATCTTTGTTTGCGTTGGTATTTGACTTCATTCAATTGCTAGGTTGAAGATCTATCACGAGAGCCACAAGTTGAACGAGAATTGATGCTTATAAAACTCAATGTGGATCCAGATAAACGCCCAGAGGTATTCCACTATTAACTTTAGTTTGTCTTTAATAGAATTTCTTCTGCTAAGGAACTTATAGGCTTAATTGTGGCGTATATTGTAAGATCACATGACCTATAAGGTGCATAGCATATTCAGAAAAGAATGGGAGGAGGGAGAGGGTCTTTGAAAAAGCACTCCAACCACTAGGTTGAGATTGCAAGAATTTGTACCTTATATATATATATTTGCTTTAAATTTTCGATCATTATTGCATTACGTTGGCTGAGGAATCAACCTAACTTCATTTATAAAGTGTTGGAGCCTAGAAGTTGCTTTATCAATGTGATCATTTTGGTGCTTTTTTTTAATCTAGTTACATGTTCAACAAGGATATCAATTGCCATATGGAGTTTGTGAAATCAGTTTTAATTGGTTCCAAACTGTATAGTTTATTGTTTAGTTTCATATATTGGTCACCTATAATCTGCAGGTTATGGGTCTGGTTGATGTATTCAGAGCAAAAGTAGTTGACATTTCAGAACATTCACTAACCATTGAGGTCAAGAATTTTTAACCTTATTTTTATTTGACTGCATATAATATTGCTGTCTTTATGGGACTTCTATAATTACTTAAGTCTTATCCGTGATTAATTTCCAAGCATGCAGGTAACAGGAGATCCTGGGAAAATGGTTGCAGTTCAGAGAAATCTGAGCAAGTTTGGAATCAAAGAAATTGCTAGAACCGGCAAGGTCATCACTATTTGAACTGGATGAATGGACCTCTTTTCCTACATATATACATATATTTGTCCATCAACCTCCCTCTTTCAATTGTGCACCAACAAATACTCTCCAATATTGGATTCTGAATGTTTTATGCTGCAGATTGCATTAAGGCGTGAAAAGATGGGACAAACAGCTCCTTTCTGGAGGTTCTCTGCGGCTTCATATCCAGACCTTGAAGGCACAATTTCTTCAAATCCTCTGTTTACGTCCACAACAAAGACAAGATTTAATGGCAACTTGGAGCAATCTTCTGGAGTATGTGACTGATTTTTTCACTTTTTGATCAAAAATAGATTATAGAAGGCAAATTCATGTGAACTCTATCATGATTGACTATTTTGAAAATGAACCCAATAACAAGAAGCCTCCATCTGAGTCTATACATAAAAGACAAATTTTTTGAAATTTTAGATGGGGTTTACAGTGGCCAGATAATTTATTTGAATATCATGGGATAGATATTGACTAGTATTATATAGTCCAATCTATAGGGAAGTGGATACAGAATTGGAGTATTATACACTTTCAGCCAGATAAAATGATGTGTATAACCAAAGTTTAATGCATAATGACCACTGTTCAGTATTGTTGATTGTTTTCTCATTTGTGGGACTTATGTGTTAATGAAATGGGTAGTTGGTGTGAAGATCAAGAATTGCATTCCTGATGTGTGGACCATCATGCAAATTGCCATCACAGCATGTTACGTTACTACCTTGATGACTCTATATCTTACATTACTACCATGCCTATATCTTAAGATGGAATTAGTTACTCTTCTTTTTGTTTGACTCTATTTTTCTGTCAATTTTTTTTGCCATTTTCTCCATGCTGCTGACAGCAAGCTGTGTCACATGCTACTGGCATGTGGACTCTTCCATAGCATGTAAGATCCTCAGTGTACATATCTATATGACTGCCATGATCAAAAGCAAATTTACAAGTGGATCTATCTACCACCATTTGTGGTGTCATCATCAAAATAGTTTCCATTAGCATATGACGGACTATGGGGTAGAATAGAAGACAAGATTCCTGATGTATATCCTCCTCTAAATAATACTAGTTTTCTCAATGGAAAAGTTGTAGAGGAGGATAGGGAAGCGAACCTTGATGAAACTAGAAGAACAAATGTCTTGACTTATTATTTGCATATTTGAGTTTGTATGCTTCATGAGTCCCTTTAGAATTACCATTTGGCTTATAGAAAAGTGTTTATACCTTTTCTGAAGATGTCATAAGTTGACTGTCTACTCAAAGCAGCTGGATCCGATGTTAGTTCTGGAGTTCCATGAACATGGACTTAAAATCTGTAACTTTTGATTCTTATTCATGACATGCCAAGAGTGTACATCTTGACACAAACTTAAGAGTGTAAATCTTGAAGCAAACTTTATAATCTAGAAATTGTCTTTTATACTTGTAGGTATCATCAACTTTTTAAATCTTGGTCAAATACCTAATTCTGATAGTTCGTTGGATCATCACAGTACCGGTATACCAAATGATATACTATGCCATCCAATTTCGTTAAGCATAAAAAAATTAAATATTAACTAGTTACAAGCTATATGGTCTAGTACTGATTTTTGGTTGGACTAGTTTTAGAAACCTTGGATATCATAACTTATTAAGATTGCAAAAATTTCAAATTACAAAAGAAGAAAGGAACAAACTTGAAAATTTCTTTTATCATTCTTCTTTTTCTATGTATTCCTATGTGTCTCCAATAGTCCAATTTCTAGCAAGGTACCTCATATGTGCATGCATGTGCACATATATGTAAGTATGCATTGACATAAAAATGTATATTACTATGTATAGGCCCTAAACCTAGCTGATATGCAGCATTCTAAATATCTTCCTAATATGAGTGTTGCTAATGACATCCTCCAGCAGTTATCTTCATTTTTTTTTTAAATTGAAAAAGCATCAACTATAATCTTTGCTAATGATTTAAATGTTTTGCTTTACTCACAATTGTGTGCTTTGGGGGCTTATTACCTCGGCATCTAACAACAGTTGCAATTAAAATTGCCAGAAAAGGATGTTTCAACAAGGATATTGCTCCATCTCTTGTTATATGATCTATGCAATTGGAGACACTTCACATATTTGTACAAATGTGACATCAAATCACAATCAAATTTCTATCCTTTTCTATATATATATATATATTCATTTTCTGGACTACATTGCTTACTTCTCATTTGTTTATTATTTTTTCTATTGTTTTGAATTTTGTATAGGGAGACGTTTATCCAGTGGAACCATATGAAGGTTTTTTGGTAAATCAAGTTCTCGATGCACATTGGGGCATCCTCGATGACGAAGATGTGAGTGTCTCATCTTTTCTCCTAATCATTACAGCATGGACTTATGTTAATCTTCTAGGAAACTTTTGAATAAGAAGAAAATAATAGAGATGTATACATAATAGTGTCATTGGATACACGTTAATGGATTTCATGATTTTGATCACAAATGATTAGGTTATATAATCACATAAATTTGTCATTAGCAT
The DNA here is from genome assembly GCA_021527575.1 of Ensete glaucum. NCBI lineage: Eukaryota > Viridiplantae > Streptophyta > Magnoliopsida > Zingiberales > Musaceae > Ensete > Ensete glaucum. The sequence continues at coordinate 29,037,771 of CM038554.1, forward strand.
CTGGCATGCTTGAAAGTTTTATATGCTGGCACAGGCTACTTTCATGTGGCTACTGCTGCATCTATTTTAGGTAGGAGTTCACAATCTTTTTCTTGCAAGTATTCCAATGCCACGATGTTGCATGCCATATCTTTTGGGTGAGATACCTGAATGTTGTATTGTGTGCCTATGTTCCTGCCAGTTATCAAGTGGGTATGTTCACTGACATTAGACAATGATGCAGCTGCATGGTGTCTCGCATGACAAGTGGGTTGTGGAACCATACTCAGGCAGGCACATTGTTGCCATGTGGCTTAACACTCCATAGTTTGTACTTTGTCATGATCTGATTATTATGGTGTTGTATCATAATGCACCAAATTTTTATTAAGATTCTTTTCTCTTTTGTCATTTAGAAGGTTGAAATTCCATTGACTCATTGGAAAAGGTGACTGAGAATTAGAACTATTGATAAATTAGTTCATCAATTTATCAGAATTTTGCAAATCTTTTTACTTATTTCTCATAAAAGGAAATCCAGTAGCTGGACCACCTTGGAGAAGTTATATTGCATGTATATCAGTTTGTTTTGTTATGTCTAGTTTTGTGGATCTCTAGGTTTCTGCAAACCACTCAAAATTTTGCATTCTAACAATGAGTCTGATTAGTCGTGATATCAACAATAAGAGTTTTGTTGCTCGCTTGGCAACTCCTTATAAAAGCAAAACACCCTTTGTTGATATTCTTAAATTGCCTCCCTTATTTATTCCAATGTTGCCTTTTTTTCTTGCCAATTTTCACTCTCAGATATGTGCGATTTTGATGCTTGATCATGCTAACTGACTAGCATCATTCTTATTGTTATCTTGGGATGCTTATTTGCAGAATCTTGGTCTCTAGTTGTTTCAATTGCAGTTTACAGATCCTAACTATTAATGATTTGTCTTGTGCCAGCCGAGCGGTGTCTGTTCACATACTTTATCCATCCTTGTAAATGATTTTCCTGGTGTTCTTAACTTGGTAACTGGGGTGTTTGCTCGCAGAGGCTACAATATTCAGGTTTCTTCTATTCAAATCTTCAGTTTTTTTGTCAGTAAAAGAAGTTGGTTTGTTTGCTTAATAGTTCCTTGGTTTCACAGAGTCTTGCAGTTGGTCCAGCTGAAAAGGAAGGCATTTCTCGTATCACTACTGTTGTACCTGGAACTGATGAGTCTATTGGCAAGTTAGTACAGCAGCTTTACAAGCTTATTGATGTTCATGAGGTATATTGCTCAAACATATTCATATAATTTATATGTTTGGACCAATTACTTATCTAAAAGCAAGTCATACGGATTTCTCAGGTTCAAGATATAACTCATTTGCCTTTTGCTGAAAGAGAACTTATGCTTATAAAGGTTGCTGTAAATACTCCTGCTAGGAGGGACATCCTAGATATAGCTGACATTTTCAGAGCCAAAGCTGTAGATGTTTCTGATCATACGGTTACACTTCAGGTAAGGTTTCAGATACATTTCAGTCGATTGGCAGAATTGTCCAATTCTGATTATGGCTTTTAATATTTATTGCTTATTCTCATTAAGATGTGTACTTTTAGGGGTAAGATGATTCTTGCATATGTCAACTTTGAGAAGATTCAATAAAAATATACCACTCTCAACTCGGTGGTAGACTATCAGTTTGAATTCTTCATGTCTCTGTTTATGATGGCATTCTTGTGCAGAACACTGTTACCATCTCAGCTAGTCCCAATCAGCGGTTGTTTTGAAGCTCGATTCACTACTCTTGATTTTTTGAGTTATTGTAGGTGACCTAGTAGGTTTCATGTGTAATGCACTTTTTGCTCAGTTTTATTAGTAGTTTCAAAATGAACTTTGTTTTGGTTTATTATACCATCATATCAGGATGTTTGCAGTTTGGTTACAAATCTCGTCCAGTTTTGTTAGTGGTCTGGGGTAGGGTCCAATATGGTAATGACACTGAATCTACTGACCCATGTAGAGTGTTGTCATGGGTCACTATATGTCAACATTGGACTGGTGGTTCTAGATGCAGCCATCTCCAAGCCCTGTTTTAATGTATGTTAATCTCTATAATAATTCAAGATATGTGTTTAAGACCTATTAATAATAATAATTATTATTATAATAATAATTATTATTTTACGTATTATTACCTATACATAGTATATAAGTTAAAAACCTTTAAATGCATGAGTTATATGTGATATAAGCCATACCTTTTTGCTAGTCATCCCTACTACCACCAAAACAAATATGATACTGCCTAGGGAGGTGGGTCTAGGTCCAAAGTCACATGGTTGAAAATCAGTATCATAATTTTGTAGAACCGATGAATGATACTGCTCTCACAACATTTGATATTGATAGATTGTGTGCCACCATCAATTAAACTAGTAATAGTCATGGCATCTTAATAATTAATTTTGGTTCTGATGTTACCACTATGTCGGTATGTTGAAGCAAGTAAAGCTGTTTGGTTGCTAATACGGAACTAGTTTTGTGTATTATGACCATTAACTGATGGCCTGTAGAACTGCCACAACATACCATTTTGTGAGCCCTATGAACCTCAAAGTCAGCAAACAGAAACCACTTGTTCATATCATGTCTGTGAAATTCATATTGGCAGGAAGATGTGATTAGGAGAGACTTCTGTGTGACATGAACTTGAGTTCTTCTCTTTGTCTGTGATTTTGCCCTCATAAGTTTTTATGGTGGATCTAGCTTCATGATCTATCTTGGGAGTAAATTCTTATTCCTTTGTCCATTGTTCATCTCTCTGTGCTGCAAGGACATATGATTCATGTTCATCGTCATCATTATTGTCCATATCACTTTCATTGTTCATGGAGTTTGGAATTAGAAGGAGAAAAATCTTGTCATCCTTTTCAAACTCTCTCTCATCAATGGCCACCAATGATTCATCTGATTGCGATGCCCTGCTCTTGGGCTTAACACACTACAAGGATGACCAAGACTGACTTTCTGTTGCATGACCTATATACAGTATATAGTACTGACTTGTGCCCTGTGGCCCCTGACCATTTCCTAACATTTGATTCTTTAATATAGTATTTTTTATCCTCCGATCGAGCCACATCATCCTATTAGTCTTCCTTGATTTGTTCAGAAATAAACTTTGATAAATGATAAATCTGTTTTATCAGGCTATGGATCAGCCTGGTTCTTAGCTATAGTGAAATGCATCAGCATCAACCTCCTTGCTTGCTTTCAATAATAATAATAACAACAACAATAAGAATAAAGCCATAGTATCCCAAAGGACTCAAACTATATGGGTCAACTACATGGATCTTTTGTTGCCATTAAACTGCATAGAAAATCATATTTTTTGTTAAATTAAGAATATTTAAATCTTTATTTATAGTTTTATAATTTTTTTAGGACTTTCTTTATCTTTCCTTGTACCACTAATTTCACACGATATCTACAGTACATGTTCATATCATCTATAGGTCCCTTCTCGCTTTCTTTGCCCTTAATTATGTGAAGGTCCTACAAAACATGTTATAATGCATGTACAACTTAAAATATCCAGACCGAAAGATTGTTGTGAACTTTGTGAGAAAGTGGATCAGCTTCACTCATATTGCTGAATGATACAGTCTGTAAGAGAAACTGTATAGTGATTTTCTTTAGGTGAGGTGCTTATCCTCCATACTGCATGATGAGAAAATGGACCAGTTTCACTTGAAACTACAGTTTGATGTGGTCTGCAAGAGAACACACACAATAATTTATTTCAAGTGAGGTTCATATCCTCCAACTTGTAGTTACCGTTCAGCTGCAAACTTATGATTAATATGTTTAATTTAAATATTAATTTATTGTTTTGATTTGTTTTTCTGTTGATGGTTTCACATTCCTTCATGTTTATGAATTCATTTTTTGTTTAGCTGATTAATGTTCTTTTGTCCTTGATAAATCAATCTCGAATCTCAATTTTGTACCCTACATCAAAAAAAGAAAAAGTTCTTGTACCTTTGTTTTAAGTTTTAACAAAATAAATGTTATCTCTTGGGAAAAAATATGCAGAAAGAATTAGTGCAGAGTTACCTGCTAAAGATATTTCTAGCTAAAATATGTAACAACTAACAAGGTTAAAAGACAAGTGATTTGTCTTGGGATCTCTCTATGGATAATGGAAGTCAACTGTCAACTCTTCTTTGGGATCTCTCTATGAATAATGGAGGTCGACTGTCAACTCTTCTATCTAAACACTATTAAAAGCTCATATATGTTTCAATCGCATAGGGTTATCCATATTATGCAGGAGCTTTTTTTATGAACCTTTTATCTGTTTAGTGCTTTTGAAATCTTGTATGTTCAAGCTATTGGAAACTCCCAACTTTTATTAAATAAACTTCTGAAAATAAGAAAAAGAAAGTTTGTCATTCGGCACATTGATCACAATGTCAGTCTTCATTTGTCCCTGAATTCTGCTATTTACTTTTAACATCTTGTTTTACTAATTTCAAAATGGATACCATGTTGTGGAATTTGAAATGGTTTCCCTGTAGTCTTAAGTCTTAACAAGGTTGTCCAACTCTTGGAGGTTATTTCTTGTGGATGCCAATGCTTTTTCCTTCGTTTGCTTATATTATACTGAGTATTCTGCAAATTGATCTGACAATTTCTGCATTCAGCTTACGGGAGATTTGGACAAGATGATTGCACTGCAAAGGTTATTGGAGCCATATGGCATCTGTGAGGTTTGTTTATAATCATTATCATAGAATCAAGAGTTTCTGCTATCATGGATTAGTGCCTTTAAGCTGACTTTTTTAGTCTTATGAACATTTCACTATCACCTTATATACAGCACAGAGATAATACTTTCACAAACATTGCAGGGAAGCTTGTCATGGCAACCTTGATGTTTCCGGATGTGTTTTCCTTGACAAATACTTGCTGTCTTGTTATTTTTTTTCAGCTGCTTGATGTTGCATGACCTACAAGTAAAAAATTAGTAGTGAACGAAGTCTTAAGTCTGGATGCTTTGGTTCAAGTGAACAAATTAACGCACATCGTTTAGGGCAAGTATTGGGGCTAATGCTGGTGATGTCCAGCAAACAGATTGCTGAGATAAATCTGCTCAGCATGTAATGCCAGGCTTTGTAGCATCTATTAGCTTGATGTAGATTGAGCACAATGTTCCCAGTGTAACCTAGTATGAGTTGGTCTCAAGACCTTGGTCTTGCTATGGAACTGCCCTGGACAAATAGCACAGTGACAGTGTTCAGGTGATGATTGATAGAATTCCAAACATCTCAGTAGTGACTAGCTTGACAGTCTCTCTCTCTCTCTCTCTCTCTCTCTCTCTTCTCTCTTCATGACACAGTTGGCCAATGTCCTTACAGCACTAAAGAAATCACTAGTAGGCTAGTAGCAAGGCCTGGAAGTCACATACCTAAGTCACTGACTCATGGCCAATCCAACATGTTCTAGATTCATCTATTGCAGTCTTTTTTTCATGCCTAGTTCAGTCCTTTACTTCTGTCTGAATGCATCCAACTAAGTGTTGGGACTTGCCTGAGCTTGTGGCGTAACCCACACCTGTATATTCTTCCTTTTATTGTAGATCTTCTCTACGGCCTTGATCACCTTTTCTCGTATTACACGATTAGCCTCAGGAGAACTACTATACCTTGCATCATCAATAGTGAGGTTTCCCACTTTTCTTAAATTGCTTAAATCTTTGATATTAAGAGGAATCGAGAGTTTATGTTAATCATCTTGTGGTGTTTCAAGTCCTTGAGCCATCTGGATTTCTATATAATCATCTTTCACACTCTGAAGGTGCCTTGGATACTATTAAGAACCTATTTGGTGCTCCACTTCCATGGTTTTAGCTGAGCCACCTTTTATCTATGGAACATTGGATGAACTGCACTTTGAATTTTAAAGCAGTTATTGGTACATGGAAATTGTAGTTTCTTTACAAGGATACCTAATCATTCTATACACAAGCATCTTGCTGTGAAAAATGTCTCAAATCTCTGCAGGTAGCACGAACTGGCCGAGTTGCTTTGGTTAGAGAGTCAGGGGTGGACTCGAAGTACCTACGCGGTTACTCCCTTCCATTTTAACTTGAGATGGCAAAAATCCCTACCAATAGTATGCGCATCCGTAGATGCTTCGCAGCCTTTTGTTTGCATTTTACTAGTTTCTGCAAAAATTTTGAATTAGTGCAGAACTAACATGTATGAGTTATCCCATGTTTTGTCACAAATTATTGTGATTGGCTCCTATAGATGTAATCTATCATTCGGTCTCCAAAATTATCTTGTTTTCCACATAAGTTGACATTGATGAATGAGAGTTAAATGGACTTTTTTCCGTTGCACTCGCTCTTTCTTCCTCTTTGTCATGAATTCTTATTGAGATTGTGTGATGTGATCTTTCCAACTGAGTAGTTAAACTGTTTCTAGCCAATATAGTAGGTGACAATAAACTCATGATCAACAGGATTTCTGATGTAGGATTTTTCTCAAATCCAGACAAGGATCATTCCAAAGATCATCTTTGTAGCCTTCTTATTCATAAGTTATTTTCATTTATCATGAACAAGGTGAGAAGAAAATGAAGATTCTCACAGAAACTAAAAGGAGTGTGGCAGCTGTAGGTTTTCTAAGCAATATGTTGAGTGGAAATCTATGACTATGTTTCCTGCCCATACTTCCAAGTTTCAGAAGAATGATGTTTGTTTCATAGAAACACTTGATATCTAAACAAACCAATGAATAGATATCAAGTGCTTACACATATGGTATCGATTTGGAGAAGTGAGGTTTCAATTGATAATTTCTCACCTTAAATAGGGTTTAGAAAGGTTGCATAGAGGTTATTCTCCTAACTTGATTCTTACTCATCCAGATTGCAATGGAGGTTACTCTGTCATTGATCCAAGGCAAACCCTCTTCTAGGGTGTCACATAGAGACTATGTATCTCAAGATCCTAAATTTTATTCAACTTTGACCAGTATAATTTTTTAATTTACTATTTAGATATGACCTACTAGGCTACATCGACGACTCTTTCAGCTATCCATCATCAAGGATCTACATACCAAGAGAATCCAGTCTAGTACCAAATCTTACCTATAAATTATGTTAAGATTATTTTATTTTTCAATCAATTAAATCTTAAATGGCTGGATTCATCACCCCACTAATATCTTTATGTGGCATGATCACAGAAGCATGGTCCAAGTTATAAACTACCCTAGCCAATCGCTCTCGTATTCGCATGCTCAGTCTCCTATCTAGTCCGATGAAAACAAAACAAGAGATAAGTGCTATTGATGATTATCTATAAAATATAAATGTTATCATCGAGAACTCAGCTTTGATAGATCGTTCCCTTAGTGATAAAGAAGTTATAGTCCATACTCTCAGTGACATAGAGGACAAATATAATAAATTAACAATAGCAATTCGGGCATGCGACTCACCAATATCATTCGAAGAACTCTATGGCAAGTTGACTAACTAGAGACATATTTGAAATATGAGTATAGGATACCAAGATCAACTATTATAGTTCAAAATATAACAAGAACATCAACAAAGGATTGACCAAGATGTCTCTTGGACTTATGTGTAATACACAAATATATCATCATCAACTATACCATCAACATTTCAATCACAACTTCAATAACTACAAGATGGCAACTTCAATAACCATAAGTAGCCCTAGCGTCTCAACCATACAAACCAATAAAGAATCATCTGACAGTTGTGTGATAAAGTAAGACACTATATAAAAGTCCATCGGTCTCGACTCAGACTTTTCGCTACATCCAATTGGCAATATCATGACTACTCTGACTGCTCATCCAAATAATTGGATTATGGACTCTGGCGCTTCTCATCATATCACCTATGATATATAAAACTTGTCCATCCATAACGACTATGGAGGTAATGAAGATATCATTATCGATGATGGTAAATGAATTCTTATTACTTATACTGGTTCCATAATACTTAATTCACATACCACAACATTTACACTCGATGATGTTCCATGTGCACCTCACATTAAAATGAACCTTATTTTTATTTTTCAATTATGCAAACAAAATAACACGAATTCTTTGTTAACTTTTCTCTTGTAAATGATTTGAGCACGAGGGTATCCTTGGTTAAAGACAAAAATAAAGATAATATTTACGAGTGGCCGTCAGCTTCATAAATCATCCAACACATCATTCACTCTTAAGTTGCAGCTCTAATTTATGTATGACATCGTGGTCTTAATCATTCCTCGTCCCCTATTTAACAAAAACTATTTTCTCGTTATTCTCTTTCAATTTTCAAAATAAGCAGTATTATTACTCATTGTGATGGTTATCTTAGTAATAAAATTAATTGACTATTGTTCATTCATATTCTATTTTAAATCATGTGAAATTACTTATACTGATGTTCGAGGTTCTACCTCAATTAATTCTTTTGATAATTTAAGATTTTATATTATTTTTATAGATGATATTTGATGACCTCTTAGTCTATTACTGCCCAAAACATTTGATGCGTTTTAACCGAAATAACATCCCCATACTCGATGCATTAATATTGGATGACGAATAATATATAAATTAGCCTCGATCAATCAAGACTTAACATGTGAAGCTCAATCAGTATAGAAATAAATGTTGTGTCAATTCGATATGTCACGTCAAATGATGACCAAAGAAAATATAATATTATTAAGGTACTTAAATATCATAATTATTAATGAAAGATTATAGAATGAAAGTTACATAAGATTGACTTTCCAAGTACACTTAAGTATCAAATGAATGAGATCTCAAAACTCGTTCTAAACTTTTGAGCTTTCTTCATCCAATGCAAACAGACACTAACTTAAGTATCAAATGGATATCCTCGGTGCAAGTTTTCTAGAAATCATCCATCCATATAGAGATTGGATAGCCAAACCCGTGTCGAACAGTAGAAATTTTTCTTCCAGACAATTCGTGGTTCGATTCAAGCTTCCTCCATCCCTCTAAAGCTGCTCAATGGAGCTCGGATTCAAGCTGTGAGTGCAGTCGGGACGTAGAAGAGCGTCCAGAAACTTGGATGGTAATTATACAGGAGTGCGAAGAGCAAGCGGCCGAGAACAAACAGTTGCCATGCTTTTCGATCGCGACGAGAACGATGGAGCTCGATAAAATGACGGGGGAGGTGTTGAAGAAGGGAATCGCTTCAACACTTACAGTACATGATGATCCAAGTTATGTCTTACTGAAGCATGGAGCTCTACTCTTGTGGCTTGAAGGCAAGAAACCCATTTTTTTTTCTTTTTTTTTTTAATCTCAGAAGCTTTTTGTGTGCCACTTGATGTCTTCCTCCCAGTGAACCGTGCAACATCTGTACATTCCTTGTCGAAGAAATAGTTAGACAGACAGTGATCGGTCGATTGATCGATCGATCGAGCCCTACCGATGTGCTCCATCTCACATTTGTTTCTTCTCCTCCCAAGAACATGACAAACCTTAAAGATCCAACACGATCCAAATATCGCAAGCAGGGAACACCTCACAGTGAGTTTCTGCAGAATTTTGAACTCAGTCGAGGAAGTAACCAGACGGATGCACCATATAACCGGGCAATCATTCAGCATGGAATGGAAAATAGCAAAACCAAACCACCATCGAATATAATGTATGCGAAAGGATAAGGGCGACAAAAGTAAGAACTCTTATACGATACTTGAGCAACTCGATGTACAAGAAATATATAGCGAGAGCGAGAGATCTAAAGTAAAACGAGTGGGTTATCATCCTGTTGTTTTACTTCCTTCAGAGGTACTACTGCTACAGACCTCCCATCTCCACCATCCACCAAACTTGGTGGTTACTTTGCCACGATAAGCTCATCCAGATTATCAGCATCAATGCTGAGTGGTGGCAGAAGGATGTCATCATCGGCGGTGAAATGGTATTTCTCCCCGATAGCTCTTAGAAGCTGGTACACTTCAAACATGGTAGGTCTCTCCTTAGGACCAGATAAAGCACAAGCACAGGCAACCTTCATGAACTGGAGTAGCTCACTATCATAGTCCTTTCCAATCACTGACTTATCGATTGCATCTTGAAGAAGAGAGGTATTTGAAAGGAAGGTTATCCAGTCCACCAAACTGCCTCTAAAGTTTTCCGAAGCTTTAGACACTTGAGTCGGCTTTTCACCAGTGATCAATTCAAGAAGAACTACTCCGAAACTGTAAACATCACCCTTTGGTGTTGCGACCAGTGTGCGAGCGTACTCGGGGGCCACATAACCCAGGTCACCAAACTCACCATTCACGAAGGTGCTAAGATGTGTATCGATGGGATTCATCAGCCTTGCAAGTCCAAAATCTGATATCTTAGGCTCATAATCTTCATCGAGTAGGATGCACTTGGAGCTAATATTCCGATGAAGAATGCGTGGATTGCAGCTGTGGTGAAGCCATGCCAATCCCTTTGCTGCTCCGATGCTGATTTTGAGCCTTGTCGGCCATTCCATACTCTTGCCTTGTGCACCTGAGCCATGTAGCTGATCATAGAGTGTCCCCTTGGGCATGTACTTGTACACCAAGAGCCTCTCCTTCTTGGCAACACAATAACCCAACAGGGAAACCAAGTTTTGGTGCCTCACATTTCCCAGTGTTGCCATCTCAGACACAAACTGGTTTTCGGATTGCTGTGAGTCCTGCAACCTCTTGATAGCAAGAGAAGTGCCATCCGGAAGTGTTGCCTTGTACATCGTCCCTGTCCTACCAGTACCAATAATGTTTTCATTACTGAAATCATCGGTTGCTTTCATGAGATCACTCAATTTCATTTTTGACACAGACTTCTCGAACATAGAGACCTACAAATAACAAGTATGTCCTTTAAACTTACACATAGGTTGAGCACCAACACAGTAAGGGGGAAAAGAAAAAGAAAGAACAATCATCATAATAAAGAAATTTCAACTCATTAACTAAATGAAGAGTAAAGTCAACTTGCCTTGGTGCCTCTTGCTCCTTTTATAGATTTTGCCCACTTGTTTTCTTCTATGTCAATTTTTTCTTTCTTCTTGATGGGCATTCTGCGCATACAGAAGTATAAAACAACTCCAACAATGATGATGGTTATCACAACACCGCCAATAGCTGAACCTATGATTACCCCAGCATTAACCTTCTTTGACGTCCCTGCACAAGCATCCAAAGGTGCACCACAAAGACCAGCATTGTTTGCAAAGTCTGACTGTGTAAGCTTAGCCTGGAATGTAGGAATTGGGCCGGATAAGTGGTTGTCAGAAACATCAAACTCTGTTAGTCGTGAAAGGCCGCTCAGCTGCCCAGGAATCTGTCCGGTTAAATTATTATGCTGAAGCTTAAGTGAATTAAGATAAGTGCAGCTAGAGAGATTCACTGGAATTTTGCCTGAGAAATCATTGAATGAAAGATCAAGCGACGTGACATAAGGTATTTCTTTTGCAATATCCACAGGAATAGGTCCAAAGAGGCTGTTGCTTGAGAGATCCAACCCAGTCAAGCTTGTGCAATTCTTAAGTCCTGAAGGGAATTGGCCTTGAAGTCCCATGTTGGAAAGCCGCAGGTTAAGGACTTTGTTCTCATCAGGATGCCAGCATTCGACACCATTATACTTGCATATGGACCCTTCTGATGTGTTGTCAAAGGTCCATGAGTCTAATAGGTTCTTTTCAGGGTCCTTTAGCGATTTCTTTACGAGTTTTAAACATTCAATGTCACTGGGAGTACTATAGCATATGCCATGGAGCGAAAACCAAAATAGTGTGTGAAGAAGAATAACAGATGGTCTGCACTTCATGGCTGTAAACATGCAAATTTCTCCAAGCTCCTTCTCTAGCCAAGTACAAGAAACACGATCAGATGCAACGTCAGTCGCCCATTATATATTCCACTGTTCAGCTGCACCTAAATGAGAAATGCATTAGATAAAGGAACAGATTTCTCCAAGAACAGAAAGTCCCAGACTTGCAGTACCGATTCAAAGGTAGATTTCATATCATGCGAGCATGGTTGAAGAATAATTTATCAACTGGTAACATCATGATTCATTAACAGAGACTAACCAGTTTGTAGAAGATAAATCTAGAGCAAGAAAAGTGATTCATGGAATGCTACTTTTCCTAATGCCAAACAAAGAAAATCTTCTTCGCTAGCTCAGCTAATGCATGTGCAAATACGACAAATTACTTTGTGTTTTAAATTATAAGAAGAATTACTGACACCCAGTATAAAGTAGCTACCATGGAAACACTCACTTCACCATCAAAATGCTCATTTTCGTTCACGATCTACAAAACCCAGACCTGCATCAAACATGCAGTTTCTGACAAAAACCATAAGAAAAATAATTACAGGGACACAGATCATAGTACTATAGAAGTATGATCTGCCAACAAAAGTATATACTCTACTCCCACAAATCTCATCTCAGGGAACCAAGTTCATATGCTAAACGTCCTGTAAAACGACAGGATTTTTATTGGAACAAGTAAATCACACCACTGGAAGCTAAGGAAGCCAACATCAGTCCTAATAATATAATTCCTCTGTATCATAAGCACCAAACATTCAATGAAATGCAATAATTTTAGTTTGTTCCCTTTTAGAAGACCGAAACTACCAAGCTAAAACTAGATAGGAAATTATGATGAATTACTTTTGGTGATAACTCCCCAGCTGGATCCAAACATAAATCTAAATCCAATATATGAGGTAGAAAGAACAAACCAGCCAAGCAATTTATAAGTCCAGCCAGAAATTTCACCAGAAGAATCATCAACATGATATACAGATAATTATAACCCCCAAAAGCAACCACAGATGATTTCTAGGAAACCATCAAATGTGCAAAGACTCGTTAGATTAGTCCCTAAAAAGACATCATAAAAACCATCAAGAAGCAGCAGGCCTTCCTATATGAAGAGCCACTACTTGGGAAACGTTAGATAAATAGAAAGGGCAAAAAAAGATTAAAGATCTCTTTTTTTTTTTCCAAGTTTCATGATAAAACTCAAAATCAAACACACCCAACAACTCCCACCCATCAAAATCCAGCGAGATCCATGCAAACCGAATTAAAGAAAAACCAAATCTTTCCAACACATGCGCTTGGCGAAATCAATCCACAGATCATCCACCTACCCACCAAAAATCACCAAGAAATGAACACATACCAAGCGAGAAAGTAGTCCGAGAACAATCAAAACGCCAAAAAAGATCTCATTTTGATCACTCACCTAGAACGCGAAGGCAAGGACGCAGAGTCGAGACCGAGAGCAACCACAGAACCCCTGGTCTCCACTCTTCGAAGACCCCCAATCGCGACGCGGAGCTCAAAGGAGACTTTCCTTGTTCCCAGCGTTTCCTCCACTCCAGTCTAAATAATAACATTAAAGAATGTGGTGGAGAAGAGAGCGAGAGAGAGATAGAGAGAGAGAGGAGTCGGCCGTGCCAGGATTCAAAGGCAGAAACACCACAACCAACAGCAGTAAAGAAAAAGCAATCACATCTATCACGACAACCAATACCTCCCTAATCCAAAAAGCCACTTCTTTTTCTCCTCTCCATCATCTCCAACAGAGCCCGACAATTAATTATCTTGCGATTACTGCTTAGAATAAAACCCAGCCGTCGAGTCTTCCTCGATCAATTTAATATTCAATCCCGACGGTAGAGTTACATCAACGCATACAAAACGGTATGAGGCTGCTTCCATATATTGACTTGGAGGACTCCGGTCAAAGTCAAGCGGCATCTATTCTTAAATGGGAGGACGCATCAAACAGCAACCACCGAATGCCACCAATAGGCAGTGAACACGCGTCCGTGCGGCGCACGATAATCACGTCACGTCGATCTGCGTCGCACGTGTGCTTTTCTTCGTCGACCGAACGCGGGCCCCCCTTCCCTGCGGCACGATTCCACCATTCGGTGGCCCCAGCGCCGATTCACCAATCGGAAGAGGGGTAAACGACGCAGGTATGAAAGATACAGGGAACGTTTTGGCCGGCGAGCGAGGCTGAGGTTTCTTATTCTCACCGAAGGTTTCGGTAGTGTTCATAATATATGATAGATATGAATACTTGAAATTTATTTTGTTATCCAAAATTTGATTAATATGTGGGATCAAGCAACCAAGGAAAAGGATGCATTGCCATCCCTATGCATGCATTCACATGGACAAACACTCCCTCCCATGTTATGAGATCGAGAGAGAGCATTGAAGGGTTGGACCATCAAGGAGTTGTTGTTGGTCCATGGAAGGGAAGAGTCAATACTTTAAGGGACACACTGCACTGCTTTGAACTTTTCCGGTCAAAGATGTGTGGGGGCCTCATCCGAGCTTGTTTTCTCTGCCATTTCTTAGCTTGTGAGGGGGGCAACTCTGACCTCCTTTGGTGGGTACTCTCAGACATGGAAACGAGGGAGAGGAAGTGAGTTGTCCTCTTTTGTTTCTATTGGTTTTCTCCTTTGTGAAGTATAAATCTCTTTTAAAAGGTTGAGTTTATAGATTTTTGGCATAGTTTTTGATAAAAATACTTGACATATAGATGGTATATCGATCTGCATCCTTCTGTATCAATGACTAATATTTAAAACCATGATTTTGATAGCTTAGGAATGAATGATTGAGATGGGTGTAAGAAAAAATTTCAAAACTTTGTATAAATTGACAGGTTTCTTTTCTGAGGATTAAAACATAGCAGTTTTATAAACGTTAGCTCTATCACTGTCAGTAATTAATAAATCAATCCTTTGTTGTCATTTTTAAAGAAGAAGAAAAAAAAAACCTTTTGTAGTTATGAGTTGAATAGTGTTCTTATGATGTGTCATTAATTGGTCCTCATTTATGTTACAATCTTATACTCCCTTGGAAATATAAATCAATAGATCAATTGATTCTAGTTGGTTGGTTGTGCTCATTTTACATTCTATTGCTATTTTTAATTTTTGATGAATGCTATTTCATCTAAAAGAGTTGATGACTGATTCAACCCAACACTTTTGTTTAGATTGATCAGTGATATACATTTTTCACAAAACAAAATGAATATATAATATTTTTTATATCAATGTCATTTATGATTTATTAAAAAATATCTCACATATATTGAGGACTAAAGAAAATTAAAATATTATAAAAACCAAATAATATGTCGTGCAAACCGTGTGGCGACTTCCTTTGGAAGCCTTTCTCTCTAGTCTTCATCCTTTGGATTTTTTTGATTTATGAGTTGAATCTAACAATGATCAACTCAATTTCCACATTATTAGGTCAAATCCACTGAATTTGACTTAGCAGTTGGAGTTCTTTGTTAATACCACTCGTTGACATTCTTTATGTCTTAAATTACGTCTCGACTTCGTCCGACCCGAGTGCGAAAGGACGTCCACGCAACTCAAATATTGCGGACAGAGGACGTGACGAAATTATGGCTCTGCTTCGAGATCTCTGGATTGACTCCTCGAGGTGGGCTAGGGTTTGTCTCTTCCTCGATCACATCCTATACAAAAGGCTTGAGCCGAACAAATGGTACTTCCGGCTCGACCTCTCCAATGATTAAGTTAGTTTGAGAGCCTGAGCTCATGAGAGTGTGCTCGTGGTGGTGTGGTCTATGTGTATGTATTTTTTATGTTCTTTCTGATATTGTTCATCGGGATGACTTTTATACCTCATGTCGGGGGAAGCGTCATACAATGATGTCTAATGGTTGGTGATATCACCATACACGAGTATTAATGCGTTATGGCACTTGGGAATGGTTGGTGCGTCATGCCCTACCATGCTCCTTAGATGGTGGGATGGTCCGACGATCTGTCCGTTGACGTTGTTCGAGATGTGTCACACTTTATCATGCTTATTGGACGATAGGACTGAGCGATGACCAGTCTCGAGGTCACGATCTGAACTGACATGAGGGTGCTTAGTTGGCTCCACTATGATGATACGATGGTCCACGTCATATGAACGAGTAAAACTACGTCATATGAACGGTTTAAGTCCAGGATCATCCGGTCCGTCGATCCAGGAATGTACGGTTTAGATCCCGCGATATACCCGCGCTTCAATAAACCCGCCTTAGCATAAAGTGAAGCATCCGAGACATCGCGATTACCTCTCGCTTTCCGTTGTCGCTCACTTCCGTTCGCCGCTTCCTCTCCGACGGCTACCGTAATCCCCCGCCGGCCGGGTATCCTGTGAGTTTTCCTCCTCAACCTCTCGCTGCTTTGTTAATTAGTCTCTCCTTCGTCCGATTCATGGTTGGATCGCCATTGTCGGTGGACTGATGCAAGAAATAGGGGTTATCGTCGATTGGATGATGGAGAATAGGAATTTTCTGGTATGTGCCGTTTTGATCTCTTGAATTCGGCCCGGTGTTGTTTCGCATGGTTTCTATCGTTTAGTGATGAGTTACGAGTTAAACCGTATGGGTGGGGGTTTGAGTAGTTTTTTCTTCCTTCGGTTGAATTTGTCTTACCTCTCCTTTTTGATGGTTTAGGTGTATGATGGTGTTGGGAACATAGTCTATTAATTCAGCCCATGTTGGGCTTTAATAATCAACAGCCCATGGGGTGGGCTAGAAGAAAATGCAGCAATGACAACTTGAGGGCAGAGTAAGAAGAATAGAAAATAGGGCGAGGATAACTTGTACGGTGACATAATCTTATCACTGTTATTCTCTTGTGATTGTTAAGCAAAATAGATTCTTAAGATTTGTACTTTCATTATTTCATAGCGGATTTATTTTTCTGACTTGTTTAGTGATTTTTCTTCTTTGCGTCAGAGGAGTTTTCTAAGTAAATCTTAGTATTGTTCTATGTGACTGTGATTTCAGTTTAATTTTTTTATTATGGGTTACTATCGCGGACAAAAATATAAATAAGATGTTCGACGTAATGCTCATGTTTATCTGTATCTTTCGATTTTTGTACATGTTTTGTACAACAAGTAGCGGGCTTGTTGTAGGTTTGGCAGTCCTCGTTTGGTTAGCTTTCATAGCTGGTTTCGGTTTGTAAATGAGAGTCATGTCATGTGGACAATTGTGGGGACTTCGGTTTGTGATGAACCTTGATCCTTTGTGTGCAACAGCTCGTAAAGTATATGGTTGTAATTTGTATTGGCTATATAAAGTGTTTGTTATAATGGTTGCTTGTGCATCCCGTGGAAAATGCTTTCTTTAATCCGTTTTTTTTTTGTAGGTCCTAAGGGACCCTTGGAGGTTTCGGGGAGGTTGATCTTTGCGGACGGACACGCGATGGTGTTGCACGATTTAGGCAAAACCAGCTAAGTTCGTGACATTACGGCCTACTCGTATTTGTTCATATACAAATCTTTTTATTTTATGTGACTGTGATTTCCGTTTAATTTTTTTGTTACGTGTTATGGACTACTCGTATGTGGCTTGCTAGTTTGTGAAGAGGGAAAAGAAACCCTTTTGTTAAGAATGTATTTGATTCAGCTAGCCATACTCTTGAATAGAGCGTATACTCTTAATTATCATCACGGCAGACTGTATCCTTATGGGGTCCTGTATGACATGAGATTACATATCTCTTTCTTTGGATTTAGTTGCACCTGCTTGAATCCTTGACCGAAAGAAACTCGTTTAAGGTATCTATCAGATACATCTCCCTGCTTGAATCCTCACTGGTCATCGTGTAAGGAGCCATTGTCGTTTTGGCATCAGGCTATCTGATCGATGGTTAACATCGTCAGTTCAACTGAGTACAAACAGCAACTGAGTTCTTGCTTGGATATTTTGTAAATTCATTAGTTTCAAGTATTGACTATGATCGGTAAGACCTATTGTTTTTATATAGACTGAAAAATATTATGTTTTGCGTGATAACTCGTAACTCTTGCTTCTCCAATTTTGTTTTTCCTGCTATCTAACTTTAACCTAAACTTTTTGTATCACAACAAATGTATAAACTTTGTTGGTAACATTCCTATTGCAGAATGAAATGAACTATCTTCTCTTAAAGTTGTCACCAAGTGCATTGAGGAGCAATACCCCACTGATCCACGTGCAAAAGCATATTGTTCAGCTTGAGAAATCAAAAGCTGACAAGAAGAGGGCTGCCAAAGCTGCAAAGCAACAACCCAAGAGAACCCATGGTAGTGGCTGCATCTACGTTCCTCGTATTACCAGCATGCTTAACAAAGCTTCTACCGAGCACACACAGATTGATTTCCACATCCATATGACAGGCAGTATGTCTTATGCTGCTGGTTGTCATCATCCGACACTCATGGGCTCTGTTCCATACACTGCCAACCCTACACATACTAATTACTATGGAAATGGCTACCAGATACATTACCTGACTGCCTATTTACACTAATGGAATAGATTTCTTCAACCTACTAACTTTTGACCACCAGTCCGATACAATACGTTGAACCTCGGTAGCCAGAAGATTAGTTTTGTTATTGTATCAAAGTGTTTGTCGACCTTGTGCAATGGAAACTTGTTCTTATCCCTTTGACTGACTCATATATTTCATCTAATGCCTAACTTGATCTTTTGTTTTTGTCCATGGATGCAGCATGAAGGTGGCCAACATTTCTGTTTCTACAATGCTGCAGTTTCTGTTCATGGATTATTGACTACCAGTGTTGTGGAGGTAGTGTTTTCTGTGGCCTGAGTTTTAAATGGTTATTTGCAAAGAATTTTTAAGGCCTTATATTAATAACATTATTGGTTGCTATCCATTTTTGTTATCGTCCGAGTGTCTTGGAAGTATGGAAGAAGCATTTAAGGAGGGAGTAAAATTAAATGCTAGTTTAGTGTTGTGGAGGTGTGTGTTTTTTTTTTTTTGGTTATTGCAAAGAAATTTTCTTCTATCCTAATATTCGTTATCTTGAATCACAAATTTGAATCTATAAATTAAATGCTAGTTTAGTTATTTGAAATTGTAAGCTCGATGTATCGTACATAATTATAACTTTACCAGAAGGATCATTCAATCACACTGGGATTTATGGAAGTTTAGAAACCTTTCTTAATTTTTCGCAAGAATTTTTGGAAGCATATTTGAACATATAACCTCGAACTCTCATGATTGAACCAAAGAACTAATGCCACTCATCTGACATAAACTTCTGGCGACCACAGTCTAATATGTTGTTGTGCAACTACAGGCACTTCCTACGTTATGTAGACATAACGTATATGATTCCAAGGTCTCATCCTCCACCGATGCAAGCCAGCACGCGATGACTCCTCGCCCTCGAGAACCTGGTCGACGGAGGAGGTGGCGTTTCCACGAACGAGACATGCGAGAACTCCTGCAGCGAAGCGTACCTTCGATGGTGGCCATGGCCGCGCCGTTGGTCGGAGCCCGAGAGCTTGTCCGATGGGACGGGGACAGTCGTCGACGTGCGCCTGTCAATGTCAAGCCGAGCCATCTCGAGAGCTGCCTTGTGGGTCTCCGGCGGCGGTGTCGTGCTGCCGTTGGAGCTCGACTCAGCGACACCGAACGCTGCCGCTGCATCACCTGATGAGAGGCACGTGTAGTAACGCCTGCTCTTCTTTCTCTTGATGGTTCGGTAGATTAAAGGAAGCAGTCCCTCCATCCTTGCAAGGAGAAGAGAAGGGAAGGGGGGGGGGGGAAGAAGATATGCTCAGCGACAGCGGGTTTGTAACCGAGATGGAGGATATTGGTAAAGCTAATTACATATTACCCTCCTCATTTACTTATCTTTAATGTTTTATTTTTTATCTTTTAAAATATTATATTATCATATTTATAGTTATGGAATTTAAACATCTAGGTCAATTTACCATAATATCATTAGTTTCACCAACCAAAACACGAAAATAAAGAATAAAAAATATAATTTTAATATTTTCATTGATGGTGATGGATGACAGTATCGCTAGGGTCGCAGGTGTATGTTGTGGGTGAGGAAAGGGATAGCAAGAGGTGAGCGTTACTCTACATTTGTATCGATGTTAACGCACTTGTCGAGCGACTCTTTCGTCGC
Source organism: Ensete glaucum (assembly GCA_021527575.1). Lineage (NCBI taxonomy): Eukaryota > Viridiplantae > Streptophyta > Magnoliopsida > Zingiberales > Musaceae > Ensete > Ensete glaucum. Next base: position 29,057,824 of record CM038554.1, read on the forward strand.
TTTTCATCTGCATCGACTGTCCTTTCGTCGCTTCGCATTTGTGTCAGTGCTAATGTAGATGTCAAGCGGCGTTGTTGCCAACTTCGTCGATGTCGACACAGATATAAAGCAGCATTGCTTAGCATCTACAATGACGGTCATTTCGTCGCTTGATAACTGTGTCAACATCGATGCAGATGCAGGGCTACAAAAGGATCACTCGATAATTACGTTAGCGTCAACATAGATGCATATTAGTCCTCACCTCTCGCTCTCCTCATCTATAATAATCATCTATTGTCTCTACGACACTGTCGTCCGTCACCACCAATTGGAATATTAAAATTATTTTTTATCTTTTATTCTATTAAAAAACTAACGATATTAATATAAATAAATATAGATGTTTCACTTTTGTAATTATAAGGATTCCTATATGATTTTGAAAAGTGTAAAAAATTAGAATGCTATGGTAACTAACTAATTACAAGGATAATTTTATAATTAGCGTGATGGTTGTAATAGGTGCAGTAGGTAATTAATTTTCGTTCTTGTTTGAAAAGAAGAAATAGTGGGTTTGAAAAGGTCTAAAGATTAGTAGGTGAGTTGGATAGATAGGATTTGTAGGTGGGAGTTGTCAGTGGGAGTGGGTGGGGTGGCCTCTTTCTTGAACACGTTTGAGTCAACATCTGCTGCTTATTTTTACTTATAATTTTGCATTTGTATGTTCTATTTCATCTGTCCAAACAAGTAGAACCATAAATTTATCATTATTTCATCGATAATTCCCTTGTTCATCATACAATTAGCTCAGAAAAAAAAAAAAAAGAGGAAGGGATGGAATACTGATTCAACATTCTACAAATAATTTTATTAAAAACTTCGTTGTTCTTATCATATTTAGTCTCACATTATGGTGATTGTCATATGTCTGCCACCATGAAAATTACTGATTTAATTTGGATAATGCTTGTTGATTCAATGGTCTAAGGAACTACTTTTGTTTCTAGGATTTATATGTCAACTAATCCATTTGGAAGCAACAATGTGACATTATTCTATGATGTGCATCCTTGAAGGTCCAAACCCTCCTACATTATATGACAATTATGTTTAACTACCACAATTCTATTCCAGAAAAAAAAAACAAGTAGTTTAACTACAAGGATGGAGGCAGTAGTTGACAAACACAACATCCTTGACCTTTTCCCTACATGCATGCTTTTTTTGACTTGTTCTAAGCAACAGTTGGATCCTCCTTCCATTCATAAATCTTAATCAGCAACAAACTTGTTTAGAGACCCCATAAGCTATTTTCTAATCAAAAGGTTTATAAATAATAGCGAGATTATTGTTTGATTGAGTTCTTTTTATTTACCTTTTCCCTTCCAAGATGCTTACAGTAAAACATTTGAAGTCCAAAAAAAAAAAAAAAAAAAACTACAGAGAATATTATAAAAAAAAAGACTGGGAGGTGAAGAAGGTTAAGTGATCACAATTCTGCAAATAATATAGGATATATATTGGGTCATAATTTGCAAAGGAACAGCCTGATCTAAAAAAGCATGAGAGTTCACTCAGCATTCAAATCTTGAATGAGTTTACTCAACATGGTAAATAACTCAATGCTCCTGTGTGTGCCTGTTGACCATACAAGATAGAATACAATGTCATTATGATGCAGCCAACAATCTAGTTTAAACTCACTGGATATGGCTATCATGATGACTGGAAATGGAGATATTCCAGTTTGAATGTGTCTTTTAACTTTTAACAACACTGACCCAAAGATCTAATGAAAATGGCACCATCATTAAATACTTGAACAGACTCAAGAGGAGAGAGACCATCCATTAATGAAATCTAGTGAAAGATCTGCAAGTTTTACCACCATAAAGCACTCTTCTGAGTCCCAACAATAGCCTTTAGCATGTTTGAATCATTTGACTGTAGCTTAAAAATTAGCAGGCTTCATTAACATTTTGTAAGATAGGCTAATGTTCAATGTAATCAAGACTTCTAACAAAATGAAGTACCAAGGATGATATTTTTAATAGGCTTGTCCAGATTATTTAATCAGCTCCATTGGTTCTTAATCATGCAATTCTTCAAATAGTTTCTCAGAAACAGAACATATGGGTGGTTTGTGAACCAGTAGGAATTATAGTACCCTTCCTCACTCTTACAAAAATTATGCATCATCACCAAGCACCCCCCTTACTCCATATGGCTCTCAATTATTCTTCTCAAACAACAGGAAGAGCTTTTGTATGTTGATCAGGCTTTGGCCTTCGCATAGAAGGTGAGGTAATACCAAGCTGCAAAGGCGACGCCAAGGACCAGCAGTGGAAGGAGGTACTCCGTGAAGCTGTAGGAAGGGGGTGGCTGCTCCTGCTTCGGCAGCCGGTGTCTGCCGGTTGGTTTGATGCCGGAAACATAACCCTCGACAGTGCCGACCACATAGCTCTCCATCATGCTAGTGGCAGTGGAGCTGTGACCCACATCATCAAATGCTTGGGTAGCATCTCCACTAGCTTTGGATCATTACGAAGAGTCAAAGCATATTCCACATCAAAGAAGCAAAAAGTTCAAGAACACCATGACAAAATGTTCCAATCAAATTTCTATTATATACAAATATATCGACATGGTTTCATCGATTAACAAGTTCCTTAGAATAATCGTTATACAGATTAGACTTGAATAATCAGTAACTTGTTACTAAGACATCCTTTTTTATCCATACTAAGTCAAGACTGCTGAGTGTATGTTGTTCCACTTCAGGAAAGAACAACAAGAGAAGGGGAATCAAGCATCATGTGTGGCTTCCTTGGCAGATATCCTCCCATTTTTCTTTGCTGAAGGAGGTTCTTGACATCGGGACCCTAAGGGTTCTTTTACTATATTGGACATGTGGGTGTATTACTTATCTAATTCAATCTTGAAAAGGCCAGTAGGGGGTCTATGCTGCATACTACATACATGGTAGCCAAAGTTTCATCCTGAGAAGGAAGATATGACCTTAGAATGTATCAGAAGTTGAAATTTGCTTCTCAATCCTCTTAAATTCAGAGACTTCGGAAGCATCATGACCACGTAGCCAGCGCTCGAATTGAGATAATATTTGATAAGCCGACCTCTCAGGATGCTCGGGTGCAAGGAGTAAATGGCCAATTCTTTCAAGTGGTGAGTCCGAGAACCCACCACCGATCTGTTTTGGGTTTGGGCACACTGGCCATGGCTTTTCTATAGTAATGTAGCTGGAGATCAAAGCCATACCATCGGCAGGTGAAGCGACGGGAGGCAAGGGCGAAGAATTCAAACATAGCAGCAGCTGCTCTCACCAACTTTTCAGAACATAGACAGTTTTACAGGCCATAGAGATCATGATTAAGAGGTGATTTAAGGGTCATAATAGCTCTATTCCTACACAGCTACAGTTCATTCGGATCAGGTTTACTCTGGTAATCACTGTAACATGGTAGAGGTTGCTCGATGAAGCTTCTTTTTCCTTCCAAATAAATATTTTGACTCTTGATAAATATAAAACATCAATTGTTTCTATCCAAGATCTCGGCATTTACTTCTTCATTTCCAGATCTGCAGTTCTTTCAGTTGGCAAAACCTACTCCTAATAAATAGACATGATATATCAATGGGTATCAGATTGACGAAAAAAATCAAACTGCAAGCTGCAACGACACTGCATAGCAAAGCTAAGTAGCAGGGGAAAACATGAGTCTGCTAGTAAGAGTGATGAGATCTTCTAATTAGAGTAGGAACACAAAAAAGATCAATGGAGGAAACTATAAATAAGAGGAACATTAAAGGGAAAAAGAAAAAAAAAAATGGGGATGGAGCAATAGAAGCACCTGACGCATGAAGGATAACATCCTCCCCTCCAGGATGATCCTCCAAGAAGGTGGTCACATCATAAACCTAGGTCAGAATGAAATTTAAGCACAAAAGCATGCATAACCATCAGAAACAAGAGAACCAGAAATGCTAGATCCTCCAAACCAAGCAGCCAAAAGTTGATATGAGGTGGAGAAAAAAAACAGAAGAAGTTTTGCACCTTGCCATGGATGGACAACCAGCAGTCTTTCTTAGTGGTGTGGAGTGAGATCTCAGAGGGGGAGTAGGTCTTCAAGGCCTGCATGCTAGATCTGGAAGCTCAGAAGAAAGAGGCAGGAGGCTTTGGAGAGGAGAAGAAACACTATTGACTTTGGCTTTGGAGTGGTGGTGCTGGTGGATACAAATAGATTTGAAGCCAAAAATAATTGGCAGCAGACAAGAGACAGAAAGAGAGAGAGAGAGAGAGAGGATGTCATGGTCAGGTTTGGTTCTCTTGGTTTCCTCCTTAGATATGGAAAATCTAGAGATGGATTCTCTGCAGTAATTGTTGTAAAGTTGATGATGCATCCCAATGTGTTCACTGGAGGCAGCTGACACATGTCAGCACTGGTTTATGATCTTACCATGGTTACAATGACAAGATCTTTTCTTGTAGCTGATGTCTTGCAGGCTTTGACATCTGTGTTTGTTGTCCATAGGATCGACCAAAAGCTTCTCTTGCTTTCCATTTGTGCTTCTATTTTTCTACCACCAAATAGTACTCCATTTCAAGTGATGTCTCACCCTTTACCTTTTCAACTAAGCTTAGTTTTGGTTATCAAGTCTCTTTTACTTAAGACACACTTTTGCAGCAAAGGGGAGTGTACTCCATTGCAGGTGAGATCTCATCACTTTTTTCAACCATCTTACTTATGGTTATAAAAAGTACATATTTTACTAACTAGCTTTAAAAAATAAAAAAAATGTTATGCATTTTACTATCTTCTTAATTTCTTCTTACTAAAAATGGCTACCTTTAAAAGCAAAATAAGTCAAACATAAACATCTGTTATGTGTTTTAAGATTTTTAATTTTTCTTCATATATACAGCTTAGGGGTAAAAATTTATATATATATATATATATATATACATAAAAATCTAGTTTCTCTTGGATCTTGATACAGTGATGAATATAATATGTTAAAAATACTATTTAAGTCAGTGATTCTACATCTTCTAGTAATATAGGACTGACCATAGCTATTCTCTTATACACCAATATTGAATCAAGTTAATCTCTTCTTATTTCTTTTATATACCAATATTGAATTAAGTCAATCTTGTTGGTTGGTTAAACCTTTGTATGCTTGTATATCCTTATTTCTTCTTAAAGAACTATGAAAATATTTTTTAGAATCCAAAAATTATTTGGGAGGACTTAATGATTCTAAGTTCACTGATGTCCCTTCTTAATAAAGCTTCTACTTTTATTTCTCAAGAACAATCTACTTTTATTTTAGATCATAATATTGATGATAATATTTTAATTATGTAAGAAATTATGTATTTTTTATTTGATTCTAAAGGTAAAAATCATTATGTTTTCATTAAGATTGATATTGAAAAAACTTTTGATAAAATTTCTTGGGCTTCTATTTCATTAGCTTTGTGGCTAGCTAAATTTTAAGATGCATTTGTGAATTGGATTGACAATTGTATTTACTCTCCTTATTTAATTATATTTTATTAGTTTTTTAGGAGCTAATGTGGGATTCAATTAGGTGATCGGTTGTCACCTTATCTTTTCATTTTCGTCGCTCAGTTACTTTTCCCTTAAAAAAACGAATTAACATATTTAGCCATTTTGTTTTAAGCATGCTTTTAGACTTTGTGATTTGTTTTATGATAATGGTATGGCTATTTGTTTTTAAGCTAACCATAAGTCATGTGAAAGCATCGTTTAAGTTTTTAGAACTTTGAAGAGCACTTCTAATCTTCAAAAGTTTAAAATTTTATTATTTTTCAAATCATCTATCGTAGAGGAAAAGAGCAAAGGGGGGACAAACGATCACTTCGAGAGGATCAGACCTCTTAGATCACTTCGAGGGGATCTGTCTCCTAGGGTCTTACCTTTTAACTAAAACTCATATTTATTCATTGCTTGATTCATGAAAGAGTTTACACTATTATTTATAAGGTGCTACTAAGAGCCCCTCTAAGCTTAGACTCAAGAGTCTTACTAAACTTTGACTCTTAACTAAGTGAGAGACTCTTAACCGAAAATAATAACGGACTTCATCCTAACTGAAGATAAAAATCAACTTCAACCAACTCATAACTAACTCGATTGAACTCACTCGACCAATAACTGACTCTAACTAAACAGACTAATATGACTCATCTCAAATTAATTATGAATAGATGGACTCGATTTAGCTGGGGTCATAACAGACCCGCCCTCCTCAAATCAACATTGTCCTTAAGGCTAAGCAGCATCAAACTTCAGAATTACTTTAGTCCATGATATTTGCCACACATCATAACCCTTTGAGCAATCAAATAAAGTCTCCACATGGTGTAAGCAATGAATCGATCTTCTTATGCAGTAGTCAATATAGTCTTATGAGGACCCTTTTTTATTTGATGGCTAATGGTGGTTTCATATCTTCCTTTGAGGATCGCTACTTCGAAATCTTCCTAGGGCATAAAAAGAAATCAGCAAGTAGTTGTTTTACTTTTGAGCATCTATTGTCACAAATTAGGATTAGTCTATTAGCAATCTTGTCTTCGAATTTGGCACAGCCTTTGTGATTGGACTCCACATTGTCAGTTTTTAATCCCTTATTATCTGGTTTAATCATCAGAAGTTTGTCATAGCCTTCATGATCGGACTCCTCACAGTTAGTTTTTTATTCCTCTTTAGTTGGCTTGATCAACAGAAATTGCTCTTATTTGCAATCGTCTATGTCGACCATTTTGAAGTCCTCCTTTATTGATTTTTCCTGCCTATAGAAGCTTCTGTATCGGTGAGTGTCTGTATTGATTTTTTACTTCATGCATACTGGCGAATGATATAACTGCTATCATGATGCAGGGATGGCGAGCTTTAACTTCGCACCTAATCTCAGGATTAAGCCGCTTAATAAATTTTCTCATCAATTATATCTAGGACCAATCTCGGGTTTGGTTTGACATGTGCTTAAATCTACTCTAGTACTCCGATACTATGGAACTATGACAGATTTTGACGAGCTATCCATTAATGTTCTTATACTCTGATAGTCTGAAACGAATCAAGAGTTCTCTCTTGAACTGTCCCCACGAAGAGACTCCATGATAGGTCACGTACAAATTATACCATTGGATAGCATTAACTTCGAGTTGAGTTGAAGCTATCTCTACCATGGATTCCTCCGGAGTCCTATGAAAATAAAAAAATATTTTAACAAGTGAAATCAAACTGATTGGGTCTCCATCTTCGCATATGAGAAACTCCTCCCTCTTGCGTGGTGCCTATGATCATACTTTTCATATCGATTTCCTCTGAATTCATGGAGGAATTCTTACAATCTGTCTTCTATGCGAGCCTTGAAGACTTTAAACCTTGTGTTTAGTGCATTATCCATAGCCATCACATCAATAACATCATATTTGGTGTGGCTGCAAAGGAAGTGGGCACCTGTGGGAGCGAGGGATGGCTTAAAAGGAAGATGGTGGCAGCGACAAAAGTGGATATGGAATCACAGTGGGAAGCAACATGACGGGGAAGAAAGGGGCAGTGGTAGTTGGTGGCTGCGTGGCTGTAGGAGGCAGCATCGGCAACCACAACAACGTGGGTAGCAGAGGAAGAAGAGGGCAGCAACAGGGTGATGTGGGAGAGGGTGATCTTAGTGGTAGAGGAGGGATAGGTAGCGGTGGCAAGTAGGAGCAGCAGCTACTATAGAAGGTGATGGTATAGTTGGGAGCGACTGCGACAGCAAGCGATGAGGGCTGGCAGCAACGGTGGCAGTGGCTTCTATGGGCCACAGGGAGAGATGGGGAACATAGCAGTTGGGCTGACGGTTGGCGGCTGTGGCATGCAGTGGGGAGGAGAGGAAGATGGGTACAGCTGCTGCAATTTGGCTAGGTAGCAACAACAAGATGCAGCTGCAAGATGATGGAGGCGGTTGGGCAGCACTGGAGATGAAGATAAGAGGATGTGCTACAGCCTTCGGTTATGCGACGGGGAAGAAGAAGGGGCAATGGTGATATGGCTACGTGGCTGCGTAGAAGAGGAGCAGAGGGTGACGGCAGCGGGTGTTGCGGCTGTGGTTGATGTGGGGCAAGGGAGGAAGAAGGAGGTTGGGCAGCAGTAGTGGCAGGAGAGGACGCAACAATGTCAACAGCGAGGGCTGTGATAGGGGAGATGGGGAAGAGTAGCGTGACAGAGGCAGCACGGCTAGGAGCGGCGGACAATAGACAGGTGCTGAAGAGGAGGGAAGGAGATTACAGCAGCTAGTAGTAGCGATAGGGGACAACGACAGAAGGTTGATCGACAACAGTGGCAAGATAGGGTGTGGCTATTGTTTATTTTTCTTCTCTCTTCTTCTTTTTTGTTTTTTGTTTTTTAATAATTGTTGATGATAGCTGCAACAAGGTGGCTGTGGCAATGAGGGATAAAGATGGTGGCTACAACAAGAGAAGATGACAATAGTGAGAAGCGATGACAACGATGATGTGAATGATGAACGACAGCGGAAGTACGTAGGAATGCTACTTTAGTACCAATTGATAGAACCCTAGGGTTCTATAGTAGAGGAAGACGGGAAAGCGGGGATAAACGATCACTTTGAGAGGATCAGACCTCCTAGTTCACTTCGAGGGGATCTACCTCCTCGGGTTTTGCCTTTTGGCTAAAACTCATATTTCTTCATTACCTGATTAATGAAAGAATTTACACCATTATTTATAAGGTACTACCAAGAGACTCTCTAAGCTTGAACTCAGAGTCTCACTAAACTTTACTATTTTTAATAACTTAATGCCTTTCTTTATTTTTGATTTTATCTTTTAAAACGGTCTCGTCTCATACATATATGGCGAATTAAATTAGATTATGATGATTCTTGAAACCATGATTGTGATAGTGGTGGTTTTGGTTTCGTTGCTACACGTATTGTGTTTTTGGGTTGAGATACGTTCAAAAATGAAATAACAATTATTACGAGGTAGAAGCTATCTTGGAAGGATGGCGTTTGGCTTATGAGCAAGGCCTTCGTCGAGTTCACAACGAAAAACAAATTCTACGACGATAGTTGATATATTATAAGCAAATAATCCTCTGCTCCATGATAAATTTTATTTTAAATTTTATTGGAGATATTTTATATCTAATATATATTATGGATGATTGCATGATCTCATATGCAATCATATAACTAATCGGTTGACCACTCATGCTAGAGTCAACAAACTCTGTAGTCTTCGAAGAAGGAAAAAATTTTTATCCTTCAGATTTAGATATTTTGATTCGCTCTGGGACGGATGGGTTTGCTGTTTTTAAAAAAGTCAAATCTCTCCTGCATTACCAGTTTAAAAAAAAAAAAGTCAAAAATAAAGTGTGTCACAATTGATGCATTTTGATTTGACCTGGATGTTCGGATTACTTTTTAACATTCCAAAATTGATTGTTAGATGCCTATTTCGTATTTTTTTTAGATCATTCGTTAGGCTATTTGTTAGAACTGTCAATATAAGAATTGTGAAAAGACAAGAAGGGAACACGTGAGACAGATATGTAGAGTGTGGACTACTAAGCTTGCCATGTAGTATGATCGTGTACTTTACACAGAGCTTACTTACCTTTCGACACTAAACATGATACTGTCACGGAGCATATCAGACTGCTACAACAATAACAAGCACTTCTACATTCTGAACTATGCTTGAATTGAGCATATAGGAGTACAAAATATATACACAAAAACAGCGAACAATGTCAACTCGACGACAACAAACAAGCAGAATACTACATGAAGCAGCATCAGCAGCAGCAGCAGATATCAAGATTTTTCTGTTATCTTTTTCTCGTCTCAGTCTCTGCTATTGCCCTCCTTCAATGGCAAGTTGGAACCTAAGGTGAATAAATACCCCTTCTAGCCAGGATGGGTGTTCTAGCATCACAGGCCGGTGAAACTTTACACACAAGTGATGCCCAAACTGGAGGACGATCTACCACCAGCGGACCACTACCTGCGATGCTCACACATCTGGCATGTGGTAGTAGACCTGGGGTTGGCATAGGTGCAGCGGTCGCAGGACCAGAGATTTCCGTCGTCGAAGCTGCGGCTAGGAGCACCAGATCCGGAGCTGCTCCCGGCTACTGCTTTGATCTTCCCACTTTTGGATTTGTTGCCCAAGCTCTTGGAGCTTGAACTCTTGCTGCACGTCGCCTGGTTATTGGAAGTGCCGACATCTTTCAACCCAGTCTCCAGGGCTCGAACAAGATTCTCAAAATAGTTCTTGGTCACACTGATGTAGGACAAACACATATATCAATGAAAATAATGTCAGAATCATTATAGTTAAATTATTCAACTTCTGCGACAGTAAATGCAAGCAAGAGTAAATGCTAGTATTCAGTAGATACACAGAAGAAAAGGTGGCTAGCTAGGTATCATGAATAAAATGAAACCATGATCTTTAAGGAGTCAAAAATGTTCCCTTATATGTTCGGTGCCTCCCACTTTACTCAAATAACTACCTCAATAACTCACATTGAAACTTCCATATATAGTATATCAGAGAGAGAAAACTAAAGTTCAAAATGCTATAAAGTAGAACATGAAACAAAAGTAGTTAAATGTTATGTGTTCCAGACAGCCAAGCAGTATATTGCAAGCAACCAGTGTCCTAGGCGCAGCAGAGAAAATATACATGAAACTGACCAAAGGAGAACAATCCAAGCTAAATGTACTAGTCATACTATAACTATGATTCCCAAACTGGTCTAGCACTTGAATTAGTCAGTTTCATGATAAGTTATAAAGCATAATTTCTAGCGGAGTAACCAAGAGCAAAAAATTTTATATATGTATTCAACAAGGTTAAGTGCATGCAACTTGTATAATTAAACACCGTTGAAAGTGAAGAATTCATCAAGCTTGTATGCCAAAATCAAGAAGATAAGTTTCTAATCAATATGAAAATTACCGAGAGAAATACCTCTATAGCTTAAAATTAAAGCCACAGTTAATAAGTGCTAAATGCACCACCAATACAGACTTATGCTGCATCTCTAAGTAAGAAAACTATAGTATATTAGATTGGTGGTGCATTTATCACTGTTGATATCCAGGGCTAAATGCACCACCAATCTGTTGATATAATCACAAATATCCACAAGTCAGATAAAATATTGAAGGATAAAAGGTAATTCGGTGCCAAAAAACCCTGTTGCCCAACAACAAACGACACAAACCTAACTGAAAATTGGTATCATCATCAAACCCCTTGCAAATCAACCAGAACTTGATACAGCTTCAGTGGACAGTAAACACATAAGGGATATGCTCTCTTATAATCAGAACCTATGCTTTCTTAGATTTCCCCTGCTTACTAAAACAGCGCACAGATTAAAAACACAATGGCACCACTAGACTAGATATCTCTATTTCATGGATACTAACACCTACAAAATTCCCTGGTGAACTTTATGCACAATCAATATTAGCTATTTACACTTCATAGTTATTCTCTCACCATGATGCATTCGACTTCTACTTCATAGCTAAAATTTTTATCTGTAAGAAAATGGTAGCCTCAATTCCAACTAACCCACAAGCCTAATCAGAGGCTTTTAAAACAAATAAAGAAAAGCCAAAATAACAGACTAAAAATCAGTCGAAGACAAAGAGAAGGTTCTTTTCCTATTAACCTCGCCATACTACACAAATAACCTACACGGGCAGTAGATATAAATCCTAAGAAGACCAATATTTAGGTGGAATGAACTACGGTGATGGCATCCTCACACAGACCCAAGTGCTGGGCCTCTAGATGTGGAAACATAAAAATTTTTATGGATGACTTGGTCCACCTATGTAACTTTTTTAGAACTCTTAATTCCAAATATCTTAGCAAGTAAAATGTGAGACGAAGCTACCTGGTCAGACCAGCTAACTTTGTACGGAAGTCATTAAAGTCTGCCATAGGACCTTCTGCATCAAGGTAAACTTGGAGTTCCTTTTCTGCACATTGATGAAGGCGTTCTAAACCAGACTCAGCCTCACCTGAAAAATGATTGAAGATGATTCTTAGTAATGAAAAATGATTCAAAATAATATTAATAATAAAAGGCATATATTTGACAGCTACATAAAAAGCAAGTACGAACCTTGCAAATATTCAAAGAACTGTCTCTTGGCATGTTCATGTTCTGGCAGGTAAAAACCATAGGCATATGTCCACTTCAATACTCGCCTGCACTCCACTATCTGTATAATGAAATGAAAAATATATTAGGAAAAAGAAAGTGAATCACATCCTGTCATTTAAGAGTTACATCACGTTTCTAGCATAAAGCTAACCTGTAACCAGGCTTCAATTATGAACTTGAGCTGGGATTCAGGTTGGCTTTGCGTGTCACTTAGCTTCTCAAGCTGCACAATTGAAACAAGTAACCACTGGGTGCACTTCTTATAATGTATTATAACTGATTGTTTTATATTTATTAAGGGCCATCATGGAGACGGTGGCTTTGGCATTCTTATTCAGTTGATATGTGATGTCTTTTTTAAATGTGTACTTAAATGAAAAAAGATGATCTGAGGTCAGCTATGAAGATTAGTATTGTTAGAAGTATACAAGTCAACCAATACCACAGTTGACATAAGTGCTCTAAACAGCTCCGTACCTTTTCAGTTTGCATGCTGTGTAAATCTGCAAGTGCCTTCTGCCTTGACTGCAGGTTATAAAACATAATGTCAAGTCCAATCTAGATAATTAAATTTTCTAAGGGGACAGACTATGTAACTAGCAGAGTGGACAAAAAATTATGCATAAACTAACACAAAGGGAACAAGGATTCATATTTGGTAGTCATTGCAACAAAATGTATTATGGCAAATAGGCCACAAAGTTATGCTTTATTAAGAATAAAGAGACAAAATTACTACAATCATAAGTTCAAAGAGAAATAACAAGAAGAAGAAACTGGTACCAATCGTTAGGGAGAAAAGCAAATGAGATGAACTTACAAAATGCAATTACCATGAAGAGTTGCAATGACATGCAAAAAGAGCCAAACCAGAAGATAAACAAGAATGCTATCCCATTTTTTATCTCAATAATAAGCTTCCTAAATTGGAGGTTTATATACACAATATCCAAACACTAGCAATACAACTACAATGTGATGTTTCATTAAGTCCTTGACTGCTTAAAGCAAAACCAAGATTTAAACTTCCCCAAAAGACATGGATCAAAGCAAGAAATCGTGTTGCCAGTGATCGATCATATATCAAGAATGCAGATAGTCAGAAACAAATTCTAGCAATAGTGTAAATTTTTTTCCAGGCAATAACGCCAACTCGAGTTGCTTTTAATAACTTCAAGCCTCGGACTAGTACAAGGGGATTAGTTAATCAAACTTCATCAAACTGAAAAAACAAAGGTCCATTGAAGAGAGGTTTAATGATTGACTACAAAATAAACGAGGAGGATCAGAAACATTTTGTAAGGCATGTAATCTTCTCGATTTCTTGAACTAAATCCACATTCAATGAATTCATTATGTGATACCATCAATAACAAAATATGGAATCATCTAGAGCACAGGAGAAAAAAGAGTGAACCAATTCAATCCATTGCAAAAACATTCAGCAAAGAAGGAACAATGTATCATAGCCAAGTAATCCTCTTAGTTACTGCAGTGGAATCTGAAGTAAATTTATCATATTAAGTAAATGATACATCAGAAAGTTCAGCCAGTACACAATGACATTACTGATACACTACAGAAACTTCTTATAATTGAACAATAACAAAAGACATAATATAAAAATCAGAACTTCATTTAAGAAACATATACAGTAAAACATTCTCTGAAGCTTGAAGCATGTTTCTTGCACCTTTGTCAAGTTAAATAAAGGCATATGAAGAACATCGTCACATATTAACATTATAACAGAATCAATGCCAGCAACATCTAAATGTAAGCAGGTAGAAAACCATAAATGTCATTGATGATTGCCAACCATGTTACCAGCTAGCCATTGATGACTGGTCGACGCTCAATTCACTTTCAGCCACTACCAAGTAAATAGTTTAAAATTGAACCCTTTGAAGACTACTGATTGACGAACTAGTAGCCCAACAGCTGGGCAGTGATCTAACTATTGGTATGATCATCATCGGTTTGCCAAAAATTATCTTACAAATGATATGCTGGTTTCCTGAACATCAACAAGCAGACAGCCCAAAATGATTAAAATGCAATGTTTTTTTTATCATTTGAATGGTAAGCTAATGTCATGTTTCATGTGCCACTTTCAGGATGTGGCTTTCTAGATTCAGCCACTTATAGGCAAAATAGTCCCAAAATCAAAGTATAAATAATCATGGTATCATAGATTATAGATTCCTTGGACAAAGAAAACAAATTTAAACTATGGCTGGGAAGGAAGAAAGAACTAAATTTACATACTGATTGATTCGTAGCCCATCGTTCATAATAATGTGTGTATCTCTCAAGAGAATTTTTAGCCATTTCTCTCCTCCTTTCAGATTCATCATACTGCAAGTATTTATAAATTGACGAGGATGCATGTGTGAGAATTGAGAATTCATAGAGTTCAATTCTAATCATTCTGTAGAATGAGAAAATTGCTAATCATACCGCTCCTTCCTGTTTTGCAGCTTCGTAGCGATTACAAGCATAGAAACCACCAGTCCTCTCACCATGTTCTGACCATGGTCCCAGACATAACCTACAGCAATCAAGGAACATATAAGCTGCAGAATTCACAAAAGAAGCCTCTAAAGAAGTACTTATAAAGTGAAGTCCTATTACCAGCAAAATTCAAATTTACAAGGAGGTGTGCATGTTATATGCATGCATCCCTGGTTTTTCTCAATTGGACGTTTGCACTTTGGACAAGGCTTCGAGTTTGCTAAAATCCTGATATATTATCGATGAATATGATTAGCACATAAAAATGCAATAATTAGAATGTCGTCGCTTTTATGTAATAGAATCACAAAGCCATTGGGATATGATAACTGGAATAAAGTATATGGATAAGGTCAAAGATTAAAATGAGAGACCAGATGGGGTTCATAAACAACAGAGATGTAAACACATGTTCACTGAAAAGTTAAAACATAAACCAAAACAAGACTTTTCACAAGCCAACACTTCTTAGTTAATTGCCAGTGTCATTTAATGTAATCATTGATAACCATCTTTTTCATCTATATGAAGTAATTAACAGTAAGCAGTATGTCAATATTGAAAATAGAATAAAAGATTAAAGGAGACAACACATACAAACAGTTTGTATTCACACACACATTACACAAAACCAGGAGAAAATGGAAGGAAAGGTACTCCTTTCTTTCCATTTTCAAAAGAATAGAGAAGATAACCCACCAGTTGGACCCTTTACAATTTATTAAAGATCATTATCAGGTTTTAGAACTTTCAAAGAGGTGAAGACATGACAGTTCCCACAATGTCATAACAATACCTGTTTTGAAAACTGAACTTGTAGAAGTAAAGCAAGTCAAAAGGTCTATAATATAAATGCAAGCTTCAGCATTAGGGATGAACTAACATCAGTATTCTGAAGCTAAAAAGTTGCAGAACTACAGCTATTGAAGAAGAATCAAATGAAACCAAACAGGACATAGAACTTTCCTCAATAAAATGGGTATGCAAAGAAGCATAATATTAAAAAGGCTTAATTATTCAGATTATCATAGTTGCCAGAAGCTTAAATGCAATGCTCTACATATTTTCCTACTGCACGTCTCTTCTCCAGCTCTATTTTACTCCCATTCCTTCAGGGACAAGGAACAACTACTGCCTTTCTTTTTTTAGCAGATTGCTCAGATTAGGGAGGAGATGATACAAAACCATAATTCATCACATATCACTTCAAATAGCTGGTACTTTCTGAGAGGTGTTTCTCTCAGTGGAACTTGATTTAACTAAATTCTGTATGCTTGGCTTGGAGTTAACTCAGTCAGTTGGAAACAGTTCATACACTGTTAAGTAAGATAGGTCCAAGAATGCTGCATCAATTGGATCTTGTCAATTGAAATGGGTTGTACCAAAATAAACCAAGTTCCATTGGACTGATGAAACATACCAAGGACATTAAGCAGCTTCTCTGATATCCAGATCTTAACCTCCATGCCACCTGCCAAAGTCAGAAAGGTGCTTTGTGGAAGTGTAAAATTGCAGCCTCTCTGAATCAAGGTTAATTTCTAAAAATATCCTACAGTTGTTTCTAGTGGAACTGCAATTCAGGCCTCCAAGTAACTCTGAGTGGAAGCACCCTAAGGTGCACTATGATCTCTTAAAGCATATACTTCATGCTTTAAAAAATAAGTTGTCTTTTACTGTCAAAGTGCCCCCTTCGAGAGAGGAATCTGCAATCCTTTAAGCTATAATAATGACTAAATAACAAGGATAGGATGTTCAAGGTAGCGCTTGCAAATAAAGTTGAGCATAAATAGGACAAATAAAGGCTTTCAACATGCCTGTCTTTTGTTGCAAGAACACCCTGCTATGTGGTTGGGCACATGACCAACACAGCATGACACCAGCTGACCAGGTGCAGTATGCACTTAATACATGATAATACAATGATACAACGGTCATGCAGCAAAGCAAAGAATATCTGTTACCATATAGTTAACTACAGGAATTTAAATATAATGAAGGAATCAACTTTGCAAGAAGTATCATCAAATGAGACAAAAAATTAGAGTCGAAGAGAGTGAAATGTATGACTGAACATCACACAAGTATCATAACTGATATTGTAGGAACAGTAGTGAAGGCAACAGATAAAAAGGACATTCATATATTATATACAGTACCAATTCATATTTTCAGATTCAGCACTGTTCTTCAAAATCCACTTTGCTACTGTGGCACAGTCAACTGGCCGATGAGCTTCCTCAGCACACTGCAATTTTTATTTTAACAGCTCCAAATAAGGATAGATGTAAGCATACTTCTAATAACATTTATAATGTGTTGCCCAAGGCATACTTACATTCCAGCAAAAGCTATATGAGCAGCTGCAGCAAACATCATAACTTCCACTGCCAATAACAAACTCTACAGCAAACTCACAACCAGGGGCAGGACACCATTTTATCTATAAAACGAATTAAAGAATCAAAAAAATTGTGAAGAAAATGAGAGAGCGCAAATGAGAGAAGTGTAGCCAGAAACTTCATCGAGGATTTCACAAGACAACAACAGGACATTTTCAAACCAAGAATTAACCAAGGTTTGTTGTACCACCCAAGTAGGTACAGTATGAGCAGTATATACCAGTTCAACTCGCCACCAAGACATGGCTTGCCCGAGTCCCTATCGGCATGCCCGGCATATCATGTATTGGTACACCGGTATATCCCGGTATGTCCCATACCAACAAATCTCCGAGATGGGTCTAGTACTGGAAATGGTGAACCCGAGAATTAACAATACAGAAAAACTGAAGTGCATTGACAACAGCCTTTGCATGGGACCACCCTGTCCTTTTGCAACTCATAATCACATTAAAGTACAACTTCTATTGATTTTAGAAAAAAAAGGTCATCATAGATGCCATTATCAAATTTCAGTAACAAGACATGAGCTGGACACAAGAAAGAAAGAAATTAAATAAAACTAGGATAAAACGTATAAATCTCGGACATATGGATTCAGCAACCTGTTTGATATAATACTGGTATACCAGATGGTAATACCAACATGAACCACCTACAAAAATAATTTAAAATTAAATACCAACCAGTATTGATCCTTGGTTGCACTAGTAAATTTTAATTATCAATACATATTGGTTTGACTTGGACCAGTATTTGAAACCCTGATTTACCTTTCTGTTATCTTCAACGTAAGATCTAAGAAGATATCGTGAATACTTCTCTTTATCTTCGCCAGTAGTCAAGACATCAATCATGTTTTGACCAACAGCAGCACCACAAGAAGGATCAGGGCATCGCAACATTAAGCACCCAGGGCCATCACTTATAGATGTACTAATGTAACCTGCAAGTTGGAAGTGTAAGATCAACCATCAAACAAGAACCCGAAATAAAATACCTCAGCTTCAAATAGAATCTAAAGAATATTCTGTCAAGTTTTCTAGAACAAAGGCAGAGCACAAAGATGCAGTTCTTAAAAAATATATTTTTGAAATATCTTCAAACAATTCATGAAGCATATAGAAGGCCTGATAGAATTTAGGCTTAACATGTTACTGCAAATGAATTACACAAGATGCAGGCTTCAAAAAGTCTTGAATCTAATTCCCTATGAACATGATACTAACATCATAAAATCACACCTTTTGATCATTGGCCCCAGGTAACTTCATACTTGATATCAAATGATATATTCCTATGAACAAGAGCAAAAAAATGTACATGGTGATATCAACTGGCATTACTGCAAAATAGTTCATATTAGCATTCAAATTGAACCAAAATGCCTCCTTATCTTAAAGAACAGGTGCAAACACATATTTTATAACTGCAAAGTGAAGAAAATCAGACCTAACTAACACCACAAACATCAGTTATAAAGCTACGATAACAACTAAAATCAAAATAACAGACCTCTCCAGCAAGCCCCACAAAAAGGATGACCACATGAAGCAGAACTCATCCTGCCACAGGGATAGTTTTCAAAACAAATCCCACAAGTCAGCTGCCACAAGCAAAGTCAGTCCATAAGGGGGAAATGATTGAAAATATAAAAAACAATTCCATCTCAGTGTCTAAATATCCAGAAAGGGATAACTAATACTATACTAACTTCTCTAGCATTCGACATCTCAACTGTCCTCTCCAACAAACCAACAGCCTTCCGAACATGCTCTTCATCTGCAAACCACTCATCATGCACCCTACTAATACTCCTGCAGAATCGAAATAAACATAAAATCCATATCATCACAACAATAATAAACAAAAAGAAGTAAGTGATAGAGGAAGATGTTTAGCATAGAAATGCTGAACTACTAGTTCAGCAGTAGGTTTTTTGCTGCTGCAATTATCAAAGAGAAAAGGAAACTTTATCCTCATTTGCAATGTAAAGAACAGAAACCAGAATGAGGCATTTCAAACGATGCAAGAATGTTGCTTTCTAAAATCATTTTCATAATATTTTTATATAGGTCTTCTAAATATTTGCTTCTCCAGAACAGGGGAAAATTCTTTAGATCTCAATGTTCTTATTCAATATGCAAACTCACAAGGAATTTCATATCGCCTGGGATTACTGATGACACAATTAATCATAATATATACTTGATAAAGAGTAAGCTAGAACCTATATCCCTACATTTTGTCCTTGAATAAATTACCCAACATTTGCAATAGAAACTTCAAAATACAACCATCTTTTGAAAGGTGAACATATGAAGTTAATCAGTTTCTCTGGTTCTACTAAAAACCTTGCAGTCTGTTTTCACCGTCTCTCCAAAAAGACGGGAGAGTTTAAGACATATGGCATGTGCTGACTGTGTTACTTTTGACTTAAGGTCATCATCAGTTAATTAACTAAATACGATTGACTCAGATTAAATATCAGTAAGAGACAATAAAGGGTGGAGCAAGAACATATTATTTTATAGTTCCCAACTTCATATTCTATAAACATCTGTAATAAATCAATGAGCTAATAAGAGCCCATCTAATATTCTATTGCAACTTTGGTGGTTAAAAGAAGTGGTACTCTATTTTGTATTGTACTCTAAAATAGTGAAAGCTAAAAATAAGTGAGCTATGTATGCAAATATTTAGGAGAAGATCCACACAGAAATTTCCAATTTACATAACACTCTTACCAGTTATAATGACGAAGAAGAATGCATGCTGCATATCTTGGTATTGAAAGTACAGTAGATACTCTATTAATATTTTCATCCTGATGCTGCCGAATATCAGCCTCACTCAAAATAGTATAGTTTTGCTGCAAACAGAAAAGCACTGAACAACATTAGATGAACATAATAATGTACCATTTACCAGAATTTATTCTCGATATACAAAAGGACCTATTTCAAAACTTCCAACTATTACTTAGAAGCATTTATTTCATTAAACATTACCAAAAGCAAATAACAGTTTTCTGAAAGCAATTTATGCAGCCATATATGAATATACCTCATATGACTACCTTGCATAAACCCAATATGACCTTAGTATGCAATATTCATGTACATGCACAAAAAAGGGGCTGCAAAGTCTAAGATACACAGTCACATGACTGCACATAAGGCCTATGCGACCGTACTATGTAGTGTTACCATATATGTAATATATGCAGCTATATAAATTCGACTAAAGCTTACCTCTGTGGCTAAATAAGGTGTATGCATTAAATCAGTCATATATGTTATGTGGTTCTCCTTATTTATCATAAATATTTTACCACTATAATTAAATATTCCAATACATGCTCAATGATGATATAACTTTAACTAATTAAACCTTTATTCGTGCTGTATAGTTTATAAGCCATCAATTTTTTTATTTGACCATAGCATACATTCATCTGTAAATAATTTTAATGCAGATTATATATTTCTTTGTTTGTACTTGTAGAAATAACAAAAGCAGTCCCTGCTGCAAATGCATACTTTACAAGAAATATCGAATTCCTGCAAACAATGGCAACTTTATAACATTGGCAAATAATTCCATGCCAAGTGGAAACATCATAAATGTCAAACCAACTTAGAGCATTCTAAATTCTACACTATATACTACAATTTCATATAAAATTGAAGTGCTTGAAAATGTAGTTGTAGCACTATCTATTGCTAAAAAAAAACCACTGCACAGAAATTGTCGAGAAATTAATTACTTCCTACCTATTGTTTGTGGTGCCGACTGCTAAATACAGAAAAATAATACTGCTTATAAGATATCTTGGACTTCAAAATGTTTCCTTAATTAAGAATTTATTTTTGGCAGCAAAGTCTTGTGATTCAGGTCAATTTAATTCAACGAAAAAAAAGATCAATCAAACATAATAGGAGAAAAAAAGCATGATTCTAAGTTTATTGCACACTTTGGCCAATACTGCTACGTGCAGTAAAAGTTCATTTATATGAACTAGTGGTATGATACCAGAGCTATTGCCTCCATTGGACTGACTATGGTACTAAGTGATTCCAAGCAATCGATACAATAGACTCCTCATATGATATAGAACAATCATGCTAATGCACTGAAACACCACCACCTACAGAATTAACAAACTGTATAAGAACACCAGGGTTTTCTAATTAAACCTCAAAATGATAGAAATACCACAAAGCTGCATACGATAATTGCAATGGCAACAGGGGAATATAGTGAGCTAAGGCCATAGGTACATGGGATGTGTTTAATTGGTTCCTTATCTCGAAATGTTGTGTTAAATCACTTAGATTGCTTGATAAATTTAGTAAAATATCTTGCGTATACAAGCAAAAAATTAGGTCAGAAACAATGGCCAACTTTTTATGAATGGAATACACAATAGGAATTCTGGATTAACAAAGCACGGACACATCAACATGTTTGCAGACACCTAGGCCAGATATTTGATAGTAAGTAACTTTGGCATTTGACATGAAATTTGATAGTAAATAACTTTGCATGACATGAGGAACATAAACAGTATGGCAAAGACAACCAAAATATAACAAATAGTATTCCAGAAAAATAGAATCACATATTAATTGTCCTTAGTATTCTCACCCAACATCTAACAGCCATCTTCTCCATGTCCAGCACGTGAACTTAATGAAGCGGATGAACTTTTAAAACAAAGATGGACACAATTCCACAACATCATTGTAGTTTGTATTCACCTGGTAAATCGTTATCTACAATAACGCGCAAGAAACATAAAGACAGTAGCTACAAGAGGTGAAACTTCATGTACTCAATCCGAAAAAAATGAATCTTTCAACGAACGAAGTGCCATTATCATCTCCTATATAGTTCTTTCGACACCAAATGAACAATCTCGTACCACATAAATCTAACCAATTTCTAGGCCAAGCCAAGAACTACGTTATAAGCCCAGAGAGAATCGTGCTACCAATCGTGCCACCAATCCGATTACAATCTACAATGATTTGGCTTTACAAGCAGCTAATTTGGCTCCTACACGCATCAAATTAGGTTCAAGGATCTCTAGCACCGCCACCAAAAACAAGAAAGCGCAAGCATTAGAAAGGGAAGGAAAGTAAAAAAAAGACAAAAGAATAGGGATCTTTCTCCCATCCCCTCACCTGCTGGCGATGGGAGGTGACGTCCTCGGAATCATCCGAGTAGTTATCGCCAAAATTATAGTCGTCGTCCTCGCTGCCCATCCCCGTCTCCCCGGTGTAGAAATCGTCCTCCACCGACTGCACGTCGTTCGCGTCGTGCATGTCCTCCTCCGAACCCATCCCCTCCGCCGGGAGCCAAACTCAGCGCCCTCGGAAACCCTAAAAAACCCGCGTGGGTAGGCGATCGTGAGGGAAATCGGTGGGATCAGCGGGCCAAATCGATTAGAGAAAGAGGGGGAATGGGATCGGAATCGAGGGGCGGAGAAGAGGGGAGATTGTACCGCGATAGCGAGAGGGGAAAGGGCGATTGGGATCTCGTTAATGGATTTGCCACTCTTCAGACAGAGGCATCTCTTCGCCCTTTTATAGGTGAGGAGAAATAGAGCGATGCAGGGGAAAGAGATGGATCATATAATTACCATGAGACCAAAATTATGATGATTAAGGGAGAAAATTATTGGAAATTTTATTCAATAAAGCCTCTCATGATTTATTTTAGTTTTTTATTTAAAAGACTTCTTCATCATCCTTTTTTTTTCATTGATTTAATAAAAAATATCTTTTCACTTTTTATCGATCATCTCCATCATTATAGGGGTGGAGACAATAATCGATAGAAAAAAATATATCGTAAATAAGATATTACGAATAAGAGAGAAAGAGATAGACAACAGCAAAGGATGAACAATAAGAGAAACTATGTTAATAATAAATTATTTTTAAAATTCTGATAAAATTAGAAACTATGTTACTAATGGTAATTTGACAAGAGTTTGATTAAGTTTGGTTGAAGTGGAACTTTTTACTCTCGAAATGAACAAAATACATTCATTTAATGAACCTAATCAGAAATTTTTAATTTTGATAATTAATTATCCTTAAATCTTCTAAAAAGGAAAAAAGAATTAATATATAATGTTAGAAGATGTCATAGTCGAATGATGAAAGTCTGAGATGATTTACTTTCGTTCATTCAATTTATCCAATTAAATATTTTAAAACCAAACGTACTTTCGTGAATTTATCTAAAATATTTTAAACTTATACATCCACACCAAAAGGTTATTATGATGTTCATTCATATTCTTTTATTTTAGAAATTTTTTAAAATATTTAGAATTTGAATCTTGGAAATATATTTGGAGAAGGAAAAGAGATGGAACAAGAGAAAGGAGAGAAGAAAAATGGTGGAGATGAGTGAGAAGTAGGAGGAGGAAAGAACTCATTTGTGTATTCTAACTGGATTCCAGTATCATTCAGATTAAAGATTAAAGGCATTTTAGTTCAAATTAAAAAGCACTATAGTAAATAGTTAATAGTCCGAACATTTTCTGGAAATTATCCAAAATTATTCTTCTTCCATAATCAAATTTGGATATATAAATAAATATATATATATATATACATACGTGTATATATATATGTATATATATATAGACATATATACATATATATATATATACATATATATGTATATAGGTACATATACATACATATATGTACATATATATACATATATTCTAAATATATATTTATTTTTTCCTAAATTTAATTTTTTTTCCTAAATATAGACAAAGTTAACTCTCCATCAGTTTTTTGAGTCTTGAACTCTTATCCCTCAATAATTTATAATAATAGAACTTGATGTTTCAGACATTTAAGATCTAGGATGAACTTAACCCGATTCAAATTCTTAATGATAATATTTATAATCTTATCACAAAATTGAAGTCTAAAGATTCATTTTTATTTCTTTGAGCGATCCAATTATTATTTGTAAACTTTCAAAGGATAATTATGTACAGCAATGGTTCAACCCAATTATATTTTGATTTTAGTGGCTCTCCTCGGAAGACAAGAAATGCTAAGATAGAAATATGTCATTTGTGAAGTAAAAAAAAAAAAGAATTCTTTAAAATTAATGTTTAATTATTTACAAATAATTTTATTTTTTCCTTGAATATAGACAATGTTAAGTCTTAGATCAATTTTTCGGGTCTTGAACTCTTATCACTCAATAATTTCTAACAATAGAACTTGATGTTTCAAACATTTAAGATTGGGGAGGAACTTAACCCAATTCAAATTCTTAATGAGAAGATTAAATTTTTCTCACAAAATTGAATTTTCAAGATTTTTTTTTTCCTTTGAGCGATCCAATTACTATTTGAATGCGATATCTTCTGATACCGAGTAACTTTAATCTCATTGATCAAAATTTCATGAAACAAAAAACTATTTTTCCATAAATATTAGGGAAGCAAATCTTTCTATTATATATAGTAATTAAAAAAACTTTTTATGAGCTTTTTCTGATGTACTTTTTTTCTCAGATTGGATGTGTATTTGGATTTATAATCCATAAAAAAGATAGGCTGCCAAATTGAAAAGTATTAAAATGAGATTCATGCGTGATGTGAATGAGATATGATTTCTTAAACACCATGCTATTGATATTTAAGATACGTCGAATCATATATCATCCTATCAATATTTCGTCTAGGAATGATAACTGATCTCCATATTCATGAAATTTTCTTATCTTTTTTATTTTCTTAAAATCACACTATGTTAGAATATATAGTTCTTTATAATTGGATATCATATATAATACAATTAATTAGATTTTAATGACAAATATTAGTCAATAAAAAAATCTATATTATAATAGGATCCTTGCGAGATCCTCTTGATGTGAGGAACTCTCCTAATAACTTATGTTAGACCCTCTATAAATAGACAATACCTCATAGGGATCTAAATAAGGATGTAATTGAGATATTACAATTTTTATCTCAACCTCCTTAGACTATCAATAACAATGATCCTATGAAAAGATAGGAAGAGAGAAGGAGAATCTAGTTCTCCTTGCATATTAACGTCATTATGATATTCATATCCGGAGAATGGTGTCTTTGCAGATCAAATAGAGATCTTTTCGGAGGACATCGAAAGATACATATCATGAATATGATTTAATATTATTTGATTTCAATCATCGCATGAAACTTATAGCATGTTACATATTTTATGCTTATAATTAATATCAGAGCCTAGGTTCTTGAGATCAAATATGTTAGATTTATTATTTTAAGATGCTTTAATGATCCATATATTTTTGTAATCTAACTTCCTATATACTCCGTTTTGTTGCTTGCTTATCGGCGATGTTAGATTTTTTGTAACATGATTTTTGATGATTGTGAAGCAATGATGGTCATTGTGTAGCAATCTCTGCTAAAGGCAATCGTAGCAACTTCACTATGTATGATTCGGGGCATCTGCACTGGAGAATGCATGGGCTCTGTAATAATAGAGGGTAGCTGCAGTGGCCTAGGCCGAGCGCTAGTCTAGTCACGCAGCCAATAGTCGCATGCTAGCAATCATATGCACAAGCGAAAATTGCATTCTAGCGATTGTGCACACAAGCGACAGTCATGTCCAAGCGACAGCCACATGTGGGCAGAAGTCGCATCCAAGCGACGATTGCACAGGCTGTAGGCAAAGGCCATGTAGGCAACATCGCACAGGCTACGAGCAAAGGCCATGCAGGCAACATCGCACAAGTGACGGTGGCATCGATAGAAGCAAAAGATTAGTGTTTCTTAATAAAATTATGATTTTAACTTTTTGTATTATATTAATACCTTTGTTACTTTGACAGTTATGCATTTTATAAATCTAGAAATTATATTTTATGTCCTATCATAAAATTAGTATTTTACCCTTATGAAAATATTTTTTTATATTCTCAATTATAAAATTGATCAATATAATTTAATTGAATTTGATCATGACTATATTTTGACTATTTATTGATTGAATTTAGTTTAGATCAAATTTAGAAAGGACTATATTTTAATCAATTTTTTATTTTGCTCGACTTATTTAATTGGGCTCATATTTACCCCAATTAAATAAAATTGATTGGTTTAATTAATATTTAATGTAAAAATATAAATTACTATTTTTTATAGTTTTGTCCTATTTATTGATTATATATGGTAAATAAAATGTAATTATTATTCTTAGATATTTATTTAATTATTCACATATATATGTTTGAAATTATGAAATAATATGTAACTTTGGCATGATTTGTGTATTATCATAATTATAATTAAATTAGCATATGAGGTTTTTTTGTTATTCTATTATTGAATTGTATAAACATAAATTTAAAATAAAAAAAACTTAATGAATACTATTTATAATTTATCTTCTTATGTTTTATTTAATCAGTAGCTACCAAAGTGATATAGGATGATAGATTTATGGGGTATAAATTATAATAAAGATCTTATCATTTATAGGATAATTGGAGTTATATTTTATATCATTGTATTAGTCTTATAGTAACCAAAGTGGCCTATATCAATAACTTATAAAAATACATTAAGGAGTTAGTCCTAAATGATATTAAAGAAATAATATTCACAACGACACACATAATTAGGATATTTAGATAATCTCAAAGAATAATCTACTTAAAATAATTATGTGATGAGATAAGATGATAATATTTTGAATGTCATTACAGTTTAAGATTATATATCCAAAGGTAAACAATATTATTCTATAAGAATGGTATCAGTCCTCTATCTTGAGTGAACATTAGATAATATTTCATCCAAAGATAAAATATGGATGATATCAATAGTTTATCATATTTTGAAAACTCAAAATATTAATATTATTTTATATTTTATAGTGGTATTTCTATCTAGATATTCTTATGTTTCAAGTGTCCATGTATTCTTTAAATCAAATTATTTAGAATGGTTAAAGCATGTACAATTCACACGCGACTGGACATATTAAATCATGATTTAATAGTGCTTATTAAAAAATCCACGGAATTGATTGATAAAAGTATTGTAAAATAAGTTAATGAAATTAAGGGTTAGGAAATATACGATAGACTTAGTTTGATGTTCATAAGAATAATGATTATAAATAACATAAAGACTTCATTACCAATTGTAACTAGCACATAAAATTATTTAAAGATTATTGAAGACATATTTAAATCTATTGATAACTCATTGGGTGGAAAATTAATAAAAGAACTGACTATGACTTAATATGATGACACTCGAGAAACTCAAAATCACACTCTTAATATGACTGATAAAGCTATAAAACTTAAAGCATTAAACATGAATGTTGATGAGCCTTTCCTCGCACAATTCATTCGTAATTATATATCAATATTTCACCCAAAGATAAAATATGGATGATATTAATAGTTTATTATATTTTAAAAACATAAAGTATTAATATTATTTTATATTTTATAGTGGTACTTCCCACCAGACATTCTAATGTTTCAAATGTCAATGTATTCTCTAGATCAAATTATTCAGAATGATTAGAGCATATGCAATTTATATTGGATGTATTAGATCTTGATTGACCGGTGTTTATTAAAAAAATCAATGTAATTGATTGATAAAAGTAATGTAGAATAAGTTAACGTAATTAAAGCTTTGGAAAGATATGATATACTTAGTTTAATGTTCTTAAGAATAACAATTATAAATAACATAAATATTTTATTATCGATTACAACTAGCGTATCAAAATATTTAAAGGTTATTGAAGATAGATTTAAATTTATTGATAATTCATTGGTTGGTAAATTAATGAAATAACTGACTATGACTTAATATGATGACACTCGAGGAATTTAAGATCACACCCTCAATATGGGTGATAAAATTGTAAAGCTCAAAGCATTATGCATGAATGTTGATGAGTCTCTTTCCTCGTGTAATTCATTCTTAATTCTTTTACTTCTCAGTTTGATCTATTCAATCTTTACTATAATATAAATAAATATAAGTGAGACTTGAATGAGTTAACTAGAATATATTTTTAGGAATAATTAATATTAAAGCTGAAAAGTTCAAGAAGCTGATAACAAGAAAAGATAATTAAAACACCATTTATTAAAAAAATTATCGTGTGTTAAACAAACTAATAAATAAAAGCTATTTCAATAAAATAATTCTTTTGTGGCAGAAAAATATATAAAATAAAGATTGAATTAAACACAAGACTTGGCTAAAAAAGAAAAGTATAAACTTTATCTCTTTTTTTTTTTTGTATGTTTCAGATCAAATATTATAAAATTTCTTTCTAATACTTGATGGATTGATTCTGATGTTATTAATAATATATAGAGATTTCTTTCAATTCAAAAATCAAAAGAGTATGAAATATTTATCATTATAAGAAATTATCTCATAGCAAAAACAATATCAATGGGGACTAGATGGAAAATTTTTTGAGATAATATTGAAAGGTACTCATTGTGAATTTGATATAATATTATTGATATGAAAATTTTTCATATAACTTATAACGTACTATATACTTTATACTTGCAAACCTAAGGGTCATTTGATTGATAGTGAAATAACGGTATAAGGTTATCTTAATCCAGCAAATTTGGATAACACGTTCCTTTAATTTGATCACCAATCAGCTAATAATTTTAATTATTTGAGTGGAAATCCAAAGTAACCGAGTATTGTCGTAGTGCATACACCTATAAGTCTTTCAAGGCAGCTATATACGAAACCTCAAATTTGGATCCGTTAAATTATCGGGTCGGATGTGAATCGAAGAACCAAGCTCGTACTGCTTATTTTAAGATGCTCGGAGCAGTCGGTGTTGCATCCGATCACGGCAGCAGAATTTTCCGCCAACACGTGCGGCACCTGGGGGATCCGCTCCAAGGCTGAACTGCGGACACGCCGATTGACGTACGGTTCTGGTCCACCGACGACACGTGGAGTGGGACCTCCACGTCCCTCGTGTGATGTACTGCACGGTGTACCCGCGACCGAGGGTGGATTAACTGGGAGCGGCGGAGAGCCAGCCACGTGTGTTTTGTCGCCCTCCAACTGCTGTCGGCACCACGTGGCAGCTCATGATTCGGAAGCATCTCCCCCATGCATATATATATATAGAGATCAGTGTCGGATGTATCGAAAAAAATATACTTAAGATAAAGCTGAAATATAATATTTAAATAATTAAAAGGTTAAACGATAAGTGTATTTATTATAAATGATAATAAATAAAATGAAGCATAAAAGTTTACACATCAAGTATGGAGCAACAAAGGAGGGCGCCCATTTAATTCTGCTGCATCAGTCTTCATCAAATCCATTTGTTTGGCCGAAAGAGACGGACGTCTTTTTTATGGCCTCGCAGTCTGTGAAGCTTCTCGTGCATGCAAAGAAGATGAGGGAGGATATGGCTGCCGAGTTGGAGTTGCATCACCGGAGCATATTTCCCTGTGATGAGGATTTGTGCTGCAATGGGTTGCGAGTTAAGTGCCACAGAAAGCCATACAGAACATATTCCAATTTTAACTTAAGCTGCTCGTTGGGTTGTCTTTGTTAACTCTCCTCTCCAGTCTTCTATTATTATTTTTACTAGACCAGCAATCTGGACTTGATGGCATATGGCTTTTTTTTTTGTTTTGTTTTCTCAGAGAAGAGTTTTGTTTGCTTTGAAGTTGTTTTTAACTAAATAATGATGCTCTACATATAAGCAAACAAGAATTAGTAGTTTACTCCATATAGGATTAGAATACGAGGGTTTTAGGTAATGAGGACTACCGTTACTGTATTATACTGAGTGGCATCCATATTGACATTTTTTTTTTTTGGGGGGGTTGATTAGTATATCTTCTTTCGTGATTAAAGTAAGATTATAAATCTCATTTTTTCTTCACCAATATATATTTTTAGGAATAGATTTCTTTTATTGTCATGCATCCCAGCATCCATGCCATGCCACGACATCGCCATGCACCCCACCGTAAGCTCATATAAATTTTGTACGCCCCAGCAGTGGCGTTGCTCTGAGAGAGAGAGAGAGAGAGAGAGAGAGAGAGAGAGGCATGGGGAGCTACTGCTGTGAAGCAGAGTGTCCTGTCTCGAGCCATGACCCTAAGCGCAAGAGAGCCAATAAGAAGAAGAAGAAGAAGAAGGGGCAGCGGAGAGCTCAAGGGACGGAGGAGATGGCGGAGAACGGGAGGGATGGGGAGGCGGCTTGGCTGCGAAGGAGTGGACCGGGCGGTGGCGGGGCCGTGATGTTGGAGGGATACGTGGAGGCGGCGGGGGGGTTGGATCTGGAATCCGACGTAGGAGGAGATGGAGTGGGGCGGACGAGGAGCTTGACGGACGACGACTTGGTGGAGCTTAAAGGGTGCCTGGACTTGGGGTTCGGATTTAGCTACGATGAGATTCCGGAGCTATGCCACACGCTGCCGGCTCTGGAGCTTTGTTACTCCATGAGTCGGTCGTTGGAGGTCGATGGCAACGATGCAGCAGCGGAGCCCTGTGCTGCCGCGGTCGCTTCCCTTCCCGTTTCAAACTGGAAGATCTCCAGTCCCGGTAAGACGAGATTTCTTTTTCTCTTTCCAATTCAAAGTTGCCTCTTTTTTGAACGATCTTTGCTGTTTTGTTTGAGATTCTGCTTAAAGAAATCATTTTGACCATATATAAAATTGGAGTGATACATGAGGGGATCCTTGTTTGGAAGAACGACAAGCGAAGACACCAGTTTTTGCCAAACAATGACTT
Source organism: Ensete glaucum (assembly GCA_021527575.1). Lineage (NCBI taxonomy): Eukaryota > Viridiplantae > Streptophyta > Magnoliopsida > Zingiberales > Musaceae > Ensete > Ensete glaucum. Next base: position 29,088,798 of record CM038554.1, read on the forward strand.
CGTGCTGTCTACTATTGCAGGAATTCCTTTTCGTTGTGAACAATAAATGGAACATTTTACTTTCAATTCACAAAATATTGATTAACTTTGTTGAAAGAGGGACTGATTTGGTGAGATATCCTTTCCACAAACGAGAGATTCATTCTTCTTTTCCAGAAATTGCTTACTTTTGTTCAAAAAAGGATAGGAATGATAGGGAGCATACGGGGCTTTGGTTTTTTAGAGAAGTATAAGGATTTAGACACCCCTAAAGGGAGAGGGTGAGTTTTAATGGAAGCAGTTTCCTCTTGATGGAGTCGAATAGTGCAACAATGAACTTTTCTTGAGAAATCGCAGATAAAATGTGAAATCAAACCACTGAAATTTCTCTATCTGTGGATGCTGTGTGTGTTCTCTTCAGGTTTTTGGTTCATTTTAGATATTTTTCGGCAACTACTGCATATCCAAATGTAATATATTTCTCTTTTCCTTTCTGGAGAACCTTTGACATGTAAACTTTTTCCTGAACATTTTTTTATATCCTTTGCTCTTATCATCTTGTTTTTGTTTTATTCTATTTCTTGTATTTTCTTGTTCTTTTTATATCTAATAAATTCTTCTCTTGGTTCTTGTCGCTAGCCTTCTTCTCCTCAATCATAAAAGAAAAGGAAAAAAAAAATCATTCTTTAGTCGTATAGCCTTTATCATTTACTTGATTTTCTATAGTCGACTACCACCTACTTTTAGATATAGAAGCTAATTTTAAGGTGTGGTATATTGGTACAAAAAATTCAATTAGTTTGATCGATATGCACGATACATATGTTGGGAGTTAAATCTGGCACAGGTATAATTCCATTTAATTTCAATATAGTGTTATTAAGTTAGTTAGTTTGCAGGTAGTACAGTAAAAGTGAATTTGTCATTTCCTTTCTGATCTCAATCTGCATTAATCAAATACCTAATTTGCACTCAAGTGATACTAAGCTACTACACTACATAACTAGCTCTGTGGTTCTCTTCATAGTTTTCTTTTTTGTTCTTTAGACTTGATGATTGATTCATAGATCATTTTCTTTTTTGTTCCTGTGTACTTCCAGGTGATCATCCTGATGAAGTCAAAGCAAGGCTGAAGTTTTGGGCCCAAGCAGTGGCTTGCACTATAAGATTATGCAATTGATGGATCAGTCTGGGGTCATCCTTGGTGTTGGCAAAGTAATTATCTTTGATGATCAGCCAATGGGACTTTGCAGAGCAAATTCTCGACTTGTGCCTTGTTGCTATTTGCCCTCATAGATGCTCTGCGACTCTTCTCCTGCGAACAGCGCCGATGCAAAAGAAGCACAAGAGGCACAGAAGCATGTGTGAGGCCTGGGTTGAATGAATGATATTGTCATGTGGATCTGCATTCATGTACCCAGAATTATGATGAACAAAACAAAACACTTTCCTTTTCTAAACTTCTGCGGTGTGGTGTTATTGTTTGTGTGGCAAATTGTTGAGGCAGAGCTGTTTGAGCAAGTCTATTTGTTCCACAAGTTCGCGGACAGAAGGACATGAAGCTTAAGAACTTGGATGCTATACATCTGCTATTGGAACAAATGACAGCCTGATTTGCTAATTTTTCCACTACAATTTGACTCTGCAGCTTACAAAGTCATCTTCATTTCTGTCTACAGTAAGGGCTGGTTTTTCATGTGATTTCTTTTTGACATAAGGAGATCAAAATAAGAGTTTTTCTTCCTAGTGCAATTGTGATTGTGTTGCATTTGATGAAAATGTCAACAGAAATTTCTGCATTAGATATATGTAATTCATTTGCTTTTGTTTCCATGTCTCTGCTGCTGTCATTATCCATACTCTTGTATTTTGCTCCTAAGTCTCCCATTTACTTGCTTTCTGTATGAAAGATTTCCAAATCACTTGATTTGTGGATTTGGTATCTTAAGTCAAGCTTAATAGAATCTTTGGAGTATACATGACTATTGAGTGTATTGTAGAACACTTGTATAAGTAGTTTTGACCCATTTGTATGATATTTATCCACTTGGATAGGTTTTTCATCTTACATATCTCTTTTGTCAACTCATAGACCAACTTGAGTTAGAAACAAGGAGTGAAAGGTTATTTTATGGGTTCTAAGAAAAAGTTAATCATAGTCTTAGATAAAATGGACAGAGGAGCTTTTCATATAAATAACAAATTTGAAAAAATTATTATGAAACATCCTATTGTTAAAGTTTTTCATCATTGTTTCTGGACAGTTCTGCCATCATTGATTATGACATTATAATAGCTAATCTATCTCTAATCTATTATGTTTATTAAGAAAAGTAGTAATAAGAATTTAATCTATTATTCATATAGGTTTGACAAAATTGTATCTTTGTCATAATCGGCATATTCCCTATTTATGAAAATTTTATTGGGAAATAGCATCAAAATTTTAGTATAATGTTGTGGTTCTTTATGTCGTGGCGTGGAAAAGGGCACGACTTGGTTCAGTCTTGATAATGCAAGGGCATCCACATGGTTGTTCGAAGTAGAAGCTTCATGAAGAAGTGGCGGAGGATCGCGATTGACACCTCCAAAGGTTATTTTCTGGTGGATCCACAAAGGGCTTCTGGTCTTGAGTCTCTACACTATAGGTTTGCACCGGGAGCTTCCTAACTCGACCCTTTCGATATTTATGTTAGTTAAGGGAAAGGGGGAGAAAGTCAGTAATATAAGATGTGTAAATGAGAGAGTAGAGAGACTATTGCATGTTTGGCCTCCCTATTTCACTTGCCCTGAACATGATTTTTATACCTCTTGTCAGGAGTCCGTTTGTATGTTGTTAGCATCTATTGACATTTCAGGTGGGTGGTTCATCCGTTCTGGGGTACCTATTATGATCTCATGTTGTACGGGATTGTATCTTCACTTTTGAGTGTTGCTTAGTGCAATTCCAAATGACGTGGCTTTAGTTCAGATGGCTTGCACGTGTGGGAGGACCCCGGCAAGTGCGATTGCCGACGGTAATGATCCCTCACACCCTCAACGCTGCCATAGGCTGACGTCACAATAGCCACAAATAGGGTAATGCATATGCCCTTGACCCGACACTAGAAACATGAATTAGGTACTATAGACTTGTAGTCCTATAAAATGGCTACCGATAACTAAGTGAAAGCCCAACTAGAAGCCTTAGAAACGATAATTGATAACCGACTACAGGAAACCTTTAATGAGTTCAAAATGAGCCTATTGGAGAGATTCAACAACTTTTAGTAAGAGGAAAGTTCAAGTCCTATGTTGAACTGATTTGGAGACGTAAGAAAAGGGCACTAAGAACATGGCACTAATTACCCATGAAGGTAGATTTTTCAAGATGGGAAGACGGGGATCCAACCAGTTGGATCTCTGGGGCAAAAAAAAAAATATTTTCATAAAACTCCAAAAGAATCTAAGATGGAAATAGCTTCAATTCAACTAGAGGGAGATGCAATACAATGGTACGATTGGTATGAAACCTATCACGGGGTTCCTTCGTGAGAGAAATTCAAGAGATGATTTCTTGTTTGCTTTAGACCATTCGAATATGAGAATGTTGATGGGCAGGTCACAAAAATCCGTCAGACTTCCAAAGTGCAAGAATATTATTACAGATTTAAATGACTATCAAATAAAGCCAGATATTAGTCTGAACATTAATTGGTGGGTACATTTATTAAAGAACTTAATCCAGATATTTGGTGTGAAGTTAAGACTTGTGAACCCTATGATAGTTGTGATCTCATTTGCATATTTGCATGAGGAAAAAATCAGTAGGGAATATCACCGTAACAGAAGTGACAACAAATAAATGATTAGCAAGCTGCCCACCCCATCTATTCCTAGTCGAAATCCTAACACCCGAAGACTAACCCGAGAAGAACTCAAGGAAAGATCAGGAAAGAGTTTGTGCTAGCATTATTGTGAAAAGTGGAGTAAGGAGCATTGATATAAACAAGGGCAACTTCTGATGATTGAACCAATTAAAGATGAACTGAAAATTGACAATATGGAGTCTAATCATGAAGGTATGAATTTTGATAAAGATATTGGACCTGTCTCATATACAGTGCATGAAAAAAATAGCTAGCTACTCTAACCCGTAAACCATGAAAATTGAAGAAATTTTGAAACATCAACCTATTACTATTTTAATTGATATTGATAGCACTAGTAATTTTATGGACAGTAAGATTGCTGACCGATACCTATCACATTAAAGGATGTGACAAATTCGAAGTAAAGACTATTGACAAATGAATTATAACTTATGATAGCAAGTGTTTAAAAATAAAACTGATTATACAAGGTGAAGAACTGCTTATGGATTTCTTTTTTATACCCTTGGAAGACTTCGAAGTGGTGCTTGAAATTGAATGACTATCAACCATGGGTGATGTCTCCTAGAAGTTTTATAAATTGATTATAAAATTTTTTATCAATGGAAAACAGGTGATCCTCAAGAGAAAACGTAGAAGCAATGTCACAACTGCCACTAGCCATCAGATGGAGAGGATTCTTCAAAAGACCGTAATGACTACACCGCAAGATGGGCCCACTGCTTACATTATCACAAAATGGGGACCTTACTTATTTAATAGGTTGTGATGCATCACAAATATCATGTGATTGAAGTGCTCCTAGAGTTTGATGCTAGTTAGGGTTGAGGAGCGGGAATTATAAATTTGATTTTACAAAAATCTTACTTATTTTCCGATCCCATACAGACTGTGAGGGCATGTATCATTTGTCTCACTTCACGTGATTACAAACGAACGACGTGACTTTACTATGCTATTTTGGAGAATCCTCTGCATCCGACGTTGTTAATTAATATGAGGTCCACCATTTAATTAATCTTACTATCATTTGTCTCTCCCTTAATTTATCATGCAAAGAGGAATTTTTCGTGAGGCACTTGGAATAACACGACTAATAATAGTTCACATGACAGAATAACGAGTGCACCTCAAGTGGACTCTAATAACAGTTGAAATGATGACATTTATTGTCGGAAGAAATTTTTGTGAAAAAAAAGTGGATTATGCATTGGGAAGTAATATTTATTTACTGCTGCAGTAGCAAAGCTCAGGAGGAACATATTACTTAACATCAACATTTTTGGAGTGTCATAATTTGCTTAATATCAACAATTTCAACACTGCTGATGCATTTAACTAACCTCTACTTGACTATCAACTTACTTCTTGTCATCACCTCCGAACTGTGTGGAGTTTCCATTCCAAAACATGTTCTTGTCGCCAGATGGATCATCATCGTGCCTCAGAGTGTGGATATTACTGCCAAATTGTCTGGATGGTCTTGGCCTTACCCCGCCACCGGTGTTATGGGAATCAGTGTTTTGGTTGCTTTGGTCACTTGAAGAAGATAAACGTCGAGGAGCTCCCGACCCTGACAAATGATTCTGAAGAGCAGGATTTGGACCTACAAATAAGAGACAAGTGGATTAAGTCTAAAAGTTGCATTATCAGATCAATGGAAAAAGTACATCCTTTTCTACTGTATAATACACCTATAATTAAAAATAAATGACAACTAGCGGTAGGGGGGGTTGTCAACAATACGGAGCACATTTTAAAACAAAAATGCATAACCTGTGAAATCAGTTGCATAGACAGAACGCCAAATCAATAACATCTAAAACAGAGTTCAGATAATTTAAGAATACACCAAATGTCAGTGTGCAAGGGCATTGAGGAGTGAGAGAGAACTCACGATACTGCCATAAGCCATCGTCCTCTGCTATTTCAGAATTTGCTGAGCTAGAATTTCCCCCAAGATAGGAGAACGGATTCATGTATGATAAGACCCTTTTAACATAATCAAAATATCCTCCGGTGTTCTCACTCGAAACAGTCCTAGTCACACCATTCTGACTGTCATTTGATGATGATTGACCCCTGGGAGCTCTGGTGCTTTGACGATGTGGAACGACTATTAATGCCTCCCGGCTAGCAAAGCCAAGTTCGGACAATGTTCTCGTCATGTCTGCATAAACATTCATGCATAGATATTTGACTGAACAAAGACTTGAATCTCTTGATCCATATCCAGATAAAACAGACAACAAGAAGGTGAACCAGATGCATAACAAAGCCTCAAGAAACAAGAATGGCAAAACAGATACCAATTACGATGACGACATATACAGTAATAACCACAGGATTTTAGCCAGGTGGTTAAAACAAGGCATCCTATGGATGTCCAAAACCTTGTGTGCACGGTAGCATGAGCCTGGCGACGCAATCAAAAAGCAACAGTTGGGGAAGGCATGTCAATGATACCATAATTTGCCAACTCATGAGTAGATCAGCATCAAGTCCATTAGAGTTCATAATCTTATAATCAGCATATGCTGATCACTTTCTAATGTCCTCTATCAGAATATCACCTTTCAAAATGCCAAAAGCTTTAACAGCAAAATATGGAGCAAGTATTATGCAAGTAACAAAAAGGGTATATCAAGAATAATCCAAAATAATTGGAAAAACTGGTTTTCTTTGAATTGCCAGAATCCGGGCCACTGTGACCTAGGCTTCCAAGCAACATTCAAAATTGTGCCAACCAGAACCTTCAAAGGATGAAAAGGAAAAATAGGACATTTTGACATTCATAAAGCGAATTGATAGAAACATGCTCTTATAGACTGCTTAAAAGTTGGAACTCTTGAAAACACAGTCAAATAGAAAGAAAAGATAGTAGTTACATAAAATTGGACGAATAATAGAAACTACTGAGCCTCCATTTCTACTATTATGCCATCAATGACAAGCTTTTAACCTTTAGCATCCAGCCAACCACTTTTTCCCCTCTGAATTTCAATCTTGTTCGTCAATGATAGATTATTCATGAACGATAGATGTCCTACTCCAATGAAAACATCAACTTTCTCTCTAAAGAGGGATTAAAACAACAAAAAAAAAAAAGCAAATCATAAAGTTGGCACAACTAACTAGTAACAACATGGAGGTTCAAATTTGATCGATAAGAAGACTCAACATGTTTAGCAAAAATAAGTAGAAGGTCAAATATCAAATTCAAAGAGTCGAATACCTTCATCATTGAATAACTTTCTTGGATAAGGAACAGCCAGATCATATGAACCTACCACAGTATCCAGGTTCTCATCCACAAAGATTTTCACAGACCTCAAAGTATCGGCTAAAGTAAGTTTTGTCTGAAGACTGGTCCCATTTGGCATACGTATATTCAGATGCACATTGTTCGACTTTACAGCATCTGAAAAGCCACTTGATCCGTCAACCTTCTTAGCTGGAGTTGTTTCCTCTTCTGCTTCAGTAGTTATCTCAGAAGGTACTGGACCACATATGGCCGACCTCGTGTCTGGCTCTGACTTGGTTGCAGCCTGGGTCTTACCCATAGTTGAACTTTCAACAGGGACACTGGAGTTAGCTCCATAACTGTAAGTTTCAGAATTCACATCACCGAGGGAAAGTGCTTCTTCAGCAATATGCCTGCTTGAACTTGAACCATCTATGCTTCTAATCTTCACGTCATCAGGAGTATCCATTTGAGAATATGTTTCTTCACCAAGCAGATTATCTTTCTGAAACACACAAATGATATGTTAGGACCTCATGCAACACAAGGCAATAACATCATGCTATTGTAAAAGATAAACAAAATTTACTTGACTATTTGATCCACTAAGCCTCTCATCCTCCAACTGCTGAGAATCAGGTAATTGTCTGGGTTCTGAATCTTGACTAGATTTATCAGCTGAAGTTGATGGAACATTTAAATCAGAAGAGACTACTTGCTCGGATGAAACAACATTAGGAGTAGAATTTGGACGTTCAGGCTCTTTTGAAGCAAGTGCAGCCGTCAAAAGTGTCAGAGCTGCTTCCTGCAATCATTCAATGATTTAATGCTGTGACTTTCTCATGTTATCTTAACAAAAATAGATTAAAATGTATCTAGCAGCAGATAGGAAAATGAGCATGTGTCGTAGAAAACCTGCATATGGAGTGCTGCCCAAGCCTTATCAATATTCTCTATAAGATTTTCGGTAGTAATGTAACCTTCTGAAAAACCAAAATATAATACAAGCAATCATTAGAATTAGTCACAGCATAAGCTACTGAGTTGTCTCCTAAAGAAAACTAACTAAATATTCATACCATAATGCCATAGCATAACACCGTTAAGTCCAATGGCGCAGATACTTGGGGTTGATTTCTGAGGATCTGAAAAAGGTTAAGCAAAATAGCACAAAGGTAGTCTGGATGTACAACACTACACCATGGACATTGTTAGATAAAACATATGGAGGGCTTAACCTTTTCAATTAGTATATATAGAAATCTTAACAGGTAGATCACCCAAGTTAGTATAACCTTTTTAAATACCAACATTATACCATTCACTGATTGCCACCAATATGAATCTGAAAAAATAATACCAGATATATTCAGATGGTCAAGTACCTTTCTCTTCTTTATCTACTTTGTATCTCATTATCTAAGCCTTGGAGGAACCATAGCCATCTAAAACTTCAAAAACCACCAACCAGCAATTCAACAGGGAGGAAGGGTCGCTGAATGAGAGGAAATAATGGTCTGTCAGATTTGATAGGTGGTGGCAAAATGAGGGAGGTGGAAGAGGAGAAAGGTAGCAGAGAGGATCACTGAAGGGTCAGAAAGGGAGAGAATCTCTCACTTGAATGGGGAGATCAAGAAGCATAAGATCTGATGAACAATGATTTAACAATGGTGGTAGGAGCTTTTAGATTGTTTCAACTAGTTTCACTTGAAACTAGTCAAGTTTCAGACTGGAAAACAGCCCAGTATCAAATAACACCAGGTAATGTCCCAGATTTGTAATTGATTTGGACAAAATTAGGTGGGTTCCTACTTTTCCTATATTGGTTGGCATCCAGGAAAAATAGAATCTCACCTGATTTGGACAATATATGGAGAGTCTTTTCGAGTTTGATTAAGCAAACATGCATCTGTACTTTCCCATGGAATGAATTGCAAAACAAAGAGAAAAAAAAATACAGATAAAAACTGGAAAAAGTGTCTTCTGAACATAAACGCACCTTAAAACTTTTGAAAAGTTTTTTCTTTTGGTATTTCAAGAGAAATATAAATAAAGAAAGCTTTATAGAGTAACAATCATAAGGCTCTTGCCTATGGGATGTCAGACATCAAAATGTTTGTTAATCAGGATGATCACACGATACAGCACACTACAATGCAAAATTTGGAATATTCAGTTACCTGAAACTTTTATTATGTGTCTCTGCCATTGACTAATCTTACTATTTGACAGCCAATATCCCCAACTCAAGAACCAAGAGACCTTTGCAAAAAAATAAAAAACTGTTAACCTTTTACCTTTCACAGATCATGGCTTCTTCAACAGTTCAGTGGACTCATGCAAATTTAATGAGATCAAACTATTACTAATTAGAAGTTTTTCGTTCCTTTTTCAGGTTCTCTACAATTTTAAGATCCGTCATTGGTTGCTAAAACATGTTATGGTATCAAACTCATCTTCCACATTACACTACAATGCAAAATTTGGATTATTCTGTTATCTGAAACTTCTATTACATGTCTCTGCCATTAACTAATCTTACTATTTGACAGCCACCATGAAGATCCCCAACTCAAGAACCAAGAGACCTTTGCAAAAAAAAAAAGGAAAAATCTGTTAACCTTTTACCTTTCACATATCATGGCTTCTTCAACAGTTCAGTGGACTCATGCAAATTTAATGAGATCAAACTATTATTAATTAGAAGTTTTTCATTCCTTTTTCAGGTTCTCTACAATTTTAAGATCTGTCATCGGGTTGCTAAAACATGTTCTGGTATCAAACACATCTTCCACTAAGTTTACTCAGTCGAACTAGATTATATACTAAGATTACAAAGAGTCAAAAAGGCGTAAATTAAAGTCAACTCCACTCCTTAGTTATGCTGCAGAAACTGCAGCTAAATTGTTACCAACTGATTAGCATCCATCCTTGAAGACAGAAGGCTTTCAGACAATTCAGAAGATGAACCAACTAATGATTACATGTGAGATATCAAATGTACAACCATGTTTTTTCGTCAGCTCAGATAATTATGCCACTATATAAATGTCAAACACTGTACACAACCACTGAGGGTACACAAATATATATGTCAAGATATTCATGAAAGTTCCAGCAAATAATCTTGCAATAACATCAAGATAATAAAAATTTGACCAATAGAGGATACAAATGGCAGAAAACTGTGATGCATCAAGACTTCCCGCTGTCAAGTGCAAAAATATGCAACAGTTTGATATTGATTCAGCCACCTAAATGTGAATGTCAACCCCACAAGAAAAAGTAAGTGACAGAAAGAAAGCAGTCAAATCTCAATTGCCCATTTTGCAAATTAATATGGAAAACAATGACATACTCTTTCATCCAGCCATGTCTGATCCATTTTGGCAGAATTTTCATCCGCTCCTGATAAGGAAGCATGAAAATCACATCAATAAACACAGGTGATAACTTATGGTTGTAAAGTAAGTCAACTGGTATATTTTGTGAATAGATAATATTGGACTCATCAAATGCCTTTTAATGTTCTAGGCTTTATTTTCCTTATGCCAATTAGCTACAATCTTGCCTATCATGTGTTGGTTCCACTCTATGCGGATTATAGATCATGATTTTCTTTGTCTTCTTAACGAATTTACACATCATCGTAATTGTATCTATTTACTCTGTTGGTGGATTGTGCCATTTTTATCCTATTGTATCAAATTTTATATTCTCATTTTCTATGCTATGAGATGATACGATATTCATTCATACTTGCTGTCATATTGGTTGCTTTGTGAATGTATAACAATATCTAGCTAGACCATTCAAATATATCATCTGAGAATGAACTTGGCTTTTGATTGTGTTTCCAACTAAAATCTACTAAACATACTGAGTGAGCATCTGATCCCCATTTTTGTTAATACCTAATAGTTTTAGGTCCAGTATACATGCAAGGATGGCTTCCTAAATCCTATTACAACTACAAAAGTTTGCTCTATAGAACAAACATGCAATTATCCGTACCATACACACATAATCTCCAGAAGATGAATGACTCTGTTTTCTTGAGTAATTAAAATGCCACAACTACACATGAACTCACCTGAAATGTAGACCATGAATAGTTTCTTTTGGTTCCTCGATTCGTTAATTGCATCTGGAATGGAACCTTTATACGTGAAAGAATAACTGGATCTTTCCATCTTTTTCACCACCAAAGAACAAAGAGAAATAAAGTCAATATAGAATACTAGAGTACAGCAACTGAGATTCTTACTCATTAAGAGGCAAAAAAAGATATGATTGTGAAATAATTGTCAAAAAAGAAGCAAATAACTTGCATAATTAACCTTGCCTTCAAAGAAATATCAGATAGGTTCTCCAGAAGAGAATGACCCTAGAATCAACAATTTGGAAAAATGAGTTCAACTAAACAATATTTTTAACAAAAGGTTCCAGAAAGACAAAAAATCTTAGTGAACCACTATGAGTTATATTTAAATTCAGAAGAAATCTACTAGAATTAATTATCTACTTGAATCATATCCAAGTTTGAAGTTTGATTGAGACCGTCCAAATAAAACCAAATTGCTATAAGATATAAATTACTTTGTTTCCCTTTTTTTATTAATTGAATAGCTAATATCGGGACCAAATTTGTAATTAATGATTATTTAGGAATTCTGGGAAAGAGTATGTTACTCCTAGGAACGGAACGTTCCAATAAAATTTAATTTCTGATTCAAGAAGGGTTTGGCCTAGTTATCAAGTAAGCAGCTGTGGTATTTCTCATTCCTGATATCATTGTCCTTATTAACTAACCTCTTGAAGGGTGCAATTTATCAACTAAGAAGTTGAAGAAGGCTTTTTGTTGACACAACAGGGTAGAGTCAAGAGAACATCTTTTGTAGGTGCCTTCAAGAAAACATAGCAGCAGTCCCCGCTATATCCTATTCTTCCTATGTCCTCTTAACTCTTTATTCTTATATTTACATTTTGTCTCATATATCTATCGTGTAATGTCATCCCTGCCACTGTCATCGTTAAAGCTGAAATATTTGCCAAGATACTCTTTTCAAAAGCTCTCTTCAGCTTAACTAAATCTCAATCGGCAGAACCCCTGATAAGTAGATAGAATTCAAATGATCAACGTAGGAAAGATTTCAAATTGTTCAGTCAGCATGGAACTTCAAAGTAAAATAGAGAGATCCTTCAATACCCTGGTCACTGAAAACTTCATCCATGTTCTTTTTCTTAAAATTAGTGGACGCCCATGAAACAAGCTAACAGATAGTTGTAGTGTTGCCATGTATCATAAGTACCTGGAACACTTAATTCACACACCCGTATAAAGACCAAGACATTTGTGCCGTGTATCATATAAGGAACCAACACATTCCGCCAAGCAACAAACAATTTGCGAGCCATCAGAATCTTGTGGTTCGCAGATGTACCATTCAATCGAAAACAGGCGAAGAACAAGCCGAAACTTCCCATATGTACAAACCCGAGTCGACTCCAACATTAATTTCATTCCAAGAATGAAAAAAACCCAACTCGGAACTCCAATTGGACCCAACAGAACAGAGGCGATCAATAATTCACAGTATAAAAGAAACCCTAGCTCCTCACGTTCAGATCTCACCTAGCGAAAGCCCGATCGGAGCGATCGGAAAACAGAATTCGACAAAAGGGATTCGAGTGGCGTACCTTAGGAAAACGGATCTTCGAGGAGAAGAAATCCGTGCCGCGGAGGATCGGAGCAATTAGGGTTCTTGGGATGATCGAGGTCTGATCTGGACTTCAGTCGAGGGCGATCACCCTCGGCTGCTGTCGTGTCGGTATTTATATCGCTTTTGAGCACTTCTACATATCGGTCCTCCTCAAGTTGTCAAATGTCATATATGTCCCTATAAATTTTAGTATGCCATTAGTCGTCCCCTCTCCCATTAATATCCGGTTTTTAACTACGAGCGCCATCGTTTTATCACTTTGACGTAAATACCCTTCGTCCTCCGTCGTCCATCGCCTCCGCCCCAACTTTGGCCGTTCCCTCCTCCCTTCCCCCTTCCCCCTTCTCAATAGGGGCCGAGATATGTTGAGGCTATTAGGAGCTTAGATACACACAAAAACATCATTATTTTTCTCCATCTTAGATCATATTTTGATTTCAGCATCGGAGAAGCATTGTGCTTCACTATACACAGACAGACAAAACAAATTAGATGTTAACAATTGACATTTCACTGCTAAAGGAAACAAATTGGCTTTCATGGTTTACAACTTGAAAGAACTAATTATATTCAGAAATATCCAACATCTATCCTGTATGTGAAGCAAAAACAAGAATCAATCTGAAACAGAGGACTGGATTAATCTCTGCAATTAATTTCCTCCATGCGTGTAGCATTTTTTTTTCACAAAGTTAGAGCATCTCAAAACACACAGGACCAACCCATGATGAGCTTCTGCGAGGCTGCCTCAGTTTGCTGTCAGGAGCAGTGCCTGCATGCAGGCAGCTCCAGGGATTGGCCGCCCACACGGCAGCGCATGCACTCGTCCTCTCGCATGCATGCATGCATTTGCTTCGCCGCCACCGGAGGAGAGTCAAGACGTGGATGAGACGAGGCGGAGTTGTCGCTTAGTTCCCTCGAGACGATTCATTCATACGTTCATGTGTCTATCGAGAAGAGAAGCCATGCAAGCTACGAGGAGCAAACCAGGCGACGGCAGAAACAAGTTCGATGCAGATATATGCTTTAGATCCTTTTCTTCATGAATTCAGCCTTCTCTTCTAATGGATGAAAGCTATCGTCAAAGTCTCAAGCACGAGTAACAGAAATCACGGGAACACAGACTGCACTCTCGGTTGGTGGAGAGACAAAGAAACTAATGTCTCCACTCTCAGTTACCTCGTTCTCTGGATTCAGAATGCACGGTGCTAGAAAAGTACTGGTGCTTTGCCTTTTACCCGAAAACCTGTGTTCGATTATGAGTGTGCTACTGCAGATGATCAAGAGGAAAGTGTTTTGGATGATCAAACAAACAAAATTAACGACGATAATTTTGTTTCAGAGTAATAAGATAAAGTAATTCCTATATCACTGTGAAAACTTCGTCTTGCTCGGGGGGTTCATCATATGCTAGCTCAGGTGTCCTTTTAGCCTAATTCCTCCTTTTATGGCAGTCATGCATGCCACCAAAGAAAGACATCTACTGCATCGTTCTCAAGAAAGTTAAATGCATGGGAAAGAACAACAGTCTCACGTAGTTTTAGACTGACCAAGCAAACAAAAATAATAGTACGAGCTGGAGATTCAAATGCGACTTGCTGCATTGGTAACCTGCTGAGTCTTCGGTTTCCTACAGCAAGGCTTAGCCTAATAAAGTGTCTTATAACACTAAACTGTGATAAATATAGAATTTATTAGTGTTGATAGTAAAGACAGAAGTCTGCCTTACACTTTCCATCATCCTTGAACAAAGTAGAACCCTTTTGCTGGTTTCTTTTATGTTTCAGATTACCTAACTTCTCCTTGGAGTAAGATCAATCCTTGACACTAATTTAGTAGTTCGGCCATATTTCTAATGTGTGTACATATTATCAAACTCGTCATTTAAGCTGTGAACAATAGAATATTCTGCCTGTGATAACAATAATACAGTGAACTGGTAAAGACAAAGCCTTGAAGTATAATGCAGATAAACTAGTAAAGCCCTAGCTGCAGGAATTATGATGCATTTTGGAAGTTTTGACTTGCAGAAGAACTCACATGGGAGGGACAAGTTGCAAACCTAGAGGCAAGTGTGGTAGCAACAATCAACTGCATGGAACATGCACCCATTAAGATTTAACTTGCAGGCCACTGCTGCAGGCTCCTACCTGCATGTATATATATTGTCAAAGGATGAACCTTTGGAAACATCCAACTTGGCAGCTGAGAAATGTGCATATAAAACAACTCATGGGAGCTGGAATTCTAGCACTGATTCAATCAACTTGAGCACATGTGAGAAGCTCAAGTGTACCTCATCTCAGATATTAGAAAATGACTATCCTCTTAATATGAGCACATACAAAGCTCCTTAGCTAATTATCATATCCATGCATCTGAAGCTCCCCAAAATTCACAGCAAGTGAGACATGATCATCACTCACAAGCCATAACAAAAACTTCAGGATGATGCAAATGTCAGAAGAAGAGTTGCATTTGACAAAAACCAAGTAGCTCTCTCTATCATCATCATTATCGAGAACCCTTACAAGATATAAAGATAAGTTGAAGTCAGGATCAGGTAGCTGGAATATCCTTTTTCTTTTCCTTAACCATCCACATTCTTCCCCTTCTATCCACCAAAACTTTAACCTAAGAATCATTCCATATTGTGAAAAGTGGAGCTCCATGGCAAACAGTCACATTGTTTCCTCCTGCTGAAGGAGCCTGCACTGTTGCAGGCATCCAGTTGTTGTACCCGTTGATATGATCATAGCCGTTCTCTTTCACCATACTGCTACTGGTCGACTGCTGTGGCAGATAGTAAATGCTCTTCCCACCGCAGGGATCGCCAGCGGCCAACATATTCTCATAAGCCATTTGCTTCCCCTCACTCTCAGAATAGCTGCTACTGCCTTGATCTTTTTGATCCACCACCATTGTGCTTACCGGCATCACGTACCCACCAGTGCCATCCACATTATAGTTTCCGTTGCTCCCTCCGACGTTTCCATTGTAGATGACTGCATTAGACCCCGCCGTGCTATGATCCACCGAAGAGGACGATTCTAAGCTCATGAGGTTGTGGATCATAGATGGCTGGAAGAAGTTATGGGTGTTGCTCTCCAAGTTGAGATGCTGAAGGTCTTGCAAGCCATGAGCAGCAAAGACGACAGCGTCTCGTTCCTGCTTGCACCATCCCCTGGGCTGCCCATAAGGATAGTGGAAACTGAGGGGCTGCGCCTGCTGGAAGGCGATGGTCGGCCAGCCATGGTGGTGGGAGCCGTAGCTGCTGATGGTATCGGTTAGATGGGACGTGATGCTGCCATCATCGGTCATCCTGCCGTCGACGCTCGCCTCCGCATGGTCGGAGATCTCTTTGAGGCGCTTGGCAGCTCCGCCAATAGGAAGCGTGCTGCTCTCGAGAATGGCTTTCACATCGTACCGGCTCATGTCGAAGTTGGTGACGGCATTGAGGCCTCGGAACTTTATTGCTGCGATATCGTAGGCCTCTGCTGCTTCCTCTTGGGTGCCTGCACAAACGTCATCAAAATCTATGTTCACAAGACACACTGGTGTGCATTACCAGCACTGACGATAAGATTCTAAGCCATGGTCGAGAACCTACTGAAGGTTCCCAGGTATAGATCTTTGTTTCCAGCTACCCTTCCTATCCTAGCTTGCCACCTTCCATGCTGATGATGTCTGTCAAGTTAATCGTCTGACTTAGAATGGAACTCAGATGCAACTGAATTCTCAACATAATCCAGTTAACAATGTCAACTCAAAATACCTTGTCACTCCACGATATATAGATGCACCACGCGAAAACCCACTACTCTTCCTGCATTCAAGAACTCAGATTATACCAAATCATCTGAAGTTTTGGTCATCAAGTCAGAAGAAGAGTTAGAGACACAGCAGATGCATTAATAATCAGATACGAACAGGAACCTAAAGCTACCTTCTTAGAGAGGCAACATACTCCTGCCTCGCCATATGCTTCATCTCCTCCAACTCTTTCTCGTAGTTACTTATCTGGTACGATGCAACACAGTCAATGAGAAAACAGCAATGCGGTTGCTCCAACCGGATTGAACAAGAGAAAGAACCTACAGGGAAATTGGTGGTGGTAGAAGTACCCCAGTACTTGAGAGCAGCCAAGTCGTATGCCCGAGCTGCCTTTTCTTCCTTGTCGTAGCCACCTGCTCCAATGGAGAGACCAGACATGAAGAGGAGCGATACTCATGAGTGTACAGATATATATGCACTGAGAGAGACCAAAGACGAGCTTCTTTCCTTACCTAGATAGACTGCATGCAGGAGGAATCCACCATGTACAGATCCGGAACATGACGAGATCCCAGGAGATCAGGTAAAACGATGAGAAGCCAGCAACACTAAAAGCTCGATCTCGAGATAGACCAAACCTTGATACTAAGAGGCACATACCTTGTCGGCCCTTGCGAGTCTGTCCTTCTCTTCTGCAACTGTTATCCCATAGATGAGCCTCGTACCTGCCTGTCCATCTATGCCTGTGGAAGAGAAATAGTATAAGAGATCAAAGAATAAGCTAAGAATGAACTCTCATCTAATGTATGTACTGAGAAGTTCCTTTTCTTATCTACTTTTCAAGTGAAGATTGCATGGTGAACCTTGTAACTCCCCGGTATATCGAAGTCCTTTGACCAAACGTGTCGATAGATTTCCTTGGCGCTGCCTCCATCGCGCCGCTCTGTGCATCAAGGCCACTCCCATTACCGTCCTTCTGCTTATTCTCTGATGATGAGCTCTCCCCTCCCCCACTTACAGCCGCTGCCAAGAGCGGCAACGGGGAACTGGATTGCGACCCAGTACTCATCGACAGTGACAAGCTCTGTGAAGTCGTCAATGTCCCGCCTACGTTCCCCGCCACCGCACCTCCAACACTACTGTTCATGTTGCTGCAGCCCGCTTCGTCGCTTCCATTTCCTTCCACCTGTAACGGTGGCGCCGGCTGGTTCCGTAACCAAGTCTTGATCACTGATAGCCCGATGGAGCTGCTGCTACATCCACCGCTGCTGCTCAGAAGCCCCCCACTGCTGCAACCATGGGAGTACATGTAGTGGCTGGGATTGTCGTAATTTCCGGCGATGGACGGGAGCTTCTGATTATGTTGTGCAAATGAGTGCCCACCGAGGAAGTCTTCAAGCTTGGGCTGTTGGTCGTCCATGGTGTTCTGGTTGCTACTTGACCCAACCAACATTGACAGCTCAGAAGAGCTTCCTTTGTACTCTAGGCTCTTCATACTCCAATCTACAACGCCGCGGTTTTAGTTTCAAGAACACCATAAGCTAGCTAGCTCATCCAAGGAAGCAGTGAAAACCAATGCATCCGTACTGACCTTGGGAATGATGGCTTGGCCGGTTAAGGGCTTCCAAGATGCCAAAAGATCCATCTGGCCTCAGAGTTGGGATGCCGAGGGGAGGCGTTGACGATGAGTCGGGGGAGAGGCCGTAGCAGTCGGCGGAGACCTCGTCGGCGGAAATGATGCCAGGAGAGGGGTGGATGCGCTGAGTCTGCGGAGGAGGGAGCTCCTGAGGGGACAGCGAGAAGCCTAACCAGTTGTTCATAGATGCCGCCGGTAAGAGACCGAGCGCAGCTTGTGTCAAACGCAAACGCAGATGTGAAGAGAGAGCGACAAACCGGTGGGGGAAGGGTAGTAAAAGGGAAGGCTGCGGGGTCTGAAGAGAGAGAGAGAGACGGGTTTCAACAGTGGAAAGTTAAGCGGAGGGAGGAGAAGGAGAAGACGAGAAGCGGATAGTGCAATGATATGGGAATTAGAGAGAGAAAGCAGCGCATTGGGGGTCCGAAGAGGTGAAGAAGAAAGAAGGGTCAGAAGAACCTGAGAGAAGAAAGTAACATGTCATATTTATCTCCGTAAGCAAACAAACAAGAGGGCAGATGACAGCAAGGCTTGTTAAAGAGGACAGTGGAAAGATAGTTGTCAAGACTCGGTGAGGAAGTGTGAAATGTTGATGGTAAGTGTTCCTCAAAGGCTGCTGTGTAAATTTCATTCGGCCTTTCATATCTCTCTCGCCTTCTTTTTTGACCGATGCTACCTTAAACATACTCCACCAAACACAACTTGGAAACCCCTAAATCATCAACCTTTGCCATGGGCAAGCCACCGGACTTCTCACCTTGGACAGACTCCCTTAAAACTTGTGCTCACTTCCTACCCATGTACTCAATCCCAGCTTGGCCATCATCCTCTCTCTCTATCTCTCTCTCTATCTATCTATCTATCTATCTATCAAGTTCGTATATCTAAATGGCGAAGGAGTGAAAGAGAGTAAGAGAAGGGTTTGCCAAGTGCTTCCTATAGAAGAACACGAACCCTTGTCTTCTGGTCAACACGAAACAAAAGGCTGGAGAGGAAGGATGACCACAAAAAGAGTCGGCCACAATATATAGATCCTGAAGGAATTTTACTTCCTCAGCCCTACTTGCCATCTTTATCTCTCATCTCGCCATAAACAAACGGCATATTCCTCGATATGGACCTCTTTATCACGGTACGGACGAGATAGATTAATCTTCCAGCTTTTATCTCAAGTTGGAAGCAGGAGAGAGACAAGATAAAAAGAGCAGGTTTTCTTCGTCTTGGTTAGTGCACTGGCCTAGTTGAAAGTTTGACCGCCAGGAAGGGAATCAAACATGGTAAAACACATGGCATCTCTCTCCTCTTCCTCCTCCTCTGTTACAGTGTTCATATGCAAAGCCTGTGATCCACTGTAAAAAAACATTTAATGCCCCTCGGTAATCCAATCGTGATGATAGCCTAAGCAAGACTGGAGAGTGGGTGAAAAAATAATAACCGAGGCGGAGGCGGAGGAGGAGGAGGATCCCAAATGCCAAAGCCAAACAAGGAAGCAGGTGTAGGGTTCGCAGGCCTTCTCTCCCAGTTCTCTCTCTCTCTCTCTCTCTCTCTCTCTCTCTCAACACATCTCTGCGCTCCCCCGCCCGAGACTTTTGTACGGGTGTGCGCTGCATGCGCGGTGTTCCCACGTGCCCACATGAGATGGTACTTGAGCTTGTACACTCGTGTCTCCCACCATTCCTTTTGCTGTGAGCGAGTGCATACAAAAGTATCTTCGCCCATGTACCGTCTCCTGCTGGTGTACACGTCTTCGCACGTGTTGAGGTGCATATGTTACGTGAATAAGGCGTCTGTTCTGCTACTCACACGTGCAAAAGATCTCTGGTGCTTGTATCCGCATCAGGTAAGCTTAGACGCATGCATGCATGCATGCAATGCGTGCATGAAGATTATTTAATCATGCCACTGTTAATATCAAGAAAAATTAAAAGATGGAAATAAATAGAAATAAGTTAACTAAAATACACAGATAATTAGTACAACATCTGGCTATTATGGCCAATTCTCTAACACTCCTTTTTTTTTTTTCTGTTGCATCTTGTGCAGTGAGTGGCATTGAGAGAGAGAGAGAGAGAGAGAGAGAGAGAGAGAGAGGTTTGTGGAGGGAGCGAAGGATGCGGTGCTCCATGAAGGGAGAGAGAGAGAGAGAGAGAGGTTTGTGGAGGGAGCGAAGGATGCGGTGCTCCATGAAGGGGGTGCACACATTGGTGGAGGAGGGAGGCGGGGCGGGCGGCGACGAACACGTGCCGGGTGGTCGACAGCTACCATCCCCTTCAAAGGGAAATGGTCGGCTCCACAATAAAGAAAGCCTCCTCCTGTAAGTGGCCAACCATATACGACTGCTGCTGCTGCCGGGGAGATGACACCGTCTCCTCCAGGGGGAGTAGAACGCAAGCCAAAGAGAGAGAGTTAGTCCACCAAAACCAAATACAATTCCTGCACACTGCTGACTCCATTTAACTCCACAGTTTGACGTGGTTAAAGTGGGGTGACATCTCACATTATCAAGTAGACAACACTGGTACAGGGAGATGTCCGTGTCTCCTTGGTGTGAAGACGTGAACATTTCCATGCACCAATGACGAGAAAACTCAAACACAGAAGAGAAGAGAGGCAGTGAGTGAAAGAAAGAAAGAGAAGATAAATCACACCCCGTCACATCCATCTGTCTCTCCCATTCCTCAGTCCCTCAGCAGCTCATTCCACATCCCAGGTTTCGTGAACTAGCTGTATGGCTAGGCTTCGTTCCACCTCTTGTCAAGTTTAGCATGCTGTCACCTTTGTTGTGAGTCTGACCTGGTTTTCACGAGTTAGTGCGCTCCATTCTTGATCTTGTCCCCACCTTGATCATTGAGAGAGAGAGAGCGAGAGAGAGCGAGAGAGAGAGGATTTGGAGTAGGTTAAGGGAGGCTTGTCAGGGTTTTGTCTCACATTGACCACCCTCATTTTCCAAATGGAATCCTGCTCTAAATCCTAGGAATGCTCACTGGGAATAATTTAATGCATTACTTCCAAAAGGGTTAGTATAATGGCATCAATGGTGATAATACTACCATATGCTTAAGAATAGGTTAGCAACAGTGATTGGGATTCAAAGCTTTTTGACCAGAAAGACTTTGCCTGCATGGAGATGATATAAAACTGAAAGGTGGGGGGGGGGCTGAATCCAATCCAAGGGATTGGAAGTCATGAGTCCACACGTGTGCATGCAAATACATGCATGAGTCATCATCATTCCATGCAGGGTACCCTGTGGTCCATATTACATGTCTACATAAATCTCATGCACATGCTTCACTCTTTATATCCCATTCTATTATATCTTGCAACAATTATGATCTCCCACATGGACTCAAAGCCTTTCCTTGTGAGGATGTAAAGTTAAGTGATCACCATAACTTAAAGCAATGGTAAAACTCATTTTATACTTGGATATGATTCCAATTTAGTTAACAAGAATGGTCAAGTTGTATGCTAACTGCAATTTTTGTTAATGTTTTAAGTCATATTCTAGTATTTGGTGTGTTGGAAAACATATGAAGTGTTATAATGATACCTAATTTGTTCTGATGCAGTGGGATTATACATGACAACCATGACATTGTAATTCCATCCCAATCTACCTTTTGCCTCTAAAAATCACATAATATTCATCATATGGCATTAAAATCAGAAGCCTCACTTGATCTGTTTTTTTTTTTGGTTGGTGATTCAAGTTGCAGGAAGATAAAAATGGAATAAATATCATGGCCACATAAAGAATGAGGAAACTTATACAAAGAATATATTGCAATGATAACATCCTTAAACAATTACAACTTATACAAACTAGGGTTGAGAAATCTGACAAGAATGAGGACACTACCAGTTAGGGTTTCTCACACCTATCTAGATATCATAAGAGATCAGAATGTTAAGGCCTATCGGATTAGAGCTTCAGATGACAGCACTTCATGGTGTCATTTGTGACAGCTATAATTAACATGATCATTAATAGGGTATACAACATTGATCATACCATCCTAAACTAGGCTTTACAAGGAAAGATTTGCAATCAGGAGTCCATAAAACATCTTCAAATTACTTCAGAATTTTGTTTGCCATCATTCTTTTCGAGTCACATATGATCAACAAATTTTTTTTGACTTCTTTGGAGTTATTTATGATAAAGATGACACATGTTTCATGGAAGGTTATAGGAAAGAAATATTGTGTATATAATGATGATGATGCATGTTTTGGTCTTTCGAATAGCTCGAAAGCTAGACATAACCTTGAATAGATCTTAAGTCAACTTAAAAAAAAATATATGAAGAAAAATTACATTTAATTCGAGAACAAATTAAATAAAAAGAGTTTTTTTTTATCACTTTTCTATATTTTATTTTGAAAAATACGATGGTTTGTAGACACAAAGAGTCGATAATATATTATAAAGACAAAGGATTAAGTATTAGATTTTTCACAATGATAAGACCAATTTCTATAAAAAAAAATCCCAATATATACAGATATTCTATTATGCCTAAATTCCTTATTATAAAGTCGTAAGATAACTCACAACTAACAAAGGTAAGAGGAGATAATTGAACGGTTTGGAATTAATTTAGGGTATTATCTGCCTAATAATTTTCCTTGTTGAAGATGATGCCAATAAGGAACTACAAAGCAAGAAAAGCTTTCTGTAGTGTGCACCCATCAAGGCCTCTTGTTTTATGATTTCTTTCAATGAGGCAGTGTATGACTTCAAGGTTGAGTTTGGCTACCACTGGAGCAGGAGATGGCAAATGGAGTTTGTCTCTTTGCCTGTGACAAATGATGGAGACATGCTTCCTTTGCATTCTATCTTGACAGCAATCCCATTCCCTAGCTGAAGTGAGGCCTTGAAGAGAAAGGCAGGCAGGCCATGGAAGAAGACATGAGAGAAGACAATGGCAGATGAACCTATGAACTCATTGTCATTGTTGTATAACTCAGGAAGAATGCTTGCATCTGCTTGGAATGAAAAAGACTTTAAGAGGCATTTACTTTTATTATGTTATAAAGTTTTTTTTAATTTCTTAATTGTCAACAGATTATTTGGAGCTTAAGTTACTCCAAGCAATTCAAATTTGGTAGACCTTTTACTTGAAGAATATTTTTTGAAAATTAAGGGTTGATTATTCTATAAATACCTTCTGTGGTTTCTTAGATAGTTTGAAAATTAAAAAAATAATATTTCTATGTGAGAGGATAATTTTATTATTCTTGCATATTGAAACATTCAATTTCTTGTTCCCCTGGACATAAATTAAAAACAAATAGTGTTCATAATTTTTGGGTTTTGTTGTATTTTATTGATTATTTGATAATTCTTTTGGTATCATAGTCTTCTTTCCCCTACAAGTTTGTATTAGGAGGGAAAAATTTATAATTTTCTTTCTCTAGCAAGCCATACACACAGGCAATTGAACTCCTACATGCTATAAGTGGCCCAAACCCAAGTTAAGGTTTAATAGCTAATGGGTCAGTGCAATCCCATATTGAATTCTAAATTGAGGTTATAATTCTTTTAAAACATTTAAGTTGAATGTTAAATAAAAATATCATGGAAACTAATAGAAATTATTTCATGTTCTTTTCAAACATCAGACTAAGATGGATTCCATTTTATGTTTATTTCCTTTCAAATAAAGAAGTTCAGCTCTGATTTTACTTGCTGATTGAAATGTAATTCAATTCTCAATCAAATAAATTCTGTCTATGAGTGTTAGACATGTGATTCTTACTCTTGATTCCTTAAAAAAAGTAAAAAAAAAATATTATATATATTTTATGAGTGTAATTTAAAATATCAGACTCCATACAGAATAAGGAGATATGATATCACAATACATTATATAATATGATATAAGGTAAGCTACTCGGATACATAACTTATAATTCTTTTATTTTTTTAGTGAGTCAAATTTAATGTATAATTAACGTCAATAAATTCCCTTTTAATTTTTTTTTGAAGGAACTAAATTTCACTCACTACCTTGATGGTTTGGCAATAAAAATAAATATTGCCAATTTGTACCATGCCTTTCACATATTATATTGTGGAAGAATAAGTTTTTTCTTTTGATTATGTATTGGATTATATATATATGGGTTGTACTCTATATCCAAGTCTTTATACATATTAAGGTATGATCCTTTCCCGGTCGAGCTAAAATATTCAAGAATTATTATTGTCTTGCTAGCTAAATATATATCCAAGACGAAGATATTATGTAATGTCCAAGAAATTTTAGAAGATTATTCTAACATAATATTTAAGAAATTTCATGATGAGTTAATATATTATTGACTTAGTTCTTAGAGTCTCATTGCCCAATTTACCTCACAACTGGTTAAATCCCATTGAGTATATGGAGCATAGGAGGCAAGTTGATGAACCACTTTACAAGAGGTCTATACAATAAATTCTTAATCCTTATGTAGTACTTATTTCTCCCACTTAGAAAAATGACATAGCTAAGATCGATAAGAATATACACTCTACTACTAGTCCCGCCTCATATTAAAATGTCATAAATATGGATTTTATTTTGCACCCCCCCTTGCACTGTTGCTAGGTATGATTTTATCTTTGTTGATTAATTTTTCAAAGATAACATATGTTTTCCTTTGCTCCAAAACCTTTGATGTATTTTATATAGCTAAGCAATTCTTTAAAGAGGTCATTAGATGGTATGGTCTTCCCAATTCTATTATGTCTGATAGATATATATGTTCTATTAATTTTTTTTTTGAAGTTTCTATAAAAATTATTATGGACTAAATTTAAGTTCTCATTGATGGTACCATCCCTAGACTGATGGTTAGATTTAAGTGGTCAATAGGTTGTTGGGTGACTTTGATGTTTTGTAGGTGATCACATAGCTAATTAGGATAGGGTAATGTCTATAGTTGAGTTTGCATTTAATAGCATCATTAATCACTCAATTATTCTTAGTTCATTATAGGTATTAATCTAGAATTGGCTATCAATCTAGAAAATCTATGGATCTTGTGTCTTTTCTCACCCACTTTGATCCTTTAGATACTGATGAATCTTTTACTAAACATATTTATGAATTTTATGATGAGATTTGATGAAATATTACTTTGAGCAATTAATTATATTCATAGATTTTAGTCTTTTTGTGAGTGAGAGCAAGTGATAGTAAAGATTTGATTTGAGAGATATCCTACCGAAACCATAAAAAAGTTGTATGTCAAGAGCATAAGTCTTATAAGATACTATAGAGGGTTGATGATAATGCTTATATCCTTGAGCTACCATAAGACAGGCATTAGCATTGTCTTCAATGTGGAAGATTTATCACTCTATCATGGGTCATTAGAGCCCACGTCAAAGATATTCTCTGGCACGCAACATTAATAGCGGAATTATTCATTTTCTTTCATGTTAGTATCCTTAGTTCCAAAGTTTCCTCCCTATTTGATCGTTCTAGAATAAGTCAAGAACATCTTAGATGACCAACTTGTGTTCTCACCCATTATCCAAGAGCCTAGATATTTGATATAATAATATGGACAATTAGACCTTAAGGATATATGGATTTTAAAAGAGGAGTTGTGATTGACAAATCTCGACCTCTTAGAATAGTATCTCAATTTTTATTCATGGAAGATAAATTTTTTCCGCCCTAGGAGAGTTTATAGAGATTAAAGTACCACCACATCATTATAATGATTAAGAGGATGCGGAAATCTTAGATTGCTACATCGGAACCATTTGTGCCTAAATGTTCATGCTGGGTCCATCATACATATGAGACATATTTATATTAGGTTTTGACCCTGAGCTTGTATAGGGTTATCAAAGGAGATGTCATGTGCACATCTTAAAACCTACACATGTCTCTCTCTTATGAATCCTTAATTCTCTTTATTAGAAATGATAAATATGTGATATTTATAAAGGATGAACACTTGTCATCATCATCCTAAAGATCTCTACCTACCAATCTTCTAGAATGAAATATTTAGCACTCATCTAGGGGTGAATATTTATTTCCATCTTTTATATATATATATATATATATATATATATATATATATATATATATATATATATATATATATATATATATATAATTGTCTTATATATGGGTGCATATAAGAAGACGAGGTAGCTCGAGAACGTAGTTGGTGACACTGCAACTTCCATACATAGAATGAACTCGCCATTCTTCTGTGACCTCGTCCACCTTTCATTAATGCCAGCAGAAACAGCGGAGAGAAAGGAGGAACAACGATGCGTCTGATATCAACCTCAGAAGCTCCGAGGAGGGGAAGAAGCACTTCTTCCCTTCCCCACCGGGAAAAGGGTTTGCACGCAGTTATTGACTCACGGAGTAACGCTGCACTCCTTACTGTTTCTTTTTCTCTTTTTGCATGCCCTACTGTTAGTGCCAATCTGCAGTGCGTTCTTACCTCACCCCAAAGGACGACGATAGGCCTAACTCCAGTTTTTAACCCATTGAATGCAGAATCAAATGCTTCCTCTACAGATAGAGACCATGGCGAGAGGTGGATGACATGAATCCAACACATGATATGTAAGATTTGAAATGATCTCTCTCAGGCATAAAAAAAAAAAAACAAGCATAAATAACCATCAGTCATCACCAAACTTTGCGGCCTCTTCAATGCTAATTTGGTGTATGCGTTTGCTGAGCTCAGTCTTACCATAAAAGAGCATGTGATTTGGTCTCTGGTGCCATTAATGGCACACACCTCACATGTACCCAACCCCTAATTCACACGTGCAACCCTTCCTCTTGCAAATAAATAAATAAATAAATAAAATTATTTATTTGTGTACTCGTTGCTAAGTAAATAGTATATTCTTGTTGGAGTGTATTTTTTATTTAAGAAATAATAAGGAATAAAAGTAAAGGGAACAGTTAGAAGACGACAAAATCTGGGGGTCGACGAGGAGCGGTAACCCCTTCGATTCGCTTCCCGCCCGCCGCCTTCTCCTCCTGTGCATCCTCCTTGGCGGCGGAAACCTCGTCCACCGTGCTCTCCACGTCAAGCCCCTCGAAAGCGGCGTCGTCGGCGTCGTCCGATGGCATGGGGATGAACGGTGGCCGCGGGATCCGGAGCAGCGCCTCCCACATGACCCCGCGGAAGAAGCCGTGCGCCTTGACGGCCTTGCCGGCGATGCGACGCTCGGGGTCCTTCTCCAGGAGCCTCCGGATGAGGTCGCGCAGCGGCGTGGTCTCCCCCACGAGGTCGGCCTCCTTGGTCAGGATCCGGTGGAAGGTGTCCTTCTGGGTCTTCCCTCGGAACGGCGTCCGCCCGTAGAGCATCTCGTAAAGAACCACCCCCAGCCCCCACCAGTCCACCGCGAAGTCGTGGCCCTTGCCCTCGATGATCTCGGGCGCCACGTACTCCTCCGTCCCCACGAACGAGTTCGACTTCCCAGCCGACGTCCCCGGCGACGCTGGTGGCGCTGCCTTCGCCTCCTCCGCCAGGAAAGACTTGGAAGTTTCCGGCGATACGTCGGCGTTGAAAGAGAGGCAGCCCGTGAGACACGAGGCTTTCTTTTCTTTCCTCTTGACCTTCTTCTTCCTATTCTTGCCGGTACCTGAAGGCGTGGATTCGTCGTGGCGGGGAGTGACACTCGGCGGGGAATCGAGGGGTTCGGGCGGCGGTCCTGACGGGAGTTTGGTGGAGAGATCGAAGTCAACGAGCATAAGGTGGCCGTTGTCTTGGATGAGGACGTTCTCCGGCTTCAGGTCTCGGTAGACGATCCCCAGTCCGTGGAGGTACTCCAGCGCCAGCACCAACTCGGCGGCATAGAAGCTGCGGAGCGATCGCACCAAGTTTGAGTAGCGTGGGGGAGGAGGAAGAGGGAGGTGGGGAGATACGCACCGGATGATATCTTCAGAGAACATCTTCTCGCTCTGGCCGCGTCGGAGGGAAGCGAGATCGCCACCGGAGCAGCGGTCGATGGCGAAGCCGACGATCCTATCGGTGGAGACGACCCCGCGAAGGGAGGGGAGGAGGGGGTGGCGAAGCGAGAGGAGGACGTCGTGCTCGAGCCATACGCGGCGGTTAGGAGTCGCCGCCGGATGCCCTGCGCTCGATGGAGGAGCGGGAGACGGCCTTGAGGGCGAGGGCGTCGCCGGCAGAGGAAGCGTCGGCGACGCGGACGAGGAAGACGACGCCCTTGGCGCCGCGGCCGAGGACGGAGAGGGCCTTCAGGTCACGCAGGTCCAATGACGGCGGCGGCAGCGGTTGGTCCATTGGAGGAGTAGGGAATGGGGTCTACCGCTTCCTGGAGAAGGTAAGCAGCGTTCGGTTGTTCGTCGGGAAGAAGGTGACGGGTCCGCAATTAGATGTATTACCCCTTTTCTCCCATGAAACCAATCGCGACAAAGCAAAATTGAAAGCCCAGGCTGAACCACCCCTGAAATATTCATGGCACTAGACCCATGCGTATGACTCCATGCAATGTACCCGGAGTCGCCCCCGAAAATCTTCCGGGGTGATTCGACCCCTCTATATCAGATTTATTTACGTATGTTGCGTATTCAATTTTGTTCGTCTTCTTTTTCTCGAAAAATCTAATGCATTGATTCTATTCACGGTTTCTGATTATATGTTTTTATAATGAGTTTTTCATCTAATCACTTATTACCATTTTAGCTCTCAAAATATCATATGTACTAATGTCAGGGATAAAAATGATTTTATGATCTAATTCTTTTAACATGTAAGTTAAATAACCTATATAAGTGTAAACGTGAGTGGCATAAAAAGATAATTTTTTTTATTATATTTAATATGAATTTTTATATATGATTGTAAATGAATAAAATATTCCACGGGAAAGCGGTCTTTACGTTCAACAACCTCTCATTTGTCTATTGTCTATGTGATTGACAAAGAGGGGGTAACCCATAATCATCTTACTCGAATCCTTGTCGACGTGAGCATACGAGTGGAGAGTGGCCTCCAGCTTCTCCTTCTAGTCTGGACACCACATGACAATTATATGTCAGATGAAGATTGGTTGATGGTGTACTTCATATCATTTGTGCCCCTCTTCTTCCTCAAGACATGTTTTAAGGCTCTTGTGAAAAGGGTTTGAAGTGCGATATATAATTATTCTGCACGTCAAGCTTATACTACCTTAATCCATCATTGAATTTGTGGCATGTCTAGTTTGTCTGACATGTCTAATTCATTGTGCTTGAACACTATTAGTGGTGATCCATCATTGACCTAACCCTCGTATCGTTGAGGGACACATCTTGGTCTGATGGGGTCAGGTTTCTTAATCTCCATCTCTCAACAAAAGCTAGAATTAGGTTTACCAATCTCCATGCCTCGGGTGAAGGTCGAGGTCAGGTTTCCCAATTCTCCATCTCAATCAGAGCTAGTGTCTGATTTCCCGATCTTGTCGTCTTTAGTGAAGGCGAGAGTCAAGCTTTCTGACCTCCACACGTCGACTAAGGTAGGGTTCGGACTTCTCAACCTCCCCACCTTGGGTAAAGACATAGGTTGGGTTTCCCAACCTCCTAATCTTTGGTGAAGATGAGGGTCGGGCTTTCCGACCTCCATGCCTCAGTGAAGGCAGGAGTCGAGTTTCTTGACTGCCTTATCTTTGGTGGGGTAGGGGTTGAGCCTCATGACATTTACACCTCAACATAAGGCGAGGTTCATGTTTTCCTAACTCATGTCCCTTTGACACATGTTGTCTTGTGCCTCTTATTGTAGCAGGTTTCTTATTATTAGGGTCGAGCATTTCTGACTTACGCGACAGACACATTTTATCTTGTGGCTTCCATCATGGTATATTTCTTATTATATGTGTCAAGCTTTCTCGACTCATGTGTCTTGGGTATATTTTGCTTTATGTCTTTCATTCGTGATGAATTTTTTATTACGTGAGTTAGGTTTTTCTCCCTAACACATCTCGAGAATATTTTGTCTTATACCTCCCGTCGTGGTGAGTTTCTTATTATGTGGATCGAATTTTTTCGACTTATATTCCTCGAGCATATTTTGTCTTGTGCCCCCTGATGTGGTAGACTTCTTATTATGTAGGTCAGGTTTTCCCTTCTTATGTGCCTCGAGCATATTTTGTCTTTTGTCTCCTACTATGATGGGCCTCTTCTTATGCAAATAGGATTTTTTTGACTTATGCGCCTTGGGCACATTTTGTCTTGTACCTCATGTTGTGATGGGTTTCTTATTATGCAGGTCAAATTCTTTTACCTCATGCATTTTTAGTATATTTTGTCTTGTGTCTACCATCGTAGTGAGTTTATTCTAATGTGGATTGAGTTTTCTCGACTCATATGCCTCGGGCATATTTTATCTTTCATATCCCATCATACAGGTTCCTTATTATATTCTTTGAGTTTGATAGAGACTATTTTATCTCCTACTAGCTCATCCACTACAG
This sequence comes from Ensete glaucum, assembly GCA_021527575.1. NCBI lineage: Eukaryota > Viridiplantae > Streptophyta > Magnoliopsida > Zingiberales > Musaceae > Ensete > Ensete glaucum. Next base: position 29,119,477 of record CM038554.1, read on the forward strand.
AGCCTAATACTTAAGCAGGGCTCTATGTCACCAGCCTCAAAATGATATCGTAGTGCATCTTGATGATCATCAATAATCATATTACCTTATTAAGATCAGAGACCAAAATAATCAAGTGATTAACCTGATCTTATCCTAAGCCCATCCTCAGGAAGGCTCAGGGATCAAGTATAAAAAGACCCCTTAGCGTGAGTTAAGGAGGGGGGGTGGGGGGTACTTTCTCTAATCACTAAAGTTGAGTCCCAAATCTTGATAATGAAATCAATTGATAAGTTTATGAACTAATATAATTTTGACATAAGTTATATAGGAAAAACTTTGATTATAGACTTGAATCATCAAATGACAAATTATCGAAGTAGGAGAATCAGACATTGGGCTAAAAAAATATCATGTCAAAAGTTAGACATCGGGCCAGATGATTGGTCGACGTGCCGAAGATTGAACTACATGCTATGAGTTCCAGCATTGTGCCAGAAGGATCAAGTATTTGCGCTAAAAGATTGGATGTTGTGGGAAAATCAACATGCCAATAAATTGGGCGATATGTCGAAGAAAAGGACGATGTGCTGGAGGTTTGGATGAAGTGCCGGATGATCAGTTGACATGCCCAAATGTTGGATAATATGCTTTAAGCTTCATAGTTGTGTTGGATATATGGTTGGATTTGTAAAGTCTTAATTGAGGTCTTTTTAGGACAAATTGAGTTGGTATTAGGCTTAAACTATGTCAACTTAGTAAGAAACCTATTGGACCTAAATCAGGACTAAATTAGGTATATTATAAGGTCAAATCAATAACCTGAAGCAAGCCTGAGCGGTGGTATTCCTAGGCCCAGGCGATAGTACCGCATGAGAGCCGAAAATATTATTTGTATTTTTTTTATAGTGCAAATGGTGGTACTACCCATGCTTGTAGTAGTACTACTCATGGCGATGGTAATACCACCTAGGCCAATGATAGTACCGCTAGACCAGGATTACTGACCCTGTTTTGGTGGTAGTACTATCTGACGTTAATGATAGTACCACTAGTGCCCCAAATTTTTAGGGATTTAAATTTTTAACTCCATTCTTGAAACCTTTTGGGGTCTATAAATACCCCACTCATGTTGCTTGATGAAGCAAGAATTCTTGGGGATAAAAGTGTTGTAAACTATCTTTTAAGCATTGGTTGAATCTCTTCCTCCTCCTTAAGTTTAGAAGTGATTCTCAATTATAGGAGGTGTGAGGTCTCTTGTAAAAGAGACGTGTAAAGGTTAGTTGTAACAAGATCAGTAGTATAAGCTAGTAGTCTCGAGGAAATACGAATTGAGTGTAGACATAGGTCGAGATAATCGAAACACTATAAATTAATTAACATTCATTCTCTTGGTTTGCTTTGTTATTACTTATTGATTTACTTCACTCACTATCCTTACTTGTACTTTAGTTAAACACACTTTCGAGATTTAATGGCTTTCTAAGGCAACGATGAGGGTCACTCAATCACTCATCCTCCTGTGTTAAATGAGACATACTATACTTATTGGAAGACACAAATGTGAATTTTCTTACTGGATTTTGATCTTTAGAACTCATCAAATTTGATCTTTAAAAATCTTCTAAACCATTAATGAATGAAATGATCTTGAGAAGAAAAAAAATCATTAAATGCTAAAGCTATGAGTACTTTATTTTGAGCTTTAGACAAAAATAAGTTTAACCACATTTCTAATTGTGATATTGTATATGATATTCGGCATATAATTTAAATTAATTATGAAGACATAAATAGAGTAAAAGAATCTAAAATTAATTATTTAATACATAGTTATGAATTATTTAAAATAAAATAAAATGAAACCATCAATGACATGTACACCCATCTTACGGATATTATCAATAGTTTAAAATCTTTTAGTAAAAGTTATACTAATCTTGAATTGATAAATAAGATATTAAGGCCCCTTCCTGAAAGTTCGGATCCAAAGATAACTGTAATTTAAGAAGCAAAAGACTTGAACACATTTTCTCTTAAAGAGCTTAAAGGATCTTTAATAACACTTAAAACCAAAAAAGACTACTTGAGTGAAAACTGATAATGATGACGGCATAACACTTCTTATAATAGAATTTAAAAAGTTAATGAAAATAAACAAGACTAATTATATAAGACAAGAATGTAAAAATAAAAGTGAACCTAAAAAGGATGAAATCATATGTTATGAATGTAAAAAGTCATATCACTTCAAAAATAGGCATCCACAATGAGAATACGTTAAAACATAAGAGAATAAGAAAGCATTCAAGACATGTAGGATGATCAAGTGTATCAAAAGACGAAGAGAAGATCAACGAAGGTGAAGTGACAAACTATGTGTTGATGGCCTTCAATGATGAGGTATTTGACTCTCTCGAGACATCTTTATCTTATGATGAATTCCTTGATGCATTTTATGATTTATATGATGAACTCAAAAAATTAGTAAAAAATATAATTCACTAAAAATAGATCATGTATTACTTACTTGATAAATTTAAAAATAAATATGACAAATGTATGTTGACATGCATGAGTTAGATTTAATTAAAAATGACAATATGTTATTATAACAAATATTAAAAAAATTAGAAATAAATTATTAAATATGATTCATACTTACCAAGGTTGTGTATTAAGAAAGGAAGGAATGAGTAGTAACACTTATCAAAAGCAAACAAAATTTATAAAAGGAAACAAAATTTATAAAAGGATGCATACTATATATTCCTTCTAAAGTTAAATATAATTTTTATAGAAGATTTGATCACTATGCTTATACATGCTCTTTTAAAAATTATAGTTCTTAAATTAGTTTGGGTTCTTATAAACAATTTGATGCCAAAAGTGAAAGAAGGAATATCTAACTATTAAGGACCCAAAATTAAATGAGTACCTAATGTAAACCTCTTTTTCTTGTAGGTATATCTCCAAATAAAAGCTAAGAGCGAAAGATAATATCTTGATAGTGGATGCTAAGACACATGACCGAAAATCCAACACAGTTCTCAAAGCTCACTAGTCTAGATGAAGGATATATTACCTTCGGAGATAATAATAAACGAGAGATCATTGGTATTGAAATTATTAGTAATAAATTGAACCTTCTTTTAGTGGATGGTTTGAAACATAACTTAATAATCATTAGTCAACTTTACAATAAGAGATATAATATTAAATTTGAATCTAATGTTTATGTCATAGAAATACTAAATAAGAATGAATCTATAATGCTTTAAAAAGTGATAATATATATACAATTGATCTTGATGATTTTTATGATGAAACTTACTTTTTAATTTTAAATGATAATGCATGATTTTGATATAAGAGATCATGACATGTATGTATTAAATTAATCTTATAAATTAAAACTAAAAAACTTGTAAGAGAAATACCTAAAATTAAATTTATCACAGATAGAATTTGTGATGCATGAAAACTTAGCTACAAACCTAAAAACCAAGTAAATACCTCTAAACCATTATAATTAATTCATTTGGATTTATTTGGATCTATTGATATTACAAATCTAAGAGATATTATATATACTTTTGTGATTGTTGATGATTATAGTATATATACTTGCACATACTTCTTAGCACATAAAAATAATTATTTTAAATATTTTATAAAATTTTACAAATAAGTTTAAAATAAAAAATTATGATTTCTTCTATTTGTAGTGATCATGGTGGTGAATTTTTAAAATTATAATTTTTTTAAATTTTGATTCAAATGGGTATGACGATAATTTCTTTACTCCAAGAAATCCATAACAAAATTGAGTTGTTGAGAGAAAGAATAGAAGTTTAAAAGAAATGGCAAGAACCATACTTAATAAATATAATATATCCAAATATTTTTAGGTTGAAGCTGTTGATACAACATGCTATATCATGAATAGAATTCTCATAAGGCCTCAACTATCTAAACTCCTTATAAATTATGGAATAATAAAAAATAAAATATTTTATATTTCAAAGTTTTTGAGTGTAAATATTTTATTTTATATAAAAAAGACACATTAGTAAAATTTGATATAGAATCTGATAAAGATATTTTCTCTTGAATATTATTTTGATGTAAAATCTGATAAAGATATCTTCTCTTGAATATTATTTTGTTTCTAAAACTTATCGAGTTTTTAATAAGAGAACTTTAGTATCCCATCATGTTTTAGTTCACAAACATTAGAGTCTACTTACATGGTATGCTGACACGTAATAAATTATTAATATAATAACATGTGTAATGTAAGTTTAAAAAGATTAAGATCTATTTTAGCCCATGTGATTTTGGCAATTGATCTCTTAAGCCATTAGTATCATATATTTTAAAAAATATCGCATATACGCCTCTCTCATTAAGTCTGAGTTAACAAATATTAGAGTTTACTTATGTGGCATGTTGACCACGCTAGCTCCAGGGCGCATGCCACCACGTCGCCCACCACAACATTGCCTACCACCAAGAACAACACTTGCTTCGATCATGATAAGTGTCACCATATCTTGTAAGCCACCTCCCCTATGAAGAGATAGAGTTAGGAGAGACCGTAGGTAAAGGTGAGAGAGAGTATGATTATCACATCGTAGGTGCGACGAGTGAGAGCATAAGAGAGGATGAAATGAAAGACGATGGAGATGAAGATGCCTAGGAGAAGGAAGAGGGACTAGGAGACTATTGCATGCTTAGTGCAAGACAAGTTGGTGTACATCCATCTGAGGCAGGACAAGAAGCTCTTGAGCTCGTCGTCAACGTGGGAGAGGATACGTGCATATAACACCTTGCTAGGCAGCAAAGATTAGTAGTCATTTCAACGACGATGCCTCTTCCTGCAATTGATGGAGACCTCAATTTTTTTAAATGTAAAATATGTGTATCATTATATTAATGATTTATTATGAGTCAGCATACTTCGTAAACAGACTCTAATGTATGTTAATTTAGATTTGTCCTGAGGAGCTTATATGCTATGTTTTTGAAAATGTAGGAGTTATTTTAGATACGATTAAACCTATAGGTTTAAGAGATCGATTGCTAAAAAACTATAGGAGCTAAAATAGATCTTAACTCTTTTAAATTTAAATTATATATCATTATATTTATGATTTATTATGACTTAATATATCAAATAAGCAAACTCTAACATCTGCTAACTCAAACTTGATAAAAGGGACTTATATGTTATGTTTTTAAAAATATAAGGATTATTTTAGACATGAATTAAACATAAAAGATTAAGAGATTCATGACCAAGATCACATGACTTAAATGGACCTTAACCATTATTATTTTTTATTTTTAAATAAATAAGGCTTATTCTTTTGTATCAACTCGTTTCTATTCCCTTTTGAGTACATTTGCGATTTCCAATAGACTATAGTGTTTTGATGAAAATATTAAGTATACTATATTATTTTATAACTGATATTGTAAATTTTATACATGCAGATTAGAGTGATCCATAACATAACAATAATTCATCCTAACTTATCCTGTCAAGGAGATATTTAAAAATTATGATAAATTAAAATCATCTTTTCAGAGATATGAAAATTATAAAATATCTTAAAATAGAAAAACTCTTTTTTTCTTGTAATTAACTCAAATTTAAAATAAGGACGGTTATCCGGAAAAAGAAAAAAAGAGTTCTTTGCCTTTCTGTTTTTTTTTATATATATTTAGATTCCCCCTTTTGAAAGAGTAGTCAAATCAAATCAAAGTGTGAGGCATAAAATCCGGCCATATCCCCTTCTTTCCTGATAAGCTCAGCAGCATAATTGTCACAATGTCGCAAGTGCCGTGTCATGTCATGTCGCCGTGAAAATAAATATTTCCACTCTTTGAAGAAAACAAACACATTTCTCCTTTCAGCTTTTTTATTAATTTATTCTGTTTTTTTTTTTTTTTTTTGGAATCTAAAAGCTGCTACTTAGCAACACATTGATGTTTATATTATCTTTTAAAGGAAGCTTCTGAATGCAATGAAGTCCTAGCCTTGGATCAATCGAAAAGCTTCATGAGGTTGTGTGATTCAACAATGCAAATGATCCACTACGAAACAAAGTTATACTAATTTCCACACACAAACGGTGACAAACATGTCATCCAAATATGTATTTTTTTTTCATTTTTATAATGATTTCGAAACTTTTTAATATATGACAAAATAAATTACTAAATATTGGCTCATTCGAATATGGATGAATGATGATGTGTTGAGGTTTAAAATCTCATCCGATAAATTTATTTTTAAAACTAATAAATCTTAAGAGTCATGTACTACATCTCACTAATTTAATCGATACAGATTTTGACTATGGATAACAAGATTTCACTAATATAATCGACAAAAAAATTGACTATGGATAACAGAACAAATTCTGTCTTCACTATAGCTCTTTTAAAAAAAATTAATAAAAGAATATTCTCATTTGACAAACTAAAAGAATTATATCTTTGACAAATTAATAGGAAGTCATCTTTTCTTGTTTTCAAGTCTTGGCAATCACCATCTGCATGTAATTAATAGTTAAGATCTCAATGATGTGTTGTTTCTGGGATTTGCACAGGTTTTGTAAGCCTGTTTGTTTGAAGTCAGAAATGAAGCAGTCTCTCATGCACAAGTTCTATATCTCAGAATCATATCCCAGCCTTGGTATGCAAAAGGCATCAGCAAGGACACTTCCTTGGTCTACACCATGTCATATCCATGATTGCAAGCATAGCTTGTCTCATGATCATGTCAATGTGCATGCAGATATATATAAGCCATCTGTAATAGCAGCACAAGCTAATATATATAGCCAACATACAGGAGGCAAGCAACAGTGTATTATCAGATGTCCAATAGACATCTGATAAAAGTTGAGAATGGCAAAACAACTGATGGTCATAGTAAATGAAAGTTAAGTTCATTTGCTTAATTCATCAGCAGAAATATAATTCCAAACCCATCTTGGGAGAGGAGATGAAAGACTATGATCTGGTCTTGCTAGCCCTGAGCTTTCGAGATCACAACTTAATAGCCTCCAAATTAGACTGTGTTTTTTTGACAGGAGAAAGGACTGCAAGTGCAACAATTTCTTGAGTCTGCCACTTAGAGAAGCATGCTTCCAAAAGCTTTTGTTTCACATCATCAGGGCAGTTTGAGCCCACTTGCAGTAGTTTCCAGGTTGGCCTTCCACACACACTTTATGATCACCTAACCTACATTGCATGTCAATGAAAAGAAATTGGCCATGTCAATAATATCGAGGAACCAACTCATGATTCATAATAAAGGAGGTAGAAAAACCAACACAATCTCTCTGTCAGTGAACTACCACCACGTACTAGTTTGACGGCGACAAAGTACATGAGGAAGCGGAGATGACCATGCGATCGTCCGTATATTTGCTACTTCAAAGTTGCAAAGCTAATTGGTTTCAGACAGGAAGCTTTGGCTTCATGGAATGGTTGCTATTTCCTGACTAGGTGATTAGGGTACAAACTTGTGGAAACAACAACACTATTTGCAGGAGCTGGACTAGTATGTCCATTTGATCCTCCCTAGATCCAATATTGGCGGCATCTTCATGTTTTTTCTTTTAAGAGCTAATTGATCCCAGTAACATATAGTTTGGCATAAAGACATAATTAACACCCAATTTGTTAGACTACCTTGACGGAGAACCGATCCGTAAAACTTTCATGAGCCTTCTACTGTTTGGCCAAAGAGCAAGATTAAAATAGAAAAAAGAAAAATATCTTCAATCGGTTACTTGTTATGTGACAATGTTACAAGAAAAAGTAGCTATAAAAGAAGATGTATCACGAACCTAATACGACAATGCACTGATTGGTGTTTACTTTAAAGTTACATAGTTTAGCCAAAGAGCAAGATTAAAATAGAAATAAAATATATCTTCAATCGGTTACTTATTATGTAACAATGTTACAAGAAAAAATAGCTATCAAAGAAGATGTATCATGAACCTAGTATGACAATGCATTGATTGGTGTTTACTTTAAAGGTACATAATTGATTGCTTCTGCATGAAAGCTAATATTATAAAGTTGAGCTCTAGCGAAAAAGACAATAGCATGAATAATAAAGAAGCATGAAATTCATGTTCCACATAATTTTCTCTAAACCCTTGCTCTTTTATCAATAGTACCAGATCACGGAACTCACTGTCTTCTATTTGTTAGTTCACTTTTTCTCCATCTGTATATGCCAATTTAAAATTTCTTGCTGGATATCAGAACAAGGAATTTTATTCCCTTCAGAACTATATAAATTATATCAACTCTTCAACCAAACCCCCTTGAGAGGATCTACATGAAATAATCAAATGTATTGATGATTCAACGAATGCAATTTTCAAGAGAATTAGCTTCAGACATGCTCCATTATCTCATAAGCTACAGATAATCTGAAGCCACATGCTGAAGAGAATGAATCTAATGGCTTACCCACCGCAATTTTCTTGACCCTCCCTTTTCGGAAAAGGAAAAAGAAACTCAAGAGAAAACTCATCCTAGTTCAGAATTCATAACATCATCAAACATCTGCAAAAACATTTTTCCAAATAAAAAAGCTATATCTAAACTAATTATGCTGGTTTTGCTGAAAATGAAACATCAAAGAGAAATAAAATCAAAGGCTCTATTATAACAATAATTGGGTCAAACAAATCCAAATAACAAAATGTGCATTTTTAGCTCTAGTGATGAAGTGCAAATTAATAACAGCTCTGATGAAGAAGAAAGAGAGAAAGATGCCAGTTTTATACCTCAGATCTTGATGATCTTGGCAGCTCTGATTAAAGGGTTGGCCTTGGCGATTTCCTCCCTCCCAGCGGCCTTGTAATCGAAGGAGCATTCATGGGCATCGGAATAGCGGTGGCGACCGCAGAAGAGGTCGCCGCACCGGCACCGGAACCCGGTGAGACCGACCTTTTTGCGGCAAGTGGAACACCTTTTACTGAATCTTACAGGAGTATGCGACTCCTCGTCTGGCTTCGACGACTCCGACTCCTCGTCAAGGTTCGAGGAGGAAGAAGCCGCGATTGTCATCGCAGGAGCCGGGATCTCCGGCCTCTCAGCAGTGGATTCCTCGCACGATTTCAGGAGAGCGGTGGAAGGTGGGGGTGGTGGTGGTGATGATGATGATGGGGGAGTGGGTGGCGAAGCAGAAGGGGAAGAGGAGGAGGAGGCCTTAAAGATCTCCGCTTCATCTTTGTCAAGATTACAGCTTTCACGAGCCATCGAGAAATTGTCGAAAGATATCCGATCCACGACCGAGAAATCAAACTTCTCGATAAGCGAACATCGAAGAACTACGAATCAACGCCAGAAAATTCCACAGATCGGTGAAAAAGAAAATAAACGAAGGACAATAGGAAATTTCGGTTGGATCGCAGAGAAACCAGAGGAAACGAGAACGATGAACAGCGAGCCGAACCTGAAATCAGGACGCAAGAATAAAAAAATTCCACATGCTTCGAAGAAATCGAACATGGAACACGTCTAAAATTGTAGACGCCGATCGAGATCGATCGATCGGAGCGAGAAATCAGCGGAATTGCGAGAAGATGGGTGGAAACCGGGGACAAGGATTGGTAAAGGTTGCATCTTCCGACGCGGTGCCAAAAAAAATCCTAATAAACAATTACTCCAAAATATAATATATATATTATATAGATATATATCTTTAAGCACAAACAATATTTATGGTACCAACGGGAGTGCCATGGCTGAATCAGAGCCACCCATCACCGGGTGGATGTTGTGATCTTGGTGTGCTCATTTCCACCACCAGCCATCCTTTCTGACCCAACCACGCCCACCCCCACATCACACATCAAACCAAATCACAATTGATGTGTGAGATTGCAAGTGATGTCCAGCCGTTGGATCAGGATCCAACGGTTGTGTTCCCCTATTGATCTCGGAAGGACTCTCTCTCTCCACCTCTTCCAGGAGCAAAGGGTCATTATATGCCTTTGGATGCCAAGCTGTATTATGAAGATGAGAGAAACATAATTAGTTTTTGGAAGAGAACAATTATGTTTCACGTCTTTTTATTTTTTTCTGAGAATCTATATATATATATATATATATATATATATATATATATATATATATATATATATATATATATATTTCTGATATGGCAGTCAAATAAACACAGTTCTTGCAAAATGTAAAAACATTAGCATTTGTCATTGCCAGTTAATTAATAATCATCGGAATAGTTAGTGTCGCAACGCTCAACTCCTTTCCACTTTGCTATCAAGTCTGCAAGCGCAGAGAGTCGTAGGAGATGCACGTTCATCCTCGGCCACCACCGCCTCAGCTTTTACCTTTCTGCGTCGACTGTTCTTTCCCTGCGGAAGGTACGAAGAAGAAGAAGAAGAAGAGGAGGAGGTGGAAGACATCATCACCTTCTCTTTCTTTCCGGGCCATGGAAACTTGAAGCACCGTCCCAATATTTATTTCGATCCCACCTTATCCAGAAAGGAAAGAATACATTTTGAACCTACTGCTAGTATTATATACTATCAAGAACCCTTCTCGTCTTCCCCGACTCGACAGGATGGTATGTGTGTTCTTGATCACTTCCTCCATGATCCGATCCGGTCGAGGTCTTCCGACACCGCCTTCATCCTCGGCCTCACGTCCGGGTCCGTCTCCGTGCACGCCAGAGCCACGTGGAACGCCGCCACGACCTCCTCCCTCGCGTGCACCTCCTGCAGTAACGAAGCGTCCAGCAGCTCCGACGGCGGCCTCGCCTCCTCGAACCCCTTCCTCACCCACCTCACTAGCCCCGCCACCTGCTCCGCCGAGGAGGACGGCATCTCCGGCTGCTTACCGGTCAGTATCTCCAGCAGCACGACGCCGAAGGAGTACACGTCGGACTTGTGCGTCGGGTGGCCCGTAGCGCGACTCTCGGGGGCGCGGTAGGGGTTGGGGCGGTCGAGGAGGGTGGGTTGGACGGAGGACGGCACCGGTCCGAACAGGCCGGCGGTGGAGGAGTACGAGGGGGCCGAGGTGGGGTTGGTGGCGGCGGAGGAGGTGAGGGGGAGGAGACGGAGGAGGCCGAAGTCGGAGATGTAAGGGTTGAAGTCAGCGTCGAGAAGGATGTTGGAGGGCTTGAGGTCGCCGTGGAGGAGCTTGCGGGGGCTACAGTCGTGGAGGTGGGCGAGACCGCGGGCGGCGCCCCTGGCGATGCGCAGCCGCACCGCCCACGACAAATTCGGCTGCCCCGACCGCCCTGCACTCACACACAGCCGCTACTCGAGTCAGTGGAGAAGCAAAAAATTGATCATATAAAATTAGCTATAAAGCATTATCTATCTCTTAAATAACTCCCACAGATGCCGTGGTGGATCGGATGTGTAATGTCCGCCACCTTAAGATCTGCGCCTGGAGGTGATACAAGAGTTTATTGCATCAAGATTCGTGCATGTGGCAATTCAATCGCGTTCCCCCGCCTTAAGATCCCGTGTGGAAGGGAAGCTATAGTGTCTAATAGCTACTTAATACAGTTTAATTATGACGGTAGGGAGAGAGAAAGAGAGAGAGACGGCGGGAAGATGCTACCGACCACGAAGAACGGCGGCGAGATTGCCGTTGGAGATGAAGTCGGTGATGAGCAACTTCTCGTCGGGCGCCCAGTAGTAGGCACGCAGCCGCACCACATTGGGGTGCCGCACCCGCCCCATCGCCCTCACCTCCGCCGCGAACTCCTTGTACTTTCCGCCGACGCCCTCCCCCAGCCTCCTCACCGCCACCGCCATCCCATCCCCCACCACCACCTTGTACACGATGCCCTTCCCCCCCTTCCCCAGAACGTACGCCGACGCCCGAAGCAGCTCCTCCAGCTCCACCTTGAAACCCTTGTCCATCGCCACTAGCTCCCCCTCCACGCCTCCCCCCTGATCCTCATCCTCCTCCTCCGATGACGACGCGCCATCCTTCTTCTCAGCCATCGCCGACCCGCACGGAAACAAGCACCACCACCAGCCAAGTCCTGCGCCGCCGTGGCCCAGCTTCGCTCGGCCTTTCTGTTGATTTTTCACCTTCCAGTACGCACACACCACCACCAGCCCCACCAGCGCCACCCCCGCCGCGTCCGCCACCGAGATCACCGCGATCAAGCCTGCCTTCATTCCCCTTCGGCCCTCCTCCTCTGCCGCCGCTGCGGGCGCCCCTACCGGCGCCTCGCAGGTGATCGTGAGCGGGAACCCGCACAGCCCCGGGTTGCCGAGGAACGCCGTCGGGGACTGGTTAGCCAGCGATCCCGTCCCGGGGATCTCCCCAGAGAGGTTGTTGTAGCGGAGGTCAAGGATGACCGTCGACGGCAGGTTCCCTAGCTCGCTGGGGATCGCGCCGGAAAGACGGTTGTGCGAGAGGTTGAGCGTGCCGCCGAGGGAGACGAGCTCGCCAAGGTCCGGCGGGATAGGCCCCTCGAACTCATTGGAAGAGAGGTCAAGCTGGACGAGCTTCGACATCTCCGCCCAGACCCCGGCGGGGATTTCGCCGGAAAATCGGTTCTCCTCTAGCAGCAAGTGCTGGAGCTGGCGGCAGCCGCGCAACGCCGGCGGAAGCGGCCCCGAGAAGGCGTTCTGGGAGAGGTCGAGGATCTGGAGACGTGGCACGACGCAGGCGGCAGCGGGGAAGGGGCCGGAGAGGAAGTTGTCGTAGAGAAAGAGCGAGCGGAGGGAGGAGGCGTTGAAGAGCTGGGGCGGGACGGCGCCAGAGAGGCGGTTGCCGTGGAGGTTGAGGCGGCGGAGAAAAAGGAGCGCGCCAAGCTCAGGGGGGATGTAGCCAGAGAGGTTCTTGCCGGAGACGGAGACGCCGACGACGCGGGGGTGGATGAAGCCGGTAACATTGACGCACGAGACGCCCGGCCACCGGCAGGGGTCCTCGTCTTCCTCGCTCCACGCAGCGAGGAACGCCCACGGGTCGTCGGACACCGCAGCCTTGAAGGCGAGAAGGGAGATCCCGTCGGACGACAATGCCGGGCATCTCGTCGCCACATGAATTAAATGAACTACCCAAAAAATGACGGTGAAGAGATACCTCCTCCTCGTCATCGTATTCAATTCTCTGCTGCTGCTGCTGCTCCGACGAAGTGGCGAGCGACAGGAGAGGGCGGAGAAGAAGAGTTGCATACATATTCTAAAGCCATCGATGGTTGTGGTACGAGTGCGTGCGTGGGAGTAAAGGAGAGTATTAGGAAAGTAAAGGTTAAGAAGGAAGAGGAAGGAGGGTGGGGTATGGTTTGGTGTTGTAATTAAGGAGACCACGAGAAGAGGAGCGGTGATCTCTTTACCTTTGGGCTCTACTTTTTTGGATGTTAAAGTGATGTAACTTTTTCCAGTTTCCTTGCGATCCCGCGGGATACTTTTGTTAGTGCCTCGCTTTCCTAGCTGTGTTGCCGTTCATGGAGTAAAGATCACGTTTCCAGCTCTGGATCCACTTTATTATAATACCATGGCCGGAGACGCTTGTCTTCTCCGTGATCTGTGTCGCTCTCATTAGCATCATGAGCCATCCATTACCGGTGGGTAAAGTTGGCTTTCCAACTCTTTGAGTTGGTGTAGTAGGCTATATATATATATATATATATATATAGAGTTTACACAATACAACAGTGTTCCAACTGAGAGCAAAAAGTAGAGGAACAAACAAGGGCGTACCAGGTGTTGGTGGTGCTTCTGAATCCACGCAATCCATTCTGAATCAACTTCTGCAGCAAGGTTGAACGGATGGTAACATCTGCATCCAGGAAACAGTATCCGAAGATGATCAGGCTGGTCGATGATGGCCATAATAGAAAGAAAGACATGAACATCAATCTGAGGACAACAGACAAGAAAATGGCACAAACTGGGGGATGTCGGATGGAAGCACCCATCTTCTTTCTGACTTCTACATGACACTGTGTTGTGCTTCAACAGAAATGGCTGATCATAAAATGAGGCTGCATAATAAATTCATCGACAGTTCCACAGTAATGGCCATTTTTATGCTCTGCAGGTTTCTTGTTCTCGAGCTTGAATGAAAGACTCGACAAAATCTTATCAGAATTCAACAACTCGTCCAGATTATATGCATGCTCAGCTGCTGCCAGGGCTCAATCAACTAACTACCCACCCAAGATAAAGTTGACAAAACAAAAGGCTGGTCATTCAAGCTGCTGGAGACACACACCTCCATAAAGTTGACAAAGCAAAAGGCTGGGGTCATTCAGGCTGCTGGATCATCTTGCCGTTTCTTGCTAACAGTGGGGGGGGGGGGGTTTGGACCACATGACGATACTTGTAATGAAGCTCACCAACATCATCTCCAGAAAGCTTCTTCCCAACCATCAGTCCCAGCTTGGTAAACTGTGATAGAAGCACCAGTGTCTCAAATGGAAATGAGGCTGAAATCTAGTATCAGAATTTCAATGGAACAATCAGTTCAGTTGATGTCATTTTACCATATGTGAAATGTAACACAATCAAATGATACTTGGGATTTTTTTGATAAAGATATATTCATCCGATAAAGTTGATCCACTTGTCTGTACCGTTCAATGTAACCAACGAAACCCATATCAACAGATGGTTATAATGATAGGAAATAATAATGCAACGAGATAGTAAATCTCTAACAAATACGCTTAGTTAAAAACAGAATCACCAAAAATGGATCAAGTCCACTGACAGAAAATCTAGAAAATACTTGTGTCTTGAAGATGTTACCACTGGCCACTCCACCACTAGCTCCATCACAAAAAAGTTGTACGATAAATGGTCCACGGTGCCAGTTCTGCAGCTTCCTGGATTGTCATGTCATAAGATGTCTAAATATTAATTAAACAAAATTTAACTGAGCTTAAACAACCATGAAAATAAAATGCCTACCCATTATCCAGAACACCATAAGCATATGGACTTCCTGGGCCAACTTAAAAGTGTGTTCCCTTGAGCCTTCCACCTTCACCGTCAACATAGTACAATCCAGGTCCCTAAAATCAAAGAGAACCAGAAATACAGCTTAAGTGGAAACAGGAGAAAGAAACAAACAACTAGCTTATACCTTTTCGTTCCATCCCACAGTCATGGTCCCTACTGAAAGGCCCGTTCTGCGATAAGAGTTCAGTACCCATTCCGCAAAATAGAGTAAAGAATGTTTGCTAATAGCTTTGAAGCACCTGCAACTGAGATCATTCTCATGTTTTCCAGTTCATGTACGCATCACTTTACAGGATGAAAATGATGACCATTAAAAGATTTAATGGATTATAACCCAAAATTTCGATAGTCATGAACAAATAACAAAATAACTAAGGTGGAAATCACAATTGTATAAACAGACTATCAAATGTACAATGTAGACAAATGTCTGGACAGGTAACAGCAATACCTTGATACCTTCGTTCCTGTGACAGAATTGGCAATCTGCAACACCTCCAGCAATTGTACCTTTAGCCTCCATGGATTGATCTCGATTCTTTTCATCACACTCTGAGAAGGCACAGATGGAAGAGACAAAAAGTTAAAAAGGTTCAGTAAGAAAACTAGTCAAGTGAACAATGTTTGTTAAGCAGCTTGGTACTCGTCCAACTGATCACTCACTTTAAAAGCATGTTGATAGGAATAGTCCCACCAAGGAATAAATGATATGATTAAACATGTCTTATATACATAACATCGAGCAACAGTCAAATTAGGAGTTCCTGAGAAAAGACAAGGCAAAAGCTTATAGTGATGTCCAAGAATGATCTATCAGACTAATCTGTGCCACTGGAAGATACTGAAAGTAATGTAGAAGTACATCATGACGCTAAATGTTAGGTGTTGGTTCTTTTTCAGTTTGCATTTATGATAAAAATGAAGATTATCCCAATCATGTTATAGAAAATGTTCACCAACATTTACATGTACATGGCAGTACCCAGAAACTCCAACTACAGGATGGAAAGTCTGAACCCACCCAAACTTGCAAGAGTTCTTTAGATTAGCTCTGAGACATTCTAAATATGTCATAACTCATAAAACCTAACTGAGGTAAATAGCTGGCAGGTATGCTATGAAAGAGAATAGTTGTGTCTAGACCAATAAGTTATAAGAACTGATGGAAGTTATCAGGCCAAGAACCTGCATTCATCCTGATTCTCATCCTAACTTTCTCCACTTCTTTGGAACTTTTTATTCTATTAGTTCTCTATCCTTTTCTCACAGTTAAAATGAGTTTCTGGCCATAATTGTTATGAAAACAATAAAGAAATTGGCTGGTATAATACCAGGCCTATGCTAGGCTGCAGCAGGTTGCACGGATTGGAGTGTGGCAATCCACAAAGCAATTGAGGCGTGCATGGAGGCAATAATGGAGTGGATGATGGACGTGGAGTGATAGGGGATGAAGGCAATGCCAATTATCAAAAATTAAGGGACTGGTCCGATTTAATAGATACAAACTAGGCCATGAACTTCACAACAAACAAAAAAGGAAAAATATGCAGAAAATAGAAAATGCAGATAAAACATTAAGAAGAGGAATAAGGATCATGTTGAGAACATAACAGATGGGTCAGAAATCAATTTCTTCAGTATTCCATATTAAGCTTATGGCAAACTCTAATTCATACACTAGTAATGACTCCTCACATGAAAATTCATTAAACAATAATCAGCTCGCTAAGAAATGCTAGAAAATCTGAAGTCGTTCAAAATTAAACATATAGAAATCATGTGCCTGGATTTGCAAAATTTCCACACCAAAACTCACGCAAGACAAATTTAAATAACATGTGCAGCAAACCTTGTGAAATATGAAGCATAAAAGAAGTAAATTCTCGTCAGACTAAAATTCCAATAACGAGAATGAGTTGATGGATCCAAACAATGACATAGAACTTGACAATTTTGTATCAATCATGAAAAGGCAAAGTACAGGCAATTGTGGGCACAACATGGAAACATCCACAAACATCATCATCTACTCACATAGTTGTATGTATCATGCCAGTTCTTCATCAGCATAGAATATACGCAGACAACACAATACCTGTCTATAACTCAATTAGTCATCTTAATAGTATTATGTGAAATATCAATGTCAAATAATTGACCAATATGTGCAAAATCATCATTGCATGTCATTGGGTATATAAGTTTCTATGTCAACCATGCAGTAAGAATCATATACTAGCTCACATTAGGACAACTCATGCAATGACCTTAGTATCCTTTTATTTCTCAAAATGAAGTTCAATCTTTCATTCAGCTTGGTCATGGAAGAATGAATTTTTTTCTTTCTTTTGGGGGTTCAGTTTCTTTGTGTCTAAGGTAGAACATCTACATGAAAGTAACTGCACTCACTTCAGAAAAGTTTACTGAAGAAAGACGGCTAAAGAAAATCAAAATCAGAGTTAAACATAATATCATATTTTATGGGCTCATCTATACGAACCAAAAGTATGATTACAATCTCTGATATTGCAATTTTTATCTTTGTCCAAATTTTTTTTCCGTTCATACAGACATAATTCCATGCACTTAGCAAAACCACAAACCACCTTTCTTCCAAGTTGACACATTGATCAGAAGAAACTAAATTCAAATTCTGTAAACAATAAGGGTAGACCACCTGATATGGCATATCTTGGCATTCCACTCCGAGGGGCCCCTGGGGCATCGCAACAGAGCCAGCATGACGCACCAGGCCAACTCAACATTGCAAACCCGGGATAGGATAGTTGCCTGTCACCCACTCGGGTGGCTTCCAGCATCAACCTCGGCCCTCGGACAAGTACGGGACAATGCTACCTCGTATCCCGTTACTAAAGAATCACGGAGCAACACCAAATAGTTAAGGCGGCGTCTGCACCCAACGTATAAGCCGACCACCTGAGACGCTGGCAAGCATTAAACATCCACGTACGGTGATGTCGGCGATCATTAAATAGCTACGTACGTTAACACAAGGCAACAAGTATAAAAAGCACCCCCAGGAACAATACCAATCGGTCAGACCTCTCATATTGATACATTGCATCTCTCTCAACTCCAGTTTTTACTAACTTAACCATCGGAGGGGTCGAGTCTAGAAACCTACCCCGTCCGATTCCGACCTTCGTGCAGGCTATCGATGATCAGGAGGAAGGAATAACTTCGAGTCATGTCTCAGGAAGTTGTTCAAACAGTCTCCCAATCATATCTTCCGTTGGCTCTCCTCAACTCGAGTGCGGTGATAGCAGTCTTACGCACTCGGATCGGACCAAGTCATGATGACACCTCGGCTATGGCGCAAGGAACGGCAACACCACCCAAATGACCAACCGTGTTCATCTCCAGATAGCACAACCATAATTTCGCAGAAGCTAGATCGGCAGAAACAACAATGACAACAAAAAGAAAATGAAAGAAAAAGGCACGCAATTAGCATCCAATACACTAAATGCTTACAAATATATCGTCCCATTATAGCGCGAGCATCGGAGGCGACAAGAACGCCTCCCTTTTGAGAATGCAGAAAACCGTTGTCGCCCCGTTCACCACTTCACCATTTGGATCGCGTCCATCTGATACAGCCAATAGAAAAGATGCAATAGAACAATAGAGCAATAATCTCAACAATGGGAGCACCACCAAGAAGAAAGGCAAGCAACTCATCATGGACACACATCAGAACAGGTCGGTAGCCGAAATGAAAGGGGGTGCGAAGAGGTCCTCGCTGAGATCGTCGACGGTGCTCCCAGGCATCGAGGGAAACGATTGAAGACCACTTAAATTGTGCTTCATAAAAAACGAGATATGATAAAGACAGAGAACATGCATGGGAAGCAGCGACAGGAAACCCTAAATCGGAAAGCGGAGCCGCCGCCGGAGGGGCGAGTGGCTGAGAGGGAAGGCAGAAAAGATCCGACCCGTACCGCAGAGTGCGTAAGGCCACATGGTTAACGAGCTTAATCGGGTCTACGCCCGTGTTTAAAAGTTAGACCGCTCTGTTCGCTCCTGATAACTCTAGGATCCGAAGAATCCGTTAACCCGACCCAATTTGTCCATCAGAAAGGCTCTTCGGATTGGTTTGTATACTGTGTCTACATCCGATAGCTCATTAAAGAGAGCCCAGGTGCGGATCTTATTGGACGAATAGAAATCCAGTAATCGGATATGATAGGTATACAAATTTATAATGCAATATTTTAAAGAGATTTTGATGTCAATTATAGCGTTAACGTCATTCATTATTTTGACTATTAATTAATAGAGATTGTTCTTTAGTTTCTCAACAACTTTAAAAGGATATATATAATATATATGTGCAATTTTGGCATTGGATAATATAAGAATTGGTTGGGTGATGTACAAAATTCACCCTTTTACCTATGCAATTTGGATATACATGTATGTGACTGTTTAATTTATAGGAATTTACGATCTGGATTCAATAATTCTATAAAATGAGAACCAGTCAATATTTATCTCAATACATCTGTGTAATCCTCATAGAATAGGAGGCGGCATTTGACAGTGGCAACAAGTGACGAACTGACATTGCATTGGAAAGATTACACTGTTGTACAAGTAGTGAGGGATATACAAGCAATACCTACAACTTCGCAAATGGAAGAGACCTGTACATTTCCGGTCTTTATTCCTATACCTCGCTGAAGGCAAGGGGAAAACTGCTACAGGAGGATTAAAGATCAAAGTTTACATGAGCAATTTGTTGGTACCCGGTTCTAGCAGTGATGCCATGAAGAATTCCTGTTCTTCCACATTGAAGTCAATGCCCGCCCAAGTCTTTGCGATCTTGATTTGCTCAGTGGCCTCACTCCAGGGGCACCAGGACCGGCACCGGCACCGGCACCACCAATAGACATTGTTCGATGCACCTGGTGCAGTTGCTCCTGCATGGGTGACAGTTCACGTTGCCTCTGTTCTCGAAATAGTTTCAGCAGCTTCTGAGCCTTCTCTCTCCCCGTTGGTGTTCCGTTGGCTGAGATAGACACGAGAGCCGGTATCACCCCTTCCTGTAGCACCATGTGGATGCACTTGTAGTCGTCGTCGCATAGAATTAAAAGACACGACACAGCCTGCACTTGCTCAGCTGGTGTCGCGTTGTCCAGGATCCCTGCAATTGCTCCAATGAGACCTGCAGTGGAAACTATTTCCTTCTTTCCCTCGACACTTGATGCCAAGTTTATTAAGATCGCCAAGGCTTTCTCAGACCATATGTTACCAGTGGAACCTGAAGGAGCTGTAAAGAAGGAATGAAGACAGTTTATAATGCCAGCAGCAAGGAGGGATGCGATATTTGCAGGGTGTGTTGAGAGGTTGTATAAAGCATAGAGGGCATCGTGCTTGCAAGATCTTCTATAATGGTGAGCCTGCAGGAGCTGAATGAGGAAAGGGACAGCTTGGCTCGAGCCAATTATAGGCTTGGCCTCGTCAAGGCATGATAAGTTGAGGTAGAGGGCAGCAGCAGCCTCGTATGCATCAGAATTTTGAATCATCTCCTCAAGCAGGGGTATCACTCCAGCAGACAGCAACCTTTCTTTGTTCCTGATGGTCAACAGAGAATGATAGAGCCATGAGGACAAAGATAATAAAAGATCTAGCATTATTAGGTCAAGTACAAGTAAGAATATACTGGAGCAAATAGTTGTTGTTGGAATTCACCAAAAAATTGTCTTCCACAATTTGAATGTCGAACACAAGAGGATGTTATGTTAGTCAGACCAAGGAAAACAGACCGTTACGCAAAGACATTTGATCTGTGTGAGGTAGCATTTATGAAGAAAAATAAAAAGATCGGAACAAAATACCGGCAGAACTTGAGGATGAATGGCGCGTGGCATAATCACCTGTTATTGTTGACAGCAAGGTTGAAGAGTGCCATTGCACCAGAATCTTGGGCCTTTGCGTTTCCTTCGTGAACAGCTGACATCAAAAACTGGACAAGTGCCTCCACAAACCCATTTGCGCCCATATAGATCCTTGCTGCCTCATCATCCTTCAGAAGGAATCTTATCTGCTCAACAACTATGCATTGTTTCTCCACTGTTCCACCTTCATTCAACACTGCCAGCAAGTTCTCATATCTTTCAAATTCATCCACTTCATCATCTTCACATGAGCCATTGTCCACGGTTGCAATCTGATCCACCTTCAGTTTCTCCACTACACCACTTTCCCTCATAGGAACTGGTTGCACATTCTTCATTTGGCAAGAACCACTGCTTCCCATAGATCTTGAGTATGTGGCGTCATGCTCTGATAATGCTAACCTCCAATAGTTCAAATCAAGAGATTCAGGTGGACCTTCAGGTACTGAGACACCATTCTGTTCACACCAACTAGCAATTAAGCCTTTAACACAAAAATTTGGAGTTAGACAGAGATGAGGCAGTTGTTGCTGGGTCTTTGGGCATGTATTATGTCCATCTTTGAACCATTTCTCGATGCATACCCGTTCATATGTCTGCCCAGATGATATAATGACTGGGTCATACATGAGTTGCAAGGAGATTGGACATCTTAGCTCCTCAGGAGGTATTGGCATGTTGCTTGATTTCACATCATTCTTCTTGAAATCAAAAGAACTGACTTTTGATATCTTCCTCTCAAACACTTGGCCATTCTCACCATCATCCTCAATAGAACCAACGCCAGTAGGTGAACATGGAGTAGAACCTTGGGAGTCAGTGTCCTGGGCTGCCTCATTTCTAAAAAGTTTTGAATATTTTCTCATGAGATGCAATAAGTATGCAACAATCGATTCCTTCCTCTTGTCTTCCTCAGCACGTGCCCTTTCTATCAGTCTCTTTAGAGCTCTCCTCTCTGTCAGAGCTGCCCTAGATGACATAATACCCAGCTTTAAGGCAGCTTGGTGGAAAACTTCAAGTTCTTCACCATCATTGGAATTACTGCTAAATCTTTTCTCCTTTTGCAGCAGTGAGATCACTTCGTCACCAACTTGCTTCTCTGATTGATCCAAGGTGAAGACGGTCACCTCCAACTCTCTGATGATCTCTATAATCTGAATCACATAAGTAACCAGAAGAAGAAACAAAAAATTAATCTTCTAGGAGATAATAAAATATAACTGATAAATTAACATTAAACAACAGAACCTGCAGGATGATTGGACATTTGAAAGTAAAAATACTATAGCACAGCTACACAAGCACATAATAAAATATAACTGACGAATGATATGCCCACGCCCAAGCAACATTTAATGACACCTTTGAACCTTATAATTGATGATAAAAAACATTCTTAATAAACCTAAAAATGACAGAAATTCATTAGTAACAAAAAACATTAGAAAGACAAGAAGAATATCCGAGGTGAGAGATGTACAGATAAATGTAATCTAACTTCAAGTTCCATTGGGCTTGGTGATTTGTGCTGGTGCACAATCTTAAGATCATAGAAATCAGAGGATAGCCTTAAATGGATGCAGATCACTTGCTCATTTCATAAGTGGGAAGCTTGTTAAGATGCAAAACTGACCCAAACTGAATGACAGAAAAAAGAGCAAAAAATGGAATGTTACTGAACACAGGTTTCACAAAGCAAAATAAACCATCCTAGTAAAACGGACTAATCCTGCTAAAAGTGGAGTTTACAAGAGAAGGTGTGCTGCCATAAAAGTGGAGTTAGGAATTTGAAAACTGTCCAACCTTGCAGGTACTTGTCAGACATACATAACAGTACTTGACATTACTGGTGAATGTGCTTTCCATAAGCAAGGAATTTCCATCAGATTACACATGTGATTTCTAGAATGAATAAGACCACAAAGTAATGCATGTCAATCAAAGGCAAAGAACATTGGATCACTGGTGGTTTTCTGGAAGGGACAACAAAGATTTGTTCAAGAAACACAGATGAAAGGTAACTGACGAAAGGTACCAGATGGAACCTTTGACATACAAATTAGAAAAGGAACAAAGACAAGTAGTATATACAATATGTAGAAGATTGTTTATAAGAGGTGAATGGTAACCAGCAGCAAGGATCAGAATATTAGAGTGCTTTCCAAGTACAAAGAACACAGGCCATTGACATACCCGACAACCAATAGCTTGTGGAACTATGTCCTCAACTCGCCGAAGACTCTCTTCAAGAGCACCTCTAGCTTTCTCAAATTTTACAAGAATTGAGTCCGCGGTTATAGCCTGTAAATTAAAGGACAGATGCACATAAAGATACAGTTATTTGTGAAGCATGAAGTTTCATTTGCCATATTGTCTCATTTAAATGAAAAACACCAGAGTGCCTAAAACAAAATTGCAGTTAAATTTTACCAGTAGAACACTGTAACCAATAAGGACTTCTATAATGTTTGCTCATTCTAATCTTTTTCTTTATAAGAAGAAGAAACTTTCGTTAACTGTCTGTTTGTAGATCAATTAGAAGGTCACCCAAGACATGTTTACTAAAGTCCAGTCCCCAGCTACAGATAGTTCTACATAGGCATCCAAAATTTACCAAATAGTGTTCCATATTGTTAAATTTCTGAGTATGAAACAAAGGCTAATTACATTAACTGTCGCTGTCATTTTTTTATGCCAGCAACTAAGGCTTTTAGGTGTCATGGTACACCACATGTTAATTGATGTAATTTGCAAGGTCTGCAATACCGATGTGTACTGCCCGTATTGGACGATATATACCAGTCCGCCAGTAAACTGGTATACGGACCACCCGCTACCGGGCGGTACCACCGATTGAGGCTGTTTCCACCCCGTTACCACCCGAAATTGGCCGGTAACGATCAATTTCGACCTTCGCCGCCCGTTGTCGAGCGGTATCAGCCGAGGGAGAAGGAAGAAGAGGGAGAAGAAGGGGAGAACCTGGAGATCCGGTGTTGCTCTCTCTCAACGATCCTGATTCGTCGCTCTCGGCGAGGCTTCGTGGGGAGAATAAGCTTCATTGATTGCGGGGAGAAAAAAACAACGTTTCTTCTCCCCACAAGAGAAGAAGAAATGAGGGCGCAAAGCCTCGACTACGTCGTCGAGGCTTCACGGGAGAAAAAATGGCGTTTCTTCTCTCCACGCAGGCTTCTCGCTGACGCTTTGCGGGGGCGTTTCTCCTCCTCGCATGGAGCGAAGGAGCAAAGCGGCGTCGCCTCAACGATATCGCCTTTTTTTAATTATTTTTTAATTATTATTATTATTATTATATATATATATATACATATATATATATACATACCGAGCGGTATGCCAGAGCATACCGCTCGATACACTTGTACCGTACTATACCAAGCTGAGCTCGATATGCTGGTACGGATCCTTATGGAATCTTGGTAACTTGTGACACCGAGTGTATCCAATCTGACCAGCACCTTATGGAATCCTTCTTGCTTTACTCTTTTCATTCCCTTATAGATGGCCAGCATTCCACATGTTCCTCATTTGAAGGACATGGAGCAATAGCTTACCATGAGTGACATTGCACGCCAGAATAGAGAAGAATTACAAAATGGGGCCAAGTTGTAATTAATCTTAATAATCCACATATTTGTGGTCTGTGGAGCTCATTTAAACTAGTGGAACAGACCCAAGCTATAATGCAAGTTGTAATACCACCCAACTAAAGTTACGTAGATGTTCAAGCAGGCGGAAAGGACCTTGTTTGCCTAGGTGGGAAAGGCAAGACAACTATACAAAGAACAAGAAACCCTCCACAATCCTTATTACTTATGGCTATAGTTATTAAAGCAAGCATATAATTAATATAATAATAATATATGGCATTCTAAAAAATTTCAGGCTTAGTAAAAAGAGCACCCACCTCTGGTTAGGCCCGACATTACTATGTTAACCTTTTTGCATGTAGCAAAATCTATATTGCCATACAAAATCCTTAAAAATCACCATACTCTTGTAAAGTAAGCACATAAAGGACAAGTGGTATGTCAATACACAAAAAGAGACCACATTCTTGCAACAAAAGCCACACAGTTATCGTGCAAGTGTCACATGGTCACAACTCAGATGCCATTGTAGTGTGACCTATGTGCCAACATAATGCCGCAATATAGCACCAACCTGTTGTTGACATGTTAACGCCACATAAGTGCAAAATCAAGACCATGCAAGAGTTTATAGAGCACAAACATCCAATTTACCACTCGTGAAAAGATTTTTGATTTCTTGGAAACAAAGTAACCTTTAACTTTTGGATGGCTGAGATATTTAGTTACTTTGAACCAGTCAAACATCGACCAATGTTAATAGTGAAACTTGATATACGGAGAATGAGTTCCATTTTAATATATTGCCAAATCATTGATATGATTTGTTTTTTGGAATACATTCCTTTCATCATCAACTTAAATTAACCTTTTGCTGAATCTATTATTACCTTGGTTCATATAATTGGTTGCCGAAACACATGCCAGTAAAAAAGTAAATGTCAGTAAATAAGCTGGTAATCTTATCAACTACGAATCTATGTGCATATTTGAAGAATAGGAAAAGGTAGAAACATGTGAGCAAAAACAACACATAAAGGAGAGATAGAGGGCAGTAGATAGATATGTTCATGAGTCCAGACTAGTTTAGTCTTTGTTGAATTTTAGCAACTTTATCACTTTGTTAACCATTTAGCTGGTTGCCACAAGCGTAAGTAATGCGTCTGATAGTGCATAGCCACATCACTAAACTTATCGTACAATAGCTATAAGGTTATTCAACTAAGAATAGTGTATGAAGATTCAGAGCATAAGATATTTAAAAAGGATTATAACGACAATTATAATTTGTAGAAGTGTGCTAACAGAATTTTGCAGGCATTCTTACCTATGCTTTATTTTATCACAATTCTATGCTTACATTAAAAATAAATCATGTTCCATTACCATCTCTTTCCATAGATCAAAAGAAAAATAGAGGCTTTAGTGTAGGACACCGATGACTTAGGGTATAAATTGAGATTATCAAGTCTGGTACCAATCCAAGTTAAATAAATATAAGATTTTGAAACTATAATAAGAAGATTCCTGTAATTTGATATTATTTTTGGCTAATGTTTTTAGAGCCAGATAAAGCAAAATCGACTGTGTTCAAACCAAAGTCAAAGTAACAGCTGCTGTAATTATTAGCAGATAAAATATTAGAGTTGGAAAGTATAGAAATACACCTGTATGTTACCTAGAGACTAATTACAAGTAGGGCAAATAAGTTGATCTGGTTTGGTAAGAGAGCTCATTTGTGAGTATTTATATAATCCAAAATAAATTTCTAGACCTGGTGGTATCTGATATTCCCTATATCCCACCTTTTTCCCTACTCTACTTTCCCAGCTGGAACTGCAAAGCTGTAACAACATTTGCATTCTCTTACCCGTTACTCCTCTTAAAATGATGCTTTCTTGCTATTTCCACAAATACAGTACATGCTTTCAACAATTTTCTTATCTTTAACAGCAAATTAAAAGAAGATTCACTCTTGCAGACAATCTACTGCTAAAAATGTGAATATCACATGTACATCTTCTTACTTACCATGTTCCCATTCTCTATCACATTCTCAATAAGATTGCAAATCTAACATGTCCAAATAAGTCATATCTGTGGTTATCACACTGTTGCATAATTAATAGGCTTTTGAGTCTATGTAAGAGCATGTTGTATGCAGTTTAATGTAATGGAAATAAATTAGTTTTATAAACAAACATATCAAAATAGCCAACATGAAGATTATGAACAAAAGCTCACCAAGTAAAGCTTGCTGCACTCTGAGCAATGTTGAAGAAGACCCTTGGCCTTGTCTATAGCCACATGCAACGAACATAATGCCTGTATTCCAGACTTGCTTCTAGGCCGTGCTGCTTCCAGCACAGGAAATATTCCCAAGACTTTATAAACAATTTTTGAAAGTTGTTTACACATTGCTCCATGCAACTGTAGACAATGCAAAACTGTTATACCAACACTTTCCAAACAAGCACTCCAATATATTTACACTAACTAGGATGCAGGAGATTATTTTCAGATGTTACTTCCTCATCTACCAAACCTAACAAGAAATGGTCTCATAGATTCGCCCCTATGATTTACAGAAAAATAACTGAAAATTTTAAAAATAAAGAACATATTTTTCAGTATACAGGATTAATTGCCAGTATATATAGCTTGTATTGCTTGCATAAGAATGACAACAAACAAAAAATGGAATGAAAAGTTTGCATTGGTGAGACAACAAAATAAAAAAAATTTACAAGCCTACAGTAACAATGATTGTTTACATTGCAATTATAGTCTCCATTCATCAGGCATAGCAGGAGTTAACCCTCCATGACGGTTCTAACTAAAGATCAGATTAGTCTTAACCTTTGCATCGCTGACGGCAAACAGGTTCTCCTCAGCCTCAATCGAATCCATGATCATCCTCAATTACGCTCTGCTGAAAGCATCGAGAAGAAAATATAAGATCTTGTGGAACCAGTCCCAGCAAAGAAGGAAGGGGCAATCGACTCCATCCAGGAATCTTCGGGCCAAAAGCATTGCAAGAGACAATATGAAATTGAAATGGAAGACCAGGAAATATGATGTTCACAACAGCCAATCAACGGTAAGAGAATCTCACATTTGAATTTTGGAGATAACAAAAGAAGAAGTCCGCGCCAATGCCTATCTGAATGCGACACACGCGGGCATCCCAATTAGGTCAGCGGTTGTCATCCTTACAAGAATCTCATTAAAAGAAGACCTGGTTAGAAGAAGAAAGCACAATGAGAATTGAGATTTCATCCATCTGATGCGACACCGAACCGACCACCAGAAAAAGGAAAGAGAATGACGATCGAAACCATATCCACAGCTCGGACGCCATTAAACACAAAAGAAAGAGCCAAAAAACAATGAATGCTTCGAACCACGAATTCGATCCCAAACCTACCCCAAAAGCAATTCAGAAATCAACCCGTGAACGTTAATTCATGTGCCGAAGGCAAGGAAAAACGATCGAGACCGGGAGCTCCTAGGGCGACCCCAAATTAGGGTTCCGGAATCCGCGGAGCAAAGCAGTTTCCACCATCTCTCGGGAGAAGGAGAAGATTAGGATCGGGACGTACGGCAACGGATCGCCATATTTATACGACACTTCAAAGAAATATATTTAAGCACATTTCTTGTTGCTAAAAAAAGAAATTATTCCTTGCGTTTATATAAAATAATAATTCCACATTCACCTCTGTTCGCCACCCAATCATGTACCGGATTTCTCATTAGACGTAAACGCCGAATCCATGCGGGACCCAATGTAGCAACGTATGGCTACGCCACACACTGTCGGGAACAGTGTTTCTTTCGAAAAGATCGGTCGGCTAATCCCAACCACGACTGATCTCAGCCGTCGGTTGGGTGAAAAGGACGAGATCACGGGCGTCGATTGGAAAGGGCCCCTCGTTATTCCTGTGGCTTGGAGTTAAGGGACGCGTCACGGGCGTCCGGGATCGCGACTTTAAGGATCGGACGGTGGAGATTGCATCATCGATCCACGTGTGCGGCGTCGATGGGAGGAAGGGTCGTCTTCTCCCGACCCATCGGGCAAGCGTCGGCGACTCCAACCGACGGTGGTCGGCGCCGGCCGCCATTAAATATCTTAATCGGACGAATTTGACCTCTAAGGGAGCGCGGAATACCGAAACTACCCTGGAAACCGTACTTGGACTTTGCTATATTTAGATTAGGTCAACTAAAGCTTGGAAATATTTACCCAATAAGAAGACCTAAATATAGTAGAAGGCCAATATGAGTTTGTGGTGTCCAAAATATCTTAACTCTTTTTGTGGGATATAAAAATAGACCCCAATAATACTATTTCTAAAAATATCTCAACTATTTTGTGTTTAATCTAAATTTTAGGAGTAGATTTCTGTGATTTGTCAGTAATTGCTTAGAGATTAACTTTGATCTGATCAATTTACTATATAATGCAAAATGCAAATTACAGAGAAAATGTTGGTGTCACAAAATAAATAATTATAATGCAAGAGAGACATAATGTTGCTCAACCTCTTTATTCCTACATTTCATGATTCTCACATAACAATGGAAATTGAGGAAAAACTTTTAAGCATTAAATCTGAGGGATTCAATAGCTTAGAAATATTATTTTTCTTTATAACATTAATTAGGGTGTTGTATCCAAAATTTATATTATTATTTTTACCTATATATAAAACTCTGCTTTAACAGCAAATACAAATACATTTGAATCTGTCCAATTCCGAGAGCAACATAGCAGTTCTATGCCAAATCTAAACAAAGCATACATTTCTCTGCAACTCAAGTTGACACAAAGCACAATATACACAAGAGAAGATTATTGGCCCGAATTTTACATATAAGAAGCAAAAAAAAACAAAAAAAATGATGTAAGAAGAAACAGAAGAGACTAATCATCGTCTCTCCAAACCTCCTGGAGCAACTGGTACCTGATAGAACTAGAACTGGCATGTTTGGTCTCGATCTTCTGAAAAGAGAAATTGTCGGTGATGATGGAGGCGAGGGGTGAATCCAGTTCTTCAAGCTCGTCGTCACTTGTGTGGCATTTCCGTAGCACAGATGATCCAATCCTCCTCAGAAAAGATGTGCTTCGTACTTCTCCAAGGATGTTCTTTATTGAAGTAACTGATGGAGGAGAGTAAATGATTGGAGATGCATTGCATGGGATATTTCTTATTTCTTCTTGGCTGCTCTCAAAAGGTTCCTAATGATATTTACAAATCAGACAAAAAATTCTCAAAGCCAGTCATAAGATATCAAGAAAATATAACATAAGCCTGCATCACATATAGTCCTAAAGTGATGCAGTGAGCACATAAACTAACTAAATTTTCTTCTTTGAATCCAGTAAGGTTTAATTCAATATTTTATTAACTAATAGCTTTAAATAGTATTGAGGTGGTGATTTTTACGGAACACCACGCAAGAAAAAGCAAATTGTTCTTTATCAGAATGAAAGGGTTTCCAGAAATCATAAAGCATAAAATAAGTATGCATCTTAAACTATACGATGAGCAACTCACGAACCAGATAGGATTTTGCAAATCAAGGGTCGAGTATGAGCAACAATGTACGGAAACTTAATATGCTCATCGTTCATTGATGTTTATCCCTAGTTAATAAAGATCTAAATCACAACCATGATGATCATCAACTAACTTGCAATAATGATGATAAGCTTCGGTGTCACAGTAAGGTTTCTCCCTTTGGGATTTAAGTGACCAAAGTGATTTATCCCTCTGCTTAAATGATAAAACTGCATACATTGATCCTCCACAAACTCTGCATTGCCTTGTACATCGAGCTTTTTTTTTTAACTAGCTGCAATGTTTATTTAGATTGGCATGATTGGAGTAGGGCAAAGTTCTTTAGTACTAACCTCAGATTCTAGAGCTTGTAGGACAGCATCTGGAATTGGATCTGGACAAAATTCATCTGGTAGGAATCTGCTAAGTATATGCTTGATCATTGATGCACTAAATGTTGGACATACCTTCACAGAGCAACAACAAACTCGAAATAGGACACGTTATTCAATTAAAGCATATATATGGCAAAGTACAAAATTCAAGCAATATAGATGATGGTCCTAACATGTATACAAACCTCTTTTCTGATAGACTTCTCCAAAAGCAAATCCTTTGGAAGCATGAGAAGATCACTTAGTGCATTCAGGAGATGGAAGGATTTAAAGGACACTGAGATGGAAACCCTGTCATCATCTTGATCATTCTCTTTGGTGTCAAAGTCATCCACATCCATCCCAAACAGATCAGTTAGCCATCTAGACCAGTTACCAATCTATTCACAGAAAGAAAAAAACCAAGATCAAGCTCAACATAAACTAGGTTTTCAGAGAAGTGATATACAAGATACTGAGCCAAAGTTCTACAATATCATCAATCACAAATGAGAAAATACAAAAAGAAAAAAGGGAAAAAAATCTTTGACAGGATTGAATATAAAGTTTAATTGCCTTATAATTGTTTGCAGTTTGCACAATACTTTGAAATAAGTCAATTCTCTACATGAGCAGAATATGCAGATACATAATAAAGCTGTGATGTTACTTACGCCATTTTTCAGCTGAGCTCCAGCACCAAAGCTTAATTCACTAGTAGGAATAGGAAGAACTTTGGAGTCACCAATTGGGTCTGACATTGGGTCTGTTGGAATTTCGTCATCTGATTCACGCAAGATAGCATTAAACATAGCCACATCAAGTCGTGCTACACATTGTTCCATCACCTGGTAAGGACCATCAACACTTAAATAGCTAGATAATGATGATTCAATTGTAAAAGTTCCTTTGATTGTCAAAGTGACTACTTTGTTTATCTTAAGCAATTTCATATCCAAGGACTAGAACACAAGAAAATAAAAAATAAAATTTTGGAGAAAACACTAGTCAGATGAATCCACTTTCTTGTTAGGGCAATTACTCATGTATCAACACAACCTCCAATTGGTACTTCTGTGGAGACTGTATATAATAACGGTATTGCTCCACTCGTATTGTACATAATGACCAGAATATGGATTAAACACACATAAACACCACTAAATATATTGTACTTCAGAAAGACGAGAATAACCAACACTTAATGCCACTGTATCACCATGTTTTCCCCACATCAGTACATATGAAATAGAGACCAATAATATGCACCTGCCGTTAAAGTAAAGTGAATCAACACCAAATACGCTAGATTATATTGAATTGAAAACACAATCACAAAAAGAAAATTATTTTTCCAGATGGACTCTGTACTGTTTAAAATATCTACTTAAACAGTTCTAAAAGTTTTTCAATAAAATCTCATTCGCTATGTTAGCTTTGCAAGATAACGTTTTGCGTCCATGGCTCTGTTCTCTGTTAACAGAAAAGAAAAATACAAAAATGTTCAAGGAAAGGAAAGATGATTAGCATATCCCCCGGCAAGGGGTTGGAACAACCTTGGGCTTTATTGTTAAGACTAAAGGTTCAAGCTTCCTGCTTTGTTTGGATCTTACCCAATTTATTGTTGCGACCCCAGGATGTTGTTGTCCACACATGAAGCTTCAGAATTTGATCCAAAGAGATATTATAAATGATCATGCATGTAGTAGTATATCTAAGCTACTGTAGAGCGCATTGGCACTCTTATCATACCCTGAATTGTGGTTGAAATTTATAGTCAGGATAAGCAACTAAATGCGCAGATAGACAAGATCATTTTTTTGTTAAGATGGGATATACCTTCTAAACTTGTTTGGTCATTGTATAATAGCTAGCCACCAACAATGAATTTAGTTTTAGTGAACTATGCCAAAGAAATGTCTCAGTACAACCACTTAGATAAGTGTAGCCAGTAGCTAGAATATTTGTTGTACTTACCAATCTAGCTAACATATGTAAGCACCCACACTCATGTCCTTCACTCCTAAGGGGCAAAGCCTCTCAGAGGCATCCCTAAAAGCCCTGTTCCAAATTTCTACAGACGAGTTTCCTTGTTGTTGATCACCCATGCTTGGTGTCCTTCCATAGCTTCTTTTTGAGTATGAACCCAACTGTTGATCACTGCCTTCATAGCCAGACTGCATGCATGGAGTTAAAGTCTGAAACAAAAAGGAAATATATGTCAGAGGCCCAGAATGAGATTCTAGGACCAGGAATTTACAACATATATATCTCATAAGGCTCATGTGTTCATAGCCAATAAGTGTGCACCTGCCACCAGACGGACTCAACAGTTCGAGAGAATATCCAATTTTCAATTCTTTCCAGTGCAGATATTAGCGTATCTGGATCATCCCAATCGCCAAACTCTTCAGAGAAATAAAACTTCTCATTCTTGTGAGAAATAGATTCCCATTTCAGTGGAGAAGATTTGCTCTTTGGTAACTTTACAGAACCATTGTTTGTGGAGCGAATACTAGCAGATTTTGGAATATCTGGATACTTAATGGTTTCAGTCACAATGGCTCTCAACACAAGTGTGTTTGATAACCAAAAAGTCAACCTGTTTTGACCAAGAAATAAAAATATATTAATATATGATGTAGCCAAGTCATTAACACGGAGAATAATTTGGTAAATCCAAAAATCAGCATGTCTAATAATAATAGAATAATTTAACAAATGATAGAAAGCCAGAAAATTAAGTGTCTCTATGGTAGTATTTTACCAGAATTTAGATATTAAATTATGTATTTTATACTTCTAAGTTTGATCTACTAGTGATAATTACTTCTGTTAAACAAAAAGGAATATTCTACATGCCTTGCTACATCATTTCCGCAGGCTTTTGCAACCAAAGCTAGTCCCGATGCAATACTTCTAGCTGCACTTCCCCTCCTTTCAGTTGACCATTGTCTTGAAGCATGATTATACAACCTAGAAAGCCGTCGAGCAGGAGTATGGACCTTATGTGCTGAACTCCCATGCTCTGCTACTATGGAATAAAGGCCTATCTCTATGGCAGCTGCTTCTCTCAGCTCTGCTTCAAGTAACTTGACTCTGAGCTCCAATTCATGGACTTTGTTATTGGAAAAGTCCCTTCCATTAATTCTAGAAACATGTCTCACTTTACTTGAACCTGAGCTAGTGCTTTCATTGTCATCCCTTCCATCATCTGTGCTAGAGTTTGTGCCATTATTACATGCATCTTCTTGGATGTCAATTTCCTTAACATCTTCTTTATACTGGTCACCGGCACCGTAAGCGATACTTCCCATCAATCTTGGAGGTGACCGCACTGAAAGTTTCATACTCTTCAGTCTTTCACTGGCATAAGTGTTGCTGTGTTTCTCACCAAAAGATCTCTGGCTAGATATAGCCAAGTCAGTGGATATGGTGCCAGCATTTTGCAAAATACTATGCTGCTGAATGACTGGAATATGTTCAGCACTTTCAGCTCTAGCAATAGAAGTATTCTCAAGGGCACTAGTTATATTTTCACTTTCAGTAAGATTACTTTCAACTACTTTTGCTCCCAATGACGGTTCAGTTTCAGTCAGTGCAGACATGTAATGTGCACCATGATCAGCTTCCTCTGATTCATTCCTACTCTCTTCTGATTTTCCTTCCTGATCAAAATTTTGCTTGGCTTCAGAGATGTCTGACTTGTTCATCTGAAAAGCAAAATCTGATGGTTCA
Source organism: Ensete glaucum (assembly GCA_021527575.1). Lineage (NCBI taxonomy): Eukaryota > Viridiplantae > Streptophyta > Magnoliopsida > Zingiberales > Musaceae > Ensete > Ensete glaucum. The sequence goes on from CM038554.1 coordinate 29,153,660, forward strand.
GCTATGTCTGTGATTACACTATTATCTTCTTTCTGTACAAGGACTCCTACAATGTTTTCTGTGCTTCTGCAATCTATCGACTTTTCTTGGGCTTCCTGCATCAAGAGGTTCTCATCTGCAGCCTCTTTTACAGTGTGAAATCCAGTTTCTCCCTCTGGACTTTTATGAGTGAAAGATGAAGACACCGTGCTCAGGCTTTCTGACTTCTCCATGGTGAGCATTGAACTTTCTTGAGAAGACTTAGATTCAGATTCATCACAATCTTCTAAGATATTGGTATTATTAGATGAGCTTGCCAACAAAGAATCAGGCAAAGTCACAATTTGATCGATGATAACATTTGTTGGACAGGAAGCTTCTGTCGCTTGTGACTCGACTTTTGCAGGTTCAGGTACCAAAAGTAAGTTGGAATCATCATCATCTACTTTTGCAGGCTCATGTGCCAAAAGTAATTTGGAATCATTGTCATGCACCTCTTCATCCTCCTTCACTGTCTGGGGCACATTCTGTAAAACCAACACAGATGTACATAATTTCTCATCCAAATATTTAACTGAAATTTCAAGGTTGAAATAAAAACATCAATCTTCAAAGCATATAAAAAATTATGTTTTGTCAAATATGTAAATTGCAATGATATGCATGAAATATATTGAGCAAAGAGCAGATGGGGGCACAAATTATATGTTCCAGAGCAATCAGGAACCGGTGACTAATTTGCTGAAGCCATATCCTAATGTACATGTACATAGGACATTTACTAAGTACCTTGTAGTCTTCTACATCAGGACCACTGTGAACTGAGAAATCTGCATTTGCCTCCAAAGCAGATGACGAGTTAGCAAGGGATGAAGGCGAAGAGACATCATCATCAGTGAAGGATGCAATTTCAGCTTCCTCGGCATACTCCTCATTCATCAAGTCTGACACTGACTCCTTTCCATCTAATGACGCCTCTTTTGAGAGATTCTCTCTGGATGAGGAACTGATGCTGCCGTTATTGAGGGGTTGGATCCTAACATAGAGCACCGGCTGTGCTGTGTTCCTGAAGCTCCTTCTGCTGCTCACTGGAATGCCAGCATTCATAGTATCTTTAATGACACCATGATCTGCCAAGTCTATCAGCGCACTTCCCAAATGCTGCCCCTTTGATTTATCCCTCCTGGGTTCATACAAGTTGAATTCAAGTAAGTTCTTCTGAAATGAACCCTTATCATTGACTTTACTTGAGCCATCCTTCAGTAATGTGACATCAAGCTTGAATGATTCATTAAATTCAATCCTGCCTTCTGCCACACTCGATCCAAGGCTAGGAGTAACAATGCTCGTGGACCCAGAACTGCGGTCCCCGTTCTCCCAGTGCAGGACCACGGAGCGCAGGGATTTCAGGGACTGGGATGGCGGCCATGGCTTTATTTCTAGTATGTGGATGATGTAATCTACGTGAACCGAAGCGCCTTTCTTGTGCTTAGACCGCAGGCCCAGCACCATGGCTGCAAGACTGGATTTTGATGCCACAGGCAATGCAGATCAAGAATTGTCCTCTGAGATATCAACATTGAAAGGAGAAGTTATACGACGTTAGAAACTCAAGAATTAAAAAGAAAAAAGTCCTACTTAGCTGATTCAGTAGATCGTGATAGATCCAATTAAATAATAGATTAAGAACTGATTCACACAATGAATCAATTATTGACCAAGTTTAACACAAAGAAAACTTCATTTTAGTTCAGACAACCACAAAACGAAGAGATCACAAGAATGTGTTCAATTTACTCCCCAAAAAAGCAGTGTTTTAAACTATCCCACATCCAAATGATCCTACCTCCACAAAAATGAGTAAAGCAGAAAAGAAAGGAAGAAAGAAAGAAGAAATCCATCTTTTTCGTGTAACTTGTAACGACTAAACCGCTTACTTCGTTGCCGATCCAATTCCGTTCCTCACAGCTTACACACCAAATCAATGACGAGAGGAGAAGACAACTTAGAGGGATAAAAGATCAAATTTTGAGTTAAAAAAAAAAACCCGGAAAACTCACAAAATGCGACAAAAGCTCTAAAAGAAATCCAAAGGAAACAATCGCATTCAAACAATTGTTTCCGAAAACCAAAGAAAGATCAAAGTTTCTACCAACTCAAAACCCAAAAAATCCTATTGAAACAACAGAGAGAGTAAGGGTCATCTAGCACTGTGATTTAGAGGCCGGCAAAAAAGCGCAAGCTGGAGATTCTCTAGCCAATCACAAGAAACGCAATGGAGAGACCAAAAAAGATCAGATCTCTCAGCAACCCAAGGCCCAAAAAATCCTACATGGAAAGAGAGGAAAGGTCACCTCGCACAGGGACTTGAATCGTCTACGATAGCTGCGGATCGCCGGCGATTCTCAGCATTCCCTCCGAGATATCTCCTCCGCCAATAGGTCGGTGGTCAGAGCGCAATGGTGAGCAAAGGCCGCCCACAAAGAATGAAGAAAGAGACGAGCCAAGAAGAAGAAGAATTGTATACAATCTCTCTCTCTCTCTCTCTCTCCTTCTCTCTAAACAGACTAGATTTTCGATAAAAGAAGCTGCCTTTGCAGGAATAGGATATCAATTTAGTCAGAGCGCATTCCTTCTGAGGTCATGGTGAGAGATGGGGATGGGTTTGTGCTCTGGAAGTATTCGCCGACGGCATGAGTGGGAGAGAGATCAGCCGAAAGAGACGACCCGATAGCGCTTCACCCGTCCGATCCCCATCGGACGGTTCCAACTTCCCCCACGCCCAACTAGAAAAGGCCGGCGGGCCCAACTCCACGGTGGAGTTCCGCTATAGCTTCCTCTCCACAGGAGTCCTCTCTCGATCGTCCGACGATCTCAAAGTTCGGGTGGGGACCACCTTGATCGGACGATCTCGTCCGTCGAAATACGTACCCCAACTCCCACCGCGCTACCCACCGCGCTACCCCATGGGCCCGGCGGCCTCTCTCCAATGGGAGAACCGGTTGACGGAGGGGTAACGAACTGCTGCTGCCGCTGCCGCTTATTGGGTTGGTGGGTTTCGGAACGTTGGAAGGAGTCCACGGTGTCGGCTGTCTATTGTGGTTGGTGGTCCATTTTGTTGTCACGACAAATATTTCTAATTAATTGAATTCTTTTACTTTATTTACGGATTTCTTTCTTTTAATGTAGTTAGTATGCTCATAAAATTTATTTGTCCTTAAGATTTGATCTTAAAATTTTATATATCAATTAAGTTACTCCATCCCTTTGACTTCCTATCAAGCAAACGGATGTTCAAAAAATATATTATTTTTCTATAAATATATCATGATATTATCGAGCATTTATTTAATTTGATTAATTTTTAATAATTTTAAAGATAATATCTTAATTATCATACTAAAAATATTATATATATATATATATATGTGAACATGTAATCATTCGTACATCAATCAATCGGACCCATTAATAATGGAACACACCTTTTGGGTTTTATTATTTTTATCTTTTGTAAACAACAACAGTGAAAGAGAAAAAAAATAAGTTGGTAAGGTAATTATAGGTGTAACATTATTTTAGAATCATTATGATGAGCCTTCCAAGGTAGATGGTGAGAGGTGAGTCTTCAATATCCTAAGCCTACCCCAATGATGATGTCTCACCATTTCTCCATTAGCTATGTTAATTGATGGCCCCTCCTCAATGATCACCACAGGACCATGCCTTTGTCTTCTCATTGGGCTACCCTAAGCAACAAAATAAACAAGAGGTGATGCAAATAACACAAGGAGATGAGCAACAACAAGCACAAGATGTGGTAGATGAAATGTTAGTGTCTTCAAGGGGTTGGTGGCACTTCCATGTCCTCTGTGGATGGATGGATGAAATGTTAGTGTTATAATATTTTTCTACCATTTTTTGGTATTGCTAAGAACACTATAACTCATTACAAAAAATACTATAACTGAGTTTCTTTTAAATCGAGAACTCGAGAATTTTCTTCGACCATCCGATAAATTTTGATATTTTAAATATTGAATGATATATAAAATATGAATGTCCCGTTATTATTTATGACCGTGGAGGTCCTTTATGCCAAGTATCATTATTTCCATACAAACTAAAGCATTCAATTTAGTGATGATGCCCTCCATGATGTGATGAGCTGGAAAAAAGTCTTGTTTTTCCTATTTTGTTTCCAATAAGATCAGTGGCATGAATTATCAACATCTCTCTTTTTATTAAAAGAATTAGACAATGGATTATGAGTGGTGTGATGATGAACAACCCTAATTTTTTTACCCAATAAATGTTTATCCTATGTGAAAGTTCATGATTCCGCCATGTGGAAATCATAATTTGTGATTGAAGTTAGAAGATGAGACCACAAAGATTATTCATAATATATTTTTATCCTTAATCCTTTTATTGTAGGAGTATTGCATCTCTAACTCATATGTATACATATATATATTTCTCTACAAATTTAGATGATAGATGCCAGTATTAATACTTTAATCAATCATTTGATATTTGATTTTTTTCCCTTTTTTTATAGCATATATATATATATATATATATAGAGAGAGAGAGAGAGAGAGAGAGAGAGAGAGATGATAGTTTACCTTCTTTGTATACAAAGAACCTACTCTTAATATTAGAGCAAAACATTAAGGTGGGTGTGGTAACAAGATATAATGATTGTGGTGTTAAAATAATGGATGTAAGAGTACAAATATCGATGGCCAAATCAAGGAAATTGTTCTTCTGATCCAAGTTTCTAACATAATATCACATTCAATGATTCAAATAACTTAGAGACAAAAATTTCTAAGCAAATGTGCATTTGATGTTGACTTAATCAACAAACCTGACTCTTTCAACATTCCAACTCCCTCAGAAACAAATGAGTTGTCACTATCTCAGATTAAACTTGAATCAAAATATAAAATTAGTTCCTGATCAAAACCTTATTTTCTTCCCCTTTTCTAATTAGCACTCCAATTCCATAGCCTTTGTCCCATTATTAAAATTACAGTAATTCTCTTTTGGAGAAAGAAATGGAATATTTGACCAACAAATTCTTATTTGCACATAAATATCAGTATCCAAATAATATACTATGTCCATTTAATAATGGTTGTGAGTTTGTAATCTTATCAAATGAAATTTACACTTTTATCTGGTAGTATAGTAGACTCATCTACTAAATCAATCAGCTTATTCAGCATGACCTTCTTTGCCCAAGAAAATTATTTTTTAGAGAAAATTATAGAAAAAAAAAACCCTTTCATTTTGGCTTGTTATCATAGAAAGCTATTGTTTTTATCATTTAAAGGATTAACAAATTAAGTGATCAGTTCACTTCTTCACTTTTTTTTTTTCCCCTCTTTAATCAATTCAAGAAGCAATAAGATTAAGTCAATCACTTTTGAAAAAAAAATATATTATGTGATTAAAATAAAGGATGATTTTTTCCTGAGAAAGTCCTTTACTTGTTTCCCCTAAAAAAAGTGTCTCATGTTTTTGTTTTCTCAAATGATGTCTCTTGTTTTGAATAATACTTCAAATACCTTTCTCCAGCCATCATATGTTTTTTTTCATAAACCAAATGAATGTTTGCCTATTATAGTATTTTAGACATCATAATAAAAATATTGTATATAATAAATTCTCATAACCTCAATCAAATTAATGTTAAGCCTAAAAAATTAATATCATAATGAAGCTTTTCAATAGTTTTATAATATTTTATACACTTCAACAAAAATATTTGTTATACCATGATTCAAATAGGTACTTATAATAATTCACGAACAATATCATCCAAATGAGAATAAAAATTTAGCATATTATAGCGCTTTGGTTATCAAAATAAAAACGCTATGAGGAACTCTTAACCTCAATATAATTAACTACAAGCATAAAAATATGATATCATAATAATCTATGAGCAATGATAACTAAAGAGTCACAAAATGATACCATTTTAAATATTTTTTAATAATTTTACAGTGTTTTAATATCTTAATAAAAGGCACTATAGATGAACATCCACCATGATAATCCACCATCATAATGGTCTAAGAGCATCCATAACCAAAGAATCATAATATAATGTCCCTTATAGTGTTTTTTTAAATAACTTTATAGTGTTTCTAGTATCTCAATAAAAATCTTATAGATGAGCAAAATAAAAACATTGCTATGGTCCAATCAACCAATCCATAAGATGTCTCTAAAATTAAAAAATCTTATAGATGAGCAAAATAAAAACATTGCTATGGTCCAATCCACCAATCCATAAGATGTCTCTAAAATTAAAAGGAAACAAACATTGAGACTAGTGAGAGATATTTTTAGTATTATTTAAAATATGAGTGTAGTTTGAAAAAAAAATAAAAATTGGGGTACTTTTGGAAAAAAATAAAAAAAAGAAGGGTTTTCAGTAAAATCGTTCAAAAATAAAAATAGAAAAAAAACACCTCTTAATATAAATTGCACAAGTAACACTAAACCATTATACACTTGTAATTTGTACCCTGCAATACCTGTTTTGTCATTGGCAAGACAGCGGGTCCCGCAAGGGTAAGGCATCGAAGCATCCCTTACGTCATCTGCAAAGTATGACGTGTCGAGATAATAAGACGCTTGCTTTGTCGTTGAGCTCTTTTGTTTTTGGTAAATTAAAAATATTTTTGGTAAAGTTTCTGTCGTTGAGCTCTGCGTTACCGCCACGAGCATGTCCTCGAGCTCATCTCTCCGGCGTTGAGTTCGATCGAGACTGCGACCCTCTACACTTCGGAGGAGATTGGTGGAGGAAAGAAGATGGGAAGCGGCGGCCAAGTGAATCTCCAGGACGTGCCGTCGCTGGATCTCATGACGGAGCTCCTCCGTCGCTTGAAGTGCTCTCATCCTCATAGGTTCTACATCTCTCCGGCAACCGCTCATTGGATTTCTCGATTCTGCAGTTCCTTTCCATTAGAGTTAGAGTTGCAATGTAGAATGAAAGATTGTTTACTCAAGTATTTTGCTGGTAATTAGGGTTTGATGCGCCTATTGTTTCGGTAATTTGCTGTCTAATGTTGCGTATTCAAGAATAGCTGCTTGGGAAAATTATTAATCTACACATTGTCTCGGCAATTTGATTCTGGTTCCTACGTTGATGTCACGGAGCATCAATATTTTGATAATTAGGGTAAGTTCTTGAAATTGATGACGTGAATGTGATGATCATAAGGAAGCACAGTCTTTGAGACCGTACATTACAAGTAATAAATGAACTTGTGGTTTCCTCAAACAGAAGACAATAAAACGGTGATGAACTTTTAAGTGTTGTCAGGGCCACCGGGATTTAGGAAGGGCACTCAGTCACCTATTATAAAGGATGAATATTGCTTGCGTCATTTGGCAACTGGTGATATGTTGAGAGCTGCTGTTGAGAGCTGCTGTTGCAGCCAAGACCCCTCCTGGAATTGAAGCTAAAGAGGCAATGGATAAGTTTTTGCTTGATGAACCAAATGGATAAGTTTTTGCTTGATGAACCAAATGGATAAGTTTTTGCTTGATGAACCAGTATAAAAGGAATGAGAACAAATGGCTAGGCTACCTTCTAAAGATCAACTGCTTGTTTTGGCTGTAAATTTTCTAGGGGGAGCTGGTCTCTGATGACTTGGTTGTTGGAATAATTGATGAGGCAATGAAAAAACCATCATGCCAAAAGGGTTTCATTCTGGATGGGGATAGTTGTCCAAGCTGAAAAAGGTTAAAATCTTGTTTCTTTTCGCCCTAATTCTAAGTTCACTCTTCACATTGATACACACAAGAGAGTTTTATCTGATGTTTAAGTATTTCTTTGTTGTGGCTCAGGAGCATTGTTACAATTTCTTAACTTCTTCATGCAGCTGGATGAGATGCTGGCAAAACAAGGTGTCAAAGTTGATAAAGTGCTCAATTTTGCAATTGATGATTGCCATATTGGAAGAAATTATTACTGGTCGTTGGATCCACACTTCTACTGGCAGGACACCATACCAAATTTGCTCCTTCAAAGGTACCTGGAATTAATGATGTGAGTAAGACATAAAAAATAAGAAATTTCTAGTTAAACATTCTGTAACCAAGATGCTTTCTGACATGCTCTACCAATGTGGGCACTGAACAACAGTACCCATGTTGATAATGTTTAGTGTTTTATGTTATTTACATTACATAAAATTTTTGAGCCAACAAATGTTTTTCAGTTTCATGGTTGAGAACATTATTTCAAATTTAACTATAGAGGCAGATCTCATTTGTTATTTCCGGATACTCATGTGATGGTTAGCACACACAATGGTTAATGTACAGATGAATTTGAGAAATATTTTTTTCCCTTTATCGTTTCACTCCATGAGGTATTCTGAAAACATTCAACTGTAACTTTTATATGTTTAGCTTTTAATGAAAATCTTTGAGATTTTTGATTCAGATTATGGGCACTTTTCCTGCCTTTATTACTATGTATTGGGCAGTTTGGAAGCACACACTTTTGTCTGTATAAAGAAGGAACATATCAGTGTTCAGATGTCTTATATAAAAAAAAAACAACATCAATAAGAAGCTGTAAGATCTGAAGTCTGTCATTGAGCTTTGCGATGGGGAATATCTCTGTTCACACTAATAGCCATCAAATATCTTTTTCTTGTTTCTGGTATAGTTCCATCAATTCTTGTTCTTCCTCTCTTTGTGCTATTAACTAAAATTGACTCACCTCATTTAACCAGTGCATATAAAGGTTACTTTTACATAAGAACTGTCCTAGGCTAACCTGGGGACATAGGCAGAGACAGAATGTGGGAAGCTACAGTGTTTGTATAAGTCCAGGAATCAGTAGTAAAACATTTGGTTTCCTGTTGGGCTAAAGATTTCTGCTAATAGTCTATGTACCATGTAGTATTAAGATTAATGGTTAATCTTATCAGATTTTTGTTACATATACATGTACGTTTAAATGCATCTATATACATGCATAGAGGTATTTATGTATATGTGTAGAAATGTGCATGTATGCAGTGTGTAAGAAATACCTGCATTATTGAGTTCATATTTGTGGTAGAAGTTACCGTTGACTGTCAGGAAAAAAATACTATAAGTGTACACAATCAGAAGGTTTGTATGTTCTAATTACTGATTATTGCAAGCAAAAATTCTTACGCTTGTCTATGATTCATAGTTCTACTTTGTAAATTTCACAAGTTAGTATGTCTTCTGAGGTGTAATTGCTGTTTAGGTGGACTGAATCCCCCCTGATAATTTTTCAAGATGTGATATCGTTACTCATGTGCCTGATGCATCACACTGACAAGTACAGGTCCAACTCGTCATATTTATGAGAACTGACATGACCCATGCAGTTTCTAGTGGTGATTCAGTCTCCCTAAATAGCAGAGACCTTTTTAAGCTTATTCTGACTCATGTATTTGCTGTTACATTCTTTAACTTAGTCCTCCAGCATTTCATGCTAGCTAAGTTTCTTGTCCTCAGATTTATCAAGGTCTGGAACCTTGTATTTTGTCTTTGTCTCTGTCTCACACCTAAGCAACTCATCAGTTCTATGAGAACTGACATGACCCTGACAGTTATTTGGGTTGATCCAGACTACCCTAATAGCAGTCATTTTTAAGCTCTTTGACTGTCATGTACTTGCTGTTACATTCATTGCCTATGCATTTGATGCTAACAAAATTTCTCGTAATCAGATACGGCAAGTCTCAGGAACTTTGTATTTATGTCCTAGTGTCAGGAGTTGTCTTATACATGTAATGTTCCTTGCTCTCTGAGGGTGTCAGGAAGACCCTTGATCCAAAAGAAGGATGACACAGTTGAAGTGCTCAAGTCAAGGCTTCAAGTCTTCTTGCTTCAACCAACAAACTGAACCTGTATGATCTTTCTTTTTTACCTGTTCATTGATATTTTGTCTCTTGTATTATAATTTTTTTACTGCAAGGAAAATTTGAAATTTCTCATGGTGGATGGCATAATTCTCTATGGTTGCTGCTTTTGTCTGACTATTTGTGTGCTCATATTCCTGCAACTTTTATGTGAGAGTTTAGCACCATATAACAAGATGAGGTCATACAGTAAATCGGTTCTTTGCCATGTTGAGAAACTCCCTTCTTGCTTGTGTTATATATTTGCAACTTGGACTTTTAAGGCTATCTGTCTGTTTTTTTTTCTCCAACCCTCCCATTTACCAATGACTCCGTCTCCACATGATATCATGGGAGGGAGACTTGATGGTGCATCAATATTTTTCTTATTGAACTTTCACCGAGTTCTAAAACTATGATTATTTGTTGTGTGATCTTTTTTTTGTCTGGAATGGTGTTCTTGCATATTTCACTTTCTGATCTAGAAAAACAACCAGAAGTACTCGATGCCTTTTTTCTTTTGCTGCTTTCACTAGTTTTTGTAATGGGACATAGACATAGGTCAGACTGGATCATGTTTCAGACTTGCAGAATTAATTTAGTTGTTATTGTCAAATTTAATGTAATCAGTCTTCATTGATAAAATAAAGAGACATGATAACCAAATTCTATTCTCCAATGTGCTTTTAGAATTTATCTGGCAGCAAATCAATGCAATAGTACAATTATAAATAGCAAAAGATCACAAAAGTTGCAATGTACTATCACGGACGATCATCGTGCACCCTCGACACCTTCATCAATGGATCGTTTGCCACTTTTGTTTGCTTGTACATATGTTTAGCAGCATGTTTTGCATTGTTTTTGTTTAAAAATTATTTATATGTATTTTTGCTTAAAAATTATAAGCAGGAATAGCTTGTAGGATTGCAGAGCGATCGCTCATCAGAGGATACATTCGAATTGACAAATTGAAGGTGTAGGTTGTGGTGGAGTGGCGAACACCAAAGAAGGTACCGAAGCCGAGATCCTTCTTTGGTTTCATTAACTATTATCAGCACTTCATAATTGGGTATTCGAAACATGCAACTCCACTAATGGAGTTGCTGAAGGAGAAGCCTTGGCGATGGTTTGACAAATGTGAAGCGACATTCCAAGACCTAAAGATTGTTATGTTAAAAGAATCAATACTCAAATTATCAGACTATATGAAGTCTTTCATCTACAAATGCTTTAAACTTTGTTATTGGAGAAGTTCTTATGCAAGAGGGTCACTTAATGGCCTACGAGAGTCGTAAGCTCAACGAGACCGAGTGGTGATATCTAGTGCATGAGATGACAGCGATGATCTCCACGAGTATGGTGGTACTATCTTCTCGGAACCCGATTTGTGCTAAGGACAAATAATATCGCGTTGAGCTACTTCCAAACTCAAAAGAAGCTCTCCTTAAATCATGGATGGTGGCAAGACTTCTTGGCTAAATTTAATATGACAATGGAGTACAAGTCCGAAGGAGCAAATGTCATGGTCGATGCACTGGGTGGGAAAGTGGAGTTGGTGAATGTCGTATAAGTGGAAGGTGGAGAGCAAGCAAGTCAACTGCACTTTAACTTCCTTTTTAGGATCAGGGATGGACTGTATAGTGATTCTTAGGTAGTAACCCAGGTGCAACTGATGAAAGAAGGTAAGACACGACGATTTTGGGTCAAGGAGCGAATCGTATACACCAAAGGAATTGAGTTTATATTCCTCGAGTGCACAATTGAGGCATCAACTCTTGAGACAGTGTCACGATTCCCTTTTGGTAGGACATCTGGGTATTCACTAAATGTTGGCTCCTGTAGAAAGGGCCTTCTATTGGTTGAAGATGGGGACTGATGTGGAGGAATAATTTTGGACGTGTCTTACTTGCCAATAAGATAAGGTAAAGCAGCGAAGCTGGTAAGACTTGGATTCGTTGCCCATACCAGAAAATTCGTGGGAGAGCATATTGTTGGACTTCATATCAAGTTTGTTGATGGTAGAGGGACTTAGATTGATACTCGTGGTGGTCGATCGATTTTCAAAATATGCAACATTCACTGTTACACCCCTATATTGCTTAGCAGAGGAGGCGACCAAGTTAATGATGAAAAATGTGGTGAAAAATTAGAGAGCTTTGCACAATATCATCGACGATCAAGATGTGCGATTCTTGGAACAATTCTGGACATAGCCGTTCAAATTATTGGGATCTAAATTATAATTCTCCACGAGCCTCTACCCTTAGATGGATGGCCAAACTAAAAGAAGAAAATCGCTCCTTAAATAATATATTTAGCACTACGTGAGTGCCAACCAACAAGATTGGATAAAGTTATGGATATAGCCTAATTCTCCTACAGCTTGCAGCGAAGCTCGACGTCCAACAAGAGCCCCTTCGAGATTATTACTAGACAACAACTGTCGACTCCTAAAACCTTAGCAATTAGTTATATCAAGAGTAGCCCGTTAGCATATCACTTTGTAAAGAAATGACACCAAAACACAGATATTGCCTAGGCATACTTAGAGAAGGCGACCATAACAATGAAGAAGTAAGTAGATCTGGGAAGGCAACCACAGGAGTTCAAAGTTGGTGACTTTGTGCTAATGAAGCTCCAACTAGCATCACTCTAGTTATTTAGGCATAAAGTGCCAAAGAGACTTGTACGCAAATATGAAGAGTCCTTCTCAATTAACAACGAGGTAGGCAATGACTCCTATAAGTACAACTACTAACATGGCTTAAAATTCATAACGTCTTCCAAGCGAGCAACTTGAAAGCCTACCACTCATCTATAAGTTGCTTCCCGAAGTGTTCCAACTTTGCTACCTGCTCCAGAACCTCCTACAACAAGCGAGTTGAAGCCGTTTTAGTGAATCGCAAGATGAAGCTACCAACGAAGCAACGCAGATCGAGAACTTGGTGAAGCGGCAAAAGCTTCCCTAGACAGAAGCCAGTTAGGGGCCTGAAGATGCCCTGCGACACAAATAAGCAGTCATCAAAGTCTACCATCAAGCGTCGACGAGGTTGTCAGTTTAAGTGGGGGAGAATATCACGGACGATCATCGCGCACCCATAATACCTTCGTCAACAGATCGTTTGTCGCTTTTGTTTGCTTATACATATGTTTGGCTATGTGTTTTGCCTTGTTTTTATGTGTTTTTCCTTGAAAACTGTGAGCAGGAACAATTTGCAGGGTTGCAAAGCAACCGTTCACCAGAATGGGTAAACCTAACCCAGAATGGCCCAATTTTCGTGTCCATAACCTGTTTTCTGTAGGCTATGATGTGGTACAAAACGTCAACCATCTCAGCACCCTAGAACCACTCGGGTGGCATAGGGCTGGATGGAGGTTTCGGCTAGTGTTGAGCGTTGATTGAATTCACAAGTTCGCATGTAAAGCCTACGGGAACTTGCCAACGTGCCCAACACCCGGAGAGCAGTCGTTTGTGGATTTACGATTGTTCGTTTGCCTTCTAAAGTTCTTGTTTTCTCTTTCCTCTCTTTTCTCTCTTGCACATCAAGTGTTTGCTGAATTGCTTGTAAAACCGTCCTCTTTGTAAGATGTCGGGACCTGTTCGTCACTCGTTTTTAGAATTAATTAACTTATTTTTATACAGTTCCTTTGGGACCTGAGCGAGATTGCAACTAGGTTGATCCTTTTCAGACGAATAACGGGAGGGTGTCTTACAACTTGGGCAATTCCAGCTAGGTCTGCGATAGTTTAATAAAATTATCAACGGCAGAAAAGATGGTATAAAAAGCTTACCAAAAGCAAAAACACTGACAAGAGAAGAAAGATAACTTAAACCATCCAGTCTATTGATTAAATGTTAGTTCAATCAAAAGATCATCATATATTTTTTATTGAAGGAAGACAACAATCTGCATTTAAATACAACAAAGACTAGTATTAGTTGACTTGTCAAACTTTTTTTAGAAGGAAAAGAAAAATGTTGATTTCTATTGGATCTTTAATTTTTTTTTTTAACTATCATTTGATCTCTTCCAGTATATCGTACAGTCTACTAAATTGTATTAGCTCAGCTTTAAAGATCTGGGAGAAGTGTTTTCTTTGGATGACCAATGATATAAGCAAGTAAAGTCTGGGGCTTTTGCTTATGGTATTTGGGATGTCTTTTGATCACTTCTTTGAGCATTCGAATGATCAAACATGTTTCAGCAAACCTTTGTTAGGATTATGAATAAAGCATGTTCTTCTAGTCATGTTATGTCTGGTGACATTTTCGTTTGCCGTCTCCAGTCTCAGAGCTGATAGTTTCTATACTCATTGACAATGCTTTAATGTTGCAGGTCATTAGTTACTACTCCGAAAAGGGCGCCATTATGCATCTTCATGCAGAGAAACCTCCCACAGAAGTTACCGATGAGATTCAGAAGGCTCTTTGATGAGCAGAGTCTCTCATAGTTTTTAACTGGAACTTGCTCAGAACCACCTGAGTTTAATTTTTTATGTACCATCTGCTAAATTATTCAACAGGATATTAAAATACTAAGATTTCCCATTTTTGCATAAACCTTTTCCATCAAGTTTTTGAGGTTGATAGGGATTATCGATTTTATTCTGAGATTTCTTTTTAGGCATGAAATCAAGTTTTGTTCATGTGGAAAATATTGTGCCATGAGGACTTGTTGCATTTGGCCTCAAAATTTTTGAAGAAGACTTCTTTTGTTTATGAAGAGCTTCTTGCTTCTGCTGAACTATTATTCATAAGCTTCAGTTATTCTACTCAGATCAGATTTTATGGGCGCTTGTCGGGATTGATCTGCTTGAACAATGGATATGGGGTGGGATGCTGTTTTGGCCATGGAGAGTCTAATTTGAGCTTGCTAAAACCTGAGTTGGTCTCATTTGGAAACAGCCGCCCATGGCAGCCATATACTTCTACAATTGCAAGGCAGTATGTGGACTGTTAAGAGGTGTCGCAGAGGTGTGGAACTGTTGTCTTCTTGACAATGATAGATAACATTTGCTTTGAGCCTTCTCAAAGTAGCTTATGCTAAGATTTACTATTGCTAAATATCACTGATACACTGTGTTGCGTGGAGCTCAAAAATGCATTGCCCGAGATAGATGCTGACCCCGAGTCTTACACGCTCACAGCCCCGATGGTGAAGCTCTCAAGTGATATCAGCCTCCTCTGTTCTTGTAAGGAGCTAATGACATGTTACTTACTGTATTCTATTTGTGTCATATTACTTGCTGTACTTTAACTATATTTGGTATAGCAGTTTTTATATTTAAAAAAATTATATTAAAATTTTTATAGTTATAAAAGTGAAATAGATAATCTTATTTGTCTTAACATAGGTCCAATCACTTTGCCACCTGGTCTGTCTCTCCGTACATCATTGGGATACTCAATGAATAGTCGTCTTCTCGCTTATCTCCTAGCGTAGCGAGAGTGATCATCGATAGGACGCTTACGGCATGGTCATCGTTCCGCCTGGCTCTTAGTGTAGCAAGAGTGACCATCGTTGGGATGCTCAGGACATGGTCGTCATCATCATCGCCACCAAGATCCTCCTTCTCGAGCCCCCTCTCATAATTATGCAGCCCAACACTAATTATTATGTCTCATTCACATGTCTTCTTTCGTGCACTTATCGCCTATGGTTGGTTTGTCCTCTCGGCTTCCCTCTGTTTGTGCCTTTACACAATGTCGCTCCTGGGCTCACCACCTCGTCGCTGAAGATCGCTACCTTCATCCTCTTCTAGATGGCCTAACTTGTGCTACTATAGAAGGGGATGCTTGACACTGAATCACCACATAAGCTCTTAGCTCTCATTCTTTGCCGCTTGGCTCTTGGGTTGGGCTTACACCAATGCTGGTGGATTTAACCGATGCTCTTTTTACCACCCTATCTAACATCGCTCGAGTTCTAAGCAGTCTTCTTCCTATTGCTCATTGCTAATGTTGGCATTCAACAACGACGACACTAAACATCCTGATGACAGTCGCTCTCGCTACGTTAGGAGCCAAGTAGACCAGGTATTCGGGCAACTGAGACTCCCCCTCTTCATAGGAGCCTTCACCTTCATCGACCTCATCACAACCTTTTCCATGGAGGTCATATTCAATTGGGTGGTCTCCAACCCCATCCAACTCCTCTCCATGATTGACAATATACTCATCAAGTTGCTCATCGCTGAAGGATGTTAAAATTATATATTTGCTCATTATTTTCGCATTGATCTAACACGTGGCGTCACATGTTTTTTTATCAATACAATTGTATCGTTATTTGTCTTATTTTTAAAATTATAAAATTTTTAATATAAATTTTATAAGTACAAATATCGTAATGCTTATGAAATTCAAGTACAATATGTAATTAAGCTCCTTAATGTGCCATTTTAAAATGGACAAATCAAAGTTGGTATTAGAAAAAAAAGTATTAAGGTCTATTTTAGCCCCTATAGTTTTGGTCATAGACCACTAAGCTCTTATGGTTTAATTGTGTCTAAAATAACCCTTATATTTTTAAAAACATGACATATAAGCCCCTCCTATCAGGTCTGAGTTAATAGATATTAAAGAATAGTTATGTGACATATTGACTCACAATAAATTATTAACTTTAATGACATGTGTAATTTAAGTTTTTTTAAAAATATTAATTTTAACCCTTATGGTTTTGGTAATGGATTACTTAAGTCTTTATGGTTTTGCTCGTGTTTAAAATAACTCATACATGTTAAAAAATATAACACATAAGACCCTCATATCAAGTTTGAGTTAATAAATATTAGAGTCTACTTACGTGACTTGCTAACTCGTAATAAACTATTAATATAATGATATATAATTTAAGTTAAAAAAATCCATCTTATCAAGAAAAAGGAAGTGGTAGAGGTCATAGCGACGAATGAAGGTGAAGAGATAGGAGAGGCCGAAGGTAGAGGTGAGGGAGAGCTGGACCACCACGTCATAGGTGTTGTGGGTGGGGGTGCAAGAGAGGACAAAGTGGGAGACGGTGGCGATGAATATATAGAGGAGGAGGAAAATGGATCGAAAAGACCATTATGTGTCGAGCGTCGGATTGGTCGATGCACATCCATCTAAAACATGACTGAAAACTTTTGAACTCGTCGTCAAAACAAGAGAGGTTGTGTGTGTATGACACCTTGCTAGGCAGTAGTGATTCGTGCTGCTATTGGTCGCTTCCTCGATGACGCACTTCTCCAACCATTGATGGTGATATCAAATTTTTTAATTTAAATTATATATATTATTATATTAATAATTTATAGTGAGTCAATAAATATGCTATGTAATTAAACTCCAACATCTATTAACTCAAACTTAACCGGAAAAACTTATATACTATATTTTTAAAAATATATAATTATTTTAGATATGAGAAAAATTATAAGATCTTAAGTGGTCCATGACCAAGATGATAAGGGTAGATGATAAGGGTTAAAATGAATATATTTAAATAAATTATATATATTATTATACTAATAATTTATTATAAGTTAACATATCACATCACGTAATTAGGCTAATATATATTAATTTAGATTTGATGGAAACAATTTATATATTATATTTTTAAAAATATAATAATTATTTTAGATATGAATAAATTATATGGATTGAAATAAATCTTAATTAAAAAAAGAAGAAGGTACGAATGTCTTCCTGTTCTTCTGAAAGTAATTCTTCGTTTGATATGAAGTGCTTCACATCTATTGTCGTTTCATGGCATGGGTTCAAGCTGTCATCAATTTAATATGGTTCTTATCATGTTGACTCCATGGGATCCATGCAATATAAGTTCACATGTAGAACATCCAAAAGAAAATAATGCTACAAAACAAAGGCATAAACCAATGAATTCACGTCACGAAATATTTGCTTACAATTAGAATATACAAGAAGGAGCTCATGGCCACACTTATTTCCATTATTTAATGATCAGGGAGGACTACAACAGGTTATGTTCCTGTTCTTGTATTATTCTTTAACACATCATGCTTCTCACATGCATAATTTTTTTTATAATATTAATGTTATTAACATTATCCTTATTGACAAATGGCCTGCTGAATTATGAGTTTTTTTTTATACCTCATAGTCAAGTTGGATTGTGGTGCCCATTCCTTGCAATTATTAGATATCGGAAAGATAACACACGCAGACCACATCTGACATTGCCATAATTATATCTCACCAAAAAGTGAGACATCTTCCAATTGATGTAACACAGAGTTCACGTCATTTGCTTTCTCACCCTCCTTGGCTGAGCAATTAGCATTAGCTCCATGGCCTCGGCCATGGCTGCAGAAAGTTTACGCTGCAATAGACCTGAGAGCTTAAAGTTTTATGTGTCCCAACTGCAGGTCTTGTTCACAAAAAAAACTTTTGTCACCGAGTGGAAAGCTGTGAGTACTACTTTGATTAGGCTTTGGAATGCTTACTGTAGATGATGGGAGCAATGCAATCTCACAGTCTTCCTCTTTCATTTCCCCCGCACAGTTTACATTAGATCTCATTATTCCATGTTAAAATAAAAGGAGCACGTCCATATCCAAGTCGGGAAACATCAGTGTGTTAAAAAAAATATGAACTTAGGTTGTTCACTCAGTGAAATCCAGTGTTTATTTCTTCATTTCTGAGAGGAAAGGGTGAGTTGATGACCACAAAGAACAGTCTCAAGAACATAATAGTGAGCTGCACTTGCCACCTTGAAAGGACTGCGACAGCTTGGAGAGATGACTTGCACCGGACGGTCAACTTTGTTCTGCAATCAATTTATGGGTCAGCCAAAGCATTTCGATGTGGTAAGTACTGATGAGAAGGGCAAATATAGATACTTCCAGGAAACATGAAGAAGATATTGTAAATACTAAATGACAAATTTGATACATAAGAGAGGGAAAAAAAAAAAAAAGGGACCGACCAATGATCTGAGAATAAACCCAAAAATTCCAATTTGGATTTCCTACCTATTATGTTATATCTGAGTCCTACCTTTATTCCTTTTTAATATGAGAAAATAGTCTCTTTTTTTAATTCTTTCCTAAGTAAAATTCTAAGAAATACGCCTAATCATAGTGTTTCGTTTCTTAATTTGATGTGCCTACACGTGCAAATAGTCCTGTGCACGTGCCTTTTTTCACCGATACATAATAACTGCTGTGCGTTATATATATATATATATATATATATATATATATATATATATCATCGACAAATAAGCTTTATAAGGACATTTCTCGATTTGAAACGGGAAACGTCCGCACATTGTTAAGCGTACGTCAGGAAGCGGATCCTATGGGCAGGCAAGACACCGTACATGCCACTGGCACTTGACATTGTCGGTAGTCGCGGGTCCCACAGAAAGACGCCAAGGGCGCTGCTACGTGTTTGGTGTCTCGACCGACACATTGGAGCTGGTCTCATGAAGAGGATGCAGTCATGATACCGATCCAACATGCATTAATCTTACATCCTTGCGAGTATATACAAACATGCATTAATCTCACAAGCTTGCAATGTTAAGAATATTACACGTATACCCTTCACATGCATTAATCTCCCATGCCAACCTTCTTACATGCACTTCTCCATCTACATACTGTGCTGCTGCAAATATATGATTCCCTTCCATCGAACACGCACTGCGATCGCTGTCTCTCTCTCTCTCTCTGCTTCACTCGACATTTCCTCAGTCCTCGGTATCATCGTCTTCTTCGTCCACTTCCTCCTCTTGATTTTTCTTGTCTGAGACTGATATATACATTCACTAGATCTTGGAAAGCTCCCTCCTTTCTTCACTAGTGGCTGTTGACTTGGGCCTCCGGGATGCTGTCCGCCAAGTCAACTTCTTTCTTCCCCGCCATCGCCCCGCAGCTCGCTGCCGGCAGGAGCAGCAGGACTCGCTTGGTCAACCTTGGCAGCTGCCGGCGATCGATCGCCAGCCGGACGGTCCGCGCGGTGATCAGCAGCGAGGACAAGAGCGTCGGAACGCTCCCGGCGACCGTCGGCGGTGCGCCGACGGCTGCGCCGTTGCCGGGGGACTCGATCGACGTCAGGGTGGTGCTCACGGTGAGGAACAGGATCAAGGATAAGCTGGTGAGCAAGATTCAGGACCAGTTGGAGTACTTCGTCAATGGGATCGGACAGGGCATCACTGTCCAGCTCGTCAGCGAGGAGATCGATCCCGGTGAGACAATCGAACATCAGATTCATGTTTAGATTGTTTAAATAGGGTAGAAATTTGTTCTGTTTTGCCTTTTCATTTTAGACTTCAGATATGACCAGCTTCATGCAGGAGTGGATTCAATTTGTCTGTGACAGTTCTGTAGAACTGTGTACTTTCCTGTGGGGAATAGTTATATTTGGTGCTGAGCCGACACTGTCATGGTTTCCAAGTGCCAATCCCTTTCTCTTCTAGGACTGAACTGAGTTCTTTACTCTTTGATACTGTCATTCAAATGTGATTTGAAGTAGAGTGTCAAACATGAACGAGTTCTGATTGAGGAAATTACGGTTCCACACAAGTCAAAACTATGCTTGTTAGGTGATGAATGTTCAATCATAGTACTGTGGTTAAACTTCTCGTCAAGTGATTCTTTTTCATCTAAGTCGAGGACAACATTATCTGATGAAGTTTCCATCTGTAGAATTCCACTTCCAGCTTTGTCACTCCCTTTTGCATTTTTTTCCTTTTTTTACTCTTTTCTTCATTGAGTAGTTTTGCCAAGATGCATGCGATGGGACACATATGTGACTTAGAGCTCAGCCGTCACTAAGTTTCAGATGTGAAAAAGGTAAAAGGTAGAGCTAAGAAAACCAGTCTTGTAGTATTAGGAAGGTGTTGATATAATTTTTTTCTGCTATCATGGTATATACAATCTCATCAAATGTGTTATCAGACTCGACGATTTGTAAAGCAAAACTTAATTGTCCTATGGTATTTATATGGATTTATTTTACACAATTTTTTTTTTCCTTATACCATGAAACAAGTGCTTTTTCTGACTTTTCATTGACCTAACATGAAAGGTTTTCATTGTGTGCTTTGACATTATCAAGCAAAATATCTAGATACACTCAGGATTCGTGTCGGATGATTAATCCATGTATCTTGTTGTTGTCAGATTCTGAATCAGGAAAAATGAGTGAAGAGGTTGCTGTAAGGGGTTTTCTGCCAAGATCATCGCACCATCCATCACTTGTTGAGTATGCAGCCAATTTCACTGTGCCATCTGGTTTTGGTCGTCCGGGAGCCATTTGCATCACCAACCTCCACAAAAAGGAGTTCTACCTGGTGGAGATTGTTGTTCATGGTTTTAATGATGGACCATTTTTCTTTCCTGCAAATACATGGATTCATACTCGCAATGATAATCCTCAGAGCCGGATAATATTCAGCAATCAGGTGAGACGGAAAGCAAGCACTGTACTCATAAAAAAAGAATCACATTATTGCAGTGATAGATTCTTAAAGACAGAGTAGAAACAAAATCTCTGTATGATCTTTGCAATGTCAATCACTGTAATCATTAGCTAGGAAGTAAACTCAAGAAATTTGCTTTCTTCTCTGGTCGAAGACCTACTGGTTTTGTTCTCTGATGCCATTCTTGATATGAGCAGGCATACTTACCATCACAAACCCCAGATGGTTTAAAGAACATCAGACAGGATGTGTTACTCAGTCTGCGTGGCAATGGCAAAGGCAAAGGCGAGAGAAAGAAATTTGAAATGATTTATGACTATGCTCTTTATAATGACTTGGGCAATCCTGATAAGGATCCAGATCTTGCTAGACCGGTCCTAGGTGGTCCAAAAAGGCCATATCCCAGACGCTGTCGCACGGGTAGACCACCAACAAAATCAGGTACTTTTTGTTGCAAGTGAGTATAGCAACTGTAGTTTAGCCATGCCAGATAGGCCAAGTTTTCTCAAAAGAGTGTGTTTTCCAACTTTTCCTTCACAAAAAGAACAAATAAAATAATTTTAGCCTGCTTAATTTTCATCTTTCTCTTCATTGTAATCGAGTAATCTGAGCAATAGAATCTAGTGTGATTTCTGTTTTGCCTACGCCACAAAAACTTCCTAGCGTAAATCTTTCTCCTTTTCCACTCTTTCTTTCTCTTTTTCACTCAAGACATCCTCATGAGCACTCTCATCGCACCTGCAGAAACCTCAGTGAACCTTGTGCCGACAGCAGCTTATGCACTCACTGCTCTGTAGTGCATGCATAACGATACACTGTCACATTGGCATACACTACCATCACTTACACCCCATATTATATAGAAATCAAATGGTTTCTCAAGTCTGACTATAAGTCAGATTTGTCTTAACTAGTATATCCAACACTTCCAATATAATCCTATTCGCAGCTGGGGATGGAAAAGAAAATTTCATTACACTGATATGCTAAGGAATAGTAAAGAAATAGGAGGAAGGTGAAAAATATATTCTCTGATCTAAGAGAATTATTGTCTTGGGATTGGTTTTATTGCGTGTGTGAAAGGCTACGCAACAATTTTATTATAAAAACATCATAACATGGCAAGGTCATCCACTTTCCTCCCCATCACCATGTCTTCAAAGAGGATATGACAACCCAAACATGCATGAGTATCCAGAGCTCTTAATGAATTAAATGAGTTCAAGCAAAGGAGGAATTAGCAAGTATGAGAAAACTGAGAGGAAAATGGAAAGGGCACGGCGGTTCTTCTTTTAGTTCTGAGTATCTTTTTCTCTTACAGAAAAATATTATATGCTTCAGCAAGGTGCTAAACCTCTACCAATTGGTCAAATTCAATTTCATTCCACCTTTCACATAGCTATAACAGCCATATCAATCATTGAAATCATAGGTACATTGTTGAGGGAAAGAAGGGAGAAAAAGATAGAAATCTTCAATTAACTTACCTTGACTGCGAAATAAATGGAACATTGATATTTTTATTCAATTTAATTGAATTATTAGATCACTTTATAAACAGTATGCAAAATATTTATTAATCAACTATGTTAAAGTGGCAGCTTTTTCATGTTAATCTTTGCTGATGGCAATCAATTTAACTTTATTTTGCGGAAATCATGCAGGCCATATAACCATCTACATGCATTGTAGACCCTTTTTTTTTATATAGGTTAGCAATTCTGCTACTTGTCGTTTAATACAACAACTTAAAACACAAGCTTATCATGTACACATGATGTGTTCAAATGCAGATCCAAGTGCTGAGAGTAGAGTAGAGAAACCTCATCCTGTGTATGTTCCGCGTGATGAAACTTTTGAGGAAATCAAGCAAAATACATTTTCTGCTGGAGCTCTGAAAGCATTGTTTCACAATCTGATACCAGCTTTGATGGCTGCACTATCTAGTTCAGATAGCCAATTTGAGTGCTTTTCTGATATCGACAGGCTATACAAAGATGGTTTGCTTATAAAGAGCGAGGAGCAAAAACTTACTCAGAAGCTTTTACTTCCTACAGTTCTCGGCAACTTGTTGAACATGGGTGAAAAACTGATGAAATATGACATACCATCAATCATATCAAGTAAGCATAATGATAATATTTACTAGCATAAACTGATATCCTAGCTAAACTGACTAAAATATATTAGCTTATATTTTGTCCTAAAAGATGTCTCATTTTAGTACCATTATCTTATAAACTGCTTCTTTGCTGAAATATCTTTGCTTCATGATTATTTTCAGGAGACAGATTTTCTTGGTTGAGGGACAATGAATTCGCTCGGCAGACACTAGCTGGTGTTAATCCTGTAGATATTCAAAGATTAAGGGTATGAACATGCTATTTTCAGGATGCTGCTTTGTTATGCCAAAACCTCAACCTTTTTTGCTTCCTACCCCAAATAATAATAGAAAAAGGTATCAGAAAAGAAATGAAGAACCAAAAATCTTTTAATATTACTCACATGATATTTCTTGGTTGCAGGAATTTCCAATACGTAGTAAGCTAGATCCTGAAACCTATGGATCACCAGAGTCTGCAATAACTAAGGAATGCCTGGAGCATGAACTAAATGGAATGAGCCTTCAGGAGGTAATGATGGAGCCTATAAACTGTTCTTGGTTCTTATGCTGTTGTCCTCTCATGATGGTTCTCTTTGCAACTTGTCGTGCAGGCAATGGATAATGACAGACTATTTATAATAGATTACCATGACATCCTTTTGCCGTATGTCAAGAAGATCAATTCCTTGAAAGGAAGGAAAATGTATGCTTCAAGGACGATTTTGTTCCACACACGCAGTGGCATGCTCAGGCCAATTGCAATTGAGCTTAGCCTGCCGCCTACTCCATCAGCTTCAAGGAAAAGGGTATACACTCATGGGCATGATGCAACAACAAACTGGATTTGGAAATTAGCCAAAGCTCATGTCTGTGCAAATGATGCTGGTGTCCATCAGCTAGTGAACCACTGGTGAGCTGTTTTTGTGTTGAATCATATTCACAATTTAGGATAGGGTTAATATTAGTAGGACCAGAGTAATCAGATATGAATGTCGGTTTATGCAGCACGTGTTGCTCCATATTCAGTGACATTTTGTGTTTATGATAATTGATCAAAAACCAGAAACTACTTTAAGCATCAAAAACTAACATGCAAAATTTAGACCATTAATTTACATGTTGACTAAATTAAGGCAAAATACACATCCCTTGCGGTCACAGTAATCGTCCAAAAATGTGGATGCACAAACACCCAAATGATAACTTTCATGGTTGGTCATAATTTAAATTATGGTGTAATGTGTTCAATTTTAGGTTGAGGACACATGCTGCCATGGAGCCGTACATCATTGCTACTCATAGACAGCTTAGTTCGATGCACCCAATTTTCGTGCTGTTGCATCCTCACATGCGGTACACACTGGAAATAAATGCGTTGGCTCGCCAAAGTCTGATCAATGGAGGAGGAATCATCGAAAACTGTTTCAGTCCCGGGAAGTACTCCATGGAGCTGAGTTCAGCTGCATACAAGAGCCTCTGGCGGTTTGACATGGAAGCTCTTCCAGCTGACCTTATTCGGAGGTAAGCAAACTCTGGTTTGTAGTGACTCTTCAACATTCATCTGCTCATGGGTATGTTGTTTAACTCTTTTGGGGGTAATACTTTTAACTCTTTAATTTCCTTGCATTTTCATTTAATTGTTTGTGCTTATGGAACAATCTTGCTCGGATGTGATGATTCTTGTGACTGTGGAATTCAGAGGCATGGCTATTGAGGATTCATCAATGCCTTGTGGAGTAAAGTTGGTCATCGAGGATTATCCTTATGCTGCAGACGGTCTCCTTGTATGGTCGGCAATTGGAGACTGGGTCAAGGATTATGTCACTCACTACTACTCAGATGACAGTGGTGTGACTTCAGATGTAGAGCTCCAAGCATGGTGGGATGAGATAAAGAACAAAGGTCACCCTGACAAAAGAAATGAACCATGGTGGCCTAACCTGAACACCAAGGAAGACTTGATCCACATACTGACTATAATGGTGTGGACTGCATCCGGACAACATGCAGCTATAAACTTTGGCCAATACCCTTTTGGAGGTTACATGCCGAATCGACCGACGCTGATGAAGAAGCTCATTCCTCAGGAGGACGAACAGGACGAACCAGAGTACGAGAGGTTCCTTCTAAATCCTCAGTACATGTTCCTATCGTCTCTGCCATCGCAGCTGCAAGCCACTCAAGTAATGGCGGTTCAGGATACGTTATCAACGCACTCCCCAGATGAGGAGTACCTCGGTCAGGTGATCGAGTCACATGCACATTGGACGAACGACAGGCATATCGTCAGCTGCTTTGAGAAGTTCTCTGCGAGGCTGGAAGAGATCGACGAGATCATAAACAGAAGAAACAAGAACTTATATCTGAAGAACAGGAGTGGCGCAGGTGTTCCACCATATGAGCTTCTTCTTCCCTTGTCTGGCCCAGGAGTGACAGGGCGAGGGATTCCAAACAGCATATCAATATGATGTGATGAACTACTTCACGAGATGATTTCTTTGTAGGACAATGGATCTTTCTTCGAGCTTCCTGATGTGTGTTGTTTATACTAGTTTGTTGAATACCCGTGAAGTAAAAGAGGAGAGATGAGAGATAGCTTTTGCCCAATCTATTTGTACCTATATTGTTCATGTTACGGCAAAACAACCGCACTGATCCGGTCGGGATGAACTAAATTGTTCCTTGGTTTTGCACTCTTTTGTGTCAATCTAATGTGCCATTTCTCAATGATGATTCTTGTATGGGCTTATAACAGTGATAATTACTCTATCAAGTTGCAGCTTTGAATCAATCACCCCATCATGTTCCATGTTTCTTGGTGCCTCTTCAATTTGCAGATTGGTTTCTAATAGCTCATCTATATCAACAATCAGCACCATTGAATCAGGTGCCGGTCTTTACTTCGTAGCTTCTGCTTCAAATTCCAATAAGGCAAATAGAAGTCCATCTTACTACAGAAGGTGTCATGGACATCAATGAATCAGCCATATAATTCCACCAAGAAAGCACAGATCCTAGTTCTGCTTTGGAACAGAATAGGTCTCAACATCAAACACACTAAGCAAGATAACAGTGAAGAGACTGATTCATGAGCAGCTCAAAGCACCCCAACAGATAAAATTTCCTCGTTAAGTTGACCCTGGAGAGAGAGAGAGAGAGAGAGAACTCTATTGGTCCTCATAATAATAATAATAATCACGTTAAACTAATGACTACTACTCACTCGTGTCTACCCATCATTGAGCACACAAAATTGAACTAAATTACTTGATCGAATGACTCTAAATTGAACTAGTTAGGACTATCATACATGGAGATGGGACATCATCATCATCGCAAGCTAAAAACTTAATTCCCCTCAATTTTTATAATATTTAGGAATATGGATTAAACTCTAGTCTATCTTCATTTCACACATGAACCTTTTTCAACATAGATTTTTTTAAAAGAAATTTTCTATTATTTCAAGAGTCTCCATAGCACAAAACGATGTGCTTTCTAGTGTTTCATGAATATTTTAGTAATATTTTTATAAATATAGATTAGTTAAGCATTTCATGAAGACAAGGTGGGTAGGTTTCCTATTGGCTAAATAGAGTTGGAAGGGGATAAGGCCAAATATAGAAATTGTTTATAATGGGACATATACAAATCCATGTACTTTTTGTCCATCTTTACCCTTATATATATATATATATATATAAGAAAAAATTATATATATAATCATCATTCAAACTATAATCAAACCATAATTGGGAAAATGTGTTAGAATCCTTATTACTACTATTTGTCCTTTCCGGACTGTTCGACTCCATCTCTCATCACTCTTTTTTTTTTTTATTTTTGCTCAGGGCGCACTGCACCCCTACAGGTACATATATGTGTGTGTGATAAATTGCATAACTAATGGATATCCTAACTCTAGCAAACTTAGATTCCAATATCGCTATGAATTTTGCTGTACGAATCTCTTTAATTCAATAAAACAAAGCACAGCTCGTCCAGTGAACATACAATATCAGTTCAAAATTAACTCTAAGTAGCCAAAATAATTACAATGAATAGTAGAAGGAAATGAATGTGATTACAATTTACCACTAACAAGCTAGTAATCAATGTTTCAAACTGCTCGGATTAGCAAACAAGTAACCTTAAACTGAAACATGGTGACCAATCTCTACCTCCAACTATTTCTGCACTACGAGTCCGACATAAAACTGTTGAGCATAGATGCGAGTTTAGCCGTCTTGAAGTCATCTCTAAGTTGAATGAACCTGGAAATGGTATAGATCGTTACCAAGTCAACTATTAAAAACTACTTTATTTCATCGATGAACAAATCTAGCTTGCTTAGAAGAGGGCCCGAATGACAAAAGCTGGAAGTGAATACCTCGATGCATCTTTTCTGATGCTTGGAGTACCCTCAAATAGGGAAGCAAGGCTTTCGGGTGCCACGATGAAGACATTTGCCATTCTGCAAATAATAATGTGTTAGGTTGCGTATTGTACAATACCAGCTAATAACAAATGATAAGGAGGTATGACATACATGCCCAACAATTCAAATTTTTCATCAATGGAAGGAGCATTGAAGCTGCGTATGAATTCCCCATACTCGGTGATGTCACGCTTCAACCGCAGTCCACCACTGTGAACAAGTGTTGGGAACAAGAACCTCAGATAATTCATTGAAGAATCAAATAGAAAAATTGAACCTTCAGACATTTAGATTCAAGTAATTTGAGACGTTCCTCCTTGCACTCAATCTTTTCCTACTAGAATAAAGGTCTGGTGCCAGAGCGTTGCCTGTAAGTTTGGTACAGTGCAAAATGGTGCACCAACCAAGGCCTTGGGAAGGAAGTTATGCTTGCTGCACATTGTGAAGGCTGTACACTGGCTTGGTATAGCATGCATGACAAGCACAAGAAAACACGGAAAATATGAATGACCAGCTTTTTACCAAGAGAATCAAGTTCAGTTTGGTTTAATTGACTATAAGAAGGTCTAATGTTGAACTGTTTTACTGAACAAGAGAGACATGTTGCAGTAAACTTTTAGTCCTTGGAGCTGCTCTGGTTTCTTGAACCAAAACAAAGTAAACAATTATGGTCGACAGTAAGTTGGATTCTCCTGTTATAAAGGTCGACAGTAAGTTGGATTCTCCTGTTATAAAGCTTCTCTATTTCAGCTTGCTGAATGAACAAAGACCCCCCAGTCCTAATGTGATAACCCCCTTTCAAACTTAATCAAGATCCTACGAGCATGTAGTTTACTGACATTTGAATTCTGATATTTTAAATAAATTAACCGTAGCTAATGTGCCTCTTAGCAGTCTATGACATCTCACCACTTGTTGGCCAAACAGTGTGCACAAGGCAGTGTCCTGGTGTGTATAGTTTAAGCTTTGATAAATTTTAGTGTTTTCTTTGCTGAACCTGTTACATCAAAAGTCCGTAAGATACTAATAGCATAACCAACTTCAAATCAAGTTCATAGCAAAGGATCTTTTGGATCACAGATGAAAAAAGAGATTTCTGTGGAGAAGTTAGGATGAAAGAACAAAGTTTATATCTATGAGTAAAAACTATGAGATATGTTGGACTAACTTTAGAGATTGAATACTGGACATTTTGGCATTAAAATTTCAGTTTGATGAAAAAAGAAAGTTTGACTGCCTAATCAGGCATTTTGGACATCATGACCCAGTCATAGAAATGACCATTCTGACACCTAGGGACCGAATGACACCTTAGTATATTTAGAATAAACGAAGTTTGATTGCAATGCACACTACTTATTTTAAGTATATTCAGTGCATGATAATAATGTAATGTTTTTCAGGATCAGGTTCCAACTCAGTTGAAAGGACTTGGAATTACTTATACCTCTATTCAAAGGTTCAACACAACCTCCTTTATAATTCTGTTTCTCAAATTAAGCATCCTTGGGCTGGATCTTGGAAGGGACAGAATCATATTCCATTGGCCTGATTTGCATCTGAAGGCTGAACATTTGTTTATCATGGATAGCATGTGGGAAATAGATGCAGTTTTCAAAGCAAGATGATAAGTAGAAGAATGTACCAAAGTGGTGGACAAACATGTTGAAGGCCTCTTGGAAAGAATTGGATGGCCAACTATGAATGGGGCAACATGTGGCCAGGGTCACAACGACCTGGTCAAGCGGCTTAGTACGATTACAGATATGAACTTAAGAATCTAACGGTTATGATAGGTGCAACAATGATGCTAACAGAATTAGTACAAAAGAGGCGTAATCTAAAATCATAATATTCAGAAGAAATAAAGAAATAGTCAAAATTTTGAGGTGTGCTAAAGTGCTAGAAAAAAAATAGATGCTAATTAGAGAGGTTAATTATGGAAGTACAATAAATATCTCTAAAATGTAGGTATTATAAATGGCAAGAAATATATTTAGATCAGACAGAGGGATAAGAACAGAAAATTATATATAATTAAATGCATGAATGATGAAGCTCAAACTTTCTAGAATAAAATAACAAAATAAAAAACAGCATTCTAATAACCCAACATTTAATAAATCATATAATGTTTGTGAAGGAAAAAAACAAAGTAAGGTTAATAGTGACTTCAGAAAATGAAGAAAGTAGGCAGGCCTATAGAACTTGAATAATTAATAAGGGACATATGTGCATGGATAGGAGAAAAGGATTAATCCTGATACTACCTTACACAACAAACTTTAAGAGATACAAGAGCAGAAGAATCCTAAAGTTCAATAGAGTAATTCACTAAATGTAATATTGCCCTCAAGGGCCTCAACACAGATAAATGATGCAAGAAGAATCATGTAACCAGCTGAATGGTTGATATATCATGTATTTTTGTTGTAGTCAGCTTCTTGGAATCAATTCATTTTAAGGTCAGGAAGGTCAAATACATTTGTGAATACTTAATTGTTAAATTTTCTCAATAGCTGGTTCCAAAATCAGGAAAAGGACTGCATCAAGCAACCCGACGGCCAATTGAGATTTGATGCAGTCTACAATCAGATGCACATGTGGCATAATTGAAAGTAAATGATAAGAAAACCAACTTTCAAAGTTGGATCAGATATACAATTACAATTGCTAGATATGTTAAGCTACACTCATGCAAAAGGGACAATGTAAGAGGATGCTGAGAATCAAAAGTGAAGGAATGAAGTGTGTAAAAAGAAGTTTGGAAGTCATATACAGATGCTAGAAAAGAAATTAAATCTAAGTCATGCTAATAAATCTGATAGATATAAAATCCTAATGAGGGTTACATGTTCCAAGAACCAAGTGATAAAGATGTGGCAGTTGTTAACCTAATTTCAGTTTGCCTTTTGCACAAATAACCATATGCACAGTTATAAACCTAAGAATGACACACCTTACACATATATAATTAGTCTTATAACAATGTAACTGGGAAAATTGGTTTATTTATTGAACAAAGAAATTGACTATTATATTGGCTTATTTATTTATACAACCATTAAAAAAAGGCATAGCTTCTTTCTAAAAATGGGATGCAGGTACCTGTATCATGATTGATACACAATACATGATGACATGACCATTATGAATGAGAAACCTCTAAAATGCAAAAACAAGAAGATGATGCTACATCATCATCTTGCATTTGCTCTGGTGGTTATAATCTTTGGATGGGATGGTCACATTTTTCACAAACCTCAGTAATAGGTTTTAGCAAACCAATCTGTCTCATCTTCACAGAAGGTAGAATTGTCTGCAAGAATGATTTTTGATAATAATGGCATGTACTGAAAAATTACTTAAATGGTTACCTTGGACTAAAAGTGGATTTCTGCCGATGGTTAATGCAAGCGAAAGAATGATTACTGATAATCATGATTCATGACATATACAAACAAACAACTTCAATAGTTACCTTGGACTAAAAGTGAACTTCTGCCAATGGCTAAGTAGCCCCTTATGCAAGTGATTTCCCTGCGGTTACAGAACTCCATGTCACAAATCAATATCTACTAAATGTGAGACCAATTTATTATGTATTGGCATTAAGATCTCTGATTATTAAAGCATATAACACAAAGGCATATGCTAATTTATGACACAATAATTGAGCAGGCTACAATCGTCTTATCTTGTTCATTGATCTAGAAAAAAAGCACATGATCAGCATTCAACATATTGCATTTCCATGTCTGTTTAACTGTATACCCAGAATCTTCTTCCCTATGATACAATTTAGGCATGTCTATTATTAGATAACTATTAATTAACTAATGATTCCACTTAAACTTTTCTATAATGTTAATATATCATGTTAGCCCTTAAATACTATTTAGTGGAAGCATTATGAGGCAGATTCTAAGAGAAAAGAGAGGTTCATACCATTTAAATATTTTAATTATATCAGAAATCATACTCTATAAGGTAAAATGGTGGATATTTTCAACTTAAAACATGCAGGACATACACAAATTAAGAGATTGGGTGTCTGGCATACTAAATACCATAAGAATGAGGCAGAGCACTTATCATACTTTGACAAATCTTACCAATTATTCAGTCAAAAGTATGAAATAATTGTTAAAGATTTCCCACCTGAAGTTCTGAAATAGATATATAGACTTACCAGATCTGTCAAAAATGACTGTTTGTTGAGACCTTCTAGAGCACTGAATGCAGACTCAAGGACACGAGACAAGTAGGCTACAACTCTGAAGATGACCAAGAGACACATAAATAGTCATACATGAGCTGCCACAAGGTAACATAAACTCAGATGCACCTCATGCAGGCATTTGTCGGTCGGTGGTCAGGAGCATTTCCATCGTCAGGTGACCGGTAGTCTGTGGTCTTCTGTTCTGAAGATAGCAATCGATCAACCTGTATAAGGTCCATATGAGACTAACATAATCAGATACCAACATTTCCATGGAATTTGAAAATGAACAATTTTCCATGTGAAAATAGAAATGGAAAACATAAGACATGAGTGGTTATGCTGAAGACAGAAATCCAGAAATCATTAAATGACTCTGACACTGCATAGCAAGGTTCACAATACCATCTCATGCAATGCAATATGGTACAGGTGGTATTTATCAGTCCAACAGCCTATTGGTATGTGGACCAAGATAAACTGGGTGGTACACCCAGTACAGGGGTTATACTGTTTGGTACAGACCATATACCACCCAGTACATCTGGTACAGGAACTGTACCATCTGGTACAAGTCAGTATAAGTCCGGTACAGGACGGTAAGAGCAATTCTATATTTTTAATTCCTACTTAGTAAAGTTCCAGGTCTTTTAATTTGAGGAACTTCTAATATATTAATTTAAACTGTTCATTTAATAATTTTCTTGATGTTGCTAAAATTCCCTGCCACTTATGTGGTCTTAGTCCTCAATCTGGAAGCCTCAATTTCAAAAGTTTGTCTCACTCCAGTTTAGAGTTTCTCCTTACTAATAGCTTGTCAAATATTTCATCAATAAACAACATACACTATGGAGCTTAATTGTGATTCTTCCTAGTTAATTAGTCAATTACAAAATGTGATTATTCAAACTTTATACTTCTATAACCTTTAGTAACTGGGAGCTGTCTACTTGTGTCTTCTGTTTTCCTACATTGATGATTACTTCAATCTTGAATCAATTAGTCAAGAGAAGTAAATGTTAGGTCAAATATGGCAGCCCAAACATAAGCCGGATTGATATTCAACAATTGGAACGCAAGAACTGATGACAAACAAGCAAAACTGACCCACCTACGTATAACAATAGATTAAATGTGACTATCTCTGTCCAAAATACACCCCAAGATTCAACAGAAAAGAAAGTTAAGCTTCTTTAGAACCATAGGATTATCTTATAATATAAGTCACTGAAACGGACAAATTCCATTTAAATCTGATCCAAAATGACATGATTTGAGTTCAATTTAATCCTCGTAAAATCAATGCTACCCATGTTTTATTTAATGCCTCAGTGACCTTACTCTCATAATCAAAGTTGCATATGAAGAAATATAGAGAAAGGTGGATGGTTCAACTACCATACAGGAAAACAACGGAAATAAGACCCGGACAAATACTGACCTCAGCCATGACAGTATCGATACACAGTTGAAGGCCCTTCTGAGCAGCACCCTCAACACTAGAGACAGCTGTGGCCATCTCTTCAAGGGAGGCCGCATGAGCATCAGGAGGTAGGAGCCGAGAGATAGCATTTGAAAAATACTGAGAGAAATAAGCAACCATCAGTGCATATCTTACATACTATTATAAGCAGTTAAGATAGTCTGGATGGTATACTTGCTGAAGTATTGCCACACTACTACCACACCGTTGCACAGCAATCATGAATGATCTGAAACTACTCTCACCAGCAGCAGCAGCAGCCTCGGCCTGCAGTCAAGAAAATTTGCTAGTCTTATGTACTCATGTATGCCATTGAAATACATCTAATGGAATACTGGAGGATATGAATGACAAACAGAAAAAGGTCAGCACGAAGAAAAAAATTAAAGAAAGGATAACCATACAGCAGAAGCAGCTGCTGCAGCAACCCTTCTACTGACACTCGCTCCAATAACGAATCTATCCCTTAAAGCTGCAGCTTCATTCAAACTCTCCCTGGCCCGCTCAAGTCCCCCAGTTAAATACTGGCTAACCTGTAATGAAGTCAGCATTCTATCAAAACAATTATCAATGAGATTGCATAATCAACATATTATGGTCTCAAACATACTTGTGCCAATAAACAGGCAAACACCGATCTTACGTTACTTGCAAGAGTAGCTGGCTGCAAAAGCAATATTTTCTATCAATTAGCCATCAACAAATCAAAGAATGAGATATTACTAAGTACAGAATGGAGACAAGTTACAAGCGTAATAT
Organism: Ensete glaucum; assembly: GCA_021527575.1. Classification (NCBI taxonomy): domain Eukaryota; kingdom Viridiplantae; phylum Streptophyta; class Magnoliopsida; order Zingiberales; family Musaceae; genus Ensete; species Ensete glaucum. The sequence continues at coordinate 29,188,018 of CM038554.1, forward strand.
AGATTTTGTGACGTAGTCAAATACATAAAGGTCACCCTAGGGGCTTTCAAGGGAGAGTTGGATGCTCGAACAACTCCTAAAGCCAAAAGGCAAAAGAGAGGACCTAAACAAACAATATGCCATCCAGCTATGATCAAATTGTTGCCACTCTTGTTAGTTTGATTCAATAGTGACAAATTGTATATCAATATCGAATATCAAATATCGTGAGAGTAGTATCATGAGTGGCTTTTCAAACTACAATTATCATCAACAATTGATTGATATATGGACCATGATCCACTTCTTGCTCAAGCACAAGGATCCCTTCCGTGGTATTAGTCATTATTAAGGTAGTATGTTCTTTTTTACTTTTTAAATGTATTTACAAGTATTTCAAATATTCAATTAATTTCCTGCTCTAGCACTTCTAGAAGTTTTTTGCACATGTTTATTGGTATATCATTTACAATATATCTTACGACATATGGTCTGGCTAGTTTGGAACCGGCCCACTTAGTCCAACCGATAACAACCAGTACAGGACCAAACTGACACATAATGTAGTTTATTACCAATATCAGTTCCAGTCATCAACTGAAATTTGCATTGAGTTGACATTTTAATTTTTGGCACCAAGGAAATAACTATTTGTGGAATGAACTGCCTAATCAAGCAAACATGTGCTAGAAGACAACATGAAAGTTCTCTTCCAATATTCACCAATATTTCTAGTGAAAATCCTTTTTCCAGCAAACATATTAAAATGTAACAAGTATATCTCTCTTATCCTTAAGAGGAAATTGTAATCATAAAAATCCACAATTGTTGACTTATACATTATTTCTCTTAAGGACTTTACTGAATTGGAAACGAATCTAGAATAAAAAAAGGCTAACAATTAAGGATGACTGTTACTAAATCTGTGGACCAATGCTAACTGCTATGAAAAGAATAACCTAATTCACAGACCACAATCCTGCAGAAGTTTTGGATATAATGTTAAATGATAATTAACATGTCTTGCTTACCTTCAAAGACAGTTTTCATTTTATCATTGGTGTTGCACAAACTGCTATAGGATGTGAAGAAAATACAGACATAAAGTCCGCTATAGGATGTGTAGAAAATACAGACATAGTTGACCAACAAATATAGTTGCTGATCATGTTACAAATATGTAATAACACAATGAAACTATCAGAGTCTGATACACGCTAAACTTCATTAGTTACCAATATCCATTAAGTGAAACTTCCATCGGCTATCGCCAACTGCACTTCAAATAAAGTGTTGGACTGAATTAACAATCTAGTACTAACCTGTGAAGAAAATAAAGTACATCTGGATATTGCTTCTTCATTCCACCGCACAAATTCGGTTACTATAGTAACAGATATCTGTTGGCTTGCAGATGGACTTATAGATGCCTTTGAACGTGAGATGGTCCCCATTGATTCAGATTGTTGCTGGGCTTCTGCACGCAACTCCTCCATCTATAGCACAATATAAGAAATGTCGGTACTTATACACTACTTATGGACAATTGAAAAACCTTAATTTTGAAACAGAATAATGACTTTCTATCAGCACATATGACATAGAACCTTCGATTGATACAGCTGATTTAAAGAAGCTTGCTCGTATTCTGGATATTCATCTTTGTGTGAAAGAAACAGCGATTCTGTAAGACCTGAAGAAGATAAGATACATGTACTTGAGTAGGGTGGTCTTATAGGTAAAATGAAGAAAAAACTGTACATGCATACAAATGCTTGCAAGGGTTTCTTTTATGCTGGAAAGAGTTGAAATTGCTACAAAGCAAGCCCATCTCCAAAAGAATGTCATCAGAGGTTGGGTTGAGTCGGTTGACAATCTTTAACACATTGTCATAATCCCTTATTTGCCAAGACACATTTAGTATCTCATTGTTTGAATCTTGAAAATATCCATTGTATATGAGCATATCAGACATTAAACTCAAACTAAAGGCTTCAAGCCAAACAGCATCATTTTGATTAGGACCCTGCAGATAAATTGGGAACTCTGAAAACTGCCAACCTGATTATTACAGTAGTTAGGTAAACTTAGCTTTTATTGGATAAAAACATGCTTCAGACTTGATTTGGCTATAGTCAAGAACTTGATTCAAAGAATACTCTTGATTCACAACCGTTCCCCTCAGACTATCCTTCCTCCTCCCTCCCACTCAATTTAAAGTCGAAGACACAAGAGCTACAATTTTGATTTTAGTGGTGCTATATCTGATTATCTCATCCATCACCTGCTTATGGCTGAACCCCATCCTCATCAGCAGCAGCAAGATCATAAGTCTTGACATCAATTGTGAAGTTCTGTTGTGCATTTTTTAGCATTAGGACAACAGAGATTGATACTATATGTGGAGTCTCTTCTGTTCACCTCCTTTGTGATATTATGTGGAGTGTGGCCATAGTCAAATAGATAGTCCATTTATGTTTGTATTGGATGTATTGTTTTTTCAGAATTTTCTGGTTGAAGAGATGAATGCTACATGCTCCTGGCAAGAAGGCTGTTCAATGTGTAGAGGTCATGTTGGGTTCGACTTTTGACCAGTCGGGTTCCCTCTAAAAGTTTTATTGCCTCAGCTCATCCCAAACCCACCCACCCTGATGAATTGATGCCCTAATTCATGAAATCACAAAGAAATCATCAAAATATTCTCACTGCTCTTGTTTTCCAAGAGGTGTTTAGAATGTGAATATGATCATTTCTACTGCCTTTGTAAAATAACAGTTTCATATATTAACCACAGCAGAAAAGAGAATAAAGCCATTAGAAAAACAAGTGAAGAAAGATGTGAATATTAAAGAAAAGAGAGAAGGGCATACAGGAACTATATAGATCCAAAATGATGCACTTACACAGCTTTTGAAGAAAAAATATATATTCCTAATGAGAATAGATTCAATAAATTTGATCTTATTTGGATGTGTAAATAGGAAATAAACTAACTCAAAATTAAGGATTGCCAAAATATGCCACATAAACAAGTGAGAAGATGTGAATATATGGCTAGGCCAGCCTGTAATAGCCAGCAAAGGATCATTTTGATGAAATAACACCAATGGTAACAGCAGAGCCCCCATTCAATGACATGGAAATCCTTGCCTATATTTGAAAGGTTCAGCATTTTCGACAAGTTCTATTTCTCCAAGTAGGCAATATAACTTAAGAATGTCTGCTAGAAACTAAAAGAAATCACCTAGAGAGCTAGATGGAAACTTCAGCCATTGGATTTATGATACTTCTTCTAGTGACATCGGGCAAAGGTGAAACTCAGTGACTCAAGAAAAACTCAGCATATGTAACTATCCTGTATACCTTCAGCATCCAAGTCACCACAACCGACGGATTGCAACTCCCTAGCAAGATCTTCTGTCTTCTCATATGCCACTGCAACAATTCTTAAATACTGCAACTCAATTGCAACACCAATGAGAACTAGCATGAGCCTCTTAAAGCTTCTAATATCTAATTAAAATGCACAGACTATCAGCACATCTTACCAGAAGAAGGCCACCTTGATTGACAGGAGGCAAGTTCACAAGGGATGGCTTTTCTAATAATCTATCTAGAATCGCACTTACTCTCTGCTCTAGAACCCGCTGAAACATGAGCAACATAAATGGCCATAAATTAGTTGTCTTAAAAGTCCAAAACTGTACATTCAAGTTTAGCATTAATAAGAATCACAGACTTCCATGCCATACCTGCACAAGAATTGACATGACATCATTGGGTGATGGAAAGACAGCCATTATGGTTGCTGCCTCTTTTCTCACAGTTTCTATGATCAAAGTCAATTAATATAAGACCATCAAAAGGCTATGAACTAATTGTCTTACAACTTAATGGAAAAAGGTCAATTAGAACCTGTTATCTCTTTGTATAAAGTAGAAAGACCACGTGCAATGTTGTTAGGACCAGCTTGTAAACCCTGATCACCCAGAACTAAATTGATATCTGTGTTCATAACCTCTACATCAATAAACATTGGTCTCGATGCAACATAATGTTGCATGGCACTAGTTCCCCTGTTAAACTACAAACACAGAAGTTATATGTGAGATTCATAAGAGAAAGGCCATCACTTTAGCCAACAGTCTTATAATTTTATATCTGTAAAATAGTGTTCTTTAAGCTACAACTTCAACCTTGATGGTCTCTGTCCAAATCTGTAAATAAGCAATGATATAAAACAATATGTAGATGAGAAAACAGGAACATGTTCATTAAAATAAAATTTAAAAGAAAAAAGAAAATAAAAACAAGAGAAATGAAAATTGTATAGGCAAAAAAAAGCAAAATTTGCATGTATGGATAAGAATGTGAAAAAAAAAACAATAGTACATAATAGCATCAAAGTCATCATAGAGAAGCACAAGCATGGGATACTAATGAGTGCATAATATCAAAAGTTAGTATGTGGCACAATTCGCCTTACCGGTTTGTGCCGATGTACCAACCAGCCATCGGTATGATACATATCGAACCATATCGGTGTGCCGACACATGTCATGGGATGTACCAACAAACTGGTATGTACCACTCATACTAATCCTCTATTGGACCAGTACATACTGCTCGTACCAAGCTGTCATGGACAAATCTATACAAAGGGTGTTCGATATAATGTTTGTGCATGTCTATGTCTTTTGATTTTGTTCATGCTTTGCATAGCATGTAGAGAGTTTGGAATAGGCTTTGCAGCCCCATTTTGGTTTGCTCTTGTAGCCGTTTTAATCCTGTAAACGTAGATTGTGTGTAGTCGTTACAGAGAGGCAAAAATGCTAAAAAATAGACCATCCAAACAACCATTTTAAGGGTTTTCTAGCTCCGCAGAGTGGTGCGGAGTGTCAATTAGCATAGCACCTTTGAGCTAATCTGGTGGCACATGGCTAGATGGACCCTCAAGGTAGTGTCTAGGGCTAGTTTGTTGCCTTATTCCATAACAGTATCATGTCGGGACTTTTGATCGCCGCGGACCACCTTGGACCCTTTATCACGCGATCGTTCAAAGCTTACAAAGTCTATATTTGTAATTTACATTGTCTATCAAGTGTTTGCTGAAATGTTTGCTTGTGGGATTCCGAGTTAAATGTTTCCTCTAACCTATCTTCCTTTTCGCAAATCCTTAAGAGACCATAAGAGATTTCAGGAAGGCTGATCCTTTACGGACAAACACATAAGAATGTTGCACGACTTAGGCAAAAGCAGCTAAGTGTGTGACAGAGTGGTATGCCATGGTACAACGAACCTTGGTCGGTGGTATATGAAATTCTAGCCATTGACAAACCCTAAAAACAAAAAAACATCGACTAAACTAATCTCAGTATTTACCAATCCATGCGTGCTGGATTCTCTTGTAGTATGTTCTATTCGTCTGAACTTTAAATCTCAAAAATAGTTTTTCATTTGCAAATAAGATCTGATTCTGGAAAGTCCTAAAGTAAAAGTATGCTCTTTTATTTGGAAACCAAGAATCTTCATAACATAAGAAGCAATATCAAACTGTTTTCAATAAATGAAAAAGGATAGGTATACTATGCTCAAGTGTAGGATCAAACAAGTATCTTTTGTCATAGACATAATTGCATGAAATTCAAATAAATCTGTGTTTGGTAAGGCAGAACACCAACTCTAGACTGTCAATTTGCTTCTCGGTTTATTTTCTGATTCTCCTGGTTTGACCTAACTAGCAGCAGAGTACATATCATATTTCTAAGTGGCATTAGTTTATATATTGCCAACTGTACCTTGTTTTTTCCCCTCCACTAGTTCACTTGAGTTTATGAATTCAAATTGCTAATCTCTAGAACCAATGAGGAAAACAGAGACAAACTCAATACAACCTAATTAATTGGCACATGAGGTACATAAGTCAAGATCAGGACAGCTTGATTTACCAGAAAATCAGGGGAGGTTCAAAACAGGTGGCATTGAATCTATTGACCCATCAGCTCATGATAGGCATGCTCCTCAAAACAATGTAGCTAAAACATTAAGTTAACATTAAATACATGTCATGTTAAATCTTAAAGAACAGAGAACTGATTTCCATCAATCATAAAAATGGAATCATAGAAAATAAGTTTTGCCACTCCCATCACCCTCCTTCAGCAGTGTTTTCCAACTTTTCTTTTCCTCTTATTGTGATGAATGGTTCCAAGTTCCACCAAACAAGTTACCTTTAATCTGTTTTGTGAGAAATGTTAAACCAAAATGGTCAACTGTGACTAAATTTTTCAGGTTAGAAAATCATTTAACTGAACCAAAACCAATTCAAACTAAAACATTATGGTTGGTTCAGTTTCTAAAACTGGTTCATACACTATTTCTATAGCCTAACTTGAAGGTGGCACAACTCAAGTTATAGTTTCTATTTTCATAAAATGCCAAATCTTCTCCATGTGAAGCAACACAAAGATGCATGTAGACTATGTAGAAAAGATTAAATTTAACTTATGATTATGCCCAAATTTTTAGAATAATAAAATATAATAATAAAAGATAAAATAATTGCAGTATGCAAATTGGAAATGGTCTCAAAAAATTCTTTAAAAATCAAACCAAATCATAAACAATATTTTTTGGATTTCAAACTAACCAGAAAATGCTCGTCTGATGGTCTATGCTAGAACGGGTTGAGTATATTCCTGCTTGTGTCATCTTGAGAAGCATATATTAAAAGAGAACTTTCAACTCAAACCCAAACAATATGATTAATATGTCAAAAAATAAGACCCAAATCTAACCAAACTAATGTACCTATACCGAACCAAATTAACCATTTAATAAGGATTCAAATCAAATCAAGCATGGTAAAATTTGTTCTCAGTAACATTTGACCTGCTTGCGAAACTGGAAATCGACATGTACAATTTAATCAACCCTGTATTGGCATAACTTGGCATTACCGAACCAAAATGACAGTTGAAAACACTCATTATTAATAATTAGGTTATTTCCACCACTTGTGTCAACTCCCTAAAGCCAAACCCAAACCATTCAATAATTGGGTTTATTGGATCCATTATGAACCAAATGCATGTAAAGCTAACTCAAACCCACTATCCTGGTGCTACATTTTATCAAGCCAAAAAACAGCCTATCTGCAATAGCTACATACCTGAGATAAAATTTTGGCACATTCTGCCATTATAGATAATTCTCGTCTCTGTGATGCTGCATCAAACCGTGATAACAATCTATTCTCCAACTCTAAAACGAAAGACAAAGTTAAAGATTATATATGAAAAGCCAAAAAAGAAAATCAAAGTAACATGACTTGAAAACTGCAGCTTAGTCTGTGCTTCAAAAACCCACCATTACAATAGTCTTGAAGATTTGCAACTGCAACTTCAAGACCTCTGCTAGCATTTGCAGCACCCACTGCTGAGGGCATATTTATTCCATGTGTTCCAACATCCTCTTCAGCAAATGATCCTATCATTTCCAAGAGAAGTCAACAATGATAGCTAAGACTAAGAGGACCCTTATATATACATATATGTATATATATACATATGTGTATATACTATATATACATATGTATATATATGCAGATATATATATATAGAGAGAGAGCGAGAGATGTGCAGTTATGTAAACTCCAAGGAAACAACTGTCAACCCATAAAGGAGCCATATTAGCTATAGGCCAACACCTAGTGTTTCCCTGGAGAACATTCGGGGCTTCTAAAGAGTAGTCTGCCTTTCCTTCTAAATGGGGAAAATCCCATAATGAGCTTGTTTATTACATGTAAAAGGAAAGTAACAATAGAATCTTTAGAAGCTTGTGTGACAGCCCTTCACTTTATATCATCAGAATCCTTCAACGGTTTAAAATCTTCAAATTAATTATTTTGACCTCTATGATTAAAGATTTCAAGTGTCCTGTGTATGAGCATCCATCCTCAACTTGAGTGGTTTTGTTATTCTTCTTGCAATCTATTTTTCTTTCCTTTCATTGTTTTCCTTTTGTATTTACTTCATGCTTTTCATGAGATAAGATTGTAGCCTAAATGTGTTTATCTCAGAAAAAGACAATCAGACCTACCTCCTCCTAAATCAATTTCATCTTTGGTTATTCAAGGATAGTATAATCCCCATGTATGACAATGAACAAATACTGTCCCTCATGATCAAGTATATCCAGGCCAACATAACTATGTCTGCATGGTACAGCAGCTCATGCCGTCAAATCAGGTGATGCAAGCAAAATTATCATTAACACTATTGTTTCAAGATGATAACTACTTATGCATATTAACTAAGATCAGCATTTATAGTTTCCCTCCATTCCCAACCAATACAACTAAAATAATTAGAAAACCATCCCCCAACCCCTTCATAACCAATCCTAGTTTTCCACAAGTTCTCAATAAGAAAAAACTCAGGTATTATCTATTTTATAAAACCACAATCTTGGAAAGGTATTATATTTTGGCTTCCCCTGAAAACCCATCCTCAACAATAACAGAAGTTGCAAAATCACTTCTAATCCAACTCCCACTCCAATGTACCTTTCAACCACAATAACCATATAAATGCAAATCAGTGTTAAACTCTCCCACAGTAATCATGAACAAGAATCAACCCTCTCCATTTGTACTTTTATCTTGTTACTAAACAATGGTCTCAAGCAAGGTTCGCCGTACTGGTCCGTACCGGCATATCGAGATTTGACTGGTGCGGTACAGTATGTCAGTACAGCTCAGTACATTTGGGCATACCGAGTGGTACAAATAAATAATATTTTAATGATTAAAAAATATTATTTTTTTTAATATCTGAAAAATTAGAAAAAAAGTTGGGTTAGGGTTTGTAAGATAGAAATTGGTATAGATTCAACAAAATCAATGTAAATTAGGCAAAAATAATATTATATATCTTTTTCGAGCTTTGAGGAACCATTTTGAGAAAGTGACAGAGTTTGAGAAAGAGTGCGTGTGTGAAGTGAAATGGGAGAAGGGTAAGTTTAAATAGAGTTAGAAAGAGTTTTTTACCTTGTAACGGTCGATTTAGACGTTTTACAGGGTCACTAACAGTTGAGTTCGATTGTTACAGGGTCTGTAACAATTGAGTTCGACTGTTACAGAATATGTAATGGTTGAGTTCGACCGTTGCAGTGTATGTAACAATTGAGTTCGACCGTTACAGGGTATGTAACAATTGAGTTCGACCATTACAGGGTCTGTAACGGTCGAAAATTCGACTGTTGCCGAGTGTTATCGGTCAATTTCACCCGTTATATTTCTGTAACGGTCGATTCCGACCGTTATTATACGATGTAACGGTTGGTACTGCCTGGTACAGGACGGTCCGTGTACCAGTAAACCATCGGACCGGTACATACCGCCCGTACTGGGCGGTACAGAAAACCTTGGTCTCAAGACACGAACACTTGAAAAATCAGCTACTTCAATAGAAAGGCCTCCATCCATTACTAGTTATCAGCTATCTGTCATTCTATTGACCCTTCCAATAGGAACAGCATCTTTTTTAAGGGGTAGCAGAAGTCCACACTCTAACAACAACTCCTTCCAGTCTAACAAAAAGGGGAATTAAACAAGGTAAAATGCTAAAATGAAGGTCTTGGTACATAGTTAAATCCAAACATGAATACCATGTCCTCTATGCATTTTCTGTTCTAGTTTATGCTCGTAATTGAACCCACCTAGGTCCTGTTGCACCAAAACAATTAAGATGCTTCATTCCACCAAAATTAATCTACAAAGAACCAAGATGTATAACCATGTAAAAACAACGAGACAGAGAAATATGAAGAACCACACAAATGAACCAAATAAAGAACTTTGTATAGCTCTTAGTACACTAGAATCCAACAGCCCACATTTATTAATCAGTTTAACTAAATTTGTGAGTGCTAAAAAGATAACTAGTTAGTTTCATTTAATTCTTTGACCCTACTTCAAAGTAGGGAAGCTTAAGAAGCTTCAAACAGGCAAAAACATTTTTGCTGAAACTATTGTCCTATCACGGTCACTGCTAACAATAAGTCAAGAACAATTTGACAGATGTCAATTCTGAATTTTTAAAATAAATATTGTCAGAAATATTAGATTCCAGCCCATGCCTGTTCACTATTAATATTTCTCTAGCTAGAAGCTCTCTCTTTATGTATAAAGAGACACACTGGAAATCAATTGGAGCAAGTGTATCTACCATGATTCCATTGTTTTCTTAACAAAAGAAGAAACAAGTGACCGGAATTCCATTTCCACTTATAGTTGAGGATGGCTGAGGAGCCATACAGCGGAATATAGGATATCTAACAAAAAATTACTGCAGTAACCTGATGATATCATGATGGATGATAAAATATAAATGTTTTAAGAAAAAAACTCATGCTATTGAACAAAGAGTAGCCACTATTGCCCTAGGAAGGGTCGGACATATGCAGCTTTGGCTCTATAGTTCCAAACTATCATTCTTGTAGTTCAAAACCATGTCTTATCATCCAGATGGACAAATAAGAATATCAAATGCAGCACAAGTTTGCACGAAGTGGGAGGCAACAAAAAGAAAAAGATGAAGATCAGTTAATATATAGAAAGAATAATAGCTTACGTAATTTCTGTGCAATTGAAGCAGCCTCAGCAACACGACTGTCATCAGAAAACAAAGATGAAAGTTCCATGAGGTCACCAGGACTGCTGTTGAACTCCATTAAGTACTGCAAACATTATTAAATAAATAAACCCAAGTTTTTCAGCAGAAAATGGAAATAGCAAAAAAAAAACCACAAACAAAAAAGCCTCAAATAATTGCTTGGCTACCTTAATAAGCTCAATGGTTTGACTAGCAGTTTTCCTCTGAGAATCTGCATTCTAACAATTAAAAAATAGAATAAATAGAAATTTAAGTAAATCTTAAAACTAAAAAGCATGCACAGGCTTCAGACATTTTTGGAATTAGAACTCCGTGGAACAACAGCATGTGTACAGTAGTAATATTTTTCCGAGTAGTGCTTCTTTATCAACCACTAAATGCAAAGAACTTTACCTGCAGATGGTCCCCAATCTTGGCAGCAGTCTGTCCCACACTGGATATCCTAGTGTCCAGCCTCTGAAAGCTCTGATGTAAACCATCTACACCTTTTTCCAGCTGAAACATATAACACGAGTAAGCAGGTATGCATAAGATATCAATGGTCACTGTTTCAAAGATCAACTTGTATAGTTTCACTATAGTTGTTGCTAACAGGGGGGGAAGAGCATTTCATCTTATGTGGTAAAAGGCAAATAGAAGAAAAGAAAATCTCCAGGTTTCATGTAGCTGACTTCCTTGGAACTTATTTTCTTAGGCAAAGAAGGATAAAAATAAAAGCGGCTTCATCGAGTCTCATCATGTACACAAAATCTTGTCCATGCATGTCATGTACCACATAGATGGTAGTGTTTGAATTCACTAAGCTCCACACATAAGGTGGAGCCTAGAACATCTAGGCCACTAGCACAAGTTTTCTTTCAATAATATTCAGTTGGAAGTACAAGTCCACATGCTTGCTCTGGTTATCTCTGGTTTTCCCTCTTTAAATATTCAAAAAGCATTCAAAGTACTGTGAAAATAAACATCTGATACAGAAGGAGAATGCATTAGGAATTTCCTTTAGGTCGCTTTGGAGAATTTGATGTTCTGGACCTTTGGTAAGCATTAAATTCTGCAATTAATGTCAATAAAATCAGTATAACTTATACGCAGGTCAAACTAGTTCCAAATTTTTGAACATTCAGCAAAATATATATCTTTATAGAATGTGCCTTTATATTTGACCATGAGTGAGCTATAACATATGTTTGCCCTGAATTAATAAGATCTTATCTAGATTCCTAAAACTTCAACATCAACCTTTCCATTGAATAACAATAAAATTCCTCCCTCTAGTCCATCCACGTTTCAGGCAACATGGTCATAACCATTAAATAATCCTTTCTAGACTCCATTGTCACTGAAAAAACCTTAAATGTCACATTAATCAGGACGTTGCATGTAGTAATACATTGGTTCCCATGCAACTATATGCCAAAAGTAAACCATAAACATGAACATTCTTCCCTTCCATTGTCAGAATGCATAATTAGCTCCAGCTGAAATCTATTATGACAGGCTACACTCATACATATCACATTTATGTCCCTCATCAGTGATCCTGCACCTGAAATCTACAGCAGAAAACACAAGAACCCACCAAAAATATACGTGTGACCCACACTGTAAACACTACTTATGATCTCATGTTCAACTAGCAAGGAAAATACGCAAGATCAATCCTTCACCGAAGGTCTCAAAAGTCCAGAGTTGGTTAATCTCAATATACTTGCAGACAAAATGATTTCCAGAAGCGAGACTTAGGTAAATAGGAAAAAAATTTAAAATGATTCATGAAACCTTTGGATCAAGTTCCACAAACAAAGGTTGTTTTCTTCATAATGAACTATATCCAAAGAAACATTTAGTGCTGACCTCAGCAAGTGTCTTGCGGTGCTTTGAATCTCGGATTTCTACTTCCTTTTTCAGATTCTGGAGTCTCCCATCGATCTTCAACCAAAAAGCGTAGATAGTTTAGATCACTTCGCATCAGCCTAATCATCCAGCATTTGATACCAAAATTTTGGAAGATAAAATACCTGCGCTCTGAGATCGACCAACTCCTTGCAGGAATCCTTGAAAAGCGCAAGGAGCTCCTCCACCGCCGGAAACACTGGAGTTGCCGCCCCCTGCGGGCCCCGCAGAGTCCCATTTGGCAACATGTCCTGCCCACCTGCGCCATCGGCGGCATCCGCGTCGTCCTCTTGGAACGACGGAAGGAGCTCGTTCACTAAGCCCCCGAACAACGCATCAAACGAGAAATCTCCCTGCAAGATCCAAGAAACAAATCAACCACCAAACAGCACCGAATCCAACCCGAAAAGAGACCCTAAAAATGCAAACGGAAATACCTTGAAATCTTCTACGTCCAAGATGAGAGGGAGAGTAGCGGCCGACGCCTTTGGTGATCCCATAGGGAATCGACGCGTACAAGAACGATTCGAAGGGTTCGATTGGAGACAGCGGACGAAGACGACTCGATTACGGCTCCAGATCTATGTGGGTGCCACGGTCGTGCGACGGCGGCCGTCGTTTCCTTGATCAAACGCTGTTATCGGTAAAGACACGTAAAGTAGAGCCTCTTTTAACGGACAAAAGACGGGCGGAGGCGAAGAGGGTAAGCACACGGTGGCTTTCGGCGCCGATTGGCTCTTACGTCGAAGTCTGCAGGCACGTGCTGTTGATTTTGCACACACACAAAATATAATTAGCAGAATTGTCCTAATAATATCTGATAACGATAGCTTAATTATATATTTTTTTCAAATAAAGCCTGAATAATAATGGGTTAAATATGATCTAGAAACTTATCGTCTAATTGGTTGCTGAATTGACCTTATTTTCCATATCAATTACCATATCGGATAATAGGGTTTAAAATGGAAAGGGAAAAAAGATACAAAAAATAAATAAATAAGGTTAACCATATATTATTTAGATACATTTGGTAAGTAATGATGCAACGTTTTTAATGATCCGATCCAAACTTATACTTTGTATAAGGAGAGATCTCATCAATTGTTACGTGCTCAAATCGATTCAAATCGAATCGAATCATTTTTATTTAATTCGATTAAAAGAAAATTAGTTTAAATTAAAGCTAATTTTAATCTATCCATCTAGATTGATTCAAAATTGATTAATCTAATTCAATCAATCGATTAATCGATTATCCAATTTCTAATTTTAAACGATTTAAAAATATATTTTTCAAATGAATCGATGCAAGTCAATTAAACTGAATCAAAATCTTGGACAACATGATGATATTTATAAAATTAAACATCTAAGTCGATTTGATTAATCAATTTAAATCGATCAAAAGTTTACGACAATGAATTTAATCAAATTAATATCTTTTAAATAAAATTGATTCGGCTCGCATTCAAACTAATTAACCAAACCAAAGAAAATTTTCCCAAATCAAAACGATATATAATTTTCAAGATCGAATTATTGATGAACCAATTCAACTAAACCAATTTTAAATCGATTCAATTGAGGTTCAATTCTGATTTGATTCAATTTTTCGATCGGTTCAAACCCCCTTACTTCTTAATGTTTATTTACCTACTGATCCAAGTTTGACCACTGACTCAAAGTGTTTAATATTTACGATAAATCTTTTCAATATTTTTGTTAGTAAAGTCAAAAAAATATGATTAAATATTTTTTTTCATAAATATAAATATATCAATATAATTTTTAAAAGTATAAGGATCATACTAAAAATAACTAATTATAGGAATAATCCATGATTAATTAGTTGAGAGATCAAACTTACGTTCATCATCACCCGAACTCACCAAAACAACCCCGAACCAACATAATATATCAAAATTACATAATCATATAGATATATATATCTCATTTTAATTTAATTGTTTTTAATCTTTATCCTACTATAATATATCAAATTTACATAATCATATAGGTATATATCTCACTTTAATTCAATTATTTTCAATTTTTACCCTACTATATTTTATATATACAACTACCATAATCCAACTATTATCTCTTTTTTATGAGATTTTTTGAACATTCAAATCTCAATATGGGAAGAGACCACAAAACTATGTTGCATGTGCTTGATAAAATCCCTCTAAAATTTTAAATTAATAAATATTAATATTTATTAATGACTAACTTATATTATATAAAAGATAATATAGGATTATCTATTGTGGTATGTTGTGTTCTTCGTGTTAGTTGTTTCCGGGGCCTTTTGTAGTGTAGCAAACAGTTGTAGAAAAATGAATTATGATCGAAGAATTGGAGATGTAATTATGGGAATCATGTATTTGTTTTAAGCTCTATTTATTGAGAGTAAGTTCTATTTATTGAGAGTTAATCTCTTTTATTAAGAATTAAAGGATTGATCATGTGTTCCTAAGCTGATATCATTTTTTATTGTTGAGATGGTGGACATGTGCTAATAAGGTGTCGATAAACCATCATGTTTTAATCTACTCATATCATATATTTTTATATATTTCTCTAATTTAAATAAATTAATATTAATTATGATAATAATTGAGTTGAATTTTTTGGATGAATATTAATGGTGAATTCTTATAAAAATCTCTAAAGTTTGATAAAATTTTAAATAACACCTTAAGTTTGAAATTCTTTTACATAACACGCCTGGTCATATGAAAAAATTATTTTACAACTTAAATTTTAATATATTATTTTTCGAACCTATCATCGTACATAGCTCTCACTGCACCACTAGTAGCCCTAGTGCGAGGATTTTATTTTTTACATAAAACCCTTGCATGAGGGCCCGTTGACTCACTTTAATCACTAGCTACAAAGGAGCCACATGGCCTCCTTATCGTCATAACAACCTCATGCCCCCTCCTCACCATTGATCGCGGGCAAGGAAGGAGAGGGGGTGCAACTCGCCCTCGTTTGTAGTCTTTTATTATTAGACATTGAGGGGTCATGGAGGTTATGTTTCTATCGCTAAGTGAGTCCAGCACAGGGGAGAGCTGGCATATGGGCAAAGAGTTTTAGAAAATTAAATTATGATTAAAAAAATCAAAGATGTAATTATGAAATTGTAACTTATCCAATTATAAGTGGTTAATTATAAGAATCATGTGTTTATTTTAAATTTCATTTATTGATAGTTGATCTCCACTTGTTAAGAGTCAAAGAATTGATCATGTGTTGCTAGGCTCAATTCTTATGTTGTTGATATATTGTAAATGTGTTGCAAGGTGTCGATAGCTCATCATGTGTTAATATACTCATATCACATATATTTTATATATTTCTCTAATTTAAATAAAGTAATATTAATTATAATAACAATTGAGTTGATTTTTTTGGATGAATATTAATGATATTATATATATAGGGTGAATTTTTGTAAAAATCTCCTAAGTTTGAGAAATTTTTAGATAACATCTCAAGTTTGAAATTTTTTTTGCATACCACCATTGGTCATATAAAAAGATCATTTTACCCTCGATAAATTTAAAATATCATTTTCTTTTTACCCGTCATCACACACAACTCTCACTGTACCACCCGTAACCCTGACGTGAGGATTCACCACCATCTATAGCTCTTGTATGATGACTTATCATCTCACCTTTATCATTGGCTACAAAGAGGCTGTATAGTTTCTTTATCATCATGGCCTCCTCGTGTTCCTTTGTTATCGATGCAAACAGCTCATCCTCACTTGTAACATTTATTACTGAATATGGAGGGGTCGTAAAAGCTATGCTTCCCTCACAAGGTAAGTCCACCGAAGGGGGTAGTCGATGTGGCAAAAGGGTGATACCAATTAGGCGGAGGACAATGATATACGAAGGTAAAATGATTATTTAAAAAAAATACTCTGCAATAATTTTTAAAGGTTAATAAGCTATCTAAAAAATTCTCAAACTTAGAGATTTTTTATATAATTCTCATATATATATATATATATATATATATATATATATATATATATATATATATATATATATATAATGTTATTTTGAAACTTTGAGATAAATATGTAAATATGGCGTCACCTTATTATTTTTAGTTGATGTATATTTTGATAGGTTCACAAGCTTGTGTATTATTTATCATGATATTTCCTATAAAATTAATATAGTTGACTTATCATGAGGTGTAATGGACCCATTAATTTGATAGATATAATCTTATTAATTGAAGATTTGAATGGGCCGGTAAATAAATGTTACACGAATCTACTATCATTAATCTATGTTTAAAGATTTTGAGTTAATATTTAATAATAATAAAGTCATTGAGTCAGTTACCCATCATGTCATTAGAGTTAGTGAAAAAATATTTGTCACTAATGAAGTTGTAATACTAAAATTGATTTGTAAGGATTTCCTGTATACATTTTTATTAACTTAAATCTTAATATTTTGAGCTAGTGCATTAAACTTAACGAAATTATCATAAATTAAATCAAGATAATTGATATTAGAATTGATTTAATATTAAAGCATGATGAGAGGCTTAAGTAGAAAAATAATATCCATGAATAATTTCATACGTTACGATATCGCATCACGATGTGATATGTCTTAACAATGACATAGCATAAGGGCTAAGATTAAAATTAATTATCTAATAGATGTATCATTATTAATTTTAATTTAGTATTTTGAGCTAATGATTCAAGCTCAAAAAATTATCGCATCAAATCGGATCATAAAATGCTATGGTGTGGAACCAACTTGAGTAAGTAAAGACCAATCATCCGTGTGATTCCGAAGTATATATTGATCTTTGATCAGCAAATTGACTCGACTTGAACTATAGCACTTGGTCAATGGTTTGGATTGAACAACAACATCTTTTAAAATTATATATATCGCATTGCAAGATGTCTTATATGAGTCATGTCACTTGAGTTTTCACTAAACACTAAAAAATTATAGTGTTTCAATGGAAATTAAGCACAATAACGAATGTGTACAAGTTTTAAATTTTACATATTTAGATACTTATAATATCTCTTGTTGCTTTTATTGATTATTTAATTTCCTGTTACAAAAATACAAAGTTTATTCATTCGTAGACAATGTTCTTGAAGGGATCACGATGTAAATTAATGTTGAAATGGAAATTAAGTACGACTACTTGTGTAATTTGAATGGATACTTTACCTTTTTATATACTCTTTGACATATCAAAAAAAAATTAATGAATCATAAACCTTCCGACCCATTGGGTCAGAGGACGCAGGAGTCAACGCTTGAAATGATTCTAATTTGACTTTTTCCCGCCTTCTCCTTGTAGCTTGCTGACTTTGTAATCCGACAGTTTTTTATAATCCCCTATTAATCTTGAATCAACGATTTGAGATATTATCATATATAATTTTTAGATCTAATCTCATGATATATTTCAATAATTAAAATATTAGTCGGATGATGATGATTAGGCGTAATTATAGATTACTTCTTATAATTAATTATTTTCAGTATTTTATTTTTTATATTTTTAAGAAGATAAATTTTGTTATTAGGATTTAGATATTGAGATCTCTAAATAGAATTAAAAAGATAATTTTATATAAATAAAAATCAATAGAGAAAGATTTTGTTGAAGCACTTCGTCTACATAAATATAAAAATTTTAGTGTAATTTTTTAAAATATAAGAATTAGAAAACTGAAAATAATTAATTAAAAAAGAATCTGTAGTTATCCCCTATAATTGACACAGTTACTCAGATCGAGGATTAAAGTCACGTGGCGTTCGTGCGGTGGACAAACGCCGCACAAAAAGGCGACCGGTGGATGCTACGCGTTACGCAGTCACCTCCGCCCCCACCCCGGGCTGGGGGCCCCGCGCCAGCCTTTTTAGTTCCCAATCAATCATCCGCGGCGCGGCGTGCGTCCCAGATCCAATATGATTTTACATCTCTGTCCTTATAAAGATATAAAATCACGCAATTACCCTTGTAATTCTAATAATTAAAATACCAATGGAGATAGGTATCTAAAACAGGGAATACCTAAAAATATATCTGAGTTTTAGGATGTTGTATAATAGGGATGTATATGCAATTTACCAAATAATTTTATGCTCCTACCTGCCTTGTATATGTTCCATTATAATTAGGAGTTTTAATATTTGAAGGGATATATATGTACTTTAGTTAATTATTTTGTGTCCTCAGCCGCATCTGCTGAAAGAACTACCTCGCCCACTACACCTGTTGCTCTCTCTCTCTCTCTCTCTCTCTACTTATTCTACTTTTCCCCGTATCGAAGTCGAAGTCGGCAGCTTCCTGCTGCCCAATTCTTTTCCACCTTTCAACCCTCCGATCTATTTCCTCCTTCCACACCAGCTAGTTGGATCAGTATGAGGACGATATTGTGGAGGAGCTTGTTGGTGCTACATGCGGTGGCTGCGGCAGTGGCAGCGGCAGCGGCAGCGGCGGAGGACGACGTGCGGTGCCTCCGCGGCGTGAAGGCTACCCTCGACCGTGATGGCAGGTTGAGCTGGAACCTCTCCAATGGCACCGTGGGCTTCGTCTGCAGCTTCGCGGGCGTGTCGTGCTGGAACCCCCAGGAGAACCGCGTGCTGGGGCTCAACCTTAAGGGCATGTCGGTCTCCGGTTCGATCCCTTCTGATCTCCAGTACTGCGCCGCTGCCACCGTCCTCGACCTTTCCTCCAACGCCATCTCCGGCGCCATCCCTCTTGACCTCTGCTCCTGGCTCCCCTACCTCGTCACCCTCGACCTCTCCAACAACCAGCTCACTGGCGCCATTCCCCCCGGCCTCTCCGGCTGCCGCTTCCTCAACACCCTCGTCCTCGCTGGCAACCGGCTCGAGGGCGCCATCCCGCCCTCTCTTGCCCAGCTCGACCGCCTCACCCGCCTCGATCTCTCTGACAACCGGCTCTCCGGACCCATCCCTGCCCCGATCGGCGACAAGTTCGCCTCCTCCTCTTTCGATCACAACGACGGCCTCTGCGGCCGTCCCGTCTCCCGCTGCGGCAGATCGCTCACCCGGACCGTCGTAACTGTCATCGCCGCCGGCGTCTTCGGCGCCGCCACCTCGCTTGCCCTCGCCTGGATGATCTGGCGGTGCTGGTCACCGTCCAGCAAGCGGGCGTCTCCCGAGCGCAGTGGAGAGGACGGTAGGTGGTGGGCCGAGCGGCTTCGGACGGCGCACAACCGCCTCGTGCCCGTCTCGTTGTTCCAGAAGCCGATCGTGAAGGTGAAGTTGGCGGATCTGATGGCGGCCACCGCCGACTTCCACCCGAGCAACTTAATTGTCGCCGGGAGCCCGAGAACGGGAACCTCGTACAAGGCCGTGCTGCCGGACGGATCGGCGCTCACCGTCAAGCGGCTCCACTCTTGCCCGCTGCCGGAGAAGCAGTTCCGCGCCGAGATGGGGCGGATCGGGCAGCTCCGGCACCCCAACTTGGTACCCCTTCTGGGCTTCTGCGTCGTCGAGGACGAGCGGCTTCTCGTGTACAAGCACATGCCCAATGGCGCCCTCTCCTCGGCCTTCGAGTCGCTTGATTGGCCGGCCAGGGTCAGGATCTGGATAGGCGCCGCTCGTGGCCTCGCCTGGCTCCACCATGGCTTCCAGATCCCGTTCCTCCACCAGAACTTGAGCTTGAAGGCCATCCTTCTCGACGAGGACTACGAGGCAAGGATCACAGACTTTGGGTTAACAGGGCTGATGAGGACATCAACCGGGGATGGAGCTGACACAAGCCCATTCTTGAATGGCGACTTTGGGGAGTTCGGGTATACTGCACCAGAGTATGCTAGTAATGCAGATCCGACCACCAAGGAGGATGTATACGCTTTTGGGATCATTCTGTTGGAGATGGTCACAGGGCAGAAGGCTACTGAGATAACCAGTGATGCAGCAGGAGAAGGGTTCAAGGGGAGTTTGGTGGATTGGGTGAATCGGCTTTCTATAACAGGTAGAATTCATGAGGCATTTGATCTGTCACTTCGGGGGAAGGGCAACGATGACAAGATTATGCAGGTGTTGAAGATTGCTTCTGGTTGTGTGGTAGCCTCCCCAATGGAGAGGCCTTCTATGTATAAAGTCTTCCAAATTTTGAAGAAAATTGGGGATGGATATGATCTCTTGGAACATTTTGATGAATTCCCACTTGTGTATGGGAAGGAAGAGTAGTCGCTGATGAAGTTAGGCTGTGGATTTGGCCCTCAGATGAACTTAATTGCAACGCCATGCAGGTCTTTGTCCATCGAATTGTATGGCTTCAGCTGGGAAGTCGGCCCTTTTGTAGTGATTTTGAAGGCCTTATATAGATTTGATTCATCTGTAATATTGTTATTGTATGATCGAGTATTAGCACAGACTGTAGCTTCTTTCTATCCCACGAATTGCGACTTCTAATGGTTGTACGACCCCTGCTGGGGAACCCAAATTACTTTTCCAATGGTCAGGTACTGAACTGTATTTTTCCTTATACTTGCATTATTAGCAGCTAGTTCATCATAGGTTAGATCTAACTTCTTTGTGATAATTGCTATCATTTTTCTGTTAAAATGTTATATCTTCTGCTTATGCTTTACAGGTTTCGTAATTCTGTCTATTGTCATTGTTCCTGTTTACCAAAACCTTAGTTAATTGTTTCTTAATTGAACATATACTGAAGTTTATAAATTTGTGTTTCCATAAAGTGTATATAATTTTCTGTCATTTCTTATTATCACTCTTTCAGCTGACTATAGATAATATCTGATGAGATATCCTAATGCTAAAGGTGTAGTGTGTGCGGTTAAGAGGTCAGAGTTCGGGTCCTGTAAACATCAACTACTGGTGATCTGCAACTGTGTTGTTTTAAAAATAGCTATTGAATTTGATAATCAATTTTTAACATTTCGAGTGATATAAGCAATATAGAATTCACAGACACAAAAAAAGGACAAAAGAACAAATCAGGTTTGCACCATCCTTGTATCACAATGGATTATTGATTATCAAAATGAATTCTTGTTTAAAAATTTTATTTATTTGGTATGGATTTTTCCAATACATTATTGTTTATGCCATATTTTAGTTTATACTGATTACTGATACATATCCTCTGCTTGTTCTTTTGTGTTGCAGTTTCTTTTACATCTGATGCCCTTTGCTTCGTTAAGGATGAGCAAGATCTGTATGATTATTTGACAGATATTGCACTCTTTGCCACCATTAGATCCATTAACTATATTAATGCCTTGGACAATAGGTGAAAGATTAATAGCAATTGCTTATGGGCCTTGAATGGCTCAATGGATTCTAGATCCAGTTTACAGGATCATGAGTTCTGATATGACCCTTGGTGAACACCTGAGGGTCACCTATGTGACTTAGAATCATGACTTATGTGATTCATGAAGTTTAACATTATCTCTATTGATTTTTGGAGATTTAGAAGTTGCTTAGCCACTGTTAGTGATTAACAGACTCTTTCATGGTTTTTTCTGAATATCCAATAATTGTAGGTGTACGATGTACTTGTTATTTGTGGTGCCTTAAATATCCTTTGATCTATTTTTGTACATCTATTAAATGTATTTCTGAATTTCTTTGAAACTTCATCATATCTTCATTGCCCTTATTCAAATTATTCCCAAGCACGTCTGGTACTGTTGTCGCCATAGATCAGCCATACACCTTGTTACCCTAGCACAGAGGATTTACTGGTCATGGGTTGTTAATCGAGCTAAATGATAATGGCAATGCTACTTTATTACTTCCTGAGTACTTGGCCACCTAACTGATATTTTGACTCTGTTACCAGCCATCTTAAGGAGAGCTCTATCATATATTAGGTGTGATGTGCGGTGTGCAATATAGATCACTAGAGAGGCTGACTATATTCAGAGGCAGGTTGATTTATTTTTCTTTTACTTATTCCTGGAGGAATAACTTATCACCTTTCTACCTGCAGATCCTGCTGGGCCCTCTGCATCGGTCTTTCATATCCTGGAAGCCGCATTGGGCAAGTTACAGGATAAGGTAATGTAAATACTATTTCAATATCCTTCTATGGCTCTTACCTTTTTGCTTGGGACATTTCTGTAATACACATCTGCATAGTTTGCCCAATATGTTGGTTCTTCTTCCAGCTAACCACATGCTCTTTGCTGAATAAATACTGTTCTTTCTTTTTGGCAGAATCTAATGTAACATTTAGGTGTGATAGAGCCCATTATAAGTATTACAAACTGTGCAAATTATTAAAGTAAATATGGTTTTGTTTCTTTATGTATACCTTGTCACTTTACTGTTTGACCATTTGACAAATAATTTGACTTGCTCCACCACTTTCTTTATCGTTTAGTATCACAGTTGGAATAATTGGCTGCTTTTTTTATGGTAACACTTGAACATGCATTTTTATCTGCATCTTATTATAGTTTATTATGTGACCATTTAAATGGCAGTCGTGTTAGTTTGGCTGAAGAAGAAAAGACTAAAAAAATTATTTATCTGAAGACCAACCAAACCATATCTTGGCTCTTAATTGCTTACTCTCTGAAGAAATGTGTCATATTCAATTAGTTGTTGGTTCACATATTTTTCCTAAAAGTTCATTATTTCTGGTATTTACTGAAATTTCTACTGGTAATATTCTTCAACTGTCGATATTTGTTTCTTTACACTGGTAGGCTCTCTGATAGCTTTATTGCATGTCAAAATCTGAATTAAGAGGTGAAATATGAAGAGTTAAACAGCACAAGAAACCCTTAAAAGTTTAATATAAATTCTAATTTTCTTCTTGTAATAGAAACTAAACTTAGGTAGAGAATGGGCCACTTAACACTTATTGATGCCACCAAATCTGTTAATGCTGTCTTTTGAATAAGAGAGCATTTAAAAAGTGAAATGTCGTCAATTATCTTCAATAAAACTTAAGCCTTTTGGGTTCATAATAAATGGATGAAACCGGATGTTTGAAGAGAGACAGGCTCGATGAACCTGTAGTAAAATGCAAATGATAGACCACTTGCTGGAATGATTACCATCGGTGTGTTTATTGCATTTGCTTCTATTTATAAGCTTGCTAAGATGTCCTTTTACATGGCAATCTTAAAGAACCAAGGAACATAAATTAGATTCCAAAAATAGTTGGTCAACTTGGAAGTTTTAACTGGCATCAGTATTATCTTCACATGAGACAAATTCCTTGAGAAATCAAAGCTTAATATTTTGGAGCTTGTACTATTAGGAAAAGTACTTCCCATCTGCTAGAGAGATTCCATGTGGTTTGTTTGTGTGCGACTAAAACCAGCCGTCCATATATATTTATCGCTATATTTGAAGTCTTAGAAGAACTACTTAGTATTGACTTCCCTATTCTCAATGTTACAAGACCTTCGGTTTGTATTCTAATAACATAGGATCGCAAGGATCTTATGCATGGATAGATTTGCACAACAGACAGTGTTGGCTATGCGCTTCACATAGAACTTTTTATCCTTCTTGCAAAGGTTAAAGTAGTGAAAGCTGAATTCTATCTCATGATCTTGCTATCATAACAAATGAAATTATCAAAATCTTAACATTTGACTATGAAGTATGTTTGGTGCACTATCATTTTTTTTATCATTTATATGTTTTGTTGAATTCGTTAATGAAAACTAAACAGTACATGCATTTGCAAATTACATTTTTCTTTTTTTCAAATTAGATCATTTCCAATGCTAGTCGAATCAAGTGCAATTTTTAAATCGTTGAGATTTTTGTTCCAAGTTGCAGAAGTCACTAGCAGACCAGCACTACTATTCCAATGTCAAGCTTCCTATACCAGGTCAAAGGTAAAACGTGGGTTGCTTCTAAATATAAGACAGCCATAGCAGTTTGGTCAGCAGGTACAACATTTCTTTTATTAATTCCAATGAGTTTTATTTGAGCTCTAAGTTGACTGTGCACCAACAATAGATATTAACAGCTTGCATTGGAATATTGATGATTAATTCAATAGTGGATTAGGAACCATATGTTAGAAGACTGAACCGTATTTAATAAAAGAAAATTATTTCAGTAGTTATTTATGTGCTTGAAGGATTTATGTGTTTATGAGACTCGTGTGCATGATTTTTTTGCTGTTGAAGAAAAGATGAATGAATAATAAAACAAGAATTAAAGAGGGAAGGCGGTAATGGACTCGTGGGAGGGTGCCGCTTGCTGAATTCTAGCTTTAAAGAAGTCGACGACTCAAAACCTTACAGTTGGTCCGGTCAAACCGGCGTGTCTTTGTTGGAGCGGGCCAAACGACCTTTGATCAACTACGTGGCAAGCAAGCAAATCGCTGGTACGTTTCGGAACTCATTTTTTATGGTTAGCTTGAGAACATTGATCGTATCTTTCCAGGATACGCTGGTCTTTTCCTATTCTACCGCGGCCATAAGGAAAGCTGAGACCGACCAATCGCGAGAGAAACAGTAGTACATCTGCAAGCAGCTTCGCCAATTAGATAAAAGAAGGCAATTTACGTGAGTTTGGTCCATCACGCACGGTAGTCGCATAAAGGTCTACACATGTATGATAATGAGAAAAATATAACTCCTCCAGACAATTTAGAACATAGAAGTTGTATGAATTAGGTGATACGATAACATAACACTTCACACTCGTAATTGGTAGCAAATCATGCTTGTGTCATTTGGGACGATACAGGATGGCATCACATGACATGTAGTCACCCAAGAATGCATGGAACAATGTTGCATGACATGATATCCTATCGGTCGGCTTGCGTCGTGCGATGTGCACGTCTTGGTTTCTAAAAGCACCAACAATTGTTAACAGACTACGTACGATCGACCCTTGGTCACAAGTATAAAAGTTGATCTTTTGGCTAGCGTCAGGGGAGAAACTTCGAACACTCAAAACTCCTATAACTCCGCCATATTTTGATTTGATCTGTAGAGGGGTTGAGTCGGAAGGATACCTCCTCAACTTTAGTCTGTGTGTAGGAAACAACGTGGAAAGGAGAAAAGATCGGCTCACAGCTCTACCTCGGTTCGGTTCAGTAGACAACGCCCCAACCCGATTTGACTCCAACCTCTTTCATCATAGAAGCCACGTGAGCGACCTTGCGCACTTAGATCGAGTCTTGGCCATGGCGTAAAGTTACTCAACATTTTTGCCATTAAAAGGACGACTCGATGTTGCAATAACACCCACAGTCGAGCAACCTCGAAGAGCGCCTCAGAGAGGAGATGCTCGTTGCCCACCATGCCCTAGGACTCGGGAGCCAATTGCCTCTTCCATTGCACATGGACGACAACACCTCAACTCCGGCACCGAGTCTCTACTGGCGATTATTCAACAATCCCGGGCTCTCACCTCTCAAAACCAACACTAGATTGTCCGTTGTTTCCACCGAGGCATTCCTCGACCTCACCCATCAAGCCCAAGCATTAGCGGAGATAATGCAGACAATCGTCCCCCTCATTTCCTAGCTTGCTCAGTAAACAACACTACCCCAACAACCGTTGCCTGTGGCCCAATCGACTCTCTTCACTGCACCACATGACCCTCCCTCATTCATCTAACAGCTTAGAGTTGCAGACTCCCACCCGCCAATCGAGGAGCGATTAAGATCCAAGACCAACGACGGAATATAGTGACCCCAACTCCCGAAGCATCACCCCGAGCTACTCCGAGTTGAATACCTTGTCATCCAACTGGACAAACTCTCTTAGGGCTCAACTATGCTTGGTCAACTAGTGCTTAGACGAGGTCGAGAGGCGGTTCATCAAATTAAAGGAAGAGCTCGGGGAAGGTACCTCTATAGGATCTCCCTTCATTCAAGAAATCCAAGACAAGTCAACTCCCCTCAACTTCTGCTTCCCGACATTAGAGGCCTACGATGGGGACTCTGACCCGACAGAGCATGTCGCCACGTTTCGTGCCTAAATGGCCCTGTATGACACCTCTGATGCCCTGATGTGTAGGACATTTCCCACCACTCTCCGAGATCTGGCTCGGATGTGGTACAATCGACTGAGATCATCCTCGGTCTCATCTTTTGATTAATTCACAAGAGTTTGTGCTTAACTTCTTGGCCAATGCGCAACCCACTCGTCCTAGCCATGCTCCTTAATTTTAGCTATAAGGATGACGAATCTCTCCTGCATTTTGTCACTTGCTTCATTGCTTAGATTCGAGGGGTCCCTGACGCCCATCTCTCGCTAATCATGTAAGCATTCATGATGAGCCTACGACTATTCATATTTCTTTAGTTGCTAGTTGAAAGGCTAATGATGATTGTTCCCAATATGCTTTAACACATAAATTAGTACATCATGATCGTGGTGTTGGTGGCAGGAAAACACAAAGACCATAAGAGGCCCCACGTGGAGCAATCCCGAGGGCAACCTTTGGGCCCGCCAAGGAGAAGGCTCGACCATCCCGAGTCATCACTCCTAAGGCCCCCTGTATCGCCTTTAAATTCATCTAGAAAGAGATCTTTCTCCAGATCAAAGATAAGGGCCCCCTCAGGGTGCCCAACTTGATGAAGATCCGCACGAGTTCACAGACCGATCTAAGTATTGTCGATCCCACCATGATTACAGCCACAACATCGAGGAGTGTCACAACCTAAGGAACCAGATCAAGGAGCTCATCCGTAGGGGGCACCTCGAGTGCTATATCAATAAACTTCGAGAACCCTCTTTGTGCCCTCTCGGTCCAGTGGAGAAACAAATTGACATCACTGTCAATGGTTCAACATCCAGGGGAGACAACACGTCGAGGCATAAGGCCTACGCCCGAGCCACCATCGAGAAGTGTCCTCACTAAGGGGATGAACCCGAAATCACATTCGAGGTGGGGGAGGTTGAGTACCTTGACCACGATGATGCCTTGGTGATCTCGGTCAGAATCGCGAACCCCTTCTTCGATGCCTGATGCCCACAGAAGTCGAGACAGTCTTAGTTGAGGTTCATAAAGTCATTTGTGGGGAGCACATCTACAGTCGGAATGTAGCCTTTAAAATCCTCATACAAGGCTACTATTGGTCGACCATGCGCTAAGACGCTATGACCTACGTACAATGATGCTCGTAATGCCAGAGACATGCTCGAGTGCCACATCAGCCAATAGTTCCTCTCCCCCCGATTGATAGTGCATGACCTTTTATCCAATGGGGGATGGACCTCCTCAGTCCCTTCCCTCCCACCTCTAGACAATGGAGGTTCATCATAGTCAGGGTGGGTTACTTCACTAAGTCGAGGTGTTCGTCTGGAAGAACATCATCACCCAATTCAGCATACTGAAGGTGATCATCACTGACAACGGGGCTTAGTTCAACAACCCCAAGTTCAAGGAGTTCTATCGATCTTATGGGATTCAACTAAGGTTTAACTCGATAGTGCACCCCTAGACTAATAGCTTAGCCGATGTAACCAATCGAGCCATACTTGAGGACCTCGGGAAAAAGGTCGTCATGGCACATGACACATGGTTGACGAACTCTTGAGTATCCTATGAGCATCTAGAAGTAGGCCAAAAACTACCATGGGCGAATCACCATTCAGTCTGACATTTGGGACCGAGGAGATGCCCACCTGAGATAGTGTTCCCAACTCATCAAGTCGAGAACTTCGAAGAAGGCGAGTTAGAGAAGTGGCTTCGGGCCAATCTTGACCTCGGCGATGAACGAAGGGTCGAGGCGCATTTACACATCTTGACGTATAAGAAAGCCATGGCATGGCCCCACAATCGAAGGGTTTGACCTCGAGGAATTAAGGTAAGCGATCTTGTTCTACACAAGATCGAAGTCAACGACCCGACCTGTGCCCCAGGGAAGTCACCTCGAACTGGGAAGGGCTATATCGGGTAACTGACATGGTATAAGACGACACTTACTGCCTAACTACCCAAGAAGGAGGCCAGCTATCGAGGACTTGACATATCTCAAACTTGAAGAAATTCTATGCTTAGCTGAAGCCCTTGGCTGCCTAGAACCAGCCGGGCAGTTGACCAAAACGTTCGCCAACCACTTGTTAAGTCTGCCCCGCCGCGAGAAATGTAGGCGAGTGCCCGGTTCCTTGTTGGTTTGGGCAACGAACCTCAGGAAATTGTTCATTAATGGACAACCACGAGTGGTATAAGGATCACGTCAAGTAGGGCAAAGGGCTTCGAAAAGTTGTTGGTCGAGGCAACGACAAGCAGAAAGAATCCATTAATGAAAGGACAATTACATCATTCAGTTAATCAGGACCTTATAATGCAAAACAAAACCTGACTGACTACAAAAAAAGTACATCCCGAAGTACTCAAGCCTTTAGAGAGGCAGGGCTATCTCCATTGGCATGCTGTCGTCCTCCAATACGCTAGTGAAGGGTTCTCTTCGATCTTCAAGTTAAGATACCTGGCTCGGAACTGGGCCAAGGCGGCCCGATACCCATATTCATAAGTCACTTGACTCAACCTCGGTAGCCCGAGTTTAAAGTCGGAGGACTCCTTGTATTTTGCTATTGCCTTCTTCACCTTCTCAAATGCCCCCTAACGCTCTGTGTGTAGAGTTTCCTCGGCCTCTCGCATCTTAGACTGAGTTGCCTCTAAGTTTCGTGATATCTCTAGCAGCTCGTCCTCCAGCGTCTGGTTCATACCTTGGGTCTCCTTGAATTGGCGCTGGGATTCTCCGAGGTGCTGATGAAGGCCCTTGAGGTCCTACTAGAGTTCCTTGAGTTGCCACTTGGATTCCCCGAGCTTAGCCTTCAACTGCTCGACCTCGACTTGCAGTTCGACGACCCGTTGCTCGTCGCGATAGCCTTCGGACTAGGTCCTTGCTTCAGTTCCTGAATTTCACTACGAAGATCAGTGATCTTGTCTCCCATGTAGCTGATCATTGACTCATTCCGGTCTATAAGGGCCATAGTGTAATGGTGGTTTTGCATAAAGGAAACGAGTCAAAACCCGAGAAGGGACCCAAAAAAGCAAAAAGGATGGGAATGTTCTTACCCAAACTAACGACTTTGCGGCTCGATCAACCAACACCTCAGATGGTGCATCATAAAGATGCCTCACCAAGATCAAGCTGAATAATGTGCCCGAGTTGCCTCGCTCGACCAATCATGTGCTTGAGTTATGCTACTTGGCCAATCATGTGCTCGAGTCACCTTGCTCAGCCAGTCATGTGCCCGAGTTATGTTGCTCGGCTAATCATGTGTTTGAGTTATGTTGCTCCGCTAGTCATGTGCCTGAGTCACTTTGCCCGACCAATCATGTGCTCGAGTTATGCTGCTCGGCCAGCCATGCGCCCAAGTTGCATTGCTCGGCCAGTCATGTGCCCGAGTCACATTGCTCGGAGAATCGTATGCCTGAGTTACATTACTTGGCCAATCATGTGCTCAAATTACGTTGTTCGACCAATCATGTGCCCAAGTCGCATTGCTTGGACAGTCGTATGCTCGAGTTGCATTGCTCTGCTAATCATGTGCTTGAGATATGTTGCTCGGCCAGTCATGTGCTCGAGTCACATTGCCCGGCCAATCTTGTGCTCAAGTTGTGTTGCTCGGCTAGTCATGTGCCCAAGTTACGTTACTTGGATAGTCATGTGCCCAAGTTATGTTGCTCGACCAATCCTGTGCTCAAGTTGTGTTGCTCGGCTAGTCATGTGCCCAAGTTATGTTGCTCGACCAATCCTATGCCCTTCAGATTGCTCGACCAGTCATATGCTCGAGTTTCGTTGCTCGGCCAATCCAATGCAGAAGTCATGCATCTCGACCAACCACCCTCCAAATCACATATCTCGACCAATCAGTGCTCAAGTTGCACATCCCGACTCTCCAAAGACTACAAAAACGGACATCCGCCCAAATCGTACATCTCGACCAACCGTAAGCCAAAGTTGGGTCTACAATAAAAGAACCAACGCACCCGAAGGAACCACGAATCTACTCAGAGAGAGCGTCAAGTTGTACCTCAAGCCCCTCCATAAGAAGCCCGGGACACAGAACCATGATGACATGACACCTCGGACTTGTATAAGGTAGCAAATCGTGCCTGTGTCGCTCGAGACCATAAAGGATGACATCGCCGCAACCACTAGAGAACACACAAAACAATGCCATACGACATGATACCGTGTTGGCCGACCCACACCGTGGTGAGTGCACGACCTAACCGCCCGAAGCACTAATGGTCATTAACAGACCACGTATGATCGACCCTTGGCCACAAGTATAAAAGTCGACTTCTTAGCCAACGCCAAGAGAGAACTTAGAACACTCAAAACCCTCACAACTCCACTATATTCTGACTTGATCTTTGAAGGGATCGAGTCGAGAAGACACATCCCCGACTTTGACCTATTTATAAGAAACAACACGAAAGGAGAAAATCAACTCCCAACTCTATCTCAAATCGATTCAGCAGACAACACCCCGACCCGACTTAACACCAACCTCTTTCACTTGAGAAGCCACATGAGTGACCTTACGCACTCGGATCGGATCAAGTCATAGTGACATCTCGATCATGACATAAAGTTACTCTGCAATACGTAACCACAAAATTGCTTTTGAAATTGATCATAGAAGTTGTTAATGCAAGAATTTTAATGACAACCTCATGAAGAAATTTAAAAAAGAAAAAAAAATGATAAGCCTAATCTACAAGTACTACAAACATGAAATTCGAGAAAAATTAATAAATGAAGTTTGATGCATGCTCTACTCATCAAATAATCGTTTGGAAAATTTCATTTAAAAAAAAGCTCATTCTCAATCAGATTATGCTAGGAGTTATAGGTGTAATTTAGTTCTCCACATGGATCCGACAACCTTCTTGGGAGCGGGATCATTGGGACCCTTGTCACGCTGGCCCGACGTGAAATAAAGCCAGCCGTCCCAGTAGCCAACCAAGGTGGTCTTGATGCGGAAGGGCATCCTTCCAACCACTGACCATTCCTGCGTATTTAATGGAAAATTAGCCTTTGATGATCACATGCATTTCATACCAAGTTGGAAAACTGACAGTAGAATCATCGAGTCTGAACAAAATAATCATAACGGATATGTGACAGGCACAGAAACAAGCGATTCCATCAGCAGATAGATAGTTGCTTACCAGTATATCCAAATCGAATCGAAATATTTCACCCACCAGCACCATCTTTCTGGTCATAGGATGTTTCTCCGTAGTGCCTCCAGCAATAATAATAGAATTGTTAACATTCACCCATGCAAATTCTATGTGAGAATCTGGTTTAGGCATGGGTGGAAGTTGCTTCCATTTCATCTCATCATCAAGCATGTAAACATCGCTGTACACCACCTAGGTAAGGAGAGTAGCGAGTTAACAAGTAAAATGAAAGCACTCGTATTCACTTATTAAGAAAAGTTGATTAGGAGCATTGCAACTGATTCCATCGAGTATCTGCAAAACTAGAATCGATACAAGCTTGATTAAATATTTTGATTACTATATTTTAAAAGAGTAGCAGAAAGAATATGATCAAACTATTAGGAACTCTTTTTCTATGCAATCTTCACAACATAAATTCTTAACACAAAAATCAAATGAGATTGTGCATATCATTTTGCAGGGGCATGTAGGAAGACAGGAAACAAAGATAGATCTTATGCTGGCTTTGATTCCCAAACCGGAGGTATATATTCCCTCATATCTAGGTGTCAGTCATATAAGAAGATTTTTTTGAGCTTGTTCTCTAATAAGATAAAATTACCATCTACCAGGAATCATCGGATTCATCTTGATCAATGGATTTCGAAAAAAAAAAGGAATTAAATGAGTTTTTGAAGGCATAAAATTTAACCTCTCTATATATAATATATACCAGATGTTCTATAGATAGTGCTGACAAACAAGAACCAGATCAATTTTGACTTCACAAACATACAATAGGAACTTACCCAGATTACACAATAATGTCCAAGCACCATTGTTTCTTAGTTTAATCTCACAAAGCACGCATTATCCAAGTAGATAGGCTATCTAATACTAAGATTTCGGGAAGTGACAAAGTAGACAAACAAGGTGTAATGTTCCAAGTATTTCCTGGCTACATAAATCTTTTACTGTCATTGAGTTTTATAGTTTCTACTAGAACCTTTTTAGGTCCCTCTATCTTTCCTTAAATCACTAATACTATTAATCTCACCCTTTTTAACTATAACCTTCGTAGGACTCCATAGCATACTTCTGTATCATCTTAGATGATTCTTTCTTGTTTTATCATAATCGTGGCTACTAACTGTTGATGAATGAAAATATTTTTTTTCCTTATCCTTCCTAGTAATTTCATACATCCACATCTACATTTCCGTCTTGGCAACATAAACACCTTTTATATATACATTGAAAGCGACAAAGTTAATAGCACACTTTTATGGATTGGCTGTACAAAGTCCAATCTAGCAAATTTACCCGACCCATTCAACATCACCAGCAAGCCATACGCTATTGAAATAAAGCTTCCAACTGCCCGACCAGAGTGATGTTCTAGAGTCCTACAATAAAAGCAATGAAAACCAAGAAGCTAGCTTTGCCCTTTGGGATAACCCTCTTGGCATGAGAAAGGCAAGAAGCTCCTTCCAATGGAGCACATAGTCATCAGTATTCAGTATCAAGACCAGTATATATGAGAAAATTTTAAGATAAGTATAATGTCCAAAAACTGATTAAAACAGAAGTGCTAGTGTTATATGTTGGAAGTGATAAAGATAGATTAGTGTTCTAAATAGGCAAGGAGATTTTAAAACCCACTGAATCTTTCGAGAAACAAGCACATAAACTTGCTATTTAGGTAGGCAAAGTCCATGCGGACTTGACTGCAACCGGAAGTCTTGAATAGGACTACTGGTTCATATTTTTCATTCCAACACTAGTCGAACAAAGTCACCGATTTACAACATAAACTAACACAATATTGGATATATTCTACCAAAAAAGCAAGCTAAATAGTCCAAGTTTCCAACCAATAAGCAGACGAGCAAGGATTTTATGCAAATTAGTTTATGAACTCATGATTCCTATAATGTGGTCATAAAAAATTTATTATACATGGAATTGTATCTTTTTTATTATAACCCTCCAGGGCAAGAAACATCAGAAATGTCACATATCACACACCATGGATAAATTCAGGACAACGTTAAAAAGATTTTACAGGACTGCCCAGCAAATGATGAAAATTATTTAAACTTATGAAATTGAATAAAGAAGAGTACTGTAAGACACAAATGATGAAAATTATTTCAAGATACCCTAATATAATGAATGATGGCTTACCTCACTCCGTCTGACACACTTGAAAATTGGTGATCCAGGTTTGGCCATAAAATCGCCTTCTTGACCACCAATAACAATAAGCTGATCATTAGCGACTACACAAGCCCTGATGAAAAAAGATGTTTCGACTAAAGATTATGCCATGAGATTTGCGACATAATGTGATATTGATTGAATGAAAAATTGTACTAGTCAATTGTACCCATAGTTTTTTTCATTTACTCGAGCTCCATCTATAAGTAACATGATTATACAGTATATCTTATTTTGATGATGGTTGATGATGCAAGATATATACATAATGTCCACCCTAATTGTTGAAAAGTATGATTATGCTGCTGAAGAAATAATTGATAAATGAGAAGAATTTAATAAACCATATGAATTGCCTACCATTTGGGGCATGTAAATAACATAGTTGCACATGCTTTGTTCAATCAGCATCACATTACCAAGTCCAAAGGCAAGAGAAATAAGAAAAGCTAAGATCCTGACAACCACCAGGGAACTAAAATAGAAACTAAACCACTTTTAGAGATAGACTAAGTTCTATGACACTGAGCCCCTTGCTTGCACTTAAAAAAGGCATTGTGCTTCGTTTCTTCAAAGAAACATTTACATAATTCTGTTTCATGTGAGCTGAAACTGAACATACAGATATACGATCTCTACCCAAGAAAGCTACATCTAAAACTACATATATACATGTTTCTCTGGAGGCAAAGTGGAACTAATAGTCTAATATCCCATTTGATCTTTCCATTTAAGTGGTACCCGGTCAAAATCATTGGAAATCTGGCTACCAGATTGCAAATTCACTCTGATCGCCATGATTAAGGCCCTTTTATTAATCATGTTTTGATGATCATGCCATTGTGGTATGTACCTCAGTGAATGGATCTATACACAGAAAATGCAAATATGGCTGATCAATTATGACATGCCATATAGACCTTTTGATAATGAACTTAACTGTTGGAATTTATTCAAATGTTCTGGATATCATCCGAGTCCAAATTAACTGTTTGTGTTGACTATAAGTGTCAAACTAAGTTAGAATACTTTTTTCCCTTCTCTAGTCTACTTGATAAGCAGGCAAAAGAGCTTTAAAAAATGTGATAACTTTACCAAGCTCTTCAAATGCTATACAATATGTTTAGAAACTTAAATAACCTCATTTTAGAAAAAATAAACTTCAATCTGAAACCAAACTCAAAAATCTAGGACTCATTTTACAATAACCTTAAACTGATCACTATCTGCATAAAAAAATGTAAAAACATATTCTACAAGGATTGACATGTCCAGTGCAGCATTCATGCCACTTCATTAGTAGAATGTAAATGTATGTATTACATGATGCACAATGAAGTGCTAGTGCTTGGCATGCACGTTAGTTCATATATGAGCAGAGTAATGGCAAATACCCATGTTGTATACTTCCTCTTGGCATGACAATGCAGGATATAAAATAATGCCTAAATAAATATTAATGTGTGTGAACTGTTTGACAATGCTTTGTTTCATTCTGTTTCAATCATCGCTCCTCCTCTATAAAATTCTTTTCCATACATTTATAGGGTAAGGAAGAACCAGAACACTTGGTTCTGCTCCCTATTCTGACAATGATTACAAGGCATGATAGGTCTCACTGTATGTCAACCCCTACTAGATGAAGCAACATTAACCACATGACTCCGATGATCAAATACATGGAAATATTTCAAAGGATACCAACCTTAGGAAAAACAAATGTTCAAGGTGCCTACTGGCATGTAAGTTCAACCCACTGGCATAAAAATTATGACAAGCGACACTTATCTAGAAAGAAACTACTAACACTATCATTCAATAAATAAATTTAATCATATAATGACAAATTAAATTATAAGAAATTAAGAGATGAGAAGCAACAGATAAGATAAGAACCCCCTTCTGCAGAAACAGAATATAATTCATAATTAGAAATATAAAAGTGAAAAACAAATTATACAGAATTATAGGTATCTTCAGATTACAGTAAACAAATTAAAGTATTGACATTTGACACTACTCAGAAGCAGAATCACATTTCAATCCCAATGACTATATCAAGCATGAAAGATCGGGTAAATATTACTCACAAGCAAAGTTATCGATAAAGTTTGACAAAAGAACACTAACTTAAGGTAAATGGCCCAAAGACCTGTGGGGACCGCCACGTGGTATAGGAATTTCACTTCGCCATTCTTTCTCCAAGGCTTTTCCATCTTTCACTGCAAGACTCCAATGTTCTAATCCAGGTTCATGGCGGTCTTCCTTGCTGCCACCCATGACATGAAGTCTGCCTCTCCAAAGCTGGGTGGCTGGGGCATACCTACAAATGCACCATTAATGCTTTTCAAGGTTTGGAACATTTAGATCCAAATTTTGCAGAAAGCAGAAAGCAGTAAAATGGTTAGAGAACATTTTGAACTGACTAACATTCAAAGATTCTTTCACAAAGAGGATCAGGAAGTTTAAGAATTGAGAGACATAATAAAAAAGAAATTTGTGGAGACTTAGATAAAGCTCCATAAGTCTGATCTAAGCCCTTGCAAGTACAGTGCCATGCTACGGAATATAAATATGACCTTGTTGAGATACTAACTTCGATGAACTCACCTAGGTACAGGCAAGGGAGGCAAATCATGCCACTCTTTCTTCTCAGTGTCCAGCACAAAATTGCGAGCCGTAGGGCCTCTACATTGAGGACCATATTGTCCAGTCACTACATAAATGTGTCTTCCATCTGTTGCCATTCCTAAATGAGAATGTGCCATTTCTTGTGGCATGTCAAATCTTCCTCCCCATGTATTGTCAGTAAAATTGTAGATATCAACATGGGAATGAACCTACAAGAAATTGCAAGTGAAAAAGCTCGCTTAACCATGTAGAAAAAATAACTTTTACACTTAAGAGAGAGAGAATAAAATACTTCCAATATTTAACAGCTGCACTACGTGAATTCATCCAACTAGTACTTCTTTTTGAAATTATGGATTGTTGCAATTAAGACAAGCAACACTTATCTTTTAAATAATAAGGCATTAATGAAAATTAGCTGACCCCAAAAGGTCAAAATTATGGATTGTTGTTGACGCAGGTGTTAACAAGCAGTAGAATCAATTAAAAAAAATAAAAAAACCAAGAAATTACTCATAAGGTAATCAGGGTTGATAATTTTCAAAATACTTTCAGCAAGCTTCATCAAGCATATCAAAGAAGATTTTCTAACTACCAGTAACATATATATGATCATAGGAACCAAGTGAGAAAGTAAGAATCATTAGTACAATAGCTACTTATTAGTTTACAGCAAGCTCATTAGATAAATATTGGCAAAAAAATATGCAGAAGAAACGTCTTGAGCAAACAAGCATGCAAGAGTTCTTAAGCACCCGAAAGGAGTTGATGGAATTTGAAAAAGCACCTGACTTGAGATTCGGGAACTATGCCAACTCAATGGGTGTATTTGTTTGTGTGTGTCCATGTGTGCTCTGTGTGTGCGTGTGTGTATATATATATGTGGAAACTCCTTAAAATTAGTCAATTGTTTTTAAAGCCAGCAAATGTGATCAAATTTGGATGGGTGAAATGAAACTACTACGTTGTAACTTAAACCAGCTGGCTTCAGAAAGAACTTTTGAACATTGGAAGATCAACGAGCATAAGGTACAAAATGCTCAAGCTAAATGTATATATTTTGGAGTCAAAACAATTGGAGATATAGAAGTGTATTACAAATATAATAAGCAGATATGGACTGTAGCAAGTTATAAGCCATAAAAAGATTCTCACATAGTTGATTGTACCATATCCAGCAAAGACATATAAAAGATTCTTAGTTTGTATAGCAGCCCCATCTAAACGTGGCACAGGTGCCTCTGCCATCTCTTCCCATTGTAACTGTGGTGCTGGTAAATCAGCAAAAGTTGCATTCAGTTCTTTTGGAATTAGTGTTT
Source organism: Ensete glaucum (assembly GCA_021527575.1). Lineage (NCBI taxonomy): Eukaryota > Viridiplantae > Streptophyta > Magnoliopsida > Zingiberales > Musaceae > Ensete > Ensete glaucum. The sequence goes on from CM038554.1 coordinate 29,225,881, forward strand.
GTGCACCCTTGTCCTTCTTAACCTGCATAAGGAATGTTCATAAAAACAGATGAAAACAAAAAACATAAGGATGAAGCTTATGCTGGACAAAAAGATGAAAAACTTCGAAAGCTATAAGACCAAAAGAAATAAGGAAGATTTCATGAGTAGTATAAAAGATTAATACATTATGTAGTCATGATTCTCAGATTTAATAATCTCTAAAAAACTGAATCGCAAGCCACAGAAACAATATTTCGAATGAAATTTTAATAGATTATTTACAAAACCATGTCCAACTTCTAGTATAATATGATTTTTTTAATAAATTAAGCATATCTAAATTTTCATAAATTATTCTTTATCATTTTTGGAAATATTAACTTTGTTATAGCCATTTAATATTTTTTAAACTTTTAATGAGATTCTTTTATTAGTTTTCAATTCAATAATTTTCTTATGTGAAATGAACCCAAAGGATCTTTTAACATATATAATATCCTTATGTTCTCCAACTTTTTATTAGTTTTTCTAATAAGTTGACATTTCTACGATTCATACATGTTTTCTTTTTTGAAATTTTAAATTATTTCTTTGGCTTATTAAATAAGATAGACCAATTGTATTGTTCATAACCTACCCTATCCCAATATCTATCTTGCATATCATGATTTTGATAACAATCAAAGCTCATGGCAATAAGCTTACAAGGTACTAAGATTGTTTCGCAAAATAACTTCAGATATTTTTATGGAAGTTCCACATATATATAACAGAATTTTTTTGAAGTATGTAAAAATTAAAACTTAAAACTTTATGTATGGAAGAATAATTAGAAAAGTTGATGGGTATCTACGATATAGAAAAAGAGGCCGTGTAAATGGTGCATACAAGATTATTTTCTCTTTTGCCTCTTTTCTGCTCATTTCATCATTCACCATCTTATACCAATGCTTCAACTACAAGCTCCCATGCTATTTTTATTTACATATTAGTAAGTTCAACAAACAAAGCTGAAATACAAGATCAAATATTTATTTTAAAATCTTATCCTTCTATATCTAATTATTGGAGGGTCGGTCTAGCTAGCACAAGACTATTGCATTAATATGCACAGCACAAGAATATGAACTTTTTCCTTTTATTCTGGCAATTACAGAACACGAATCTACCTATAGAATACAGATATCATTATATATGTATAGTCCTATAGCAAACTTGAGAATGTAGGATCCAATATGGCTTTTGTAGACATCACAAAAAAGATAATCAACTATCTAATTAGCATGATTTATGGATGCATTAGGATGAAGTTTGTTATCTTAGTAGAGGATCTATATTCTAAAACACACAATCAACTTAGCACTCTACCTTATTAATATTAAAGTTTCTCCTTCACCCAAAAATAATTCATAAGTCATACAGAAAGAAACAAATCGTGAACAAAAGTTACTTTCCACATCAGAATGAATATTACTCAGAAACGGAAATTGTATCCAAAGCCGGAGTAAGTGTTGTCTTAATCACTATTTAGCAAGAGGCTAGTCCTAACTGACCCATATAATAACCAGATTTGCCACAACTTCGTATATTTGTTTTCACCATTAAATGCAACTTACTTGCTAGAATCATATGACTTAACAATAACGTCATCCTTCAATCTTTAAACTTGAATACGAGTGTGTAAGCAAAGTGGTCAGCATTCTCTACTGTTGTCAACGTTATCCTATTCTCGTTCTCTTTTACCTATTTAAAGTATGAGAAGTCATTAGCTTGCCTAAGCATTTCTAACACAATTGAAATCAATTAACGAATTTAGATAATAACTAAAAAGAATCTCCAAGACGAATCATTCATGATCTCCAAGAACTTGCTCCAATAACCTAAAAACAAAAGAATCGAAGCCCTAACGTCGACGCGAAGAATCAAATGCAAAACGAGAGAACGAGATCGGAACCACACACTCACCGTCTTGCGCTTCGGATCGTCGACGGTGGCAGGTCTTTCAAGAGAAAGATCGAATTTGGTGGACCAAACCGCAGAAGAATAAGCGGAATTGGAGGAAGCCCAGAGGAAATCCGCGACGAGGGCGACTCCGAGAAGCGCGATGCAGGCCAGGACCAGGAAGTACTTCCCCGACGCGTTGGATCTCGCCATCCCGATCCCCACGGGAGCAGCCCTAGAAGAGATCGGAGATCGATGACGGGGGGAGGCGAGAGGTCATTTAAAGTTAGAGAGGCCAGTGTGATACAGAGAGTGCGAAGGAGATCGGAACTTATTATTTGCTTGAGTGGCTCAAGGGAGCATTCGCGAGCACAGTCGTGTTCCAACTCGGGCTCCAAAGCGTTTGATAGCCGTAGCAACGCGTTTGTCGGTGGGCTTGGCCGCCTGTTGTGGGGGCCATCCTTGGGCCAATGTCCATTCAGGTAGAACAGACGGGCATATGTTAATTTTCGGACTGGCTCTATGTGTGAAGTAATTGTTTATATTTTTTAAAATATATATCAAAAATATTGAAAATTTATGATATATAAGATCGATGTTTTTAGGATTTAAAATATTGGTCTAATGATATATAAGATTGAGAACTAAAAATTTTATTCAATAATTTTTTATCTAAAATATTAATTAATATTGGATTGGATCTGCATATCTTAGTTTGCGCTTTCTGAATTCTTAAGTTTATTTATTTTAGTCAAATTTCATCTATAAATCTTATATAAAATCGATCGCATGGCATGATAGAATATAAACTCGACAACTTGGTATAAATGTTTATAAGAAAATTTATTTGGCTTATTTAATTATAGTTCAAAAATCTTTTATCTGCAACTTGTCTGAATTTTGATCTATCAGTCAATATGGATTTATCAGACAGATTTTGCATTGATAATTAAGTCAGATGAGTTTAAACATAAAGCTTACTATGACTATAAATTTTAATTGAAAGTTCAAAAAACTAATGCCAAAATTGAAGCTAGTGATGTAGTTGAACTCTAGAAAAAAATCTAGAGAGGCCACAGTCATTTTTGGGAGATACATGATTGTCTCAGAATATGGAATTCAATGAGAAAACATTGCTGATCAAATTATAGCCTTATGTAATTTTCATGGTAGATGGATCTGTATTACTGAGATCTGGAACATGATTGTCTAGTTGTCTAAGCACGGCTACATAAATTGTCTCTGCCAAAATCATAACATCAAATTGACAAACATATTCATTTTTTGCAGTCTATCATCTCAGAAAAAGGTACAAATTATAAGAAATGGCAATTTTAACAAGAAATATAGTTGTTAGATGAGAAGAAGCAGCGGCTACTTGTTCTAAGATTATTCTATAAATTATTCTGATTTGAAGAAAAGTCAAAGGAGGATGGAAGCACATAAAATTCATTTCCCTTGAGCAAATAGAACCCTGATGAACATCGGCTGACACAGTAGTGCAAGAGCAGAACAAAGGCAGCAACACTTGGAACACCAGCTCACAGAATGCAGCAATGGCCCTCAACTACAAAGAGAAGGCAACTTGAAGGAGAAAAAAGAGGCTGGCAGGTGGCCTGTCCTCCTGATGTAGTCTGTTCTATCGGAAGTTCTTGCGGCACGCTCGTTCAGCTTGGCTGCCGCACTGGCACGCTTCTCCTCTGCGATCCTTCCTGCTGCAGCTGACTTGTTTGCATATTTTTCTTGGGCTCGTGATTTGATTCTCTCTGCCTTGACCTGTGACTCAAGAAAGATGTCCAGAATTAACTTGTATTGAACAAAAAAAAGCCACACAGAAGGGTATCATGACAAGTATGAAACATTGAATGCTGTCCAAGAACCATCTTGATAAGAGGATGACAAGACATGTATCATGTCTCCTATTATAAGAATAAAGTAAAATTAGCTCTAATCAAAGATGTTTTGAAACAAATGCTTATGTATAGAGAGAGAGAGAAAAGAAAGAGAAATAACATGTATTGGTTCTGTACCTCCATCCTCTTCATTTCCAATTCAGCTTTTCTTTTTTCATGATTTTCCCATGCTTGTATCTTCACCTCTTCGCGCTTGTATCTGAAAATGCACAATGCAAACACTTGAGAAAGCACAAAATAAATGCCAATATTGCTGGAGTCAGAGACTTCTAGTACAGCAATGAGCAAAAGCTTATTTTAGAACTAAACAGCAAAGACTCAAAATTTATAAGGAGATAATTGGGCATGTTGTGCAAAATATATTCCCAAAAGGACATGAAATTAATACCCTGTGTACATGAATTTGCCAATGCAATACATCTTGTAACTTCAGTGGAGATTCACACAAATTGTGAACGACAATGAACATGCACTGCAGTCCTCATAGCTCTTGGGGCTGAAGCTAAGCAATCTAATGATGTATAGTCAGCATATACATGTGAATGATATAGTCCAGACAGCAAAACCCAATGCCTTCAACTGCTCACTCTTTCTGCTACACTTTGATTTACAGGAACAATTATTTTTGTTCAATGTTAGATATTGAAAGAGTTGGATTATTCCAAAGCCAAAGGCTACATATATTGGTGTTGGCTCATAACTTTTTGGTTTAAGCTTTTAGGTTGGATTATCATCCATTCACCCCTGGATCAGCCCATGCCAGTTTGGGGATTGCACCCTTACAAGGAAAGTCTCTGTAACAATTACTTCTGCATTATGCTTATCTATTGGATTATCATTAGGGACTTAAGATCATTATGCTACCATATGATTAAGTTCTAGGTTTCGACTGACGAAATTATGATCCACAAGTATCCTAAGATGAGATTACCCAGTACACTGTTAAGGGAATGAATTACAAAGTAACATTTTCTTAGAGAAAGGAATCACTGAATACCCTGTTCTCATTCTTCACCATAAGAATTTGTCCCGATATCAAGCAACTTTTATGACAAATTATGACTTCACAAGAGATACTGAAATGTAGAATGCATCAAACACACTCAGAGGCAGGTAATGCTCGCAAAATAACAAGTTCTTATAAATGCAAGGAAAGAAACCATCATTAATGGAGAGCAGATCAAACTGAATAAGAGAGAACAAGAGGAGTAAACCAGAGAGAATTCATTACCTTGCCATGTACTTTGCACGCTCTGCCTCATCCCATGCCGTGGCTCGGGATTCCAGCGAACTCAGGTTTCGATCTTGCGCTGAGCCACTGACCTCAGATAACCTGGCCCCGTCAGTCCCAGATTCTTCTCTTGAAGGCCAATTGCTCCCGCTGGCCGCGCCGAAAGGCACCGCCTCGCGTCCCTCGAGACTCCTCATCCCTGCTTTGTAGCTGTCATTTTGTTGAGCACCTTGACGGCATCTCACTGGGGTGGATGATCGAGAAGAAAGCGGGCTCTTCAACACCGGAGTCGACGCACCAAGTGGCGTGCCCGTTCTCGATGGTTCTTTGCTTGCAATTGGAGTCATCTCCGTCCCTGCGTCTCTCAAGCAAACGGATCTTACCACCACGGACGAATCCTGCACCGGCTTATTCGACCTCCACATTGCTTCGTTGTAATCCATCTTCTTTGTTTCCCCTTCATCGCACGCAGTAATCGCAAGAACGAGGCCGCCTTCCAAGACTCCATCAGCGCTGCTACAAGAATCCCGTCCTCGCTGCGACAGTGAAGTGAGCAGCCTTCTGTCGTCGGCGTTCGAGTTCCTCGGCTTGCTCATGGCGTGCTGGTGAGCTCCGCGGCCCGACAGCCCAACCAGCCACTTCTGCGCGTCATCCCACTTCGAAGGCGCCGGCTTGCTGCGCGAGCTCAACGCTTGACGATACTGACGAGCATTGTGTCCGACATTGCCATTGCAAGCGTTGCTGCCGGGATTATCCTGCGCTGAATCAAATGTATAGCTCCCCTTGCTCTCTACAGGCCTCATTCTCTCAGAAACCGATGCGATCAACAGCGCATCCACTGTCCCATTCCTTCACCACCAACTCCCCACGTTAAGGAACGTCGAGCTTGTACAAGCTCGTCTCTTTTCCCAGAATCTACAGACGGAAGCAAGTTCGAAGCCCAAGATTTCCTCAAATCTATGGCCTGCTTCAGCAGCAGGAGCTCATTCTCGAGTACAGAAACAACGCAACCACATAAACTCAAACGTATCTTCAAGAGGTCAAGATCTGGTAGAGCAAGGTAGAGAGGACAAGGGCTGCTGTGGGAAGAAGCATGGGAATTGGTGCCAGGCACATGGACATTACTCCATTTTATCTTAGTTTCTGTTGAATCCATCCAACTTCGATCAAAAATACTTAAATCTAATGTAAACTCTCAAGCGAACAAAGATCCAATAATTTTATCATCAAATGCCATTTAAATAAATTTTGGTGTCATAGGGGCAGCGAAAGGATGGAGGGGGGAGGAGGCAAGGATCTGCCATAATGGAAGGTGTTTCCATGTGAGCTGTGTGCCGTGAAGAAGAAGCACATGCAGCAGTGGCTTTCTTCGCGGACTGCAGAACCCGAATCATTACCCAACCACTGGATATGTTTTTTAACCATCCCTTGTACTGTCTTATTATTACTGAGCGGTTAAATAAAGCTTGACACGGACACTGGTGAATTCCACCCATGTATGAGAGAGAGATAAGAGATGAGAGCGATGAGGAACCTTTTTGGGGGGGTGCCTCAATCATCAGCTGTGCCATTACTGGTACTGGTGTGCCTTTTGAGGTCAAATAGTTGCTGCATCAATGATGTCCAGATAACAATTTTGTAAGAGAGACCAGGAAAAGATGAGATCGAATAATACTTGATGCACAAAGAAATAAACAGACAAATAACTATTTGCCCCCATCACTGTATAAAAATTGGTTTTCTATAATGCTTTCCAACGATAACTAGTTGTAGGATAATATATGCAAATGCTATGGCCAGATTCTAACCTTGGAGTCATACTGAGACACTTGATCTTCCATGCGTCTCCACAAAGTGTGTTCATTGCTCCTGTATCACTTTACACTGTCTCTATATTCTAGAATCAATATTTTTTTCCAAGACCCGTGGTTAAAAAATAACAAGTTTTAACTTTGTCATCAGCAAGCCTTGTGTCTTTCCAACAATGCAGCCAATGTGGGGCTGGAAACTGGAGTCTTTTTCTTAAAGATTTGGTCCATTCAGCTTGGGGTAGAGGACAGATGAACAGAGACATGGCAGATCCAGCTGGGGTCAGTTGTATGTTGTGGCTTAAAGCAGACCAATTGTCAAAGAGATGGGCCATTGTATCTCATGGTAGATACAGCTCTGTTGTCTTGCCTCCATAAGCATTTACAAGATGATGATAGTTGCTAAGCCAAAAATGAAAAAAAACACACACACACACCCTGCACAGTCGAACAAATAACTAAGAAGACCATCTAAGTGGTCCTCGTGATAATATATGAGATCTAGATGCATATCTACTTGTTGTTACCTTTACTCTATTTAAGAATTTTGCAAATGTAACATTACAAAAAGAACTGCAACATGCATATCACTATAATTTGGTAAAAGGCATCTAGCTTCAAGATGATGTTGATATAATTGCATTTCACATAAATATAACATGATTGATAGTGCCAACGACTGCTGCACCACCCAAGATAGTATAATATGGGTGGTACAAATCGGTCCGGGCATAGGTTGATATACGAACCATTCTCATTTCAGTAGTATAGTTTAAATATTTAAAAAATTAAAAAAGAGATGAGCCCATCCAAGTCGACGTTAAAAATAAAAAGAAGAGGGCTTGCGTTCACAACGCAAGCCCTCTTCTTGCATATGATGCTACTGCCATTGTCATTATTGTTCATTTTCCCAAGTATACTCCCAACTCTTCAGATCTTTTTCCTTCTTTATAGTTTATTTTTCTTCCTCCTCTTCCTTCTTTCTTTTTCCTTCCAAGTTTCTCCATCATCTCTTCCTCTTCTTCATTTTCTTCATCTATGAAATCCTGGTACAAATCGATGTATGATACATTGATAAAAATTGATACATACCGATTCAACAAACCGTCAGTCAAAATAAGTTCGATACTCAAAAAAGATAAACCTAGAGATAGTACATATTTACCTAAGATGATAACCAAGCTTATTAGAGGAGCATCTGAGAGATGACACCATTAAGTCACTATAAAGGACAAGTAATATATACCAGTACTCTGCATAAACTAAGAAGAGAGGCATCCAACAGCAGTCCAAGCAATACATATTGTAATGACTCAATAATTCCATCCTACAGCTATGGACAGATCCACTGCAGATGCTGAAAACATTATATCATAGTTAATTTGGATTGTTTCTAATTGTCTAATTACACAACATATAAACTTGTGCACTGCCGCAGCTCAACCACTTGTATTTTGACAAGGGTTGACAGTTAACTACTGTTTACACAGCAGCCAACAGGCAGCTATGCACTGCTGTAAATAGAAGCAATCTCCCTCCCTCTCTCTCTGTCTCTCTCTCTCTCTCGCCTCTAAGCAACACCACCCAAGCCATAGCATCCACTTTTCTCTCCCTCAACGTTCTCCAATTTCTCCATCTCTCCTCCCTCGTCTCCAACTCTCGTCCAGATGGTACTAACCTGTACCAAGTGTTGATATATCAGATAATATCAGAATTATACCAATCAACCACTGACCGGCATCGATCTTGACTTGATGTAGATGGTAAGTACTTGATGAGAAACAATTATAGAAGTTTGAGCACCTAAAAGAATAATAAGCCATTAAGGACCTGTAAGTTGTAATAGATGAGAATAGGTGTTATGGCCTTATGGGTATGATTATGGTAACAGAGTGCTTACAATCAGTGGCCACATTTGCCTGCGAAGTTCATAAGCTCTACTTTTGCAGCTTTGATAACAACTGGAAAATCAACCTCCACATACCGTCCCCTGCCCAGAAGAAGGAAATTTAAAAGAAAAAAAAATATATTCCAAGGACAAGAAATGTAAAATCATTAAGCAATTTCCTGTAAGAGAAGCAAAATGGTATTTATTATTCAAACCAGTTTCTTTCTGACAAACAATTCGACTTCAGAAATATATGCATAACAATACTAAATCCAGAAAATTGCTTGATATTCATGAGATGCATAAACATGTAAACATATGAATCACACTATCCTTAATGTAAACTAAGATGGAATTTGATAAACTCAGTAATAGTTGAAGTATACCAAAAATGGCTTTTGGACCAAGTTGAAGAAGGAAAAGCTGGGCTTGTGATGCCATGCATAATACGTGCAACAGCTCTTGGCGTAAAGTTGGTATAGGAATTACTCTGCAGAAAAACCTGTTGACAAAAGGAGTAAACCTCAATTCTTAATAAAATATGAAGACATTAAGCTGAGTACAAGTAAAAAGTATGAAATGTTAGCTAACCTTTATATCTGCTCGTAGAAATGGACTAGAAAGATAAACAATGACATTAGTTCAATTAGATGAAGCACATGCATTAAAAAAAAAATTAGAAAGCTCAGGATTTATGATTTTTGGATGCAACCTAAAAGATCCATTAGATAACAAAAACCTGCTTCGTGTCGTCTTAAAAGATATATTAGTATCATCTAATACATCATGCCTCCTGCTGAAGTAGTCTAAAATTCTTCTTTGAATACATGCCGTGTGCAACAAATTGGAACAACCTTCAGTGCCTTTGCACGCTTTCACAGCTGACCATGCAACACTGAACATTGTGTCTAATTTTTGAACCTATTTAAATCAGAGAAAACATTCATAAACATTTTTTTGTTACAGATTGATCAAGTGTTGCCAACTATTGCAAAGTTATTGAGAAGAACTAGTACAAGTGACATTCTTTTTCGGTTTAAACTTCACACAGAATTTAATGCACTGAAGCAGAAGTGGCATGAAGTTAATGGGAAGAAGCTAATCACCTTGCAGCTTTCAACCTTAGCAAGTCTTTTTGTTAGATTTGCTGACAGGGAGCAAAAGTCATCCGGTTTCTTCACTATAGTGAAACAGAAGGCTGGATCCTTCAAATCATATGTTACTTCCCCCAAAGACTGAGTTCAATGTGAAACATATTGAAAAGTTTATTAGTTTTTTATATTAATCAACAGGAGGACCAAACATAATTTGAGATCCTGTAGACATATTTGTAGGACTATCAAGAAGAAGATACACAATGAATTCTTCACACCATGAACACATGATTGTCACTATAAAGGTGAAAATTCAGAACCAAGTTATTGAGTCAACGCAACTTAGAAAGAAACAAGTGAAACAATAAAAAGTGAAGTACAGTTTTCTGCTTAAGCAGATTGATTCAAAAAAAAAAAAAAAGAGAGATGCAGACACTGAAGTTTCTGGAGAATATTCTTGCACCTTCCCTGAGCAAGAATGAAAAGCATCGGTATGCTCTACAATAGTCGACAATGAATCAAGTACTTTATAGTAATCTGCAGGTAGCAAAGCTGAACAGAAGATGAAAAGCAAGAGAAACTTTAAGAGAAGGAAAGCCAATTAAATCACACTAGTATATAAAATGGGATTAGATAATTAGAACTTAATAGTTCTCCCTCTTCAACATCAAGATCACATTATAGTCTTCAGCCAAACCTTGCTCTCATGCATTGCCTTCAAAATACCTTTAATCTGATAATCCCTTGTCTTTCATTTCTTTAGTTTTTATTCATTTGAAGATAAATTAAAAGATGCAACCAGCATTTTTATTCGTAAAAAAGAAATTAAGTGACATGAGAGGGTAGAAAGCCAAATTATAAGGACCTAGACTTGAGTTCTGAAATTCGACTCTGAGCTTATAATATTTTCTGCAGCTACAAATTATGAATAAAGAAAAATGGGATATAATAAGGAGAGCGTTTAAAGAAATTGTCCATGATAAATTCTACATTATACATAACCACAAACAAAATCACTATAAACCACCCACAACCACTTTAACATTACTATACTTTGGTGAATGGTCAAAAGGAAAATCAGATGTTTGAAGAATCTCCAATCCAGCAGAGGTACTTGCATATTGAGTATACAATCAAACAAATTCAGAAGTTTCAATCACATTAATTAATTGGCATAGTAGATCTGACCAAACCTTTAGGTTTTGCAGCTTATTTAGCAGGTTAGCTGTTTCAATTCCAACACTATTGGCTACTGTTGGCATGTCAAATGTATAGTGCCCATCCTTTACTTCCGATCTGCAATGTTTCAAAGAATTAGAAGTTTGGGAGAGTATAAAAAATAACAGAGAACATGGTGCTGAATAATTAGACAAACTAAAATTACTTCTTCAGTATTGATGCCACTAAATTATCCCTGTCCGAGAGCAACACTGGGGTTGTCTGCAGAAAGGACAACCAAAATAAAGAAGTTAACGAAAAAAAAAGATCAACTTACAAGGCAAATTGACAATGTTACCAGTTGATTTATAGTTTAAAAATTATTGTCAAAGACAAGGAATGAGGACAACAATCTCGCTGAACCTACATAAAAACTTGTCATCTGAATGCAAGACCTAGTTTCAATGATTCTATATTATGAACAAAGTTGCCACCTTCATTAAACCACTAACTAATGGGTCATAGCCCCATAATGCAGCTTTCATGTTCTTAAAAGTTGTCTGCTCCTTAAAATTCATCTAGATTCTTCCACTAAAAACATAATTGAACTTGGCATTAAGGCTGGTTTGGTACCAAAAACATGTATATGACCATTGGATTTCATCTTCTTGTTTGGCATATTCATCTTGTTTTCCGCTGATTTTTCATGCTTTAGTCATCTCTTACATCCTCAAGCATCTAAAAGGTCCTTCACATGGACAAACTTATCTATTTTCTCCACCAGACATCTCTGATTTGCCACAGAATGCCAGGCTTTGTGCTTGCCATCATAGTTTTACTTTTAGTAGAAAAGACTAGATGAATTTGCACATATTGTAGTCAAGACCAGGTAAACAATAATCAGATTTAAAATGATATGCTTTATACGTTTGGGAATCAGATCCATATAAGAGCACATGCAACAACACTGGATCCAAAATCTTAAAATGAAAATTCAGGATTGTGAATGGGATTCACAATACCCAAAATGATCTGAACTGGATTAGATCAACCAGATCATGGACCAGAGGGGACAAAAAACATGGATCAGGGGATCAAATTGGCAAAAAAATATATTTTTTTATTAAAAAGCAGGAAAAAGTAAAAAAGAATAGACAAAACATAAATAATAAAACAAATTCAAAATAAAAAATTAGAAAGAACAGAGCACACTTTTATTTTTGACCCAAAATAGTTAACTTTCTTCTATTATATTGGTTCACAGACCAAAATAAACAAAGAAATGGTAGAGTCTATGTAGATGCATCAAATGTACCCATCTCTCTCTCTCTCTCTCTCTCTCTCTCTCTCTATATATATATATATACATATGTATATATATATATATGTATATATATATATATGTATGTATATATATATATATGTATGTATATATATATATATATATGTATGTATATATATATATATATGTATATATATATATATATATATATATTGCAGAGCAGAAAGGATGCATTAAGCTCTGAAAAGAAAAGTAATCTGTGTAGATGCATCAAATGTATCCAACTCTCTCTCCCTCTCTATACTATTGTAGAGTGCTACTTTGTATATTGTAAAGCAAGCCTAATTAGCCATCTACATAATTAGACAAACTAACAAGAAATATGAATGCCATCAACCAATATATCAAGTTGGTTAGTGATTAGCTAAAAACTTGAGAATCTGGTCTATTTAGATCACTGTTGTACTAGCATCAAGTTACAAAATATGGGGATTGTTGACAATAAAATGATCCGGAAGTTTCGAAAGAACCTAAATCAGTTACAAAAACTAACATAATGTGGTCATAGGTTGCATGGTGAAATTGCAATCCATCTGATCATAATATGATGATGGTGTAGGTAATGCCATGTAGGCTAGCTTCCATTAACATTAAAAAGTGAAATCAGAAAGTCATAAGGTAGCTTGTTGTCAATCCATATGTATATGAAGTCTTCATTTGAGTGTAAGAAATTTTAGTGGAATGTCAACTTTTCATTGGGGAAATATTATCGAGGCTTCAGTAAAAATTTGAGGGTTAGGTCTTAAGTTTGACATGAAATGAACTCTATGTACTGGAACGATTACCTCCCATGCATTTCAAGTAAGATAAAGGAAGAACCTGAAAGATAAACCAAAGAATTCAAAGTTCTAAGCTTTAAGATGATAATGAATATATAACATCTATGCTAAAAAACAAGGTAAATATGAAACAAAATTGTCATGCCCAAGCAGTAAATCAGTTGTAGGGACTGCAAACCTTAATTTTTTAGTACTTGGATTATTGGATTTCAGCCAGATTAGAACAAAGCTAGTTTGAATCAAATAGGCCATTTGACCATAAGTGATATGTACCAAAGAAGCAAAAGAAAGATCGGAATCTTGAGGTTTTAGTTTTTAGGAGCTAGATGTAGGATACTGAAACAAAATAAATTGCTTTCACCCAAAACTACCATATGTAATATTTGTTGACTCACATACCAAGAAATTAAACTATAAGTAGCAATCCGATCAAAATAATAGTATAAAAATTTGTAATTCGACAACTGGTGGACCCTGGTATCCACAAGATCTTTCAATATTATTAAGTGAAGAGGAAAGAGAAAAGGCAATTCTTAAATTTGGTAAAATTTTCAGAATCCTGGAAAATTAATACCACTCGGTTTTCCATAGAAGGCATTTGTTTTAACTTCTAAGAATGACCCTTATTACCCACTTTCTCTTATTAAACTGAGCACATTCTCAACTTTATCGACTATCCCCTTCAAAGAAAAGGTTATTTTCATGTTCAACTATAAGCAGCATTTATATTATAAGAGCTAAAAATATCCTTTTCTAGCTTTCATTAAATAAACTTCGAGTCCTCAGTTTGTTTTAGGCACCTGCAACTTGTAGAAAATGTCAAGGCATGAAATTGGCAGGCAATGTCCTCTCAAACATATAATATATATGGTTGTTAATATGCTAGTGCTTAAACGAACACTCATGCAATAAGTTCAGTTTTAGAAGATGTATTATGATTACAGATAAAAAACCAAGGTATGTAATTTCGAATCATACCACCCGATACTACGATCCACTAGCAGACCGGTATGTGAACCACCAGCTACCGGGCGATACCATGGTTTTATCCTTGTATTTTCTGATACAGTGTAGTATCGGTACAAATCGATAACGGTCGATTTTAACCGTCGCAGCCACTACCGGGTGAAATCAGCCTGGTTGCGGCTGGCTGTGACTAGCTACAGCGAGGGAAGAAGAAGCAAGAGAAAGAGGGAGAAGAAGAGGGAAAACTTTGGATGGTGCCACCCTCTAACGGCAAGGCGATGGCTCAGCTATCGGAGACATCTGCGATCGGAGAACCTCGAGACAGTGCCACGGATGAGAACCTCGCGAGGCGACGACTTCTTCGCCACAGTCTTCTCCTCGTCACCTTCTCCTCGTCTAAGGAGACGAGGAAAAGAGGGAAGCATCGATGACTTCTCACCCACGTGGGGAGGCCTCGACGACTTCTCGTTCGCACAGGGATAAGAAAACGAGACTTCTTCCCATGTGGGGAGAAGAAACAAGGCGACGTCGCCCTTTTCTTCACTTGATTATTATTATTATTATTATTATTATTATTATTATTATTATTATTATTATTATTATTATTATTATTATTATTATTATTATTATTATTATTATTATTATTATTATTATATATACACACACCAAGTGGTACATGCTAGTGTACCGCTCTGTACTCTCATACTGGTACTCACATACCATACCATACCGAGCAAAGTTCGATATGCCGGAACGGCACGGGATGGCAGACCTTGTAAAAAGCATAAATAAACACAAATGTTTTCTTTAACTTGGCATCATCACAATAATTACATAGGAGTATGTACAATCTGGACAGCTCAGGGCAACATTGCAAGATTGGGCTGAAGCAAAGGACTTTATGGAAAATAGAAAGGCACTGAAGCAGAAGTCTTTATAAGTTAGATAAAGATATGGTTCAGCAGATATGCTTTTCAGAATACCTTGTGAAAATACAATGAACAAGTCACATTCAGTGGTGGAAGTAGGCTAAGGTATTGCTCGTCACCGATCTCAAGTTGTGTAAGGATTGTTAAGAGAACCTGCAATGAATAACACATTATTTGATTAAAAAAATACCTATAAGCTATTTGCAAAATTAAATTGAAAAGATGCCAGAAGAATATGGAGACTAAACGAGTACTAACTTAAAAAATGTTGTAGTAGTTAGTTTACGTGTATATCTAAGGTGGCAACCAGTACTTGGGATATGGTAATACAATGGCATATGATGACAATGATTACAACAACAACAATGATGACATAAATCAGCCAATTGGATTCCCCTTCAATCTGAATATGATGCTATTGGACATTGGCACTGTGAGATTTAGAAATTTACTACTGTTAAAAATCACCAGATATGATTTGCACATAAGCTGTTAAGTATACATACTAACCAAAGGACATGAGGATCCAAATTTTTAGTGTCCTTAAGCATTCGCAAACTTGTTTGACGCTTGTACTGTTAAATAACCTATGATATTATGAGTGGTACAAGGCTGTAAGACAGCACACTTTAAGACTGAATGGGACACCTAATAGAAAGAGCTGAATGGTACACAACAATAAACTTACGAGGTACAGCTATTTTAAATTTTCAAATTGTAATATATTATAAATCAAAAACATGGAGCACAGAAATCTAAAGCTGTGGTACATTCTTTGAGCAGAAAAATGTAAGAACTTTTACCTCAACTAATTATGGTAGATGACAGTATAAGAACTTTTATGGTACATTATGGTAGATGACAGATGACAGTATAAGGTAGATTATGGTAGATGACAGTATGGTAGATGACAGAGCACAGAAATCTAAAGCTGTGGTACATTATGGTAGATGACAGTATAAGAACTTTTACCTCAATTAATTAAAATCTCTCTCTAAAATTAAGGTGAAGATCATCAACACCAATGGAGAAAACTTAACTTCTGTAAAGCAAGGTCAGTTTGTTTCCTGTGGGAATAACCCCTAACCCTCGTGAAAACCATTTGCTAACTAAATCTGGTAATCTAATAGAATGTAAGTGGAATAAGCCTTAAATCTCCATTGAGACAAGCTATAATGTCCCGACTAAGTCTCTGTTAAGACAATGCATCTTTCTCAATCATTTTCTTTAGTTTATTTCCTTCATGCCTCTATAATTTTGTGCCCATGTCATTAGCCACTAATATGCCCTATCTCTTTTTGGAAAAAGGCACTAGGAATTTCAACAGCTGATTGATAAAATTTCATCTAGTTGTTGAGAATTCAAAGAATAATGTTAGTGTTTTGTATGCAGTAGAGAGGATTTCCAACTCAATACTTATGGCAAAAACACAGCATGTCAAATTTGACATACTAGAGTGTGAAAGGAAAAATGTGAAGGTTAGTTATGTCCATGATTCCTTGTTCTCAAGCTTTTAATTTTTTTGTGCCTATCATTTAATTAATTCATTATTTATAGAAAAAAGTTATAAAACCCATAAAACAGTTTAAATAAGAAGACGCATTGAGAGACCTAAAAGAAGTAGATTGCCCTACACTTCTGACCGATAACTCACTGAATCAAATTATCGCAAACATCAGCTGTCATTCATTGGTCAACACAGCACTAAGGTCCACAATGAAAAGTATGAAAGCATCATGCAACCAAGAAGCAACATGACTAATAAATCTGCAGTTTTACTAAATTAATTACACAATTTTAATGCGGAATATAGTGGAAATAGATGTACTGGTCTGAGAAATTTATCTTACAAGAACTTAAAACTAGCATGAATGCCTGGTACATTAAAAATTTAATAGTGAAAACTATAAACACTCGGGAAGCTAAATAGAAGCATTCAAGGCCTAGGAGCATGGATTATAAAACTGAAGGGTTCAGTCCAGTTTGACCGGTTTTCACAGATCCGACTGCCAGATCATACACATTCCAAGCTAAACTAGACAATCCAGTACAACAACAACAATAACAAAACTAGACAAGCCGTAAAGTCCCAACTATTTGGGGTGTGCTACATGAATATTTTGCCTTATTAAGCAGTTTGTTATTTTTTTTATATTCTATTAACATGTGGTAGGACTTGGCTACGCAACTTCTCTTCCTCCTCGCACAGTTGTCTTCACCTTTCACCACCCCCACACCCACTGCTTGAGCATCCGTCACTTGCTCCCATACATCTCCTCCCCTTCCTCCTCCTTTGGACCTCTTCCATATTTTTTCCTCATCTTCCTTCTTCCTCTTCCTCTTCCTTCTTCCTTCCCTCCTCTCATTCCCTGATAGTGTTGTCGTATGTTCTGACGGATAGACATACGGTACATTGGACCCATATCGGTTTACCTATGGACCAACCTATATCAATCCAGCTATGGCTCGAAACAACACAAGTGTGGCAATGATTTAAAAAGTGCTAGGAGCCAAAAGACGCAAGGGTCCTAAAATGCCTGAGGCGCTAGGCGCTCGCCCGAGCGAAGCAAGACGCTAAAATATATTAAAATATATATAATATAATTAATAAATATAAAATTTTAAATAAAATATAATATTAAATTAATAAAATCGAAATAATATATTATTAATAAATAAAAATATATTGTTATTAGTATATTGTTAGCAATATACTGTTAATAGTATACTATTAATATATTGTTAATACACTGTTAAAAGTATATTGTTAACAGTATTTTATTAACATGATTGTTAACAATATATTGTTAATGTACTGTTAACAGTATAAGTATATTGTTAACAGTATATTGAGTCGAGCCGAGTCGATGTAAAGAGTGCGTGAGAAGAGTAGAGACGAGGTTGTTGAACGAGAGCGAAAGTTGCTTACTTAGAGCAACGGCATCAGTGAGTAGCGACAATGACGACAACAACGGTGAGTATTGATAGTGGCAACGGCAGCAGTAGTGAAGAGCAACAACAACAGCAGCGGCAACAGAGAGAAATGTCAACGACGGAATATTAGGGTTGAGGAAGTCGCGAGCAGGAGGTGGGAAGCTGATATTGGTGCGTTAGTTGGTTCGATTGAACCAAATAACATAAATGTGACCGAACCAGAGCTAAAAACTTGGTTCGATGGCCTGATTTAACCCGAGCGCTTGCCCAAAGTGCCCAGCGCCTAGGCTTATGCGAGCGCCTAAACAACGTCTCCTTGAAGCGCGCCACCTAGACATTGAGTGAGACGCTCAAGCCTTGCCTCGCCTCGCCTCACCCGAACGCTTAGGCGAGCGCCCAAGCACCTTTTGCCATCGCTGAAGTGTGGTAATGAAAATTACAAATTTTGCCTAGGAGACTTGAAAAGTTAGTTATATTGCATTAAGTTTAAAATACTCCTAAGGTACTTTAGGAATGAATCTATGACAAATAATACAACTTAAGGACATTAGAAAATCAGAAATTGCAAAGAAATAGGCTGAAAGGAAAATGGACAAAAATTAAAAATGAAGTAAGAAAACCTCCTCTTTCATATCAAATTTCCTGGACATAGACTCTTTAACCAAGGAGCAAGTTTGTCCAGTTAAGTGAACATCACTGGAAAAAACTTGGGAGAGAAATTTGCTAACTGAATACTCATCCACACCATCACTGCCACCAAATGAATGCAAGCAAATTAGCTGTATAATGCAAGAACAGGTTAGAAATCAAGAGTCTAATAATTCCAATACCTGTATGATAAACTGTGAAGCTTGTGGTAGGTAGTAATATCTAGAAAGAGGTGGCAATAAGACAGTTTCCCATCCCTTCCAGCACGTCCCGTTTCCTATAAAGGAAATTGTTCGTGGGCTTCGATTTTGAACTATAAAGAAAAAAGAGAAGTGCTTGCAATCTAACCGAAAATGATGAATATCAGAATAGGAACCTGAATATATTCCTCTAAGCTTGCAGGCATGCTATAGTGTATTACCTGAAAGATTAAACCACCTCATAATATATATTAAGTTCTAGAAGTAATGACTAAAGAATTGCCAAAACATGCAGACCAAACTAGCAGCGCTCTCTGAACAAATTAAAAAAAGAATATGGTTCATGTTATAACTACAGGGTTGAGAATGCATCACAGTGGTTTTCTCATACCGCTTGAACATCACTTTTATCAAGTCCCATGCCAAATGCCACAGTTGCTACAACCTTCCAATGGTAAAAGAAAAGGAATAAAGACAAGCATTATTTAACAATAATATTTCTTATTGGTCATGCATTGGCTAAACCATTAATAAGAAATATAAATGAAGTTTTGCTCTTAATACAATGCGATGACAATATCATTCTTACCACTCTTATCTTGTTAGAACAAAAAAGTTCCTGTACACGAACCCTATTCTTTGCAGGGATGCCACTGTGGTAAGCCTAAGTCGAAGAAACAGCTTATGAAGTTGACTTGCATAAAATTTTAAAGCATGGACACTTGAAATAGCTAACTGTCATAAAGTAAAAAATTAATACTGACCTTAGCAGGGATATTATTATCACAGAGATACTTGCTCACCATGTCGGTCTCAGTCTGCCAGGAAAAATAAAGGTAAAAGCAAAAGGGATTCTTCAGTGTACGACTAATATAAGAAAAAAAAATACAAATCACAGTAGGGACACAAGTAGCTGTCAACTATTCATAACAAACAACCACTGAATAACCAGCATCAGTAGACCCCTTTGTCTATTCCAGGTAGTACCTAGTATTCGTCATTTGTTTGTCACCTAGTCATCTCTACATATCTAACTTGAGACTAATATTGAAAAGTCCATGTGCATCTTCATAATTTCATTGCCCATTTCCTTCTTCCCAAAGAAACAAAGAAATTAGTTGTTATTTCCAAGGTTCGCCGCACCGATCCGTACAAACGTACCGAGCTCAGCTTGGTATGGTATGGTACCCTAGTAACGAGCGTTACGCACAAGCATACCGCCCGATGCTCGGTATATATATAATATAAGTTAACATAATATAAGTTAAAAAATAAAAAAAAGGGGCGATGTCACCTCATTCCTTCTCCCAAGCGAGGAGACGTTTCTTCTCCCCACGAGGGGAGAAGAAATCACTCGCCAACAAAGAAATCACCCGCAGGGGAAGGATCGCACGGGGGAAGAGCAGCACGACTCCAGGTTTTTCTTCTCCCTCTTCTTATTCTCCCTCTTCTTCTTTCTCCCTCCCTCGGCTGATACTACCCGAAATCGGCTATGACGGTCGAAATCGACCGTTACTAATCAATTTCGGGCGGTAACGGAGCGGAAACAGCCCCAATCGGTGGTACTGCCCATATCGGACGGTACATGTTGAAACGGAAATCCTCAGTTCTTTCCCATGGTACTTTTGCAGTGCATCTTCCAGCTGGGGTTTCGGCAATACTAAGTTCAGAGCAATCTGGTACTTTCATATCAGTAAAAAAAGGGCTAAGAAAAGTGCATAGAAACAAGTTGTGCAAGATACTATAATAAACAGGAATTAGGATTATTTTTGAGTTTCAAGCAAACAGTAACTGCTTTTAAAGGCAAAAACAGAATAGGTGTATAGGTTCTGTTTGAACTTCAAGAAACTATTCATGTTGAAGGTCAATCAATCCGTAAGTCATAGCACTACTTTTATAGTCAACCACAGCTACCATCATAGTTAAATCCTCCTATTTTATATTTTGTTGCCTGCATTATTCCTAACTTCTTAAGATTCCACAAAGACCTCTACCACCTCATGTGAATATATTGTATAAACAACTTTGGAGTTAAAACCAAAGAATGACAATTCAGTTTGGTTTGGCTTCTTTCATATTGTTGAAAATGATTTGATTCAGGACAAGAATTTCTCATATATTGTTTACCAGTTTGGTCTATAAATTCCCAAAACCCTCCAGTTAATAAGGACAGACCAAGGGCAAAAACTTCAGCCTCGTGAGAGCTTCAGAATATGAGAAATATTGCAGGAAACTATCATCTTCAGTAATAGGAATGCCTTCTTGCCTTTGCTTGTAAGCAAATCCAATATCTCGTTGATATCAAGCTATTGATTATTGCTTTTGTATTTTACAAAGTCCTTATGATCTCCCCTGATAAATAAAAAAGAACAAGGGCAAAGAGAGTATGTAAAAGAAAGGAAACTGCAAGGTATTTGATTAGTTCACTTGTCAAACTATAGGTAAATTGCTTTATGAGGCAAACCATATCAAGCTTGGTATAAACATAATGTTCCCGATTAAAGAAACATGGAAGCAATAATTAGAATATATACATAATGTTAAAAGAAGCCTAACCTGAAATTTACAGTACACAATGATGCTATGCATATTAACCACAGGAGAAGTCTTCATCAAAATCAATAAATCCTTCGATCTGTTAATTTAGGTTTTCACAAGAAACATGATAAGTTAAATCAACATAGAGAAAAAGACTAAATAAAAAGGAAATTTGTAAATTAAATTAATCAGCAAGATCATACTTGCCTATTTTCGCTCAAGGTCACAAAAAGCTGTAAGTTCTCTCTTACGTGGCACATCTTAATAACATTATCATGTGGAATTTCTAAAGCACACATGATATCATGAAAAGTTTGGGTAGTCGCAGTCGCTGTCATTGCAAGAATGCATTGAACACCAAGCTTTCTTTGAAGTATTGATGCCCTCAGCCTCAAATACAAAGGCCTAAAATTATGGGACCTGTTGAAGAGAGAAACTTAGGCTGGAAGCATTGCAAACCAACATTAGAGGATATGACACTAAAGAAACCAGGTTGTACCATTTAATTGCAAGTCAATAGTACAAAGATGACATCAATGCACCAAATGGCCACTTACCATTCAGAGATGCAGTGAGCTTCATCGATGACTAGAAGTGGTATAGACAGTTCATTCCCAAATATCGATAAGAAGTCTGCACTGAGAAATCTCTCAGGAGAAACAAAGAGTACCTGATTTAGAAAGATGAATGTCCTGTAGCATTAGAACAAGAATTCCATAGTTTTTCTGTATAGGTATCATCAAGAGTATAGAAAGAAACAATCAGCAACCTTGAATGCTTAAATCTTGAAATTAAATTGTAGAAAATGCAAATATGATGACAATATTGTCTTTCCAAATGGTGATCCATAAGAAGGTTTTAAAGATCAGTCAAATACTGGTCTTAACACTAGTGGACTAGTATGGTTCCAAGATATTGAGTGGCATCCCCTGTACTGAATGGAATCTTAAACAATGATGTAAAGTAATATTTTAGTGAAAATAGCATCATGGAAAAAGGAACAGGCTTAAAATTCAACCCCCAAAACACTACCATAGGACCATTTGACATACATATGTCAACATAGACCATGTCATAAAACTAACGATTTCTAGTTGAACACTTCATCCATTTATAGTGGATAACTTGATTCACGTGGTCAGATAACCATATTATACCAATGAGAAAATATTCAATACCTGGCCACCTAACTTGATTCACTTGGTTGTGAGTTTGAATCAAGAACAAAAGGGTTATGAGATTCTCTACATAATACTGATCTGCAAATGTCTTTTGAAAAAAATGAACAGTGTAGTGTCACCTTGACATTTCCTTCATGAAGCCTTCTTAGGGTTTCAGAAGCCTCATTATTTGTCTGAAGCAAGAAGAGAAGATTGGCAACAGTTAACTAATAGGTAATTCCGAAATTCTTGTTTGAACATCAGAGACAGATACATATATTTAGCTACCTGAGTGCTGGAAAGAAGACCACCAGGTATTGAGGAAGGCAGCTTCCTTAGTTGATCAACCATTAACGCCATGAGAGGACTCACAACCAATGTCACTCCAGGTAAAATCAAAGCTGGCAGCTAAACATGCCATGTCGTTCCTTATCAACAATTAATCTCATAAAAATAAAAATAAAAATAATTCATTTATTTCTTAAAAAATATAAGTAAAAAAAAGAAATAGAATGGAGCCATAGAGTTCCCATTTGCCACTATATTCTAGAAATAGCAATGCACTGTATCCCACTTACGCAGGAAAGGAGAAGATCTAGCTAAACTGACCTCGTAGCAGAGTGATTTTCCAGCACCAGTTGGCAGCATCAGCATCATTGACTCCCCTGCAAGCACCCTCTTGATGGCCTCAAGCTGCCCCTCACGAAATGAATCGTAGCCATGGGTTAGCCTCAGCAATCTTTGCAAATTTTCATCCGATGGATCCTCTCGAGCAACCATCACTGCCTCTTCAATTAACCGATTATTATTACTTGAGCTCGCACTCTGCTCAACCAGGGCATCCGAAAAAAAATCATCCGCTACCTGAGCCTCACATTTGCCTGCTATAAGCTTCCGACGCCATCTGCGACCACGTGAGGAGATGGAAGACCTTCTATTCATGAAAGTGAACCTCCTCCCATGGCCATTTATATTCAACCGAACAAAATTGCCTTCTCTACTGCACTTCAGCGGCTTCGGCAACTCCACTGGCACATTAATTCCGACCCAATTAGGATGAACGCGTTTGGCTTTCCTTTGCTCCTTCAGTGAAACCATGCCATCAAAGGAACCTCCAACGACATCATCACAGTATCTGGTTTTTCCTTCACTACCGCAATCCAGCCGCTTCGGCTGCTGCACCGGCTCACCAAACCCCATGATATTAGGGCGAACGCGCTTGGATTTCGCTGGCTCCTTCAAAACAGTCCCTCCAACGGTGGAACTCCCATCGACCTCGTCACAAAGCTTGCTTTTGTCACCATTCTCGAACTCGAAGGGATCGAAGGAAGGCCGCCGAGACAACACGAAGCGAGAAAAAGAGGCGGGGCGATTGGGTTCGGCTGGCCGCCGGGTGTTGACGACAGACAAACCATGGGGGTTGGAGAGCTCAGCGGAGGGGAAGACCGGCGGCGGCGTATCGGAGGTCTTAGGGTTCGATCTGGGTTTGGATTTGGGTGGGTTTCGGGGGACCGGCTTGGCTTTGGATTTGGATCTCTCCTTAGAAGGAGGAGAAACCCTAAACTTAGGATTGGGATGATCGGTGCCAGGATTGGTGTTTCTAGGGGGAGTGGCGGAGATGTGGGAGGCATCGGAGTCGGTGTCGGATTCCATTTCGCAGGAAAAGAGAGCGAGCCGAGACCGGAGGTGGAGAAGAGCAGCCGCTTGTTCTTGTGTCTAGGAAAACGTTTTCCCGCCAAGAGAATATATATAGATATATATATATATATCGATATTTTTTGTTTTTGAGGTATTTAAGGTAATTTAAAAAATCTAAAATATCCTACCAACTCTTCTAATCAAAATTTTTACCTATTTTCCTATTAATTTTAAATTATTATATTGTTACCATTTATCTCATTTAAAGTATTTTTTAATAATGCTTATATTATTTTATTATGGTATTGAAAATACTATAAACATTATTAAAAAATATTGTAAGTGATATCATGGTGTGCCTCTTTAGTTATAATTGCTCATAAACCATTGCAATACTATGTTTTTAAGCTTGTAGTTTGTTTGATTGAGATTAGAAATCTATATAGATTATTTATAATGTTTTCAAATATATTTTATAGTATTTTATTATGGTATCCAGAAAACTATAGTAAATTATTTTCTTATTTCTATTTGGGGGATGTTGTTCCTAAACTACTATAAATACATAATTGGATGATAAATCAAATGGTTTTAGGTGTGTTTTGATTTTATTTGACTCATTTATAGTGCTTTCAAGTAAGTTTTATAATGCTTATGGCGGTCAAAATAATATAATAAGCCAAAAACAATCTAAGAATCCCAAACAAGGTAACAGGCAGAAAAAAAATTTAACAGATTTTTTAATTAAATATACTATTTGAGAAAAATAAAAGGAGTTACCGATTGAGAAATACCCAAAATAAGTATTTAAAAGATCATAGATATATATAATTACTCGGATTTTCATATTTTTAAGGTAATAAAAAATAAATGATGACTTTTTGAGATTCCATTAATGATTAGAAAATTCTAGTTTAATGCATTGACAAATTTAATTAATATTTAAAAATGTTAAGGTTGTAAAAATCATAATTAATTAACATGATTTAAAGTTAAAAACACGTATTTATATTGTAGATTACCATGTCAACATGAGTTTTTTTTTTCTCTTTTATGATGTTTGAGTTTTCCTCCTTCCATATATACGATCAAGAAACCTTTCCAACGTCTCCTCAAAGATAACATTATAATTTTACAGCTCTATGTATATATAAATATGTTATATGAAAAGTTATAAGAACAATTTCAAACTTAAAGAGAATATGAATACATTCTTTTTAATTATCTATCTTCCAAAAGTAACATTTTTGTCCTTAAAATTTTATAACATATATATATCTCCAAAACATGATTATCATGATTTTTTTTGTTTTGACATGATCAATTAGACAATAATAATTTCTCTCATGGGTAAAAAAAATTTAATACCTCGATTTCAGATTATTCCTATAAAGAGACTTGAGAATTCATCCAACAATATCTCTCGCTTATCGTTTGTAGGCATAAAATGTCAATAAGGAATTTAATGATAGTTCAAGGAGTTTAGAATGATCATTTAGGAAGAGGTTGCTTTATATAGTGACAATCTTGTAATCATTGATTTAATTGAGGAGTATTCTCTATTCTCCTTAGGTTTTGCCATGATAATTTGTGCATATTAAATTTCATATAAAAAAATATGATTCATTAAATTAATTAAAATAATGATCTTTTCATTTCATTGTACAAGGATTTGTCCATACATGGAGCACAATGTGTATTTCGGATTCTAGATTATTGTTATTTGCACTAAGAAATAATCATATTAATTTTGATTAATTTCTTACCTTAGATGGATATATCAAATGGAAGGCGAAATAAGGTGAAATGTTAGATTCATTGGGCATTTCATATGTTCTTTTGTCCTAAATGAATGTGTTATGCACAAAAGGAATGTTTTGGTCGTGTCAAAATTTTGATGGTCTTCGATGAATTCATCATTTATAAAGGGAATTTTTTTTTTATCCTATGATGATGCATCAGGCATAAAAATTAATTATGTTTTCTTTATTCTATGTAGATGTATTATGCACAAAAGAGAAAGATGGTTTTTGATACTTGACAAAACGATAGATGAGGTCGGAGAGGCTTGTCATCCCTTAGGTGTCTTCTCACAACCAATTTTTTCTTATGCCATAGAAGAGTTGGCAATGGTTTTGTGTTGGATTATTTTATAGAGTAGTATAAAAAAAATACTATTTTAAACTACAATCGGTTAAAAAAACTTGGATGACTTGAGATCATCGATGAAGGTGTTGATGAATACATATGAATCACTTGTTGATCTCATTGTTGAATCTTATGTAGTTAGCTAAAGACTCATCCTTTCTTTATCAGATGGTTAGCAATGCTGTTAAATACTTGTTTTGGACTAGTCGATGATGGAGTGGAGTTTGAACCCTTTTGTCCATTGCATGATTAAGGTGGAAGAAATGTAGAAGAATGGTCTCTATTCTAAATAGATAAATTTAAATTTATATATGAGTGAGCTTATGGTGCTTACAATTAGTTCCAACTAAGTGGTCAACGAGTCATCAAATTTTAATTGATTGATAATAATGATAATATAATATATTAATTATAATCAATATAACTTTTTAAAAGTTTAAAAACATTAATTTTTTATAATCATAATAAAATATTTAGAGGATAATAATATGACAAGAGTTTTATTTAATTGGTATATACTAATATCGTATAAGCAAGTTTTATTATTAATAGGCATATAATTATGCATAATATACTTAATTTTAAGAGGGTTACTTATATATTACTCGTAGTTATTTGTATTTAATATTTAGATCATTACACTCTAAAAAATTATATTGATATACTTATGGTTAAAAAAATAAAATATTTAATTATGTCGTCAATTATATTCAACGAAAAACATTGTACATACTATCACATGAATAAATAATACTATATATATATATATGTAATTTTGATTCTATCGTCCAAATATATTAATTTCACATAAGGATAATTTATGTGAAAGCTTTGCTATCCTCGCTCTAACTTTGTCCTCTCCTTCGACATTACTATTTTATCATATGGCCTACCCAATAACAGTGTCGATGGTGATCCATTATCCTCTTGAAAAGTATACCCAATCATGGTGTTAGTGGTGATCATCATTTATAACATTATCTCATTTCTTCAACTTTGTATTATACCTAATGCCTCCAACTTTTTAGATGGCTCTCTACTAATAATAAGGATCAAATTTATTTATTTTAATATCATTTTTACATATGATAGATACGTGTGATATTTTACGTTAATATTTTTTATAATGAAAAAATAAAATTAAATATTTTATCATCATAAATAAAGAGACATTAATATAATTTCTTTAAAATAGGGATCAAAATGTTAAACATAACTAATCTATAATTACCCTACTATCAGAGGATAAATAACAAAATTGCCTACAATTATATTTTATTTTATTTCATCCAGAACTTTCTAAGACGGCCACGACTTGCTCATCCATAACTAAACGAGATGGTTTCCTCCGCCGTTACAGGAAACCTAACGGGATGTTGGCGGTCTCGAAATCACGAGTGGTGGCATCGCTCTCGGCCTCTCGCCCTCTCCTCCACCATAGCACCTGGCAGCATCTAGGGTTCCTCAGGCCCTTCTCCTCCTCGCCGGCGCCCGCCACCCCAAAGCCGGGCTTCTTGGAGCTAGATGAGGTCGAGAAGATCCTCGGCGACGTGAAGGCAGACGATGTGAGGGTGATATCGGTGCGGGACCAGTGCGATTGGACGGATTACATGGTCGTCGCCACCGGCCGATCCACCTGGCACGTCCGAAACATCGCCCAAGCCCTAATTCACAAGGCAGGTTTATCGACTTTTTGAGTATTTTTTTGGAGGACGAGTTGATCATTTCTTGATGAAATCAGTTCGAAGAATGAGACTGAATAATACGTTTTCATAGCGTTCGTGGGTCGTATTTGTTGTTGAAATTAATTTGTTTTCTTTGCGATATTTGTTATCCTTTTGCTAAATGCAAATCCTATCTTAGATCTTTCAATGCCATACATTCTCCAGGTAAAACAAAAACAAAAAGGCGCTGAACGATTAGTACTTCCAAGCGTCGAAGGCCACGAAGGAGGAAAGTGGATTGTGATTGATTCTGGTGATTTTTCCTTGTAAAGTAGTTTTTCATTTCACTTATTTGATTAATTCTGTCATGCTTTCTGTTATTTATGTGAATTTTATCTGATTAAACATATCATTTCACTTCTCTGGCTTGATTTCCAGTTTTTTCTTTTAGGTTTATAAGCACTAAAAATAGTTCTAAAACTGTAATACGGCCATCTGTTTTAACTTGCTAACTTCTTCAAGAACCTCCTAACATCCAGGTAATGTTATAGTTCATGCACTTGAGGAGAAGGCTAGAGCATATTATAATCTTGAAAGCCTCTGGACAACAGAGATGGCCCCGAAGGGGCCTAACCTGGTGAGTCTTTTACTCTATTTTCATAACCATCCTTTTTTATCTGGTTCCTTAATTTTTCTTTCAAAACTTGTTTCCCTGTGTTTTGATTTTAAATTATGTCATTGAATTTACAATGTAATTCTGCTTGTCAATCTCTATCATGTTGCACTATGTAAACTGACAAAATGCTTAATTGCTGATGCATTTATAAATTTTGAATAGGATTTTGTTTAGCAAGATCTTGTAAATCCTAGTGACTGAAACTTATTTCATGTCATTGTGTTAACTAGTGGGAAATGGAGATCTTAATATTCATGGAAACACTGGTTGAAGAGAAACAGACTATACTCATAATGCTGGTGCTAACCACTTCATGGAATTGTTTGTTTGGGCTTTTTGTTACAATTGTGTAACAAGATTCTGGTCCTACCTATGTATCCCGCTCCAATTCAATGATTCTCGTCCCATTTTGTAGATCAAAGGATAAAATCTGTAGAGACAGGCTGTTAGGTGCATCTTAAACTTATAGCAAAATTTGATACAAATCATCCCAAGTGCATGCTAGGGCAGCTGCAGCATATCTTAGATTTGAAGGATTTTCCTCTGAGGATTAATGTGCCTGGCAGGTTTTGTGCAGTAGCATGATCCAGAGATTGTACTGCAAGTTCCACCTTCATTTGATTAGTTTTGGGGCTGACTGATCTAGTTTGATAATAATAGGTATTCATCTGTTGCTCTATAGAAAAATAGCATGTGGTGTATAGGTCAAAAGTTCAAATCCAATCGATCAAATTCTAATTAGAAATTTCTGATTAGCAAACAGCAAGTGCACCATCGAGACTGGGATTCAGATGATTCAGTTGGTAGAGTGAGAGAAAATAGTGGAATTCAGGAAGGAGAAACTAGACAATGGAAGTGAAAGCCAATTCCAGTGGGAAGCTATACAATATTTATGTTGGATGACACATGAGACTGTAACTTTAGCTCTTACTATAAAGCACTTCAGATGATTCCTGATGGTACTTAAATTGTGATGTATAGACCCTTTTATTTTCTATAGTAATCATCTATTGAAACTATGTTGGAACTCAAATTTAGTTCAGAATAAAAAAATTGACAGATAGAAATGGTCTGCTATTGTAAAGGGTCATGCCATGTTCAGCATCTACTATAATGATCAATTAGGTTGGGTCAAGCCTGAACATTTAAAAGGTGAGCTCAGCAAGTCAGGGCTAGACGAAGCTTGCCTATGAGCTACCTTCTTTTTTTGTTCAATTGTTTTATAATTTAATCTTTTTGTAATCATTTATCCAGTCACTCATGTGCATGATTGAATTAGCTAGCAGAAGCAAATACAAAATTTTAAAATTAAAAATATATACAAATAAAGTGTTTACTTTGAGTCAGGATCGGCTGTATGTTCTTGGCTTGTTTGAGACATTGTAGATTAACTAAATATGAACATTAGAAAACTTAATGGACTGAAGGAGTGGCACTGGTTGTCAAGGTAGGAGAGTGATGCTACTGCTTGGTTGAGTTTCAGCGAGGCTTCTACATGTATCTCAGTAGCAAATCATTATATTTAGTTGTGGATTCATTCAAGGTCCCAAGTGTCAACACTAGATAGTTGACTGAGTCACTGAGGTGTATGTAGTTGATAGAGTGGAGAACA
Source organism: Ensete glaucum (assembly GCA_021527575.1). Lineage (NCBI taxonomy): Eukaryota > Viridiplantae > Streptophyta > Magnoliopsida > Zingiberales > Musaceae > Ensete > Ensete glaucum. Next base: position 29,256,130 of record CM038554.1, read on the forward strand.
ACCAAGTTGGGAATTGTCTAATTGATAAATTGACAATATTTGTCTGATCCCTCTGCTCATAAGCAAGTCATTTTCTCCAGCAGGATGAAAATTACGTATTTGATTATGAATAGATTGTCAACGCTGAGTAAATAATGTGAGTTAAAAAATGGAGATTATCTGGTATTTATGTCCACCTACAGGTTTAGAGAACTTGTGTGGTGAAATTGGGAGGGACTGGGGTGCGTACTGTTAATAATCGTTCAAAGAGGGAATTTTACTCTTTCATCTAAATATTTAAAAATGTGAAAGATATTTTCACCAGATTGCTATATGTATGTGCTGGGTATAAGTGTGTTTTTAGCATAAAATATATTCCATTTGGAAGATACTTCTGTCAGAGCTTCTATTGAGAATGGCATTCTATGATCTTGAGCGGGCAGCATAAGGTGATTGATTAAATCAAAAGCAAGAGAGAAAAAGTAAACAAAAAGTTGCAACAACAGTGGATCACCATTAATCTCTGTAGAGATCAGTCAAATCAAGCTGCTATGGTGCGGAGTTGGAGGAAGCAACAAGGAAGAAAGAAGAGCTTTACTAGCCACATCAGTACAAGTAAATTGGGTCACATTGAGCCTGGCTAATCGAAACTCTGCCCTGCACAAGCTTGGGCATGGTAGTCTTGCAGCCTGTTACTGTGGCATCCAGTTTGGCTGTCCATATCACACCTACCTTTTCTATCAGCTGTACATTTTGAAGACATCATAACACTACCTGCAGCACCTATAATACACTTGAAACTTAAAAGGAAAACAGTAGAGAATTCTTACTCAACTATAAGTTAATGAAAACCAACATAAATGATCAAGTTTGATCATATGCTAATGAATTTTAATGGCCACAGAAAGAAAAAAAAAAGAATGACAATACTGCATCAAATTCACCTGGTTCTTTGCTTTGTTTATATTATCGTGTCATTTTCTTATCATTTACAACAGGACTTACGCTAATGGATTTTGATTGCTTCGATACTAAAGTATTTAATTTACCTATTTGTGTTTTGTTATCAAATAGGCAAACCAAGTCTTCATTCTCTAAATGTCTTTTATTTATGCCTGCTAATCTAATCATGCCTATAGGAACTTTCAGAAAACATAACCTTATGTAATCCTTCCAACTCGGAACTTTGTGTTCTCTCAACAGGATTTGGAGAAATCCCTGGTGAAGTCGCGCCCTAGAAACAACTCCAAGAAACCAATGAAGAGCATTTAGTGATCAGATATGTATGGTTTTCGCTTGGTAATAATCAGATATGATCTTATCTGTATGATTAGTAGAAGTTAGGACATGTTTTCTGTAGACTACATATTTACATTACGGTTCTTTTAAGCTGAGACGAAGTGTGTGTCAAACTTCAATGCAGAGTTCTGCAATCAGCATCCAGTTGATGTACAAAAACACTGGTACCGCGGTTAACAAGTGTTTTATTGGTCAAATTCGGGTACGTTATGCTCGAGTGTTTCATTTACGTCTTATTGTTATTTAACTAGGGATGTTGCATGGCATGTTTGGGGTAGGTCATCTAAGCATAGTGATATCGGAGGTGGTCGGTCACGAGACGTGGTCAAATATTGGCCGCTATCCGAACTGCACTGGCGACGCAATTTGTCCGTTTAGGATTGGTCGGCAGCGTAGCATCTCATCTTCATTTCGCACGGCAACTGCATGCTCGACGGCTAACATCGTCGCGTTGATTGGGGAACAAGTACGTCCCCCTCCCTCCCTCGGTCCCATACGAAAACAAAGTTGCGTCCGGACCACGGCGCAATTACTTTTAATGCGAATTATGGAGGTTGGACCGCAACCACCGGTCCTCCCTCGACTCCATTCGTCCGTCTGTACTCGTGCTACAGCGAACTGTTGGACCCATGAATAGCAAACCCATCACTGTCTTCTGTGCTCACCCCCACGGTGAAATTATAGTATAACACGAGTATAATATATATTAGGTGATTTTAATTTTAAATAATGAACATTAATCATGATTAGAAGTGAATAAGTAAAGGATTTTAGAATTTGAAGGACATACAATAATAAGAGTAAAAATGTGTCATTTTGAGCTTTGGGAGAACGGATCTGGTCCCCGATCTCAGGTCGTGCTCCGTCCGAGATGCGCGCGGCCGACGGATCGAGCAGCGTTGCTAATTTTCGGGCATTAACTCACGACCTACCTGGGAATTCAAAAGCCCAGCCTTTTACTCTCACAGAATGAGATAGCCTTGATCAGCATATTGTTGCCGAGAGACGAGTCAAAAAAGATGCCAGTGTAGTCATGGCACCGTCATCTGGTTCTCTTATTGCTTACTTTTCGGTTGATGAGCACTGTACATGAAAAATGAATGGCAGCAACCAAGCTATCAACCACCTGCCCATATTATTCTGGTCGCCCTCAATGTTTTGTCCTGATTAAGCTTTTATGTAAGAACGTATTATATATATGGTTCTACCCTTTCGTAATGTGCTTAATATTTTCCTATCGGATATACCATGTGGGATTTCTCTGTTTTACGTGCTTGTCATTTTCCCATATTGTGATGCTTTGATTACTTTTAGAATTTTATGATAGTATTAAATGAATTTTATGTTTGTGTTACCTTTTTCTTACGACAATCTATTTATTCTATCTGTTTTCACATAATTATACTGTCAAATTCTATAAGTAGTGTAATTCCCGTACTATGGATTGTAAAATAATATCTGAGTCCTCCCCCCCCCCCCCCCAAATATTACAACTCTCAACATATACTCCTAACACTCGTCCAAAACCACTCGATATAAACTCTTGGTTTCAATGTAAAATATATATTTTTTACATATTTTTTCCCTCAAAATATGTATGCAAAATGTAATTTAAAAATGCTAACGGTAGTTAGAATTGATTTTGTTAAGAATGTAAATAGATAGATCATGTCAAACTCGAAGATCCTAAGTTCAAACCTTTTTCATATCATATTTATTAAAAACTATGAATCAATTCTTAGTTATTGAGTTTGGATCTTCGTCATCCGCACGTGAAAGAGTGTTAAAAATATTAAAAAAAACGAACGAATAAAAAAATAAAAATAATATTAGGGCTGATAGATCGTGTTGAAAACTTATATATCTTCTATTATCTCTCGCTTTTTGAGTACAAATGTTGGGACTTAATAATTTAGAAATAAAAACGAAACCCTTAATTCGGAGACATTTATCTATAATTTTACAGATACTTCCAAATTTGAGAGGAGAGAAAGAAAGGAGATATAAATCATGCAAAATCAACCTCACCGTGGCCGCAAGATCCATCATCTCCTTGTCGGGGCCCCACCACCAAACCCACATTACCACCCTGGAATATAGTCTTTCCTGGTTTTAAATGGACCGACAGTCCAGCGCACCTCATCATTCGAAAACACCCCCGCCCCCTCATCCCCATCTCCTCCTCCTCCTCCTCCTCCACCTCCGCCATTGGTTGCCCCGTCGCTGCCGCCCATCCACTTCGGACAAATGACGAACCGATGACTTCCATTTGCTTGTCACCCTCACCATCCCATCTTCCTTTATTTCTCTGGAAGATTCTATCTTCTAAAACCAAGACAGCTGTGTTGCACGGACGACCTCCGGCCGTCCACGTCACTCTCTTAGGCCTGTCGGACCACGCGGCGGCCGATGGATCCCCCTCCCGGCTCCATCGCACCACGTCCCTCCATCTCGCTTTGAGCTTCGCGCCACTCCCCCTTCGTGATTCGCACTGGCATCTCCCAAAACCGCGAGGTGGGTGTCACAGTGGACGGGAAGCTGCGAAACCGTCCCCTGTTTCGAATAGTGCGGTGACGTCATAGATTCCACTTTGTGGCGCCCACATCGCCCTCGGCTTCGCCACGTGTCCCTCGCGTCCCTGTTCCCTCGCTTCGCTTTTGTTTCCATTCGCTTGCTTCTTTTTACCCAATCGAAGGCTCCCATAATAGCAAAGACGACGAGCCGGCGCCCCCACCACTCGCTGCCCAGGTTGGTCCCTATCCCAGTCTCATTCCTCCACGTGTCCCTTTCCCCTCGATACCCACGACTCCGCCTTTGGCTTTCCCACCTCTTCCGACGCCCACGTGTAGCGTGGCCGAGTGGGACACTCCGCGCCCCCTCATTGGCTCCGTACACCCCCTCCGCTGTCCCGACACCGGGCGCCTTCCATCATCGCCTCTTCACGTGCACTTTCCCTCTCCTGCTGCCACCTGTCGCTCTGATCCAATGGGAGCGCGGCGACAGACACGTGTCGTCCGGTCTCCCGCTATTTAAGCCGCTCCATTGCAAGTGGGTCGCAATTGGAAGCGATCAGATAATAATAGTAAAGAAATCGGCGGAGGAAGGGATGGAGAGGAGAGGCGGTTGCTGTATCGCGATGTATGGCGGAGGCGGAGACGCCAACGTCGCTTGGAAGGTCGATCGGATCATGCTCAAGTTCCGGCCCATCGCCCCCAAGCCCGTCGTTGGCCCTCCGACCGTCGTCGCCGCGGCCCCTAAGGAGGCGTCCGCCGGGCCGAGGAAGCCGAAGCGGAAGGGAGCCGTCGTCTCCGCCACCGCTGCCAGAGGGAGGAAGCCGAGGAAGGTGGAGGCGAAGCCGCCGCCGCTGATCGTGGATGAAGGGAAGTCGTCCATCGTGACTCTGCCGCTGATGCCGGAGACGCCGGAGAGGAAGGGCGATCAGGCCGGAGCGCCGCCGAAATGGTGCCCTTCTCCTGCTGCGGTGGTGCCGACGTGGACGGGGCTGGGGGAGGGAGAAGCGGGGGACGTGACGGCGGACGTGGTGGTGGCGCCCCGGCCGGTCCGGCCGGTTTTGGTGTCGTGGGTGACGGTGGAGTGCGTGACCGACACGTGGAGGGAGGGGGAGGTCTCATGGAAGAACGACAAGGCGGCCCGGGCGGCGCTGGCGGCGGACGAGTGCCCCGGGTTCGTGTCGGACGAGTGGGGCGGGGTGACGTGGACCAACGAGGCGTACCGAAGGATGGTGGTCGGCGAGGGTACCGGTTCCTCCTCCGCGGCCGGCGGAGTGGAGGAAGAAGAAGAGGAGGAGGTGAGGGTTGGGCTAGTGACGCGGGGGCTGGTGCCGGCGGGGCGGACGTGCCGCGCGTTCACGTGCAGGGTGCGCGTAAGGCACGCGGAGCGGCCGAAGGGGCCGCCGTCTCTGGCGGCGCCGTGCGACGTATGGAGGCTAGACGGCGGCGGTTGCGCGTGGAGGCTCGACGTCAAGGCGGCGCTGAGCCTGAGCTTGTAGTACTAGTAGCTGGGAAACGAGGGCGGAAGCGAGGCAGGTGGCTCTATATGTATATATTCTCTTCGGTAACATATGGAATGCTTGTCGCCAAGCGCAGTGCATGTTTTTGATTCCTGCAACAAATCCCCTCTTCCGCAGTGTTTTCCACTTCGCCAAATATAAATTAAAAAAAATAATATAACATAAATATTATTCGATATTGCTTATCTTATGTCTATGAAGAAAAAAAAATCAAATTAGATTTTTATTTTTATTTTCTGACTAAGAATTCAAAAATAATTATCATGATAAATAAGACAAATAAATCCATGATATTTGGCCATTTTTATGGTACTCCATTGGATGGGAGTAAATGATAAAGCTTAAAACAAGCTACAATTGCTTGAATAAATATCTTTATCTTATGTCTCACAAGCATTAATAAATAACCTAAAATGTAGATGATTATTTAAATATTATAAAAAAAAACAATCGCGATCGAGCTTAACAACTGAGTTGGCCCGAATAGTTTGCATTTTAATAGGATTAAAGGTTAAGATCTTTGTATCAAAACACCACATTGGCAAAACCTAATTGGTCACCTCGCAGAAGCCTCCATGGAGCACCGAGGGAATTAGAGAAGAAGATAGTAAGAGTAGCATTAAATATTTGGTGAAATATAGAATTTGTTATTTGCTATAGTGTAAAGGTGTTGGTGAGACATCCAAACACATAGGAAGTTGTTGGTGGTGGTGGTGGTGTACAACATCGAAGATTAAATATTTAAAATCTTATTTGATATAAATTTTAAATATATTAATTATTCAAGATGTTATAACACACAAATATTATCGATTAAAGTCTAAGTCCATCGTAAGCTTGGTATTGGACAATAATTGGATTCGTAGGTGATCCTCCATAATCTAAGTCAGATGTATTTTGTTCTTCGTTGATTACCTTACATGATTTAAATTTTAATAAAAATATTTTTGATAACCATCAAGATCAAATAAGAACTTAATCTATAATAATAATTATGCAGGATTGTTGAATGTTTTTCAATTCTCGTTAAGTGCTATGATTACCACTGTCACATTGAACCACTTTGCTTAATTAGAAAATATCTCCCATTACCCACTAGTAAAAAAAAAAAAAAAGGTTCTTTTAGCTTCTTTTGTTAGTGTTAGAGTAGGGAGTTAATATTGCCTTCCCAGTGAACTATTTGATTTTTTTTTTTTTTACACTAAGAATGTTGATATATATTGTTTTGACCAATCCAATTCTAAGAGTCTCTAAGGAACGTCGATCTTAGAATTCATCTGGATAATCCAATTCTTAAGACATAATAGCTTCAAAAAGACATCTTTAATATCTTTTTGCTATTAAATTTGTGTGCCAAACATAGGAAGCAACCAATGTGTTAACTTTATTCACAGATAGTTCAAAAAGATTTGTAGATCTTGACAAGGATGATGTTGAGTGTTGAACTAAACATGGTAAATCCTTTTTTTTTTTTGTTCTTAAATTGCTATTAAATTGTATGCCACGAACTATTCCTTCAAAGAGTGAGAGTTTCAAAACTTACCTAATATATATATATTTTTAAAGGTATTGACTAATTTAAGTGACTGTGATAAAAACATTGTCAGATAGGATCTAAAATTTGCTTTCATTAGTTGCCCTTTAAAAAAATTAAAATATCTTTTAAAAGACTATGGCATTCAAAATAAAAATTAATATTAAATATGTTACAGTTGGAAGTTTAAAAATAAAATATAAAGTTTTCGATTGTCAATTGATTATAATAGGTCATGGTAGAATTGATAATTTTTGGGTTACCAAGTTTCATATAGATCATGATTATAATCATCAAGATTAAATAGGGATCATAAAATGTGCAGTTCTTTTTATCACTTATCCAATGAAAGATCAAGTTATGGTAAATATTAATTATATTTTAAAAAATATTGAGTTGTTGTTTCATACAAGAAGACTTATCTTATGTAAGAGCTTGCTTTATATTTTAGTTTTAAGAAGAGTTAAAAATGCATGAGTATGCGACTCATGTTCAAATAATAGTTTCATCAAAAAATTATTTTAAAAAATATTTTAAGCTTTCATAGCTTACATTATAAGTTTATTTAAAATTAATTATAACAAGTATTATGGGGGATCAACTTATCAAAGCAAAGGATAACGATCGATATTACGATTTCTTTTCTTATACATATAATGAATTGTGAGTGCAGGTATTTTTTAGACAATTAATAGTAGATTTGGAGAAGAAAACTTGTTCATGTTAATGTTTGGATATTTTGAAAAATTTCATGTTCTCATGTAATATGATTATTATTAGATATAGGTGTTAATCCACATCTTTTTATGAAAAAAATAATATAATTGACACCTATAAGAAGACCTACAATGATAAAAAAAATTTCTATATGAAGCAAACATTATTGGATATTATGAGATTTTGATCATGTCATATTATATCTAATAAGCATGGTGCACACTAGTAGAAAATAAAATAAAATTGAATCAACACATAGTGCCAAGAAAAAGAACAAGTGTTAAAGGTGCTAATAAATTAGACATAATTATAGATCATGTAAGTTTCCACATGTATTATCAGCTTGAGAGCAATGACATTTAGTTTTGGTTGTAATTTAATGTGTATGAATTGTTTCGTTATCCAAAGTTGAAGCAAGTTATTTTGGAATTATAAGTTTCAGTAATTTTTCTATTTAATAAGTTGAAGCAATTCAAAGATATTCTAAAAATTTCATAAAAACATTGTTATATGTCTAACAAATTCAGAAATTAAAAAATAGTACACTATGAAGGAGATGAATAATCCAAAATGTCTAACAAGTGTTGCTATGAGATACATTTGTTTTTTATTTTAGTAAAAAAAATGCATTGTATATAAGAAAATATTTTTTAAGGACTAATTTTTTATCAGGTTTTGGACATAATTAGAAGCACAAATGTCAGAAAATATTACATGAGTGCATGATTTTTTTTGTAGAAATTTATAAAAGCATGGCAAAAAAATATAAAATGACACTTCAGAGAAATAATAAAAAATTATGAAATATAAAAAGCTGAAATATGTTCATGTAGATCCAATACAAATGTATCCTCAAAATTTCAGGACAATTGAAAAAGAACATTGCATGAGTGCATATTTTTTTTTATGAAATTTGAAAAGTTAGAAAAAAAAGAAAATGACACGGTGTGCAAGAACCAAACAATTTAGAAAAAATATATCAAAATAATTAAAATAAAAAATGCTGAAATATGTCCATGTAGAGCCAATGCGAATAAAATAAAAAAAATTAATAAAAACTGTTACCATGCGGATCCAATGCAAAGGTATCATTAAGTGGCACACTGTACAAGAATAAAATAACTTAAAAAATAAGTGGCATACTATACAACAATAAAATAACTTAAAAAATTAAGGAAAAAACCTATAGTATGTCCACGTGGATCCAATGCAAAGTATACTTCAAATTTTATAACACCATGACAAGTGCTACCATGCGGGTCAAACATTTGCTAAGTGTTTGTGGACTAATTAGAAGCTCAAATGTAAAAATAAAAATAAAAATACATAAGTGAATAATTTTTTATTAAAATAAAAAATAAGAAAATATTACATTATGAGAGAATTGAATAATTTTAGAAGTATCAAAAAATTCTTTAAAATAAGAAATATAGTGAAATATGCCCATGAGATATAATGCAAAGATATCCCCAAAGTTTTAGAACATTTTAACAAGTGTCATGGATGCATTATTTTTATATTTTGACTAAAAATAGTGCATCACGCATAAGAAAATATTTTTAGAGGGTCATTTATCAGGTGTTTGGGACATAATTATAAGCTTAAATAAAAAAAAATATTTCATAAGAAAATTTAAAAAAGTTGGAAAAAAGAAAATAACATGCTGTGTAGGGATAAAAAAATTTAAAAACTATAAAAAAATTCTAAATTTCAGAATTTTTTTTAAGTCCTCCTATACGATGTCAAAAATAATGTATCATATATTAAGAAATATTTTCTTAGGATCAAATTTTTACCAAGGGTTATGGGCATAATAGAAGGTCAAATGTCAAAGAACATATTTGGCTATAAATGAAACAAGTCAATGTGTTATTAGTTATTTTATTATTATAAATCGAAAATGACACACTCAAATATTCTGTTTTAAGAACATGTACTCGTGTCATACACATTAAAGAAATACTTTTTATTATCTCAAAAATCCTAAAATATGTTCATGTTTTAAATAGTTCTGTTTACGCAGCATGATACATATTATAGAAATACTATTTAAATGACCAAAACTTTAATCATATGTATAATTTAAAATATAAAAAAATTTGGATAATCATATTCTCTACAAAATTAAACTTGTAAATTGACGTTGTACATTTCAAAGGATTTATGAGGTTATATGTATCAGTTTGACTAAATACAGACGGCTATTAAGGAAACTAAAAAATGAATTATCCATAAAAATTTTCATCGTCCAAAATCGATCTTACAATTTGTAATCAAAACTCCTTAATTTGCTTAAAGAAGAATGACACTAGAAATCCAAACAGGAAATCCTCGATATATAGAATGATCGTTTCTAAAACATACAAAAGTCATTAATTGGTTAACTAATCAATGACAAACTGTTCATGGTATTTCAGAATGCTTAATAGTAAATTATGACATGACTTTGCTTGAGATAAATTATATTTTTCTGTCACTATCCCATTGATTTGATGATTGACGTAATTTTGGGATGCAATAATTTTATATTTGTGTCACTCATGTTATTCAATATATTTATAATATATTTTAATCTTATATTTTACATTGGATATTGAATTGTATTGCTCCAAAATCTTATTATGTAGATTGCTAACCAAAAGCTATTAATGCTTAATTTTCTTATTATATAACAGGACAAAATACATTAAATGTTATATATATATATATATATATATATATATATATATATATATATATATATATATGTTACATTATTGTCTCCATACTGTTGACTTTATGAAACAATGCAAGCTGAGGTGGGACAGTCATCTCTCCAGATTATTTGGATTGATAAAATATAATGTCAAAGAAATCAAAATAATTTGATCAGATATTTAATAGACAAATGATAAAACTATCTACATATAATGAAGCTTCAAGTAAAAATAGAATATATGACTTCAATTTGCATAAAATTATTATCACTTTTTCATCTTAACTAACCCCATCTTTCTCAATAATATAAAACTTTTAGTTTAGACATCCTCTTTCCTAGTATCTTTGGTATCATAGAAAACCTATTAAGAACTTAATTTTTAATATGACAACAATCTCATTCTTATAATCAATCTCTTTCTTCAAGATTTAGAGAAGTCCATAAATCCTTCTCTGTCTACCTCCTTATTCTTCTTTACTTTCTTCTCAGATTTTTTTCTTAACTTTTATCTTCAAAATCTGCTGTTTCACATTAGCCCCCACTCTTTTTCTTCTTCATATGACTTCTCATGTATATTATTTTACTATGATAGGTTTGTGGACCATGTAATTGTATGGTTGATGTTAATATTTTTTTAAAGTTATTTGAGCATCATTTTATGGACTACATTAGCCAACCATGTTCCCACCTACAAACTTCTTTTTAAGTGTCTTGAGATATGTTTCTTAGTGTGGAGGTTCACATTGACTTCCATTATTCTTCTCCGACATCATCTATACATATAATTAGAGGTTTGAGTTGTTTGTTATAGAATGATAAATAAATATATTTTTTAATTACATTAAAAAAATTACAATTGGTGTGGCTCTTGAAAGAATTGCACCTCCATAGTATATGATTACTCTTTATTTATTTAGGTCATGGATCTTCATACCTCAGCATTTGGGTAAAAGATTTAACTCTTTAATAATCTACAAATAATTGAAAGTGATCATTAGGATTTTTTTTAAAAAAATAATATATCTGAATTTGATTCCACAATAGGATACTTATTTTATCGGATGATATTGTTGATATCATTCTATTAAATATTTTCCACAATCTTAGAGATTCTACTTCATTTATTGGTTTAAAATACTGGATGTGCTTGCAAAACCACCCACATCAAATATATATTAGGATCAAATCATATTATAAAAAAGTATTTTTTTTAATTTATAAAAAATATATATCTATACATAAATTTTATACAGGTAGATAGTCATTTAAATAATTGACATTTGAAATCTTGTTTCTATTGAGTTTTCATATTCTTTCTACGACTATTTGAACTCTCTCAGAAATAAATGAATGAACTACTATTTATACTTATTCAAATTTCTCAAATCATCAATGTTTAATATTAGGGACCACTGTAATCTGTAGTTGCTTTGACAACATAATATGTAGACAAAATTATATAACACATACATCTAACAGAAGTCCATCTCTGATTTCTCATCATCATTTGGATGTAAATTTAACATCAACCATTTCAAATCCTTATGAGTTAATCATTCAAATAAAAAATACTTATGTATAAGATATCAATGGTTTCTCTAGTATTGAGTAGATTAAGTAGAAGAGATACATCAAATACTAGAAAAAGGTAGTTTCATTCCATTCACTAGAATTTATTATTCTCATACCATCATTCTATATCCAAAAAATTATCAATAAATCACTCTTTATGATATCTAAGTGATAACAATAATGAGATCGATTTTACTCGACTAATTTTAATAGGTGCGCAAAGAAATAATGAAAATGATCCATAAAACTTCACCCTAAAACTATCCGAGCATACTGACATTTCAACCTCTCTTTAACATGAGAATGATTTGATCCATGGGTATAGATAAAATTTAAGAATTGTCAATGATAATAAACAAGAAATTAAATAAAAATTTATGTAAACAAAAATATACCTATGTTTAAATTAATATTCTTGCGGTTGGCTTTGGACATTTTATGCATATAATAAGTGCTTGATGGTGTAATTATTTTTTGTTTAAAGACAAAAGGGATTAGAGTTATTAATTCAATGAAATATTATCTAATTTAAAAAATAAGATAAAAATGAAAAATGGTACAAGATGCTAAAAAAATTATAAAAAATTCTCTAAAATAAAAATTCAGTGACATATTACATAAGTTCACACACAAATCTTTCATAAAAATTTGAGATCATTTTGAACAGTATATATATGCGATGCCATTATTTTTTTAAAAAATTTCAATAACAATGCATCATAATCGTGAAAGCTTTGTCGCAAATAATATTGGTTGTTGCTATAGTTTTGAAATTATAGAGGCTAAAAATGCTTAAACCCTAAAAACCCTCATTGCGATTGTGATGGAATAGAAGCTCAAAGGGGTCAGTGTCGTCGATCACAAAACTTGAGGCTCGTAAGTGACAAAACTCAACCCTAAACATGATGATGTATGAAGTCAACGATGTTTGTAGGTCATGGAGTACACTATGACAATGATGATAAATATAAAGCGATCCAAGATGTAAGGTGGTACAACATAGATAGTATCAATTAATAAGAACGATTAAGTTAAATAATTTTTTATTTAGTTTAATCTTATATAAATCCAAACCATATTTTAATAATATTATTATTTTTAAAATAATATAAGTATTATTTGAAAGCTTTTTTAAAGTATAATTGTTTTAGGATAAAAGTAAAGTTAAGAGTTTTTTCAAAACATTAATCAAAAATAAATTGGGCTAAGGTTTATTTTAAGTCCTTATGATTTACTCATATCTAAAATAATTCCTATATTTTTAAAAACATAAGTCTCTCTTGTCAAGTCTGAATTAATAAACATTAGAATCTAAGTACGCGACATGCTGATTCATAATAAATTATCAATATAATAATATATAATTTAAATTAAAAAAATCTATTTTAGCTCATATGATTTTGGTCGTGGACTATTTAAGCCATTATGATTTTGTTTGTGTCTAAGACAACTTGTATATCTTTAAAAACATAGTATATAAGTCTCTTCCGTCAAGTATGAGTTGTGACAATTATTAGAGTTTGCTTACGTAACATACTAACTTACAATAAATCATTAATATAATAATATATATAATTAAAATTAAAATAAAAAATTTATCTTGTCAAGAAATAGGAAGTGACAGAGGCTATAGTAATGGATAAAGGCACAAACATAGGTAGGAGAGGCTAGAAGTGAATGTGAGAAAGAGCTAAACTACATCATCGTAAGCACGATGGGTGAGAGTGTAGGAGAGGACAAAGTGAGAGATAGTAAGGATAAAAATGCATAAGAGAAAGAGGGATTATGAGACCATTATGTGTCTAATGTTAGATTGATCGACGCACATCCACCTAATATATGATCAGAAACTCCTGAGCTTATCATTAGCACGGTAGAAACTACATGCGTACGATGCCCTACTAGACAGTAATAATTTGATGGTGCCGTTGGGTGGTAGCTTTCGTGACATTACATCCTTCCACCATTGATGGCGATTTTAATTTTTAATTTAAATTATATATATTATTATTATTTATTATGAATTAGTATTCTAAATATTGTAACGTTTGTTAACTAAGATTATTTTAGATATAAATAAAATTATAAAGGATTTAATGTTTCACGATGAAAATTAAATAAGTTAAAAATATTTTTATTAAATTTAAATTATATATATTATATTAAAAAATATTATAATACATTAGTTACTCACCTCCCTCGGTAGCACGTAAAATGAGTCAAACACGCTGCAGGTAAATTGAGTCCATCACGCTTAAGGCCTAAAACACCACACAGAAATCGCCACGTGTTCTATTACGTCCAACCAACCCACCCAAAACACGTGAGGACCTCCTACCGTTCGTTCCCTTCACACCGTGCTCATGTTTGCGCGACGTGGAATCATATCAACCGTTCGATTCTCACTCTCTTTCTCCATCTGCCGTCCATAAATTCGAGGCGCATGTGTTCATGTGTTGCCTGCCGTCCGTCCCCGTCTCCGAGTTCCTTCCAGAATCTTCCATGTGTCCTTGTTCCTCAATAAAACCCTTTCTCCTACCCCTTATCTCCTTCGACCTCGCTCCACTCCTTCGCCTTCGGATTAGGGTTAGCTCTCTCTCGTGCACTACAGTTGTCTCCTCGATCCAGGGCTTATTCTTCCACTGATGGCGACCTCTTCGGCGCAGATCCACGTCCTCGGCTCTGCCGCCGCCTTCCCCTCCTCCAAATTGCCGTCTTCCCGCGTCGCCGCCTCCAACTCCTTGTTCTTTGGCCTCCATTGGCCGAGCGGCACTGGCCGGACCCGTCTTAACGCCAGGAGGCGGGGCCATGGGTCCGGCTACGGGCCTCTCCGGGTGGTGTGCGAGAAGGTGGTGGGGATCGATCTTGGAACCACCAACTCGGCGGTTGCTGCCATGGAGGGTGGGAAGCCGACCATCGTGACCAACGCCGAGGGACAGCGGACGACACCGTCGGTGGTGGCTTACACGAAGAACGGCGACCGGTTGGTCGGGCAGATCGCCAAGCGCCAGGCGGTGGTGAATCCCGAGAACACCTTCTTCTCAGTCAAGCGGTTCATCGGACGGAAAATGTCGGAGGTCGATGAGGAATCGAAGCAAGTATCGTATCGGGTGCTGAGGGATGAGAATGGGAATGTCAAGCTCGATTGCCCTGCCATTGGGAAGCAGTTTGCTGCCGAAGAGATCTCAGCTCAGGTGTCTTATTTTGGATCCTACATTGAATGTTAACCTTTATTTTCTCTTGGTTATTGGACTACATTTGTATATGAACCATTTAGTTCGCTTTGCCACTATGCATGAACCATGTTTTGCTGACAAATTTGACCAACAACAACAACAACAACAAAGCTGTAAGCCTCAATATTTGGGGTCAGCTGCATGGGCCATAAGTCCCAACAACAAAGCTTTCTGGGATAATGATTTTGGCTTTGTTTTATTCTTTCTCTATTGGTTCCTCCTGCAGAAGGTTGGATAATGTGTAATAACCTGATCAATTAGAGTTTGAGTTAAGTAAACTCTGGGTATTATGGTATGGTTTCCTCTCATTGTCATCCTTTTGTCTATTTCTGTTTCTTTTATTTGTGGAATCCACAAAATGATCTTGCTTGCTGTAGGAATATGTAAAGTACACTTTACAGTGGCTATTAAAATCCCAATCACAATTTCAGATGGTTTACCATTGGTTGGCACTACAAATTATTGTTAAATTGTTGCAGTTTGAAATGTTGGTTCCCTTTTAAAGCTTGTAGGTTGTCAAATTTTGGAAACTTGTGAATGAAGCTTTCAATGGTTGCAGGCATCTGATGTTAATTTTAGTGCTTTTGTAGCTTCTCATGTGTTATTGTTCATCTGGTTTTTTGATGCTTAGAATGTGGTGCATTTTCTATGTTGACTATATTCTTGAATATATCTTTGTGTTTTCAGGTTTTAAGAAAGCTTGTGGATGATGCATCCAAGTTTTTGAATGACAAGGTTACAAAAGCAGTAGTTACTGTTCCTGCATATTTCAATGACTCCCAAAGGACAGCTACAAAGGATGCTGGTCGTATTGCTGGTTTAGAAGTCCTTCGGATCATTAACGAGCCGACAGCTGCATCATTGGCATATGGTTTTGAAAAGAAGAACAACGAAACCATTCTTGTATTTGATTTGGGAGGTGGCACCTTTGATGTTTCAGGTGTAGGAGCTCATCCAGTTTCATTATGTTTGTCTTGTTTATCTAGTATCATTTTCAGATATCAGTTGATACTTATTTTTCAATCTTGCACTTATATATTTACCTGTGGATAGCTTACAAATGTTTGTTTTTAATGTACTTTAAGCAGTTTGAGAGAGAATCTCAAAGTTCATGATAATTGTAAAACCATCGCTTTGAGGAATTAATGGTGATTTATATGTTGCATTAGGCTGCTTCTTATGGTAAGAAGAAGCAGCTAGTAGGATGTTGATGATTTGACATTAGTATGTGTGGCTGTAGCATCTCGTCCATTGCATGTTGTTGGCCTCATTTTGTTCGTGCTACTTTATGTTTTTATATACTGAGCAGGATTGTAATTAGCTTGTAATTTGTTTGTTGGCCTTATTACTACTTTATGTTTCTATATTGGTATAAATTCACTTTGCCTTTTTGATTTACACTGTTATTCCTTGTTACTTTTTTATTTAGACTGTTATGCTTTAATATCAAAGGTGTCATAATATACTAGGCCTTTTAAAGCGCATGTAACAAAAGATATGAGTTGTCCATGATTGTCGAGATTGCACCTAATACCATATCTCAAGAGTTTGTATAACTAGGATGTAGTTTCAGTTGCTACTTAACAAAAAGTTTGAAATAGGCAATATAGTAACATTCATTTTATTTATGTTATTATAGAAGAGCTTCATTGTGGACCATTTTTGTGGAAATTGTCCAATAAAATAATTTGTAAATAATATTGCAAAAAAAATTACAACATGTGTTGACATTCATATGGCTTATTATGTTGTAAAAGAGTTTTATTTTAGACAAATCTCTTGGTGTATAGCTGTTTTGATCAATAATCAAATGCATAAGATAAATGAAAGGACTAGTATGGAATTAAGTGTAAATATTTGAAAGGATTGAACATGGAGTTGTAGCTTTGACAAAGTTTGGTCAAGGTCTTCCTGAATGTAATTTCATAGATGCAATCTGTATATATTTATTGATGTATATGCATTTCCCTATGATGGTACTTATATGTACAAGCTTATGTGTTTGTGTTGCACTGTTGAATTTCTCCTGCTGGGATTTTTCATGAAAGTTTTATAAGATCAATCACATTTGAGGTGATTTTATGATAAAGCGGTTGGTTTTAGTGATGAAACTAAGACGAAAAAGGAAAACAACTTGATCAAATATATTGTTATGCTTGTTTATTTGATTAAGTTGGGGTTGGTGGATGAGTATGTAACAGGTTGAATAAAATTTAAAAAGTCCATATGGAACCCTCAGAGACTGAGTGAGTTACAAGAGTGAGATTCATGTGATTTGAGCAAAAGAATGTGGTTGTTGTACACATTATCTTGTGAAGATATTGGAATAGGTGAGGACTTCTGCGGGAGGGAAAAATCCTAGACTACAAAGATATTTGTGATTCTGAACTGATTCTTCTCAAGTACAACTACTTTCAATGTGATTTGGTGTATGTATAGTGGTGTTCGTATTGGATGGTCCAGGTGGAACCACATGCAATTATGGAGCCATTGAAAAGTTTAATCCTCATTCTGGGTATCGTGGTGTACATATTGGATTGTCAGATCAGACCATGGGTAGTTTTGCATTCTGGAGTTAAGAGGAAGCTAGATTGAGCTTTTCTTATACCATACATGGACACCTTGTTTGTGAATAATCATGACAACAGAAGTACCACTTTCAAAACTCTATATACATTAGTTGCTTCTGCAGCACAAAATTATTTGGATGATGATTTTCCAACTCTAACTTCATGGTGAAATGCTGTTTTGTTTTCTATTCAGATGTAGTTCTTTTCTATCTTATTCTAACTGCCTTTATGAAAACATTCTACAGTTCTTGAGGTTGGAGATGGTGTGTTCGAGGTGCTGTCAACATCAGGAGACACACACCTTGGTGGTGATGACTTTGACAAGGTTAATTATATTTGATATGCGAAACTTTGGTGTTCTTTCTTTATACTGTCCATTTTACTGTTTCAATATTTTTATTTTTGTTGGTGTTTCCTTTTGCTTGGTCTATATTGCCTTGAGGCATATTTGGTGCCCCATTATGCAATTAGTTCTTCTACTTAAGCACCTATATTTGCAGCTACCAAGCCTAAGTTGATCAAACAGAATCAGCCATTGGGTTGAGTAATGCCAAGTTACTAATGTTTCAGATGGGGTAATGCCAAGTTCTAAATGTTTTCACATAGTAGTTTGATTATCTTTGTTCGTCAGGTATCCACTAAGAACCACACAATAAACCGAGATGGGGGAAGGTCATGTTGTCATATATGAGCCCATGAAGTAGCATACCATCATTTCTAGATAAGATAATTGCAAAGACTGCTGTTTTATACTTTGTGGAAGGATAGCATTCCAGTAGCTGATTACACTGAAAGAAAGTTCAGGAATTTTACTTGTGTTCAGTAATTTATCATTTTTTTCTTGTTCATACAGGTATCAGTCACCAATTGCTCTTTAATGTCTAGAATGCTTGCATGACTGTTCTTAATCTTTTTTCACTGAACCAACATTTTTTAAACTGTATCTTGCTAACTTCTATACATAATGTGGCGGTGTTGCATCTCTCTATCAGCACATTCTAGATAGGTTTGTTCAGGTGTCATCATTGAATCTTCTGTACTTCCACCTAAGAACAAATGCTTGCAAAATTTTACTGATGAACTCATTAATCATATTCATTCTTGCTAAAATATGCTTACTGAAGTTTTTATGTTGCCGCATAAATTGTGCATACTGATAATGCATTCATTTGTTGATGGTAAATAAGTACATTTGCTGTTGAGTGATAAAAGTTAATTCTTGCTCAGAGAATTGTCGACTGGCTTGCTGCTGACTTTAAGAGAGATGAGGGGATTGATCTTTTGAAAGACAAACAAGCCCTGCAGAGACTGACTGAAACAGCAGAAAAAGCTAAGATGGAATTGTCTTCCTTGACTCAAACAAACATGAGGTTAGATTCTGTTTTGTCTATGATTTCTTTGTTTTATGATCGTGATCTTTCTGAATTTTCTTTTCTTATTATCTTTATACCTTTCTAATCTGGACTCTGTAACTGATCTTTGGCAGTTTACCTTTTATCACTGCTACTGCTGATGGCCCCAAGCACATAGAGACAACACTTACAAGGGCCAAATTTGAGGAATTGTGTTCAGACCTCCTTGACAGGTATATCCAAATTCCATTATGTGAGGTTATCTAATTGGGATGCAGAACATGATAGTTTAGAAAATGGTGGATTTAAGCCTCTTGGTCGAAAATGTGAAAATCATTCTGTCTTATGATTACTGATATTTCTGGTTAATTTTGTAATTTGGAAATGATTTGATGTCTACCTTTTTTGGTGATAATGTATATGCATGCTTCATTTTTATTCTGAGTTGGATCCTTATCTTTTGTATACCTGTTGGTGATATCAGGCTTAGAACTCCTGTAGATAATGCCCTGAAAGATGCAAAGCTTTCATTTAAGGACCTAGATGAGGTAATCCTTGTTGGTGGATCAACTCGTATCCCAGCAGTTCAGGAACTCGTGAAGAAGATGACTGGGAAGGAGCCCAATGTTACTGTCAACCCTGATGAGGTTGTTGCTCTTGGTGCTGCAGTACAGGTTCGTTTGTTAAAATGATGTTCATAAACTCATGCAATTTTTTTCCGGATATTTATGCTATGAGGCCTAATTTTCAACTTTTAGTAATATTGTGCTATCTAAGTGACAACTATGAGCCAATGTTATACTAGAAACTTATAAATGTACGGGCAAGACTAATTGTCCTTGCAACAATGGAACATTAATTTGTTTTTTTATTTATATTAATAGTTGATGTGTACTATGTGCTTTAAAATTTTGATGATACAAGTAAATAATCATTTTTTTTTTAGAGAACATATATGAAATGTATCTCTAAACCATCAGCATTATAAAATGGAAGTTTAGGACATCATGTATGAATTTGGTGATATCTGCATTTCAAGTTACATGTACCTGTAACTTTGTGGTCATGTTTATATGCATAAATTGCTGAGTTTTGGCATTGAAAAACTAAGTAAGTTTTTTAAATCTATGATGGAAGACCTTTATGCCTTTACCTCTATGCACTTCTGGCTTTATATCTGAGAAGTATCTTTTTGATGAATACATGTCCTGAGTAGTCTCTTGCTGCTGATTATCACATCAACTGATACAGAACCTTGTGCAAACACGTTCTGGATTAACTTTTTTTTTTTTGCAATGCTGGTGCCAATGTTTCCTTTTCTTCTGCGATCAATCTTTAGTGTTTCTGTAATTGATTTTACAGTTAGATAGATATTCAGGATTTGCGACCTCAAAGGAAGTTCTGTTATCTGTAATCTGCAAACTAATTTAGAAGTAGGTCCTTTGAGATAAGATTTTAATGTTTTCAGAATGATCTAGCTACTCTCCTTATTCTTTATATTTTATATGGGGTAGTTCATTTACTTCTGCGCTTATGTTTGCAGGCAGGAGTGCTGGCTGGCGATGTCAGTGATATTGTGCTTCTCGATGTGACACCACTATCCCTTGGTTTGGAAACTTTGGGTGGTGTGATGACAAAGATCATCCCAAGGAACACAACATTGCCAACATCTAAATCAGAAGTCTTCTCTACAGCAGCAGATGGCCAGACAAGCGTCGAGATAAATGTTCTTCAAGGTGAAAGAGAGTTTGTGAGAGACAATAAATCACTTGGCAGTTTCCGTCTTGATGGAATTCCTCCAGCCCCACGTGGGGTCCCACAGATTGAAGTCAAGTTTGATATCGATGCGAATGGAATTCTTTCTGTTACTGCTGTGGACAAGGGCACCGGGAAGAAACAAGACATAACAATTACTGGGGCCAGCACATTGCCCAGTGACGAGGTGAGATCACCTACCATCATATTTATCCAGTTGTTTTGTACATCACCTACCTACATGGGGATGCTTTGTTTCACAACTAGAATGATTAGAAGTTGTTTGTGGTTCCACTTTTCAAAAAATTATCATATGGCACCGGAGCATATAGTTTTTGATGGACTCATATATTATCAGAATGGTAGTCACCCAAATATCCAGTTGATTTAATATTTTAAACATTTTGGCGCTTCTTATGACTTGTAATGAACATGTTTTTTTATATTTCCATTAGCATAGCTCGCAAGAGGGTTTATCTTGAAATGTTACTTTTCATGTTTTGCTTTAAGTTCATTATCTTCTGCTTGAAATTTACCATGAAATACTATCCAAGTACTATGCAAAAGCACATCTTGTTGGAGAAGATCAAAAGCTGTCATGGTTGTGTTCTTTAGCACTTGTCATAATTATGTTTATCCACAAATGAATTTTGGAAGATGGGTGCAAATCAATGTGTTGGAACTCAACTCCACCGATTTTTGCTACATGGAAATATTCAGGTGGACAGGATGGTGAAGGAAGCCGAGAGGTTCGCCAAAGAGGACAAGGAGAAGAGGGACGCCATTGATACAAAGAACCAGTCTGAGTCGGTGATTTATCAGACTGAAAAGCAACTGAAGGAGCTCGGAGAGAAGGTACCTGCCGAAGTTAAGGAAAAGGTGGAAACAAAGCTGAAGGATCTCAAGGATGCTGTCGCTGGTGGGTCAACCCAAAGCATGAAGGATGCAATGGCAGCCCTGAACCAGGAGGTGATGCAGCTGGGACAATCACTCTATAACCAGCCTGGTGCAGCTGGCCCGGGTCCTGCTCCTGGAGCCGATGCTGGATCATCCACCAAGGGGCCTGACAATGGCGATGTAATTGATGCTGATTTCACTGATAGCAACTGAGCTGGATCAGCGGGAGCACAGTGGCTGTTAGGTCACTAGGGATTACAGTTTTTGGCGGTGGATGAAGTATATATATTGGTAATGTTGTTTTGGGTATTATCGAATACATGTAAGAACACTTTTGGAGGATTTAGCGCCCAAATTGGTGGGTTTTGAGTAGATGCTTTCAGGATTTTTTTTTTAAATATACAACTTGGTATGTTTGGTTTTTTTTTTTTTGCATATCCAATAATATTCTCAAATAAAAATTGAGTTTTTTTGTTGTTGGAGGGTTAATTACATTATTGTTTCTTGTAGTTAGCTGTCTTTGGCGATTCTGTCTTTTCACTTTATAGAGTTATATGATATTGTATAACATCTATGTCTATTTTTATTAATGAAAAATATAAAAATAAAAAATAAAAAGATAATTTTAATGTTCGATGGTAGATGGTGTTGGTGGTGGATGGCAACATCGATGGTGTTGGTGTAGTTGCATGGTTACCTTTGACGATAATAAGGGTCGCTTTTATTGCGACGCTATTTGCCTCCACGAGGAATGTCGCTTTGTATATGTGTCGACGTAGATGACGGTAGTTGCCAAGGCGTCTATGGGAAAGATGACAGTCATTTCGTCGTTGACTTATTGGGCATATCCCAACCTCAACCCCTCCCTCTTTGCATCTGTGTCGATGTCGACACAACTGTCGAGCGATCATTGCCCTTCGATTCATGCTCTCGTGACAAGATTTGCATCGTGTTCGACCACCTCTCTGGCTAGTGGTCATTGCTATTGGAGGATACCATCACCTCCGTCGTGCCTCCCTAATCATCTGCAACATCACCTGCATTAATGATCACTTCTCCACCTCGCACCACCATGATGTTCAACAGTACTGTCAGCTTCTCCTCGAATGCTATAGTGTCTATGGCCATCGACACTATAGCATCCACCACTATATGCGTCGATACCAATATAGTTATGTCAATGTCAATAAAATTGACGTCACTAGGATTAATAAAATTAGATGTTTTACTTTCGTAATTATAAGAATATAAATATAATTTTTTAAAATAAAAAAATCAAAACATTAAGACAACTAACTATATAAGTGACAATCTCTCTTAATTCTATGGGATGCAAAACGACTCGGTTGCTTTCTCATTATTGTTTGACAGAAACCCCTAGGATTCTATCATAGAAAAAGAGGGATAAATGATCACTTCGAGGGAATCGAACCTCCTAGAGGCAAAAGCCATATAGCTGTGATAACATATCCATACCAATGGTACATTAGATTCCAAGAAGGAGAAAACAGTGTTTATTTATATCATCAAAATTTGAGGGCATGGTGTAATAATACAAGCATTAAGCAGGAGACAAGCTCGCGAGGACAGCCGTGTCATTTGATGCAAAATATGCATCATGGCTTTCTGTTGATATTACACACACAGGCTCAAAGGCAAGGTAGGAAGTAGATTGTGCGTCGAAAGATAACTGTTATACTGAAACGTATGTAGGTCGGGAAAGGGGTCACCTAACAAACTGTGAAAACTGCAAGTGCAAATTATGCAAGGGTAGGTGGAATCCATATGTAGCCGTGTGTTTGCACGTACCCAGCTTTGGCAAGTAACTCATCTGCCTCTGCTGGACCGCGGCTGCCTGGTTTATACGAAATGGGCTTCAGTTGCCCATCGTCGATGCTGTGTAGAAGAGGAGTGAATATCTCCCATGCAACCTACGACATACGATCAATAAAAATTCAGAACCAAACTCATTCCTTTCGTCTATAGATTCATTAATTATGAGGGGCACATACTCTCAGTTCATCTCTGCGCACAAAATGTTGTTGGTCGCCCCTTATTCTGTGAAGAAGAAATTTCAACAAAATTAGAGATCGAAGTAATAAGCAGATGCAAATTGGACCATAAGTTTCAGGGGAAGATAAAAGTACTTGTCCAGATAAGTTATCACTCTATGTGACAAACTATATTCAAATGAAAGATACAGATACTGAATATAATCTTTATAGAGGGTAGCAAATACTAGATAACATAAGTTACCAAACGTACGTGTCCAAGATTAACCGCTCATAGGCCTCCGGGATTTTGACGTCTTGATATCTTAGACCATAAGACAAATCTAGCTCACTCTGTATAGTTGACATTTGTAGTCCAGGTTTCTTGACCTGCAGAAGAAAATAAATTAATCACAAACTAAATGATTATAACAAGGACATGCAATCGCAAGAAACACCTCTGAGGCTCCAGAAGCAGGAACCAAGTCATGATACCCTAGAATGATATCCAGTATTCTGGTGAAAATCACGATGGAATATGATATGACCATCTATCTGCCATGCTTTGGTCTCAAAGTGAACTTAAAGAGCCATATCCTCCAGCCAGCCAACAAGGTGATTGCGATTTGCAGGCAAACTAAGATTCAAAGGGAGGAGTCTCAAGTCTAACAACTATCAAAATGATGCAACCAGAGATCTAACTGTGGCTTATAACTAAGACACATTCCATGAGATGGTTTACAAGACAAGACTGTGCTGATGACACAATACCATACACCACTAAGGGATCAAGTACTTACTGTTAGTTTCATATACATGGCTTCTGATGGTTGCAGGCGAATGACAAATTCATTTCTCCCTTGCTTCTTACCTTAGCACATTTAATAACAAAAAAATGATATAAGTTTCTACAAGAGTACATCGTGGAAAAGAAATTACATCATTGAGTGGGACAAGAAACCAATATATTGTGCAAGTATCAACATGGTTATTTCTCTTCAGCCTCTAACTTCCCAAGCACTGTCTAAAGTGAATTTTTATTCAAAATTTGTGAGGTTGTTGAACAATATTGCTTGACTTGGAGACTGATCAACAAAAACTTTTTTAAGAGAGAACATCAACGATTGTTAAGAGAGTCTAAATGAAATTTCAAAAACCATACTTTTAAAGATATCCCCAGGAACATCCTTAAATTGAACACGTATTTCTGCTTTCCTAGAATTCAAAGCTTTGCCTGCCTTGAGAATAAAAGGAACGCCTGCATTGCATGATATCCAAGAGTATTAGTGAAATTCAGATAAGCAATATTGAAACAATTATTTAGGAAAAGATTTTAGTCATTTTACAGCATTTTATAAAATCTAGCGCAAAGATTGTGGTTTTGCAACGTAAGGGCATGTTGATACCTTGCTGGCACATCAACACCGTGCTGTGTCAGTTGACACATCACACGTATGGTGTTTGGCACAGGTTGGCATGATGCAGCCAATACCATTCTGGTATGGTGTGTATGCACCATGTTGACCCACGCTGATTAGCAAGGCATTTCTTGCTTTTTATGTTCTTTGTACAGAGGCAAAAAGAGATGACCATCAAAAGAATGATATATAACTTGTAATTGACAGGTCCAAACCTTCCCATCTTTCGTTGTGTATACGCAGAACGGCAGTTGCAAATGTAGGAGTGTTAGAACTGTCAGAAACTGTTGGGTCATCTTTGTAGCCCTCATACTGTCCAAGGACTACCTCTTCAGGTTTTATTGGTAGCACTGACTGAAGAACCTGATGGTTGACAAAAATTTAGAAAAAGACACCACAACAAGATGGCCAAGTTTGAAATAAAGGAGGCAAAAGAATGTATCATAGTTTGTTTGTTGGACTAATGGGATGATTAAAAACAGCCATGTCTAAGATATGGCAAGCAGATGAAGACACAATTAAACTTGGTCCATACAACATGAGTTCTGACCTTCACTTTTTCATCCCGAATGTGCTCAGGCTTTAGTGAAACAGGTTTCTCCATGGCAACCAAACAAAGAACCTGCAACAGTACATAAATACCTAATTTATCATTTTTTCATTCTTACAAAATCAAAGCAGCTGTTTCTTCAGGTCTAACAATGTGCAATAAATTAAAGGACAAGGAAAATATGAAAAGAAGTCCTCAGACATAATCAGCATGTTATGAGTTGTTGACCTTATTTTTAATCATGTCAAGACAGTTTGTAATTTTATTTGAAGAAAAAGACAATCACCTGGTTTTAAAATTTGTGGTAGTGATAAGTTGCTATCAAGACTACACAACTGTGTTCAATGTAAGTATAGTTAGTTTCAATTGTTTTAAAATTAAGACTATTAGTATTATGTATAATTAACTAGTCTCCTACCTGAAAGGAGCCCCAATCTGCATTTCAATATATGTCATGCCTTCATGAATTATTTAAAATCAAATTAGCCAATTGGTGACTATCTAGCAGATGATAACAAGTTCTACATAAGTACAAAATGTTACTAAACTGAATTAAAACCATGATATGGAAAGAAGAGTGTTCTAATCTGCAAGTACAAGAAAGGTCCTATTTCAAGCAAGAAGATCTTAAGCATTCAAGTGAAGATGGATGGTGGATCATAAATATTGAACTTAAAAAAAAAAAATCTGCCCATCATATATATGATCTAGCAGCTGAAGAACTGAGTTAATGAAGTGACAAAACTAATTTTCACATGTGTGGACACTGAGACAAAACAAAATCGGTCTAGAATAACAAGAGAAAGAACAGCTTACATAAGGATGACTGGCTATCTATATTTGCTGAAAGTGTCAATTTTACAGGATTTATGGGACACTATAAGGCCGTAAAAGTTAATAGTTTCTTGAAAACAAACCATGTGATTGCACTATCTTTAATGCCATAAACAACTGAGGACATACGTTTAACGTTTGTATATTTTTTTGGTAGATCAAACTGATATAGTTGTCTTTGTGAGACCAAAGAAGTAACATCTTCAATTAAAATCTAATTTTAAGATATAATTCTAGAGTCAATTAAATGTAAATGATATGGGAGCTAACATCAAATAGCAAGAAAAGATATAGAACGGAAAAAAATTGAAGGAAAAAAAAGGTTTTAGAATAGACCAACAAAGGATTAAAGAAGCTGAGGGGTTTTTGGAGACAATTCAGCCTCAGTAGCGTTACATGCATGTTTTAAGTACTTTCTTTGATAGGATATCTTGGAACATGTCTACAAGAAATCTCAAGATTCAAGCAGATAGCTTAAAAAAATTTGACTGCAGTCTCCAGCATAGATGTACAACATCACATTAGTTCCATTCCAAGCGTCATCTTCCATTCTTCATTACTTTTAACAAGATAAACAATTTTCAAACAACCACATGAATGGAGAATAAATATAGTCTTATCGCACATTTCTTCAAAAGTGAACAATCAATTTTCTAAGAGAATAATAGTCCAATGGTATAGATGTTAATATGTCAAACAAACAATACTTTGCTTTCCATTACCTGCAGCAAATGATTTTGAATGATATCGCGAATGATTCTGCAAAATGATAAATGTGGTTAGCCTTCAAAAAGTTTAATATTTAATCTACCAAAACAGTGTTAACAAAGATTATTTACCTTAATTTTATATGCATGATACTGATAGTATATATTATGACCACCAGTTTTTGCAGTCAAAATGTAAGACAGAGAAACAAGATTCCCCACACTTCTTTCAAGAAGAAGAAGAAGAAGCTATCCACTCTACTGCAAAAACTGGACTCCTTGGAAGTTACCAAACAATGTGGTTTCCAACAATATTAACAAGTTATCATGGAAACTTCTGCTTACTGAAGTTGTCTGATATAAAGTACATTTCAGAGCATCTTAAAGAAAAGTATAGACTTCACCCCCAGTAAGGAAATATCTGATAGGAACTATATATGCATATCCTCACTAAAATCATGCAAAATTTTCTCTTAAGAAGTTCTCTAAAGTCTAAACATGAACTGTGCATATTCTTCCAAGTTCCAACCACCAATCAAGCTTTGCTAAAGTTCTCTGAACTGATCCTAGTGCCAGGAAAAAGATCTGGTCCTTAGTTTGGAAGGTATGTTTCTTCCAAATCTCAAAATGCATAAAATATACATACCCATATTCATCAAAATATCCTCCTCTCCCTTCAGTTCCAAAGTCCTCCCTGAATACAATCTGCAGATTCATAGTTATTGCTATGCTAGAAATGAGAATATTCAGGATGATAAGACCATAACAATTTGACATGCTTTTCAAAAAAATATTATACAAAGGACGATGCCATTATTTATGTGATATCAAAGCAAGAATAATGGTGGCACCTCTCAAACTCATGAAATACAATGATTGGATGGCCACAAAATAGTATATAGTACAGAAAGTGCCTTTTTCCCGTGACATGCATTTAATCAAAATGCAAAATGCATTAATGTTTAGTTAGGATTTGGGAAACAATACATAAAAAAAAGCTAGGACCATCGAGTTATGGATGCTGAAATGGAAGTCTCGGGCTTTCAGAAAAAAGAGAATAAGAAATCCACACAGCCATTGCATGCTATTATTGTTCATCAAAACGTATTATTAATTCCAAAAGAAACATTTATAGAATATTTTTAACCTTGGAAAGGTCAAAAGAATTGAAACCATTATGGCATCTTTAGCCGCAACCAACATACTATCTCTATTGTGGCCATCATGAAGGGACATGGAAATCACCAAAACAGTCATTTTATTTTTTATTTAAAAGAAAATAATAAAATGTCAGAACAAGAATACTGAGAAGGCACTTAAAGAAATACGGTGATTAGCATGGTTTCCCACATCCACTTTCAGCCCTCAAAGTTTCGCCAATGCTTGAGTACAATTTATCTTGTATGTTGGATCAGTTACTTTGTCTGTACTTGTTTGGTTCTTCATGATACTACAAATCCCATTTTGAAGGTTGGAGATTGGTATAACAGGTGAAAGCAAAAGATAAAAACATATGAAGTTTAGCTTCTAATGAGAATTTTATGCATAATAAATAAAGAAAAAATGAAAGACTAGGTAGAATCCATGTCCAGATGATTGCTCCAAAAGGCAAAATTAGAAACCGAGCCTTGTATGTTTCAGATGAAAAGCCCAAAAGTAAACATATTTTCTTGTAAAATAAGCATGACAGACACTTGTAAATTATCCTCCTCATGAATTTACCCACGTTTCTTGAACTACAGCTCCTGTAGGTGGAAAAATTACCTGTATATTATCAATGTTATCACGATTCCAAAGAGGCATAAAGAAGCGGTTTGCAAAACGTAGCACCAGCTGTAAATTAAACCAGACATAGGAAAACAGTTAATTGTTAGTTTGAAGATTAAAGAAACCTGGTGGGATGTCCTCCCTTCCAGTTATCCCTTCAAAAAAGAAGCATATGTCAGTTCCAGTTACACATTATTACCAAGTTTTGAACCAACTCCTTTCCCAGGTAGTGATCAATTCGGTAAAGCTGTTTTTCATCAAATAACTTTCCAAGCTGAGCACTTAAATCTTCTGCAGATTCCAAGTCTTTTCCGAAAGGTTTCTCAACCACAATGCGTGTCCACCCACCAAGATCAGCTGAGAAATATTAATTTAAAGAACCTAGTAAGATTTAGCATAAAAATGGAAGAAGACTCCAAGTATGATGCTAATAGGAAATTACTTAGGATATAATCATATAGCAAATAACAAATTTTTTTGTGTAACTAGTAATCTTGTAATATATGTAGAACAAGAAGTTTCCCTTTGGAAGGAAACATAAAATCAATTCACAGAATTACAAAATCTTCAATTGTGGGTTGCCAAAAGTTGCACTTCGTGACAGGGAAACCTCAGAAGTTGGCGCAAAGATATTCAAGTTCTTATCCGAAAAGAATTTCTTAACAATTACACAGAATGATTGACATATTTTATTTATAAACTTTTTAGAGAAAGGCTAATATAAAAGGAGAAAACAATGTAAGAATCTAACTCCAGATGGTTGCACAGGAAGGAAAAATTAGAAAGAGAAATTTGTATCTTTCAGACACAAAGGCAAAAATAGTAACACAGATTCCTGCCACAGTATGCATGATGTAACTCCTCTATTATCATTGTCGCTCATGAATCTACCCATGTTCTTTACAACTAGCACTCTTAGGAGGAAAACTAAGTGATATATTATAAATGTTCTGCAGTTCAGACAAAAAGAAGGGAATGTTTCTTAAGTTGGCACAAAGATATAAAACTTATATGAAAGTACTTCTTGAATGATTAATGAAGAATGATGTTGGTGTACTTATTTATTATGATTTTGTACTACGTATTGCATCTACTAGAACGAAGGATTTAATTGTTGCCAAGTGACCTATGCCAATGATGCAACACAAGAAACAGTATGGGGTCTACCAACAAATATAATTAAAAAACAAGTAAATGGTCTTGGCATACCCTCAGCATGGAATGAGAACCAACATGATTGAAACTACAAGAAGCTCCCAAACCATTATTAAAACCTCATAATAGTTATCCTTTCCAATCCTATTGCAAAAACATTTCTTTTGTGGCACAGTTAGAAAACTATGCACTTTTATTATGTTATAATCATGAAATATGTGTAATGAGAAACAAATGAAAAAGAGATAAATAGATATGTGAAAAAAATAATTAATTACTCTCCCTCTCTCTCTCTCTGTGTGTGTGGCAGCAAAAGGGAAAGGTTGTTTACAAATTCATCAAAGAAAATTCACAAATGTTCTGCACTAACTCTGAAAGCTTTTTACTAACATAGAAATTATTTTTTGTAACCATAACAAAGTCTGCAGGAAAGTATAATGTAACATATTTATTATGAAAAATAATAGATGAAGAACAGTCTACAAAATTCTGACATGGGAAACATGAACCTTGAAAATTACAGCCATTGATGTAGAAAATTTTTCATTTAGCAATGTAGTTTACCAAAATTAGTAGTAACTGAAAAATGCCATGGCAAACCTGAAGATTGCAATGGCTTCTTCAAATTCTATTTGGTCCATTTCATTGACAAGAATGAGAGAGAAGAAGACATCATGAATCATTCATCTAGATAGTAACAAGCATGAATTACACAAATTCATAAGGTACATACAAATGTTAAATTCTATGTTAAATGACATCAGCAACATTATACTAGCAAACCTAATTATCACATCTTACGAAATTTATGGGAAAGCTTACACTGGTTCATGCAATGTCTTCTTATCATTTTGCAGACAGAAGGATACACAGATGGAGGAAGTGCCAGGTAAAATAGCCTGCGAGAGGTTCCTGGTTGGGAATTTTTGGATGTCTCATGCTCTGAAACTTGCATATCCAACAGTTGAAAACCTTCCTCACTGTCATATGAGCCACTGACATATTTAATCTGCAAAGCAATCAGAAATTTTACACCTCCAAAACTCAGAAAACTTCAGAGTAAGAGAGGTACAATCAGTTTACCAATTGCAAGAACTTTGATAGAACCTCTGCATTTTCAGTTGACACAACTTTGCCAAGGTATCTGAACAACATTGACAAAATACAGATCTATTATAAAATTGCATTGCAGAAAGACACTAGCAAACTAAAGATGTAAAAAAAAAATTGTCAGAATCTTCACTGTAAGAGTAAAAAGTTCTCTTCTATTATGCTCATTTTCCTCTAACCAAATGTCAAACAGAAAGGTACTTGCAAAAAGGAATCAAAAGTCTGTTATTAAATATTATTGCTTCTCCGAGGTTCATTTGAAGATCTGAAATCAACCGGTTAAAATATGCAATGCATCCTTTTTATTCTTTGCTTGGAATCCATCCACTGAAGCATGAATCTTTGTGTCATTGAGCTTCACTGAGTGCAATATCACCAGTTAAACTAAGCGCCCCCAAATCTCAACAATGACTTCTCATTGTACTCAGTTTGTTTAATTTTGGCATATGTAGAAGTCAATATTTCATGCTTGCATGCATCTGTCTGCAAAGTTCCTATGTTTATATAACCTTCAATATCTCTTATGAACTTTGCAATTAGGAACCCGGTACTTTGGGCAGGTGGCTCCACATTGTTCCTTGCCAAGTAAAATTATGTCCCTGATTATTGTACCACAAATTCTTTTTTTTATTTTTCTTTGAGGAAAAGAGGATGAGCATGAGCTCATTAATTACATCAACAAAGTGAAATGAAGATAGTAGATAAGGGTCGTTGACTAGAGAACATAAACCAGAGACCTATCTATATAAGGCAAATGTGTGATGGAGCCTTTCTTGCTAAATAAATTTAGCACTTTCCAAGAAGCTAAAAGGAGAGTCCGAACAATTATATATAGGTGGAGATTCATGACTTTTTGATCTGGATAAGAATGTAGTGCCTGGAGGAGCACAGTTTACTGACTTTTTTTCCATAAGAGTTAGCTGACTTTTTCTTATCCAAACAGTTTACTGACGTTGACCAAAATACTGCTGTAGCATGTGTTATTGCTGAAGTGTCATTGTTTAGCATAATTGTTGATAACCTAAGGATCAGAAGCACTGGTTTAAGCTCCATTTTCTTTAATTGTTATCTTTTATCATGGAGTTAGTTCAATAATATAGAAAAAAAGTAAACTTGAGAAAATGCAGTGTCCATATGAGTTGTTTGGATCAGTTGTTCTAAAATTAATCCTGGTTCCATGTATAAAACATACTTGAGCCACCTATTGTATGGAATCTCCACCTCTACATAATTTCTGAATAAAAAAAAATCTATTGAATGTCTGAAACACACAAGTAATTGCCCAGATCAAGTAACAACATTGGATCATATAATTCACAATGAGGGTGACAACACACACTAGAAAGGTAGACCTCATTAGACATGAATTGTAACAACGATAAGACCCATCAAATCCTACCAACGCTCCGATTATATCACGCTTGCAGAAAAACAACAAATACGAGTAAGTGAACTAATAAGATTTATCAGATGATGTTTGCTAGGTGATTCTGTCCCAGATGACACAACCAGCTTGTATCAGTAGATGTAACATTTCAGGTTGTCATGCTACCTATGTTCTATATTTGATTCCCCATGCTGCTAGAAGAAACAAAAGATCATTCAAGTATAAGATTCAACCCTTTTGTTATAATGGACAATCATGCTTCATATAACTTGTTTTTTTTTTCGTTAGGTAATTTTGAATCTTGTTTCGACCCATTTATCACATCACTGTAATATTAGTTGGAACTTGGAATTACTACCATCCAAGATTAGATACATTTTAGGAAAATATATCCAATGCATAATCAAACTCTCAAATGATTAAAAACGGAAAATGGAATGACAGAGAAGGTATATTTCACAATTTGTGAGGAGTTAAGGCCAAAATTATTGATGAAGCTCATTAGTGATCAAGATGCTTTATGACAAAATAGTGTCTTACCCACGGATGCGTTCTCTTAAATCATCATCAGAAAGCTTTGTCCGAGCATAACCAAATATGTGCACATCATTCTCTTGTAAGAATCCCTATTTATTTCTCCAGCAATGTGAGTACATTACTGAAATTGCATATAATATATGATATCTTTATTCAAAAGTATTGCATTGATCACAATATGAATCATAAATCACAAAGAAGATTTACAGATGTGACAACTTTAAACATGAACTTATTATACTTATGCCCCAAGAATTATACATGATTAATAGATTAAAACTGATATGATGCATAAATAGACAGACATATCTGACGTTTCAACATGTAAATTCAAATGTACAATAATACACATGAATGTGAAAAAATAATAATATAAATGAATCTCAGCTGTAAGACACTAATCCAAAAAAGAGCCTAGAATCAACTAAAAACACAAAAGAACCCTTTACTAACTGAGATATGCATAAATTAACAAAAAAAAAATCCATAATCTAAAGAAAACTCAAAGGTTACTTAGGAACATTACTATTCATGGAAAGCAAAATCATGTGCCAACGAGCAGCTACCTTTTACTCCTTTGTTTGTAAAAATTTCTCAAGATTATTTACCTGAAATTCTCATCATGGCATTGACCAACAAATAAGCTGAACTCAAAAACATATTGACCCAAAAACCAAACAAGGAACTTAAATGAGCCGAGATAATCAAGAAAAATATTGCTTGATAAGGACAAAAAGAAATTATGGAGAACTGAAGATTAATAGTTCACCTAATGCCAAACAGAAAATCACATTATAAACATTAGGCTTTTGCTTAGACATCAACGACAAGTTTGATAAAACACAAGTCAAAAATAAACTTCCAACATGCAACCATAAGTATTCATCAAGATAAGAGGACAGTGATTTGTTAGAAAAACAAGCTGTATAAAGAGGTCATTTTTCAGTTCTAGTTATCAAAGAGAACTACATAGTTAAATAGCACATATCAATCAATGTATGACGAAATAGATAAGCACCACGAACCTGCTGAAAAAGGTGAAAGAGTGCAGGAAATGTTTTCTTCTTGGCAAGGTCACCAGAAGCACCAAGCACGATTATGGATAAACAACCAGCCTCCTGTACAAGACCCATGTCTTTCTCTTCTGAAAAAGATTCACTCCTAAAACTGTTATTTCCTGAGGAGCCATTTCTCAAAGATGCACTTGACACAGTTGACATGGCTAACTGCAGTATGATGATTTTGATCTTCTTTGAATGAAACCTGAATAATTATATAGAGAAATGATCATTTGCACAGTGAGAATGGATCTCATATTATTGCACAAAACTTACTTATATCTTTCTGAGAGAGTGAGCGAGTAAAAATTTAACCACAAAACAACTAGATATTGAGACTCAAAGAAGCATACTAAGACACAACACTGTAACGAGTTGCTCAAAATCAATATCCTCAAAAGCTTCCGAAAATTGGAACGAAATTTGTTACATGGCACATCTTCGTATACTAAGACACGACAACGTAACAAGTTTACTAATATCACTCTCCTCAAAGTAGCTGAAAATTGGAAGGAACTTTGCAAAAGTAAGAGGCATAAACATTGAGTCGCAGAAACATGATATTCTTAAGAATGTATGGATCATAAGCAATTAATCACTAAACGTTATCATTTGGAGGCACTTACAGAATAAGAACCGAATGCTGTTATGATGATATCATATGTTATGCGGTGCATAGCATTTACTTGTTCCTGCAGCGGCTTCTATTAGCCTCTAGCATAAATATGCATTCATCATCACCAAGTATTGCAAAGCCACTGAATGAATTAATGTAGTACACGGAGCAGTTAACCACCATAAGTGCTTTGATGCATCTCTAGTCGAGAAGGAATCTTCCCACCAAAAGAATGCTCAACGCCACTCACTTATGCCCTCAAATATGCAGTCCGATAAGTCCTAGGATACGACAGACTGAATCAAGAAGTAGCTTAGTACCATACAATCTAAGCAGAGCTTAGGTCCCTACAGTCCAAGCAGAGCACCGTTTGCGCACGAACGATGATTAAAATTCTTGATCAAGGACCATCTCATCAAGGCTGAAGACCCACGGTAAAGCAAAATAAGCCAAAAAGAAGCGGTTCCTAATTCTTTCTTCATTCAAGAGAATCCGTTTCCTCGCCAAGAAAGGGGAAGCTACGGGCAGCGACCCACAAAAGATCAAGCAAGCGCATGTAATGGACGAAAGAACAAGCACCAGAGGAAGAAATCATGAAAGAAAAGAGAGCAGAGACCAAGGACAGACCTAACCAGTAGCGCTCTTCGAGACGGTGAAGGACGAATGGGGGCAGCTACCCTTTTATGCTCGCTGTTGGGTCGCCGCCACCTACCCCTCCCTTTCTCTCTCTCTCTTACCAACTGCCGGATTCAAAGGCAAAGCTAAATATTTAGAATACTAAATTACATATGTACCCCTCCACAGTCAGTTGTGCCAAAATAAGAGGAAATGAACGGAGAGAATATATTTGACCCACTGGGCTACCTCAACTTTTACGCGATGAGTCGGCGGCCATATGAACGTTCTCCAATTCTGCTGCGGCGGGCCATTATTTCAACTCACCAAACTATGGCGGAAGTGGGACCCGCAAGAGATCAAGCAGGTAGTTGCCCGGGTACAGAAAGATAGTGCGCGGAAGAGCGGGCCGAAATAAACAAACCCTTACCGATGGCAATTCGGACGCGCCGGTCGTCACGTGGGGTTGGTTGTGACGCCACGGCACATCTCAAACCTCGGGGTCGCTGGTCCCACCCAACGCTACGTGTGCGTTCCGAGATAGTTGCGCTCCATCACGGCCGTTGAAATGGGTCTGTTTGGTGGCTGTGGGCGGGTACGCCCGGCAGGCCATCCAACTCATGGGACGCTCCACCTACCACCCGCGGCTAACGGATTCGGGTATTACTCGGACTTGTCCGACGTTGTAGGCAAACCAGAATCGTACTGTAACAACTGTTGTCTTGACCCTATATAAAGTGAACATTATAAGTATGACATTATAATTAATATTTATTAATTAAATGTTAGTTCAATTTTTGTGATTGACGGGTGGGAAGAATAAGAAGAAAAATCTTTATGGGGTGACCCCGATTTTTTTCCACTACTACTCACAATATTAGCAAAAAATTTCCACGTTGAAAAAAAAAAAGAATAAACATAAAACGTAGACTGCAAGGATTCCTAAATCTGACA
The DNA here is from genome assembly GCA_021527575.1 of Ensete glaucum. Lineage (NCBI taxonomy): Eukaryota > Viridiplantae > Streptophyta > Magnoliopsida > Zingiberales > Musaceae > Ensete > Ensete glaucum. The sequence continues at coordinate 29,292,468 of CM038554.1, forward strand.
AAGAAATTATTTTAGATGGATAAGTCTTACATAACTAAAAGTTCGCATAATAAAATGCTGTCATTAAATGTCTCCTTCAATGAGAGTAGTTTAAACTAATGAAGTTAATAAACAGGAGGCGACATGAAAATAATGGCAGAGGGTGGTCTCCCATGAATAGGAGAGTTGGTAGTTGCCCATCATTTTTCCATCGGTCAAGTTTAGGCTGCTTTCCCTGCCACAATTCAAGCCACGAGTCCAAGTATCGTAGCCTTCAAATGCTACGGAGATGTTGCAATCTTCTCCAAGGAATGACGAAAACAACATCTAAACCATGTTAGTTCTCATATTATTTTCTTCAGAACTATCATGAGAATCTGCAAGTGTAGCCTCAAATCTGCGATTTGAATTCAATGTCAAGACGCACCTAATTTTTTTGGGTGGAAATCCAGTTTGGGTCTTTATGTCCCATGATAATTTTTTTGGGCGGACTTGGTAGGTTATTGCATGATGATGCCGGGCCATCTCAAACATTTCATTTGGATCGAGACGTGTATTGAAAAGTCATGGATGCCGGTCCAATCCAACCTCTGAAGGGGTTGTTGGGATATTTTTCCACTTCCTGAGACTTCCACATCAACCATATTTCAGTGTTGGGATTGGAATTGACGTACTGAAAAAGCCATGGATCGGGTTCATCCAACAATTTCTCATGTTTATTGCACATCTGACCATATAAAGTCAACTCTGGATTATCCCTAAAACCTCGAGAAAAGAACAAACTTTTTGGTTCTTATTAGATCTTGGTTCTCCAATTCGTAATCGGTGATATCATCAACATTTCACCTGAAACATATGGAAGCTCACCATCCGGTGTTGTCAGTATCCAAAGTGATCCACTCTCTATGACACCACTAATACCAATTTAGCTGTGTAATCCATCTGTGGCCAATTGAATCTTGCTCCACTTCTCTTAAACGAGCTCGATTTTTACAGCAGTAGATCTACTACAAAATGTCCAGTCTTGCACATCATCTTTTGCTTGTATTGATTGTTGCAAGTGATGGACAGATCACATGACATCTTTCCTTCTGAAGTCAAAAAACATCCCCTCTTGTTTCATCTTTTTCTTGAAGAGAAGCCATTTCAATTTTTTAAAGGAAGAAACAGGAAAATGAAAGCAGAAAGGTACCTGTAAGGACATTTCACACGGTTGACTCCTTTGCTGCTGGCTTAGGATCAGAAACAGGAGATGGTCTCCACTGCTTTTGGTTCTTGTTCAGGAGGAACAGGATCCAATTGGTCAGTTAAGCAAATACAATATCGTCATTAAGATATCACCCTTCCTTTACAATTGGACCATCAAACTCTAGATCTGCAACCAAAAGCAAGCGAAATCATGTGGCAAAAGTTACTTGGTGTTGGGGAAGAGGAGAAGAATTTTAAAATAAAAAAGGAAATCAGTTAGAGATCAACAATCAAAAAGTATATTAGAAAGTTGACACATGATAACATGCTTCGATAATTTCCTACTTACCTCCACGAAGAAGATCAAGTTCTTCAATATATGAGATCAATTATAAGACATCTTACAGAAGTCCGAAAAACTATTCTCTCAACTCTCTTTGGAAACCCAGAGAATATTCTCAAGAGTACCCGATGTGTCTTGTACCTCCCTTACACCATATTATTAAAACTCAAGATATATTTATAAGAATAAATCCTAATTCACTAAAGAGTCTCAATTTAATTTGTTGAACTACATCAGTGCTCCGTAAAATTTACATTTAAGTGTGCCTAAATAACCAGTCCCATATAGCATGTTCTCCACATGTTACTAGGACAAAGTAAATTTTTTGTCTCTATAATTCTGTTCTATTAACAGAAGTAATCATTCCATCAACATAAGAAGATCCATATAATAGAAAAAGCTAGTTGGTAATTAATAGCATATCAAATTTCTTTGGTATATGAATTTGCAGACTGATGTTGTGCTTGAGCAGTTCTGAAACTGTATGTAGAAAATATGATCAAATAAGACCGGTAGATATTTCAACATAACAAAGATAAGAAATTTAACCTGAGAAAAAATTAAAAATATATCAGAGCTTCGACATGCACCTAAGTTAATTCAATACTCATTAAGCAAGGCTAATTTCCACAGAATTGTATGACTTCATTACCCCGGACTTACCTCAAGACTGTCATACTAAAAGCATAATACATCTACGTCTGTACAAAACTACAAATTATAAGGACCAAAGACAAAAGCTAGGTATTTTTAAAAAAGTTCAGTTAATACTATTATGAAATTTTAGTACTTCTGTGCACTTATCAGACATGAATGCACTATTTTTAGATTGAAGAAGGCATGGATAATTAAATTATGTGAAACCTGATACAACTTAAAGGAAACTACATACATATTTTTTATTCATAAATTACTTGAATCAATGACAAACCTCTGCAAAACACAGCATTAGTTTAAAACCATCACATGCAATGAGAATCAGATGATAAAAATCAGCAGACAACACAATGATATGAAGGTGTAGGAACTAATTGGAGTGTGCAATAGTGCAAGTGTTCTGTTTCATAGATATTAAACAAATTTTGTAAAAATATCTCATCATACCACAGAGGTGATGAATCTTTAAGATTTTGCAGACAGAAAAAGCATATCATGTTACATAGAGTAAGATCCCATGCCAAATCACTATTAACACACATGCTACTTCTTCTCAACCATTAGAATTATGCAGATTAACTACTACCAATTCATATGCAATTCTTAGAAATTGGCTTCACCAATTTTTAATACTGTAGAGTGGCTGCTAAATCACTAAAAAAAATCTAAAATATAGAAATTATCTATAGCTAGCTAATAATTCAATTAAGTAAATAAGAGAACCTTTTGGTAGATTATAAAAAGTCAGAGTAATACTAGTTCATCTAAAACTTTTATTACTATCTAATAACTGATAAGCACATAGATATAGAACTTTAGTTAACATTTTAGATCATAGGCAATGTTGTGGAACTTTATACCGTGACCGAGGTGTCAGCATGGCTCGGTCCCTCCCCTGTGCGCAAGGTCATCCGTGTTAGCAAGTGTTGGGATCGGAGCTCAGGTGAGGTGAACTTGGAGTGCCCAGGACCGCCCCTCCGGTCCCTCCTTCTTGGGGTTTAGCAGCTTGGGTTGCCCGATCGCGAATCCCTCCTCATTCAACCTGCAGAAAGACCTCCTCGGGGTGGGGACTCCTGAGATAGTCCCTCCAACGATCAAGTAAGTGTCCCGACCGAGAAGGTTCTCGGAATGTGAATGACTGGTTCCGAGTTTCAGAGAAAGTCCCCCTTTCCTATTCCTAAGAGGGGTTTTTATACCCGCCTACCGATGATCGTCCATACTTCTGCCCTCACTGCCATCGACATCCTGGAGTGAGATGGATGTACGACATCGTCGAGTACCGAGGCGCCATACACCAGGTCGGCGGTTGGTGGTGGCATGCACGACATCCTCCATTTATGGGTGCTCCACCTCGACTGTTGGCGTGACACCTTGGTCAACACTATGCCACCTCGGTCAATCACTGTGCTAGCTCAGTCCATCGCGTCGCCAGGTCAACTTATGTCGTGCCTCCTGTTGCTCTCATGGCCTGGTGAGCTGGATGGGGCCTTGATGAGTTGGGCCGACCCATGGCTAGCCCTATCAAGCAATATCTCATATCACTAAAAAATAGATAAATGAATTATGAACAATTTCCAACTCCTATATACTTCTAGTTATTCCATATTAATCTTTAAAAAGTTCAACATTTCCCTCTATACTAAAACTCTTTTTTTTTTGTTATCAGTAGACATTTCTACAAACTATTCTCTTTACCTTTTTTAATACCTTTGGTTTTGTTGCATTGCAAATAAGTTCTTTAAGCATCTTTATTGTGCTACTTCTGTCCTTGCTATAAAAATTATCAATAATCATTCTCTAAAGGAACACCTGATATTAATATGTTCCAAGTTATTTTTGTAAATCCTGCTTAAACTCTCAGCTTCATAAGTCAGAATGGTCACCCCTTCCCGAAAGAATGAGAGAAAGAGAGAGAATCCGAACAAGGTGATCATCATATAAGATAAAAATAAATTTGAAGGGAGAACAGTAAACATATAGAAGACTACAGAGCAACATAAACAACGAAGCTGAACAGACTAGTCTATTCAACAGCAAGTCTCTCTCTCAAACACACACACACGAACACACAAAAAGGCAGAGGAAAGTTGTCTGAGATTACTAGCAAAGAAGAAAGACAAGTTGAGTACTACGACATTGAAGGACCTCAAATGGAAAACTAATGCTGTCAGACAATGTACCTTGGTCATTCTTACTCTGCGGGTTGCTGCTTCTGCCGCCCACATTTTATGGGTCTCTAGTGTTTGTGATTATGCAGTTCAGAGTTTTAGTAAATCAATATCAGAAAATATTTTCTGTAAAATAATATCGTCATAACATGACTGTAAAGAAGGTTGCGCAAGAACTAAAGCCGACAGGAACAGAAGGCCCAGAAAATGTATGACATAATTAGAAAAGAGTGAAAACATGAAGCAGAAACTTCGACTGGTGCATCATCAAAATCACGGATTTCATAACCAAATTCATCCTGCACAGCTAAAAGCTTAGGATGAAAAAATTTGGAATGCAGATTAAATCCTCAGAACGAAGAACAGAGCTACATACAGTCACACCAACATGTACATATGTGGTAATAATGCAAATTCTGTAAAGTCCAATAAACAAGTCAATATATACAGAAAAGATGCATACAAGGAGGAAACCCAAGTCAAACCTAGAAATCAGTTTTAATGCCTTACCTACACAAAGAGAAGGCTCAGACAAACTTTCTCTAATCACACAATGCAGATCAAGATGCCTCGAACAAGTACGAAACTTCTGCATCGCCAATCTCTAGTGGTTAGCATCGTTGCCAACAGAACTGAAACCCTACTTGATGTGCTGGATGGCGGCAGCGCATTCAGGACGACAGAGAGTGATCTGAAACGGAGATTGAATCGAGAGGGGTAGAAGACCATGGCTTGAGAGAGAGATCAAACAACGTGAGATTCAAATTCACAGAGGAACAAGATGTAATGATGGTTCAGATAACCACCTCGCAGTGCGTCGCTTCCACGTCTCCCAACGGCGTCATGGATTCAAACTATTGTAACATGTTACAAGCATCAAATTGGGAGCACTCCATACACCGTGATCCATCTGTGGGGCCATCTCATACTCGGTCGACAGTGAAGGTACGAAGACGAGTAAATGTTTTCAAGGTGCAGGTTCATTACACACCCAAACGTTATTAACCGTCCATGTAACGTTTTCCTTGTATCGATGAAGCACTCCCCTTGATCGTCCCCACATTTGTTACCCTGACAAGGGCGTCCTTCTCGGCCTTCTTTGGTCCGTCCCATGTAAAAATGTGAGCCCCACCTGAGATGGTGGCCCAATCTCAGGTATTTCAAACAGTTGCAATCAGCTCTCTTGCTGGTCGCGGGCCCTATCTGCGTTGGTTCGGCCCCTGACGCTTCGAACATAAGCAACGAAGCGGAGAACCATATAACGAGCGAAAAGAGAGAGCGACCTTCACACAGAGATCTTTTGAGCGATCGAGACGACACGGAGCGAGAGACAGAGAGAGAGAGACAGAGACATAGAGGGTCGAAGAGGTGGGCGGAGCATGGCGACGGAGCGAGAGAAGGAGAGGGAAGCGGAGCTCGAGAGTGCTATGTACACCAATTGCCTCCTCCTCGGCCTCGATCCGGCCGTCCTCGGCATGGGCACCGGCAGCCCCAGGGTGGGGCATTTTCGCCATTCCAACCCAAAGTTGGGAGAGCAGCTACTATACTTTCTTCTCTGCGCCCTCCGCGGCTCCGCCAAGGCAACGAGATCGGATTGATTCGGATTATTAAGTCGTTTCCTTAGTTGTTCGAAGCTGACCGGGATCTGCTGATGTTGTGTAGGATTTTGATAAGGTTTGGCCTATCTTTGATTCTGCCCAATCTCGTGACTTCCGAAAGGTTTGTTTTCCTTGCTGATTTCATGCGATTTTTTTTTGCTTCCTTACGTATATTTGAAGGGATAATTATGTTGCTGTCGGTTCTTCGTAGATCGTACAAGGGATTATTATTGAGCTAGAGTCGCAAGGGGTGCTGCCGCGGAGTAATTCTAGGGTTTCATCTCTCGCAACTTGTTGTGGCCCAAGGTCAGCATAATCGTTCATCTTTCAAGCATTATGTTCTTAGTCTCCTGATTCTGAGCTTTCCCGTAACAAAAGATTGGAGCCCAGAGTCCCTTTTCTTTCAAGTTAGTGATTCTTGATCTTACTTGCGATACGTGTTGCTTTTTCTTGGAATGCGATGTTTAGGAAACTTATTGGAGTATCTTTATTTGTATCACGATTTGGACATGCAATATAATGTGATATATTTTCTTTTCCACTTGGAAAGCAACACCTTAAGTTTTATATTTTTTCAGTACGTATGAAAAATTACTGCAAATTGATATATGCAATTTGTTGCCTTTGCTTGGTTTTGTGGAACCTGCGATTGGGGAATGTGAAGACTTTTGCTTCATTATTGTGTACACTACGATAAATGTGTGACATTAAATGTAATTAGGCTCCCACTTAGAATGCAAGTTTTCAGCTCTTATCATGTAAAATCCTCTTGGTAGTGAAATATGTAGCAATTTAGTTTTCTGAAGGAGGCATTGCTATTATAAGAACTTTGGAAATGGAAAGCTCTAGAACTATGGATTACTCAGGATAATTGAGATCCACATGGACTAACAAATCACCATAATTCTTCACCATCAGTGGACCAGTTTAAAAAGCTAAATTCTAGTATTAGCCTATGCTCAGTATTATTGTCTTTTCTGCTTTTCCTCTTTACTAAGGATAACTAAGTCTTAACAAATTCAATGTCGCTGATGGATGTAGAAACTTGGTCTCCAACTGATTTTTCTTGTTGAAGCTTATTAGATCTTGATACTTTGTCGTACTGAATATTTAAACCCAACCATACTGGTTTGCTGCATTTCTCATATCATGAAGCTCTATTGAGGGCAATATCACAAGTCAAATCAAGTGCAATCAAATCTCTTTTTGTTGTTTCTAATAAAATTGTTTCTTTTAATTTTTCCCTCATATCTCCTTGCACTATTAATTCTAATCTCTTTTGACACTATTAATAAAATGTCATTAAAAATTGTTCTACCCTCATTTTAGCCTAAATTGGAACTCTGCTCAATTCTTTACGATGCAAGTTTTTTTTTGTTCCATCTTTTTAATATCTTAACGGATCCATCTTGACATTTTCTTTATCTTACTAACACTTACTTTTGATGATTTCTAATTACCCAATATGTTGATCCATAAAGAATAGCTGAGCTTATAATTGTTCATTGGAAAATTTATTTTAATTTAAGGAGCACATGACAACCACGCAATAATCCTCATGCCCCTTGTCACTTTGATTATTTCACATAAGCTCCGTGAGCTATGTCTTATATCTTCATCAATCTGTCCTCCCTGCTAATTAATAGATTGAAGACACCTGAAAATTCTACTTATGAGAACTTTTACTCTGTCAATTTTAGTTAAACTCTCGAATCATCTTTTGATATCACTAAAATTGCATTTTTTGATATTCTTCATTAGTTCTATATATTCTGAAACCCTTCGTCCATAACATCCATTTTCATAGTTTAAAGTTTATAGCTAATTCAGCTAAGATATCATCAGTTAAGACAATATCATTAGTAAATAATATGCAGCATGGAAGTTTACCTTGAATATGCCTAATATAAGTCCGTGCAACACCTAAGTTGTTAAAAGCCTATTGTTGTAAATGTAATTACATAGTCGTCGAACAATAATTTTCAGTGTCATGTCTGGTTTCTCTACCCATGTGCTTCTGTTTATGAATCATCATGTAGTGAATGATTCCTGATATTCGTGTGCTATTATTAACACATAGTTTAAGTTCACACGTCCATATATTTTATTGTGTTTGCACCTGATTCTGATTGGGAGTGATTTGGAGCAAAAAAAAAACAGAAAAGAAGAAGAATCCTAATTTTTCTAGGTTGTTGGGATCTAATTATGGTGGTAAATGTCAGATGGTAGAATTTTGGTTTACTGTGTGATATATTTGGTAAAAGCGGTCACACAAAAAAATTAGAGAAACTATTCAGCAGTTAAGAAAAATGTTATTGAGGTGGAGCTAACTAATAGAAAAGCTTTTAAAGTATCATTGTCTAAACATTTCTGATGAAAGGTATGTGATACCACCTGATCTTATTGCAATTCTATTAATTTTGTCACCCCACAACCTGGAATCTTCAAGCTAATGGCATCTTCTTGCTTGCTTGTGCTATTCTGAAGTCTATAATTACCTCAAAATATTTGTTGCTCTTCCAAAATGATATATTATGCTTTGGTTGTTATCAAATGATTTTGCTGATATCATTATGCTGGTCTTCTGATGTTGGATAGCAGCATTCTGTTATGTGTAGGCTGCTGCTACCTTTATGACATGTAAAGCATTGTTGATTCTATAATTGCAGATTTGTTGAGCTTCTGTGGCAACTTTCTGTGCACGCCTTGCGAGAGGTTCATGTACGAAGATTTGCTGCTGATGTGGCTTCTAATCCTCTACCTCCCGCTCTGACAGATGCTTCTTATCAACATGCATCTGCATTGCTTCCAGTGACTAAGGTAATCTCATGAATTGGTCTTTTCATTCACTAGAGGATTTTGTAAACTGCAGTATACCTGCTTGACTTATTGTGATTGCATCTATCATCCAATTTATCTTGGACGTTTGATTTTTTTGGTAAGGATAGTCTTTGGCTGTCACCTGCAATTCCTAGAAATAGAAGGAAAAACTAGAAAAACAGTCCCCAGAATGTCTCTAGCAAGTATCAAATGAGTGAAGGTCCTTTCCAATATGCTAGATGTTACCTCACAAAGGAAACTATTATTATGGCCATTTGCATCCAGATATCACTTCTTCCATTTGACAGTCCGTGACCATATTACTTAAGTTTCATCTCAATTTTCACTTAATACTGATTGGTAATCATTATCATCCTCTTTTATGAAATTTATCCACATTCCTCTTTTTGTTCGCCAAAGTATCCCCTCCATTTTCCTTTTTTAATTACTTGTCTATCCCAAAATGTGACTATGTACTTGTCATTTAATAGTTAAAGAACATGAATAACTGCTAAATTGATCTAAACCTGACTACTAATTATATACATTAAACTACAAACCAAATTTTGGGCAGTTGTTTTCTAATATACTTCACTAGTTTCTCAGATCTAGCGAGCTTAGAGACTGAACTCGATACAAACATGCAAAATTAAAATTCAAGTTAGTTCTTTCTCGGTTTCTCCTATGCTCAGATTCAGCTAATATTAAGAAATTAAGACAGTCCTACACTGATTTCAGTAATCCACTGGACAAGATACGGTACCAGTATACCAGACAATATATCGACTTACCTTCTGGTATGATTGAATAAAATAAAATATATTATATTATAACAATATTGAGCTATCTGTTTCGATACCAGTTCTTGGTCGGATGAAACCCTGGCTACAATTTGGTCAAAACCCTTCTGTTTGCAGAGCTCTATCTGTGACTGTTTTGGAAAAATGGGTTGTTGGATATGTTCTTATGTTATATAAAGTATTTTATAAATTTGTGATCGTCATAGTTAACAAATTGGACTTACTTTGTTGGACCGAGTTTATCTTTCCTAACAAAGTTGTGTTAAGCAGGCTAGAATAGCTCTTGAGAGACAGAGATTTCTGAAAAATGCAAATGCTGCTGTTCACAGACAAACAACTTGGTCAAACTTAGCCCATGAAATGACTGCTGAGTTCCGTGGTCTATGTGCTGAAGAGGTAGTTCATAATTCCCACAGAATTGCTGCATTTGACTTTTTCTTTTACTCCAAATTCTTCGTATGTGTTACTTTGACAACATTGCTAATTCTACCTTATCAAATGCCAATTGCTTAGGCCTATTTGCAACAAGAGTTGGAAAAACTGCAGGACATAAAAAGCAAAGTTAAGTTGGAAGGTGAATTATGTGATGATCATGTCTCCAGTTTTTCTGGGCAGAACTCACACTTGGTAGCCAAGGCTACTTGCCTTTGGGAGACGTTACTAGCTCGGAGGAGTAAGCAGAAGAAAATCATATTTAACTATTTATATTATCATAATTCTTCCCAAATTGGCATCGTAGCTTCTCAAAATTTATGCTTTTGTATAAAAGTGTTCAGCTTGTTATCTACTTTTCTTTCCCAAGCTTAATGTAGGACGGTTGCCCTACATACTTTTCATATCCTTTCTACATTTTATTAAATGACCTGATTGGTTCACGAAATAATACTCATTGAAAAGTTGCAAAGGTTTTCTCAGAGAACTGCGGACTGCATGCTTCTGATATAGAACTTTGTTCTTTCATGGGTAGGTGTTAATTTCAGTGACATGCCTAATTCACATGGGATGGATCTCAGTATCTGTAGCATGGACAATGCTGTATATGTGATACTCATGATAACTTTACAGTGTGTAGCTCTGCTGATTTGGGCTAACTTTAGGATTCTGTATATGGAAAGAAGACATACATTTCTATGCATTATAGTCCCATGTTTTGACTAGTGTGACTGCAAAATTTGTTAACTTGTAAATGAATGTCATATGCATCATTGGCCATGTGGTTACTTCTCTGTAGCTTTTCAGATTGGATTCTCATGAATGATTCCTTGCTGAACGAAGAATATTTCAACTTCATGTTGTTACTTGGACCTTTCTTTCATTTGTTGTTAAACAGAAGGTTCTTACTGCTTGCAGTTCAATCAAGGATGTTCATTTTTGGTCCATATATTTATTATTTTTTTGACTGATAGTTATAGAACTATGACACCGAACCAAGGTCGGCGATTTCAAATCATACAACCTGGGACAAGCAGTACATATTGACCGGTACATGGACTGTCTGCTACTGGGTGGTACCACCGATTGGGGCTTTTTTCACCCAGTTACCATCTGAAATCTATCGGTAACGGTCGATTTCGACCGTCGGCGACCGATTTCGGGTGGTATCAGCCGAGGGAGGGAGAAAGAAGAAGGAGAAGAAGAGGAGAAGAAAAGGGAGAACCTATAGTCCGGTGAGAAGAAACATCTCCCCTCGTGGGGAGAAGGAACAAGGCGACATTGCCTTTTCTTTTGTTTTTTAACTTTTATTATATATACATACACACACACGTATCGAGCGGTATGCTTGTGCATACTGCTCAGTACCGATGTACTATACCGAGCTGAACTCCATATGCCAGTATAATACGGTTTGGCGAACCTTGCATTGAACATCATTTTTAAGTGATTTTTGTTTGATTCTTCATATGTTGCCTTGTCTTTAGAATCAATTGGTATTGCAGGTCTTCAACCAGTACAAGATCATGTCAGCTATGAACTTTTGGTCAAACTTTTAGATTATTATTGGAGAACTTAGAGAAATAGTTACCCATATCAGTGTGATTAAAGATGACTGATTCTTTGATTTAGATTATCACTGGAACTCTCAGAGAAAGATCAATGAACTTTTAGATGATTGTTCCTTTGATTTTTTTAAGCTTTAAGTAATGCTATGATATTTTAATGATTTTACTTTTTAATTGGTTTTTATATTTTAAGCATTTTATTTCCTTTGTCAGTTTAACATTTTCCAAGCTTTTCAACATGCGATAGATAATTGTCTCATTTTGGTTTTTTGCCATACTTTTAAAACTTTTGTTATGCAGATCAACATGAGGTTTTAGCTTCTGGCCCAATTGAGGATTTGATAGCCCATCGTGAGCACAGGTGAAGTTCAATAATTTGTAGAAGAATAAACTTTCATTTAGTTGATACTCAGATGATGTTTACTTTCTGTTGCTAGGTATCGCATCTCTGGTTCATCTTTGGCTGCAACTATGGGTCTAAGCTCACATGTTCCGCATTCAGATGTACCATCGGTTGCTTCTGGTGAGATATCTTCGCCTATAGATATCCATGAGCAGATGGATTCATCTCATAATCAAGGGATAAGTGAGACTTTCTCGAAGATGATTGACAGAGGTGGAAGAATTCACCCTACGTTTGATGTTGCTGAAATTCTTAGACGTTGGACTCATGCTTTACAACGTATTCATAAACAATCTCTTTATTTGGTAAGTTAATTCAGCTTAAACATTTTAAGCTGTAACAATTGAACTCTAGTGAGATAATTACATTTATTTATTTTTCATCATTCTGATTCCAGAGTTGATTTTATGCATATTGCAAAAAGATTTTCAGTTATCTCTACAGTATTGCCTAGATTTAAAATGTAGTGTGCGGATCTTGCAGCTTAGTGCACACTTGTATGTTCTGATGGGAAATATTTTCTCACTTTCTTATGAGTTTATAGTCGATCATAAACTTATACCAGACGGTTAAGTCTTTGACATATTTGTCATGATATGAGCCATCTTTGATGCTGCTATAGGAAAAGACCATAGGGAAGGAACTTGATTATGTGATTTTTGAAATGGCCTTGATTCTTGTGCTTCTTTTTTTTTCCTGTCCCTCTAACAGAATGAAGGGTGTGAACCATGTGTCTGATTTGAATTGCTGATGCACAATGGTGGTGCATGCCATTGGTTCCTTCTTTGGTGGTGATCAGATGATAAATCCAGATTTAAGATGCTAATTTTAATTATGAAGTTATAGATTTTATTTTAGATGGTCTATGGTTATAAGTTATAAAGCCCATACCAGTCTTAGGTTGTGTCAACCTCGGAAATTCATTATGACAGCAGATAAACAGGCTGGCAGTGCTTGTTTGGCAGAAAGGCAGTAGTGATTAGGGTCCTGAGATTTGAATGCACATGGAGGTTAATATGTAACATCCTCTATTTTATACCAAGCTGGCTCTTTATTTTTTCCCTTTCCTTTATTATTGGGTTCTTTGTTACAAATTTAATAAGGGTTCGGTGACTTGCATTAAGTTTTGATTGAAGAATCAAGGGATGATATATTTTTTTCTCCTGTATGATGTTTAAGAGTTATTTTTCATCCTCTCCCTGGCTTTATCCTTTTCACTTTATTTCTCTTTAATGGCTATTATTATACTGCTGCAATTGATACTCATGTTTGCATATATAAGTTCTATCCATGATAATAAACCTTAAATAATTTATTTGCTTTAAAGTCTTTTTTGGTGTCAATTGCACATAATTTTCAAATAACAACAGGCAATTAGTTCTCTAAAATCAAATGTGTTTTCTGGGCTAATGAATTCCTAGTTAACAAACCACTTTGGTCACTAGTGTTTCCATCACCGAATACTTGGTAAAATAAAAAGGAAACTTCTTCCTGCCTGCAAAACTGATCATATAACCTCTTCAAAAATAAGCACCATGAATCCCTAAGCTAAGCCCCAGTTGGCTGATTAATATATTTTGATCTATTTTTTCTTTATGGAGGTATTACAGACATCTAGCATAGACTTTCTGGGGTCAATTTACTGGAAATCTCATAATCCTGGGTTCATAGAGTTGATATCAGGTCGGCATATTTAATGGAATAAAGCCTTCTTACTTTGCTGATTTCTCAACAGTTCTTTTAAGCAAAATCAGATGTATTCTCTTAGGATGTATAGATCTTCCTGTTCTTTATCCTGGATAGATGGGAATCTCGTGTCTACTCTATAAACTAGTTTGACAGAACATCCATCCATTGACTAATTCTGCTCGATCTCTTTTCCATCTCATTTAACTTAGAATTGCAGTTGAGCTTGTTGGAAATCTTGTACACCCCCCTTCTAACAGTGTATTTTGCATGAAGCTGGTTGGAAATCCATCCAATTTGTTTGCTGACCCTTTTTCTCTTCTCATTTAACATAGGGTCTAAGATATCTTTGGAAAGTCAGGGTAATTGTTATATTTAAGTTATTTCAGCATACCAGAGGTAGAGTGCAATTTTATTTGTAGCTTAATCCATAATCTTCACAATTGGTGTGCTAGTGATTGCTGTGACTTTTTCTATTGCAGGTCAAGGCTAACAATGGAGAGGGCCCAGAGCTACTTCGTACTTCATCTGAAAATGATGCGAGTGGACATGCTGTGTTCTTGGCTACAACTCTTGCAGAACATCGCCAACATTTAGTTAGCATACAGGTAAATTTGACACATCCCATTGCTTTTACATATCATTTTCTTACCTTTTCTGTTTTATGGCTGTGGTCATTGTCTTGCCCAAGGTTTGCAATTTCGACTTGTATCGCCCAGTATGGGCAGTATATACCGGTCCACCAGGTTACCGGTACACATACCACCCGCTACCAGGCGGTTCCGTCAAAAAATCGACCATCAGCAGTCGATTTCGGTCGTCGGCGGCCGATTGAAGAAGAAATCGATCGTCGGCGGCCAATTGAGAGAGAAATCGACCGTCGGCGGTCGATTGAAGAAGAAACAGTGAAGAAGAAGAGGAAAAGAAAAAAAAAAGAAGAGGGGAAGAAAGAATACCTCGCCGCGCGTTGTCCTCGCTCGCCGAGGCCGCGGTCGCTTTTTCTCCAGCGGGGATGGAGCGTCTCCCGTGCGGGGAGACAGATCGAGGCGACGTCACCCCTTTTCTTCTTTTTTTTTGTTTAATATTTTAATATTATATTATAAAAATATTATATTATATTTTAATACCGGACGGTATGCACTGTACACACTGCCCAGTACGGGTCCTGTACCAGTACCGATAATATGTCGGTACACCGATACGGACCGGTAAGTGAAACCTTGGTCTTGCCTTTTATGTTTAATGGATGCGGGTTTTATGACTAATTTAATATCAACTTGCTATCTTCTTGAAAATGTGAAAGCTAATAGTTAAGCAGAATTGATTGCTCATTTTCTTGGAGAATTTGATTAATTAAAATTATCTGCCATCGTAATTGAATTGTTCTTCTACTTCATTGTGTCTTCAAGACAGGAGCAAAGGCTGCCCTTCACTAGGCTGCCAATCTGTGGTTGTTCCCACCTAAAGGAAAGTTGTATTTAGGGAATCTGGGGGATCACCTAGTGTGTGTTGTCACTGTGTTGATTAAAGATGAACAACATATATATATATATATATATACAGTATTTCATTTAGAACTCCTTGCTGTCTCATCTAAAACTTACCCTCTCATCAGACAATCTTATCAAGGCGGCTAGGTGGTCCAGAGGTGGTAGATAATAGTAAATGTGATCACATTTCCCTAATTCCAAGATCAGACGACAATTTCCTGTTGATAAAGCTAAAGTTGATCAATGATTCAATGTGCAGTAAGTCCTTGCATGCAAATTACAACAATACAAGATAAGCTCAAAATCTCTGCTAGTTTACCAATTCAATCTTTTGGTGTTGGATCCTAGAGGTGTCGAAGCAAAAGGCTAACTAAAAGAGTTTCAAGAGTTGGTGTGATCATAAGTTACAGACAGGTATCTTCTATTGAGCCTGTATTTGTGTGTCAAATGTGTTGAACAAAGGCTTTAGCCTACTTAATTCGGGTTTGACTAGCTGGCCAAACCCATTTAAACACCTATGTGGCTAGTCTCTAGTTGTAATTCTTCTTTCTGCAACACAGGGACTAATTAGTCAACTAAAGGACGCCATTCCAGCAATGCAAAAATCTATTGCAGAACTCACTGAAGAAGTAGAAAGTGTTTCGTCGTCTACAATGGATGGGTTTAATCCCAGATCAATATTGACTATGCAGTCCCAAGTGCCTCAAGTGAGAATCCTGTCTTTGCCTGTGAAATTATTTAGTTTGTTTGAGTGTTTTATATTTGTCATTTGTTTTTCTTTTGTTTTCCTTTACTAATACTTCTCTTTTGATCAGGATATTGTTACTGATGAAATCATCGAGTTAAATGCCAGACTCTCATATCGTCAGCTTGAGAATGTTTCCAAAAGCCCTGTTCTAAAACTCCCTCATTTAATCAGCCTTGCCCCCAATTCACCAGCAAAAAGTATGCACACACCAAAGCTGACTACTATGACTGCTCAATACATCCAGGAATCTTTGCCAGTGGGAACATCAGCAGAGTCGCAGTTTACAAATGATCATAGAGATGGTGCAGCAAAAGGTTAGCTGTCTTCAATTGTCTGCCAACTTATCCTTTCTTTCAATTTATTCATAGATATCCTGCAACTGTTATGCTTGGTTTTGCATTTGCAGTCTTTTGATTCCAACCACAGTAATTTTCGTAGCGTGGTCTTTATTTATTATCTTTTTCCTTGTTACACAGAGAATGATGATTATGATGTTCATAGTATTAAGCGTTCTGTTCGTGAAGCAGCACTTACAAGACCATCAAACAACTCAGAATTGATAATAGAAAGTAGCGAAGATGACAGTTCTGAACACTTCTTCATGCCTATATCTACTGGAGTTCCGGTAAAATTGGTAGATACCGCTCGTGTTCGAAAAAAACAACAATTAGCCCTTTCTCCACCAGATATTTGTGTTCCCAAAGGTTCTAAAGATTTTCTCATTAATACTGAGGGCCAGGTAGATTCTGTTCCAACATCAAATAATTTTTATGGACTTGATGGACACACGAATCAGACAGGCTTAATTCGACCAGCCTTTCTCAATTCAAGAAAAGCATATGCGGATATTGATGATGCTATGGATCAAGTCTTCTCACCTCCTTTGCTAATGGAATCATCGTTCTTCCAAGATACTTATGAGGACTTGCTTGGTAAATTTTTCTTACCAATAACTGCTATCCACACATTTATAGATCTTTGCATCTAGTAGTAAGAATAAATTTTTTTTCCTGTTTAAAGTATACAGTGACACTGACACTAACATCCGTTTGCCAGAGTATCCATCTTTCGATATGGGTCTTGTATGGGGAACAATAGTTTATAGAATAAACTGCTCATTGTCACTATGTGATTAATAATGCAGCACTTTAGTCATTCAATAATGATTTCTTTGGATCGCTAAAGCTGCCAATACTCTCTCCTACTAGAATTTCTCCTGAAATGCTCAACAAGTTGTTGACACTAAATGTTTTATCCTTCTGCAGCACCACTCTCTGAAACTGATGCTGCCCTGATAGAATATTAGGTTTGGGGTTTGAGTGCATACCAAATGATCAAATCCAAGCTGGGTTTCTTGTTGCAATGGCCTGGTGTACTTTCTGGTCCATGCTCTCGGCGATCAACATGTATCTATGCGACGATGTACCTGCCAACTGCAGCATATAAATGTGTGCATTTAAGACACTGAGGCAGCACTCCATTCAACCATGCCAGGTCACGCGCTTCACAAACATAAATGTACGCCGAATGGCCAACACTTTTTATTCAGTTTACAGCAACCCATCTGTGTTGTAATGATCCATTATCCAAATACCATCAATACATTCATAGATTTGTCCTCTGTCACATGTTCTCAGGCTTCTTTGAACGATGTTCATCTTCGGAGAGCATCAAATTTTGTGACCATCATATATGCTGAAAGATTACTGTCTCTTGTTTGGAGTAGTATCATGTGTTGCTGAGCATATCAAAAAGAAAAGAGGTATGTGTTTGCAGATCATTTACGTTTATCTTCTGTTTCAATAGCTCAAAACTTAGATCCGTTAGCTTATTGATTGTCACATTAGATTTCTTGTTCTATATAAAATAGCAAATCAAATTAGCTCAGCAAGGTCTTTGTCTGGATAAGAAGATAAGAGAGAGAGATTGCACCTTGTATTCTCCTTCAGCAGGACCTAATAATGGTCTGGAGTTGGACATCAGACAGATTGCCTAAAGCTCAGCGCAGAGCAGAGATCCTTCGTCCCGACTCGAACAGTATGAACTCGAAGTCATTGCCTTTGAACTCAATGCAGCTTTCCTTCTTTAGCTTTCCTCATCAGTCTCGTTGCAGATGTTTTCGTTCCAGCAATGAATACATTTTGAACAGGGAAAATAAGAGAGGAGTGAGTGAGTCTCTTTGGATTAGAGTAGAGCATATACACTAGAGAGGGACCGTCAGAACTGCCTCGATGGTGTCTTTGGCGAGACGGGTGTCATCCTTCTTCAGCTCAAGCAGGTGACCAACTCATAGAAGACATCCTCCTCAACCCTAACCATCGGAACTAGTCTGCCACGAGGAACCTACCCGACAAAGCATGGACTTCTTCCATGATTCTGTGCTGTGCATGATCAGCTTCACCCTGCAATCCTGGACTTAAAGATCGCCTGGCTGAGGTTGACAGTTTGCTGAGTTGGCGTAAGTTCCCGACCAGGTGAGCTATTTTGGGCCAGGAGGAGCAACAGCCTTCTTCCTCCTCTCTCTTCTATTCTTTTGGGCATCAATTGATGAAGAAGCCATGGAGGTAAAAAACCGACAGACACAGTAAATTTGGCTAATCAATGAGCACTGTCGTTAGTCTTTACAAATACGTGAAAGAATTTTTACCGACTAAGTTAATTGATATTTTTTTATTAAAAAAAATATATATCAAATGATATTTTGAATCTAAGTGTTTTAGGAAATTTGTTAGATGAGATTTTAAACCGTAAATAGAGATTTGATACGTTACGATCAATCCAATATTTTAGATGTATTTATCATAAATTTTCTTATGCTACAATTTTGTTCTGTTCTCCTTGGGTACATGATGGCATATTTTCATTCTAGAAAATAAAAAAGGGCAATTTTATAAAAAAAAATTCATATTTATAATTTTTTGCTGGATGACACCCATATATTTGATTGTTTTTACCAAGGGTAATTTTTGTAAAAATGTTCGATACTACCTTTGAACCGAGCGTTGTCAAGTCCAATCGATCCGTGGGTCGATTCGGTTCAAGTCAGGTCACTTTGAGTGAGTACAGCTCGAGTGTCATAGGTATTGTCAGCAAATTGTTAGGAGGAATAGATGAAAAAGGTGGAGGAAGAGAGAGGGAGGGAGGAATGGATGAGTAGCAGAAACGATAGAAGAGGTAAGGGAAGTGGCTGAGGCAGAGAGAGAGAGAGAGAGAGAATGAGAGGAGGCGGCTTAGTGCAAGGAGGTGGAGTGAGAGAAAGGAGGTGTTGAATCTCCATTTTTGATTGAAATTAATTAATAAATTTATAAATTAATATATTTTTAATATAAATAATACAATAAAGATTTTAATCACACATATGAACCATATAAGATAAACTGATAAAGTAAGAGAATCATAAGTTAGGTCGTAGGAGTATCATGTTAGATATTGAACGTCGGGTCGAACGATTGGTCGACATGCCGAAGAATGGAGTTTGCATCATGAGTTCAAGCATCATGTCTATAAATAATTCATTCATTATTGTTCTAATTCTAAAGCCATTGGAACTCTATAAATACTTCATTCATTATTGTTTGATGAAGCACGAATAAACATAAAAAAAAGTGAAAAAAGAAAGAATTTTTAAGGTAAATTGTTATAAACTTTTAAAATTGTTTTAGTCTCTTACTTCTTAAGTTTAACAGTTATTCTAAGGTATGAACTCGTGAGAAATAGTTTATAAAGGTTATTCTTTGAGCCTAGTAAAAGGAGTACTGTAATAAGGATAATTGATCTTCGCTCGTTGGAAAGAAGATTGGTAGTGAAAGCCGATAGTCTCGAGAAAAGACGAATCAGGAGTGAACGTAGATCGAGACAACCGAACTACTATAAATCAATTTGTTTTTATTTCTTGCTTTGTATTGTCGTTGCTTACTGATTTACTTTACTCACCACATCTATTTATATTTTTAAGTTAAACATATTTTTAATTCACGTTCTAAATTTTCAAAATCTAATCTGTTTAAGAAAAGACTAATTCACACCCCCTCAAGGGAATCGATAAGAATAAAAAAAAAAAAGGCAACGAAGGCAATGAAGTGAGAGGACCGATGGAGATGGAGCAAAAGGTGGAGGTAATTTAAAAAATTAATGAATAATATAAAATTTAATTAAATTAATTGAATAATTAATTTAATCAAAAGGTTCGCTTCATTTTTAAAAAATCAAGTCAAATCTAATCAAATAATAATAATCATCTTTTAATGATTTGATTGAGGATATTTTGATCAAAGTCTTAAAAAAATATCCTTTAGTAAAAACTAAATATGAGAACATCATATCATAAAAGCTCATTACTAGTAATTTCTTTTAATAAATTATCCCAAAAACATATAGTGAGATCGTCACAAACGGCAACAAAATCCAATAACTTGGGATATAAATCTTTCAATTTTTTAATTCAACAAATTTTATCCCTGAGATACAAAATATAAATATATTTATTTATTTATGGGGACAGAGAGAGACATCTGAGATCATACTAAACTCTGATCCCCAACTTAGACGTACCCGAGAGGATGTCGTCGGCTACAACAAGCATCAACACCTTCTCTTCTCTGTTAAGCCAAAGGAGGGGCGTCAGCAACAACAGAAGCAGTTGCTTCACAACCCAATGCGTCCTTCCATGCCATCTCAGGGCTCCCAGATACGTTACCATGAAGGCCATGGCTTCACAGCGCACAGGGAGTTCTGGAGAACCTTGTCAAAACCCTAGCAAGACGTACCAGATGTTGATGCAGCGACAAACACCGGCTTCGTCGTTTGGTGGTAACATCATCCTTGCCAATCTACATCTTCCTCTTCTTTTATTTTGTCTCATCTAGTCTTCTTTCTGTTCATAATTATATCTTTATTCAGTCAGGACATCACATAAGCTTAACTAATTCCATATCAAAGTAGAAAGTATTTCCTGTTAATCATTGCATGCCTCAATATAGCTTCAGCATGTCAAGCTCAGTTGCATTGTTCGCCATATGAGCACAATAACATACAAAAGGAAGTTTCAAACCAGAGTTTTTGTTTCTGTCAGAATATAATCAATTATAGAGGCATATATATTTATAGTGTTCTGGATTTCAGGCATATGGGAGTTGTTCCCGTTGAAGTGGATACTGCAACAGATGTTAGAGACAACCGACAAATTCATGCATGATCCTTGTTTCTGCAATGGCATTACAATCCTCGACCTACAAAGCAAAGACACTGTAGACTGTTGTCCGAGTAAACAGAGATGGAAGATTGAGGAAGATGATGGTGGACTTATTAGGTTGAGGTTTGAGACACTAGATGTGACCAAGGAAGATGTGAAGGTGTGGGTGGAAGCAAGAATACTATATGTCGAGGCCAAGAAGAAGGCAGAAGAGAAAGAAGACAGGAGACACACCGAGAGCCGATATGATGCCAAATTCACACTGCCTCACGATGCCAATGCTGAGAAGATTAAGGCAGAGATGAAGGAAGGGGTGCTTCATGTTACCATCCCAAAGGTTTCACCATCAAGCAAGGTTTTGAACATAGATGTGCAGTGATCATGGCTACTCATATGATCTAGGCGTGGCTTAGTTGATGATTTCTCCTTTTTTTTCTTCCTTCATTCTATTCATAAAGATAGGTTTTGAAGCATGTTCTCCCTTATTTCATAAATAGGTAGCTTAAAGGTTGAGCATTCAAACCAAAGGGATTCTGAGTTTATGTGAAAACATTATCTTTATCAGAATTATTCCTTGATTGGCATTCAATGGCCAAGCTTAATCAATAAATTATATAAAAGTGACAGACACATAAGCATCCCATTACATTGTGGTAATACAACCATTGGTTAAGTATTCTAATATTCAACTCATGTTCTGTAGCAAGATAGGTTGGTCTTTTGCAATGCAAGCGTCAGGTATTAAAGCCATGAAAATAATCTCTCTACTTGCAAGGATAAGAACAAAAAAAAAAAAAAAAAGAACATACCTGAGGAAGCAAACAATGATCACAGATCACTTGGCTGATCTTCTAATGCTTTGAGGTGTTGTTAACGTGGTCCTGAAAGTGTTAAGAATGAAGAGATTGTTTGATGTTATATTCATGCAACAGTGACATGGTATCAAAACAACAGGTCCAAGCAAAATCGAAACAGCATATAACTAAAATACTCGGAGCAGTTTGAGGAACATAAAAGCATCAGATCAGATCACCAAGTGATGGTCAGAAAGATATGTACAAGTTTTTACCTACTCAAATAATGGCACCTGCTTCATGATGCATACTAGAACGGTAAAGATATAACATCACAATATTCTAACAAATTAAGTGTTTCAATCAACTACCATGAAGCTCAGAATAATAAAATATCAAAAATAAATTCTGGAAATGAAATAGAGTTTAGCAGTGTTATGCATGATATTCAGGTCTTTGATGCATTTTGCTAAATAGCATATTTGACCAGTGAGTTTTATTCATGCATCAGTTGAATTGAAGTAGAACCACTTTTTCTGGGAAATAAACCATAGTCCAGAACAGCCTATCCATCTCCACCTTGTGATGGAAATAAATCATAGGTCTATGGGCAAGTTATGAGCTTCATAATTGTGGCATTCCTCAGCCATTATGGAACATATTGCTACTTGCTATGTGCACTTTCAACTGAGATGGAAAAGTCAACTGCAAATACTTGGCTATCCTTGGTGGAGATTATTCATGATCTCATACATTGCTTATCCTTGATGACTAAAGGAGACTTTTCTAAATTGCTAAACTATGTTCATTCATTCTGTTGGGAAAGTACCTTCATCTTGCAAGTTGTAGGCTGATAAGATCACGGAGATTGACTAATTAACCAGGTTAGTTTTGTTATCTTCTTTTGAATAGAATTTAGATGTTTGTCTGTGCTCTTTAAACTTACACCTTAGAGTATTGTACTTAGTTAAAACAGAGTCATATCAGTAGACTAAGCATCAACACTTACTGCTTTATTTGTCAATAAATTCAATGTCCAAACCATTCTTCCTGTGCCACTATTCAATGTATAAACCTCGTACTCTTTACTGAATTTAGGTGAGAGTTGTCGCTAGCAACAAACTCGTGCACTTCATTTCCCACTTCAATCCAACTGCAACTAGGTCTCTTCTTGATTCTAGTATCCTTGATCAGTCTTCTGACATTTACAGCCACTTCCCACCTCCCACTAGCTGCTTCAGCATTAGCTTGCAACACTAGAAACCCACAATTTGTTGGATCCAATTTGGAGATGTTTTTTACTAATTCATTGGCTAACCCAAGATTTCCATGAGTCCTACAAGCTGCTGCTAATGTTCCCAGTATGAAAGAATCTTCCTCTGTGGTCTCTATGATCTGCATTGCTTCATCAAACCTTCCAGCTCTTCCCAGAAGATCTCAACAATGCATCCATAGTGTTCCTTCTTAGGCTCAATGCCATAAACATTTCGCATTGTTTTAAAGTATTTCAGACCTTCCTCGACCAAGCCAGAGTGGCTGCATGCAGTTAGAACCGCAGTCATAGTAATGTCATCTATTCCAATCCCAGTTCTCACAGCATGTGTGAATATATCAAGAGCTTCCTCCCCTAGTCCATGAGCAGCCAGTCCGAAGATCATAGAATTGTAGCATGAAATATTTTTTAGAATTATCTCACCGAGCACTAGTCTGGCATCCTGGATACTGCCACATTTAGCATACATATCTATGAGTGCATTGCCAACATAAGCATCAATTGCAATCTCGTTCTTCTTCACATACTCATGAAACCATTTACCCGAATCCAGCATTCCTAGATCAGCAATAGCGGATAACATTGTCACAACCATGGCTTTGTCAGGCTTCAAACCATGGAGCTGCATTTGGTGAAAGGCGACCATTGATTCGCTTAAATCTCCACATTCCAAGAACCCACAGATCAACGCAGTCCAAGAGTTAACATTTCGCAGTGGAATCTCCTCAAACAGCTGTTCTGCGAGCTGCATCATACCTAAGAGAGCATAGCTAGAGAGCATCACATTCCAAGCCACAACGTCTTTATCAGGCATGTGATCGAACACCTTACGAGCATCCAGTGCTTGAGAACACATCCCATAAAGGTCCATCATCGCGGTCGCAACGTAGATGTCGGCGCCCAGGCCCAACTTCAGGACATGACCATGCAGGGCCATCCCTTCCTCGAGGGCGAGAAGATTCGAGCAAGCTTTGAGGGTGGAAGTGAAGGAGAAGCTATCCAGGCGGCAGCCGCAGTCGAGCATCCGGCGGTAAACGAGCAAGGCATCACGGTGGCAGCCGAGGCCAACACAGCCTTTGATCATGCTGTTCCATAGAAATGGGCTGGGGCGGGGGACATGGGCGAAGACCTGTTGGCGTAGGACGGGCGGTCGAGGGAGAAGCAGGCGGAGACAAGCTTAGCGGCGACGAGGTTGCTAGAGTGGATGGCGTGGCGGACGATGCGGGCATGGATTTGGTTGAGGCGGGGGAAGGAGACACAGGAGCAAAGCAACGAGCAGGGTTGCTCTTCTACTGCCCTAGTGCTGGCGCCGACGGGAAGGTGGCCTGCGCTGGGGCGAGATCGAGTATAAGAATCGTGATTCGTGTTGGAATCGCGTTGCTGCTGAAGAATGGAGATCGAGTTTATATATATATATATATATATATATATATATACTTCTTACAATATACAATAGCTTCATAAATAAATATATATATATGACAAAGCTGATGGTATCAAACAACAATAACTATTATGCCTTTTACTTAGGGCTAATTATATATTATCTAATATTTTCATCAACAAAATTTAATGAAATGAGAAGAAATAAGATTAAATATTTTATTTTGATAGTATAAGAATCCTAATTTAAATAATTTTTAAAAGTGAAGTATAGAGATGTTAAAGATAACTAATTACACAGGTAATAAATAATTAGCCCCCGTAGGTTTGGTTTTACATGAATAATCAATTAAATGCTATTGAACAATTAATCTTATCGTAGAGCGATTATAGTTTATTCAGAGATGATGGTATAACACAAACACTGTTTATTCGGGGGAAATAACACGTACAATTACGATGTGGAATATAACAAAGAAACTATGAAGGTTCAGATCTCCTCCACCACAAGCCAGTCTTCTCCATCAGAGTATTCCCAGGTTGCTTCGATGATATGGAAACCTATTCCACCGTCTTCGTCACTGTCAGTGCTGCTCTCCCCCATCTCTTCAGTTTTAGCACCACTGTGTCCCTCCATTGGATCAACAGCCTCCAAAAGAGGTCCTCCATGGCCATAACCTGCACCTTCTTCCATGTTCTGGTCATCGTAATCATCTTCTTGGTGCAGACTAGAAGCGTACAAATGGTCAACGATCCCGCTGGCGGAGATCTTTTTGGTTCTCAGCAATCTTTCACCATCGACCACCCTCCACAACACCAGCCGGTGGTTGAGCACCACATCGCACGACCGGAGCTTGTGCGCTCCTTTGGCCTTGTCCCTGGACTTGGACACCGGACTGAAATGGCAGTCCTTGCACCTCTCCCTGCGGCACCTGGCGGTGCACTTGGAGTGGTTCGTCGGCCGCGACGGCGCCTTCGCAAAGAACACGGCGTCCCGAGGGGCGCCGAGGTGGTTGGGGACCCTGGCGCTATTGGGCCTCGGATCGGAGGCCGCAGGTGGGATGGCGGAGCTCCTCACCATGCCATGCTGCCTCCCCTCCCTCTTCATCTTGTTGCTTCGTGGAGGAGGAAGACGCAGTGGGGCTGTAGGATTTCAACTGCTGAAAAGGCTGCCTTTTCACGTTTCTTTGTAGGTTTTTGTTGGTGGCCTTTGATCAGTTCAAGCTTCCGAAGACTGCTGGATTGGAGAAGCTGTCAAGAAACCTTTTCAGAATCCAGCCAATGCTGTTCTGATACGAAACTGGTATCTTGTGAAAGGGATGCAAGCAAGAAGAAGGTGCAAGGAAGCATGACATATGATTAATAAATGCAGTATGTCTTGTATTTAAGCATATGTGCAGTGCACATCTGTAGAACAAAAAGAGTGTTTCTGACCAAATAAACATCAACGAAAAAGAAATTTCTTTTGTTATAGAATTGACTGAATACATTCAATGGAAACATATATAGAATAATTCTAGCATATCAGATAGCATCATCTACCGAGAGTAAACAATGATATGTCTCAATAAATGATCTTTTTGAAAGACTCTTTACCTGCAATATTAAAAGGAACAGTATCCGAAATTTTTTGTTTATCTCTCTTAACAGATCATATATTCTGTGATGACGAATAGTAATGATTTTTTTTTTTTGAACAATAGTGGAAGGAAAAAGTGAGGAAATAAAAAAAAAATAAAGTGATAGTTATCATACTCGTTCTGATTCAAGAAGAGAACATCTTGTATGAAGCCTTGAGTATATATACGTCTCACATATCGATGATAAAATCTTATCATGAAAAAACAAATATTATCAATGCGAGAAATAACTTAATTATTGATCCGTTCTTTATGATCTTCCATTGTAATCTTCTAACCCCTTTTTATATACTAAGTAGAAGAAATAAAAGAAAAAAAGTATAGGGAAGAAAATATAAGCATATCAATGCTAATTGAAAATTTTATATTTTAACTTTTTCTTTAATATTAAAATATATTCAACTTTCAATTTCGCCAGCGTTTATTATTATTCCGATACTAACATAAGGATGAGAGGGTTCTTTGTCGAACTCAATGTAATGTTTTTTACATGATCTCATTGAATTGGACTAACTCTATGCACCCCCAACTTGCAATAAAATTTGGTTATACAGGACACACTTAAACTAATAAAATTTATTTTAATAAAAAATAAATTCCTCTAGAATCATTCTATTTCTAGTTTCTAATTAGTACTAATTAACAAAATTATGATTATCTATATAAATAAATTAAAAATAATAAATATTATATTAATGGTGAAAGATGATGGTAATTCTACAGCTTATTAAAGATGTTATGATGATGACAGATTCTGGTCTTGGATAATGACCAAGTAGCTAAATTACTTGATGGAACATGATAAAATAACCATGAAATTTTATTGCTGAACAATGAAGAAATAGACTATAACAAGTAATCCAAGCCTATATATAATCTATTCAGAAGTCTGCTTCATTGTGTCTCATAATGGTAATAAGGGTATCTATTTATTTAAAAGAAAACAACCTTTCCATTTTGTTCAAAATATAAAATTTGTCTGGACATATTCTCTAAACTGTTTTATTTTTTTTTCTGAAAAAGTAACCATTTTTTTGTTCCCCAGTAGAGAGCCCCTAAATTTTCAGTTGAAAAAAGGACCAACACCCACTTATTTATCTTTTTTTTCTTTTTTCCCTTCCCTTTTGAGTCAATTTCAAATGAACCAAGATCTCTTATTGTCTTTTTTGTTATTTCCAACCAGTTTAAATCAAAAGTAGACCAGTCCTAAATAAACAATAGACAACAAAATCACATAATCTTAATATATTTTTAATTATTAGAAAACATAAAATAATTATAAACATTAATCTTAAAATTCAAAATTGTATTATGAAAAAATTATGATAATAACAATAAAAAATAAGAATAAACATCATATTATTTAATAAAAAACATAAAATAATATTTTTTATGTATTTTACATAGATAACAATAAATTTATTATATAAGCTAATAAATGTTAAAAATTAATTTTGAAATTTCATTTTCTGAAACCTAGGAAATAACTTCCAAAGGCCCAAATGTTCATGTACTATTTTAAAGCCTTTAAATATATATTTTTATTTATTTGAACACTAAAAAACTTGAATTATATTATTTTTAATTTAAGCAATTTAAGGTGAATTGATACTTTGTGCCAAAAACCATTTAACTATCAGTAGAGAAGGTTTTGTAAATCTTTGAGGAAAAAAAAAAAAGGAGACCTGGATTACACTATTTTCATTCAAGAATAATGTATTTCACATCTCACTTTTTTTTCAAAAAAAAAAATTTCAAGAAATCTTGGATATGATTTATGTTTAAATAATCAATTTTTTTTAGTCATAAGCCTTTTAAATATATATTATTTATTCATTTATTTCAGTCCTTAAAATGTTGAAATTTTGTAATTTTTTAATTTAGTCAATTTACTATAAATTTACAACCACTTTGAACCAAAAACCACTTGAATATTATCATATAAGGTTTTCTGAAATATTGAGAGAAAAATTTTAGAGACATGAGTCAAACTATTTTTCGATTATGCTATAAAAATATAACTCTATTTAAAGACAATATGACTCACCCATCATTTTTATAATTTTTTAAAATTTTAAAGAAATGCGAGAAATAACGTACAAAGGCTTAAATGAATATTTTTTATTTTAAATATTCTAAAATAGATGTTTTATTTTTCAACCCTTAAAAGCTTGAAATTGTGTCTTTTAAAATTTTATCAAATTTAAGGGGAATTAACACTCTCTTTGAGTCAGAAACCACTTGAATATTACCAGAGAAGATTTCCTAAGGTTTTATGGAAAAAAAATTTGGAGCCTAAGTTATACTATTTCTGAATAGGGTTATATTATTTTCCTGATCATATAAAAAAAACAATGTGACTTCATTCAATATATATATATATATATATATATATATATATATATATATATATATATATATATATATATATATATATAACTCTGATCCTAATTTTTATAAAAATATCTAAACATTTTTAATTTTTCAAGTAAAGTTTTTCTTTTTTTATTTGACATGCTATATCACAACATGCAAGACTGTAATATCTTTATGTAACACCAATTTTATCTAACTATATAGATCATAGTTTGGCGGGACAAAATTCTTATTAGATACACAGGAAAACTTTTAGTGTATTTTTGGCAAGGATTAACTTATTCACACAACCACAAGTTCATAGGTCACTTATGGAATTCAGAAAAATATCAAATTAATTCTGCAAATGTTCCGATAGAATTGTGAACAATCAATAATCCACCCTTAGTTTACCCATAAAGAACATTTGTAATAATAATAACTAATATTACTAAAACAATAGGTTCCTTAGTCAAATGGCAAGAACATGGGTACATATAAGACGTCAGAGACAAGACTGACGATTTCTTCGCTGCTTCTTACTTTATTTTGATCGCACTAGAATGCATCTGATTCCATCCTCATGATCTACCCAAAGACCACAACAATGAGGCACACTCAATGTTCTTCCCCAACCAAGAACCAATCTCCATCTCCTGATGCAGAGTCTGTCTGGTTCAGTGAAGTCTCCTCGCAGCTGATTCCATCCTCATGGTCCACTCAAAGAACACAACAATGAGACACACTCAATGTTCTTCCCCTACCAAGAACCAATCTCCATCTCCTGATGCATAGTCTGTCTGGTTCAGTGAAGTCTCCTCGCGTGCCAGCGCCTCATGTTTCATGCCATCGTCTTCTCCAAACCATTTATCTTCAACGATCCTGTCCATCAAGATGCCTACAGCCTCGGTCGCGGACGCTCCTCGGCGGATGGCCAGCCCATCTCTGAGCTTGGAGCTCCCTTTGGCTTTGCCTCTCGACTTCCACGCAGGCTTCGCATGGCACGCCTTGCACATCGGCTTGCCGCAGCCGCAGCGGCCGGTGAACTTGGAGTGGTTGGTGGGCTTCGAAGGCACCTTGGAGAAAACTCCGGCGGTCGGCGGCGCATGGAGCTGGTGCAGCGCTCTGGGTCTGTGACTTGGTTGGAGAGGAGGTGTGAGGAGGATGTGAGTCCTCACCGGCCCTCGTTGGCGGCTCTCGCGACGCATCTCTTCGGCTTGCCTTGAAGCCTTGTGGAGGTAAGTTTGGGTGGTGAGGGCGAAGCATGTTGGCGTTGCTCATATAAATGCATCCATGGCAACTGTGCACGCTGTTGGACGGATGCTGAATCCTTGGGGAAGAAGTTGCCAGTGTTCTTGGTGAGCAAGCAATCCTGCACGTTGGTAACTCGCCCATCAAAGTCAATGGTAGGTGTTCCAAGTATTGTATGCCTGTGGATGATGTTGAAAGGCATGTACACTGGCCCAGCTTGGTCATTGCTGTGGTTGAATCAGATTAGTATTGAGAAATCCCAACTCAACCAGTTGATCCAAATTCCAAACCAATCATTTGTTGATATTAGTTTGACTAAAAATGATTACATTCATACCTTAGGACAACAATGATTCCGATATCTGATCGGACCTGTATGGTATTAGTTTATTGGGTAACAAAACTATCGTTAATATCGTTAACGATAGTGCTATATTTATTCCTTAAATTGTGAAGGATCATTCATCGACGACAAACATGTACGTAGATAACTTCGACGAACCTTGGCGAAGACTCCGGCGGTGGGACGGTGGTCGAGCTGGTTCAGCACTAGCGACTTGCGGGATAGAGCAGGGAGGACGGCGGCAGTTCTCACCAACCCCTGGCGGCGCATCTTTCGGCTTTTGCTTGATGGCATTTGGAGCTTCGGTGGTCAGAGCGATCTACCTCTTCTTGTAGAGGTCTGCAACATTCGGAGAAACCTTGCCGGAGTAGGAGGAGGTGCGCATCCCATAACTGCAAAGTCTTTTCTCTCTCCTGGTCGGATTGGGAGAACCGTTCGAGCCTCCTGTAAGATTAGTGCATAGTGTTTAGACAGGTGATGCAAAGCACACCTCTATTCCTCCTCTTGGCCCAAATCGTGTGTCTGCGTCGTGATCGCACCGGTTATTTCGCAGTGGGACCCAGACGTCATCCATTAGCAAGGGAGGTGAGTCGGCGGGTCGCATCTCTCTCTTCTATCGCCTGATCGAATTGTAAGGACCGTTAGAGCCCAGCTTCGTCAACCTCGTTACCCGCTTTGTTCACCCGAAATGTTCGTGCGTTATGATTGTGGGTCCCAGTGTTCACTTCTCTTGAGCACAAGTTGTACCCAAGTCGAACCCACGTCGAGCCCAGCTTCGATCCAAGTCACACGGCCGCTCCAAAACCCTTGCCTTCGTACTTAAACACCGTGGATTTCTCCCCCAAATGCCGCCTCCTCATGTCGCTGGATCGCCCGTCTCCGCTTCCGCCACCGCACGCCACCGCTTTCGCCGTCTTCATCGATTCCAGCCTCGGCACTAACCTCGCCATGTCCGTGTCCCCAGACGACACCGTCGCCGATCTCAAGAGTAGGCATCTCTTATCATTTCAACCCGCTGCCCTTTTCTTATTTCCGGCTGAAATCCTCTATTTCGATCGCAATCAAACTTCCATCAAGTGCACTCGATATTTTTGTTGCTAGGTTGCTTCTTTTCTGTTCGATTTGGTTGTAAAAATTGTTCTCTTCCTTGCCTTTTCCACTTCTCTTCATGCAAGAATCTGTTTGTGTTCGGTTCTTGTTACATGGAATTGTATTTTGCAAGCGGACCCGAATTCGTTTTAAAGGCAAACCTAAGCGTACTTGGAAGAATCATTTTACAGAAGTTACATCCTAATTTTGTTGAACAGGAAAAATAAGGATCGAACACACACTATGCTTTCCGGATGTTGGCGAAGTATCTGTCCAGGCATTAAAGGTGGGAACTTTTGAATGCCTTCTCTCATTTTTAACTGTTTCCCCCTTTAATTTAAGGTGATATATTTCATTTGAAGTTTAAACAATTTATTTTCTCGTTATAGGTGAAACGGAGAGGTGCCTTTTATCATTTATCAGATACCATGCTTGTCAGAAGTGCTTTTGATGGTACCAAGGCAACTTGGTTTCTTCATGTTGATGTTGTGGCTACATCTATCTCGAAATGTGAAGGAGGAACTGCAGAACGTATTGAAAATCAGACTATGGAGCAGTTAGATGGCACTCATCAAATTCTTGTGGAGCCTAGATGGAACTTGGATGTGGATAGGCTTCCGGGTAGGACAGATATTTCTGTTGATGATATGCCCGATGTGAACGAGAAGCAAGAGTTGGTTGGTCATGTTGATTTGTCAAAACAAAAACCTGGGACTTGCCAAATTGAATGTCTCATGAATGCTTCTTGTGATCAACTTGCTACACATAATTGTAATGTTGAGCAATCCACACAGGTTCATCAATTAGAGAGGCTAGAAATTGACATTGAAAACCAGGTGCATGAATCAGATGGTAGGATCAAAGAAGCAACCAAATTGTCTGTTATTCCTAATTCTGGTCTGTTTGTTGATCAAGCAAATAAGGAGGGCAGAGAAAACAAAGTTCCAGAACTTGGAGATTTTGATGGTGAATCTGTCCCTGTCAGTACAAAGGGTAAATCCACAAAAAGGAATGATGTTGAACAGAATGATCACTTCATCGATGCGGATTCTGAACATGTTCTTTCAGGGAACAAAATGGGAAAGCAGAGAAAAGCAAACTCTGTTGAGGATCATACATCAACATATAATGTTGGAGAAACTCTTAGTGGTAAAGAGACTTCCACAATGGAAAAACCTCCTAGTGAAGTTGATACAGTTGCAGGCAAAGCTAATTTGGTGTCCCCAGAAGAATTGTGCAGTAAACTACATGATGGTGACCCTAATTTGATAGAACATCGCACTCATGATAAAAAGAAAAACAAAAAGAGAAGACACTCTTCCAAGAATCAACAAACTGAAGCTGCTTCTGATATGCAATCAAATGATCCTGACATGGCTTTGCCTCAAAATACTAAAGAGCCATATGTTGAACATGGACCTTTGCTGGGGAGGAATTCCAGTGATCTTGTTCCAGAAGTTAAAGATGGCAATCATGTAGGAGCATTAGTAAACAAGCACAAAGATCTGAACAAACAGTTTGATGCTGCAACTAAGCAAGCTTCTGAAAATGCTGCTGGTGGAGATTCATTAGAAGTACACACTTATTCCCAAAAAATTAATGTCTTGGATTTCAGCAGTGAGAATATGGCAAAAGGTTCACATATAAATCATGTCCCAGACATGGACTTCTGTAAAAATAAAATGGAGGCTGATACTCAGAAAGTTGCCTTGGATGATAACCATAAAGATGACATCACAGAATCTAACTTTGCACCCAGCACTAAAGAAGCAGCACCATTTAGAAATTCTGCAGAAGTCGATTCTCAAATTCCAATTAATGTCCGCAGCAAGAAAAGATCCAGGAAGAACTTACCCAAAACATTATCAGGTAGCAATGATCCCAGTCATTCTTTGGAAACTGCCGATGAAGGGAATCCCAAAGAACAACATGGAGATCATAGAGGCATGGATAAAGAATCACATAGAAGGACTTCCAATCATGAGGATACTGCAAAGTTAGACACTGAAAATCCTTCTGCTGGTAATGGTGGAAAGCCACATCACAAGAGGAGAAGAAAATCTGAGAAAGCTGAATCGACCAATTTCCAGGCTAATAGTTACGAACCTGTTTATTCCTTGGACAATGTAGCAAACAAACAGCACAGCAAAGTGAAATTGGATGGCCAAGAACCACAGCAGTTGGTTGTCACTATGGAAATTAAGTCTCTTCCAAATACTGCAGTTATGGATCCCATGTGTCCTTCCATCCCTGATGATACAAAATCACATCGAAAGAAGAAAAGATCTGCTAAGGTTGAACTTCAGGATCACGAATCCACCCAACAAAACTTTGCCTACTCTCTGGTTGGAGAAGTTGCTGAAGAGAAGGCCAAGAAAACACTGAATAACCATGATAAAGAACTAGGTAAAGAATCTAACGCATTAGCTAATAATGGAGAAGCTGCAGTTCTTGGAGGATCTACAAAAGTAGATACAGTAAATTCTTCGATTTCTCAAGGTAAAAGTACACATCGCCGCAAGAAAAAGTCAGGAAAATTAGAGACGTCCCTTGACGCATCAGGAAGTCAGATTACTGAAGTGAATTTTGAAAAAACATCCACAAGCATCAGTAGATTTCCTGGTGGTGCTTCTGATGATGTTACTCTTCCAAATAAAACTGAGCAAAATGCATCTCACGATAATGGATTAAATGTGCATTCAACTGGATCTTTTAATAATTTATCCAATAAATGTGAATTTTCCTGCAATCCGGCAAAAACAGACAATCAAGAGAATTTTAAGGGTGTTTTGGTCAGCACTTCTGCTAATCTTGTTAAAGAACTTCCACTGCATGTGGCTCATAGAAATTTTGACAAAGCTACTGAAGCAAACGAGTCTAGAGAACTTCCAGATTTTGACAATGACAAAATTAACTTTGTTGATGCTTTCTGGCCAAGTATTGCCCAGCATGAATCTGTTGTTTCTGCACATGTTTCTACACCAGTTGACACTGAACCCAAGAAACACCACAAGAGTAAGAAGAAAAGAAAATCAAACAAGCATGATTTAACTTGTGATTTGGTTTACCCTTCAGAAATGGATAAACATCATATGGTAAATAGTGGACAGCTAATATGTGATCCTAGTAACCAGGATTTATCTGATCAAATTGGCCAGCCTAGTTCTAAGGGATTCAGTAATGGAAAAGTCAATGCTGAGGCTGCCAAGAGGACGACGAATTGTGATGTGAATGCAGGGGCTGCCACGTCTGACTTTATGCCTTCAACAAGGTTGCATGATAGCAATGTTGAAGAGAAGATTCAAGGTAACAAACCTGACACATTCCGGTTGTCATCACACAATGAGCAAAGCAAACATGTCTATAATTCCAAAGAGAAGGCATCTTCTTCAAATACTGCAGCTAAATCTCCTGACCATCATCATGCTAATGCCTCAGGTGACTTAGGAAATGAAACATGCCAACCTGAGAAAAATGCAATTATCGTAGGTGCTCATGCAGTTCAGAGTCCATCTAAGGCTACTTCTCGTGTTTCTCATAAGGAAACTCTGGCTGATACTGTAGCATCATCTGACAGCACAGAGGAAGATACACCAGTCCAAGCTAAACAATATAGACTTGCAGTTAGGAAAGTTCGAAGCAAAAATTTTGGGGAGTTCTTAAACAGTAATAAACAAGAGAGCTCTTTATTTACCCCAGGTGTCATTTTTAATGCTGCTACAAGTGATAGTTCCGAAGATGATGAGTTTGAGTTTAGGAACCGAGAAGCCACTGAGTTAGGGGCCTCAGATTCTTCGGCTTCATCATCTGATTCTGATGGAGACCCTGAGAACAGAAAGATATCAGGTATTTTGACCACTTTCTTTGGCTTTGCAGTAATTTAGTGACCAGTTGCTTCACTTGGTTCTGCATCCGATTTGATGGTAGAACTTGAGGTCATTGTCATAGGGAAAGAAGATCAAACTTTGGCTTTAAATGATATGCATATATAAGATTGAACTTGCACATAGTTTATGAATGGAGTTTCAAGGATTAACTCATATATTCATTTTTTCTTTACACTGCTTATACCTTTTATTGCCAGAGCAGGGAACATGTCCTTAATTGTAGTTATCAGACCTTTATCTTTTTCTCCATGCTTATATGGAACAGATAATGTAATTTTCCTTCCTGAGTGCATCTACTTGCTTTTGTAACTATATTTTATTCTTTTCTCACAAGTCACCAGGTATCTAGACATCGTCTCAGGATTGCCACCACCTGAGTTAGTTCTCGAACCATGAATGATTATGTGCTTAAAGGTGTGACCTATAGAGATGTATTTCTGATAGGTAGTATGCTATTTGATTTGCTTGCTATACAACAACTGCTGGTATCATATCTTGGTTGTATTCTATCAAGATGGTTTGTATCATTCGCTTCATCACTTGCTTCTTCTGTATTTTGTTGTTCAATGGTCATGATTATCAGTCTACATACCTCTAGGCAAGGTTTGCAATTTCGATATTTACCGCCCGGTATGGGTGGTACATACCGGTCCGCTAGGTTGCCGGTACGCGGACCACCCGCTATCGGGCGGTTCCGCCAAAAATCGACCGTCGGCGGTCGATTGAGCGAGAAAAAGGGAGGAAGAAGAAGAAGAGGAAAAAGAAGAAAAAAAAGAAAAGAGGAGAAAAAGAATACCCATCGGCCCCGCGCGGTCCTCGCCTGTGCCATCGCCACTCACGCGTCGTCGTCACCCGCGCGCCGTCGCCGCCCGCGGGTCGCGAGCGCTCTTTCTCTTGCACGGGGAGAAAGATCGAGGCGACGTCGTCCTTTTTCTTTTTATTTTTTATTTTTTAATTTTTAAATATTATATTATATAATAGTATATTATAAAAATTTGTATTATATTTTAATATACCGGGCGGTATGCATTGTGTGTACCACCTGGTACCAGTACCGAGATGAACTCGGTACGTCGGTATGGACCGGCAAGTCAAACCTTGCCTCTAGGGCTTTCTTTTTTCCTTATTTGCTTTACTTATTAATAATTATCGGTTCAAATTTCTTTTAACTGCTGATGGTTTCCTTCTGAAGCTTGTTATACTTTTGCCTGTTCTGTACAAAGTTCACTGGTTAAAGTCTTTATGAAAGATTTTTTCTCTCTCAAGTTATTCAAGATGATGTTCTATGAGCTAATAACTGTGCCATCAATTTCTGCAACAGGACCTAAGTCTGCAGCGTATGGTAGTAAAGATGAGGTATCTGATGGAGACATCATTTTGTCACAGTAAGTTTAATCAAGAAATCTAATACTAAAATATATGATTTCATGTTCTGAGCCTTCCAGTGGCATTTATAATTGAAGGTTGGTATTATTGGTTTTAGTTGTATTAGTTTAATAGCTTGCGTGGTCCAGTAAGTTTAATCAAGAAATCTAATACTAAAATATATGATTTCATGTTCTGAGCCTTCCAGTGGCATTTATAATTGAAGGTTGGTATTATTGGTTTTAGTTGTATTAGTTTAATAGCTTGCGTGGTCATATGTTTTTATGTTCCCACCATAGATGAGTGGATACAATTAGCCTTATAAGTTGGTGGGGGCATCTTTTTCTTCAGAATGTTGTGGTCTAGTGGTTTGGGATAAAATAGAATCATCTAAGGCAGAAGGCAATAGAAAGGACAACTCAGAGATAAATCCTCGTACATATGTATAGGCTCATGTTAGTTTGTACATATTACGTTTGTGCTCTGGTTTCACACCAATTGTGATTTCTTCTTCCCAGAATAGCCAAGCACATCTTGACCCTCCAATGTTAAAAGAGCTGATCTAACTGTCCCTCGTGGCTAAGATGTTATAGCTCCACATGATGAAAAGCTGGGAACAATTGGTGAATTACATTGTTGCCTATCTACCTTTGGTTATATTTGTCTTTGCTCCACTGTACAACACCAGACTTTCTAGTTGTCTGAGTATATTTCTCTCTCTCTCTCTCTCTCTCTCTCTCTCTCTCTCTCTCTGTGGAAAGTTGTTGATGGTATCTGGTCTAGTATTCTCACAATCCCTTTGGAGCATTCTTGCACCCGTTACATTAGAATTGTGTTGTAGCCGGCAAGTAACAGTAGCATATACCTATGAGAAATTTGATTGAGAACTGCTATTGTTGTAGCATATCCATCAATTGTTAGCTATGTAGTTAAATGCACTTGTGCCAATTATGCAATAGGAATTATGGGATGTCAAAATTTTGCTGCCTTCTAATTCTTTAAGGCCTAGGAAATTGGAGACTGTAAGCAAACACCATGGTATGTTGTGGTTGGGATCAAGGATTGCAAAACTGACTTGATCAGCATGGTTCGGTTAGAAGTTACTTATCCTGACTGTCAAACAGTTCGAGAAGTAGCCCAAACTGGATAGTTCGGTTCACTATGTATATATATATATATAATGTAAACCAAACCAGCCCCAACTGGTAACCACTTGCTGTAGTGGTTGCTAGGGCTTGTGAGGGTTTTGAGTCATGGCTTCTCGCAAGCATTTCTTTCCACCACCAATGCTTGCGTGCCCATCGCCTATTGCCGCCCATGCACTTACTGCCTGCTGCATGGTGCGGTACATCTCCTCCTCTTCCTCCACTGCCTCCACTTCATCTCCTTTTTCCTCTTCCATCTTCTTCCTCTTCTTCCTTCTCTTCTTTCCCCCTCCTCTCCCTCTCTGGGAAGTATCATGGTATGTACCAGCATAGCTACACATAATATGCCTATATGGCTCAGACTCATGCCAGTTTGGGCCGGGAGCTGTATGGGTCCAGTTCCTGTTAAGTAATTTAGCATAGCCTCATCATTTGATGATCTGTAACATTGAGAAGAACATAGTATGAGATTTTGTTATTAGAAATCTTCTGCTTCTGATTAAAATTCAAGACACATTAGTTTCTCCTATCTTGGCACTACTTAGCTTCTATGATAAAGAGTGACTCGGGTAAAAGATGATCCTTGTGGATCATAGAATTCTTCCATTTCTACTCGCTTATAGATTGTGGAACGGTGACTATCCATGACAGTTAAAATACTTGATACTTTTTCTTCACAATGAAAAGATGGTACCTTCTTTCATTCCTAGGACATTTAGCCAGCCTTCCCAGAGTAGCTGGACAGTGGCAGAGGCATAGAGTTCTGTTTTTTCATCAAAATCCTCCCAAGGAACATGACCAAGAAGCCTTTAGAGCCTCGGCATCCGTATCCATCTAGAAACACAACGACATGTGGCAGTGATATAAAACTCCAGAAAATGGACCTTTTCACAGTTCTATAGCAAATTGCCTTTGCTTCTACAACCCATCTGTATTTTCCCGGTTTTCTGGTGATCTTTTTCACAGTTATGTTCTATATTAAATTACTTTATTTTCTGAATGAGTTCATGATGGAATAGTTGCAGACAAATAACTACTATGCTCCTTTAATTGCTAGCACCGAATCCTTTGCATTCATTCTCTTTTCCATCTTTATCAGATCATTGAGTGTGTCCAGAAAGGGAATGCCTCTGGGTACAATACTAAGATCTTCAAGCAGCTACAAAAAGGCCAAGTTTCTTGCCTCTCAATCACAAGCTGAAGACTCTGAGAGCCAACCTGTAGATGTGGTACCGGAAACACAGCCAGAATCTGATTGACCGGGAGCTAGTTTGCAGCTTTTCATGTGATTTTGTGGATTTCTAAATCTTAAATTGGGCGGTGACACATGATCATCAGCAAATACTTTCCAGCAGCTGTGGTCAAACCTTTTTCATCCCTCTTTGACAGGCACTGGCTGTTCATGAAGATTTGCTGCTTCCAACAATTTTGCCTGTTGCTTCATGGTTTCATAATTAGAAATGATTGATTCTGCAGATTTTTGTTCTCCAATTTTGGTGTTTTTGAAATCCGACTGTAACAAACAAAGAGAGTATGAGCTCAATGTTTTTTGCAAGGTTTTGTGGATATACAACTTTCAGTATCATATGTTCATGGAATATGCTGTGTTTAGTAGATTGCAAGTTACCTCGTGAGATCGAGCATTGCTATCAATGTCGATAATTAACGTAATAATAGTAAATACAATGAACTATTTGTGATCAGTTTTATAGATCTTTTGCCTTTAGTGTGAACTCTGCCTAACATAATATCATTAGGTATTCTCGAAATCCAGATATTGTAATATAAAAGGAAAACTCAAATGGATCACTCAAATCAAGACATCTAATGATATTTATCTATATACAAGATAGGAACAGCATGCATCCTTCAATATTAGGAAAGCCATGATGATGGCTATTACACATTTTAAAGCACAGATGAAGCCACTGGTTTGCCTAGTGACAATGTGTTTGTGACAAAACTGGTATATCTTAAAATGTTGCAGCAATCAAATGACATTGGCTAAACATATCAATACTTTAAATACATTAATTATACAACTATACCACATTATTAACCAATTGTGCTTCTTGGTGACTGCTCTTGGTGATTTTACTCATCCTAAATGACCTCTGGCTGAACATTTGGGCAATGCCACTTCTTACATGTTGCACTTGAGCTTTATTGGCAGATTGAGTGCTACTTAACTTCATCTCAAGATCCTCCAAGAGAGATTGTACGAGATCATCGAAACGTCGTCTCGCTGTTGGGTACCTCGAGAGTGATTTGGTGATGCCTTGCAACCTAGCACAGTAAGTAATATAGAAAAAGAGTTATTGTTTTAAAAAAAATTTTATCAATGTCATGATTTATATATTTTTGCTATTAAATTTATTCTAAAGATCAGTCGAGTTACCTGCGAGCAAACGCATTTATCTCAGCTCGTTTTCGTTGATCTAGAGGTGGCGATTGATTGTCGAGGTTATTCATCCTCCTGGAATCACCACCAAGCAGCAGCACCAGTTTGGACAAATACTGCTCTTCCTCTTCTGAGTAGTCTTGGGCTTTAATCTGTTCTTTCAGGATCATCAAAGGATCAAAGAACCAATCAAAGATTTTGTCCTTGGGTCGGTTTTCTGTGGTGATCTCAGTGTTGTCACCTGTTATAATGCTGACCATCTAAGTCATCGAATACTTCGATTCAACAATCAAATAAACTTCTATTTATTGTTTGATAATTGAAAAAGATTTGATACCTTTTATTTACTTACTTAAGACTAAACCATCAGAGTTGGCCTTTGCAGAAAATAGGATTGCCTGAAGTATGGAATATGCCGGCAAACCAATGTTTATGATCCTGCTTCTGCCACCCTTACTGGACTGAGACTCTTTGATGTCTTCATAGTGTATGACACCCTGAGCAACCAATGTCTCACCATGGTGCTTACACTCCAAGAATAGGTGATCTAGTAACTACACAAGAAATATAGTCATTCAGCTCTCACCAATTTCAGAGTTCAATTACGATTTGGAAACTGAAATCGGCTATTCATATCAAGGCAGCATGGAGAATAATAGAGCAAATAAATTTTAGACCTCTACCCTAGATAATGGAAACCTCAAATGAGTGGCTGATGACTGAACCATATGAAATTTGTTTATACAACAATAACAAGAAGCCATATTGTCTCGACAATCATGATATTTGTTTATACAGCACGATCAAAAGCAAAGGTTATGACAGGCTCTTAATCTGATGTTAACCCTGCAGACATGCTTACCATTAAACTGAAGGCAAGTTTAGGCAAGAACAATATGTGAAACTAGTTCATGCAGAAAACACCCTTCAAAAAGTTTTCTAGACCTCAAAGGAGCCTCAAAGAAGAGAAAGGTGTAAGGAAAAAGGAAAGATATCAAAATATATCAAAGTTACAAATAAGATCATGAACGAGAAGGTCAGGGCATACCTATCACTGTATTTTGAAAGATAATGACATTTTATCATACTTAATAATGCAGAGTTGTAAACACTTCAGTTAGCTGTTTGAAAAAGTTAATTTGAGTCTATGAACTGAAACTAATCACTCTTCTTTCATCACCAACCAAATTTCCCAGACATATACCCCAAGCAGTAAACCTTTTTCTTATACCCCATATCAATAGCTAATATCTGGACATGACATACAAATTTGTTACCTTCAATGGCTTCAATTCAAGAATGCCATTCTTGAATGAGGTAGCACGTGAAGGAGGGTTCTTTCCATCTTGACTTCCTCGACGAGAAGAGGCAGGCCTAGTGAAAGAGCTAGCATGCAGTGATTCGTTCTTCCGATACCGATGCCTAGAAAATTTGAATTGAACAGTAAGTTTAGCATTTTAATACAATGCTTAGCGTAAGTAATGGAAGACCGTCCTACCTGGGAAAGCATGACCCTTCTCGCATGGCAAGTACATCGTTACTATATTCATCAAACATAGACAAGGAAGAGATGATGTAGGCTATCCCCATCTTGACTGATGTCTCCTAAGAAATCCAAAAGAAGATCATGGAACACATTTAATATGTGAGACAAACTTGTTACTTGCACAGTCAGAAGAAAAGGAAATTCTGGTTAGATATTGATGATGACTGATGATTCATGTTATGCAGTAGTTAAAATCATGTAACAGAACTTTCTCCAACAACATTTCTGCCAATGAAACCAACTCAGACCTGGTATGCGATAACAGCTGCATATGCACCTAACAGGAAACTTGATACTATGGAAGCAGCGACCGCCAATGCGACTGCTAATGGCCAGAGAAGAATGGCGAGACCTGCAAACGGCACACATGCAGTCTCCAAAAACGGGCCCTCTCGGCCTATCAGATCATGAAATAAACGATTCCATCCTTTAAGAATCATACATGGGCTCTTGCAAATAGCAATTAATGTGATCATTGGCATGTCAACCATAATTCCAAGCAGACCAATCATACAGGCACCCGGAATATAACGCAATCTGGCAGATATTAATGGAGATACTCAGTGGTCTAAATTAAGAGAACCACATTGTAACAGATCAAAAGGCGATTTGCAACAACAATAGAATGGAAAAAAAATGATATGATGCTAAAAATCTTTCGACAAAAAAACTGACCTACTATCATAGTTCTTTCTGTGTGATATAGAAAAGTAGCTATCATGCTACAAGTCAGGCCTTTTACTAGAATGATAATTACAAAAAACATAGAAGTACTTCCAACAGAAGATAGAGCAAGAAGGAGCTACACATAAACAAGACATGTTGCAACATGAGCTACACAAGTCTAAATCATAAAAGGAAGGCGTTTATACACAGTTCTTTGACTTCACATCATAGTTTTGACTTTGGAACATATAGAGTATCATGGACAAATTCAAAGAAAATTTAGTGCATTGTCAATGTGTAAAACCATCGAATCGTGTCGTATGACATGTCGTATAATTTAACCTTTAGGCCTCTGAGATCAATATTCCACTGAATGTCTTGTTTTGTCAGCTTTCCCTAAAGGTTGTTGTGCTTTCAAGTTGCATTATCTTAGACTGTAATATAAATGTCTATTCAATTTCCATCCACCAGCAAACCTTTTAGATCTTATGGAATGTATCTTTTACTAAACAAAAAAGGATGATCTAGTGATATCAACTTCACAACTCTTATTAATGCAGAATGAGCTAATAAAGGCAGCCTCGTTTCTCTTGACAAAGGCTATTCTTTTAGTTGGAACCTTGGTCTCCAAGAAATGCAATTTCTAATACCTTTGCAGGTTGATATCAACTTCACAATTTATTCATCAAGCTATGTTTTGGCACATGCATGTGGGTACATGCTCATATAGAGAGAGGGAGAAATGACACTTCTAATCAATTAATCTACTTGCTAAATTTGGTTGTCAGATAAGCTGGTTGTAATCATCCTCACTGCCAATCATGTTATGTTAATTTATGAATTTATTCTTGAACCAATAATCTAGAACCTCTTGTTTTTCTAGAGCACATACCTTCTCACAAGCAAAAAACCACAAACTTAATTTCTGTTCTAAATATTGATGGCTAACAAAAGTGACAGTTTTTGGAATGTCTGTCCCGAGGTTTTGATTGTCTCTGATGGGAGAGGGGTTGGTTGCATGTGTTTGATTTAATAATATAACTCTTATTTTGGAAAAGAAAAATATTTGCCGTTGGGAGAGTCTCTGGATTACGTAGAATGAGATCATTCCAAATGGAAAGTTGAGAAGCACATTTTACTAGAAAGTTCTCCACAGGGCCTTCCCAAATTAGGCCATATGAGACATGGTTTTGACTACAGATAACTAAAACAAGTTAAAAACATCAGCATAGAGTGTAAGATCAAGAATGTATAAGCGGCCACCTACACTCTCTTTCTCCTTCCCCTCTTCTAGCATCCTTCCCTCACAAATGCACATGTTACCATTCCCTCATCATCCTACAAGCAACACTGAAGAAGCAACAGCAGCTGAAGAGCAGCACAGCTAGTGGCTATTGCAAGTTTTTTCTCTTTACACACACCTTTCCTCATGTTGTTCCTTCCCTTCTCATACTTTTCTCATCTTCTTCATCTACACATGCAAGTGCATGTTGTATCTTGTTGAGATCAACCAATGATTTCTCCAACCAATTCATAGCCAATCTCAGGATAAGAATGAGCTATTTCAAATAATAAAAAATTCAATATGATAGAACTACATATGAACCATGGGACATGAAAGTCAAACCAAACCAAGGGGGCAAATCTTTACTTTTTCCAGTAATCACCAAGTTGAAGCTAGGATTATGGGTTTATATATCACTGACATGATAGTAAAGGTATTTAAAACATATGTATTCAACCAAGTCTAACCGAAGTTGTTTAAGTTCAAAGAGAACATTTCAGCATCAAATATGGACATCAGTAATTCAAAAAGTTATCATCTTAGCATAAGAATGAGCTATTTTAAATAATAAAAAAATTCAATATGATATAACTACATATCAACCATGAGAACGAAAGTCAAACCAAACCAAAGGGACAAATTTTACTTTTTCCAGCAATCACCAAGTTGAAACTAGGATTATGGGTCTATATACTAGTGACATGATAACAAAGGTATTTAAAATGTATGCATTGATTTTAAAAGAGTTTTCAGATAAGTATAGACAATATAGTACAAACTAAATGAAGACAGTAGCTGACCTAATCTCATAAGGCTCTCCATTTGGAGGATCATGGAGGCGTAGATCATCCATGATCGAGAAATAGGAATGAAAGCAAACATCTTTGAAGTCTCTGACCACTGTAAAACTTCCTTTGATTGTGCTCCAAGTTCCAT
Organism: Ensete glaucum; assembly: GCA_021527575.1. Classification (NCBI taxonomy): domain Eukaryota; kingdom Viridiplantae; phylum Streptophyta; class Magnoliopsida; order Zingiberales; family Musaceae; genus Ensete; species Ensete glaucum. The sequence continues at coordinate 29,336,898 of CM038554.1, forward strand.
CCTGTATTTATTTAGGGATGACAGATTATTTTTTGGAAGTATGAGGACAGAACTCAGCTTAAAAGAATGAAAAATAATTAATAACAAAAAAAAATCAGATATACCAAGAAGCAGTGTATGAGATTATTTTCTTTTCCTCCTCCAACAGCATCAGAAGTAGCCATGATGGGAGCTAAAAAACCATAGCCTGCTCCTACAAGGATGCTTCCAAATATACCAGCTAGTGGCCACAAAACTAAGATGATAGATACACCAACAGCAAGAATAAGCTTCAAAACAGGCCCAAACTGTTTGGTTCTGCCTTTTAAGAAATCAATGAAAATGACTAATATGTTATAAACTGATAATGAACAGAAAAAATATTTGCATATGTCTAAATTGGATACAAATGTTTACCTTGCTATGCAGTAATATGTCCAAACTGCATGTGCTGGCCAAAGACCCAATATGATTGCAAAATTTCCTATTGTCACAATAAGGCATACAAATGGGCAGAGCAGAGTACCTGAAAAAGAGGAGTTGATGAAAATAGATTACCACCTGAATCCACTAAGTTAATGTAGATTTAAGTTTCATAATATTATGTCTTAGAATCTAACATATAAATTGACCACATGAATAAATTAACAATACTTATCTAATAAGTGATGACACAACTAGAACACGAGAGTATGTCTCAAATAACTTCGTTTTGCTGAAACATGGTGAACTAGAAGCAAGCTAATCCAATCTGAAAAAGGTTTCGGCTGATCACCAGTGTCAATCCGATGTAACATCAAAATGACACAGTCAATCCTCCTTTTACTAATAACCTCTCCTCCTTGGCTACATTTTCCATATATCATTATATGACCTGTTAGTAATTTAGGTGATAATATTCAATTGTGCTAATATGTTGAGACAAAAAAGGGCAACCCATGTCTGAAGCTTCCGCTAATGCAGAGTCTGAGAAGCAACGAACCAAGAAAGAACGGGAAACTGTAATCCAGAAAGAACAAGCAAATAGGAACCGAGAACATATGAACAGAGAACCAACAGAACAAAAAAACTTACCTTTCGAGATGGCTAGAAGCAACAAAAACCAAAAAAAGAAGAGCAAGAAGCGCAACAAAGCAGAAAAGATCGTGCCAAAGGAATCCAGGAAGAACAAGTAAATAGGAACCTACCGAAGAGGCAAGACCCGATCTTGATGGAAGTAAAAGAGGAGGGGGGGGGGAGAGGAGAACAAAATGAACAAGACGCAAGAGCTCACCTTTCACGATGCCCAGAAGCAACAACCCAAGGAAGAAGGGCAGGAAGCACAGGAAACTCCAAAGAGTCGCCCAAAACCCCTTCGGAGGCTCCATCGTCCCGATTCCGCAGAAGCACCCGAACCAACCTATCGACCCACAGCAGAAGCACCAAATCCAGGCCCTAACGCACAATTCGAAGAAGAAGAAACACTCGAGCCGTATCTTCCAGTCCAGACTCCTAGCAACCGACGGAAAAAAACAGGATTTTTTCGTACTGGGATTCGCTGAAGACTACCGTACACGGCAGGAGCGAAGGTGGTGGCTGCGATTGGAGGTGGAAGGACAGTCGGTAGTTTTATTAACTGCTGTCGGCTATATTAAAAATAAAAAAATATTTTTTTCAAAAAAAATTCTTTTTTTATTTTTGAAAAGATGTTTTTATTTCGGTTTTTTTTTCCAAATGGTACCTCGTTCTGAATAATGCTCAAAATATTCCTCACCAATTCCATTGCTATTTTTTTCACTGTTATATTATTTTTATTTGACTAATTTACAATGTTTCCAGTAACGTTATAGTACTTTATTAAAATATAAAAAATATTATAAAATTATTAAAAATATAAATAATATAATATTATGTCTCATTTTAACTCAGCATAATTTTGTTAGGGCATGAAAATATTTCTCTAATAATTCCAAAAAAAAAAATCCTCCAAGAGTAAATTAATAAGATCATAATACTATATAAAATCAGATATTGGTTGATTTAGCTGATAAATATTTTGATTGAACTTGAATCTCATTTTCATCACTTATTCTTCATGAAAAAAAAATTATATAAAAGACTCGTTTGATATATCCATGAATCATTTCTCATGGTAACCCAATTCTAATCTAAGTATCGCGAGAAATTTTATTAGATATACCCTTAATGTCTATTTTATAGACATATGGGAAGCCCACCTCAACTAAATCTCTCCTCAGATAGGCAACTAATTGTGTTCTATCTTGTTTAAAAATAATGAATCATATATATTAGTTAACTTAAGAAATAAAATACTCTGTGTTTTCTATTTTTATTTTTTATTTAAGAAATTAATCTGTTGTTAGCACAAGTGCTGTTAGAGAATAGGTGAGAAGAAGGCAACATTCTGCCAATAATGGACACCCATTTGGGACCATTTCATTTGGTTCCCAAAAAATTGAGAAGCATCTCCAACATCCCACACAAATTGGATCATAAGTCCAATAAATGAGGAAGAAAAAGAAAAAGAAAAAAGTAAAATAAAAGTTGGCTTAATGCAACCAAAGTTGGAAAAGAACTTCCACCATTGTTTGCTTATTACACCCATAGATAACAATGAAAGAAATGAAATTACAATTTTGTATGGGCTTACAATTTTTTTTCTTTTGGGATTTCCTAAGTGATGTCCCTTTTCATATATTTATCACAATTTTTAAAATGCCTATGGAAATTAGTTCATAGGGTGAATTGGTCGATTAAAATGGAGCCATTATCAGTATGTATCTGTCCAATCTCTCATTTATAATATTTATAATATTATAATATTATTTAATAAATTTATAATATCTTTGGTATCTTTGTCAAAATATTGTAAATCTATTATAGTATGTTATAAGGGAGACAAGAAGACTCAAAACCTAATAGAACTATCTCATATACAAAAATAGAATTTTAAATATATATATATATATATATACTAGGAATAAGAATATTCGAACAAGAAATTTCTATACCAATTATAATATTTTTGTTTGACATCTCAAAGTGAAACGAAATTAATTATTTCACTTTCTTAAGTATAAGGATTCAGATATAATTTTTTAAAATATAAAAATTAAAATATTAAATATAACTAATTACTGAGGATACGAGAGTAGCTCAACTTATATCAATGATACTTTTTGACTTAATGTGTCACTACTAGGGTGTGTTTAAAGTAGTGCTTTAATTAGCACTATAATGTGCAAATTAAGGTAAAATAATATGTTGAATTAGATAAAAAAATATATGGCGAATTAATGATGAATCTGAACAGAAAAAAATGTTTTAGACCTAGTAGGAATAATTTTGACCGTCGGATCGTGATCCAATGGTCTAGATTTGGTTCTTGGCCTCTTGCGTGACCAGGACCAATATTGACCAAAGTAAACGCCACAAATGAACAGATAGAGAAGGAGCTCTATCGTCAACGAAGACCAGCATCGTTAATATGGCACAAACTATGTTGCATACATATCGAAGAGATGATATTAGATTGAAGCCTTGGGTTCAGTCAGCCGACCATCATCCAGACCTCATCCTGTTGATCTGGTTCAGCGCAGGCTGCAGAATGTTGTAGAGGACCCAAAGAATGGCCGGAGCCACCACAAACAGCAGCAGCAGCCCCCTGCTGTCGCTCGACGAGGAGGCATCGGCGACGGCCATCAGCTCCCCCGCCGATGCGCTCGGCGCTGACGCCAACCCCGCGGCTACCAGCCCGCCACCGACCCCGAGGCCGAGCCCGACGACCACCGCCTTCTCGCTCCGCATCCTGTTGAGCTGGTTGAGCGCCGGTTGGAGGATGTTGTACAGCACCCAGAGGACGGCTGGGACGAGGGGAATGAGGAGCGCGAGGCCGCGGTTGTCGCCTTCGGCGATCTCGGCGATCTGCTGAGCCGCAAAGGCCGCGTCGGAGCTGCTCAGGCTGGCGAAGACGGCCCCGGCGATGGCGGCCGCGCTCAAGGAAGAAGGGTTGCTGGTGTTCACTGGCTTGGAAAGATGGACTCCCTTGGGAAGGTTTTGGAGTGAGAGGAGCGAGACTGGCTTCGTTGTTGCTGGCTTTGTGGAGGGAAGATGGTTTGGAGCAGGGCATTTCGCGTTGAGCATGGCCATGGTTGCGATGGTTGCCATGGGTGGATGCTGCTGTGGGAGGAGCTCAGAGAAGACGAGGAGACGAGGCTTGTGTTGGGGAGAAGGTGAGTCCGTGTGGGATGAGAATGTTGGCGAAGCCGCTGTGGGTGGGGCAAGTTAGATTTCAAGCATCCAATGGGGTGATGTGTATTAGATTCTCACCTTATCTAAGGATTACATCAGGAGAGATACTGTCCTCAAATTCACAACCCACGCCAACTCTTCTTATCACCTCATTGGTTGGATCCTTCTCAGGACACCAACAAGGCAATGAACTGAAGAATATGCTCTACAGACAGATGGTTGACATGAAGGATGATGGATCAAAACAAAACACCAGAGTCTTGCAGCTTTAATAAACTTGAGTTCTATCCTTGTGTAATATTATGGCCTTTTTCTTGGTCTGGCAACATGCTTTCTTCATATGTTCTTAATTCACTTGAAGGGATTCAAATGTGTTGCTGCAATGACTGGTAGCTTTAGATTTGGCATGAATCATCCAGATAGATGATGATTCATATGAGGTTGATTAATGTGTATATTATAGTGGAGGGTACATGCTTAAGTCTTTAATCTGCTAACTCAAAGTCTCAACCTTCTCATGCTCAGTTATAAAACTTATGCCAAAGCCATGCCATTAGATCTGCAACTTTTTCTCAAACCAAACTGCATCAATTGGTCTTCTTCTCACTATGCCTGCCAAACACACACATTCCATGATGCCACCAGTGCCTGCAGATTAATGTGGGAAAGCAAATGAAGCATCTGAGTCCCTTAATTCTTTTAACTTCTGTATACTAAATCTGTACTTGGCTTTTGTAATAGCAGCATTAAAATAATCAGAAATATTTTAAAATGAATTCTGATGATTATATCACAAACTACATACATGCATATATATACATAAAAGCTTTTTTTATACACTATAGCAGACATTGTGTATCATGTCTTGATTAGAGAAAAAGTCTCAATGTCTTTCTTTTTGATGAAATATTGTCTTTCACTAAAAACTCTACAGTGCCAAATGGGAAAGGCTCAGCAATCTAATCTAAAGTCATCAAGCCCTTCCCACATCTGAAAAAAGAAGCCAACTACTTGATTGACTTCTCTTCTCTAAGCAAATATGGCACCAAGACATGAAGTTATATGATTGGTGAGAAGAGAATCAAAGCTGCAAGCACCTCTTTGACACAACTTCATCTGCTTTTTTGGATGTGGGAGTTAAATTATCAGTAATATTTGTTCCTTCTTTCCTTCAAATAATTGTCAATATTCTTCTGCTTGCAGACATGTCTTTTTTGTTTCAGAGATTATGGACTAGATTCCCAACCTGCATTGCCCAAAGAAGTCTCAACAGTCTTGAATCTTTACTTGCTAATATGATGCTTTCTAAGTAGAGGAAATACCTCAAACTAAAAACAAGATCTGATACTGATGGAAAACTAGGAATTGAAGACAGTACAGTTGTTTTTGCAAGAACAAATGCTGCCAGAACTTTGAAGTCTCAAAACAGGACTCCTGGATAAGCAATTCTTAAAAAGGATAGAAGGCATATCACTTTAATTGGCCAAGAAATCTATGATGATCTAACAGCAAATGATGATACTTTGCAGTTGAAGGTTCTTTCACATGATGTTTTGTGCAGAAATGCTAAGAAGGCCATAGAAATCAGTTGTAGTGTCATTAATTGAACTATCATTATGATCAAACTTTGCAGTTGAGATCCTTCAGATTAGTTAATATATCGGTTATACATCTCGATCGAAAAGATGATCAGAAAGGAGATGATACTACCATTCTTGTTGAGTGGAACATCAAATGCATTATGGAAAAGAAGAGCATCAGAACAAGCAGATCACATGCTTTGGTTATGATCAAGATGGGTCACTGACTCAACCCCTCAGCAGCAGACACAGCACTATCTCCTCTATATTTCTTGCCTTCATTTGGTCTGTACGTCTCAACCATGCACACAGAAGAAGGTGACTTGCACGACAATGATGTTTGCATAATCTCCACACTGCACCTGATGTGTTTCACTGATGTGCTTCAGGCAAACAATGAGGCCATACCACAGAACTCATGTAGCAGGATCAAGGAAACAGCTAAAATACTTCTTCCTGATCAAGTCTTCAGAGTCTTAGATCTCTCCAGTGCAATGTGTTTGAGTTTTATCTCCATTTAATTCAAGTTATGCATGTTAGGCTTGATCCACTGTGTCAGTCCACAACACATGAAAGATACTGTTAGGCAATAAAATAGTGAATTATCTATCGGCTTAAGCTTTTGAATAATTGGTAAGGAAAGGAAAAAAAATACCTGTATAGAACTGTGCATATTGCCCAGTTGTGCTACACCAATATAAGCAACATTACCTAAGACAAATATAGGGCAAGTTGATATCATGAGATTGCTTTTACGAGAAGGATGCTTCCAAATCGGAACCTCTTCAAATTTGCATGATGCAAGTTGGATGTAACTTGTGGCTAGAGCTAATTGCTTGGATTTTGCCCTATGACCATGGATGCTTACATGACATAACTTGCACAGGTATCTCCTGTTCTTGAGTTGCATTAAGAACCTTCATAGCCTTCTAAGCATCAACAAATTCCATTGAATGATCTAGAGAGAAAAATGGTGATTGAAAATAACCAGTTAGTCTTGCATATAGAACATTGTTTACCAAATACTGTAAAGACTTGGAGCAATTAAAAGGCAAAGGAAGTACATTTATTGCCTAAGCACAAAGGGATGTTTGATCTCTCAAGTTCAAAAACAGGACTTGTCGTGAAGCAATTATAAGAAGGGATTGAAGCATCCATAAGATAAATCAAATTCAAAAAAATTAACAAGGTCTTTCTATGGCACTGATGATTAAATGGTCATGTGTGATAATCCTCTAATACTTTTAATCTTTTGTTTATAGTGCATTATCTTCATATTTGCTCCTAGACATAAGACATAAAATTCTCTCCAGTCTTTGTTCTCTTCACTCTGTGGTCATTTGTTGCTATTTCATAACTTCGAACATTATCAATCCTAACATAATTAAGTTTTAGATCCAAGGATCTAAGCAACTAAGATTCAGAGTGTTTACAACTGTTCCTATAGTTGATGTAGTTTATCACTGCTAGTAATACTTCTATTAGCACCAATATCATAGGCTTCGGTGTTGGTCACTATGACAAAGAGATCAGAGCAAATCGGTGCTCTCTAAGGGTCTCATCACAATAACTTTGTGCAAGTAGTGAAAGGGAATTGGATGTCTGACAAAGCTACAATAGAAGCTACAATGTCCCTTTGTTCACTATCATTATCACTGTTTATTTTTGCTTATGTAGCTGATGACACTATTTATAGTGTTTTAAAGACATTGCAACGGGATATCGACATTTCGATAGAACCAGTTGTAGTGCATGATAAAGATAGATGTGTAGGTGTTAACCTTGGTGTTTGATGGAACACAAGACTCTTTATCAACAATATGATGACATTAGAACAAGCACCTGACATGCATTACTTTTGATCAAGAAAGGCTGCTCTTGATCCTCTCAGCAGCAGACAGAATGTTCTTATTCTTGCCTATTTGTCTCAATCATGCAGAATGACATGGCTAAATCAATACTTTCATTGAACAACTAGAACATGATTTCTCATAAATTTTTCGGAATTAGACTCAAAACCAGCAGAACACTCCATCAGTTGTTAGTTGCAGCAAAAATAATACTGTCAACAAGAAGCCAGCAGCTATTTACTTCTTCAGCTTCTCTATGCATATCTACCCCTGAAAACTGTTTCCATGGCTTTCAATCACATTGTACTATAAATCTCAAGGGAAGAAAAGTGCACGCTTTGACTTCGAATTCATTTGTTGACGCTTACCACATCAATGGCGTGATATGCTGCATACTGCAAGTTGGATGCAACTTGTAAGAGCTAGAGCCACGATGGTAGACTGTCGAGCTCATTGATGGGTTTTGCCCCGTGACCGTGGGAAACTAGAGAGAGGGAGAGAGAGAGAGAGAGAGGGAGGATGGTTGGAGGGGAGACATCACACTATCCAACACAATTAGAGGCTGGGCATCAAAAAGGCCATGGTGGGCCGCGAAAAGAGACACCTCCGCCATCGCGAGGCGGACGGACGGGATTGTCCTAATGTCGTGATCGACGGCCCACATAGATCGACCGACGGGGCCCACGGCACGACGGAAATGGTGGGAAGCTCACGTGGAGAAACATGCGGCTGCCCGCCCACCTCATCTTCATCATCAACAGAGACGAGTGAGCGCCCACCCGGCTGACGTGGCCCAATCTCAGCGGGGCTCGATCGATACGAGTCAGGCCGCGGTCTGCGGCCAAAAGCCACCCCATGTGCTGCGCAGTGCCGTGAAACACCCCTATCGTATCCCTTTCTTCCTTGGCATGTGTCGTCACAGTAACAAGATGACGACTCCCAGTCCATGGAGCTCCTGCATCATCGACGAGTTTGGCGTACCCAAAGAGACCGCATTGATGAGCGTTCCCACCTTTGCCAGCAGAGTAATAACCATGAATCGGATGCTTAGTTGCTTAGAGACTTTTAGGACTTCATCAATGCTACTGGACCAGATTGAGCCACAGCACCAACCTGCTCTTCTCTCTGGAACAAGGCAGTGGTTGGAATGCGCAAACAACACCAGCAGTTTTCGATCATTCGCTGCACCGTCGTCTGCGTCCACAATCCGTTCTCGGGGTTTTCAACTCTGCCTGGCACTCGCCATGTGAGGGCTAAAGTTTGAGACACCAGCAGCAATCTCTGTTCTCCGTTCCTGGATAACTTAGGGTTGTCATTCATTAATATTCTGGGCGATTCAATTCGCCTCCATGCCCTCTTTCAGCTCCGAGACAGAGTCTTCTCCGGTGTTGTGCTACCAAAGCTTACTGTCTTATCCTGTCTCTGCTTGATAAGAAGCCAATGGGAGGTAATGTATGCATGCATCTGAATTATTATTCTTACAGTGTTTTGTTCTTTATTTCTTTGAGGGCATGGTGGTGTTTGGTAGTCAAAATTTACCAAAAGACGAACGGAGAGGAAGAGAGTGTGTGTGAAGAAAGGTGCGTCACGTTTCCCGGTATCTTTAGCTTCTAAGATTTCCCATATCACGTACCTTTTTGGACCCCACCGGCGTAGATTGGTCACACGACTTCCTCTCTCTTCCGTCTCTCATTCGTATGCGTCCTCTGCCTTTAAATCCCTTCGTTCCTCCTCCCATCTACTCACAACTCTCAACTTACCAGAGAACAAAAAATGGCAGCATTCTTGTTCTTCTCCCAGTTGTTCTTCCTCACCATCGCAGCCTTCACTGCCCCCATCTACTCTTCTCGTGCGCCCTTAACGTCAGCAGCTGTCGGTGACCCTGAACTGGTGGTACAGGAAGTACAAAGGTAGAGTATCCATGCAGGTTCGGTCAACTTTTTCACATGATGCAGCGTTGTTGATGCATGCATTCTAACTCGACGCGGCTGGTGTCACAGAAGCTTGAACATGTCGCGGCGGCGACTGGGATACTTGTCCTGCGGCACCGGAAATCCGATCGACGACTGCTGGCGGTGCGACCCTGACTGGGCCGACAACCGGCAGCGGCTGGCGGACTGCGCCATCGGGTTCGGGAAGAACGCGATCGGGGGCAGGGACGGCGAGATATACGTGGTGACCGACAGCGGCGACGACGACCCCGTCAATCCGAAGCCGGGCACGCTCCGGTACGCCGTCATCCAGGAGGAGCCGCTGTGGATCATCTTCAAGCGCGACATGGTCATCCAGCTGAAGGAGGAGCTCATCATGAACTCCCACAAGACCATCGACGGCCGGGGCGCCAGCGTCCACATCTCCGGCGGGCCGTGTATCACCATCCAGTACGTCACCAACATCATCATCCACGGCGTCCACATCCACGACTGCAAGCAGGGCGGGAACGCGTACGTGTGCGACTCCCCAGGGCACTACGGGTGGCGCACGCTGTCGGACGGCGACGGGGTGTCCATCTTCGGCGGCAGCCACGTCTGGGTCGACCACTGCACGCTGTCCAACTGCCACGACGGCCTCATCGACGCCATTCACGGATCCACCGCGATCACCATTTCCAACAACTACTTGAGCCACCATGACAAGGTCATGCTGCTGGGCCACAGCGACGAGTTGACGTCCGACAAGAGCATGCAGGTCACCATAGCCTTCAACCACTTCGGGGAAGACCTGGTTCAGAGGATGCCAAGGTGAGCACCGACCCACCGTTCTTATGAACACCGGTAATCATCAACAAATCCATGGTGGAATTCATATCTAACCAAGGATGCAGGTGTCGGCATGGCTATTTCCATGTGGTGAACAATGACTACACCCACTGGGAGATGTACGCAATTGGTGGGAGTGCTGCTCCCACTATAAACAGCCAAGGGAACAGATTTCTTGCGCCCAATGATCGATTCGCAAAAGAGGTGAGTGCGTTCATGGGACCTTCATTTATCACCGACAACTATAACTACTCTTTCTTCTGATAATATTGGTCAGTACGGTATATATTTTTCTCTGTCTTCATCTTAATGCTCAAGAAAGCAAGAAAGAGGAAAGGTAGGTCATATAAAGCTATCTCATCATGGTGTTCTTGCAAGTGCAGCAGATTACACTATCCTTTTTCCCTTTTTCCCTATATCTTTATATATATATATATATATATATATATATATATATATATATATATACATAGGGTGATAATTTAGAGGACAAGGTAGCATAGCTAAGTACACTCACACTGCTGCAAGTAAACGTACGTAGTAGAAAGAATAAAGCCTGTGAAACGACTTGTAAGCAGCACGATGGATGCGCAGGTGACCAAGCGCGAGGACGCATCGGAGAGCGAGTGGAAGAAGTGGAACTGGAGGTCGGAAGGGGACCAGATGCTGAACGGCGCCTTCTTCACGCCGTCCGGGGCAGGAGCGTCGTCGAGCTACGCGAAGGCTTCGAGCTTGGGCGCCAGGTCGTCTTCTCTCGTCGGCACCATCACCGTCTCTGCCGGCGTTCTCTCGTGCAAGAAGGGGTCCCGCTGTTGAACCTCGATCACCACCACAAGCAGCTCAAAGCGATGCAGATTTATATATATATATATATATATATATATTCTCGTAGTGTTGCTGATTTATCTTCCTTCACGGACTGCCTGGTTAGCCATTACGATACCAACCTCTGCCTGTTAATCTGTGAACCACTTGGGTTCAAAGAAGAAAGCCCCATCTGGTTTCAGAAGCAGCCTGTGCAGATGTGTTGATACTACTGGACTTGGGATTTGTCTAAGAATGCCTATTCAACACCTCTCTCTCTCTCTCTCTCTTTGATGAAAACTATTGATGGGACTTAGAGAAGAGGAGGATTTTGCATGTGAGGATCCGACAGATGAGGCTGACATGATGGACTTTTGGGACTGACAGTAAGATTCCAAGCATTATTACACCAACACTGACACTGCAAGGCCTGAATCCCATTCATGCTTCGTTGTTCCCCTCAGCAACCTTATTTTGACTTTTCTATTCCATGCCAACCACCAAAACTTCCCAATACTCCTATTGAACGGTACCATATGCAGCATGGAAATTGTCATTCTCATCCCAGCATTTGACTCACTGCCTCAACGCACACATTAACTGCAGTGGAAGAGCTTGGCTGGATCTATCCTGGTGTGTGTTCTCATCATCAACAAGATAAATAACTCATTCTTTACATAACAAAGCAGTGCAACAGTGCATTGTGGCAGCTTCACACCACCAAATGTTCTTCCACACCTTGTTATTGAGCAATTCCTCGTGCCTACTCTACCTATCAAATATAAGAGAACGATTAATGGAGTTGTAGATGTCCATCCAACCCACTAATGGAGTCGTAGAGAAGTGTTTCAATTTGGTTTATGATGAATTGGGTAGCTTGAGTACTTATCCACCCTACCCCTTGTGGTTTCAACCTCACGTAGTTGGTGTTGATGGGATGAAGTTGATGTGCATGGGAACCCACCACCATGTGAGAGTTTGGATGGGAGCTCAGCAGCTCGAATCTTTGGGACGATGACTCCTTTGGCAACGAAACGACGATGTCACGCGAGCCTCACGAGCATGATTGCCCCTCAACACTTGCATCTTAAACGAGACTTGCTTGATGTGCGTTGTATTATTTGATTCCTTTCCATGTCTTGTTATCGAATATATAACAAATTAAATACTGTTATTTGAGACAGACAGACAAAAATAATAAACAAGGAAAACTCTCACTTTTTATAATTTATTTGGAGACTCGCCCAAATGCTTGGATGCCCTAAAAGCATGTGAAAAATCGATTTTATTGTATCGCTGCTTCGGATGAATTGGTTGAGTTCATCTATCGTCAAATTTGAGTTAAATCTTTAAAATAACCAGAAAAATAAGAAGAATATTGGAATAACTAATTATATTATAATTTTCTTTTCAAAACCAATACATGTGTCTTGTGTGTGTATGTGTATTTTAGTTATTGTATGCATGCAGTTCAAGTTGATATGCCCTAATTCTTTTGATCGTCTTATGTATATGATATTATCTGTTTATGCTAGTAGTAGTTGAAGTCAGCATGTTCCAATATCCTCATGTGTTTGTTATGTTCGATACTATTAATATCGTCGGTTCAAGTCGATACAGTTTAGTGCCCTCATGCGTCTTTGACGTCCAACACTAAGGTCGTTCAACCGTTAATAATCAAAACCGAACCAAATTGGTTTATAGTTTGATTTGGTTAAAGTAAGTTAGGTTTATGTTGAAATTGATTTTCACCTACTTAAATGAATCAATTCAAAATCGATCGATTCGCTTAATCGATTTATAATTTTAAGTAACTAAAATTTATTTATCAAATAAATCAATTTGGTTCAATTCAATTGAATCAAACTGAACTCTTGGTCTAATTTTGTTAAAATTTTTGAATTTGAGCCAACATCATTTGTGAAATTATGACATTAAAATTAGGTTAATATTGTTACGGTATTTTGATTTTAGGGTTTTTGGGATTGATATGATACTTTATATTGTGGTCGAGATGTCAACACGGCTTGGTTAGATTCGAATGCGTAATATCGTCAACGTTACTCTGAGTCGACTAAAGAGGACCGGTGGCAGATCAAGTCACGGGAACCCAAAGCGACGATTGGATAAGTTGATTAATCTATTTGTATCGATTAAAGGCATATGATAATGAACTTAATTAGAATTATCTTTTTTAAATCAAAACCAATTGTACCAATTAATCAAATCGAAGAAGAGTATCCCTTCCAAATAGAATCATTTATGACATTCAAAACCAAACTATCGATAACTATGTTCCAAGCGTTCTAATTCTAAATTGATTTCAATTTTATTTTTGAGTTTGATTTGAATACCCCTATCCTAACGTTTCCCTTGTTGATGTTTAAGTCAACATGCCCTAATCCTCTTGGGACTTCTATATTTAACACTCCTCTTATTATATCTTAACGAATATTATGATTTCAGAAAAAAAATAATTTACTATAAAAAAAATTCAGGGTATTTACTTTTAGGAGAGGCCTACTTTTGAATTTACTTGTGGATGCCCGAATCATCTTAAATGCCCAAAAAAAAAAAAAAAAAAACCTTGAACTGTCGACTTAGATGAAGCAAAGCAGTTCATCAGTTGCAAAATTGAACTTAAAAATCCCTAATAGTACTTAAAAAAGAAAAAAATAATAGTAGAATAATTATTAATATCATATTTTCTTGTATCGTGAAAGTATGGTAAATGATCTGTGTTACATTCAATATAAAACTAAGATGAAAACGGACTAAAAGACCATAAAAAAGGCTCTTAAAATATCAACAAAAATGAGATAAACCAATCAAGTAAGTACCCATGCGATGGATGATTAAAGGTTGGGTACTTAGATTTGAAAGGTAACACTGTTGTGATGTTTTAGAAAACTAAACACACTAGTCGAAGAAGACAGTGAAAACTTCATGGCATTCTATCACGGAGCTTTCACCATCTTCTTCAGCTACTTTGTGAACAGATCCGGACACAAGAACAGCTTTCAACTCAAAATCTGCAATGTGATCATCCTCGTTTGCTCGATTTCTAGAGTCAACATTTGACTATCTAATCTTCTAATGCATCACAACAATACAACCTTACAAATCTTTCAGACCTAAGAAGGCAACCTTTAATCGCATTTCCTTCTACGCCTGCCATGAGTGACTGTGTGATTGCATTACTACAATGACATGAAGACCAATAGTGTAAGACCATCATCAACAGTAAGAACTTGCACCATTAAATATAGATTGATAATGAACAGTCGATATGGATTATGTATCGTAGCATTTTATTCCCTGTGATTGTACACTTCAACTTTAGGAAGATCACCAGTGGATGACGTACGTAGTCACTACGTGTATTTACATACGTGTACTGCTAATATTGTAAACATATTGCATGTTGGTATGGTAGATGTTTCAATTTCGAATATAACTGGGTTAATGGTTCGATACCGAAATCAGATTTCGATGGTAAAAAAATATAAAAAATAAATACCCATGCAAATGAAAAAAAAATATCTATTTTAATACTTTAATAAATGACTTTTTTAATTTGTTCGAGGCATATATTCAAATAACTCTTTTCTGTTCAGCATTATAACTTGTTTAATATATATATATATATAATTTGAAAAGTATATATTTGAAATGAATCGATTTGGTTTGATGAATGTGTACAGTTAGATTGAATCGATTTAGAACCCTAGTCCTAACTAGGCCAATAGAACAAGATTTATGAATTTAGGCCCATAGTATTTGTAAAATTATGGTATTAAAAGTGAGGCCAACATCACTAATTATACTTTAATTTTAGGGTTTTTGGGACCTTTGTATCAGTTTGAATTGATTAACCGCTTAAGGTAGTGAACTCAATGGGATTGATATTTTTAAATTAAAATAGAGTCTAAACAGGTTAGCCAAATAGAAGAGAGTACCGCACTAAACTAGAACCTATATATTATCCAAAATTAAACTATTGATAAATTGATTTAAATGGAACCAATTCTAGACTAGTTTGATTCACGTTCAGTTCTAATTCGATTTGATTTTTCTGATTTAATTTAAACGCTCTATCCAATACTTCTTTGTTGAATGTTCAAGTCATCATACTCCGATACACTCTCACTTCTCAAGAAAGAAATATTATGGTTTGATAAATGAAAATGTGATATGCTCTGTTACGACCCTAATTGAGTTGGGTCTTATCTAATTAAGTTAAGTCCTTAGATTGAGTCTTGTTGGTCGTCTAGACCCGATATCAGATGAGATTGAGTCAATTGTAATAAATGAGCTCAAATCCTAGTATGATTAGGATTCGACAGAATAAGAGTCTGATTAAGAGTGAGAGTCATATTAGGGTCAATCGAGTAGAAATTGTAACGAAACCCTAATTCAAGCATCTACACCCTATCTGGCCACCGCCCACTATTGCCTATGGGAGTCGACTAGGGCTAGGGAAAGTGGCGGCTAGGGTTGGAGTAAGAGTTTCACTAGTGCAAACCAAAATGGTTAAGGGTCATTTATCTTTACTTATTTGAAAAAAAAATAATAGTGAAATCCAATGAGAATGGACATAAGTCGAAAAGATCAAATTATTATAAAAATAATTTATTTCTCTATCTTTACTAAGTCTCTTATTTATTAAAATTATCACACCTATATACTTTTGATACTCCTAAGGGTTCTAGAGAGGATTGAGAGTAAGTTATTTCAGAATTTATGTGAGCGAATATACAAAGATTTTAATATTTTGGTTTGCACTAACTCAAGAGTGAGTCATTCCTTATATTTCTTTGTATCATATAGTGAAGGATTTAAATTCTTTATAAATATAGGTAAAATATGTCAAATCATTATTTTTTTATTCTTTATTTATCTTTTTCGATTTCTTCTTTGGTTTTAAAGTCTTCTCTCTTCCCAACACTAAGATTGACATATGTGCACTAAGATTGTCTACTTAAGGTTTGATGATCCCATTGAATGCTAGTATCAAGATTATCATATTAATCTCAAGAGTGAAATCTTATAAAATTATGTCGGGGGTGTGTTAAATAAAGCTCATTTGATACTTAAGTTAGTCATGATTGTGTGATGTCGACTAGGTGTCGAATTCGAACATGCTAGAACTTAAGAATCTTAGCCAATGTGGAAGAATATAAATGTCCTTTCTCTTTTTCCTTCTTCTCTTCGAGCTACAGTGTCTAATGTCGAGCATCAAATGATGTCTTCCTCTTCATCAAACAGTATCTAGCGACGAGCAGCATCGGATGGCAAGTCATGTAGCTATGGTTTCGACATCGGTGCTCTCGAGGATGATTGACCGATGGATGAAATAAAGGGTTGTGGGAATAAGTATATGATTAATAATCGAGAAGTTGTTAATAGTATAATTCGGGTTGAATCTTCTTCTTGAGAAAAAAAAAAAAAAGGACCCTCCCATACAAGTTTTTGAATGATTATGAAAGATTCACAAAATTTTAGAAGACATTAGAGGGCGACGAGAGAAAGAGAAGGGTGTGTGATAAAGAGAGTAAACAAGGAAAAACAAAAAAGATTAGGCTAATCTAAATGTGTTAAAGATTGGTTGGGTAGACTTACCACCCGTGGATGAATGTATCGAACGATACGCACTGGACCGATAAATATCATCCGTAACATACTCCGTCCTTTATACATTTCACCACAATCCGATTCTTAATTTGATGAAAGCATTATGATATTCTAAAGTCACAAACAAAAACGATTTTAATCTTGGCCTCAAAGAGCATCTTCTTCTTCATGGACAGAAGCAAGCAGTAGAAGGAGAATGACAAGAAAAATATGTAACCCTGAGAATAATCCAACATCTAAACATATATTAACAACATCAGCATTACAATTTAAACATACGAAGTCATTGTGTCGCATGCCGCAGATGTCTAACTGATTTAATCCAACTGAATCAGGTCATCCTCCTAAAAGTTTGAGTACATAGAGGATGTATGGTTTCTGGGGTTCTTAGCTATAATACATAATCTATACTCAAGCTGTGGATGCTATCATACATTATTCAGCATCAGCATATTGCAAGAGAGGCTATTGCTGATGATGGTCTTCACTTGTCGATGGCACCTCACCGAATGCAATCACACAGGCAATCACAACCACGGCAATCGTTGGGACGAACGCTAACAGTGCAATTATCTTCATAAAAATAAAGGAAACATCGAGCAGTGCCAGGACAAGTAGTGCAAAGGTTGTGCACTTGAGGCTTCTGAAGAGTTGTAGAGAGACACTGATGTGGCGTCGGAGAAAATTAAGTAGCAGAATGCTGACTCCAGAAACAAAGGATGCGAGCATGATCAAGGTGCAGATCTTGACGTGAGAACTGTGGCTGTGTCCCGATAGGTTTACGTAGTATTCAAAGAAGATAGTGACCAATGCAGCACCAGAAATGCTGATTGACACATATGAAAACTTCATGGCACTTTTTATCACTTCTTCTCTGCTACTACGTAGCACTTCTCCTTCTTCCGTCGGTTGATTCTGCCATAAGCAAAACCAAAGGGGTTGTCAGTTTCAATTTATTTGACATCTACGCAAAATGAGGTCCATGTATGTTAAAAATTAAAGATAATGTGTAATGAGAAGGTCGACAATGTTTTGTCAGCACGCTCTCTGTCTTTACCAAATTTTGTAGTAGGTTTATACATCAACTCCTACGCTATCAATTTGAAAGACAATATAAATAAATATCCGCTTATCAATAAGCTAAATGATGTGCTCATAAACAAAAGTAGACATTCAAACAAGTTCCCAGCAGCTTATTTCAGCTGTCTGCTGAGCATATGAAATTACAAGTTTATTTTGAATTCATACAATTTGATATGAATTCAGATTAGCTAGATATACAAAATCATGATCAGAACCATCAGAACTGTCAAAAAAAAAATTTAAAACTTTTCTCAAGGAACTAAAGTGAAACTATACTCAGTACTAAACGTCTTGTTGTGCAGGACTTCACGCCTCTATATATACCATTTTTTTCACAGGTCCTCAATTGCCATACGATCATCCAAACAAATCAATGTCATCATGTTATCCATCTTATAGTCGGCCAAGATACAAGAAATCTTTGCATAACATCCGCTGATTCCATGCTCATAGAAACACCATGAGAATTTAGCAGATCATCAGTAACCAAGTCAACAAATATTCTGCCATCGATATCATAATATATGACCTTCTAATTATTATGATTTTTTTTTTTTACAAAGGATAAGTGATGGAGGTCGAGTTTTGATCGAAGAACCTTGAGGTGGTGATTTTCTTTATCAACTAAGCTAGCTAACACAATTTTTAAAATTATATTTCAATTCCAAAAGCTCACTGTTATGCCACTGAAAGATGTTTTGTGCATGACATTTTTGAGTCTATAAGGTTCTTTGTTTCCTGTGAATGTCCACACAAAGGAGCATTCCTAAATATTAGACTTACTGAATCTTGGGATCATTAACTGCATCATTGATCTTTCAACTCATACATTAAATCGTCTAATTTCAGAATATCAAAAGATCTACTTCTTGCTAGTTGTCCAGTATAAGTTTTGAATCTTATGGCCAACAAAACTCTCTCAAACACCATAACCATTAAGAACATCATTGCTTCCATGTCAGATTAATTCACATCTGTGTACATTTAAGAGACAAGGACATGGTCACTTCACTTTCTTATATATGGAGAAATCACCAGTGTTTCTGACACTACCAGCAACTGATTCACTTGGTTGAGAAATGAATACAAAAGAGATCTGAATTATAATCATCACAAGGCCAAGATAAATTCATAGCATACTGATGGTAGTAAATTAATATGACATTTAAAGTAATGCATATGCTCATTTAGCCTTTGTTTGGTTTGTTTATTGCATCATTACATGAAAACTGAACAAAGACACAAATATGTACGTCTCTCAATAACACAGTTAATAGAAAGATTATTTAGAAAATATAGCGTATTTGTAGGATAATAGTCAATGGCAGAGTAGTCATCTTCTAACAAATACGATGAAGAGAGTGGATGGCATTTGCTATTTCATCGAGTTACAGAGTTGCCGTACCAACAGTATTTGCACTTGGATAGCCGTCTCGCCATTTGCTGGTTGGGTCACACCTGAAGCTACCAACGTTGTGTGGAGATGCTGTTTCAATGTAGTTCTCTTCAGGAATTTCATCCCTAGACTAAGTATGATTGTTCGGTTAGAAAAGGGAGCGACGAACATATTGTTTACCTCAGGCATTCGATCCAATGACACACTGTTCACTTGATCATGCTTCTGACTCGGTTCCTCATGGACTTTTTGTTGCAGAGGACTTCTGGGGCTCTCATCATCTCTCCCGCATGCTGGTTTAGCATGCGCATATATGTGCTGCAGAAAGAAGGCATGAAGATTCCCCTTTCGGAAATGTTACTCCAAGAAACATATGATAAGGTTAAAAATTTTCTGTGTATGCCATGCAAGAAAATGAGGTCACAAGTGGTTGATGTGAACAATATATCCAACCCATCTATCGGTCCAATTCGATCGATTTATATGTGCAAATGAACCATTCTAACACAACAATGTTAGATGTTGGTTGGCATTTGTTCCATGGATTTTTCATGCTCCTGCAGCTATGGTATGTAGACAACTTGTTGGAAATGGGAGAAAGCAAAAAGGAGGCATCATAATTGATAGTACTGAGAGATCGAAGGGCAGAACCCCTCATCAAAATCCTCAAAATCTATCAATAGCTGGTCGATTCATGGATGTCGAGACGATTGAACATGACGAGAATGAGAAGCATGCATACCCTTGCTTCAGAATCTGCTCTTTTCCCCAATCTCGCTTCATCAGATTCAGCAGAAGTGATCTGAAATTTCTCCAACTATAAAAAAAAAAAAAAAAAAGAACTAAGTAACCTTTTCTTTCTCATATGTGTTGGAATGGAAGAAGAAGTAGGGGTAAAGAGATTGTATACGTCTCCACTGCCGCGAGAGCCGTTCCTACCCCTCCGTTGCGCCTGCCTTTGGGCGACGAGAGCCGCCCCTGCGCCCGGCAGTCGAAGGTGCACCTCCCGGCCCTCCGGGTTGCCGGCTACGACGATCTTGTCCGGCAAAGTCTTGCCATGAGTCTCCACTCCGCTCTCCTGCAAGCAAACAAAGTCGTGCTTTGGTACACGTAGAAACGACGAGAACAAAAGCAAGAACGTTTTGGTTCTGAAACCCACTTTGCCATCGCCACCGCCAACCTGCAGCTCACTCTCGCCGGAGTCGGCAGCTTTATTGTCGGCTCTGGTGATCACCTCCTCGATATCTTCATCTGGAGCTCCGCCGCGGTCGGCGTAGGCGACGGCGAGGACAGCAAGCACGTGGAGAGCGGCGACGGCGGGGAGCAGAGCCATGCGGTAAGGCTGCTTCGAGCTGCCGAGATGATGAAGTCGAGCAGTGAGGAGAAGCAGGGAAATAGCGACGAACACAGAGGCAAAAGCGGCAGTAGCGAGCAAGGAAGGTTCCCGGGCACTACATTGCGTGTCCTTGGCGGCGTAAGATTCCGACCGGCGTTGACTTGAATCACGGTCTCTGCGGATCCACTTTCTTACTCATCAACATCATCTACTACTAAATCCATCCGTCGTATCTACGTCCGTATCCAGCCACCAGTTGAATACAGTGCAAGTAGATTCTCCAGATAACTGTTTTCGCCCTTTAATGGGCTGGGGATTGAGGTCATAAATGGGGACAAGAACGAGACCGGTGATACTTTTTATTACTTTATGTTGATACAGGATACGGGATGGATAAAACATGCTTTTGCTCGGTCTTATCCCATCAATACATAAATCTAGATAAATATTTTGGCTTACTTTATTATAGTCAAACTAAATTGAATTTTGATTGGATCGATTATAAATTAATTATAAATTATTTAGTTCAATTGAATCAAATAAAATAATATCAATATTCAACTGTAACACCCTCTCTCCCGCGATCTGCGTGTAAAAAAAAAAATGAATTTAATATTAAAATAATTATTAACTAATTTAAATTAATTGGGAGAAGACGAGATACAAGTTTCCCGTCTCCAATGGAGATCTCCCAGCTTTATCTTTACCTATCTAAATGGAAAATAAGATGAAGATGAGAGGCAGGGATGAGACAACTCGCAGTTAAAAATACCTACAATTAATTTACAGATAGATAATAAACTTTTTATGATTGACATAGTTGTATACTAACTGTCAATAGTGTATGCCATTTGATGCCAATAATGCAATGCAATCCTCCATCTTTTTTCATCTAAACTTGATACTTGTAATTGTAATCAAGGTCGACAAAGGTTGATGCAAACAGAGCAAGGAACATGCCTTTTGGTGCAGAGGTTGGAAACTGAAGACACAATGCATAAAAGCAAGATCTAAATCCAATTTTGACTTACTTTTGCCACATGTAGATATTTAGATTATGTACAGTAAACTCTACGGGTAGACTATATAAGCAACCCATTTAGGAGCAACCAAAGGCCTTAATGTAAAACAGTTATGTATAATGATTTATACACCATTGATCATTGGAAATACTCATAGAACATTCCCCTGCTTTATGTAATATTTCGAATAAAGCACAAGTGACAAAAAAAAAAAATTGACACACACACAACTTGTTCTTGGATTTATGTAATTTCTCTTCATACGAATCTTCTCTATGCAGCATTCTTCTTGTTTTCTAGTCTCAGAATCCCATCACCTTCAACTGATAGTGACTGCTTAATGTTCTCTGCTTTGATTTTTTTTTTTTTTTTTTTTGGTCCTGTGGCAGCAAATTCTCTATCCTTTCCTTTTTCACAATACAACAATGAAATTACAGTCTTATTGTCAAGTCAAAGCAGTACAGCCATACTTTTGGAGTATTTACTCTGAAATGCACAATTAATCAAACTTATTTGGTATAGACGACAAGTGTACACAAAAAAGAATAATCGTTAGTGGATGAAGCTTACAAATATCAGATAAAAAGTTTCTTTTGGTTTATCAGCATAATTTCTTGGAAGGCTTCATCCCCTGAAATCTACTCTGAGGGCCGAGTTATAAATCATGTATTAATATAATAAAAGATCATGCCATGTTCAGCACGGGAATGTCCCTGTCAATTTGATATGATCAAGAGTAGGTCGGAGGCCGTACCGAAGAACTGCCTGGTTACCGGCTCTGAATCCATCTCCATATGCCGGTGATGTGTCTGATTCAATCTGGTGCTTAAAAAAATCTCCCAGTTTTCTCTCAAACTGAGACCTTGAACCCTTTTTTGATGATGCAGATGCCGAAGAGGATGAAGAGGTGGATGCAACATTACTGCCAGACCCAGAGATAATCTCGGAGTCCAACCACATATGTGCTAGAACCTGGCAGATGCCCTCTTCAACTTCTTGACTAAGAGAACGATAGCCTGAAAGGCAACCAGAAGAGTAGAGCAAAATTCAACCGATGCACCAGTAGTCTATTGATGCATTATGTTGTGAACTAGTCATGAAACAAACAAGAGATATTTTGTACTAAAGTTTGTGACCCTTGAATTATGAAACTTTGTACTTAAAGAACTCATGGTCCGTTTTATTTACACCCTCCAACCTATGCCAGATCAACCTTAAGGCAAAGCCTGGTCGAGTGTCTCCGTGAAATGTTCTAACTATCACTCGAAATCAATTATGAGATGGTCATTATCTGTCAGACTAATAACCATGACAGGGACAGGAAACCCAACAAAATCGTCACAACATCTTGTATCTAATAGCCTTATTAAACCTAAAAAGTCATTTTTTTGAGTTTGAGATGTTGAAACTATATTGTTCTCACACTAATACATGAATTTAGATGCTAGCTACTTATCTGAAGTACTCTCATGCTCACTCAACAGAAAACCAAGAAGGAGAAATTTGAAAAAAAAAAAAAACTACAGATATGATCGTACGCTGAATCGATGACCTATACATAAAAATGAGGACATCGATAGACAACTGAGGACAACACGGCAACAAAGATTAACAACCTATGAATTTAGAGAAGTACCTTTAAGCCGGAGCCACGCATGCATCATCTCATGGGCTAATATAGACCCTGTGAGCAGTCTGTACAGACAAGAATTCAAAAATGTATAAAAATATGATTGCGAAACATATAGAACTCGAAGAGTTGATAAATATCTGAGCATTAATGACAAGCTTTTTGCTACAAGTACATCAATGTTTGGCATAAAAAGTTTTCAGGTGTATTGTAAGATGTAGAAATTTTTTATTGGAATTAAAATCATTTCCAATTAAGAAAAAGTCAATAGTTAAACAATACCTTGGGAGGCCATACAAAATGAGAATTGCAGTTACTTCACATCGGCGAGTAAGTCTATATGGCTCTGTGATCATGTTCATGATTTTGTTTCCAGCACCAATCCTTGGCCTCCTTAAGATCTAGGTTTGGTAATTCAAAACTGTTTAGATCAATAGTTCAAGCCATGAAAAAGAAAGATAATCTTACCAAATATGACAATTCAAATTAATTTAGATTATGTAGATTTTCACCGTGCTAACAGTCTGCTCCTCAGATAGGCAAAGGCCTCTTGTTTCTGGGAGGTGATGATGCCCCTACACCCAAGAAAAAACAAGTTATCAAATCCCTAGCAAAAATGAAATGTGAATGATAAAACTTTCCATGTGTTTGGCTCACATTCTTCTCTCCTTCCATGGCCTCATTTAGAGCTTGTCTCTCAACAAGAAGCAAGGGAACCTGCTGTTCAATTTTCATGTTTAAGCCTTCATAAAATTCCTGGATATCAAGGTACAGTGGTTGGCATTCACTTGTATCCATTATTGCAGAATCTAGACACTCCAGGCAGAGCTTTCTCCCATCATCTAAAGTAACATACTTTATGTCTCTGGGCTGGAAATTTGCAGAAAATCAGGCAAAAAAGCATCACCACAGACTAAAAAATTGAATCACATAATTCATTAAGAAAAAAAAAGTTATTCTAAATCACATGGAGAGCCAATGACCTGCACTAGAGTCAAGCATAATGGATGTGAACCAACTTTCTAAGACCTATATAGGATGATCTTTAAGTATTTAAACCAACCTCCATTCGTTCACAACTGCAGCACCTTGGTGTACCATCCATTTCATGTGAAGGACAGTACTTCTGCATCCAGAAAGGATGTGCCCTGTACTCAATAAGGCCATTCATATTTGTCGGAATCTGAAAAAGAGTTCATGATGATAAATCAAACATGGGTCAGATGTTCAGAAAAGGAGTAATCATTAAGAACATTTATAAGCTGAATAAATTTCAAGTATTTCATTAATAACAATGTTGAATTCAGATTTTTCTTTTAATTCCAAAAGCCAGGATTTTCGCTTGATAAAAGATCTATTCAAAAAATATACATTCATCTGTTTAGGTGGTGAACATCTACACTTCATTCCTGTGCAATAGGACAGCAGGTCACAGTATAGCACTCACACTGCAAAAACTAAGACACTAGTATCGACTTCAAATACCCAGTTAAGGCAACCTGAATCGAACCAATTTCTTCTAGCCAATCTAACCAAGATCGAGTTTCAAGTGTCCAAAATTCCAAATGCAAATTTTTCTCTTTAAGTTGCATACAGCCCTTATGGTGCCCTAAATGTCATCCAACTATAATATTCCAGAAGTTGTTTCACGGTGATTTTTCGAAGAAAAAAAATCCAACCATATAAGGTTGATCAGGTAAAACCTCTATATTAAAAGGGAACTAATTTTTTTAATTCCAAGTTACCGTATAGTTGTTACAACGTGATCAAAAACTGTAATTGGTATATCTCTTGATTCATATGAAAATTGTACGTTGAACTTTAAACAGGTTCTAAGTCACAAAATCATAAACTTTTAAACATTACTAAACCTGAATTTCAATGATAAGTAATTAAATATTTTCAACATCAAGAGAGCATATTGCTTTGCTGATGTTTCATTGGACAAGTAGTCTCACTTAGCAATATATACTAAAAACTTAAGTAGAATAATAAGTTGGAATCATTTGCCTAATGCACAATCAAATTTCCAATTTATAGATGTTGTAAACAGAATGGACATGTGATAAAGAGACCTGTAGTTGTTTTTAAACTATTAATATTAGTGATAAGAGAAATGATAGAGGATGACCTAAAAAACACTTTATTAGAAATAATAAATAAAGATTTAAATACTCTTATATTGATTAAGAATATGATTTTTATATAGCTCAACTGCAGCCAAAGATTCATATGGCCAACCCTAAGCAATTAGGACCTTATGGCCTTGTTGTTATTGTTATTGTATAATTAAAACTTTGTCAATATCTTATATCATATAAGAAGTCAAAAAAAGTCCTTTGCCATGGTAAGGCATACAATAAATCAAGGATTGCAATTTCGATGTGTACGACCCAGTATGGATGGTACATATCGGTCCGTTAGTTGACCGGTATACGGACCACCAGCTACAAGCGGTACCACCAATTGGCCTGTTTTCACCCCAATACGAAATTCGAGCTGTCGATTTTAAGCCATTGTGGGCGATCGATCGTCACTGATCGATTTCGAGGGGTATCAGCCGAGGGAGGGAGAAAGAAAAAGAGGGCGAAGAAAAACCTAGAGTCCGGCATTACTTTCGCCCGCACGATCCGGGCGATTTCTTCACGTGCGGGCGATTTCTGCTCCCCCACGCTGGGAGAAGAAATGTCTCCCCGTGTGGGGAGAAGGAACGAGGCGACGTTGCCCCCTTTTTTATTTTTGAACTTATTTTATTTTATTATATTCTATTTTATATATATCAAGCGGTATGCCTGTGCATACCGCTCAGTACCGCATACCGCTCGGTGCTACGTATCATACCATACCAAGCAAAGTTTCGTATGTCGGTACAGACCGGTATGACGAACCTTGCAATAAATACATCACTGGAAATGTTTTCCAATTCATAATGGTTAATCACATGCCCTCATTAAGTTTTTCTTGATTTCTAGAAAGCATTACAAGCAATAAATGATGATCTGATGTCAATCAACAATTCATCAGTAAGTCATTCAAATTTCAGGCAATTTGATGGCGGTCCAAAACAAAATGAAATTACTTTGATATATAATCTTTTAACAAGATAAGTACTCACAAATTGCTTGCAGACATCACATTTTGGGTGGTAAAGCTCCTTGTAACAAGATTTATGGTATGGGTAATTCCCAGACATGGAGAACTGCACGAAGACGAGTAGAAGTCTCAGAGTTGATAAGTTTTGACAAAGATGATAAATGTTCATTTCTTTACCTCATAATCTGATATTGGTTGATTACAGGCATGACAACGGAAACATTCTGGATGCCAATAAGCATCCATGCAACTAAGAAAACGCCCATGTCCAATCTCAGTATTACATCCAGCACATATCCTACAGCAAAAGCAGGAAAGTTCTCAAGAAAGAAATCATAACCATAAGTACAATGAATCTAGACAACAATAGGTTCTCCCATTTAGGCCATAATACATGGTTCAATCTGAATAAAACACCATTCAGCACCATTGCAGCAGATTTACTAGATGACATTCTTTTATCATGGAATTTGGATATCAATAAGAGAGTAACACCAAGTTTGTTCACATAAAACATGTGGTAACCATGCAACTACACTTATTTCCCCCTCCTTGAAGCCAACTTGATAGGTCATAAATTCAAACATACCCGAGTCATAACAGAATAATCATTTCTGATAGCCAATTTCTACAATTCTTATCCACCTAATACAACATAGGATCATTGATCTTAATAGCTTCATTTCAAAGTTTGAATCAACAATGTTTACAGCCAAGAAATCTAGGAACTGTTGTAGCGTTTCATCATTGCAAGACTATTTAACTTTATGGTAAAGGTAAGATATGTTAAGTGACCGATCTTCTGAAGAATCTGAACTACTGCTGTCAGCATTTTACCAGACAAGAAAAAGAAATATTAGGTCTACAAAATAGTGATGCTTTTGTAAATAGAAACAATTTAGTTTATTATAATGCCAAATTATTTCGGCTATTAGAATATTACGGTCTGTTGTTGTTGCGTACAATGCAAACTATTTCTATGGATAATTAATTAAAAAAAACTATATTAACCTAGAAACATCAAAAGCCAACCAACTAATTTTATGTGGTCAACAAGTTTTAGATGATGCCACTGAGGTATATAGATCCTATGGAAAGTCCATGAATGGTCAAAATCACTACATGTTCATGAAATTATAGCTCTTGCATGTGAAACACAGTGAAGTCCTTAATGTTCTTGCTTTTAAGTTTTAATACATTTGAGACTTCCTCATGCAATATTCCTTGAGACAAATCAATAAGATAATACAAATATAAAATATGATGAATATTTTTTCTTGGACATTTAGTAAAATAGATAAGCAGGATTCTTTTAAAGGAAAAATCACCTGAACCCTGATGAGAAGAGAAATGGCACTGGTTGATAAGCATGGCCATTTTCTCGAGGAGGGGAATCTGCATTAAGACTTTCTTGCAGAGCTCTCGCAAGCTGCTCATCTTCCTCCAAGGTAGATGCATTTTCTAATATAAGGCAACAATGGACCAGCCAGATCCCATGCATAATCAATAATTTGTTAAAGTTAAGAATCTTTCAAAGAGGCAATTTGAAAACTACCAAAGGGATTATTGTTCTAAAACATAATCACAACAAGATAACTTTAAAAAAGCATGGAAGTATGAATGCTCAAGCATTCTAATCATTAGAAAAGCATTCCTGTCAAATCAAGCAGGTTGAATTACAGAGTACGCAAAAGATTGTGGAAAGAAAAATCAAAGGCTTGATACAGAGTAAGTCATTAAATTGTGGAAAGCCATTAAGCAAAAGAAGATGGGATTTATACTGGTTTGCCTTTGTTTAGAGAGGAGTGAGAGAGAGAGAGAGAGAGAGTACACAAATAAAAAAATTTGCATCCCAGGAACAGCATCATGAATAATTATTTAAGAAAGATGTTAATGAATGATTTTCTAGAAAAATATGTTATCATCTGCATTTGGGAATAGCATAGATCTAACCAATAGCCTTTGCTTTTTTTTGCTCTTCTTCTGAGAGGGAAAGCGCAATGGCACGGTCTATGTCATCGTTTTCATACTCTGATAGCGTATCCTGCACTCAGGATATAAGAATTTGTCTTAGCAAATTTTTTTTCAATTGTGGAATAAAATAGGAAGTGTTGACATTTAACATCATCAGAGAATGTGAAACTGAGAAAATACTTCTCTTAGCAACTTGAAATCACTGTTATGTTATTGTGATGCATATCATACATTACATAAATAAATAAATATGATATCGCTACATCACTAAATACAATAAAAAATGCAAAAGGGTTGTGATATATCATGATTCATGATCAATTGGCGGGATATGAGTAGCTGCTTATTTTTCAGCAGAAATGTCTACAACATCAGATAAAATTCATATCTTTCATCACCAATTTAGAAATGAAGCATACTCTATTTTCATGTACTTATACACGCTTAGTTAAGAAATGAATTAAATAGCATAAATTGCATGTCAAACACTTGCAGTGGTACATTGATTATATAAAAAGACATTTGCAAAAGTAACAGAGAAAAGATGCAGGAGAAAAGAACACTCTTTGATAAAGTAGTGCAAGCAATTATACAGCTAGCACAGAGATCAGAGAGTCTCTTTATAACAAATATGCTAAAAGTTGTGGGATCTGATAAAAACTAATACTGAATATGATATATAGTATCTCTTCCACATTGAGCCAAAGCATATCTCTTCTGATGAAAAGAAACAGAATGCAGAGAAGCAGCACAACTTCTAGCAAAAGCAGATCACTGACGAAATACAGGCTCATTCAGACCCTCTCATTTTTTAACATCTGATGGTATCAAAGAATAACAAGAAGCAACACTGAGTATCAAAAAAGGCTAAAATTCAAGTATAGCAATTTTCAGCTATTTAGTAAATATTAAGTGATCCATTGGGTAGATTTCTTTTCTCCTTTTGGCATGTTACAGTTAGATTTATATTAAATTTTCCTGCTTGCATCTGTTTACCTGCATGCATCTTTCACCCAAGTAACTGCAGTGACAAAATTATGATTCTTAAGAAGCAACAGAAAACCTGAAAGACTGCTTGAAAATGTAACAAAAGAGAAACCAGCAATTCTAAAGCATAGCAATTACCAAAGAATTAGATGGTTCATTCCAGACTCCATCATCCCGTATTTTTCATGATATTGCCCTTCTGAAATTCTGTGGCTCGAGCCTTTAAAAATTTTGCTCAGCCAACCCATAATTTAGTCTGTTATCTGAACATTCCTGCTGTTAATTTTGACAGCATATATTGTATTCAATCAGCATAACAAAAACTGAGTGAAACAAGACAGAAGCATTAAAATATGCAAGAAAAATGCATGTACTCATATTTCTAAAATGGACTTAAAGATGAGAGTCAATAGCATTTGGTAGAGGACTGGAAATGCAAGAATGTCAGTTGTTGATTCATACTGCATTACAGTAATGGTTGAGAACAGCACGTTTTGAAAAATTAATATTACCCTGAAATACCAAGTGACGCAGAGAGATGGAGGCCTAATAAAAAAGGAAAAGTTCACTAATTACAAATGAATAAACTTGTGTTGGACATGATTAATGCCATATGTACTATATCTAGGCCAGCAATATCAGCAACAACCATTGGAAGGGAGTTGTTAGATGACAGGTTCCAAAATAAATTAAAACCAGCGCTTAAACAAACAAAACAAATATGATCAAACAAGATGAACATGTATCAAATAACAAGTACTAAAATCAAAGCATAGCATTGCCAGAAAATAAGTTAATCATCATCAATCATAAAATTCGAAGAACAATAACAGAACTTGTTAAGCACATCAAAATAGCATTACACAGCATGGTAATTACATCGAACAAATATTACATAGAAAATTAAACAAAAATAAAACTTTTATGACAATCTAAATGCAGTTACCGCTAATATGCACAAATTTAGGGTTAACTAAAAATACCCATAAAAAAGGATAAAATTATCAGTGGCGATATGGGAAGTTCCAAGACCTGATTTGGAGATAGCTGGAGATAAAAAGAAGCAGCTGTCTGGTAGGATTAAAAATTTAGGAGATTGTTCTCAGAATGCTTAGCAGAGATAAAGATAATAACCAAAATACAATAAGAAGGGTTTGTCAACAAACTAATCAAGGAAAAATGCAAAAGCAAACAGCGTTTTGAAACAGATAACCCTAGTTTGACTCGGTACAATGAAGAGGACAAGCTGTACAAGGGGAGCATTACAATTTCGTGGTATAACTAGGGTATCTGTTTCAAAACAAAACCTTGAGTTATTCATTCCATACAAAATAAACACACTTCTTGTTGCATCACATTTTATATTTTTGCAGCTAACACTCTCTTCATCTTTCTGATCTTTCAGCTTACAACAAGATATTGATTTTTTAAACTGTGATCAATCTTTCGTCAACTGAAGCTGCCCTATGAAGCATTTAAAATCACATGACTTAAATGCCTAGCCTAGCCTGGTTATCACCTGGTAAGAAAATTAAACATTACAAGTCACATAAAATTGAAAACTTCTCCTTATAAAAGTTGATACATACATATGCAGTCATTGGAATGTTCTATGAAAATACATACTGTTAATACGAGACCAGCGTTCGCAAGTTATGGTCTTTGTAAGTTCTTCATACACAACTACATTGAGTTATCATGTTCGTCCTAGAACAAGAGGCCTGCATCAATATATATTTGGAGAAAGAAAAGGCTTTTTCGATTAATGTGTTTCAATCATCCATCGCTCGTGTTGGTACTTCTACGAGATCAGTCCTCATACATGCCACGTTTATAGAAATCTATTATTTAGCTACAAGAGTCTGCAAATTAAAAGGAAATAGCAGCGGTAATGATAGTAATATTAACAATAAAAGAGGACAAAGAAAACAAAAAACACAATCATCGCATCGGCGAAGCTCCGATGCAAAACCGGTTTGCTGGAGTCTTCCAGTCCAAGGTAATTGGAGCAGATCCGAACCAAGCACGCAGATCCTTTGTCACCCAACCGATTTCTAATTCTAGTGGTCAAGGTTTCGCCTCCGACAGATCCCTTACTGTCCTAATTGCTGCTGCAGGCGGCGGAGGGAAGGGGGGGGGGGGGAAGGAAGGAGACAAGGAGGGGAGGAGCAGAGGGGAAGCCGAGGGGTGGGGGAGGAGGGGGGAGAAGAAAAGTACCTCGCGTCGATCGGCGACGGGCGGGGCAGGTGGAGGGGGAGGAGGAGGGATCGGTAGGCGTCCGGCTTCCTCGGGGCAGGCGAGGAGAGATGCGGAGAGTTCACGTCAAAGCGCTGCAGATGTAGTCAAGAGCCGCTCGCACGACAGGTCCGACGTGGCCTCCCTCGTGGGTCCCTTACCTCAGGCTCGTGAATGAGTGGAGAGAGGTCTGGGGCCCACGAGTCAGGCCTCAGAGAGCCTCGGGCCGGGGTTTCGGGAGCAACCTGCGCGGGGACGCGTATTAATATGCGAGCTCGAAATTGCCCTTTTTTTTTTCTCTTTTTTTCTATTTTCTTCTTAGTTTTTTAACTTTCTTTTAGGAAATTAACTTAGAATCCGAAGTGTGTGTGTGTGGAGGCAATTCTTAGAGGATATGGTCATTTTTATCTAAATAAATGGTTAGGATGATATAAATTATTCGTGAAAAAACATGGAAATCATAATGAATGACATCTTCATGAGAGGAAGATGAAAGTATTATTTTGACATTTATTGATATTATATTTTCTATTTGATTGATCCTTGACATGATCGATCTGAGTGTTATGCGATGCATCATAATTTTTTTTTTTTAAGAGATCATCCGAGTCGACATATCAGGTAATCTATAGATATCATGTTATTTTTCTAAGAGAATATATATCGTCACGCATCAATTTAACAAACATAAAATATTTTCATCGGATAGAAATAAAATTAAACATATAATTTTAATAATTATAAAAAAAATAAACTTGAGTATATGATTTACTTGGATGGGTAAGAAGTTGTAGTAAGTACAAATTTTAGGTACTACAGATTGAACAAAGAAAATATTATTTATAAAATAAAGTAAATAATTTTGATGGTTGAAGTAAAAAGAGGCATTAGACTAATTGTGCTATCATAATGTATCTCTTAAATTTAAAAAAAAAAATCTATATGGCCGATTGTAAGATAATCTATGAATCTAAATTTTAGGTACTTAAGATACAACTTAAGAATACTAAAATGGAAGCATATAATTACTAGAAATAATGGGAATTTTTTTATTTATGGATAATTCAATCTAACTTCAATAAAAAATAAAATATTAATGATATAAGGACATATAATGAAGATTAAAAAAATAAGACAAATATAAATAAAATTTTAAATGATAAGTGGATTAGGAATTTATGAGTTTATTGTTATTGTTTAGAATATTGATTAATTAAACTCATAATCTTATCGAGCCGGAGATTATTTGTTGCAGGTGCCTTGTAAGTCAATCACGATAGCATATGCGACACAATGCTTAATCTTTTTACTTATGATTATTAATGATATATTCTCACCTTATATTATATTATATTATATTATATATATATATATATATATATCCTTGGTTTTATACACTGGGAATCAGATCGTGATGAGATCACAATAATGAGACTGATTCACCTTTAAATACAGATCATAAATAATCCTGGTTATAGATTACTCGAGAGAGATATCAAGATAACTAGACAGACCGGTGTACTATATACTCGTCCATACGATAAGAGGCGATTGGTCTCATAGCCACTTGTATAAGGACACTAAGGATATAGTATAAGTGCTCATTAGAGAATGAATTCACTGATTGATCTGCTTACGAAATATTGTGTAGTTAATGATACCTAATGTTGGACAGCGATTCTGTAATCCAAGTTGTGTGTATGGTCTTTAAACTTAAGATACTAAGGATATCTTGTTTAAGTACTCATTTTTTTTACGTCGGACTTACAAGTTTGGAAAGTTCTAGATTTGGTACAATCGATTATCAGGATTGGTAGCCAACTTTATAAAGATAATTAAGTATTAATAGAGGATCATATAATCTCGATATCACAAGAGGAATATCTCATATGTTCTTAGGAAAAATACTTGGCCAGGGTCGTTCAGATTGAGAGAGAAAAAGTCCTCCAAGAGAATTTGATTAGAGCAAGATTCGAACATATGTTATATGTTGCCTAATATTACCATATACAATATATGATCTATTAGATATTAGATGGATAAAGAAATATAGATACACGATAATTGAGGATAAATAGATATAATATATTAGATCCCTTGTACCATATAGGGACTACAGTGTAGTAGCCTATTACATCTATAGTCGAAGAGTCGAATGAATTGTTATATAATAACAATTCACTGAGTCAGAATGAGTTCTGACAGGAAGGACTCACGACTAACTTGGTGTTAGGCCTAGAGAGTCACATATATATTGTGGATATTTTAGCATAGAGGATTGGATATAAGTTATCTAATTAGCCTCTATTCTCATTGGATGAGACCTAATATTAATGGGTTCATTGCATGAGGTCCAGTTAGAAGCCAGTTGAGATTATTGGATAGATATCTAATAATCTAAGATTAGTAGGTAGTTGGACGAAGATCCAATACTTACTAAAGCAAGATTCGTTAGGGTTTTTGGGTTGTTCTTTATAAATAGAATGTAGAAGCGATACAATAGTGATAGGCTACATCTTTGGCTGCCCGCTCCTATTCTCCTCCCTCCCTTATCTTCTTAGTCGACCAGGCATTCCTTGCTACGAGATGGCAACGAAGAAGATAGGTGATCTTCTTCTATAGGTACCACGAGAAGGTGAGTAAAAGTTACGAGTTTTGGATTGCGATTTAAGAAGCATCGCTATAATGATCTATCGTGTATATATTGCTAGAGAAGAGTATTTTGATCTCCTTCATCTTCTCCATTTGGATCTGAATTTCAGGGATATACGATCTCCTCAGGTAATTAACCTCTGTGTATCATAGTTTTTGATTTTACGATTTTTTGTATGACAATATTTGCATGTATATATTTTCTAAGATGTCAGCTAGCTTAATTAGTAAAGATTTTAATAATTTATTATAAAATTTTATGCTTAAATCTTATCTTTGGTACTTCTTGGTTAAAAAAAATGATGACTTTTGTTCCTAGAAGATTTTGAGGACAAGAAATTTGAACAGATTTAGCAATAGGAAATTTCCTTTTGTTGTTTAGTTTTCTGGTAGTTTTTGACTGAGAAGATGGAAAATCTGCAAGTTAAAGAAAGGACCTTTTTGTGAGAATAATTAGATGGCAAATGATGCGTATAAGAACTTATATGACTTACAATTTGATAAGATCCATCATATATGGTCTGACTTTTATATATTTCACTTGACTGACAATATACAGAAAAGACAATTTAATCATCTGATAAGAAAATGTCACAATGTGAAGCATAATCTGCCTAAAATAAATACAGAAGTATCCACAAGAGCCCCTTCCTGAACAAGCTACAGATCTACTCAAAATCCTATAAACTGCTATGCTGCCATCCTGATCTGAAGTAGCCAAGCTATCAGAGTCCAATGCCCTTGTTCTCATTAGTGATGCTTCCCTTCCTATGTGGCTTGTGTTGACACTGTTGACGCACACTGTGGGTGAGGCTTTTGGAGAAGAGAGCATTGGCTTGTGCAATTTATATGATCCTCACATGCATGGGATATATGGGTGGCAACATGGATCAAGCTTGTAGTTGGTGTCAAGGTTTTTGCTGCCTCCCAATCCAAGTCCGACAAGGTTTAGAACGTATTTAGTTGCTGAAATCCTGGGCTAGATTTGGTTTAGATTCGAGCTGTGGATTCCGAAGGAACTTTCATCCGACTGAATTCTAATCTGCTACGGACTTATCGTAAAACCTCTATAAATATTGCTGCTGCTGCTTCTTCTTCCTTCTCCTCACAGGCATACATTAAAGATCTTGCAAAAGCTAGAAAAGATCTTGCTTGTAAGCTGCTAATGTTCTTCTCTGGTTTTTCTCACTCTTTGCAATGCTTTAAAGCAGGAGAGAGAGCTCAGCTGTCCGTCGCTATGGAATCGAGGGAGCTCTGCGCCAATGGCTGCGGCTTCTTCGGAAACTCCGCGACGCGCGGCCTCTGCTCCAAGTGCTACCGAGACCTCTGCCTCAAGAAGTTGCCCGAGATGTTGGCGCCGTCGGTTGCCGACGTGGAGGCCGAGGCCGAGATCAGGAAAGTTGCGGCGGCGGGCGCGGCGTCTTCTGTGGCGAACCCGTCGTTCTCCTCGGGCGAGGCGCCGGCCAAGGTGGTGGAGCGGTGCGGGCGGTGCCACAAGAAGGTGTGGCTGAGCGCGAGGCTCGAGTGCCGTTGCGGGAGGACGTTCTGCGCCGCGCACCGGCTGTCGGAGACCCACGACTGCTCGTTCGACCATAAGATGTTCGGCCGCGCTGCGATCGCCACGGCGAACCCCGTCGTCGAGAAAGACAAGTTGGAGAGGATATGAATCCAGAGAAATTAATAGCACGTGTTTCTCCATTTTTCGAGGATTAATAGAGAGTTTCTTTTAATATATTTTTTTGAATTTGTGGACCGTACGATTTATTGATACCACGATATAGCACGAATCTTAAGGAAAAGGATGTTTTTTGTTTCCTACCCTCTGCCTCCCTGTTGTTACTCGCCTTCGTCCTCGGTTCGAGATGGACGCCACCTTCGATCCCGTGAGCCCTAACCCCCTTCGCCTGCCGCCTCTGATCCTCGAATCCTTTCGCTTCTGACCGCCAAGCATTGCTATCTTGTTTGTCCTCAGGATCTTATTCACGCCATCTTCAAGATGGTCTGGAGCAGAAGAGCCGAGCGGAGCGAAGAGATCGATGTTGTCGACATTGAGGTGTGTCTCTATGTCTTTCTATGTTCTTGTCTGCCGATCAGCCTCACTTATTTGTTATCGTTAGCTCCCCCCAGGTCGGAAAATGGCTTCTTATGGTGTTATTACTTGTTTTCTTGAAAGGAAAACCCTATATGGGGCCTTATCATCAAGTTGAATGCTAAAATGGCCATTATCTGTTTTTTAGTCGTAATGTAAGAATTTTTGCGTATTTTTTCTCTTAATTGAACAATGATGTACCCTAAACAAAACAGAAACTCTGAGTAGTAGGTGGAGGTCGATCCTTCCTACTAATTTCGTAGGCTGGAATTTAAAGTTTTATGGAAAAGAATCACCCAAAATGGGATCTTTGTTGTCAAATCACCTATCCAAAAAACTACTTTTATATTTTTTAGAAAATAGTTTTTGAGAATTTTTGTTTGTGGAGTATAACAATCATCTGCCAGAACTGTTCAGGTGAAACATATTCTTTTAACAGGGTACGGATTCCTATGTTTGAAAGTGAACTATACTTGTATTAGGTTTCTTGTGAAAAGGATCACTAGAAGTTCATTAAGTTGATGATTGACCATGGAGTTATCTTCTTTTCATGAAAGCCTTTGCGCATTTTAGTTTTGAGATTGAAAGATGCTGTGCCTTAATCGAAGTTTTAGGATACCACTGGACAAGCATTTGGAAACATTTATCTGAATCTCCCCTGTATTTGGGTAAAACTGATTGTTCATGTGAATCAACGGGCATAACATACACATATATATAAATAAATATATATATTTAGGGTTATACAACAGAATCATCTTTTTGTTAACTATGTTTATGAAAATTTGTACACATGAAGGTATCGGTTAGTGTAGCTGGTAAAAAATTTGACAGTATATTGTAAGGTCCTAGCCTCAAATCCCACCTTCGTCATTTACCCTTTGCCAAAAAAAAAAAAAAAAATCTGTACACATTGGTCCGCAAAATATACCTTCTGTTCATCTTTTTTCTTGTATCTCATGATAAATGATCAAATGGTCCTGCAAACAAACAAATACGAGTGAGAAAATCTATACAACAGTTTAAGATGAGTAAGAGTAGGATGACAACAAATATTTGTTGTTTATTCCTAATCGAAGAATGTAATGTAACCAGTGCATAAAGTGCAAGAAAAGTAGATTATTAATCTATCATTTATGAGATAATAAAGATAGTTGAAAACATGCCAAACACTAGTGACAAATGGCAAGTGACCTCACCAAATATGTCAACATCACCTCTCAAATACCATACCAAAACCCCATATAGATTCAAGTCTTGTGTCACCTGGGGGTTTAAGAGGGTTAAGATGGCTGATGTTTTGACATCATGCCATTGTACTAGAATGCCTTGCAAATGATGCAGATAATAACTATTTTGTCCTGGTTTTGCTTCCATGCAATGACCGCTCGACAATTCTACTCATGAACCTTACAAGGCTGAAACCTTAGGCAAAATGAGACTTCTAGGCTTCCACAGGCCTCACTAAGTATAAGAAAACCCAAACAAACTGAAAAGTTAGGCTACTGCACGAACAGGATTGTCATTGTTGAACAGTTGCAATACCGCTGCGTGCTTGTTGCTGCAGGAGCAATACATGATAGTGTGATGCTCCATTCTACACCTCCTAACAAAGAGTCAGTCATTAACTCGTCACCCATTGGTGACCAGTTCTATCGAAGTAGTCTCTTCCTTATCTTGTTTTTGCATACCTTCTTTTTTTTCTTTTTTTTAATCTTTTTGTTCTCCAGAATTTTGACTTACATCACTGAATTCTAACTCCCTTAGGTGCATGCACTTCCAATGGTCTCTAGCTTCCAATCTTAATTTGTTTTCTTTGTTTTGTTTTGTTACCTTTTCTGAGTGATTTATTAATTGTACAATAAAAAAAGAGAAAGACGTGTGAAGAATTTTCTGGATTTCCTTGTGTGCAAATGCATAAAGGTTCATGTTATTACAATTGTCTTCTGCAGACAAATGAAAACTAACGGAGGCATAATAAATTTTGTTACACTTCTAGGACTACCTGATGTTTCAAGTTCAATTTATTTTTTAAATGATCTGCTTTATAAAATCATTGCTTGGACCTGGTGCATGTTATAATTCTAAGATACAGTTTGTTTTCCTATCACAATTATGATTTATAAATAACTTCCATGTTAGTTGTCAGGTTGGTGCTGGCACATCCAAGAAAAGTCGACCAACTGCAGGTACTGTAAATCCTCTCGTGTACACAAAGAGATGCTTGCTTTGAAAAGATATTTGCATTTTAAAATTGATTGATATGCATATAAAAATAGACTCTATTTTTAATTATAACTTCAGTCTTCTTTTCTTCCAGAATTTCACATCTAGATATAATCCATTCTCTAGATATTCCAATATTAGCGCCACCATAGACACCCATAAGACAAAATTCAAAAAACACACCCTAGCTAGCACAAATTGTGGCAGCAGCCAAAGGGCAATTGTGTCATTTTTATCAGCTATGAGATTGATGGGATTGATGATTTGGATGGTCCAGCTTTCTTTTTTGGGCTTGTATATTACTTTTTCAAGCATTTTTTTAATGTTTGGTCGTTTTTTGGTCATATGACAATATTTGTCAATCCTAAGTATGTCCTTGATGCCTGTTTGTGTTTGTCTTTAATTTTCTACTTACACCTTTCTGTACATATATATAGGAATGATGTCTGTTTTGCAGCTGGTCATATTTCCTATACTTGTTATGTACTGCAGTAAATTGTTCTTTCATTTTCTATAATGAACAAGTACCTCAGTCTTTTCCCTAATTTTTGCTTATCATTGTGTTACTGAATGAATAGTTCTTCCCTCTAGATCAGTAAGGAAAGACGTGATTAGCTTTAGAACATGAAATATCCTTGTTTGACTTAGGGAAGATGGGATAAACTTATTAAAAATGAGAGAACAAATTTCTAATATAAGTCATGCTTTTGCAGGGTTACCATTTGGTACTTGTTAGTTTGTCTCAATGTTACAAACATTAAATTTGCAGTTCCAATGACTTCTCCTCTTGCTACAATTTTTTTAAAAGTTTATTTTAATTCTATCTTACAAAAAATTATCCAACTTTGCAGTTCCAATGACTTCTCCTCTTGCTACAATTTTTTTTTAAAGTTTATTTTAATTCTATCTTACAAAAAATTATCCTTGAGAGTTGAGATCGAGAAGGGTAAAAGGAAAATATCGTGCAATTAAATC
Organism: Ensete glaucum; assembly: GCA_021527575.1. Taxonomy (NCBI): domain Eukaryota; kingdom Viridiplantae; phylum Streptophyta; class Magnoliopsida; order Zingiberales; family Musaceae; genus Ensete; species Ensete glaucum. The sequence goes on from CM038554.1 coordinate 29,376,453, forward strand.
AGTTGCAAGATATATGTAGTCTTGCTAAATTGCTTGCACTTTTTTGACTCAGACAGTCAGACTGATTACTTAGAATAAGATTAGAGTAACCTGATGAGTAAAAGAATATGAGAAAACTATTGTGTTTCCTATTGTTAAAAAATAGAGGAGAAAAGAAAGGATTACTCTAACATTTTTCTTGGAGGTCTTTTTACATTTGCAGAACAAAAAGTTGATTGAAGCAATGCAGCAAAGTTATCCAAATGCATAGGCAGTTAGGTAGCAACTTCATGAAGGCTTAGGCAGAAGGCTTTGGTATACAAGTGGGCACAAACGCAAGAGTATCACAGAAATAATATAAGATTTGTAGATTCATTTTTATAAATAAAGAATAAATATGAACAGTTCATATCAATTTGTAATTTCTAAAGAATGTTAAATTTCCAAATATGTAGTCATATGTAGTCTTCTTGCATCACATTTCCAAATATTGCGTTAGATGGAGTCCTTGTCATCTGTTGTTAAGTATTGGACATTTCAACCATAATTCTAGAATGTTAAATTTTCACCACATTCTTTCCTTTAGATGAGTTTCAATGGAGGACACTACGTAAAACACTGATATCAATTAAAGTAAAAGAAAAAATAAGTAATATGGCATGCACCATGGCTAGAAAACAAGCATAGTAAAGAAGATATGATGGACCAACATATTCATTACTGTTGCCAGCCAAGGAATTAAAGCAGCATTTTTTCCTTGTCTCATTATAAGAAAAAGAAAATACTTGCACATGTGCATTACTTAAAATGTCATATTTCTTATTTGAGCTGTTTCTTGGCTCAAACTTAAAAGGGCACAAGGGGGGCTTGGTGGTGGATGTAGCTAAAACGGCCTAGCAGGTCCATTTAATGTTGATTAGTATTGGTTGCAATGGGTTGTTGCTCGTGGGATCAACCGATTCTGATATGGTACATTTGGTTAAAAATTGCTAGAACTGATCAAAATCAACTAGAGTTGATTGATTGTGGTGCAACTTATGCTAAATCTTTTTCTTCTAGTGAGATAAGACAATTAAATTTTGCCTCTTGTGTTAGACACTGAGTAGGCTCCGACAGGTTCATTGGAAATAGTCCATTTTGGGAAATTAATCAAAAGTTATTCCTGTATTCCTCTTTATGACTTTATAATTAAGGTGCATGCCCTACTCTGGGGTTACAGTCACCACAATACATTATGGTACGAACAGTGACTTTGAAGCTGCCATAGGTATCACACCCAAGATAAAAAAAGACAATCTGATTTTGAGTGGAACTTCAGAATTCAGATTCACCTTTTAAAACCATGACAATAACAACTTTGATTGTGCTTTTGCAAATAACAGGGTTTTTGAACTTATCTTCCACTGTGTTCATTTATATGATAATTTTATAACCTTTTTTGTAGAAAAATGAATCTCTGACAAAAAAAAATTTCAAATGTTTTTCCATGCAGCTAATCCTAGTGCTCTAAGGGTAAGCTGTGAACTTCTCCGGCTATTTGTAACAGGTATGTGCACTCATTTCTTTTATTAGGTCTTAACAAAGTAGTAAAGAAAGTTTCTATTCCTTACAGAGGCTATCGAACGTACTGCTATAATTGCTGAGGCAGAGGGTATAAATAAAATCGAACCGACCCATTTGGAGAGGATCCTTCCACAATTGCTTTTGGATTTTTAAGGTATTATAGACATGTATATTACCACCATGTATATAGTTTGTTATATTTTCCTTATATGTTACATGGTTATATGTTAATATCCATGTGAATAAACTTTGTGTGTGTGTGAGAGAGAGAGAGAGGTGTCACTTTGGTGCATCTAGTTGATCTAATTGGATGTATTATGTTGTTTATTGATGATAGGTCCATGATAAAGATTCAATTCATTCAATATCCATTAAATTGCCTTGAAGAAATGATATTATTGAATGAGGAGATGAACAAACAAAAACTGAAGGCATATATTAGGGATCAACTCAAGTTGGTTGGGTCAGGTTACACCTCTTCTAACCTTATTCCAGGGATGACACTGGATCGAGTGTTTTTCGGGTACCTACTCTTACTTGAGACCCAGTTTGGTTGCTGTTTATTTGGGTTTTGGTTAAGATTGGGTAGCAAAGTAGGTACTTGAATCAGGTTTGACATTCAGATACCCACCAGTCAAGCCTCTTGCCTGTCGCATCTCCCTCAATACCCTTTTAATGCATTGCACGTCAACCTTATTCCAACAAAGGTAACCAATTGGCCAAACCCGACCTAGCTTGACTTTGGGTCATGAGATACCCAATCCAAACCCTGAACAAACGTGAGATTTTGGGCTCAAATTAAGATTTGAGTCGAATTATGTTTGCATGTGTGTGAATTAGTTTGGGTTGGAGTTTGGGGTTGTCTATAAGGAGGAATTATAGAGTGGCTCTGACCAGTAATGGTAAGAGTGGAAAATTGGAATTCATGTGACATAAAAAAATAGGAATTAATGAGCGCTATAAAATTGGGGAAATTTGCATGAACTTTCTTTTAGCATGAGATTGCTGTTCTAGTCTATCATAAGTTCTCTTCCTGTTATAAGATTTGAATTGAAGGCAGGAGTGGAGCTACCAGTTAACCTAAATGCCAGTGAGAAGTCTTAGTCCCTTTGTCTCTGCCAAAAGGATCCGAAGACAGGGCTTTTCAAGTCTTCCATTGGACTCAGTATTCTAAAACCGGATCCTGCTCGGTGATGTCAACATTTTTCTCCCTCTTGGTTTGTCATTTGAACTGACCAACAATTCAGTTAGCTTATCTGAATGGTACAAGTTGGCTAACCAATAGATACACCTTAAATTTTGTGGTCTGCAGAGGTTTCTTTCCTTAGAAACACACTACCTATCAGAGATATTATATTTTGTAGCTAAATAGCACTTGTTCAAATGCCAGAATCACCTGTCCATTGATTAAACAAATGCATGATTGTACTCAAATGAGTGAGCTATCTTGTTCAGTGCAGTCTTTTTTTGGTTGCAATATGATTTAGTTACTGGAATGGACTCTTCACTTGATGGTAGCAGGCATGAATCTTGACTTGCAAGTCAAGGGGTGAAGAACTCGGTCTACCGGGTGCATTCTTTCCACCAACGCATGGAAAACTCGGCATATCCGGGCAGTTCACATCATGGATTAGCCAATGGAGCAGAACATGGACTTGATCTCCAAAGACCATGTTTCTGGTTCTCTCTCTTACACCCACTTGCCATTTGCTAGGGGATGTCAAGTGGATGAGACTTTGAAGGGTTATAAGTACTTGGATATATATACAGGAACATGGCAGTGGAAAAGACTAATATAAACATCTCCTTCTCATATTGTTCTGTATTTTTCTGCCGATTTTGTTTTCTTTAAAGCGATTATTGTCTGCTGCGTTGGAAATTGGTAATAATTTTGTTCTGGTTGTATTAGGATGTAGGATTGACCAGTCAACATAAATTTGCTGTTGGTGTCAATATGGCCTCCTGAGACTGTTTGTGTTTATTGACCTTTTTTATGTAAAGGTTATATATGGTATATTCTTTCTTTTTTATATTATTTTTTTATCTGGGATTGTTTTTTTTAACATCGGTCAAGGCGGAATTTGATCCCTCTTGTCATGATCTGATATGATTTTTATCAGTTAAGTTACTTAGTACATTCAGTATGATAGGTAAATAAATGGGCTTGATATTTAGATCATTATTAAGGTGTAAAATGAAAAGTATGTGTTTTTATTCATATAAAACATTAATTTGCTGATGGCAGATTCGTTCCTTTATTTTAGTTTGAGGGCATAAAATTTGATCCTATAAATCTATATGTATTGACTCGGTTTGAAATTTAGTTCCTGTAAATTTTGAAGGTTTTCTCACTCACAGTAGGCAAAAAAAAAAAAAAAAAAGGAACACAAATACTTACCTACAACACACGAAACAAGTGTGGGGACGAACAGCCGCCGTGGACGCTTCCACGGCATACGGTATTCCTCAGTACCAAAAATGTTCATCCTCACCTCATGTCATCTTCTACTATCAAGATGGATATACTCTTAACTCGAGTACGGTCGTTAATACGATTTGATCTGATCCGAATGTATAAAAGTGTCAATAGTATTTTCAGATTAAAGGACGAGAATTTAGAAGAGAGATGATCGTAAGATTTTCGTATGTGGGGTCCTATGATGCAGAATGCGATCGCCTCCTCGTTTCCCTCCTAAGTTGACGTGTCTTGTACAAAGGTCAGAGGGTGTTCTTCGACTTGGCCCCTTCAATGATCAAGTTAGTGAGAGTCGAAACTCAAAAAGAAAGATCTTGATAATATTATTCATCGGGATGATTTTTATATCTCTTGGACACCCGAAGAGAGTTAGATTATAATTTGAAGTCATACAACCAATCTGAGTGACTAACGTCCCTATTCATGATCGCATGATTCTTTTGGCTTCAAGTGACATCCTCCTAATGCTGTCCACCTCGTCAGGATAAAGTAATCATAGCAAATCTTCCTCGAGGGATCCACCAGCGGAATTCTCGCCCACCTTCTTCGTTTTCGTTAATGGAAACGGTGGACCCCAGCGAGAGTGTGTCTCTATCTGTGTGTGTGATCACAAAGACGAGTTCGGACGGATGCCTCATTCGGCTATTGTTGCATGCATGATTAAATAAGTTTCGGAATCGTGTGAGCTTATGATGTAATGCAATTTTTTTAAAAAAAATTTTAAATGAATCAATCTCCAACCTGAGCGAGAACCCTCTCTCTCTCTCTGATATCACCCACCGTCCATTTCATATATTTGCAGTATACTTTGGAGGAGATCCATCGTGCAGGACCTTTGGACCCGTCAACCACCCCGAAACGTTACACGAGCCCAATCCACGCGTTCCCACCTGCGGCCCCTACTGGGTGATTCCAGAGAGCCTGGGCCACGTTTGAGTGGGTCCCATCGAGAAAGCCGACACGCTCGCCGGTAACACGATGGGTAGACGACGGGAATGCACGCGTCCTGCCGGTCTACCAAGCCGTGACTCCCCATGTCGTCGCCCGAGTCTCCCCACGAATCGTATCCGTTCCGACTTCTCGAGTCCACCATCGGTGACCGTCCATTTGGCGGGCCCGCCGACCCGAGTTTTCCACACACCTATTCCCATCTATCCCACCAGCCATCAACCCGCCGAGACGGGGCCAATGGCTGCCATCGCGCTCCTCCCGGCACTCCTCCTCCTCCTCCTCGCTGCTCCCATCTCCGCCGTCTATCCCTACGATGGCTCCCATGCCATCCGCCGCACGACCCCTCACCACCCTCGCCGTCTCCCTTCTCGTCTCGATTCTCAATCAGCCCACCGATCCGCCCACCGCCGGAATCCTTCCCCGAAGCGATACGTATTGGCCGAGACAAAGACCGCTCCAGCTGTCGCTTCGTCAAATTCCTCGACCAACAGATCGGCGTCTGAGCACCACCACAGCCACAGCCACAAGCAGAGAGTGAGCAACTCGGTCGTCGGTTTCATCACCGGCTCGCTCGCAGGGATCGCCTCCGGGGCCGTCCTCTCGTTGCTGTTCCGGCTGGTGGTGAACTGTATCCGCGGGCGGTACAGGAACCCCGGCAGCGCCTCCATCTTCAGCCCCAAGCACATCAAGCGCGCCGAGGACCTCGCCTTCCTCGACAAGGACGACGGGCTCGCCGCCCTGGAGGTCATCGGCCGGGGCGGGTGCGGCGAGGTGTACAAGGCCCAGCTGCCACCCGATCCCAGAAAGCCCGACCGCCCGGGCATGGTCATCGCCATCAAGAAGATCATGAAGCGCACCCCGGACGGCGCTGAGCCGACCTCCGACGAGGAGAGCCGGCTGCTCGACAAGTGGATGCGGCAGATCCGGTCGGAGATCCAGACCGTCGGCCATATCCGCCACCGCAATCTGCTGCCGCTGTTGGCGCACGTAACGCGCCCGGACTGCCACCTCCTCATATACGAGTTCATGAAGAACGGGAGCCTGGATTTGGTGCTCAACGGCGTGCGCGACGGCGAGCGCGAGCTCGACTGGCTCGCTCGCTACCGCATCGCGTTGGGCATCGCATCCGGTCTCGAGTACCTCCACATCCACCACAAGCCCCAGATCATCCATCGGGATCTCAAGCCAGCCAACATACTGCTGGACGACGGCATGGAGGCCAGGATCGCCGACTTCGGGCTGGCCAAGGAGATGCCCGACGCCCACACCCACATCACCGCCTCCAAGGTGGCCGGCACGCTGGGCTACATATCCCCGGAGTACGGGCAGACGCTGCGTTTCACGGCCAAGTGCGACATCTACAGCTTCGGGGTGATCCTGGCGGTGCTGGTGGTCGGCAAGATGCCGTCGGACCCCTTCTTCCACGACACCGACGAGATCAGCCTGGTGCGATGGCTACGCAAGGTGATGAGCTCCGATAACCCGACGGCGGCCATCGATCCCAAGCTGGTGGGAAACGCGTACGAGGAGCAGATGCTGCTGGTGCTCAGGATCGCCATCTTCTGCACGATGGATGATCCCAAGGAGCGGCCCAACAGCAAGGAGGTCCGCTCGATGCTGGCGCAGATCAAACACTAGCAGTAGCAAGCATACGTCTTCTTGTCTAAGAATTATGGCTTGCACGCAAACCTGTATCAGGTTAAGCTTGCCTGGCTATCCGTTGGTTCTTCTGTGTCACTTCATAACATCTGAGTGTGTGTAAGAATAGCTTGCTGCATGTAAAAAAGAAAAAACCTCATCAATGTAATCCTACGGGTCTCAAAGATCAAGATGAGTAATCCTTCTTGCATCTCCCGATAGTGTTGCAGTCCACCATAGGTTTACAGTGAAGTGCGTACTTGGATGACCTATTCCACGCATGATGAACAGGTACATACTATCAGCAAGACATGCTCGGTTGGTCTTCGTTGACTCTCTCCAACACGAATTATGAGACTGTGAATTCTCCAACCGAGCTTCTAACAAGTGGATGCTAACAAGTCAAAGACAATGACATGCCGCTGCTATTTTTAGCGGCATTCGAGGAACGAGTCGTTGACAATGAAAAATGCAGACTATTCTACTTAGCATTTTAATGAATGAAGACTGGCTGTGTTCTTCATGTTCCAGTCAATAATGGCCTCCTCTCTTTCCCTGCCTCTCCGCCTTTCGGTCTACTTGGTCATCTCTCATCGTGCTGCTGCCAGGTTCCTCATGGACAGAAACATCACCTCCTACCTTGAAGTGGCTGCGAACAATTATGCTCCATCTTCATCGGATTCAGATGACAAGTTCCGTTTCCAGCCTCTCTGGGTTGCAGTTGGCTTCCTGATGGCTGCAGTCCCGATGCTTCTTTGCTGGTTGTCAATCAAATTACGCACAAGGATCGGCATGTTCAAGAATCAAAGCAGCGCGGATGGGCTGACCGTCTTCAGCCCCGTGATCACCCAAGCCGAGCTTCTTTCCTTCTTGGAGAAGCTCGACGATGGTTGCCAGATCATCGGCCGCGGGGGCTGCGGCGTCGTCTACAAGGCTGAACTGGCCGTCGTCGACGGCAGCGGGGTCGCCGTCGCCATCAAGAAGATCATCCAGCCGGCCGTCGACGCGGCGCAGCTCTGCGAGGAGGAAACGAAGCTCCTCAACTGCAAGATGCGCCAGATCAGGTCGGAGATCCAGACCGTCGGCAGCATCCGGCATCGGAACCTTCTCCCCCTCCTTGCTCACATGTCGCGGCCGAGTTGCCACTACCTGGTGTACGAGTTCATGAGGAACGGGACCTTGCAGGACGCGGTCAGAGGCGCGGCCACGGGGAGGAGGAAGCTGGAGTGGCCGGCGCGGTACAACATAGCGCTCGGCATCGCCGCCGGCCTCGAGTACCTCCACGTGGTGCACCGCCCGCGGGTGATCCACAGAGACCTGAAGCCCGCGAACATCTTGCTCGACGACGACCTCAACCCCCGGATCTCCGACTTCGGGCTCGCCAAGGTGGTACCGGACACCGTGAGCGGCGCCATGAGGTCAGCGGTGGCGGGAACCATCGGGTACATCGCGCCAGAATACCATCAGACGCTGCTGTTCACCGACAAATGCGACGTCTACAGCTTCGGGGTCATCCTGGCGGTGCTCGTCACCGGCAAGTTCCCCACCGACGAGTTCTACTGGGCGACGGAGGAGATGCCCATGGTGGATTGGGTGAGCAACGCGATGAGGTCGGCGGAGCCGGAGGTGGCGATCGATCGAACACTCGTGGGCAATGGATTTGAGAAGCAGATGCTGCTGGTGTTGAAGATTGCATGCTTCTGCACTTACGATGACCCCAAATCGAGGCCTAATAGCAGGGAGGTTCGCCTAATGCTCTCCCAGATTAAGCATTAACCCCAAGAATTAACCTTTAGCATGATTGATGGTTTCTGTGCTACAAGTGTTCCGAGTTCAGCAGAAAGACCCAAGAATGGTTAGCCTCATTGCTCTTCTTCTTCTTCTTCTTCTTCTTCTTCTTATTCGTGGTGGTAGTTCATGTGTACTTACATGTAAGCTTTCATTGAACCGAGCAACGGGACGAAGATTTCTACAGGTGCAACAGCATAAGCTGCAGCACAGCCGATCGTCGAAGCTGCGTGGTGGAATCCCAAACCTGAAACTGTTGACTTTGGAAGTCAAGGACGACCAAAGTCAACCATTCTTGCGGGGATAATATATTGAACTATGGATATTTAGTTTTGATATATTTGTGATTACCGTCACCGTATAAAAACCTGTATCGAGCATATATTGTTCACATCAAGATGGATGATATTATTATTTTTCACATCACTCAGCTATACAGTGTTTGTATTACTAAATAAAAATAGTGTAACTCATTAAAAAAAATTACGACCAATCGGATCTAACAGCTAATTGATTTAGTCAACCCACTAAATTTGACAATTGGACTAGAGGACAAGTTCTTATTGTCTCACATTTCTCCTAATAATAAATAACTTTGAATGCTAAAAGAAAATTATTTTAGACCTAACAAATAGAGTGAATGCTTAAAATGATAGTCATTTTATTTCTACATTTTTATACGTGACAATCGAAATATAAAATATTAATTTCAAGTCTAATAAATTTATTTGATAAGGAAAGAAGTGATGTCAATAATGAAAGAAGAAGACAAAGATTAACTTTAATTTGTCTACACATATAAGGATTTAAGACGGATAGTTAGAGATTAATTTAATTTCTTACACGAGTGTATAAGAGATCAATAACGTCAACAACTAATAAAAATATAATAAATTGTCTCAACATAAAAAAAAATATATTTTTTGATATTTCAAAAAGGCTACTAATAAAACTTATATTGATAAAAGAAAATTATAGTATTTTAGAATGATAATAGAAAAAGGGTCATAATATTTTTATTCATTCCCTATTGAAGAAATTTAATAAAAAATAATAAGTTATAATATTTTCGAAAAGCTATAATGGCTACTAAAGTACAGCATCATAATTCGTTTTAAAGAAAATTATAACCAGTCAATTTGAACTGATGTAATTGACTAATGGTGAAGTTGATAACTATATATATATATATATATATATATATATATATATATATATACATGTGTGTGTTCAAAATAAACAACATTGAGTAGCATAATTAAAGGATGCAGACCTTAAAAAAATTCAAGTGATTGCCTAAAATGATATTTGATTTTTTAAAATTTTTTTATGGAAAATTACCATGTGATCATCACCTAAAACCGGTATCATTTTTCATCTATCTACATTTTACAGATACATAGTCATAATAGAGAAATATAAATTTTCTTATCATTCATTAATACAAGGAACAGAAATTAAAGCTCACTCCTTTATCTTAAACCTCCCTTCCTTTTATAAGGCAGTCATAATTTTTTCTTTCCCTCTTTAATAGGCATAAAAAAAATTATCATAAACAAAGAAAAAATTAACTAAATTAGTGTTTGATAATCTCATATTACTAATTTAGTATCATGAAGGGTCAAAGTCCAGTCCTTGATATTAGTGCAAATGGTGTCTTAGAACTTAATACCTCGAAATTTAACGTCGTATGATTCAATCTTCAAATCTCGATATCATCTCGGTACCATCTTCGATCCATTATGAGGAAATGATATTTTCATCTCAGAGATCTTCTGAAGACCCTTGAGTTCGTATCATATTGAGTTAACCAAGACATTAATGATTTTTTTCTTAATTTTATATATACTAAATAATAAAAAATACTAGATACTATGTATCATATTATAAATATCAAGTCTCAAATAAAAATATTTCTGTTTGAAGTAATAAAATTTTTGATAATTATAACTGAAAACGGGTATTATGAAAATGTGGGAGTCTCCAATGAAAAAACGTCATCAGAAAAAAAAAAAAACAGAAAATTCGAAAATGTGGGAGGAAATCGCCATTAATCTTATTGTCATTATTATTATTGTTCTTGGCACTGCCGCATGCCGCGTCCGCTCCCACGCGTCGGCCGGCGCTACGCAGCGATCGACCAATCCAGCGTCGACCGGCTCAAAGATGAAGTGGGAGCCGTTCAAGGGTTCCGGTGCCATCCCTGCTGGCTCGTGAGTACCTCATCCTCCTCTTCCTTTTAGTGTCTCCTCTCTCCATGCCTCACTCTTCCTCCCGTTCTCTAGGGTTTTCTCCTCGCCGGGCGCTGCGCAGCGATCGATCGTTCCGGCGCCGGCCTCCTCAAAGATGAAGTGGGAGCCTTCCAAGGGTTCCGGTGTCGCCCCTGACCGCTCGTGAGTTCCTTCTCCTCCTCCTCGTGTTCATTTCCCACTCCCCTCTCCATGCCTCTCTTCCTCTGTCTCCTTTTTAGGGGTTTCTTGTTGCTTTCATCCCTCCGCTTTTTCTTGCAGAGGATACGTTCGGCTGGAGCTCCCGTGCCCCAAGAGCTGTCTCGTGGTCGCTTCGGCCGATCCTGAGCCGTGGACCACCATGGACGATCTCGTGTCCGGGCTCAAAGCCCTGGAGTCGCGGCTCGGATATAATTCGCCACCGGTGCCTCTCAAGCAACCCCCCGAATGGTCCTCAGTCTTGAACAACTGCAATATTTTTTTGACCAATATAAGGTTATCATGACCATATATATCGTCGCTTTCTCTTGTTTAGGGTCTCTCCTCGACGAAAGGCAATGGAAGCCAGAGACAAAACGAGGCTGGGAGGGAGCATGGTGGCTGGCTGGAAGATTTCCTGCCCTGATTTTGATTTCAGGCATACACTCTTTGCTTAAATGTTATTCCTTTTGCTAGTTTCTGACACAGAGCATACTTGGCTGCAAATCCCAGAAAAGGAGGAATGAAGGATCCAAATTAACTTAACTGCAATTTTCCAGATTGTTTTTCTTAGTCAAGTATGTGAAGATGTGGATGGCATTGACATTGAATATTATGATGCCATGGTGAAGGTTGATGGGGTTCTTGTTTTCATTTGGATGCATACTTTGAGATTCTTTAACTTCTTGAATCAGCTAAGAAAAAAAAAAAGTATTCTGATCATAATATTTCTTTACTGCTCATATTTTTGTACTATCAATTTCTTATCTTTGGAAAACTTTGAAATTCAAGACATGATAAAATAGTAATCCTCGAGCTATTTGTTTTCTGATGTTTGTTATCATGTTATTCTTTCAATTATGCAGTTATCTTAATGTTTAATTCTGTTTTATTGATAAAACAATTATTTCATGAGAGAGAGCTCAAAGAAGGGTGTCCCACCTCGTCACAGCCAGTTGTCATTTAGATTTTTCCAACTGGTCCAAAAATCACAAACACTGATGACTGGCTACTTGGATTTGTAAATAAGATGTAAATAAGCATTTGGTGAGATAATGATCAAATCTGTCAATCGCAAAAGGTGCAATTCACAGCGCATTTGATTTTGTTAGCAACATGGGGTATCAGAATATAAGAACTTGTGGGGGAAACCACTAAGGCGCTAATAGCCTCCAATCTCGAAGAATGTTGCGTGGTGGATGGAAATGCATTTTATATCAGAGAGGTTACTTATATGAGCTAGGTCATCCAAAGGTTATCCCATATATTGCCATTTGCCAGTATGATATGACCTTCTCATTGATGAGAGTCTTAATGTTTTAATCGTGACAAAGATTCTAGGTCCCATGAAAGCAAAAAGTTAAAGAGTATTTAAGGAATTATATCTCCTTCAAAAGCGATTGAGTTGGCTATTTCAAGGAAGAAAGAAAGCAAGTGAATAAACTACTTCTGGTATAAAACATAACTTTCCAGGGACGGGGGAAGCGCTTAGAGTGGTGTGATATCCCTTAGCGTGGTGTGATCTCCCTCGAGAAGTTTTACCTCTTGAACAGGCTATTTGGGAGGTTGTGTTACTGGGATGTTGGGAGAGTGGCAAGAAAGCTTTCACCAGCACTTATTTGAGGGCTTTGCTGAAATTCCCGAGATTGTGCTTGAACTTTAGATTTGCATATCATATATGAGTTGAGATGACAAGGATTGCCTTAATACTTTATAGTCAATTGAGTATTAAAATAAAGGTTTTCAAACTGTTGCCAAGGTCTAGCCTTTTTTTGTTGGTTTTTTCCCTGATAATTAGTTGGCAAATTGGAACTTAATAGTCAATAATTCTCAGGATGCAGCCATTTTTCCAGGAGCTATACAAGGGGTAATAACATGACATTACTATGCAATTTACATAAGTTGATAAAGGAAACAATAGCAGGCAGCATCCTTTTGGTCATATGCTGTGCAATATATTGCAGTTACACTTTTTGTTTAAAATTAGTTATCTTTCTGATAATTTGTTGTACTCTTATCTACAAGATTTGTATTATTTATATTACATAACATGTCATAGTATGTAAGATTTAAGGATTATGAAGTAAAAAAGCTTTTAATGGGTATCTTCCAGAAATAAGTTATCTGAGAAATCCATGTTTGTATTATTTCGCTGTTGCACATTTCTGTTAATCTGTTCCACTAACATTCATCAATTCTTTTTGTATTTTTTCTTTTTCCTAGTGATTCTGAAGAGTCTGATGATGTTTTAACAATTGGAAGGACTACATGTCTTTTGGACAAAGAAGACCTTGACAAAAGCATCCTTTTTATGCTTGAGCAGGAAAACCAGCTAAGAGTTAAGGTATGTATGGTTGTTATTTTAGATTTTTATATCTCGACGACTATCCTAATGTCTCTTAAGTTGAAAGGTAAAGTGTCATGAAGATTGATAAAATCACCCTTTTTGATGTTAATTTATCTTTTCTTCTAATAGTCATCTAGGAAAGTGTAATTTTTAATTTAGGTCTGTATTTACCCCTTACGATGTGTCGACATATGTACCTGAGGACACTTATGTATTAAGCAAGGTTTGCAATTTCGACATTTACTGCCTTGTACGAGCGGTATATACCGGTCCACTAGGTTGCCGGTACGCGGACTGCCCGCTATCGGGCGGTACCACCAAAAATTGATCGTTGGCGGTCGATTCCGGTCATCGACGACCGATTGAGGGAGAAATCGGGTCGATTGAGGGAGAAAAAGGGAAGAAGAAGAAGAGGAAAAGAAAAAAAAGAAGAGAAGAAGAAAACCTAGCACCTGTCCTTGCCCGCGCATCGTCCCTCCTCGCCTGTCGCCAACGCTGCCGTGGATCGCCGCCCACACCGGAGGAGAAAGATCGGGCGTCTCCCATTTTCTTTTAATTTTTAAATATTTTTAATATATTTTAATATTATATTATATAATATTATATTATAAAAATATTATATTATATTTAATGTATCGGGCGGTATGTTCTGTGCATACCACCCAGTACCGGTACCGTACCAGTACCGATAATATGTTGGTACACCGGTATGGGCCAGTAAGTCAAACCTTGATATTAAGTACTATCTTTGGTTGAAATTTAAATTTCTTGCGTAAGGCTCTTGTTTTTATTTATATTGTTGGATGCTCATGCCGGTCATTGTTCATGGAGTAATAGGATGATACTATATATCAATGTGGTAATCTGCAGATATATTATTAACACATTAACTCGTAATTCTTTATCATATGTTGTTGGTTGAGCTTCCTTAAGTGAGCAAACAAGTGACATTTTTATAACTATTCTGTTTTTTCAAGTATGCAATTCCTTTTAGAAGTTATCTATATCACAGTCTAGAGGTGAAGATATTGAAAGAGTTTTCCAAGGGTGTGTAATGTATTGCCCACATATAAAATGCTTTTTTCGAAATGTCTTACACCATACCCCATGCTTTCAGTATTCCAGTGTTACCACCAGCAGCACTTAAAACTGTTAGGATCTGCTGCATAGAGTGGAACCAAGAGCTAAGTTTTGAAAAATCTCTTTTCTTTGCTTAGGTTCACTAGGCAGTCTAATTATGCTAACCCTTTCTGTTTCATTGCTCTAGAGACGACATGTGAGAAAAAATATGTCAAATGTGATTAGGTTTGGGTTTGATTGGATTGGTCATAGTCAGAATAATAACTAAATTTTAATTTGAAAGCGTAGAAGAGATACATTATTGCTCCACAAACTTGGAAGCACAGCTGATAGCATGATAAGTGGCCACATATCATGGTCTTATTCCATGAAAACATGCAAGGGCTATTAACATAGAGATCCTAGAGCAAATGATTTAAGTATTAAATTTGGTTGAACAAATAGATAACTATTATGTTTTTTTTCCTTAAATATTATGGAATGACAAAGAAAATTGCACACCATCAAAATCTTTAAAAATAACTTCTTTATTATCTGCATCTTAATAAAATTTAAACAAAGAAAGTTCACAAGCTCAGTAAGTACACAATGACAGCATTGGTTTGGATACAAATATCAATTTGTACAAGGCAACTGTTATGGTTAATGCTAGAATAGTGTATAATATAAATTTTAGACGTCTTTACCAGTTATTGCTTTTATTTGATGATTCAAATCAAATCAATTGTTTCATCTTTGTCCTCTTTTTTCTATGTAAAAGCCGTTTCCTAGTGTTTCTTGGTAAGATTTACTGATTAAGCGTTGCTTCATTGACAAACATTAGCTCCAATGTCATTCTCCTCTCTTAATTCTTGGTTGATGGTTATTGGTACTTTACTCTATTATGGATGCATTGTTTCATTGTTCCTGGACCTTTGTTTCCTGTTCCTCCAAGTTCAGTTCTTTTGTCTGTTATATCGAGCCATTACATTTTGTGACAAGGTACAAGACTGTAAAATAGTATACACAATTTGAAATATGAGGATAGTTTCTAAGACAAGAATGTTGATTAGCTTGGTTAGCCTGAGACGTTTGTTCTTCTTACTATGTCACTTCTCACCTAACGACTGGATTTGGTTGACATCCTGCTTAACACTCTCCAGCTAAGAAGGCCTTTTTACTTGCTGATACTCTGAAGTCAAATTTTCTTTTGTGGTATAAAATATAGTCTTGAATGGTTCATGTTTCTTGTGATAATTGACATTTTGATAAAACTATTTTGGATTTGTTAGGAGGAACTCAGGTGCAAGTTGGCTAAATTGGAGGTGGCGCATAGAAATGAAATGAACAGATTTGCTTCTGCCATTTCTCAGATTGACAAATATGTAGAAGAAAGGCAAGAAATGGATAGAAGGTTTGATCAGCAATATCGACGAAAGATGTATGTAGTTTCTCTCCTTTGCTGTTTATGTTGTCGATACTAATCGATAATTCGATATCTTCTTCCAAAATGTGATGGCTAATGATGACAGCTATTCGTTATTTTGTTTGTTCAAATCAATTATTAATTCTCATTCTGCGCTATTTTAGATTTATCTACTTCTACCAATTTCACTGTTACATTCTTTACATATATTCTCATCCTTGCAAAATATGTCATGCAGAAGCTCATCAATACATTGCAGATTGTGGATCATAACATTTCTTTAACTGCCTGATGCAAGTAGTGTTTATCAGGATAGGATATGATACAGTTCAAGGTTCATTGAATCAGTATTGAGTTTGAGTACTGTTAAATTTTGCGATGTGATGTTGACTACTTTATAGTTCAGTTGTGCTAAATTTGGCCAACTTCTGTTATCACAAGGATCTGGAAAGAATTGTACTTAAAATATTATCAAAACTGCCCTTGGTGTCAATATTCAAGACCTTGGTATGGTACATATTACCTACAATTTCTTGAGCAGTTGGTTTGCAGTTGCCCATTCACAACAATGGTGGTGTTAAAATTGACATTTTTAAGTTATAAATATAAATTTTATTTTTCATACTATCAATAATTTAATTATATATATAATTATGTTTTAATATTTCAAAACAACATTTCAGTATTTAATCGTGTCCCCCATCCACAGTAATCTTATAATTTTACAATAAATGCAAATGGCTACTAATGAGTCAAAGGAATGCTCAGATTCTCTTGTCTTTTAATGGTCGTCAATTTTGTAACAGAATAATCCGTATATTTTATATATTATTATTATATATGAAGTTCTTATCTAAATGCCTCAGGTTTTTATTACCAATCTTAAAAGTCTTATCATATCAAAATTTATTATTATTTGTATTTTTTTTGGTTTATTTGGGCTATCTTTTGCATGACCATAGGTTTTTATGTTGGTTGATGTTAAGGATCTATGAAACTGAGATGTATTTTACACGATATGGTCCATCTAACCTAAATACTCGTGGAATAAAGGCAGCATAAGCATGCCTTTTAACATTGGCCTTTGGTTGTATTGGATCAGATATTCTTTCTATTAAAATGTTAAATTTAAGGTTTTACATTCTAACATGTATTTGTCAGTATTTGTTAGCTTCAGGAGCTTGCTAGGTTATTGGGTTCCTTGATACTTTTATGTACATGATCTGTGGATGAGCTCCTCAAGAAAGTAAATTTGTTGATTTGTTTATTCTTTTTTTTTGGATGGTGGGCTCAACTTGAGTTGCAGTATCATGATCATGAGTTAAGGATTGTATGTTTGTTGAACTTAGAGGGGTTAGAGGATTAAACTATTCTGCTGTCTTTATTGCTTTTCATTTGGTGCTTTGTTGTTGTTGAAGTAGTTGATCAAGTTAGTTCATCATATATTGTGCTTCTTCCTATATCCTCATCTAGTTAGTTCATCAAGGTTGCTCTTTGTTTGGTGCTTTGTAGTGCTGAAGTAGTTGATAACCACTTGTCGGTTGTCCGAAGGGATCATGAAAAAATATCCCAAATTGAAGAACGGAGAATAAGAGATGATGCAGCTCTTGAAGAAGCCAAAAAGAAGGCTGTTCTTGAGGAAAATCTGCGCCAAGAAAAAGCCAAAGCAGAAGCAGAGGTTAGTTTGTTCCAAGGTTTGCAATTTCCGGGCGGTACATACCGGTCCGCCAAGTTGCCGATATGCGGACCGCCCGCTACTGGGCGGATCTGCCAAAAATCGATCGTCGGCGGTCGATTTCGGCCGTTGGCGATCGATTGAAGGGAGAAATTGATCGCTGATGGTCGATTGAGGGAGAAATCGATCGTCGGCGATCGATTGAGCGAGAAAAAGGGAGGAAGAAGAATAAGAGGAAAAAGAAGAAAAAAAAAGAAAAGAGGAGAAAAAAAGACCTATCGCCTGCGCGCGGTCCTCGCCCGTGCGCCGTCGCTAGCGCGGGCGCTCTTTCTCCCTTGCGGGGAGAAAGATCGAGGCGACATTGCCCCTTTTTCTCTTTTTAAAAAATATTTTAATATTTATAATAATATAATATTATATTATAAAAATATTATATTATATTTTTAATATATCGGGTGGTATGCACTGTGTGTACCGCCCGGTACCAGTACCGAGATAAACTCGGTATGCGGTACGGACCCGTAAGTCAAACCTTGGTTTGTTCTATGAATATACAGATGCTATTGTTTATAAGCTTACTAAATGACACTAGTGTTGTTTTCAAAATCAAAATTTGAAAGGTTTATACAGTTATTGGCGAAGACATTTTATGCAATTCTTGTGCAATTTTGGTTTGTATTTTGGCCTATTTATCTTCGATATTTTATTGTTTATATGATCAATATTTTTATTTTTCTGTCTCTTGTATTGTGCTAGTTTTCTTGAACATTTTTCAATATTTATTCTGACTTATGCTTATTTATTTACCATTCTTGAAATAGGCAAGGTCTAGCTTTGTTTAGTGCTGTTAGGCTAAGTTATGTCTTGCTAGACACGTAGCCTAATTATCACCCAGTATCTAGGAGACGGATACAAAATATGCAGAGATGCAGACAGTCCAAAACAGTTCTAAAATAAATACAAGCTGGAACAAAAAATAAAAATAACTATGATAGACCAACCAATTATATACTAAACCAAAACCACTAATTCATGGATCCCTGTTACCCTCCATTTCAAACATGAATGAAAATACAAGATGCATGCGTGTACAGTAAGTCCTTCAGAAGCAAACATCTTATGAGTTAAATACTGGTCCTTAAGAATCATGCTTTTAAAGATATAAGTACTATGGTACATACCTATGCCAATTAAGTCTGCCTGTTTGTGGGGCATTGAAGGTAAAAAACGATTGTGGTAAGTTTCCATATGCTCCTTGTGGACAAAAAGCATCAAGATTTATCTCGATATCAGCACACAAACACACGTTGATATTCTACTTGCTTGCCACCATAATTGAATGATATGTACTGACACGTAAAGCATGTTAAATGGCACATTGGAGAAATCTGAATGCCTTCTGTCTTGACACAGAGGAGTTGCAGGTAGGTTGTTAAATTTTATAAAATAGTTTGTGGCCAATTTCACAGGGAGGTTATATACTTCTCTGCATGACTTTTTTTAGGCTGAACTAATTTAATAATTGGGAAATTAATAAATTTCTATCCAAACTAATATGCTATGAAAGTAATAATACTTAGGATGTTGGAGTCATGTTTGCCTTCATAAACTTGAATAAGGTTGCTGCCTTCCTATATAACTGTCATTTAGTCCAATGGATTAGCAGTTATATGAAACTGGTTGTCTGATAAAAAGCATTATGGATCATTTTAATTTTTGTCAAAATACTTTTTACATTCAAATCTGGCATGTTGTAGTACTTAGTTTGAGTTTAGCTAGGGGACACATGACGGAATCAATGTTGTTTCCAAGACTATATATGTTGATAAAAAACAACCCAATTTATGGGTTCATCCGGGAGAGTCCGCACAATGTTTATACAAGATCAGTTTAGCTGATCCTAGGTGTCATTCCTTTTGATCCTATACAGTACTCACCCCAATTAAGAGTTGTAATCGACTCATGTGTTGGGAGTGAGGAGCTGTGATGCTGACATAGATCTAACTTGAAGACCTGATGTGACAGAAAATCACATTAGAGAATAGTGCTTCATAGATTAAAAAAATCCAAGATGACTCTTGTATAGCAATGGATATTTAATAGTCAGCATTCAGTAATTATTAGACACTGATTTAGGTGTCAATTCCAAGTGTATGTCAATAAGACCTAAAGCGTGGAGCATTTTTTTTATAATTGTGATACTGACATTATAATTTATTGCTCTCTGAGCTAGACTTTTGTAACAAGATCCAATTAATGATTGCAGGCTAAACTCAGGGCTGCAAAATTGGCTGAAGAAGCTGAAAGAGCAGCCCTGGAAGCTGCTGAAAGTAAAGCTGCTGCTTCTGAAGATGCAAAAAAGAAATCTATGGACCATGATGAGGAAGAAAGAAAGGAAAGAGGTTCATTCTCAAAAGTGCCAAAAGAGGTGCAGCTGAGTACTGGTAACCAAATCTTCCATTACCTTTTTATTGAGTCATCTTTAAGATTTGCAATTTTGGTCTGTATCATTGTACCAATCAATGGTTGGTACGGTATGTACCGAGGTGCATTGATAATATGTTAAAAAAAAATAAAAAAAGCTCCAAAAATACCTGAAAATAAAAAAAGTTGCATTAAGGTTTTTGAGTTGAAAATAAATATAAATTTGGTATAGTTTTAGTGAAAATATTCTAAATTAGGAAATAATAATGATATATATCTTTTTTGGGCTTTGAGGAATAGCATTATGGTACGTTCTGAACCATCCTTCCGTTAATATTGAATTATCTACAAAGAAATAATTTGAATTGTCAGATGTGAGTGAAAATGAGTTTGAGGGAGTTGAAGAGATTGTGAGAGTGATGAGTTGAATGCGGGAGGGAAGAAAGGGTTTAAAAACCTTATCCTATGGTTCGAACGGTCAATTTGACCGTTTGAAATAGGGTGATCTCAACCCTTGATCGGTAACGGTCGAAATCCGATCATTACTGATCAGTATAGATCTGTAACGATTGGATTTTGATCATCACCGCTCGGTACAGGCCTCGTATCGCTTGATATGGGGTCAGGTTATGGTACCACCCAGTAGAGGTTGGTCCATGTATCGGTCTTTTGTTGGAGCGATACATACCGCCCGTATTTAGTGGTATGGGTCGGTACTACAAACCTTGGTCATCTTTATAATGCAAATTTATAACTAGTTGACATTGGTTATGTATGTTAATCATTTAACATTATATCCTAACAGAAATACAAGACATTTGGTATCACACTTAGGATGACATTGGTTACTGTGTGTTGCTTACTAAATTCATGTGACATTCAAGAAAATGTTATGAATGCTTTTATTTTGTTATTGTTGGAAACGTACGATCTAATTCATACTCCTCCATGAGCTACACCTAGTGATCCTGCTGAGCCCTATGATAAACACCTCCGAGACGTGCACGTGGAAATTAAAACAAAAATCAATATAAGGTATGAATTATCCAAGTCTATTACAGATCTTCATCATAGATCACAAGAATTGAAGGAGGGAGACATGGTAATGATGCATGTTTTACTTGAAAGGTTTCCACGAGAAACACTGAAAATCTTTCATATCAAGAACTCTGTTTCTTACCAAAATCATTCAAAAAATTAGCTCAAGTGCCTATGAACTTTTCTATCAGATTTTGGCATTAGCTGAGTTATCAACGCTGAAGACTTGACACCTTCCAATGAACCATAAGATAAACTCCACTTAACCTGAAGTATCCAACATGTTTTTTGACACCTTTACGGTATATATGAGAAGAAAAAAGGAAATAGATGATATCTTGGATGAGTACTATCTGATTCAAAATTGCAGATTACGTGGATCATAAAAGAACTATAATAACACAATGCTGAACTCTATGATCAACACTGCATCATCCATTCATCTCCAAATTGAGGAGAGTTGACGGAGATCAAGACTCTTTTCATTTTATATCTGGAAAAGAAGAAAGGTTGACTCAAATCATGTTGGATTGGTGATAAATCCAGGTTTGGCTTCAACTAATATATTCGGGTTGTCCTGTGACAACATCTTGCATTCTGCTCTTATTTCCTAGATTAATCATAATGAAAAAATATATGAAGAAAAATAAGGAAGGACTCATCTAGTAAAAAGAAAGGAAGATCATTAAGCACAAAAAGGAATATTATTTTGACAAGACAGATATGAAAATTTATCTTTTCCAGAAAGGATAAAATATAATTTATTTGATTATTTTCTTCCTTGTTCTTATTATTACTTTAATACCTAGAGCCTATATAAAGAAGCTAGAAGATTATGATGGAATCATTGATTTTTGAACTAGTAAGAGTTATTTTATCCCACGTAATATGCGAGTGATGTGAGGCTATGGGATTTGAGTTAAGAGGACTTGGAGTGAGTCCAAGATCTTTCACTCTGCCTTTCCTCTCCTCTCCTATCTCAAAAGAGCCTATCATCTACATCCCCTGTTGAAGTCCCAACCTTTTCAAAGCCAACTTGCGATGATTGTTCAACTTCTGACGAAGGCAAGTTAGCTAAAGGTTGGTTTAAGACCTTCCTCCCCTGATAGAATTTGTAAATGTTGAACATGCTGCACCTGCACTTATTCTTTTATTTGAAGAATGAAGATTTCTGCGGATCATGTTTTCTTACCTCTTTTTCTCTGTTTTGGCCTTTATTTATTTATTGTTACCTACTATGTTCCCAATTCTCCTATCACTTAAAACATTACCCTCTAGGTTGTCCTATGCCAAAAGTTTTGGCTGCTGATGCTGCATTGAGAGCAGAGGCTAGCAGACAAAAGATATACAATGAAGTAGCTGATAAGTCCAATCTTATTGCTTGTAAGGTATTCTATCAGTAATCCTGAGTAATTAATGCTAAAATTTTATTTCATTTGAGTATTTAGCTGGTTTTAGTAATTATTCTGGCTGTAAAGAATCACACACAATACTTGTCCTTAGAAAAAAAATGTATGGCTGCAAAGATCAATTCTTATTCTTATGGGCAGGAATTTGATAGATGTGGGAGGCAAATCTATAAAAACCTAAAGCAGATAGCCGGAACTGTGGAGAACGTCAGGTGAGAAAAACTACTCTTGGTATGCTAAGTTCCTTTGGTGTGTTTTTCCTATTTTTTTAAATGTTTCTTGGTTCCTTACCATGTTGTTTCTTTCATGTTAGTTAGGAGAGGTTCATACTTTTAAGTCATTCATCATTGTTTAGATTAGTCATGATTATCATTGCTTAAATTATTGTAAATTCAGACTTGGTGAAATGACAAGAAATGATGGCAATGTACCATGGAAGGCTAGCAGTGCACAACTATATTCTGATTATTCCAAAAAATAATAGTAAAATTGCACAAGTGTAACTGATGCTAATATTAGATAGAGAAAAAAACTTGAAGAATTAACTTCCAAGTGCTGAGTCAAATATTAAACAATGATGGTAAGTGCATCATTTAGAATTTGACCAATTATGAAAAAAAAGCTAAATTAGATACTAATCCGTGTATGCAAAATGTCATCAATCCCAGCTTTTAATTTGCTTGTTGGCTTAAAATCTATGATAAGATATTAGTGCAATTTTCTTCACAAGATGTGACACATTATTTATCTCCCTTATTGTTCTCATGCTGCTTAAGGAGTAAGGTATTCATGTTAAGGTCTCTAGTAAGGATTGTGGATATATGTGAGCAATTGGTGGTTAGTGGCATAAGTACTAGATTAGAATATTCAGCATCAACAGAGAAGAGGCATCATACATATTTTGAAGTGATGGACAAAATCAAATTAAATTCTTTTTATATTTGTGAATCTCTAGGTAATATTATTTGCAAGGTTCTAAAATCAAGATTGGGATTGGGGATGAAATTGGGATCTCAATGGGGTGGGAAAGATTGCATTGTTGAAATAAGAATTGGTTGAAGCACTCGATGAAACAAAAAAACAATTATGATTTGAGGTAAAAAAAGGCTCAAGGTCAGCTTGTGTTACTTTATAAATATTAGTTATTTAGTTATAAATTATCAACTAAAAAATGTTAGATAAAATTTTAGACATTATAATTTTTGATGATGAACCATATGCTTTGAAAAAATTTGATAATATGATATTGTTTTGTAGATTAAACCTTAAAATATCCTCTTCTGCAAATAAGGAAATGCAGCTCTTTTATTTATGATAGTAGCCCAAAAGAATGCAAATATAAAAAAAAAGTATGTTGATTTTTCTCTGAGCGAAGACTTCCTCTATCCATTTGTTACATGCCTTTGTGAGGCATGCTTATCAGGGTCTTATCTGTCAAATTATGTGGGGCAGGTAAGACAGGCATATAGTTTCTCTTGTTCTTTAGTGTGATGAGTGATGCTTATTATTGTAATCTTTTTTCCTATTCCTGTGATGTATACCATGTTTTCCCTTTAACTCATTCCTTTCTCTCTCTCTCCCCTTTTTATCCAACATCTCTTCTTTATGTGGTTGCAGTTGATGGATGTGTGTGGGGTCTAGGAATATAATTAGTCTGGTTCCATCCAAGAGTCTCTTTGAAAACCAAAAAATCAAATTGTTCAACTATTTGGCGCTTTGGATCCAAGATGAAACCAAATTAAGGAGAAATCAAAACTGATCTCATTTTGTCCGGTTTCAAGGCATAAAGGCCTTCCCTCTTCCTTGATATTATTGGTCTTTGCCCATTCTGCTCCACCATCGTGGCCACCCTCTGTGGATTGCCTTCACTGAGTTCTAGAGAAATGACAAGGGAAGAGGGACTGAGGGAGAGACCTTACATTTATCCTTATCGTTGTGCTTAGCCACATTGGTTGTGGAATTGTTGTTTTTCAGAGTGATAAAAGAAGGTTCGGTTTTTCTCTCTTTGTTTCTAAAGGAGTGGGGTTCAGATATCTAAAGGAGAAAGAAGGCTTCTGTGGGTGTTGTTAGTAGGAACAAAGGAAACATGAGATAAGAAAAGCATCTTGCATGGTGCATGTGGCAAACACATTTGGGTTTCATTGGTTTTTGAACAAAAGGTGATGCGGGAACTACTTGATGTAAGATATTCAATAAAAATGTTCTGAAGTTGAGTTGATTGGGCCTATGGATGCGGGCCTTGAAAGAGAGCTAAGGATTTGGAGTAGGGATCACTAACTTTTGGACATTGGTACTTTCCTATATGCTCAACATTTCAGACCGTAAGCATGAATGGTCTTAAAATGACATCAAAATTCCTTTTTATCTATAGTGTGCATAATGATTACACAACACTTTGGATACTCCTATTAACTTTACATTTCTCAACTCTATGGACTTTAACGTCCTTTTTCACTTGAACAACAAACCCAAGAAATGTATAGTTTTCAACTATACCTTTTGACTCTTGGTATCTTTGGTTACACTTTATCTTTACAGTTTTGAAGTATTGGCATCCCCATCGAGTTGGGAAGACATCCGTAGTGCACACTCCTTTAAGGACACCCAGATTCGACCATCGATTGGCTCATGAATCACAAACAAATTGAGCAGTTCAAGAACCTTGTACTGTGCAAAATTAGTGTTGTCAAAGGCAAGGTTTTTCGTTTCGTTCTACCAGACGGCAGGCGATGCGTCGAGTCCGGGATCAGATGCATGGATAAAGGCAGTACCACCAAAATCGCCATTGATGGTCGATTTCACCATCGATGGTCGATTGAGGGAGAAAGAAGAAGAGGAGAAGAAGAAAAGGGAGATACCTGCTCTTCCCCGGTTCCTCATGCAATCCGTCGCCGGGCGATTCTTGACCGGCGAGCTTCCTTCTCCCAATCGACCGTCAATGGTCGATTGAGGGAGAAAGAAGAAGAGGGAGAAGAAGAAAAGGGAGAAAAGAGGGAGATACCCGCTCTTCCCCGGTTCCTCACGCAATCCGTTGCCCGCGGGCGATTCTTCACTGGCGAGCTTCCTTCTCCGCTCGGGGAGACGAGGAGAGAAAGGAGAAGGGAACGAGGCGACGTCTCACCACGCGGGAACGAGGCAACACGTCGTCTCCACGTACCGACAACCTGGTGGATCGGTATGTATCACCCGGTAAATGTCGAAATTGCAAACCTTGATATAGACTATAATATAATATTATAATAGACCAAGCTGTATGCATTGTACCGCTTGATATCGGGTATCGTATCATATCGAGATAAACTCGTATGCTGGTATGGACTGGTAATGCAAACCTTGATCAAAGGAGCCAATGTACCAAAATTCCCAAGGCACTAGGTGTTCGCCTGAGCAAAGCTAGGCGCTCACTATTATATAAAAGATAATTACAGATAAAGATAATCATTAAATTAAAATTTCAACAGACAGGTTGAGAAGGAAAAGAGTAGCAATAGTAGTGACAACAGTGAATTCATGAGGGAAACACACACAAAATGCAATGATATTTAAATTAACTAAAAAAAAACTCAAACTTCAGTTCCAATTTTGGTGGAGAAAGTGAACATGAATATGCTGCCAACAGAAGCAAAGAATAGAGGAACGAAATGAGTGAAAGTAGTGGTGACAGAGAAGGCAGTAGAGGGCGACTGACAACCAACGAGAGAAAGTAGAAGTGATGGAGTTGGGCGGAGTAAAGCCTTGGAAATTATGGCAACATCACAACAATACACAAAGGAGAGCAGGATGGATCACACTTGTTGGGTTTATGGTTAGGTTGCAACCTTTGGAAGAGAGGCAAAAAGCCATCACGAAGGGGAGGGAGTAGGTTTCAGTTGCAATAGGGTTGCTTTGTTTTCTTTCATGATGTTGTAGGGTAGGATGTACCACTAACTACTTGAACGGATGGAGCCACTTCTTTTGGGTTTGGATCAATCTTGAGTATGGCTTGGTCCGATCAGAATAGCTAATAAATCTAGCATGAGCCTTAGATTTAGGGCTGCTCTAGGCCAGGCGAGCACTTGAGCAGCTTAGCGGATGTAGGCTAATTAATTTTTGATGTACACCTTAATCATCAAAGATCTAGGCTAGATCTAGTTATGATCTAACTTAATCTATTTGAATCTTGGCTAGATACTAATGAGTCTATGCTTGATCTATTCGGATCATGACTTGATCCATCCAAATCAAGCACTTGATCTTCGCGAATCAAGGCTAGCTCCAGTTGGTTGTGTATTCGTCCATTCAAATCGTCATAGTTTTGGTAGGATTATGGACTTGTGGATAAGTTTTTTTTTTATGAAAATAGCTCCAAAGCAATAATCTTATGATTCGACATAGCAACATGTCCGTCGTTTAGACTTTAGAGTAATGCCATCCAAGGTTCGTCATTTCGGGTACTTGACCCGTCTTGGAGATTTGTCAGGTTGGTACATATCGGTCTATACAAGTGTACCAACACATGGTATGTGGGAGCGTGTCGATGAGGACTCCAGTGATTTGCATCTCGATTGCCGATCGTATCGGTTTGTACCGCTTGTATCGTACCAACTCGGGCAGTACAATAGACGTTGATGCCATCATTCATAGTGCATCTACGACTACATTTGTTAAGGTGTCATCTGAAGTGGTAGTTGGCCAAGGATTTCCTAATGTTCGAAATGCACAAAAGATCCTTAAGGGATAAGGATCCTTCATGAAGAACTTGATGCATAGAAAGTACTTAATTGTAGAATGCCAATTGAGAGGAATTTCATAGGCATACTACATAGCAATAAGTCACTTGATGCAACATACTTCCTTCCTTGGAGCATCAACACATGTATGAGGAGGTGATGATACATCGGTTAGACTACTTGTAATATGATTATGTCTGTCAGCAGTAGTGAAAAAAAAATGGACTAAGACGATTCAGTGGATCATTCACATTAAGAACCTCCAATGACCCATAAGGAGTGGACAGAAGTTCAACATCGGCAAAACCATCATTGACAAGTGGTTCAACGTCCATAGAATTCCAAAACACATACAACCCAATTCTTGAACTACTAAAGGAAAT
Organism: Ensete glaucum; assembly: GCA_021527575.1. NCBI lineage: Eukaryota > Viridiplantae > Streptophyta > Magnoliopsida > Zingiberales > Musaceae > Ensete > Ensete glaucum. The sequence continues at coordinate 29,403,744 of CM038554.1, forward strand.
ACATGAAACCTATTTGGATGAGGATGTCTAAGAACTTAGGGATTATATTAAATCATTAAACAAGTAATGGGACCACTATGGTGTTACATTGGTATGTGCTAGTTGGTCTGGGTCCACAAGAGTGAGGGTTAACTTTCTTGTTTATGGTAATGGTAGGATGGTGTTTTATAAATCGGTTAATGCATCCAACAACATTCATGATGCAAACTACATAGAGGGCTTGATGGACACAATTGTTTAGTAGATTGGTCTAGAGTACATTGTGCAAGCGATGACCAATAATGGGGCAAATTTTAAGTGAGTCAGGCAATAGTTGGAGCATAGGAAAAATCTATTTTGAACAGCATATACAATCCATTGTAGATATGATAGAGACCATATATTGGATAATGAGTCCAGTAGGTGCTATAGGGCATAGTAGTATGAGACGTCGAGGGAGTATGCCAAGGGAAAGGGGGATGCAACACAGACGATCGATCTTTTTGGACATAATTGACAAGCAACAAATTTAATTTGGTGATGGGAACCTTTGTCACAATCTGTGCCTTTTTGAGGTTCATGGAGATAGTACCAAGGTGAACAACCATCATCGGTGCCAATGTACATATGCTACTCAGGATTCGGATCACAAAGCTCAAGAATCCATGTTGCTCATTTATGATCCCAAGGATAAAGGAAAAAGGAAAGGCTGCCAATGACTATGAGCAGTTGTGACATTCTATATGATGTCCAGACTGATAGGGGGATGGTTACTTTTTCGAAGTCCGATGGATTTTATGGCACATTAACAACAGTGCAGTAATGATACGTGCCACTTTAGTGCACTCCAACCTCCACAACTCTACATGTGATGCTCATAATTTCATCAAGAAGTGCCTACCACATTGGTGATTCATGACGACTAGGTAATGACTGTTATCATGTTATTTGCATCAATGACATAGATGGACCTGACGTATGTAATTTATTGACATATGACTCCATCATATCAAGGAGCTTGATCCACTAGCATGTAACTTGCATCATTGAGTTTGGTGGTAGAAGCATATATGTATGTATGTATGTATGTATGTATATATATATATATATATATAGGATTTAAATATATTTTATTTTTCCAAATTTTGGAGTTTCTACACCTGCTCCAATGTGTGCACTTTCTTCTTTATATTTGAGGGGGCACTTCGATCAATTTTAAGGCGATCTTATTTGATGGAGAGACAAGATGAAATGTGCAATAGGGTTCTTTGATGGATATTTTGCTTTCAATCCATAGATATTTCGATTTAGGATCCTATTATTTTATAGATTAGATTTGCTTTTATGATTTATCATTATTTAATTTGATTACATAATCCAAGAGAATAGGTGAACAAACCCTAAATTAGGATTTTTTTTTTGGCTCAATTTTCAGCTTGTTTTTTGAAAATCTGTATTTATCGGTGTATTGGGTTGTTAATGCAATGGTATGGTCCGGTACATACCAGTCTATGGTTCAGGCTGGGACCGATACGAGCCCAGTAACTGAAATTACATCTGTGATTCAAGCCATTGGTGCATTTTTGTTTGAGTCGGTCTATAGAAACAGGTTGGATGAAAATTACAAGAGCATTTTATCGGGGTATCATTGGTATCTTATTTCTGTAGCCCTTTTTGGTTTTGGATTGCATTTATGACTTTCTTCATTTTCTTCATCAAATGACATTTGTAAATGTTTCATAAATGCCTTTGGTTGTTTAAAATAAATCATGGACTAAACTCTAAAGTCTCAGTCTAGTACAAATACTAGTTAACCACCAAAGTTGTATGGTAACAATATCAGAGGGGCATACCAACTCTTGAGAAAGAGAGGAGGGAAGGAGGAGGCATATTGAAAGGAAGCAAAGGCAGGAGTGATACACTAGGGAAGGGGTGGTGACAGCTCGACATAGTTGGAGGTGAAAGGGAGAGATACAAAGATAGCAATAGAGAGGAAAAAATTAAGGAGAAAAAAAAAGACTTACAATTGTCAAGTATAAAAAAGGTAGCAGTGCAGTTTGATACCGGTCTGCTTATTGACTGGTTCAAATTGTATTTTTAGTCCATAGTTTAGATTAATATCAAGCCACACAAAGTTGAATTACCATTCCAGTATATTGTGTTTTAAAATGTTAATTGATCGAATTTTTATTAATCCATAAGCCTTTTTAATTTGCCTGTATATATCTTTTGTTTAATGGTATCACCCGATGCAATTGTATTTATTTTTTCATCTTTGGAGTATAATATTAGTTGCAAATATAGGCTTCCATGCAGTTACTCTTGGAATTTCAGATGCTAACATTTCTACTTTTTGCTTTTTGTTTTCCTGTATACAGAGCAAAAACACATGCACTCATAGACCTTTTAAACAATCCAATCTGCCCCAGTTCCATTTCTGTATTTTTGTTTGCAAAGAAGGTATTTATTTCATGTGCTTATTCTGAGATTTTCTGACAGATTGCATAATTTCTACTTTTCCAAGGCAGGACCCCATTTTCTGTCCTCTAGATCATAAAAGCGAATAAGCAATACTTTTTTTTACTTTATACACTAGTTACTGAAGTTTGCTATACAATATTAGCAACGGATTGACTGAAAAGGCTTTCTCTCTTTGCAAATTTTTCTGCTAGATAAATGTACCATATCGAAAATTGAGTGGACACTAATTGATCAACAGCAAAACTAGATGTCTGGGTGATGAAAATATATTAATTTAATTGAAAAGGTTAAACGTTCATTGTTGTCATATTAATCAAAGGCTACAAATTTTTTATTAGCAGATGAACAGTTAATTAGACGAGGCATCTTCATCCCTCAAAAAGCATTCACTCTGAATGAACATTTGATCTTGGTTTAAAGGGTCTAGAAATCACATTTAATGCTTATGCTTATATCTTTCATTGATTTATCAACAAACTTGAACTTGCCTTCCTTTCTAGCCATCCTGAACCATCATTTGTTGTCTCTATATGCATCCTCCACTCACCAAACCAATCTATTAACTCCATTGCCTTTTCTCACCTAATTTCCCATGTCACCTTAATTCTATCCTTCGTTCTTATTCGAGCTCTTGAACTAGATAATTTTTTCACACCCACTCTCACTCTTGTGGTTATTCTTGCTGTCACCTTGTCTCAAATACATGAACAGTAACATGATTATTAGTGTTTATTACTTTATTGTTAGACTGTACCATTGCATTCTAAATGACAAACATTTGTTTTGGGTTTTATTTTGTAAGAGCATTGTAGTTCAAAATTTATGATTGTTAGTTTTGATTTTGATGTTGATTAGGATTTTTCTTTGCATAGAGCTCAATAATGAAAAAAGATCCATGAAACTGGCCCCAAATGGTTGTGACATTACGGCTTGTTGTTGTAGTTATGGTCTCGATGTAGTTATGATCATACGGCTTGTAATTATGATCTTGGTGTTGTCATTCTCTTTAACAAGATGCCACCTGCCTCTGTAACGTTAGGCAGGTTGGGTCAGGTCTAAGTGTAGTGTTTTAGACCTATTGTTGGTTTGGATTGTGTCCTGTTTGATCCCATACCCGTAAAATGAGATCGACTTGACATGAACTTGAGCTGGCCTGACCCATTCATGGCCCTAGGCACCGATAAAGTTGGATACGATAATTGTGAAAGCTCATGATTAAGTGCCACGGAGTCACGGACAAACTCTGAATTTGTGCTACTGAGATGTGCATAAATTGCAACAAGATGTCCCACCACAATATAAGACCAGTTGCCCAGTTGCTTGCAACAGTGAGTTGAATGTCCATAGCAGTTAAATATTAAGGTTGAGGCATAGTGGTTAAATTAAAGATAATAAAAAATGTAACGCATTCTTGTAGAACAATGGAAGAGGCATAATCTGAAAGATTGAGGAAATCAATAAAAACTATATATATATATATATGGTTGGTGATGACCTCCATTAAAGTAGGCCTTGCAACGGTAATTGTCAACAATGGTAAGAGGGGCCAATGATTATATAAGATCATGAGCAACAGTAACTGTCAACAATGGTAAGAGGACTTGCAAGTATATATAGAACACAAAATGTTCTAAGGGGTGTGTAAGGCTCTGACACCATGAAACATAAATAGAAGATGCAAATTGCTGTGTTCAGAATAGTCATGACGGATGCCCTGTATAAAATTATAATATCAAAAAATCTCACAGTTGCTACTTCAACCAAGGTGCTAAGTACTGGTGTACCATTAGGTATGGCATGGGCCATGGCATTTACTGGTCCAACAAATGTCTGACATGTGGACCAGGTGATTTTGCTGGGTCTGGTTTGAAATGGGATGTACTGAATGGTACATTCCTTGTTTTCTATGTATAGAATGAAATATGACTGGTAAACCAAAATTTGTTAATATTTGAATTTTTAATATGAATTGACAGCTGTCTGTCAACAACACAGGTTTCAGCTGCTGTCAACAGTAACAACTGGCAACAATAACAGCCCTGTCAACAACGTTGAAAACTGTTACTGTTGACATCTGAAATTGTGAATCTGTTGACCTTTTCTTTCTCATCCTCCACCTCTGCCATAGCTTCTGCCGCCTCCTTTTCACATTGTCGTTGCTGTCTCTTCCTCCTCTCATTGCTGCTGTTGTTTCCACTGCCTCATCTTCCTCCATCACCTCCTCCATGTTCTCCTCCTCTAGTTCCTTATTCTCTTGCTCTTCTATCTCCCCTTTTTTTTCTCTCTTTCTCCCTGGTCCGGATGGTACCGACTTGTATACAGTTTTCGTATGTCGACCAAAACCATACCGATCGAAACATTGAATCCGATAATTGATTGGTATCGGCACCAAATCGAGATTTTAATCTTTGATTACAACCTATACATGTACATGGCACATTCACTTATATGCATTGTAGTAACTTTAAGAATTGGCTGGTTGGCTCAATTGAAATGTAATCACCTTCAAAATAGTGATATGATTTATGATGAGCTATTAGATTCTGTACTCATTTCGTCTTACCTCATACGCTTCATCTTCCACCATTAGAGCAGTAAAACAAGTGATAGTAATTTCATCCTTGCACTTTGTTACAGTGTGATTCTCATACTTCTGATGGTTACCTTCTGAGAAAAGCCTCCCATGTGTAGCATTAGCTCCACTCAAAATTATAGTTTCTTCATCTGGTAGACAACTATTTACCTTTAAAATAAGTGTAGTTATTCCACCTGCTGGTCGTGCTTATCCCAAGGTGATTGCTTAGAAGATCCTCTTCCATGCCTATTAACTAGCCTCTAGTTGGTCAAGCATACCCAAAAGAGAAAGTTCAAGTTGCTTAACTTTTTCCAACTTACCTCACCGGATAGCTACTGTTGTTAGCGTAAAAGTTTTACTACCAGGGTTCCCACACCATCATGGAATTCAAACCTTAGCTAATTCTGTTATTTGATACCTCAACTCAAGTTCCATGTTGTTCTATGTCGTGTTTCACATGAAACATGAGATTTGAAACACACGGCCATTTGCTTGCATAATTTTAGGCTGCACTAGCATGGATGTAATGGCAGGATTCAGTGAAAGAACTCTTAGAATTTGTAAAGAAAATCTACCATTCATCTGCTTGTATGGATGTTGTTCTGGTTACTAATGTATATTTTTCGCAATATAGGAAGAATAAATACATAGCTTGTAATATCACAATTACAGGACACCAGGACAATGCATCTAAGATTGACATCATTAATAAGCTATTTTTTCACTTACTAGAAGATCAAATTATGAAATTTTTTGTTTCCAACATCCATAATTTATCAATTTTGAAGTAAATTTCCATGTGCATGATGCATATTATTCTTGTGTTTAATTTATATTTGTTCTGTATCCTCATATATAGCAGTTTTTTTGAATGTCTATGTAACTTTTTTCATGTTTAGGTGGTCTCCCTGTGTGAAGACCCAACAGGAACTTTTGACAGTACAGCATTTGCTTGCGGCCAGGTCATTCTTCTTGTTTCATCACAGGTGGGTACTGGGCTTTCATTTGCAAAGATTTATGTCTATTTCAGTTGTTATTGTGGTTGTATTCACAATAGTCATTGATGCTTAAGGGTGCATGTCTTCTGGACAGTTTTGAATATCTATCTATATAGATCAATCCAATAATTTTGTGTGATAAGACTAGTTATGTACCTCTAGACAATTGTTGGTAATTTGGTGACAAAAAGAAGGCCATAAAATCACTATTGTGTAGGGTTTCAGCTACCAAATTTTCGAGTAATGCCCTGGTACTAATAACATCATTTTGTTGTGGATATGCTTCATAATTCAATTATTTTTTTCGATATGTATCATCATCTTTCTGATGCTTGGATAAATACATAACTAGAAATCAATTTGATGTATCCACATAATTTAAGATTTAAGTAGAATTTTTTTCACAAATTTGTTAGTCGTTAATTGTATCCGCATAGTAGTGTTTATAAAAGGCACTCAGGCAAGGTGAGACTCGAGCACATAAGTCCAGGCGCTGGGTCCTTCGGGCACGCGCTTGAGACAAATCGGGTTGAGTTGGAGCCTGGTTTGGAGACTGCGCGAGTAAGTTGGTTCAATTGAACCAACTAATATCACTTACCTAACAATGAAGTGAGATGCACTTAGTTGAAGAGGTATCCACATACATTGACTTTATGTTAACAATAACTGAGATAAAAATACTGCTGCAATTTAGACAGTAAAGTATAGGTTAAATGGATCCATCATTTTTCAGATAATATTACATCAATAATAAATTATTGATAATTAAATCAATTCTGTGAATTTTACAAGTCAAAATTTCTTGCTCTTCATCAACATCATGCTGAGGACATTGAGGTGGACTAAGTGTTGCAGCGCAGTCTCTCCAAAAAGCAAGGACATCAAGGAGCTGTAATATATTATGACATCTGCTGCTGTTCAGCACTGAATATATTAGGTGCAGCACCATATGTGTAACCAAGGATTGCAATTTCAATCTATATCGCCATCAGCGGTCGATTGAAGGAGAAATCAACCGTCAGCGGTCGATAGAGGGAGAAAAAGGGAAGAATAAGAAGAAGAGGAAAAGAAGAAACAAGAAAGAAGGTACCTCGTGCCGTCTTTGTCCGCACGCCGTCGCCGCCCTTGCCCGTGGGCGATTTTTCTCCCGTTGAGGAGAGGAACATCTCCCCGCACGGGGAGAAAGATCGAGGCGATGATGCCCCTTTTCCTTACTTTTTTTAATATATTAATATATTAATATTATATTATATTATATAATATTATATAATATTATAATATATTTTAATGTACCAGGTGGTACACAACCAGGTGGTACACACTGTGTGTATCGCCCGGTATCGGTACCGAGAAAATATTGGTACAATGGTAGGTAAAACCTTGTGTGTAACTATTGCTCATTTCAGCAGACTCCTATCCTAGTAGTTGCTACCAGTGCTTGTTTCTTCATATTAATCATTGGGAAGTCTATGTCCAAAATGATAACCAGGAGCCAATCCTTCACTAAGTCCCCCAAAATTGTTTGTTAAAAGTGTTTGGTTGTGATGCAATGCAAAAGGTGGTTGGTGGAAATTGTGTGATCAAAAGTAACCGGTGGAAGCAAAGGTTATTAATTAAAAGTAGAGGCAAAACATGATTTGGTTGCAATCCTGTTCAAAAGGTGTTTGGTGGAAATTGTATGATCAAAAGTGTGGTGGAAACAATGTAGTCAAAGGCTAGTGGCATTAAAAGGCGCCAAGTGCCAAAACGCTCGAGGCGTTAGGTGCTTGTTCGAATGAAGCGAAGCGCTCCATATTATTAAAATTTTAAAAATATATATCATGATTAATAGGTATGATCGATAAAACAAAAAATAACACAATATTCATTTAAAGGATGAATTTATATTGTTCAAATGTATATTAATCAAGGTTTGACTGAACGGTTCGTACTAGTATACTGACATATTGTTGGTACCGGTATGGTACCGGTACTGGGCGGTATGCATAGTGCGTACAGCTCGGTATTAAAATATAATATAATCTTTTTCATAATATAATATTAAAATATTAAAATATTAATAGAAAGAAAAGGGACGACGTTGCCTTGATCTTTCCCCCCGCGGGGAGACGCTCCATCTCCTCGCGGAGAAAAGCAGGCGACCCTCGGCGGCGATGGCGCCGAGGCGAGGCGGCGTCGGCGAGGTATTCTTTCTTCTCCTCTTCTTTTTTTCTTCTTTTCCTCTTCTTCTCTTTTTCGTCCTCAATCGACCGCCGACGGTCGATTTCTCTCTCAATCGACCGTCGACAGCCGAAATCGATCGCCGACGGTCGATTTTTGGCGGAAACGCCTGGTAGTGGGCGGTCAGCGTATTGGTAACCTGACGGACTGGTATGTACCGCTCGTACTGGGTGGTACAGGTCAAAATTGCAAACCTTGATATTAATAAAACAATTAACATAGGAGGAGGAGGACAGAGAGGGGGTTGTTATTAGTTGGCAGGGAAGCAAGGATGAAGGATCCAAGGAGTGGGAGGGTTCCTGTTGGTAGGGGTGGATGTCTGATTGTTGTCAGTTTGGTTGTTTTTAGAAGGGTGGCTGTGGGTTATTGTTGGTCGGTAGGCGAAGAGGGAGGGGAGCTATCAGGGAGGAGGAGGTTTGTCGGAAAAAGCGGAGTTGTCAGGAGGTTGTCATTTGCCAAGCTCACATATCAGGAGCTTGAGCAGTGCCTTGCCTTGCTTGGGTGCTGAGGCGAGCGCCCCTTAACCTCACTGAGTGGAGATTGCGTGATGAAAAGTGACTGCTACAACTAAAGGAGACTCATTGAAAATGGAGGTAAAATATGATTTTTAGTGCAAGCCTAAAGGTAGATGATATGTAATCGTTTCGTATAATTTACTTAATTCTTCCTATAAGGGCCATATCATCCCATGTATCGATGATATTTCATTTGATGGGTTTTAGGGCATTTACTATAAAAGTTCAACTTTTTAGCTCAAATTTTTATACTCAATCAATATAATAGTACTTATTATTTGGTAAACAAGGTCTAGCATTTATATTATCTCCAGTAAAATTAGTTTTCTTTTCTTGGGAATTTGAGGAACTCATTTGACAATACTCTTTAGATTTTAGCTAGGATGAATTTAAAGGATTTCATCTTTGTTTCCTTGATTTCCTTTGTGCTATAAATCATTGACTCAAATACATTTGATAAACTATTGACTCAATGACAGTAGATAAAATCATTGACTCAAGGACTTTAGATGGTGTCCGGATTTCTGTAAATACTACTAAGTGCAAATCCTTAGGCCGGATCCAGATGATTTGGCAGAAAGATTACCTGAAAGTATTAGGTAAATTTTGCAATTGTTTGGTAGAAAATTTAAAATTATGTTCCAGAGTTCCTTAAACCCAGAAACCTTCTTTACTTTTTTTTTTTGAAACCTTGCTAGACAATCCTGTAGATTGTTACAACAAAAAAACTGATGGGATTAAAATTAAGAAAAAGGAAATGTTTGTTTTTCAACTGCCATTGAACTTCAGTTTGTTGATTTACTGGTGCATCTGCATTCGTTTCAATGTTAAGAAATTTACTGGTGACTATGAGTTTATGGAGTTATACACTTGGATGAATGGATGGAGTTACCAATGTTTTAAACAGCAGCTTTCTACGCATGTGATCAATGTACTTAATATTGCATAATCTGTATGTGGCTGCATAAGCATATAAAAAGAAATATACTTCCAAAGCTACATTATTAATTGGTAAATTGCATGTTGAAGACAAGTTAAAACTCTGTGGAAGGCATTTACGCTCATTTAAGAATCTCATAAATGATAAGTTATACGAGATGTGCAAAGGATTAAGTAGCAAATGTCATATTTATCATTGACCCAATGTAGTTATTTAAAGTTAAATACCATTATCGTAACTTCATTTTCATGCTTATCAGACTGTGTATGCAGACACAATATAACTGCATATTGATGCCAGCTTGGCCTTATGCCAGGTAGCCATGATTGCATGCATGTGAGGCCACGTGGGCCACTTTTTGTATCTGTTAAAAGCTTAAGGTAGGTAGCTTTGGAAACAGAATCTGGTACTTGGTTTATGGTTATACTTCTCCATGAGTTATATCAGTTTGCACATAAAGCTATTTAGTATTTATTATGTGGGACAGGCAATTCATTTTCGTTTCTGTTTTGTCTATTTGTCTTGATGGATCTCCTAGGTTCCAGCTGTTCTGGATTTTGTGCTGGCTGAGTTCCATAAAAGTTGCATCTATACGGTTCCAAAGTATCTGCAGCCTTCAGATGTAAGTCTGTTGTAATTTTCTTTAGACAATAGATTGTTCTTCTATGGTTCTTCCCTGGTTTTCTTCCTGTTGATATGGTACATCACTCTCCTTGCTGTACAAATTAGACTTGGCAGCCTTACGGGAAAGCTTTTGATGGAATTTGGTAATTCTAATTGATAGCAGACTCTCGCTAGTCATTATATTGGATGGTAAATAAATTACATAATCACATCTACAACTATTGAGATATGGTGGAACGGTCTCCTGATGATAACCAAGTCTATCATTATATTGGATAGTAAATAAATTACATAATCACATCTACAACTATTACTTCTAAGTGTTTAGACTTGTGTATGGGATAAGACTAAATTAAAATTTTGTAGTACTTCCAAACAAATATTAAAAATCAGGTTCTCTGTAGTCTTTTTGTTTTCCGAGGAAGTTTATACTGCTTGCATTACAATTAAGATGATCTAGTAGCAAGTATGAATTATTGCTCTGCAGATGATTGTGATGGAATTTCCACGGGTAAATTGAATTTCAGAAGCATATGCATACAACCAATGCAGATTTGCAAGTCTTGCTTGGTAAATTTTTATTCATTTTCATGACTATGATCTTTTATTTTCCAGCAAACATTACAAACTAAGGATTACTGGAAGATGGTTGGTTATCATGAAGTAGATGGAAAAATTGAAAGCTCTGAGAGTTACCTGAATCGAGTTCAGTCTTACATGAAACTTTATGCTGCTATAGTCCAGGTTTGCATTCATTGCCTTAATCTAATGGTGTTGTTACTATATGTGATTTTATTACAAAAATGTTCCGGAACATGTAGTTGAATTACATTTGGACACAATCATCTAGAATTGTGACTCAATGGTGTCAGAAACATTTTTCCGATCATCTTTGGTAGCCACATAATTTCTGTTCTCAGCAAGATATTGAAACATGTACTTTTAAGTGCATATCTACCAAGAGGATAAGGATATAGGCAACAAACTGGAGAAAATTTAGAAATCTCTTAATGAAGCAAAGGTGAGAAATTAAGCTTGTGGTTCCCAAAATTCAACATTTCCATGTCTCCTAAAGAAAATTCAAGTCATTCACACAGAATATTTATCTTGGCCAAGAAGTTGGCTGTATATGATTTCTATGCTTATAACTTCTTATAGCGACAGACAAAACAAAAGTATGTTGTTATTTGTCTTTCCCGGTTGTCATATATGAATGGAATCGATATTTGTTTTGGCAGACAGAGATCGAAGGTGTCAGGAATCCTCATGGGTTAGCGGAAGGATGGGCATGGCTTGCCCAGTTTCTGAATGCTTTGCCTGCCAACAGATCAACCGCATATGCTTTGGAGGCCTTCTTGAAGGTTAGTCCTGACTCTGTCCACACTTTTACTAGTCTGCAACCTCGTCATCCTTTCTGCTGTTACTAAATCCACCTGTCCGCTGCTCCCAGATGGCAGGATTTGCACTGCACAGGAGATACAAGTCTCAGTTCAAGAAGGTGCTCAATGTCGTTTCCCGCAGCTTTTTGCCTGCGCTCAGGGAAAGAGGGGATCGGAAGCTGAATGAGATCATCAAAAGACTGGAGCAGTACTTGGAAGATCAAGTGTTCCTGAAGGAACCTGAAGGACGGCGTCTCCACTCTTCATTGCTGTCTAAAGAGTTGGTGTAGTAATGCCCTTTTCTCTAATAAAATAGTTTCTATTCATTACATTAAATGGCCTCTATAGCATGGATTCAAATACTAGACCCATCAACGGCACAACCACCACTTGATATCTCAACAGCCATGTATAATAATGTTAGATATGTTGTATTTGATGAATTATTTGTATTCTTTATTTTATTGGGACCGAGATTTTTGAACATTTGTCTAATACCGGTTTTGGCAACCGTAGCGCTGTTATATCGGGTGCTGTATCGTTCTATGCTGTCCAATATCATAGAAAAAAGAAACTATGTACCGATATAAAGATCGGTCGTTCCAAGTTTATTCTTCCTACTGGGGGAGGAATTAGAATTAGAATTGGACGTAACATTGGAATTAGAATTCGCTTTGATGTATTATTTTACTTATGCAAGTAATTCTCACTGATCCCTGCGTAAATATTCCAGTTACTAGTGTGTATAAATATTTAATAATTTACATTTAAAATATTTATCGGATGGTTTTATATTAGATTTATCTACCAAGGGTTAAAAGGTTCGAGACTCATCCAATAAATTTAAACTTTGGATATTTTTATCTTGAACTTAAATTTCATGTTCTTTACTTATTATTTATATAATAATAATAATAATAATAATATATAAATCACTCCTATTAATGTAGTGCTGTTAAGGTCATGAGCTCACAATTTGACTGCGTCAGTAACATCTCAAGTTCTGATGGTTAAGATTCTTTAGCCACTACGGTTTCTCAAATGACATCTTAACCACTGTGATATCTCCAGGAATATATAAATTAATACTCTGAATAGGTTTTTGTCGAAGAATACTTTTTTTGGGATCTTTTGCACAAAGAATTATGGTGTGAGGATGTATACGTAAAAGCTATTTGTAATTTCTCTGGCAAAATTGACAACATTAAGACTATAGTTTAAATTCCAAGAACTGAAATAAAGTTTGCCGGCAGTCACAACATGGCTTCACCAACCGTGCTCACGGAGCATGGGGCTGTCTATCAAGGGATACGACCATCGCTTCAACAGCCATGCACTATTAGCATGGCTCTATCCTTTTCCTTCTTCTCGGACGATAAAGCGACATGTTATCCATCAGTTGGGGTTTGCACTGCTTCGGCTGCCGGCAACTCTCGTCGAAGATGGAAGCTCTTGGGCGCAATTTCACCACCACGCTCACCACATGTGGAAGTCCTCGGCGACACCAAGCCGCCGGCTACAGGAGAAGAGTTCGAATGCTGCCGGTCGCGGAGCCGCTCTTTCCCGACGGTGGAGGAGGCTATCCATCCCGTTTCAAAGTTGTTTCTCGACTGCTTCCGGCAATTAGGCGTTGTTCTTGTGGTGTTAATTTCCTTCTTCCTGGGACAGAGGTTGAGCGCCAATGTTAGGATGGATGCGGCTGTTGGTGGAGAAGAGGAGGAGACGAGGCAGGCCAAGGAGATGGCCGCGGCTCGGAGGAGATGGGAAACTCTGGTATCCTTTAGTTTCACTTTTAGCGGTTGAATAGCAAAATCGTTTATTTACTCATTTACATGCCATATGCTATGATTTGGTATACATTTTGGAGGATAGCATTTCTAGGTTACAATTTTAAGTCCATGCACCGGAAGCATATATGTGGATGAATTTTACCTTTACCTTAATTTTATCGAAAAAGAAAACCTTTGGGCTAATTGACTTATACTTGTTTTCTTCTATGGTTACATGGAAACTAAATTCAGCAGTATGAAGTATTATGTTACATGCTTATAGATGTCCTGTCCTGTCCTGTGTTTTGAAGATCAGGGAACAGAAGGTTAAGGTTCTTACTCCTAGAGAAGCTGGTTATGCGATTCAGCTTTCCAACAAAACCCTACTTGATGTCCGTCCATCAACCGAGCACGAGAAGGTATGCGTGTTGCTGAATTGGTTGAGAGCCCCGTTGCTATCCTCCTTTACCCCATATTGACTATTTTCATCCATATAATATTCCTCCAATGTTGTGTATGCAGGCATGGGTTAGAGGTTCCACTTGGATACCAATATTTGATGTAGACAATACGGCTGACATTGGAACTCTTTCCAAAAAAATCACAAATTTTGTCATGGGTAACAAGATATAAGCTCTAGTTTTTATCATTTAGTTGCTTAGTATGTAGGATACATGAAATTATGAGTTTCTCTGCGTGAAAGATGCAGGATCTTTTTATAATTTTTTGCAGTCCTGCTTTCTTAAGAATAGTAGGGTACTACTTAGGAACCCATTTCGTTTTTCTGTCTTCTGAGTACATTTTAGTATGTTCAATCTTAACACTACAATCAGATGTCATGAAGCAGAAACTTAATTTGATCTATTTAGATTTGCTTCCTGAAGTATTAAGGAGAAAAAGCTTGGTGGTTGTGGTCATAATATGACTCATTATTCTTACACCAGAAAACCATATGAGGAACTTTCTATGATGGCAATGCTTTAGAAAATAAACCTACATTGGAGCTAGCCTGGTCAAGATTATATGACATCTGGGATGAACTTATCTTTTGAGGGAAAAAGTAATTACCTTAACATTTTTCTCTTTCTCTTCTAGTCATTCTAAGTTTTTATCCTTTGAACTCTTCATGGGTAAAATTATCATTATTCTATCTTTATTTCGTTAACTGAAAAGTGTCTGACAGCACAACATTCTGAGATTAGAATGGAAGAACAATATGCTAACTATGGAAGTTAGAAATACGATCATCCTTGATTGGTTTCTGTTTGAAGATGTTTCCTTTGCACATATTATTATAACTTGACGTGTAAGGAAGACCCACTCTTTTGAGGCAAAACTTCTGATGCTAATACCTTAAGATTCATCTCAGACTCTTTTAGTCTCTACAACTGGGTTCTCACTATCGCATCTTGAGTTCTTAACCTAGAAAGGCTAATGGCGGCACAAATTTATTAGATTAGAATGGAAGATAAATATCCTGAGAAAATGAAACTAAACGTCAAGGAAATAGATCTATGGCCATCCATGATTAGTCATTTTCGTAAATTGTTTTCCTTCTATTTCGAACATAACAAAACTATACCAACCTAGTTGGCAATTTTTATTTTAGCTCAGCGTAATTTTTTGCCAGTGTAATAACTAATGCTGCAAGCAGTTGTATGTGGTGTAGACATGAGAAACCTGCACCTTTTGAATGAGCTTTACTGTAAATTTAATTTCTAGATCCACTAAGCTGTAAGCGATACTTGCTTAGTCTATGAACACTTTAACTAATAAACCAATTACTTTCTTGTGGCACTATTCTGCAGGTGGTTGGTGGAGTGGCAGCTCTATGTTGGTGTATGACAGGTGTGTTCTTTAGCTAAATAATAGCTTTTTGCTGTGATATTATCCTACTTAAATTTCAATTATATACATTTAATCTTACAAAATCAATGCAGGGACTTCCTATCAAAAGTTGAGGAGAAGTTTCCAAAAGAAAGTGACCTTATTCTAGTGTGTCAAAAGGGACTAAGGTAATGGTCTCTTTTAAATGCTCCTTGCATATTTTGAAATAAGCCTGGTTTAGCATATGGAGACTTTGAAGTTATGAAACCTTTTATATCAAAAAATAAATGTTGGTTCAATGTTTTTTCATGAACTGATTGCTTCTCATATCTTGACTAATTGTGTGTAAACTTTTTGCCACAGTTGAAAAATATCTAGTGAACAATATAGAAAGTATGTATATAAGGGAATTTTGTTGGTTTTGATTAATTTTGTTTGATTTAGTTGCAAGAGATGATCAAGCATGGAAGTAGAATAAATTTGAGGTATTTCAGAAAGATGATCAACCATAAGACTGGAATAAATTTGTGGTGGATGCAGGAGTGAATAAGTAAAAGTGCAAGTGAAGTTGTCATCTGATCAGAATCAGGTAGGCCATAAAGATTGAAGAAGTCTTGTCTCTACCGCAGAATCTTTAATGCAGTTTATAAGCTGCAATAACCCATAATATTCAAGTTCAAGTGAAGTAAATATGTGTTGGAGGACAGCCAGTATATAAGTACTTATTCTTTTTCTAAATAGCTTTAAGAAAAGAATTCTGAAATCACAAGAATAGATGCAATCAACTTTTCCAATAAGACATTTAAATGCTTGTACTGAAGAAAAAGAAAATTGAATTATAATCTCTGTGGAATCCACAGATAAGGGCATATAGTCTTGTGATGGAGATAATATTTGGAGTTTCTCTACCTAACCTAGGACCTGAGGACATTTGGACTAATCTGACCAGAGTCAGGAAAGCAAGCTGCAAAGTGAAACAATAAGGAGCTGGCCATAATTACTGCTTCGCAACCTATGATGTGAGTCAAGGATTTATCTTAATGGTTTATATTTGTTGACTGAATTTGATATATTTGATCTCACTTTCAGCTGTCAATGCAATCAACTTACTAAGTAGAATGAAAGAATTTTATTGCATGCTGATATTTTTTACACTAATTTATTTTAAAATTTAGGATTGCCTTCTCCTATGGAAAATGAATCTTGGCATTTGAAAGAAGGTGACATCATGGTTGTAAGCATCATCAAGATTTTATTTATATATGGTTCTAATAAGTGGTGGCAATCTTCCTTCATAGAGTCCCTTGTAACCGGAGCTTATAACTGAGTCTAGAGGTAAAAAATCTACAGAAAGAGTTTGTAAAAGATACAAGTACAAGGTGAGGAATGGTAAAAGATTGATCTGTATGGAGGCCGTGAGCGTGAAATTTACCATGCAATTTTCTGTCCTTTGACTCTGATGAGAATAGGCAAGTGTTTGGGAGATTCAATTTTATATGTGGGCTATGTTTAGTCTTTGTTTTCATTTGTTTTGGTAGCTGCTACAAGATGCGAGCTATATTCTAGTTGCTTCCTGTGCTACAGCAATACATCTGGCACAGCAGTGTATTTTACCTTTTGACATGGGAATAATTTTTTTTAAAAGATGTATTTCATTTAAGAAATCACCTAGGAAGTATTTGAGAAAATGTTTTGCATATCCTGAAATAGGTATTAAATTCAGTTTAGATACAGACCTTATGAGTTCAGTGTCCACCATAACAGACAATCAGTTTCAATAGTTTCATCAGCTTTAGCCAAAGATTCATATGGAACATATGCACATTTTTTTGTATTTCTGTTCTTTCAGGTTTAAACCCACTGTGAGGCTAGGGGTAACTATAGTTCTTGAGTTGTTCTTTATGGATAACTGTACTTACACCAGCTAGGTGTCACTTCTAAACATGATCAAACAACCAGAACGTTCTCTCTTTCTTCAAGACTCGATGCTATTCTGTACATTGGATAATAACAAGCATCTTCTGCCCTCTGGTTAATGTGTTCCCTTGATTCTGCCTTTCCTTTTCTATGATACTGATTTTATCCTTTCAACCAAGGTTTGACATACTGGTGTATCGAGATTATCTCGGTATAGTATAGTATCCGGTATTAGGCGGTACACAGAGTGTATACCGCTTGGTATATAATGTAATATAATATAATATATTAAACATAAACAAATAAAATGTTGGCGATGTCGCCTCGATCCTTCTCCCCGCGCGGAGAGAAGGAATCGCCTGCCAGCGATTCTTCGCTCGCGGGCGATGAATCTCGCGGCACGGGGAACTGGAGTCCTCTTCTTCTACCTCTTCTTCTTCTTCTCATTTTTCTTATTTCTCCCTCAATCGACCGCCGACGACCGAAATCGACCGCCGACGACCGAAATCGACCGCCGATTTCAGCGGTACCGCCCGGTAGCGGGCGGTCCGCGTACTGATAACATGGCGGACCGATACGTACCACCCGTATCGGGCAGTACAGATCGAAATTGCAAACCTTGCTTTCAACACAGTTCGTCACTGAATGCCAATTGCAATGTCAAATACAATTTGTCTCAGATATAATTTTAATATCTAAATCTGCAGATCTCTTGCTGCTTGCGAACAGCTTTATAACGCAGGTTTCAGAAACTTATTTTGGGTACAAGGAGGTCTGGAAGCTGCTGATGAAGAGGTAACATGTGAAAGTTTTGCGAGTAATTGTATTATGTCCATAATTTGTATGAACTATCTGTTTCATTTGTGCAAGAATGAAATGTAATGTCACAGTGTGCTGATCTGGTCACCTGATGCATGTTTATGGTGTATCAGAGCATTGTGAATGCTTGTGGATTAGTGTTATGTGCTTGTGGCGTATGGCATGCACAGCTCATGTATGATGAACTGTATTTTTTTTTTAGTGTCCAATAAATTGACCAAATAGTATGTTACGTCTTCTGGTTCAGGATTTTCCACGGGAAGGTCCCCAGCCTTTCAAGCTTGCTGGAATTGGTGGTGTTTCAGAATTTCTCGGGTAATATCTCGTATTGAATGTTAAATAATTAGTTTCTTCCTTGCTTTACTATGATGCCATGCCTATGTTAGCACATGACAACTAGGTTTCCAAGACTCTGATCATGTGATAATGAAAACAAATGCTAGTTTCAATGTTTCTTGCTCTCTGCGTTATTATATATGTTTTATCTTGATATCTCCATCGTTTACAATCTGTTTTCAGTTGGACGGATCAGCAGCGTGCCATAGGTGCTAGGGAAGGTTGGAGTTACCGGTTGGTTTTCACTGGTCGTTTGGTAATGCCTTTTGATTTAACAAGAAGTTTTTAAATAATTATATATATATAAAAAATAAAACATAACATGAACCAGCCCTGGGGAACATCTTGTTTGATATTGCAGCTCGGACTCATTATTCTAGCAGATGCCTTGTTTTTTGGTGCTCAAAGACTTGGCCCTTTACTTCAAGAATGGAGGTATCATTGAGAAGTTCCATCGTGTCATGCAACACTGTCGAAAACAATGGATGTCTCAGTAAGCTGAGTTGTGTTAGACTGAGAGGTTCGCATGTCTTATATGCGACATGCCTTGCTATCGATCACCTTAACAAAATATGTTTCTTGTGAGCCATGTCTTGCTATCTTTCACATAAACAATAGCTGGTTCTTGTTCTCACCAACAGCCCTTCATTTCTCAGTCACTGAACTGTGAAATTACATAAATTTTGGACAGATTTTGTGAATGCAAGTTATTCTGCTGGTTATTATCTTATCATGTGTGTCTCTGTGTGTGTGTGTGTGTGTGTCTATGTATATAAAATACAAGATTAGCATTTGTTGTTAAATTTCAATAATAATTTAAGCTTTGATTCAAGACCCAAAGATGCTCCATTGGGTCAGGATGAGATTATTTACTCGTACTTTGCTTGTTGTTTGTCTCTCGCTTGTGAGGTTAAAAATGATATATTTTAATTAGTTTTTGGGTCCGTTTTCGTGTTCCATACAAATATATTTATGATATATTGGTATGATAAAAAAATTAAACTTTTTTATCATACAAAAAATAAAATATATAAAAAAAAACCTCTTTTGAATTAAACATAAAATTCATTATATATTAGTTCAAAATAAACATAAAGTATCATTCTATGCTTCGCTTATAATCTATGCGTTCACATCATAAATATGTTATGATATAGGAGGTTTTAATATCTTGAAGTAACTCTCTCTCTCTCTCTCTCTCTCTCTTTTCTTATTAAAAATCTTAAGATGTATACATTAATTATAGAATAAATAAATCTCAATCACCTGTCTTCAACCTATTTACCATAAAGTGGGCGGCAGGGCGACTCACAACTGCAATCAATTGCTTCATCGATGGGGGTATCTGCTTTGCTTCTGCATCCTCTTCTTCTGCAGGTTTCTTCTCCTTCTCCTTCTCCTCTTTGCATTCGAGTCCGTAGGATAAAGCTCGTATATTCTTCCGGAGAATAATCGTATGGAGTTCGCAGGTCATCATCGAAGCTCACGAGCTCGCCACCGAGAGGGTGGAATTCCTATGACTCCTTTTCATGGGTCGTCGACGCTGCTATTCTGGCTAAGAATCTGCATCGATACGGATACGAGGTCGGATCTGTGGCATTCAACTACCGGATGAAATGTGATGAGGCAAGTAGAGAGTGATCTTTCTTCTTTCTTTGCCCTTTTGCAATGGCGTAGTATGTTGTGGTGGACTTCCTGTGGTATCGGAAGAACGTGGATGGAGCCTCCGAAGATTCCTATGGCTACGACTGCATCGATCCACGGGGCCGGCCGTTCCCCGACCCTGCTCGGTGGCCGTCATCGAAAGGTGGGAAGGGGTTCACAGAGGTCGCGCGAAAGGTTCATGGAATGGGGTTGATGTTTGGGATTCATGTGAGATGAGAGGAATCAGCAAGCAAGCACACCCGTCTTGGATGTTCGATCGGTATTCTTCTTCCTCTCAGATTAATCTCTCTTGTATTCTAATAAAATTGGAAGCTCAGAGACCACGATTGACTGAATCGAATAACTGGGATCATAGATTTGGGACAGCTTATCTTGGTACCGGAGTAGATATTTGAGATTTCTGAAACCCTAGAATCATTCATTCTTGTAAACAGTTGCTAATCGATGTAGCAGATTATTATTATTATTATTATTTTTTGTGGTAGAACTCTGTGTATCGTGAGGGTAATCGAACATGGACCGCGAAAGATATAGGGATGACACAGAGGGCTTGTGCTTGGATGCAACACGGATTTATGAGTGTCGATACCGATATTGGATCCGGAAGAGCTTTTCTTGAGATCTTTGTTTCAACAGTATGCCGAATGGTGGGGTGTCGATTTTGGTAATTTAAACAAGACTGGTTGCATCTACTATTTCCTCCTTTTTTTTTTTGGTTTTTTTCCTGTTTTGCTAACTCATGTTTACATTAGGATATGAGATAGATATGCACCAGATAGAACCCTAATTCGATGCATCATACTGAGAGGAACACAGAAATTGTATTTAATATGGTCTGAACATTTTATTCTCTTTTCCATTCAGATATAATGCTGCATTGTTCATTTTTATTCAAATGTGAATGCAGTGAAACTCGACTGTGTTTTTGGAGATGATTTAGACTCAAAAGATATTATTATCACGGTGTCCGAGGTATCGTAAAATCTATCTGTATTGTAGAGTGGATATGTCATGTGATGATCTGCTACTAGAAAGGTAGAGGAGGGTTCTTGTTCTGACTGACCTTGGCTAAAATGTTCTTTCTGCAGCTTCTACGAGATCTCGACCGACCAGTGCTGCTCTCAAATCTCTCCTGGGACGAATGTGACTCCCTCGATGGCTGGCAGCATCGGTGCTTACGTGGATATGTACAGAATAACAGCAGATGATTGGGATAAATGGACAGATGCTGCATCTCATTTCGATATATCGAGGTAGCATTCTCCCTAGTCGGTGCATTTTCTCTGACTGATTGCACCGAGTTTCTCTCGACTACTATCGGCAAAGTAACTTTGTCGATACCATCCAGGGATTTTTCTTCTGCTAATTTGATTGGTGCCAAGGGATTGCATGGAAGGTCGTGGCCTGACTTGGACATGCTGCCGCTTGGGTGGCTTACTGATCCAGGTAATGCCATCTTCTCGGCTTTAAAAGATTCATTCTGCTGAAACCTGATATGTTTTCATATAGTTTCGGTCGAGGATTCAAGTAGTTGTCTATACTGCCTGCACACAAGAATAACACTGGAATAGTATGAACAGCCACAAACATTAATAGTAATGTTTGCAAAAAAGATATTAATTAGCTTTACAGCAGAAAACCCCTCTATGAATTTTACTTGCATATAATCTTGATCATCACTAGGTTGTAATCCATGTGCATAATGTGCACATGATATCATATTCACTTATGTGGCATGCAGCATGGAATCTGGGATGTGCATATTAAAATGCATGCATTTACACAAAACTTGCTAGGTACACAAACTCCTCTAATGGTTCAAGGCTTCGATTTGTGGATATGACATCCTTAATTTATTACAAGTTCTAGTTTTCTGCAACTAAATATAACATGCGATATTGAAGAAATTCTTAATGTTTAGGATTATGACAGTTTGGATAACTTTAAAGAATTTTCTAGCACAAGAATACTTAGCAAATGTGGGGCATCATTTATGAACCTGAGCATGCTTAAGCTGACACAATAATTGGGATTGATGTTAGATGGTGAACAAAATTAAATATTGTATCAGAATTTTGTATTAGTTCCTTCAAACTGTGAAGTAGAAGATATGCTCATTCTTTAGCAATTATGTTTCTAATGTTATACCTTACCTAGGATTCTGAGTGATTTAGTATATCTGATGTGATATTTTCAGATTTCTTTTTGTCATTTTTCTATAATTCATAGTATATTTTACAGCTAAAGGAAATGGATTTGTGGAAAACAGGTGTACGCCAAGGTCCTCACAGGAAATCAAATCTTACTGTTGATGAACAAAGAACCCAGGAACATAAACCACAAGCTGTTCTTTGCTGCCATGGCTAAATCCCCCCTCATGTTTGGAGGAGATTTAAGAAACATTGATGAGATTACATTAGGTCTCATCTCTAACCCTACTCTTCTTGAGATAAACTCTTTCAGCACAAACAATAAGGAGGTACTCTACCTAATATAACTTGTAGGCTTCTACCATTTTTCACAAGGAGAGATCCTGATCATCCTCTATCCCCTGTTAACTTACTGATTCACATCCTGATATCAATTGAATCCAGTTTCCCTTTGTCTTTGCCATGGAAGATCTCAAAAGTAGAAATCATGCTCTTAACAAGATATCAATGAGTCAAGAACTTGTCGACGGACCTGATAACAAGGTATTAGGTCTTACTAGCTGTAAGACTGAAAGAGCAAATGGGTGGTTTGAGATGGATATTAATCAGATATGTTGGAAAGGTGACGGTAAAAATCAGAATCCATCTTACTGCCTGTACAAAAGAATGCCTCATCTGATACCGTAAGTTTTTCTAGACTTAGAAATAGTTCAAAACTATATGATATAAGTTGTTTCAAATGTAATATTTGTTTTTCCACAGGGATCAAGAGATTAAATATAAACAGGAATATGAAGGAATGTTTCAGCTACTGGCAATGCAAAACCAAAGTGCCTGCCTGGAGGCATCTGTAAAGAACACATTGCAACAGAGAAAAAGAAGAATCACTTTATCTGGTTGCAAGTGGCATGATTCACAGGTTTATTGCCAACTGCTTTTTGCATTGATGAATCTTGGCCTTTTTTATTTTTAACAGACAGAAAATAGTATAGTGTTTCCTTTGCTAGGTCCTGTGTTTTTCTTTTGCTATATACTTACTCCAACAATATGATAATGGATGATATAAAAATAGTTTTTTTTTCCTTCTTTTATTTTGCTAGTGATTCATGGTTTAAAATTTTAAATATCTTAAGACTGATAAAAAGATGGTTGGTTGATTTACAAATTTATGCTAAAACCTTAAGCTGTAGGAATAGCCTTAATTTTTATATTTGACCTCTGGTACCCCCATTATGTGCAATCATAGGCTCTATAAATGGGTTAAAATACAAAAGTCATGCATGCTAAGACAATGTTAAAGGTCTTTGGAATATAACCAAACAAAGGGTAACATACTTTGCGCAAAGATTGATGAATACACACTAAACAATAATAACAGAAAACAGTAGCATAATTTTAAAATATGACCAATTCATTGGTGACTTAACCATTTAGTGACTTTGGTACTAGACATTCCAAAAATGGATTGGGTCGGGGGATCGGGTGAATTAGAGAATAGACATACATCTGGTGGATTCCAACCTTCCTCCTTTCAAGGCCTATCCAAAATATCTGTGGTTACCAGCTTTGGTATTAATATTTATGGATTTACTTTGTCTGACAGAAACATTTCTGTTCCAAATATTTATCAGAAAAATTATTCACCACGAGCCAATTCCTTTAAATTTCACTTTGAAGGTTTAATGTCCAGTGAATTCTTTTACTTCCTTTTTCTTAACTAAGGTATACAGCAATCTGCAGATGTGGAGGTTAAATGATAGTGGAACTCTTGTAAACAGCTACTCTGCTTTGTGTGCAACAATAGTTTCTGAAGCGGGTAGTTATAGGGTTGTTTACATCTAAGTTACAATATGTTTTAAAGGGGGAAGAAACTAACTGGAGTTCTGATGCAGTTAATACCACAGAAGGAATTGGCTCATGGATTGGAACTGGAAGAAAAGGTAGTAGCAATTTTAATATGTTCTAAAAGAACTTCCTCTTTATAATGAGATTTTTTTCCTATGCTCACTTTCCAACCGAGTGGAAGAAAATTTCTTGCATTTTGTGGTATTGAGTTGGAAAGTGTTGCTCTAATATCGTATTCTGTAGTCCGTAAACCATTTTGTGTTAGCTAACATGCAGGTCTATGGATTACATACATTCAGAGCCTGCAAATTATTAGATCCTTTAAACTTGTAATTTGGGATCAAAATATACACCATTAATTTGAGAGCTGCTTACCATTCCTCTTACTTCTGCAGGAGAGATTTACCTCTCTTTCTTCAACCTCAATTCTCAGGCAACAGTAATTTCTGCAAAGACCACCTACATCGGAAAGGCTCTCTCGGTGGCGAGTTCCTAGGCACTGCTACATGTAAGTGCACTGAAGTGTGGAGTGGTCATAAGTTTGGTCAAGTAAATCAGATATCGATGGCAGTCGGGGGACATGGATGCGCCCTGTTTGTCCTACACTGCACAGATCAATTCCACTTCTCCAAAGTGTAGTCTGTCCAATTTATCATGAGGCATCTTTTCCTAATGGTCAAGAGTTCTTCAGAGTAATCAGTGGCATATAAATTCTCATGTTGAGTGTGGAACAGTGCAAGTTTCTCTTCACTAGCAGTTGAATTTAGAATAAAATTCCAGCTGCAGATTTCTCTTTCTTTTGGTAATTAATTTCAGCTATAAATGTATGGCATGATCATCTAACCATGAATGCTATTCTATTGTTTTACTAGCTTGAGGAGACTCTCCATTGTTCAATCAAACTTCTTGTTCTCATCACCATTATTTCATGGACATGATGCCATTGACATGGATGTGGAAAGGTCATTGTCACTTGAAGCAACAACATGCTTTCAGGCCTAGAGGGTGTGATGGCATCTTGAGCAATAACACAAGGATGAACACAGAGAGAGACATGGTGGTGTTAAAGGGTACAACATATACTAAGAGATGGTAGAGAAAGTTCTTCACCACTATAATTTTCCTTACGTATGCAAGAAGATGCTATGCAGGAAGCAATTTATTTTTTTAACAGGCATTACTAATAAAACATTTCTCTTAGAAAAATTAGTACATTTAGATCAAGAAGACCATCACATCATGCCATGTAAAATATTTCTCTTAGAAAAGAAATCAGAACAATAAGTCCATCACATCATGTCATGATGGATTGATTCCTCTCAAAAGAGGGATAGAAGTAGATGAAAAGAAGTGTGGACTGAAAGCTCTGTTCGTCAGACTTCTTATCAACCATTTGATCCTATATTTTATCATCTCAAAAAGGAATAAGCGGATCTTCTTTCCACAATATCCAAGGAGAAAAGAAGAAAATGACGACACACATGATCCGAATCTTCTTCGTTGAACGAACAAACAAGTTCTCATAAATAAACAGATCAGATTTGTGATCACAAACACGGAAAATGGAAAAATCTTGGATTTTTTATTTTCATTTTTAATGCCGATATACGAGTAATCCATCAAAATTTTCTATCAATTTACGGATTCTATAAGATCTTATCCAGTAATCCATCTATATTGTCTCTCTCTATCAAGTTTGTTATAGGTAAAATAAAAAAAATAAAAAAATGGAAGAGATTAGTTTCAGTTCCCTTATCTGTTCTGCAAGATTATCCTCTGTGGTAGTTTTATCCTATGGATTATGTATGCATGGATATAGACTTGCCGATCTATATTATGGTGTTCATCTCTTTCAAACTTACCTGCACCGTCTGTGTTGTGCGCCATGGCTTTTCCTCAGATGCTACCTCCCATCGCATCAATCCTCATCAGCTCGCTGCTGCTCCAGCTCGCAGCGGCATCTGCTCCTTGCGCCTTCCCGGCCGTCTTCAACTTCGGCGACTCTAACTCCGACACCGGAGGGCTGTCCTCCGCCTTCGGCCAGGCCCCGCCGCCCAACGGAGAGACGTTCTTCCGGAAGCCGGCGGGGAGGTACTGCGATGGCCGCCTCATCATCGACTTCATCGGTTCGTATCCCTTGGCGTTTACCGCCCTCTCAAGTCTTGCCTGCCGATGGACGAGTACGTACTGGTTTCTTCTTGCTTGGCATTTCAGCAAACAGCTTGGGGCTTCCTCGTCTCAACGCGTATCTCGATTCGGTCGGGACCAACTTCTCCCACGGAGCAAACTTTGCGACGGCGGGGTCGACGATAAGGCCACAGAACACGACCTTGTCCCAATCTGGCTTCAGCCCTTTCTCCTTGGACGTGCAGACCTGGCAGTTCTCTCAGTTCAAGTCTCGGTCGCAGTCATTTCTCGATCAAGGACTGTTCAAGGATCAACTGCCCAAGAAGGAATACTTCTCTCGAGCTCTGTACACCTTCGACATTGGGCAAAACGATCTCACCGCAGGCTACTTCAGCGACATGACAACGGAAGAGGTCAAGGCATCCATCCCAGATATCCTCGACAAGTTCAGCATAGCTGTGAAGGTAGTAGTAGTAGTAGGAGAAGTACACTTCGATGTTGCTCTCCATGATCACACCATCGATGAGCTGTTGTTGCAGAGTATCTACGGGGAGGGAGGGAGGTTCTTCTGGGTGCACAACACGGGACCTTTCGGTTGTCTCGCTTATGTGTTGGACCGCCTCCTCCTTAGGGCACCCGAGGTGGATCGATTCGGCTGCGGGTCGCCCTTCAACGAGGTAGCGCAGCTCTTCAACACGAAGCTCGAGGAGGCCGTCGCCCAGCTGCGGGAGGATCTCCCGCTCGCCGTCTTCACCTTGGCGGATGTATACTCCGTCAAGTACGAGCTCATAAGCCACGCGACCAAGCACGGTAAGAAGAACGCAGCAGAGCTCGAGCTCGAGCTCGAGCTGGATCTCGAACTGGTGGGCGATGCACGATACTGACTTTGGAGCCTGCAGGGTTTGAACTGCCGCTTGTTGCTTGCTGCGGCCATGGCGGCAAGTACAACTACAACGGCCATAACGGCTGCGGGTCGAAGAAGATGACGGCGAACGGTACCGAGGTTGTGATCGGGAAGTCATGCAAGGATCCATCGAAGAGGGTCGTTTGGGACGGAGTTCACTACACGGAGGCGGCAAACAGATGGGTGTTCGATCGAATAGCACAAGGGAAGTTCTCGGTCCCACCAACTCCTTTGAGAATGGCGTGCAAAGAGAGGGCTGTTTGAGATGCTGCTATAAGAAACACCGAATAATTAACCTCTCTCCATTTTCTTTATGCAAATGAATAGGTTTATTGTGGGACAGATCCAGCAATTATTTATTGCACGAAGCTAAGTAAGGTTCATCATCAGATTCCATGTGGGAATCTTCAAGAATTATGAAATGGGAATAAGGGAAATGAGAACAAATAGATGACAAATTACTACCTTAAGAACCAGGGTGGCACCTTAGTCCAGCTTTGCAACGACAGCATCGACGACTTCTTGAGTTGTGCTGCTGCCTCCCAGGTCTTTAGTCCTGTACTTGCCTTCGGCTATAACATGCTTCACAGCAGTCTCTAGCCGATCGGCAAAGGACGGGAACCGCAGATGCCGAAGCATCATGGAAGATGATAGAAGCAGCGCGACCGGATTCGCCTTCTTCTGCTCCAATATTTTCTCATTACCTACATTGCCTGCCGAAGCACCTTGCTCAAACACTGCATGATCCTGACCAACATTACCTGAAACCCAGAAAAGGATAAAAGTACGATCTCATAAGTCGATATCTTAACATTCAGCAAGAATGTAGGACTGACCATCACAAATCATGACAATTGAATGGTTGGTAGAATCTACACGGTGCCTGGACCAACAACTATTATATGCCTGTAATGCATGAGAAAGGAGGAGTGCCTGTGACAATTCCATGCCTCATCAAACCGTTTTTTGAGTGGCCTGATTAGGCTAAGCAAGTATGACTACTACACCATTACACAAGACACAAAAAAGACTGAATAAGCATATGCAAGCAAGTTGGAACCCCAGTCGTGGTAGTTCTGATGCTAAGTTCTTGGCACCTATAGTATTCAATATCTAAGAATTAATCAAACCTCAATGGTTGATAGCTTAGAGCACAAAGGGTCCTGTCCATCAGTATGAAGAGCAAAAGACCATTGTGGAACATCAACTACGTTGCGTGACAGGTCTCTGTTGAAACATCCCAGTGGTTACGGTACGTTGCACAATTGATGGGTGACTTCCGTGGGTAAGCGTTCTGTAATTTCTTTTAAATTTGTTCCTAATTTTTTCAAAATACTTTGCATAATAGAGAATTAAGGGGAGAAAATTAAATTTCACATTAGACATTAAAGGTTAGTCAACAAACCTCCAGGCATGACACCAGTGCCTCCAGCAATGCCTGCAGCTGTGTTTGCCACCAGATTGCCATAAAGATTTGGTGTGACCTGCAAATGGATAATCCAGTTCAATATGGTGCTGGTATTTCATACAAGGGGCACAAGTGGATGACAACCTTAAATGTGTTTGAAAAAGTACAACTTATCTTAAATCTTAATCATGATATACAAGTTTTCGCATTTAGTAAATTAATTATATGATACTATTAAATTAGATGATCCCACACCTCAACTGATAATTAAGCATTCACATTTTAGCATGAAATGACTGATATGCAATGGATTACATGAAGCACTGTAACAAGTAGCATACACTTAATACTGGATTGGCTAACATATTATACATATACAAGAAATGGGTAGATGATCAAAGGATGGCTTTCATATGGCAAATGTACTTTCCACTTTTTAAATCAATCAGTCTTATGATGGAGATGAATAAGTTCAGTATCGTTTTGTTTCTATTTTTGTGGGTAATTCTTTTGGAATGAGACATAGCTTCCTTTTATAGATCACATATTATTATGATCACAAGTTGTCAAAATTGCACAAAATAATCCATGCATCAACTTATAGCAGTATGTCGGAAGAACTTATATCAGCCAATGGATGTCTCCATGCCATGTCGTGTCCTAGTATTCTAATAATACTTGCACCGTATCCCTGTAGTTTCAATGTTTGATGTTGTATCCCTGGTTACAGGCTATGCACTTTTTATGTCATACCACAACGACATGATACTGGTGGTAATTAATAACACAGTCCTTAACCTAAAAGATGGATACCAAATCAACAGAATCTAATTGCGTAATTATTGTATCAACACTTAACAAAACTACAGTTAAGGGCTCTCTCAACAAAAAATTTCGACTAAAGAATGGAACTAAAAGTAACATGCTTAAATGCCAATTACTTCTGGAGCATAGAACTAGCAAGCACCACAAAACTGGAATAAGCAATGTAATTAGAATTGTAAAGAGTTAAAAACATAAAGAAAAAGACTGCTGCACTTGAAAATAAATAAAAATAGTAGCATACCATAACATCAAACTGCTCAGGCTTTGAAACAAGTTGCATACAGCAGTTATCAACAATGATCTCATTATACTTTATCCCTGGATATTTTGTTGCAACCTCACGACATGATTCCAAGAACAGACCATCTGCAAGCTTCATAATGTTGGCCTTGTGCACTGCTGTGACTTTCTTTCTGTTGTTAAGGTAAGCATACTCAAAAGCATACTTAGCAATTCGTTCAGAGCAGAACTTCGTGATCACCTAGCAAAGATGTTGAGAGGATAAGGAATAAGGAAGAGAGCAAGAAAGAGTTGCACAAATAAATAGCAGAAGATGTATTCAGTCAAGAATAACAACATACGGCATCTGACCATATCAGATAAATAGAAGAATGATCTGACTCCATAAGTAAAGCCAAGAGTTCAAAACTAGCATATGTAGGAACCATAGCTTCCGATGCAGTACAAAGCAAAGACACCATGAGCAAACAAAGCAATCAAACAATAAAGCATAACTACAGCACATTAAATGAAGGGAATGAAGCTAGCAAAACAGAAGACAGTCTTTCATGAATCTTACGGCTGTCCTGAGAGCAGTCACCAGCATGAGATGGCCCAGTTTGGTCAACAGGTGCAACCATACAGGATACAGTTTTGACCGGTCTATCTATCACCAGGGCATCATCTCTACATTAATGGTACAAGATTTTTTTCCATATATGCAAATTATTGCCAGCTTTTTTCATGGAACATTAGAGCAAAGAAGTTTTCCTTCGTACATACAGCCTTAATATCCTGCAGAAAGACTCAACTAACCTGACAAACAACAGCATTCAAATCTTTATTCAGCATGTATATCTTATGGTGGAAGTCTGGGTTTTGTCATGTTAGCAAACATACAGAGGGATCATCACATAAGTATTATGTTGGGACAAATTAAGCTGATTTAAGGCATAATAAAAACTTCATAAACAAGTAAGATTGGAATTGATTAGATGGATATGAGGGTGTTACCGACAATAGAAAGTCCAACAGCTCTATTTACTGTGTTTCCATAATAAGATTGGAATCTATTAAATGGATTTTTAATTCTAATATCTCAAAATATAGCTGTTACAAAGACTTGCAGACATGTTTAGGCTCTTTGTAACAGATTCAAGAGAGATTACCAACTGAGTACTCCTTTGTGAATCAGGTTCCTACATAAACTCAATACAAGTTAAAAACCATGCATCGATCCATTTTGGCTATAAAGAAAAAAAATTAAAAATTCTCAAAACTATCCAGAAAAAGGGAGAAAAGGGGCTCTGGACTTGGTAAAATCAAACAAGAACTTTGGTCCAACCTAAACATAATTAATTATAAATTGCATCACCTTGCTGCCTGCAACAATTATGTACTCAAAACTCTCCATGTACAAGATTCTTACAAGGTCCATTGCATCTTTATCTCATGAAACAAATAAAAGTCATTTTCTGGACACAATTTGTCAAGTTTTGGGCTCTTCTTTCACTTGGACGTCAATATTAGTTTAATCTTCTTTTTGCACTTACTATCAGTGTAAGGATCAACAAATATGTGAAACTAGCATTTGTATTTGTTGCTGCCTCTTTTTTGGCTTTTTGATGTGTAGTTGACCAACAAATTACTACACTGTCTCCAATCTAATCCTGGATTACTCACATGGCAAGATCTCTCAGCATAGCTGATCTGATATTGACTTGATCTGGTCACTGTAAACAGCCTTTCAATCTTCATGTTTCTGATACCACGCAAATTGCATAAAGTTCTCCCAGAGTTTCTAGAATTTTATCGCTTTTCTTGTCCAACTGTTATCATAGTGATCCATCTTTTAATTTCTTTAATCAATTGTTGATGCAGTACATCATTGTGGCATCAACATATCTAATAGCAGACTAATGCAGTCCCAGGTACAATAGGGAGTTTAGGGTCTGCCTATAAACTTGTAGTCCGGAAAAAAATTTCAGAGCAAAAATTTCTGTTTATTGGTTACAGAAAGTAGCACGTTGATGGAATATATATAGCAGAGATGGTTAACAAGGAAATCATAATATATTACTATTTTACAAATAATTGTAGAAAATAAGATAAAAAAGAGTGACATAAACCACAAGTAAAGGCTGGTGTTCATATATTTTCTTACTGTCTCACATAATACATGCTGAGAACAAGGACTTGATCATATGTTTATCACTTGACCATATGATGTTTCATATTTCCAGCCCATCCAAAAATCATTTAAAACTGATTTAAACATCAACCAACTAATTCCGTATCTAGGTCACTTCAAGTATAACTACAGAAAATAAAATCAGTATCTTATCACCAAAATCAGCACCATATACCATTTGGGAATCAACCATGAGCGTGCTAGGTTGATTGTCATATACCAGAAGAAATCAGCCAAAAGATTATGCTGAAAATGCTTATGGTCATCCACGTCAACTAATTAAACAAAATTATAGCATGCATAAAGAGCATAAAAGAAAACAACTTCATGTTCAGACATTTTGCTCATCGCCTCACCGCAATCCGACAAGCTCTGGTTTTCACCTCCTCATCCTTCACCTCCACCATATTGTAACCTTTTCCATCAACTCTGGCTCGTCCCACTTGACCACCTATGTGCCATCATCCCCAGGATCACCACCTCCACTTTGTCATTACCTAATGATTACTTTTATGAGGATCAATATGTCATTTTCCTTATTTCTTCTGGTAATCACGTTCTCTTATCAATTGTGACCAAACACTTCACACAATAAGATATTCTTAGGCAAACAAACATGAGTAAAACTTCATACCAGTAGTGAATCTTGAATTTTGTTTATTCCAATTCCATTTCTTGTACTTAAATTAGACAGGTCATGAAAAAGGATTCAAAGTTGGGGACTCTGATCATGAATCAGATGAGTCCCTAACATTATACTTTTAAGACGTTGGTATTTTACCTTTTCCAAGTCCAGATGTATCTTGAATCTCTAATTGTTGGCAGAAAAATTAGCAAAATACCTAATGCAATTAAAGTTAAAACTCAAAAAGCTTGGCAGGATGGAAAGCCACGTACCTTGAGACTCTCCACGACACCAGGAACGACCTCGTGCTCCAGACCGGAGTACTCCCCCTCGGTATTCTCCCTGATCACCACAATATCCACTTGCTCATGCCTGGTCGGCAACCCCTGGAGGTTGAAGCAATGGACGAGCGACGCGTAGAGATCGAGTTCCTTCCTCAACTGCATGTTGAGGGAGCTAACCCCTCCGCCCAACGGCGTCCTGAGGCCACCCTTGAGACAGACCTTGTTCCTCCGGATCGACTCGATCACCTCCGCCGGCACCGCGGTCATGTCGCCGTGGACCTCGTAGGTCTCGAACAAGATCGGCGCGTGCATCGCCTCCATCACCTGCTGCACGGCGCCGGTAACGAGAGGCCCGATCCCGTCGCCGGGGATCAAGGTCACGCGCCTCGGAGCGCCGTCACCGGGACGGGGCATGTAGGTGACGGTCCGCCGGGGCTCGGCAAGGGCTAGCGGCGGCCGCGATGCTCCGCCGTCAGTGGCGCCACGGAGGAGGTGGCGGATAAGCGGCGGGGTTCGCCTCGCCATTGTGAGGGCTCTCGTGTATCCGATCCGAGACGTTAGGGATTCAAGAAGAGGAATCGATGCAGAAGAGAGCGTGTGTTAAATATTTGCGTTATAACGTGAAGGGTTTCTGTGGTCATCCGACGGCCCCATCTAAAAACGTTCACCGGTCAACCTTATGATATACCGGTTAATCGCCGTAACGCTGATATGATGACCGTTATAATCGTTTAGGCATCTGATATAACCCTAAAACCTGCAAATAAATAGAATTACTCACTCTTTATAGTTTCCATTCTTTCACCACAAATTAATGCATATATAATGTATCATTCAAAGAAGTGTGATATTAGTGGTACGGTTATTGTTACCAAAAGCACACTTAAGTTATATCAAAGCCTTCATAATTTCTTTTAAGATCATTCAAACTCTTGTAAATATCATTTTCTGAAACTTTAAAATCATAATAATAAAAAATATAAATAAGTCAATTCAAAAACACTATAATCTGAGATGAATGATTCTAGGAATATGAATACACTGTCAATCCGAAGAACAAAGATCACATTAACAATGGTGTAATTTGGATACTAAGTTCTTTGATCCCAAACAATTCAAGGACCTTCAAAAATAAAGCATAAAACGATGACATTATCTCCAATATTAATACCATCATGGCGCCACAGAAATATCATTTATACCAAGTATTCTACATATATTCACAAATTTCTCTCGGTCATCAACAAATTACACCATTCTATAACAGTTTAGCATAGTCCGTAAAAGGCCGTAATAACAATTATGATATACATGTGAATGTACTTTATGCAAGCATCAAGATCAAGCATATATATATACTATGTTACACTACCATCACAACTGCACTACCATGAGCCTCAGAAGGAAGGTTCTCTTGCTACTAGCTTTATAGACTAAGAATTAATCGTGCAATCTAGTTTCATTGCCGATGTCCCTCTGGAAGTGGAACAACTTTGTAGAACGGTACACTTCTTTGCGGTAAGGATCCATCTTCTTCGTCATCATCAAACTCGAGAATGTAACTAGAAAAACCAAGAAACCAAACACCAGTCAACATCCGTAAGTTTTGAAGTTATTAGAAGTCCTAAAGGTAGCTTGGAACTCTGAACATATGTGGTAGTAGCTTTTGCGAGTTTAAAAGTTGCAAGTAGCCTTGATCAATTTAGAGCAACTATATACTGTCATTTTTCAAAAGAGAGGGCTCCTGTGGCATATGTTGTGCTCTAACAATTACTGCTGATTCACAAGATAGGAGGATGAGCAAATGCCAGCTTGAACAACAAACAATATAATGAAAGATCCAACAGTAAGCAGAACGTAGACTATGGAATGTAATTGTTTGAAGTTGAGCTACGCTGTAAAAGATACAATGACAGGCACATGGATTCTTTTCAGCCATTGGTTTCTGTTAAGGGCAAATTCACCAAATTCTTGTTAAACATGAATAGCAAAAAATAAAAAATGCACAGCTGCAATTTGGCAATCGTAACAGAGTAATTGGAAAGGTGATAACCCACTTGAAATGTTAAAAGTATCCTCATATTGGTAACTAAGTTATATTACTCACAAGACGCATGACCATGAGTTGAATTTTCGAATCTTATCTTTCCTATCCAATGTTACATATGTTATATAAACTGGCAAATCATGCAGGTTAAAGCAAATAACAACTGCAGATATCTGTATGAGAAAGGGAATAAGACTACAGGATAGCTGACTTACTCATCAGATTTTCTCTGGAAGTTTCCAGCCGGAAGCGAAACCATAATAGAAAAGAGAAGTTATAGTCAGTATGTTGCAGCAAATATCATAAATTTTGCGAAAATTAGAGAATAGTATCTTGCCCATAAACATCTTATATTAAATATGAAATGGACAAGCACTGAACATGTTGTGGTGTTATACAACAGATGGAAATAACATCTAGTAGCTAACTGAAGATTGAGCAAAAATTTCTGCTCATCTATCAGGAAATATGTATTGTTATGTTCCTGAGTATTTTCATTAGAAGACACTAGAAGTATACTCATAACATCGTAAAACTTGTTCCAATCGACGCCAACAAACAAAGTGCAGAGTAAGAAAAATCATTGTTACCATAAAAGACATAATTTAGTTTGCCTTTAATCCCTGGAATTTATTACCAGACATAAGTGCATCTTCTTTCTTCTTTCAGCCATAATACCAAATTATTAAGTCAATAGTCTCCATATATTGCACTATCCTTATTACATAAAACTTACACCATGTAGTTTTTTTGAAGCATTTTTGTTTTATAAGAAATAAATATCTAATGGAAATGGATTATGAATTACTTGTTAGAGACGATAAGACAGCAATAAAAAAAAGAACTTCTTTCTCAATATGAGGACGAATATAGTTTCATGGGAAAAAAATTGTATGTTTATATATATTAGGATCAGCAATCAAATGAACCCTATCTGCTGCCTAAATATTGTTCATGTGTTTTACTGTTCATGTTGAAGGTGACAAATTAGAAAGGAATACACACACACACACTCCCCAACCATCTAACAGGCATATTTTGGAATGAGACTACCTCTCATTCGATACTGTGCCAGACTACCGGGGATGGCAAATGGTCCAGACTACCTCTCACTGTCAAATTAATGGACTTCTTTGATTATAGAACTATAAAATAGAGTGGTAATGGCAAAGATTGCTTTACTGCATGAAGGCATGCTGACACCTTTCTGACATGGTACAATCCGATACTGTGCCAGTCAGCACGCCTGTGTGCCAACCAGCATAGGGCATGAAAAAGGCCTGCAAATACATTAGTACCTTTTGCATGGGTTAGTGTCATGCCAATTCCTTTCATTCGTTTCCAACCAAGTTGACACATGCCAATCAATATAACAATCTTTGCTAACAGGGAAACCACTGGATTATTTACCTTGCGGTGAGAATTGACCACAGTTGCCTTGTACAAAGCTGTAGTTCCAGGATAGACTGCCAAGACATGTCTGCCTGGTGGGAAATCTGGTGCACTAGAAGGATCATTTTTCTTTGGAAAAGGAATAATGTGTGACATAGGCAGCGTGTACTTCCTGAAATGGAGTAAAGAAATACATCAGAAAGGCATTGGTCAATCTTCATTAGTCTATTATGTCAAGCAATCTTTCAAAAAACCATAATCATATCTATTAGGTCTATCCTAAGTTCCTAACTGTTTGTTTTCAGTTAATTACTGTAGGCTTCCTCAATGCAATGATGAATTCAGTAATTACAAAAAACCATACAATGAGAGATTTTCATTATTCTTCCAGAAAGCTGAAAGAAAACAAAGCCAGATGGTTAACAGTTAAACACTACAAGTTCATCAATGACTCAAGAAAGTGTGGTTCTCCATACAAATCATCACATAAAAGTTAAAATTTAAGAACTCTCACTATGCCTTTACAACGGAAAAAAAAGAGTGTACATTTTTGGAAAGATAGATCTGCAAGTTAAAATTATAATTTTTATGAAAGAAGGCACACAAACTGTAGCAGCAGGAGATGAGGACCAGGTAATTCAAGGAATGAAAAGGTTTTTCAAACACAAATGAACAGAGAAATTCATTGTTATAGCAGTCAATGTTCAGGATGGCCTATTGAAGGTACAACCTGAAAGTTAAGAACATAACAGGAGATATTGATTAGAGCAAAACAAAAAATAAAAAAAGAGTTGCTACCAAGCAAAAAGAATCATTTAATCATTGTTCAAGATTTAATTTCAAAGAGTGAGAATAAATAATAAGTTTAAATTAGTATTATGAATTAAAGTGGATGGAAAAACAAACACATACTAATATTTTCAACACGAATAATGTAAATTTTAGGAGTAAAAAATATTCCTTCCATTAAATAGAAAAAATGCAGAAAACAGAGAAAATATGCAGCTTATGCAAATTAGTGAGGCAATTGTTCCAATCTTTGATAAATTTGGAGCCTCCAAGCTAGGTTTCAGAGTTAAAAGAAGAATACGACACTGATAAGCTTTTGAAAATTCTACTTAGTGGCCTTATAAAAAAAACCTTACTCCAGGGTATTATGGTCATTCAGGACCTTGGACAATAGAATAAACCAGGTAAAACTGAGTTGAACATCTTTTTTTGATAAATACCAACTGGAACAGGCGCTCCTTACAGTTCAACTACCAGTGATTATTTCTTGCTGTGGCATTGAGATTAGGCCATTTTTTACCAGTACACATGTTAATAATAGATTTCCTGTATTGTGGGTTGCAGACAGTATCAAGTATGCATGTTTTATTTTAAAATATTACAAGAATATAACATAACATTATATGGAACCAGTTTCATTTCTCACTCTGAGTATCCCGAGATCAAACTTAAGAAAAAATAATAATAATAGCAGGCTTGTTTTATAGTTCCGAGTCTTTTAGTTGCTCTATACATGGATGACTTATAATGACCAAACTCGACATGTGGAGTAAGAACTCATAATAAATACTGAAATTGTACTGATCTTATAGTTAGCCACTTTCTTTTATCACTTAGAGGAACACATAACTATGTACTTAACTAGTCACTGCACAGACCAGAGAGACAATATTGAAAATGAAATTTAAATATAAAATGGCATATGTTGTTTGGACAAGAAATGCGGACATCTATTGCATAAACATGCGTATGCACATGAAAATAGAATCATTTGCCATTTTCTTCCAAGAAGAAAAATTAGAAGTTCCAAATCACTCAAAGATTTATCACGAAGTGATGGAGTATGTTCTAGCATTCTGTAGTTATCTCAATTAATTTTCCATATTTAACAAAATCTGTGAAATAGAAGACACTACCTTTGTGCACTTTCTTCATCGTCACCAGGTTCCTCATCAAAAACTTCAAATCTGCATGTTTTATAAGATGCGAAATTAAGGATCAAAAATAATTTCCACATAAGTTGATATCCAGAGTTGGACTACGATAATGACTATAATCTAAAACATGTTAGTGGGTAATGGTGACCTATCACCAAGGATGAACATCTGATATAAGCTTCTAAAAGTTTGCATGTTGAAAAATAATCATAGGCATGAACACAATGTACATATAAGAACAATAAAAGGCATTCTAGAGGTGAAGCACAACAAACTGGAAAGAGAAAAGAGCTAAAAAGCTTCTTAGTAAAATTAACTAGAATAAATATAGCAATACCTTAAGGACATCTGACAAACAAGATATCAAAGTGATATCATTTTTTATGCATGGTGAGGTCTTTTGGAAAACAGCTTTTGTGTGACAACAGTAGTGTATACATGACAGTTTGTTACATTTTCTGGCTCAAGAAAGACAAATTTACACAACAAACTTTATGGGTCAGGACTTCAAGTTGAGGCTAATACCAAGGTCCACCATCACGTACCGTACCAGCATATCGAGCCCAGCTCGGTATGGTATGGTACACCGGTACTGAGCGGTATATATATATATATATATATAAAGTTAAAAAATAAAAATAAAAGGGCGACATTGCCTCATTCCTTCTCCCACGCGGGGAGACATTTCTTCTCCCTGCGAGGGGAGAAGAGACGTTTGCTCCCTGAGGAGCCCGTGCGGGAAGAAGAAATCTCCCCGCGATCGTCGAAGATTCTCCCCGCAAGAAGCCCGCAGGCAAGGATCGGGATCAATAGAGCAACGCCGAATCTCCAAGTTCTCCCGTTTCTTCTCCATCTTCTTCTTTCTCCCTCGGTTGATACCACTCGAAATCGGCCGATGACGATCGAAATTGACCGTTACCATCCGACAGCGGCGGTGACGACCGAAATCGATCGTTACCGACCGATTTCGGGTGATAACAAGGTGGAAACAACCCCAATCGATGGTACTACCCGGCAGCGGATGGTCGCGTACCGGTACAGGTGGTACTCATCGGTATTGAAGACCTTGGCTAATACTACAAATCAACATTAAGTAGAAACCATAATGGACTCTTAGATTTGTTTGCTTTAATCTATACCACTCTATCATTATGATGAAGATTGCTAAAGATATTAGTGTTTGACGTGACACATCAAATGAGTAGTACATAAACATGATCAATGGACTATCATTGCATGTCTAGGTATTGGAAGAACAAGGTCTCCTCTCAACTAAATGAAACAGATGCATCTGGACTACCTAATAGAAATGTTTGTCTCAATCCTTTTGAAACATGACTGAAGAACATTTTATTTGTTAAAATATGCATGAACCAAGGAGATTGTTCTAAAGTATGAATGTTGACCATTTTGATTAGGTGCATGAGAATTAGCTGAAACATTGAGCAAGAAGCTTTAGAATAAGATGTTATTGCATTCCAAATGATGCTCGCTTATAGTACTAAGGCCAATTTCCAGAACTGGAAATCAATACTGTCACCATGAAATGTTTCACCCAACACTTATTGTAAGTGCAATGCAGTGTGGCACTGACCAGCAAGCATGATAGGTGCAGTATTTAAAATATGTATACTGCCAACCAGCACAAACATGCTACATGAGACTTTAATGTTCTAATCCCAGCCGTTAGAATTCGTTGAATATGCTTATGAGTTAAGCTGAAGCTCCGTCAGAAAAAGTATCCACTGTTTGGCACCAAAAGTCCACCAGTGTATATTGTTTGCAGAAGACTTTATGAAAAAATAACCGACTGATAAGATCAATGATTTTTGGATAAAAAGAGAACCCAAACAAGACAAAGCATCAGACTTTATCTTATTGTATATATTTGCTAAGTAACAAAATTTCATGGATACTCCCAATAGCATTTGAATTGCCATCCTTCAAGAAAAAATTCATCAATATCTATCATATAAAAAGATAACCTCATTGCATACTCTTGCTACTGGTTCATAATTGACCATGTTCCATTTGTTATTTTATTTGGTATAAAACTAAGCTATTTTAATTTTTAAAGCACAAAGCAATGAAGTTAGCATTAGGCCTCTTCCTTCCCCATCCAGTCTTCTTTAGATAACTTATTAAAGAATATGGAATTCAGAAATGTAACAAAGTTCAATTAAATAATCTGGTTAACAATCAAGCTAATATAATGTAAGATGCAGATGGCTTACTCCTTGGTATCCTTGTCAAAATTTATAACTTTCACAACAAACCACTCATATTTTTCAGCATCATCAGATGAGACCCTAGCTGCCACCTGAAAAATAAAAAAGTGCTTCCAGAAATACTAAACTTGAATAATGTTAATAAAATTCATAAAATAATTGAATGGAAGTTAATTAACCAGAAATATGTCTCTTTTAAGCACTTTTCCACAATAGAAATAATCATTGAAGAGGAATGACTTAAGTCAAAAAGCAGAGAAGCCTATGTTCATGACATAACAAAAAAGCATTAAAAGATTTCTCCAGTTCTTGCTAAAGAATATCTATCTAATTCATTTCCGAAAAGCTTTATCTTATAGAACATTTTCTCACCTTCCTACAGGAAAAAAAAATTACCTTAGACTCTTCCAATATATTCTTTGCACAAAATGTTATTAAGAACAATAAACTAACAGATGCTAAGTCAGTTTTACACTATTTTAGACATGCATTTTAATGTCAGTTTGACTTTTAGCTCTATCAGACAAGTACCCAGAATGTCAAACTTGCTCCAGCTGCTGGTCCTGAACCTGTAGCTGGTCTAAGACTGATCATCCTTCACCTTGCTGTTTGTTCTAACCCAGCTCTTTGTTATTTTTCATCTTGATTTGACAGCAAAATCTAGGAGCATATCTCCTCCATGAAAACCAAAGTCCTTGCAGATTTTTGAACTAAAACTGTTAAA
The DNA here is from genome assembly GCA_021527575.1 of Ensete glaucum. Classification (NCBI taxonomy): domain Eukaryota; kingdom Viridiplantae; phylum Streptophyta; class Magnoliopsida; order Zingiberales; family Musaceae; genus Ensete; species Ensete glaucum. The sequence continues at coordinate 29,444,703 of CM038554.1, forward strand.
GTAAATTATTAGCTTTCTCTTATGACACTGGCTAATCAATGTTTTCAGAAAATGAAAAAGAGGATTAGTTGTATGTGCTCATTGCATAAGGTACAAAACAGTCATGGTTCACATATTCCCAAGAACAAGAATCAAGTCTCTGGACCCATATTTACACTCACATTTACCATATCAGCATGGTAAATAGGAGCCTCAACAACCACATGCCAATATCTATGTTCCCATGTAATTCATTCGATGTACGAGTCATCACTCACTTTTCCCACTGGTAAGTTCCTGGAAAGCCAAATTCTTGCATCAAATATCTTTATCACAGATACTTGCATCTTATGGATTTTGCTGTTCTGTGCTTAAACAGAACACAATTTGATCTTCTCTGGTCAACTGCTATAACTTAAACTGATACTAAGAAAAATTCAAGAACAAAACACAGTTGCATCTTGCCTAAGAATTCCACAAGGAACAAGCTAGCCCTCCTGAAACTTCTCGAGAAAATTTCATTCATGCACATGTTTTCAGATCATAAATGTGATTCTTTACCAGGCTCTAGCAAGATCTTTTACGTTGATCAAGCACAAATTTGTCATGTCTGAAACTGACTAGATATTCAGCATCAGCAGCACTTATACTTTTCAAACTTGGACAACACTATTCAGGAAAAACAGGATTAAATTCAGTCTAATACATAAACCATTTTTTTAGCTGTTTGGTCCATATCAGTATACAGAACTTGAACACTTAAGAAATACTAGGAAACAGGTAAAGTTTTTCCTGAGTCCATATCAGAATTTTACTAAAGAATATGCATATATTTAAAAACCTGCATCATATCTTGATTTCCTTCCAAAATATGCATGTTAAACACCACTTCCATAATCAAGGGGTTGCTAGATTTGAACTTTTACTTGTAAGTGGCATCTCATACTCAATTAAGCATATATGAGTTCACTGTTGTTACTCATGTTTAACCAAGTCTTGACAATTTCAGTACATCACTGAGTAAGCATCAGTTTATCAATTAATATTTTTCTTGGAGTGAACCTAAATTTATTCACCACAATGCAGCCCGTAATTTGGCCTTTACACAAAGAGACTCCAGTGTATTTTAGTTGGTGCAAACAATCATATGTTCTTCCACGACTAACTACCTAGAATTTCTCAAGTGACCACAAGAACTCTGAAACATAAGAGATGAGCTAAATCAAAGAACTTATGTGAAGCAGATTATTCCGGAAAGGGGTCAGCATGAGATGGACCATCTTATATACACTATCAATAGAGGTCTAGCATGTGTACCTGTTCACCCTTCTGGTTAGCAGCATGCTCAAGTTGGCTTCTCATAGATGCATTAGGAGGAAATCTTGTAATATCTGAATCGGACTTCATCCGCTTCTTTTTCTGCTCACTTACTTCTGCAGTAAATCATCATCAACTCGACTAATAAAAATAAACAGAAACAAAATGCTTATGTAGTAACATCTGAGCATGAAATTATAGTGTTAGTAATAGTAATCTTTTGAGTTCCAATGATAATTTTGTCAATGATATTCTCAGAATAAAAGTCTCCTATCCAACCATCAAATCAAACATATTCAAAATAAGAATCAATAAACCAAAAGATTTGTCATCCCCACATGGGTCCACAATCTAAGGATTATGTCACTCTTCGTATGGTAATGAAATACAACAGAAAAAGTTCTCTCTGTCCAAAAAATCATGGAACAAGACTAAATGATCACATATGTAATCTTATGTTTTTTCTGGAGCAGTATACACAAGAAAAAGGAAGCACAGATAATAAGCCAACAGGAGACAGCCGCAATTTACAGTCAAAAGGTCATTTTGGTTGACCATTTCAAAGACATCATATATATGTAATGGAAAATTTCTCTATAACCAAGAACAAACTAAAGTAGCAAAAATATTAACTTGACATTTAAAGATACTAGAAGAGATGTTTAGCTATCTGACAGTAAAAATATAACCATAGCCTTAAACTACTTAAACAAAACAAAATTTGAATCAAACTTGGACGAAGTTACAATTATCGTAAGGAACCAACAATCTGCAAATTGTATTTACAAGTCATTTTGTGAAGCTGCATTAGATGGCAAGATAACATCCTGCCTAGGCCATCAAAATTTAAAGTGGAACTTTCAATAAGCTTAACCGATACCAAGAAAAAAGTGAAACACAATAAACTAACTAAAACAGGAAAACCTGAAACATGTTGTCCTTACCGATTTTTTTCCTTTGCGCAGCTGAAAGTCCAGATTGTAGTAAAGCATCCAGCTGACTCATCAATGCATTTGAAGCACTAAAGCAAGAAATTATATAAAAATGCAAGATCAAAGAGATATTCAGAATATTACAACCAAACACCGCAATTTTGAAAATAATGCAACATGTACTACATAGATAACCTTGTTGTCCTGACATAATAGAATGTGCATATGCCCTTAAGCCAACATAAGGGTGGCAGCTTCTGAAAAAAAAGCCCCCGTAAGAGTCCCCATAGATTCACATGATATTATAGCAGCTGCCTTCCAATAGTATTTATTTGTTTATATTGATCATCCCACTCATTTCAGTTGATGATGTAGGACCAACCGATAATGCCTACATGTTCCATGGGGCCTATTCCCAGATGACAAAAATATCGATTGCAATAGAAAACAGCCCTTTAGGGAAACATGTTTCATAAGAAGAATAACGGAAGAAAATAAAAGTAATGGCATAGAAAGTTGCCTTATGACAGAAAGTTCTTTGAGCAATGACAAATGTACCTTCTCTTTAGATACCAGTCATAAAATTACACCTTTCACAGAAAAACATCTCCCCTTTGCATAACTAGAATCAAGCACGCCAAATTTTAAAATTTCAAACTAATCTAAGCTGCTGAGAAGTAAAGGAAAACAGTTTGCCTATCCTAAACCTGACCTTTCAACAATAGCTCAAATATATGCACTATGAACAAAGATATAATCATATAACAAATTAATCTAAATTATTTTATTGTCAGCAGTTTGCAACTGCCAAACAGAAGCTCAAAATTGAAATTTTTTAAACACCATCAAACACTCAGCAACTGCTCTTATGAAATATGAAGTAGCACATAAGCATATATTCTGGCTTGTCCTTGTGATGATTCTGTGGTTGAATTGTTCTGATTCAGTATGCTTGGTATTTACATGTGTAATTTTAGGTAATATCAGAAGGCAGGTGTTTAAAATGAGAATGTCAATTGTCCTCTATTTTAAGGGTATGCTTAAGATACTCGTTAGGTGTGATTTGAGCATACAAAATTGAACAAAAAAATGATAAAATTTTAGTCATTTGTTTGAAGTGTTTAATGGAAAATCCCTCCAAAAAGGAAACATATGTACACATAAAATTCGCACCATTTTGCACTAATTAGCACATTTAAGGACTAGGACTTGAATGAAAGTCTTCAAATTAATCTTTGTAAACAAAAAACAATAGGAATAGAATGAATCAATTAAAATTTTCAATTCCATCATATGTTCTTCTGTGTAATGCAGCTGAAGGCTCATTTGTACAACGCGACAAATAGATAAAAAAAGGGTTAATCTACATCCAGAAACAACAGAAGTCATGTTCAATTCATTTTCTTCAACAAGGAAATATCATCAATCAACAAGCACGAGCAGAAAAATGCATGCATAAGGCATTCTCATAAAAGTGCTAAATATTAGCAGATGTTTTCATGATTAAAAGAACTTTGTCATTAATTAAACTTCAAAAAACCAACATGATGCTAAAAAAAATATACTCAAAAGTTTTAGATGAACTATCCATTTACATGCACAAGAGTACAACCTTTTGGTAAATAAAATTGATATGGAATTTGAAAGTTTTGTTCTTGGTGCATACCTGACTTCATTTTCAGACAAGTCTTTGGCATGACAATATAGTTGTCTGAGCTTGATTAAGATGGCATCCGATGCCTCCGGAGCTAGATACATTACAGACAGAAACATCAAAACATCTAGGAACAGAGAAGATATGTATCACACCAACAACTATATAACCACATCGAAACAATGATAATGACAGCAAGTCAACAGGACAAATCAAATAACTAATATGAAAAAGTGGACTAAACTGCACACATTCAGTGTTCGCAAGGCATTCTTTTATCAACTTATAGATGTTTGTGGACCATGGAGTTCATGCAAAAAATGCAATACTCGGAACTCCTATCAGCAAATTTGTTAATTTATGGGCAATACCTGCTTCAGATAATGCTTCAATAAACAATTTGTACTCTTTCCAGTAAAAACAAAAAAGAAACGGGAGGAATTGACTGTTGTCATATGCGCTCTAGCAAGACCGAAGGCTTTCAACCCCCAGATGATGCAATGTGCAAAGCACGACAGGCAAACCTCAACACAACGCCTTATGGAAGAGGAGCAAGACAAGAATCAAGGCATACAGCAACAGAAATCAACAATAGCTCGAAATGAGACGCAGCACTAAAAACTCAAGAAGCAAAATGCTGTTTTTTGTTGTTGCTATTGTGAAAGGGGGCGAGGAGAAGGATAGGGGGTGAATTACTGGATTGTAGCTTCTTGTGGATCTTATTGATCTCCTGGTGGACCTCCTCCTGTTCCTTGCGGAGCTGGTCGAGCTCCTTGGACTTGTCCAGCAGCACGCTGATCTCGATTCCAGACATCCCTCCCGACCTCCGCTTGTGCTGCCCGGCCCGATCGACGCCGAAACGAGGGTTTGGGGAGCCGGAACCCCGCGGTCGACGGGCACGCGACACGATCCCAAAAGCAGCTGCGGGTTTATTTTGGGCGTCCGCGTGGTGTCGCCGACCCCCGCTCGCGGGCACGATGCGATGCGATGCGACGCGACGCGAAGGCCGAGATGGGCTTCCGAAACGTCGCCGTGCTCCACAACCACCCCTGCGGCTGTCCCTCTCACCGCGCGATTCAGGAAATTTTCCCGACACTGGATCCTTAAAAGCAGTGGGCCCCATCGTTACGTGGTAAAATTCATCTCAACAGTGGACATCAACCCTGTAGCCTGCTTCTTGTGGCACAGCGGATCAACCCCGAGCAACTCGTTCGTTTCTGCTGGGTCGAGGGTGGAAGAAAAGCCCAAATCATCACTCGTGATCGGTCAACCAATTTGCGAACGATTCGATCATCACATCGTAAATATTATATATTATATATATATATATATGTGGAAAATGTTTCGAGCTGCAAAATTGATGAAATGTTTTTTTACTATATTGTAACCTTTTTTTGAGTTTAAAATATCTTACATTGACAATGAAGGATTTAGAGGAAGTCAAAATTGTGGAGGTGGAGACTGACCTACCATTTACACTCTATTTTGTGCTCTAAAGAGTAAGGGTTTTATTGCACTAGAATTGTGAAGTAATTTAAATAGTTTCTACATTTGGAAAACAAATATTAAGATCATGCCCAATGGATGTTACTAAAGGATCGGAGTATATTTTGTTTGTTACGATCAAAATTACATACCACACTCGATTTAGTTTCGATCAACAAGTAGGTTCATAACATTGTGTAATGGACTTACAATTTTTTTGCTGAATCAATTTGTGAAGAGAGAGAGAATTATAAAAATTGGCTTACATATTCATGATCTATAATTTATTTTAGAGTAATTTTGGCTGAAACTTCATGAGTTTTTATTCATTTGAACATTGATCATAATTTTTAGGGATCGAAGTAGACTAAATAACCGATAAAAATACAAATCAAAATAAGAAATATTAAGCCAAAAGCAAATAAATATCAAATTTTGTTATTATATTGAATCGCATGATCATTTTTCAATATTTTACTTGTATCGTAATGTTTTAACGTATTTAAATGTACAATATGATTTTAAAGTGCTTGAAAATTATGTCAAGTTTTTACTACCCATAATTTAAAAACGAATTATTCATCATATAATCTTATATATTATATTTTTTATATCGATAATTTTTTAAAAAATAATATAACTTAATTTTATAACATTGTAACGATGTAATTATAACTTTTAAACAAAAAAAAATTGCTGATTTTAGGGACATTTGTAGTTCAATTTCGATGTATTTTGATTTTGAATCTACAATCAACTATAACACTATCACCTTATTATTATTATTTTTTCTTTTATGATTAAATTAAAAAATATTATTTCAAATTTGACAGAAAATAAACCTGTTTGATCCCTCTAATTCAACGATCAAGTGAATCGATTGAATAATTCTACACACATTTTGGAAAAAGTGGCACTACAAAAATCAATTATGGGAGACTTTTCTTGATTTTTATCATAATTATTTATTTTATATTTTTTAAATCTAACTTGACATATTTTTCGCCTTAATTATACAGTTGAGTGTGACAAAGTTCATTAACGGATGTGATATCATTATGTTGATTTAATATTTCTACGATCGAGAAAAAATATATGATATAAGTATATTACTCTTTTATTTTATTTATTTATTTATTTATTTATTTATTTATTTATTATTATTATTATTATTATTATTTAAGTCTCATTTATGGACGCCTTTTGTAGTTAAATTTCTCTATATTTGTTATTCTTCTTCTCGTTTTTTATGGACTCCTTTTTATATTCTTTTTTCCTTTTCTTTCTTCCCGGTTCTCTGTAGTCGCAAAGGGAAGGGACGCGATTAGGGCTCCGGTCGACACTTCCACCGGGCCTCCGCCGCAGCTCCACCGTTCCACCACCGTCTCTCCTTCGTCAATCCGCAGCATAATCAGCGCGCTCCGACGTAAGGCTCTCTCTCTCTCTCTCTCCCTCGGTCGCTCTCTAACTCTCTCTTCCACCCTGGCCGTCCTCGCTCGCACTCTCCCGCCCCCTTGTGATTACGGCTTATGGAAAGGGTTTTGTTGGGGCAATTGCTGACTTTGTGTTGGTACATGATTAGTCCCCAACTAAATTCAGGAGCTTTTTGGTTTTTCTTTCTTCTAGCCTCTTACCCGAGAAATGCAAATTGTATTTATGTTTATGGTTAAAAGATACGATTTTTATTTCTTAACTATGTTAATATAAGAGAAGATAAGAAACCAAAGGAATCAATCTTTTATACAAACACTTGCTTTTGATCATTGGCTTAACTTTGCTGCTTGCCCCAACTTCTTGGAAGAGGAATAAGATCTTTGGAATTTGATGGATCTCTTTCTAAATCACAAAGACGTGGGTCATAATTCACGCTAGTTCGAGTGGAACCAACCAGAGTCACGTTCCTTCGTTCGTTGAGGTCGCTGATTCCAAGGCTGCTTTTTCTTTGGCAAGGGGTTTTTGCAAGACAGAGTGAGATGCTGGAGCTTTCTTTGACAACCCTCCTCCGACACTCAAGTCAGTAGGGAGTTCCCAAGGGCCAAGGATTCATGGAAGCCTGAGTCCAAGTGGAAGTAAATGTTGGAAAGTTAAAATTAGGACTGAAGTGAGTGAATGGTTCCTGTTATTACCATATTATGGGATTGGTTACATAATGTACAATCAGGGAGGAACTTTTTGTACTTTTCATGGTGATAGGGGACATCCTCTATATCTGTGATACATGGGATGATTCCTGATGGGTAATGACGCTAACCAGGGGAGTGGTGATTGCCATGGAGAATGATGTTTGGTGCTTGGCAGGAGGCATCTGAAGCTTGACAGGGGAAGTGAGCTCTGGTGCAAAGGGCGGTTTTTGGTCTGATTGATAGGAATTGTGATTGGCGTAGGAACAATGCACAGTCAAAAAGTGACGCCTGATACAAGGCCTGTTGGCTTGCTGTCTTTTTTGTACTAGGGGCCGAACCATATGATGTGGTGGGGATGCCTACCGTTGTTGGGTCGCATTGGGTCATCCTTCCTCCCTGATTTAGGTGGGGAATGTTGACTTGGAGGGTGTTGATGTAGACATGTGTTGTAGCAGGATTGGCGCCGGTATATTGTTCGTCGTTAGAACCAGTGATGGTGGTTGAAGGTGCTAGGATGTTCTACTCATCTTAACTTTGTTAACTAGCACCAACAACATAACAGTAATGTTCTTGTGATGTAGATAAATACGCATGATCTAGGGATTGCAGCAGTGCAGGCTACAGTTCAATAAATTAAAAGAACTTAACAATTTTGTTTTTGTGGTTTTGATGGCTTTGGTTTAATTCTTTAGACCATTTTGAGGGCTAGATGGTACACAAAACAAAATTTTTTTGAGGAAGCTTGTAGACCCTTCATCTTGTTTTTCATCTTGGCATGTGAAAATTATACCAAAGCTTCTAGTAGATACATAAGATAATGTGATTCTGGGAATGACTACTGAACCTTGCCTTATGATCATTAATGCTGAAGTCTGCTGGATCTTTACAAAGGCACGAATGGTTATTCATTAGGTAATCAGTGGTGTTGGATACCAATTGTTGGAGACACATTCTTCAAACAATATTTTTTTTTAACGAATAATCACATGAACTATTCTGTCATGTGGCTGTTAGTACTAATGAAAGTGCATGCCAATGGACAACAGAATGCCATGTATTTTATTCCTTATAATCTGGATCTTTGGACATGTGAATTTGTAGTGTTCTCTTTTAATTCTTCTCTTACCGGAAGTTCCTTCTCAACATTTATACTAACATGATTAAATATTTAATTCAAGACATATTAGATCCTATACAAGTGAATTTGGAAGCATGGATGCCCATGGACGTATGCGATCATCTTATGGGCGACGGCCTATCGAAGGTCCTGGAATGATGCGCCATGGACCTCTTTCCGGGCCAGATCCTGCTGGTCATCGCCCTAGAGAAGAAGCCCTTCTTCCACCTGAGCACCTCGAGAAAAAGGTTGCAATTCAAGAAGCTGAGATGGAAAGGGTTGCAAGAGAAAACCAGAGATTCGCTGAGAGTAACGTGGCCATGAGACAGGAGCTTGTTGCTACTCAGAAAGAAATGCAGAGAGTGCAGGCTCATCTTGGAAGTATCCATACGGAAAGTGATATCCAAATTAGGGGATTATTGGAGAAGATTGGGAAACTGGAAGCTGATATTCATGCTGGTGATGTGGTGAAGAAGGAACTCCAACAAGCACATTTGGAGGCACAGAACCTGATAACTGCGAGACAGGAACTTTCTGCTGAGATACAGCTTGTGACAGAAGAACTACAAAATTCAACGGCAGGCTTCAAAAAGTTGCCTGAGATGCACTCCGAGTTAGATGGCTTGAGACAGGAGCACCAGAAATTACGGTGTGTTGTGTGGTTCTTATATCCTTTGGAATTTTTCTTCATTAATTGTTTTCTTTGTTGTGTTTCTGAGGTAATAACTAAATTGCATTTTTTTTTTTCTTTTCGGCAAAAGTGCTATGTTTGAATATGAGAAGGGTTTGAATATCGAGCAAGTGGAGCTGATGCGTGCCATGGAGAAGAACCTAATGTCTATGGCCAAAGAAGTCGAGAGGCTGAGAGCTGAAGTAACACGTACTGAACAGAGAATAAATGGTATTTATTTTTATGATCTCGTCTCTGTGCATATTTTGATTGTTCTATCTGGTTAGTCACATTTTTCTTGACATTCCTCTGTGAAACAGCACCCAACCAATATGGAGGTGTGCATCAGACAGCAGGACAAGGGACTGGTTATCCAAATCACAGCTTTAGCATGGGAGGTGATGCCTACATGGCTGGTAGCTATGCTCCCATTGGAAACTATGCAAATGCAGGTTTTGGCTACGCTAATCCTGCCCACTATACTGAAGCATATGGAAGGCCTCAAGCACACATGACCAGTGGAGCATCGGCCGAGGGAATTGATTCTTATGGTGGCATGAGCACTGCAAGCGGTATGAACACTTATGGAGGGTCTCAAGCTCGCTGACCAGAGCACGCCAACCGGAGAGAAAACACTTCTCTTTGGAGTCACGACCGGTACTGTTCCACACAATTTGACAAGAGGAGATTTATGATCTACTGGAAAGTCGACTTTGATGGTGCATAATCGAAGCGGTGGTCTTTTTATCTATCATACCGAATTGGCTGATCACATAGTTTGCTTATGTTGTTGGGCACTTTCCAGTTGGATTGCCGTGATGCATGTTGAAGGATAAACGGGAATGACCAAAGCAATAGGGGACACTCTACACTGTAATGCTTCTCATCTTAATGTCTTTCCATTTAGTTTTGTCATTTGTTTAGATCTTTTGTGTGAATTACTTTAATTCTGGATACTAAGTCTGAAGCTGAAATCAAGCACAGTTGCTGAGGATGCATTTATGTATATAGAGCTACAGTGGTAAAACTGTCCCCAATATGTAGGTCTTTGGTCTCCATTTGCTTCTGTTCGCAGAGGCAAAATGGACACATCTGAGGTTGGCATGTCAAAGGTCATGCATAGGAGCTTACGTGTATTCATGTGTTTGTGTACAACATACATATAAATGCACGGAGAAATGAACATATGTTTGTGTACAATTTAGATTAATTGGAGATTGTATTCAACGTGGCAAACTTTCTAAAGGCCTAAAGCAAGTTATGTTGGAAACCATTGTTAAGCTAAGGCTTGCTTTGCTTGCTTGCTCGCTATTATGATATGGCTGTGTGTCGAGGGTTTTCTGCAGTTGATATATTATTTGCACTGAGTGGCTATATGTGTAAAGTGGATAAGATTAAGATTGATTTAAGGTTGATGAGTGTATTATAATGAATTTTAGCTTACTTATTTTGATCAATGATTTGAGCCCAACGAAATTGATAGATCAATTAACGCATCAAGCTCGAATCATGACATTTAGTAAAATAAAAGATTAGTCGTTGATGGAGTCCGAGGGTTCGTCATAACGTGGAGTCAACATTGGACTATGCCTCCATAAGGTCAAGTCTTGACGAAGATGTCAAACCCCGAGTGGGGATGATTGTAACACTCTCGATTAATTAGTCTCACATCAAAAGTGGATAAGATTAAGAACGACTTAAGGGTCTTAGTAGTATATTACTAATAATTTTAGTTAGCTGAGGATGAAATTATAATGCATTTGGGTGGCTGTATTATTTTAACCAGTATACGGAGGCCTTGGTCGAAGGATCGCAATTTTGGGAATTGGACTTATATGCCCTAAGTCGGAATGAAATGAGACTAGTACAGGGCAGCAGAGGAAAAGAATGAGAGATGGAAGATGAGAAAACACATAGAAATTAGTATATTGTGGGGTGGAGGCGATGGAGGGAGAGCGACCAATTGGTGCATTAGTGTTGCTACTGCTTCACAACGCTGCAACCATAGTCATATACTGAAAGTGATCGATCATACAACGACAACAACCCTAATTCATGGTATATCAACTCATATATTTTAAAATACTTGCATTAAATAGTTGTTATTATAAAAAGGGTATAATCTCTTGCCGTACCGGCCCCTCAACAATAATCAATGGCCACATCAAAGTCCACGTGGAGCCTCGGAGTCGATGTGGTGCCTGTGCGCCAGTGTGCACCCGACCCTATACGAGATGTCTGATCACAGCATGAAACCACTCGGGAACGCTTGAGACGACATCGAGCAGCACGAAACAGTGCAAGTCGATCCACACCGTGCGAGGTGTACGAGCCAATCGCTCGGAGCATTGATGGTCATTAACGAACTGCGTACGATTGACTCTCGACACTAGGTATACAAACCGAATCCCTAGCCAGCGCCTAGGGATCGGATTTCGAACACTCAAAAACTACACCCAACTCCACCTCATACTAACTCAAGTTTCAGAGGGGTCGGGTCGAGAATCCCTCTCCCGCCCTCAATTTGTGTGCAAGAATCCAACACGGAAGAGCAAACTCCCAGCTCTACCTCGAGTAGACTCAACAGACGATGTTCCGACCCGATCGGACGTCGACCCTCTCTACCTTGGAAGTCACATGGACGACCTTGCGCACTCGAGATCAGATCGAGTCGTGCTGACTCTTAGGCCACGACATAAAGTTATGCAACGCTTGCGATTATAATGAGATATAGACAAAGAAAAGCCAAGTAATCAACTTAAAGAGTATAGCTCGAGTGATATAGACGAGGTCGATCGAGATAACCCAACTCTCCTAAACAATGAAGTGTAGCTATGCATCAATCGAAAGAACTTTCTAAACGTTCAAAGTTTAGCGACCATAGCCGTGTAGAGAAGATGCTCATGTAGCTACAACCACCCTTGTTCATGTTACCTTATACATAGATGGTAAGGAGTTACTCAAAACTCCTTCATTAATTAGTTATTATCATCAAAAAGGAATAATCTTTCACTATGATTAATTTATGTCATCACACATATTAGATAGGAGTACAACACAAGCAGCCCAACTCTCCTCAACTATGTAGTAGAGCTCCTCCCTTTCCTCTCCTTTACTCCATCTTCCCATTTCTTGAGTTGCTATTTAGGATTGAGAGGTAAGTGTTTGAAATAATGACTAAAAGAGAGAGGATCTTTTATGACTGTTTAAGGAGAACATTTTATATGTTTTCACAACTTTGCTTCAACATCTGAGATTGAAGTCTGAATCAATCCAACTATAGATTAGTCACAACTTGTCCCTTTAAGTAGGCTGGAAATGAATTAACTTGGAACGCAAGGGGTTCAGCTTGATTGATTCTTCCCCAACCATAAACACAAAAAAAAAAAAAAACAGCTTATCAACTATTGTTACCACAAATAAACAAAGTGTTTGTAAGTGAAATTACCTGACATGGTGCCAATTTAGTTTGTCATCATAGAATACCGCTCCATCCCGGTGTTTTGCCCAATCTCCTGCTCTGCATCGCCTTCCTCACCATAAAGACATCGGACCATCGACCTGAATCAGCATAGATGTTAGACAGTAGAATTCTTGCAGCCCCATGAGTGGGTTCCAACCTAGCCAAGCTCTCTGCAGCCCTCTCCCCTATCTCGACCTTCCCATGGGTCCTTGCAGAAGCCAGCATACTTCCCCATATCATCACATCCGCCTCCATCGGCATCGACTCGATCACCCGCTCTGCCTCTTCCAAGCAACCAGCTCGAGCTAGCAGATCGACCATGCAACCATAGTGCTTGATGGTAGGCTCGATGTTGTACTCTCTTCTCATGCTCTCGAAGTATCGTCGTCCTGTGTCCACCAAGCCATTGTGGCAGCACGCACTCAGCACCCCGACGAAGGTGATGGAGTTTGGCGTGATGCTCCTGCTTTGCATATCCATGAACATTTCCAGGGACATATCTGCGTGCCCGTGCATCGCCAGGCCACATATTATGGCGTTCCAAGGTGACACCGACGCTGAGTCCTTCACAGTGTCGAACATGTTAAGCGCGTTTCCTATGCTGCCACGCTTTGCGTACATGTCGATGAGGCCTGCGCTCAGGTTATCGGTGAGAGGAATTCTTCTGATGGCTATGAGATCGTGGATCCACTTCCCGTAATCCAGAGTGCCCGAATCGGCGACCGCGGAGAGAACACTCATCAATGTGATGTCGTTCGGTTCGTAGCCCTTGTCCTGCATCTCTTGGAAGATCTGTAGAGCCAAGTGGGAAGAGCCATTGTGGACGTAACCAGCGATCATGGTACTCCAAGAGACGACATCTCTTTCAGGCATATCATCGAACAATTCTTCTGCTGCTTCCACCATGTTGTTCCGCAAGAATCCAGCCAACAATGCGTTCCAGGAAGAAACATGCGACTTGCAACCAGCTTGGAACTGAAGGCAGGCAAGATCGACCAGACCGCATGCACCATAGAAATGGATCAACGCTGACTGCACAAAGGCGTGGCAGTCGAGTCCCATCTTGACAATCGCGGCATGCAACTGCTGACCTTCCTGCACCGCAGAACAGCGCCCAGAAGCTGACACCAAATCAACCATCAGCACTTCATTCGGCTTCTCATCCACATCCTGCAGTATCCCACGGTATACTTTGAGAGCTTCCTGCAATCTTTGAACCCGTAAGAAGCCGTCAATCATCGTGCTCCATGAAACCAAGTCCTTGGCCGGAATTCTCTCGAACAAGTCCTTGGCGTGACCGATTTGTCCGGCCTTGGCGTACCCGTTGAGCATCACGTTCCAGGTGACAGTATTCTTTTCCGGCAACGCATCGAAGGCAGATCGGGAGTCATCTATCCGGGAGCATGAAGCATAAACGTGCACCAAATTGGTCCCAACCAGGACGAAATCAACAAGCCCAAGCTTCACGGAGGCGGCGTGGATCATGCTCCCACCTCGAGGTGCGCGTATATGAGAGCAAGCTGAGAGGACGGTGGCCAGGGTGACCTCGTTCGGCCGGACGCCGCTGGCGACCATGTCCCGGAAGGTGGCGATGGCCTCGTCCGGGTGGCCGTTCCGGGCGAGGCCCATGATCATGGTGGTGAAGGAGACGGTGTCCCGGTGAGGCATTTCGTCGAATATCCTGCGGGCGCCAGGGAGGCGGTCGGACCTGACATAGCAAGCCAGAACAATGTTCCAGGATGCGGAGTCTCGCTCGGTGTTGGGGGAGGAGAAGATGCGGAGGACGGAGTCGAGGCGGCTGCATTTGGCGTAGAGGTTGAGGAGGGCGTTGCGAACGAAGAGGTTGGAGCGGTCAAGGCCGGACTTCAGGGCGAGGCCGTGGAGCTGCTGGCCAGCGGAGAGGTTGAGGGACTCGGAGAAGGATTTGAGGGCAGCGACCAGGGAAAGCGAGTCCGGGAAGCCTTCTTCTTGTTGGCTGGAGGAGAAGACCCGCCGGTTTACTGCGTCGGTGGAGGAAAAGATCGAAGAGAGAGAGCGAGACGGGAAAGTGGAGATGGCTCTCGGAGGACTACCACGAGCCGTGATCATCATGCACGATCTCCATCGCACCGATGAACAATTAATTACGTTACTGATGCAAATCTTAAAGCCTCAATCAAACCACCGCACGACTCTTACATCGATAAGTATCACATGATAAAGAAATAATCTTACCATGTTATGTAAAAAGAGATAAAAGGATTAGTATATATATATATTTTTAGAATCAACTAATATTTTATTTATATTAAGATATATAAAAATATTTAATTTTTTTATTTTTATTTTATCTTGTATCATTAAGAAATGGAGATCCAGTAAAAAAAAAAAAAAAATGGATCTAAGAGGATTATGAGATCTGACATTATTTTATACTGACTGAGTGACCTAATGATCATCCAAATTATGAAAGAATTATAAAGGGAGTAATCTTATTCTCCCCTATTTAACTTTAGGAAATGACACACACCATTTGATAGCATATAAAGGAACAAGCAACATAAAACACCACTACTCAATTCTCTCTTTCAACACAAAACCAACATGCATTCACATAGCAAGAATTCAAAGTAATTGCAACAACACCTGCAGCTATCAATCCAACACTGAACTCAAGCACTCATACAATGCTCCATTTATTAGATTCAGATCACTCCATGAAAGTTACAGAAACTGATCACATCTGTTTAGGTGATTCCTCATTAACCACAGAAATAAACAGGTCTTTGTAAAGCCACAAGTGAGATGAGCTAAAACTCTTTCAAGATGATACACCTTACATTTTCATGAGAATTTCTATTAGCAATTCAGACAGAATATATAAATATTATTACCGAAATTGTATAACAAACTTGAAGGTGCTAACTTAGTTTAGTCGGTAAAGATCTAATCAAATCATTGTATAAGGATCCACCATATCCCCTTCATTAAGAAAAAGGACAACTGTAAAATAGGTTTGGGAGTAAAATCTTATAACCAATATTTGTTGTTCTCCATTTCTGATCCCCAAATGAAATTGCACATGAACTTTTCTCAATGTTCTTGCATTCCCTAAAAGTTCGAATCTACTTGAACTTCCAAGAAATTGTTAAGCTCTAAATACTTAAGCAAAACATAGGTACAACACTATCATAGACGACATGGCAGAATCACTTACTAACTTCTCCACAAGGCATAAACCTTAATCTGCAATGCCACACAAAAATACAAAGAGAGATGACAAGAGGAACAACCGTCGCTTGTTTGCTACATTCCTAATAACAATGAAGGTCCAAATAGTTATCCGCATCCTACTATACACTTCTTAGAAGCTTAACCGGGCAATTATATTATTCAATACTTTACAGGAAGTATCTGAAGAAATTCCAGAGTTAATTAGATTCAAAGCTCACTCAATAAACTAGTGTAAGGACTGATCTTGTTTCTGTGACTCAATGAAATCAAAGTCACTATCCCTTAGATATCTACATTATGGTATTGCAGGGTGAAATCTGTTTAAAAAAGACTGCAGACGATAAGCATATGACTTCAGCTTACAGTTGGTACAGAAGGGACCATGAAGATGAAACACAAAAAGTAATAGGTACATGCATTGGAAAAGAAGATAAAGGAAACATAAGGATTAAGAAAAGATGTGCATATATATACAGATGAATGGTAAAGGAAATCCCAAGATACTGAACTCCAAATAGTTCAGAAAATCTTGATGTTTTGGAATAACTTAATGGTAGTGACACCTCCTAAATATAAAGGCAAGGATGTCATGAGTTGAATTTACCATGAAAAGATAATTTCCACCTAAGTATCTTCATGCATCTTCCAATGCTGGGACAATATGCCAGTATAAGGAGAACATGCAGGGGCATTAGCAAAGTTTCAAAAACTTCAGTTACATATAATTGCAGTCACATACACAAAAGCTGGAACCATTAGGTTTTTGGTAATGCACTTTTATATCCTCATATACTGAAACAAACAAATGAATCCAAAAGCAGAACTCAACCAAGTCATATATTACAATCACGGAGTCTATGGAGCATCAAGGCCAGTTGGTAGAAGAATACATGAATAAATTAACTTCAGAGAAAAATGAACCCCAGAAATAAAATATTAGGAAAGGTCACTTGTTTTTTATCCTACAACAATGAGGTGTAATATCACCTGTCCAAGATGTAAAGAAGGTGTGAACAATCTCCCATGGTATTCGATCAACAGAGCTTACTCAGTGGGCCACACGCATGCACACGGAAACTATTAGCTCTTCATATAAACATGACAATCTCGATGCTTGTCCTCTTCTTCGTGATACACATCAACCAAGGTCAGATACTCATCTTAAATGTCAGGTGACGACAATCAGTCTATCGATGATGTGTTTCTGTAACATCTCAATCAGTCTACAACGACCACTAATTTGCTTAGCCCCTTTCTCTTTTGCAGTTCCCGGGAAGGAGGTATCTGTACCGGTTAGCATTCTGAATCAGATAACCTGGAAGATTTACAACCGAGTATGTACTAGGAATTGGCCCCAACTTGGCAATTATTTTCTGGAATGTGTGTTCCTCAGGAAGCATGTCGAAAAGGTCAGCTCCACGGCATATGACATCCTGAATTCTCAAACGATTTAAGAAATAAGCAAATCGGACACGATCAACATGGCTATATGCCTTCATTTTAAAAATAAACTCGCTGATGTGCCGGAAGCAGAAGCTGCAGTGCCACCCGGAGTCTGCTAATAGGTCATCTGTCTGACGCAAATGGGCATATGTGGTCTTCCCTTCTCGGTAACGGTGAACTGAAGCCCTCCAACTATCATCATCAAGGTAGAACTCAAAGGAGTAGAGGTAGTTCCGAAGCTGGAGATGAAGCTTCTCTGGAATCTCATCGCACCACCTGAGAAGGTTGATTGTGTGACCACTAGGGATCTCATCAACATCGGACATGATCAACAAATCATCATCACTGATGCCGGCAATCCTGATAAGCTGATCCAATGCCTTCCGCTGGTAAGCCTCCTCGACAAAAGGATTCTCACCTTTCACAAATCTCCCCCCAAAAGTCCCATAAGTCAACCGTGACTCCACGAACTTGAAGCGGTGGCGGTTCTCTGAAAAGAAGAGGGGCTTCTTCAAGCCGGTGAATGTTGAATTGGACTCGAGCAGAATGAACTCCGAGACGTAAGGGCTGAGCTCATTCCACCGAACTTCCAGGATGTCGAGCTCATTGCTGAACAAGACCGCATCAAACACACGCCTCGGCATTTCCCGGATGCCCCACCCGTGGAGCTTGCACAGGTTCTCCATGGAGACGTTCTCGTGGTAGTAATGGGGTATGGTCCTGAAGGGTTTAGGAGGGGATTCCCACAGCGGCCGAAGGAAATAGGTGATCTTCTGCCCATGTACGTAGATGACGAATACGAGGGTGGGAACGACGATGAAGAGAAGCAATAGTGCCTTGAGATCGAAACCCTGGAGGGCGCATCGGAGCCGCCGGGACATGCTCAGAGCTGCTCTCGAAGCCTGCAACAGTACAATAACAGCTAAAGTTAACAAGAAAGACAGAGGCACGCCGAAGAGTAGATCACGATTGCAGTCAAAAAATCAGATGATTCATCGATCCAATGAGGAACTCAACGAGTTTCTAATGGCACCACAGATCCCTAGATTAGTAAAATTGAACAATCGGAAGCATCCGAGAAGCTTGAAGTCAGGAGAACCAAAACCAACATTATAGGGTTCTCACAAGATCACGAAATCAACGACAAATCATAAGAAGACGAAATCGGACACCACAAATCGCACAAAAAAGATCGAAATTTGAACAAAGGAACGAACTTGCCAGATCTTCTCACAAGATCTAGAGAAATCGGGATAAAAGATTACCCCGCCGCAGACGTTCTCGCAGGAATAATCCGTCTTCTTGGAGCACGGACACCCGGCCTCCGGCATACTGAAGCAACACTAGTTACCCAACCAAAAAAGCTGTCCTTTTCCCCCAAAAGATCCGCCTTTTGGCCTCCAGGAAACCAAAATATCTCCCCACCGGTACGTCCCGGCACAGATCGGATCCCGCAGCTGTGGCGCCCCGGAGTGGCCGACCAACCCGATCTGCTGCCGCCCTTTCTCTTCCCCCTCCTCCTCCTCACAAGTTATCCTCTCTCCGTTTCCCCTTCCCCTCTACGTCTTCCCCAAAGTTTCGCCGCCCGCGCCCCCCCCCAAGAACAGAACACAACCCCGTTATATTGTGGGCTGCCTGCGACTCAAATCTCAAAAAAACCCAACCAAGACCTAGAACGGGACAAATCAGAGTAGCAGCAAACTCCCGCTTCTGCTTGCAGCGGAGAGAGAAACGAGAGACGAGAGGGGAATGGGCGCGTGGGGGTCTTCTTATGCACAGCGCGAGCACAACCACGGAAGAGGAGGAGGAGGAGGAGTAGGAGGGAGAGGCGGAGGAAGTGGTTCGGCAGCCGCGTTATCGGAATCCAGGCGGCGATGATTGCAAGGAAACGGACGGCTTCCACGTCTATTCCCAAGCCGGATTCGCCTACGTATTCAACGGGCCGCGTCGCGTGTCGCCGTTGTCGCATGTAACCCGGTCTTGATGTCATCTATGTAATTGAATGCATCAAATATCGTTGACTTGGGTCAATCCTAACGGGTCATAAAAATATAATTTAATTATTTAATATTTTTAAAAGCGATATATAATAATTTTACAATACGATGATACTTGCTAACCCAACAAGAACACCAAATGACATGACTCAATCGATTCATATGTATGTCTCGTCTCTTATAAGCTGTTATTGATGTTGTCGCATGTAACCCGGTTATGTTGTCATCTATGTAATTGAGTGAATCATAGTTGGCAAATATTGTTGACTTCGATCAACCCAATGGATCATAAAAACATAAAAATTAATACTTCAATTATTTGATATTTTTTAAAAAATAATATACAATAGATTTTTTATAATACGATACTCTAGTGAGTAACCCCACAATAACACCAAATGGTATGACCTGATCCATTCATATGTATGCCTCATCCGTTATAAGTCAATGATGTTGTATGATGTAACCCGGTCTTGAGGTCATCTATGTAATTGAAAGAATCATAGTTCGTAAATATTATTAAAAATGGGTCATAAAAATATAAAAATTAATACTTTAATTATTTGATATTTTTAAAAATATGATGTATAATAGATTTATAATATGATACTCCAAGCGAATAGTGAGTAACCCCACAATAGCACCAAATGGCATGGCTCGATTGATTCTAAGTCGATGATGTTTGATTAAATCAAAGTGTTATAATAAAAATAATTTTTGTATTCTTATATTAATGATAATTTATACATATTATAAAACTTATCTACCTAATTAAGTAGTCTTTGTGTGACAAAGATTGGATATAATAATACACATATAATGTAGTTTTTAGGTTAGTGCATCACACTTAAAAGAACCTATCACATTGAAATTTTTGAGGCATTATGAGATAGATGGTGGCCATCACGCGCTTGGATCCTCATGGTCCTTCCTATTTGAGTCTTCAATATGACTTGGTCCAAAAGTGTTCATGGAATTCTTCAAGGTTGAATGATCACTTCTCCTAAACTTTGTTCCAACTCATTGATCTCCTTTTCCTTGACCAGTTAAAGACCTAGCTTTAGCATGAGGAAATTGTCTTGCCTAGAGAGAGAGAGAGAGAGAGAGAGAGAGAGAGAGAGAGAGAGAGAAATGTTCTTAGTCTTTGATGCCAAGTAAATGGACAACTTGCAATTTAATAAGTTGAGTGGGGCTGTAGGATACCATTAAGAGTCTTGTGATTGAAGGTTAACTACTGTTTCCTATCTCCTAAACTTGTTTGACCAGTGTTTCTTCTTCTTTTTTTCTCTCTGAAGCCATTAAAAGAAATTGAAAATATCAAGAATAGCTTTGTAAGATGAGATGAATGGCATGAAGACTAAGATACATTTTCCAACCTGAAAAACTAGGAGATTATGAGATGTGTTTGATAAAATGGAGTGTATAATAAAAGAAATTTAAACATTGATTTATTATGTTTTATGGGAGGGGGGATTAATAGAGTCATTGAAAATTAGAAAATTAATCACACAATCACAAAGAGGTGTCTCCAGCAACAAGCTCAGACCTTCTTGAATAATAATTTCTATTTCTTGAGATTATAAGTTTACTGTCATCTCTCTTTCTCTTTCTTTCTCTATCTTAAGTTGATTGTCCTCTCTAGCAATAGCTTGGATTGCTTGAGGTTACAAGTTTGTTCCCACCTCTTTTTTTTTTTTTTTCCTCTCCTTTTATCTTGAGTTGTTTGTCCTCTTTCTGAGATATTGTTGACTCTCTTTATGTGTGTGTGTGTTTTTTTTTTGTGGATGTGAAGAAAAAGATATCTAATTAAAGTTGGACTCTTAATCGGTGTCTAATTAATTTTTTTTAAATTGAGTTCGATTTGGATTGAGTTCATTGAGATTTTAAATTGGTCCAATCTACTAAAAAATTGAATTGAAAAAGCTTTCATGTCCACAAAAGAATTCCCATGCTTTTACAGCTCTGCTAAATGATGTGAAATAATGTCCACCAGAGTTGGCATCAGTGGTGACTGTCTCAGCAACTTCTAATCCCTTCCCATGGGTGGACCAAAGTGGAGCACCTGTGAACACACACCAAGCTCTCTCATGGTGGACCTCAAAAAGCTTTATCCATAAGCATCTGACCACATTCCCATGATTCATGAAACTTTTCTTCCACTTGATGCTTTGCACTTGATTATTACTAGTGGCATCAAGAGAATGGTATCTTGTATCTGCTACTCTCCTACATGTTCCTGGAGTTCCCCTTGTTCTTGCAACAGCAATTTAAAGTTGCTTTAGATGCTTAAACAATGACACTGCATCAAAAGCATTGTTATTTTGATCTGCTGCTGTGCTACTTGTTCCTGGAGTTCCTGTTGACTCTACTGTGGACTCTCCCAGCTGCTGCTATCATTCTTTTTACAGCAAGATAAAGTTGCTTTGGATAGCTAAAGACAACACTGCATCAAAATTATTTGTTATCTTGAGCTGTTGCTCTGCTACATGGTTCCTGGAACTCACTGGTAACTTTGCCAATGGGCTCTTCTACCTGCTCTCATGCCACATTATGTGTTGCAGCAAGATAGTAAGTAATATATTCGAGGGGATTCAGATGCTCGATCTAATACCGATATATACGAAGATCGAGATCGAATGGGGTTCCTGATGCGATTCTTCCGATGCTTAAAATAGTGTGGTTTAGTGAACCTTTTATGACTAGGCCAACTGAAACAAATATTTCATAAGATGATGCTCATATAGATTGATTGTGGATTGAGACCTATGTCTCCTCATGATGAACATTTTTCCTATCATATCAAAATAAGTATTCATTGAATTATTTGTTCTGTGATGCATGATATAAAAGCTTCAAGATGGCAATCAGATTCCAAATGTTCTGCTGGCACCTTCCATGGTCCATCTTCATAGCTGTGACAGAGAGCTTTTTCCTATCCAAAGTTCATCTTCTTCTCTGCTCATGCCTGACTGAGATTGCAGTGATTCTTAGCAGCTCACAGGCTCTTATCAGAACAGGCACAAGTTATGTAGGATTACAACCATTGATGAACATGAAAACAAAGAGCAAGGAATGATTAGAAAAAGAGTGCTGCTGCTGTTTTGTTCTTCACCACCTCAATCACAACACAGATGTAGCTTACTGTTAAGTGTGAAGACCTAAGCTTGGAAACTGGCTTTGGTTGGCAAGAGATGGCCTCATTGCCTCCCATGAAATAAAGAAATGCATATGAACATGGATGAATTGTCTGTTCATCAAAGTCTTCCAAACCATCAGGTCAACTCTTCATGTGCCCCCAATCCATATCAGCTTACAGCTAATGAGCCTACCATACAAGCATCTAATGTATCATTGCTTTTGCTGTCAAACACAAACATTTAGATCTGCAGAGTAAGCAAGAAATGCACCAACCAAATGAGTTTCTTGTTGTTCATATCTCATTGTTTCTTCCTTGGATGTGAGCTTAAAAAATTAAGATGTGAACACTTTTTTTTTTTTTGTATATCTTTTTAATGAGATCAAGCTTGCAACAAGCTGGCCATAAGCCACCCTAAACTATAGAGAGAAGTAAGCATTTGATGCATTTTAAAGCATACATTTGTCAACCAACAAAGTATTTGCTGTGCCATGTTTCTATCACATTTTGTTAGATACTGATGGATTGTTATCATCAATCCATTGAATTAGTAACTTGAAAGAAAAAATGATTTAGAATTCAAATAATTCTCTATATGAGTTATTATACTAGGTCGTTTTAGAAAAAAAAACTTTATTAACCGTCATGATCAAATGAAGAGTTGATTCATTAAAAAAATTTCGTAAAGTTATCAAATCACTTAAATAGTCCAACATTTCTGTCGCCACTGTCGACTCATCTTATGCTAAGCTAATGAGGTACTAAAGTAGGACACAACATATCGTCGAGTCGTTCGCTCATTCTTGTACTATAATTAGACAGTCTCGACTCTGTCAAAATCTTCTTCTTTCGTATCTGATTAGTAATCAATCAAAATGAAAGGTATATCATGCCCACGATATGATGATTAAGATCATGTTAAAATAAAAATAAGAGAAAGTGAACCTAACAAATATCTCTAACCTAAATTTACCCAAGATGTTGTTGCATAATAGAGTTGCATTGGAACTTTGTCCCATCAAATTGGGCCAAAATTTTATCCTCATATCCCTTCTCAATCACACCACCTATATGTCTCCTTGGATTAATAACATCAATCAAATTAAATATAGATGACACCTTTGAGTAGAAATCAAAAGAGGGAGGGATTGGTTTTCTATTATAAACTATTGATTCTACTTGTACTTTTTTTTTTTTTTTTTGTAGATTGTAGTAGCTTCACTATGGATGTTGATTGCCGGTAAAGAAGGCATTAAATTGATGATGAAGGAAGGTATCACCGATTTGGTGATTGAGTCTCATGCAAACCCTTCTTAATACTTTGCAATGCAATAAATATGTCAATTGGTTGATCAATTATTTTATAGGGGTTAATTGGGTTCTTATTTTTTGAAGGTTGGTTCGAAATCCTAGCATCGTTTTTCTTTTTTTTTTTGAAAAAATATGGTTCTTTTTCTTGTTTTGAAAAAAAAAAATCTATTCTTCTCTTTCTTTCTCTCTTCCCTTTTATTTTCATCTCTCTAATATTTTTATTCATCTATATAAGTATTTTTGCTCGAATAAAAGTAGTTGTTTGGTAATTAAAATCATATAAAATTTTAGGATAAAAATGATACTTCAATAGCTTTTTAAGTTCTTCTTTTTCGGGTATATCCATCAATAGTTTATTTTGAGATTTTGAAATGTTATATACGTTATTTAATATAATGAAAATATATTTTAATTTTTTAAAAAAAATATACATCGATGAAGATAAAAGAAGAATTCTTTGAAGATTGAAAAGAGACTTTGAACTTAAAATATATAACTAATAAATCTTATGTGTCATTTTATTTCTTGATGGAAGCATAAGTTGTTCCTTCCATTGAAATGGATCATTTTGGCATATTTCGTGGTTCCGAATTAAGTCACAACCGCGTGCAGTTGTTATTTCTACGCTTAGCTTCTCCTCTCGCACGCTTCCCACGTGCCAAGGCAAAGTTTGGTGCCACGTGGGTGTTCGTGTAACCTTGTGTGGTGGAGCCCTCTGCTCATCATTTGGGCTCCACCCACTCCACAATTGACCACCCCACCATTGCCATCCCAACAAGTGCTCATATGTTTTCTCTCTCTCTCTCTCTCTCTCTCTCTCTCTCTCTCTCTAATCATAATTTAGTATCATCAAATATGTAAAAACAAATAAATTGATACATTTATGATGATTTTTTTAGATAAAAACTTATTCTTTAGGGTTTTTTTTCCAAAAGATACATCTTTTTCAATTTTTTTAGTTACGTCCTCTATGCTTAAATTTTGAATATACTTTTGATTTGATAGCCAACCATATCCTTTTAACTTTTTTTCTCGCTTCCCCTCTATTTTCTCTAAACCTCAGTTTGTTTTTTATTTTTAACAATATTAAGAAAAATATTATAATTGGGTGTCTTATTAAATTGATTCCTAAAGGGTATATAAATCATTAGTATTTTTCTAAAATTCTTTTACGATAATACATAAGCAAGTTTCATAACTATTTTCTCAATATATTTTTAATTTATTTTTCTCTCATCCCTTTTATTTGTGTTAACATGATGCATAATATTGTAGTACTTTATATTGTGATCGAAGTGTCAACATGACTTGGTCCGTTTTGAGTGTACAAGATCATTAATATTGCTCTGAGTTGGTCAAAGAGGACTGATGGAAAATTCAGTCATGGGATCTCGAGCCGACATTTCGAGATGTGACCAACGATCACTCTTGCCTCCCGACTGATCATGTCCTGCACGAAGGTTGGAGTCAGGTGGAGGGTTCCCCGACTCAACTCCTTCGATGCTAGAGCCCCAGGAAAAATAGAGAATTGTAGTGTGGATGTGATTTTTTCTCTCCCCAATATTGTTCATGGGGTGGCTTTTATACATGTTATCTGGGATTGACGTATGAAGTGGCTTTATGATCATCAGCGTAAGTGTTCATGAGTGTTTAATGTTTGTTAGTGCCTCGTGCAACTAGCATGTGCATTGGGGGCAAATGTCACCATGATTGTTTTACCATGTACGTGGTCGGATATGAGGTTGTGTCGGCTTGTACATCCTCGGGAGGAGTTGACACAGGGAGCTAGCAGAGCAAGTGACAAGCGACTATCTCGTCCTTGGTTTACAGTGTTGAGTTGGCTTGAAGTCGCGATTCCAAACTAGACCCCTCCAATGCTTAAGTTAGTCGGAGCTTGTGCCCTAGAAATAATAAATAACTATAGTGTGAATTCAATTTCTCTCTCTCTCTAATACTATTTATGAGGGTGGCTTTTATACCTATTGTCTAGGGTTGATGTACAAAGTGGCTTTATGATCATCAATGTTAGCGTTCATGGGTATTTAATGTTTGTTAGTGTCTCGAGCGGCTAGCATGTGCAATGGGGGTAGATGCTGCTTCAAGTATTCTACTATGTATGCGACCGGATGTGAGTCAATGTCACTTGTACATCATCGAGAGGAGTTAGCATAGGGGGCCATTAGAGCGAGTGTTAAGCGACCGTCAGAGCGAGTGACAAGAGACTATCTCATCTATGGTTTGTGATGCTGAGTTGGCTTGACATGTTAGGTTAGTTTTGTCGTGACGATTCAGGACTTTCGTGGAGTGGAAAACCAGGATATGCTATATTATATATAGTATATTTTGTTTTCAATAATAGTAAGAAAAATATAGTAACTCAGTAAAAAACATTATAACTAATTTTTTTAAAGTTGATCCCCGATGGGTATAGGAATCACAGGTATTTTTAATATTTTTAAATTTATTTTCCTCTATTATTTTATTTTATAATATAGTTACATTGTTTTCTAAAAAATTCAAAACCACTATAACCGAAAAATATCATCTCATATAAAATTCAAATTATTTGAAATAATCAATTTTAATCCATTTTCAAAATAAATATTTTCTTTTTTTAAAAATGTTCTCCATTCACAAAATTCAAATAATTTGATTTCTATTTTGACATATTTTTAAAATCACTATAACAAAGGAAAATAAACTAAAAAATATTAAACAAATATGTATCATAAATATTTATGATTCCTAAACTTAGTTACGGTCTTTCCAACAATATAAAAAAAATTAACTGTAACTTGGGTTAGAAAAATGTGTATATATATATAACATGGAAAACGAATGCACGAATAAAAACACAGCAAAATAAACTCCAACAAAATTTAATTTGGGTGGAAAAATATCGATAAAGACATGAAGTAAATTTCTTTTTTATAGTTAATTCCAACGAAAAATGGGAAAAGGTTAAAAACGTAAAAAAGGGGATGATGATGGATGAAGACGACGGACGGACGGACGGACGGAGGACCGCTTTGCGAGCCTCTCTCACCATACTATTCTTACACACTGTTTCCGTTTGTCTTTTTTCTCGTCACTCTTTTTAACACCTCACCCTCACCCAAAGATGACGACAACGTCTTATCCAATTCACCCATTCCTTCCAAATCCATTATTATCAATTTAATGGTCTATTTTTTTAATATTCCTAACATACTTAAATTTAGAGACGTAAATTAGAAAACAAACTAATTTTTGAAGATTATATATATATGTATTTTTTTTTTTACCTCGATAGAAATTTCTAAAAAAAAAAAAGAAAAATAGATTAATAAAAAACCCCGACCCAGTCTCTGTCTGCAGCCCCCAAAGAAAGCGTCTCCAAACTCCTCCCCTCCCCCCCAATTCCCAATTACCCCCAATCCTCAGCAACATCTCCGACCTCTCTCTTCTGCTCTCCTCTTCTGTGCTCTACGATCCCAATGTCTCCCTCAGATCTCCACCCTCGTCCCCTCCCCCTTCCCTTCTTCTTGCTTGGGTTCCATCACTAATTACGCGAAGGGGAACCGATCTGGTTCGCTTCCGAGTAGGTAAAGAAGGAAAGAGAGAATGGCGACGGCGTCGGCGTCGTCGTCGTCGTCGGGGATCTTTGCGTCGATCTGCCTGCTGCACTCGGCGGTGGCGGCCACGTGCGGGGCGCTGATGATGTTCTACCTGAACGAGATCGCGGAGGTGGGGCACGGGCGGGAGACGGCGCGGAGGTTGCAGGGGTCGACGCCCCACGACCAGCTGCTGATCCAGACCTCTGACTCCTTCGCCGGCCTGCTGCTCTTCGCCATCGGCCTCCTTCTCTTCATGGTGGCCTTCGTCAAGGACCGCGACTTCCAGGCCTTCTTCGCCAAGGGCTGCATCCTCCTCCATGCCGCCATGGCCTTATGGCGCGTCTTCTTCGAGCGTCGCCTCGAGGACCTCGCCCGCGACTGGCCTCGCCAGCTCGTCGGCGACCTCGTCCTCAGCCTCTCCTGGGTCCTTTTCCTCGTCTACTCTTGGAGGGAGAAGTACGACTAATACTACTGTTTACTACTACTATTTGTATCATCAGCCCGAGGTAACCTCCCTTCCATGTATTGCTCATGTGCTTCTATCGTCTCCTTTCTGTGTGTAATATACGCCTGCTCTTCTTGTTGATTGCCGGTACCTGGGTCGATATCTGGTGTTCCTCATGTTATATATGCTACGTCATGCCACCCTTGTAAATGTTCCTTCTCTTTTTCCGATCACAATCAAAATTGGGATTTGTGAGCTCCCGACTGTTATCTGTTTCCATCTCTGTGTGCCCAAACAGTGATTTTGATTGTTCTACCATGCTCTGTACCATCTTCGTATTTAGCATTACAATTTATGTGAGTATTGCATGGCTAAGCTTGTCAATTCACTGAGCAATTAATCTGTTCCATGTTCCTTAGGTTCGTGATCCTTTGCTTGGCGTGTGTATCAATTTAAGAAATATTTACTTTCGAATCACTTGTGTAAGGATCAGTCTATGGATAGTTATGCTTTCTTTGACCAACTGTTGCAAAAATAGTCTGTCCGCTAGGTGTTTGCATTTGGTGTTGCAGCTGGTTGCTCTCGTGATACATATCTACATGTGTTAAATCATGGGACATGACTCTAGCGTGCACTTCCACTTCTTGTTTTGCCTTGCTGCGACCAATGCCGCCATGAGATCATTGTGCAATTTGATGTTGAACAAGTTTTGTGTCTCCAAAGGTTTTTGATCAATTGCCTTTGTGCTATCTAGCTACCGAGCAGCATTTTTTGGAATTAATATGTGAATAACCTGACTTAGATCTTCATTTGACTGATGTATGACCTTTTACTATGTGCTGTTTTTTGTTTTTTTTTTTGCCTTTCTTGTCATTTTCATATCTTCTAAAATTATTTTGCCCTTTAGATAAAAAAGATGAATGCTTAAACTATAGTGTAGAATTGAGCACTCAGTGGTTTCTTTTGTGAATCTAACCTCAAACAATTTAATCTGAATCCTCTTATATTTCAGATGTAATCGAGATACGTGTTGCCTTGAAGCTGTATTATTATGTGAACCTATTTCTTTATTGCTTTTAAAACTTGTTCCCATTTGTCTTTGCTGAAAGATGGCTATATAATATGTATTTTGATCATCATGTCAATTCGTTATGATAAAATTTTGGCGCCAAATATTATGCCTGCTATGGTGCCAATTCATTGTTCATATATATCTCTGGTGTCCAAAATTTGCATTATTCAAAGTTACTGGTAGATTTATGGTGCTGAAGATGCAATTTGGGCACCAGAAACTTTTTTGTATTAGACAATCATAGACATCCTGTGGCTTATATAGATGATGAAGGAAGGTATGTTGAAATAAGAGCAAAAGAACAACTTCTATAACTATATTGTGATCTTAGACAACATTTCTTGTGGTTTGACTTTGAAATTGGATCTATGGTAGAACCACAATGTCTTTATACAAATAATGAAGTTAATTTAGTATAGTCACCAATTTATCATTCTATATATTTTTGCTTTCAGAAAATGGGAAGTTTTTAATCCCTTACCAATCTATTAGTTTTATCTGTCTTAGTACTTGATGGCTTGAATGGTATTGAATTTATAGATAGATGATGGCTTGTATCGCTGAGGAAGTAGAAATTATTATGAATTCATGTGAGAGATCAACAACCATTAGCTGATAGTGTCTATATTATTAAGCCATAGTAAAAGGCTACCAAAGTATAGGATCAGTCAAGTTTTTCTTGTATCGAATAAAAGACAAAAACAATGTGACAAGGCTAAGAAGCAGTCCAACCTGCTTGTATCCTTTCCTCCCATTGAATGCTTGATTATTGATTACCGGTGAGACTTTGGCCATTTCAGGATCTCTTACATGACCTTGGGATTTTAGCTGAAACATCTCTTTCTTAACACCATGGTTCATTGTGGTGGGTTGAACCTTTGAACTATGAGCTATGAGCCTCACTGGGTTTCAGGGTTTTAGTACTTAAAAATTCATTGTCATTCACTTTGTATTATGTACTGGACCTAACCTTCTTGTGTTCTGATGCTGCTCTTCTTCTGTTCGCATTCCTGCTGGTAATCTTGATCCATTTTCTTCATCTTTTATGACTTGCCACTTGTTATTTGAAATGCTTGTTTCTGCTGTTCATTGTCAATCTTTGGTTGCTGATGGCGGTTTTCACTTCCTTTGTTTTGTAATTTGGACAGATTTAAGTTCATGTGAATGCTTGCACGTTTCTGTGGGTCTTATTAGTACAGCTACTGCATGAATGAATGATTGCAATGATGAATTCCAACATCATTACATTCTATGGTTCTTTCAGGCAACCCCAGACAAGGTAAT
This sequence comes from Ensete glaucum, assembly GCA_021527575.1. NCBI lineage: Eukaryota > Viridiplantae > Streptophyta > Magnoliopsida > Zingiberales > Musaceae > Ensete > Ensete glaucum. Next base: position 29,474,940 of record CM038554.1, read on the forward strand.
GGTTTATATTTTGATTCATCTGTTTGTTCTACATAATGATATGAGAGAATTAACACCTAAGAATTTTTTTGCTTGTGCTTAGTAGCAGTTGCTTTATGATTTAGTCAAATCCTTGTGCTCTCTAAGTCCAGTATATTTTGTTAGCACACCCACACACACTACTAATGCTCATCCTCACAGGTGTCTTAAACCTGACTGATATCCTATTGTCTCAAATGAGAATTGTTTATTAACAGATGAATTGTGTGGCTATGGAATCTAACACCAACTTGCAGTCAGACAAAAACATCAGCTCACCCAACTCAACATCAGATTCAGCACGTCACACTTATTGCTGAATGATTGAAACAATAAGCATGCAAAAAGAGAACTAATTATAAATTATCTCATGTATAAGTAATTATATTTAGTATTTCGATAGAACTAATTATAGATTATCTCATGTATAAGTAGTTACATTTAGTATTTCGATCCTTTTTTTTAAAAAAAATATATCGGGATCTCTCTACTTACAAAAATAAAATATTTAATCTTATTTTTTCTCATATTATCATCAAAAATTACATTGAGATCTCTCTAATTACAAAAATAAAATATTTAATCTTATTTTTTCTCAGGTTATCATCGATTCAGATAACGAAAACATCACATGTATCGTCATGTGCGAAAAATAATACTAAGACAGGATTAAAAATATAATTTTATAGTGTTATTCTTATCGTCTAAAATAAACAAACTAGGAGAGAAAAAAATGATTGTTTCATCTTTTTTCTCTAAGATTTTTATCTAGAAGTGAAACACTCGATATAAAGGATATTTCTTTCTTTTATGATCTTGTGTTAATTGTTGGTTTATCGGCTACTGCTAATAACACTATAAAATTATCTTTTTAACCCTGTTTTAATGTTTTTTTTTTTGCACGTAATAATAAGTACAATATATTGGCTAACAAAATCAACACATGAGAAAATAAAAATTAAGCATAGATCCTAAATAATTCTCAAAAGTATAAATACCAGAATACTTCAGGCTAACCAATCACAGAGACTAACCTGTAATCAATCCGCAACGACCCTCAGCTTCGAAAACCCTAACACCGACACTATCCCTCTTAAGGAGGAAGCCGATGCTTCCTTCTCCGGTAGCTCCAACATTTCCTTGGATCTCTTCGCAAGTTTCTCCCACACATTCCTTGTGATCCTCTTCTGCAGCTTAGTACTCCTTAGCCATTCAACGCCGATCCACACATCACAGTTGCTCGCCGGAGAGACGGCCGGCGGCTCTCCAACCTGTAACTCAAATGAACCACAGTAAGCATAAATAGCCATCATCTACATGACACCAGTAAACAAGTGGAACAAGAACTGCTGCGTACGCGGAAGTGGTCTTCCCAATGGGTCATCTACCTGCACCAGAGGCGGCAAGACGAGGAGCAGCAGCAGCAGCAGGAGGAGGAGGAAAAAAAGGCTCTAAAGAGTATGCCTTCAACAGACCAAAGTTGTTCACTGCTCAAGATGGGAGCCAGGATTCCCTCTCTTCATCACAACGCACGACTTGGTCTTCTTCCACCTTCCCACGCTGCTCGCCAGCCCTGGATTTGGATCCCCACAGTGCCATAATTGTTCTAGCGAGAGCAAGAACCAGTAACAACAATTACCAAACGAAATGATCATACGGCAAACGAACGAACGAACACTTCGACAGTACCTGCTTGCCTTGTTGAAAGATGCAAATGACTGAAACTGGAACTTTAGCCTTCCTTCCTCGTCCAAGGTCTTAGCACCACGCCTGGCATCGAGTCCTCGACCGCTCCTCAGGGTGACGATGAGCGCCGGGCTGCCAACCGTCGTCAAAGACGGCGAAACAACATGCATATCTTCGACGTCTTCCCAAAGAAAGCAGAATTTGGTCTTGTAACCAAAGAAATTGGCATAGAATCCGAAAACTCTTGCAGATAGATAGACCCTTCCCTGCACCACCAAAATAAGTGCGTCGGCAGACACAGTAGATATATCGATCATAAGGGATGGGATTCGTCGATAAGAAATGGTACATGCAATGGTAACTTCCTCTTCAAGCAGCACGAGAATTCATGGATCAGGAATTCCTCCGGCGGCAACCCAAAGATCTTTTGGAACGTCGAGTTCTTCTTGTCAGGCGACCGAAAGCTCATCTGCCCAACACAATTGTGCGAGAGATCATCAACACTGCGGCATCGTCATCCTGCAGATTTTATCTTCCATTAGTTGGGTTTTACCTTCTTTCCGACTTCCTTTTCCATCTTCTGTAGGTATTCTCTAATGGTTTCATCTCCTCCGGTGCTGCCTACAAATATTCTTAGATGCAGCTCGCTCCGACACGACCGAGCAAGTCTTCCTTCAAGCGAAATCCACATGTCAGCCAGTTCTTCCCGAGTATGTCTCAGAAAATTGATTTCCGCATGCCCAAGGCAGAGTTCTCGATCGAAAGGACCATCGAAACTGAAAACTTGGACGTCTAACACCGACGGAGGTTCTTGCATCGCATCGAACTCCAGTATGTCTGCACACATCTTGGACGACGAGTTCAGATGACGCAGATGGAATGGTGGTGTAGATGCCAAGATTTAGAAGCTCACCGTTCCACTGAGGGTCTGATGTCTGAAGCTGAACAGAGCTTGTTCTACTTCTTCCATTGCAGCTAAACACGACATAAGGATCTGGAAACCCAGGAGCCGCCGCCGATGGTAACCTCCTACCTTCGAGCAAGGCCACGGTAAGCAGCCATCCATCACCATGAGCTTCGATCCCATGATCACTCCCTGCAAACGGACGCCAAAAGGATCCAATAAAAGTACGCCAAGATCTACGCTGAAATGAAACATGAAACAGGAAGTACCTCTCTGCACTCTCGCCTGTATAAAATGTGAGATCATAGTTGCAACATGCTGTACTCGAAGAAACAAAATGCCAGCAACGATTAGCTCCCCAAATGTGTCGGGCAAATCAAAACCATCAAACTCCAGTCCCTGGATCTTTTGCGGCTCCGAGAGAAGAATGTGGCAGAACACATACAACGCCATCAAAATTGTAGAGCATACTGTCAGATTACACAAGTGCTGCATGAACAATTTCCAGTTGGATCGGTGATCCAGTTGCAGTGGAGCCAACAAATGTTCCTTCGAGCTGAGCGGTTTGATGTGCTGCGATAGCAACTCAGCGAAGCTCTCGTAGCTTTCCTCGAGTCCCCGCCGAGCAGTTGCCTCAATCAAGCCTTTCATGACGGTGCTTTGACGGAAATTGATGTCCCATGATACGGTGAGACGGGAGCTTGTTTCGCCTGACGAGAAATCTGGACGAGGTGTGATCTTATACAGTAAAAGAACCTGAAAACAATTACCATACGGCACGCTCGGAGTGCAAACCCGATTCAAGACTGCAAACTTCTTCCCATCTGCCTTGAGATATACCTGCTCCTCGGTGGCCTCGACGGCTTTTTTTACTAACTTGGTTGCGGCTTTGGTGTAGGAAACAAACCTCGATAGACATGGATCGTCTTGGCACCTCCACCTCCATTTCCATGGTTTTTCCTCGTAATCAAGACTTCCCTGCCGCCGTGCCAGATCCCTCCTGAACTGTGAATTGGGTTTGTACAACAGAGAATTGAGATGCTTGGGTTCAATCATATATGTCTGCTGAAGAAGAACACCTCCTTGGAGGTCTTCCGGAATGTCGATTTGATCCCTTGTCTGCATAATTTCCATAGCATCTTCGAAGGTACCATCAAGAGATTTCCCATCTTCGGCGCTCTCGATGCCCGAAATCGTATCAGAAAGGTCCAGGGAGTCGTAGTTTTGTGAACTACCAAGAAAGCTTGTTCTGCTCTTGTCACCCTCTGTTGCTGCAGAATGGGCTTCTATCTGCCCATGCTCGATGTTCATCATGTTGTCGGATTCTGTGCTTAAAGCAATGTTCGTAAGCCCGACAGGCGGCAATTTAGGCTGTGGATCACCCGCTCCATCGCAGAAGCTAGAAGGAGGACAACTCCTAATACCATTATGGTTACAGTTTCTTCCATGCAGGGAGACGGCGAGGAGGATTTCCCCTGAAAGCTTATCATTGTCAGGTCATCGCCACAGAAGCATATGACACAGTAGCTAACAATCTTGAGTAACATGGATACTCCCTTTTATAAGAAGAAGAAGAAGAAGAGGAGGAGGAGAGGAAAGAAAGTTGGATGGATGGTCGAAGAAATATAATTGCTGGAAGTGAAATTTTAGTTCACAGAGAGTGGAGATATATGAGTAGGATTCAGCAATTTGATTGGTAGAACATTCATCACAAGCACAACAGAGCAACAACATCAACTCGAACAGTTCTACTGTGAGAGCGAGACGATACCACAGTCCTTGGTCTTGGATTTGGCGCCACGGTGCCGCCGCGGCTGCAGGGAGAACCAGGCGGGGGGTTTCGCCTCCGCTTCCTCCTCGACGTAAACGCGCACGCGACCGAGCAGCTCTGCCCCTCCTCCTCCACCACCGTCGCCACCGCCTTCGCGGAAGACACCGAGCTTAACCTCTACAGTCCCCTCTTCCTCCTCCTCGTCCTCCCCCATCCAGAACGCGAACTCCTCGTTCCAAACGGGGTCGCGCGTGCCCGTGATGGCCCTCGTCCTCGACTTGTGCTTCCCCGCCTTGATCTTCGCGTAAACGCCAGACGAGGAGGCGGCCCTGGACGGCCGCCATGCCAGGCCCCTGGCCTCAGCGACGTGGACGAACAGCCTCATGGCGCGCTCGGGATGCGATCGATCGTTGGTATACCGTACCACGGAAGTCGAGAGGAGAGAGGCGGAATGCGGCCGGCCAAGGTGGCGTTGGGAGGAGATGAGGCGGAGAAGGGTGTGGCAGCCATGCAAGTTGGTGAAACGTGGAAGGCGACCGAAGCGGACACCGCAGTGGGCGGTCGTAAGCACCCACTAATTAATTCATATTAAACTATATATATATATTATACTATATATGATATATATAATATTATATTATCGTCATGCACGAAAATAATAAGATAATTACGATCATAAATAACACAAAATAATTAATTTTTATTAGACATAAAACACGAAAGGGAGTTTAAAGAGAAAAGCAACCTAATATTCATAAAATAATTTAGACATTTGCATCAACTTCAGAGAGAAAAGTTGATGAAGTGAACATTGAAGGAACGCTTGTGCTTCATCTCAGCCGTCTTCAACCTCTTGCGGTGCCTTGTGCAGAATGATGCCACTGCCTCCTGCATGGAAGTTGGTCCACACACGAAGACACCCACTTCGGAGTCTCCTGTGCCGGTGGCAATCTCGGCGAGCATGTCTGTAGGAAACAGAGTAACAGATGCTCAATTACAGTACTGAAGGTCACAGTGAGAGAGAAAGCATTACCTCCAAGATTGGGCCTGCAGCCGAAGGATACTTCGTGCTGCTGCAATGCACCTTGGCCCTTGTCAGGGAGCATCTCCGCAAGTTCATGGTGCTTGTGAGAGAACTCTTGGACATCATTAACTGACTTCCTCCATCTTGACAGAACAGTGGCCACCGTACAACAACTTGCAGCAATGGCGAACGAGCAGAGGAGAAGTAGGTCGCCGATCCATGATGGGTTCTTCTTTTTGGAGGACTTCTTTTCTTGGCGCACGAAAAGATGGGTTAAGATGATAAGAGAAGCAAGGAAAAGAAGAAGAGAGAGGGCTGTAATGGCCGCCTTCCACAGCGGCCCTTCGGGTGTTGGCACAGCAGTCCCTTCAGGGGAAGCTTTGTTCATGGTGATTGTCTTCACCCGAGACAGATCCTGCAGCATCTCCTCTGCTGTAAGCGGTGGCCCATCTTCCTCTGTCACGAAAAGCTTCAGGTGCAGATTGCCAAGCTCAGCAGAATGGGTCAGCAGTAACGGAGAGATCAAGGCCAGCATGCTGAGCTCCTGGACCTTCTTCACAGCATATATTAGATGTACCTTCCTTGGACTCCTCTCCATGGCACCATTTCTTGAAGCTATGTCTTGCAGAATGCTCATCAATGGTGATATCCCAGATCCACCAGCTATCAACACTAAGCTCCTGTACCTGCTTCGGCAGATCTTCTTCACATCATCAAATTCAACACGAACATACACTGGAAGATTCTTTCGCCTAAAAGCTCTGTTACCTCAGGTGTTCGACCGTCGCCGGCCCATACGGCCCTTCAACCGCCACCGGGATGCTCTTCGGCTGATCGCAACCGGAATCGGCCATCGAGTTCAACATGTTGTAGAGGTCAGTGGTCCACTGGCCATGGCACTTGATCAAGACAGAGAGCTCAGAATCATCCATGTTGGCGCTGGAAGTGATGCTGAAAGGGTGCCACTGGAACTTGGATATGCCTGGCACTTTGATGAAGATGATGCTTGTTGGGGTGTAATCCATGCCTGTGGTAGAGCATCAAACCAAACCAATTAATTCTTCCAACCACAGACGCAACAAGAACCAGTTGCAGGGGATTAAGAGCTCACAGGGATGTTTTGGGAGAGCGAGCCTCACAGCTCTGCAAGGTAATATGCTTGCAGAAACAAGGCATGCCTGCTTTCTTGACTGTATGATGCGCAGAGTCTTGTCAAGGGCAAAGAGAAGAACACCAGCGAATACCAGATAGAAATGCCTGTCCCCAGCATGGATCAAGAAGAAGAGGATGAAGACCATGTAGAGATGGTGGACCGAGAAGAAGAGCTGGAACTGCTTCCTTCTTACTTGGGGAAGTGATGTTATCCAAATGACGACTCCGGTGGCCAAAGCAATTGCACCGGCAATGTTAACACGCCCTGTTGCTTGCCATTGTATTATCTGTAGTGAATGAATCATTAGCAAGAACTACGGATCGAATTTTAAAGGATGAACAACATATACTTATTACTTGCCTCCTTTAACAGTCTGTTCTTGGTAGCCCAGATGGACATGATACTGATGCCATGTAAGACTGAGAGCAGTATCATCGTATTACCTATCCAGATGTGATACCTGACCGAAGCTTCATACTGCACTCCAAGAAACTGGAACACCGCCATGCCTCTCAGAATCGGCAAGAGCAGGAGCAGAAGGCAGACTTCGCTCAGCGAACCAATCCGAACACCCGTGTGCATCATCTTCAGCTGCCACCTGAGAGCCAGAGAAGGTGGTGATGACGGTACGGGAAGCAAACCGCTGTTGCAGCGATAGATCTTGTCGCTCACCTATTCAGATTTAGAGACTTGTAGGGCGTCATCCTCTTGAAGTCGCTGGAGACGTTAGAGTAGTATGTCCACGCCAGGAAGACGATGAAGAGGGCTGCAGCAAGGAGTTCTGCAGCTGATAGTACCCCGACTGGGCTGCTGCTGACGATGAGTGGATTCGTGAAGGCAGGCACCAAGGGCCTTCTCTTCCTGCGGTGAGAATTCAGAGTCCCATCATGATGCTGCTGCTGCTACGAGGAAGGCGGAGATCGCCGGAGCAGAGTACCTGAGGTCGTCCCTTTTGGCAGCGATGTGCAAGGAGAGGTAGCCCAGTGTAGCCACAGCTAAGACCGGGAGACAGTAGACCACCACAGTGAGACCTGAACGCAGGGTTGGAGAAACGAAGGTTAGTGGAACTCAGCAGAAGGTAAGAAGGCAACACAAGAAGTGATCCCATGGCACCGTAGTCGCCGAGGAAGGTGGCGCTGGCCCGGTCTTCGGCGACGTGCCAGGATCTCTTCCACGACTGTGTGGGGCGGATGATCCAGACGCAGGCCCATGCTGCAAGCAGCACGGCCATGAACAGCTTCGGGAGGAGGAGGAGAAGAAGAAGCTTGGTGTTCCTCGCCATGGATCCTGGAGACCGTGTCTGTGCCGAGGATGATGGCAGCGAGATCCTCCTCTTATGCGTTGGATTCCAGTGGGAGGAGACCACGGTCTTCCATCTGATTCTTCTGGTGGCGAGGTAGTGCGGTGTGGGCGCGCGATGATGCAACCGAGAATGCAGCGCGTTGTTATCTGCTGCGTGGTGGCTGTCATTGTGCATATCAAAATGCATACGCCATAAGCATTATCGATCTCCGCTGCGGTCCTTTTTCGAATCAGAGTGTGTGTGGCCAACTGTTCGAGCAAATGCCCGTTGACCCTTCTCCTCCAAAAGCAAAAAGGATGAGAGGGGGAAATGGGGAAAGGAATTGGGTCGCCCAAAAAGTTGCAGAAAGGTGGGCGTGTGATCGCCACGGGCGTCCACGCGATGAGGTGATGCCATGGCCGCCCGCGTGGTGACTTGGCGGTCCTCGCTGTACCTCTCCGTCGGCATGGAAGGAGCACACCATCGCATGAGAGGATACTAAACTTGATTAATTGATTGGTGATTAAACTAGTAATTAATCATATCTGAGATAAGTATGGATTATATATATATTATTTTTTTATGTAAAACTCATTTTATTTTATTATTTATCGTATAAGTTTTATTAGTTTATGGATATCTTATATATATCATACTCAAGGAGGATAGGAAAGAAACAAATGTAAAAAAAATAATCAAATTCAGTCTTGAAGATTTTAAATATTCAACGTAAGTTTATCGATTAATAACATAGTAAAAAATTATTATTTAAATCAACTTAGAAATATTATCTTTATTAGAGGAAAATATAATTATCAATTTTTTTGATATAATCATAATTTTTTATTTTTTATTTTTTTTCTTGTTGTTGTTATGAGACTAGTGTTAGGGGAAAATATCATTGATTTCTTGATCAATCGACTTGGTCTAGACCAGTGTGCATAGAAATGTTCCAGGTATCTTTGATGAAGAAATGTCGTGCTCCTAAGATATCTCTCTAAGATAGCTTCGAGGGTGAAGTATTGTGTTCCTCGAAGTGTCACCTGCACGAAGATCAGGGTCGAAGGAGGTTTCCTACCCAATCCTTTCGATGCTCAAATTAGCAACAATTGAGATTTTCAAATGTGGGTTGGAGTAGTTTTCCTCAAAGAGTTACAATTCTTGTTGTTTATGATACATTTTTATATCTTTGGAAGAAAGACCATTTGTAATTATTTTTCTTTATCATAAAATAGGCAAATAATAAGGGTTTAGGATTGGCCTCCTTGTCATAAAGGAAGAGAAAGAAGTTTAAGTTTCTCTTCCTTGTAATAACGAATGAGAAGTAAGTCTATATTTCTCTATTTGGATTCTCTGTACGCAAATGAAAAGCTACATAGATCTTGTGTGTTGATTGTGTGTCAGCTATTGATAAATTTTATATCATTTGTCCTCCCTTGAAGGTGTGCCTCGGGGTTCTAACAAGAATGATTCGAAGCATGTTATAAGATATTTCCATCAAGGGAACCTCATTCTATATGTTAGGATTTTTTGAACTAGATGTCTTGGATACGTTTAATCTTTTACTTCTGTCATATCGAATTATGGTGTCGGTCTAGTTTACTTGTCTCGGGCATATTTACACTTCTATAGTAACATATTTCGGTGTAGATCGATTTTTCCTTACATATTGGGCGCATTCGATCTTGTGCTTTTGTCTTTCAGTGTCGATTGGATTTTTTTGATTCATATGTTTCGAGCATATTTGATCTTGCACTTTCTATTGTAGCTAATTTAATTTTGGTGTTGAGCAAGTTTATTTTGTGTTGAGTGGGTCTCATCGACTCACATGTCTCGGGCACATTCGACCTTCCGCTTCTGTCGTATTGAATTTTTAGTACCGAGGGGGTTTTCTCGACTCACATGTTTTGGGCCCATTCGACCTTGTACTTCTGCCATAGCAAATTTATTTTGATGTCGAGTAAGTTTTCCTAACTCATACGTCTCATGCATATTCAACCTTGTGCTTCTGCTATGGCGAATTTTTGGTGTTGAGTAGGTTTTCCCAACTCATATATCTTGGGCAAGTTTAACCTTAAACTTCTATGATAGCAAATTTATTTTGGTGCCAAGTGGGTTCTTCGACTTACACATCTTGGGCACATTCTATCTTGCACTTTCTATTATAGTGAATTTTAGATATTCTTACTATAGTGGATGTCATGGTGGATTTTAGGTTTCTCCCACCATGGTAGGTCTCAGCCTTCTCTTCACCATGATAGATTTGCCAAGTCCTCTCTCCACTATAGCGAGTTTAAGACTTTCCCACCATAGTAGTTTTTTAATCTCTCTTCTGCCATGGTAGATTTTGGATTTCTCCTACCGTGGTGGGTCTCAGACTTCTCTTTATATGATGGATTTACTAAGTCCTCTATCCATCGTGACAATTCTAAGACTTTTCCACTATGGTAGATTTTGAATCTCCCTTCCACCATAGCGGATTTTGGGTTTCCCCACCGTGGTGAGTCTTGGGCTTCTCTTCATCGTACTGGCTTTCAGACTTTTTTAATGGTTCTGAATCTCCCTTCTGCCATGATGGATTTCGAGTTTATTCCACCATAGTGAGCCTCATACTTCTCTTTGTTGTGGTGAATTTGCTAAGTCATTTCTCTATCGTATTAATTTTCGGACTTATCTTTCTTAGGAAGTGTTTTTTGAAGGGACACCATATTTGATTATAGGAAGAGAGAGATCAGTCTCTTCCTTATAAAGCTCCTCTTCTAGTGGGGATTATACCTTTATTCGAGTCCTCATAGTTTAGGGTTTGAAGTCTCTAGAGCTTTTGACTTTGCCCCATGGTTTAGGAGTGTCTCCGCTTCATCTTCGAATGATCTTCGAGTCTTCATTTTGACATCGATCCTACTCTTCTGTTTCAGGTCAAAATGTCTTTCCTTTCTCATAAGTTCTTCTCATTCTTCTAGTCATCAGTCGGTCGAGGTTCGTGCTTCGTCTTCGGATAGCCTTAGGGTGAAGGAGATTGGGTCATCTTGTCATAAGGGGTTTCTCCGGTTGACTTAAGAGCTCTTTAGGATTTAGAGTTTATGAGCGGCTTTCATGATTGTGATTCAATAGTGTTATAAGCCTATAATATCACCCTTACCTTCAAAATTATCTTTTGGAGCTCACCTTGAAAGGGCAAAATCATGCGAGCTTACGTAGATAATTCCTCGTGAGTCTTCTTGTTTGCATCAATAATGATAGAATATTGACTTATCATAATGATACTAGAGAAAGAGCTAGCCCTCGGCTCCTCCTACTAGGAGCACTATAAGGGTATTTAGTCTCACATTGATTGATAAGTAGAAAAACTAAGGGCTTATAAGCCTTTAACATCACTTTTATTCTAAAAGATGCTATTTAAGGCTCATCTTGAAAGGGCAAAGTGATACGAGCTCACTCAAAGTATATAATTTTTTATGAGCCTTCATGCTCGCATATATATATATATATATATATATATATATATATATATATATATATGTTGGGAAATCTGATAGGAGCATCACATGCACATCAAAAATTAAAAATAAAAATGGTTTCCCTCCTCCCTTTATAGCGTGAATCCTCGCAGCCTTCATACACTACCTTGCAGCATTGATCAAGAAGGATCGATCCCTTCTTGTAGTCCTCTTACACCACCAAGAGGGTTGTCGATTGAGGAGGGAGGAGAATAGGAGGGGCGGCCACTGAAAACTCTAGCCTTGGCGTTTCTCCTATTTATAAAGGTGTATGCAACTTAACTCTAATGGATCTTGCCCTATTATGTATTATATCTCTATCCAACTATCCAAGTCTCTTAGATTAGTATATCACTATTCAATAATATTTTATTAGTACTTATTGACCATATGATCCAATAATATAGGGGCTTATTGGACATCTAATAAAATAAAGACTCCGTATATATCTCATATTCAAACATCTACTCGTTGCAACACTGTCATATGTGTATAACCCTCTAGGTCCAATACTGAGTTGGCTATAAGTTACATTTTTAGGACTCGTTTTAACTCAATGAATTGTTATCTCATAACAATTCACTCAACTTGTCAACTATGAACGTAGTAGACCACTATGCCATAGTCCCTAGAATATGTATCAACATATACAATAGGCAACATAAAGTGATTATATACAATATATATAATAGGTAATATGTGTCATCATAATATATACAATAGACAACATAAAGTAATAAAAATATCAATATATGCAAAAAGACTATCTAATGTGTCACATATGTCATCACTCACGTGACTGGCTTATAGTACACTTATAACAAATAATTTCTCACTTAACCTAAATCCAATCACCTACGTGTCTGATCCCCATTAAACTCCTATGACTCTCAAAGACAAATCGAGACAATGGCTTCGTTAGTGGATCCGCAATATTATCTTCGGATGGAACTCTTTCTTTTACTACATCTCTATGAGCCATGATTTATTTGACTAAGTGGAACCTCCTAATGACATACTTCTGATGAGACCTAGGTTCCTTCGCTTAATAAATCGTCTCGTTGTTGTCACAATTTAAGAGAATCAACTCCTTGTTACTCGGTACAATTCCCAAATCTATAATGAACTTCTTCATCCAAACTCTCTCCTTTGTTCTTCTACCGTAGTAATGTACTCTGTCTTTATGATCAAGTCAATAGTAGTATCTTGCTTGGAACTCTTCAAGCTTACTACTCCTTTATTTAGGGTAAAGACATACCCTGAGTTTGACTTGTTATCATTGATATCGAATTTAAAACTTGAGTTCGTGTAGCCCTCAACCTGGAGGCTATCTCTTCCGTATACTAGTAAAAGATCCCTAGTCCTTCTCAAGTACTAAAGGATACACTTTACTGCATTTCAGTGTTCCAAACATAGATCCACCTGTTTTAACAATGGAGTCTATGTACCTAGATTGGGACAAGCCAAGTATCCTCTATGATATATCTCTGTAGATCCGAACCCCAAAAATGTAGGATGTTTCCCTTAAGTCTTTTATGGAGAAGTTTTTAGATTGTCAAGTCTTAATTGTAGAGAGTATTCCTATATCATTTCTAATGATCAGAATGTTTTTCACATATAATACTAAGAATGTGATAGCGCTCTCACTTACCTTCACGATGTACATACAAAGCTCATCTTCGTTCTTAACGAAATCATAAAATTTGATCGTCTCATCAAATCTTATATTCCAACTTCGAAAAGCTTGCTTCAGTCCATAGATAAACCTGAGCAACATGCACAACTTCTATGAACTTTCCTTGGATACAAAACTCTCATATTATATCATATACACCTTGTCATCGAGATTATCATTTAAAAATGTGGTTTACATGTCCATCTGCCATATCCCATAGTCCTAGTGTGATGCAATAGCTCAAACAATTATGATAGATTTCAGCATGACTATGGGAGATAAAGTTTCATCATAGTCAACTTATTGTCTTTGATGATATCCTTTAACCGCTAGTCTTGCCTTATAGGTCTTCAATCTTTCCATCTACTCTGATCTTCTTCTTGAAGATCCACTTGCAATCGATGGACACGATATCCTTGTGTGCATCCATAAGGTTCCAAACATTATTAGAGCACATGAAATCCAACAAATAATTCATGATTTATTATCAATTCTAGAAGTCTATACTCATCTATTTCAAATATATATTCATAATAGCTTATTTGTAAAAAGGGTTAGGAGTTCACTAGTGCAAGTGGCTCATCTTGGATCACCCGTTATCATCTAATAATTTTCATATTTCAGTCGTATGCAACTTTGATTCAAAGTACAACCTACTTAGCTTAGCCTTATGATCTTGGTCTAGGCATGACCCCCCTCTTACCAATCTTGGCCAGCCAAAGCTGGACCAAGAAAGATACAACTCTGATGCCATGTTGGATCTACGTCGAAGGCATCGTACTTGGACATCAGTATAATATGATAGCTTTTAAAACTGGTCAACTCTAATACATGTATCTCTGCAATACATATGTGCTACAACATGAGAGAAGCAGCAGCGGAGGCATCACCGGTGTTGATCCTTCAAAACCCACCCAGTAAAGTCAACTGCCGGCGTGTCCTCCCGTCTCCTCGTTCGTCTTTCTATTGAGAGGCCCGAGTCTCTCCTGCAGCTCCGCGTTCACCTTCATCTCCCTCAGCAGCTGCAGTTTTAGGTCATCCACGGTCTGCTGCATGGTCCTCACGTACCCCCAGAGCTGCTGCTCCCTGAGGCTCTCCTGCTGCCCATCCTTGCAGCCGCAGTGCGAGAGCACGTCCATCACCATCCCCCGCTGCAGGTCCAAGCTGCTCAGCAGGGACACCAGGTTGGGCACCAGCGTGTGCTTCAACACCGACAGTGGCGCCTCGCCTGCCTTCTTGGCCACCTCCTTCTCCTCGGCTCTCGAGTGGTTGTGGTGGCGGCGGTGGTTCTCCTTCTCATCAGCTTCGTTTCCGCTCTTGTCGTCGTCCACGACGTGGCTGTGGGGAGGAGCGGTGGGCTGGTCGATGGGCTCTTCACCCCCGAAGCGGACGCATTTGTCCTCGCTCTCCACCGGGTAGACCGGATCCAGCTCGAACACGTCCTCGTTGAAGTTCCACCCGCTCACCCTACGGCTCTTGACGAGCGGGGATGTGGATCCATCCCTGTCGTTACCGTTGCAGTCCGCTACCCTTGGCTCTTTGCACCTTTCCTCCACCGCCGGCACCGCCTGCAGCACGTTCTTGACGAAGTAGTCGGTGGACTTGCAGTTCTTGAAGAAGGGATGGCGGAGAAGCTTGTCGGCGGACGGCCTCTTGGAGGGGTCACGGCAGAGGCAGGCGGCCACCATGTCCTTGAACGCCTTGGAGAACTTCTTCTTGCAGTTGCCGGCGCCGGTGCTGTCTCTGCCGTGCTCCTCGAGGCGCAGCCGGTTGGTGATCTTCATCATGAGCGACTTGGAGAGGGGGAGGTGGGACAGCGGGGGGCGGCCGTGGGCGAGCTCGAGCGCGGTGATGCCGAAGGACCAGATGTCGGCCTTGATGCCGTAGCCCATGTGGGAGTGGATCACCTCGGGGGCCATCCAGTAGGGGGTGCCGGCCATGTCGTTGAAGAAGGAGGAGGAGGAGGAGGACATGTAGAGGGAGACGGAGGAGGAGGGGTGCGACTCGTAGATGGAGGCGGAGACGCCGAAGTCGGCGAGCTTGACGGAGCCGTCGGAGTCGACGAGGATGTTGCCGGCCTTGATGTCGCGGTGGATGTGGCCCTGGCCGTGCAGGTAGGAGAGAGCGTGGAGAATTTCCCGGAGGACGACTGCGATGGACGGCTCGGGGAGGCCGTCGGGGAAGGAGGAGGAGATGATGGACTGCAGCGAGCCGGCGGCCATGAAGGGCATCACCACCCAGAGGTGGCGGTCGACCGTGAAGGAGCAGTGGGCGCGGAGGACGTTGGGGTGGGAAAGCAGCGCCATGGCCTTCGCCTCCCGCCGCACGTCGTCCAAGTTGGCCCTCGACCGCTCCAGATCGATCGACTTGATGGCCACCACCGAGGAGTCCATCGGCGGCAGGCACACCGCCTTGTACACCACGGCGCTCACGCCGCTGCCCACCTCGTACAGTAGCCGGTAGCACTTGGCATCCAGCGGATACATGATGACGCCCGTCTCCTCCTCCTCCTCCTCTTCTACTATGAGCACGTCAAACCAAGTCTTCTGGCTATATATAAAGATGATAGGGGGGCCCTGTAGCTTTTGTGAGTGATGAAACAGGTGGCTTATCGGCGACCACCACCCCCCCTGCAGATGGTTCACAGATCGATTAATGGCCCAGGGAAGAAGTAGGTGCAGCAGATGTACTAATCATGTGAGCAACAACAAATAATGAATGAACGAAACCGGGACTCCCGTGAGAGGGTCGAGAGATTTGGGGAGGTGGGGAGTGCTTTCGGCCACCGGCACAGGTCCAGCTTACTTGCTCATGCTGTCTCTGTCTGTCTTGTCTGTCTGTCATAATCATGTGAACAAAAACAAGGTAAAAAATGTTACCACAAATATAGATAGCTAGACAAGATGAAGACTAGGGATTTCAAGTTGCAGTAGATTGTAAGAACAGTTCCTCGCACTGAAACATCAACTCGTTCTCAAACCGCTGTAGCACGAATCGTTCCTCCTGTGCTATAAGGCTCGTGACACTGCACGGGTCATCGGAGAAGGGCACGCGTCCGGTTCTTCCGGCGCGGTGGAGGTAGTCCACTGCCGTCCTTGGAAGGTCCAAGTTGTATATGTGAGTTGTTTGTGGCAGGTCGAGCCCTCTGCTCGCGATGTCCGTCGACACCAAAAGACAAGCTCGTTGTCTGACTTCCTGCAATGCAATCACAATTATAGCATCAACATAAAGAGAGCATGTCAATAGTTGGATTTTTTTTTTTTTTTTATACTTTCTAAATAAGAATCACAGAACGGTACGCATGAGAGATAAGAAACTGCTTCATTGAATCACTATTCATGAATTTGGGAACAATTTAAATGTTTGGAGATGCTCAACATGCATTATATATCCAATATAAACAATTAGGCAAAAATTGTTTTCACATACCAATTATTGCTTCAAACCAAAATGGAAAAGAATTAAGTTACCCTAGGAAGCAGCTTATTATATTTACAGATATTGTGATGTATAACTTTGGGTATGGAGTTTGTCATGTAACATATGTAGTTTGGCCAGAGCAAGAAAGTATAACAAGTTTTTATTGCTGCCTATGGAGAAAAAATATCAAACAGTTAAAAAACTCAAAAAAAAAAATCTCAGTCTTTTGATGATAAATAACATTATAAACCAATAACAAGGGGTGAAGATGAGACTAGTTTTATAGAATATGTACTACAGTAACATGCCAGCAACGAGACCTGCATGTATTAATCCAAATTAATTCAGATATTTACCGTGAATGAACCTGCTCGTGCATTAAAATTCATGTCATCATGTAGGAGAAGAACCTCTAAGCCTCCCCTATAAGAAGCTTGCAGGAAATCCAAGACAAGAGCCGTCGAAGGAGGCTGTCCAGCCTTTTTAGACTTCTCAGACTGCCCAAAATTTACAAATTAAGTTCATGACTTGGCAGATAAGCAAAAATTAGCACTAGGATACAGTAAATTGTTTGCAGAATATGTAAATCTAACAAAGTAACTGCATATGACAAATATACATGTGCAGAATGGTTCAAGCTGGAGAATATGCTTAAAATACAATTTAACGGCCAACCAGTCTCTCTATATTTGGAGGCAAACAGCCGGCACACAAAAGAGCCGGTTGATCAAGTATCTTCCTTGGAATGAAAAATATAAAAATTTTCTTGAATAAGCTGCTGACAAAGTGTAATCACAGACGATGGCAAAAGAACAAAATGACCAACCAAGAGGAAAAAAATATCTATATTACAATTGCATATTTTAGAATTAATTAAATGCAAAAAAAAGAAAAGAAAGACATATGTCCTTTGGCAGCATGCTTAATAGATTTGTCAAAGAATAATTATTCAAAGATGAATTTAACCTGTTCACCAACAAAAATTATGCCAGATCTGGGAGAATCTTGCTCAAGTAGGTTCAGTAAAGAACATAGTTTTTCTTTCTTCTTACAAATCTGCAAAGAAAGAGTTACAAGTAAAAATAATAATAGACTTCTATCAGTTTGCATATTGCATAACAAGACAACTAAGCATACTAATAGAGCTATGTAATATTTTCATGTAAATCCAACTAGAAAGTATTTAAACCATGAAGTGGTTACATGATCCACAGTTAGTAGAGTGAAATGGACAATAGATACAAAGTCCTTAAAGAAGCAGTAGCCAAGACAATGATGCAAGTACATAGTTAACATTCAAACATTTTTTAGAGTATCAAAATGTCATACCACATATCTGTGACAAAGGTGAGAGGGCATTGGCTCCACAGGATTCACATGGATGTGAACCACATCATTCTGTATCAGCAAAAAGATACTTATTTCAAGCAGACGAGACTAGGGACCCCATTCAGTGCCAAAAATAAGATGTGTCTAATATTAATAATAATGCCAGAAAATACAAAAAAAAAACAAAAAATAGTTGAAAACCTTGGTCCATTTTTGTTGTATACAGTCATACAGGAAACGGTTGTGTTGAGGAATAGATGCACTAGCAAGCACGGTCTGGCGATTATCAATTGTTGAATATGATGTCAGGAGCTTTCTAAGAGAGTGCACTTGTTTTGATGAATAGAACATAAAATCAACCTGCCAAGACAAGACAATGATATGTGGATCAAAAGGATATCAGACAGGAGCGAATGAAATTCAACTGTGGAACAAAAAATAATTAATTAACACAAATCAACTAACTTCCAAATGTAATCATGTAGGTGGGCTTGAACAGCTGGATAAAGCCAATCAGGAGAAGTTCCTCATATCAAACTAAAAGAAACACAGAAAATGAAAAATATAAAACACATCCTCCCATTTTCGGAAATTATATAGAGAAACAACGGGGCACTTAAGTCCAACTAATATTCTCAAAAGCAAATTCAGGGATACAATTGGGTTTTCACGGTGTTGGGTCTTTTACAGGTGAAAATGTTAAGTGTTCAACCGAAAGTGAGTTTCAGGTCAAGGCTTGCAAGGGTTGAATGGATTTAATTGAACAAAAAAAGAAATTATGTTGTCTAGATCAAGGTTTTGCCTTATTGTGGCATAGGGGAGTGTTGATACCTTTCTAGCAAGGTGCACTTCCATGTAGCACCAGCACATGTACCCTATGCCAATTGGCATGAAGGAAAAGTTAGCCGAGCCAAACATCCAGCACAAGTTATTGTCGTGCATGTCAGTACCTTACTGGCACAGTACATTTCAACCCGTTCAAATACATGCATATCAGGTGGCAAATCCTTGGCCTAGACTCAAGCCATGGCAGACCATTTATATGCTTGTTATTGAACAGTTATTAATCTGTAAATTATACAGTACCACATGCTCTCAGTCTGCAGTAGGCCAATCTTACGCCTGTTGCTGCATAAATATCAACCCCAAAGTTACGTAATATTTTAATTCAAGTTACTTGGATGTTGCAGCTCAAACTTGGGAATGGTTTCTCAATATAACATGAACAGCAGCAGTTGTGTCGTGGTAGCATTTAAGGGTTACAATTTCTCCTGGAACGGTCCGGACATAATCTGGGATGCGGACCTCCCCTTTTCAGGAAGTTCAGTTCACTATTCTTCTATAAGCCCTAGGACAACACATTATGCAGTCGCTCAGGAATCACAGTAGTACTGGGAACCGTCCACACTGCATGCTGTCCACACACTGTAGACCCACTGCTAGCCTGGTGCTTCCCCTCCTCTTCCATCTCCACCTCCGCCTCCTCTCCTCCTCATCCTTATGCTTCCTCCCTCCACAACAAAATGGTACACTGTTACATGCCAACCTACCAAGTGTTGTCGTGCAAGCATGGAACGGCTCGATCCAGCCATGGATCAATATAGGTGAGGTATCCAAAATTGAGTTTTTTGGTAGCATCAAGGATACATGGATGCCCACATAATCACCTTTCTCGCAATAACTAAATATTGAGTACACACCCTATATGAGTATTTCTTTATGTATGACTTCAGTTATGGTAAATCCAAATAAAGGTCCTTGAGAGTCATGCTCCGTATATACCATAACTTTTTGACAGATGATAGTAGCGACCATATTAGCCAAGTTGATTTCTAGTTCATGATAATAACCCATTAGATTCAGCCAAATACACAATCCAAGTCGGACACACTGAAAAGCACGAATAAAAAAATAGTGCAATTTGAATCAAGAATAAGTTAATATAAATGAAGATGATGTTGCAATTAACTATGATTTTTAGCCAAGCCCGCTAGAAATCTATAACCCACTAGAGGAAAAAAAATGTGTAACTTGAAATGAATGACGTTTAAACTCCATGACACCCACCAACAGAGATAATTTCAAATTGAATTAAGTAATAAATCAAATGGATGAAATCATGAAAGATATATATTTGAAATACCTCATCAATTACCAAAATTTGCATTGCTTCAAGTTTAAGAATATGCTTCTCAAGCATTTGACACAAGCTCCCAATTGTAGCAACCACTATCTTAGGGGGGTCAGCCTGAACATGATAAATATGATTAGCAAAGAAATATCACAAAATGAAAAATAACATGGTAATCTACAAAATTGAGTAATTACTGATTACATGGACTTTGTGTCCACTCTAAGGAAGGAAAATCAAGGATCTGTGGCATAATCTGAATAGGGCCTGAAATAGCCCAATATTTTAGCAGTGAAATTCTTAAGGAATACTACACGAGTTTTGTAGCAGTACTGTTCATATTACTGAAGCAAATATTCTAGAGATTGAAAGGGAAATAAGAGAAAAAGAAAGGAAGAGAAAAAAAAAACAAAGAAAGGGAGAGAAGAAAAAGAACTTGAATTATGTCATATGTTGTTTCACACAAGGTTTGACTTACCGGTCGGTACCGGTGTATCGAGGTACACTGTACCAAGCCGGTACCAGGTGATACACTGTACCAAGATTATCTCGGTATCAGGCGGTACACACAGTGTACCACCTGGTATATTAAAATATAATATAATAATTTATAATATAATATTATATAATATTAAAATATTAATATATTTATAAAAAAGGGGGCGACATCGCCTCGATCTTTCTCCCCACGTGGGAAGACGTTCCGTCTCCTCGCTGGAGAAAAAGCGCTCATGACGAGGCGGCGACGACGGGCGACAATGACGACGGCGCAAGGGCGGCGCGTGGAAAGTAGGTTCTTCTTCTCCTCTTCTTTTTTCTTCTTTTCCTCTTCTTCTTCTTCCCTTTTTCTCCCTCAATCGACCGCCGACGATCAATTTCTCCCTCAATCGGCCACCGATGATCGATTTTTGGTGGTACCGCCCGGTAGCGGGCGGTCCGCATACCGGTAACCTAATAGACGGGTATGTACTGCCCGTACCGGGCGGTATAGATCAAAATTGTAAACCTTGGTTTCACATCAATCTAACACCTCATGTCAAGGGAAAAGGAAGAAACAATCCATATAACAGTGTAAAATTTTGTTCAGCAGTTTTTGAAAAGGAAAAAAATTATCGAAGACCTCACATAGCAGCAAGGAAACCTAAACTTACAATGATTTGGAACCAATAATTCTAACAACTTAAAAAATATTATCATAACAATAAATGACTGTACATGCTGCATGAAAGTTATTAAAGTCCATATCAATTAGGATTGCTTGTTGCAATCATGATAAAAATGATGCAAGTACAACAATGACATGATATGGTACCTTTAGCCAGCTCTTATGTCTTTTCAGCATGCCACCATCCAACAAAGCCATGACAGTACATGCCTGCATCTTTTCAAATCCTGTTGGCTTTGCAGAAAGTATTCTAGCAACTTTTGTAACCTTTAAATTAAAAATAATACTTAAGGATCAGCAAGATAATAACTGGTCATATCGTTTTGTATAAATAATAAAGAACATACTTGAATTCCAAGTTCCCTGGAAGGCACAATGATAAGAGCTTGAACAGCAGACCTTCCAAAATCTACAGCTGAAAATACAGATAACATATAAGCCAATGTTTTTCCTGAACCTGTCTAGAGAGAAAAATACTACTTGTCAGACTATCAGAAGATTTCCAAGGACACAAAACATAATTAATGCACATTTTATGGAACACAAGTAGTAATAATGATATAAATCTATCACTGAATGATAAATGTCAAGCAATTGCACATAAGTGTACCATTGTAGGCCGATCAAGGATTGGATTGGACCAAATTGGATCTAGCATGGGTCCAGCGTGGTTCACAGTTCAAACGTGATATAAAACAAAATTTGACCCCAATAACTCATATAGAAATCTGATCAGATGATCAGATAAATAACAGATCTAATGTGGCTTAGGGTCGACCCAATCCAACAATGATCCAATCAAATCCTATTATATTTATATGCAGCCACACATTACATATACGATCTAACACAGGTTCCTGACTGTAGATAAATCCAAAAGCGAACAACCAACTACCTCACCCTTTTCCTCCAACAAGAGTCCAACAGTGCGTCTTTCTCTCTCTCTCGGTCCCCCTCTTGAAATCACTCTCTCTCTCCTTGTTCACTATTTGTCTATATCTCCCACTTGGTATTCTAGGACTTTATGGTAATAGCTCAATTAGACATGAGATTAGTGCACGACAAGCTGTGTTAGTACTGGTCACAGAACAGATTATCAGATAAGGAATCTGAATAATGGCCCGACCAGGACTTGTTCGGTTTACAGCTGATCCAATGGAATCACATCTAAAGTTATCTGATCGGTATCCCATTCCGAGATGAACTGATCGATCAGAGATCTGAAGAAAGGTCAGATCAGGTATTAATCAGCTTAGGGCTGATGCAATGGAATCCAACTTGATGGGGTCTGATCAGTATATCGATCATAGATAAACCAATCTGGCCCAATCCATTTATAATTCTACACCAGTGTGGTATAGTCCAGCCTAGTTTCAAATGTACAGCAGCCTCATGAAATAGTGGCTGTGTCAGAAGAAACAAAAAGACCTAAGAGCTATTCAGAGATATATTAACTTTGGTTTTCTGCATATAACCTCGCGAAATTGTGATATCATGTCTTTTCCCCCACAAAATGTCAACTATTTTGAACCCTCTATAACTGAGATTCCTTGTGAGAACGTCTTTGCATATATGTACACTCGGTAGAAGAATCCAAGGTGTTCAAGTTTATATAAGCTCTTTTCTCAAAGACTAACTCTTTTAACAATTCCTTTTCCGAGTTTAGGAAAACCTGCATATAGTCCATTATGATATGAATACAAGTATATAACTCAATCGTTCAGTTCAACACCTCATTACTTGATGGTTCCATGGGCATTGAACATAAGCTCCAGTGACGTGTTAACATTCCAAAATCAGCAGTTGTCATGAATGCATTTAAGCAACTCTTTAGTTTGGCAAAAGTTAATAGCATCTAAGCCAAATTCGAGAAGAATTAAACTGCTAGCAAACTAATGTGTTTATCCAGATGCTTCCTGGTTAAATAGCATTTATTTGGAGCAACAAATACCTATTTTTTCATGAATACAAATATATGCTGATCCGCCATCAAAGTTGGTTAGAAAGCTGCACTCTTACATACATGAACATGTATAGTGTGTACACACAAGATTATAGCACAAAAACCCCTATGTGTTACAGTATTGTATATAATACCTGTCCTTTTATCTGATTTCATTCCAAGCTAGCAAAAGCCCCTGTTGTCCACTTCAGTGAAATCATTGTTCAACTACTGAAATATGATGATGAATCTAACCCTAATTTTTCATAGGACCATCAAGATAGATAGTTGGTACCAATATCAGGCACACCCCCCCTTACTTTTCCAACGAACTTTCAACATATGCCGACTGATTTCCATCTAGTTTTCAGTTGATCTTTGTAAATCCAGGCTAATTTCCCATAATTTCAAGAAAGCCTGACCCAGAATCTAATTTGACTGTTCAGGACCAAATATCATCTAGAGAAATACAACTTGAGGAACTACAGCAACTCAACTTCTGACCATTTATTGTCAAACAACCAAATTCCAAAATGCAGTAAATTGTGGTCCTGCTTCACAAATGCTACAGAAATAATGACACTTCACATGTCTGTCAATAATACAACCGCAATCTAGTACCACCATCCAACCAAAAAGACCTTATTATTCACATCCTCATAAACCAAGTTTCATTGTTTGTACATATTCAACAAAAAATCTAATTTCACTGTTAAATTTGTGATGGTTGATCCAGTAGTTTCTTTAAGTAGCATCTGAAAGGCATTTAGTTTAAAACATTCCATAAAAGCAATAGGCTAAATTGTTAATCACCTGAGCATGGAGTATACAATCCCTTCCAGCCAGAAGAAGAGGCAAGGACTGGCGTTGAACATCAGTAGGTAGAACATAACCTATCTCTTCTGCTCTGTTCCAAAAAAAAAAAAAAACACATTTTGTGATCATATATCCATGAATTTTCTATGGAGTACTAAGAACGAAGAAACGAAATGGAACGAAGAAACGAAATGGAATTTGTCAGTCACTAAATACTTGCCATACGACTTAGAAATAACTAGCCATACGACTTCATTCGAGGCGATAAGGGTAGAAGCTGAAACAACAGAAGAAGGAAAGTGAGAAGAACCGCCGATAGAAATGGGACCTACCTCTGAAGGATTTGTTCCGGCACTTTTCCACGACATATCTCACGAAGCGATGGAGCCGCTGAAGGAGGATCCCGGGCCGCCTGCGCTCCTCCGCAGAAAAGAGCAGACGAAGTGTTCGACGAAATGACGGGGTAGGAGGAGAAGAAAAAGAACCGGCTCGAGAGGGGGACGGCGTTCCAACGTCCGGGAAAATTTGGGGCTCGCGGAGAGGACAGGAGGTCAAGGGGGAGGGAACAGCGGCTCCGAGGCAGCGCCCAGGCGGCGGCACCGCCGCAGGAGCACGCCATCGCCACCCAATCTCCAAGAACGGATGACAGGAAGAAGGGGCGGTGCGCCCGACCCGTCTCGACTTCTTTGACGCCTAAAACCCGAAGCGGATCGGGTTAGCTTGAAAGCGATAGCTTTATCGGATGTGACCAATCGATCCGAATCCGCTTAGACATGTGAAGTTGGATGTTTACACAACAAAAACACTTTCCCCAAATTTTAGTATCAAATTTTGCTATTTACAGCTCAAAAATAACATTAGAATAAAATACTAACTCGAATTAAAGCGGAAAAGTCATCAGTAGGATTAAAAATTTATATAATAGTACGATACGAATATATATAATTATCTCCATGTCTATCCACTTCTCCATCATATACAATATAATCCTAATTTATGTGGGAAGGACCCTAATTTATCACACCTATACATTTTTTTAATTTTAGCAAGAAAATTAATTACAACGTATTCTTTTTCACCAATTATTTTTTAATTAATTGAGCATAAAGTAGATTGATTTGGCAGTCCAATAATAATCATATGGAGTAGAAAACGCTTAACCTCAATAGATGACAAAGAGAAAGATTAGAGAGGAGAGAGAGAGATTAATCTTGAATCAACCAATGTTAGAATTTTCTTTTTTTAAAGGGCCATAATATAGACTAAGTCAAACAAACTCTTAACATGATAAAAAAAAATCCTTTATTTATGATATATTTGCTTGAAAAAAAAAATGAAATGTTTGCATATCACATGTCCGTTAAGGATAAAAGAAAAAAAATCTTAAAACTCCCCACAATCTTCCTTTTGAATGTGATTCATTGATTCAAGAAAAGAATATTCTCAAAATTTTTCTTTTATGTATAATGTATTTGTTTAGAATAGAAAAAAATTCTAAAATATTTAAGATACCTAAAATATATGTATTTGTATACGATGCGTTGGTGCAGGATAAAAATTCTAAAAAAAAAACATTAGCCGACTAAAATATCTCCTCCTCCGTGTGGTGAGCCAATATAATGTTCAATGTTCCGTCGGTAACTTATTTCTTATCGTATCACGGAGAGGATTGACTCCTAACAAATTGGGATAAGTTAAAATATAAAACCAAGTAGGACAAGGAATTAACGAAAACCAAAGATATATTTTACCAACAGTATACGTGGCATCCGCCTACTGGACCGTAGCTGGCCAATCAACTCACGCAACTGGCAATAAATAATCGGGTGGAGGCGACCGGTTTGGCAGAGACTTGTGGGTGGTGGTGGAGACGCGAAGCCCTCCGTCGATGGATCATCTACGCTGCCGCCCTCTCCTCCTCTCGCTCCTCCTCCTGTGCTCGGTGGCCATCGCCTCCTCCTTCGGGGGGGGTGCTGAACCCGATGAAGATCCGCTGATCCTGCAGGTGGTGGACCGGGAGAAGGACGGGCTGACGCTTAACGAGGAGGCGCACTTCATCAGCTTCATGAGGCGGTTCGGGAAGACCTACGCCGACGAGGAGGAGCGCACCCACCGGCTCAAGGTGTTCAAGGCGAACCTCCGGCGGGCGGCGCGGCACCAGCGCCTGGACCCCACCGCCGTCCACGGGATCACCAAGTTCTCCGACCTCACCCCCGCCGAGTTCCGACGCGCCTACCTCGGCCTGCGCCGCCGGACCCCGGCGTCCTCCCATCAGGCGCCCGTCCTCCCCACCAACGACCTCCCCACCGACTTCGACTGGAGGGACTACGGCGCCGTCACCGGCGTCAAGAATCAGGTTCTCTATCTACAGGCCGGTCCTTTGTCTAACTTCTTATGGTTATTTCTTGAACTAATCGATCTATCTTCCTATTTTGTCTTTGTTTTAGGGTTCCTGTGGATCGTGCTGGTCCTTCAGCGCTGCGGCGGCCCTGGAAGGGGCACACTTCCTGGCCACCGGAAAGCTGGAAAGCCTCAGCGAGCAGCAGCTTGTTGATTGCGATCATATGGTTTGTGTTTTATCCCTTCTTTTTCCGTCTACCCTAATCGAGCCTGCTAAAAAGGATACCTTTTAGAGAAAAAGAAAAGGTTTCGATTTGCTATCTCGTTGTTGATGGAAGATCTTATTTCTGTTACGAAATGTTTAGGATATAACCTAAGCCATTGAGAGTCCTGCTTTTAGGAAAAGGATACTATATGTAGATGAAAGAGTTTGGTGGCTGTTGTCAGATCACTTTAAGAAGTAGATTTTGATGATGTACATGAGATTAATTTAAAAAGAAATGACCTCAATCAAAGTGGGTGGCCTAATCTCATTGACTTCCTTCAGCTCTCAGACTCTTTCCTTCCAACCTTTTGCATTTAGTCTAATGCTTGTAGTCAAATTAGATTAATTGCTGATGTAATTCAGATTAGATCCTTCACTTGGTAGTTGTAGTTTCTGATGATTGGGTGGTACACTATGAGCTTAGAAGTCCTGTAATTTGCAGGAACTGTTTTTGTCTTTTTTTTTCTTTTTTCCATTTGATTCCAATGAGACAACCTGAGTTGGATCTAAGTATTCACTAAAAAGTTTAATTGAGTTTACACTGCTCATACCATTTACTTTATCTGGATCAATTGCAAGGAGAGATTGCTTGCCCCAAAAATTTTCTTTCCAGAAGAAATTGCACACAACATGCTGAATACGGTTCAATGTCAATATATGTTTGGTTGATTTCCTAAGGAAGATTACTGTTTTATGCAAAATCCCGCCTATGACCTTTCTTTGTTTTTTTCCCTACTTGAATTCCATCCCCTCTAACGGACCTCTATTGCTCTGTGTTAGGCACCTATTGTTGGTTTTATACAAGGTGTGTAGTAGAAGACAGAAGGTGTTTTAAGGAGATGCCTTATTGGGAGAAAAACTGAAGAAGGGTCTTAAGTGAGAAACATCACAAAATGGGTGTCTTCTTCATTAGAGTAATGGTAACTTGTTTGATTGGAATAACTATTAAGGACTCATCTGGTGAAGTAGAATAGCATACTTCCAGAATGTAATTGTTTTTATTATATTCTTCTTTCTTATATTTGATTGTGTCCTTCAAACTTTATCATTAACAAAAATAATTAAATTTATGCTGGATATTTGATTAATATTTTCACAATATAGTGCACCTTCATCTCAAACTTGTTAGGGTGATGATATTTAAAACTATGAAGTGTGATGATAATTCAGTCTATCTGTCACGAATTATTGATGTAGATGATGAGATAGAAAAATGGCCCCCTTTGTTCTTCTTGTGCTATTAATTAATGCATATAGTCAATTAAGATTTTCTTCTCTTTTCGTGATAAGTAATAAGAGTTTTTCCAATTCATTATTGTTGTTTTTGTCCGTGTTCCCGGTCATATATGATAGAGCTTCTCTCTGATCGGGTTGCTCTTCCCTCCGTGGAACTAATGTCTTTATAAGATTTAGAGCCTAATGGTATAAGCAGGCTTGATTACTGCTGAATCTTCTAGCTTTTCACTTATCAAGCTGAGTGCCAATTCTTCAAAGGAGCTTACTGGTGCCAGTCTTGACTTCTTTAAACTCCTGCTGCTTCTTGGCCCTTTTAAGTATACGTACCTTATCCTCTAGCTGTCTTTGGTGGCAATTTCTTGCTAAGGATACTGTTTTCTAAATTTTTAATGTAATAGCTTTGCTCTGTGATGCTGAAGTTTTATCCAATGTTTTCTTTTTCACTATTCTGCAGTGTGACTCAGACGAACCTGATGCATGCGACCAGGGATGCAATGGTGGTCTGATGACAACCGCATTCCAGTATATACTTAAATCTGGTGGGCTGGAGCGCGAGGAAGATTATCCTTATACTGGGTCCCAACATGGCACTTGCAAGTTTGACGAGTCCAAAATTGCTGCTTCAGTTCAAAACTTCAGTGTTGTCTCCATTGATGAAGATCAAATTGCTGCTAATCTTGTGAAACGTGGCCCCCTTGCAAGTAGGTGATCTTATACAGAGGTTTCATGTCATAATTTGGTTTAATTTAGGAAAATACCTGCACTATGTGAAAAGTAGGCAACCATAAATTAGAAAAACCTGCCATGTTCATTCTTGTATTTGGTTTTTGTTCGTGACTTGATCTCATAGTTGGGGCTATTACATTTTAAATGTATATGTTAAAACAATCGGTGCCTGAACGCTCACAATGAGAAAAACCAACATCCTGATAATGTAGGGTAGATTTCAAGGTATCAAGAAACTCAGCGACATTTTTTACATTTTTGTCTCGTAGAAGTGTGTTTAATGTTTCATATGATAATGAGATTGGTTGTTCATACATCTGTCATCCTTCTTGCAGTTGGTATAAATGCAGTGTACATGCAAACATATATTGGAGGAGTTTCATGTCCTTATATCTGTGGAAGGCATTTGGATCATGGAGTGCTTCTGGTGGGTTATGGTTCTGCTGGTTATTCTCCAATTCGGCTCAAGGAAAAACCCTTTTGGATCATAAAGAACTCATGGGGCGAAAACTGGGGAGAGAAGGGTTACTATAAGATATGCAGGGGTCGCAATGTATGCGGTGTAGATTCCATGGTCTCTACTGTCACCGCCATTCACCCTCAACAAGATGAGTAACCAATTGGACTTGTGCACCGTAAAGCTGATGCATAGGGGCGCAGTGGTGCACCTCATTTGTGATATCATCAAGTGGACCTGTTTAGTATCTTGAACACATGAAATAATTGTGACCTCTTTATCTGCAAACTGTAGACTATGATATGTTTGTGTCTATGCATATTGTGACTTCTATTTTGCTTTATCAGCTGTACATAAAGATGCTTTCATATTTTCTGTTGGCCATCTTTTCTTCTGCATGTTATATACTCACTTGGTAATTGGACATTTTACTTGACAAACTGTTGTGCTCCAGCTAGTTTGATAGAACTTGATTGAAATGTAGTCATTCCAAATGTTATATATATAAATTTGGATGATCCTATGCATCCCCTGGAAGAATTTTATCCTGATAGGCCCCATCCTCTATTTGACTTGGTATTTATCCCCCCCCCCCCTACAATGATGAAGACCATCAAACAAACTGAAGCAAGTTGAGAGAAAGAAGAGAACAAAGAAGGTTTACATCTCAATTTGGTTTGTTCTTACAACAGTTTATGGTCTGGTGTGAGATTGATGGTTTGGATCATGTTTCATTGTTTGTGGTGATGGAAGTCTTTTTCTTGTTTTGCATCATTGGACCACTATATTATGCAACATCAAGCAGTTGACAACAAAAGAACCAGGATCGGCAGAGCTTGTGAACTCACAATACACTACTACTTACAGTGCCAACATCATCATCTCTCAGAGACAAACTTTTTGAGTCAGTGGATCAATGGCGAGGTGTGAGTTAGTGGAATCTGCTCCGAGTAAGCTCTTGGAAGGCAAACCAGAAGCAGCGCCACTAAATAAGTTTGAGCTTTCGGAACCTTTTGGAGACGGAGAGTATGAGCTTTCGCGAGTTGGACTTCTCCAGGTCTTGCTTGATGCAGGCATGGCCTTTCTCGAGGTCGTTCAGTCGAAGCCTCATCCTGGCCAGTTCAAGCTTCAGCTCCCTGTTCTCCCTCCTCAGCGACGCGTAGTTGTCCCGAGGAGACAGCCCTGCACTGAACATGCCATTGCTGGTGCTTCGCGACTGGGGAGCTGTTTTCCGGTCCTCCTCCGAGCAGGAGCAGCACAATGCGCTTCTGAGCCTTAGCTGCTCGATGTAAAGCACCTGCACAATTGCCTGCAGCGGGAGCCTCTCGTTCTGTGCCGCGTGACCGCTGGCTTCTTCTGAGAGCTTGTGGAAGTCGATCAGCTTGCAGAGCCTCTTCCTCTCCAAGTCCGGTAGCCCCTGATGAGCCTGAAACATCCAACGGAAGTGAGAAGCAGATCCAAAGATGCCGCAGGAGAACGAAGGAGCAGGGGACAAACACCTTGAGGTAGATATCGATGGCGCGATACAGGCCATCGTCTGTGGTGCGAGCGTACCCCGGTAAGGCGTCGGCGATGACGACGAACTTGGCAAGCTTGAGGTTAGCATCCGGAGCAATCTCCGCGAGGTAGTTGTCCACTAGTCTTCCCACCTTGTCCAGTGCGGTTTGGGAGAGAGGACGGGGACCGTCGGATTCGTAGCCCAAGCCATCGGTGTCGCTGTCGTCCTGCTGAGAGAAGACCACGAGGATCCTGTGAACTGCGTCGACATCGAACATCGTGTCCCCTGCGTGTTGGGAAGAAGGTATCAGGAGATCGTCGAGAGCAGCCATCTCCAGCTGCGACCCGATCCTCCTCTCCAGATTGAGCCTGCAGGTCATGGGACAGTCGAGGATCACCGCCGAGCGCAACAGGCCGAAGAGGAAGCTCATGGGCACAGTATGCTTCTCTGCCGGCAGTAGGCTGGCGATCGTCTCGATCACCGTCTTCTCCTCGCGTTCGATGGCCTCAGCTGAAGCACCAGCTCTGGCCCCTAAGACCGGCTTCCTCTTGAGTAGCTTCTCGGCGCAGTCCACGAGCGAGGCCCCGATGCTCTCCGGACGAACGCCTCGGCACTTCATGGCCTCGATGACTCTCTGATACAAGTCAATCCGAAGCACGGAGAGGTCTTGAATCCACCAGTCCTCGCCGCACTTGACCTGCTTGTTCATGTGCAGCCTTCCGGAGCTGTACTCCAAGCGCGAAAAGCTCGAGGCGATCTGCTCCGCGCATGCCTTGGAGGCGATGGCGTCGGTGCACCTGCTGACGATCTTGAGCTCGTCTGCCAGGGGAAGGAGGCCTTCACACTGTTGCAACACCTGGACACCCATCTCCAGGCTTCTGCAAACGACGTCATCAAGGTAAGCTTCGGAACGGGACGACAGGTTCCCGGCTGCGTACTCCTCCGTCATCTCAAGGTAATCGGAGGCGCAGCAAAGCTGAGCAACATTTGCGGTGGTGATCTCGAAGTTGATGCCGTAGCAGAATTTGGCGGCCAGCTGAAACGTCTCAGGGCCCCCAGGTAGGTTAAGCAGCTCGATCTTTGCAGTATCAGCAGCGTCCCTGTGCTCTGAGATCAGCTTCCTAATTCGACCACTTCTGGTGACCAGTGGAAACTGCAGTTCATCAACTCTGGAACAGTTAGTAAAACTCCCTCTGCATCTCTGATGAGGAAGATGATGATCCATAGAGTATTATTACCTTATGCAGAGCAAATCTCACACCATTTACATCAATGGTGATATCACTAGGAACATCCAGAAAAATCCTACACCAGAATTCCAGATGATTACTGATCTGAACACCATTTGCATAACCACAGTTTAATCGGTGTATGATGAGCTCACCAGTCATCGCATCGTTGCTGCTGGTGCTGGACGCGACTCATCGTCTCGGCAGAGGAAGCTTCGGAGCGGCAGATGCAAGGGCAGGTCGAGCAGGAGAAAGAGGAGGGAAAACTGACGCGAAAGGGATCGGTGGTGGTGTTGGTGGGTCACGCGGTGCATCATGTCGCAGCAAACACTGCCCTCCTTTCCGCTGCCGCTCCTCACGGTGACGACGAGAGGAAGGTGGAGCGGACATGGATGATTGATTAGACTGCAGCACTCTGCAACAACAACAACAACAACAACAACAACAACAGGGAGGATCGAGAGAGCCTGCTCTGGCTCGTCATGATTGGGAATCATTAGGGCTTTGACATTCCATTTCCTCCCAACTTTTGGATCCACCACCACCTCCCGGTGCTTTCCCCTTCACCCATCACCACCTGCATGCTTTGTCTTCAAGAAAGCAAAGATGGGTTCGGGTCACTGTGTGCATGGAGAGCTGTTCTCGTGCATGCTTGCGTGCGCCTGATAGCAATCATCAAATCCCATGTGCGGCAACGAAATCTTGTCTGATACCATCCAATATATTAGCATATGTTTAATATACATAATATATGGATTCGTAAGGCCCATTATTGGCCCAATATTTTGGGCCTCAATCCATCCGTGAGACTTTACGACAGATTTAAGCTCCATAACAAAATTGGAAGCTGATCTATAAAATCAATGGAAAACTGTAAAAAAAATACATATATATATATCAACAATTGGAAGATTAAATTATTCCACAATATTGTGTATTTATCACACACAAGTAGTTTCTGATATAAGACTAATATCAGTGGTGCAGTGGAATATAGAAATGTCCAGCTGGTTTACCTCTTTCTTAATCATCATATCAAATTTGACATGCAAATTAGATAACCAGTGGCTTTGGGTCAAATAAATCCCTAATCTAGTGTTGGTAGGTGCACCTGCGACCTTCTCCCAGTGTGCATGTCTCTCTCATCATGCAGGTTTATGCATGTCTTCTTCTGCTTCACCAATGCATTCATTGCTCACAAGAAAGAGTGGTTGACCTCCGGCGTGATTTAGGCATTTTGGCCGGTGACCTACCCGCCTTCGGAGAGCCAAGTCTTGTCGGCTCTCAACTGCTCCATCGGTTTGAGTCCAAATAAATTATTGGGCCCAAATCATGAACCATAAATAATTATATTCAATGCATGTCAATGTGAAATCTCTTGTGTTATCATCAAAAGAAAATTACATCTTGATGATCTATTTGCTTTAAGAAAGCATGCAGTTTACAATTATTCTCTGCCCTGCATATGTATAAATGGTATATAATTTTATTAAGATTTTTTTTATATTATATATATACATCCTGTAGGTAATTATTATTATTATTATTATTGTTATTATTAATTTTATATAATTTTTATTATATAAAAATAATATACATCCTGAAAGTTATAATAATAATACATAAGGCCTTTATGGATGTAAGATATATATATATATATACACACCCCTTTGATAAATAAAATATTTTGTGATTATGTATATATCCCTCATGATCATTTATTCAAAAAACTCAAGTTAAATTTGTTAAATATCCAAATATACCTAATATTCTTGTAACCACAACAAGTTCTCAGAAATATTAACATTATTTGATGTTCCAATTAATAGTCTAATTATTTACAGGGTAACATAAATCATCTATCCTTCTCCTTCAACACCATATTAGGGACCCACCACAACTTTCGGTATCAATCAATGATCAATCGGATGACATCAGCATGGCGTCACAAATTATTTCTTTACTTATTAAAACATAAAATATAGAAATATATACAAAAACTCATATAAAATCTGATTTATTATTATTATTATTGTTATTATTTTATGATGAAGCTGTCTTCTTCCTTGGCTATTAATTAGGGCACCACATCATGTGTGCTTCCTACATTACAATTATATCTGTTGTATTTACTAGGTGAATAATCAAAATTAAGATTAAAGACCTAATGCCAAATAAAATATTTTTAAAATAGAATAATCAGGATTCGAGTTATAAAAAAAATTATCGGACATTAGTATGTATGTTAAAAAATTTATAGAAGTAATTATTATTTATGACAATTGGGTTTTGGTGATGAAAGTGACAAGAGAGCACCCTCCTCACACATCTTTTGATGACTACTCCTCCACTAGCTGCATTATTTTGCCCCTTTCTAAAGTTAGTCTTAAGAAATAACTCCATTGGGTATGCTTTAGCTGATGGCAATAGCTAAAGTATAGTGAGGTTGGTAGTGCGATGGGGGCTCTCAAAGTTGCAAATGAAAGAAGAGACCAACAAGCATTTCGGTGCACTTGAAGTCATAATTATGTCAACTCAAAATATATTGTATGAGATCAATATATCATCTACCATGTCAGAAAAAAATACAAGGAATGCATAATGCTTTACAGATGTGTGTGCTATTATGTCGAAGACGAGTAGAGCTAACCTAATTTGATGATAAAGTTATGATATGTAAAAAAATGCATCGGTAAGATAGGCATTTTGCTTGAGAGCTAAGTATCCAAAGAGGAAGCGAGAATGTTGGCAATGCAAAATTAATTATTCTTAATGTCTATACTTATTATTTTTTAGGGTTAAAATCTATTTTAGGTTATGTAGTTTTGATTATAGATTATTTAATTTTTTATATTTTATTCGTGTCTAAAATAATCTTTATATTTAAACAAATATAATGTATAAATCATTCACATCAAATCTAAGTTAACATATTTTAATGTCTGTTTACATGATATACTTATTTATAATAAATTATTAATATAATAATATATATAATTTAAGTTTAAAAAAATTATTTTTACCCTTGTGAGTTTGGTCATAAATGACCACTTAAGTTCTTATGTTTTTTTCTCAAATCTCAGATAATCGCTATATTTTTAAATATATAGCATATAAACTCCTCTCGTCAAGTCTTAGTCGACAGACGATAGAGTCTAGTACGTGATATATTGACTCATAATAAATTATTAATATAATATTTTACTCAATAATAGCGTCTTAGCATTAGACTAATCGACACACATCCACCTGAGGCAGGATCGGAAGCTCTTGAGCTCATCATCAATGCGAAGAGGCTGCGCACGTACAGTAACGACTCGGTGCTGCTATTAGTGGTCGCTTCCAGAACGATACCTCCTCCCACCATTGATTATGATCTCAAAATTTTAATTTAAATTATATATATTATTTTATTAATAATTTATTATGAGTCAATATGTCACATAAGCAAAATCTAACATTTGTTAACTCAAACTTGATAGAAGGGACTTATATGCCATTTTTCTGAAAATATATGAGGTTATTTTAGACACGAGTAAAACCATAAGGGCTTAAGTAGTCTATGATCAAAACTAGAAGAGCTAAAATAATTTTTATAGAAAAACTTACATTATATATTTTATTATATTAATAATTTATTATATAAGTAAGTAAACTTTAATGTTTATTAACTTAGATTTGATAGAATTGGCTTATATATTATGTTTTTAAAAATATAACGATTATTTTAGATAATAACGAGTAAATCATATGGATTCAAATAGTTCATGATTAAAAATATCGGAGCTAAAATAGAAATTAACCCTAGTTTTATAGTTAATTATTTTTAAAAATTATATTTGCATCTTTATGATTACCAAAGTGAAATATATAAATTTATTTATCCTAATATTATTGGTTTTACCAATTAAAATATAAAAATAAAGGATAAAAAATAATTTATTATTTCAATACATAGTGGCGGATGATGATGTTGTTGGGAGCCATATGTGATTATTGTGGATGAGGAAGATAGTGTTGAGAGGTGAGCTGCGTTGATGTCAATGCAGTTGCCAAGTGACCTTTTAGCCGCTCTATATTTGCATCGATGTCAACGTAGTTACCGTGTGGTGATAGAATTGCTGACGCAAATACAAAGTGACCCTCATGTATCGTCGCTGATCTCCTCATTACATAGCAGCCACTCGTGACCCCTAGTGGCGTCGTCTTTTGCCACCACTGATGTTGTCCATCATAACCAATTAAAATATTAAAAATATCTTTTTACCTTTTATTTTATATTTTTATTAATAAAATCAATAGAGTTATAATAAATAAACTTAGATGTAATTATAGAATTGTCAATATAACATTTTTAAGGTATTGAGATCGAAATACTAAAAATAGTTAACTAAGATAATATATAATTGTCCCAAGTTGATACACGAACGGTGAACATAAAACAAGATAATAGATTTTTTTGAAATATTATAAATTACAAACTGTTTAAATAGAATCCTAATTCTTGTGAATGAGAAACATGAGTTCCAAATATTTACATTGTTTAGTCAAAATATTGATATAAAATTAAGTTTCTAGAAAAACGAACATGAATAATAAATAGATTGACTAGATGAAAAGATCAACGAAGGACGTCAATTATTAGAATTTTGAATGAGTATATGCAGGAAAAAGAAATGCTCTTCTAGAGAGTATACTTATCCAACGTTACGTGTAAAGAACATCTTTATGTTTGCTGGTTCAACTACGAATTCTAATTCTAGAAAGCCTAAAATGCAAGTCAAATAAAAAAAAATCCACATGCATTCATACGTCGAGCTAATAAGATGGTCAATTATTCATTAAAAATATTTTTTTTTCATGAATTTAAGTTCTTATCTATGACTCGATTGGATTTGATTGGGTTTGATTTATTTCTCTATTATTATGTGAAGCGGCCTTAACATACCAGTCATCACTAAACATGATAATTTTGGATTACTTGCTACCAACCTCAATCATATTCCAATAAAGATTTAAATTGGCTCCATGGAATAATTTAATTGATTTATAGAAATTGAGGATGGTAGCAATCATCGGCATGACTGCTAAAGATAGTGTTGAGGCCTTTTTGACTTTGAGATCGATGCCACACATCCATCATTGACGTTAATTACTTAAAGGTTCTTAGAAATATTAGTTGATACCTACATCATTGTTAAGATGATATCAAAGTCAACTCATTGTCAAAATTGTTATGACCGTGCTGAGGTGTCAATCCGATCTGATTTTAGCCGAGTATGCAAGATCGTTCGTGTTGATCAGAATTGAGATCTTCGACTCGGGTTGGGACCATCTCTCGGAAGTCAATGCCTTGGCGTCAGCTCGGTCGTCTACTTGCCTGCTCCGCTTGGTGTCCGCATTGTAGATCTTGCACAAAGGTCTCGTCGGGAGTGAGGGGTGTTCGACGTGACCCTTCCGATGCCCGAGTTAGTTGGTTTATCGGAAGAGGGAGGCGACTTGTCTTTTTTTTTTTTGAGGAATCGGAGAGAACCCACTGTTGGTGTTACCGAAAGAGGATTTTATACTTACCTGAGAGGAGGTCGCCCGTATATTCGATCTTACCTCTGTCGTTACTTCGGGCATGGCCGAGTCATATGGTGGGCCAGTTGGTACAATGGTATGGGACGAGGATATGGTGCCTCATGCGATATTAATGACGCATGAAGGGGGAGTCTAGTGGCGCAGTGTGTGGTCCCCTCCACCTAAAACGCTGACGTGGTCATCGACCTGGCATAGGCTCGGTGGAGTTGGGTCAGCCTATTATTTACCCTATCATGTTGTAGGCAACAAACAAAGAGTTGTGTGTTTGGTGCCTCCCCATAGAAATTTTTAAAAGTTTGGATTGTTAGAAATTGTTATTGAAAAAATTAATAATAGTTAGACACCAAACGATCAATTCATCGATGCTTTAGTATTAGACGACATAATATGATTGATACCTCGACACTAAACGATCTAATTCTTAACACTATGTGGCCTATATCTCGATATCAAGTGATGGATACTTCGATGTCATGTGATTAACCCCTCGATGTTAAGTGGTCAATATCTTGAACAATTAAAATCTAACTTAATAAAAATCAAATTCTAAAACCAATTATAATTACTTTATATAATTAGTTATCTTTAGTATTTTAATTTTTATATTTTCAAGATTTATAATTAGGTATCTATATTTATGAAAGAAACATTTAATCTCCTTTTGTCTTTACGTCATCGATTCCGCTGACGAAATATCATATTAAACATGTGTTGATTTTACTTTATTTTGATTTATCACTAAGTATATAAGATATTTTTGTCGTTTGAATCGATGATATAAAGAGAAACAAAGTTAAATATTTAATTTTCATAAGTATAAAGATCTTAATATAATTTTCTAAAAATATAAAATTAATAATACTTAAATAACTAATTATAAAGATAATATAAAATTATCCCCCCTATATCCAAATAATTCATAATTAGGTGAATCCACTTTGTGGATGACTCGACAATTCCACCATCATGCTTTTTTGCGTGGGTCCCCTAACAATAGTGACACACAGCACACACACACAAAGCATCGTCCGCACCTTTGCTTCGGTCGCCGGCGAGGCAAACGACACGAGTCGGCCCTCTTAATTTCGTCGAACACTTGGCGGAGGGCGGTGTCATCATCATCCGTCCTCATTAATCGCGGAGGAGATTGCGTCGCATTCTGCAGGCCTTTCTCCCGTTGATTTCCGAGACATCCGAACAAGACAACCCCTTCTCCCTCCCACATCGTCGACGATCGACAACCAAGCAAATCCTTTCCTTTTGGTCCCGTGGTGGACGCCAGCTGCTGCTGCTGCCATAAATGAACCCGCCGGGAGCTGGTGACAAAACGACAAACAGCTGGCGGACACACAGGTGGAGCTCGGATGCTGTCACAGCCTCACCGGAGAAGCCACCGTCGGTGTGGTTACAGCTAGACACTTACTCGGAGGTAAGTCAGCGTTGCTTGTCCCTGTTACCTCCATCAAGACCTGTGATATCTTGGATCTCCTCGACCACCATGTCGTCCGCATTGGAGTACAGTCGGAGAGGTCAACTAGTGCAATCACAGTCTCATTATAACCTGTAAGGCCATGGCAGAGTAGGTCAACTAGAAGTCACCGAGGAAGACCTCACATCTAACCTGCTCTATCCGGAGACACATACATATCCGGATGAGAGAAGGAACCAGACGTAGATTGTTCAATCGAGATGTAAGGGATGGAAGCGACAAGTTTCCAATGTTCTTAAGCTTATGCAAACCGAAGAAGACGACGAAGATTTTTCCTTTTTATGACTTCCTTTATTTATTTAAAATTCAAAGGACATCAATCTTTAATCTTTGATACGTTTACACTATCAAATAAATTAAAAATTTATGTGTAAAATATGCTCAAAATAAATTTATAGTACCAATGAATTTGTATTGATGGATTAATTGTATATTATATTTTTATAATTAATTTTATTTTAAATTCTAAAATTATATTATAATTTTTATATTTACAAAAATAAAATATTTAATCTTATTTTTTTTACGACGTTGATTCTGCTAATGGTAATATTGCACGTGCTTAATGATAAATTCAAGTGAGATAAAACGTGAGAAAAAAATAAAATTAAATATTTTACTTTCATAAGTATAAAAATATTAATATAAGTTTTAAAAATATTGATAAGGAGAAAATGACATCAATAAAATGGATCCTAATTAGCTTCGAAGTGGATTTGACATTGACCAATTTGAAATCCGGTTGACATTTCGAATGCCCACTTGACTCGGTCAAACGCAATAAACACGATGGTGTTGATCAAAGTATGACAACATCCCAATATCGAATGTATTCAAATGCTGCCACCGTCCAATTAATCTGAGCCTTATCTTTACTATTCTAAGGTCGTCTTTTAATGTGAATCATAGGAAAAAAAAAAAAGAAAAGAAAAAGGAAATAAATCATAAGAAACATTAATGGGAATCAACATAATAAGGTCAAATAAGAGCGTGTCTACATGCATTCATGTTTTCAATTTGTCCTCTAATTTTACTGAAATAGTTTATTGTTCACACTCTTTCATACTGTTCTTGGAATGGGGGGTTACAAAATAAAGATCTAGAGGGTCAATTAATTTGAAGTTGCCCCCTAATTATGACACAAATTAAGATTTAAGATTGATGCAGCACACCTCCCATGGACTTTGTCGGTGTAGCTTAGCCAACGGGACAAAGAGGACCTACCAAAGTTCTCCTATGATCTTTGTGTCCTTTGGCCAAATATATACTATCAAAATGAATCATAAACAACCCATTAATACTTCCAAACAAAGTGTCCCTTCTTATTTCTTTCCTTAAATATCCATCACTAATTATCTTGTCTGCCCAATAATCTATTCTGTGACACAAAGTATTAATGAAGTCTATTTTCTAAGAATTTGTATGCATATATATATATATATATATATATATCATAGTTTTGCAAGCATATATGGTGTTTCTAGAAGCATATTCATTAATTGTGATGCAAAATCCTACATGACATGTAAAGAAAAATAAAAAGTAAGAGACAATGGTCATGTATTTTTCCTCCAGTAAGACCAAGGAAAGAAATTATTAAGGTATTGTGACTAGCCAAAGAAGAGAGAGAGAGAGAGAGAGAGAGAATGCAAATATAGGAAGAAGAAATAGATTTTTTTCGTCAAATTGAAGAAGAAGCTTCCAAGCTTTTTACTAGTGTATGCAGTGTTCGCCGATGGCGGCAGGCGGATGCCGTACGTGATCTCAGCCTTTGGCCCACCGTGGCCTCCCAAGTCAATCACTCAATCTAAATGGGAGGGCAGTGGCGGAATGGATTCCGAACGCTGCTTCCACCATCCCTCCTCCTCTTCCTCAACGTTTCAACTCCTCTCCCAACCTCTTCACCTTCTTCCCCCCAACCCTCCTCTTATATACTCTTTCTCGCCTTCTCTCCCTTGTAATTTGTTGGGAAGAAAGGCATGCATGCATGAGCTGTTGCATGCAACATGCCGCTCGTAGATCGCCTCTGCTTCGTCCTCCCTGCCAACTCCGACTACGACGCCCAAGACTCCTTGTTCCACCCCATCAAAAGATCTGCTGCTGAGAAGCCGCCGAGGGGTAGGACCGGGCGCGACATCTCCGCCCGCGCCCGGGGCGTCCTCCGCTGGCTCTGCCACCGGAGATGGTGCCGGTGCGTCCCCCACGATGCCGACCCTCGCGACTCGTCCCACTTCGTCGACATCGCCGGCGCGCACGTGACGCCTACTAAGAGTAAGGTCGGCGGCAGCAGCCCCCGTATCTTTAGCTACTCCGAGCTCTACATCGGGACCCATGGCTTCAGCGACAAGGAGGTCCTCGGCAGCGGTGGGTTCGGGCGGGTTTACCGCGCGGTGCTGCCCGGCGACGGCACCGTCGTGGCCGTCAAGTGCGTATCCGGCCGCGGCGACCGGTTCGAGAAGGCCTTCGCGGCCGAGCTGGTCGCCGTCGCGCAGCTCCGCCACCGCAACCTCGTCCGCCTCCGGGGATGGTGCGTTCACGATGACCAACTCCTGCTGGTGTACGACTACATGCCCAACCGCAGCCTCGACCGACTCCTCTTCCTCCCGGCGACCGGCGGTGCCCCGCCCCTCGATTGGGCCCGGCGGAGGCGGATAGTGTTTGGTCTCGCCGCCGCGCTCTTCTACCTGCACGAGCAACTCGACACGCAGATCATCCACCGCGATGTCAAGACCAGCAACGTGATGCTCGATTCGGAGTACAACGCTCGGCTGGGGGACTTCGGCCTCGCTCGGTGGATCGAGCACGGCGACGAGTTCGACACCTCGATGCGGTCGGTCTCCGCCAAGAATTACCAGTTCCGGCTGACGGAGACGAGCCGGATCGGCGGCACCATCGGGTACCTCCCACCGGAGAGCTTCCAGAAGCGGGGTGCGGCGACGGCCAAGTCAGACGTGTTCAGCTTCGGAATTGTGGTGCTGGAGGTGGCGACCGGGCGGCGGGCCGTGGACCTGACCTTCCCGGATGACCAAATCTTCATGTTGGACTGGTTGCGGCGGCTGTCCGACGAGGGGCGGCTCCTGGACGCCGGAGACCACAGGCTGCCGGACGGTTCCTATCAGCTGGCGGAGATGCGGCGGCTCATCCACCTCGGCCTCCTCTGCTCCCTCTACGACCCGCAGTCGCGGCCGACCATGAAGTGGGTGATGGAGGCTCTGTCGGAGAGCTCCTCCGCCAATCTCCCGGCGCTCCCCTCCTTCCAGTCGCATCCCAATTACATCTCCTTCTCCTCCTCAAGCACCGACACCACTACCACCACCGCCTCCACCTCCAACTACCTCACCGCCGCGAACACCACCATGTTCCTCACCGCCGACAGCGGCGGCGGCTCCAGCGGAGGCAGCAGCGACAGCCGCCCGATCCAGAAGCCGATCCCGAGCATCGACACGCCCCGCGAGATTACCTACCGGGAAATCGTGGCCCTCACCAACAACTTCTCGGAGTCGCAGATGGTGGCGGAGCTCGATTTCGGCACCGGCTACCACGGCTACCTGGACAACCGCTTCCACGTGCTGGTGAAGCGGCTGGGGATGCGGACGTGCCCGGCGCTGCGCGCCCGTTTCTCGGACGAACTCCACAATCTTGCGCGTCTGCGGCACCGTCACCTGGTTCAGCTCCGTGGGTGGTGCATCGAGAAGGGGGAGATGCTTGTCGTCTACGACTTCTCCACCACCAGCCTTCTCAGCCACTACCTCTTCCACAGGAAGCGCTCGGTCTTGGCATGGCACCACCGGTACAACATCATCAAGTGCCTCGCCTCCGCCATTCTCTACCTGCACGAGGAGTGGGAGGAGCAGGTGATCCACAGGAACATCACGTCCTCCGCCATCTCCCTGGACCACGACCTGAACCCCCGCCTCGGCAGCTTCGCCCTCGCGGAGTTCCTCTCCAGGAACGGCCACGGCCACCACGCCCCTGCTTCCGGCCACGGCTCTTCGGCTCGTGGAATATTCGGGTACATGTCGCCGGAGTACATCGAGACAGGCGAGGCGACGACGATGGCGGACGTGTACAGCTTCGGCGTGGTCGTGCTCGAGGTTGTGAGCGGGATGATGGCGGTGGACTTCCGGCGGCCGGAGGTTCTTCTGGTGAAGAAGGTGTGGATCTTCGAATCCACTCAGAGACCATTGGCAGAGCTTGCAGATCGGAACCTCGACGGGGCTTTCAACCATGAGGAGTTAGTGAGGCTGGTGAAGCTTGGCATAGCATGCACGAGCTCGAATCCGGAATCGAGGCCGAGCATGAAGCAGATCGTGAGCATATTAGATGGCAATGACGAGCTCCTGAGAATGCCGAGCCACAGGAAGGAGGGTGGAGAAAACTGGGCTGGTAAGAACGCTTCTTCCCTGTCAATGGTCAGGAGAATACAAGCTCTTGGCATACAGTAAGATCTCAGATACAGAGCTCATTTTTGTGTACTCAAAAACCTTTGCTGTGAGATCTTTGTTGTCTTTGTAAATTGTGCTTGTTACTCTTTTGCATAGTCCATGTTTCTGAGATCTGATCGAGAGATCCAAATGTTGCACAAGG
Organism: Ensete glaucum; assembly: GCA_021527575.1. Taxonomy (NCBI): domain Eukaryota; kingdom Viridiplantae; phylum Streptophyta; class Magnoliopsida; order Zingiberales; family Musaceae; genus Ensete; species Ensete glaucum. The sequence continues at coordinate 29,518,163 of CM038554.1, forward strand.
AACAGAATGTTGATTGTATCTACATTGTAGATTCTTCATGAGGTCATTAGAACAATATGTGTTGCTCTGTAGCTTTCCAAATGTCTCCATTATCCATATCTTTTGCTGCAAGAATTCCAGAAAGTTAAAAAGAGTTTGGTCACAATCTGATGCCAAGCCTTCACCACCAAAACTTTTTGTAATTTTGCTTAATGCATCTTGTGAATCACAAAAAGTAGTGAATTTTGGAGTTTCCTCATCTGTCAATAAATTTCCAAAGGCAGAAAATAACTCCTGTATCAGTAATCTTCATCTGTAAGTGCATGATCTGACTGGTTCTTGATCTCATGATGGCGACAGCCCTTTGATCCTTGTTCCAATCAAAAAGGAAGATGGAAAAGATCATGTCATAAATCACTATTAGTTATTAACCAAGAAAAATGAAGAACAGTGGACTAATCTTCTCAAATTCTTCTATCTGCACCAGAATAGTGGTGGAAGAAGGCCAATAAATCTCCTGCTTTGTCAGTGAATTTGCATTTCACATAGGAACTTCTTTGGTTCTCCATGGTTTATTGTTCCATGTTAGTCTTCTTTGTACAAGTGCAATACCCACAAAATTTGTCAAATGATCCTAACAGTATTTTCAAATTCAGTAACTAGTAACAATATCCATGTTTTACAATGAAACAAGCAGCAAACAAGTGAAATCAACATACTGTTCAGAAAATTTTCAACCCTTCTCAATCATACTTCAGCTTAGGGAACCTCTAAGTGTATTGATTTAGATTAGCAATCTGTTGTCGCACAGGAGATATAACCTGCAACTTTTGGACAGAATACTCCTTCAGAAATCAGATTAAAAACACTACACACCGAAACTTAATTTCCTGAAGTATCATGAGATATTATACACCAAAGCAACAAATATGAATAGGAAGTTGCAAGTCTAGCGAGTGACGAATCTCATTATTAAACTCACCATCTGCAGCACAAACATAAAGCTTGTGTTACCAAACTTCAATGGTTCTCAGAGGTTCTTTCTCATGATCTGTGTCTATTCCAATCCATTTTATCAAGGAGAAAAGGAACTCTTTGAAAGTCACTGTTCCATCCTTGTTCCAGTCCATTTCTTCTGCATTCAAAAAGAATATTTAAATTACAATTACTATAAAACTGACAAAAAAAAAAAATTCAATAGTGAATTTACTGAATCTTCTGCTCGTAACATGAGTTGGTGATTTCTCCTTTGAAGATGCTTCGTTTAGTGCCAGAATGATGTCCTTCTTATCCAGCTTTCCATCACCATTTTTGTCAAGAAATGCAAATGCTTCTGCAAGCTTATCAAAGGTGGCTTCAATATGTCGTGATGCAGAATTTGACATCTGATAACATTATAGGGCACCGATTAAAGAGCAGGTGTATCAGATAGAATAATTGACTTATTTATGCTTACATTATTGGCTGCAGAGTCAGGTCCTGCCAGAAGATAAGCAAAACAAAGGAGAACAATAAATTCATGGTATTGTATTCCTTTGTTTTCATCCATGTCACAGTAATGATAAAGACGATCGATATCCTTCTCCGAAAATTGGATTTGCAGCATTCTCAGGCACTTCTTTAGTTCTTCAGGATCCATCGTGCCATTTGAATCCTCATCTGTAATGTGTGCCAGAACACACTTTGTTTTTTTAATTACGACTCATAATAAATCAGCATCAAATTGAGAAACTAAACATTTCCAATGTACCAGAAAAAAAAACTGATGACTAAATCTTTTGACAGCATTTATTTACGATTCAAAAAGCAAGGAAATTTCTGCTCACCGTATTTTTCAAAGATATTCTTGATATTTTGCAACCCTTTTTTGAAATGCGGGAACCTCATAATGATGCTATTGACTGATCTGAAGGTATTTTGGTTCGAAAAGCCTCTCTGTTTCATGGCCTCTAACAATCTCTTCTTAAGATTCTGATGATCTCTTCTATGCTTAATTGAAGAACTAAGTTTGGCAAAGGCATCTCCCACTTTGTCAGAGAATGATTTCAGTGCAGAGAACGAGCGTAACAGTCCTGAAGAAACAGAATTCCTTGCAGCTTGCTGAACTTTTTAGCATTGGTGTAGTAGAGTCACTTAATGAAAAAGTCCAGATTACTACTAGTATCATTTTAATTACATCAAGGCTGATATGTGATATGCAACCGAAAATCTAGCATTGACTATATGAATCATTCCTCCTGCTTTGTATCATAATCTTTGAAGAATTCTGTCTTTGATACGAAACAAGCAATCTTCCTACTGATCAACCTGTTTTTCAGAATGATGCTACAGAAACCATTCCACCTAAAATGCTGAAGTTATTATATGTTTATGTTTCATGAATCTAATGCAGGACATTTTTTATCAACAGAATGCTTAAAATGCATATATGGATTTCTCTAGTACTCATGTTTAGGTTTCACTAGACCTGAGGGCTTCCCTGGAGAAGGCATCACCAAAATCCATTGCGATCTTCTATGGCGGAGGCATATACTAATTGGACTAGAAGAACTACATGCTACCATCAGGACTTATCCTGTTAACTTTCTAGACCTAACTTCATCTAATCTCAGTCTCATCCATCTAAACTTGGCATACAACCCAAAATCTAAACTCTGCAGAGATCAGATTGGATTCCTTACATCACACACTACTGTATTTTAAAGGAAAGAACTCTGTTACCTGAAGTTTCTTTCATGGAAGCTGCAGACCCGTTTCCACCCCCTTCCTTGCGTGTAAGATGGATTGTTGGGGTTTCGGAAAGACTCGAGGTTTGGTGATAATGGAGAAGAAGCTACCAGCCTATCAATTACATGGATTCTCCTCCATGGAAGCCGATGTCCAAAGACCAGGTATCAGATGCCCATGCGTGCACTCAGCTCCCAAAGGTGCTATCCGTCCTCATCACTCCCAAAGGGATATCTTTATAACAGTGGTTGATTTAGGGTGAAGTTTTTATAAGCTATCTATTGGAATAGATAAATTAATACTAATAAATCGAATTCAATAAAAAAAAAAGTCTTGTAAAATTAGAGGACGATTTTCTTTTTAAAAAAATATATCTGTTTATTTTGTTTTTTTTAACAAAAGGTACCTCTATTTTTATTTTTCCTTACATAGTGTCTTCTATATTTTTTTTATTATCTCTTAAATGTCCATATTTATTTTTTGTTTTCACCTCATCGCCTCTTATCATGTCGATTACTAAACTCGTTCCACACATCATGATCTTTTTGTGCCCCTTGCCCCTCACTCCTCATCGCTTTCACTTGTTCACTTTCGTCATGTTGTCACTCAATCAGGGATGTAAAGTAGCTCGAGAAGGAGGCATAGGCAATGCTTGGTGCGATGAGCCATGTGAGTGAGGAGAAAGGGGAAGCCTTGTGTGGTGGAAGTAGTGGCTAGGGGCACAAGCGATAATCACGATATATGCAAAGGGCATCGCAACTAATGTAGCGAAATGTCATGGAGCCTAATAGAGGAGGTAATGACTGATGAGGGGTATCTATGAGATTATAAAAAATAGAGGCACCATCTTGTCATGAACGATCATCGTGCACTCACATCAATGGATTGTTTGTTATTTTTGTTTAATTGTACATATGTTTTATAATATGTTTTATCTTATTTTTCTATATTTTTGCTAGAAAGTTATAAATAAGAATAATTTATCGGGTTGTAGAGTGATCGCTAACTAGAATGGGTAAAATTATCCTAGAATGACCCCATTTTCATGTGTCATAGCCCTATATTTCTAGGCTACGATGTAATATTAAACGTCAGCCATTTCAGCACCTTAAACCATCCGAATGACATAGGGTTGGATCGGGGTTTTAAGATAGTATTAGTTGTCAATTTGATTCACAAATTTGCATATAAAGTTTATCAAGATTTGTCAATGCACTTGACAACCAGTGAGTAATCATTTTTGGACTTGCAACTTTTTGTTTGCCTTCGATTATAATGTTAACACACATAGACCGTCTCTTGGTGATTTGACATAATTGGTTCACTACCGAAGGTGTAAGTCCTTCCTAATGACTCATCCTTGCTAATACAGAGAGCTGACATGGCAAGTCAGTGTAGAGAGCCTGTTGGGGGAGGTGATTCGTCGGGAGTGGTTTAGCTCTTGTATGGTAGAGTCGAGTTAGAAAGTTAGGTTGTCCTTACTGTTGGGCCATCTCCTGGCCACATCTCCAGATGGCGCCAAGGATCCTACACAATTGGTCTATGTCGAGAGCATCTCGGCTCGACCCCTCCATTGCTTAAGCCAGAGAGACAAAGAGGAAATTTAATAATGTAAGTGGGAGAATGAAGAGCTATTACCTGCTTTCCCTGGTTTGGCTCGGGGCTTGGATTTTATACCTGGGCGATGGGCGGAACAAACTAGTATTTGCCAAGGTCCCCCTTACCCTAGATGGAGGCATTTAATGTAGGCGACTTGCTAGCATGTGCCCCCATGGGCGGTGCCTAGGGACTGTCGAGGTGATGCCTTTAGTTTGACTTCATTACTTCTTTGGATCAAGTAAGGTGTGGTCCCTTCGTTGTCCATCTAAAATAGAAGGTTGGTGAATTCGGGCTATGCCACTAACCATTAATCCGAAGTCAGGTTCTCTTTTCCAATTGCAGGATCGATGAGGAGTGAGTCATGCAAGCCCATTTTGGAAAGCCAGGGCAGGCAACGTGACCTCTTGTTGGCGGCCATGGGGAATAGGTGGTTCTCGGGCTTTTGCTTAAGTGTTGCTTATGTGGCGGGGGGAGTCGGGGAGTATCAAGATTATCCCTATCACCTTCTAAAATTCTTATTTTCTCCTTCATATATTTTCTCTCTTGTACATTAACTGTTTGTTGAATTGCTTATTAAGTTACCCTCTTTGTGGAGACTTGTTTGTTACTTATTTTCTAAATTAATTAATTTACTCTTTTATAAGTCCTTCGGGACCTTAACGAGATTGCAACTAAGCTAATCTTTTATAGATGGATAATGCAAAGATGCTTGATGACTTAAGCAATTTTAGTTAAGTTCATGACATTTTGGTATCAGAGTGGGCAAACAATTTGAGCAAATAATAAAAGTTCACAATCTTGCCATAGCAAAGCACCATAGTGAATTGAGCAAAAGGAGACAAGCCGGACCATTGCCCTAAGCAGTTGCAAGTGCAAACTCACTCTTAATTATCGAAGTCGCTCAAGAGAATGACAATGAAAATGATGAGAGATAAGTTGATTATTCTTCATGAGCAAAGGAAGCACAATCCAAAGTGCAACTAGAATGAAAACCTATAAGGAGAGGCTTACAACTACGAAAACCTTACAACTATGAAAATTGACCTTGATGTTCTCAAAGTGGATCTAGAGGAATTCTACTAAGGTTAATAGAGGCTTCTTGGGATAAAGAACTTATAAGAGAATGTAGAATCTAAGAATGACAAAGTCGAGTCCCAAGTCAATCGATTAATAGAAGATACTAAAGACTTAATACAACACCAATACAAAGTCATAGTAGAATTCATGTCTAGGATTATGTTACTTATGACAGCTCTATATGAGAGGGAACAATATCTATATTGCTCCACCACAAAACTGTATAGTACCTAAGCCATATTGCTAAGGTGGTGCCAGAGATGTGAAAGAGCTTGAGAATTTTTTGTTTGATATGGAATCGTATTTTCTAGCTATAAAGCTCAATTATGAATAAATAAAAATTTGATAACAATCATGTACTAAATGGGGACATAAAACTTTGATAGTTAATGTGTTTGGAAGAGATCTGGCAAGATCAATGTTGTGTGGACATATAAGAGGACTTCCATTTGAGAATACTAGTTTTAGACTAGAAGTTCTAAGCACTTTCATTTGAGAGTACTAGTTTGTCATAAGAACGAAGTTGAGGCAACTCCACCAAAGCACTTCTATTTGAGACTATGTAGAATAATTTTTAGTATTGATGTTGATATGTCTTAAAAGGATAAGTTGTTTAGCTTCCTTAATGGCCTAAAGACATGGGCACAATAGAAACTCCATCGAAGGAAATTCACCAATTTGATCGAGGTAATTGCAGTTGCAAAAACCTCACCAACTTTGTTTCTTTGAAGTACTCAGGGAAAAGAAATAATCTTCCAAAAATCATTTATTTAAGTATTCCCGAGAGAATAAATTTGTAATCGAGCAAAAGAAAAAGAGTTCCCATAAAGGGCTAAGTTCAAAATATAAGTTCCAAAACCTAACGAATACTTCTTGTATGGAGGACCACATATAGTGATGGGTTGCCCATAAAAGTAGGTGCTAAATACATTGACAGCTCAATCCATCCCTTTAGATCGGACAAGGGCAAGGTCATCACCCTTAGTTCAAGTAGTTTGAAATCCAAATGAGATCAATGCATTTATTGAACATGTTACAAGGTCAAACTACAAAGTAATGAAAAGTATGGAGCAATGAATTGATGTATGTGGACATCAAGCCAAATGGACAAACAACCAGTGTGATGATGGACACATGCACTATTTATAATTTTATTATCGACTAAGTGGTAAGATGACTTGGGTTGAACCTAGAGAAGAGCCTAAGTAGAATGATAGCTGTGAACTTGAAACCTAAATAGATCTCGGGTTGGCTAAAGGGTCCCTACCAAATTGAGTAGAGCAGAAGCACAAATATGATGGTGGTGTCATTGGATGACTTCCAATTGATCATTGGAATGAAGTCCATGCACATGAGAAGATAGTGCCAATGTCATTTCTAAACTCCCTATATTTGATGGGAGGCGATGACCCCTCCATAGTTTTAGTTTCTTGAGGAGAAACCGAAGGCCCACCACAAATATCAACTTTATAATTGAAAAAAAAGGGTGTAAAAAGATAAATTAATTTTTATGGTTATAGTAAAGCTAAAGTCACTTAATGCGGAGCTCACTCATGAACCTATTATGAAAGCAAACATTTTGAAAGAGTTTGCATATACTATGCCTCTTGAGTTTCCATAAACTCTGCCACCATAAAAAGGCATGAATCACTATATCGAGCTGGAGTCAAGTGCGAAGCCTCTAGTAAGACCGTTATACCTCATGACCCTTCTTATGTTGATAGAGCTCAAGAAGTAACTAGATAAACTGCTAATGATAGTCTCATCCATAGTTTAAAGATCATTTAGAGCTCTAGTTCTCTTCGAGAAAGATCAAAATGGAAACTTCTGATTATGCATTGACTATCAAGTCTTGAACAAAGTGATAGTGAAGAATAAGTATTTTATCTCGCTTATTACAGACTTGTTTATCAATTGGGCAAGGTTAAGTATTTTTTTTTAAATTCAGCTTTTGGTCAGGGCACTGGCAGGTGTGCATAGCTGAAGGTGACAAAGCAAAGACTACTTATGTGATCAATTATAGAGCGTTCGAGATTTTAGTGATGTCTTTCAGCTTAACTAATACTTCAACCATTTTTACATTCTTATGAATCAACTATTCAAAGAGTATATGGACAAGTTTGTGATCATCTACTTTGATGATATTATTCTATATAATCAAACATTCAAGGATCATGTTAAACTCATTCAAAAAAATTTTAAGATTATCAACAAGAACATTTTGTTTATAAAAAAGAAAAAGTACTACTTTGCCCAAAAGAAGAATTTATTATTGGAGCATCGAGTCTTTAGAGGATATATTCTGACATACAAATCAAAGGTGCAAACTGTAGTAGTAGCGAACATCAAAGAAAGTAATATAGCTGAGATCCTTTCTTGGTTTCATCAACTATTATCGATGCTTCATATTTGGGTCCTTAATGCACGTAGCTCCATTGACGGAGTTACTGAAAGAGTAGCCTTGGCGATGGTTAGACAAATATGAAGCAGTATTTTAAGACCTAAAGACTACTATGTTAGAATAACTAGTACTCATATTACCATACTATATGAAGCCTTTCAAAATTATTTTGGACTTCATTATTATATTACTTAGGTAGGGTCACTCAGTGGTCTACAAGAGTCCCAAGCTCAATGAGACCCCAATGACAATATTTAGTGCACGAGAAGGAAATGATAATAGTTGTCTACTATCCATAAGTATGGCAACACTATCTCTTCGAAATATATTTGTGCTTAGGATGAACAATATCACATTGAGTTACTTCCAAAGAAAAAAAAAAAAAACTCTCCCTAAAGTAAGCATGATGGTAAGACTTCCTTGTTAAATTTGATATAACAATATAATACAAACTTAAAAGAGCAAATATTATAACAAATGCATTAAGCATAAAAGTAGAGCTGATGAATATTGTGAAATTAGAAGGCAAAGGCTAAGCAAGTCAGCTATAATAAGACTTTCTTTTTAAGATCAAGGATGAAATATATATTGATCCTTAGGTAGTACCTTTAATGCAACTGATTAAAGAAGGTAAAACATGATGATTTAGATCCAGGAGGGACTTATCGATCACCAAGGGAATAGAGATTATATTCCTCGAGTGAACAATTTAAGGCATAAACTTTTAAGAGAGTGTCAAAATTTACTTTATGCAAGACATTCAAGTATTCACTAAATATTGACCCTCATGGAGAGGGTCTTTTATTGGTCAAATATGAAAACTAATGTAGAAAAATATATTAAAACGTGCCTTATTTACTAATAAAATAGAGCGCCAAAAGTCGATGGGGCCTTTGGAGCCATTTTCATACTAGAAAAGTCATGAGAGATATTTCTTTATACTTCATATCAAGTTTGTTGACGATAAAAGGACTTGAATTAATACTTGTGATGATCGATTGATTTTTAAAATATATAATATTTATTACTGTACCCTTACACTACTCAGTGAAAGAGGTGGCTAAGTTGAAGATGATAAATATGGTAAAGTATTTGGGAGTTCCACATAATATCATCAATGATCAAGATGTATGATTTTTGAAATGATTTTAGATCAAGTTATTCAAATTATTGGGATTCAAATAATATTTCTTCGTAAACCTTCACCTTCAAATGAACTATCAAACTAAAGAAATAAAATTCACTCCTTAAATGATATCATCGAAATTTTGTGAGTGCCAACCATTAGGATTGGGTAAAGTTGTTAAACATAATTTAATTCTTCTATAATTTGTAATAAAATTCTATATCCAATAAGAGCCTATTCGAGATCATTGGATAATATTTATTAACTCCTTATATCTTGACAATTGATTATATCAAGAGTAGTCAACTAGTATATTACTTTATAAAAAAATAATATCAAAATTTAGATAATAAAAAATATGAAGAAGTAGATAAATGTAAGAAGACAAAGAAGATTACTATTTATAACTATTTTTTATTATTTATAATCTCACATTAAGAACTTTCAATATTTCTAAGTTATCCCTTTATAAATAGACATATGCTCTCAATTTATAACTTAATTATAATAAAATATTTTTACTCTTTAGGTATATCCCTTTTTTTCTTTTAGTTTTTCCTTTCTTTTAGTTTTTCCCCTCTTTTTATGTAAACTGATAAAACAAGATAGATGATGAAATAAGATAAACCGGAAGATTAAAGAGGATGAGGAAAGAAATAGCCTTTGACGTTTATTACAATGATCTTAACATTTTTATGATTATATATATTTTATAATAATCTAAAAGATATCATCTTCTACATCAGTTACATTAACGTAGAAGGTGTCATATTTTGAACCTTTCCAAACTGCTCAATAAAGTACATGGACGGTACGAAGAGTTGATGGTAGTAATGTATACAAGTGGTGTCTATAACAAAGCAAAAGAAAAAAAATATAGTAAATAATGAAAATACATAGATTGTAAATAGTAAAATATTATCTTATTAATTTTTAAGAGATTATAAATAGTAAAAAGGGGTTCTAAATAATAAGCACCTTTGAAAAAAAAATAAAAAATAAGAGTATCTACTCGAATAAATCTAAAAAAAATTCAAAAAAATATCCAACGTAAGATATGATTAATGTAAAAAATGTCAAAAAATAGGATGGGCGTAAGAGGTGATAAAATTTACTATCAAAAGAGAAGATCTCATTATTATTTTATGTGGAAGAGTCAAATAATTAAACGATTTGGGTGCTTAATGATCCAAACGACTAATATATATATATATATATAAGAGAGAGAGAGAGAGTAAAATTTTGTCGAGAGGTAATCCCTTATATACTCGTTGTCGAATACCCGCCTTTCGTATCCGTGAGGAAAGAAGATTCCACGTGGGACCCTGTGGTCGCTCCAATGAAAAAGCAAGTAGGCTCCATGCGGTTAATTGCGCGTTGTCGCAACGCAAGGGCGATACTTTTCCTACTCCCCATACCTACCCGGAAGACCAACCTTCTTGTTATTGGTCGTAATAAATTGAACTAGGGTGGGCCCCCTAGAATAGGTGAGAGAAGTAGGAATGGAACGGGTAGGAAAAGATGACCAATACCTTGCCAACCTTCTTCATATATACCCTCTCCTACCCCCTTCCTCACCCTTTTTCTCTCTGTCGTGTGGTACGGATTCTTCGTGCCGTCTCGTCGGGTGGTTCTTCCTGCACAGAAGCGGAGAGGATGACTCATATCCTTATTCGATGATATATTTCGATTCCGTTCTTGGATTTCGTTCTTATCATCTTTTCCCGATCGTTTGATGAAAGAGCGGGATCTGCGATTTCCGATTCGTGTTGATCTCGTTAGCCTTTTTTGTCGATGATTCGATCCGATTACTTATTGGTTTCGTTGTAAATTACTGATTCGATGGAATCCTTGTTCCCGTCTTCTCGATTATGCACGGATGTGATGATGTTTCTCTTAATTATTCTATTTCACGGGGAAACCAGAGGGAAACTGATAGGCAGAGGGCACAAGCTCGAAAAACTCAGGGGAAGCAAAAAGACGATGGACTGACCCCCGAACAGCGCCGCGAGAGGTATCCCTTCCCTTGATCTAGTTGATCCAGCTTATTGTTGTTAGGGCTTTCTGGAATTTTACTATTGATCACAATCTTTTCCATCTTATTTTTATTTTAATTGAAATTGTTATTTTAATAATTGATTGGGGAGAAAAAAAAATTGATTTTGAGTTGTGCTGATGTTGTGAAGGGATGCAAAGGCGCTACAGGAGAAGGCAGCCAAGAAGGCTGCCCAAGCAGCAGGTGGAGGAGCCACCACAGATTCGAAAAACAAAGGCAACGCGAAGAAATAATGGTGGGAGCATGAGCATGATCCAGCTGGTTATTCAGTCAATGGATTGAGTACCGTGATGTAATGTTTATTTTCTTAATGGTTCTCGTGTTTTAATGTGCCATAAATTATGCATGCTGAATGGTCTGTTTCTGTGTAACTCTAATTGGATCATTATGTCCTTGCTAATACATTAGGAATATGTCTCATAAATTTAATGTGGCATTCTCTCTTTTCATAGTATATGTCATTTACAGGTTTGCCAATTGCAGTTTTTAGTAGTTGGTTTGTTTAACTATGCTTTTGTCGATGAATTCTGTTGTAAAGCTGATCTGTAAGTCTAGTTTCTTTCAACTATGTTGAAACTTGCTCATGGCCATGTGTACTTCATTGTACTTGTGGTATTCTGATAAAGCAAACTTTGTGCCACTTAGCTTGTAGATAATGGAAACTGTGAAATTTTTTATTCATTAGAATGATTTCTCACTATTCTAATAGCTTCCGTTTTATTTTTTTATTTTTTGAGCAATTTTAGCTTTGGATAGTCATCGATGAAGATGGAATAATTAATCATAAGCTTCTTAGAATCATGATTCTCTGGATGTTTGATCATTAGTTCTAGTTTCTATTAAGATGGTTCTGGTTAGTTGTCTTAACGATGCTACAAGCAAGATCTATATTTGTACCCCACTGTGATTGGTCGTGCTCTGGTCTCTCTAATCCTGACATGGTCACTATTTACTCCCTTCTCATCCTGATGTATAAAAATTTGAAAAAATATTTTTGATGTAAGTGATACTCAAGTGTATTATACTACTATTATCTTGGTCCCCTTATTGTAGTCCATTCAGTGTCTTGGAGGATTTATACATATTGTTGTTTTGAATGAATAATTTAAATAGGAATTATATCTTTCCTTGAAGATGTGTTTATGATGCACAGTATTCTTCTTAAGACACTTGCATTTCACTTGTATGGGACTCTGACTTGTTTGACAGTGACTACAGAATTTCTTTGTTTCAATTTGATGATTTGTTACGTTGGTAGGACTACTCTTATAAGATACAATCTTCCTTATGCAACACTTTTAGTGTTTTGTCATGTATGTAGCATCGTTGTGTACCATGCTGTGTTATTGTTTCCAGTGTTTTCATGGTCTGTTGCTGTGTCTGGGTATTAAGTGATTGCCAAGATGCTTCAACCATGCTGGTTTGGAATACCAATTGTATGCCTATATTCGTCTATATTTGCCTGTATGAGTGCTTATATTCATGTAAAACATGAAGCTATAACCATGTCCAGTATATTCACTTAAAAACTGATCAATTTGAGATAATATCAATGTTAAACAAGTTCAGTATCTCGATCTTATCAGTAACATTAAAAAACTATTTTCAATGTTACTGATAAGATTGAGAAATAGATGCTCTGGAATAATCAAGTGTATTATATTACTATTATCTTGGTTCCCTTATTATAGTCCATTCAGTGTCTTGAAGGATTTATACATATTGCTGTTTTGCACAAATAATTTAAATAGGAGTTATATCTTTCCTTGAAGACGTGTTTACATTGCACAGTATTCTTCTTGAGACAGTTGCATTTCACTTATATGGGACTCTGACTTGTTTGACAGTGAATACAGAATTTCTTTGTTTCAATTTGATGATTTGTTGCATTGGTAGGACTACTCTTATAAGATATTATCTTCCTTATGCAACCCTTTTAGTGTTTTGTCATGTATTTAGCATCATTGTATACCATGCTGTGTTATTGTTTCCAGTGTTTTCATGGTCTGTTGCCGTGTCTGGGTATTAAGTGATTGCCAAGATGCTTCAACCATGCTGGTTTGGAATACCAATTGTACGCCTATATTCATCAATATTTGTCTGTATGAGTGCTTATATTCATGTAAAACATGAAGCTATTACCATGACCAGTAATATTCACTTAAAAACTGATCAATTTGAGATAATATCAATAAGTGTATGTGTATGCATGTATAAATTTAGTTTGGTTTAAACACTTAGCACGTTGTATATATTCATGTATTCTGGAATATTTTGATGTCACTACTCTAAATCCCGAGATCAGTTTTCGATGCCTATTTGATGGAATATTCTGGAGTAGGTCCATTGCTTGAGTCACCTAAGCTATTTGATGGCTGTGGACTATGGTTGAGTTGACTTCCACTATAATTGTTTTTATACATCATTTTTGTAGATTCAATTCATTTGCTTATATCAACTTAAAGTTAGGATATACTTAAGCATGTCTAGATTTCTCTGTGTTCAGTTGTAGTCCAAATTTAGGGATACTTCTGGTCTTGCTTTGTGACCTGTGAATATATATGATGTGGTCATTAGATTCATTTCTATTGCTAAGTTCTTCTTGAAATGTGAGGTTGTACTTGCCTATATTTTTTCTCCCTTTGCAGAATATCTATGGAAACTTGTGTCTTAATGTCAGGTTATTTTTTATTGTCATGGCTCCTTGGGACTCTATCTACCATAGTAATAATATAGGTGATATACTATATGTCATAAAGTCCTGTTAGTTTCTTCATACTGCATCTTCCTTCTGTTTCATTCATATTTCAAACTGGTTCTTTTTTTTGGATTTGCTAGCACATGGTGCTTCTGGACTTTGGAAGTTCAAATTACCAAATTTCCAGTCCCATGCCTATTTTTATACTTTCTTGGCATGGTAGTCGCTGTTGTATCACCTAAGAAATGTATCTTGTCATTGTCAAATGATTTGTTGATGGTCATGATTGATTTGTATTTGAGCAAATCATTATCATAATGTGGTTGAAAATTTTATGAATGTGTTGATTTTAGCTAGTTGTGTGTTTGAAATGATATAGTCTAGTGAAACATCATATGCCTTCGATATTATGGTTATTCTAACATTTTGAATGATAAAATTTGACTATGGTTGCCTGTATTATAGAATACTATTTTTTTTGGTCTATGCTTTCTTTGAAGCTTTTATTTTTGCTGCATTTCTCTGCATTAATTGAACTCATAGTAAATCTGCATCATATCAGTCAATTGGTTACCTGTCTCCCTATCCATCACAAAAGTTAGCATCTTAAAAGATATTTATAGGAACCCTTAAGTTTTTATCGTTGTTTTGATACCAATTGATAGGAACTCCTAGTTTTCTATCGAAGATGAACGATAGAAACCTAAGGGTTCCTATCATCTGGTATCAGAGCAGTACTTTTGACGTCTTGTTGATTGTTTAACCCCGTTAAAGTATGATTCACTGCTCTGTTATCTAAATTCCTATTGTGGGGAAGGACTACCACATCCTCAATCGAAATCCATACCATAATATTGTTGAGTACACTCGATGACAGGATACTATATTTTTTTCTTATTGTTATTGTTGTTGTTATGATATCAATCCCAATTTGGGATTGCCAAGAGAGAAATAAGACTAAAAATAATATTGAATGTTAGATGAATTCTCCAAAAAAAAAAAAAATCCCTCTCATATTTTCCTTGTTTACCATGATCATTAAAATACAATCGGAGTAGATATATTATACCCTGCGGACTGATTCATAGAGTGAATTAATTCTCATAGTCTTAAGTTACATCATTTTTCAGTAGGTTTTATAGTGTTTTTTTAATATTTTTATCAAAACACTGTTAGTTTATTTAAAAGAATAAAAATGAACTCAAAATCCAATAAAAAATTAATTTATATAAAAAAATCAAGTTATTAGGTACTGTTTCAGTTGTATTTGCAGAAAATATTTCAAGGATTATAGCAAATAGGATGCATCTTTTAAGAAACATAAAGGAGTATCTCTCATGAAAACCTAAAAGAAAAAAAAAAAAACAAAGCCTTTTCCGAGAATGTTTTCTCAAGAATTCAAGTGCAAACATTCACGGAAGGTAAAGAGGCAAAAGCCACCAACTTTTGCAGGCAAAAAGAAGATGAGATGACAGCAGCAGCGACCAGCCACCGGCAGTAAAAGCTAACATCCACGAAGGAGAAAGCCACACCCCCCCCCCAATCATCGTCCTCTTTCCAACGCGGATCGCTGTTTCGGACAACGAGCCAAATCAAAAAGCAGACATGACTCGAAGAACACAGCAGCAAACACTGCCGTTAATTCTCCGTCGTGTATGCATATTTTGACTGTTGGTAATATTAGTAATCGAAGGTAGAAATAGATACTACAATTGCCCTACTTTTCCCATTGGAGTCGCTTCTGTTGGACCCGTCGGTACTCTGACCCACCGGTCAGATCTAATTTTATTAAGAGTTTGTAAAATTTAAATTTTCGCTCGACTGTTTTTTTTTTTTTTAAGTCCCAACGTAAAATTATATGACATTATTATTATTATTATTAAGATTAATGGTTAATAAGTATTTAAAAACAGTCTAAGATGAGTCCTAATTTGACTCGAGTTCTACTTCTTCCTCTGAGGTGCCAAAAGTTGTGCATCCGTGACAAATCTTCCCGCCTACGATTGGGATCAGTTCCGTAGCAACTCGGTCATCTTAGTGAGAGGGGCGCATGCGTACATAATTAATGTTGTTCTTGAATAATAATAATAATAATAATAATAATAAAACATTTTGCAACGCAGTGCAATCTGAAGTACTTGCATCTGCCCATTTCCTGTCTTCCCTGCCTCGCAGGCAAGTGAGCGGATTGGAGAGGGCATTGCTTCCACTTGTCTTCCTCTCCCATCTCGATCAGAGAAGGCAACGAAGTAATCCACTTGTTGATCCGACAGCAATACCAGCGAAGAGATGCTGCTGCTGCTGCTGCCATCACACGGATTTCCAGAGAAGAGAGAGATAGGTGTGGTGTTGGGGGCGAGATGGAGGAGTACCAGGGAACAAGAAACCCGTGATCTCTCTCTCTGAGAACAGCTTTAACCCGTGACACCTTTGTTGTTGGGTGGTGCCACTGTGGGCTCCTTGTGAAGCTTGGATCATCTCTAGGTTTAACTTTTTTTATGTACTGTTTCTGGAAGCGAGTTGCAGCAGTAGGTGAGACTTGAGGCACGTATGAGTTGCTTCCCCATCTGCTCATGGCATGTACCAAGTTTAGTTCCTGGGATACTTGTATCGCAGTTGTGCTGTGTACATGGATTCTGCAAATGTGTGAAGAACAACACATTTCCATGAGAGGATAACCCATCATTCCGTGACTCGGTTCCGAACATGCATGCAGGCTCTACTCTACAGTTCTTCACCTCCACAGAGAGAGAGAGAGAGAGAGAGAGAGAGAGAGAGAGAGAGAGAGAGAGAATGCTTTGATTTCAGTCGATACCACACCATCATTCTTCTTCAAGCATTGATAGGGGAGAGAATCCATTGATGCTCCACTGCATACAAAAGGACATGCTGCTCCTGCTAAACAAGAATCATAGAACACTAAATCACAGGCCAAGTTTGCATCTCCTGGCTCAGTAATCTACTCCCTCATGTGACTGGCGTGGCTCACGAGGGCCTCCTCCTGCAGAAGCTACTGTGTCCCACCTCTATCTCAATAGGTCCCTTACATATATATATATATCTGCAAACACTTCCAAATCCACCATGGTCTTTGGTTGTCGGTTATCTTCTTCCTCGCTCCTCTAGGGCAATGTAATCGTATCATACCAAGCCAGGTTGCAACGGTCGCCATTGACATATGTTAAGCCACGGGAGTCGGATGTTTTCTCAGCTTCCTACACAGTGAAAGTGGATGTTACTGCTCCATGTCTTCCTTTTCCTTTTCTTCTCCTTCTTCTTCTCCTCCTCCTCCTCCTCCGCACGTCGGAACGGTGCGTGTGATTCAGAGACCTGTGTGTCACGTCTTGGATTCGTAATCAGCATGGATGTGGCGGTGTTCTTTTGTTTGTATCTGCTCACTTGATCAGTATCAACAGCTGTATTTAACTCATTGGATTGTCTTTATTCGAATGAATGGTTGAATCATCTCAGTGTGCAGCAATGGCGAAGAATTCAAGGGAGAGACGAATGGAGTTGGATTCACCATTTCTTGGCATAACCATTGATTGATGTGGACTCTACAATGGAAGCAACGTGGTAGTCCCCACTTGTAAAAGCTCGATGGAACTTGTTTTCCATCTGCCTCCTGCCTTTTTTTTTTTTTGCATGATGAGTTACTGTAAATCTATGTAATTTGGAATATTTATCAGTAGAATAATTTGGAAGATGGTAGGATCCAATATTTCTTTTATAAAAACGATACGAAAAAAAATATGAAGGACTCTAATTCTATTAGGATTTCTATTTCAACTTCAACACATGATAGAATAGGATTACATTTCTTCACATTACAATGCTAATCTTGATTTTCTAATTTTTTAAAAAATTATATGCATGTTTATTTGACAATGTTTTGTAATCCTCTTGTAATCTAATTAAGAATCATTAATCTCAATGGAATTATAACTTAAATAGATAATCTTTGTATTCTTAGCAAGTCTAACCTAAGGTATTTAAAATAGGGCTTCTAAAATTTGTAGGAATATAGAACGGATGGTTGAGATTAAAGAAATTGGTTTGGTGCACAATATCTGACCGTCCTTTGTAACCATTCTATCAACACTTGTCCTTCCTTTAATATATTTTTCACTCAACAAATGAATGGAAGCACTCCAAAAATTTGTATCAAATTTATGGAAGCACAAATGATTCATTTAGTCTTAAATAAAAGTTTTAGGTATCTTAGATTAACTATTCAATAAAATAAAAAAATTACTAAAGATATTATTCATAGAATTAAGCAAAATGATTAAATAATAAAAAATCAAAGAGTCTTATATACTTTTGAGATTAAGAGAAAATTTTTATAAGATGATTGCGAGACCCAACTTTATAGATATAAGTATTAGATAATGAAGAAACAACATATACAATAAGTTTATATCGCCAAGATAAAAAAATTAGGATGGATATGTAAAGTTATTAAGAAAGATAATTTTTTTATTTCTAAATAATTAGATATCATTTCAATATAGGACATGATGATAGAAAATCATTTATGGGCATGTGCTTAGAAGACATCGAGATATGATAATATAAACTATAAAATAATTAATATTAGTGATAAGAGATAATAAAAAAATAATAAAATATAACTAAAAAATTAAATACTTTAAACTTAATAAAACATATGACCTTTTAGTATCTCAATAGTTAAAATAACCACATGGTCGATTCAAATAATTGAGATTTATGATTTATTATTATTATTATTATTATTATTATTGTGTTATTATATGATAGCGGTATTCTAAGTCTATTTATCAAATGATTAAGAGTTCAAAATCTTATCAGATAAATTTTGATATCTTTCTCCATATTTTGGATAAAAAATAAAACCTCCACTAACAATGTCAGGCAAAACAGTCATTCCACTTTCTAAGACTTGTCCAGCAAAATTAACAGACCAATTAGTCCTCATTTGAAGAAAAGTGGCTGAACCCTGTCTCAGCTGATACAGGTGAGCGCATTCCAATCTTTAGTTCTCATTTCAAATAAAGTCCAAACCCCCTACAGTAATCAACCTCAGCCAATGTGGCCACACCGTGTCTTAGATTCTATCACCCTTCGCCATCCCCCTCTCCCCCGCTATTATTTTTCGTGCCATGTCGTATTAGGGCAAACCACAGAGGCGGACCCAACAGTCGCCGGTAACGTGACTCCCCTCTTCTCCCTCCCTTTTGGTTGCTGCTTCCGCTTGTCCATCCTTCTTCTCTTGCTTGGATCCTAAACAACCAACACCGCACCATGAATGCCTCTACGGGCCGAGATCATGGCACCCAATGCCGTCGATGAAGAGAAGATATAGCTTTAGCAGTAGTTCCAGCTTCGGCCGCCCTGCCCAACCCCCAGCATGAGGCTCCCAAATCTCCTCCTTCATCAACTGGTTCGGGTGCTGCTCTTGTCGACGCTCTTATGCATGCTGTCCCCTTTCGTCGTCTCCGCCGGCGGCGCTGACCTGCCGGCGCCGCTCAACGACGAAGTCCTGGGCCTCATCGTCTTCAAGTCGGTGCTCGAGGACCCGGCCGGCGCCCTTGCGACGTGGAACGAGGCCGATGCCACCCCATGCAACTGGTCTCACGTCGAGTGCGGCGTCGTCACCCCCCGGGTGGTCCGCCTTGACCTCGCTTCCCTCTCGCTCTCCGGACCCCTCCCTCGCGGCCTCGACCGCCTCCCCGCCCTCGCCTCCCTCTCCCTCGCCGATAACAACCTCTCCGGCCCTATCCCCCCCGGCCTCTCCCTCCTCCCCTCCCTCCGCTCCCTCGACCTCAGCCGCAACGCCTTCTCCGGCCGCCTGCCCGACGACCTCTCCCTCCTCCCCTCCATCCGCTCCCTCGACCTCTCCTCCAATTCCCTCGCCGGCCCCCTCCCAGACTCCTTTTTCTCCTCCTCCCACTCCTCGGCCACCACCTGCGGCTCGCTTCGCTACCTCTCCCTCGCGGGCAACCGCTTTGAGGGTCCCTTGCCTTCCACATTGCCGCAGTGTTCCTTTCTCCTCCACCTCAACCTCTCCGACAACAGGTTCTCCGGCGTGCCGGACTTCGCCAACGGTCTCTGGCCGCTCTCCCGGCTGCGAGTGCTTGATCTTTCCCGTAACTCCTTTTCCGGGCCGATCCCCGCCGGAATCGGTGATCTGCATAACCTCAAGCACCTCCAGTTGAACCACAACCAGTTCTCCGGGGTCATCCCCTCTGGCATCGGCCTCTGTCCGCACTTGGACACCTTGGACCTGAGCTTCAACTCCTTCGACGGACATCTCCCGGGCTCCGTCCGATATCTGAGCTCTATGACCTTCCTCAGCTTGTCAAACAACCAACTCTCCGGCGATGTTCTGTCATGGATCGGGAACTTGACCTCCGTCCAGCACTTGGATCTATCGAACAACAAGTTCACCGGCAGCTTGCCGGCGTCTCTCGGAAGGCTGAAGGAGTTGACTTATCTAAGCCTGTCCAACAACATGCTCACCGGAGCGATCCCGGACGCGGTGGCGGAATGCGCGAAGCTGACCGAGCTACGGCTGAAGGGGAACAGGTTCAACGGTAGCATCCCGCAAGGCCTGTTCAATCTGGGCCTGGAGGTGCTCGACTTGTCGTCGAACGAGCTCTCCGGAGCGATGCCGCCGGGGTCGACGAGGATTTCGGAGACCCTGCACTCACTCGACCTGTCAGCTAATCAATTGACAGGGGCTATTCCGCCGGAGATGGCGTCCTACTTCAGTCTCAGGTTCTTGAATCTCTCGTGGAACGAGCTCCGGGCGTCGCTGCTTCCGGAGTTCGGGTTGTTCCGTTACCTGACGGTGTTGGATCTCCGGAGCAGCAAGTTGTACGGGACGATACCCGCGGACGTGTGCAAATCCGGCAGCCTCTCTGTTCTGCAACTCGACGGCAACTCCCTCAGCGGCCCAATTCCTGACGAGATCGGGAACTGTTCGTCTCTGTACTTGCTGTAAGCATCAATCATCCTATTCACCTTGGGCGAGAAAGAATCTATGTCGATCTTGATCTGTTCTGATGATTCTTTGCAGGAGCTTATCCCACAACAGCTTGAACGGATCGATTCCAGCCTCCATGTCGCGGCTAAAGAAGCTAGAAATCCTCAAGCTGGAGTTCAACAACTTGAGCGGCGAGATACCGCAGCAGCTCGGTGGGCTGGACAACCTCCTGGCCGTTAACATATCGTACAATCGGCTCATCGGCCGGCTCCCCATGGACGGAATATTCCAGAGCCTTGGTGGCAGTGCTCTACAAGGCAATCTTGGCCTGTGCTCTCCCCTCGTGATGGAGCCGTGCAAGATGAATGTCCCCAAGCCGCTGGTCCTCGACCCGGATGCCTACGCCAGAGGGAACGGCAACAACATGGTCACCGTCGACCCTGCGAACCCGGTGGTTGTTCGACACAGGAAGTTCCTCAGCATCTCGTCCATGGTGGCCATCTCCGCGGCTCTCGTGATTGCGTCCGGCGTGCTGGTGATCACGCTGCTCAACATGTCGGCCCGAAGGAGGGTCGTGCAGCTGGAGAACGCCCTGGAGAGCAAATGCTCGAGCTCGACGAGGTCGACGGGGACTCCCGCTGCAGGGAAGATGGTGGTGTTCGGCCCCAAGAACGATCTGAGGTCGGAGGACTTGGCTGGAAGCGCTGAGGCCCTACTGGCGAAAGCCACTGAGATAGGCAGGGGAGTCTTCGGTACGGTGTACCGGGCATCGATGGGAGACGGGCGAATCGTCGCCATTAAGAAGCTCCTGACAGCTAACATAGTTCAGTACCACGACGACTTCGACAGAGAGGTTCGGGTGCTGGGGAAGGTGAGGCACCCGAATCTGATGCCACTGAGAGGCTACTACTGGACTCCTCAGCTCCAGCTACTGATATCCGATTACGCCCGCCATGGAAGCTTGCATTCCAGGCTTCACGAGAACCCCGCGTCGATGCCGCCGCTGTCATGGGCCGATCGCTTCCACATCGTGATTGGCACCGCCGACGGCCTCGCGCATCTGCACCAGTCCTTCCGTCCTCCGATCATTCACTACAACCTGAAGCCGACCAACATCCTCATCGACGAGAGCTGCAATCCCATCATCTCCGACTTCGGCCTCGCCAGGCTTCTGCCGAAGCTCGACAAGCACATCATAAGCAGCCGATTCCAGAGCGCAATGGGCTACATGGCCCCGGAGTTAGCGTGCCAGAGCCTGAGGGTCAACGAGAAGTGCGACGTGTACGGCTTCGGCGTGCTGATTCTAGAGCTGGTGACGGGGCGGAAGCCGGTGGAGTACCGGGATGACGATGTCGTGATACTGATCGACCAGGTGAGGCTGCTGCTGGAGCAGGGCAAGGCGCTGGAGTGCATCGACGCGAGCATGGGGGAGTACCCGGAGGAGGAGGTGCTGCCGGTGCTCAAGCTAGGACTGGTGTGCGCCTCTCAGATCCCCTCGAGCAGGCCTTCCATGGCAGAGGTCGTGCAAATACTGCAGGTGATCAAGACGCCGGTGTTGGAGAGGATGGAAGCTTTCTGATGGAATTCTTCGGCACCTGCGGCGCACTCTTCATCTGCTTTCTTGCTTTGACTTCCTTGGTTCTCCTCTCGGCCGTGTGTGTTCATGGTGGGGAGGCAAATTCGGGTTTGTTTATCTGTAATTTCATAAGCATGGATTTGGTTCTTATCGTCTCAATTGGTTGCTTCGGTGAATCCAACTTCTCATTATTTCCAGGAAGAGAAACCTTGCTGTGGGTGTGTTGGATATAGTGATTTAT
This sequence comes from Ensete glaucum, assembly GCA_021527575.1. Lineage (NCBI taxonomy): Eukaryota > Viridiplantae > Streptophyta > Magnoliopsida > Zingiberales > Musaceae > Ensete > Ensete glaucum. Next base: position 29,540,613 of record CM038554.1, read on the forward strand.
ATATGTGAAGCTTAGTGACGCAATGAGGTAGATCTGGTTTGGAGGATCCACGTTTAAATTGTGAGCATGGATTGGTCAATATTGACCTGACTCCAAATTAAGTCAACATAAATCATAGTAGCAATTTCTAGAAATATGGGGAGCTGATGTCAACATTTGGGACACGTGGCACGTAAATTGGAATACACTGCCGAACTCTCGACTCACTCGGAAGCCAACGACAAACAAACACTATTACTAACATTTCAATCCTAACATTACCAACATCCATTGCCACTTTTTCCTCTTCATCTCTGGTAGGAGACTGAGGAAGAGGAGAGGTGCTTCAGGGATCAGCGGAAGCAGCCATGGCGTGTCTGCAGAGAGGGCAGAGATGGCTGCTCTCCACCCATCGAGTGAGACAGCCGCCATGGAAGGCGTGCATGCATGGCATCCGCGTCACCTCCTCTCCCACGTCGAACTCTTCCAAGCAGATCATGCAACTCTGCTCTCGGACGCCGACGCCTTCGTCGAAAGAAGCATCCGCTCCGCTCCAGAAGCGGCGGAAGCATATGTCGAAGGTCATCTCAATCCCTCTGCCCAAGTCGAGAGCCAACTCAACCGGGACATCGGAGAATGCAACGAGATCTTCCTCCAAGCGCCGAGTGGAGCGGAAATCATGGCCATAGGAGCCTACGCTGACGAGGACGGAGGAGATCGCCCGGCGGCGAGATTCTTTATCGAGTAACTCGCCGAGGGTGAACAAGAAGTCGTCGTAGGGGCACTGCTGTTCTTGCACGCTTCGACCTCCAAGAAAGTGCAGCACGATGTAGCGGAGCTTGATCACCACGCACGATTGCGACGCCGGCGTCCTGCCCGTCGACGACTTACCCAAGATATGCCAAGCAGCATTGACATCACAAAGATGATCCTCCATCGTCGCCTCGGCCTTCTCCTTCTTCACGCACTTCCACTGTGCGAGCTCAGTTTTCCTACCATGGGAGCGGCTTTATGGACACAGGATCGGATTAAGGTGAGAGGTAATCCTAATTAGCATCGGACACGTAGTGTTCGTTGCCGCATAAAATTGCGTCTTTGATTTCGAAAGCAGTTTGCATTGACTTTTGTCGAATCCTACGAAGTTTTTACAAGTAATGGAGATCTAATTGGAAATCTTACGGAGAGAATATAGACATAGATTCTATTAGACTCGTCAATTGTCATAGCCAACCCAACATGGTATTCCAAAGCCTATATGACGCACCGAGCCGACTGAGGAACCCTAGTATGAAACAAGCATTCGCTTGTCATCCACGTTGTTGATTCGTTGCACCGACATTGCTCGAAGTTGTACGGAGCGACTTAGCCTCCACGGGACTTCGCAAGAGGCATAGAACATCGCCAAATGAAGCAAGGTCATACAGGTCAAACTATGCCTACACCCAAGCATACGAGTTAACCACCTATAGCAACGTCGGACATTAAGCCCTCGTGTACGATGATGTCGACAGCCATTAAACAATTGCATACGGTGATGCTTGGCAACAGGTATAAAAGCCGTTCCCCGAAATAATCTCAAGGGTTGGAACACACATATAGACACTACGACTCTCCCGACTCCATATCTAATTCATACTAATTTGAGTATCGGAGGGGTAGAGTCAGAAAATCTCGCTGTCGACTTCGACCTATGTGCAGTCACCCAACATCTAGAAGGAAGGGACAACCTCTAGCCCAACCTCGGGAAGTTGGGTAGACGATCTCCAAACCAGACTACTAGTCAATACGTTCTAGCTTAGAAGTTGTGTTTAAGATCTTATACCTCGGATCGAGCTGAGTCGTGGTGACACCATTATCTAGAAATAAAGTTGTAGCACTACGATATATCTATATTCTCGTAGTTAAGTCACGTTCTCACCATATTGTGAATTCGATAGAATTATATATACAGAAAGAAAGAGATATGCACGATCGTTGCAGGTCCAAAGTAATTCGTGTAAGAACGATAATAAAAGAGAAATATGATGACAGAGAGTGGATTCTAAGAACAGTTTATTCACTGTTTAATCAGCCACAGACACACAGTACTGGACAAGTCCTCACCAATGTATGTACACCATAAAACAGCATCATCATCTATATGGACTCTGCAAGCTTTGGTGAACCAGCATCCACTGGCACTCTTTTTCTCTGCACCTCCAACAACAAACAACAAGGAGTGGAAGAAGAGAAGTGACCTCAGAGCACAGCGGCGGAAACAGATGGCCCGTGTCTGCAGAGAGGACAGCAATTGCGGCGCTCGAACCATCGAGCGAGACAGCCACCGTGGAAGATGTGATTGCATGGCAACCGCGTCACCTCCTCCTCCATCTCGAACTCTTCGAGGCAGATTGTGCAACTGTCCTCCAGGAAATCCCCTCCAGGCTCATACTTCACCACCCCCAGCTCCCTCACCGCATCCCACGGCTGCGGCAGGCCACGACCTTCGATTTCGATGAGAAAAGACTCCCCATTGTTCCTGAAGTTATCACCGTCCTGGCCGATGGTTTCGTCGTAAGAAGGCCGCTGAATGCTCCGGATAAGCCCGTCCATGCGGACGACTCCCCGGAAATAAGGGGTGTATCGGAGGAGGCTGTAGAAGTGTATGTCGACGGTCATCCGGATCCCACGGCCAGAACAAAAAGCCGACACAACTGGAGAATGGAAGAAGGCAACGAGGTCTTGCTCCAAGCGCGGAATATAGAGGAAACTAGGATCGTGGGCGCGTACGTTGCAGAGAAGGGTAAAGATCGCCCGCTGGCGAGATCTTTGGTGGACAAACTGGCCGACGGTGAACTCAAAGCAGTGGTGGCGGTGGCGCGGTCCCTGCAGGGTCACCACGGGGTAGCGTAGCTTGATCATCACAGGAGCCAATTGTCTATAAAATTGCGACGCCCGCGTCCCGCCCGTCGTCGTAGCCTCGAAATCCCAAGAAGCAGAACGGAAACAAAACTCCATGGTCGCCTTCTTCCTCGCGCTTCCGCCGTGTGAGCTCGGGTTTTCCACGGAGCGGCTTTATAGATGTCTCAATCCCAAATGGGATAGCGTTGCGTTGGGAAGGAATCCTAATTAACATTGGCCGCGTGGATTCTATTGCCAGTTAAAATTTACGCCTCGGATTCCAATTCTATACGCTTTCTAAATCCAATTTAATGTTGATATTAAAGCAAATGAGTCAATTCTCGTTTTGTTTCTTTATTTGTCTTCGTCAATAGTTGTAGAACATAAGCACGCACACACACTAAGGTATGATTATACAGTAATTTTTTTTGGAAGTTAATTATAACATTTCTTCATAATTTTATAGAAAACCCTCTTCAGATCCGTTATTTTGAAATTTTTTTTATCAAAATATTTGGTTCTCTTTTTTTAAAAAGGGTTCCTTACATATTTAATTATACTATGGAATATGAGGCATTGATAATACAGTTAATTATAGATTATCCTTTATAATTAGTTATCTTTAGTATTCTCATCTTTATACTTTTAAAAATGATATTGAGATTGTTATAATTACGAAAGTAAAACATATAACCCCGTTTATCCTCACATCATCTATTTTACTAACGAAAATATCGCATGTGGTTAGTAGTAAATTGAAGTGAGACAGAGTCAGCACGTACTTAGTGATAAACCCTACAACATTTTTGTTATCGGAGTCACGATGTGAAGTGAACAAAATTAAATATTTCACTTTTATTAATATAGAGTTAATTATATAAAGTACTATGTAATTAACCTACCAAATGATCATGAGCTACGTTAACCATTATTTTTTTTGAACTCGCGGAACCCGTTATCATTCATTCCAATGGTAATGTATATTTACTTATTCTATACACACTTATCGTTGAAATAGTAGATATAATAAATTGTCATATGTATATATTTACTTAACCATGAGAAAAATAAAGTAAATGCAAAAAAGGAAAGAAATCAGATTCGATTGAACACCATAAATATTGACTAAAAATATTAAAAATTCATCTCTACAAAGATGAAAATATACCAAAAAACAATATCGTTAAGAAAGAAAGATTATTTTTTAAACCAAGTTAAAAATGTTACCCATTATCAAATGGAACATATCATATATTTAATTTGATCCAATTATATTTTTCTTTTTTATTCGTATATTTATGGCTATAAAAAAAGAACATTATAATGGAGACCATAAGAATTTAGTGAACTACGTACTTTTCTTACATTATATATGTGTGAATAGTGTGATATCATATTTATTTTTCTGATGTCCACATCCGAGACATGCGAAAATGCAAGGTTTTCATATTGAGAGTAGTTACCCATTTATTTTTTTTCGTTATCTTTATTTTATTAGTTCTATTTTTATTTCTCTATTATTAAAAAAAATCTTTTTTTTACTAAGCTTTCTTTGTTCATGCATCTTCTCCATTCAGTTATAGTTTTCTTTTTATCATATATTTATATATATATCATATGGTCTTCCTATTCATATCAAAAAAAATAAAATAACTCTACTATGTACTAAAAAAAAAAAATAACCGAATAATATCCTTTGTGAAACTAAACACAATCTCACTTTTTTAGTCTTGGATTTACCACCCATTTGTATATTCTTCAAATGATGATAAGATATAATATATTATCTTTGTTCACCAAAATCAAGAGTATATTCCTCACTTTTTTTATATTCTCTAAAGTCTCTTGAAATTACAAAGACTATTAGAAAGAATATTTTTCTCATACCATCTAATTGCCTCCATGGTGGAGTTAAACTCTTTATCTTTTCATTAGTTGACAAGTTTAACTTACTAAGAATCTATAATAAGCTAAAAGCCTAGGAAAATAAATTACGATGAGATATACATGCTAGTTTTGACGTCTAAAGTAATTATAGTATCCTAATTTTTAAATTAAGTATAATTTCATGATTTAGCATAATGAGCAAAATTTAAGTTTATGGTTAACTCTCGGTAAAAACGATAGCCATTAAGGAATTAGGGCATCACTTATAAAAGAAGGTGGTAGCGATTCAAATCATTAAACTTTCCTACAACATAATTTTCTTTTCCTTGTTAATATCATATTGATGTTGCATTGATATTTTTTTTCTCATATAATGATCTATGTTTTATTTTATCGTAATTCAAAGATTGATATAGAGGAATATCACATGTCAATATTAAGTTAAAATGTGATAGAAGAATATCACAGAAGAAAGAAGGAATGAAAGGGAAACAAAATAAAAGATATACAAAATAAATTATCATTTGTCAATAGATTTATATCTTTTTATTTATGAGTCAGAATTTAATGATCTCGATATCTTTGGATTTCTTGTTTCTCTCGCTCCTTTTTGAAATATGTAGATTTTAATAATTTAACTTGTAATAGATATTCTCATCTTTCTCTATGTTGTTTACGATAATACAAATTAGGTAAACGAAGTACATTGTTCTTAAATGATATCACACTCTTTATGATAGAAACCCTTATGTAAGAGGAAGAGGGATAAACGATCACTTTAAGGAGATCTAGACTTATTGATCACTATAAGAGATCGGCCCTCATAGGGTTTTATCTATTGGCTAAAATATAATTTTTTATTGATTTCTTGATAAAAGAGTTTATACAATTATTTATAGTGTTATACCAAGAGTCGCTCTAGACTTGACTTAAAATCCCACTAAACTTAGACTCTTAACTAATGATAAACTCTTAACTAATTGATAAACTCCTAACTAAAAATAAGAATCAATTCTATCCTAATTGAAGATAATAACAAACTCTAACCAAACTCATAATTAACTTGATAGGGCTAACCCGACCAATAACTGACTCCGACTGGACATACCAACATGACTCAACTTGGATTAATTATGAACCGATAGATCCAACCCTATTAGGGTCCTATCAGACCTACCCTCTTCAAATCAGCCTTATCCTCAAGGCTAAGCAATATCAAACTTTGGGAATACTTCAGTCTAGGATATTTGCCACACATCACAACCCTTTGATCAATCAAGTAGGGTCTCCACTTGGTGTAAGCAATGGGTCAATCTTCTGATGTAATAGTCATTGCAGTCTTCTTAAGAACTCTTTTCATCTGATGGCTAGTGGTAGTACTATATCTTCCTTTGAGGATCACTACTTCAAAGTTTTTTTAGGCCATCAAAAAGAAATCTACAAATAGTTGAAATCTACAAATAGTTATTTGCCCTGTATAATCCACTTTACTTTTTAGCACCTGTTATCACAAATTATGATTCGCTCATTAGAATGTTGATTTCGAATTTGTCATAGTCTTCGTGATCAGACTCCACATTGTCAGTTTTCGATTCCTCTTTAGTTAGCTCAATCATCAGAAGTTTATCACATCCTTCATAATCGAGCTCTACATTATCAGTTTTTGTTTCCTCTTGTTTGAGATTGTCTATGTTGACCACTATGAAGTCTTATCTATTGAAGCTTTTATTTCGGTGAGTGTCCACATCGATTTTTTCCTTCATGCATGCTAGCGAATGATATGGCTACTATCATTGTGCAGGGATGACGAGCTTTAACTTTACACCAAATCTCAAGATTAAGTCCTTCAATAAATTTTCTCATCAATTGTGTCTTGGACTAATCTCGAGTTTGGTTCGACATGCACTTAAATCTACTTTAGACTCCTGTACTTTAGAAGTCTGACAAATTTTGACGAGCTGTCCATTAAATTTTTTGTACTCCAATAGTTTGAAGTGAACCATAAACTCTCTCTTGAAATGTCCCCACGAAGGGACTCTATGATAGGTTTTATATAAATCATACCACTGGATCGTATCTCTTTCGAGTTGAATAGAAGCTCTCTCCACCATGGATTCTTTTGGAATCTTGTGGAAGTGAAAGAATTTTTTAGCTTGTGAGCTCCAACCAATTGGGTCTCCAACTCTATGCGTGGGTACCTTGTATCTTGTCCATGCTCACATTTTTTATATCGGCTCCCCTTGAGATTGGAACTACATTAAAATTTATTAGGGCTATCCAATAGACTTCTTCTAAATTCACTGAAGAGTTCTTGTGATATTTATTTCATTCGCGCTTCGAAGGCTTCAAATCTTGCTTCCATTGAGTTATTGATCGCCATTGCGTAAGAGTGCAGATCTATAATATTCAATTCCTATTCCGGTGTTGGGTCAATGACATCAACAATGTCCCATTCAATGTGACTGTAAAGAAGTGAACACTTGTGATACGAGGGATCATTGCTATTGAGGCTATGGGCAGCGGTGTGCAGGTAGCAAGTAGATCACTAATGCGATCTACTGAAGGCAACATTGATTGCTGCAATAGATCAACGAGGGATGTGCATCGGTGACAATAATAGAGAAGGATATCAGTACCGGTGTCTCCGATAGTTAGTAGTGAAGGAAGCAGAGTGAGGAAGCATAGGAGAAGCAGTGGCCGAGGAGGAAGCGGCTAGGAGGTGGTATGGGGGCTGCAACAATTGTTCAGGAGGTGGCAGCATGGCTGGGCAACAATGGTAGGGGAGGACTGTAGTAGAGGAGAGGAGAAGGGCAGCTGGAAAATTACTGCGAAGAGCAAGGGAAGGAAGAGGGCAGCGACAGTAAGCAGGTGGAGCGGCGGTCGAGGAGGGCCAGCGACGACCAGCGGGGAAAGGCAGCAAGTGCGGTTGGATGAGGCACTATCGATGGCAGTAGAAGAGGATGCAGGGGAGATGAAATTGCCGAGGAAGAAGTGACAACAAGGGAGGGGCAGTGATGGCAGAGGTGGTAGGGGCGATGGGAAGAGGTTGAGGAAGGTGTGACTACTATAGAGGAGGGTGTAGCTACGGTAGAGGAGGGCGCGACTACGATAGAGGTGGTTGCAACAGAGGTGCGATTGCGGCAAAGGGAAGAAGAGGAAGGTAGCGGCGAAATCAATGGTGGCAGGAAAGGGCAACGATGCGATTGACAATGGTTTGTGGTAGGGGAAGAGCAGCAGGCACATCGGCAGTAAGGGAGGATGGTGGCAGTGTAGGCTACATACAGCTGATGGGGTGGGAAGCGATAGGAAGCAGAGAAGAAGTAGAGAAGGCAGCAGCGACAATGCTGTTGTGCACGGCTGACAGCATTGTTAATCTTAAATGGAACTGAAGGTAGCAGATAAGATCAGCGACAACAGCGACAATAACAGTAGGGGAGGAAGAAGGTCTGGTAAAGAGTGGCTGCAGTTGATGTAGGTGATGACAGGGAAGGGACAACAGCGACCCACAGCTATGTGGCTGTAAGCGGTGGCATCGACAACCCACGACGATGGAACACTACTCGCAGAAGAAGAAGAGGGCTGCGGCAACGATTTGGTGACCACTGGCTGTGTGAGACCAAGGGTTGGCCGGCGATAGTGGCGGGATAGGGTGCGGTTGTCGTTTTATTATTCTTCTTATTCTTCTCTTTTTTTTCCTTTTTTTTTAATGATTGCTATAGATAAGATGGTGATAAACTGCAGCAAGGTGACTGGAAAAGATGGCTGCAATCTAAGATTTGATGGCAGTGATAACAACAACAAAGTAAGAAGACGACAATGGTGGTGTAGATGGTGACAACGATTATAGATGATAAGGGAAGCGATTGTAAAACATCAAAGATCGCTACTTTGATATCAATTAATATGAAGTCAAAGGGAGAAGAGGAAGAATGATAAATGATTATTTTGAGAGAATGAGCCTCATTGATCACTATAGGGGATCGACCTTCATAGACTTGGACTTTGAGTCTTACTAAACTTGGACTCTTAACTAATTGATAAACTCTTAACTGAAAAGAATAACCAACTCCATCATAATTGAAGATAATAACCAACTCCAACTAAACTCATAATTGATTAAAACAGCTCATCACACGAATGAGAACTCAAAGCAGCAAAGCCATGTATAGCAGATACGTGAGAAATCCTAATTAGAATTCGACACTTAATTTCCATTGCGATATATAGCAGAAAACAGAGCATTGCTTCGTATCTAACGGATTGCTCGCTTTCGACTTCCACTTACTGTTAAATCCATCAGGTGTTCTTAATTACTCAATTGTTCGTTCCCAAATTAAATTGAGAAAGGCACACAACTTCAATTGTTTGATCTGCCGAAAGAAAACAGAGGATGTTTTCGGTAAGCATAGAACAGAGGATGACTCTTTCTTCGTCGGTAGCTGTACACCATTATCGCTTCAAAGAACCAATTACAACTCCTCCCTCATCAATGTATGTACAACTCCAACGCCATTATCTACCATTTGAACCAATTACCAATTTTTTTTTTTCTCTTCATCTTTGGCAATATGCAGTCCAGAAGCAGGAAAGAGAAGATGTCTGTGACTCTTGGGGAGATTAAGAAGACGAGAAGCTTTTCAGGGATCAGCAGAAGCAGGTACGGTGTGTCTGCAGAGAGGACAGACACCGCTGCTCTCCAACCATCGAGCGAGACAGCCGTCATGGAAGGCGTGCTTGCATGGCGTCCGCGTCACCTCCACGTCCCCGTCGAACTCCTCGAAGCAGATGATGCATCTCTCCTCTCTGATATCTCCTCCACACTCGGACCTCACCACCCCATCCGTCGACGTCGGGATGCCGCCGAGATCCCCGTCCTCTTCGACGCCTTCGACGTCCAAAGAGGGTTCCTCGTCGCTCGGGAAGTCGGCCAAAAATACGTCGACGATCATCTCGATCCCGTTGCCAGAGTTGAAAGCCGTCTTGATTGGATCATTACAGAAGGCAACGAGTTGTCTCTCCAATCGCCCGGCGAGGCAGATGTTATAACCATAGGCGCCGGTGCGTAAGAGAACGGTCGAGATCGCCTGGCGGCGAGACGCTTGGTGGAAGAAGTCCCCGATAGTGAACACGAAGGTGTAGTAGGCACGGGGCCGTTCCTCCACGAGTCGGCCTTCAAGAGAGTGCATCACGGTGTAGCCGAGGTTGATCACCACCGGAGCCGATAACGGCTGCGACGCCCAAGTCTCCTCCGTTCGATAGGCCCTGAGAACCCAATTGGCATGGTCGTCATCAGCAGGAGTCTCCATCGTCGCCATGTGTATCGCCATCGCCTTCTTGTCTCACTTCCAAGTATGTCAACCCTACCATGGATGGGGCTTTATATACACACAGATTCTGATCTCTTCATCGACTACAAATCCTAAATAGGTCTCTGAATCTAACACGTAGTTTTCGGTGCCACATAAGTTTGTGAGTTGGCTTCCGAAAGCAGTTCTAATCGACGCTTTATTATTGATGGATTATTTGTGAAGATTTAATTGGAAATTGGAAGCTTTTATGATGTTATCTCAAAGTAAGTCAAATCTTTGCTGCTCCCAAAGCCATTCACCATTAGACACCAAATTAATTCCTCCCTAAAACCAATCAAGCATTAACATCCAAAATATAGCTTGATAGTAAATAGAATTAATTTTTAATTTTTTTATTATATATCTTGTTAGCAAAATATATAATTAAATTTTATTTTTTTCATATTTTATTATATAGCTCAGTAAAGCAATATAGAACTAAAATTTTAAATAATAATAATTATTATATTTAAAGATATAAGAATATTTCTTTAAAAAATTTACTCACGGTTATCTCATCTTAACTTTTTATAAATCATATTTCTAATTCAAAATATCTAAACTATCTCTCTTTCGTCACCGTTGTCGTCTTCTCATCGTATCATTCCCCCCTCTCATCTTCTTCCCCTCCCTTCTCCCTCATTCTATGTCGTCTCTGTCGTTCCACCTTCCATTTTCTCCCCCTCCTCCCCTCTTCTACCCTCGAGGATGGCAAGTGATAGCGATGAGCGAATGATGAGGCGATGAGGAAGGTGATAATGATGGTGAAGGAGCTGTGGAGGAAGGGATAGTTTCAATATTTTTTTAAACTTGGGATGCAGTTTAGGAAAAAGTAAAATGAGGGTAACTAATTAAAAAATATCTAAGATATTAGTATTTTATAAAAAAATTAACCAAGTTATACCTTGTAGATTTGATAGCTTATTAAGGGTATTGAAGATAATATCTATAACTTAAAAATAAAATATATATTAACCTTATTGGCCAATTTTTGGTCAAGCTATAACTATACTATTAATAAGGTGTTGCAATCAAATAAAGTGCTAAGATCAAATCCCCTTATAGTAGTATTTCTTATATATTTTACATATAATGTGACTATAGTTGTATCTTTTATATATTTTCTTAATTATTTAAGAACATTTATCTTAATGAAATCAAAATGTTAGGAATAATTGATTAGTGAAATATTGACCTTCTCTTTGAGCTCAACATGTGGCTGTCACATGCCCATAAATAATAATATTAAATCTCAAATTTTGTTAGTAAAATTAATTGATGAATTCATAAAATTAATTTTATGATAACCTAAGTGAGTGGTAAGGTGTTTGACATGATAAAGATTGTTTATGTTATATCAAAAAATTAAATATTATGTAGAATATCGAAAGAGGATAAATTAAGATGTTAAAGAATATGATAATGTACCAGAGGATCATACAACATGCCAAAAGAATGTGAAAATACCAAAAAAAAAATAAATGACTTTATGAAAGACTCAATGATCCAAAAGAAAGTGATTATTATTTAAAGACTCAAAATAAGCTTCAATTATATTAAATTTAAGCTATATCAAGTTCGAGAGTGAATTCACTCAAGATAGGATTTTAACAAAGTGAATTCACCCAAGATGTTATAATACATTAGTACATCAGTGGGTGAACGGTGACATTTAAATTCCTCTATCACGATGTTATTGCCATGAAATGATTCATATAATAAAGGGTTATGATCTATTTTAACGAATGTGATTTTAATCTTAGATCACTTATGTTTTTGTTAATTTATTAATATATAAAATAAATCATATATTTTTAAAAATATAATATATAAGTCATTATTGTCAGAGTTAACAAACATCACAGTCATAATAAACTATTTATATAATAATTTATATAATTTAAAAATATATTTTAGCCAATGTGATTTTAGTCATGGACCACTTAAACTTTTATGATTTTACTTGTGTCTAAAATTATCCCTATATTTTTAAAAACATAATATATAAGTCATTTCTGTCAAGTCTGAGTTAACACACATTAAAGTCAACTTACGTGGCATATTGACTTATAATAAATTATTAATATAATAATATATATAATTTAAATAGAAAATTTGAGACCATCATCAATGGCGGGAGGATGTGTCATCATGGAAGCGACCACTAATAATAGCACGAGTCACTACTGCCTAGCAGCGCATTGTACGCACGCAGCCTCTCTAGCGTTGATGGCGAGCCTAGGAGCTTCTGGTTCTGCCTCAGGTGGATGTTCATCGATCAGTCCGACACTAGACACGTAACAATCTCCCGATCCCTTTTTCTTCTCCTAGGCGTCTTCATCTTTACTGTCTCTCACTTCATCCTCTCTTATACCCCAACTCATTAATGACGTGATAGTCTAGCTCTCGTTCACCTTTGCCTTCGACCTCTCTTACCTTTGCCTCTTTGCCTTCGTGTGTCGCTACGATCTCTTTCGCTTTCTCTTCCTCGACAAAATAGACTATTTTAAACTTAAATAATATGTATCATTATATTAATTATTTATATAAGTCTATATGCTAGGTATACTTTGATGTCTATCAAATCAGATTTAATGGGAGTGGATTATATACCATGTGTTTAGATATATAAGGGTTATTTTAGATACAAACAAAATCATAATAACTTAAGTGGTCCATGATCAATACCCCAAGGGCTGAAATGAATTTTTTAAATTTTAAATTATATATATTATTTATTAATAATTTATTATGAATCAGTATACCATGTAAGCAAACTATAACATCTATTAGCTCAGACTTGACATGAGAGAATTATGTATTATATTTTTTAAAATGTGAAGATTATCTTAGACATGAATAAACTATTATGGTTTATGTGGTTCATACCCACAAGCGTAAACATAAATCTTATTCCTATAATAAAATATAATTTAGTAACTTATGATTTAAATAATTCTCTTAGTCTCAAAGTATTTTATTAAAATTTAGCTTAGTGACTTATTTTTAAATCAATGAGTTCAATAAAATGACAAATGAAACTTTTCTTGAGGGCCTAAAATCTTAGACATTTAAGAAATATTCAGTAGATAAAATCCTCTTTCAGCTTGCCATGGTACCCAAATAATTCTATTGTCTAAAGCCATCATTTCATATTTCATGTCTCAATGATATAATGTTATTTTTTTATTTTTTGTTTCATCAATGTACGAAAGGTATATTGGTACTAGACATTTATCTTATGAGTTCATTTTTTTTCTATTAAAGAGAGTATGATAGTTATTATATCATTAGTTTTTTATTGTTTATTTTTTTCTCACTTATTATTTTTTTATTGTACAAAAATCTATTGCTACTCGTATTATATGTCTTAGTGAGTTACTTATAAATATGAAGTGTGTCAGATAAAATATCTTGATATCATTTAATTTTTATAGATCCTTTTTAAAATATATCGATATTAGGAATTTAACCCGTAATAAACATTCTCATTCTTCTTTCAAGTAATTATAATAACACAAATTAGTTAGAATGAAGCATACGGAGCTCACGGCAGGAAACGATCAGGAACTAATTTGCTAAAGTTTTATAACTTTTTAGGTATTTTTTAATTCCAAATGATTTGCGTTAATCATACATAAAATGATATCTATCACACGAATGAGAACCTAAGCAGCACAGCCATCCAAATGATGAGCCGTCTCCACCTTCTTCTCTCGCACTTCAGCTTTCCTACAACGACACACTGCTCTCCTCCATATCCCAAATCGGATGGCATTGCGTTAGGTAGTAATCGCTCGGGATCGGCAGAAGCAGGTATGGCGTGTCTGCAGAGAGGACAGACATGGCTGCTCTCCAACCATCGGGTGAGACAGCCCCCATGGAAGGCGTGCTTGCATGGCATCCGCATCACCTCCACTCCCTCGTCGAACTCCTCGAAGCAGATGATGCAACTCTCCTCTCTGACATCTCCTCCACGCTCGTACTTCACCACCGCCAGTTCCTTCACCGCATCCGTCGACGCCGGGATGCCGCCGAAATCCCCGTCCTCTTCGACGCCTTCGACGTCCAAAGAAGGTTCATCATCGCTCGGGAAGTCGGTCAAAAATACGTCGACGATTATCTCGATCCCGTTGCCCGAGTTGAAAGCCATCTCGACTGGATCATCGCAGAAGGCAAGGAGTTGTCTCCTCAACCGCGCGGCGCAGTAGATGCAATAACCATAGGCTTCGGCGCGTAAGAGAACGGTCGAGATCGCCCGGCGGCGAGACGCTTGGTGGCGGAAGTCGCCGAGAGTGAAGACAGAGGTTTGGTAGGCAATGGGCGGCTCCTCCACGAGTCGACCTTCAAGAACGTACGTCACGGTGTAGCCGAGTTTGATCACCACCGGAGCCGACGACGGCCGGGACACCGGCGTCCCCTCCGTTTGATAGGCCCTAAGAACCCAATCGACATGGCCATCATCAGGAGGAGACTCCATCGTCGCCATGTGAATCGCCATCGCCTCTTGTCGCACTTCAACTGTGTGAACTCGGCTTAAAGCCTAAGGCTTTTTATATAGAGAGAGATTCTGGTCTCCGAATCCGACACGGGATCGAATCCATCGAGTATTTTAAATCCCAAATAGATTCGTTATTGATGGATTAATTATTAGTGAAGATTTAGATTCGGAAATCCTAAATAAATTTGGAGTTTAGATTCGGAAATTTCCATTGCCACGTATAACAGAAAAAAGAGCTTGCTTCGTATCTAACGGATTGCTCGCTTTCGACGCCCACTTACTGTTAAATCCATCAGGTGTTCTTAATTACTCAATTGTTCGTTCCCAAATTAAATTGAGAAAGGCACACAACTTCAATTGTTTGATCTGCCGAAAGAAAACAGAGGATGTTTTCGGTAAGCATAGAACAGAGGATGACTCTTCCTTCGTGGGTAGCTGTAGACCATTATTACTTCAAAGAACCAATTACAACTCTTCATCAATGTATGTACACCTCCAACGCCATTATCTACCATTTGAATCCACTGCCACTTTTTTAATTATTGTATTTAAAGATATATGTGTGATTTTATTTAAAAATATCTCTTATTATATATATACTACTATAATTTTTTTTTGAATGAATGGTTTAAGTACCGTATTCATAAGCCTTGTACTTGGTGCATTGGACAAATCAAGTTATCGAACTAACCATTCATATAAGCTTTCTTTTGTCTTGGATGAAGTTTTTCATTTTATGCAAATTTGATGATGTCTACTATGGAGATCAATATTTAAGAATATTGTTAAACCTTACAGTTGATCCAACATATCCTTTAGTCGAGGTATAGGAATGTGATACATGACTATGATTTTATTGATGGCTCTGCTATCTATGCACATCCTCTAGCTTTCATTTTTCGTAAGTATCAATAAAGTCGAGACTTCACATGGGCTCATACTTTCTCAAAGATGTTACTTCCGCATCAACTCTTTTACCTTCTCTCTCAGCATCTCGTTCTCTTTTGGGTTCATCCGATAGTGAGGTAAATCGGGTATATTTGCTCTTGGAGCCAAATCAATTTGGTACTGATCCATCTGGTAATTCTCTAGGAGTCAGAATTCTTTCAATATCAATCTTAGTTATATTAGAATCTTTACTTCATGTGACTTTTTTTACTTTATAATAAGAGCATAACATACTCTTGTTTCTTTAGAACTGGCACTAAATTTATGCTCATAGTTGAAAAAGTATAGAAAATACTTTCACTCTACTTTGGAGGTGTTGGATTGATCTCTCTTTTTGTTTAGTTGTTCGAATGATAATCTTTTTACCATTCTACCAGAATACATGGATATCCTTTCTTTCAAGATGGGTTACATTTACATCATACTGCTATGACCTTCCAAGTAGCACATGACACACATCAATGTCAACTATGTCACATATAACTTTCTCCAAGTCACTATATTTTAATTATAGTGATAGTTTAGACCTTCTTTAATTCATCGTAGCTTCTATGGTACTTTCGTCTGTAATTTTAAGTGCATTACAAATGATCTGGATACAATGTTGTCATAACTTTCATTGTCTATGATCAATGCATAAACTTTATCACTGACACTACATCGATAATATAATATTTCCTTACATGTGATGGATCTTTTTGTCTTGGGGCGAGAAATAATCTTTTTACAGCACATATCAGGTATTCTCCTTCTTCTGCTATTTCAGCATTGCCAAAATCATCAATTGTATTTTCTTGGGCATCTCCTTCTTCATCAAAGTCATCTTTGTGATACGTAAGGTTGACAGTCTTAAGATCACCACACTCATTGAAATGGTTATTAGGCTCACCACATTTAAAATATTTTCAACTAAGGATCGAGCATATAGATTATTTGTGATAGTCAGGATTTGCTTTGCTTGCTTTGTTACTCCTCCAGTGCTTATGCCTTGATTTATAGGTTATATTGACTCAGTGTCAACTTGACGTGTTGTAAAAACAATATTTTCTAACTAAGGATCGTGCACATGACACACATCAATGTTAACTATATCACATATAACTTTATCTCTATAGCGTCTTCCAATTGATAGAGGAACTCTATATATCTCAATTATAGTGACAGTTCAACCTTTCTTTAATCCATCCAAGCTTTTATGGTATTAGATGAGCTTTCATCTATAATTTTAAGTGCATCACAAATGATTTAAATATAATATTGTTACAGCTTTCATTGTTTATGATTAATGCATAAACTTTGTCATTAACACTACATCGAGAATGAAAGATTTTCTTGCGTGAGATGGATATGTAAGATTATGTGGCCCTTATTAATTAAATAAGATATATTATGGATTATTTGGATTCTGATAAAAGATATTAGCCAATATTAAATAAAGTCCATGTTATATTGGGATATTTTAGGGGATGCCCTTGATGGAAGGAACTCTCCTAATTACTTATCCTAGACCCTCTGCTCTTGCCTATAAATAGACAAGACCTACTCTAAACCTTAGGCACGGATATGCATGACACAACAAAGATGTGCAAAGGGGTAAATAGATCTAGAGATTATCAAGAGATTGTGGTTATCCTCTTGATCTCCCAAAAATTATCAATTAAGGTGGTCCTGTGAAAGGATATGAAAACAGGAGAACGGGTCTAGATCTATTTTAGTTCCTCTTACAGATTGATACTTGACGTTATTCAGATTTGACTAGCGGTGCACTTGAAGATCTAATTGGATCTCACACAGATGACATTTAAAGGTAAGCATCGTAAATAGATCTAATATTATTTAATTTCAATCACTGGCATAATATTTTTTCCGCATAATAGATTGCATAATTATAGTTTTTATGCCAACAATTGATATCAGAGCCAAGGTTTTGAGATAAAAAATATTAGCTCTATTATTTTTGTTTATGATGCATTGATCTGAATATTTTATTGATCTGGTTTCCTATCTGTTAGTTTTAATCTTTTGCTTGCGAACGATTCTTGATTGTCGTTGTGTGTTAAAGACGCAACAATCTTGTCGCGTTTTTTTTGGATCACTGCAAAGCGGTGGCTAAGGGCCAACCGCCGCGAGGGACAGCAGCCCTACAGAGGTCGCTCAGCGACCTCGATGCCGGCGTACCCACATGCGGCGACACGGAGGAGGCTAGGGTTTTTCCTTAACAAAATTACAGCTTACCATTCTGTTCAAATTACAATTTTACCATTTACCGAAATTATAGCTTTACCCTTCAGTTGAATAGGATTATTTATAATTTTACCCTTATGATTTATTAATCCTATAATCTGAAAAAAATTTGTAATTCTTTTATATATATTTTTTTAGAATTATAGTTTTGTCATTATAAAATTGAGAAATTTTGGCTATTTTTCTCAATTATAAAATTAGTCAATATATAATCTAATAAGATTTAATTATGATTATATTTTTGATTATTTAATGATTATATTTTATTTTTGATCAATTTATTTAATTGGACTTATGGACTTATGGACTTATTTAATTTGAATCTTGAGTTTGTAAATACATTATTGATCCTGTAATCAAGTATTGGAATGAAACGTAATTCCAATAATGAAAGATCTTCTATATTGTGGCATAGACGTTTGGGGCATATCTCCAAGGAAAGAATTGAAAGATTAGTGAAGGATAATATTTTGAAAAATTTAGACTTCACTGATTTTGATGTTTGCATAGATTGAATTAAAGGAAAGCAAACTAAGCATACAAATAAAAAATGCCACAAGAAGTAAAGAACTTTTTGAAATTATTCATACTGATATCTGCGGACCACTCCATATTCCTTATTTAAGTGGAGAAAGGTATTTCATCACATTTATAGATGACCTGTCCAGATATGGCTATGTTTATCTAATACATGAAAAATCTCAGGCCGTTGACATTCTTGAAGTGTACATAAATGAGGTCAAGAGACAATTAGATAAAAAAGTTAAAATTGTCAGATCCGACAAGGGTGATGAATTTTATAGTAGATATGATGAATCTAGTCAGAATATTGGTCCTTTTACTAGATTCCTAGAACAGTGTGGTATTTATGCTCAGTATGCATTACCAGGTATGCCACAGTAGAACGGTGTTGCTGAAAGGCGAAATCGTACTCTTATGAATATAGTTAGGAGCATGATGAGTTATTCCTCTATACCTGAGTCAATGTGGGGGTGATGCTCTTAGGACAACTATGTATATCCTGAACAAAGTTCCTAGTAAATCAGTTCCATCAACTCTATTTGAGTTATGGACTGGTAGAAAACCCAGTTTGAGACATTTACATATTTGGGGGTGTCCTACAGAGATAAGATTATTCAATCCATATAAAAAGAAATTGGATCCAAGAATAATTTTATAGCTGTAGAATTTTATCTCAGGCCTTGGTGTGGTCGACTCAATTGCCAAGTCGTTGAAGATATTTTGTGATAATACTGCAACAGTTTTCTTCTCTAAGAATAGCAAGTATTCTAGTGGTTCCAAGCACATTGAGATAAAGTACTTGGTGGTTAGAGAAAGAATCCAGAAACAACAAGTGTCAATTGAAAATTTAAGTACCACTATGATGATTGTTGATCCATTTACTAAAGCTTTGCAGTGTAAAACATTTAAAGAACATGTTCTTAGAATGAGGCTTGTGAGCAAGCCATAAAGGGTATGGTAATGCATGTTTAAGTAGATGCTATTATTGATTTTTTTTACATAATTAAAGTTATTTGTTTATGCTATCCTATTTGTGTTTATGTTTATGCATATTATGGTTGAATGTAAGAAACATGATTATCTTGATAAGATAAATTATAGGGGGTATTATAGACTATATAAGGAAAGACTAACAGTGTTGTAGTACATAGAAGGAAGTGTGACATTAATGACATATAACCACTATGACTCACGTTGATAGTTGGACTTAATATAGTATTATTATGCTTATTGGACTTATTGGCTTTTTTTAAAAAATCATGGCCATGTATAAAATACTTTTTAAAATTTTTAGAATCCAATTATATAAAATTATTTTTAAATAAATTTTATTTTATTTATTTTGATTTTGGATATCTTTTATATCTTATCAATTAATGTGTCAAGTGGGAGAATGTAAGATTATATGGCCCTTATTAATTGAATAAGATATATTATATATTATTTAGATTTTGATAAAAGATATTAGCTAATATTAAATAAAGTCCATGTTATATTGGGATATTTTAGGGGATACCCTTGATGGAAGGAACTCTCCTAATTACTTACCCTAGACCCTCTGCTCTCGCCAATAAATAGATAGGACCTACTCTAAACCCTAGGCACGGATATGCACGACACAACAAAGACGTGCAAAGGGGTGAATAGATCAAGAGATTATATTTATCCTCTTAATCTAGATCAAGAGATTATGGTTATCCTCTTGATCTCCCAAAAATCATCAATTAAGGTGGTCATGTGAAAGGATATGAAGAGAGGAGAAGGGGTCTAGATCTATTCTAGTTCCTCTTGCAGATTGATACTCGACGTTATTCTGATCCGACTGACGGTGCTCTTGAAGATCTAATTGGATTTCATGCAAATGACATCTAAAGGTACACATCATAAACAAATCTAGTATTATTTGATTTCAATCGTTGGCATAATAGTTTTTTCCGTATAATAGATTGCATAATTCTAGTTTTTATGCCAATAGGATATTCTTGTCTTAGGGTGAATAATATTTTTTTTACAACATATGTCATGTATTCCCCTTCTTCCTCTACTATTTCAGCATTTCCAATATCATCAATTGTATTATCTTGGGCATCTCCTTCTTCATCAAAGCCATCTTTCTTAGTAGCACGACAATCGTTGGAATAATGACTAGGCTCCCAACATTTAAAATATTTTCTAACTAGGGATCAAGCATATGGATTATTTATGATAGTTAGGATATACTTTGCATACTTTATTGCTTCTTCAATACTTGTGCCTTGATTTATAGGCTGTATTAACTTAGTCGTAACTTGCTTTTATTTGTTAAGAACAAGTCATATTGTGAGAGTAAAGAATTATTAGATAATAATTAGAGGTCAAGTCAATAACATTTCAACCTTTAATGAAAGATTTGACTTACCAATCTATACCGGTACCAGGTGATATGCATAATGCATACTGCTTGGTATATTAAAATATATTATAATATATTATAATATATTATAATATAATATTAAATATTAATATATTAAAAAATAAAAAAAGGGTGACACTGCCTCGATCTTTCTCCCTATGCGGGGAGATATTTCATCTCCTTATGAGGGAGAAAAATCACTCGTGAGCAAGCGACGATGCTCGGGCGACCCACGGGCGTCGATGGCATGTGGGGGAGGATGGCGCAGGGAAAGGAGGTACTTCTTTCTTCTTCTTCTCTTTTTATTCTTTCTTCTTTTCATCTTCTTCTTCTTTCTTTTTTTCCCTCAGTCGACAATCGAAGGTCGATTTCTCCCTCAATCGGCTGCCAACGGTCGAAATTGACCATCGATAGTTGATTTTGGCGGTACCACCCGTACCGGGCAATATAAATCAAAATTACATTCCTTGCTTTAATGTTATATTGTGAGCTTCATCTATTATCCATTTCGGAGTTAAGACATTCTATCTTATTATCTATTGGTCTTCTTATTTTGATAAGTTACTTCTAGTTGGAAGACATAAGAACTTATCAATATATTTGATTACAGATCGAATGCCTTAGATACAATTTTAATATTATTAAAACAACAATTATTCATAGTCTCGGGGTCGAAATCTTCCTTTGAGGAATTGCCTCATCTTTCGCCATATTTATATTGGTGTCTTTCTTTATTTTCTTCTGTTATTACATAATATATCCCATTAAGCTGTTGTACCTCCTTTTAATTTATATGCAACAAGCTTGACTTATTTATGATTATGAATATCCATCACCTTGAAGAATTTCTCTACTTTGTAACTCTAGTTAAGAAAATTTTCAATGCTGAAATAGTTATTAAATGGGGAGCTCTACTTTAGGCAGTAATCCTTAAATAATCTTCTTTATTTGGCTATTGCTTAATATCTTTTGTATCTTTCACTATCATCTTTTTAGTCATTTTTATATACTATTAGTTTTTGTGAGTGGATAGTACTATGTCGATTGAAGTGTCATATATTTCTTAGAGTTCTTAGGTCATTCTAGCTTCTTAAACGCTCATAGGGCTTACACTCTCTTATCGTTATTGTTGGGGTTATTGTCATTGCCTAATTCGTGAATGTCATCATCGTTAAAATTGTCATTGCCATTGTCATTATCGATAATGTCATTGTCATCGTCACCATTATTGTTACTTTGACCTCATCTTGATGGGCTATAAGATTGCGGTTAGTAAATTAAATTTTTGATACATAAGATGCACTATAAGTGACATATGTAGAGCATACTTATTAATTTCCTAACTACGAACCTATTTCGTTAACATCAAGAGCAAGGCTATGATACCAACTAATATAGAACAAAAATAAAAT
Organism: Ensete glaucum; assembly: GCA_021527575.1. Classification (NCBI taxonomy): domain Eukaryota; kingdom Viridiplantae; phylum Streptophyta; class Magnoliopsida; order Zingiberales; family Musaceae; genus Ensete; species Ensete glaucum. Next base: position 29,562,726 of record CM038554.1, read on the forward strand.
AAAGAAATATAACTAGAAATGAGCAAACTAACCTTATAAAGGGGGAAGAGAGGAATCAGCTCCATATATTAGAGAAGATATTTGTAATACTTTAAAGATATTATTTTCGTTGATGATTCCATAGGTTTCAAGGGGTCTTTATTGATACTATTATAGGTATGTGGGATAACTAAAAGAAATATAAAATAAAAATGATAAATGGATTATTTTAGACTCTTTGAAAATAGTTTTTCATTATGTTCCTGATGGATCTTGGAGATCGGCATGAGATCTCTACAACCATATATTATACTCCTCAAATACTTGTATGTTTTGAGAGATTATATAAAAATAATAATAATTAATTTTTTTAATTTTTAATTAATTTATTTAAAGATATAAGAATAGTTTCTCTAAAAATTACTCACGGTTATCTCATTTTAACTTTTTATAAACCATATTCCTAATTCAAAAATATCCAAATATTCCTCCTCAGTCGTCGTCGCCTCATCCCATCCTCCCCCCTCTCCCTCTCCCTCTCCTCGCTCGTTCTTCCTCATCACCTATCTGTCCCCCTCTTCCTCCCTTCTTCTCGTCGCCCGTTCTTCTTCATAACCCGCCCTCTCCTCTCTCCCCTTCTTCTCCTCCCTTCCCCCTTCTCCCCTCGTGGATAGCGAACGGTAAGCGATGGCGAAGGTGACTATGAAAGGCAATCGATTTACAAACTCTATTAACAATGCACACACTGTTCGATGATTTGAAGAACCAATTACTTGCTTTCAAGCCCTCATCAATGTATGTGCAACTCCAGCGCCATTATCTACCATTTGAATCCTCACTGCCACTTTTTTTCTCTCCATCTTTGGGGAGATCAAGAAGAGGAGAACCATTTCAGGGATCGGCAGAAGCAGGTATGGCGTGCCTGCAGAGAGGACAGACATGGCTGCTCTCCAACCATCGAGTGAGACAGCCCCCATGGAAGGCGTGCTTGCATGGCATCCGCATCACCTCCACGCCCTCGTCGAACTCCTCGAAGCAGATGATGCAACTCTCCTCTCTGACATCTCCTCCACGCTCGTACTTCACCACCGCCAGCTCCTTCACCGCATCCGTCGACGCCGGGATGCCGCCGAAATCCCCGTCCTCTTCGACGCCTTCGACGTCCAAAGAAGGTTCATCATCGCTCGGGAAGTCGGTCAAAAATACGTCGACGATTATCTCGATCCCGTTGCCCGAGTTGAAAGCCATCTCGACTGGATCATCGCAGAAGGCAAGGAGTTGTCTCCTCAACCGCGCGGCGCAGTAGATGCAATAACCATAGGCTTCGGCGCGTAAGAGAACGGTCGAGATCGCCCGGCGGCGAGACGCTTGGTGGCGGAAGTCGCCGAGAGTGAAGACAGAGGTTTGGTAGGCAATGGGCGGCTCCTCCACGAGTCGACCTTCGAGAACGTACGTCACGGTGTAGCCGAGTTTGATCACCACCGGAGCCGACGACGGCCGGGACACCGGCGTCCCCTCCGTTTGATAGGCCCTAAGAACCCAATCGACATGGCCATCATCAGGAGGAGACTCCATCGTCGCCATGTGAGTCGCCATCGCCTCTTGTCGCACTTCAACTGTGTGAACTCGGCTTAAAGCCTAAGGCTTTTTATATAGAGAGAGATTCTGGTCTCCGAATCCGACACGGGATCGAATCCATCGAGTGCAAATCCTAAATAGGATCGGACACGTAGTTGCCGATGCCACATAAGTTTGCGGGTTGGATTCCGAAAGCAGTTCCATTCGAAGCGTCTTGAAATCCTGCGGAAGAAAGAACTTGCTTCGTTCTTGATGGCTTATTATGAGCCTCCGTCGCCGTCTTGGGTTGCGCCTCCCCACCTTCTTCTCGCACTTCCTATTTGTGAACTCAGCTTTCTCCTCCACATCCCAAATCGGATGGCATTACGTTTGGTAGTAATCATTCATGGGCAACGCGTTGACATTGTGGAGAAAACAGAGCTCGCTTCCTGTCTAATGGATCGCTATCTTTCGACACCCAAATTTATTGATATCAATGTATAGAATACAATTAGGGCAGCCTTAGTTACTCTCTCTAAATGGAACGGCACATAACTATGCTTGTTTGATCTCCCACAATACAGAGGATGCTTGCGGGAAGCATAGAACAGAGAGATCTCTGCCACAAACAGAGAGCTCTAACAGGCACAACGCAAACAGAGTGGTAGAAAACGTTCTACCCGTAAATAACCCTTAACACAAATAAAATGATCTAATACTACTGGCCTTATACGTTGATATGGCGGTGAGTAGATGTTGTGGTTTTGGTGGTTGTGGTGGTGGTTATAAGATAGAGAAGGGTCTCTCACCTTTAAACACTCTCTCCTTACTTAAAAGGACTCTCTCCTCACTTACCCCTCTCACTTAAGGTTCTCGGTGGCTATAAGCATTCAATTCCTTGTTCATTCTAAAATATGTGGAAGAGGGTGGGATTACAGTGCCTTTATAAGAATAGATGTCCTTTGAATTAGTGATGCATGCCCCCCTTCTAGAAGAGAAGTTAGGAGGGTTCCATAAGATTGAGTCAAGTGTCTACCTTTCATAGTGCCATATATCTTTTTCTAGAAGAAGAATGGGTATGATTAGACATGATAAAAAAAAGTATAACTCTTGTATAAATGTCACACACACCCCTTTTAGAAAAGAGGGGGTTATGGATTCGTAAGGATTAGATATTTGTCGATTCTTATATCCTACGCTCAGCGATATGTACATTATTGAATCTTTAATTTTGATAATAAAATCAATTAGTAAATTTATAAACTAGTACACTTTTAAAATATGCGTCACATGAAAGACTTCAATTATATACATAAATCATCATATAACAAATTATTGAAGTAGTAGAATCAGACATTGGGTCAAAGGAGTTTCATGTCAGAGATTGGACATTGGCTCGAAGAGTTAGTCGACATGCTGAATGATGAACTTTGTGTCATGAGTTCGGACATCGGACCGGAAGGATCGAGCATTGCGTCAAAAAATCGTATGTTATGAGAAATCAACATGCCGATAGATCAGGCGATATACCGAAGGAAAGGACGATACGTTAAAAGTTTGAAGGAAATGTCGGAAGATCAGATGACATGTCAGAATGTTGGACAACATGCTAATTTAGTTTATGATTATGTTGGATATGTGATTCAGTGGTTAGGTCTTGATCTTGATCGTTTAAAGTCGAACTAAGCTAGTATTGGGCCGAAACCATGTCAATTTGATTGTAGGCCCTTAAACTAGGGTTGAATTGGGCATGATTAAATGTCAATTCAAAGACATGAAGTGACCTGGGCGGTGGTACCGCTTAGAGTACCGAAAAGCATAGTTTGTGCTTTTCTGGGGTTTCGAGCAGTGGTACCGCCACTAGTCGACGATGGTAACGTCGAGCAACGATGGAATTTGCCTTCTATCAAAGAGAATATCTTTCACTCGAGGGATGATCATTTAGTCTCTTGGCCGCCCTAGGATGGCCACGGATAGTACGTATCGTCCATACAAAATCTTTTGCATAATTGATGAATTCTTGAGAGTCATCAATTCACCTTGCCTTGGTGAGTCCGTGTAGGTAACTAATCAATTCTTGTACCAAAGCTAGTTTACAAAGATGACAAAGATCATCAATGGTAAGCTGCATGGAAACAACAATCGAAAGGAATATTCTCTCATTAATCCAGATTACCAAGCCTGTCAAGCAACTTTCTCAGGTATGTTGAAAATAAGAAGAAGTAATGAAAATGCCCAATTGATTCATTGATTCATCGCTTATTTATACATAATGAAAAGGAGGATTTCCCTCAACTAACATACGAGATTTCCTCATTCAGTTGGGAAATCATATCTAAATCCTAACTAAATCATATCTTTTATCATGCCCCGCAAGATCGAGCTCTTGTAAGGATGTCGATCTTGAATCAATGTTAATGAAATTGAAGGAAGGAAGTCTGTGTTATCAACCGCGATGACGGTGGTTGGCGTTGACGATAGTTGACTTTGACGGTGATGTCGCAAAGAGCAAGGGTTGTAGCAAGGGCTGACGCGTGGCGGCGGTGGTGGCGATGAGAGAAGCACTACAATCGTAGATTTACTATCGTTTGAAGAAAGAACTTGTTGTGCCCTCTCAGAGAACCGAGAGGCGATAAGCGATCACCGTCTGGTACTCTCGGCAAAGAGCAGCTGCAGGAGGGATGGCGCCGGCGAGCAGGTGTATAAGCCATCGTCTACTGCAGATGGGATATGCAAGGTATCGTTGCTTGTTGGAGCTGATGCGACAATGGTGGTGCACAAGGAAGATGACGTCGTGCAGAAGAATGTCTCGGTAGAGGAATTAAGAAAGCCAACAAGGTCCAACAGAGGAAGAGAAAGTCGATGCATTAGAAATCTCCGCGACATCGACGAAAAGCGCTTGAGATTAGAAGAAATAGATCTGCACCGATGAGGAGAGAGTTACCTTCGGAGCAAAGGAAGCAAAGAATGTCTGAGAGGATGGCGGTGGATGACCCCTGAGTATCTGTGGTTTCACAGCGGAGTTGTCCACGAACAAATGATGATAGAAGCTGTCGTTTGACAGTGAATAAAAAAAGGGTAATCTCTCTTATAGAGAGAGGGGCTCTGATACCATGTTTGAAATAAGAAGGAAGAAGTAATGAGAATGCCAAATTGATTCATTGATTCATCGCTTATTTATACAAAAGGAGGATTTCCCTCAACTAACATACGAGATTTCCTCATTCAGTTGGGGAAATCATATCTAAATCCTAACTAAATCATATCTTTTATCAAGGTATACTTTGTTACAGACTTGCTGAATGAATGGCGAACTCCTTTCCAGCATTCGATGTCCACAAGTGCAGGTGTTATAGTTTATTCAGATTAGCACCTGCTTATGAAATTTATGAATTCATATATTCGTGTTTAGGTCAGAAATAATTCGTGCACAAGCGATAGAAAAAAAAAAAAAAAACTATAACGAAAGAGAGTGAACTCCAAGAACAATCTATTCGTTGTTTAGTCCCCATAGGATCCAATTATTTATTACTTGCTCCCAAGTCCTCACCATTATATGTGGAACGCCATACGCTAATATCTACTGGGACTCTGCAAAAGAAGTCGGCCGTGAATCTTGGGAAGAAGACTGATGAAGAAGAAGCGCTTCAGGGGCCAGCGGAAGCGGCTACGGCGTATCTGCAGATAGGGCAGAGATGGCTGCTCTCCAGCCATCGAGTGAGACAGCCGCCATGGAATGCGTGCTTGCATGGCATCTGCGTCACCTCCTCCCACACGTGGAACTCTTCCAAGCAGATCATGCAACTATGCTCTCGGACATCTCCTTCACGCTGATACTTCACCACCGCCAGCTCCTTCACCGCATCCGACGACGCCGGCGCGCCGCCGAAACCCCCACCCCCGTCGACGCCTTCGTCGAATGAAGGCTCCGTTCCGATCCAGTAGCGGTAGAAGCGTAGGTCGACGGTGATCTCGATCCCTGTGCCCATGCGGAGTGCCGACTCGACTGGATCATTGCAGAAGGCGAAGAGTTCTTGCTCCAACTTCCAAACGCCACGGTACCCATAGCCGTAGGTTCCTAAGCGAAAGAGAACGGAGGAGATCGCCTGGCGACGAGAATCATGGTGGAGGAACTCGCCGAGGGTGAACACGACGTAGTGGTAGGGGCACGGCGATTCCTGCATCACTTGACCTGCATGAAAGTGCAACACACTGTAGCGGAGCTTCATCACCACCGGAGCCGATAGCCTACACGATTCCGACGCCGGCCTTCCCTCCTTTAGCTTAGCAAAGAGATCCCAACCAACTCGGCCAGCACAAAGATGACCCTCCATCGTCGCCTTCTTCTCGCACTTCCGCTGTGTCAGCTTGGTTTTCCTACCATGGGAGCGGGTTTATACAAATGCCGGTCTCCAAATCCGAAATGGAATCGAATTATTTTGGGTAATAGTCCTAATTCGAATCGGATAAGTACCTCCATTACCCGATAAATTAGAATCGGACCCGCTTATCTAAAATATCATCCCTAAAATAGTTTTTAAGGATTTGAAGAACTCGAGCATCTATACTAGATTCTTAGGATCGACTTCTCAAAGTAAAATTATATAGGGTAGGAATTAGGCAAGTAGAGAGCAATGTATCATCATGTTTCAACTTTTTGTACTATAGCTAACTTAGTTGATAAAAAAATTTAATTGTATATGTATTTTGTTGATTGATACTAACTAATTTATTCGATTATAGAGTAAATTATAAAAAAAATATACTTATAGAATTGGATGAATTTTAGGTTTAATATAGTCAAATTTATTAAAATTATATCATTTTTTATAAATTATTACTATGAATTATTATAAATAAATAATTCAAGAGATAGTATTCTTAATTAAGATATCTCATGACCTTATATTCCTAATTTGATAGATGTATTGCTTCCTAGCACACTCGATTATTAAAGAATGTGGTCTGCACCTTTATTTTTTAGTTCAGTCATATAAGTATAAGTTTAATCCACTGTAAGATAGTGGTCATATAAATTATAATATGCATAATATATTTTAGAGAACATGTCTCGATTGATATGATCATCATAATTTATATAATGAAAATATCTTATATATATATATATATATATATGATAATGTGTAGTGTGAGAGTATATATATATATATATATATATATATATATATATATATATATATATATTATGATGTTTGGTTTGGGAGTGCATGTATATATATTATGACGAGTGGTGTGGGAGATATATATATTATGACGTGAAGTGTGAGAATACACATATATATTATAATGATTTATAATGTGAGAGTGTATATGTTATGATATAAGAGGCTAAAGTTCATAAATTTACTATGCTTCCTACATATGTATATAACCATTTTGTATTATTTTAACGTAGAATTTTACCTTTTATTTTGCATATGTTATATTGTATGGTTATACTTGCTAAAGAAATTATAGAATTAGGGGTTTACCGTTAAATATCTTATGTTAAAAATTTTAAAATATTACATATGACATAATATTGAGTGATTACTTACTATAAATCCTATATATATTGAGTGATTAATTACTATAAATCCTATTTTACAGGGGTAAGGATATTAGTATCCAACTCAATTGATTGAGTAGGGAAGTGAGCACGTGTAAGCCCATGCTTAATTTTAAGCATGACATGTGAGCATTTTATGTGTATAAATTTTAGATATATTATATTTTGTTCTAGCTAAATATTATAATTATGTATAGATGTAAAAAACACAATGTATAAAGGAAACATTATCATTTTATTTAATAAGTTAGCATGTCTTAATTTTAAAATTGTACCCTCCATTGTACTATCGATAGCAGTAATGAAAATTAAAAATATGGCATATATATATAACTTTTTTTTTGTTAAATCAAGGATTATTACATCAAGTTTTTAAATCTTAATCTGACATTGGCCAATATGGTATCGATATAGTAAGCTGTATACCAACAACTGAAAACAAAATCATATATATATATATATATATAGTATCGATTGTTACCTCATCATATTGGATTCCAAGTGTCAAAAAATGTATGCCAACCTAACATGACATCTGCTTCTAAGTGTCTGCATATTATTATCAACTTATATATGTACATTATGATAAATGATAGAGTTATTAGCATTGTAACAATTAGTACTAGATTAGTTAGACCGTTGAGAAAAATCCTTAATATCTAACCTCTCTATCCCACTCTTCCCCTTGTATAAATAATCATCAGTGAATGAATAAAATTGATCGACGTATTATTCCACTCAACCCTCTTTCTCATTTCTATTATGGTATCAGAGTCGCTTGCTTAGAGCAAGCTCTCGTCTCGCTGTCAAACGACATCAAATTTTCACCATCTCTGACTGTGAGCAGAAGCTGCAATAGACTCCTACTCATCTGTCATCGCCGCACTTCTGCCTTCTCTATCGATAAGTTTTCTACTACTGCATCTTTTTTTCTTCTCTCACATCTGTGGAAGTCGGAGATGTTTTCCTCCGGCAAAGCTTGGTCCGCCCCGGCGATCGAATCAGAGAAATCCGACTGGTGACTCGATTGCCAACATACAGGTCGGGATGGATCGGCGGCGTGTGGGTGAACCAAACGCAACGAAAGCCCCAATCACTTCGAGGTCTACGACCGCAATGCCTAATTCTCCTTGGCGACAACCGCAATGCCTAATCCCCCTCGGCGGCAGCCACGACCACTACAAACTAGCCTCGACAGCCGCCTGAGCATCAAGGCGGGCAATCTGTCCCTTGCTACAGCCTTCGTCGGCCACGGTCGGTGCCATCCCCTGTCATAGCACACTGTAGATTAGAAGACGATCCTTTGCTCACACTAGATCTGCTGCTTCCCCTCCACGGAGCGATCGTGAATAAAGGTCCACCTCCCGATCTGATCTGCCCTTGCGAATCTGAGAGGAGAAGCCTAGTTGTTGTGATCTATCCAGTGCGCTCGACGATCCGATCGCTGGTGATGTGGAAGGGCCGACGACAAGCGACGCACCCACTGTCATTGAACTTTCTCTGTTCTTGACCGAACTCTCTGCTATTTTCCTATGTTTCGAAGTGATTCAGACCAGATTTGGTGCTGCTCCACCACTAGATCGTCTCACTTGCTGCCCTTCGCTGCCACCAGCAGCAATCCATCATCAGTGATCGCTGGTGATGTGTTGTGCGCACCTTATATCAAACAAAATCTTATCTCCATCTCTCAATTCTATAAACAAAATAATACCTCTATTGAATTTTTTCCTGACCACTTTCTTGTCGAGGATCTGAATACGGGGGCCTCGTTAGTTCAAGGCCAGATTAAAGATAACATCTACCAGTGGTCATCCACCTCTTCGCCTATTGCCTATTCTTCTGTTGCTGCTTCCACGGAACTGTGGCATCATCGTCTCAATCACCCTTCTACCTCTACTCTACGAACGTTTATTTCCCGTTATGCTCTTCCTTGGTTTAAAGCTAGTCCTATTATTTTTCATTGTAATGCATGTCTTAATAATAAAAGTCTGTCATTTGCTCATGCTTCTATTTCTTGCACACATCCATTTGAAGTTCTATATACTGATGTTTGGGGTCATACACCCAGTATTTCTTTTAATAAATATCAATTTAATGTTATCTTTACTGATTATTTTATCAAATATACTTGATTTTATCCTCTTAAACATAAGTCTGAGGTCTCTACCATTTTCCTTACTTTCAAAAAAATGGTAGAAAATATCTTTCAGTCCTCTATCAAAATAATTTATTCTGATGGTGGGGGTGAATATCAAGTACTAACATCACACTTGTTAGCATGTGGTATTTAGCATCTCAAATCTCCTCCGTACACTCCTCAGCTAGTTGGCTCTGCCGAATGCACATCGGTATATAGTTGAAACTGGACTCACACTTCTCTATCATGCTTCTATGCCAACTACCTTCTGGTCTGCAGCCTTTCAGACTCGATCTATCTAATAAATCATGTGCCTACTCCTATCCTCAATAATCAATCACCGTTTGAAAAGTTGTTTCATTGATCCCTAAATCTTCAAAAGTTTAGGGTCTTCGGTTGTGTCTGCTATCCTTGGCTACACCCTTATGCATCAAATAAACTAGCACCATGGTCAAAGTCTTGTATCTTCATTGGTTACTCCTTTGAACACAATGCTTACCAATGCTATGATCCTTCCACTCACAAGGTCTTTGCATTTTGTCATGTTATCTTCGTGGAGTCTTTCTTTCCCTTTCAACAACACTAATCTACTACCGTATCAACCACTCCGGTACATATGCATTAGTGGCACATGCCTTTCTCCACTGAACCGCTATACGAATCACCCACTCCAACTCCTGAGTGGAGTATCCCTCTAATAAAACATCTCCCTCCCTCCTTCCTCTCTCCCTCTTCTGCTACCACTAACATCCGATCGTCGGACACTCAACATCCGACATTTCCCTCGCCTCAGTCTACTACCACTACTGTTCCATAGTCCAACTCTCCCTGTTCTAATTCACCCACACTCATTCCACCATCACCTCCTAAACCACTTAGACATCCAATGACAACACGCTCTAAAAGTGGCATTTTCAAGCCTCGTCAGGTCCTTGATCTCCACACGGTTGTGACTCTCTCTGTTGAGACCTGTGAACATACCACAATCACTCAAGCCCACAAGTCTCTTCATTGGCGTCAAGCTATGTCTGATGAATATTACGCCTTACATTATAATTTTACCTAGACACTTGTTCCGTGTCATCCACCACAAAATGTCATCGGGTGTAAGTGGGTTTTTCGAGTTAAGCGGAACCCTGATGGGTCTATTACTCGGTACAAGGCCCGTTTGGTGTCCAAAGGCTTCCATCAACGTCCTGACATTGATTTTACTGAGACATTCAGTCCTGTTGTTAAGTCCACAACAATCTGACTGATTTTAAGTTTAGCAGTTTCAAAAGGATGGCGACTTTGATAACTTGATATGAACAATGCATTCTTACAAGGAACTTTAACTGACGAGGTCTTTATAGAGTAACCTCCTAGTTTTATTCATCCTCAATATCTGAAATATGTCTGCAAACTCCACAAGGCCATTTATGATTTTCGACAAGCTCCAAGAGCCTAGTACATAGAACTTGGCTCCTTTTTGATGTCTGTCGACTTCTCTAACTCTAAGTCTGATACCTCCTTATTTCTCCGTCAACTACCTGGCAGCACACTACATCTTCTGGTATATGTTGATGATATTATTGTGACAGGTAGTAATTCTATATACGTCACAACATTCATCAACCAGTTGGCTGGCAGATTTTCCCTCAAAGATCTTGGTCCCTTGACCTATTTTTTGGGTGTAGAAGCAATGTCTATATTTTCAACACTCTTCCTTTCTCAACGGAAATACACTCAGGACTTATTAGTTAAGACAAACATGAAGGATGCAAATGCTGTCTCGACTCCTCTCTCCACTGGTGAATCACTTCGGTTAAATGATAACAATCTTGCTACAGATTCTACACAATATCGGCAAGTGATTGGCTCCTTGCAGTATTTAGCCCTCACTCGCCTAGATGTCTTATTTGCGGTTAACAAGTTGTCCCAATACATGCATAGGCCACACACGTCTCGTTAAATGAGTATTACAATATCTTAAAGGTACTCTTGATTATGACATCATTCTCAACAAAAAATGTCCACTTCAACTTCATGCTTATACTGATACTGATTGGGCTAGAAACCTTGAAGATAGAACATCAACATCTGGGTTTATTATATTCCTCGGAGCCAATCCAATCAGTTGGAGTTTCAAGAAATAAAAGATAGTTGCTCGGTCTTCTACTAAAGCTGAGTATCGCTCCATTGCAACTGCAACTGCTAAACTTAATTGAATAATAAATCTGCTCAAAGAGCTTGACATCTGCTCCTCTGCTACTCTTACAATATACTGCGATAATATTGGGAATACCTACTTATGTGCCAATCCTGTTTCACTCGTATTAAACATATAGCATGACTTCCACTTTATGCGAGATCAAGTGATGAATCATCAACTACATGTCTCTCATATTCACACGATCAACTAGAGGACTCCTCACGAAGCCACTCTTCCGCAAGTTGTTCTCACTTCATCGATCCAATATCGGCATCCTTGATAGGAGCGCGATCTTGCATGGGCATGATAAGATGCAGAAGAGGAATGACCTATTCTCATAGTTCGTTTACATCAGCCAGATTATGAATTCTATGGATTTACATATATAAGAATATGTGGGCATGATGGGTGTAGGTCCGAAACAAATTTATATAAAAGGGAAAGAGATAGAAAAAAAAAAAAAAAAAGAACATAAGGAAAGAGAATGAACTCCAAGAACAATGTATTCGCTGTTTACAATCACGCCTCTGTACTCGTCTTTGAGAGCCAATTACTCGCTCCCTCCAAGTAAGTCCTCACCATACACTAAAAATCTACTGGGAAAGGTTGTCAGTGAATCTTGGGACGAAGACCGATCGATGAAGAGAAGTGCTTCGGCGACCGGCGGAATCAGCTATGGCGTGTCTGCAGAGAGGGCAGACATGGCTGCTCTCCAACCATCGAGTGAGACAGCCGCCATGGAAGGCGTGCATGCATGGCATCTGCGTCACCTCCACGCCCTCGTCGAACGCTTCCAAGCATATCCTGCAACTCTCCTCTCGGACATCTCCACCACGCTCGTACTTCACCACCGCCAGCTCCTTCACTGCATCCGACGACGCCGGCACGCCGCCGAAACCCCCGCCGCCGCCGACGACGAAAGAAGGCTCCAATCCGATCCAGTGCCGGTAGAAGTGGATGCCGACGGTGATCTCGATCCCTCTGCCCCCGTCGAGAGCCGACTCGACTGGGCCATTGCAGAAGGTGAAGAGTTCTTCCTCCAACCGCCTAGCGGCATGGAAATCATGGCCGTAGGCGCCTCCGTGAAAGAGAACGAACGAGATCGCCTGGCGGCGAGATTCATGGTGGAGGAAGTCGCCGAGAGCGAACACGTACAAGTGGTCGGCGCACGGCGGTTCTCGCATCACTTGACCTCCATGAAAGTGCAACACAGTGTAGCTTAGCTTGATCACCACCGGAGCCACTAGCCTACACCATTCCGAGGCCGGATTCCCCGCATTTAGCTTAGCATAGAGAAACCAAGCAGCACCGTCGGCACAAAGATGACCCTCCATCGTCGCCGTTCTTCTCGTACATCCGGTCTGCGAGCTTGGCTTTCCGACCAATGGGAGCAGCTTTATACACATGCCGATCTCCGAATCCGAAATGGAATCGAATTATGTCGGGAGTTAGCCCTGATTGGAATCGGACATATAGTTAGTTCCCGTTGCCACATAAAACTTGCGCCTTGGATTCGGAATCGGAAACGTGTGGAGCTCCTACGGGAAAACAACTTTCATACGGTGAGCTCACATCACATCACATTGGCTAATATGGTTTCGATACATAAAATGATATCATACTAATTTCCATTGGGCACTAAATCGCCATCACACAAATGAGAATCCAAGCAGCACAGCCATCCAAATGATGAGCCGTCTCCACCTTCTTCTCTCGCACTTCCTATTTGTGAGCTCAGCTTTCCTACAACGACACACTGCTCTCCTCCATATCCCAAATCGGATGGCATTGCGTTAGGTAGTAATCATTTAATCGGAAAGGCGCTGCATCGAGTTCATGGGAAACGTGTTGACATTGTAGAGATAAAACAGAGCTCGCTTCGTGTCTAATGATGGATCGCTCTATCTTTTCTTTCGAAAACACCCAAATTTATTGATATCAATGTAATAGAAGACAATTAGGTATTCTTATTTTCTCTCTTGCTCATTCCCAGTCTAAATGGAACGGCACATAAAACTACAATTGTTTGATCTGCCACACTACAGAGGATGCTTGCTGGAAGCGTAGAACAGAGAGATCTCTGCCACGAACAGAGAGCTCTAACAAGCACAACACGAACAGAGTGGTGGTCGAGCGAAACAAGAAAGAAACACCAGATAGGAGGAGGAGGATTATATAGCGTTTTATTTTCTTAAGAAAGGCAATCGATTTTACAAACTCTATTTACAATGCACACACTGTTCGATGACTTGAAGAACCGCTCATCCATCACTATATATGTACAACTCCGACTCCATTATCTACCATTTGAATCCTCACTGCCACTTTTTTTCTCTCCATCTTTGGGGAGATCAAGAAGAGGAGAACCATTTCAGGGATCGGCAGAAGCAGGTATGGCGTGTCTGCAGAGAGGACAGACATGGCTGCTCTCCAACCATCGAGTGAGACAGCCCCCATGGAAGGCGTGCTTGCATGGCATCCGCATCACCTCCACTCCCTCGTCGAACTCCTCGAAGCAGATGATGCAACTCTCCTCTCTGACATCTCCTCCACGCTCGTACTTCACCACCGCCAGTTCCTTCACCGCATCCGTCGACGCCGGGATGCCGCCGAAATCCCCGTCCTCTTCGACGCCTTCGACGTCCAAAGAAGGTTCATCATCGCTCGGGAAGTCGGTCAAAAATACGTCGACGATTATCTCGATCCCGTTGCCCGAGTTGAAAGCCATCTCGACTGGATCATCGCAGAAGGCAAGGAGTTGTCTCCTCAACCGCGCGGCGCAGTAGATGCAATAACCATAGGCTTCGGCGCGTAAGAGAACGGTCGAGATCGCCCGGCGGCGAGACGCTTGGTGGCGGAAGTCGCCGAGAGTGAAGACAGAGGTTTGGTAGGCAATGGGCGGCTCCTCCACGAGTCGACCTTCAAGAACGTACGTCACGGTGTAGCCGAGTTTGATCACCACCGGAGCCGACGACGGCCGGGACACCGGCGTCCCCTCCGTTTGATAGGCCCTAAGAACCCAATCGACATGGCCATCATCAGGAGGAGACTCCATCGTCGCCATGTGAATCGCCATCGCCTCTTGTCGCACTTCAACTGTGTGAACTCGGCTTAAAGCCTAAGGCTTTTTATATAGAGAGAGATTCTGGTCTCCGAATCCGACACGGGATCGAATCCATCGAGTATTTTAAATCCCAAATAGATTCGTTATTGATGGATTAATTATTAGTGAAGATTTAGATTCGGAAATCCTAAATAAATTTGGAGTTTAGATTCGGAAATTTCCATTGCCACGTATAACAGAAAAAAGAGCTTGCTTCGTATCTAACGGATTGCTCGCTTTCGACGCCCACTTACTGTTAAATCCATCAGGTGTTCTTAATTACTCAATTGTTCGTTCCCAAATTAAATTGAGAAAGGCACACAACTTCAATTGTTTGATCTGCCGAAAGAAAACAGAGGATGTTTTCGGTAAGCATAGAACAGAGGATGACTCTTCCTTCGTGGGTAGCTGTAGACCATTATTACTTCAAAGAACCAATTACAACTCTTCATCAATGTATGTACACCTCCAACGCCATTATCTACCATTTGAATCCACTGCCACTTTTTTAATTATTGTATTTAAAGATATATGTGTGATTTTATTTAAAAATATCTCTTATTATATACTACTATAATTTTTTTTTGCATGAATGGTTTAAGTACCTTATTCATAAGCCTTATACTTGGTGCATTGGACAAATCACGTTACGTAACTAACCATTCATATAAGCTTTCTTTTGTCTCGGATGGAGTTTTCCATTTTATGCGAATTTGATGATGTCCACTACGGAGATCAATATTTGAGAATGTCGTTAAACCTTATAGTTGATCTAGCATATCCTTTAGTCGAGATATAGGAATGTGATACTTGATCGTGATTTTATTGATGGCTCTGCTATCTACGCACATCCTCTAGCTTTCATATTTCTTAGGTGTCAATAGAGCTGAGACTTCACATGGGCTCATACTTTCTCAAAGATATTCCTTCCGCATCAACTCTTTTATCTTCTCTCTCAGCATCTCGTTCTCGTTTGGATTCATCCGATAGTGAGGTAAATCGGGAGCCAAATCAATTTGGTGCTGAATCTCTCATGGGTGGAATCCATCTGGTAATTCTTTAGGAGTTAGAATTCTTTCAATATTGATCTTAGTTATTTTAGAATCTTTACATGTGACTTTTATTTTTTTATAATAAGAGCACAACATACTCTTGTTTCTTTACAAATGACATTGAATTCTTGTTTATAGTTGAAAATGGATAAAAAAAGACTTTCACTCTACTTTGGAAGTGTTGGATTGATCTCTCTTTTTGTTTAGTTGGTCGAATGATATTTTTTTTTTCTATTCTATGAGAATACATATTTATCCTTTCTTCCAATGTTGGTTGCATTTATATCATATTGTCATGACCTTCTAAGTAGCACATTAAACACATCAATATCAACTGTCACATATAACTTTGTAGCTTTTCCCATTTGAGAGATAAACTCTGTAGATCTTAGTGACAATTTATACCTTTTTAAATCCATCCTAGCTTCTATGGTATTGGATGAGCTTATATGTAATTTTAAGTGTATTACAAGTGATGTGGATACAATGTTGTTATAACTTTCATTATCTATAATCAATGCACAAACTTTATCATTAACACTACACTGAGAATAGAATATTTTCGTACTTAAAGATGGATTTTCTTATCTTCGGGTGAGTAATAATCTTTTTACAACATGTGTCATGTATTCCCCTTCTTACTTTGCTATTTAAGTATTGCGAAAATCATTAATTATATTTTCTTGGGCATCTCCTTCTTCATCAAAGTCATCTTTGTGATACGCAAGGTTGACAGTATTAAGATCACCACACTCATTGGAACGATTACTAGGCTCACCACATTTAAAATATTTTCTAACTAACGATCTAGCATATAGATTATTTGTGATAGTCTGGATTTGCTTTGCTTGCTTTGTTACTCTTCCAGTACTTATGTCTTGATTTATAGGTTATATTGACTCAGTGTCAACTTGACGTGTTGTAAAAAAATATATTTTCTAACTAAGAATCGAGCACATGACACACATCAATGTCAACTATGTCACTTATAACTTTCTCCCTATAGCTTCTTCCAATTGAGAGAGGAACTCTCTATATCTCAATTATAGTGATAGTTAAGACTTTCTTTAATCCATCCAAGCTTGTATGGTATTGGATGAGCTTTTGTCCATAATTTGAAGTGCATCATAAGTGATTTAGATACAATGTTGTCACAGCTTTCATTGTTTATGATCAATGCACAAACTTTATCATTAATACTACATCAAGAATGGAAGATTTTCTTGCGCGAGATGGATCTTCTTGTCATAGGGTGAGTAATATTTTTTTTTTACAACACATGTCATATATTCCCTTTCTTCCTCTACTATTCTTAGGCATCTCATTCTTCATTAAAGATATGCAAGGTAGACAATCTTAAGAGTATGACACTCGTTGGAATGATGACTAGGCTCCCAACATTTAAAAGATTTTCTAACTAGGGATTAAGTATATGGATTATTTGTGAAAGTTGGGATATGCTTTGAATACTTTGTTGCTCCTCTGATACTTGTGCCTTAATATATAGGTTGTATTAACTTAGCCATAGCTTGCTTTTCTTTGTTAAGAACAAGTCATATTGTCGAAGTAAAGAATTATTGGGTAATAATTAGAGGTCAAGCCAATAATATTTTAACCTTTAATGTAAGATTTGACATACTAGTCCGTATCATTACCGGGCGATAAGCATAATATATACTGTTTGGTATATTAAAATATATTATAATATTTTATAATATAATATTAATATATTAATATATTAAAAAAGAAAAAAAAGGGCGACGTTGCCTCAATTTTTCTCCTTGTATTGGGAGACATCCCGTCTCCTCGTGCGAGAGAAAAATCACTCGCGAGCGAGTGATGACACCCAGGCAACCCACGGGCGGCGATGGCATGCAAGCGAGTACGGCGCGAGGAAAGGAGGTACTTCTTTCTTCTTCTCTTCTTCTTCTTTCTTATTTTCCTCTTCTTTTTTCTTCTTTTCCCTCAGTCAACCATCGACAATCGATTTCTCTCTCAATCGATCGTCAATGGCTGAAATCGACAACCGACGATCGATTTCTCCCTCAATTGGCTACCAACGATCGAAATCGATCGTCGACAGTTGATTTTGATGGTACTACCCATACCGAGTGGTACAGATCGAAATTACATTCATTGCTTTAATATTGTATTATGAGCTTCATCTACTATCCATATCGGAGTTAAAAGACATTCTATCTTTAATTACAAATTTTAGTTCATTGACATATCTTATTGTCTATTGGTCTTCTTACTTTGATAAGTTACATCTAGTTGAAAGGCATAAGAACTCATCAATATATTTAATTACAGATCGAGTGCCTTAGATACAATTTTAGTATTGTTAAAACAATAATTGTTCATAGTCTTGGGGTCGAAATCTTCCTTTGAAAAATTTCCTCATCTTTCGCCATATTTATATTGGTGTCTTTCTTTATTTTCTTTTGTTATAACATAATATATCCCAGTAAGCTGTTGTACCTCTTTTCAATTTTTATGCAACAAGCTTGACTTGTCTATAATTAGGGACATCCATCACCTTGAAGAATTTCTCTACTTTATATCTCTAGCCAAGAAAATTTTCAACGGTGAGATAGTTATTAAATGGGGAGCTCTACTTTAGGTGGTAATCATTAAATAATCCATTTCATTTGGGTGGTGCATAATATTTTTTTTGTATCTTTCACTGTCATCTTTTGAGTCATTTTTATATACTATTAGTTTTCGTGAGTGGATAGTACTATGTCGATTAAAATGTCATACATTTCTTAGAGTTTTTATATACTTTTGACCCACTTCTTAAGCGATGAGGAACCTTCTTTGGACATTGTAGGCGTTAGCGAGGACAGAGATTTCGGTGGCATCCCGACATCGACAGATGCGGTGAAGGAGCTAGTCGTGGTGAAGTATGAGTGTGGAGGTGACACGAATGCCATGTAAGCACGTCTTCCATGGCGATTGTCTCACTCAATGGTTGGAGAGCAGCCATGTCTGTCCTTAAGATCAAATCTATTTAGGCTTTGAACTCGATGAATCGGATCTCATGTCGTATTCGGAGACCAGAATTTAATATAAATGAAACTCAATTTCTGAATAATAATCACTTTTTGAGTAATTTTAAAAAATTATTTTTATATCCTTAAATATAATAATAATTTAAATTTTTAGTTCTATATTTTTTTACTAAGCTATATAATAAAGTATAAAAAAAATTAAAATTTTATTCTATATTTTGATAACGATCCCGTATTAGATTCGGAGACCAGAATCTCTCTCTCTCTCTCTCTCTCTCTCTCTCTCTCTATATATATATATATATATATATATATATATATATATATATATATATATATATATATTTATATGTGCACATGACGATGATGGAGACTCCTCCTGATGATGGCCATGCCAATTGGGTTCTCAGGGCCTATCAAACGGAGGAGACTTCGGCGTTGCAGCCGTTATCGGCTCCGGTGGTGATCAACCTCGGCTACACCGTGATGCACTCTCTTGAAGGCCGACTCGTGGAGGAACCTTTGCGTTCACTCTCGGGGACTTCCTCCACCAAGCGTCTCGCCGCCAGGCGATCTCGGCCGTTCTCTTACGCACCGGCGCCGCCTATGGTTATGACATCTGCCTTGCCGGGCGATTGGAGAGACAACTCGTTGCCTTCTGCAATGATCCAGTCGAGACGGCTTTCAACTCTGGCAACGGGATCGAGATGATCGTTGATGTATTTTTGGCCGACTTCCCGAGCGATCATGAATCTTCTTTGGACGTCGAAGGCGTTGAAGAGGACGGGGATCTCGGCGGCATCCCGACGTCGACGGATGCGGTGGTGAAGTACGAGCGTGGTGGAGATGTCCGAGAGGAGAGTTGCAGGATCTGCTTGGAAGCGTTCGACGAGGGCGTGGAGGTGACGCAGATGCCATGCAAGCACGCATTCTATGGCGGCTGTCTCACTCGATGGTTGGAGAGCAGCCATGTCTGTCCTCTCAGCAGACTCACCGTACCTGCTTCTGCTGATCCCTGAAAAGCTTCTCGTCTTCTTAATCTCCCCAAGAGTCACAGACATCTTCTCCATCCTGCTTCTGGACTGCATATTGCCAAAGATGAAGAGAGAAAAACAAAAAAATGCCAGAGGATGCAGCCGATTCAAATGGTAGATAGTGGCGTTCGAGTTGTACATACATTGATAGTAATTGATTCTTCAAGTCATCGAACAGTGTGTGAATTGTAAATAGAATTTGCAATCAATTGCCTTTCTTAAGAAAATAAAACGCTATATAATCCTCCTATCTGGTGTTCTTTCTTGTTTCGCTCTACCACTCTGTTTGCGTTGTGCTTGTTAAAGCTCTCTGTTTGTGGCAGAGATCTCTCTGTTCTATGCTTCCCGCAAGCATCCTCTGTATTGTGGGAGATCAAACAAGCATAGTTATGTGCCGTTCCATTTACATTGGGAATGAGCAAGAGAGTAACTAAGGATACCTAATTGTATTCTATACATTAATATCAACAAATTTGGGTGTCGAAAGATAGCGATCCATTAGACAGGAAGCGAGCTCTGTTTTCTCCACAATGTCGACGCGTTGCCCATGAATGATTACTACCAAACGTAATGCCATCCGATTTGGGATGTGGAGGAGAAAGCTGAGTTCAGAAATAGGAAGTGCGAGAAGAAGGTGGGGAGGCGCAACCCAAGACGGCGATGGAGGCTCATAATAAGCCATCAAGAACGAAGCAAGTTCTTTCTTCCGCCGGATTTCATGACGCTTCGAATGGAACTGCTTTCGGAATCCAACACGCAAACTTATGTGGCATCGGCAACTACGTGTCCGATCCTATTTAGGATTTGCACTCGATGGATTCGATCCCGTGTCGGATTCGGAGACCAGAATCTCTCGATATATAAAAAGCCTTAGGCTTTAAGCCGAGTTCACACAGTTGAAGTGCGACAAGAGGCGATGGCGATTCACATGGCGACGATGGAGTCTCCTCCTGATGATGGCCATGTCGATTGGGTTCTTAGGGCCTATCAAACGGAGGGGACGCCGGTGTCCCGGCCGTCGTCGGCTCCGGTGGTGATCAAACTCGGCTACACCGTGACGTACGTTCTTGAAGGTCGACTCGTCGAGGAGCCGCCCATTGCCTACCAAACCTCGGTCTTCACTCTCGGCGACTTCCGCCACCAAGCGTCTCGCCGCCGGGCGATCTCGACCGTTCTCTTAGGCGCCGAAGCCTATGGTTATTGCATCTACTGCGCCGAGCGGTTAGAGACACAACTCCTTGCCTTCTTCAATGATCAAGTCGAGACGGCTTTCGAGTCGGGCAACGGGATCGAGATAATCATCGACGTATTTTTGCCCGACTTCCCGAGCGATGATGACTTTTCTTTGGACGACGAAGTCGTCGGCGAGGACGGGGATTTCGGCGGCATCCCGGCGTCGATGGATGCGGTGAAGGAACTGGCGGTGGTGAAGTACGAGCGTGGAGGAGATGTCAGAGAGGAGAGTTGCATCATCTGCTTCGAGGAGTTCGACGAGGGCGTGGAGGTGATGCGGATGCCATGCAAGCACGCCTTCCATGGGGGCTGTCTCACTCGATGGTTGGAGAGCAGCCATGTCTGTCCTCTCTGCAGACACGCCATACCTGCTTCTGCCGATCCCTGAAATGGTTCTCCTCTTCTTGATCTCCGCAAAGATGCAGAGAAAAAAAGTGGCAGTGAGGATTCAAATGGTAGATAATGGAGTCGGAGTTGTACATATATAGTGATGGATGAGCGGTTCTTCAAGTCATCGAACAGTGTGTGCATTGTAAATAGAGTTTGTAAAATCGATTGCCTTTCTTAAGAAAATAAAACGCTATATAATCCTCCTCCTCCTATCTGGTGTTTCTTTCTTGTTTCGCTCGACCACCACTCTGTTCGTGTTGTGCTTGTTAGAGCTCTCTGTTCGTGGCAGAGATCTCTCTGTTCTATGCTTCCAGCAAGCATCCTCTGTAGTGTGGCAGATCAAACAATTGTAGTTTTATGTGCCGTTCCATTTAGACTGGGAATGAGCAAGAGAGAAATTAAGAATACCTAATTGTCTTATATTACATTGATATCAATAAATTTGGGTGTTTTCGAAAGAAAAGATAGAGCGATCCATCATTAGACACGAAGCGAGCTCTGTTTTATCTCGACAATGTCAACACGTTTCCCATGAACTCGAAGCAGCGCCTTTCCGATTAAATGATTACTACCTAACGTAATGCCATCCGATTTGGGATATGGAGGAGAGCAGTGTGTCGTTGTAGGAAAGCTGAAGTGCGAGAGAAGAAGGTGGAGACGGCTCATCATTTGGATGGCTGTGCTGCTTGGATTCTCATTTGTGTGATGGCGATTTAGTGCCCAATGGAAATTAGTATGATATCATTTTATGTATCGAAACCATATTAGCCAATGTGATGTGATGTGATGTGAGCTCACCGTATGAAAGTTGTTTTCCCGTAGGATCTCCACACGTTTCCGATTCCGAATCCAAGGCGCAAGTTTTATGTGGCAACGGGAACTAACTATATGTCCGATTCCAATCAGGGCTAACTCCCGACATAATTCGATTCCATTTCGGATTCGGAGATCGGCATGTGTATAAAGCTGCTCCCATTGGTCGGAAAGCCAAGCTCGCAGACCGGATGTGCGAGAAGAACGGCGACGATGGAGGGTCATCTTTGTGCCGACGGTGCTGCTTGGTTTCTCTATGCTAAGCTAAATGCGGGGAATCCGGCCTCGGAATGGTGTAGGCTAGTGGCTCCGGTGGTGATCAAGCTAAGCTACACTGTGTTGCACTTTCATGGAGGTCAAGTGATGCAAGAACCGCCGTGCGCCGACCACTTGTACGTGTTCGCTCTCGGCGACTTCCTCCACCATGAATCTCGCCGCCAGGCGATCTCGTTCGTTCTCTTTCACGGAGGCGCCTACGGCCATGATTTCCATGCCGCTAGGCGGTTGGAGGAAGAACTCTTCACCTTCTGCAATGGCCCAGTCGAGTCGGCTCTCGACGGGGGCAGAGGGATCGAGATCACCGTCGGCATCCACTTCTACCGGCACTGGATCGGATTGGAGCCTTCTTTCGTCGTCGTCGGCGGCGGGGGTTTCGGCGGCGTGCCGGCGTCGTCGGATGCAGTGAAGGAGCTGGCGGTGGTGAAGTACGAGCGTGGTGGAGATGTCCGAGAGGAGAGTTGCAGGATATGCTTGGAAGCGTTCGACGAGGGCGTGGAGGTGACGCAGATGCCATGCATGCACGCCTTCCATGGCGGCTGTCTCACTCGATGGTTGGAGAGCAGCCATGTCTGCCCTCTCTGCAGACACGCCATAGCTGATTCCGCCGGTCGCCGAAGCACTTCTCTTCATCGATCGGTCTTCGTCCCAAGATTCACTGACAACCTTTCCCAGTAGATTTTTAGTGTATGGTGAGGACTTACTTGGAGGGAGCGAGTAATTGGCTCTCAAAGACGAGTACAGAGGCGTGATTGTAAACAGCGAATACATTGTTCTTGGAGTTCATTCTCTTTCCTTATGTTTCTTTTTTTTTTTTTTTTTCTATCTCTTTCCCTTTTATATAAATTTGTTTCGGACCTACACCCATCATGCCCACATATTCTTATATATGTAAATCCATAGAATTCATAATCTGGCTGATGTAAACGAACTATGAGAATAGGTCATTCCTCTTCTGCATCTTATCATGCCCATGCAAGATCGCGCTCCTATCAAGGATGCCGATATTGGATCGATGAAGTGAGAACAACTTGCAGAAGAGTGGCTTCGTGAGGGAGTCCTCTAGTTGATCGGCTGTGTGAATATGAGAGACATGTAGTTGATGATTCATCACTTGATCTCGTACAAAGTGGAAGTCATGCTATATGTTTAATACGAGAGTGAAACACCGGATTGGCACATAAGTAGGTATTCCCAATATTATCGCAGTATATTGTAAGAGTAGCAGAGGAGCAGATGTCAAGCTCTTTGAGCAGATTTATTATTCAATTAAGTTTAGCAGTTGCAGTTGCAATGGAGCGATACTCAGCTTTAGTAGAAGACCGAGCAACTATCTTTTATTTCTTGAAACTCCAACTGATTGGATTGGCTCCGAGGAATATAATAAACCCAGATGTTGATGTTCTATCTTCAAGGTTTCTAGCCCAATCAGTATCAGTATAAGCATGAAGTTGAAGTGGACATTTTTTGTTGAGAATGATGTCATAATCAAGAGTACCTTTAAGATATTGTAATACTCATTTAACAGCAGACCAGTGTGTGGCAGATGGCCTATGCATGTATTGGGACAACTTGTTAACCGCAAATAAGACATCTAGGCGAGTGAGGGCTAAATACTGCAAGGAGCCAATCACTTGCCGATATTGTGTAGAATCTGTAGCAAGATTGTTATCATTTAACCGAAGTGATTCACCAGTGGAGAGAGGAGTCGAGACAGCATTTGCATCCTTCATGTTTGTCTTAACTAATAAGTCCTGAGTGTACTTCCGTTGAGAGAGGAAGAGTGCTGAAAATATAGACATTGCTTCTACACCCAAAAAATAGGTCAAGGGACCAAGATCTTTGAGGGAAAATCTGGCAGCCAACTGGTTGATGAATGTTGTGACGTATATAGAATTACTACCTGTCACAATAATATCATCAACATATACCAGAAGATATAGTGTGCTGCCAGGTAGTTGACGGAGAAATAAGGAGGTATCAGACTTAGAGTTAGAGAAGTCGACGGACATAAAAAAGGAGCCAAGTTCTATGTACTAGGCTCTTGGAGCTTGTCGAAAATCATAAATGGCCTTGTGGAGTTTGCAGACATGTTTCAGATATTGAGGATGAATAAAACTAGGAGGTTACTCTATAAAGACCTCGTCAGTTAAAGTTCCTTGTAAGAATGCATTGTTCATATCAAGTTATTAAAGTCGCCGTCCTTTTGAAACTGCTAAACTTAGAATCAGTCAGATTGTTGTGGACTTAACAACAGGACTGAATGTCTCAGTAAAATCAATGTCAGGACGTTGATGGAAGCCTTTGGCCACCAAACGGGCCTTGTACCGAGTAATAGACCCATCAGGGTTCCGCTTAACTCGAAAAACCCACTTATACCCGATGATATTTTGTGGTGGATGACACGGAACAAGTGTCTAGGTAAAATTATAATGTAAGGCGTAATATTCATCAGACATAGCTTGACGCCAATGAAGAGACTTGTGGGCTTGAGTGATTGTGGTATGTTCACAGGTCTCAACAGAGGGAGTCACAACCGTGTGGAGATCAAGGACCTGACGAGGCTTGAAAATGCCACTTTTAGAGCGTGTTGTCATTGGATGTCCAAGTGGTTTAGGAGGTGATGGTGGAATGAGTGTGGGTGAATTAGAACAGGGAGAGTTGGACTATGGAACAGTAGTGGTAGTAGACTGAGGCGAGGGAAATGTCGGATGTTGAGTGTCCGACGATCGGATGTTAGTGGTAGCAGAAGAGGGAGAGAGGAAGGAGGGAGGGAGATGTTTTATTAGAGGGATACTCCACTCAGGAGTTGGAGTGGGTGATTCGTATAGCGGTTCAGTGGATAAAGGCATGTGCCACTAATGCATATGTACCGGAGTGGTTGATACGGTAGTAGATTGGTGTTGTTGAAAGGGAAAGAAAGACTCCACGAAGATAACATGACAAAATGCAAAGACCTTGTGAGTGGAAGGATCATAGCATTGGTAAGCATTGTGTTCAAAGGAGTAACCAATGAAGATACAAGACTTTGACCATGGTGCTAGTTTATTTGATGCATAAGGGTGTAGCCAAGGATAGCAGACACAACCGAAGACCCTAAACTTTTGAAGATTTAGGGATCAATGAAACAACTTTTCAAACGGTGATTGATTATTGAGGATAGGAGTAGGCACATGATTTATTAGATAGATCGAGTCTGAAAGGCTGCAGACCAGAAGGTAGTTGGCATAGAAGCATGATAGAGAAGTGTGAGTCAAGTTTCAACTATATACCGATGTGCATTCGGCAGAGCCAACTAGCTGAGGAGTGTACGGAGGAGATTTGAGATGCTAAATACCACATGCTAACAAGTGTGATTTTAGTACTTGATATTCACCCCCACCATCAGAATAAATTATTTTGATAGAGGACTGAAAGATATTTTCTACCATTTTTTTGAAAGTAAGGAAAATGATAGAGACCTCAGACTTATGTTTAAGAGGATAAAATCAAGTATATTTGATAAAATAATCAGTAAAGATAACATTAAATTGATATTTATTAAAAGAAATACTTGGTGTATGACCCCAAACATCAGTATATAGAACTTCAAATGGATGTATGCAAGAAATAGAAGCATGAGCAAATGACAGACTTTTATTATTAAGACATGCATTACAATGAAAAATAATAGGACTAGCTTTAAACCAAGGAAGAGCATAACGGGAAATAAACATTCGTAAAGTAGAGGTAGAAGGGTGACCGAGACGATGATGCCACACATCCGTGGAAGCAGCAACAGAAGAATAGGCAATAGGCGAAGAGTTGGATGACCACTGGTAGATGTTATCTTTAATCTGGCCTTGAACTAACGAGGCCCCCGTATTCAGATCCTCGACAAGAAAGTGGTCAGGAAAAAATTCAATAGAGGTATTATTTTGTTTATAGAATTGAGAGATGGAGATAAGATTTTGTTTGATATAAGGTGCGCACAACACATCACCAGCAATCACTGATGATGGATTGCTGCTGGTGGCGGAAGGCGCGTGAGACGATCTAGTCTTTGGGCGGCACCGTCTGTCGAATCGCGAAACATAGGAAAATAGCAGAGAGTTCAGTCAAGAACAGAGAAGCAGCAGAAAGTTCAATGACAGTGGGTGCGTCGCTTGTCGTCGGCCCTTCCACATCGCCAGCGATCGGATCGTCGAGCGCACTGGATAGATCACAACAACTAGGCTTCTCCTCTCAGATTCGTAAGGGCAGATCAGATCGGGAGGTGGACCTTTATTCACGATCACTCCGTGGAGGGGGAGCAGTAGATCTAGCGTGAGCAAAGGATCTTCGATCTGATGTCTTGTGAGGATGGCACCGACGTGGCCGGTAGCAAGGGGATTGCCCGCCTTGATGCTCAGGCGGCTGCCGAGGCTAGTTTGTAGTGGTCGTGGCTGCCGCCGAGGAGGATTAGGCATTGCGGTTGTCGCCAAAGAGAATTAGGCATTGCGGTCGTAGACCTCGAAGTGATTGGGGCTTTCGTTGCGTTTCGCTGGTTCAGCCCACTCGCCGTCGTCGCCGATCCATCCCGATCTGTATGTTGGCAATCGAGTCACCAGTCGGATTTCTCTGATTCGATCGCCGGGGCGGACCAAGCTTTACCGGAGGAAAACATCTCCGACTTCCACAGATGTGAGAGAAGAAAAAAAGATGCAGTAGTAGAAAACTTGTCGATGCGATGACAGATGAGTAGGAGTCTATTGCAGCTTCTGCTCACAGTCAGAGATGGTGAAAATTTGATGTCGTTTGACAGCGAGACGAGAGCTTGCTCTAAGCAAGCGACTCTGATACCATAATAGAAATGAGAAAGAGGGTTGAGTGGAATAATACGTGGATCAATTTTATTCATTCACTGATGATTATTTATACAAGGGGAAGAGAGGGATAGAGAGGTTAGATATTAAGGATTTTTTTCAACAGTCTAACTAATCTAGTACTAATTGTTACAATGCTAATAACTCTATCATTTATCATAATGTACATATATAAGTTGATAATAATTTGCAGACACTTAGAAGCAGATGTCATGTTTGGTTGGCATATATTTTTTGACACTTGGAATCCAAAGAAGTCGATTCATGTTAGGTTCCGAAAACTATTTTACCTGTCCGGTAAATTACCAGTATTAGACCATATGATGAGGTAACAATCGATACTACTATATATATATATATATATGATTTTGTTTTCAGTTGTTGGTATACAACTTACTATATCGATACCATATTGGCCAATGTCAGATTAAGATTTAAAAACTTGATGTAATAATCCTTGATTTAACAAAAAAAAAGTTATATATATATGCCATATTTTTAATTTTCATTACTGCTATCGATAGTACAATGGAGGGTACAATTTTAAAATTAAGACATGCTAACTTATTAAATAAAATGATAATATTTCCTTTATACATTGTGTTTTTTACATCTATACATAATTATAATATTTAACTAGAATAAAATATAATATATCTAAAATTTATACACATAAAATGCTCACATGTCATGGTTCATATCTGCGCTGGCATGGGCTTACACGTGCTCACTTCCCTACTCAATCAATTGAGTTGGATACTAATATCCTTACCCCTGTAAAATAGGATTTATAGTAATTAATCACTCAATATATATAGGATTTATAGTAAGTAATCACTCAATATTATGTCATATGTAATATTTTAAAATTTTTAACATAAGATATTTAACGGTAAACCCCTAATTCTATAATTTCTTTAGCAAGTATAACCATACAATATAACATATGCAAAATAAAAGGTAAAATTCTACGTTAAAATAATACAAAATGGTTATATACATATGTAGGAAGCATAGTAAATTTATGAACTTTAGCCTCTTATATCATAACATATACACTCTCACATTATAAATCATTATAATATATATGTGTATTCTCACACTTCACGTCATAATATATATATCTCCCACACCACTCGTCATAATATATATACATGCACTCCCAAACCAAACATCATAATATATATATATATATATATATATATATATATATATATATATATATATATATATATATAAAAGATATTTTCATTATATAAATTATGATGATCATATCAATCGAGACATGTTCTCTAAAATATCTTATGCATATTATAATTTATATGACCACTATCTTACAGTGGATTAAACTTATACTTATATGACTGAACTAAAAAATAAAGGTGCAGACCACATTCTTTAATAATCGAGTGTGCTAGGAAGCAATACATCTATCAAATTAGGAATATAAGGTCATGAGATATCTTAATTAAGAATACTATCTCTTGAATTATTTATTTATAATAATTCATAGTAATAATTTATAAAAAAATGATATAATTTTTAATAAATTTGACTATATTAAACCTAAAAATTCATCCAATTCTATAAGTATATTTTTTTTATAATTTACTCTATAATCGAATAAATTAGTTAGTATCAATCAACAAAATACATATACAATTAAATTTTTTTATCAACTAAGTTAGCTATAGTACAAAAAGTTGAAACATGATGATACATTGCTCTCTACTTGCCTAATTCCTACCCTATATAATTTTACTTTGAGAAGTCGATCCTAAGAATCTAGTATAGATGCTCGAGTTCTTCAAATCCTTAAAAACTATTTTAGGGATGATATTTTAGATAAGCGGGTCCGATTCTAATTTATCGGGTAATGGAGGTACTTATCCGATTCGAATTAGGACTATTACCCAAAATAATTCGATTCCATTTCGGATTTGGAGACCGGCATTTGTATAAACCCGCTCCCATGGTAGGAAAACCAAGCTGACACAGCGGAAGTGCGAGAAGAAGGCGACGATGGAGGGTCATCTTTGTGCTGGCCGAGTTGGTTGGGATCTCTTTGCTAAGCTAAAGGAGGGAAGGCCGGCGTCGGAATCGTGTAGGCTATCGGCTCCGGTGGTGATGAAGCTCCGCTACAGTGTGTTGCACTTTCATGCAGGTCAAGTGATGCAGGAATCGCCGTGCCCCTACCACTACGTCGTGTTCACCCTCGGCGAGTTCCTCCACCATGATTCTCGTCGCCAGGCGATCTCATCCGTTCTCTTTCGCTTAGGAACCTACGGCTATGGGTACCGTGGCGTTTGGAAGTTGGAGCAAGAACTCTTCGCCTTCTGCAATGATCCAGTCGAGTCGGCACTCCGCATGGGCACAGGGATCGAGATCACCGTCGGCCTACGCTTCTACCGCTACTGGATCGGAACGGAGCCTTCATTCGACGAAGGCGTCGACGGGGGTGGGGGTTTCGGCGGCGCGCCGGCGTCGTCGGATGCGGTGAAGGAGCTGGCGGTGGTGAAGTATCAGCGTGAAGGAGATGTCCGAGAGCATAGTTGCATGATCTGCTTGGAAGAGTTCCACGTGTGGGAGGAGGTGACGCAGATGCCATGCAAGCACGCATTCCATGGCGGCTGTCTCACTCGATGGCTGGAGAGCAGCCATCTCTGCCCTATCTGCAGATACGCCGTAGCCGCTTCCGCTGGCCCCTGAAGCGCTTCTTCTTCATCAGTCTTCTTCCCAAGATTCACGGCCGACTTCTTTTGCAGAGTCCCAGTAGATATTAGCGTATGGCGTTCCACATATAATGGTGAGGACTTGGGAGCAAGTAATAAATAATTGGATCCTATGGGGACTAAACAACGAATAGATTGTTCTTGGAGTTCACTCTCTTTCGTTATAGTTTTTTTTTTTTTTTTTCTATCGCTTGTGCACGAATTATTTCTGACCTAAACACGAATATATGAATTCATAAATTTCATAAGCAGGTGCTAATCTGAATAAACTATAACACCTGCACTTGTGGACATCGAATGCTGGAAAGGAGTTCGCCATTCATTCAGCAAGTCTGTAACAAAGTATACCTTGATAAAAGATATGATTTAGTTAGGATTTAGATATGATTTCCCCAACTGAATGAGGAAATCTCGTATGTTAGTTGAGGGAAATCCTCCTTTTCATTATGTATAAATAAGCGATGAATCAATGAATCAATTTGGCATTCTCATTACTTCTTCCTTCTTATTTCGAACATGGTATCAGAGCCCCTCTCTCTATAAGAGAGATTACCCTTTTTTTATTCACTGTCAAACGACAGCTTCTATCATCATTTGTTCGTGGACAACTCCGCTGTGAAACCACAGATACTCAGGGGTCATCCACCGCCATCCTCTCAGACATTCTTTGCTTCCTTTGCTCCGAAGGTAACTCTCTCCTCATCGGTGCAGATCTATTTCTTCTAACTGTCAAACGGCAGTCTTTCGTCGATGTCGAAGCTGGAGATTTCTAGTGCATCGATTTTCTCTTCCTCTGTTGGACCTTGTTGGCTTTCTTAATTCCTCTACCGAGACATTCTTCTGCACGAGGTCATCTTCCTTGTGCACCACCATTGTCGCATCAGCTCCAACAAGCAACGATACCTTGCATATCCCATCTGCAGTAGACGATGGCTTATACACCTGCTCGCCGGCGCCATCCCTCCTGCAGCCTCTGTTGCTCTGTTCTCTTTGCTGAGAGTACCTGTACGGGTGATCGCTTATCGTCTCTCAGTGCTCTACAGAGAGGGCACAACAAGTTCTTTCTCGCTGTCAAACGATAGTAAATCTACGATTGTAGTGCTTCTCTCACTGCCACCACTGCTGCCACGCAGCCGCGTTCGCCGTCCTTTGCTACAACCCTTGCTCTTTGCCGCTGACATCACCGTCAAAGTCAACTATCGTCAACGTCAACCACCGTCATCGCGGTTGATAACACAGCAGCTTCCTTCCTTCAATTTCATTAACATTGATTCAAGATCGACATCCTTACAAGAGCTCGATCTTGCGGGGGCATGATAAAAGATATGATTTAGTTAGGATTTAGATATGATTTCCCCAACTGAATGAGGAAATCTCGTATGTTAGTTGAGGGAAATCCTCCTTTTCATTATGTATAAATAAGCGATGAATCAATGAATCAATTGGGCATTTTCATTACTTCTTCTTATTTTCAACATACCTGAGAAAGTTGCTTGACAGGCTTGGTAATCTGGATTAATGAGAGAATATTCCTTTCGATTGTTGTTTCCATGCAGGCTTACCATTGATGATCTTTGTCATCTTTGTAAACTAGCTTTGGTACAAGAATTGATTAGTTACCTACACGGACTCACCAAGGCAAGGTGAATTGATGACTCTCAAGAATTCATCAATTATGCAAAAGATTTTGTATGGACGATACGTACTATCCGTGGCCATCCTAGGGCGGCCAAGAGACTAAATGATCATCCCTCGAGTGAAAGATATTCTCTTTGATAGAAGGCAAATTCCATCGTTGCTCGACGTTACCATCGTCGACTAGTGGCGGTACCACTGCTCGAAACCCCAGAAAAGCACAAACTATGCTTTTCGGTACTCTAAGCGGTACCACCGCCCAGGTCACTTCATGTCTTTGAATTGACATTTAATCATGCCCAATTCAACCCTAGTTTAAGGGCCTACAATCAAATTGACATGGTTTCGGCCCAATACTAGCTTAGTTCGACTTTAAACGATCAAGATCAAGACCTAACCACTGAATCACATATCCAACATAATCATAAACTAAATTAGCATGTTGTCCAACATTCTGACATGTCATCTGATCTTCCGACATTTCCTTCAAACTTTTAACGTATCGTCCTTTCCTTCGGTATATCGCCTGATCTATCGGCATGTTGATTTCTCATAACATACGATTTTTTGACGCAATGCTCGATCCTTCCGGTCCGATGTCCGAACTCATGACACAAAGTTCATCATTCAGCATGTCGACTAACTCTTCGAGCCAATGTCCAATCTCTGACATGAAACTCCTTTGACCCAATGTCTGATTCTACTACTTCAATAATTTGTTATATGATGATTTATGTATATAATTGAAGTCTTTCATGTGACGCATATTTTAAAAGTGTACTAGTTTATAAATTTACTAATTGATTTTATTATCAAAATTAAAGATTCAATAATGTACATATCGCTGAGCGTAGGATATAAGAATCGACAAATATCTAATCCTTACGAATCCATAACCCCCTCTTTTCTAAAAGGGGTGTGTGTGACATTTATACAAGAGTTATACTTTTTTTTATCATGTCTAATCATACCCATTCTTCTTCTAGAAAAAGATATATGGCACTATGAAAGGTAGACACTTGACTCAATCTTATGGAACCCTCCTAACTTCTCTTCTAGAAGGGGGGCATGCATCACTAATTCAAAGGACATCTATTCTTATAAAGGCACTGTAATCCCACCCTCTTCCACATATTTTAGAATGAACAAGGAATTGAATGCTTATAGCCACCGAGAACCTTAAGTGAGAGGGGTAAGTGAGGAGAGAGTCCTTTTAAGTAAGGAGAGAGTGTTTAAAGGTGAGAGACCCTTCTCTATCTTATAACCACCACCACAACCACCAAAACCACAACATCTACTCACCGCCATATCAACGTATAAGGCCAGTAGTATTAGATCATTTTATTTGTGTTAAGGGTTATTTACGGGTAGAACGTTTTCTACCACTCTGTTTGCGTTGTGCCTGTTAGAGCTCTCTGTTTGTGGCAGAGATCTCTCTGTTCTATGCTTCCCGCAAGCATCCTCTGTATTGTGGGAGATCAAACAAGCATAGTTATGTGCCGTTCCATTTAGAGAGAGTAACTAAGGCTGCCCTAATTGTATTCTATACATTGATATCAATAAATTTGGGTGTCGAAAGATAGCGATCCATTAGACAGGAAGCGAGCTCTGTTTTCTCCACAATGTCAACGCGTTGCCCATGAATGATTACTACCAAACGTAATGCCATCCGATTTGGGATGTGGAGGAGAAAGCTGAGTTCACAAATAGGAAGTGCGAGAAGAAGGTGGGGAGGCGCAACCCAAGACGGCGACGGAGGCTCATAATAAGCCATCAAGAACGAAGCAAGTTCTTTCTTCCGCAGGATTTCAAGACGCTTCGAATGGAACTGCTTTCGGAATCCAACCCGCAAACTTATGTGGCATCGGCAACTACGTGTCCGATCCTATTTAGGATTTGCACTCGATGGATTCGATCCCGTGTCGGATTCGGAGACCAGAATCTCTCTCTATATAAAAGCCTTAGGCTTTAAGCCGAGTTCACACAGTTGAAGTGCGACAAGAGGCGATGGCGACTCACATGGCGACGATGGAGTCTCCTCCTGATGATGGCCATGTCGATTGGGTTCTTAGGGCCTATCAAACGGAGGGGACGCCGGTGTCCCGGCCGTCGTCGGCTCCGGTGGTGATCAAACTCGGCTACACCGTGACGTACGTTCTCGAAGGTCGACTCGTGGAGGAGCCGCCCATTGCCTACCAAACCTCTGTCTTCACTCTCGGCGACTTCCGCCACCAAGCGTCTCGCCGCCGGGCGATCTCGACCGTTCTCTTACGCGCCGAAGCCTATGGTTATTGCATCTACTGCGCCGCGCGGTTGAGGAGACAACTCCTTGCCTTCTGCGATGATCCAGTCGAGATGGCTTTCAACTCGGGCAACGGGATCGAGATAATCGTCGACGTATTTTTGACCGACTTCCCGAGCGATGATGAACCTTCTTTGGACGTCGAAGGCGTCGAAGAGGACGGGGATTTCGGCGGCATCCCGGCGTCGACGGATGCGGTGAAGGAGCTGGCGGTGGTGAAGTACGAGCGTGGAGGAGATGTCAGAGAGGAGAGTTGCATCATCTGCTTCGAGGAGTTCGACGAGGGCGTGGAGGTGATGCGGATGCCATGCAAGCACGCCTTCCATGGGGGCTGTCTCACTCGATGGTTGGAGAGCAGCCATGTCTGTCCTCTCTGCAGGCACGCCATACCTGCTTCTGCCGATCCCTGAAATGGTTCTCCTCTTCTTGATCTCCCCAAAGATGGAGAGAAAAAAAGTGGCAGTGAGGATTCAAATGGTAGATAATGGCGCTGGAGTTGCACATACATTGATGAGGGCTTGAAAGCAAGTAATTGGTTCTTCAAATCATCGAACAGTGTGTGCATTGTTAATAGAGTTTGTAAATCGATTGCCTTTCATAGTCACCTTCGCCATCGCTTACCGTTCGCTATCCACGAGGGGAGAAGGGGGAAGGGAGGAGAAGAAGGGGAGAGAGGAGAGGGCGGGTTATGAAGAAGAACGGGCGACGAGAAGAAGGGAGGAAGAGGGGGACAGATAGGTGATGAGGAAGAACGAGCGAGGAGAGGGAGAGGGAGAGGGGGGAGGATGGGATGAGGCGACGACGACTGAGGAGGAATATTTGGATATTTTTGAATTAGGAATATGGTTTATAAAAAGTTAAAATGAGATAACCGTGAGTAATTTTTAGAGAAACTATTCTTATATCTTTAAATAAATTAATTAAAAATTAAAAAAATTAATTATTATTATTTTTTATATAATCTCTCAAAACATACAAGTATTTGAGGAGTATAATATATGGTTGTAGAGATCTCATGCCGATCTCCAAGATCCATCAGGAACATAATGAAAAAACTATTTTCAAAGAGTCTAAAATAATCCATTTATCATTTTTATTTTTATATTTCTTTTAGTTATCCCACATACCTATAATAGTATCAATAAAGACCCCCTTGAAACCTATGGAATCATCAACGAAAATAATATCTTTAAAGTATTACAAATATCTTCTCTAATATATGGAGCTGATTCCTCTCTTCCCCCTTTATAAGGTTAGTTTGCTCATTTCTAGTTATATTTCTTTATTTTATTTTTGTTCTATATTAGTTGGTATCATAGCCTTGCTCTTGATGTTAACGAAATAGGTTCGTAGTTAGGAAATTAATAAGTATGCTCTACATATGTCACTTATAGTGCATCTTATGTATCAAAAATTTAATTTACTAACCGCAATCTTATAGCCCATCAAGATGAGGTCAAAGTAACAATAATGGTGACGATGACAATGACATTATCGATAATGACAATGGCAATGACAATTTTAACGATGATGACATTCACGAATTAGGCAATGACAATAACCCCAACAATAACGATAAGAGAGTGTAAGCCCTATGAGCGACGTTTAAGAAGCTAGAATGACCTAAGAACTCTAAGAAATATATGACACTTCAATCGACATAGTACTATCCACTCACAAAAACTAATAGTATATAAAAATGACTAAAAAGATGATAGTGAAAGATACAAAAGATATTAAGCAATAGCCAAATAAAGAAGATTATTTAAGGATTACTGCCTAAAGTAGAGCTCCCCATTTAATAACTATTTCAGCATTGAAAATTTTCTTAACTAGAGTTACAAAGTAGAGAAATTCTTCAAGGTGATGGATATTCATAATCATAAATAAGTCAAGCTTGTTGCATATAAATTAAAAGGAGGTACAACAGCTTAATGGGATATATTATGTAATAACAGAAGAAAATAAAGAAAGACACCAATATAAATATGGCGAAAGATGAGGCAATTCCTCAAAGGAAGATTTCGACCCCGAGACTATGAATAATTGTTGTTTTAATAATATTAAAATTGTATCTAAGGCATTCGATCTGTAATCAAATATATTGATAAGTTCTTATGTCTTCCAACTAGAAGTAACTTATCAAAATAAGAAGACCAATAGACAATAAGATAGAATGTCTTAACTCCGAAATGGATAATAGATGAAGCTCACAATATAACATTAAAGCAAGGAATGTAATTTTGATTTATATTGCCGACGGTGGTACCGCCAAAATCAACTATCGATGGTCAATTTCAGTTGGCGTACCGATTGAGGGAGAAATCGACCTTCGATTGTCGAGGGAAAAAAGAAAGAAGAAGAAGATGAAAAGAAGAAAGAATAAAAGAGAAGAAGAAGAAAGAAGTACCTCCTTTCCTGCGCCATCCTCCCCACATGCCATCGACGCCTGTGGTCGCCCGAGCATCGTCGCTTGCTCACGAGTGATTTTTCTCCCTCATAAGGAGATGAAATATCTCCCGCATAGGGAGAAAGATCGAGATGTCACCCTTTTTATTTTTTAATATATTAATATTTAATATTATATTATAATATATTATAATATATTATAATATATTTTAATATACCAAGCAGTATGCATTATGCATATCACCTGGTACCGGTATAGATTGGTAAGTCAAATCTTTCATTAAAGGTTGAAATGTTATTGACTTGACCTCTAATTATTATCCAATAATTCTTTACTCTCACAATATGACTTGTTCTTAACAAATAAAAGCAAGTTACGACTAAGTTAATACAGCCTATAAATCAAGGCACAAGTATTGAAGAAGCAATAAAGTATGCAAAGTATATCCTAACTATCATAAATAATCCATATGCTTGATCCCTAGTTAGAAAATATTTTAAATGTTGGGAGCCTAGTCATTATTCCAACGATTGTCGTGCTACTAAGAAAGATGGCTTTGATGAAGAAGGAGATGCCCAAGATAATACAATTGATGATATTGGAAATGCTGAAATAGTAGAGGAAGAAGGGGAATACATGACATATGTTGTAAAAAAATATTATTCACCCTAAGACAAGAATATCCTATTGGCATAAAAACTAGAATTATGCAATCTATTATACGGAAAAAACTATTATGCCAACGATTGAAATCAAATAATACTAGATTTGTTTATGATGTGTACCTTTAGATGTCATTTGCATGAAATCCAATTAGATCTTCAAGAGCACCGTCGGATCGAATAACGTCGAGTATCAATGCAAGAGGAACTAGAATAGATCTAGACCCCTTCTCCTCTCTTCATATCCTTTCACATGACTACCTTAATTGATGATTTTTGGGAGATCAAGAGGATAACCATAATCTCTTGATCTAGATTAAGAGGATAAATATAATCTCTTGATCTATTCACCTCTTTGCACGTCTTTGTTGTGTCGTGCATATCCGTGCCTAGGGTTTAGAGTAGGTCCTATCTATTTATTGGCGAGAGCAGAGGGTCTAGGGTAAGTAATTAGGAGAGTTCCTTCCATCAAGGGTATCCCCTAAAATATCAAAATATAACATGGACTTTATTTAATATTGGCTAATATCTTTTATCAGAATCCAAATAATCTATAATATATCTTATTCAATTAATAAGGGCCATATAATCTTATATTCTCCCACTTGGCACATTAATTGATAAGATATAAAAGATATCTAAAATCAAAATAAATAAAATAAAATTTACTTGAAAATAATTTTATATAATTGGATTCTGAAAATTTTAAAAAGTATTTTATACATGACCATGATTTTTTAAAAAAAGCCAATAAGTCTAATAAGCATAATAATACTATATTAAGTCCAACTATCAATGTGAGTCATAGCGGTTATATGTCATTAATGTCACACTTCTTTTATGTACTACAACACTGTTAGTCTTTCCTTATATAGTCTATAATGCCCCCTATAATTTATCTTATCAAGATAATCTTGTTTCTTGTATTCAACCATAATATGCATAAATATAAACACAAACAGGATAGCAGAAATAAATAACTTTAATTATGTAAAAAAAATATCAATAATAGCATCCACTTAAACATGCATCACCAAACCCTTTATGGCTTGCTCACAAGCCCCATTCTAAGAACATGTTCTTTAAATATTTTACATTGTAAAGCTTTAGTAAATGGATCAGCAATCATCATAGTGGTGCTTAAATTTTCAATTGACACTTGTTGTTTCTAGATTCTTTCTCTAACCATCAAGTACTTTATCTCAATGTGCTTGGAACCACCAGAGTACTTGTCATTCTTAGAGAAGAAAACTGCTGCAGCATTATCACAAAATATCTTCAGCGGCTTGGTAATTGAGTCGACCACACCAAGGCCTGAGATAAAATTCCGCAGCTATAAAGCTTGATTTGTAGCCTCAAAGCATGTCACAAATTTAGATTCCATCGTAGATGATGCAATAAGTGATTGTTTTATACTTTTCCAAGAAATTGCCCTACCAGCCAGCATGAACACAAATCCTGAAGTGGATTTCCTGCTATCGAGGTAATTTACAAAATCAACATCTGAATATCCCGTTACTTCAAGCTGATCTTACTTCCTATATGTGAGCATATAATCTTTTGTCCCTTGCAGATATCTCATTCTTTTTTTGTAGCTTTCCAATGTTTCATTCCTGGGTTACTCTGGTATCTACCCAGCATTGCTACTGCAAAACTAATATATGGCCTTGTACAGGTTTGAGCATATAATAGACTTTCAATTACGCACCCATAAAGAAGATTCTTCATTTGATCTATTTCTAAGTCATTCTTCGGGCACTAGTTTTGGTTGAATTTTTCACCTCTAGTAATAGGTGTATCATTGGCTTTACAAAGCTGCATATTAAACCTTTCCAAGATACAACTAATATAACCTTTCTGAGACAATCCTAACAAACCTTGAGATCTGTCCCTGAATATCTCAATGCCAATGACATAGGATACCTCATTCATATCAACCATCTTAAAGTTATTGTTGAGAAATATCTTGGTTTCATGTAACAAACCAAGATCACTACTGGCAAGCAATATATCATCCACATATAAGACCAATATAATAAACTTACTCTCACTAACTTTCAGATATATACACTGATCAATAGTATTTTTTTTAAATCCAAAAGAAGTAATGGTATAATGAAACTTTATATACCATTGTCTGAAAGCTTGTTTAAGGCCATAAATGGATTTCTTAAGTTTGTAAGCCCAACTTTCTTTTCCCTTTTCTATGAATCCTTCAAGTTGTTCCATATAGATTTTCTCATCTAGATCTCCATTCAGAAATGTTGTTTTCACATCCATCTGATATAGCTCAAGATCATAATGAGCTACTAATGCTATAATGATTCTTAATTAGTCCTTTCGAGAAACTGGAGAGAAGGTCTCATGGTAGTCAATGCCCTCTTTCTGAGAAAAACCTTTGGCCACAAGTCTGGCTTTATATCGTTTGATATTGCCTACCGAGCCACGTTTAGTCTTAAAGACTCATTTACAACCGACTCTTTTATAATTATTGGGCAATTAAATGAGTTCTTAAACACCATTTTGATATATTGATTTTAACTCATCTTTCATTACATCATACCATTTTTCAGAATCATTACTTTCTATGGCTTGTGAAAACGATAAGGGGTCTTTTTTTTATTCCTATATCAAAATCTGATGGTTGTAGATATACCACATAATTATTAGAAATAGCATGTTTTCTTTTTCTTTGAGATCTTCTCAAATCTGCCAATTATGATTGTTCTATAGGATTATCAGCGACGACATCAACATCATGTGAGAATTCGTCAATGTTATTTTGTTGTTCACCCTCATCAATTCTATCATTAATTTGAGGAACAACAATTTCTTGAATAGGGGATAATATAAGAGAAGAAGCTTAAATCTCCTCGATATCAAAATTAATCCTTCGAGATTTTTGACTCCCACTGATTTCACCATTTTCTAAGAATTTTGCATTACCAGATTCTACTATTCTCATATTATGATTATGGCAATAAAATCTGTATCCCTTGGATCTTTCTAGATAATCAATAAAATATCCAGAAATTATTCTTGGATCTAATTTCTTTTTATCTGAATTAAATACTCTTATCTCTGCAGAACAACACCAAATATGTAAATGTCTCAAATTAGGTTTTCTACCACTCCATAACTCAAATGGAGTTGATGGAACTGATTTACTAGGAACCCTGTTCAGGATATATATAGTTGTCCTAAGAGCATCACCCCACATCGACTCAGGTATAGAGGAATAACTCATAATGCTCCTAACTATATCCATAAGAGTATCGACATACTTTCTAATACCATAAAATTATAGACGAAAGCTCATCCAATACCATAAAAGCTTGGATGGATTAAAGAAAGGTTGAACTATCACTATAATTGAGATATATAGAGTTCCTCTATCAATTGGAAGACGCTATAGAGAGAAAGTTATATGTGATATAGTTGACATTGATATGTGTCATGTGCTCGATCCTTAGTTAGAAAATATTTTTTTTTACAACAAGTCCAGTTGACACTGAGTCCATATAACCTATAAATCAAGGCATAAGTACTGGAGGAGTAACAAAGTAAGCAAAGCAAATCCTGACTATCACAAATAATCTATATGCTCGATCCTTAGTTGAAAAATATTTTAAATGTGGTGAGCCTAGTAACCATTTCAATGAGTGTGGTGATCTTAAGACTGTCAACCTTGCGTATCAGAAAGATCACTTTGATGAAGAAGGAGATGCCCAAGAAAATACAATTGATGATTTTGGCAATGCTGAAATAGCATAGGAAGAAGGGGAACACCTGATATGTGTTGTAAAAAGATTATTACTCATCCTAAGACAAGAAGATCCATCTCATGTAAGGAAATATTCTATTCTAGGTGTAGTATCAGTGACAAAGTTTATGCATTGATCATAGACAATGAAAGTTATGACAATATTATGTCCAAATCACTTATGATGCACTTAAAATTATAGACGAAAGTACCATACAAGCTACAATGAATCAAAGAAGGTCTAAACTATTACTATAATTGAGATATGCAAAGTCTCTCTCAATTAGTAAAAGCTACTCGGAGAAAGTTATATGTGACAGTTGACATTGATATGTGTCATGTGCTACTTGGAAGGTCATGGCAGTATGATGTAAATGTAACCCATCTTGGAAGAAAGGATATCTATATATTCTCGTAGAATGGAAAAAATATTATCATTCGACCAACTAAACAAAAAGAGAGATCAATCCAACACTTCGAAAGTAGAGTAAAAGTATTTTTTATCTATTTTCAACTATGAGCATGAATTCATTGCAAGTTCTAGAGAAACAAGAGTATGTTGTGCTCTTATTATAAAGGTAAAAAAGTCACATGAAGTAAAGATTCTAATATAACTAAGATTGATATTGAAAGAATTCTGACTCCTAAAGGATTACCAGGTGGATCAGCACCAAATTGATTTGGCTCCAAGAGCAAATATACCTGATTTACCTCACTATCGGATGAATCCAAACGAGAACGAGATGCTGAGAGAGAAGATAAAAGAGTTGATGCGGAAGGAATATCTTTGAGAAAGTATGAGCCCATGTGAAGTCTCAGCTTTATTGACATCTAAGAAATATGAAAGCTAGAGGATGTGCGTAGATAGCAGAGCCATGAATAAAATCACGGTCAAGTATCACATTCCTATACCTCGACTAAAGGATATGCTAGATCAACTATAAGGTTTAACGACATTCTCAAATATTGATCTCCGTAGTGGACATCATCAAATTCGCATAAAATGGAAAACTCCATCCGAGACAAAAGAAAGCTTATATGAATGGTTAGTTACGTAACGTGATTTGTCCAATGCACCAAGTATAAGGCTTATGAATAAGGTACTTAAACCATTCATTCAAAAAAAAATTATAGTAGTATATATATAATAAGAGATATTTTTAAATAAAATCACACATATATCTTTAAATACAATAATTAAAAAAGTGGCGGTGGATTCAAATGGTAGATAATGGCGTTGGAGTTGTACATACATTGATGAGGGAGGAGTTGTAATTGGTTCTTTGAAGTGATAATGGTGTACAGCTACCGACGAAGAAAGTGTTCTATGCTTACCGAAAACATCCTCTGTTTTCTTTCGGCAGATCAAACAATTGAAGTTGCGTGCCTTTCAATTTAATTTGGGAAAGAACAAGAGAGTAATTAATAACACCTGATGGATTTAACGGTAAGTGGTCGTCGAAAGCGAGCAATCCGTTAGATACGAAGCAACGCTCTGTTTTCTGCTATACATGGCAATGGAAATTTCCGAATCTAAACTCCAACTTTATTTAGGATTTCCGAATCTAAACTCCAACTTTATTTAGGATTTCCGAATCTAAATCTTCACTAATAATTAAGCCATGGCAATAACGAATCTATTTGGGATTTAAAATACTCGAAGAATTCGTTCCCGTGTCGGATTCGGAAACCAGAATCTCTCTCTATATATAAAGCTCAACCAAGGTAGGCTTTAAGTCGAGTTGAGACAGTTGAAGTGCGACAAGAAAGCGATGGAGATGCATACGGCGACGATGGAGAGTGCTGCTGATGATGGCCATGTCGATTGGGTTCTTAGGGCCTATCAAACGGAGGGGACGCCGGCGTCCCAGCCGTCATCGTCTCCGGTGGTGATCAAACTCGGCTACACCGTGACGTACGTTCTTGAAGGTCGATACGTGGAGGAGCCTCCCCTTGCCTACCAAACCTTTGTCTTCACTCTCGGCGACTTCTGCCACCAAGCGTCTCGCCGCCGGGCGATCTCGACCGTTCTCTTAGGCGCCGGCGCCTATGGTTATGGCATCTGCTTCGCCGTGCGGTTGAGGAGACAACTCCTTGCCTTCTGCGATGATCCAGTCGAGATGGCTTTCAACTCGGGCAACGGGATCGAGATAATCGTCGACGTATTTTTGACCGAATTCCCGCGCGATGATGAACCTTCTCTGGACGTCGAAGGCGTCGAAGAGGACGGGGATTTCGGCGGCATCCCGGCGTCGACGGATGCGGTGAAGGAACTGGCGGTGGTGAAGTACGAGCGTGGAGGAGATGTCAGAGAGGAGAGTTGCATCATCTGCTTCGAGGAGTTCGACGAGGGCGTGGAGGTGATGCGGATGCCATGCAAGCACGCCTTCCATGGGGGCTGTCTCACTCGATGGTTGGAGAGCAGCCATGTCTGTCCTCTCTGCAGACACGCCATACCTGCTTCTGCCGATCCCTGAAATGGTTCTCCTCTTATTGATCTCCGCAAAGATGCAGAGAAAAAAAGTGGCAGTGAGGATTCAAATGGTAGATAATGGAGTCGGAGTTGTACATATATAGTGATGGATGAGCGGTTCTTCAAGTCATCGAACAGTGTGTGCATTGTAAATAGAGTTTGTAAAATCGATTGCCTTTCTTAAGAAAATAAAATGCTATATAATCCTCCTCCTCCTATCTGGTGTTTCTTTCTTGTTTCGCTCGACCACCACTCTGTTCGTGTTGTGCTTGTTAGAGCTCTCTGTTCGTGGCAGAGATCTCTCTGTTCTATGCTTCCAGCAAGCATCCTCTGTAGTGTGGCAGATCAAACAATTGTAGTTTTATGTGCCGTTCCATTTAGACTGGGAATGAGCAAGAGAGAAATTAAGAATACCTAATTGTCTTATATTACATTGATATCAATAAATTTGGGTGTTTTCGAAAGAAAAGATAGAGCGATCCATCATTAGACACGAAGCGAGCTCTGTTTTATCTCTACAATGTCAACACGTTTCCCATGAACTCGATGCAGCGCCTTTCCGATTAAATGATTACTACCTAGCGCAATGCCATCCGATTTGGGATATGGAGGAGAGCAGTGTGTCGTTGTAGGAAAGCTGAAGTGCGAGAGAAGAAGGTGGAGACGGCTCATCATTTGGATGGCTGTGCTGCTTGGATTCTCATTTGTGTGATGGCGATTTAGTGCCCAATGGAAATTAGTATGATATCATTTTATGTATCGAAACCATATTGGCCAATGTGATGTGATGTGAGCTCACCGTATGAAAGTTGTTTTCCCGTAGGATCTCCACACGTTTCCGATTCCGAATCCAAGGCGCAAGTTTTATGTGGCAACGGGAACTAACTATATGTCCGATTCCAATCAGGGCTAACTCCCGACATAATTCGATTCCATTTCGGATTCGGAGATCGGCATGTGTATAAAGCTGCTCCCATTGGTCGGAAAGCCAAGCTCGCAGACCGGATGTGCGAGAAGAACGGCGACGATGGAGGGTCATCTTTGTGCCGACGGTGCTGCTTGGTTTCTCTATGCTAAGCTAAATGCGGGGAATCCGGCCTCGGAATGGTGTAGGCTAGTGGCTCCGGTGGTGATCAAGCTAAGCTACACTGTGTTGCACTTTCATGGAGGTCAAGTGAT
This sequence comes from Ensete glaucum, assembly GCA_021527575.1. Classification (NCBI taxonomy): domain Eukaryota; kingdom Viridiplantae; phylum Streptophyta; class Magnoliopsida; order Zingiberales; family Musaceae; genus Ensete; species Ensete glaucum. The sequence continues at coordinate 29,607,074 of CM038554.1, forward strand.
GCGAGAACCGCCGTGCGCCGACCACTTGTACGTGTTCGCTCTCGGCGACTTCCTCCACCATGAATCTCGCCGCCAGGCGATCTCGTTCGTTCTCTTTCACGGAGGCGCCTACGGCCATGATTTCCATGCCGCTAGGCGGTTGGAGGAAGAACTCTTCACCTTCTGCAATGGCCCAGTCGAGTCGGCTCTCGACGGGGGCAGAGGGATCGAGATCACCGTCGGCATCCACTTCTACCGGCACTGGATCGGATTGGAGCCTTCTTTCGTCGTCGTCGGCGGCGGGGGTTTCGGCGGCGTGCCGGCGTCGTCGGATGCAGTGAAGGAGCTGGCGGTGGTGAAGTACGAGCGTGGTGGAGATGTCCGAGAGGAGAGTTGCAGGATATGCTTGGAAGCGTTCGACGAGGGCGTGGAGGTGACGCAGATGCCATGCATGCACGCCTTCCATGGCGGCTGTCTCACTCGATGGTTGGAGAGCAGCCATGTCTGCCCTCTCTGCAGACACGCCATAGCTGATTCCGCCGGTCGCCGAAGCACTTCTCTTCATCGATCGGTCTTCGTCCCAAGATTCACTGACAACCTTTCCCAGTAGATTTTTAGTGTATGGTGAGGACTTACTTGGAGGGAGCCAGTAATTGGCTCTCGAAGACGAGTACAGAGGCGTGATTGTAAACAGCGAATACATTGTTCTTGGAGTTCATTCTCTTTCCTTATGTTTCTTTTTTTTTTTTTTTTCTATCTCTTTCCCTTTTATATAAATTTGTTTCGGACCTACACCCATCATGCCCACATATTCTTATATATGTAAATCCATAGAATTCATAATCTGGTGATGATGTCAACGAACTATGAGAATAGGTCATTCCTCTTCTGCATCTTCCTTTCACTGATCTTATAATGTACATATATAAGTTGATAATACTTTGCAGACACTTAGAAGCAGATGTCATGTTAGCTTGGCATATATTTTTTGACACTTGGAATCCAAAGAAGTCGATTCATGTTAGGTTCCGAAAACTATTTTACCTGTCCGGTAAATTACCAGTATTAGACCATATGATGAGGTAACAATCGATACTCTCTCTCTCTCTCTCTCTTCCTATATATATATATATATATATATATGCCATATTTTAAATTTTTATTACTACTATCATCGATAGGAGTACAATTTCAATTCATATATGCCACAGTGCTACACTCACCCTCATTATGAATATAATACAATCGAAAACCAGGGTAATCATATTACAAATATTTTTTCTGTTGACATATGTAATACATTAGTTATCCTAATTACCTGAATAGTTGCACAAAAATGTGATATGGCACTTAAAACTCGCACTCATTTGCTTATCCTAATGAGATATTGCATTATTAGACTTCAGTTGTATCGATGGAGCAACCATCAAGTCATGCAAGCTAGAAATCCATGTAGTGGCAACAGAGAAGAAAAATGATCAGGTAAATCCAAAGAAAGATTCAAGACATAATGTTCTAGTTATTTGAATATAAAGAAGGGTTATCCCTCTTTTGAGCATGTTTGTAACATATCTTATATAGCCTACAATATAATGATTATTCATGATTCTGATATATCTCATGTTGCTTATGATGATGATTACCATATCATCAAACGTGCTTTGGCTGAATCTATGAATTTTGTTAAGAAAATGGCAGAACCTCAAAAAATATTTTTGTTACTTGAATCCTCATCTGTTTCCCCTACTTTCAGAATTGACTACTCACTGTCACTTTCAAATCACACTCTGCCTATGATAGATCCTCTGAGACTGTAGTATTCAGCAGTGTCTGCCATCTTCCAACATCTTGTGACAACTTGGTGATCAAGAAAAGTGATCTATTATCTGCAAGCTGAAAATATAATTTCTGGACCACACTTATCCAAGCTGGTAGCCTCATCCAAAACTTTTTTGTCCTTGGTAAAGGATCTTGTTGGAGGACCAGCTTGCTGCAACCTTATCCTCAACAAATGCTACACAATCACCACCATTTCCTACTGTTTGTTCTTTCTCCAAACTATAATATCCTTCCCAGACAAGGCCATGAACTGCAACTTCTGACCAGCTTTTTCTTCCAAGAACTCAACTCATACATACACAAAAGGTACATGATAATGTATTTGAAGAAAGGGTTTCAGGTACTCTTTTTAACTCATTTCAACTGAAATGATACATGACAATGTGTTTGTGGAAAGGAGATACAGTTGCTTGTACAACTCATGTAGACCATGAGATACCAAAACAAATAAATAAATAAATATAGTATTGTTTGACATGGTTAAGACCATAGATTTCTCAAATCTCAAATGACAAATATAACAAATTATAGTAAATAAGTTGTACAAACAAAAAAATGCAATCCTACACACTGACATACAGGAGACCACACGAGAGAGAACACCTGGACATTCTAATATAGTCGGGCTGCTCTTCTCATAAAAAACAAAAGAGTTCCAACTGCAGACATCTTTAACAAGCCCACGGAGACTAATTAAGCTGCTAGCTCTTGGTGGTTGTTGGCAGCTTCCTCCCTGCATCGTTGAGGTATTCACTTGGCACAAACTCTATAGAGCACCCCCGTCATCACCCTGCTCTCAGACGTCACTGCAGCAGGAGGTTCTTGACGTGACTGAGATCTAGACATGGTATTTGGTAGCTTCCTTATCCTGATAATTCACAGTGCGAGCTCTGATCGTGCCAGATTGGTTCAGACAAGTTGGCCCTGCAGGTTCTTGTTTGTTGTGGCCAATCTCGATGACATCCAGTGATACACCAACTTCACTGGCCTTGGCAATGTAGGAATCGTTGGATGAATCTATACCAAGGAAGAGGCAGACCACAGCACAGTCATCAATCTTCGAGGTTGGATACCTGAGCCTCCATGCCCTAACTGCTGATTCAACAAGAATACGAGCTGCGGAGGACCTTGCAGGAGCAGTACTGACAATCTTTACCACCTCTCTGTTGGACAAGACATCCCAGACCTGACATAATGTGCAAAAGCATTAGCAGTAGTGTAGTCATGCTAATTTGAAAACTATAGAAAGGCCATTCAACAATGGGTTCATGGTGTTTTGGTTGGCTGCTACAAAAACAGAGAGAAATCATTATCCAGCTTACCCCATCAGTAGCCAAGACGATAAACTCATCTTTTTCTGTGATGCGTCTATATGAAATCTCTGGCACAGAAATCAAACCAAAATTCTTCAAACAAAAATCCCCCAAGGCTCGTGCCATTGCCAATCCAGGGGAGTCAATATTAGGCAGCCATACACGAGCCACCCCTGGCTCATTCCGAAGAGCAAAGACACGGCCCCTACAACGCCTAATTCTTTCTGCTTCGCCTGTCAAGGAAATCATAGAGTTTAGCATTGAAATTGTAATCGATTGAGAACATTTAAAACCAGTAGCAAAGTGGTTATAAAAACATTCAGAAATGCTTATCCAACTGAAAGTTTGATTGAATAAAAGAAAATATCCAAATAGAGGAACAAAAAGAGCAAGAACATTGGTTACATCCAAACATATATTTAGCAGTTAGCTGAAGTACGAGATCCATTTTATGAGGCAGTAGACAAACTCATTTCAATATCAGAAGAACAACAATGTAGCGCATCGTAGCTCTGAAACAAAATATCTCAAGTTAAAAGAAAATTGTCCAATGTTCATTGCAGTAAGGTGTATTTACATACAAAAAAAGAAAAGTTTGAATACTCTTGAATCAGAAATAGGACTTCAGAAGCAGAACCAAGCATTGACAAGAATGAAGTTCACCGTATAGACATTAAGGCTATCATTTACTTTAGGTACATACACTAAACACAAAACTTCACTACAAACAATGACAAATTCTTTCCAACAGAAATAATATTAGTGCAAATTGCAGTCTACATTATTCTAATGTTGAAAAGATTATGTTAACAAGTTACCAAATAAAGTTTATGATGCAACTACTTCAATATCTTGTAGAAACAAGATATCTTAGCATCATGCACAGGTACAGTTCTGTGAAATCAAAACACTTGGTTGTAGAAAGGCATGATTTTGCAACAAAAAAAGTCATTGTAAGATTGGTCGCATTTCATTTGTTTTGCATCCTACAGTATGAAACTTATCAAGCCTAATCTACATCAAAAGGGCTGTTATTGTAGTATCTCAAAAGATTAATCTGCATGACTATAGCACCAAAAACAATCTTCACAGACTAACATGGAAAGTCAAAGAACTTAGCAATTTACAGTTAATGTGTTCTTCCATTTAATGATCGTCATATTGTAATAAGTTGATAAAAGAAAAAAAAAACTGATATTGCATATAACCAGGAGAACATATTATTAGTATGATTTTTCAGACTATGGCACCAAGTGATTGTTTCCTAGATAACTCATAACTGAAAAGGATTAACTAAGGTGGTAAAATCATCTCATTAACAAGACTATAAGACAACAAGATGGCAACTCGATTGATTTTCAGAGTTTAGAAGTTTAACTAATCAAACAGAAAATCATAGTAACATTCTGCATACTTTCCTACAAGGAAGCCATCATAAGTTTATCGAAATTGTCAAAGACAATCAACAAGCCCAAACTATCCCCAGAAACACAATGTTGTATCCATGTTCTTCCATCCTTACCTACTATATGCCAACACTTTAAGAATTCATGTTTTCATATTCTTCTATATAGCCTTCAAAAGAATCCATGTTCTCATATTCTTCCATATTGCCTCAAAATTTGTATTATTTTGGCTCTTTGTGACTGATCCTTCTGAATGCCTTAATGGAGCATCATGGTGTATACTCTTTGGAGTTTACAATCATCACGGAGGATAAACTGACCTGAACTCGGTGGAGGCAAAAGATGCTAAATATGAAGTGGCATTTTCAAGCTTTAAAAGCTCAGCAAATTCTTAAGGCTTAAAGTTCCCTTTTATTGAAAGCATTGGTGCCCTTCCCTACCAAGTTGCCTTCAATAAGACACATGTGTTTACCTGGATTATATATCAAAGCAAAACCCTTTGTCTGATGGGGGTGTCAGTGAGACCCTTTAATCACGTCAGAAAGCAACAAATGGACTATCTGACATATCACCGACATGGTCAAAACAGCATCACATATATTGTGGCTCTACAGGTGACCATCAGATATAACTAGTCACACATTGTTAACAATACCCCAACAGACGTAGCAGCAGATTAGTCATCTCCTCCAACCCATACAGAAAGCTGATCATAAGGACTAGACCGTTGCAAGGACTTTGAACTACAAAAGGGAACCCCTTGAAAGGTAGAAAGGACTAGACTCTCTTTACTCTCGAGCATTGAGCTCCTCAAATCCCACCTCCGATTATTCTCCACCTTATATTGTGTTCTAAGGTGAGCATTAGAAGACCTGCTGGACACACTCCTGAAACCTTACTATTTTGCAGTATCCACCTCGAATCACCTAGGTGTACATTTCATCTAATTCAGAGTACCTTACCTCGACTGGGTTGGACACCCTCAACTCATGTTGCCTCGATTCAGATAAACACTCAATATTAACCACCTTGGCATATTTGATATCACGTGTATACTCCACTTTAGCAAAGAAGGCCAAAGTCAGCTCTTATAGTGTATCATATCAGTTCAGTTTGGTCGCTTTGACCTTAGGTCAAAAAGTGTAGTATTTTTGCACGTTGGACTTGAGCCATCACAGAGCTGACTTTGATTCTCACCTCAACAACTCAGTTTGAGTCACCTTGGTACATCAGTTTGGTACCCAGCATCTTGGACCTGAGATACTGCTGATCCTTACCACGAACTCGGTTCTGACTAGAAGGACCATAAATAGAAACGGCAAAAATGGTCATCAAGGACTTTACATGTCAGAGCAACACGCTAATTTTTTCTTCCCCACCTCCCCACTGCTACTGTAGGGCATCATCCAACCAAATGCCACCTAGGTCACCGGAGGAGTTGAGATGGATGTCATTTTTCTAGGAAGGCATGTTTTCCACAAAAAGATAACAGAGTTACCTTCATTTGGAGCAAGGTTTTCCATACCGATCTATACCGCCTATATCGGTACATACCGTCCGAGTTACGATCGCGGACCGCCCACTCCGGTGGTCGGCCGTCGGCGATCGATTTCAGCCGTCGACGATCAATTGAGGGAGAAATCGACCGTTGACGGTCGATTGAGGGAGAAAAAGGGAAGAAGAAGAAGAAGAAGAGGAAAAGAAGAAAGAAGAAGAAGAGGAGAACCTTGTGTCGTCCTCGCCCGCACGCCGTTGTCGCCCGCAGGCGATTTTTCTCCTCGTGCCCGCGGGCGATTTTTCTCCCACCCGGGGAGAAAGATCGAGGCGATGTCGCCCCTTTTTTACCTTTTTTTATATATGTTATTATTTTTAATATTATATTATATAATATAATATTATATAAAATATTTTAATATATTTTAATATATCGGGTGGTATGCATTGTATGTACCGCCTGGTATTGGTACCGTACAAGTACCGTATATCGGTACGGACCAGTAAGTAAAACCTTGATTTGGAGTACCAACGGAGGTTAGTGACAAAAGCACATTGGATAATTAGAGTATCATCCCTTTAAATGATAGGCATATAAATGTATAAATAGATCTATTATAGATTTAAACATCATAAAAAAGAAGAATAGCCAAATCTACAAACAAATGTCAAAATGGAATATATAGATGCACGTGCCTGTTTGCATAGGTTTGTATATATAAAGAAATGCATTAGCATTCTTAGAGTAAGAATAAACAAAAGACAAAAAGACCATACTGGGAAGATTTGGTTTAAGATCCACAGTCAACTGGACTGCAACCAAGGTGTCATGTTGATCTCTTGTGCCTAATACTGCTCTTGAGTCTCCAACATTTCCAATGACAAGATCTTGACCCTATAGATGAAAAAAAACCCACATTAACAACAGAAACAGTAGAATTTGTTTTGTATTAACTATAACTTGTACCAAGATGCTTCATCAGTTCAAAAAGAAAATATGATAGGAAGTTAATGACTAATAGCCAACCTGCTTGACCAAAGTAACTGCTGTTGTCCCACTGTAAAAGCAATCGATATCTGGATGGAGTCTCAGTTCTTTATCCACTATTCTAAAAGCCTTTAGGAATGAGTCTTTCAATATTGTCAATGTTCCTGAATGCTTGTCTCTTTCTTCAAAGCCAACAGAAGCTCTGGATTCTTCATTGAGGTTCATAGATGAAGTTTCCTCATAACTCATGCTTCTGGTACTGCTGATATTGTTCTCTCTGCATTCATCACTACCTATATATACTTCCCAACTGGCACGCAACTTTAGAGGGAGGATATCTCTCACTTTCCTCGCCACCATGTGGCCATTTGGACCATGACCATCAAAAACTCCACAAAAAACAGTGTCATTTCTATCGCCAAAATTCTGCATATGAAAGATAAAATTGTCCACAAAACATAAGATGATGCCATTTTGCGGACAGAAAAATTCCAAAACAACTAAAAGCAGGAAGCGAGCAGAAAAGGCCTATAACAATGTACTTTATGTTAAAATACACTCTGTCAAAGGTTGGTAAAGTAGGAAGAAGAAGCAAAAAAGAAACAACAGGACCATCCCACAGTCTCAGATGATGATAGTTTCAAACCAAAGCACTTACTGTATTAAAAACTTAATTACAACACAAGTACTATACACAAATAATTTATAGTAGTTGATATAGTACAAGCATATAACTGCCAAAGATAAATCTTGCCGGACTAATATCCAAAGTTGGACACGAAACTAATCAGATGAGATCAAGTGATGGACAAGAAAATAATAAGAAAGAAGGCATCAGATAAGTTGAATCTCCATTCCGTAGGAGATACTGCAACTGCACAGCAAATACAATAAGAAAAGGATCCCTACAAGATCCTTGAAGGATTTCCATGGGAAAATGTAGATATCAAGAGGCTTTTTATGGTGCCACAAATATCAAAAAACATATCCAAACATTCATAAGGGTCCAAATGTTCGAATCCAAATAACACTGAAGAAGTCAGACAAACCTCCCACACGATCATGGCGTCCTGGTTGATCCCCTTCCTACCCTGCTGGGTAAAGAGCGACGCGGCGCTGGTAGCACCGTTGAGGAACATCTTCCCGGGCGTCCCATGGATCTGCTCCTCCTCCGGCGAGCTCCGCGGCCGCCTCCTCGGGTCCCTTCGGTGCCGCCTGGTCTCCGACGCCGGCGACGCCGGGGACGACGGGCTGGAGCCGCCACTCTGCCCGTCAGACGGCAGGCAGGAACCCAGCGGAAGGGCCCTGATCACATCCAATATGCACTCCAGTGCAGCCAGGCAGCGGAACCAAACGTTCCAGATTGGCGGATCCGTCGAAACCCCCCACGAAATACACGCCCCGCCCCGGCTCTTCTATCCAACCACTACAACTTCTTCGTCTTCGCTTCCAAATTTCTTCCCTCTGTATACTATTTTCTCGATTGACACTTGCAGAAATCCAGATTAACAAACTGCATATGGAAACAACAACAAACACAAAAAAAACCGCGTATGCCTGTGTATGTATGTTTACATTAAGGGAAGAATCCGAATCTTGAACGATGGATCATAACAGAAAGATGGATTTTTTTTTTTATTTTTTGCAGCAGTGTACGAAATGTGTTCTTGCAGGAAAAAACGACTTTTTTGAGAGGAGTGGGAAGAGGAGGAGGAGGAGGAGGAGGTTGTGGTGGTGGCGGTGGTGGGAGAGAGAGAAGGGATTGGGATTGGGATTGGGATTGGGATTGGGGGAAAGATCTACTCCGAAGATAATTTATTGGAATCGAGAGCAAAGATAGATGGAGGAGACAGATTCCGTCCCGTTCCCTCCTGCTCCCTTTCTTCTCCTCCACCGTCGTCCAATTCCGTGGCTCCAACGCTTCCTTGGTTCTCGTTCTTGTCTCCTCTCTCTCTCTCTCTCTCTCTCTCTCTCCCCCCCACCTCCCACCCCAAACCCGCCCTCCCCCCCCTCCCCCTCCCCTTCTTCCGTGGTTACTTGTATTATTATTCATCGGGTTATCTTGTTTGTCTCGAAACGCAGAATAAAAAAATATTACCTATTTTTTCATTTTTTTAATCCTAATTTTGGTATATGAGTTGGTGTCAATTAGCTGGCGTGTCAGGGCCCTCCTGCTACGTCCCCGGACCGAGTCACCCCGGGCTAGTCAGGGGTGACGCCACCTCCCGCACCCATCTCACGCGTGGGGCCCCTTCGATTTTGATGCTTCTCAATTGATACGTTTCCTTTGATTTTTCTGATCATATGATGTGATCAGTTTAATCTAATTCAATAAATTGTGATTCTATTATTGTTAGCTTCACAATTGATCTCATTTTCAAAAATTATAAAATTAGATTGAGTCGACTATCTATTTCGATCCAAAAATATATATATCGAATGAAATTAATATAATTTTTAATTTAAAAATCAAATAAAAATTTTAGATCCAAAATTTAGCGGAGACACCTCCTATTCACAGTGAATGACCCCAAAAAAAATTATTTCTAAAATGAAAAATAAATATTAGTTAACTAGGCTTCTTGTGTCAAGTCCCGATTTACAAAAAAAATATTGAATATAAAATCATATTTTTCTTTTAAAATTGTCTTCTTAAATTATTGAATTGAATTGTAGAAATGTCGATATCCACTTTTCCTCTCCCCCATACGCGAATTACTGCATCGACGAAGTAGCTGATGTTGATCGAAATGTTGCAAACAAGACAGTATAGTGGTTGGAGATGAGTGAGTGAGTTCAAAAGAGATTGAGTGGAGAGGAAGGAGGATGAGAGAGTGGGAGATCTCAAAAAAAAAAAAAAAAAAAGGTGACATCCTTCTCTAAATTGATTGCTTAACTAAGTCAAATCTTGGCTACCACATGTTCATGAAGTCAAACTTATGCTTTTGTGTTGCCTCACCAATTGATTCCATGGATCGAGCTTATTTGCGAGTCTCCTTCAAAGCTATGGGAAAAAGATGCAACATGGACAATGTAAAGAGATGGCATTTTGTGGTCACCACATTTTTGTCGGATGGATAACTACTATAAAGATAATTTACAGAATTAATTAAAGATAATATATTTGATTCCAAACACTGAGCAAAAGATAATAGATTTCAAAGTATTAAATTAATAGAAAGTTAATTAAATAACTCTAAGAAACGCAACAGAATAAATCTGATTCAGATTCAGAAAAAAAAAAAGTTAGAAAAGGAAGGAAATCTCCAAACTTTTAGATATTCAATTACATTGTCCAAACGTTCTAAAACAAAAGCAAAAAACCTTTGCATGAACGAGATATGTATGTCATAAAAGATCGAGGAAAGATGTTAGAATCACAACGGAGTGAAAAAGTTCAATTCTATTACACAGTTTAATCCTCCTCCCGCTGCCATAGGCTTACTGTGCCACGAGGTTGCTTATCCATGGAGATATTAAAAGAAGTCGCCACAGACACAAAACGTGAAACACGTTTGGAGAGAAAAAAAAAAAAAAGTTAGAGATGATGATGATGTCCAAGAAAGAAAGCTGTTTCCTTCGTTTAGTAGTCAAAACGTGAGATTTTTTTTTTTTTTCTTTTGCGTGGGACAACCCGCTGAAAAGAATTAAGAGCCACAGTTTTGTGACTCGTGGATGGATGGTGTTGTTGAGTGCAACAAGGTTGATCTTGTTCTTTGATCGATGCAAAGGGATCACAAGCCAAAAGGCAGACCAAAAAGGCTTTTCCTTTTTTCATGTTTCACAAGTTTCGACTCGGTAAGAGTGTTGTCGTTATCAATGAATCGACGGCACCTTCTCATCCAAATAATTGAGAGATTTCTTTTCTGGCGTACACACAACAGTGATAGATTTTTCATGTGAGTGCAGCACAGCCGGTCGCCCACAATGAGAAAGAAAATGATGTGTGTGTGTGTGTGTGTGTTGTGATTTCTTCATATGTTTTACACAGCAAGAACTCGCCATGAGCTGACTAAGTTTTCACGGAGAGACGGCACAGCACTGATGCTGCAAACGTATATAGTTTCAGTACAGTCCCAAAACCCATCATCATCATCCGAGTTACTGTCTGCACTGCGACAAGAACATTGCTTGTGGTGTCAAATGATCAAGTTCTTCATCACACATGCACGTTGCGCAAGATAAGTGGAGTGATGATGTGAAGCCAAGAGAAAGAAGGAAAACAAGCTCTTGTGGGCGGCCACTCCATCACTCACAACAAGCTTTTTTCCTCCCTGGCCATGGAGAATATTGTGTGGTGCTGGTAACATGAAACGTCGATAGAACAACTAGCTCTACTCTTGAACAGGTCAAGGGTATCGTCCACAATGCAAACGAAAGCTCCATGGACGACGAAGCACGCACCGCACTGTCATGCACTCGCTGGCTGTCTCAATCGCCCGGTGATGTGATACCGACCAATCGACTGATTTGGTTTATAAACATTTCTTCACGCCCTCCACGAGCTTCCTCAGCTATCAAATAAAAAACAAATGCTACTATTATTAATATGTGGCTGCTAATTCTGGCGAGGGACGAGGTAGGGTTAGATGACTCGGGGTGTGGGATTGTTAGGTTAATTAACCATGGCAACCTTGCTACCATACAAATGACACCACCATGAATGAAGAATCCACAACCTGTTGCACAAACTTCATTCTTTGTCGGTGTGAAAGTGGAATCCGACATTCTTTATGGTGTTTCGTAGTAAACGTTTGGTTCGAAGCAAATTTGACTCAAAACTTGTTCATCGATCTCATCAGGCCACCAAGAGTTTTAAGAGAGAACTGCCGTGCGTGTGATGATAACAAAGCAGCATTGTTTCCACTCCCAAGTTTTCTTTTTGGGTTTCTGCACCTTATCAGTGAACTCCATCACGATGATACAGACTTCTTTCAACGACGGGACTGGTGCTGAAACTAGAAAGAGTGTTGCTGAAGCTTGAAATGGTTTGAAGTTGGAAAACTTGCAGACTCCGGGACGACAAGAAACTGAGATGACGACAAGCTCTGGCCATATCTGATGACCCACTTAGACCTACATTTACTGCATGCCGACCCCTCAAACACGCAGCAAATTAAGCTCCGTGTCGTCTTCCAACACAAGCTGCAACAGCCTGGCTGCATCAAGTTTCGGTGCAAGTCAAAAAAATTGCAGAGAGGAGGAGTCTGAAACAAGTCCACAACCATGTGCACTCGAAGGTTGAAGAAGGGGGAAAAGGAATCCCGTGACAGGAGAAACTCCACGAAAGCCAATAGCTACGTATCCAAGTTGTCAAGCAGATCCAACTTTTTCAGAAAGACTGATTCCAAAAGACATTTATTTTGTGTTCTAACTAATAGTATTATTGCCTGGAGAACATATAATATGTACAATACAAGCCACTGTTCTCTTCCAAATCTTTCATGCATTGTTTCTGGTACTTACTTTATTATATATATATATATATATATATATATTGGAATCTTAGCAACACGGGAGGTGAATTATTAATACATGAATTTTTTTAAACTGACTTAAAAGTTTAATCATAAATTTTTTATCGAAAATATGATTAATTAAATATTAATTACAAATAAATTTTATAAGTAAAATAAATAATAATAAGTAATCCATCATAAACAAAAGTTATAAGGAAGATCATAAATGTAGACCTAGTGATTCAATCTTTCCAACTTACATTCACTATTTATTCCTATTCTCTCGATGTTATCAAATTTCACTATCGATTTTATATTTAAAAAAAACGAGTATCAAATATATTTATTACATCTTTTCTTCTTTTTATAGGACTATGAGAAAATCTCTATACTTATGTTTTTTACAATACATCTCTCACCACCTATAATTTAATGTCATAACTAAACTCTAGATGAGACTCAAACCATTCTAAAAAAAGAAAATTATAACACTTCACAAACTCAAATTTATAACACTTCACAAACTCAAATATAGATACATTATCAATCAACCAAAGTTATGTATTTATAGATCTCAAAAGACTTTAAGAGTAAAGTCAAAAAAATTAAATCTTTAAAATTTTAGGATACAAGTCGTACTACCATTGATACTTGACGATACTACCGTCATGACCTTTGACACAACAATTATGGACTTTAGCGATATTATGATTATGAAATTTAAATTTTGAATGATACATTCGTCATCTTAGATAGTAAGCCTAATAAGTGAAAATTGACTTAAACGATACTATCGCCTAGTCTTAGCGGTATCATCGTCCATGCATGCTTTAGATTACTAGTTTGGCCTTCTAACGATCCAAATAAGGCCCAGCTTTAAGTCTAATGACATTCTTGATAACTTAATATTGTTTCGACCTAATACTAACTCAAATTGACATAAAATGATATCGACCAAGATTTTAACAAATCAACAATATATTCGGTACATTTATGAAACTTTTGGCACCTTTTACGCTCTTCCGATATATCATTCGATCTTTTGGTATTTCGTTCGAACCTCTAATACATATTACCCATTTCACCGACATATTAATTTTTTCACAATAACTAATCTTTTAATGTAATATATAATTCTTCTATTATGATTCGTGAACCTATGACACAAAGTTCGATTCTAATACATCAACTGATCCATTAGTTCAATGTCTATTTTTTTTACATAATATTTTTTTGATGTAACGTATGACTCTCCTATTTGATAATTAGCTCTTAGATAATCCAAGTCCGTGATCGAAGTATTTCTTTTGTCACTTATCTCAAAAATATATTTAGTTCAATAAATTTATCAATTAATTTCATCAATATATACAAGAGAATCACTTTATGATATTTTATGACATGGATCAATATATGTGTATACGGTGACCATTAGTTTATAGTTTGTAGAAATTTTATGAGATCTATAACTACTAAAAGCAATTATGATAGAAAGAATATGAGGAATATATTAGATATTATATATCTTTACAATTGTTAACCTAAAACTAGCCAATGTTATTCGGAGCTTTTTGGATGGGCATCGAGGAGTATAAGTAAATATTTCGATATAAAGACATATTCTATATGAAGATTATAAGGATAAACCCGTCATTTTAAGCATGCAAATAAGTCCTCTGCTATTTTAGAGCCGCAAGTGCTCCGTCACAGATGAGATTTGTGAGGGATAGATTGGACCCAATGTGATGAGGCATCGTAATCAAGTAAAAATCAATCATAGGGACAAAAATATCTCGAATGATATCCATGCAAATTTGTTTTTATATCCAATTATAATTGCATAAATGCGTATCTCGGATCATATGTGTTTGATAGTGACAAATTTACCTTAAGTTTAATAGTAACAGCCTAATACTCCTACCAATTATTAACACAAAACTGTGATGCAAATGGAGACAGCTGAACCGGTGCCGGTCGCTTGGTTTGGGTTAATCGAACCGACATGAGCATTTTCTATCATGTCGACCGGTCCGGAGTCATTTTAGTTGGACCGTCATCGGCTCAGCTTAAAGCCACGGTTTGCTTCGTTGACTGCACTCCACGAGCCCTAAATCCGCCGACTCCACCCGCTCCCCGCGTCATCCCAAAACCCTAACTCGGTCTCCAAAAATCCGTCTTCGTTCTTCCTGCCCCCCGTTCCTTTCTTGGGATCGGCTGCGGGGCGATGGCGAAGAAGAAGGAGAACAAGGTCAACGTGTCCGGAAAGCCGAAGCACTCGCTGGATGTCAACCGGAGCAATGGCGGCGCGGTGGACAAGGGCGCCCGGACCGCCGCGACGGTGCGGCGGCTCAAGATGTACAGCCGCCGGCCGAAAAGGGATCGAAAGGGGAAGATCTTGAAGCACGAGCTCCAGTCCAAGGAGCTGCCTTCTACCCGCATCGAGCCTGATCGCCGATGGTTTGGTGCGTTCCCTCAATTTTGGCTTTATTCTTGCTCCTACTTGATCTTTTTTGTGTTTTGAGTTAAATACAGCTATTTAATTTATATAAATCCATGAAATTAATGGGAAGGATTTTGTTACTGAACGATCAATGTCGAAGTCGGTATCTGATTCTTTGGTAATTAATTTTCCTTTCGGGTATTACCACTTCTATTTATTTGGTAATTGGTCATACTGATTATATAAGTTGATTTTTGCTTGTAACCCAGGAAACACACGAGTCGTGAACCAGAAAGAACTCGAGTTCTTCCGCGAGGAGCTTCAGAACAGACTGTCGAATAACTACAATGTGATATTGAAGGAGAGGAAATTGCCCATGTCCCTTTTAAATGATCATCAGAAGGTATGAAACCATTACTCAGATCATGCGGAGAACCTGTTAGAAATGGTATTTTTTTGCCTCGTAAGGAATGTAGTCATTGTAGTTGGTTAGGGGAGCGTAAAGTTCTGGTGATGGCAGAATTCATTAAATTATTTGATTTCATTCAGATTGGATGCTTTCCTCTACAGTGCTAAATCAATAACCTTCTTGAGCCAGGTTCTCATATAGTAATATGCGGTGCATTCATCTAATTTTCCTTGCACTAATTGTTCCAATCTTTTCTTTTGAATCTACTAATCTACCAATGATCAATTAGCACAAATAAGTCTCATTTTGTCAAACAATTTTTCCTTTACAGTATTACTAGGGAGTTCCACAATGATCTGGCATGAATTTAGAAACAAATATTGACATGAAGTTCCATAAAAGATTGCAGTTGCTTATAACAGTATTAATAGGTTGTATATAACAATTATGGGAACAAGGGCAGCATTTGTTGGGATCGAGTTGGTCTTATGCATTGATGTTATACTTGTCATTTGCCATTTATCGTCGTGCAGATATCTATGTTGGAAACTGGAACAAAGTTTTGGAATCTTCTGATTTTGGTCTAGGCAATATACATTTACTTTGGTGAAATTTCTTCTACTTTGCACTTGGAGAACCACCAGCGAAAGAAAATAATTGTCATATTTGATTTAGTTACAGGTTTGCTAATGTGGATATGGTGTTGGATCTCATTTGGTAGATCCTTCTGAGTAGGAGGTATTTAACCGTATCGTTCTCTGTAATGGGTTAAGGCTTTGTACACCTTGAGTTTTGCTCTTTTTACCCTGTCCCAATTATTAGCATTGTAGTGGACTATCCTATGTTTTTAGCTTGTTCATGATTGAGTAGTAACGGGCTTTGTATTCCATGCTAAGAATGAAGCATGAACAAGCTTCTCTGTTCTTTTTCATTTATGTACTAATATTTTCAAACGTAAAATAAGGGAGGTCTAAGCTTTTCCTTTCACTAATTATTTGTCCAGCAAGCCAAGGCACATCTTCTTGACACGGAGCCTTTTGAGGATGCTTTTGGGCCAAAAAGGAAAAGAAAACGCCCAAAACTTTTGGCATTTGATTATGAATCATTAGTTAAAAAAGCAGATAATTCGCAAGGTATGGAGTAATATGCAAATTTTTACTAAATCATGATTTTTGATGTTATTTTTGGTGAGTTCGATATGTGGATCTAGTTTTGCCAGATGAGTCCAGTACTATAAATTGGTTCAATTAATTTGTTCTGTTTTTTCGCTAGTTCATTTTTTTCATTTGTATTTGACCTTAAAGTTTTTTCCCCTACAGATGTCTTTGAGCAGAAATCTGCTAATAGTTTATCCAAGGAGGAAGATAAAGAGGATGGCTTAAGAGACTTGGTCAGACATACAATGTTCGAAAAGGGCCAAAGCAAGAGGATCTGGGGTGAACTATACAAAGTTGTGGACTCTTCAGATGTAGTGGTCCAGGTTAGCTTCTGTTGGTTTGTAACTTTATGTAATATTTGGTTGCTAAAAAATTGAAAAATAATTTTAAATCTTTGTCTGCTCTGAGTCAAACGGAGATTTACCTAGATGAGAATGAATACTCATATTTATGTATCCACTCTTGACAGTCCATTATTTTTTTTGTAATGTAGCCTTTCCATGGAAGGAAACCTAAAAGAGACTATATTGTAATTTGATTATCTTCAGTCCTCTGAGATTACTTGCAAATTCTCACAGCAATATCTTCTATTGATATTCAAACAATAAATTGTAAAGACTAGGAAGAATGAATACTCATATTTAAATCTTTGTCTGCTCCGAGTCAAACGGAGATTTACCTAGATGAGAATGAATACTCATATTTATGTATCCACCCTTGACAGTCCATTATTTTTTTTTGTAATGTAGCCTTTCCATGGAAGGAAACCTAAAAGAGACTATAATTGTAATTTGATTATCTTCAGTCCTCTGACATTTTCTCTCTCCTTTGTTTTGTGTTTATTATTATTTCTTTGCCTGTTTTCTGTTTTCATTAGACAAGGAACTCTTAATTGTAGGTCTTAGATGCTAGGGATCCACAAGGTACAAGATGCTTCCATTTGGAGAAGCACCTGAAGGAGCATTGCAAACATAAGCACATGGTTCTTTTGCTGAACAAGGTTTGTGTCTTTAGAAAATCTCAAATTGGTCTGTTGTTTTTCAGCACTAACATCTTACTTAAATTTGGGTGGTTTCCTTATTGGTACTTTATATGTAAAGTGTGATCTGGTTCCTGCATGGGCAACAAAAGGATGGTTGCGGCTGCTGTCAAAGGAATTCCCGACTCTAGCATTCCATGCAAGCATCAACAAGTCATTTGGCAAGGTCTTTATGATTTTTCATTTTTCTAATCATTTTGACATGTGGCTATACCAAGACTGAGTTCTTCTTTTTCCCTGCAGGGTTCTCTTCTATCAGTTCTTAGACAGTTTGCACGTTTGAAGAGTGACAAGCAAGCAATATCTGTGGGATTTGTGGGGTATCCTAATGTGGGGAAGTCGTCTGTTATTAACACACTTCGCACGAAAAATGTAAACTCTCATGGCATTATGGATGTCAAAATATGCTTGATGGTCAAATCTTAATTTATTTGATTTTATGTATGTGAAGTTGCACAAATTACGTTGATGGCTGTTTTAAGAAAATGCAACCTTTATCATAATGTATCACAACAACTGTTTAAAAAATTGCAACAAGACATGGTGCATATTTGCTAATAAGCCAACTCAAAGTAGCTAGACTAATCCATTTGAATTGCATCTTGTTGCAATTCTTTTTTTTTCATTTTTTTATTTTTCCTGTTAATTATATGAAGCATTAAGGATTGAACAATCTTGTGAGAATTCCGTATGAATCTTCTTTTGTTTAAATAGATGCATATAGATCTACCATCTATATTCACTGACATGGAGAGAAGGTGATTTTATAGTCTAGACAGGCATGAGTTTCTGTCAATTTTAACTGTGAGCAGCAGTGCACTTTAAGACATTATAGTACTGCCTCCAATATTCAATTGCATTAGATGCTTAACCCTGTCTGCATTTGTGCACCCACCTGTATGATTTATCTACTTAAGCTCTATTTTTATTTTTTTTATTGAATTTAGAATTTTCATGTTCGTCACACATGGACTTAATTGTTATTAGTCACTTTATTGTATTCAATTTAGTTAGTTATGCACTTTA
The DNA here is from genome assembly GCA_021527575.1 of Ensete glaucum. NCBI lineage: Eukaryota > Viridiplantae > Streptophyta > Magnoliopsida > Zingiberales > Musaceae > Ensete > Ensete glaucum. The sequence continues at coordinate 29,625,623 of CM038554.1, forward strand.
TGAAGTGTATGTTTTCAGCAAGCAACATTTTGTGTGCCTGAATATTTTCTTTTCTTCTCATGTACCATAACTTCTTTCCCATGAACAGCAACCAGAGGTTGTCCATTAATGACATGCACCATTTTTTTTCATTGTCTGTAGTTATTCAAAATATTAAGAAAGTTTCATCTTATTTTATAGGAAGTTAAGCATTTTTACCTGTTGACTGAACACCCTTCATTTCCACAGGTTTGTAAAGTGGCTCCCATTCCTGGAGAAACGAAGGTGTGGCAATACATTACTCTAACCAAAAGGATCTTTCTAATTGATTGTCCTGGAGTGGTCTATCAGAATAAGGACTCTGAAACAGATATTGTTCTCAAGGGAGTGGTATGTTTGTACTACCTTGCCTTGATAATTGAAAACATGAACATTTATTTGTTTTTTTGCTTCACTTGACCCATATTCAGGTGTGACTGGCATTCTTGAGAATCCGAATTTGCTTATTGCTTTAACTTAATTACATTACAGTGCAGTCATCGACTTATTTTGAAGAATTGTTACCAACATAGGACATATAATAATTTGGTTTGATGATTATATGCACTAGAGATGTAAGTCCTGGGCCTGTTGTCCTTCCCAGAAGTTCATATTTCTAGAATTCAATTTATGTGATCGTAGATACTTGAATGCTTATTTCAATCAGATTTATTGCATTGTATGGTTTTGAAAGAAGATCGGAGCTTTAATTCTCTGTTCAAAAAACTTGGTTCTCACAAGTTCATTGAAAGCTTTTGCCAGGGTCCATGATTAAATGAATTTAGCATTTCACAGGCACTAAAGTTGGGATCAAGCAATTATCTTAAAATGGATGATCAGTTAGATGCTTTTAGCATATATGAAAAACACTTTTTAAGGATTAGAAAAAATATTCAATATTTTTTCTATTTTTGCTCTAATTTTAGATCACAATATTGATTCTTTCACTGCAAACCTGTCATCAATTAGGTTCTATTGACATTTGGGACATTGAATAATTCCTAGATGCCTTTTCCTCTCTTTAGTTTATCACACAAGTTAAGGTCCCATTTGCTGAATATTTATTGTGAAGATCTTTTTGATGTAGTACATGACATGGTACTATAGTGGCACACACTGGTCTTTGTGTTTCCGGACAATTGACACATGCAATTTTATCAATTATTCAACTATTCTGTACACCCTGTCAGAAAACTTCCTTTCAGCAATTATCTAAGAAATTGTTACTACTGAACTTTCCTTGCCAGATCCTGGTTCAATTGTGTGATGCGTCTATTTGCCAAGTTTCACTGCTTACTTCCACATATCTGGTTCATCTACAGAACAAGTTCTCAAATATGGTTAATTAAAGATCTGAAACATAAGTGGCTTCATGGATGAAGACAATGCAAGAAAATTATGCTTTGAAAAAATAAACAAAAAGCAAAATTTTAAGTTGGCAGCAGTTGAAAGAATGTTTCTTTTAAGTTTTGGGTCCTTTGCTTTACAACTAATAGTTCTTTCAGACTGTGTTTTCTGTATTTATTCTGTTTCAGATATTGTATCCTCTAGTATGCGAATCAGTTTACAAATTTCTGCCCATCACTGTTTCATTGTCGAAGCAATAATTTGATTTTCTGGTAAAGAATACAATTTCTAAGTAAGTGTGAGCTCTGCCTCCTAACATGTCACTTTATATTGGATTCACGATCAGGTACGTGTCACAAACTTGGAAGATGCTTCTGAACACATAGGAGAAGTCTTGAAGCGCGTAAAGAAGGAACATCTGCAGAGAGCATATAAGATTGAAGACTGGTATATATAGTTATTGCTTTTTTCTGACTTTCACTATTTACTTATATGTAGAACATTTATCTACTGGAGATACTTCCATTTTTTTCCTGAAAAAAAGCTTCAGAGAAAATTCAGTAACCATATTAGAGGTTTTTCTTTTGCTTATTCTAACAATATCATTGACTAATGATCCTCAAATGCAGTCTTGTATGTATATGACTATGGAATGATCTTGTGCATAAAAACAGTCTAGTAAAACGAGAAAGGCATGTCATGTTATATTTGCATGAGAGGAGAACCATTTTCATATCTTGAGATTTGATCCGAAGTTTGGTTGCTAAAAAATAGAGGTTCATGCTTTATTTTTAATATTTGAATTAGGCATTAAATCTTCTAAAATATAAAACATAAATGGATCAGATCTCTGTGGCTTCTTTTTCATTAACCAATCAGTATCTTGAGTGAATCATTCAATTGTCTTATTTGTTCTTATATTGGGCTCGCCATTTTATTTGACTCTCATTCCAGGGCCGATGAAAATGACTTTCTTGTCCAGCTGTGCAAGTCATCAGGAAAGCTTTTAAAGGTATGCTTTGGTTTTCAGCTTTTTTTAAAGCTTTATAGACAGCCATCATGTGGTGTGGTGCTTAGTTGGCATGTCGGCTACTAGGCAGCCTTAGATTTTATGGTGACATGTCTGTGCCATGTGATTCCCTTCTTTAATTGGTGTAACTTCCATTGCCCAAATTATGTATATGTATGATAGCCTTTGCATTTATACTGAATATTTGCATGGTTCTTTTATTCACATTATATGATTTATCATTTCTATATTACCATATTATTTATCATGGTTGAGAGTCAGAAGTGATTTTTCCAATGAGCATCATCATCAAGATGTGTTAGCAACTGTTTTCAATAAAAAAAAGAAATGATGCTCAATTAGATCTAATAAAGATCAGACTTAGATCATCATAGTCCGTGATATGGAGGAATTTTCCTTGCAACATCTGGGTCAGAAGCATTAGCAACTAATATTTCATTTTCCCCCTCAAGTTCTCATGAAATGTCTGATTTGAAAAAGGTCCCCTAAAGTTCTTGTATAACAAGAAATTCAATTGGAATACAACCCAAAATGTACCTGTTAACAAAATGAAAACTGTTTGTAGCTAAAATGTGATTCAAATAGTGGTTGTAATCCCACATGCAATCCATGAGGCCTTAAACCTCAATTTCGAACTGGTATTTGGTCAGATTATGTTGGCACTCGTATTTAAATGTGTATCTCAATCTTCGACTTAAATCCACTGCTGAGATAAATCGTCACATTATGGGCTGCAGTTGCCGAGATTGTTGGAAGTGATCAGCATCTGTTTTTGAGTCAAAATCCTTGAAGCAGATGCTCAGGTTGTTGTCTTAAAAGTTGCAACTGATAGATAAATTCGGGTTTTTGCACTCTTGAATCATGCAGTGGTCCTTGCACATGAATATGCTGCATTTTTTTTAGGGGAAAGAACTTTATTGTTGTGCAGTGAATAAAAAGAACTTTATTTTTCACACTTTGCCTTCTGCACTTCTAGTAATAGGGTAGTTGATGTTATTGAATGCCTATAATTGTTGTTGCATGCTTTCAGGGGGGAGAACCTGATCTAATGACTGCAGCAAAGATGATCCTCCATGACTGGCAGAGAGGCAAAATACCATTTTTTGTGCCGCCACCGCAGCAAGAAGGTGATTCAGCAGAGAAATCAGATGCACCGGAGACGAGCACTAGATCAGATGCACCAGAGGGAAGCGAAGAACCAACAATAAGTGCAGACAGGACCACAGCTGCCATGAAAGCTATAGCAGGTATTATTTCATCCCAGCAGCAGATGCTTGTCCCATCTCATAAGGGTTTATTTGGGGAGGAGATAGAGAATGAGAGGTTGGAGGAGACGTTGGAAGATGATTCTGACCAAAAGTCTTGACCACCATCCATCCCTTCAACGCATCTTCCATTTTGGAGACGTCTGACGTTACGTCTCTCGCGTTGTAGGTTGATTTTTGCGCCCCTTTTGTAACGAATATTACCGTCCAGAGTCTGAAAGATCATTTTTCTGTGAACATTTGTCATTTCTTACAAAATGACGTGTTGGTTCCAACAATTACGCAATTTTGCTTCAATTATTGTCCACTTTGAATATTGGATCATTCTTGCATTCAATTATATATATATATATATATGTTGTCAAAGAATACCTAAAATATCTCTTTCCAATTCTTTCTACGAAAGTTTTTCATCAGCTTTTTCACTAGTTTTAAATCATTATAATGTTTTCATTTAACTCATACTTACAAGTAAAAAAAAAATTATTGTTATGTTGTGACCCTTTAGTTGGTATTGCTCGTATATCATTAAAATTAGGGATTGTTTTGTCGATGCCTCCCGAATCATCCTCTACTATGTGATAACGATCGATTTTAATTGTTATTAATTTATATCAAGTGGTAACGGTTGGTTTTAATCATTATCGACCTATATCCAGTTATAATAATTGAAATCTGATCGTTATTGATCTGTACTAATCGATAATTGTTGGATTTTAATTGCTACCGATCAAGGGTTGATATTTTTTTATTTATCAATTTGAATGTTGAATGCAACCTAAAGGGTTTTTAAACACTTTCGTCTCCTCTCTTTCGATTCATTTCATTATCTCAATCTTTTAAATACTCTCAAAATCTTTTTCACTGACATCTCTCTTATTCTTATATTTTTACTCTCAATGATTATAAATTAAATCTCTCTTATTCTTATATTTTTACTCGCAATGATTATAAATTAAATCAAATTTAAGAGACTAATTTAATAACAGTTGAAAATAGTTTAAAAAGCAGACAATAGTTGAAAAAGAATACTATAAGACTACATAACAACCAATTTATGACAATTATAAGGGTCGTAGTGAAGAAATTGACTCGATGACTAGAGCTGATATTTATGCATCACTGGAGCATTAATATATATATAAAAAAGCAATGAAGCACCAACAACCTAACTCATAATGGGAGAATGGGTGTGGTAGTGAATTTGTTCTACATGGAATTCAGAGGTTGGCAAACATAAGGTAGCCAACTGCCTCTTCTTAGTTAAGCCAAACTAGTAACATCATGTAGGTTGAACTGGTTTTATGAGAGGATTTGGTAGAAGGTTTGTATTAGATATTATTGATATTGATCCGTATATTTATCCTCCACAAACAATAAAGTAGATATGAAGTGATGATGTATATACAAAATAAAGGAAGCGAAATATTGGGAAGGCAATTGCAAAATAATTATTTCGTAGGATTCCAACAAACATAGCTCAAGGTCAATATTATCATAGCATGGTCTCCTCTATTTAAAAATCTGGCACAGGCTCCAACCTCCAACACTGAGGGAGATCTACAACGTATATTTAGATGAGAATATCATTGAATTAAAGGATTGGATCAAATCTTTCAAGAGGCAATAGGATGAATATGGGGTGACACTAACGTGTGACAGTTGGATATGCCAACAAGATTAACTATAATCAATTTTTTTATTTATTACAATAGACGGTTGATGTTTTATAAGTTAGTTAATACTTTTGTTAAGATTCAAGATGCAAACTATATTGAAATCCTATGGTAGAAGAGATCAGATAATCACCAATAATGGAACTAATTTCAATAAGGTCAGTTTATAATTGATGAAAAAAAATATTATTGTAGACTCTATGCAGCTCATAACATGGATTTAATGCTCAGGAATATTGACGAGTTACTATCAGTCAGCAAGTGTATAGCTTGAGCATAGTCAATTACAAAGTTTATATATAATCATTATTAGATGCACTCTTTAATGCAAAAGTATATAACGGGTAAGATACTTAGACTTATAGACATGTGGTTTGCTACAAATTTCATTGCTTTAAAATCAATATAGTAGAAGAGACAATTTCTTAAGACAATGGTCACATTGTAGGAATGGTTCGAATTTAAGTATTCGAGATTGAGTGATAGAAAAAAGATGAAAAAAATTATTCTTTCTTCTAGATTTTGGGTGACTTATAAAATGTATTGAACCCCTTTATGTTGTCCTCCATAAGGTCGATATGGACAATTGTCCACAAATGATTTATCTTAAACATATATTGATTACAACAAGATATGAGATTAAGAAAATATTCAAAAATAAATTTAAGACCGACTAATACTTATAGATTGTTGATCGCATGACTGAAGTGTATATGGACGAAGATATCCATAATGTAGGTCAATTAATATTCTATATAATTTAAATCATAATTATTTATTATATAAAAATTTGTACTAATAAAATTATCTATTGTAGTATATTATCTAAATTTAAAATTTTAATTTAGGTATAAGTCTTAGAATATAATTAAATTTACTATTGGAACTAATAAATATTATATATTAACTCTTGTGAAACACTACTAATGCAACCGATGCTATTATGGAGGGTCGATTATTTTGAAAAATAATTAATTTATTCTCCGATGCTGTAGCTGTATTATGTCGTTACAATATGGATCTTGATCAGGAAAAGTTGCACGTATATTGATTATAAACTATATTTGATATTAATTATTTATTATACTAATAAAGTTTTATTTATATCTTTTTACAGTTAAGTGATGACTACAATTTAGAGAAAACACACTAAATTTAAGGAAGGTTGTCATTCGTTTTCACATATGATGACATCTAGTGGTTGAGAATAAAATTGATCAATGTTTGCATTGATTCACACAAAGGTTCTTAACATACTATCATATAAACAGTTGGAGAAGTTGATATATGTCCATTGTAACATGTGGTTAAGGTTGCAATGTGCAGAGATAGACAAAGAGCCAACGGAACCAAAGAATGATCCCATCAGCCTCTAATTCTGCAATAAAGATTTAGAGCTGATATTAGAGTGAGTCGAAGCGACAAAGAGCCAAGAGGATTCTCTACTTGATGACAATGCCAACGAGTCAATGGTACCATATACACAATTTAAGAGTGATGCATAGATCGAGGAACAATATTTCATACATGCCACTCAAGATTTAGATCATGGAGCTCAATGAGATACTAGTTAAGTTTATGCACAAAAGGTGAAGGGGATGCCTATGGATGATTTTCAACAAATACGATAGACCTGCATAATGTAGATTCAGAATGAAACTTATCGTATTCACAACTATCAAGGTATGAATAATCTTACAACCAATAATAGTATGGTGATAGTTGGTCATATTTATCCGAGCAATAGTATGATATTGAGTAGTAGATCAATAACATAAATATAAGTTATGACATTCACTATGCTCCATACCAATATATGCCACATTCGTCATTGCCTTAAGAGTCGCCTCAGACCCATGTGATTCATGATGATCAACCTACACCCATCGCAACATTGATACACCAATAGCATATGGTGTATCAGTACACTATTGTAGGATCAATTTCATGATTGAGTCCGAGAAACATATTATATTGATATATATATATATATATATATATATAAGATCGAGGATCGCGATCCACCGTTGAGTAGTTCCGTCATTTATTTTGGTGATAGAATCAGGTATATCCATCGATTGATTATTTAATTTATTTAAATCTTAAAATTAAAGTTATATAAAAATAATCTAATAATTTAGATATTTTTATAGATAATTCAATATTAACCGAAGGATGATCCGAAATGTATCATAAGGCTGCTTCTTAAAGCCTGAAAAAGATATGACACTATTTTTTTAATTTATATTATTATTGCTAAAACTATACTAAATTATTTATTTCTAACTTAACATTTATTTATTTATTTATTGATATTTTTAGATAATTTTTAAGTTATTTTATACCTTGATACATATCATATTTTTTATTATTGTGATCAAAACATATAAAAAGTCAACATTTAATTCTTATTAAGGTGATGTTTATTCATAAATTATAAATATCTATTTAAATTTTATTATGATATACTAATGTGTTTTAATTTTATTTGACTTGATGTTTCTCAATAGCATTACATTATTTATATCAATGTATTAAAAAATAATTGAAAAATACTATGAGTAATATCTCATTCATCATTATAACAATAAATTTATTTTTTATTAAAACTATAAATTTATGTATATTATTAATAATATTTTGAAGTAGGTTCCTTAAAGTTTTTATTATAGTGATCAAAATTATAATAGGCCAAAACATTATAACAAAGGAGAAAATTGAACTTTTTGATAGAGGAAAAATGTAGATTAATTTTTTTTGAGAGATTGTGTTTTTTTTGAATTTGGAGACATCGTTAGAAAAAAACTATCGGGGAAATATAGTTTGGTAATAAACTGAAAAAAAGAAATCTTTTCAAAGTATATATATATATATATATATATATAATTTTGAGGTTGTATAAATCTATGAGTAATATATAAAAAACTATTGGGGAAATATCTTTTATTTGAAAGTAATTTTACACACTTAAAATTCATACACAAAACATGATATACTACATAATCCAACTGCTTCCATGAAACACAGTGTCCCAAGTTAAATACTGATAGGGTTGATAATGAACCGACCCAATCAGTTATTACGCATCAAAGATAAAGCACCATGTCGACTGCCAACTTGGCACACCAAAATTCGACCTGGCATAGGAAAATCCGACTTGGACGAAGACGACTGTATAGTGCGAAGTACGATAATATCTAATGCAGACTCGATGTTCAAAGACTTCAGAATCACACAATATCATATGCCAACTCAGCACAGGACAATGACAATATTAATGGCTGAGGTACAATCAACCTCCAATCGACAGGTATAAAAACCGCCCCTTGAGAGAGGGGCGAGGCAGGGTGAGAAAATCATACTCTCTACATACGACATTCATATTCAATCCTTGGTTGGGGAACTAACTTGAGCATCTTAGGGGCCATGTCGAGCACCCTACACTGACGAGGTCTTTGTACAAGAATCTTCGACCGACCCGAACTAAACTTCAAAGCGTACCCTATCGACCCGTCCTGAGTTTCTCACCTCTTCATGATCGATAAGGGTGAGCTTGCACACACAGGCATAATCCAATCATGCTGACTCATCGACTATGACGACATAGAGTTTCACAATAGATACACCATAAAAAACATGACCACCGGAGAAATCACAAAGTTAATAAAACATTGGTACGACTAAATGACGAACCCTCCAATCCCAACCTTCTTAGCCCACATGACCGCCATATTTCATGAAATTTCTTGAGTAATTGAGAGGATCCAGATACGATACACACGTAAAAGTCAATCATTAAAACATGCAAATTGAAGAGTATAAACTTCAAACATCTGAAGGTGGAGTGGTAGACAACTGTTTGAATATATCTATAATTAGATACTTTTCGTGATCACTACTGGAGTGACAGAATTTGATAACTTGTAATAAGTTATATCACGGAGGTCAAATAACATTAGGGTGGGTGTTTTTCTGCATGATAACTTGCCTCTGATCTGAAGGATTCTTCAGTACGAGTCAGAATCACAGCAAGAATATACTGACATCTTTTCTATAAAAGAATATGAATGAAGCAAACTCACTAAACCGATGCATTTGCTGTTCCTGATTAACAAATAAAACAGCACAGGAGGGTTGTCAACAACAACAAAATGGACCTCCCCAGCTGCAATCTTCGGCCAGAAGAAAGGTTATGAGCATCAACAGTATAAATTGCTCCACTCTTGTCATCCCGAATCTTGATGCTCGAGGAGCCTAAAATTAGGACAATGTCATCAGCAGAGTACGCTTATGATACAATATCGGTTTAAGGTTGTAAACAATTCAGCATATATTCCAGAGGGTCTAAATTAAATGGAAATTAATTTCTAAATGGAGAGCAAGGTACAAAATTGCGTAGTAATATAGTGGCATTTTATTCACCAGACATTAAGTTTGCGAATAAAAGGATATAATGACATTATGTTCCTCATAATGACAAGTCCCTTTTTTTCCCAAACTTATTATCAACTAAACATTGTCAAGAAATTCCAACTAGAAGTTTATTTTTTCTTCTGTGGTAGCTTTGTGGATCCTTTCTCACCATAAAGGACCAATGAACTCAAGGGTTATCATATTATTGCTTGTGTTCTCCACCAATTCTTCTTTGATCTTAACCTTACCACCTCCAATTCAAACTTATCAATCTAGCTTTACAGATGCATTAATTAATATCCAACATTTTTCATCATAGCATTGTCATCTGTAAAAAACCGATTTTCTGGACACATTCCCCAATTGTCCAACATCTTCATTTCAACAATTGATAAATTCTACGAACATTACTATTTGGTTCTCCAATACTAAGAATGTTACTATGTGGTCCAGTCCAGATGGTTTGGATGTTCTAATTTTAGACCCAGTTATCCAATCCACTTGGCCAAATCTGTCCAACTAGAGAAGACCTTTAGTGATGTGCCCAAAAGGGAGCAATCCAGCAGTTGACATTGAAGAGCAATAACAAGGAATCTCAAGATACTTATATATCAATAAGAGTCCTCATCCTATAAGGTGTCTTTAATACTGTTAAACATAGAGCAAGGTTTAGAATACCGATGGATACCGCCGATTGGGGCTGCTTCCGCCCCCCAAGGGAGAAAGAAAAAGAAAAGAGAAGAAAAAGGAGAACCCGGAGTTCAGCGCTACTCTCCCGATCCTGATCCGTCACCCGCGAGTAATTTCTTCGCCTGTGCGATCCATCGCCTGCGGGTGATTTCTTCTCCCTGCATGGGGAGAAGGAACGAGATGAAGTCGCCCTTTTTTAAAACTTTATATTATATATATAAATATACGCACACACACACATACGTATCGAGAGGCACACCTAGGAGTATCGAGCGGTACACCTATATGTACCGTTCGGTACCAACGCATCAACGCCCGAATGTGATGCAAAGTACACAAGAGTTCTCTCATTGCTTTGGACCAATGAGAGTAAAGAAGTTGGTCCAAGAACATAAGATTAGGTTAGTAACTTGGAATATAGGTACACTTTCAGGAAAGAGACTAGAATTGGTAGACACTTTGATCAGAAAAAGAATAAATATTAGTTACATACAAGAGACTAAGTGGGTAGAGAAAAAATAGGAAGAGATTGATAATACCATATTTAAAATTTTGTATACTGAAAAAATTAAACACAGAAATGGTGTAGGAATTGTTATTGATAAGGAACTTAAGAACAATATTGAAGATGTAAAAATATTTAGAGATATAATTATAATTCTAAAATTAGTCAAAGGACAAAATATTTTGAATGTCATTAGTACTTATGCCCCTCAAGTTGGATTAAATGATCAAACTAAAAAAAATATTTAGAAAAGTTTAGATGAATCATTCAAGGAATACCTATAATCGAAAAACTTATAATTGGAGGATATTAGAATTCTCATGTAGGGAAAACATATGGTAAATATAAAGGGGTGCATGGGGGCTTCGATTACAGAGAGAGATGGAAATTTAGATATGATTTTGAGTTTTAAAACTTCACATAATCTTATATTATAATTGGAAGTACTCACTTTAAGAAAGGACAAGAATTGTAAAGTTGTGCCCAATGAAAGTTTGACGAATCAACATATGTTGATAGTATTAGATATTTATTATAGAAAGTAAAAGAAGAAAAAGATAGCAAAAATGTTTTTACTAGGACTAGATGGTAGAACTTTAAAGATGATAAAGTAAGGATTTCTAAAACTACGATGGAAATGGTGGCTACTTGGAACTTGGACGAGGATATAATCATAATATTAATATTTTTTGGACTATGATGTAAGATTAGAAGCTTGACAAAAGAGATCTGTGGTGAAACTAAAGATAGAGGGGTAGCTTTAAGAGAGTTGATGATGGTGCGAGGAAGTTCAAAAAATAATTTCTACTAAAAGATCATGTTTTAAAGATAAATCATAAAAATGATAAGAAATTTAAAACATATAACGAATCTAAAAGAGAGGCTAAAAAAGCGATTAGTATGCCAAGATATAAAGCTTATGATAATTCTTATAACCAAGGATCGCCATATCGATCCGTACTAATGGTACAGAGCTCAGCTCGATACGGTATGGTACCTGATATTGAGCGGTACATACAGGACATACCGCTCAATATAATATAATATAATATAATATAAGTAAAAAAAAGAAAAAGGGGCGACGTAACCTCGTTCCTTTCTCCCCACGGAGGGAGACGTTTCTTCTCCCCGCGCAGGGCAAAGAAATTGCCGGCGTGAGATGGATCGTGAAACAGATCGGGCGAAGAAATCTCCAGGTTCCCTTCTTCTCCCTCTTCTTTCTCCCTCCCTCGCTGATACCGCTCGAAATCGACGACGGCCGAAATCGATCGTTACCGCCCGACAGCAACCGATGACTAAAATTAGATATATTAAAGAAGAGGATCGAAGAATACTTGTTAATGAAAATGAAATTAAGGAAAGATAAAAAATTATTTTTATAAATTATTTAATGAACATTCCACATAAAACTTAATTTTAACGATAAATAATAAAAATTTAATCAAGGTTCGCAATCTCATATCGTACTGGCGTATCGATCAGTTGTTGGTACGGTACATATCGAGCTGCATCAACGTATCGACATATGGTACACTAAGGTACCGAGCTATACCGAACATACTGATCCTCTATCGGATTGGTACGTACTGAGCGACACGATACAATATTGCAAACCTTAGATTTAATAGTCACAGATTTGTTCATAAAATTAAAGCTAGTGAAGTAAAGACATCCTAAAAAAAATAAAAGAAGCTAAGAGTATGAGTCTTAATTGTATCCCTACTAAGGTCTAGAAAAGTTTAGGAGACAAGGGAATAACTTGGTTAACTGAAGAAAGATATCTAAAGAATGGAGATTTTTTTAATGTTAATTTACACGAATAATGGTGACATTCAAAACTATTCTAATTATAGAAAAATTAAAATCATGAGTCAGAATGAAACTTTGAAAAAAATTTATCAAAAGTAGGATAAGGCTTGAAACAAGTATCTTTGAAAATCAATTTAGTTTTATGCCTGAAAGATCAATCATAAAAGCTATTTATTTATTAAAACAACTAACAGAAAGGTATAGAGAGAAAAAAAAATATTGTTTTTATTAACTTAAAGAAAGTGTATGATAGAGTTTCTAAATATTTATTATTGTAAGTTATAGAAAAGAAAAGTGTATCTACTAATCGTATTGATGTTAGTATGAATATATATGATAATATAGCTACTAACATTAGAACTATAGGGAGTCTAGTTCCTATTAATATAGGATTACATTGAGAATATGTTTTAAATCTATACCTTTTCCATTGATAATGGATAAACTTACTAGTCATTTATAAGATACCTAATGTATATTATTTGTTGATGATATTATCTTGGTTGATAAGAACTTAAGTGAAATTAATTTTAAACTTGAGTTATTGAGACAAACTATAGAAACTAAAGGTTTAATATTAAGTAAGAGCAAAACTAAATATATAAAATGTAATTTTAGTAATACTAGGAATAAGGAGGAGAATACAATTAAATTTGATAGACAAGATGTTCCCTTAAGTAAAAAACTTCAGGTATATTGGATCAATTATACAGTAAAATTGAGAGAATAATGAAGATATTATTCATCAAGTAAAAAATCAGAATGGTTAAAATAGTGAGGGTATCCAAGAGTCGTGTGTGATAATCGAATACCTCTGAGATTAAAAGAAAATTTTGATAAGACAGTTCTCTGTCCTTAGATGGCAAACACTTGGTGCCAAGAACATTTCAAAATCTACTCAGAAGCCCTAAAGACATGACACCTTTTTAATGGAGTTGACATACTTCAAGTGAAATGGAACAAAGACATGCAAAATGGATGACATAATAACTAATTTTCATCATAGAAAACAGTTAAGCTTCCTGAACTGTCACTCCAAATGATATAAACAAAGGTAAAATCAATTTTCTATCAAGATTTTCAGCTTACTAGAGCTTAAACCTGGTGACAGATTTATGCAATATGGGATGACCAGGAACTTTTTGTTATTTCAAAAGTGGTTTCTAGATGGTTCAGAACAGGTTTAATATTGGCCAGAAGTGGCCCAGAACAAGCATAGATTTTGGAGTTTGCAATGCACTAACACCATGCAGTTAAAGGTTTAGAGTGTCTTTGATGTAACAGCCTAAGATGTCAACAGTAATATAATCATAATGGACTAACACAATTTTCACAGGAGTGTAATAAGCAGAAAGGTAAACGAATGCATCAAAACATCCAGCAGAGAATGACAATAGTGTAAGAACTGGGCTTGGAAATTATGAGTGGTGATAAACAAGGTTCGTCGTACCAGTCCATACCAGCATACCGAGATTTGGCTGATATGGTACGGTATGTCTGTACAGCTCGGTATGCCCAAGCATACCAAGCGGTACAAATAAACAATATTTTAATGATTAAAAAATATTATTTTTTTAATACCTGAAAAATTAGAAAAAAAAGTTGGGCTGGGGTTTGTAAGATAGAAATTGGTATAGATTCAACAAAATCAATGTAAATTAGGCAAAAATAATATTACATATCTTTTTCGAGCTTTGAGGAACCGTTTTAAGAAAGTGAGAGTTTGAGAAAAAGTGAGTGTGAAGTGAAATGGGAGATGGGTGAGTTTAAATAGAGTTAGAAATGGTTTTTCAACCGTTACAGGGTCTGTAATAGTCGATTTTGACCTTTTACAGGGTCAGTAACGATTGAGTTGTAACGGTCGATTTTGACCGTTACAAGGTTTGTGATGATCGATTTTGATCGTTACTGACCATTAACGGTCGGTAACGATTGAAAATTCGACGATCGAGTGGTATCGGTCGATTTCACCGTTATACTTTTGTAACGGTTGATTCCGACCGTTATATACCATGTAACGGTTGGTACCGCTGATGCCAGATCGGTAAACCATTGGACGACGCACGCCTGCAAGGCGATACATGGCGGTATGGAAAACCTTAAATATACAAGACTGTAAAAGAGAACACAAGTTACGTACACACTACATTCCTACACAGACATGGTGCACAGTAAGTTTTGCTCTTTTTTCTTTCTTTTTTTTTTTGGCATGTGATGCATGTATTTTTTTGATCCCATCAATTGTTTCAGGGAGAGAGAGGGGAAGGGTGGAAAATGGGGTTAGCATTAAGCATCAGACTAGGCCTCAAGTTCTTTCTTTTTTTGTCCTTTGGGAGTAGACCTAGTTCACCCTACTAGATCAAGATGACTAACTAAATAATACCTAGACATTGTAAAATTCCTCTAATTTTATATTAAGGTTAACATCAAAACCTCTTGATCTCAAATGCTACCCTGGTCTTGTTAAACCACATTTAATTTGGTTCCCTCCCTCCCCTACCATTGGTGTGGCAAAATCGTGTCAACATGACATCCTACCATGAGCAAGCTAAGATGAGGGTGTGCTACAAAGCTGATATCCTTGTAAAAGAAAAACATATGAAGTTAAAAGGCAATGAAAAGAATTCTTAATTTTGTGATAATATTAAACATATCATAACAAAGGGACTAGCTTAAGGGTACTGCATTATCCTATCAAATGCGCCATTAGAAATGGTGAATGTGCAGGTGATAGAATCCTTGGAATGTCATTACCTGCATTTAGTTGACCAAACACCAACATCAATTTTGATCAACATAGTGAACACCTATTCAAGTGTCAACAACCGTTTTGTGAAAAGCTCAAGCTATTGTTGTTGAGATCTGTAAAATCTGCTGTAATTTAATTTGATATGTCAAGATCTGCTACGATTTGATTCTTGACATGTCGCTTTATTTGAAGTGATAGACTAGGATATGAATGCTGATTCATTCCTAGTTGTATTACCTTATTTGTGTACATTTGCTAGTTGCATATTTCCTAGATTAGCACCTAAATTTATTTAGGTAGCTCTTTCCTTTCTTTTCTTTCCTTTTGTTTGACTATATGTACTTCATCCTACATACAAACAAAAGAAAGAAATGAGAAACTCTCTTCTTCTATTGTCTTGTTCATGGTATCAGAGGAAGGTTAGGTTCTGTTTTTCTTCTCTCTGTCGCCTGTGGTATGCAGCAAATTAGTTACTTCCTCTAGATCTTCATTACCGAAAGTCCTCTCTGGTGACTCTTCTTGTTTTCAGTCGTGTTATAAACTCGTAAGTTTGTTTCTAATCTTCCTAAACCTGTCCACACTCAATCTTCCCTTCAATTTGAGAGTCATAACCTCCAAATCTCTACCGTAAAGTGTTAAACTACCATTAGACTAGGCGGGAGAAATTTTATGGACTGGTCTCAATCCATGAAGCTCTCTCTAATGAGTAAAGGGGTGTTCAAATATGTGAATGTGGCTATAAAGGCACCAGTCTTGGAAGCAAGGTACATCAAGCATCACAAATTACTATAATAATCTGCAAGGTCTATTGGCTGAATTAAAACTTATATTAAAATTTGGAGATGGAGTCTGCTGCTGACTAAAGCTGAGACACTTGTTGGAGATGAAGAGGGTATTTCATTCTTATTGGTGTTAAACTCTGAATTTGATCATGCATGAGATCATATTCTTAGTGGAGAACCTTTTTCTGATCTTGATGAAGCATTTACACTAGTTCGAAGTGCTGAAAGATAACAGGAATTGCTAAGAAGTAAAGAAACAAATTATGACAAGCATATAGTGGAAAACTCTGCCTTGACAGGCTCAAAGATACTTCCCAGTGCCGAAGACAACAAGAAAGATGGGAGGTGGTGTGATTATTGCAAGAAACCAAAACACACCAAGGAGGCATACTGGAAACTGCATGGTAAACTCAAAATTGGAAAAACAATAAGAACAACGACAGATACGGTTACAGGAATGCAGGCAGCCATAGAGATTCAAATTCGAGGAAATCAATGGGGCTCTGAGACACCTTTGTTCAGTAAGAAACAACTAAAACATCTGTATGGACTTCTTAGCCAATCTCAAACCACCACAAATCCATCTCCTTCATGTTTTCTTGCAAAACAGGGTTATATTACTGCTGCCCTCCACATTTCTCCTCCTATACTCCATGTCCTGGTAATCTTAAATTTCGTATTACTGATAGTCTGATAGATCTTTGTCCCTAGTTGCAGGACAAGGTTCTCTTGTTCTCTCAAAGAACCTAATTTTGAAATGTGTTCTACATGTTCCGAACCTATCCTGAATCTCTTATCCATAAGCAAACTCACTAAAGATTCAAATTGTGGTTAAATTCTTTTCATCTCATGGTGAGTTTCAGGATTTGGGCTCGGGGAGGATGATTAGCAGTGCTAGAGAGCAAGGTTTTACGTACCGATCCATATCAGTGTACCGATATTTTGTCGGTACCGGGCGGTATGCACTGTGCATACCGCCCGGTTTAATAAATATTTTATAATAATTTTATAATATAATATTAAAATATTAAATATATTTTAAAAAATCAAATAAAGGGGCGACGTCACCTCAATCTCTCTCCCTGTGCGGGGAGAAAAAGCTCCCGTGGGCGGCGAGGGCTCGCGGGCGATGAGGGCGCGCGGGCGAGGTATTTCTACTTCTCTTCTTCTTCTTTCTTCTTTTCCTCCTCTTCTTCTTCCTCTTCCCTTTTGCTTCCTCAATCGACCGCCAACAACCGATTTTAGCAGTACCGCCCGGTAGCGGCCGGTCCGCGTACCGGTCAACTACCGGACCGATATGTATCGGGCGGTACGAGCCTTACCGCTTGGTAAGGAAAAACTTGCTAGAGAGGTTGATCAACTCTATTACTTTGAAGGCAATGCATCCTTGGATGGACAAGCTCAAGCTGTAGGCAGTTTCTCTTCCTTTTCTGATATCGATGAAATAATGTTATGGCACTATAGATTAAGTCATCCTAATTTCAAGTAAAACAAATTGTTTCCTTTGCTTTTCAAGAATAAGAACATCTTTCAATTTCAGTGTGAAATCTGTCAACTTGCCAAACATCATCGTGTCATGTTCCCTTCACAACCATATAAACCATCTTGACGTTTATACTTAATCCATAATGACATTTGGGGATCTTCAAAAGTCAAAAAGATTGCTGGAACTAGGTGGTTTATTACCTTCGTTGATGATCATACTAGAGTTTGTTAGATATATTTGTTTGAAAAAAAATAAATTGAAACTACTATTGTGTTTCAAAACTTCTACAACATGGTCAACACTCAATTCCATGCCTAAATACAAATCCTTAAAACCAAGGTTTGCGATCTCGTATCGTACCAACTTATCGATCAGTTGTTGGTACGGCACTTACCGAGCGTACCAATACATGATACACTAAGGTACCGAGCTATACTGAGCATACTGATTCTCTATCGGACCGGTATGTACCGAACAGCATGATACAATATTGCAAACCTTGCTTAAAACTAATAATGGAGGAGAGTACTTGAAATTCATTCTTAAAATCTTTCTAACACAAAAGGGAATAATCCATCAAACTTCTTGCATACATACACCCCAACAAAATGGAATTGCTGAAAGGAAAAACCGTCATCTAGTAGAGGTAGCGCGGGCCGTTATGTTTACTATAGGACTTACAAATTATTTTTGGGGAGAGGTTGTCCTAACTGCATCTTATTTAATCAATAGGATGACAATCCGAGTATATAATTTTTGAAAACCCCTAAACATCCTCCTACAAACCTATCCACAAATCCAAATCGTTAGTTTGCCTCCAAAGGTGTTTGGCCATGTAGCATTTATTCATATACATATAACCTCGCCAAACTTGGTCCGCAAGTGAAAAAATATGTTTCTAAGCTTCTCACCAACTCACAAGAGATACAAATGCTTAGATCCTCTTACAAACCAGTTCTATGTAAGTGTGGATGTCACCTTTTTTGAAAATCAACCATATTTCTTTAAAACTTCTCTTTAGGGAGGAGAATCATATGGAAGAAAAGTTTCAGGTAACTATTATAACCCTACCTATGAGTTCTCCTTTTGAATTCGTTCTTATCACAGGTATATCTCCTCAAAATTCACCTACCAAATCCATTCCTCTCACAGTTCTACCTTCTCAGCCACAACATATTCACCACCAATCTAATGTTAAAACCTCAATCTATTGTGTTAGAACATGAAAAATCTGATGCAAGAGGAGACTTGGTAATTGATAAAAAACAATCAGAGCTATGTGTCTATACAAGGAAGCATAACTGACAAGGTTTGGGGCAACAAACACAGAAGCCTGCCATGAATCAGCTCCAAGTACAACTGATCATGAAACTTCAGATACTCCAGAGTCCAGACCATTCTTTATGCCTAGAACCCTGTGAGTTTCAAGATCTTGATGTTCCTATTGCTCTTCAAAAAGGATCATGGTCATGTACTATTCATCCTATTTTCAATTTTGTGTCATATCACATATTGTCCCTTGTTTAGATCCTTTGTTTCTAACTTATCAAAGACAGATATTCCTAAGTCTGTACTTGAAGCTCTAGCTATACCCGAATGGAAAAAGGTTGTGTTCGAGGAGATAAGGGCATTGGATAAGAGATGACACTTGGGAACTTATAAACTTAAGGAAAGAGACATGTTAGTTCTAAATCAGTGTTAACTGTGAAATATAAAGCTGACAGGTCAATTGAGACATACAAAGCAAGCCTAGTGGCTAAAGGATACACTCAAACATTTGAGATAGATTATCAAGAGACTTATGCACCCGTGGCGAAAATGAGTAGCGTTCGAGTCTTGTTGTCTCTTGCAATAATTTTTTACTAGCACCTACACAGTGAGATATGAAGAATGCATTCCTTAGTGGCGAACTAGAAGAGGAAGTCTACATGAATCTACCTCCAGGTTTTGAAGGAACATTAGGGTCTGACAAAGTCTGTAAGCTAAAGAGGTCACTCTATGGATTAAAACAATCTCCTAGAGCATGGTTCAACAAATTTACTAAAGCTATAAAGAGTTATAGATATTGATAAAGTCAGGCAGATCACACCATGTTTTATAAGCATGCTGACTATGGAAAGGTCTTAATACTCATTTTATATATAGGATGACATTATACTAACCAGTGATGATCTTGTAGGATAAGATAAATAAAAAACCTTCCAACCAAGGAGTTTGAAGATCTTGCATCATTAAGATACTTCTCAAGTATGGAGGTGACTAGAACCAAACAGGGAATCTCGGTGTCACAAAGGAAATATACACTGGATTTACTCACGGAAACCAGTATGTTGGGGTTGCAAACCATCTGAAACACCTATCGATCCCAACCACAAGCTAAGTGCAAACACAAGTAATAGGGTGGATAAGGGACAGCATTAATACCTGATTAAAAATTAATTTATTTATCACATACTAGACCAGACGTTGCCTTCACTGTTGGTGTTATAAGTCAGTTTATGCACTCACTTAATGAAAAGTATATGAGGATTGTCGTTAGAATTCTTCAACATCTCAAACGAAATCCAAGCAAAGGGTTGATGTTTAAAAAGAGGGACAATGCATATGTTGAAGCATACACAGATGCTGATTGGGCCGGCAGTATAGATGATAGAAGATCTACATCTGGATATTGTACTTTTATGAGGGAAATTTGGTGACTTTCAGGGAGTAAAAAACAAAATGTAGTGGCTAGTAGTGCTGAGACTGAATTTCGATCTATCGCATAAGGAATATGTGAACTCCTTCAGTCCAAAAGACTTCTAGATGAGTTAAGAATTTCTTGGAAGTTGGAACCATCCAATAAAAGTTATATTCAGATAATAAGGCAGCAATTAGTATTTCTCACAACCCGGTACATCATGATAGAATAAAGCACATTGAGGTCGATAGGTATTTTTTAAAAAAGAAGTTAGATGAGGGACTGTTATGTATATCATTTGTCCCTACCAAGCAACAAGTTGTAGATATTTTCACAAAGGGGCTTCTAAAACATCAGTTTGATCACTTAAATATCAACCTAGGGATGTTGAATATCTTCAAACCAGTTAGAGGGGGAGTGTTGAGATCTGTCAAATCTTCTGTGATTTGATTTGATATGTCAAGATTTGCTACAATTTTATTCTTGACATGTCACCTTATTTGAAGTGATAGACTAAGATATGATTGCTGATTTATTCCTTGTTGTATTACCTTATTTGTGTACATTTGCTAGTTGTATATTTCCGAGATTAGCATTTAGATTTATTTAGGTAGCTCTTTCCTTTCTTTCTTTTCTCTTGTTTAACCATATATACTTCATCCTATATACAAACAAACGAAAGAGATGAGAACCTCTCCTTTTATTGTCTTGTTCAATTGTATCGTCTAACAAGAAAAGAGACATATATCCATATTTGTAACTTGCACAAAATGGACTGCACAAAGTGTCTTTCTCATGCACATCAAATATTATAATGAATATAGATCAACTATGAATCATCATACAAACTATATAGATAAAATTTCAACAAGAGAAACAAAATATAGTAGATGTGACTTACAGTTGTATTCTGTCCATCCAATGACTTGGTTCTCAAGATCATAAAGAACTAACTTGTTTGATAGGACTAGATCTGCAACATAATGTCAAGTAATCATGATAGACAAGGACAATTAGGAGACATGAACAAGATGTCCTATAATAAATAAGATATGGCCTATAAAAGATGCAAAAAGAAAAGTCCAATATCTTACATAAGATGTTATAAGATGCTTAGTTTAAACAAGAAATTGTGCTAAAAAATTTTTACCTTGGAAATAATATAGAAGAGATAAGAAAGACTCATAGAAGCATTCACCATTAAAATAGAAAATGGATTAAAATCTCCATTTTAAGTGTATTTCATCTACAAAAATCATTTTAATGGAGTTTCTTTGTATATCTTACATAAGCTCATAATTCTTTTGAGCTTAGAATCTGGCTAACAGGCAGTGATGAATAACTAAAACACACATCAATCTTGAAGGTTAGGTTGGTTCAAATGACAGTGTAAATCCTTCTAATCTGCATCATAATCTGCTTCCAGCAAAATTAATATGTAGGAAAAGACATCTTTCACATATGATTGAAATTTGTATATTACATCAGCATATTCACTGTACAGAACCAGCTGTGTGTGCACAGACGTGACA
The DNA here is from genome assembly GCA_021527575.1 of Ensete glaucum. Lineage (NCBI taxonomy): Eukaryota > Viridiplantae > Streptophyta > Magnoliopsida > Zingiberales > Musaceae > Ensete > Ensete glaucum. Next base: position 29,647,605 of record CM038554.1, read on the forward strand.
AAATATTTTCCTACTCACAATAGAAAGCCCTTGAAAAGAAACCTTCTACAGACAGCCCACCAGAAGAACCTAAATATTGCCCAAAAACAATAGAACTAATATATGTTGCTCTGACTTGAATATGAAGTATCCAAGCTAATTGGATCCTAGCATCTGATATGTTCATTGTTTTAATTTAAGGAATGAGCTATACAAATATGGAGATACAGCTTGAAAGTAAAGTAGTTAAAGATATTATTTTGAAACTAAAGTATTTTCATAAAAAAATTTCTTACCTTTCTCTTCACTTCTCTTTTTCCTTCTATTATTTCTTCTCTTTTTTTTTTTCTGTTCTCTCCTCTCCTCTTCTCCTCCCTTTTCTCCTTGTATTTATGTTAGGTTTTTATTTATCATCTTTAATCTTTATAATTTGGCCTGGATAAGATCCCACACATCCAACTCCAATGATCATGGGTCAAATCTCATGAGCCATGATGCCTTCTCTCCCTCCTTCCCTCCTTTTCTCTTATCTCTCTTGGGAAAAAGGGTTATGCCTTAGGTAGAGTTGTACAGCAGTAGCGTCACTCCTTTCCTTGTTCACTCCTTTCTTTGATTCTGCCACTGCTTCTATTTATTGTTTTTTCATTTCTCCACGGACTGTTGCTCTGCTTCTTCCTGGTATTCGGACCAACTTTGACTAAGCCAGACTGATACCTTGTACTGGGACCAGTCTCCTGCCATATCATGTCTACATGGAGAAAGCTTGTTGAAGTGCCAAGTCTACACTTTATAGTAACTAAACTCAAAGTTTAAAATATAAGATCTAAAATAATACAGAAATTTAATAATACAACTAGCACATTTTATACTTTTGCTGTTTAGAATGTCATAGAAAAAGTACTTCGATGCATAACAGATATAGGTAAACTAGCATGCTGACAATGATAGCAGGGTACAACAGGATAGTACTAGAAACCAAGTGGTCTAGAACATAAAATCTAAATTCTTGCTTACCTCCCAAAAGAAACATATCTTTTCCATCTTTAGACTGCACCCCACCATTTTGCCAACCAACACAGTAAATATTATCCTGTTTGTTCAAATGTCAAGAATGGAACTATAATATCAAGTGTGATAACATTAACTAAAACATGAATGCAGTATAGTAGAACAGTGTCGGAAGAAAATGCTAAAACAAGGTAAGACTGCCTGAAAAATCAGGACAAACATAAACAGGATGGTAACTGGAAGTGGTCAACAACAAAATAATATATATATATATATATATCATATCATATCATATCTAAAACCCCAGGTATGATGATATGATCAACGTGAACTGGAAAATCAGAAAGAGCATTTAAAGCAGAAAATGGTGAATATTTAAAACTTTGGGCAACAGATTCTTGAAAATGAAGGAGAAAACCTTAATGGAACATAGAGATGCGATATAATTTTGACCCAAAGTAGGAGAAAGAAATTGTCCAGCTCTGGCTTCTAATGGGTTTTCCTCAAAGAAAGTCAAATTTCTCTTTTATCCTTCTCTTTCTTTATAAATGACTTATTGACTGAAGACTATTCTTTACCAAATCATTTGAACAATGTTGTAAGCTAGTTAAACAGTGTACTTTGTCTCTTGTCCAATTCATTCCAACAGTAGTGTTTGCTATATACTAGCTAAAATGTGCAGTCCATATATTTCTCTGTTTAGAGGACAAGACTTGATAGCAATAAGGTTGCTCCTTTGTGATCTGAGTAACCAGGGTTTAAGTCATAGAAATAATAAACAGAAATGATGTTGCACATATTGATCATCCCCAGACCTCTCACATTTGCAGAAATCTCATGTATTGGTTGTTCCTATTGTTGATTTCTCTTTTTATTTTCCAAGGACCACACTGTTCCTTCACTCTGGTTTAGAGAGTTCATATATTAAAAGTTATCACTATGAAGAAGCAATTATAAAAAACCACTATGAAGCACTCATTACAGAAGAGCAAGGGAGTCAACTGGCTGTCTCTCTCTTAACATTTGATCACTTGTACACTGAGCAACTTTTGGTGCTTCAGTATCTGCTTATTCTCATATGCATTATGTACCTTTTGGTATGTGAATGAGCACGAGGGAGTGAATAAAGATCTAGACACCAAGTTTTACATGAAACCAAAGATGAGCTATTCAGACACCAAGTTTTACATGAAACCAAAGATGACCATGAATAGCTCATATATTACTTACATGCATGGTAGGAAAGAAAAATGCCTATCAGTAAAATTTTGAAACTATTGTCAATTTACGGTAGGTTCACCAACATACAAGTATTGCATATTCTGTGTCAAGGTGACTCTTGAATGACTTTGCTTGAAATTCTTGCTCAAAGAACCATCAAACCTCCAAATTTCACTTGCTTTCTAATTTTGTGCACTATCACAACTATCTCTAGATCCCAAGTAAGTCATATCATGGATAGTACTAGAAATAGACTGCAAAGCATGGTTTGCATTACCGATCTGTACTGGTATATCGACTAGCTACCGGTATAGTATATACTAAGTTGTACCAAGTGTACCAAGACATGGTACACTGGAGTGTACCGATATACTGCCCGTACCAATCCTATGTCGGACCAGTACATACCGCCCATATTGAGCAGTATGCATTCGGTGCATTAAACCTTGCTGCATAGCATATATATCTCACTGTCTGCATGATCAAAATGCAAATGGCATATGCATCCCCATTTGTGGTCATATAAAACAGCATAAGCCACATGAGGTTGTATAATGGTTATAGGATTGACATATAAAGAAGCTTAGCCTAGATGTTAGAGGTTATTTTTGCTTATAGGATCTACACAAAATGGTCAGCAGTTTTTCTATTATAATTTTATATATTTGCATGTAACTTTCCTTGTTATCGTTCACAGCGTTAAGGTATATTGTAGTCTGGCCACACATGTAATTATAATGCTTAGAATATATTTCATCAGTTAATTTTACATTTTGCTTTAGAATTATGTATAATAGAACCCACAAATGCAATCATGAATCGCATATGAACCTTGCAGTTTACAGTGAACCAATTGCTTGCATACCAATTATGCCATTTGAAACCTATCTTTGACCATAATTAACTGCTGTATATTATGCACCTTCACACGCTAAAAGCCTGTTTTAGCCTAATTTGAGTTCATTTTTCCTAATTTAAATTTTGGCTAATGACACTGTCTTGTTATCTATAGATCAGAAAACAACACCAGATGGTTCAATGTCTCCAGCAATTTTCTTCTCATATGTCTATACACACTATTGCAGCAAAAATTCTCTAGTAAGTAGTTTATTGCTCATGATTTCAATGCTTTGATTGATACCTCCACTATTTTTAGTACCATATTACAGTAATACCGGCACGGTGTCAGTAAGTCCATGTTGGTACCAGACTAAGATTTAAACCTTACTTCTAGAAAGGGCCCTCTTGTGGATTTTGATCATTTGGCAATCAAAAGTAAAGATAGTTGACTTGAAGTGTCATTATAATATTTATTGTTTTAAAAAATCTAGACACTGCATTTTTATTAAATTTAAAATTATAATCTTATCCTCTTTCAATCTAAATTCTTGTGTTATGTTGGAACATCATGCCATTAGAAGTTAATTTCTTGATGATAAATCAAGGATATTAGCTAATCATGAATTCATGACACATTCCATCTACTTGGTGCAACAACTAAGGATATCAACAAATTGCACAGGCAGCTAAGTTGAATTGCACACGTGGTGCTGGCTCCAGAGCTCCAGAGCACCTAATCAACAATTAACTCGGTGTAGACTTATATATATATATATATATATATATATATATATATATATATATATATAGATACAGTGAGTACTGTACGACAACATCTAGCATCCCGTAAACCATGGACTCTGGTGTGAAATGGTATATAAGTCATTACACCATCCTTCAAAGGGGGGCACCCATCTACTCCTGGTACGAGGTGGTATATAAGTCATTACCTATTCCTCAAACGGGATACCTTTGTCTTCAAGGGCCACATGGTCTCAAGACGGTAATGAGATAATATAAGCACTTAATAACTCTTGCTTAGGATATACTATAAGCAAAGTAGCACAAAATTTTAAATTCTGAAAACGAATTATGCTGCCATGATCAAAATTTAAGATACAGTGAATGAGCTAAGTATCCCATTTTAGTTTTCATAAAATTACAGCAAAATCCTTAGCAGAAGTGTAAAAGTGTAACTAACATACTACAGGAAACTTTCACCAGTGATGAGATATGAGTTACCACAAGGTTCTACAAAGAAATAAATCAAATAAACAGAAGCAGAATTCCATGTCAAAAAGTACCCAACCAAAATGATATCTAATAAGAACATTTATTTCAAGTACCAAATAGATATATTAACAAGAAGCGCAAATGCAAACTCAAGAATAGAAAAAGGATGAACAAGAACAGCTTGCATGGCAGCACCCAGCAAGCTAGATAGGATATGACCATCATTCTACTAAACATAACATATATTATCAAACTTACCCCATTTTCGAAAAGATAATCATGAGGATATACATTCAGCGAAAGTGAGTTCTCAAAATGAAAAACAACTTCTGGGAATCCATCATCCACACTGTAATCAATACCGAGAACAACCACTTAATAATTCTTATCTGATAATTAAATATCCTGATCAAAAGAAATGGCTAACACATTAGAGGTCTAACTAGATATAATGAAAGTTATTTAAGTAATTTCTGAGACATTTAATTGGCATTCTGGTGAAAAATCCAAGCCTCCCAAGTCACAACAATTTATTTTTTTCAAAAGCATTCAAACAAGCAATCAACTCATTTTATGTATGGAAAGATAAAATATGGAAGAATAAAATGAAAAAATAAAGTCAACTATAGTTCCACATTTCAGATTGATGATTTCGTTATATCAGTTTTTACTAGATTGTAACCGGATTTATATACGCAAAGCATTCGTGGCTTGGTCAAAAGTGAACTACCAAAGCAATATTACATCTGGGTTGACTACAACCACATGCACAAGTTTATGCTCTCAACAATTGTACATGCTGAGTGCCATGACATGTCAACTCATGTCACAATATTTTGAATCATGGATCACCATGTTATGCCATCCAGATTATTATAACTGATGATCCAATCTCATGGATGTTATTTAGTTCTACATGCACAAATAATCAAGGTTCACAATCTCGTACCATACTGAAATATTGATTAGCTATCGGTATGGTGCATACCAAGTTGTACCGAGCATACCGACACATGGTACACTAAGATACCGAGCTGTACTGAATGTGCCGGTCCTCTATCAGACCGGTACATACCAAGCATATCGAGTGGTACGATACAATATTGCAAACCTTGCAAATAATTAAACATAAATAAAATCTATAGATGTTTCAACCATAGAATCCTTCAAGAAAAGTGAAAATAACATTACCATAGTAAATAAAATAGACACACTGAGTTCATGAGTTCATAGCATTTGTCTTCTATCCCAACACTTCAGATGCATATTAATTTCAGCAAAATAACACACTGTACAACAGGAGAAGCAGTAATACCTAAGCCATAACATGCAATGACAAAGATTTTGATGATCACCCATAATCAGTTAGTTTCATATTTAACTGCCTGACATTGTGAAACAATCTTTAATTGGAACTGTTAGCCAAAAAAATCATACCTTCCAGTATATCGGAAACATAGAAAGTCCTGATTGGTGAAAAAACTCAAATCTGGGCGATTAGAGAGTACCTACAAAAAAAATGAACAATGACTAATATATGAAAAGATCTTCAAATCAACCAAAACCAAGAGAAGAAGTCTTTTACTGCATTCATTAGTGCCTTATAGGCAACCTCTGGTAGATAAGACAATGTTGTACCGCTATCGATTATAGTCCCTTTCTTGTCACCAGTGTCAAATAAATCAGTTGGAAGCTGCAGAAAAGCTCCACCAACTTCAATCGCCTTCAAATTCACATTGTAATGTGGCCTGAAACAGAGCTAGACTTACTTAGCAGAAACAGAAAAATGATGAAATACATAAAAGCTAACAGATGGAATTATATGAAAAAACATAAAAATGCACAATCTAAAAACGATAACTTCATACTGCAGTAGATATTAATTGGGTAGGCCAAAGATCATATCACATCATCTATGTTTTTAATTAACTAACGGTAAACTTCAGATGAAATGATCATTCTTGCAACTCTAGAAAATAACCTGCAGTCAGGAAGAGAAACTATCTAAGAGAGAAAATTAACAGAGCTGTAATACTAGTAAATTTTGGTGATTCACAACATGGCCTTCAACCAAATTCCAGCAGTATTCTCAATTTTTCTAAATATATTTTTTTGTAAATATTTTTTCAGGAAGAACATGGATTTGAAGCAGTCCCAGTCTGGAAGATAATTGGCAAAAACATGTATGTGCCCGCTAGTAGTCATGATTATTTTAAATATTCTTGGCATGGACAGGAAAGGTTATAGAAGTTTATGTTATATTTTCTATCCACTATTCACTTTCCCCTATTATTCAATTAGAAATGGATATCAAATATCATATTAGATTCCGGAAACAAGCTAATATGAGCACATTCCATAAGGTTTCTAGCATCAACTGATCCAATTAACTCTGAGAAACATATATGATGATAGTGGCCAAAATGCAAGAATATGATAGAGGAAAAGTTTAAAAAATGGTTTTAGTAAAGAGTAATAGTGGTTCATTCAGGGTTAAATGAACCAGAAGACAAACCGCAATATGATTAAGCATAGCCAAATACTGGAAGCTAACATTGCCAACAACTAGGCACCTGATTACTATTGCCCACCAAAATGAAAAAAGAATCCATTTGCAAAAGATTTGTTACCCACATATAACAATCAGATCAACTTTCTTAATTAACCAAGTACGTGATTGTTCAACCACAGTACGCCTTAAAAGGTCATGCAACCTAAATATTAACAAGAACTTGCATCTTCATCATTCTCCATGATATATATTACCAAGCTATTTTTATGTAGAATATCAAAAGTAAATTTCTTACAGATGCAAAAATGACCTAAAAGTTGAGGGAAATAGTTCCATGCATAAAGTGTTGCATTGCCCAATATATGCCAACAACCAATCCACCAAGTCAAGACCAAGGGTACCAATGGTACCCAACCGAAAAAAGACTTGTTTTTAGTTACATAAGACTAATTCAAGGATGACCAAGTTGAATTAAATAATTCCAAAGTACTAGTTCAAACTAAATCTTAATCTATTGAACCAAGTTCTTCAAAGGCATGATCAAAGAGGGGCCATGAAACAATGGAGCAGTCCTCAACACGGATGCATAAAAGGATTCCACCTCAGAGTAATATTGTAAGAATATTTGCCACTTCCAGTTCCTTTTTCTTCAAAACCTTTTTGATGGCACACCAAATCTTCGCATGATTGTATACTGCCCTCATTTACAGCTGGTAGATGCAAATTCAACCGAGGAAATCTTTGCTATAAGGATTAACATTCAGCTATTACAGCAGATTCATATGATTATCACTATTTATAAATATAATATGTCTAAATCAAACTAATATAAATTTCTCAAGGTAATTTGGAAATTTACATATTTACACTCAAAATCACAACTAGAATACAAGATTCTGGTTCATTAAGATTGACTGAGTTTCTTCTTATTTTTGATGTATCATGGCAAGGGTACCATTCAGATACCAAATGCAACTAATGGATGAAGAAAAGTGATACATTGTTGATTCTCACAAGCAAGGTTTGACTTATCGATTTGTACTGGTGTACCAAGTTTATCTCGGTATTTGTACCATACCGGTACTAGGCAGTTCACACAGTATGTACCGCCCAATATATTAAAATATAATATAAATATTTTTTATAATATAATATTAAATATATTAAAATATTAATAAAAAAATGAAAAGGCGATGTTGCCTCGACCTTTCTCCTCGCAGAGAAAGCCGAACCAGCGGGCGGCACGGTGTCTTGCGACCAGCAACGACGGCACGGTGCGACAGTGCGCCGACAAGGATGGCACGGGGAAATAAGTACTCCTCTTTTCTTTTTTTTACTTCTTTTCCTGTTTTTCTTCTTCCCATTTTCTCCCTCAATCAACCGCCGACAGTCGATTTCTCCCTCAATCGACCACCGACGATCGATTTCTCTCTCAATCGACTGCCGACGATTGATTTTTTGCGGAACCACCGGGTAGCGGGCGGTCTGCGTACTGGCAACCTGACGGACAGGTATGTACCGGTCGAAATTGCAAACTTTGCTCACAAGGACAAGTGCAAAACTAGAAAAAAGTTTAAGACCATGGATTTGACAGGTAAACAATCTTATTCCCAATTCAAATTATCTTATGTAACTTTAAGCCTTGACTTGAAACATGAGATTTGCCTATACATCTAAGGCACCAAAACATGATATTAAATATTCTCATATCAAATATACCTTTTTTTGCCCAAGTACAAATCTACATAATGCCACAATTATCACAAATTCAATGAGAAAAAAAATACTTCAAATGAATTCATCAACATCTTAATGATTTTAAATAAGAGAAAAAGGGAAAAGATTAACAGCTAAGTATCTGTAGCATAACTTACTGATCAGGCACCAAAGGTGTTGTTTTCACTTTTGGCTGTACTACATGTCCAATAGTGAAGATTCCTCCTCCTCCATTAATAGTATCTAAACAATGAGCAAATATCTTGCTCACTTTTCCAGAAGAAGCTAACTGTGAAATCATGGATGAATTTGACTGTCCAAAACCAAGAATTCCATCAAGTGCTTCACTTGATGAACCCAAATCCCCAGACTGTTGGGCACCACACCTGTCCAGTATCATATTATCCTAAGGAAAAAAGACCAACTAAAAAGCACATGACAACCAAAAAAATGAAGTTAACCAAAAAATTTTATAAAAAATTGACATCAGTGAAGATGTACAAAAGGATCATCAAAGACACATGGCAAACTAAAAACAATCAGATGAATGTATTTATTTTTATAAAATATAAAATATAAAAACACAGGAAAGATTGGTAGGTGTACAATAACTCCAATTTGTTACTCAGAAAATAAAACTGCAACAAAGAGTCTATTACAATGCTTAAAATCACTAAAACAGTGTAACAATTTCTATAATTCACTTTCTTAAAAAATATGCCAAAATCTTTAAAAGCTTCTCTTGACAATGGAGGTACAACAGAGAGCACCAAAAACAAGATATGGCTCAGTCAAAGATGTAATAAAAGATAAAGACTGGTTGCAAGCCTGATATCAGTCATCCATAGAGCCTATTTCTTTCCAAGTTTAGGGCCTTTAGGCAAGAGAAAGTTTCAACTTAAAAACTATAACTTTAGTTGACAATTAGAAAGCTTTATCTCATTTGTTGCAACTTAGGCATAAGCAACCAAATAGCAATCATCAGAAGGCCTGAGAGAGCACAAAATAAGAGTGACAATGAATCAACAGTGCAAAATAATCTGAACCTCAGAAGGACTGGCAAGAAGTCTTGAGAAAAAATTTAACAAAAATAATCCAGCACCACCAATCTAACTAGGGTTGCTCCATCGGGTTGAAGACTTATAAGTCACCTAATCAGATCAAGAAGCATGAAAAAATCCTTTCTTTATTATATTGGATGCCCCAACACCATGACCTCAACCTAACTATCACCATCTCCAAATACAAGCTCGTGCTCACCTCTCATTGTCACACATCTTCATCAGGTATTCATGCTTTCGTTAGCCTACTAACATCGTCTACCTCTCATATGCAACCTTATAACATTGATAGGATCCTAACAAGGTCGGGTCCTATTCAACCAGTTCATTTAAATAAAGCCCTGAGTATATGGATAAAACCTTAGCTATAGGCGTTGCCCACCCCATTATAGAAGTCGGCTAAAGCATCAAGAGGAGGCGGCTAGGGTTTAGGGTGTAGGAGTTGGAGTCTCTCTAGGAATTAGGGTTTTTGAGTCTTATATAAGCATGTAGCCACACCCTTCTTTTTACTAAGCAATACATCACTTTTCTTCAGCCTTTGTGGCCGACTACCAAGGTGGGGGAGGAACCCCTATAGAGTTCCAAGGAGGCTGATCCCCTACAGAGATCAATCCAACAATAGAATCCTACAGGGTTCTATCATTTAATATCAGAGCCGAGTTCTTGGCGCCTCGCTGCTCTTCCACCTTCGCCGCTGCCTTCAGCCACCCCACCATCATCTGTAGCAGTTCCCACATCTACTGATCTCACTACCGACTCCGCCGTCATCACCCTCTACCACATATCCATCATATGTTGTTGCTACAACAATTACAACAGGATCTGGTATTGCCTCTCTTGCAAAACCTTACTGCTGCTGCAATTATTTATCCCAAAAAAAAAAGCTACATCTACACTGCTGCAATTCTTTTTTGTCGCAATGATCTTCCATTGACGCGATTTTTTCTACGTCTATCGCATACTACCTTGCAACCATCCTATCTTGTTACCAATTTTAGCGACCTTATCTTGTTGCCATATTTCTTTGCATCGGCTTTGCTATCACCAATTCCTTACTGTTGGAATCACCCATATATTATTGGCATACCATTGAAATTCCTCGTCGCGAAACTACTGATTTTTTCGACAAGAATTCTGCTGCCAAAAGAATTATCGGTGTTTCTTGCTGCATTTCTGTTGATTTACTACCAAATTGCTATTTCCATTGACTTTGTTGTCAACATCACCTATTTCTTGCTATCAAAACCATTTCAAACTATTGGTATATTGCTGGAACTTTTGTTGTGTAACTGTTGTCTTTTCGACGAAAATTCTGCTGCCATACTTTTTGGCATTTATTGCTGCATACACAACCGATCTTTGCCGACTTAATTACTATCAATATTTCTGTTTGCTTGCTGCCATTCTCAGACACTTGTTGGAAAAACTTTTTCTAAAACCCTCGGCACATTGCTGAAATTCCGTCGTCATAAAACTGTTATTTTTGATGAAGAATTCTGCAGCATCATCCTTCGGCACCTTTTGCCGCACCCATACTTGGACCCGTTACTGCCATCAACAACAGCAACCCTAAAGCCTCCTTCCAAGCCTCAAGTCACTGCTATCGAATCCCTTTTACAGCCTCCACAACACCTTCAAACAACAGCCTCAAATAGCCACACAAACCGCACCAGGACAACAACCTACTGCAACCCTTCACCCCTAATCCTTGTCTATTTGTACTATCGATCCATGCCCTTAACCCGACAGCAAAAGAAGAACCTTAATATTACAGATCTTGAGTCAATACACCATGGAGTCGGAAGAATTGATCGATACAAAGTTTGAAGCCTTCGCGACGCGTATGGAGGGCACTCTCCTTGTAGAATTTAGTTTGGGCTGACCACTGAGCCCAAAAAGATCACAGCACGGCGATAGTTCAGATCGCAAAGAGAACCCCCCAGAGAGTGGAGAACACGCGGCAGACTCTCCGTACCCACGCATGAGGATGGACTTCCCTAGATGGGAAGATGGAGACCAGACAGGGTGGATTCGCGTGCAAAACGATACTTCCGCTACCATAGGACCCCGGATATACTCATGGTGGAAATTGCTACCATACACCTTGAAGGAGATGTGATCCAATGGTATGATTGGTTCGAGCACATCAACGGAGTCCACACATGGAGGCAATTTAAAAGCGGGTTGCTAATCCGCTTTGGGCCATCCGAATACAAGAACATTAACGGCCAACTTGCAAAAATCCATCAAACATCCAAAATTCAAGAATACCAAACTAGGTTTGAAAGGCTTTCTGACCAAACAAGAGATTAGTCTGAAAAAAAAGTTGCTAGGAACTTTCATTTAGGGACTAAAACTGGAGTCCAAGGAAAAGTCAAGGCACGGCAACCCTACACGTTGTTGGTGACTATTTCCCTCCCGCGACTACAAGAAGAGCGACTGAACCACGATGCTCGAAGGACTAGGGTCATCACCTCCCGACCAGCAGCACCTAGACCTTCGGTACCTCCTACTACCAGCCGACCCCTCCAACCGAAGAAGCTGACAAGAGAATAACTTTACAATAGATCTGCGAAGGGATTATGTTGGCACTATGACGAGCCTTGGAGTCGCGACCATCGTTGCAAGAAGGGAAGACTTCTAATGATTGAGCCCACTGAAGAATCTGAACCTGAAGATGCAGACCTCGAGTCTGAGAAGGAGGACACGAAGGAGGACTCGCAGCCGTTCGTTAGCACGGTTCACACTTTAGCCGGCTACACAAACCCACAAATGATGAAAATTGGAGGGTTCCTTAAGTACCAGCCTGTCACCATCCTCATCGACATAGGGAGCACTAACAACTTTATGAACAGCAAGGTTGCTGCCCGATCGGCACTCCAAATCGAAGATTGCAACAGATTCGACATTAAAGTTGTTGATGGCCGAACCTTGAAGTGTAACCGAAAGGGCTCGCGGGTGAGATTTGTTCTGCAGGGCCAAGAGATCGAGGCTGATTTTTTCCTCCTCCCACTCGATAATTATGAAGCCATGCTCGACATTGAATGGTTATCCACATTAGGTGATGTTTCCTAGAACTTCTCAAAGCCAATCATGAAATTTTTCAGTAAAGGAAAACAAATAATCCTACAAGGAAAGCGTGAGAGTGAAGTAACGACAGTTTCAACACAGCGCATGGAGAAGGTACTGTAGAAAGTGCACAACGGCTTCCTAATCCAACTATAGGAGCTACAAACGAAGGAGACGACGAATATCGAAGATCCAAACCTTCTTACACTACTTGCTGAATTTTTCAGATGTCTTCCTAGAACCAAGCAATATGTTCGGCCATATTGCTACCCTCAACTTCATAAGGCCGAAATTGAGAGGATTGTGTAGGATATGCTGGAGACAGGGACCATTCGACAAGCTACAACCCTTACTCTTCACCGGTTTTCCTCGTATGCAGAAAAGACGGAACATGGCGGATGTGTGAAGATTACCGAGCCCTCAACAGCATTACAGTCAAATATCCTATTCCGATGGTAGATGAACTACTTGATGAGTTAAGAGGAGCACAATTATTCACAAAGTTAGATCTGCGGTCCAGATACCATTAGATTCGAATGCACGAAGAGGACATACCAAAGATCGCTTTTCAAACGTATAATGGCCACTACGAATTTTTGGTAATGCCCTTCGTCCTCACTAATGCTCCCTCCACCTTTCAAAGTATAATGAATGATATCTTCTACGGTTACCTTTGTAAGTTTGTGTTGGTGTTCTTCGACGACATTCTTATTTATAGCCCTTCGATTGAAAGTCACATTTCTCACTTACGACTTGTTTTATTGATTCCCCGAGAACGTACCCCTTTTGTCAAAAGGACGAAGTGCAACTTCTTGCAAAACAAGGTGGAGTATCTCGAACACATAATCTCAAAGGAAGGCATGGCAGTAGACTCCTCAAAGGTCAAGACAATGCAAAGCTAGCTGATACCCCAAAATATAAAGGTACTGTGGGGATTTCTCGGCTAACGGGCTACTACCACAAATTTGTAAAAGATTATGGAAAGATCAGTGCACCCCTCACATCCTTGCTGAAGAAAGACACCTGAAATAACTTATAAAAAGGGAAGGAGAATGTGGCTACAGATACGCTCTCCCGACTACCCGAGCAACCTGAACTTTCGGCCATCTCTTTTCCAATCAATAACCTCCTTGAAGACATCAAGAAAGAATGACAAGATGACCCAGAGATTCAGGAGATTATCAAGAAGTTTGAAGAAGAATCGGGCTCCGTGGCACATTACAATTGGGATTCAAAAGAACTACAGTACAAAGGATATATAGTACTAATGCCTAATTTTGCCTACTTAAATATCATCCTACAGGAGATGCATTCCTCACCGACGGCTGGGCACTCTAGATTCCTTCGAACCTACAAGAGAATTCAACAAAATTTCAATTGGAAGGGGATGAAGAACTTCATTGCTGACTTTGTAGCGCGGTGCGACACATGTCAACGACATAAAGGCGAAATGGTGGTGAGCTTTAGAAAATTACAACCGCTACATATTCCAACTCAGTATGGACCGATGTATCCATGGACTTCATTGAAGGACTGCCCCCGTCCCAAGGGAAAGGTACTATCCTGGTTGTGATCAATCGCCTCACTAAATATGCTCACTTTTGTGCCGTCCACAACCCCTACACCGCTACTAGCATTGCTCAGATCTTCATGGACAATATCGTAAAGCTGCATGGGATACCTAGATTTATTGTAAGTGATCGTAACAGGATCTTCACTAGCAAGTTTTGGACAGAACTCTTCCAATTACAGGGCACAAAATTGAAGATGAGCTCGGCATACCACCCACAGACCGATGGTTAGACTGAAGTGGTGAACAGATGTTTGGAAACCTACCTCAGATGCTTCACCAGCGATCGACCAAGAGAATGAACAAAGTGGCTCTCCTGGGCCGAGTGGTGGTATAACACAACTTATCACTCTTTGACGAAATGCACCCTTTTTGAAGTTGTGTATGGCCGACAATCTCCTGTAATTCCAAAATAGATAATCGGCACATCTAAAGTAGACCAGGTAGATCGAAAGCTAATGGACAGGGACAAAATTCTGTAATTACTGAAGGACAACCTTTCGGCCGCCCAAGCAAGGATGAAACAATAGGCTGACATGCACAGGAGCGAAAGAGAGTTCTCTGTTGGAGATTGGGTCTTCCTTCGGCTCCAGCTCTACAAGCAGACATCTATCAACACACGGGCAGCCATGAAGCTATCTCCCCGCTTTTATGGGCCTCACCAAATTACTGAGAGCATTGGAGCTATGGTGTACAGACTGGACCTACCTGCCAGTGCCAAGATTCACCAGTCTTCCACGTATCCTATCTGAAACCCAAGCTTGGAGAGAACGAGTTAGCTCAAAGTCACCTACCAAACACTACTACCGATGGAGAGATCCAGATCCAACCGAAGGCGATAGTAGATCGAAGGGTCGTAACGTGTTGCCGACGTTCCTCTATTGAAATGCTAGTACAATGGACAAATCTTCCTACCGAAGATGCCACGTGGGAGTCCTATGAAGATTTGAGAATCAGGTTTCCAGAGTTGATAGAACCTCAACCTTGAGGATAAGGCAGATCTGAAGATGGCAGGTCTAATAAGATCCTAGCAGGGTCGGGTCTTATTCAACCAATTCATGTAAATAAAACCCTGAGACATATAGATAAAACCCTAGCTATAGGCACCGCCCACCATATTATAGAAGTTGGCTAAAGCATCAAGACTCTAAATTTAGGGCATATTTTACCAATCTGAAATGGGATTGATACAAGAGCCGATGATGTTCTCCACTAAATCAAGAATTTCATGTATATTCAATCTTTATGTATAACTTTGTGTTGCATAAGTGTAGTACTAACACTGCCAAATAATACTGCAGAAGTAAAATACTAGGTAGTAATTACTGTCAAGGTTATGCAAAGCATAAGCATCCACCGTTTAACCATGCCCATAACTACAATGAAAGCCACCAATCCTTTAACCACAATCTTAAATCCTTATGCATGACATAAAAGCTCTACTAGCATTGATGGATCAACTATCAAATTGGCAGCTGAAATTAGAACTCACCCAAATGTAACACTTGCATTGACCGGCTTTGTTTGGTGATTGCCAGATACTTGATTATATTGGATGGTGTCCGTCACGAAATAGCCAGAAGTGGAACTCCCATCACCATACATCACACTATACTGGCACGGCAAATTAGCCTCGCAGCCAGGAATGTCCCCATACGTGGACACGCAAAATTTCTCCTGGCACGATACCAAACTGCCACTCCCTGACGCCTTGGGATCATATAACGTCAACTCAACCTACAACGAGTAGCCTAATTCTTAATCCCGTCACTATAGATTAGAGGTCACCAGAGGCAGACACAACAGACACGTCCAAAATCCAAGGAAAAGAAATAACTACTCATCATACACCGAGATCGCTCTTCCGAGGGCAACGCCTGCAGGAGATGCAATTCACCCAGAGGATGTCGCTCCCCGTGTCGACCTGCACGTAGTACTTTCTGGACGGCGTCCCGATCCCAATCTCCGCGAAATACAGCCTGCAGACACGCCCAACAACACCCCAAAATAAGACCAAGTGATCAAAACGCACTCCAACCAAGAACGGTTACCAAACACAGAACACGAAAGGGCAACGGCCGGACCCGGTATCGGTGGGGACGCCGAGGCCGCCGAGGGGGAGATCGACGGCCGATAGGATCCGGCTGTGGCGGCGGTTATCGTGGGCGCGGAGATCACCGACGGTGGGCCTGCGACCGACGAACTTATGCCGCACCTTAAACACCCCGGTGGCCCGCGCCGATGTGCTGAACAACAGCAGGACCAGCAGCAAAATGAACCCAAGAAGAAAGCACCGGTAAGAAGGAGAAGAAGAAGGCCTCCTCGGAGACATCATCACCAGGGAGACCCCGAATTCCTCTTCTCACTATTCCTAAAGCATCATCATCGTCTTCCCGTGTGGTGGATATATAAATTACGCGAGATTGGGAAGAAAAGGGAAAGAGAAAGAAGAGTCGAAGAAGGGGGAAATTTTTGACCCCTCCCACTCCTCCCACACGAGCGCGAGGCCGGTAAGAAGTAAACAAAAGTGAAAGGGAGAGGGGAGGCGGAGAGAAGAAGACGGTGGTGAACCCGTACCGTGAAAAGGACGGAGAAGATTTAACGGTTCTATTTGATATTCCCACCCCATCACCTCCCCAAAACCGACTCTTTACTCGTTAGGGGGGTTCGTTAAACAATCAACGGAACAGAGCACAATAATGCGATTGTGGTGTAACGATATCATGATCTCTGCGGTCGCGTCACCCGAGGAGTTCAATAGACACCGCTTTGCTTAAAGTCGGCTTTATCTACGAAACTACGCGTTTTTTTTCTCTCAGTACGCGACGAGGTGGTGAGCCAATTCGCATCATCGGCCACGTTTCTTGATGTTATTGGGACGATACTGTGAACGGTGCGTTCATCGCACGCTCTCGGCCTCGTGACATGAAGCAGCACGTGGTCCACATCAGACGCGTGACGCTGAGAACTTTATTTTGACTCGAGGTGTTGACCGATGGCTCCGAGGAAACGCGTGGGTGCGATGTAACTAAGGAGCTAATTACTTATATATTACCCCATTCAACTTAGTTATTTTTATATTATTTTTTATATATTTAAAATTTTTATATTAATATTTTTATAATTATAAAAATAAACTAAATTCATTTTTTCTAACAACATCGAGTTTTACTAATAAAAATATATAAATAAAAAATAAAAAATATTTTTAATATTTTTTGTTGATGATGATGAATGACGACATCATCATTCAAATCATGGGTGGGTGACTATTGTGGATAAGGATGTAAGATTATCTGGTACTTTATTAATTGAATAATATATATTATGTATTATTTGGATTCTGATAAAAATATTAGTCAATATTTAATAAAGTCCATATTATATTGGGATATTTTAGGGGATGTCATTCATAAAATTAACTCTCCTAATAACTTACTATAGACCCTCTGTTCTCGCTTATAAATAGATAGGACCTACTATAAACCCTATGCACGGTAAGACACAAAATGACAAAGGGGTGAATAAAGTAAGAGATTACAGTTATTCTCTTTATCTCCTAAAACCATCAAGGTGGTCCTATGAAAGGATACTAAGAGATGAGAAGGGATCTAGATCTATTCTAGTTCCTCTTGAAGATCGATATCTCGGCGTTATTTAGATCCGATATGCGGTGCTCTTAAAGATCTAGTTGGATCTAAATCAGATGATATTTAAAGGTACGCATCGTAAACAGATCTAGTATTATTTGATTTCAATCCTAGCATAACATTTTTTCGCATAATAGTTTGCATGATTATAGTTTTTATGCCAACAATTGGTATCAGAGCTTATGTTTTGAGATCAAAAATATTATATATATTATTTTTATTTACGATGCATTGATCTGACTATCTTATTGATCTGTTTTCTTATCTGATAATTTTAATCGTTTGCTTACAAATAATTCTTGATGGTTCTTATGTGTAAAAGACGCAACAATACGCGTTTTTTTGCCGGATCTGTCTACGGCAGCACCGAGTATTTATTTTGATCAATTTATTTAATTGAACTTATGGGCTTCTCCAATTAAATAAAATTAATTAGTTTAAAAAATTATAAATTATTGTTTCTTTATAGTTTTCTCATATGAATTATTAATCACATGTGTTAAATCTAATTATTAGTTTTTAGTTATTTACATGCATATATTAGGAATTATGAAATAATATTTATTTTCACATAAATATATGATTTATGTATTATCATGATTACAGTTATCATATTAGTTTTTTCCTACTGATTAAGTGTTCAATAATTATTATAGTTGTTATCCTATTATTGAATTGTCTCAGCATAAATTAGTTCAAATGAACTTGATGAATATTATTTATAATTCATCTCCTTAAGTTATCCCTGACCGGTAGCTACCAAAATAGCCTGAGATGATAGGCTTATAGGATATGAAATACAATTAAGGTCTTGTCATTCATAGGATAATTTATTTTATATTATTACATTGGTCTTATAGTCACCAAAATGGCCTAGATCAATGATTTATAAAATTACATTAAGGAACAAGTCCTCAATAACATTAAGGAAATAATATTCAAAATTGCATGCATAATTAGGATATTTAAATAATCCCAAAGGATAATCTATTTCAGATAATTACGTGATGGGATAGGATGATACTATTTTGGATATCCTTGTAATTTAAAATTGTATATCCAAAGGTAGCAAAACTATTGTTATTTTATATTTTGTAGTGGCAATCTCGTCTATACATTCTAATGCTTCTAGTGTCCCTATACTCTTTGGATCAAATTATTCAGAATGGTTAGAGCATGTGCAATTTACATTGGGCGTATTAAATCTTGATTTGGCATTGCTTGTTGAAAAGATCGCAGAATTAACTGATAAAAATACTATGAAACAAGTCAATGAAATGAAGACTTGGTAAAGATATGATAGGCTAAGTTTAATATTCATAAGGATGACAATTACAAATAATATAAAGACTTTATTACCGGTTGCATCTAGCACATGTGAATATTTAAAGGTTATTGAAGATAGATTTAAATCTGTTGATAAGTCATTAGCTGACACATTAATGAAAGAACTGACTACAGCTCAGTATGATAGTACTCGTGGAATTCGGGATCACATCCTCAATATAGCTGACAAAGCTGCAAAACTTAAGACGTTGGGAATGAATGTTGATGAATCTTTCCTTGTACAGTTCATTCTTAATTCTCTTCCTTCTCAGTTTGGCTCATTCAAGATTCACTACAATACAAATAAGGATAAGTGAGACTTTAATAAGTTAACTAGTATGTATGTTCAAGAAGAATTAAGATTAAAGCAAGAAAGTTTATATAATGTACTGACAACTAATTAAGGAGTTGGTAACACAAAAAGAAAATTGAAGCATCATCTATCGAAGAAATTTGTCGGGTCTGAAAGTATTAGACAGACTATTGAAAAGAAAGCTATTACAGTAAAGTACTTATTTTATGGCAAGAAAGTACATGTAAAGAAGGACTGCATTAAACATAGAACTTAGTTCGAAAAGAAAGGTATAAACTTAATCTTTGTATGTTTTGAATCAAACATTACAGAAGTTCATTCTAATACCTGGTGGATTGATTCTAGCGTTTCAACTCATGGTACTAATAATATACAAGGATTCCTTTCAATCCGGAAACCAAAAGAACATGAAAGACTCATAATTATGGGAAATCGTCTCAAAGCAAAAGTGGTATCAGTAGGAACTTATCGCTTACACCTAGAGATGAGTCATCTGATAGATCTGAAAAACACATGTTTTGTTCCTAAAATTTTTAGAAATTTAATTTCTCTGTCTAGAATTGATGAGTTAGGATATTGTATTTCTTTTGGTAATAATATACTCAATATATTTTATGATTTAATAAAAATTGATTTTGGAATTCTGTGTGATGGTTTGTACAGAATTAATTTGAATCTTGAGTTTGCAAATACATTATTGACCCCACAATCATGTATTAGAATGAAACACAATTACAATAATGAAATATCTTCTATATTGTGACATAAACGTTTAGGGTATATCCCTAAGAAAAGAATTGAAAGATTAGTGAAGGATAATATTTTGGAAAATTTAGACTTCAACTAAGTATACAAAGAAAAATACTACAAGAAATAAAGAACTTAAAATTATTCATACTGATGTATGTGGACCATTTTTCTGGCAATGCCTCGCAAAAGATGCGACGGGCAAGCCCATTTTTCTGCTCCAGCAATGATTTCATCAAGTGTTCAATCTCTACAATTTGATGTTTGCTCTCTTTTGCAATTTCAGGTGCCGAAACGATAGCTTGCCAACTCATCTCAGTAAATTCTTGTTGAGTAATCTAACATGGATAGAAGTTACAAAGGAGTCATATCCATAATCTGCCTACCATAACAATAGTGCTTAACTTGAATGCAAATATCTATATCAGCAATATAATTATTGATTATATAAAATTCAAGCACATGCTATAAGGTGTAAATGTTGACAGAAAACATATGCAGAAGTCACATAATTAATTAAGCCAGTAAATGTGTATAAAGAAGGGTCTCTCTATTTTAGTGGAGAAAGGTATTTCATCACATTTATAGATTATCTATCCAGATATGACTATGTTTATCTAATACATGAAAAATCTCATGTCATTGACATTCTTAAACTGTACATAAGTGAGATCAAGAGACAATTAGATAGAAAAGTTAAAATTATCAGATTTGATAGAGGTGGTGAATTTTATGACAGATATGATGAATTCAGTCAGAATATTAGTCTTTTTGCTAGGTTCCTAGAACAACGGGGTATTTGTGCTCAGTATGCATTACCAGGTGTTCCATAGTAGGACGGTGTTGCTGAAAGGTGAAATCATACTCTTATAGATATGGTTAGGAGCATGATGAGTTATTCCACTATATCTGAATCAATATGGGGTGATGCTCTTAGGACAACTATGTATATCCTGAACATGATTCCTAGTAAGTCAGTTCCATCAACTCAATTTGAGTTATGGACTAGTAGAAAACCAAGTATGAGACATTTACATATTTAGGGGTGTCATATAGAATAAGAGTATTCAATCCATATAAAAAGAAATTAGATCCAAGAATATATTTTTAATATTTTATTAGTTACCCAGAAAAATCCAAGGGATACAGATTTTATTGTCCTAATCATAATATGAGGATAGTAGAATCTAGTAATACAAAATTTCTATAAAATGGTAAAATAAGTGGGAGTTAAAAGTCTCGAAGGATTAATTTTAATATTGAGGAGATTCAGACTTATTCTCCTATACTATCCCCTATTCGAGAAATCGTTATTCCTTAAATCAATGAGAGAATTGATAAGGGTAAACAACAAAATAACATTGATGAATTCTCACATGATATTGATGTCATCGCTGATAGTCTTGTAAAACAATCATAATTGACAGATTTGAGAAGATCTCAAAGAAAAAGGAAACATGTTATTTTTGATGAATATGTGGTATATCTAGAAGAATCAGATTTTGATATAGAAATGAAAAGAGACCCCTTATCGTTTTCACAAGCCATAAAAAATAATGATTCTGAAAAATGGTATAATGAAATGAAAGATGAGTTAAAATCAATGGACAAGAAAGGTGTTTGGGAACTCGTTGATTGCCCAATAATTATAAAAGAGTCGGTTGTAAATGGGTCTTTAAGACTAAATGTGACTCGGTAGGCAATATCGAATGATATAAAGCCAGACTTATGGCCAAAGGTTTTTTTCAGAAAGAGGGCATTGACTATCATGAGACCTTTTCTCCAGTTTCTCGAAAGGGCTCATTGAGAATTATCATGACATTAGTAGCTCATTATGATCTTGAGTTACACTAGATGGATGTGAAAACAACATTTCTAAACGGGGATCTAGATGAAACAATTTATATGGAACAACCTTAAGGATTCATAGAAAAGGGAAAAGAAAGTTGGGCTTGTAAACTTAAGAAATCCATTTATAGTCTTAAACAAGCTTCCAGACAATGATATATAAAGTTAGAAATTAATAATTAATAGACTTCCAATGTGTTAAATCTAAATTCCAATTGTGCACCTTCCAAATAAAAGTTCTTTAATTTTGGGAGTGGACATAGGTACGATCGAATCACTATAAATTAGCTTTTTTTTTTATCGTGTTAAACATATTTTCAGTTCATATTTTCACTCAAAGCGATGGTATCCAAGCTATGGTACCACCCCCTACCGATGGTGGTATCAGCCAATGGTGATGGTACCACCTAGACCGATGATAGTACCACTAGAGCATAGATTCTCGGGCTCTATTTGATGATAATACCGTCTGACATCGATGATGGTACTGTTAGTCCTCTGAAAACTCAAGGATTTAATTTTTTTTGCTCTAATTTTAAAGCTTTTGAGTATTTATAAATACTTCATTCATTATAAATATTGTAAACTCTTAAAATTGTTTGAGACTTTTCCTCCTTAAGTTTAACCGTTATTCTTAGGCGGTACGAGGTCTTTTTTAAAAGAGTTTGTTGAAAAGTTCTCTTCTGAACATAGTAAAAAGAAAAAGATTGTAATAAGGATAGTTGATATTCACCTATTTGAAAAATCAATCGAGAGTAGATGTAGGTCCATTCGAATCATTATAAATCGATTTACATTTCCTTTCTTATTTTACCTTGTTAAACATATTTTTAATTTATATTTTAACTCAAACTCCTTCCCCCCTCATCTTTCTCCTAGTGTCATTGCATTCCTAACATAAAAAATTCACCCCCCATCCTCCTACTCTTAGTGTCATTACGTTCCTAACATAAAAAATTCACTCAAATTTTGTGTCCTTAAAACATCATAAGATCAATGATAGTAATACTCGAGTGGTGTTTGTTCTAAAAGAATTATCAATTTATTATAAATTGGGTAAAATATAAAAACATAATATAATTTCTAGCTTTTAAAGGTCTAAATTAAATAAAATATATTTTTTAAAAAATTGAATTTTTTTGAAAAAATAGAATATGAGGTAAGTTATTTTTGAGTGGAACCAAAAAAATTATGTAATCTTATTCAAAGACAATGCAAACAGGCCATCTAAAAAGTATTATTCTATAAGAATATTCATGTGAAATTGTCCTAAAGGGATTGTAAATTCATCTTAAATTACTTAAAATTAAAAATAGCATACTCTTGTACTTTTTTAATGACTCATATTTAAAAGATTTAAAAATAACAGAAAACGATCATTTGGATCTTTGCAAGTTATTTCTAAGGTTTTCTGAAAATTTAAAAACATTATAATCATTTATTGGTCTATCTAACGATTTTTCTTAAAATTCCATAATATAATATACTTTTATATTATATATATTTGTATTTTATAATGATTTAGTTTTAATCTTATAATTATTTTATTTATTTATTAATATAAATTAAAAATATATTTATATATTATTTGATTTTATTGCCTATTATTAATTTATGATCAATCCAATATCATGGTTCAATTTAGATTTCACTTAAAATGGAGGGAAATAAAGAAAAAGACGAATTAGTCGTTAAGGATACTTTTGTCCAAGAAGAAAAAAAAGGTAAGACTCCCTTTGGAAGAAAAATAAAACATCAAAATAAAAAAATAAAATTAATTTATATATGTTTTTCTTTGTGGCGATCAATCGGTCCCCCTCTTTCCTCGTCAATCACGGAAGTGTCCATCAACTTACCATTCCATCCTCCTCCTATATCCAAAGAAAGCTGCGCTAAATCCAATAACATAGCGTACCGTGGCACCGAAACCCTTTCCTTGTTCTTCTTCCTCTCTCTCTCTCTCTCTCTCTCTCTCTGTTTACATCTTCCTCAGGATCCTCTGTCTGCTTGCACCAACCATGAAGCTCGCTGCCATCTCCGCCGTCCTCTTCCTCGTGCTCCTCAACTCGGCGACGTCGAATGGCGACGGTAAGTATTTCCCATGATCACACTCGATCTCCGATCTGAACTCTTTCGATGGATCTTAGGTTCTGTGTCACCTTTGCCTTCAGAGAAGGAACAAGAGTTCGGGTACAAGCAAGGGACGATGACAGGACCAGAGAACTGGGGAAGAATCCGCAAGGACTGGATCACCTGCGGGAAGGGCAAGTCGCAGTCTCCGATCGACCTACGCGACAAGATGGTGCGGCGTCTCCCGCCGTTGCGGCGGTTTCGGACCTCCTACGTCCCCGCGGACGCCGCCATCAAGAACCGCGGCCACGACATCGCGGTGAGTCGATAGGTCTTGTGGCCACACTGTATCACGCACGCATGCGTGCGTGCGTCCTTTACACCTCTGGTGCACTCAGGTGATGTGGAACGGCGATGAAGCCGGAGGCATCAGCATCAACGGAACGGAGTACGCGCTGAAGCAGCTGCACTGGCACTCACCGTCGGAGCACTCAATCAATAGACGCAGGTGCGTCATCCCTTCCCGTGGATCCATGGCTTCTCAACTACGTACCAAAGTACAATTAAGGAGTCGGAACCTTGTCAGATTTCCTGTTTTAATATATATAAGATTGAACACAAATTCCAAGCACTAGGTTACCATTGTGGGATTAATTATCTCCTTTAATCTCTCATGCACATATTGCTGGAATTAAACTTGTCAATATATCATAAAAACATTCATTGTATCAAAAGGTAAAACATATTAAACACCTATGGAAGGATAAATTAATTATGGGTTTTCGAAAAGGTTTCTTAGAAAAGAATGATTCATACGAAATGTAATTAATGCAATGTATCTCTACAAACTATACAAATTCCTTATGTATTTTTAAAATTGTAGAGAGTTTGAGTGAAACATAAAATTTTTTGGCTTACTCTACTCTTTAGTCGTATCTCTTCTTACTATGTAATTCAAATACAAAATATATGAATATTCTCATGACAACTTTGATG
Source organism: Ensete glaucum (assembly GCA_021527575.1). Classification (NCBI taxonomy): domain Eukaryota; kingdom Viridiplantae; phylum Streptophyta; class Magnoliopsida; order Zingiberales; family Musaceae; genus Ensete; species Ensete glaucum. Next base: position 29,672,764 of record CM038554.1, read on the forward strand.
TTTGAAAATCCAATACTTTATATCATTCTAATTCACCGCGCGTTGACTTTCTTGAAACACGTACTACACAACTAAAAACTGACTAAAGGAACCATTAGCATCCACCTTCGAATGCTGCTTCTGCTGCATTGCATGCTTGCAGGTTCTCCTTGGAGATGCATATGGTTCATCAGAGTGCCGACAATAAGACTGCGGTAGTCGGCATCCTCTATAAAGCTGGCCTTCCTGATCCATTTATCCGCCAGGTGATTAGCATAATATCAGTATACATTTGTATGCACTAGACAATGATTTCTATCACCAACAAATATATAATATATACACACTTGGGGCTATGGTGGCGACTGTGCTCAGTTGGAGAGATCCATCAAGAAGGTCAAGGACAAGAAAGACAAGGAGGAGGAGTTGGGAGCAGTAGACCCAAGCCATGCAAGCAGGAGGATGGGGCAGAGGTACTACAGATACATGGGCTCTCTTACCACTCCCCCTTGTTCTGAAGGAGTCATTTGGACCATATTAAGGAAGGTTGGTCATACGTATATGAGATCATTATGTTGTGGGTGTTGGCATCTTACTGTTGTTATTATTATCATCTATCGTTCAGGATCAATTGAATCAGTGTGTTGTTTTCTTGCTCGCAGGTGAAGACTGTGTCAAAGGAACAACTGAGACTATTAAGACGGGCTGTTGTTGATGTGAGTAGCATTTTACTCCCTTCTTTTATTTTATACATCATATATTCTATCAAATTAAATTTGAGGGCTCGAAATCTCATTCCATACTATACTAAAGATATCGATAATAGAGGTTTCATTATTAATAGCAAGGTCTCGGGATCAAACATCACCTTTACCATTATCTTTTTTCTTCAAGTAAAGGACCATAAATTTGATGTTCAAAAGTGTTTAGATCACATGATTAACTTCGATATTTTGATGATCAAGAGCATGTAATCAGCTAATTAAACTTGCTTTCTTGGATGGAGTGCTTTATATTATTTTCCCTCACATGATTCCACTTGCTAAATTTCAGGATTATGAGAACAATGCAAGACCTCAGCAGATGATTAATGGAAGGCTTATTGGATTCTATCGCCCTCCTAAACATGAAAATTAGTCCCTGAATCAATAAACCAATAGATGTTTAACATATCGTTCTATTACCTAATGCTACTGACACTTGATGGTTGTTTAATTTTAAGGACATTAAATAAATATATTTTACCAAAGTCACAAAGCCTTTTTTTTTTCTTTCGCATATATAAATTCACATGTGACCATTAATTTAATAGCTATTTTGTAATATCTCTAATTTAATCTTACATCACAATTACTTAATACGCTATACTCCCATTACTACGGGATTTGAAGAGTGCAAATGTATGTAGTCTTATCTTTAAATATTTAAAAGGATGATTTATGATATGGTATTAAAACCGATCTATTAGTTTATAAAATAATTAGTCTTATTATATTAAGGCTGATTTAATACTAGACATAGCGAGTGATCTAAGAAGAAAAAGACTTAAAAATTGTATAGGATAAGCAATTAGCATAGGAAAGAAGTACTTGTGGATAGGTCCATATTTGATATTTGAGTAGTCTTAGTATTTAATAAGAACGACTATAATTTAATCTCATATAGGAAGTGATGGAATAATTGAGTTGCTATCAGCTGAGGTTACAGAGCTTATCGCTTTCTTTCCTGCAAATAATATCCTTGTAGAATCTTACTTCGATCTCTCTCTTAATCTGCCACCGAGTCTTTGGAAGTTACAATATCCTTTTAGCTACCAAGTCGAGTCATAAATCCCGGACATAATTTTCTGACAGTGGTAAACAGATAGAACACTTGCAATACCATCGGTTGACAGGGAACTGAGATTGGTGCCCACTTCTTTCTCTGGCAACTGTTCACCTGCATGGCCATAGTCTTCTTCCACCTTTGCCTATCTCCTATCTCTGAGGTAGTGATCCTATCTATCATACCTTGGGCTGAACTTTTGCGATCCTCTAATGGAAAACGCATGAACAGTTGGCCCACAATGATGGCACATATGTGTGAGAGATGCATATCCATATGAAGTGGGGATGCTGTAACTGAGACCTTCTTCTCCCCGGGAGGGTGACAACTGCTGCCTCTTGTGTTGAGGCCACCTTTCATGTTTGTCGTATGCCCTAAAATGGTGGCTTGTGGGTAGTTCTGGAGGTAGAAGTCAAGTCCTCTCAGCCATTTACCATCCTTTATGATCATCTTCTTCACTCTCTCTCTCTCTCTCTCTCTCTCTCTCTCTCTCTCTCTCTCTCTCTCTCTCTCTCTCTCTCTTCTGTGTCAGTAACCCTAACTGTGTAGGTTTCTTGGGAAGCCTAATGCTTTCAGAATGCACAAACACATTGCACATCGATCGTTCTTTCTTCCAGACCGATAAATTTGGTTGCTACAGCAGCGTGACAGTGTGCATGCAGCTGGTGGATTCCATCGGTCGATCTTCCATATCTTCTGCTACAGCGGCTCCACTATCTCCTCCTAGTGGACCTCCATTTCCGGCCCCCTCCCCTCCCTGCGCAAGACATCAAGATTAGAACCCCTCAAAGGAGTCATGCACTTGGATTTGCCGACACACCCCCTCACGTATTCGGCTAGGGTTTCAGCTCTATTCCCAGCTACATGTGCCTTTCCTCACAGTGGCACAGCAGGCTAATGGAAAGGGTTAAGCCATCAATCACATCACTGGCGCGTTCATCAACTTGCACCGCGCCTTGCATTATTGGCCATGTCGTTTGCGGAGGTCTTCTCCCTGTCAGATTTATCCGGCAGTGGTTGAAGGTCGAAATGCTGCCTATATAAGGGGGTGCTTGCAGCTCAAGAGGTTGTCGCAGTGGAGGGGATCAAAACAACACATCGAGACCAATGGGAGAAGAGAGAGAGTACAGCCTCAGCCGTCAGTAGTGTCTGAGGTGAAGGCTGTACCCTCTCTCTTCTTCTCTTGCTCTATCGATGGATACATTTGTGTATACACCTGCAGCATGTGGTCTTGGTGACCTTTGAAGGCCTCCCTCATCTCTAGGTTTGTGCTTGTGGTCTTGGTGAGCTGCTACCAACCCTACACTTGCTCTTGATGATGAACTTTTCTTGACCTACATATTGACTCCTCCAACTCTCTGCTCATTAAATGTTCTATTGTAATTGATTTTTTGCTGAGTTGTGTATGTCAGTGATTTACTTTATCTTCATTCTCAGGTTAGCAAATTACATAACATACTTTAGTTTTTGCTGGGAATCCCAGAGAAGACATCAATGTCAATGGGGCTGATGAGCACTTGCAAGGAGAGATCAGAAAGTATCAGCACAAGTGCTTGAACAGCAAAATGAAGAGATGCAGGAAAGCTTTTGCTTGAGGGGGAGGGTTTCACTGAACACAAAAAAAAAAAAATCTAACATACAGTGAATCAAAAAAGGTCAATTTTCGACACAGAAATGAATGAGAAAAATTCACACAATTAGTCAAAACTTGAATGGCATCAAGATAATTCCATCTGAGATATATGACTGTTGTTGAAAGTTTCCCTTTCACTAATTTCAGAAACTTTCAGAATCATGCAGTTCAGATAAAAACAAAGAACTTTCATTGCACGAAGAAAGGAGTTCTGAGTTCATTCATGTTTAATTGAATTCTGCTTTTAAAAGCCTCTGTATTGTACCTACAAACCAACAAGTGAATCCACATATACAATCTACAAATAGCATTACTTGCCTTTTTGCCTCTTGTCTTTATGTTTGTGTGTCAAGATCTGAATTAGAGAACATTTTGGAAACATATGAAAGATTCAGATGTCCCCTATTATGAACATGAGCTGATCATGTATGGGAGTCAACATGCTAAAGGTGAAGCTCTAATTAATGACATATAAGGTTTTTGCATGCACTCCATGCTTGCAAAAGAAAATGCTTAGTATGACAAATTCAATAATAACTTGTTTTCCCTATATATATTGTCCTTATGTTGATAAACAAATCCCTACAGCCTTAATTATCTCTATTTTTTTTTCCAAATTGTTCTGTCTATAAGATCAAATTCCTTTTACCTCTCTATCTAGTTAAATCAAGCAAATAGCTAATTACTCTATGCATGAAGTTTAGATAACTTTATCACTCTTTATATACTTATGTTGGCCCAACTTTATCATTCTTTAAAAGCTTTCCATATGATTCATGATCGATTTCTGCTGTTGCTATACATCTATCTATACACAAAACATTTGTTTCATCTGTCTGAGTAATGGCCTCACACTTGTTATTACAATGTGCGCAGTAGTGCTAAAGTTTGTTCTTCAGCTTCAGCAGCCTTTAAATAGATCATTTTAGCACTTTTCTTTTATTTTCCTTCATTTTTTTTTCCGCATCTAAAGTAACTCAAATATTTAGTCTACACTGTCGAGATTTGCATAATGTGTGACTGACTACTTATATGATGATTGCGTTGATGGCGGATGATTCTCCTATGATCAACAAGATGACAGTGGTATTTTTAAAGTACAAAATTAATTAGGAGAATCAATGGTAAAGTTGACTTGAACTTTTATCCGTAATCAATCACTTACCACCAACTGCTCTCTATTTATTTGATAAAACTCAAGCATATGATGTAGAACTTTGGCAAAGTCTGTGTCATTTCATGTGCCCCCACTTCCCAAAATTAGATGATAAATATATATATATATATGTATGAAAGATTCAAATATTTAGAGGGATATATACAAAATTTGAATGTTTAGAGAAATATGTATGCAGTACTCAAAATTTTTGAAGCCCACATATGCTTTTGACTCTAACGATATGTGTATAAACATTTTTCCTTCCCTTGTACAATTACTCCACATTCGATTAAAGATGGGAAAAAGCCAACAATAGCAAGACTAAAGTCATCATATCCGTAGAGATACGGTAGAGACATTGACCATAATAATAACAATAATAATAATAATAATATTATTATTATTATTAGCCGATGTTACTTGTAGCTAACCATCTGTCTTCAATTATTGTTGGCGCGTCACCGACGGCTCCGTGGTGGGACCCACACGCCGACGGCGCTTTCTTAGTTGACCTGGTCAGAATAGCTCGCGTGGTATTAATGGCGAATGAGTTTGACGACGTAGATGGATGGACTTCCCCAATCAACTATGGCTTTCGTTGCACACAGAGAGAGATCAACTCCGTCAGCTCTCCACACAGCAAACGGATCCCCAGCATGTTTACCTTAGTCACGAAAGCAGCCAAGCTTAAGCTAACTTATTGATGAACTCTTAACGCATCGAGTCCTCTGGACGACTCCAAAAAAGGAATAGAGAAGACCACCATGAGAACAACTTTTGACAGCTTACTTCGTAGATCGACCTCCGGGCGTTGTTGCATGACTCCGACAGCTACCGACCTGTGGTGAGGCTTCCGAAGGTGACTGTCGGCGTGCTGGAGTTCGATCCTTGCACCGGTGGCGCGGCAAAGACGGGAACAGGCATCGTCTTGGGAAGATCCGGTATCACTCCCTCGAAGGTGAAGGCCTGGATCACCTCCCTCATGGACGGCCTCTGCGTGTGATCCGGGTGAGCGCACCACAACCCCACCAGCATCAGCCGCTCCATCTGCTTCACGTCGTAGTCCACGTCGAGGCTCCGGTCGGCGGTGTGCAGCAGCCTGCCCCTCCCGTGCATCTCCCACACCCACTCCACCAACCTCACCTCGTCCTCATCCTTGCTGTGCTCCACCGCTCTCCTCCCCGTCGCGATCTCCAGTGCCACGATGCCGAAGCTGTACACGTCCGACTCCTTGCTGGCCTTGCCCGTGTTGAAGCACTCCGGCGCCAGGTAGCCCAGCGTTCCCGCCGGCCCAGTCGCGTACTGGCCGAGCTTGTGGTCGACCAGCCTCGCGAGGCCGAAGTCCCCCAGCTTGGCGTTGAACCCGGAGTCCAGCATCACGTTGCTGGACTTGACGTCTCTGTGCACCACGCACTGCTCCCACTCCTCGTGGAGGTAGAGCAGGGCCGAGGCCAGGCCGAGCGCGATGTTGTATCTGATCCCCCACGGGAGGGTGGTGTTCCGGCTGAACAGGTGGTAGTCGAGGCTTCCGTTGGGGAGGAACTCATAGACGAGGAGGAACTCGCCGCGCTCGTGGCACCAACCGATCAACTGCACCAGGTTTCGATGTCTCAGCCGGCTGATGATCTTCACCTCCGATGCGTACTCCTTCTTCCCCTGTTTTGATTTGCTGGAGATCTTCTTCACCGCAACCTCCTTCCCCGAGCGATTCAGGAAGCCTTTGTAGACGCCTCCGAATCCTCCTTCCCCGAGCTTTCGTTTCTCCGAGAAGTTGCTCGTTGCAGTGACCAGCTCCTTGTACGAGAATCTCCGGGGCCCTGTCCCGGTACTGAACTCATCATCCATCAATGATTCACCATTGTTCCTATCCTGTTCACCCTCCCACCTTCTCTTCACGAATCCACACCACGCCAATGGAAGAGAAACCAATCTTGCTATTCTCTTTGCCACCGTCAGAATCGCATACAGTATATATCCTTGTCCTCCCCAAACGTAGCAAGCTGAGACTGCTGCTGCTGCTACTACTGCTGCAAGTACCAAAGCTGCGATTGGAACCAACAACCATTTCTTAAAGGCCCGTCTTCGGTCTCCGCCTTCGGCTTCAAGATTTGATGTAAAGTTCCACTTGGTTATCTTCTGAACCACGACTTGGGATCCGTTGGTGGCCGAGAAGCCTACCAACACCTTCTCTGGTAGGACTTGCCTCATGTCCACCCTATGAGTGAGATCTAGCGAGCTGGAATTGGAGCTACCTACCTGTAGATTCTTGACACTGACGAGGAGAGCCTTGGAGGTCGCGTTGTAGGAGACCTGCGCCGCCAGCGTGCCGTTGTTCGCGGCGGTGCCATTGGAACTCGAATTCTGGTCTCGAAATGAATCGAATTCCACCGCAACCAAGCGCTTGTTGGTCGTGGTGTCGTTGGATAAGCCGAGCAGACTCCCGGTCGGATTCTGGGAATCGAGCGGGTCCGCCGGCGCCAAGAAGAAGGCAAACCCGCCACCGGAGGACGAGTTCGAAGAGCCACCGGGGAATGAGATCACGAACTCGAAGTAGGTGGCGAAGTCGGTGGTCTCGTTGGTTGTGTTGCGCCACAGCTGGATGGGCTGAGCGTAGTAAGCCCCGCCGGCGTTGCGCACGACTCGGCCGTCGCTCAGCCGGAGCGAACCGTTGGAAATGGCGGAGCCGCCGGATAGAGAGATCAAATCGGTCGCCGTGAACGAGGGGAAGGAGAAGTTGGTGCATGCTGTGAATGGAATCTGCACAAAGAAGTAGAAGAAGAAGAAGAAGAAGATGGAGGTGACCGATGACAGGAGTGGCGACCAAGGGATCATTTTGGTTCTCATCGAGCAGATCGGAGTAACGAGTTGCAACTTTGGCTTTAGAGTCTGAACGATCACCGGGCGACTCCTTCCGCGAACCTCTTCTCGCTTGACCGCACTGCCGTGTGTAGAACCATTGATTGATTCCGAAGACTTCCTCCGAGTCTTTCGCCAACTACCTGTCCCAGTACGAGCAGCGAAATATTTTAGGAGGACAAGACCGACGGATTAAGAGCAAGCAAATTGGCCCTCATGTTCTATGTCTTGCCGTCAAGATGGGGAGATCAATCCGCCAAGACTTATATATATTTTTTAAAATAATTACAAAATAAATAGGGGGACTACTTATTTTTAGTATGGCTAAAGTTCTATAAATTTATTCAAAAACACTACAACCGAAGCAAATGAACTTAAAATCCAATTGAAATCAACTCATATAAAAAATATAAATAAGTATCCCTATTGATTTAGGAATAAGAATTTACTGTGTCCAAAAACATTATGATTGAGTAATTAGATTAGTTCACTTATATACTGTTTCGCTTTATGGATGGATCTATCAAGAAAAAAAAAAGGGAGTTATTTGGAAGATTATGAAAGGATTAAGTACCTTTTGAAAAAGAAGTATCTCTCAGAAAACATCAATAAAGGCTTTCATGAGAATTCCTCCATCTCTTTTGACAAAAGTCAAACGGTAGGATGCTTAGAGAGAGAGAGAGAGAGAAGACAATAAACCATTTTAACAAGTAAAGTCGTCATTTTTTTTAAAAAAAAGTACAAATTTAAATAAAAGTCAACCTAACCTGTTAAGTAAATAACTCGTACGATATGTTACTCTTAATATGAATTAATAAGGTCTACCTTGACTATTGAATAAGGATTTAGATGGATTGAGAATGCATCATTAAGAAGAATTTTTTAGGCTTTCTTAAGAGCCCTAACTAAATGATAAGAAAATATAAACACGATTTATTGCTACTTCCCTTCTAAACATCACTACCACTTCATAACCTTATGTTGTGAAGGTCTAAGCCAATAGAGAAGAGTTAACTATTGATATAAATTATATAAAACAATAAATTATACTTGAACAAGTGATTCAAATTAAGTTTCATGCGTAGCGCTTATGGGAAACTATTTATTTAACCAACTCGATTTTATGGAATTAATCCGTTTATACTTTGCCAGTTCAATTCATATTAAATTACAAGTCAATTAAACTCGTCGGATTTAAATGCCATAAAGGAATTATGTCACCAAAATGCATAATGAATAAGGTAGATTTGGGATTATTGATCTTTCGGATGCGGATCGATCGTCACTGCATCCGAGCGGATCCGTTACCAATAACGCCGCTCGTTAGCATATATAAGTGGTTGGTGGTCGAGCTGCGAAACGTCTTCGACTTGCGGCGGGGTGAGCGTTACCGGACACTAAATGGCGCACCGCCCTCGTACCTCCCATCGTCTCCCTCCCAACCCGAGCGCGGAGGAGAGGGGGGGAACGGGAGCTCCAAGTGATCTCCTGGTGATCATCAATTGGGATGAAGATGACTCCGTCCAAGTGTGTCCTCGCGTTTGTCTTCTTCGTCACGTTCGGGATGATTGTGGGTACGTTTCCTTCCTCCCCTTCTCCCTTCTAGGTCTAATTCTTGTCTAAATCGGGTGATCTGATATGCGTCCATATGAGTTCCATGTATGTGCACACTACATCGATCCACACATCGTCATCTTTGTTTCTCGGATCAGTGCTGCGGCTTTCTTGGAGATGTGATAGACCTAGACCTCGATTCGCCATCAAAAGGATCGTTCCTACGTTCTTATTAAGCATTTTAATGTATCAATACTAGCAAAGCATTTCTCTGCTGCTTTGCTTTGTCACGGTTGCCGGCAAAAGTGCATTTCTGAAAACGTGAACATTGTCATGATTATGTCGGAAACTTTAACATGAGGGCTACATATAGTTGTTTTATGGTAAGGTTGTGGTATATGTATTGAATAACGGTTGTGCTCATTGTTTTACAGAAAATTGTCCTGAACCTACTGAGTAACCTTGTTCCTCTGGAATGCTAGCTAATGTAAACAGTTGCTTTCAGTCTTCTTACGTTACATAATTTAATTGTTGTTATTGCTTGCAGGTTCTTTGTTTCAATTGGCATATATCTGGCAAGTGGAAGAATCATCTGGTACAGCTTTTGTTGGAAAATCATATATATCTTTCATGCTTAAATTTATGTCCACCTGCTACTATAGTAAAAAGAGATATAATACCTCAGTGAGTGCCAAATTTGTTTGTTCTATGCTGCCAAATTTAATGGATAAGAGTTATTTTAGCAGTTATTGAATGTTCTAGGAGCTTTTCAGTCTTGTTATAGTGCCATGATCAAGTTACTGACACTCGAAGCTTGTAGTTTTACTTAACATAAAATTTTCACCAATATCACTGTCACTATTTTATAAAATATCAGACCGAACAGCTCTGTTCAGAATTCTCATGAAATACTGGATATTTTGTGCTTCTCTCAGGAATATAAAGATGGCTATTTTTTTTAGTGCCCTTGTCAACAACTTTTCTGGGATCATATTAAAATATTAATTATCAAGTTAGATCTCATACTGCTATAAAACAAGAAATGAAGGATTAATGTAAACTAGAGGTGCCACGAAGAAAGTCTAATTATAATAAACTTTTGTTAAAATTTGTGTCTTAAAGCCCTTTCAGCAATTTTTTTTTTTTTTGTATCATTAAGTTGTTCCATTACAAAATTGTTATCATCCTGATTTTTCTTAGTTGTAATATCTTCATATCTTTGTCAATATGGGTGTCATTTATATGGTTATTATACTAATAAGTTGGTTGCTACTAGTCTGCACAATAGTACAATATGTGGTAACTGCATTTTTTTAAACTATTGCTCGTAGGCACTTCTCATTGGGAAAATGACAAGGAAACTATTCTGGTTCATCATGGATCTGTATGTTTTGACTTCACTGTCATAATGAAAAATTTGCTATTGATATCTACTGTTTCTTTCTTAATGTTCTGAAATTAATATTTCGATCATATCATATCTGTGACATTTTAGCCATTTATCTATTAAAGCGGAAGGATTTTTTTTTTCTTTTTGATGCATGGTAGGATGTTGTTACCACCACTATCATTAACATATTTTCATGTAATTGTTAAAGTTGATTAAACTTAAGAAGCCCCCATGAGATTAGCATTAAATTAAATATGCATAGAAAAAACATGAAATAGCACCTGAGTACTTGTTAAACCATTGTAGCACACTTGTCAATCAGATTAATCATCATCAACTTTTTTGGTTCAAGAACAATACGGTTATGAAAAAGGAGAGAAAGAAATAGAATTCAGTATGTTGTAGTGCTTCTTTTTTCAAAATAATAAACCAGGAATTTTAGGATTAATTTGGGTCGTAGATTTCCTTCTATTATTTTTTCGAAGCATGTCGTTGGAGCATGCCTATGGTCTTAGCAGTCAAAGTTGATATATAGCTTGTTAGTATCAAGGTACAAACACATCTTAATATTGGAAATACCTTCCCAAAAACATGTGCAAACTGTTAACATACTCTGACTTTTGTTTTGGTACTATGCCATAGCTAATCATCAAATATGCAATTTAAAAAACCATGAGACACCTTAGCTAGTGAAAATGTCATCATTGACTTTTTGATCTGATTAAGATTGACAAATATACTAAACCTATTTTCTAATGAAGCCTATGAATATGACACTTGGTTAGAACTTGTTCTCCTAATATCTGCCTTCAGAAGTTGCCTAGTAAGCATCAATATATGGACATTTGATAACTGTGTGAGATGAAATTTGGCTTTAGCAATGTGTTCTTGCTTCCTTTAGTTCATGATCTCAAAAGGATATGTTCTTGTTGACAAAAATATTTGTCTTTGGCACAATCAGATATCAATTTGAGCACAGAATTGTCTTCTTAAATCTCAGAACTCTGTGTTTATCTGTTAACTAATGTATCAGTTTTATTTATATAGGTAAAACCTGAAATCCTCAGCTGGTCACCACGAATTATTCTTTTTCATAATTTCTTAAGCATACAGGTGTGACTATTTCCCGTTGATGATTTTGGTCCTCAAGTTATTGCTTCTTTTTGGCGCTAGAATCCCATTGATGATTGTTGATTAGAAACATAAATATCTAGTTGCTGATTATTTCAATGTGCCTGTTGGTTACACCAAGGTTTGACTTACCGATATATACCAGCGTACCAAGTTCATCTCGGTACTGGTATGGTACTGGTACCAGGCGATATGCACAGTGCACACCACCCGATATATTAAAATATGATATACATATTTTATAATATAATACTATATAATATAATAATTAAAATATAAAAATATAAAACAAAAGAAGAAAAAGGGGCGACGTCACCAAGGCGACGTCGATCTCCGTCCGGCGTTGGTGACCCACGGGCAGCGATGGCGGCGGCGATGCACGGGCGAGGACCGCGCGTGGGCGATAGGTATTATTTTTCTCCTCTTTTCTTTTCTTTTTCTTCTTTTTCCTCTTATTCTTCTTCCTCACTTTTTCTCGCTCAATCGACCACTGACAGTCGATTTCTCCCTCAATCGACCGTTGGCGGTCGATTTCTCCCTTCAATCGATCACCGACGACTGAAATCGATCGCCGACGGTCGATTTTTGGCTGAACCGCCCGATAGCAGGCGGTCCGCGTACCGACAGCCTGGCGGACTAGTATGTACCGCCTGGTACTATCGAAATTGCAAACCTTGGTTTACACCATGAGTAGAAGGAACCCAAGTGAGTTTTATTGTAATCAACTTTAGTATGTTGATTGTATTATTAACTATGAGAAGCTACTGATGCTATCATTCTTCATTAAGAAGTGTAGTCTTCTAGCAGATTAATTAGCAACAATGACAGACATCATAAAGAAGGAAAGTCGATGAGAATTATTCAAATTCTAGTCACATCTCACATGATTATTTTGTACTATGCTTGATTATTTCATTGTTCCTATTGCTTCAAGACTCTTTTGTCTTTCTTTGATTGATTTCTATTTTTTTTTAGTGTGACTTTTCGAGATATATTTGTTACATTTCTGAGGGTAATTTGGTAGATGAACAGGTGTCTCCTAATCTTTTAAGTAAAACAACTATTGTATAAAAAGTTTCTTATGCTGATAAATTGGTTTTGTTCCCAACTTGTCAAGTTCTTTGATATTTATCTTGTGGTCTAAGTCATGTTTGTTCAAGAATTATGATGAGTTTTGTGCAATTACTTGTATTTTAGCAGCATAATACTTTCTCTGCAACTTATTCTGTCTCAACTATTGATTATTAGGTGAATTACTCTTATTAGCAAGTCCACTGTCAATTGTTTCATGTAAATCTAGACTTGGGGTTTGACTGACGAACATACTTGAGTTTGACATACACTCTTATGTTAAAAAACAAAAATACATAGAAAGTGACATTATAAAAGAATACTATAGAAAAGAAATAGTAAGTATTTAATAACAATTAAGTGCAATTACATGTAGCTTGTCTAGTACCTTGAATACAACAAAGTGCACTAGGACAACTTAGAATTGCTTCATAAGCAACATTTTTTCAAGAACCATTTCATGTTAGGTTTTCTTTTTATTTCATGTTAGGTTTTCAAATGAGCTATGCTGGTCAAATGAACTCTTGAAACATAGGTTAAGAACAAATGATTTGTATCTTGACTTCTTGAGAATATCGGAACTACCTCATGTTCATACTTCTTTGCAGTTTCTTATAAAATTATACTGCTAGTACTATCTTACTATAGTTGTAAGTTTATACACCTCATGTGACATCAAACTCCTCCACATGTTAGCAACCAATAGTGAAACTACTGTCAAGGAAGTCTTTGGGATGCAAGTTTTGTCCACAAATACATGTTGTTTATTCATTAAACTATATTCTATCAGTTTGCCATCCTCTCTGGCACTTCTGATGTTTCTGTTTCGAATTATATGGAAGGAAATATCACTAGTGAGTTATATAACTTGGAAGAAATGAAGTAGGTCAACCATCTAGAAAGCTTATTTAATATATAGACAACTTCTAAAACATCAATACGGCCTGAAAAACTAGATGGTAGGAAGAATTGGATAAATTTCCTTTTTCATTCTCAGAGAACTCTGGTAAAGATTGTAGTTAGTCTTCCTAGGTAGATTTTTCAGTTTCCTATTTTTGTAACTAAAATGAATCATGGAGAAGAATTTTCAAACAGCTCCATGGGCTTTTGTTGCAGCTAAAAACAGCCTAAGAAATATTGTTGACTTTGTACTTCCATAAATAATTGATTGTCACCAAATATGATCATTATATGCTGATGGAAACTGAGTTTGTCGGTTATTCCAGTTCTACTTATTAAATTATATCTTCACTGGGTCCACCATGGAAATGTTTAGAGCATGCTCTCTTTATCAGTACTTAATATGCTGTTATGTTATAGTTTTGACATTTACATTAGATCTGGTGATCATAATTCCTTTCTTGTCCCTTGACAGTATCATATTTATTGAAAGTGACCTGATATTAGATATTTCAGATGGAGTCTTTTAGAGTTATTCAAAGAATAATTCTGCTCATATTATCTTCAACTCTTCAAGACTGTAAATTATGCAGCATTTGCCAAACTTCTGCACAAGATTATATGCTATCTAATATCTAAATCTTTCCATGTATATTTTATATTTTTTCCATAAGCTTGGTGTGCATGTTTTGATGGTTGGTTTACATATTTATTATGATCATTCCCCATATGAAACAAGAGACATACGTTTTCATTTATGTTTTTGTTCTATATGATGCATATATTTACAAATTGGCATGGAAGTTGCTATGAAGATCTTCATGTTTGTTACACATGTAGGAATGTGATTATCTTAAAGCAATCGGTAGACCTCGCCTAGCGGTCTCCTTAGTGGTAGATGACGAAACAGGGAAGGCAAGTTTTAAATTTCCTATTTTTGTTAAGAACAATATTAAAGACCTTCTTAGTTCTTTGTGTTTGTACTGTCATATTCTTGTAAGATTATGGAACCATGTTTAATATGCAGTTCGTCTCTGTTATCATGAAACTAATTAATGCATGATAGACATACTTTCCAGAGAGAATGCTGGTTTACATGCTGGATTGACTTGGATGAATAGTGGATTTCATATGGTCTAATTTTTCTGTCTTATCATTTTCTTTGAGAAAAAGGCAACTTTGTGATGTTACTAAGAATATATTCCTTGAAACTTGGTGGTAAAAGTCGGAAGATGATGGCTCTAAACATAATCATACAAGCATCTATCTGAGAAATGTTCTCTTTTGTCCCTATTTTTCTCTTTGGTAAATATTTGTGCAAACCTCAATGCTTATGGCCAATTGTTTTTCTGGTTTTGGTCAATCGTATGTCAGTAGTTCACTCAGGTGAGCCTGGAACATATTAATTAGCTACTTTGAAGAGACCTAATTAATAACAATGGTCTTTTTTAACATATGACACCTCTTTTTCTAACAATAAAGTGTCATAAGATTTCTATCATATGTGTTTGTCAGCTATACTTGTAATTTTGAAATTAAATGCTAAGTTTCTCATGAAGGTATTTGTACATTTAAAATTTCAGAAGATCTAGAAAACTATTGATTGGGTGCACAAAGAATACCTTTCTTTTATTGATGATTAATTGAACTTGCTGACCTGTCTCTAATATATATTATAGTGTGCCCTTCACACCCAGACATGAATTCCCATAGTCTAAACAATTTGGGTGTATCTCTTGACACTATTTTCATCATAACAAATTTGGTGGTGAGAATGAGAATTATTTTCTGGAACTAGAGTACTTGGGAAGAAGATTTTACAGCAGAAGATACAGGTCTAATACATTTACTTGTATTCGTAACTGGGTTAGCCAAAACCTGTCAGTCATCATAATGTGCTTCTATGTATCTGTTCTGAAGAGCTGTTGTACTTAGCTTTCTGTCTATTTTTATTTTCTCCAGGGTCTTAAGAGCAAGGTTCGAACAAGTTCTGGTATGTCTTTAACTTCAGAAGAGCAAAATTTGCCAATTATACAGGTTGGTTCCTTATGAACAAGTTCAAGCAACTTATATGACTATTAATTGGACATTATGGATTATAAATGAGAGAGTACATAGACGATGATTTAAGATCTGGTGGAGCTTCTATTAATTTAGGAACTAGGAAGAAGTTATTGATCATTATCTTTACATATGTTCTCATCCTGCAAGTGTTTGAGAAATATAGCTGACTCCCAACAAGATTGAGATACATGCTGATATAAACTCTCGAGGAGAGTGATAGCATTTATATCCCTTTTACATGAGTGAATAATCAAGAAAAATATACTCAAGAGCTTTAGGATCATTTTGTTTGATGTTGACTTTGAATGTGATCAAAAGAGACACCCAAACATTTCAAGAGGAAGTTTTTCAAAGTTTCTTTTTTGATGGTAGAATTATTCAGATGATCCAAAAAAAATCTGAAAAATCAAGGATTTTAGAGTGTGGCATATTGATTAAATAAGTGGCTATTGAGATAGTTTCCCCTAGTAAGTTTTTTTTTTTTGTATTCCCATATGGAAAACTAGAGCTCTTGCAACTTCAAGTGTTGGATTTTTCTTTCAGCAAACCACACCCACCAACCCCCACCCCCACCCCCCCTTCTCTTTCTTGAGCATCCGAACATGAGGATTCTTGAATGATCCCTCTTTTTTATAACAATAAGAGACTAATTCACAGTTGAAATACTCATTTTCATTATCTGAGCTCAGGATATGTATTTTTGGTACCAAATTGGTTACAAAATTTATTGTGAGAGATGGAAAATTTTTTATTAGCTTCGAATTTGTTTGAGAAGAAAAACCCACATCAATTTAGTGCAATCATCAAAAGATAAACCATCTGGCACCAAAAAGATTAGGAGTTCTAGATTTTTTTTCCCATTCATGAATATGAATAAGTCTAAAAGGTATTGAAGACATTTCATTTATTGTAAGGAAACTAGCTCGATGACGTTTTTCCATTTTACAGAATTCACAGTGGAAAGATAATTTATTGAAACCAAAAAGAAGGAAACAATTTTTCCATGGTAAAGAATGAAGAATGACCAAGCCTTTTGTGCCTACAAATGATATCAGATTTTTTCAGTGAGCATGCCATACATGAGACATAGTATGAAGGTAGTAAAGGCGATCTATTTCTTTAGCATGCCCAATCATCTTCATCATTGCCTAGTCTTGTTTAACATATTG
Source organism: Ensete glaucum (assembly GCA_021527575.1). Taxonomy (NCBI): domain Eukaryota; kingdom Viridiplantae; phylum Streptophyta; class Magnoliopsida; order Zingiberales; family Musaceae; genus Ensete; species Ensete glaucum. The sequence goes on from CM038554.1 coordinate 29,689,494, forward strand.
AAAGGGAACTCAAATCAATGAACATCTAGATCTTTGTTAAGCTTTGTGATGTAGAATAGATTATGTTAATCTAAAAACATGTAATGCTGACTTGAGGATATAGTTCTGCTCAAGGGATTTAATCCTTGACCAGCAACAGGACACTCACTACACCATCTATAGAGACCCACTTTTATTTGTGGCACAAGGACTACTGTTGGAAAAAAACAGGGAAGATCCACTCATATGATTTAAAAGCCTTTGAATCTATGATCCAACGGTTGGAAAAGTAATATGGAAAATCCCATCTTCTTCAATCATCTCTTCTAGTTGAGCAACACCACCAGCTGATAAAATAGGGAAGCTCTAGTATTCTAGCCAGCCACAGCCCCTTCAGCATGCTGGCTGTAATTCTTGGACACAGATAATGACTTCTGTTTGTTAAGGTAAATCTAGTTCTGTAATTTATAAACTAGTGCATTTGTTACAACATCTCAAACCTCTAGCTATTGAAAGAAAGAGAAGTGGTTTGTTGTTTTTGTGTTGCACAGAATGAAACAGCCAAGGCATAACCACAAAATTATCGGCTTCCCAAGTCTCAAAATAAGATCATCCTCAAATAACGCATCCTCTTTGATTCCGAGGAACAACTTGGTTGTTTGGTGACTATTCAAGAAACTTTTTGCCATTGAGCTTGCGAGTTGTTAATAATTAGGATTTCAATAGAAGAATTGGAAGTATTATTGGATGGATGGATATCAATTGGAATATTGGTAACAGTTTGGGATGACGTTTGAATCTGCCATGATACAGAACAAAGATTAGTAAAGAAGACAAAATAAGAGATAAATTAAGGTCACGAAGGATCCTCTAGAAACCTAAGCAGGTATTACAATGAAGGCCATCAGAATCTGAACGAGCTCTGATGTCATGATAAAGATGTTTGATTAGGTTATCAATAATGCCCAAGTTGTTTGAAAAGGGCCCTATATTTATATAAGCTTTACCAGTGCTTATTTTGTTGCATGAACCATTCATTTAAACTGGAAATCTGCAATTTGTTTCTCATTCAGATGGAACCAAAAAAAAAAAAGGGATAGGTTTCAAGTGTTAGATTCAAAAGTATATATGGTGACTTGCTCATCTCTTTCAGTTGAATAAGTTCAACCTACGATATCATTCTTATAAGTTTTGTTCTGTTGTTATCAACACAGGCTATCGAGAACCGGATTGCTGTGTTTTCTCAAATTCCTGCAGAAAATGGTGAGCACATGCAAGTACTAAGGTACTAAATTAAAAAAGTATATACTTCATGTAGAATATTAAAGAAGTATAGGAGAAAGATGATCCTGCTACTTATGGAATACAACTTTCCGTGCAGGTATAAACAAAGTCAGTATTACAGTCTGCATTGTGATTACTTCAATAACATTGTAAGATTTGTTTCTCTTTCACCAACACCTTGATTCTTTCTTCTGTGCATCAAAGGAGCATTACCAGTCCCCGTATGCATGCAGACTCACAAAAAGAAAGGAGGCCAACGTGTCGCAACGATGCTAATGTATTTAAATGATGATGTTGAAGGGGGTGAGACCTACTTTCCAATGGTTAGTGTAATTTGTGAATTTGAATTTAGTTGTTTTGTTATCATTGACTTTTTTAGAAAAATTAAACTATAATGCTGGTGTTTGAGGAAGTGAATGTTGGAAGCTTTAGTTATGTTTTAATATCTTACTTGCCCCAATCCGCTAATCTTTCTATTACTTCCCTACTCAGGCTTCAGCTGGTGAATGCAGTTGTGGAGGAATGATGGTTAGGGGGCTTTGTGTGAAGCCAAGCCAGGGGGATGCACTTCTTTTCTGGAGCTTGGTCTGTCATCTCACCCTCCCTTTCCCAATGTTATCAACCTACTCTAGGAAGTTCAAATTGCCATTCTAAATAAATCGCCTTCTGCATTGTGTTGTGTTTAGTCAATGGAAAATGAGGGGAAAATTTTTTCACAGATCTTAAATCAGTGTTTTGTTATTATTATTTCAGGGGCTTAATGGGAGACTTGATCCAAACAGTTCGCATGCAGGATGCCCAGTTCTGAGAGGGGAGAAGTGGTCAGCCACAAAATGGATGAGGGAAAGAACTGTGCGTTGAATTTTCTTATACAATAGCTCTCCATCTTCCTTACTTTTTATCTTATTCACACTCGGAATCCAATAGGACAACAACTGCATTGATGCCGTTTCTCAAAATTCAAATTTCATACCGTAAAATAGCGTTTTTGATACCTGTTCCAAATAGTGCTGCATGCTGTATGGGTACAGGCTTCTTGGAAGTCAACTGAGCTCCACTTTTGGTTGGGCGCGTCCCTCAACATATTTTAGTTATATGCTTTTGAGGATAAATATTCAAAGCATTAATTTAATATCCATCTCCCAAACGTTGAGGCCTAGAGGTCTCGTCCAAATTATTGATGATGACATACTATAAATTTATTTATCAAAAATTAAGAGTTTAAATTTTAATGATTTAGATACTTTAATCAATACTATAAAATCAAAGTAATATCACACACCTACTACCTCAAACACTCATAAAATTAATTATAAATAATTAAGTGCAATTTATATATTTTTTTTTTGACGGGGACATGACATTTATAGGGGGTGTGACTCGAAAGCGTGGGAAGGACTCCGTGACGCAGCAGCACCGTAGCCTTTAGGAGACATTTCGAACGGCTCCATCGTCAAACACGTCCCTCCACCGTGCGCAGCTCCCAAAGTGATGAAAGCTCGCTAGCATCAAAGACCGGACCACACCACAGGATTGACAGACTCTACAGCTCCCACTTGCCCAGCTTTTTGCCAGCAGTTGAATGATTGATGATGAAGCATCATCAGCACAGGAACAAGAACACGATAGAGAGAGAAGAAGCAGCGAACTTAAATTGAAGACACAGCAGAGAAGTCGCATCTCCTCATCGATTAAATAAGGAAGAGAGGAGGGAAACAAGCTTTGAAACAAAAAAAGTGGGGGGTGGACCAACGCTTCATTACTGCTCTCTCTCACGCAATGCAGTTGAGTCCCAGGCATCCCGACCACAAGCTCCTCAGCAACTTCTTCTGCGCTCAACAACGGTGGAGGAGAATCACGTTTACTGCTACTGTTAGTAGTTCAGCATGAGAACGGGAAGCAAACGATTGATGATACCCTCTTGGGCTTCTGGCAGAGGAGCTCAGGTGGGATCTTGTACAGGTCCTCGTCCACAGCCTTGGGAGCTTTCAGCCTCCTTGCAGTGGTGTCACACTCCTCTCCTGCTTGCTTTCTCTCCTGCCCTTTCTGATGCTGCTTCTCTCCTTTCTACACCTCGCAAACCAAAGCCAGCCGAGTCATGTGAGATCCTACAACAAAGCAGAGTGAAAAGAGTCTCGGCAGACGTAAGAACCTTTCTCTGCTGCTGCTGCTGTTGGTGGTGATGAGCTGGTGGTTTCCCTGGGGCCATTGGTGGCACCTTGAACACATGAGCATCTTCTCCAAGGAATTGGCCTGGGACTAAGCCAGCCTGCACTGCGGACTCGAAGTACTGCGTGATGGGTAGATCATCAGAGTAGTCCCACTTCCCGAATGCTGGAATGTGCCGCCTGTTCATCGTGTCCTTCAACCAAGATCATACATCAGCTGCTAAGATATAAGAAGAAGAAGAAGAAGAAGAAGAAGAGTAAGAGACTAGTCGTAGGGGATGGTGGTGATGGTGGTGGTGATCACGGGAACAGAGAAGAAGCAAGAACACACCTTTGGCTTCTTTACCAGGCATGGCTTAGGCTCACATCGGGAAACCAACTCGTCGCCACTAAAGAGGCCATTCCCTCTGCCATGTCCCTCTCTACTGCTGCCTGTTTGCTTTGCTTAATGGCTCCCATCCCAAAGCCTGCATCAGGTGCTCCTCTCCAGTGCCCCCACGCTCGGGTTCCCGAGTCCTTAGGGTGTTAGACCTTTTGGCCAAGGGTAACCTCAGCGCTCCTTCGCTTCAAAACCCGTGGAGAAGAAGGACAACCCTAACGTTGTCCTCTCTCTCTCTCTCTCTCTCTCTCTCTCTCTCTCTCTCTCTCTCTGCCTCTAAGGTCATATTTAGCCTACTGTGTCAGTGTCTGGGAGAAGAGAAGGCGAGAGAGAGAGAGAGAGAGAGAGAGAGAGTGTGTGTGTGTGGAGGAAAAGAGGAATCGGAAACTGGTGGCGCCTGCAATGCATGCATGTCATGGAAGTGCATTTACACCTGGTGGTACTGCTGCTACCACCATTACCACTGCCGTAGGTCCACCGAGGGTGCGAGGAGCGATGGCGGTAGAGGACTTTGATTAGGGGAATGATATGAAATGTCGATGGGGGCAATCCAACTTGACAAGTCTGGTTGATTGGGTGAATGCTGCTGCAGCTCATCACGTACTTCACTCGATAACATATCTAATGGCTACATCGTTTCAGCACATAAAATACGATATTATACTGTGGTTGATCATGTCCTCATCATTTATTTACATTTCAAAGGCAACATATGTCATGTGTTTATGGTACAGTAGGGCTGACCATCTGATGATGACATGTGAGAACATAAGACATGTCTTAGTATCAAATCTGACCTTCATCATTTTTGTACTATCAAAAACAATAATATCTTATTTTTATTGTCGAAGAAAAAGATATTAGTTTTTAAAATTCATATATTTTTGTAGATGGATGAGTATAAGAGCCAAAACAAGAAAATTCATGTTTGTTTTAAGTGGCTTTCCATGATCATCAGCTTTCTTGATTTTTTACTAATTATCGACTCTGTTGAGCTTATGTGATTGATATTTTTTCGTTTATGTGTATAGAAAAATAAAATAAAATTATACGGATCAATAATTAATCTCAACCTAAATACAAATCTTTTTATATAAATTCGAGAAACCTTCTTATATCTTTTCTCCGATCCCTCGTTAGAACCGTCAGAGAAATCCAAAATAATCATCCTAAGTTTTTTCTCATATTTTACGATCACTAAGATCGTGAGATAGGTGAGGTATTTATAGAACAGTAAAATATATTTTTATAGTTCATTTCCTTCGTAAAGAAATTATCTTTCCTACTAGAATTTCTTGTATGTAGGAATCCAAAGTACTTACTAACTAACAAAATTGTCATAATATCATTATAATTTTTGTATTCTAGGATTTTCTATTACTCATCCAATCGAGAATATCTAAGTATATGTTTCATTTTTTCGATCATGATCTATATATAAAATATAAATAATAAGTATGGCTAATCCTCCAATATATTTATAGAATGGAATGGCCATTACATTTGCATAAATTTCTTTAAAAAAATTCTTTTTTTTTTCCTGCATAGCATTTTATTTTTTATGATATCAAAATATCCTTCAAATTATAAATATGATTTCTTATTAAGATCCGAGCCAAATAGTAGGTTAATCTGCGTAACAGTTATATAATTATAAGATTTTTATAAATTAATCTTAATATTATTTAATTTCAATGTAGAATTAATCGAAATTAGGAAGGAAAAAAGGATGCTTTGCGATTAGAGGTCAAATCACGTTGCGATTGAGCAGTGGTTTTGCATTGCCCATAAGATGCCATCTCATACGTAGCCCATGACATAAGCATGCATGAATGCATGCATGCATCTGCCATACGTACCTTCACGCACAAACAGTTCCAGTAATGACGACGTCAGGGAGGCTTATCATTCTCGACGTGCATCCCGGTGGAGTTGGAAGCTCGTCTTCTGAAGCTGATGGGGAAGCCAACTTCCGGTGCTGCAGTAACCATCCGTTGTCTCTCTCATCATCCTTTCTCCCCCCCAAAAAGTCCTCCGCTTTGACTCATCACCATCAACTCTCTCTCTCTCTCTCTCTCTACAGACATATATTATACGTATATGGGGTGGTTTGGAAGTCTTCGTCTCAGTCTACATCACTCTGCTCAAAGCAGCAAGTTGCCAGTGGAGGCACCAGCGTCCCTTTGACCATTATCCGTCTCTTCCTCTTCCTCGGAACCACCATCAACCTTCCCTTCCCCTTCCTCGGCCTCTCTCTCTCTCTCTCTGCAACGGACAGTCGTATCCATCGGCAGATCGCAGGCACACATGCAGCGTCCTCGATCGTCCTCTACATCTAACTCGGGTGGAAGCAATGAGGTACTGCTGCTACTCTTCAGACCAATGTTCGTAATGCATCAGCATATATTAATGGCAGTACAGTCCCTGCGCTCTCCATCCATCAGATGTGAATTAATGTCTTTCTGGTAACGTACACTGACACAGTTGAATTATTGCCACTGCGTGCATCAGAGGTGTGGTCCCTTCGTTACATCCGAATAAGTATATGATAAATTATTCCTTTGTTTATAATAATAATAATATTAATAATACTTTTAAATAAATATATGTGAAAATATTAACTAATTTAGTTGATAAAAATTTTAACAAATCTTGAGCTCAAATTCCTTCTTCGTTAATTATCCTCTATAATATATATGTATAATAAATTTAATAATTTTTTATAAAAGATAATCTTGAGAATAATTTTATAAAAAAAATCATCCGTTATGAGAATTTTATTGTAAAATGTCCTCATTTTAAAAAAAATTACAACAAACCTTTTTTTTTCTTAAAAGATGATTTTGTCTTCAGTGATGCACTACTAACAATAGTCTCCATCTTTAGTGGACTTCGCGTATGGACGCTCACCCTTCATTAATTGCCCTCATCCATCCATTCGTTAGTTTGGTCTTTAGTTATATTCGCTTCTCATTATCACCCTCGGTTCTCCTCCCTTCTTTATCTACCATCTTAATTACTTCACCTTTATTGTCATTGCCCATGACTCCCTTCGCGAAGGTTAACAATTGCGATAATAGAGACTATACCCTCATCGTCATCTACAATCCCCATTATCATGATGACAATGAGTACGATATAGGTACCATAATTTAGATTTTTATATTATCCTTTATAAAGAAAAGATATATTTCGAAAAAAAGAAAGCTTATAATTTAGATTTTTTTAAAGCTACTCAAGCTTAAAAAATCATCATAAAGAGCCTCTGAGTATGTGAAAATATCATTTTCTGTTGCAATATTAAAAACTTATCATTTTACCCCTAGCTACCTAGTTCGTTGGCCCTTACCTACACTAGCGGTGCTCATCGTGGACTGTGTGTGATGGTGGGCCCTCACATGAGAGTTACAAGATGATGAGAGCCAGTGGAGGGAGGCGATGAGCCCTTGCACGAGGGTTGCAAATGGAGGGGGTAGACCCATACAATGGACCCTCGCGCAAGGGCTACAAGTGACAACGAAATTATGAGGATCCATGGACAAGTAAAAAAGGCAACCCTCATGCGACAAGTCCTTGTACAAGGGCTACGAACGATGATGAGACAATAAGGGTCGGCCAACAAGTGAGACCTTATGCAAGGAAGACGACTAGCCATCGCACGAGAGCTACATGCGAAGGGGAGCGATGAGTCCTCATGTGATGACTATGGGTTATGGCGAGATGGCAAAGGCCAACAAGTGGATGAGGTTGTGTGGCCCAAGGGGTGACCCAACAGTAGAGAACTAAGAGGCAAAATGGTTATTTCAAAAAGTGTTTTGCTAGAATTTTTAAAATTTGTAATGCTTTGCAATCAAACTCCTAAAATTATAGACTTTTTATGAATTAATTCAAAAAAATTATTTATTTTTTGAATAAGTATATATGAAGTTGTTGGTTAGCTTAGCTGGTAAAAATATTAACGATTTAATATAAGATTACAAAAGTTTAAATTAGACTTTTGTCAATTCTTTTTATATATATAAAAAGTATTTGATAAATTTGATAATTTCTTTTTATAAAACATAGCTTTAATGATAAATTCAAAAAATTTTATAAAGAACCCTTCTTTTCTAAAAAATGATTCTGCCCCTGCCTCAGCCCTACCAGGAATGACCTCTACTCTTAACCGCCTCCACACTTGTGCTCCTCACCCTTTTCCTATCGCTCTTGTCCACCCTTGATCACTTTCGCCTATAGCTATGTTTGCCCTACACTATCACTCTCACCTCTTCTTCTCTCTTCCTCTACTATCATCGTTGTACTCGCATGTGCATCTTATTCTCGTCATCCTTGCCTGCAACCCCTTCTGCCAAAGTGACAATGAAGACAATAGTAATTGTAGGGCGAGGATGATGGGTGGTGAAGGTGAAAGTAATTGAGCAGAGGCAAAGGTGGGGCAAATGAGTAGGTGGCCAGAGGCGAATGAGGATAGCATACAAAGTGTGGGGGGTCCATGCACGAAGGCAGCCAAGGGTCCATGTGCAAAGTAGTCAGAGGTGGAGGTAGACGTGATAAGAGACTTGTGTATGTGCATGGAGTCAAAAGTGGTTAAAGCAAAGGTAATAATCAATAGGGTGAAGGCAAAGGATAAAATCATCCTTTGAGAAAAAAGATATGCTCTATTTAAAATTTAAAAAATGAAGGACTTCTATCATAATTTATCAAAATTAGAAATTTTCTTGAAACTTTACGTTAGTTTTAATAGTTTTTTCAATAATTATATAGATTTACACTTACAATAGGCTAAGAGTTTGAAACTACTTCCTTTCTTATGTTTTCAATTAATATTATTATTTATAGCCTCAAATAGGTGGGTCATCAAGGAATCTTACAGTAAAAGTCCGTTGAGCCGAAGGTCGCCCCACCCAAAAATACAAAAATATATAATATTCAAAATCTCACCAGCCAAAAAAAAAAAGAATAATTAATTATGTGATCACAAATACAAAGGAGAGGCCCTAAATTCTTATACGATGTTTAGTGAATCCACATTAAACCTCATCCAAATGCGAAATAATTTTGTACTAATATGCGCATAATTTAATAAAAAGATAAAAGTACATATTACTCGAACGAGTCGAAGAACCTGTTAATGTTTTGCCTCTTTCACTATCTTTTCAATCACTTATTAGGTCCAAAGTTAGTTTACAAAATGGGTCACCCCAAACCCAACGAGCACTCTTGTATTTTTTCAACGTTGGCATTTTATGTCCAATAAAATACTCTTTGTGCACAAATGATAGGTAATAATTTTATCTTCCCAAGTTTCTCACCTATATGTCACCTATAAAACTAGTGTCCAACCTCAAATTAATAGAGTGATGTGAGATATATTTGTTGGTGTAAGCATAAAAACTATAATATAATATGTTATTATTTTATAAAAAATTAATATTAAAATTTAAAATTGAATAATAATAGGCCTATAAATTTATAACATTACATCTTGATACTTCTCAGAAAGTATTATCTGATCTATAAGTATATCGTTTGTCGGATCTATAAGTATATATCTAATAGGTGCATAGATAAATAAAAATCATATATAGACAATCACACAAGGTGACCATGAATCAAAGCCTAATATGATCAGGCTTGAATTGGAAGGCTCGATCACTCACAAAAGAGTCTATGTGTCCCTCGACGCATCCCTATGCCCTATGCTCATCCTCATCAGTCATGTTGGTACCTCAGCGCATCTCCATACTTGATTGATCATTTGTCTCGACCTCATGGGTGTCGTTGGCACCTCTACGCTCGAATCGTGTCTCCTCATTGTAATTACAACATAATTATAGGCACGCAAGTCTAATAATAATCACATAAATTAGAAAAAAAAGTGGGGCTTGCAGGCCCCAATAATAATCATATATACACATTCACATCATCACACGATCTATGATCATATGTCCACGTCATATATCGTATGTATATATCATGTAGGACTACTATATGATAGTAATTAACTAAACTAATTAATTAATTATATGTGAATTAGCCCTTAATTCTATTAAGAAAAAGATTCTAGTGGCTAGAGTCCCTAGCGGCTAGGAAACCCTAACCGCCAGGAGTCCTGGGCCACTAGGACTTTTTAGCCGGTCAGGAAACCCTAGTCACTAAGGAGTTCCTGACCCCTAAGATTCCCTGTTGATTAGGGAGTCCTTGAATAAGAGGACTCTTATCTTAGCCATGGTTGTAAGTGGCCATGGCTATGTTTGGTTAAAGGGATTTGGGCAGCCTTTTGGCCAAGATGACCCTCGGCCAGGGCACTACAAGTAGCCCTTGGTCATTGAGGATCTTAGATGTTGTAAGCAACCATCTGGACCAGAAGGCTACAAGCAGCCCTCTTGGCCAAATTTGATGTTGTAGCCTTTTATGGGCATATTCGCACACTACAACCTACTATGACTGAATTATGGGCAGCAACCCTTACTGCCCTTTCATTATTCTTCATCAAATCTGATGTCAAAAAATCTTTGGATGTCTAAATAATTTATACACCAAAAGTATAATGTTCTAATCTAAAATCGGCAAAAAACACAACTAGTTTATACAGAACTCGATTCTATGTGATTCAACAGCACTTGCAATTTATAATCAATAATCACACAGTGAACCTAGCTTTGATACTATTATTGGGAAACCTTAGAGAGCATCACATTCATAATGAAAAATAAAAAATAAAATATATTTTCTAAAAGAATGATATAAGATCATTGTGCAAAAATTAAGAGCAAAAAAACCTATTAAACTGAAAAACTACATAAAATTCGTGAGACGCTCTCACTTATGGAAGATCATATATCCCCAAAATTACAGATCTACGTCCGCGAAAGAATGAGCTCTTGTGAACTCCTCTCTAGTAGTGATCCACATAACGGATGAAACAACAATGCACCTTATCTAGCAACATGATCTTTCCTCGCTTTTGTGCACAAGACTGTAGCAAATTAAAGAAGGGGCCGACCCTTCTTGCTATTCTCATGCCTCAAATAGGGGAGGAGAATAGAAGGTGAGTGATCGAAAAGTATTGGGTATTTGACCCCTTGGTCCCTCTCCTATTTATAAAGAACCCTGTCAACACCCTAATAGATCTTGCCCTATTGGGTATTTGACACTAGATATTCATCCAATTATCTCTATCTTAATTAAAGTTGGTTCTTTATCCAAATATCCATTCTAAGCACTTATTAGATGTTACCCAATAAAACTAATAATATAAGAGTTTATTTGATATCACATATCTAATCATCTACTTGTCGCATCACCCATCATATGTATGTGACCCTCCAGGCATACTGTGCTGGCCGTGAGTCACATATATTAAAACTCCTTTTGACTTAGTAAATTATTATCTCATAATATTTCACTTAACTAATCAATTATAGACGTACTAAGCCACTACACCATAGTCCCGAAACAATACTGGGGGATCTAATTCATTAGATCTATCTACCCTCAGTTATCATATATCTATCATCTCTTATTTATCTAATACCCTAGAGAATATATATCGGGAATGGTATTGTCAGGGCTATACAAAATTCATTTAAGTCTCACTTTAATCAGATTCTCTTGGAGAACTTATTCTCTCTCAATCTGAATAACTCTGTCATGGATTTGCTTGAGTAAGAACATATGAGATATTTCTCTCATAATATCGAGATTGGATGATCATTTATTGACACTCAATTACCTTCGTAAGATTGGTTGTCATTCCCAATAACCAACTCTATCATATCTAAAACTTTGAGGCTCATAAGTCTAATATCAAAGAATGAAATACTCAAACAAGTTATTTTTAGTGTCTCAAGTCTTAGAATCAAACATAAATTATAAAATTAATATCTAACGATCATGTATCTTTAACCATCCAACATTCTGTAAGTGGATCAATTAGTTAACTTATTCTCCAATGAGTACCTACATTATATCCTTAGTGTCCCCACATAAGCAGCTATAAGACCAATTATCTATCCATCATATGAATGTGTATATATCACATCGGTCTGTCCGGTTATCTCGATGTCCCTCTCGAGTAATCTATGACCGACATTATTTAGGGTTTATCTTTAAAAGTGAATTGGTCTTATTATTATGATCTAATTTTTATAGTACAGATCCAAATATATCATAATATATTTATCATATAATATAAAATAAAAAATATCATAATAATTAATAACAAAAATGAGTGCATAGTGTATGTATCACACGTGTCATCACTCACATGATTGGCTTACATAGAACTTATAACCAATAAAGTGAAGATCTATAATCTCTTAATCATATCACATATCTACGTCTCCACACATTATATGATATACATATAGTCTCTAAAATATCTTAGTTATTTATAAGTGAGAGTAGAGTGTCTAGGATAAGTAATTAAGAGAGTTCCTCCCATCAAGATCATCTCCTAAAGAATTTTACTATAATTAGACTTTCATTTTATTGGTCGATAACTATAATCAAAATCCAATCAAATCAATGATATATCTTACCTACTTAGATAGGGTGACATAATTTAACATTCTCTTGCTTGATTAATTGGTATAATACAAAAGGGCCTAAAACCAAAAATAAATAAAATAAAATTTATTTTTTAAAAAATTTATCCAATTATATTTTAAATTTTGAAAATAATTTGTATGTGTACGAATTTAAAAAAATACTGGCCAATAAATACAATAAATATAATAAAACTATATTAAGTGTGATTAGTAATACGAGTTATAGCAGTTATATATCATCAATGTTATACTAATTTCTATATACTACAACACTATTAGACCTTCCTAGTATAGTCAAAAATGACTCATGTAATTTATCTTGTTAAAACAATCCTATTATCACACTCAAACATAATATGTACATACATAAATATGAATAGGATATTAGAAATAAATAACTCTAAGTATATAAGCAAAAGTGTCAATTATAATGACTACTCAAATATATACCATCATTTTTTTTTTTTGGGTTACTCAAAAACTCAATTATAAGAACATAATATAGTAAAACTTAAGTTATTAATTGATATTAGTTATTTCTAGACTATTTTATCTAATCATCAAGTATCTTATGTCATAATGCATGGATCTACAATAATATTTATCATTCTTAGAGAAAAATACTGCTATAATATATCATAAAGTATCTTCAACAACTTGACAATTGAGTCTAACTATACCAATCATATATCATCATTATCATATTAATTTCTATATACTACAACACTATTAGCTCTTTTTAGTATAGTCTAAAATAACTCATGTAATTTATCTTATCAAAATAATCCTATTATCAGACTCAAACATAATATATACATACATAAATATTAACAAGATATCAGAAATAAATAACTTTAAATATATAAGCAAGAATATTAATTATAATGACTAGTCAAACATATATCACTATGTCACCATATTTTTATGGGTTGTTCATAAACTCAATCATAAAAAAATATTCTTTCAAATACTTTAGATTGTAAGTCTTAGTGAATGGATCAACAATCAATATAGTAAAACTTAAGTTATTAATTGATGTTAGTTATTTCTGGACTCTTTTATCTAATCATCAAGTATTTTATACCATAATGCATGGAGCTACAATAGTACTTATCATTCTTAGAGAAAAAAATTACTATAATATATCATAAAGTATCTTCAATGACTTAGCAATTGAATCTAACCATACCAAGTCCTAAAATAAAATTTCATATTTATAAAGCTTGATTAGTAGTCTCAAAGCATCCCATAAAACTAGCTTCTATTGATAATAATATAATAATATATTATTTTATATCTTTTTATAAAGTTCCCCTTTAATTGATATAGATTTAAATTATAAAGTGAACTTCCTATTATCGAGTCAATTTACAACATCAACACTTAAAAAAATCATAATTTCAAACTAATCTAATTTCATATATGTTAGCATATAATTCTTTAGCCCTTTGAGATAACATATTATTTTCTTTACAGTCTTTTAGTTATTTTATTTGAAGTATCTTTACTATTTACCTAATATTTTAACTATGAAACTAATATCTGATGTAATATATGTTTGAGCATATAATAAACTTACAATTATGAATACATAAAATATTTTTTTATTTGATTATTTTTAAAGTTATTTTTAAAATACTTGTTTTGCTTCAAACTTTTACTTTTTATCATTTGATAAACATAGTTGTATACTAAATCTCTTGAAGACTCAGTCAATATATCATTTATGATATAGTCCTATAATCTTTAAGATATATACTTGAATATCTTAATGCTAAGAACATAAGATGTGTCATTCATATCAACCATCTTAAAATACTTGGTGAAAAATTTATTAGTTCAGTACAATAAACCAAGATCACTATTAGTAAATAAACTATTATCCATATATATAATCAATATAATAATATACTCCTATTAATCTTCAAATATAAACACTAATCAATAATATTTTTCTTAAATATGAAGAAAGTAATAATATCAAGAATCTTTATATATTATTATCTAAAAGATTTTTTAAGGTCAAAAATATTTTTTTTTATATCAAATTTTATATTTCTTTTATTTTCTTTATGAATCGTTTAGGTTAACATATATAAATCTAGATCTCCAATCAATAAAACATGTTTTCACATCTTTCTAATGTAACACAAATCTATAATGAGTCACAATTATCAAGATGATTCTTAACAAATTCATTTAAAAATAGTAAAGAAGATGTCTCATTGTGACCGATACATTCTTTACGAGTAAAACATTTGACCATTAGTTTAGTTATTATATCGTTCGATATTGCTCTCGGAGTGATGTTTATATAATAAACTCGTTTATAATTATTGGATAATTCGATAAGTTCTCAAATACTATTTTAGTTATTTATTTCAACTTTTCTTTCACTACATTATATCACTTTTTAGAATTATTATTTTTAATAACATGTAAAAATAATGATTTGATACTTGTACCAATAGATTTTTTAGATATACCACATAATAATAAAAATGATAGGTTTCCTTTTCCTTTAAGATATTCTTAAAACTATAAGTGATATCAATATTATGTGATAGTTTACTAATGTTCTTTTGTTGTTCATTTTTATTAAATCATTTAATAATTTGAGTAATAATAATCTCTGAAATGATAAAGGAGTATCAACCTATATCTCTTTAATATCAAAATTAAATCTTGAGTTTTTCACCTTCACTAATTCATTAATTTATAAGAATCTTACATTATCATATTCAACTATCCTCGTACTATGATTAAAGTAATAAAATATATACTCCTTTGATTTTCTTTATATAAATAATAAAATATTTAAAAATAGTCCTTGAATCTTTTATTTTTCATGTGAATTGAAGATTCTTATATAAGTAGGATAATCCTAAATATGGAAATATCTTAAGTTAAGTTTCAATTAGTCTATAACTCAAAAAAATTAATGGAATTAACTTACTAGAAATCATATTCAAGATATACATAGTCATTCTTAGAGTTATTCCTTACATTGATTTACGTATAAAAGAATAATCTATCATATTCCTAACCATATCTATAAGAATACAATTTCAACTTTTAGCAATTTTATTCTATCATGGCATATATGGTAAATCATATCGAGAACAAATAGTCTATTTGTTCATTAATCTAGCAAAAGAATTTGAATTATGATCAGGTTCATCATAACTATCATAATGATTTGATACTTATACCAATAGATTTTTTAGATATACTACATAATAATAAAAATGACAGGTTTCCTTTCCCTTTAAGATATTCTTAAAACTAGCAGTGATATCAATATTATATGATAGTTTACTAATGTTCTTTTGTTATTTATTTTTATTAAATTATTAATAATTTGAGTAACAATAATCTCTCAAATTATAAAAGAGTATCAACCTATATCTCCTTAATATCAAAATTAAATCTTGAGTTTTTCACATTCACTAATTCAGTAATTTATAAGAATTTTACATTATCATATTCAACTATCCTCGTACTATGATTAAAGTACTAAAATATATACTCCTTTGATTTTTTATATAAATAATAAAATATTTAAATATAGTTTATCAATCTTTTCTTTTTTATGTGAATCGAAGATTCTTATATATGTAGGATAATCCTAAATATGAAAATATCTTAAGTTAAGTTTTAAATTAGTCTATAACTCAAAAAAATTAATGAAATTGACTTACTAAAAATCATATTCAAGATATATGTAGTCATTCGTAGAGTTTTTCCTTACATTGATTTAGGTATAAAAGAATAATATATAATACTCCTAACCATATCTATAAGAATACAATTTCAACTTTTAGCAATTTTATTCTATTGTGACATATCTGGTAAATCATATCGAGAACAAATACTTTATTTATTTATTAATCTAGCAAAAAAATTTGAATTATGATCAGGTTTATCATAACTATCATAAAATTTATCAACTCTATCAAATATGATAATTTAATTTTCTTATCTAATTGTCTCTCTTCATTTATGTATGTCTAAAAGTGTCAAAAGCTTAATATTATATTATATTATATATATATATATATATATATTAATATGTTATATGTAAAGGTAATAAAATCTCTCTTTACTAAAACATTAAATATAGAGTGATATGTCCAGTTTATGAAACTATATTCTTCAAATATTTGATTTCAAGATCGCTATAAACTCAAGATTCATATTAATTTTATATAGATCATCATATAAAATTAAAAAGGTTAAGCATTAGAATCAACTAGCCAAGTATTTAAAAATAATTTTTATAATATTTAATTTGAAACATGCAACGGTTATACTTATATATTTTATTTTCAAACTTAACTTTGTAATTCCTTTTTACATGACATTGCTTACTATAGAATTATTGGGAAATCCAGTGGGAGCATCACATATATAGTAGAAGAAAGAAAATAAATACTGGTTGTCTACGTATATCAAATTATTGTGAAAAGATTAATGCACGAAAAACTAGCAAAAACGAAAATTATGATATGTGAGAGATTGATTACTTAAGGATATCATATATCCCTGAAAATACAGATCCAAATAGAAAGGATGAAGAAGGTCAAACGTCATCCTCTCTAGCGGTATCCACACGATGGATCGTTACAAAGATGCTCCTCCAATCGCAGCCCAAAAGCTCCCAACTCTTATGTAGAGGGAGGGAGTAGAATAAGAGAGCGACCAAAGTTGTAGCCTATCACTAATGTGTCACTCATGCCTCTTATTTATAGAGAGCCACCTAAAAACCCTATTGGATTCTACCTTAGTAGGTATTATATCATCATCTAAAAACCCTATTGGCCTCTAACTAGGCCTCTAGCTAGGTCTCATGCAAGAAACCCATCAATGTTGGGTCTCATCCAATGAGAATAGAGGCTAATTTGATAACTCATATTTAATCCTTTACTTACTAAAACATCTATCATATGTGTATGACCCAGTAGGCCCAACACTGAGCTGGCTGTAAGTCCTCCTTATCAAAACTTCTTCTAACTCAATGAATTATTATCTTATAATAATTCACTTGACTCATCGACTATTAGCGTACTATACCACTATGTCATAGTCCCTATACAATATAGGAGATCTTATCAATTGGACTTGTTTGTCTTCAATTATCGTGTATATATAGTTTCTTATCTAGGTAATATCTTAGAGACTGTATATTATGTATGGTACTATTAGGCCACATATGGAATTTATCCGAGTCTCATTCTAATCAAATTCTCCCGAAAATATCTTTCTCTCTCAATCTGAATGACCCTGATCGAGGTTTTGTTCGAGTGATAACACACAAAATATCTCTCCCATGATACTGAGAGTGGATGATCTGATACTCAATTACCTTCGTAAAGTTGATTATTCATCTTGATAACCGAATGTATTAGATCTGAAACTTTTCAAACCTATAAGTTCGGCGTCAAAGAAAGGAGCACTCAAACAAGGCATCCTTGGTGTCTCAAGTCTAAGACACACAACTTTGATAATAGAATCACTATATGACATTATGTATCATTAACCATCCAAGATTTCGTAAGCGGATCAATCAGTGAACTTATTATCTAATGAGTACCTGTACTATATTCTTAGTGTCCCAACACAAGTATCTATGAGACTAATCGCCTCCATGATATGGATAGGTATATAGTACATCGGTCTGTTTGGTTATCTCGATGTCCCTCTCGAATAACATATAACCGGGATAATTTAGGAACTGTGTTTAAAAATAAATCGATCTTATTATTGTGATCTAATCATAATCTGATTCCTACTGCACAAAACCATGGACATCACAATATGTATATTCAACAGATAATATAATATGAAAATATACCAATAATAATTTTAAGTAAATAAATCATGTAGCTTGTCATACGTGTCATCACTCATATGATTGGCTTGTAGGGCACCTATAGCTAGCAATAATTAACACATTAATTTGAATATTTTATTTTTATAAGTGTATATAATATTTATAAACTCAAGAGATTTACACTTTAATTTTTTTATTTACTTATTAAGTAGTTAGTCTTTCCTACTTTAATATTTATTCTTTTTAAATATATAAACTATAAAGCTCATTTAAGTTTCACTTATTCTTAATATTATTATAGTAAATTTTAGATGAGCCAAATTGAGAAGAAACAAAATTAAGAATAAATTATATAAGAAATGACTGAAGTATATTCATGCTCAATATTCTTGAATTTACACCTTTGTCAACCATATTGAAGATATAATTTTGAATTCCTCAAATATTATCATATTAAATTCCTCTTGGAATAGTATTGATATCTTTTGGTATATAATCCTAAACTATAAGGATATCTATAACAATATCACTTACCCCATGATATAATTATTCGGAGTAGATTCTCTATTGGGATTATCTAAATCTCATAATTATGTATGTCATTATAAATATTATTTTTTTAATATTATTTAAAATTATAATATAATTTTATAAGTTATTATTCTAGGCCACTTCGACAGCTATAATACTAATATAATAATAAAATATATAATTTAGAAATATTATAAATAATAAAAACTTTATTATTAATTATATCCCTTAAGTCTATCATCTCAAGCCACTTTATTAGCTACCAATCTAGAGAAATAAGTTACAAATAATATTATCAAATTTATTTAATATAATTTATACTAAAGTTTAATAATAAAATAATAACCATAGTAATTATTGAACATTAATCGACATAACAAAAAACTAATACGATAACTATAATCATGATAAATCATAAATCATATTTTTTGTGAAAAATAAATATTATTTTATAATTTTAAACATATACATGTAAAGAATCAAATAAATATCTAGAGAATAATTAAATTTTTATTTATAACATATAAAATGTAATCAATAAGTGATCTGAGAAAACCATAAAAGAAAATTATAAATTATATTTTTTTTAATTCTGCATAGAACCCTTAGACTAGTCAACCATACTTAATTATGAACGCCTAAAATTTAACTAAATATCAACCAAATTAAGTCAACAAAAAATGATCAATATAAAAAATTTATAAAAAAATAATATTTTTCTAAATTCGATCAAAGTATTGATTAAAATAATTCATTAATTTTATAATTAAGGATATAATTTAAAAAATAATAATTTCCAAAAGATAAAATTATAATTTGAACCTATGATATATATAATATAAATTTTAAAAATTTTAAGGGTATAATTGAAAAGTTAACTTATAGACACAAAATGAGATAATCTAAATTTTGAGGGGTAAAAATGTTCTTTGAGTAAAAAATTAACTATCTCGCTTTTTATGATCCTTGCCATTATAGGGCACCACTACCACCTACATGAGGCATTGTAATTGTGGTGCATGGTCTCTGTTTGCATGAGAAATCGTAGCTACCTTTCGTGGTCATTGCACAAGGTGTGGCCACCACCACTATGCACAACTACCACCTACGCATGGCCTCCAGTATACAATTGATGTCGGTCACTAGCAACAATGATGTCGGAGTTATCGTTGCCCGTGACTAAGCAAATGATCACCATAGGTCGTCGCACTCAGAAATACTATCATTGATAATAAGTTATCAATAGTGGTCCATCGATCAAATATGATGAATCTTGTATCACCCGTAAGCAGATTATAGGATGAATTAGATAAAAAATTAGATTGATAATACCGATAAATTGTTCATGCATCATAAATAAAAATTGATTAACACATTTTCATGATTGAAAGGTGTAACAAATAGGTCTAAAATATTTGATTTCAAAATCATAACTCTTATACTAATTGTAAATATAAAAATCATAATATGCTATTATTTTGTAAAAAAATTAATGTAAAAAATATGGAATAAAAGAATGATAGATCTCTAAATTTATGATAAGTGTCTTTCGATGATGTTAAGAAAGTATTTATTTGATTTGTTAGTATACAATTGTCAGATTCGAGATATACAATAATACTAATTTACAAGGAGAATTAGATTCACCTTATCCTCTCTTACTATCTTTCACAAGACCATTATAAGCAACGATTAGGAACAAAGGGAATACGAGTTTATAATATCTCATTAATTGGTTCACATGACTAAAAAAAAAAATGAGATAAGATATGTAATCTCTCAATCACATCACATATCCATATTTTCAAATATTGTGTTTCTTGTATATAGTCCCTAAGAGATCATTTATAGGTGAAAGCAGAGAGTATATATCTCCTTATGAATTCTATTATAATTGGATTTTCTTTTTGTTGGTAATTAGAATTCAATTATATTCATGATATTTATTACCTAATTAAATAGAATAATATTATCTAATACTTCAATCTTGCTCATACTACTAATGTGTTAGATTCAGCTGGCTAGACTGTAAGGCTTGTTTGACTTAAAATATTGATAACATGACTCTTAGATTTTTGACATCAGATGAGCTTTAAGGTTTTTCTGAAATTGTATGGACGTTTGCACATTTTGATGAATAAGTTTCTCTATACTTTGGAATAAGTGCCATTGTTTTATGTTGAGCTGCTTCTCAAAATTGTAACCTACCTTTGATCCATGCAATCATCTTGTGCACCAGCTTTCCCACTCTCAAAGAATCCTTTCTCCATTATTAGCAAGACTTGAAGCCAAGCATACATGGCTCCGTGACTCCATCCCAAGTCAGTAAGCCATGGAGGAAAAGGTTCCTTAGCAACAAAGGCTGAGGTGACTCATCAGTGCAGTCGACTTGGGGCCAAGCGCAAATGACTCCATGACTCCAACCCAAGTCAGTAAGCCATGTAGGAAAAGGTTCCTTAGCAACATAGCTGAGATGACTCATCACGGCCTACCTAGTCATCCAAATGGCGTCACCTACATCTCCTTTACAGCCCTTGAACACACCAGATTCAACAACATCGATCATGTCCTTGTTCTTTGAGCCACATCCTCTTGTTTGTATATACGTATATACAATCAAAACAAGGAGAGAAGGTGGTGGTGATGGAATTCCAGCGAAAGCTTGGGAAGATCTGATAAAGATCGGTCCCCAACAAGAGAGTAGCTCACTCCAATAGAAGAAGAAGAAGAAGAAGAAGAAGAAGACACACATCACAAGAGGCATCATGCTGGGGGAAGGAAATCAAGGAGGTGGAGCCATGAGCTTTGTGTTGTCAAAAACCATGGCAAGAGTACTATAATACGAGCATGAGATGGCATGGTGTAGCCCCCACCCTTTTTGGCGTCAACTGGGGCCTAGGGGTTGGGAGAGCCTTTCGGTGGAATTGGCCCTATCACATCCATCAAGTGGGAGAACATGTGGATGGATCATCAAAGGCTCGATGCCTTTTTCTCTTTGGCATTCTCACTTGTCATGCCGTGATATTTTTTTTTTTTTTTTTTTTGCTTCTACGTTGATCGGTTCTTTAAGGTGAATTGAATTATTGTAGCTGATCCGATCTTATTTCTGTATGAGAAATATATGGCTGATGGAATCCGAAGTAGAAACATAAGATACGTTTCTATGGGAAGAGGGGGGGGGGGGGGAGGGAGAAGATGGTGACGAGACAAGAGGGATGACACGACTCGATCGCCCGAGGATTCTTCAGCCGTGGCCCGCCGTCGGTTCACTGGGTCCGGCGACTGCCTCGGGCGGCGCGAGACACGTCGAAGAAAGGCGGGCCCGGCTGAGCTGTCGCGCAGGCTGCGCCGGTGGAGGGGAGAGCGGGGGGGAGCTCTCGCGGCACAGTGTCCACGTCGGCTTCTCGTCGTCTTCCGGGGAGCGGGGCCGCCACTGGCACCGCCCAGCGACTGCCCGTCCTCGGCGCGGGGCCCGCCCCCGCGTCCTTCCCAGCTCGAGGAGGGCAAAAGCTGAGGAGGAGACGACAACGATGGGGAAGGAGGCGTGGGGGCGACGTCGAGGTCCTCTTTGGCAGCCAACGGCAGCTCGCCATGCTGCATCTTATTCCCGTTTCCTTCTCCTTTACGGGTCTCTGATGCTATCACCCACCATTTCTCACTTTAAACTTCATTGAACCATCCCACCAATCCGGTCCGCATCCATCCGATTGGGTTGAGTCTTTGTACGTCATCAATCCTCTTTCGCTAAAGTAATCGAAAAATAGTGGAAGTCTTAGTCAATAATAATTCATCTAGTTTACTGTAGTCAAGATAAACTTTTATAATTGATTAAATTAAAAACTATTTTATAATTTGATATAATATTTTCTTAATATTTTATATTGAGTCCATGTTCATGTGGTTCAATCGTATCCCTCCACCTCAGTTTGACTATAGGCTATCACAATTGGGATTTAATTTAGAATTTTTTTTGAGAAATTTTAAAATATATAAATTAAGATAATTATCACAACTTGAATCAATCGATATAATTGACTAAATTGGTGTGTCATGAGTGAATCAATTTTTTTAAAATAAATATAACGTAGTTCATGATCAATATAACAGTAATAAAAAATATTTTAAAATATTTTTACTGATTTTTCTTTTCAAGAATCAATACAAATGCATAACATATGTTTTTATATATTTAAAGGTGTGTATACATTTGGTACAATGTTGTTTTGTATAGCTCATACTACAAATTGTAAAATAACGGCAAAAATAAGAAAAAAATATGAAAATCATATTAGAATGTAAAGAAAAAAATATTACAGTTATACTTATTTGGAATAAACTCTTTTAAAATGATTGTAGATGTTATAACTCCCCCTTTATTATACTTCATCATTTATATTATTATTATTATTATTATTATTATTATTATTATATGAAATTAGATAATCCATATACATATATTGTTTTAGGATCTATATTTTTACGAAAATAAGTTTCTCAAAAAAAGAAAACCTTAGGATTTATGCCAATGTATGACATAATTTGCGAATTACTAAGATAATTTCTGTTCATATTACCACCATAGCAGCACATATCAAAAGATAGAGTGCACATATCAATTCATTATAACTGAGAGTACATCAACCAAAATAATATACAGACACAGATGGGCAAAAGGTGCATGCATGACTGAAGCTGGGAGAGTAAACTAATGGTGTGATCCAGCCAATCGTACGTGGCTGGTTGTCTGTAAAGATTCTGATTGCCATTGCATCCCTGTATAAATACCCTCCCATCCCGAGTGACCTCTCCCACCCCACTGCTCTGGTAGATCACTTGTCGCTCCACTCATCTCCTTCAGCTCTTCACCTTCTCCCATGGCTTCTGTTGAGGTGAGCCACAACCTTGTCCTATGAGCCATCAGCTGCAACTGGCTTCTGACATGATCCTCCTGCCTAGAGATCAGATCGGCAAAAGAGTAGGCTGTGTTGTGTGGGGGGGAGGGGCGGTTTACGTGAGATCAGATCGATGATCTCAGGTTCGATAATGTCAGGTGTAGCTATCCGAACCTGAAGAGAGCATGAACTCACTTGTTATCGCTCCTCTCGGGAACACTCGGATGTAGATGGAGTGAGGGTTGAACTCTGCCTGTATCTACTTTAGATCTGCTAGGAGGATGTGATTCCTAGGAAGAACTCCTGGATCTGCATGCTCAGTCGTCATCCACACCGATGCACGGCCGAGTTAGAGCTAAATTTCTACTTCTGTCGTCTTCGTGCAGGTCGAATCAGCTCCTGTCGTTGAGGTTCCAGCTGATGCCCCGGCTGCTCCTGTCGTCGAGGCCGAACCTGCACCTGCGCCGGCCGTCGAGGCCGAACCTGCTCCTGCTCCCGCCGTCGACGAGCCCAAAGAAGAAGAAGAAGAAGAAGAAGAAGCCCCAGCAGCAGAAGCAGCAGCAGCAGAGCCAGAGGAGACGCCGGCTGAAGAGCCTTCGGCCGAGCCCGTAGCCGCCGAGGCCGAACCGGCAGCAGCGGAGCCTGCCGAGGAGGCAAAGCCGGAGGCTGAACCCGAGGCCGCCGCTCCCGTAACCGAGGAGACCACGGATCCGGCGGTCGAGGAGCCGGAGGCGGCAGCCGAAGAAGCTGCTGCACCGGCCGCTGCCGAGGAGGCTGCAGCGGAGCCGGCCGTGGCCTCGGAGTGAAGTCATTTGGGTGAGGTTTGATGCCATTTAAGGTTTAGCAATATGAGTTACTAGTAATAATAGCTGCTATGGGAATAATATATCGGAGTATGTCATCAGTGAGTCTTTGTTATTGGGTGGAGTCTTCATCTGTAATCCTTGTTTAGTGTGGCATGCAGTGTGTCAATGGGGTCTTTTATCATATCAGCTTTTATGAAATCACCTCCTTTTTCTTCACGATGAATTGTAAGTCATACCCAAATGTCCTCCTACATCCCATTTTCGAGTTCAAGTCACCAGAGGTATATAACTATGGTTAAGACACATGTTTTTTCCTTTTAGATATTTGTTTCTAATATTTTGCAGCCTTCATGTACCGTTTGATGGGCTTGAGATTTGTGCAACCACCTCATCTCACACAAATATATATATATATATATATATATATATATATATATATATATATATATATATATATATATATATATATATATATGTGTGTGTGGAGAAAATGACACGTCTAACACACTTGCCCGACATTCTGAATCTATTTAATCGATATTTTATGCAAGATTCTGATCTACAAGAATGATAACATAACATCATCAAAGGTTTCAATTCGACTTGATGATGTTGACTATGTAACATTAATGAGAAAACTAATTTAATAAATTATTAATTTTGTATCTTTGCATTTGGTGTATAATTTTTCATGCCATCCTTTGATGGTCGAACAGTGATATTTTTTTACAGTAGTTTCAACCTAAGGGTCACATTACCGTAAAACTATAAAATCACTCAAATATATTCATAACAGTTTTGTCTCGTGCTCTTTAGTGAATTATATTATTTTACGCTCAACATTTAAACAAACTTTTTTAGTCAATATTAACTAAAATATTAAAGATATTTGTTTGGCACATTCTTGATAGAGTTTTATAGGATTTGGATAAAAATCTTTTAGACCGATCTCTTAAAGCTCAGTTAACTTCATATCAGAGAATCATCAAATTTATCATAATACTATTTCGAATCTAGTAGGGGGTTATCATCATTTATATTTATCATTAATATTGTCAATAAAATATTTTTTTCCTCTTGAAAAATTCCTTTTTTTTTAACCTACTTATTTATTGAGAACATTATTTTATCCACCGGTAACATTTGCCATCGTTACCCAACTCCCCACCCACTCCAGCCGGGGCCCACCAGGAAGACCTGGACCTTACCAGGAATTTTATTCCGCCGAATCACACAGATTGGCGGGACCCACATCCACAGGGTAAAGCACGGCACGAGCAAAGTGTGGGTCCCACTCAGCGGAGGCGGGTTACGCAGTTGAGTCAAAGCCAAAGAATGCGACTGTTTAATGAAACTTTAGAAAAAGAACGCGAAACGTGTTACTGCGAGCAATACCACACCCCTGATTCCCCTTCAGGAGACGGGTCCCCAGTGCACCTCTCATGGGATAAGATAGGGTGACGAGATGTTGGAGTACAAATACGATACTGCCTTTGGGAAAAACTTAAAGCGGGCATGTCCACGCCGCAGGTGCAATCGGATCCTCCCCAGCCACTGCATCAGTAAAATTTCGATCCGGCCGTCAATTATAAAACCCAACGTTAATGGACGGTTACGATGCGGGTAATTCCAGTTCTTTTAAAATTAAGAATGAAGAGGATCCGGCTCGCAGAGGACGTTGGTCCCCGTCCTCGCTCCTCACACGAAATGTGACACCATCAAAGCCAAATACCCCTACCATTTCTTCCAAAACTACAAATTTACCCCTACCAGGGAGAATAAAACTGACCACACCGACTCGGCCTCCGTGCCGCGGGTCGCTTTCATTGACCGACGCTAATCCAGTCCGTTCGATCACTTGAACGGCGTACGACGAACGGTTCAGATCTAGTTTCGCTGCCTCCGAGTCCACCGGGTTTTGATACGGTGTACGAGGACGCCTCGGGAGGGACAAACAGCGTGAGCCCGAGCCGTTCAAATCGACGGATGGCAGGCTCGTAGTTTACTCTAAAAGCATGGGCGGTTGTGGCAGGACGATTAAATTAATGGAAAGTATTCCAACGGTTTCATGCCCTTTATCTGCTATAAATACCTCCCACCTGTGAAGCCTCTTAGCTTCTTCATTGTCGCTGCCGCAGCTTCTCCGTTACGCTCTCGTCTAGGGTTTGGTATCGTTCTTCTTCCTCGAGGCAATGGCGGAGGTGCCGTTGCTGGGATTCAAGCCGCTGCTGGTGGTGCCGGGGATGAAGGCGGAGGCGGCTGTGCGGTTCTACAAGGCGGCATTCGGGGCGGAGGAGATCGGGAGGGTGGCGCACCCGAAGCGCAAGGCGGAGCAGGAGTGCCCCCTCATCCTCTCCGCCGAGCTCAAGATCGGCTCCTCCCTCATCCTCGTCAGCGACTGCTTCGACGCTGCGTAATCCCTGGCCTTCCCCCAACTCAACCCTAGCTCCCCGATCTTTAGGTATCTCATTAGGTTGGTGATTTCGGTGGTGATGGCAGAGGAGAGGAGAGTGCCGCGGCCGCTGGAGGTGGGGGGATCGCGTTCCGGCTGGAGGCGGAGGACGTGGACGCGGCTGTGACGAAGGCGGTGGCTGCCGGTGCGGAGGTCATGAGCGAGGTGTCGGAGGAGGAAGGCAGCCTTCTCGGGAAGGTGAAGGACCCGTTCGGTGTCGTCTGGGCCATCGCGGCCGTCGGGAAGAAGAGCCCCGAGCCCGAGGCTTGATCTGGGCCGTCGACTCTAACCTCTCACTTCCTTAGGGATGCATTTATAGCTAGACTTCAAACTAATAGAGGCATTAGCAGTAGCGAAGCAGTTTACGCTAACTCTTTTATGCTTAATCTTGAAGACCTATTATTTAGGATGGCGGTTGTCACGGTTGCCGCCGAAGCTTCTCACGGCCACCAACAGTTGATATTATATTTGAGATGCTTTAGCCCCTTTCTTTTGCAGGAAACTACAAAGGCTCAGCTTTTACAGGTGGCGACCGCATCATATCGTTGATGATAGTATTAATGTTCCATTTGAGCTTGTGTTCCATGCGATATCCATTCGACACTGATCACATAACCTTCGTTTTCTTTTGTTATGGTTTACAGATGTCATGAGCTATCTGCTTGCTTCGGTCTTTACCGTCTTTTAGATGTTCGTGCAATGTTCAGGGGACCACGAAGACAAGGTTTTGGGAAGGCTGCTCTTTTCTTCGGGAAAGTTGCATGTCTCATTAATGCTTTTAAGGGCAACAGCTAATTGGTTAACATGCATATTTTGTGTTGGATAAGGTTGCGTGTTCTTTGATCCCGCACGAACGTTTTTTTTTTTTTTCTTTTTCCATTGTTATTATTATTTGCTTGTCTGCTTCTGTGCCATTGCATTTGTTGATTTCTGCATTTTGTTATTTGGTGTTGCTTCTTCGAGCATCTGTCCACTACCCAGGTTTTATATGGTGTACTGTAAGGCCTTGGGCCCTGTATCCTGTTGGGACAGGCGTATCAAGCTCTGTACTGCACAGGAATTGTTTTCAATCACTTGGTCTAGAAGGTCATGGCATATTTTTTCTTGCTATGTAATTGTTTAGGCACATTAAATAATGGTACGTTTGACTCATACTCATCAATATTTGATTTCTAATAATCATTTTATTATTCTGGCTATTCCAATATGAATCATCCCAAGGCAAATATCTCTTCCTATAATTAGTGGAGTAATACTCGTCTGTTATGCAGGGTTATTGATCGTAAGCTCAAGACTCTTGACCTTTGTCTTCTCAATCTCCACCATATTTGATGGCACTAATCTTAAAGTGAATGCTAATCCACCTTAAACCTTTGTCACTTGATCCCGAGCTACTAATAGTTATCGGGTTTGACATGGTCTGGATTTGTATCCTAAGGTTGTTTGAGATGATTTGGGTTTTTTTTTTTTTTATATTCAAGTTAGTAACTTGAGTTATATGAGTGTGAACATGAATGATTAAAAATATGACTTTTTTTATATATTATTTGGGTTGAAGATAAGTTTTTATGTTTTATTGTAAAGGATAATATATTTCATAAAATATTTTATGGGAAGATAATATCTGACAGCCTCTTCCAGTTTTCCTTTAGCTTCTTATTCACATGGATGACAAGAGGAGACAATTCATATCATTTGTTTTGGATGATCTTTGTATTTTTCTTTTATCCCAAATCCTAGGATCAGTAACTATGTAATTTTATTATATAGGAAAATTTTATGGCATAGCAAAGTGTACACACCCGTGAAGACACAAAAAGATATCAGATCTGAGGTGGAACATGATAGAGTGTCTTGCCAAGTGTTCCAAGTCTTTCTAGATTGTCACTGTGGTTGTAGCTGAAGGGCTAAAGTACCTAAGTTTGATATTGTTGTTGTGCTATTTTCGATGTTTGTGGAGTTAATGTTAGATGTTTTCAATTCCATTACTGTCGTCGACGAACAACAACAGTTACAAAATAGTGAATGAGAATGACAAAACATAGTTATTTTTTTCCAGAAACTCCACCAAAAAAATTAAAAGCATAAATACAATCCGCGAGCTAAAAAAATACGCTCGACAGCAAGCAACTTCTCATACTGAAACACTCGAATTTTAACAACGGAAATCGTGGCCAACGTATGCTGAACCGTTGGAATTTTGGCCCGCATATCTATCCTATGTTGTTTTGGAGGGGAAATGGGAGAAGGTATGGTTTAGTTAGTGCCTTCGAAATATTTTTAATATTTAAAAATATATCCAATGATATCTCAAATTTTAAACATCTTACGATTAAATAAATACTTATAATATAAAAAATATATCTAATGAGATTTTAAATCCTTAATAATTGACACATCGGTCTATATATCAGTATTAAATCAATATTTTAGATGTGAAATAAATTATTTTAATATATTGGGAACTGGATTGATATATCATCATCAAATTATATAATCTGCTTTAATAGATTATTGCTCCAATGAGGATCCAACTCTCACTAGTCCGACTTTTTTATTGGACTCTTCAAGTAATCATATTACTAATCCTTTCTCGATTGTTTCATAATTTGATAGTCACCCATTGCTTAATCTAGAACTATCACCTAATATCATAATTCTCGGTGAAGTATTCAATAACTTAATAAGTTTAATTTTTGATATGAGTTGTTCAAACTATCATCTCTTTCATTCCTAGCTAGCCCAATTGTTATAATAAAAATTAGGTCAAAATTCTTACTGATTTCACGTAATATGTTTCAAAATTAAAATCACTCCTGTACTATAAAACTCATCCAAGTGATCTCTCATCAAAGTTGTCGCATCTATCACAAATAATATTACGTCATTAGGTAAAATAATTGTCGAAATTCTTATTGATCCCCTTGTACTATGCCTCAAAATCAAAATCACCTATTTTTGTTACGATTTCACATCAAATTGGTTCCCTCTATTAGAAATAAGGTTACGTCATTAGGTAAAATAATTTGAGGGATTGTTTATAATTTGGGGATTAAAACTAAACAGTCTCCAAGCCCTAACCCGTTCTTCCCTCTTTGTATTCCTTCTCCAATCTTCACTATTCTTGTCTCTCTTCACCTCCATCGATGTTGGTTTATGTTACTCCGATTTCGACTACTCTTCTCCTTTATGTAGTGTCTTTCTTCTTGTTTGTTATGACGGTCTTAATTCTTCTGTTACATTTTTAGGAGATCAATTTTTTAATATACTTAAAATAATTAAATTATAATAAATAAAAATTATTATTAATCAAACTTAAAGTTTAAAACAAATTCAAACAATGCTGAAATTTAAGATTAATTTTTTTCTGACTTTTTTATCACTTAATATCATTTATTGACATTAAGTGGATAAATTTGATAAATAATAAGAGTATGAGGAGGTGTATTTGATTAGCATATTATAATACATATGGTTATTTTTTATTTTTTAAGTTACTTTCGTATAGTTTAACTATATTAAAAATCTAGATCCCTCGATTTTAAAAATAAATACATAGGTATTTCATGTGAAATCATAATATATATTAGGAGGGCTATACGGTCCGACGGTCAAATCATCGTACGTTATGAGGTATAATACGATGTGAAATCATAATACAGAAGATCTCACCGTACACGTTTTGATCCGACGGTCGATTTAGCGCCCCCATAGGAATTGCTATACTTACATCGCAGCCGACCTATTCTGCCCGCTATATATAAAAGGTTAGGGTTTGGGCAATCGAGAAGATCTCTGCAACGGAGGAGAGCGGCGGCGGACTTCGGGAGAGTCTCAGTGTTTCTCACCACCGCCGGCCAACATGGGTAAGGATCGGGACCTTAGATTCTCGATTCCGGTGCGAAACACTGATGTCTGCTCGTTTTTTTCCTGTACCGAACTTCCATCCATGTGGTTGCTCTCTTGTTCGCAGGTATCTCTCGAGACTCCATGCACAAGAGGCGGGCCACCGGAGGGAAGAAGAAGGCGTGGCGGAAGAAGAGAAAGTGAGTTCCTTTTCTGTAATCTGCTCTATTTTCTTGCAAATCATTTTCGCCTGAAGCTGTTTGTGTCCACTTTAATCGTTGTTTATTTGTAGCATTCGCTTTCATAATGTTGTGAAAAGATTAAGACCTTTGCGCCCATGGATGTACGATTGAGTCACCCGACGCTCCGTTGTTTGAATCTCTGCGCCTCTGAAAATTCTTTGCCGTTAGGCTTTCGGTGGTTTCTCTTGAAATGTTGGGGTTTTTGTTTCAATCCATTAATGTGTTTTCAACGATTTTTTGGTTCGCTTTTCCTTTCTATTTGTGTTTGAGTCGGTTTTTGCCCCACTAATTATGTTGGAGATGGTTTTGCCGTGATGTAATGTTAGTCTTGCCTTGAAAGGTATGAGTTGGGAAGACAGCCAGCCAATACGAAGCTTTCGAGCAACAAGACCGTGAGGAGGGTTCGAGTTCGAGGAGGCAACGTGAAGTGGAGGGCCCTCCGATTGGATCATGGCAACTACTCATGGGGGAGCGAGGCAGTGACTCGCAAAACCCGTATCCTTGATGTGGTCTACAATGCTTCAAACAACGAACTTGTGAGGACACAGACCCTTGTGAAGAGCGCCATTGTTCAGGTTGATGCTGCCCCATTCAAGCAGTGGTACCTTCAGCACTATGGTGTTGAGATTGGTAGGAAGAAGAAAGCCCCTTCCGCTAAAAAGGAAGCAACAGAGGTGATTCTTGTTTGTGTGAAGTTTTCTGGTGTCCCTGATAGCCATGTGTTTTTTGTTTTAGTTAAAATTGTTCGTTCATACTTTCATTAGAGTTTCATTTTATACATATCCTGATGACTTTCTGAGGCTGTATCTCAGATTTGAGAAGACACCTCTAAAATAGTGATGGATATGTGGCCAAAGTAAAGTTGGGCAAGAATGGAATTTGCTTGATAAACCAAAATGTTAGCTGATGGGTTAAAACTATGTAATTTCGCTCCACAGGAGCATAGCAAGGAGTAGCATAATTATATATAGTATGAGATAGGAGTTTGAGTTAGAGATGCAAATTTTAGTTGATCAGATCCATGATCATTCTTTCCATCTTAATCGCTGTAGGAGAGGTGATCTAGTAGAAGCTATCTAGTTGTATTTGTTGGACATGTTGATTCATCATTGAATGGATTGATTTATGTGTAGAAGGCAAAGTAAATTAAGGTGATTGAATACGTTTCACACACATACGAATTTGGGGCTGCTTTAGACATGGTATCAGTTTTTTTCCCATATCACAAATCAGATTGCCAGCAACCTATAAATTAGATTTCAAAATTAGTATGATACCATTGTAACCCCTGTGAATGGCCATAAATTTCATTTTGGCAATCTCAACACTTGAGAAACTAATGTTTCTGGATTAAGTCAAACAGAACTTTTGTTTAGGATTTAATTTCCAGGTTGGATATTGTATCAGAGACCATATCTGCTATTACACCTGAAAATCCCTTACTGATTTCTGAATTAAGGTCAGACAGCTAGAGGTTTGTTAAAAAGAGTTAGGAAAGTAAAGTGATATGCTTTAATATATCAAACAAGATTCATCTGAAGGCACAGATATCTCACTTGGTTGTTAACTTGGAAATTTTTTTGCTACTTGTTACACGGTACCACTCCATCATTGCAAGTTTTTTCTGTTAAAAGTATCAACTAAATTTTCTTTCGTAGTTTTAATTACAAAACTTATTCTGCATTTTTTATTATTCTCAAAGGGTGTTTGACTACAAAATTATAGAACATACTAAAAGAATGTCAAAACAAGAGTATGGCTTATTAAAAGCAGAAAACTAGGGTGCCATGTTCTTGTTCAACTTTAGTATCAAATGTCAGTGTTTAGTTATGGCTGATTTGCTGTTGTATAATCCTAGGATTTGCAAACCCATTGTTTTTTACTTGATTGTTTATAAACTGATTGCTCCTGTTTTTGACTAGTGAGTTGTTGTTATTAGCAAGGTTTGTGGGATAGCTTTCTCTGTCAGTTATAGTATTTAGGGTCACATGGTGCCAATCAGTTGGATCGAGTAATCAATTAGTAAAGTTGAGCCTCTTCCCTCTTCTTTTTTCCTGTCTTTTCTTTCTCCACCCCTTTGGCCACTTTTGGGATGATATAAAATTTTCCAAGTCCATCAAAATATCAATCTGAATCAGCCAGCCGGGACAACTAAAAATTTGTTGTCACCTGTTGGGACCAATAAAAAATGCTGACATTTGGCTGAACCAGTTGGTGTTGATGGCTGGAATTAGGTTGGTACTGTTCAATATATGTCTGAATCAGCTTGACTAGTTCATAGGGGGCAGCTGGTAATTTGGTAAGAGAAATCTGATACATTAAAAAGCATCCCAGTTTCTTTTATTTTTTCAACATGATGCAATCATCCTCTGTGTTGGGCTGAAAATGAGACGACCATAAATGATTCATGTGCTGAGGTGATAGCTTTTATGAAACTGTTTTGAGACTGTGAATGTGCTGGTTTTAATTGCAACACTCGTTTATGGTTTCTTATCTTTAATTTGGCCCCTACTTATAAGGTCTGCAATTTGAGGTAAATGTTCTGTTTTTTCGGGTTTATCATTATCATGATTGTGTTTCAAGCTAGTTCTCCACTGCTATTCAGCCTAGTTTCCTCGAGTTCAGTTATCATTATAGTTTTATGGCTCTTCTTTCACGGTGGCAGGAGGGTGAAGCTGCCACTGAGGAAGAAAAGAAGAGTAACCATGTAACCAGGAAGCTGGAGAAGCGTCAGCAAGGTCGAAAACTGGACCCCCACATTGAGGAGCAGTTTGGTAGTGGAAGATTGTTGGCTTCTATCTCTTCCCGCCCTGGTCAGTGCGGCAGAGCCGATGGGTGAGAATGACAACTATGAAAAGCTTTGCCCAAGTAGTTGGCCTGTATATTATGATGTCTTCTGAACTAATTTATCAATTGCCTTTCTTTCTTCTCCAATTCTCAGATACATATTGGAAGGAAAAGAGCTGGAGTTCTACATGAAGAAGATCCAGAGGAAGAAGGGCAAAGGTGCAGGAGCAGCAGCTTAAGTGACCTCAATCATTTCCTTTTATCAGTTGGTTTGCATCAGCTTAATGAATCTTGGTGGTTTCTTCTTCAAGTCAACTCTTGACTAATGTTTTGCTCAATTAAGATATTTGGACAGCTTTGTAGCTACTAGATATTTTAACTTTTTTGGCATTTTGTTGTCCACAAATGGTCTATTTTTCTCCCTAGATCTATCATTAAATAAGTAATTACTTGATTAGAGCTGTCCATGTGTGAAAGAGCTTTAGGTAGCTATGTTCGTCACTTATTCTCTTCCATCTACTTGTTTTAGGCACAAATAGATTTAAGTCTGGTGGAACCTCTACATTTATCTCCTCTGGTTGAAGTTATAATTACTCTATTTCTTGCTCAAAAAGAAGAAAAGATGGCAATAATAAACTATTTGAATATTAATAAGAATAAGATTTTGAGTTAATAGATCTTTTTGATTCTCATTGACACCTTTTATATTTGTTTTAGGTATAATCAGTATAATGTTGTGAATTACTCATTAGGTAGGTCGGATTTAAAGACCCATCTATGGATTGCACCCACTCCATCATTTTCCTGTTTCTAGTTAGGCGTTTGTTCTTATTTCAATTCTTCAGCTCAGAGGGCAGAAACATATGGGCTACTCCATGACCTATAATATCCAAAGGTGCATCCCCAAAATGGATGTAATTTGACCCTCCAAGAACATAGTGAAAAAAGCCGTGTTCTATACCAAAAATCTTGATAGTATGTCAAAACACCAATAGTTTTCAATTGGGTTAAAACCAAAAATCTTGATAGTATGTCAAAACATCAATAGTTTTAATTGGGTTAAAGTTAATTTTAACTCCTGTGATTTTGTACATGGATTGTTTAAATTATTATGTTACTCGTGTCTAAAGTAATACTTACGTCTTAAAAAACGTAGCATATAAGCTTATCTCATTAAGTTTAAGTTAATAAACGTTAAAATCTACTTACGTGATATACTGACTTATAATAAATTATTAATATGATGATACATATAATCTAAATTAAAAAAATCTATTTTAATCTTTATGGGTTTGATCATGGATCATTTAAGCCTTTATGATTTTATTTGTGTCTCAAATAGCTCATATATCTTTAAAAGCGTAGCATATAAACTTCTCCTATCAAGTATGAATTGATAAATATTAGAGTCTGGTTATGTGATATGGTGACTTACAATAATAATTAATATAATAACACGTGTAATTTAAGTTTTAAAAATATTTATCTTGTAGAGGAAGAGAAAACGACATATGAAAAGAGGTAAAGAGATGAGAGGTCAGAGACGAAGGTGATGAATAACTATATCACTACGTCATATGCACGATTGGTGTGGATGTAGGAGAGGACAAAGTGAAAGGCGATGGGGATAAAGAGAGGCCAAAAGATCATTGGATGCCTAGCGTCGGATTGATCAATGCACATCTACCTAAGATAGAATCGGTAGGATCATAAGCTTCCATACGATGCATGAGAGGTTGCGTGCATATGATGCTCTACTAGGCAGTAACGACCTGATACTTGTTGGTGGTCACTTCCATGACGATACATCTTCTCGCCATTGATGATGATTTTAACTTTTTAATTTAAATTATACATATTATTTATTAATTATTTATTATAAATTCAAACATCTATTAATTTAAAATTAACAATAATAATTTATATGTTATGTTTTTAAAAATATAAAAATTATTTTAGACGAGCGAAACCAATAAGAACCTAAATGATCTATGACCAAAATCACTTAGATTAAAATATTTTTTAACTTAAATTATATATATTATTATATTAATAATTTATTATAAATCATTATATCACATAAGTAAATTCTAGCATCTACTAACTAAGACTTAACGAAAGATACTTATATATTATATTTTTAAAAATATATAAATTATTTTAAATACAAAAAAATTATAAAAATTAAAATAATTCATGACAAAAATCATGGAAGTTAAAATAAATCTTAACCCTTTTCAATTTATACTGTTGCACACAAAGGCCATCATAATTTTTACTGCTAAAAGTAATTGCATTCACCAAGTGACATCCCTTTCACCCTGCTCTTCCACAAATAGTGATTCCAGTTCCTGTCTTCGCTCATCCTACCAGCCTAAATTATATGCCTAAAAATGCAGTGCATGCAGATTATGCTACATATATGATTTTCCACTCAGG
This sequence comes from Ensete glaucum, assembly GCA_021527575.1. Taxonomy (NCBI): domain Eukaryota; kingdom Viridiplantae; phylum Streptophyta; class Magnoliopsida; order Zingiberales; family Musaceae; genus Ensete; species Ensete glaucum. The sequence goes on from CM038554.1 coordinate 29,725,684, forward strand.
GCAGTAGTAATTTAAGTGCATCAATTTCTTGAGAAGCTGACTCAGCCTTCTCAGCTACAATCTCTTGCCATCACAATTTGGGGGATTCAACCAAAAATTCCACCATGTCAGATGAATGAATCATCAATTGCCCTTACCAGTTAGGCCAACAAATGTAGCTCAGCTGCTCAAATGAAAGCATTCTAACATTTCTCAGCTGTGGCAGCAGGACACATTACAGGAAGGAAGGAAAGAACACCCCCAACCACACATATCTGCAGTAGATCAAATGGTAACCAGCAAGAACAGGAGTAACAAGTGAAATGCAAGTAAATGCAATCTCTTAATTTGATGGAGTTAACAGAACTCACTTTTGTAGCTGGACACAAGAAACTGATTCTACCTTACTAAAAGAGAAATGACATTAATCTGATTGTCTATATGACTAAATATGTCACTCCCAAGAAATCACAAGAATAGAAACCAAAAAAAAAAAACAAAAGAAAAGAAAAGAATAAAGCAAACTCCAGATATGTATCTGAATCATAAGCGACAAACAAAAGGTGATGGAAAGAATGGAAAATCTAATAAACCTATAGAGCATTATACAGCCTTCCTTACCAAGCACAGGATCCATTCCGATCCAGTTGTAGCTTGTGCAGGGCTTCTACATTATACAACACGAATTTGAAAGAATGAACTGATGGCTGAAAGCAATTGACTCCATGGTTTACTCCTCTTGATGGTCAACATGACCTACCATCAGTGAGTCAGTGACCTCAATGGAGAGGCATGGTGGAACCGGAGGCAGCTGGTCTCTCGGATCTTTTTTTAGTGTAGGAGCAAAGAATAACATGGTTCAGCTCACCTGCTCCCCAATAAGATCTAGTCCAACAGCAAGGAATGTGATTCCTTGAAACAATAAGAAATAAAAATGAATCCCCTGTGCAGACAATAGACTTCTCACAGAAGCAGTTAACAGAATAAAAGCAAGAGCAAGCTCCTTCCTATATAGACGGTTCCTCCTGGTTTTCCCTGCCTTCTTAGTTACCTCCAATTTGTTTAACTCGGCAAGGCCAGACTCAGAAGATGACCTATGAATGTTTCCATCTTCTATGCTGGGCTCAGGATCCTGTTCAACATATGCAACCAAATCTGCCTCCGACGACCTTCCCAACTTCTTAGTAACTATCCACTCGTACGAACTCCCGAATTTAAAGAGTCCCGATATCATAGCATGGAATTTGGTGACAGACATTGTGTTCTCAAAAAGTAGGTATGGGACTATAAACGGGAATGACCTTGGTGCAGGAAGTATACTGATAACAGACATTATACCGGGGACATAACAAACAACCCAGGCTGGCAAATGAGCTTCTGGCAGGAACATCGACAAAGGGAGAATGATGCAGAATAGAGTAAATGAGTAGAATGGCAGGATCAGCTTCCTCAAGAGGAAGAAAAGAAAAATCAAGTTGGCCTTCTTGGAGAAACTCACCTGAAATTAAAGAGAGAGAAAGAAAATCACTCCATGATTTCATATAAAACCAGTCAACACAAAGGATTGGAATAGATAGAGATAGAGGCCTGACCTTCGAGCGAAGGATGTCCAGAAAGCACATGCGAAGTAGCTGCATTGGACCTGAATGCCACCTATGTTGCTGTTTCTTATACGCCTCATACGATTCTGGCAGTTCACAAAGACACTGCACAAAGAAATTAAAGAATGGGTAATGTCAAGAAGAATACCTACAAGAATAAATTGCAGTAGTTCAAAAGAACTGATTTGTGAGAAAAACCTTGACATCATTGAGAAAAATAAATTTCCATCCACACAGGTGAGCACGGACAGCAATATCCATGTCCTCAACAGTGGTTCGCTCCAACCAACCACCAGAATCTTCAAGAGCTTTTATTCTCCAGACTCCAGCTGTTCCGTTGAAGCCAAAGAAATTGATAAATATACCATTAACTTGCTGTTCAACCTCAAAATGAAAAGACAAATTTATGTTCTGCAGCCTCGTGAGCAAGTTCTCATCCTTGTTTACAAAGGCCCATCTAGCTTGTACCAATGCTAAATCATCATTCCCCTGCACAAAATTTACAAGGATAAAAAGAGAATTGGAATAAAAGCATGACAATCATTAAACATAAAGTACTGTATTGTGCACAGAAAAATTCTAAAACGGAGTCTTTGAGACACCAAATAAATCTTTGGATGGTCTAAAACATGTATCAAACAATACTTCAACCACCTCATTTCTTGATAACGCAGAGCTTTATCTTTATTGACATTTATAATTATATTTTACAGGTTCCTGCAGACAGGACAGCAGCAGATATATGGTAAAATCCTGCTCTCATTCAAGAGCAAGTTGACTCGTGATCTGATAAAAACCATATTTCACTTCTTAAACTTGATATAATACATATTAGTATAAAAATATTATTGTTTTTACATCATTACGGAAAGAAAAATAGCAGTACCTTAAAATGTGGGATTGTCTTTTTTAAGAAATCTGGTGCTGGCTGAAAATCTGCATCAAATATAGCAACAAACTCATAGTCTTTCACATAATCACAGCTCATAGCAGACTTTAGGTTCCCAGCTTTATAGCCTGTGCGGATAAGTCGATGCCTGTATAAGATGCGCACCCCTTTTTGCTGCCATTTCTGCACTTCAGCCTTAATAAGATTTTGCACATCCATATCATCAGAGTCATCCAACACCTGGATGAGCATTCTCTCCCTTGGCCAGTCTTGGATGCAGACTGCCGCAATAGATTGCTGGTAAACCTGTAAATTCAGTGTGGAATTAAGCATAGCAGAGAAATGAGATCTCCCTCACATAAAAAAAGAGAACGAATTTAGTACATAAGGGTATTCACAATGCAAAAAGCTTTCTGAAAAATTATGTACTTTCCTGAAATATATCATTGAAGTTTAAAACACGCATCTCCCAGAGAGAGGCAAAGAATGATGGAAATAACCAAAAACACATATTAAGTAGAGAATTAGGATTTTTGACTAAAACTTACAGAAACATAGAACAATAAATAAAACAACCATTGCCATATAGATTTGTCTGAAATCATGATACTAGAAAATCGCAAACTATGGAATAAAGTGCTCCTGTGATGCTTAGAAGATGAACTATTTATTGAGTAGAGAAACGACGGATTGAGAAAACCGTCCAAGATCATGATACTAGAAATCACTGTGTGAAATAAAGTGCTCTTCCGTTGCTTAGAATGGAAGTATTAATTACTGAGTAGAGAAAAGACGGATTGAGAAAACCTGAATCACAAACATTTTAAGATAGATGCAGGACTTGAACTTTTGAAGCAGTTTATCTCAACTAATAGAAGAGTAAATGGCCGATATAAACTAAGACAAGTGAATGTGATAAACAAGAAGAATGCATAAAAATGATAAATTTGATAGGACAAGAATTAATTATACTCCTATAACCTATTAAGACATCTGAGTTGGTTAGTGCACAAATAATAAGTCTCAGGTTCGAGGCTATATATGAGCATGATGTGCGTCATTTGATGTAATCAAAATTAAAAAAAAAAAAAAAACTCATAATGGTCACTCGAAGAAGTGGATTTCAGATTAATAAACCAAAGATAGAAAAATTCATAATCATCAAAATTTCATGTATTTGACATTTGTCAAGGTAAGATTGTTCTTTTATGGCCCAATTGTTAATGATTTGAGCCATACAAACACCCTCTCAGCCCATGTACCCTGCAGAAGCCTCTTGCAATGGAGGTAAAATTGAAATGTTATAATAAGTCAAATTAAGATGAACTATTTTTACATTAGGTAGCAATAAGTCAAGTGTTACTCATTGATTTGCAACAGAAAGGTCCAAGAATGAGTGAAAATGTGACTAAAAAGAAAACTTCCGATCAAAATGTTTAACAATTAAAGAAAAGTTTAATCGGCCTTGCATAATTCCTCAATGAAATATTGACTTTGTTATACAGTGAAGATGGTACAGATAATGATGACACTGCAAACTTCTTCAATCACAACATCATTCCAAATGCAAGCTCCAAGTTTTAAGCAAGGAAAGATTTGCTAGAACATAGTTGTTGCCTGCACTCTGCATTACAATCATCAATAAACTTTCTCCCAAATTATGAAGCTTACAATTTTCAAAATTCTTGCTAACGATTGGATTAATCGAGCATATCTCGGAGATTAGTGATAATAACTCCTTGCAAAATCCCATTTTTTTTGGCAGAGTCACAACGAAAATTATATCAATTTGCGCCGAGAAAACAAATGTATAGATTCATAGATTGATCAAGAACAAAGAGTGCTGTAACCAAAGGGACCTACATCGGCTTACCTCCCGCTCGTTACACATCGGGATCTGAAGCAACACCATTGGGTAGTCCTCAACATTCGCCGCGCCCCCCACTTCCAAATCCCCCTGGCTTCCATAGTCGACCGCCGCGACCGGCTTCACGCCCCGGAGCCTAATATAAATGCATCCGAGAACCAAGACCACCCGATCCACCGACTGCACAAGGAAAAGCACGATGCACACGTTGACCATCATCTGGACGGGCGGCGCAAGGTACCTGGCCCTGATCACGAGCCAATTGGCGTAGACGAGCTCGAGGGCCTCGGCGGACGAGGCATAGGACGGGGGGCTGAAGTGCCAGCCCTTGAAGTAAGCGACGAGCTCGAGAGCGAGGAGGACGACAGCGAGGACGAGGAAGGCTCGGATGAGGCGGTAGAGGCGGGACACAGGGGAGGGGCGGCGAGTGGCGGTGGAGATCCGGCGTGCAGCTGTTCGGAGGAGGGTGAGGAAGCGTGAGGGGAGGGAGGCAAGGATGGCGGCGGAGTGGTGAAGGCGTAGGAGGAGGAGCCAGGAGAGTTGACGGGGACTACGGCCGCGAGACTTGCCGGCGGCAGCGGGGGTAGTCGGGGTGCTGACGTCGACGGCGGCGGCATCCGCAGAAGCATCCACGGCCGCCGCCGCCGGCGGCGGTGACGGGTAGGGGGAGAGGAGTCCCTGGGCCTTGAACCGCTCCTTGTTCCACCATTCTTGGAACTCGTAGTTAGGCGGCGGAGGAGACATCGACGCGATGAGATCTCTTTCCTTCCCCCTCTCTCCTTCGATCTAATTGTGGAAGGAGGAAGAAGAGGGGTAGAATGGGAAACTAATAATATATTTTAGTGAGAGGACCGGCGAATTCGGAGGGTCCCGTGGTTTCATGAACAAACCAGAACTCCATTCAGTGACGCATCCAATGAGAATTCCCACTAAGCGTGGGGTCGACTAGAGGAACACATAAGGTAGTCTCCCTATCGAAAGATCCAGTGAATTCTGCAGTGAGTCGTACACTGAATACGACAGCATGGTAGCTGGTGGTGACGTGGCGAAGGATGGGTGGAGGAAGCAACAGCGCACATGGACGCCCGACGAGGGGCCGATCACCGACGGTGCGGATGGGACCCACGAGGACCGGATCCGATCCAACCCCGACGCGATGGGGCCCACTCGAAGCACACGCTTAGCGCGGACGGCCAGGATGAGCGGCACGGCCCGTGGCATCCCTAGCAATTGCAGTGGAGACTGGAGGGGATCCGGACCCGTGATAGAATTACCGGCTCAGCGGCACGTGCGGGCCGTGAAAAGGTCATCTCGTAACAGGAAAACACCTTTGCCACCCTTCCTTTTCGACCCGTCGCACTACCTAGAATAGTAACAGCTTTCATTGGCTCGAATCCGGGTCCCACATCGGGTTGACCGCCGGTTCGTGGTAAAGAAGTGAGAAAAGAATTGGGAAGGTGGACATTGGTAAGCATACCTCATTGGACAGTCTAATTAGTCAGTTTAAATATGGGACAGGTCATCATCAGGTTTCAACAAATAATCCCAGGGATCCCGTCCATTTATATGCTCTCCATTGCCATGGTTGTTAAGGTTGGTGAGACATGTGCATGTATCAACTAACTGTTCATGTCCACATTCATCAACATCTCCACATGCTAAAAGCTCCGTAATTGGCCCTTTTTTTTTCTAATTAATTGATTTAATTGGAAATAAAAGCCTCTTCTCCCTGAGGAAATGAAGTATACTTCTCTAATTTACTATCTTTCAGCATCAGTTTAAAATATAAATAGCAACTGTTATTGTTTGTATAGTATGAGATTGTTGAATTGGAGTTCCGTAAGAGATTAGTCTTATTTCATGGATAAGATGCTGTTATAGTTGACTTGAATGGTAATTTACATTTTTATAATTCTCTTTTGCACAAATTCATTATAGGGTTTGATCAACACACGGAAAAAATTCAATGTGAAGAGCTGATTTGGAATTTGTTATGATTTGGAATGTGTTATTATCTGCTAATGGTTTTGTTTTCATTTTTTGAGAAGAAATAAAATTTAAGATGAAATAGGAAAAATGTACCAAGCACCATTTTATTAGCAATTGAAGAAAATAAGGTATAGTTAAGATAGATGTATATAAAAAATAAAGATATATTAATATATTACTCAATAATTCAATTGTAAATTATAGATGTTGCTCGTGAAATTATGAAGACAATTGTAAATTACAGAAGGGAAGTATTTTTTAGGTGTCCTAAATGAAAATCTTAAGATTATATAATATATTCTAAAACGGCCAGAATAAAATGTGTAAATTTATTGATAACTAAAACAAAATACATAGGGATAAAATGATGAAAATTGCTTAAAATAATACATGAATATATATTAGATATTTTTATCTAAAAAATTCTCAATGTTGGGTTTTAATTAAATATCGACCTCTAATTGATTTCTAACTTAGGAGCACCAATTTTTCACCAATTTGATAAAACTTTTTTTTTTTTTGCCTCCTTTTCATTTTACTCCTTTCCCCCTTCTTCTCCTTCCCTCTCATCCTCCGTCGCTTACCCTTCATTGTTACTCATCGCTCCTCTCCTCTTCTCCCTTATCACTCATCCTTCCTTGTTATGACCAGTGTAGAGCAGAGGTGAGTAACAATAGTACCAATGATGATTTTGTGGCAATGTTGATTTCAACTTAGTGCTTAGTGATTGGGACAACAAGACAGAGGTATGGGCGAGGCGATGGCAAAAAGTTAATACACTTGGAGGAGCTCGTCTCGAAAAGATAGTAAGTTATATTATTAAAAAGGTGCCAAAAGTGCCCGCTTATACCTTTATGGAGGAAGTATTGTTGAATGAGGGAGACAAGACCCATGGGTAACGTTGCTAAATGATCTAATTTGTTGCTGATCTCTCAATGCCCTTCTTCGCTCTATTTACCCTTTTATTAATGATAGGAGAGGAGACGGGGAAGGAAGAGGGTTGGAGATGATGACATCGAGACCAAAGTGATGGAAAACATGATATTTTTATTAAATTAATAAAAAATATTGAAGTGATCAATTGAAATAAATATTTAAATAAAATTTAAATTTTAGATTTTTAAATAAGATATTAAAAGAAATATATATAAATTTAATTTTAGATAAATTAAGTTTTATCTAAATCAGAATTCAATACAGAAATTTTTAGTTAAAACAAGATAACTAAAATTTTAGATTCACAATTTTGAACGATGTTGATATTATTTACAAAGTTAAATTTTTTTAAAAAATATTTATAATTAAGATAAAATTAAAGATGAAAATTATTGTAAAATTTTAATGGATGTTATTTGGTAAAAGCTCAACATCAATAATTTTTTTATACCCCATATATAAGTTAAAAGGATATTTGATTGGTTGAAGACATTCTAACAAAACAGTTCCAGCGCAAGCGGCTCTTCGTCGTAGCCCCTAACAATTACACTGCCAGTAAACCCCCACAGTACATTGCTCCGCGGGTAATCTTACACTGATTGAAAGGTTATAGTAAAATTACTTCTATACCCCTTACCGATTCAAATCTCTCAACGGCTGTCTCTTATATCGTTAGGGTTCCGGTCTTCTCCCGGTTCCTCTCTCCGCTCGATATCGATGAAGGCTATCACGAGTGCGAGGGGCGCTCCGCCTTACGAAACCTAACCGCTTTGTCTCACAGGGCAATCGATCCCTGGCCCGGCCGGACTGGTCTCCGTTCTCCTCCCCCGCCATTGCCTGAAAGCCCATCTCCGCGACCGCAGCTTGGAAACGCTCTTTGAGAAACGGATATCACATTTTCACCTTTCCCGGTGCCGGATTCTGGAGTTCAGGTACCTCCTTGGAGTTAGTGTCGAGGGCCATCTCTTTTAGCTTTGTTTCCTCCAAGCAAACACGAGAAAGAAGCCGATCTATCTTTGAACTCCGTTTCAATTCCTGATCACACCTTCACGTTTGGTTCATTAGCTGATTCCAGATCCACATCGGTGGGTTCAGAATTGCAGTATTTCCCATTCCGATTACTGTTGACGCTATGGTCTGGAAAGGTCGTTTGCTGCATCAAGATGATATCTTTGAATTGTTGCGATGCCGCTAGTGGGGTTCAGCATCTCAATATATGCATATGGTCAGTTGCATAGTGCTACTTCTAATCAAATTATATAGGACTTCTTTCTTCGGATGGACTTGTCTGTAGAAAAGGTTAATTGCTTCTTGATGATTGATTTTGCAAAGACCAGCAGGGGAAAGACTTATACTATGTGAGGACCTCCCAATGCGTTATTAGAAGATGCTTGGTCTAGAACTACCAGAGGATTGGCCCTGTGTGCCTATGAGAGGCTCTTTTTTCGCATAGAGAAGTGGGTAACTTCATGCTTAGAGAGTATTTATTCTAGGAACAATTGAAGCACTCTGACAAACAGCTGAATTTTCAGTGCCATTGTTCTTTCCTGGAGGCAAGTGTGCTGACGTTACTTGATATTCCAAGTATTTCTAGCTTTGTTCCATTTCTGGGTTGTGATTTATCAGGCTATTGTGTTTACGGATCTACAATGAGCAAATCACAAACCTGCTGGAACTGACTTAAAGGAGTGCCAAACCAATTTTGGTCTTTTACTGTTTCTTCATTACTTGCCTATAGCATTCTCTGTTGTTTCTGAAATTGGCCATATCTATCAGATAAAGGTGGATGTTCCAACTGGTATTTGTGTTGATTATTTGACAGAGGAGTATGTTTGCATGATGATGTAAATCAACTATTGATGAAGGTGATTGTTATCAGGAATTCCTTATCAGTTATATATTTAGTATCGATAAGCATCATCCAGGAAACTGCATAAATTGCGCATAATCTCATAGATACAACAGAAATGATGGCAAAATAAATAAGTTATTTGTTGTGTCTTTATTTACTCTCCTATGGTACTATCTGTTTGGAATTTGCTATGTGGATCATTGATTGGGAAACAATCATTTTTCAAATTAGCATTATCTTTATCAATTTGTTTATTTAATATATTTTCTTTAGAACATCTATCTTTTTATGACTTCAGGCACCATTAAACTAAGTTTTCTTTATTCCGTATTACCCTTCTTATAGATTTTTAACAATCCATGCCAAGTTCTCTTGCTTACAGCCTTGTTCAATGCCACTTTTCTTCTTAATTTTTTCTAGTTCAGTTTCAAGTCGTGAACACCAGATTCCCTATTTCTGCTGGTCACAGACTTCCCCCCCTTTCTGCCTAACGTTTTGCCAGCAAAAATGAGTATTGCAACACATACTGGAACATATGTTGTACTTATTTTTTGTTTTTTCCTTGGTTTATATTGGTCAAATTATGATGTCTTGGTATATCGAATTTTCGTTTGCTAGTTTCTTGTATTGTGAGTTATATACACATATATAAGAAAACATATGCCTTTCTATACTTGAAGTGGAATGCATTCACTTCTAGAATAACTCATTTGACCTGGTAAACTGATATTCTATGTGGAGTCACCATTGCTACATTGGCCAAAATGATTTGGCCATATAACTAGTAGGTAGCTAATAAAATCATGTGGTTATTGCTCTTATCTTTTGATGAATGGACCGTTGGGGTGCCACATCCTTCACATTTCAAACACCAGATACCCTCGTTTAAGCTTTATTCATAGACCATAATCCTCCTTAGAATTTTATATTAGCAAATTTTAGGAAAGCCATCTCCATATGTCAACATGTGGTTGTCCACACAAAACTTTAGAAAGATTCTCTGATGTCTGCACACACTAAATAAATGTGTGAAGCAAGACTGGGCATGTGGTCCAAACTCCAAAATGTTTGAGCTGAAGTTGTTAGTAATGGGCTCCTGTAATGGAGACAAGACCTTCATTTTCTGGTTTCTGATTTGGGACTATCTTGGTGTCACAATCAGAGAACTTCATACTTCATCTGCATACATGAAATAAATAATGTTGAAGTTCCAGTCAAATGCATATCAAATGCAACTATACTTTTAATCAATCTACTTTCGAGGGAACTTCATATGCTTAAGGATCTCAAAGATGGACTATCATAGGCTTTGTCTCTTCTCGTTTTTGATCAAAATGTGGGGGATTTACCACTATAAAATAACATAGAATGTGTAAGCTCTGAATAAGCTATTGGAGAATATAGATTTTGTCCAGAATGCTCCTCCCTTTAATGAAACCTGTTTGCTTTGGACAAATTAGAGGGACAACAGTTTTTGAGTGACTCAGGTTGGCAAGCATTATTACATTACAAAAAAGTGTAGCTAATCTTAATTTGGATGCATCTGAGGTTGAGCCTTCCTTCCAGTCCAACCCCTTTGATTCACAGCAAATGGTCCTTGATCCATGTGGCATAATTTAGGGATGCAATAAGATTCTAATTACTTATTGATGCACCTATAAGTGTTCCAAGTAACTGGCAGCAAACCTCAGTCCCAAAAAGTTCATATTTCAGGTTTTCTATCGGTCCATTGAAGGCAAATTAATTGTCTCAATAAACATGGTTGATGTTGGAATACAAGCACTTGTTCAAGATTTAGAAGTGCTACTAGTTACTGTAATAAGAAAATTCCATAATATTAGGGTAAACATTCCAAAAGAAGCATGCAATTGCAACTGGCACCTGCTGATGAATTGGTGCCAATTGATAAACACAATATGCATATACCAAATGTGGGTCACAAAAATTATAAGTCAAGAAAATTATTATTTTGTTTGCTTTTTTTAATCTTTTACATACCTTGTATCTAAAGGTTGTTCTATATAATTGGAAATTTTTCCCTCATTCCCTCAAAAAGAAATGTACTGAACATCTTTCTTTTGTGATTATGTTAGGCAGTGGAGCAAGTCTTGGTAGGATCCATCAGATGAGAAATGGCGCTTGAAGCAAGCTGCTGAAATTATGCAGCTAAAATGTTTATGCTCGACTTCCACCTTTTGAGTTTCGTACTGAGTTTAATGTTTCTTATGTTCCGTATGATTGTGGATTTGGTAGGTCCAACAATATAAACATGAACAAGAATGCAATGTAATTGTTGCTCAAACTCTTGAGGGTAAAATCTCTCATCTTGAGACTTCTATAGATGAAATGAGGAGTTTATTGCGCTTGTGAATGAACACAAGGTTTTACAGATCCTGATTCTATGTTTGACATTTTTTTTTATCTCTTTAGTTGTCTTACCAAGATTTTATATCTAAACTTTCTTGCTAATACTAAAATTTCTATGCAAACTATAGCTTCTCCAAGTACAATACGAGAATCGTCCAGAAGTTTTATGGGTACATATTGAACTGAAAAGGCTGCTGGATGAGCTTGATGGCTATATTGCAAATAATGCTACATTGTTTCCTCTTCTTCTGAATCGACTCCTTGCTCCTCTCAGCACAACATCTGAGTTGGTTAAAGTGCTGATAATAAAGTTGAAGCAGGGAGGACTAGTTGGACAGAAAAAGAGAGCAACTGTTCTCTTGTTAAAGAACTTAGGTTTGCACTTGAAGCAAGTTGTTCTTTGGCTGAAAAGTTGAAACTAGAACTTGATCCTGAGAAAAAAAATGTGCCAAGGAGCTGAAAGAGGCAATACAAACAACAGTGCAGGATCATAGCCAAATTTTAGGACAGTATGTGGAACTTCAGGAGAAGCACACTGCAGTTGTTTCAAGAAATCAGCAATAGAGTTGAGGATGCAATGGGAGCAGCAACAGTAGCTGGTATCAAGGGAGCTGAATTAAAGTTCATTACTTCTCCTGCAGGTGAAGTTTCAATCTTAAAATCAGAAAGAGAAAGGGAAAGGTGACAATGGAAAGATGAAAATAAAACCCTTCAATTAACTGAGAGACACTGCTGAAACTCTACAAACTGCCAGAGAACTACTTGTGTGGTTAAAAGAAGCAGAGGAAGCTGCGGCGATTGGTGAGGTACTTTTTTTTTTCCCTTTTGCTGTTTCATGCATTTGCATATAGTGAATTAATTCTCACATTAAGATTCATATGCAAATATGTACGTTCACACTGGTGGTGTCCAGTAGGGATGTGTGGGCAAGATTATACTTATTAATGTCATTTACAATAGTATAGTTGACCATATGCAATTCAATGTGCTATTACATCTATGCTTTCTTGTAAGAGCAACATGCATGTTCCTCCATAATGCTCTATGGAAGTATCAAGTACATAGGACTTGGAACTTAACAGATCAAGTTAGATGTATCATGGATACCTGCTGTCTATATAATGAGAGAGAAACTATACCTTACCCAAGGTGCACCATACCACATCATACCGCTTAATATGGGCGGTATATATCGGTACGACAGAGGTCCAGTATGGGCAGTATATCAGTATATTTTCGTGCAAGGTCTACAATACGATGGATACCTCTCGTACTAGGCAGTACGTATTGGTTCGCTTGCTGACTGAAATGTTGATTGCCCGCTACCGGACGGTACCATCGATTGGGGCTGTTTCTACCTCGTTACCACTGGAAATCGGTCGGCAACGGTCGATTTCGATCGTCACCGATTACTGTCGGGCGATATCAGCCAAGGGAGAAAGAAGAAGAGGGAGAAGAAAAGGGATAACTTGGAGTTCGACGTTGCTCTCCCGATCTTGATCCGTTGCCTATAGGCGATTTCTTCTTCTCGCGTGGGGAGAAGGAACGTGACAACATCACACTCTTTTTATCTTTTTAACTTTATATATATATATACATACATACATACATACCGAGCGGTATGCCTAGACATAACACTCGGTACCAGTGTATTGTACCGAACTGAGCTCGGTACACTGGTACGGTATGCTTTGATGAACCTTGCTCCCATGTATCATGTGTTGGCATGTGCAGTATAGCTCGGTATAGCTCAATATGTATCATACCAATAGCTGATTGATACACCAGTACGGACCGGTAAGGCCAACTATGGTTTTACCTTTTAATCTTTTTCATGATTTTCTTTTTTCACTTGCTCCTTGGCCTAGGAGCCATACTTTGTGGATCATTGTGACATTGACCTTCAAATAGTGTTGATTTCATCCAAAAGTTACAATCTATGCCAACATTTGATATGGTTGCTAGTGTTAGTGTTCATTGAATGATAAGCAGAGTAACATATTGCTTAAATCTTAGAAAGTTAAGATTCAGAGGCATCTAGCATCCACTGCTGTTTCTGTTTACTCAACTTGTATTGTGTCACTAATTGCTTTGTTGGATTTTCTCTTTTCATACCGAAAGTTGTGGAGATTAGAAAGACTTTCAACTGTGATAGACTGAATTGAGGTTTATAATCGGGACTACTTAGCTAAGAAAAGCTTTTCATGGAACCCACGTAATTAATTGTCTTTTATCTCACCAAAGTAAGCAAGTGGTGGTTCATGAACATTGTTAATTTAGCTTTGGTGCCAAGTCAATTATGGTAACATCTCTTGAATAACTATGTTTTGGTAAGGAAATTTTTTATAGGATTTATCTGAGCAGCAGCTATCTGCATTGGTCTTTTTCTTGTCAAGCTCTTTATGCTTGTCTTTATCATCTTTTGGATAAATTACATTTTATAAGTGGATTTCATATAGGATAAGTCTTTTGCTTTCAGTTTGTCTATGTTTACCTTTCGTATTTTATTATACATCTTGCAGAAAAGAGCATTATTGGCAGAGAAGACTGAGAAGACAAACCAAGAGATAGATTAGTTGAAGAAGGATTATGATATGAGAAGTTGTTTTACTGAAATAGATAACTGCAGAATCATGTCCACAAAGAGAAGCCCTTGGACACAATGAATTTGATGATTCTGAAGTGGCCAAATCTGATAAAGGAAAGTGTAAGTAGAGCTGTATAGAGGAGTTTGAACCCTTTTGCTTGGGAGGGGATACTGAATTGTCCATAGACAGATTATAAGTCATGGTTCTCTGGTGATGATCAGTGCAATATTGAAAATCTTAAAGGATGTCCCAGCAATATGTTTGTATTACTAGGAGAAGAAGTGTTGCACAACACCTCAAACGTTGGTTGAACATAGCACTTACATGTTCTGTATCGTTCCTTGATATAGTTTCTGGCTTTCACCAATTGTGCTAGTTCTGTGAAATTGCATCTGGAACAACTTCCATTTCTGCACGGTAATAATAATCAGGTATAGTTCTATGATTTTAGTTTTTTTTTTTTATAATCTGCACATGTTTTTAATAATTCTAGTAATGCATGAGTTTATGCTTAGCAATGTTTGGGTTGTGCTTACTACCAAGTGCAATACAAATCCTATTATATTAGGTGGTGTATCTTCAATTATTCCATTACCTGTCAACATATTGCTGAACATTTCTTCTCAGCAAATTCATTTCTTGACTTTCTGGCTAATCATGGGTTAAATTTATTTCTGTGGTTATTCACTTTTTGTTTTGAAAACAGCCTTAAATTAGATCTGTGGCTAGTTAGCTCAGGAAAATGAACAACGGTAGATGATGTTATCGCTTTGTAACTTAATGATTGTCTGTTTCTTTTGTGGTGTTACAGTAGGCAAAGATAGCTCTAGACTCTTGTGCAGATAATCTGGCAACCCTTTAGAAGTCAATTTCTTAGGTTGCTGGCACATATTTATGCATCTCATATCAATGATCTGAAGTTCTCTTAATCTTCAACTAATTTTTAGTCATCTATAGACTCAAAAGGGGAAAAAAAAAACTTACACACCCTAAAATCAGTAGTATTAAGAGTGCCCAGATCATGGAATAGAAACTTGTTTGTGACATTTCATGTTAATTAATTGGGCAATGATAGTAGGTTACATTGCCAGTTGGTTGAGATGGATGTTTAAACACTCCATGCATCTAATTTAGCCAGCTTATCTGCGATAAGGACTGCTATATGAACAATAAATAAATATAAATGTTGTGTGACTTATTAGTAAGGGATTAAGATTAAGACTGTTGACTGTCCAGCTTACTTGATAGAGAAGAGTGCACACCATGACCTTGCATCTTGTCTGGTGTCAATGCTTTACCTAACCACATTATATATTGGTCATCATCGTCTTATCAATACAGCATGTCTTATAGGAGATCAAATTATTAAGTCCAAATGCAGCATTCTTCCTGCTAAATGTGATCAAAATTTCTTTGTCAACCTAGTGAGTTACTGAACTACTGGCAATATGGATTAATGCCATGGGTCCACATCATAGTATAAAGCAATGATCCAACAAAAGGCCAATTTTTTCTTCCGCCCTAGTTGCGTTGGATGTTGATAAGGCCTTTAAGTTGATCAAAGGAAATGTCTATATCTCCTACAGGGATGGATCTCTTTGATGCAGACAGCCTACCTACAAGATTCATTAGGTTTGAAAATAGTCTACATTGTCATAGAGATCATGAAGCTGGGGGCCTCATCACCCTGTTGAATGCAGCTGTTGACTCACCTCATGACATTTGAAGGGCCAAATGATGATGAACTCACTCACAGATCCAAGTACTGTGAGGGCGCATTGGGATCTTAACAATGTAGAGGTAAAGATACAGAGCAGCTTTCAGCATGATTCCAAAAGCTGTAACCAATGATGACCCAACCACCCAAGTTGGTTTAATTATGATGCCCTGATGCAATGATGCAATTTGGTATAGTGGGTCCAAGATCTCAAGTACTACATCCAAGTGCTTGATTAGTGAAGGACAATAAAAGGAAAAAGGATTAGAGTTTATTAAACTAAGGATTGAGAGAGTGACATGAGCAGTCCAAATTCATATTTGATGAGGCAAATTGCCTGCAAGTCTGAGCTGCTTCAGTTGTACTGATGGTTAGTTGGAAAGGCATATAAATTAGGGTAGTTGGTGAAGCCAATGAGATGAGAAGAAAATACCAACCATCAAAGGGAGCTGGAGCTAATGAAAGATAGCCTACTCAATGGACTGCATAATTATCATATTTCTTTTTCTTTGATTTGGTAACCTTTAAATTCATCCTGCATATTTAGTTGCATTGGTGAGAAGAAAAAGAAAAAAAAAAAACAGACTTGAGGAAGGATGAAGAATGTACCAAATACTGAGAGAAATGGTTCAGTATTAAGAAGCTCAAGTTTTGTGCAAAATCAATTGAGAAACAAAGAGGGCAGCCATAAATGTTGGTTCCATCAGCTTGGCTTCCAACAGGAAAAAGCACCAGAACAACAAATGGATGCTTGTCCAAATCAGAGGTCAGCTAGGTTTAATGAACATATGACCTTCCAATATCTTTATACTTATAAGAGTAGCTAAAACTTAGTCTTCGTTTAAGAGATTACCACCACACACACCTTCACAAGAAACGAATGGATGTTCACAACCGAGAACACAAGAAAAATAAGTAATGATGAAGGCAGACTTTGATACAGCAGACACTTCAAAATTGCTGCTGGAAGAAATTTAAACCACCATGGCTTCCAGCTAAGTTGTTTCTCTCTTCTGTGAACTATAGAGCCATAATGATTCAATTTTATGACAATTCAGTGATCCTTTGTCAACTTCAACTATGCCAACCTAGCTAATCTGATGCTGTTCCACTGGTAACAGGAACACAACGTCAAGTGGTCTATCTACTTTTGCAGCAATGGAGTACAGCTTACACGGATGCTGATGGACAAGCAATTTGGTTGCCAGGATGCATAGGTGGCCTAAGGAAACAAGCAAGAGGAAAAGTTCCAAATTCCATTTGATCTATGATCTTCTTCCAGTTCAAACAGGTAGTACTAAACTGTACACATCTCCTTTCATCCTTGAGAGTTGACTGAAACCAGTAGTATCCCCTAACAGCTGTTAATTCATCCATTTTTTTCTAACTCAAACTGAAGCAGTTTTCTTTAAAATGATTCAACTTCGTCCACAGATATCATGAGAAGCACCGGAAGGTAAAAGTTTCGACGGCCAACAATTTCATTAATCAGTAACTGATGGTTTTATCATAATGATAATACAAAATAGCATTGCCATACTGAATCATTTCTGCATCCTTGCTCTTGCTCTCAGCCTCACCTTGACCTGAGGCAAGAAGAAATTGTCGCAGAATTCTGCATTCTGACCTAATGCTGTTAATTCAGAGCGCCAGGTGCTGTTCTACACCAGTGTCTCGGGAATTATATACAAAAAAGGCTTCTAGTTTACTATGAAATCATACAAGCATAATTTGATCTTTTCGTAACACGTCATTTTTGCCTGCATCTATTGTACACATCACGAAAATTTTCTTAAAATCTTGTGAGTTAATGTAGTCTTTCGATTCACTCCACAGGCATACTTTGGGAGGAGAATGCAGTAGTCCCCTGGCTCTGCCCCAAGCCCATCTGAACAACATACTGGAGGTCATCCTCCCAGAGATTTCCAAGCTGAAACAAACCAACATTGCTTTGATCATAAACTAATTCTTTTAGCACATCTGGTTCATGTTTACATTCGATGGCAACATCATTACCTGAGAGGTGGCATCTGCGAATCCATCGAGACGAGGTAGTTGCATGGTGGGGGGCCGTCGTAGGGAGGACTCTAATGGATTCAAGGATCCTTGCACATCGAGACTATTCATGACAAGGCTCTGGAGAGGAGTCCCCTGAAGCTGCTGAGCATATGAGTAGGCTGTGCTTGCCATGTCTAATGGATAGACTTGCTGCGGCAATTGTCCAAGCGCTTGATGCATCTAAAAGATAAAGGCAATACAAGGTCAGTCAAACTCGAATTCGAGGGATGAACGATCGAAGGGAATGCACAAACTTACATCTTTTGGGAGGAGAGTCTCCATGTTGAAATCTAGCTGGGGATTCAAGGCGGCCAGCTTCATCGACAAGAACTGAAACCAGATTGCATAAGCTGAGATGACGAACCAGTTTCCTAAGGGAGGTAACAAGTGACTATGACTGTCTTTTGCGGTTCATACCTCGACTTGCCGTTGCAATGACTGCACATAGTTGATGATCTCATCGAGCATAAGTGCTTTGCCGGTTACCTATTTGGAGGCATCAAACCTTCAATTTTGGAGCAAAGAACTGATCATGATTTGCCAAGCAAACAAAGCATCAAAATCTACCTTATTGCAACCTGGCACAAGATCCTGCAGAAGCTTCATCCTCTCACTGATCTTTTCTCTTCTGACCTGGTAGATCAAGGAAGAAGACACGGTTATGAGAACAGGAAGCTAAGAACAAAGCATCGCCATATGAGAGAGGCTTCTTTGGGTACCCGCTCCGCCAGGCTGTGGCTGTCAGTGGCTTGCCCTCTTCTTGCCCTGACATGGATGTAGTCCTTTGGTGGCTCCGGTGGTTTGGCATTGCCCTCTTCGCCCTGTTTCCGACCGACATCGCCATTCTCCTCAGTCTTTGGCTTGACGGCCGCATCCTTGTCAGCTCCATCGGTTTCAGCTGGTTTGCATCTCTTTGCATCAGACTTTTCCCCGTCGCTCAGCTGCAGTTGGAGAATTCTTTCGCTTTTTAAGTACTTAATTGGCTGCTGAACTCAGTGCAAGAATGGATTCTGAGACACTACCTTGGGAGGATTCATGTTGGAGGAAGATAAAGGCGCCCCCTTTGCTTTGCCTTTGGAAGCTGCTTTCCGCTTCCTCCCGTTGTTCTCCGCACCAACCGCCGTCATCCTGTCCGACACCGACGACGCCTCCTGGCTGTTGCCGAACTCCGCTTCGCCACCAAACTTGGACCTCGTCTCCGTCTCCGGTCTCTCGGGCTCCGACACCGGCACCTCCTTGCCATTGTCCGAAGCGCCCAACTGCACCGCCTTCAGAGACTGGCTGCTTGAGACCCTCGACAGCTTTCCAGCCTCAGGCAGCCCGAACTGGCAGCCGAGCCCCGGGTAACCCCTCGCCCCAAAGCAAGAGAACCTCGCGGCTCTCTCCGCGAATCCTGGGTCGGCGGCAAACGGCGAGAATTTCCCGGCCGCCATTTGATTCCCGGGCACCGGTACGCCCCCCCTACCCTGCTGCTGGTGATCCATGGCGGAAAGGTTGAGCCTAGGGGGGGAATTCAGCGGCGTACTGTAACACGAGGTGTTGGTGCTTTGGTACCGCGACGGCGGGGACACCTCCCCGGAGTTGCAGATGCTGCCGAGCCGACCGATGAGCTCGCCGATAATGACGCTGTCGTTGCCGGCCGGAGCGTTGGACGAAGGCGACGAGACGAGGGAGCTCAGTGCCGACTCGAAGTGGACGTCGTGGTGTATCGGCTGCTCCCACCCGAGGTTGAGGAAGGAATTCGGTAACTGGTCGGCGGCGGCAGCGGCGGCGGCGCCGGAGTTCATCTCCGGCGGCATCCCAGCGTCCAAGGACTGCCAATTGACGCCAAAAAATCGCTCCTTTTCCATTCTCGAGCAGCGAAACTGAAGCGAGACGCGGGAAAAGTGGGTAAAGGTGGATTTTTGCAGGAGGATTCGGAAGACGAAGAGCGACAGAGTGTGGAAGAACAAACGAGCAATGTCAGAGGCAGCGAGGGAAGAGAAGAGAAGAGAAGAGGAGAAAGGTAGAGTTGTTGACCTTTGGGTATATATAGATAGATGAAGCAAGGAAGGTAGCATCACCGCAATGGGCGGTGACGGTGATGCCGGGCGTTGGACGCCAGCGGAGGAGCCGTGTGTGCCCCTCTGCCAGAAACGTTTTATGGGAATCAGCTCAGTTGCGGGTGGAGAGAGAGAGAGAGAGAGAGAGAGAGAGAGAGAGAGAGAGATTAACAATGAAGTTCTTAATTATCTTTAAGCTAGGATTCTCACTCTAGTTATTTCTCTTTGTATGACAAGGGAAAAGAGACATTACTTTGAGGAAGAGGGAAACAAGTGCCAAATCACAAGGAAAGAGTGATAAATGTCCCAAGTTTGGAGACATTGAGGAAGAGAAGTCCCAAGTCATCATATCTCATCTTCCATCCAATTCTGCTGCTGCTCTTGGGGTGCTTGCAAGCTGCGAGAGTTGGAAATGCTGTCCGCTTGAGTGTGAGAAATCTCGGCCAATGGCCTTCCTAACCTGTTTGAGTTCCCTCATTTACTAATGTTCAAACTAATAGGATCCACAATTCCTGGATCTTATTTCTGACATTGGGGAAGCTGTTCCTCTTATTTGTGGACATAATGAACTTTATGATCAGCTAATTGTTCTCTTGTTATTCCATCAAACATATTGCTGTGCATAGCTACAATATCTTTTGGCAGAACAAATGTGTTTTATGTATATGACACTTTTTCTGGGAATTGTTGTGATTATAACAGTGACTTCTATGGAGTTATCTGCATTGCCAATTGTGATTCTGAAGACCCACAACTCAGAGTTGCTCTGTTCAAGAGTTCTGATGCCACAGTGTGAAGCAGTAGGGTGAGCAGTGCTGAAACCAGCACAGAGAGTTACTGCTTTCTGGGAAAGATGAGACAGATGAGCCTTCTGTGTCCACAAGCAGCTCCTGCTGAAGAGATCAAGCAGAGAGCCATGCCAGAGGTTGGGAAGATGCTTCATTTGATTTGGAGCAAACCAAGCTTCCATTGGTTTTGTTAATGCTTGCCAGAGTGGAGGTTACAGGAATATGCAAGATATGTTGATGAAAAGGCAAAAAAGAACAATTGGAAATTGTCTGCTACCTGGAAAAACTTGGGGCATTCATTCACCAACTTCTTGTTGTTTAATCCTTGGAATCAGTGTCCTCAATCATATTATACTCCAAGTGCTTTTGGATTGATGTGCACAATCACATGCTGGTGGAGGCAAAAGGAAACACAATTTGATTTGATTGGACTGCAGTGCATTAAAATAAATCAGGCATCCCCCTCCTATTTGCCACCCCAAACCATTGTTAATCAAAACCAAGGTGAAATTTCCTCAAGCAATCATTGGATTGAGGGGGTAAAAAGTCAAAAGAGTGATTTTGAAGCATCAAAGGTTAATTAAGCATGATTCCTTTGCTTTTTTTTAAAAAAAATATTATATGACAATAAACAATACACTAATCATCAAGATATTTTTAAATATTTTATGATAATAAAAAAAGTCGAGCGAATTGATAGCATCAAATATTAAATATCTTTAAATTTAAAAATGGGTTAGCCCGAATCAATGTTGACCGGTCAAAATTTTTTGTCCTAATTTGTTTTTTATTTTCTAGTCCATATCAGATTTATTGAACTTTTCATCCTTCAGAAAAGATTATAAATAAAATTATCAAACTGTTCAAGTGTGAGCTTTGCTCATATCAAATTTGGAAGTAAAAGTCAAAATCTGGTTGACATAATTGCTGTGATCCTGTGGCTTTCTGTACAACAAGTCCATGCTGGACTATGCACCCCTCAACTGCATCCAAGAGTAGCTTCTAATAATTGTAGTATTTTTCTTTGTAAGATTGTATTCTTTAGGTAGGTCATATCCATCATTAGACCAATCAAATGTTTACTTTGGAGCATTCTTGTTTGTTGTCTAAGCTTCAATTATGATTTTGGATTTGTTAATTGGACATCTGTATCTTGGACAACTCTATACTTCTTTTACTGTCAATAACATTATTACACCTTAAATCACAATATCTGAATCACATGATTGTTCCAAATCATTTGTTTTCGCTTCTAAATGGAACTTTTTTATTTAGAAAGAACAAATCTTTATGTAGGGGAAAGTTTCCTTGGTTATAAGTAGCATCTTCTTTCCTTTGGATAGAGATCACTAAATGTATTTTAGAAGGGTGTTTCCTTTCTATTTAATTTTTTCTAAGAAAAAAATATGGTTTTCGGGACAAAATATTATACTGATTCATTTGCAAGTTGTAGCATCTACTTTGGCATTACAGAACTCTTGCAATGAATTGATTAGGTAGGTGGAAATTTGGTGAGATAGGCAGCATCCCTCCAACTCTTTTCATTTTCCAAGAAGTGTTCTTCAATCCACATTGAGATCTTTGACTCACCTACATTTGCAGAACTAGTTAAGGCTGTGCCTTCTCATCCATGGCAATAAAGAGTGTGTTGTTGCTATCTTATCAAGGCTGCAAGAACACTTGGTTTGAGAAGGGCAACAAGTCATCACAACAGAATGGATAAACACCATCACTTTCCTACATAGCTGCAGCATGCCATCTCACAACACATATCTCCATCTCTTGTTCTCTTTTAGTTCATGAAATCAGCACCAAAAAGCATGACTTTATGTTGGTCTAAATCTTCCATGCACAAGGAATAATGAAATGTAGTATTGTCAGCCACACAAATCAATCCTCTGAAGAAACAAATAAGACTTTGAAATTGATTACTTGGATGCTGAATAATGGCTCTACTTTATGTTTGCACACTAAATATGTGAGTTAGTTCAATGTTAACTTCATAAGATAGTTGGCATGCATAAGAGCAGAAAAGTACAGTTTGAAACCCTGTCTCAAGCTGTATATTTTACAACTCATCTGCAGCAGAAGAATCAACAACTCTATAATGGCAACTAAGACCAAAACAATTACGCGGTTAAGCGAGGAAGGGGAATAGTTTAACATGTTGTCAGTCATATAAAACAGTGATTAACATATACATATAATTCTTTTATGTTTGGAGGCACCAAACAAATGACTGGCTTAAGAAGCAATTATTTATAGCATGCATGCTTCTGGTCTGCTGAAAGGAGCAACTGTTCATTGCAGAGAGTCAGAGAGAAATATGACATGAATGAATGGACACCACATGAAGTCAAGATCTAACCACCACTCCTCTCTTCTCTTCACCTTATCAGCACTCCTACTAATATATGCAAGAGCTTATTTATTCACTTGAATTCAAGCTTTTAAGATGCTTTGTGATGCCTGAATGTCTCAGTAAGTCTATACTGGAATTGCCTCTCCTCTCCATCGGGTAGGATAACATGGCCTTCAATGATTGAAATGTTTAGGTTCATGTGTTTGTGAGTTCTAGAGGCTGATAAAGAAGCCAAGGTTTCTGTACACTTGCCACAGATGGGACATTCTTTAAAGAAATATTTGGGGAGAGGGAGAGAGAGAGAGGAAGAAAGGATGGAGGCTTTTCTGGGGTTCTTTCTGCGGAGTTCTGAGTTCTCAAATCTGAATCAGAGGCAGAAAGAATAATGGTGGCTTAATGATTAGAGTGAATTGTGGTGGTAGTGGTGGTGGTGGTGCCTTTTCTTCTCTGCTGCAAGTTGTGTTTTTGATACTCCCATTCTTAGGTTGTATTATAAAGAGGAAACGTTGTTGTCTTCAACAAAGATCCAATTCATGATTGATCTGGTTACTCATAGTTTGACCAGAGCAGGAAGACTGCAGCTCTGACAAAAATATTTTCCTCAGCTTCCAACTGGTTGCCAAAGAAGTTACCTACAAATTTTAAAATGTTGAAATGCATAATCTATTGAAATGTAAATTCTATTTTGATGATTTAACCATTAGTTGTTCTCAAATATTGTCTGACATTTAAGGCCCTCATGGTAAGTATCCAGTTCCATATACTTTCTACCTGTAAAGGTAGAACAGAGTTAGGACCAGATAGTCATTGAAGAAGAGCTGCATGCTGCCTGCAAAGACAAGTTTTTTGTTTTTTATGACTGCAAACTGCACAATTAGAATTGATGACCTCCAAAATCTCATTCAGAAAAATCACCAAACACATAAAGATAATTTCAAGTTTATTCTTGTCTTGTTTATCTTCTGAGTATGTGATTGCCAAGATTGTAGGTCACTGCTAGCCATGAAATCAAACACATACTTCCAACCAAGTTTCCCTTCCACCCAAACAGTTCATCATTTTAGCTTCACATGAGTAGAGGAGATAATGTCTACAATGTTCTTCCTTCCATCTGTTGTTTTATTAGCAACCATGTGTGAACAAACTCAGTAGCACACTGTTTTAGCCTTCAATTTTCTTCTGAGTTGACACCTCAATATATTATTACTACTTCAATCATCAAGATAAAAAAAAATATATATCAAACATTTTCTAGTTAACCTTTTAATATCTCACCGGTTCCCGAGGCGCCGATTTCTTTATGTTTACATGAGCCGACTGGAAATATTATAAGGTTAATCCCTTGTTTTGACCTCACTCTCTGCAAGAAAATAAAAGTGCTGTCTTCTTAATTTTATATGCAGTGAACAGTCTCAGTGTCTCCTTTGGCCTTTCACTCTCTTCTTTCTTCTTCTTTACATACACAGACATTGCACTACAATTATAAGTCTAAAAGTGGTATCATAGGCAGCAAAAGCATTGATAATTAAGCAAACTCACATCATAATACCTTAGATGAGCAAATTGGATCAAAGCCAATTTGGTAGATAACAACCACATGTTCATCAAGTTGCAGCAAGCACAGAACAAACACTTCATGGATGATGGGTTGGGCACCAAATCCATATTGTTTCTCTGAACAAGCTGTCACCCACCCTTGCCTTTGCTAGTGCTTCATCTTTTAATGGGTTTGCTGGGACAGACAACAGATTCACATAAGTTTGGTTCCAACCTGAGAGTTCATCTACATATTCCACAGTCGAGTTTACCTCTTTGGCATACATGAATCAGTATAGATTTCAAGCTACATGCATACTGTATAGTACACGGCCATATAAAACTATCTTCCTACCAAGCACACACATGAAGGTGACACTGAATCCACCAAGAACACCCAAATGTCACCATCCTTAGTCTTTAATAATGGCATATCTTCTTGCTTTTCTTTCTTTTCCATGTTTCGTTGGCTTAGAGATCTGTGCCAATCAATTTTCTATCCTTATCTTTTCTTTCTTTTATCCTATGAGCTTTGAAATGGAATCCTACCATCACAATAACACTATAGAAATGTCATCAGTAGCATTAAAACTACATAACCATAGCCTTAAAAGCAAGACTTTTCTGGGTTGGAAGGAGAGGAGAGGATAGGAGGTTTACTGCTGGGTTGCATGCCTCCCTCAATGTTTAAAGAACAAAGGTTGCTTTTCTTCTTTATGAGATATCCAAACAAGGGATGGTTGGCATCAAGCACACTGGAAGCAAACAACACAATCCATGTCCCCCCTGCTCTTTCTTTATGCCTTCTGCCATCCCTGTTCCACTAATCCAAAAGAGTCACATGACACTTGTCACTTGATTACTGTTTCTTTGTTATCAATGGCAATCTGATGGATGTCCTACTAAGAGATCACCAGAAGGTTGTTTGCTCTAATGTTTTCTTACAGACTAAGCATGTTGATAAAGGAGATTAAGACAGTCCCAATTCATATGCCCATCCTTCACTTAGCAGGCTTTAGATGACCTTATCAGCTATATTTCTCATGTTTTATTGAACACCACCTATGCATAGTTCCACCTTGTGATCCATTAGCTGAGCATTTGCTTGCAAAATCCTTTACTCCTGTCTCTGATGTTCTTTTTACAGCAAAAGAAAATCCAATTTTAACTTTACATCTATAACAAAACTGGGAAAATGCAGCAATGTGTTAGAAAATAATTAATTTCCATGAGCTGCATCCATAAATGTCAGCATGGTGATTGTTGAAATTTCATATCATGAATTAAGTAGGATGGCTACATATTACTTGTAAGCTGGTAATAATATCACACTATAAAAATGATCATGCTAATTAACTAGAACAATTACTTGTTATTCCTGGCATTCAACATGAACCTCTTTGATCTGCATACACTTGATTGCTGGCAGTATATTGTTTGGCTCATTGTCTAGTCTTTGTGAAACAAAGGCATCATGTTTCAAACTTTCAATTGATGTAAGACATTTATTCTCCTGTCAACCTTGAATTACTGGCAACTCTGTGATCTGTTTTCTATGGAAACATCAGCTATAACTAATATTGCCTTCTGTCACAACAGGTTGTGGGAAGAACACTGCTTCTCTGAAAAGTAGCAGAATGCCATAGCAGAGATGGAGATTGGAGTACCAAGTTGATGAATCTATCAGATTAGTTTTGCATCCAAGCAAGATGCAGACATATGGTGGAAAATCTAGGCTGATTCCACTGAATACTGAACTCTGACCAACTTTTCCATGGATTCTGGTGTGTGAAAGAACATGAGTGAAGTGCTTTGGATCCTCTTTCAATTATCCAACTATGTTCATTGGAAAATATAAACACAATCACAATGGCTAGATCAAACAAAAGCTTATTTCCGAATTCCTATGTTCACGCCTTGATTGTTGTAGTGAGTCGAGCATACGTGGATGCATCTAAAACATTGGCCTAATGATGATGTATCAAACTTGGGTTCATAATTTTATAAAACAAATGTTTACATCCAAAACATTGACATATGATATAATGGGCCCACTTATCAAAAGATGATATTTAAAAAATTATTAATAAATTTTGCACCTAAAATATTTGCTTGTATTAGACTTACTCATCAAAAGAGGATTCAAAATTTTACCTAATAAATCTTATACTTAACAAATTAGTAAATAAATAGAATAAGACTTTAAAGTCTTATTCGATATATTTTATATCTAAAACACATTAGACTACTTTGATAAAGGTTGAAGGCCTCAGCTAGTTTAACTAGTAAATAACTTAACTATTGATAGTCAAATGGATTGATCCAATCTTTTGACTTAAGTTTGAAAAAATATATATATCTATGAAATTATTAGGTATTAGTGCATGACAAACTCAATTTTGAACATCTGAAGACATATTAGCTGTTGCCAAGTATCAGTTTTTTTGTATAGGTAAGATTACAAACAAGTTCAGCAGATTTGGTTGCCTTGTGTTCTCTGTCGGCTCCTTATGGAGTTCACTGTTGACTTTTGTGATATCCACCACACTTGTAGTGTGTCCAACATTGTTGGACAAGACATCAGCTATCCAGATTTCTATGGTTCAGAATTCAAATCTGAGTAAAGCTGGTGTACTGGGAGTCGCTTTTTGGACAAAGAACCATAGAATTTTTAGAAGCTGCCAAGAAGCAAGGAACTAAGCTTTGACTCATCAGTGAGAAGGCATAGTTGGAGACACTACCCAAAGCAAGTTGATCATTGGTACAGCACTATTCCTACATCTGATACAGTAAACAGTACATTAGCAGATGGAACTGATGATTGCTCTGTACAGTTGACATGCTTGTCACAAACTTGGCAGAGAGCAGTCACTGCCATTGCAGTGCAACACTAAGTGGAAGCATCATCACATAATGCAATCTCTGGCACACAAGAATATGTGTGCAGATTTCCTTTTACCTGGTGCCATCTAATCATGACTGAATTGTTGCCATCATGAAATGTTTGGGAATCCAATGGAGATCAAAGTTGGTTATATAATGCAGAAATCCACATTGGAAAGGTAAGTTGTTCAGTGTCTGCAACAATGACAAACCTCTAATGGTCAGGAAGAATTGGGATTGACAAAAGCTGGTGATATTATGTAGCTTCTGTTTGGAATATGATTTATATGAGCAACTGATGAATTAAAAAGTGATGTAAAATTTTCCTAGTATTAATGTTCCTATAATTTATGCAGGACACCAGAAAACCAAAAATGCAAAAAATGATCAAGAGAAAAAAAAAGGTTGGGAAAGACAATTCTGGAAGAGAGACTGCAGGAAACAAAAGGTCGGTCAATCCCAAGTCCATAATGGAAATGCTGCTGCAGAAATCTACACAGTGGATTCTCATAATTCAATATGCCAAAAGAGCATTTGATCTGTTCATTGGGAAGGATTCATTCCCTCAACATCAACATCATTGCAATTATACAGTAAGATTATAAATCTGCACTTTTAGTAGGATATATTGACTTGTGGCTTTCAAACCTAAAGGTTTCTTGTATTGTCTTGTGGGGGAATCTAAGGCATTGAAATAAAGAATCAATGACACTGACATAACTTCAACTTTTGATTGCTTAGCAAGGAATCCAAAGCTACCTTTACTTCTAATTAATGCACCAAAATTTTACTTATTAATACTTAGTTATTCTTTTTGGAATCAATCAATTAATAGCAGTTATTCAAATTTAAATTAAAGCCAACAAAATGATTGTTTGAGACTAAAAAGCTTCTAACTGATGCCTTATGGATGAGTTTTTACAAACAAATTGCAGATATTTTAGACTTTTGCTTTATTTTGCAGATTTATGCACAAATATTCCAAATTACTGAACTATGATATAAAAGTACTACATATAGTTTTTCACTAAATAAAATATTAATAACAACAGTGAGATACTTGAGAAGGGAAGTGAATAAATGTCAACAGGTAGCTTTCTATCTCATCTTTCTAGATGCATAGGACAATATTATCTATTTGCAATTTGGACAATTGTCCTCCATCAAGTAATTACTTTGATCTGATGGTTATGCCTGAACTAAACTAATCATTAAATTTCAAATTCCACATAACAGATGCAAAAAAAGAACAGTTTGTAATCACCACCTAAAAGAATCTATTATATTAAAGTTAATCCTATAAATTCACAGACCACAATTTTTGTCTAATGACCAGCATATATGGAACAAATTTGATATCTTTCAGATAGGGATATCACAAATGACTCTCTATAGAAATTTCCAAATGATTGTATTGTTTTATATACACCCATTTGGATGACAAATCAAACATGATACTGATCTATTGCTATCTTGGTGGATTCTCTGAACTTTAATAATAGGATGAACAATGAGAATTTCCCAATAGCTGTGCTGTAAAGCACAATAGTGATTTATTTTGTTGCCTCAAAAACATGAAAATTACTGTACTCAAGAATCCTATGTTTAAATTCTATCTAGAAAAACCTCAAGGCATGAGAAATTGGATTCTGTAAATTAATGACCACAACCACATGAACTGTTTTAAGTGGATCAAACTGCCAATATTAAAACACCATTACCTTTTACTTCTTTTTTTTAATTATTTTTGCTAATCAAAAGCTAGTTTTATTATCATGGGATTAATGGTCAGCCAACTAAAAATATTTATTATGGTAATAGAGCATTCTGTGAGTTCAAATGTTATATCTTCCCTTTCTTTTTTCCCTTCAGCCAGTTTTTAATAGTGCTCTGATAATAAAAATGCACATCTCCTTCATAAGGACAATAATGCATCAAATTATTCTGTGAAGAACCATCAAGATTTTAGGCCCAAAGGGCCCATTATGGCCCAATAACGCGACCAAATTGGATCCCTAACCCAGTTTGGCAATTAGGCCCAAATTGGCTCAACTTTATATATATATATATATATATATATATATATATATATATATATATATATATATATATATATATATATATATATATTCGAACTTGCAATCAGAGGTTGTCTCAAATAATTTTTTTTGTTCAAGCTAAAAGCAAGCAATAATTATAATTATTTTTTCTTATATATATATACATTTTCGAATTTGCAATCAGAGGTTATCTCAAATAATTTTTTTTTGTTCAAGCTAAAAGCAAGCAATAATTATAATTATTTTTTCTTTATGTCTATATGTGCCAAACATTAGAGAATCCTCTAGAACGATGCCACATGTCAATCAAGGGGCTCGGTAGAAGGCCGGAGCCTCTCTGGAAGCATCCATTCTTTAATTATCTTCTTCCCCGGGAACTCTCCAGAACCCGATTGCCCGCCCTATTTAAACCCCTCCTCCCTCCCCTTCCCCCCTCACGTTGCGCTCGTGGGCTCGATCTCGAACACGTTGTGGGCATCTCGGCATTGCTGCATTGTCTTTCTTTCTCTCTGTGTAGTAGCGTTTTGTTGCTTCTTGAGCCGTAGAGATGGATGAGGACTTCGACATCCCGGCGGGCGAGGAGATGATGGACGAGGACCACACGGATCTCGACAACGACAACCCGACGCTCAAGGTCGGAGAGGAGAAGGAGATCGGGAAGCAGGGGCTTAGGAAGAGGCTTGTCAAGGAAGGGGAGGGATGGGAATGCCCCGAGGCTGGCGACGAGGTCGAAGGTAAAGAGAGGCCCCATCTTTGCGGCCTTTCGGTGGTTGCAGTTTAGTGGTTTTTCGTGCTAAAAGTTTGAGATTTGGTGCAGTGCATTACACGGGAACTTTGCTCGACGGGTCTAAGTTCGATTCCAGCCGTGATCGCGGGACTCCGTTCAAGTTCAATCTTGGCCAAGGTGATGAATTCTTATCCTCTTTTTCTGAGATTTCTAGCGGATTTGAGTGGGTATTGTTTTGAAGTTACCTTTTATTGTAATTAATGCTCACTACATAATAAGATTGATGGCAATAATTGAATTGCTCCGCTTAGTTTCTAAGTTTATGTTACATCCTCTGTGATTTCGTGAAGATAAATGATGTAGTACAAGATATTACCTACAACTGCTTTCTCTTGTTTGAACTGTGCAAGCAGGACGATCAAAGAATGGTGGTGATCTTACTACTCTCTTCCTTATTTCAGGCCAAGTGATCAAGGGATGGGACGAAGGTATTAAGACAATGAAAAAGGGAGAGAACGCCATCTTCACCATCCCACCGGAGCTGGCTTATGGTGCCTCTGGCTCCCCTCCCAGTATTCCTCCCAATGCAACTCTTCAATTCGACGTTGAGCTACTCTCCTGGACCAGTGTGAAAGACATATGCAAAGATGGCGGTATCTTCAAGAAAATATTGACTGAAGGAGACAAATGGGACAATCCGAAGGACCGAGATGAAGTTCTAGGTATTCTTGTTTTCTTGCAGGCTGCTTCTTGTTGTTGTTGTTGTTGTTGTCAGACTTCCTACAGGAGTTTCTAACTATGATTATCTATATACATGCAGTGAGGTATGAGGCAAGGCTTGAAGATGGAACCGTGGTCTCCAAATCCGAAGGAGTAGAGTTCACCGTGAGAGATGGTCAGTTTACGTTCTTGTCTTAATCTCGGTTTTCTACTTCGTTGCTGCGTTTGATCTCACATATAGGTGTTTCTTGGACCAGGATATTTCTGCCCTGCACTGTCAAAAGCTGTGAAGACAATGAAGAAGGGTGAAAAGGTTCTACTCACAGTAAAGCCACAATGTGAGTATTGAAACCAAGAAGACTAAAGACAATCTTTAACCTCATACCTGCATTGATGAGGCCACATACTAACGATGGTGTCACTTCTGGTCGCAGATGCATTTGGTGAAGACGGGAGGCAAGCTTCCGGCGATGAAGGTGCCGTTCCTCCAAATGCAACTCTTCATATCGATCTAGACCTGGTGTCTTGGAAAACCGTGACAGAAATTGGTAATGATAAGAAGATCATCAACAAGATTCTCAAAGAGGGAGAAGGCTATGATCGCCCAAATGATGGTGCCGTGGTCAAAGGTGAGATTTTTCTTTTTTTCTGTCACATGTTATGCTGGTTGTGCTTGAAGGTGTCCTGTCCTGGTTGTCTTAACTCAAAGCTTCAATTTTGATATTAACAGTTAAATTGATCGGAAAACTGGATGATGGAACTGTGTTTGTGAAGAAGGGACATGATGGCGATGAGCCATTCGAGTTCAAGACAGATGAAGGTAATGCATTTTGTTCCGATAGTCGAAGAAAGAAGAATGTTTGTGTATAGCTGTTGGATGATGCTAATAAATCAGGTGTTGGCTGTGGCAAACAGAGCAAGTAATTGAAGGATTAGATCATGCCGTGATGTCAATGAAGAAAGGAGAAATTGCCGGTGTCACGATTCCACCTGAACATGCGTTCAAGTGTGTGGAGTCAAAGCAGGATCTTGCTGTGGTTCCTCCAAATTCGACTGTTCACTATGAGATCGAGCTTGTATCCTTTGTAAAGGTTGGTTGGTGTTCCTTGGCTTCTCTCGCCTCTCTACAGTTTCTTATTGGAATTAATCCGAACCTAATAGGCCTTCTTCTTCTCTCTTGCACCTTCAGGAAAAAGAATCATGGGACCTGAATACTGCAGAGAAAATTGAAGCAGCTGGTAAGAAGAAAGAAGGCAATGCATTATTCAAACTAGGCAAGCATGCCAAGGCCTCCAAGAGATATGAAAAGGTAAATCACCTGTTAGAGCATCGAATTGTTATGTGAAATGCTGTAAAAATTACTACATATGATGAACATACTGAAAATTTCTGACTGGGGCACAGGCTGCTAAATACATAGAGTATGACAGCTCATTCAGTGATGAGGAGAAGAAACAATCCAAGGTGCTAAAAGTGACTTGCAACCTCAACAATGCTGCCTGCAAACTCAAGCTGAAGGACTACAAACAGGCAGAGAAGCTTTGCACAAAGGTAGGAAATGGTCTTGTAAACTCTTGTTTGATTTCTCCTCATCTTGGCGCAGCCTGACACCAAGAATGAACTGATCTTGCGTCAATGAATGGGAAAAAAAAAAAAAAATTTCAGGTGCTGGATATTGACAGCAGAAACGTGAAGGCTCTGTACAGGAGGGCACAGGCCTACATGCATCTCTGTGATCTGGATTTGGCAGAGCAGGACATCAAGAAAGCACTTGAAATAGACCCTGACAACAGGTATTTCTGTCGCAGTTGTTCGATGAGTGACTTGTTCTAGCTGTGCATGTGGATGTAGCTCATGTAATCGACAACAATTCTGGTTCCTGGTGCTCAGAGATGTGAAGACTGAGTACAAAATCCTGAAGGAGAAGGTGAAAGAGTACGACAAGAAGGACGCCAAATTCTACAGCAACCTTTTTGCCAAGCTGAGTAAACTGGAACAAATGGAAGCAAACGTGAGTCATCTGCGTTCCTCTCTCTCTCTCTCTCTCTCTCTCTCTCTCTCTCACACACACACACACACACACACACACACTAAACCCTACTCGGTTGCATATGCATAGTGACTGATCAATTGAACACATCTCTAACTGCAGGAAGAAAACACTGGGCAAGTGCCAAAGCAAGAGGCGCAACCCATGAGCATCGAGAGTGCTGCTTAAGACCTGATGAAGCTTCAAGCTTTCCTTGCCTACCTAACTCGAGTGTAGTAGTGACGACATCGAGAGCATATGAGGTCCCTTCTCTTAGTATTTGTAACTCTGATGTTAGTAACAAACGGGAAACGCTCTTAAACGTACTACTGTTAATATTTCTTCTGCTACTTGTCAGTTCTACTTTGAGCTCTGTTGTGTGATCGGTCCAACTTAGAGCCCGACATGATTCATGCGGCTGAAAACAAATTAAAACTAATTGTTTTCATAACTAGGTAGGCCAATTTTGGGCCAAAATTGGGCTGACACTTGCTAAGCCCAACTCAGTCGAATTCGATTCTATTACCGATTCATATGAATAGACGTGGGCGTACGAAACCACTTGGATCCCTCATAGGAAGCTACGAGAACGGTTCGTCGGAATTACAAAATTAATAATAATAATAATAAATAATAATAATAATAATAATAATAATAATAATAATAATAATAATAATAATAATAATGTTATTGTAGGTGGTGGCGTTGTTAAGGTCTTTTCCATAAGGTCTTTTCCATCCAGGTGGCACGTGGCTGACACACGTATGACATCATTGATGAAATGATTTCGATGAACGCTTGCAGGCGTCATCATGGAGTCCCACATTGGAGGGGCGATTTGGTCATTTTGGTATAAGCTTTGTGTCTTCGACCCACCATTGTTAAGTTCGTAGGTCTGTCGACAACGTCCGTTGACGTGAAGTAACGGTGGGGCCTAGTGAAGGGCCTAGTGAAGATCATGTTCGAGATTGGTGGATGATGAACGGTCCTCTTGGGTCATTGGACCGCCCTTGTCCTGTTGACGCGAGGGGTTCCGAACATCACCTGTACTAATAGTGACGACAACAATGGTAAAACTTGTAATTTTTATTAGACAAAAAAGAAAGTGATGTTGCTTACGAGGCCTTAAGAGCTCTCTGATTTCTTCAAAATTTGATTTTTTTCATTAAAGTTGTTGTGGGATTTTGGTACCGTAGTCGAGGAGTCAGTACGATTTAATCTTTATTGAGTGTGCAAGCTTATCCTCGTCCATGTCAGTCGATGGCGGGGATGCCCGATTTGGGTCGATTTAGCATTTTGGGAGTTGGCACCTCGGGTGGGCTTCCTCGGGAACTTCTCAAGTTGGTGACTGCTTAGGATGGCCTACACAAAGGTTTCGTCGGGATGGGGGTGCTCGATGTGACCCTTCTGACGCTCAAGTCAGCGTCCCGATCTTGTTTCAAGAGTGAGTGTGCATTTTGAAGGTGGAAAAGAGAGAGCCCTCTTTGGCGCTGTCTGGAGGGGGGCTTTATACTCATTGGGCGGAGGGTCGATCGTACGCTCGGCCTTACCTCCATTGTTACCTCTGGTGTGACTGCCTCGTACAGTGAGTCAGTCGACGCCTCAAGGTCAACTAAGGTCCACCTGGGCATGCTTTGCATTGGTGGAACCGTCCACGTATAAGGTCCACCTCGAGGTCGGTGGTGGGTTCTCGGGGTTCGTCGATTTCGATACGAAATCAACTAAGGCTTGGGCTTTTATTCAAGTCCTCAGAATGTATTCCAGGTCGAACTCTCCAAGCTCGACCGACCATTTGAGCATCCGACCTGCGACATTGAACTTTGAAAGTATTTGACGCAAGGGTTGGTCGGTGATCACCTTAATGGGATAGGCTTGGAAGTAGGGCCTCAACTTTCTTGATGCCAAGATCAGCGCCAGAGCGAGTCTTTCAATTGGTTAGTATCGCTCCTCGGGGCCACTCAAGATATGGCTGCAGTAGACCGGCTTCTGCTCGTCTTTTTCAACTCTCATCAGGACCGAGCTGACCGCAGCTTCTGATGCTGCCAAATAAATCCTAAGGGGCTCCCCGGGAGTGGTCGATGTGAGCCGCGGCAGGTGGGTGACATGCGCCTTTAATCGCTGGAATGCTTCTTCATATTGGGGCATCCACTTGAAGTACTTTGCTAGCTTCAGGGCTCAGAAGAAAGGAAAACTTCTATCTCTGGCTCGGGAAATGAATCGACACAATGTTGCCAATCTCCCGGTGAGTCGCTGGACATCATTCAATGTCCAGGGAGATTGCATCCGGAGGATAGCATCCATCTTATCTGGGTTCACATCAATCCCCTTCTAGTGGATGATGAACCCGAGAAACTTTATGGGCCCAACATTGAATACACACTTGGTTGGGTTAAGCCGCATCTTGTATTGCCTTGACGTTTGAAACATCTCGGCTAAGTCCACAAGGTGAGCAGTAGCTTCCCGGCTTTTAACTATCATGTCATCGACATATACTTTCATGTTTTTTTTTATCTGATTTATAAACAGCCGATTAACCATCCTCTGGTAAGTTGCCCTGACATTCTTTAGCCCAAATGGCATGGCCTTGTAGCAGTACGTGTCATGATGCATAATGAAGGCTAAACTTTTTGGATTTTCTGGTGCTATTTGAATTTGATTATAGCCCGAGAAGGCATCCATGAATGAAAGCAGCTCGTATCCTGAGGTTGCATCGACTAGCTGGTCGATCCTTAGGAGGGGGTAATAATCTTTCAGGCAAGCCCGATTGAGACTGGTGTAATCAATGTATATTCTTCAGCTTCTATTAGATTTTTTTACTCATACAATATTGGATAACCAGTTCGGATACTTGACTTCTGTGATGAGCCCTGCATCTAGCAAGTGGGCGACTTCATCCTCGATGACTTTTTGTCGGTCGAGAGCGAACTTCCTTGGTCGTTGTTTTAATGGTCAAGCGCTAGACTCTATGTTGAGTTGATGTTGGGCCACTTCGGGACTGATGCCAGACGTGTCCTTAGGGGACCAAGCGAAGACGTTAGCGTTCTTGTCGAGGAATTCTACTAGCTGGACTTGTTGTTCCTCCGAGAGTGCCGAGCCAACTTTGACAGTCCTGTCAGGATTCTTAAGGTCGAGGGGGGCCTTGACCACTTTCTCCACTTGTTCGGGCTTTGGCACCGTCTTGTCCGTGTCTCAGGGGTCAAGGATAGGAGCTGAGGTTTTGAATTTTTTAGGCAGTATTGTTGTCGTTAGGTAACACTGCCTTGGCTCCCATGGATCGCTTCTTACTTCTTTGACTCCAACTCTGGTTGGGAACTTCATGGCTCAGTGGTATGTTGAGACAACCGCTCTGAGCTTGTTGAGCGTTGGTCGACCGATGATGGCGTTGCACGCCGGGGGGATTCCGACCATGATGAATGACACCATTAATGTCTTTGACCTCGACTCCTCTCCAACGGTGATCGGGAGGGTTGTCGTCCCGATAGGGGAGACTGAGTCTCCTGTGAATCTTGTCAATGTTGATGTTACAGGGAGGAGGTCTTTGTTAGTTAACCCTAGTTTCTGAAAGGCATCAAAATATAAGATATCGGCTGAACTTCCCATGTCGACCATGATTCTTTTGACTCGGGCATTGGCGACTTGAGCCGAGATCACTAGGGCGTCGTCGTGGTCTGGGTACACCTCGCTCCCCGACCCAAAGGTGATCTCTGGGTCGCGGTCACTTATTGGCCTTTTCTCTACTACACACTGTGCATAGGCTTTTCGGGCCGAAGAACTATCACCTCTAGATGTTGGACCACCGATGATGACATATATCTGTTTCTCAATCGGCCCTCTTGGCCGGGGTGAAGGTTTCCTGTCTCGGTGACGACTTTCATTAAGGAAGTACTTGCTGGTCTCGTGCCCTTGCCGAATAAGGTCCTCAATTTGATTCTTCAAGTCGTGACATTCCTCCGTATCGTATCCATAATCTCGATGGAAGTGACAATATCTTCTCTTGTCGTGTCCTCCGATCTTCGTTCTAATCGGGTTGGGGGGTCCGAGGAGCCTCTTGTCTCGGATTTGGAGGAAAACCTCCGTCCGAGTCGAGTTGAGTGGAATCGCGGGTGACCCAGATGGGGGTAGTTTTGGTCTGTCTCCTCTCCTCCTGGGGGCTCCCAAGAGTTGTCCTTGGGATAGCTGAATTCGGGGGCGCTTTTGATCGTCTCGTTTCCCGGCCACTAGCGTCTTGGCAGCTATATACTGGTTTGCTCGTTGTAGCATCTCGGGCACTGTCGACGGTGGTCGTTCAATCAATGACCAAAAGATATAGGAGAGTCAGAGCCCCATTAGGAATGCCTGAATTTCTAATCAAGGGTGGGCATTGGGCATTCCCCGGACCTGGGCTACAAATCACCCGACGAACTGAGCGAGGGGCTCGTCACTTCCCTGTGTCAAGTCGAGGAGCGACGCAACGGTTAGCCTTGAATGGGAGCTTGTCATGAAATTGAGTTCGAACTCTTTCGCGAGAGAGTCGAAGGAGGCAATGGGTAACGGCCCGAGTCAGCTGTACCACATCGGGGTCGGGCCCCTTAAAGTAGTGGGGAAAACTCAGCACATCAGAGAGTCTGAGGTGTCATAGAGGGCCATTTGGGCCTGAAAGGCCGCAATGTGCTCTGACGGATCCGTGCTGCCATCGTAATACTCCAGTGCTGGCAGTCGAAAGCTGGGCGAGACAGGCTTGTCTTGTATTTCAGGGACAAATGGAGATCCGCCCTTGGAGCTTTCACCGACTTCTTCCTTGGACTTGACGAACTTCCTTCGGACCTCATCGAGCCTTTGATTGACCTGGCGCAGTTGTTCTCTTACTGAGTCAGTTTAATCTGAGGAGATGACAACCAGCTCGGGGGGCACTCGAGCAACATCTTGGAAATGGCTTACCGGTTGTACTACTGAGACATTTGGATTTTCCGATGTATCCTCGGTCGGGGGATAGTGCAGTCCCTTGTTGTCCGGCTGCTCTCCTCGAATTGGTATCAATTATAGGACTCGTTGTTGTGGCGCTTCCCGATGGGCGCTCGGTTGTTGGGACACCAACATCTGCATCAATTGGGGGATATGCGGGACGATGGTTTGCATCATCCCAGCTAACGTCTGTACCTAGTGGGTAAGGCAGAAGAAAGCTTCGCCTAATATAGGGGGTGGCCTGGGATTCGTTGTCGGGGGAGAGAGCTCCGGGTCATTGAGTAGTCTCCGGTAGTGGTTCGATGTGGGCACTAGTGCGCTTGTTTCTTCCGCGGGAAGGAGCAGATTTGATCCCCCGGCCTGTAGAGTCGGCAGGGGGATGTGGGCTTGACCGTCGAGGTGCTCTAGGTTAGGATTGGTTGACGGGCGTTCTTGCGACATCAACCCTCCTTCTAGTGCAAAAAATATTATGTGATTTTAGTGCCGTAGCCGAGGAGTCAGCATGGCCTAGTCCCTGCTGAGTGCGCAAGCTCGTTCACATTAGTCGATGGCGGGGCACCTGGTTTGGGTCGGTTCAGCGTCTTGGGAGCCAGCACCTCGGGTGGGCTTCCTCGGGAACCTCTCGGGTCGGTGACTGCTGAGGATGGCCTGCACAAAGGTCTCATCGGGATGGGGGTGTTCGATGTGACTCCTCTGATGTTCAAGTCAGTGTCTCGACCTTGTTTCAGGAGTGATAGTGTACATTTTGAGAGTGAAAAAGAGCTGCCGGGAGGGGGCTTTATACTCACCGGGCGGAGGGTCGGCCGTACGCTCGGCCTTACCTCCGTTGTTACCTCGGGTGTGGCCGCCTCGTACGATGAGTCAGTCAGCGCTAAAGCATGGCGCGAGGGTGTGACGCGCCACGTGACATTTATGGCACATTGTGCTAGTTCGGCTGGCGCAGCGTCCGACGGGTTTCACCTCGGATGTCGATGTGACTATGGCATTGGCGCGAGTCTATCTCCGACTCAAATGTTGATGTGGCCGCTAAGATGGTGCGAGCACTGATGGATTGGGCTTAGCCCATTATTTGCCCTATCAGAAATGAAAAGGAGATGATAATTGAAGAACAACTCCAATGTCCACCTTCACTACCATGAGTGATCTTCATCTAATTGTATTTTTTTGCTTGCTCATCTACATGGTGGAAATACCAATGAGAAGAAGGGTTTCAAATATTGTGAATGGGTCTTTATTAGGTGCTTCGTCTTGTTCATGTAAAGATATGATCTTTTTTTCTGGTCCCTTTCTTTGTAATTTCTTTTCCTGGAACCTTTTCTTTTCCCTTCCAGATTCTAGCATACGCTCTATGAGAAAACAGGATTCGTACCTGCAACTTGTATCCGGTGTTAAACCGATGCCTTTCGCACCACTCTGAAGTGGAGAAAGCGGAGAAAGTGCGGAATACTAACTTCAGCAAGGCTGAAACTTTACCGCATATTAAAGATGCCCAACGTGACGAGCCTGGTAGCTATGATAGTGGTAGAGATAGTTCTGATGACGATGGTGGATAAGCGGAAACTTGAAGTTGCTTGGCTCTCCAAAGCTCTTGAGCCAGTACAGTTGTATAAGTGGGCATCTTCAGATCTGCAGGTTCTTTTGCTTTTTTTGCTTGATTTCTTATCTTCAGTTTGTGCTGTTAGATCTCTGTGACTTTCAGAATAGTCAACCAAACTTTTTGTTGATATTTTGGTCTCTCCTCCACTCTTAAAATCTCTATAGCGTTATTTATGTTTTGCCAGAAATGACTTTTATAATTTGCAATTTTTTATAATCAACTGCAGGTATTTACCCAAAATCTTTGCTTGTTAGTTCATTTCCAGTATTTACATATTCTAACATCAGACTTAGGATCTGAAGGATTCTTTATAACAATGGTGCTTGACTTGCAGCAGGCAGCAATGAGAAGCAGAGTACATCCTTTGGCACTAGATCTTTCAGTGAGATTCTTACGAGTATTCAGCGAAGTAAAGTTGGCATTCAGGACTGGAGCCTCAGCGACTTCACAGTTGGTCTGTATCTTATTTACCTCAGTCAAGCTTCGTCTAAGAAGATTGAGGAGTTCAAGGGTGTTCAGATCTTTTCAGATGCAATAGTAATTTCTGACCAATTCTCTCACCAAAAGATGTCATTGACACTTGACACTATATACTTCTTTTTTTAATGAAAGCACTGAAATCAGAATTATTGAATCAAATGGCTGCACTTTTATACTTGGATATGTCCTTTTCCTATATTATTTCGTGGAAGACCTTATCCTTGTTTGCTGTTTGAAGCCAGTAGCAACCAGACAAGGTTTTATATCTATGACCAAGTTAAAATGTTGACTACAGTTATTTTTTTGAAAAGACTTTTTCCGTCTTGATACAGGAGTTTGCATCCAAACTCATTTTGGATGCTTCTATCTGCTGGCATCCTTTACAAGTTGGACGGATTATGTTATCTGTTATGACATTGATTTCTTTTTAGCTATCTTTTCTTTTTTCACATTGAACTTCTTTTCTTGCCACTTCACTCGAGGAAATTCATAGGTAGCAAAAGCAGTCATATGCCAAGTCCTTTTAGTAGGAGGTGAGTTTGGATGTTTCTTGTGACAGACT
Source organism: Ensete glaucum (assembly GCA_021527575.1). Classification (NCBI taxonomy): domain Eukaryota; kingdom Viridiplantae; phylum Streptophyta; class Magnoliopsida; order Zingiberales; family Musaceae; genus Ensete; species Ensete glaucum. Next base: position 29,766,254 of record CM038554.1, read on the forward strand.
CAGAACTCATGACATCCCCCAGAATAGTCAATATGATAGCTTAAGTTATTGGTACATCAGAAGAATACTTTCTAGAGGAGTATGACATCTATGTTCTGAACATTGTGTTTGGGGGCCTAGACAAGTATCATTAAGTAGGAATGTAGGATTTTTTAGAACTTTGCTCTTGTCAATGCGCTTTAAGCATTCTCTGAACTTGTCCAACTTAGATGAAAGACCCAAATATTTATAAGTAATTAAACAAGTGACTTCTGTGCCAGGCTAAGAATTTAGCTTTCGCCGGTAGATAATCTGGAGATATTATATCTTTTTTACCTACATTCTTTTGCAGAGAATATGGTGCTGCCCTCTATGCATCTTCACCACAGTGCCAGATTAATGTCACTGGATTGTTGTTGGGAACTAGCTTTTTAAGTAAATGTTTTCTTTCAATTATTAGTTATCTAATTCATGTCAGTTAGAATTTTGCATTCACTATCTCCATCAAGTCACAACATGAAATTTACTGTTTGTATAAGGATTCATCGACTACACTTCTGTGTGATAACATGAATGTGTGTATCTTCTTTCAGGTTGAGAGATCATTTGACTTATCCAGAGTTCTTAAATGTGTTTTTTTCTCTCAACTTGATAAAAAACATGTATGTTTATTCTGTGGGTTATGGATGTATTTTATAGAATTTCTGGTAAACTCAACCTAAATTTTGTCAAAATTCTTATACTTCTAGTGACCTATAAACTCGTGTTTAATTGAAAATTTTGATCATTCTTTGGTGAACCATAGAAGCTTGTGTGTCTAAATGACTGTTTTATGATATATTTTGCAAATAACTATGATCGAGCTCTTCTTTTAGAGAATATTTGTTGTCATTTTTATAATCATTCTGACTTCCATAATCTAAGATTCTGACATTTCCCAGGTTCAGGAGCTTATCTATTATCTTGGGCTAGCAAAGGGTTCTTACAAAGACAATGCAACTGCTCTTCCACGGCATAGCATGCTTTGGGAGAGGAACATTGTGAAGTTAATTAAAACTTCAAGTCTACTGAGGCCTGGTTACTACATTGGAATCGACACACACAACAAACAGGTTATTTTTGGGATTCATGATAACTCATAATGTCTATGACCTTATTACTGATATAGTTTCTTCAAGCAATCAATAAGTGTCATTTGAAGGTTTCTCCACCCACTTTGGAACAGCTGAAGCTGCTCATTGGTATCTTCATCACGAGTTAGGCACTGTTCGAAAACTACTGGAAAAGCACAAGGTGGGATAAAGATATGCTATAATTACCATATAAGTTGCTTTATATGTTTAATTCTGTTTATTTCCTTTATGTTAGTTACTTCTGCAAACTCTCTAACTACTTTCGTCACTGTGGCAATATAAATTTCAAGGAAAAAGCAAATTTAGAATAGAACTTGTGCTATGAAAGACTAGTATTTATTTGACTTTGCAAAGTCAGCCAAGAAGGCTACAATATTTGATTCTGTTGTGGTTATAGTCCCATAAAAAAACCTTTATCTAGCATTTACCAACATGTCAGCATTTTCTCCATTCATAAAGATTTGGATACAATTAACTAAATGCAAGTGTAATACAATTTGAGAGACCGTTCAACTATTAGATCTCCTAGTCTTACTGATCTACCATGTGTTATCTAGGAGCTTGAGGGTGTACTATGAAATTAAAGTTTGCTGTCTCTGACAAAAAAATTAAAAGGTGTCCTAAATGGTGCATATCTCCTTTTGAAGCATATTTATCATGCATGTGCTCAAAGATGATTTTGTAAAATAAGATATATAAACTCCATGCTTTTCCTTTTGATGCATATTTCCTTACATTTAATTTTCATGTTTCACTAAAATACTATTATCATGAAGATATTATCTTGATAACGAGTCTCTTGGAAGTTCAAGAGGAGTCTAGATGGATATAAATATATGGAGATGTCTTCTGATTTTTGAAGAAACAAGCCTTTGTTTTCAGCTATCGTTGGTTCTGGAACTCAGCTCCTACTGCTGTGAGAGCTCTCACTAAACTCTTCTAGTGCTGATTTCTGTTAATATCATCTGATACTTTTGTATCATTACTATTGCAATATTCATCGTCCTTCTTGCATTTTTTTCGTATGTTCTATCTATACAATGGGGAGTCCTTTTCATAGCTCTTGTTGTCATAAAGACTCTGACTTCTAGTATCGTTGGTTACACAATGAGTTCCTTTTTTATGCAGTTTGAAGGGACTTACTGGGTAAAAGATTGTTCCACACACTCTGTTTGTAGTCTCCATGGGTTGATTCTCTTTGCTTCTCTTTAACTACATATGAGGAATTTGTTATTGAAAACTATAAATTCTTGATTAATTTGATTCCAAGAAACCGTTTAGCCATGCAAAATCATGAAATTTTTTAAACATAATAATTTGAATCATTAATTAAGATCTTATAGTGAGGTATTATTGCATATATCAAGGATTGTCATACCGCCCGAAATAGTACGGTTTGGGTATTACGTGTAGGTGTAGGAATGGATCGATACACGGACCATCTTATTTCTCGCTGTACAAATTAAAATAATAAAAATAAAGAAGGGGTGGGCCCCCATTTATTTTAGTATTAAAAAAGGTTAGATTAAGACTTTTCTCACATACGAAGCTCTGGTGTTGCCTCTTCATGGTTGTGATGCTTCCCAAGTATCACTATAGGGCGGCATATTGGTATGGACCGGTAAGTCAAATGTTAGTATACATTTGATATATTTTAAGATTTATGACTACCAGAGATTTAACCCCACATCTCATCACTTGTAATGTCATATTTTGAGACACATTGGATGTTCGAAGAGACTTGTATCGATTTATTAGAATTATATGAGTATTCTAAATTAACTTGAGTTTAAGTATCAACATTGGTTTATAAGGATTCAGATGATTTTACGATAGTTGATCCATCAAGTTAATGAGACAATTAACTCATTGAGTTAGTTGTGATGAATGACACTAAAAATTTATCTAAAAGATATTGGTTACTGTTAATTTCAGCTTTGAAGACCGTAATGGTTCTAAAAGATTAGATATGAGTAGCAAAAGTGTTAACTAAAGTAATCAGATTCTTCCATTTGGCAGTTTGGATTGATGCAGAATGATCACTGAAAAAGGTTATTTGACATCTAAGAAACTTCTTATTTATGTTCCTGTGACAATTTCTTCTAACCACAGTGAAACATAATTTTATGGAAGTCTCTTTAAATAAAGAAGCTGAAACACTTTCAAGCTTGAAATTTTGATTGCAGCTTCACAGCATATACTTCAAATGTGTTTAAAAGTAGCAAATGCTTCAAGATTGAGCAGAGTAATATCAGCAGAGATAGGATGGCTGGATCTAAGCAGCACTCATCAACAAGAAAGCAGCAGTATAGGGCAGCAAGGCTGCGAAACAAAACATTCTTGCTAGTGGAGAGGTCACACAAAAACCATAGTAAGTGATCTCATTTCACAAAAGAAGTAAAAGTAGGCATTTTATTTTGTGATCTCATTTTTCATGCAGATTTATTAATGAACATTGATTTCTATAAATGAACATTTATTAAGGCTTCTACTTTTAAGCTGCATCATTTAAAGCTCTTAAACTTCCTCTGCCTTTTAATTAGAACTTCAACATGAAACATTTTGATTCAGGCAGTTGAATGGGATGAAGTTGAGAGATATCTTGGTGTTTTCACCAAAGTGGAAGACAATCGCTACTCCATGACAATCTTGTTTGAGATTAGAAAAACACAAGAACCTTGAAGCACTTGACAAGTAGAATTGTTCTGTTCTTTTTGTCTTGTATGTGGATTTTCCAAGTTAACAAGTCCTTTTTTGAATGGTGTTTCATGTATTTTCAGACCTGAGAGGGCGAAAGCTGTGGAGATACTTGTAAAGGATCTTAAAGTTTTTGCTTCTTTCAATGAGGAGCTCTTCTTCAAGGAGATCACTGTTTCGCTCACCCTGGAGATTTTTTTTTTAGGTAATCAGTTTTAAATCTAATGAGCTACTGTATATGCCTCCTTCACTTTTTTTGAGGAATAATGTATCTTTCTTCACTTTCAAATTAATACAGGCAGAATGAGCATCTTTCCATACCAGCATAATGCTTATGGAGCCAAGAAACTTATTGAAGCTAATCCTTTGTTTCGTGATAAGTTAAACATTTCCTCCATTTTAAGCTCTATTTTTATTAGTGGATGAGAACAATTCCAATAATACCTAGTAGCTGGTTGAACTAAGTTACCGTTTCATAGTTGGTTTACAGATGTAGCTTGTGTGGCTAGTATTCTATCAGTTGGCCATGAGAATTGACTCAAACTTGTAGTACATGACTTTAGTTCTTGAATTGCTATAATTTTGAAAGCCATTAACAATGTACAGGCAAACACACTTGATGACAGCCGCTACATTGTTAAGTTTGAAGGCTTTAATCTTTTCCTTTTTTCTTTTGGAGAAAGCGAACAATTGTTTTATGCAGTACTTTGTGTTTACCATACTTTGTATGTAGTCTGTGCTCAGCATTCAAGAATCAAATATCTTACTGATTTATGGTCTTTGTGTAGTCTTACTCGGCAGCATCAGCTTTGCAAGATCCAACGCTCCAACCCTGACATTAAAACACTCTTTACTGATCACTCTTGTGCTGCTTCTGCCAATGGAACACGACCACCTCCACTAACCAATGGTCTGCTCGTCGGGCCTATCCTTAAGACTGGGGCATTCCCTCCAATGGCCTCTCATAGTGTAAGTGGACTAGATTCACTTTTCATTGGCTGATTGTTGACTATTATTGTTCTATGCTTTGGTTCAGTATATTGAATTATACTGATAGGGTATCAGTCATCCTATTCCTTTTCTAACTGATGGTGACCCTATGAAGATGGCGATCGACTTGATTAATTGGCTAGTGATGATTAAAGCACTAAGTGAATTTGTAGGCTATAATATCTTATTTGCATGCAAGACCTCTTAACTGTTAGTACAGATAATACTGTCCCTTGTGATTAGACTACTGCAGGAAACTTGATGTCTTTATGATACAGTCATTTCTTTTTCAATAATGCATTCATTTTGTTATGCTTGAATTCAACTTTAACTGTTTTACTTGTTATTTTATTGTGATAGATACGTAGTTTTCTAGGAAACTATATGGAACAGGTTAAGTTCATGTATTTGACATGCAAATATTCCACACAAATGGTTGTCATATGTTGGAAAGAAAATTCACTAATTTTGCCATATTAAGGTGAAACAATATTAATTTCCCAAAAGACTTGTTTTTTCATCCATTTATCAATTTGTGGAATATTTTTGGGATTCTGAACTCTTGCTTTTGTCTGATAATTGGCAAGTGGTGAACTTATGACTTCATCTGGATCCACACACATTTTTAGTTTTTTTTATCTCATCGTATTTGCACAAAGCCTATATTACAATTATTTGTCAAATTTATTTGCCATTTGACAAGAATCTTTATGTACCCGGATTTCTCTTTTTTCATATTTTCATGATACAGTAGGTCTAGTTCACTGGTTGGATGGCACCAACTTTTACATTACCTTGGATGATACTGTAGATTATATAATAGATGATAACACTTCGATGGGTTTCAGTCCTCCCTTCTTTGGGTTCAATTCTTATCACCTCCAAGGCAGCACCTTTTGCTGACAACTTAATCTCTAATGGAGTTGAGACTACTTTTATATACAGAAAGCATCCATGTCATCATCACTTGTTTGAAATTTGACCTTTTCTAGAGTTCTTTTCTTCTTTCAATTTATAGTCCGGATGTGTCATCATATGGAATTATTATTTCTTAATTTTTTTTATCTCTGCTCATCCTTTCAAAATCTTGAATGTGGTAATTTCTCATATATTACAACAATTCAGTCAATAGATGAAACATCAGATGTTATACATATCTGCCGGTTGGTTATACAGTGCCAACTTTAACATGAAGTCACTATCATTGATAGATACGTTTTAAAAATTTGAAGAACTGTTTTCTGAAGTTTAGTTTCCTCATTGAACAAGAATTAGGAGTAATTTTCCAATTTTATGCACAAGCAAATACTTAGGATGGTAAAACTCAGACATAGTTTTCAGCAAACTGAAGATTAATTGTCTCAAGTTTTAAACTCTCTGCTTTGGTGATAGTTGATCATATTGAATGACAGTTTCTTCCAAATCTACAAAATTCTAATTATTCATTTTGAACATGTAGGTGCGAAAAATTTGCCAAACGATTGCCTTTATGTCTCCTGCAATTTGCATGACACTTTGCACTTTGGATCGAGGATTGCCACCTTGGGAATCCATGGAGCCCCTCGACCATGGTCGATATATAAATAACCGTCATCCATGGAGCCCCTCAACCATGTTCAGTGCACGAGCGGTTGGACTTATTAATTCGTTACCAAAATTAATTATTTTTTAAACAGATTTTATGGCTGTATGATTATATATTTAATTTGAAATTTAATGTTGGCATGTGACTTCATCATCTTCGTTGTATCCCATCGCCTCGTCCCTTTTGGTCTTGGTTGGCTTGGGAACGAAGAAGGTGAGCATTTGGTTTGAAATGCCTCTCGAAATAAATGCATGGATTTAGGGCTGATTTTGAGTTTTCCTCGATCAGTTTCAGGTTGGTTCGATGATCGCGAAGACAAAGGAGCTGCTTCTTCTAATATTGCTTGCCTTGCCTTGCCTTGTGGGTTTGGGGGTGGGAGGTGACAGACACTAGTCATCGGTACGAGGAGGGTGATCGAGTGCCCCTGTATGTATGCCAACAAGTTTCGTCCCATGGTGATTTCCTTTCCATTATTGCCACATTATCAGGTCAGGTGCCTTTGGGCTTCCTTCTTCCTTTGTCATTTAGATTCATATTTTTTTGGTGTTGCAACATATGATAAGTAATCAGATCCTATGAACTAGCAGACTGGATTGAAGCAGAATGATCTTTATGAGAATGGTTACTTGACATCCATGAAACTTCTTATCAACCACAGTGAAACAAAATTTTGTACAAGCTTCTTTACAATAAAGATGCTGAAACACAGTGACAAGCTTTTTGATTCCAGCCTTTTAGCATATACCTTAAGAGCTTTTAACAGCAGCAAATACTTCAGGATTGACTAGTGTTATCAACAGCCAAAATAGGATGGATAGATGACAGCAACACTCACCAATAACAAAGCAGCAGCATAGGATTGTTAGGATAAAGCAACGTTTTAATTATCGGTCCATACCGGCATACCGATATTTTATCGGTACAGGTATGGCATTGGTATGGTACCAATACCGTAGCAGTATGCACAGTGTGTACCATCCAGTATTATTAAATTATTATAATATTATATGATATAATATTAAAAATATTAAAAAATAAAAAAATAAATGGGCGACGTCGCCGAGGTCTCTCTCCCACCGTGGGGAGATGCTTCATCTCCCCGCGCGGGGATGATAGTCGCCCGCATGCTGCGAGGGCGGCTACGTCTCATGGGCGGCGATGGCTCGTGGTTGACCCACGGGCAGCGAGAGCGCACGGGCAACGTGCAAGCGAGGATGGCGGCCAGGTACTGCTTCTTTCTTCTATTCCTCTTCTTCTTTTCCCTTTTTCTTCTTCAATCAACCACCGACGATCGATTTCTCCGTCAATTGACCGCCGACAGTCGAAATCGATCGCCGACAATCGAAATCGATTGACGACGGCCGAAATCAATCGTTGATGGCCGATTTTAGCGGTACCGCCTGATGGCGGCCGGTCCGCGTACCGATCAGCTACTAGACAGGTATGTACCAGGCGGTATGGGGCCTTACCGCTCGGTAAGGAAAACCTTGGGATAAGGTATCACAAATAGCAAATGATCTCCGTTTCACAGAAGAAATAAATGTAGCTGGTTCATTTGTTGTCTCATCTTTTTCATCCCCATTTTTTGACTAATGATATTTTCTTTCAAATTAATTTTAGTCTTATTTAAGAACCAATTCTGGGAAAAGATTGTCCTTTTCCAGACCAATGGGCATATTTTCCCGCTCTTCCCTAATAACAAAGAAAAAAATGAAGGTAAAATTTTTTACTTTTAATTTCTTGTGAGGATTGAATTTTTTTTCTAAAGTATAGTTCTCTGTAAGTGAATCAGTATTTTTCTGTTTCCTATCAGACAAGTATGAGAATTTAATTACCTTCACCATATATCAAACTCTTTGATTGAGAATTATAGTTTTCACTAAAAAGTTTAACAAATTCTTGCTGAAGAGTTCTGGCAATGGATGCTTTTTTTTGGAAAGATCAATTTTGGTGATGGCAAGATTAATGATGACAAAATTATTTTTTTTTTGTAGCTATATCTTGACAAATAACCAGCAAATAATATTTATTTTTTTCCCTAGTCTCTGAAGTCATCTAGTAATATTATGCAAGCATATGAACAACATATAGTGTAACATAAACGTCAAGGAGTCCACTCCTCTGAGCATAAAAAATAACAGCAATTGTTGTTTAATTAATATTCATAGAAATGTAAACTTGCAAAGAATGCAAGAAGCTTTAGAAATAAGTTTATCTTAGTCGCAACAACATTAAAGTAATTTCTTACAATTTTCAAAACTTAATATTGAAGAAAAATGAAGGTGATTTGAGGTTTGTTTTACAACTTCATTTCAGGTGAACTCTCCAAATATGTTCCTCTTCTACATCAAAACTCAACATAAAAAGAAAACAAATAGGATACATACTAAGATATAGAACAATATGTAGAATGGATTATTGTAATCATGGATCACAGTATCGTGTTGATCGGTGGTATTGGCCCATTAACAGACTAGTATAGTCGGTATCGACGACCATATGTCAGTATATTGGTACACCTCAATTTTTTTTTAAAAAGCCAAAGATTATTAGAATTCACAAAAGGTCATTTGTATGCTTTTTGATCGTAATCAATGATAACTTATTATATTTAAATCGGAATATAGTGTATATGAGGCATAAATGAATAGGAAGTACAGGTTATAAGGAAGAGAAAGTGAATTTATCTTTCTAGTACCTCCAATTTGACCCTACATATCCTTAATTTAGGGCGAACCGTAAGAGAATGAACCTAGTTGAGACTAAAACATAATAGAATGACCAAAATCTCTATATACAAAATATTGATAAAACATAGAAAAAAGCTAAATAATCTCAAATTAGAGTGAAATTTCATCAGATCCCAAGTTTGAATCCCATAATAGAATGACCAAAATCTCTATATACAAAATGTTGATAAAACATAGAAAAAAGCTAAATAATCTCAAATTAGAGTGAAATTTCATCAGATCCCAAGTTTGAATCCCTCCTTTGTTTAAATCAATATCTTGATTACCACTAATCACCGATTAGGAACTTTCACAAATAAAAGTGTGAGAAAGAGTGAGAAAGAGAATGAGAATGAATGTGATTAACACTAAGTGAAAAGCGGGATGGGTGAGGATTTAAAGTTCCAAAAGAGGCCTTGATGGTTAATTTGAGTATTCGGGTTTCACTTGAGTCGATTTGGATTGGTGTCAAAAAATTTCAACCGATATAACATGAGTTTTTAAGGTACTGAGCCATATGTCATCCTTACTTGATCAATACCCCACCTGATTCTTGCATACCATCCGAAACAGGCTTATACTTTCTAATCAGTGGGCAGATCAGTACGTACAGCTCGTTTCATATTATTTGGATGGTATGCCGTACAATGCATCGAATCATGATTGCATAGTCTGTTTAATCTCCACCTTTCCATTTAATCTTTGTTCATCAGTTAAATATCATATTCCTCTACTACTGTATACTTTAATCACACAAAAAATAGAGAAAGAATCCACCTTCTCCTTTTGCTCTGACAAACATAGAAACAGAAGGGGTGATTCAGAAGGTTTTATGGGAACAGAGTATTAAAACAAAACTTTAAGAGCATAAAAAATAGAAGCTGTGAACACTCTAAGCATCCTTAGAAAAAGCCATTTGTCTTGGGTGGTGGAGCAGCATATTGAGGTGGTGCCATTACAGGAAGCCCATGGTAGTATCCTAAGTCAACAAAACCTGATTCTCACAAATTACATTGATTTGCGCTGAACTATATGTGTTGGAGTTACAAATTTGATAAAACTCCATGATTTGGAGTTGCAAAATACAATATTTAAAATTTGATATAACTTATTCCTGAGTAACCATGGTTTGACATCGAACTATATAAATTAGTGCCAATCAGGGCATATTTAATTTTCACTACATTTTCGGTGATATTAGATAGTACAGACCAATGTACTATCCAATATATTGATGCTGTAGCGGTTTGATTGCTGAAATCAGAATTGTGTTGACCTTTAAAATCTTAAAGTGCCATATTTTGCAAATTTTTGTCCTGAATATATATTTTTTGTTCATTCTGGTGATAGTAAGTGAAGAGCTCAGAGCTCAAAGTGCCGAATCAAGGAAGTTAAAGGATGGATACATGATTTCTTCTGGTCAGCCTGTCAACGAATATACATAGGTTCTGCTACGAGGCATCTTCTCCTCAGACAGGTTAACCTATCATATCATTAAGTATATTGGATTACTTCTTTTCTTTTCTTATAAAGTACTTCTCATGTATCATGGATGTTTGTTTTCTGTCAAAAGAGTGTAACCATGGGAGTGTAACCTATGATAGTAAGTTGTACTTAGTTTGCAATTTTACTTGTAACACAAAACCTTGCTGAAGTTAAAGTCCCTAGTTTCTTTATTCTTAAATTTATATTTTAAAACTCTAGTTTTTTAAAATTCCTGAACAATACTTGGTATTGTTAGTTCTACAACTAATTATGTCTGTGGAGTGATGCACTTGTTTGGAACAAGAATATGATGTATGTTGTGAAATTTGTCTTTGTTTTGGTTTTGTTGCACGAAGCATTAGTAGGAATACTGTCATTTGAATAGGCAGTCACTATTTATAGCAGCATACAAGAATGCTATAACATGTATTAATCAGTATTCATTTATCCTTTTTTTTTCTTTTATGCATCTACCATGGGTATGGCATGATTGCTTTAATATAGCTTGGTTTCCTTACAGAGCTCATATAGCGACTTCCCCTATAGTTAACTTCAAATTAAAAATGCTTGTCCGGGAGGCTGTACTTAAATGTTTCAAATTTTTTATTGTAGTAACCTTGTTTGTGCTGAAATTTAGATGGATAAATTTATTTATTTTCTAAAGAGTATTGAAAACACAGATATCCCTAGAGAAATATATATTCAATCTTTTATTACAGTAAACTTTTGCTTTTAAGTATCTCAGGATATCCTCGGCATCAAAGTAAAGATCATGTTGGATAGTGAATCCTAAAGAAGAGCAGGATCCCATGACTCCTTTGTCAGATCAGGTTACAATTCATACTCTAGAGGAGGAGAAAGTGAAGTTAATCCAATCTCTTGGTCTGCCTCTAGAGATTTAAATTTTGGAGTGATGAGAAGAATTTGAATGCTACAACCTTTGCAAAAAGAATTGTGATTGCATTTCTTCTTTATAAGCTTGGAACGAGTAAGAAGCCAAACTTGTTTTGATTTATGTGCTTCTACTAGTTCCATATTAACACGAAGCAAGATTGAGAGTCTTTAAGCCCATTCATACTTTCTTCCAATATTCTCAGGGGTGTTATTTGTTCTCAGGTGTATTGCTCGTTCTCAACACTAAGGAGGAGAGGAGAGACCATGAACCACGAGAAGGAGAAGTGAGCTGACGAGAGTAAGAGGAGGGGGCGAGAAGAGCAAGTCAGAGTAGGTAATGTTAGATACGCTTCTTGGATCGTTTGTTGATCAGAATCCAATTCTAAATCCGGCCTCCAAAATTAATTAATTAGCTTTATATGTTGTTAATTGAGATTTATTTATTTCGAAATCAAGATTCCTTATATTTTTCTTCGTCCGTATCCATCTACGGTGTCTCCGAGATTCTATATCCCTAACAGGTATTGTTGTGCACCCGTTTTTTTTTTTTCCGCTTCATATGGACACGTGCCAAAAGACGGTTGATCCAATTTGCTGCTTCGCGTGCGGTACGCACACACCGAACAAAAGAAGTAGGGCGATCGTTCCTCGCAACTATTATGAAGGGTAATAAGAAAACCTAAAATATTGAAGCAATATATGGGAGGGTACATATTTTTGGGGGAAAAAAAAGACACTTTATGAAAGGAATAAAAGTTAGGACTACTTTACCGACCTTACTCACAAATCAGCTAATCCCATGTGATATGAAGGGTTGCTAAAAGGATTAGGTGAGCTTGGAAACTTGACATGGGTTCTGTATGCCTTTGAAGGAATCATCACTTTCGTTTCCAGTTGAGTCACTGCAGGCTTTCTACTGCATGCTCAGCTTTTCTGATTTCTTTGCATTGAAGGCAGTCTCCTTCACCAACTCGGCGTTTTATTTATTATCAAAGTGAATTAAGGATTCTCGCTCGAGTATTTGAACTTTTCTAATAATAAAATTGAAGCCACTCAATTATTAATTTTGTGGTTCGATTAATTGAACCGTCGATTGAACCAATGAGGAGCGGCCGAGACTTATTAGACCGGCACTCGGATTAGATAGCTGCGGCGGGCTGTTCGTTTTGATCGCCTGTTGGGGGTGAGACAGACTTCCGCTGTCGTGGGGTCCACCTTTTACTGGATAAGCCTTGGATAGCCGTTGCGCGCGGAGGGGAGGACCGCGAAGCTGACGTCACGAGACGCGACCCCAGCCTCGTTTGGACAGGTGGGGCCCGGTAGTTCAGTTGGGGGACCCTGTTGGGTGCCTTGGTCAAGACGGGGAACGAACACATGGTCACGTAAAAGCCGCTATTTATCGTGGGATCAGAACGGACTCCGTATCCAGCCGATCGGTCCGTTCGTGTTGGGCCCATCCATCAATCGCAGCCATCCATTCATCACAGAAAACAAATTAAAAAAATATAGAAATAAGATAAAAGAATTCCCTCCCCTCCAATGTTGGGCCCCCCACGCCGCTTTGCCAACGCAATCCTCAAAGGCTCACCACCCGCCTCTCTCTCTCTCTCTCTCTCTCGCCCGACCCCTCAAAATTGTGTGTTCTTTCTTCCCCACCACCTTTTCCTCCTCCCCCGCCTCTGTCTCCAATCCAGACGAAGACCGGAGACAGAGACGCGCCATCGGGAAGGAGAACGATACCTATCTTTCACATGTAAGCGTAACCACAATGGCGGAGAGGAGGAAGCTCTGCCTCGCCGCCGTCGTCCAGTTCGTCACGTTCGTTGTGGCGTGGGATCTGGCGCGGCAATGCGGCGCGGCCTCATCCTCCTCGTCACCGGACGCTAAGGCCATGTGGGACCTGGCGCGTGCCCTCTCAGGGTTGCCCTCCTCCTGGAAGTCCGGCTCCGACCCCTGCGACCCCGAGTGGGAAGGCGTTACCTGCTCCGCTGGCCGCGTCTCCGGCATCAACCTTGTCTCTCGTGGCGTCTCTGGAACCCTTCCCGCCTCTTTCTCCACCCTCACTTCCCTCGCCTCCCTACGGCTCCATCGAAACCGCCTCTCCGGGCCCCTCCCCTTCCTCCCCAACCTCTCCTCCCTCCAGACCCTCTTCCTCGACGGCAACGCCTTCGACTCTCTCCCCGACACCTTCTTCGCCGGCCTCTCCGCCCTCCAGGAGATCTCGCTCGACGACCTCCCCCTCGCCCCCTGGAGCATCTCCCATAACCTCTCGGCTGCCGTCGGCCTCACCTACTTCTCCGCCTCCAACTCTTCCCTCTCGGGGACCCTCCCCGACTTCCTCGGCTCTCTCCTTAACCTCCGCGTTCTCCGCCTCTCCTACAACCAGCTCACCGGCTCCATCCCCTCCTCTCTCGCCGGCTCCGGCATCCAGCAGCTCCTCCTCAACAACCAGCAGGCCCGCGACAAGCTCTCCGACAGCATCGACGTCCTCGGCGCCATGCCCCAGCTCACCATGGTCTGGCTCCAGTCCAACAGCTTTACGGGGCCCATCCCGGACTTATCCAACCTCACCGCCCTCGAGTCCTTCAACGTCCGCGACAACGCCCTCACCGGCGTCGTCCCGCCATCCCTCACCGCCTGCCTCACCCTCAACAACGCCACCCTCTCCAATAACCTGCTTCAGGGGCCCTTTCCGCAATTCGCCAGCAAGTCCGCCACCCTCGATGTTGGTACGGGTAACCAGTTCTGCACGTCCGCCGCCGCCCCCGGCCCCTGTGACCCCCGGGTCTCGGCGCTGCTCGCGGTCGCCGAGGGGTTCGGATACCCGGCTGTGCTCGCCAAGTCGTGGAAGGGGAACGAGCCCTGCGGCGCCAACTGGCTGGGCATCACCTGCGACGCGCAGAAGAGCGTTGCCGTTCTCAACTTCGCGAGCCAACACTTCGGTGGGGTCATCTCCCCAGCCTTCGCCAACTTCACCTCGCTGCGTCAGCTGCTCCTGAGCAACAATGACCTCACTGGCTCGATCCCAGACAGCTTGACGCAGCTCCCGCAGCTCCAGGTGCTGGATGTCACCAACAACAACCTCTCTGGAAAGGTGCCGGCTTTTTCCAGCTCCGTCACACTCAAGCAGGATGGCAATCCCAAGCTTGGGACCGACTCTGGCTCAAATGATGAAAGTTCTTCCGGGATGTTCGGTTCTTCACCTGGACAGTTTGGTGGATCTAAGTCAGGGGGCATGATTGCAGGTATAGTCGTCGCTACGGTGGTTCTTGTTGGTTGTTTAGCAGCACTTTTTCTGCATCGTCGCAAGAAAAAGCAAGAGGAAAAGTTGGGACATGTTCCAACAGGAGCCCCTCCAAATGAGCCAGAGTTGATTAATATTGGATCCAACAGAATGAATGCGAATGGCAGAGGCTTGGACTCGCTTCACACTCAAAGTGGTGCCGACAGCGCAAGCGCTTATGTGGGCGAAGCTCAAGGCATGTACATGTCGATCCAGTACCTCCGAAAGGCCACAAATAATTTCAGCGAAGAAAACATCCTGGGCAGGGGTGGATTTGGGGTCGTGTACAAAGGGGATCATAATGGGACACTAATTGCTGTGAAGAGAAACCAGTGCGATGTGATGGGTACGAAGGGGAATGAGGAGTTCAAAGCAGAGATTGATGTTCTTAGGAAGGTCAGACATCGGAACTTGGTCGCACTTCTTGGCTACTGTGATGATGGCCAAGAGAGACTTTTGGTGTATGAGTACATGTCAGGGGGTACATTGGGCGAGCACTTGTTTGAATGGCAGAGTAGAAATGAACCCCCACTTACTTGGAAGCAGCGTCTAACAATTGCGCTGGATGTCGCTAGGGGGATCGAGTACTTGCATAGCTTGGCTCAGGAGAGTTTCATTCATAGAGATTTGAAGCCTTCTAACATCCTCTTGGACAAGGACTTAAGAGCCAAGGTTTCTGATTTTGGGTTGGTCAAGCTTGCTGGAGACAATCAGAAGTCAATGATGACACGGTTAGCAGGGACATTTGGATATCTGGCACCTGAGTATGCTAGTAAGTGTGTTTTTTGCTTATTCTTTCAGAGAATACTAATTGAAGTATATATTAGTTGAAGTACTACATGTTGTCTTGTTCAGGAAAATGGACATCAAAGTAATTATTAGTTGGATTATAGTATCTTCAAAATTTGTTCTGTTTAATAAAGGAGGCCGTCGGACAGTCATTTCTGTTACATTATTGTTTAAGAAGCTTGTCAAATTCTAGTTTGGACCTTTAGGCAATATGCCTATACACTTCTCTTTTATGGCATATAGGCTTCTAACTTTAAAGAAGAAATACACCAGATCAGCCTAATCGTCTTGGAAATTGCAAAAGTGGATATGTAGAAAATCGAAGGCATAGGTCGATAATGTGTGTAGTGTGTACAAATGGAATACCAGATAGGACGAATGCTAGGAGCAGAATGATGTCGTCTTGACTTGAAACACGACTACAAATTCCGCAAACAATGATCTGGTAGTAGGAATAAGAATTTTAATTGTGGCTTACGGCTCACTTTCATCGAGACATTTTTTTACCCTCCTTGTCCGGTGCATATTCATTCTTATTATAAGAAAGACATGTACCAATGGGTGTATCTGGACTAATAGTTTCACAACATATGCAAAAGGTGTGAATATTAACTATTGAACTTTTTGAAAAGCTTGGAGTTGATCATAGATAGAAGGTTTCTGCATGGTTAAAGACAAGGTGTCGATGAAAATTAAGGAGTCAAGGTTTCATCAGATTTGAATAAAATAATTGATATCTTGGATCAAAGATTGATTTGCTTTTTTGACATGAAGAATAAGAACCTATTCATCTTATGTAAGATCGGCACACCAATTTGTTGAAAGCTTCTTGAGTGGAAGAATAAAATATTTGGACCAAGCATCGATGAAGCAACTCTTATGAGAAAATGGGCCCAACATCAATAGGGACAACTGCACATGGTCATTCTTTTAGGGTTGAACAGCACAAGTTTTTCTTGGTATGTATATGTATATGTGCCTATATCACTCTATGGTCTCTGCTTGTAAATGCATGAGAAGAAGCAATTTGATGGGTGAGAATGTAGATCTGTTACGTTGCATTATCAAGTGTTGGAAGTGGCAGCTGTATTAATTTTTCTTGGAGGCAGTGATACCAGGGACTTGGCTTGTTTTGTGTAGTTCTGAAAATTTGCTTCTTTTTGTGCTAGTGGGTGAATGAGTTGTACTGTTTTAGTAGATGATCGTCTGTTAGCTAGGCTGATATGTACGAACAGGGTTGTTAGGTGATAATTCTTTTCTGCAGTGTGTGGCAACCAATTAAAGATTAAAACAGAAGTTAAAAGTTCAACACAAATCTGAAATTAGTTCTGAGTATTCGAAAGTAGTCAAGTTGCCTGTGGTTAGCCTATTGCGAGTATTTTTGCTCTTACACGTGTTCAGCAAAATACTGGTGGCAGCTAAATAAATTGACCTAAGATATTTAGTGCAGTATTCTCAGTCCTAGAGATTAGACAAACTATCACAGCATACTATGGGGAATATTATATGTTAATTTTGGCTTCAAGGTATAACATTGTCCTGAGGATTTTTTTTTTTTTTTTGGTAGTCTTATGATTTACTGCAATATGTAATTCTAGTGCTTTTCGCCAATCCACATTTGAGTGCAATATTTTGGTGCAACAGTCTCATTCATAGATGTAAGCAAATTATCACAACATACCATGGACAATATTACATGTTCATTTTGGATTTGAGATGTACCATTGTCCTGAGATTTTTGGTTTCTTTGTAGTCTTATATTTTACTGCAATATGTAATCCTAGTGCCTTTGGCCAATCCACATTTGAAAATATCTCAATTTTTAAGGCTCATATTTATATATCAGAACTCTTGAGGCTACCCTTAGAAAGCATTCCTCAACCCTAGTCACTCAAGCTTCAAGTGCTTTTGTCATACAGATTCACAGATCCTTGTGCAACTTTCTTATTTGGTGCTGCTATTTTGGTTTTTTAGAAGGAAAAAGCAGCTTCTAGATCTGATTGCATTGATGGATTAAGACAACAAGATCATGGATAAAATAGATTGGGGACTAGAAATAGATGTTATTTCAATCACTTTGTCTCATGGAGTTAAAATGTCATGAACCAGACCCATGGTAGAGTTTATCCATTTACTTTATAATCTTGGGACCACATGATCCAAAATGTTTAATCAGGGACTAGTGGTATTAGACTCATCTAGCATTAAATACCCTTATAATCATCCTCCACCTTCAATGTGAATCTAAATAGAGGTGTCACAATTTTCCCCCATAGTCCAGAATCATGGCTATTCAATCACGAGGTCCATATTAGTGGTGAAGCCATGCTTGTGATGTGCTTCTAGTCTTATCTGGAGTAGTTTTTCTTTTACATGAGCCCTGCACTGTACCTAGTACCAGGGATCCATTCTAATATAAATTTTCATGATCCATTTCAGTGAGAGAGCTAACCCATTGACTTAATAAATCTGAAATTACTTGACCCAAAATGCTTAAATCTAAATGAATAATCATGGATCCAATAAAATCTATATACCCTCATAACAATCCTCACATTTTCAATATGAGACTTAAGTTGGGTGTCACATAAATCTATGAAATTGGTGTGACAAGAAACATGGTCATCTTAACACTGATTCACTACGTTAAGTCGTTGTGATATCTAATATGCACATGGTAGACTCCTAAATTTAGTTTCAATCATGAGAAAGCAGTACAGTAATTTTGGCTGACATGTTAATTTTCATTTGTGACACTAATATTTTTTAAAGCCATTTGTACCATGGCTTTTCTTATTTGCTATTTGTCAGTAAGCTGAACCATGTTCCATGGCCCTTCTGGTTTGCTATTTGTTATTTAGCTGAATCACATTCCTTTTACCTAAAACTTTGAATCAATGCTTGGGTTTTAAATAAATTAGAGAAAGCAAGGCATAGAGATCAGTAAACAGGTGATGTGAGTTTGGCTACTCTTTTAAAAGAGAACAAAACTGCAGAGAGAGTATGTAAGTGATATCAAGATAAGGTAGCAGAGGAATTTACTATGTCGTAAATCCAGTTACTATGATTTTATATTGGTTCTTGTGGTTGGAATAAAGATCCGGCAACTAATTTGTTTGTATTTGCCTTAACAGCTACAGGAAAGGTGTCGACCAAAATTGACGTTTATGCATTTGGCGTGATACTAATGGAGCTAATTACTGGAAGAAAAGTATTAGACGAATCGCTCCCCCCTGAAGAATGCCATCTGGTGGCAATATTCCGCAGAGGAATTTCTCATGAAAAGAATGCTTTTTTGAATGCCATGGTTGATCAAGTTCTTGAACTCGATGAAGAAGATCAACAGAGCCTAGCAGAAGTTGCAGACTTGGCATGGCATTGCACGGGCCGAGAGCCCTACCAGAGGCCTGACATGAGCCACACGGTCAATAGGCTTTCTCCCCTGGTTGACCAATGGAAGCCCACCACCAACTGTACTGATGAAGATGATGGCGACGACTCGAGCATGAGTCTGACCCAAAGACTTGAGAGGTGGCAACATGATAACACCAATTCAGCAACAGACTCATTTGGATTCACTTTCAAATGAAGTATAATTATAAATGGTCATAAAATGCTTCCCAAGGGCTTCTTCTGCAATGTTCTGATTCCTATTGTGGAGCCGAGTGAAAAAAAAGGGAAAAAAAAAAAAAAAGACTATCGAGATGTTTTGTGTAGTAAACAGCTTTTTGATGGTAGACAATGGAGGCGAATGATGTTCTTTCAGTCTCGCTCGGAATGTGATTGATAAACTGCCACGGATCGTCAACCTAATTCTACTTGGTTTGCTACTGAAACCGGCATTGTTATCCAGTAATTGAAGATTGGACTCAACTAGTATCTTTTATTTTCTTCTTTTTCTCCCTATCATTTATTTGTTTCTCTCAATATTTTGTTGTTGTGGTTGTGATCCTTGAATCATAAGACAGAGTTGTACATTGTAATGCCTAGCAACATATTGGAAATCCGACATCAGTTTGGTGATGTAGTAAAAGATCATATATACCTGTGTACTGATGTTCTTATCTGGCATTAGGTTTGTGCACTGCTTTGGCTTGTCTTCCTTGTTTCACCTCTTGTCATCTGAAACAAAGCCTGCAGAAACTTACACCTAAATTGTCATCTCCCAGTTTCTCCATGAGGAAGACAAAGAGATGAACGCCAACAAACCATGCTGATGTTGAAGATGGCAAAACATGAGGCTTGAGTCAAGGAGGAGGGTAGAGAAGACTGCCTTCATCTTAATGAACTCCTTGGCACTGCCATCAAAACAGTAGGGTTGTGAATCCATGAGACAGACAAGGCCAAAAGTGGTACAGTCAATTACATCTTCCCCCTACCAATATCAAATGAGATGATAAGTAATAAAAGCTGAAGATTATGTCCATAATAACTGATAAGGTATTTATATGGTCGCTATTTTTTATCAATCGAGATTTAGGAAGGGAAGCAGTCATATCTCAGTATGGCATTCAAAAGGATCATTGTCTTATTAAGCTATTTAATATTCAAAGCCAAAATATTATAGGTTAAATCAAATCCCAGCATTTCAATTATTATAGGTTTCTTTTTCGACCCATAATAAATGTCTAATGAACTCCCGATGCAATCTTCTTTTGTAGGAACAGAATAATATTAAATACGAACATGTTCTACTCCCAAGAGAAAGTTCTTCCTCCTCAAAGACAAGCTTTTTCTTGATTTCCAGACACAACAATACTCAAAGAATTATTAGGTCGGATCAACTTTGCAACATCAGATTTGACGTATCAAATACGTTCGTCTTAATTCCGAAATTTTACTTTTACTCTCTCGATCCAATTCGAGTGCGTGAGATCGCCCACGAGGCTTTTCGAGTGAAAGAGATTAGCGTCCGATCGAGTCGATATGTTGTCCACTGGATCGACCTGAGATAGAATTGTGAGTCAATCTTTTCTCCTTCGCTAGTTAATGCACACATGCCGAAATCAGAAAAGGGAGGGAAGGTGTTTTCCCGACTCGATCCCTCACAAGATTATGTAAACTGATCCGAAGAGGAAGGTAATCAAAGAACATAAAACTGTAAGATTCTGTAAACTGATATAAAGAGGAAGGTAGTCAAAGAACATAAAACTATGTCTCTCGATACATGCAATAATACATGTAGTGTGAGCCTTTCTCTTAAGTAATGCAAAGTATGTATTATCATGAGCCGATCTTGAAGTAGAAGTCTAATTTTAATTTATAGTATCCCTACTGACATTGCAATGTGGATTTTATATGTTTTTTTTTTACTTAGTACATTCAAATCTTCTTGTAATATTGATGAACCATTTCGCTGTATTATTCTCTTTACTGGAGATATATGTAATGTTGATAAATTGATTTAAATCATTATATAATTTAATTTTAAAATCCACAAAAAAAGAGTTTAAGAAATCTACCTTCTAAAAATAATGCCTTGGAAAATAAATGTTGGATGAGAGGCTTTTGCTGAGAATATCATGTTTGCCACTGTAATATTTGGAAATAGAAAGATAGTTATATTGGTGCGTATGCAACGATTAAGAGAGAGAGAGAGAGAGAGAGAGAGAGAGGGAATCACCGCCGTCATACGGTTGAATTGTTCGCCGACGCGCTGGCGCAACCCCACTGGTGGATCCGTGAGCCACCGGAATAGGCTGGGAGAGAGATGGACGGCGGCGGCGGCGGTGGCGGCCCGGCGCCTTTCCTGCTGAAGACGTACGACATGGTGGACGACGCCTCCACCGACGACATCGTGTCCTGGAGCTCCACCAACGCGAGCTTCGTGGTCTGGAACGCTCCCGACTTCGCCGCCCGCCTGCTCCCGACTTACTTCAAGCACAACAACTTCTCCAGCTTCATACGCCAGCTCAATACGTATGTAAGGACGCAAAGCCCTAGCTCTTTTCCTTGCTTTGGTCGCTTCGTTGATCCGGTGCAAGGCAGTTTGATGTCAAATCCGAATCTTGGGGTGATCTTTGGATTGCTTGTTTCGTCGGTGGTGATGGTCGGGTTTGACATCTTTTTGTCCTCGATTATTCTCGCGGATCGAGGTTCTGTTGGGGGAGATGAACCTGGTTTTGGAGTCAAAATTGGATCTTTATGTGTAGGGATTCAGGAAGATCGATTCGGAGCGGTGGGAGTTCGCGAACGAGGACTTTGTCAAAGGGCAAAAGCGCCTGCTCGGGAACATTCACCGCCGCAAGCCCATCCACAGCCACAGTCACCCACCGGGAGGTGGGCTTGCTGACTCTGAGAGGGCTGCGCTGGGGGAGGAGATCGATCAGCTCAACAAGGAGAAAGCTGGCCTCAAGGATTGTCTCTTAAAGTTCAAGCAGCAGCAGTCGGGGACCAAGATTCAGATCGAGGATCTCGACCGTAGGCTGGCAGATATGGAGCAGCGGCAGCTCAAAATGGTTGCTTTCGTGCAGCGGGCCATGCAGAATCCTCAGCTTATGGAGACTCTCGTGAAGATGGCTGCAGCCTCATCAGTGGACTTCTCATACATCCATAAGAAAAGGAGGTTGCCACTGGATGTGGATTACTGCCAGGAGACTTCGGAAAACAGTTTTTGTGATGATCATAGTAGCACTACCAAGCCCGAGAATGGGCGCATGCTTGATTTGGATTTTTGCGACAAGCTAAAATTAGAGTTGCGTTCAGCTATTCCAGATGATAATTTGGCGATGGTCAGAACTCAAAGCTCCAACGAAGATAATGGCAGCTCACAGCCAAAGCAAACTGGCTGTAGTCAGGAACCAATGGAATGCCCTCCTTTGGTACAGCTTTGTGACACAGAGGCACCGGCTTGTCCAACAAAGAATGATTTGCTTATCAGGGAAATGGCTGAAGGGGATGGGCTCTTTCCATGCCATTTGAGTCTGACGCTTGCATCGTCTATGATGCAAATAGATAGCAGTAAGTGTCCTGGTAAAAATCAAGATTTGGTGGACCGAAGTCCAGTCAGTATCAAAGATCTCAGACCAGCTAATGCCACTGATCTCAAGGCATCTAATACGGAAAGAGATGATGATCTTACTCTGCCATTTGGAAATGATAGAAGCACGATTGGCAACTCTGCTGATGCAAAAACTGTATCCTCATGGGAGGCTCCGCCTACTCATAATGAAGCACCAGCAATCCCTGCAGGTGGAGTAAATGATGTGTTCTGGCAGCAATTCCTAACTGAAAGACCAGGGTCATCAGACACAGAAGAGGCAAGCTCCTGTCGAAGGCCAAATCCTTGTGACGAGCAAGGTGAGGAGAGAATGGAAGAAAGTCATAACAGAGGGACAAGCAAAAAAGATATGGAGCAACTAAAACTTTGACTTAGCAGAGTTGCGCCTTTTGTTTTTGATGCCACAAGTTACACGTAAGCCTTCCCTTGTATCAGCTTCTCTTGTATCATGTGTGCATGATATAGATGCTTCATACACTACAAATTAAGAACAATCTAGTGAGATTCTTTGATGTACATTAAACTGACAATGGAAGAATGTTTTGGAAGATGCATGTTTAAGTTGTGTTCATATTTGAACATCTTCTATATTGTATATGACTGGAAAATAGATTATATGGATTTTACATATGTTCTGGATGTTGCTGATTCAGTTATGCATGGAAGGTTGTTTACATTCTTGTTTGAAATTGTAGTTCGTGTATACTTGATTGTTTGTTTGTCTTTATTCTTTTTTTAGTTGCATTTACATGTATCTGATGCCTCACTTTGTTTTGTTATTAATTATGATAACTTTGACTGTAGTAACAAAACTAATATGTTAATGTTCACATGATTGTTCTCCTTCCACATACCTATGAGCTTTTGATGTCTTAGCTCAAACTTTACCCTAGTCAACCGTTACCTAGGATATGGAACATTTTGCACTGTGGCACTACTGCCAGTACTGGTCATACCTCTTTAGTTGGGTACATGGTGATTGGGGATAGGATTAGTTGGTTGATTATTATAGGTTTTGGTACATATTGAATGACATGGGCAGGTCTCTTGCTATATCAAATAAGAAAATCTATCATCAGTAGCCAATTAACTATAGATTTAATCTATTTAGCTTTTTTGTTGTCGAGCTTTTCTGGTAAGATTCTCTAGTGGGAATGTAAATGGATTTAATTTGTCCTTGGTTTATATTAAAATTGAATGACATTCTTGAGGTTGGATCACCATTTTTGATAGTCTAAATCTCAAATTGTTGTAATTAGGACAAAAAGTTATTGTGAACAGGAATAGTAACCTGCATAACAGATTCCAAAGGTGCAGGTAACCTTATCTGGCAAAAGAAAAAAAATTCTCCTAAGATAAGTCTTTGACATCTATGGCTGGCAATTATTTCAATGATTTTACAGAGAAAAGTAGACTTTCTTTTTCTTTTGCCATTTTGTCTTAAGTATTTATAAGAGAGAAAGAGAGAGAGAGAGAGCTGGAAAGAGTTCTCTAGTTGCCATCATCATGATTTTAATTTGTTCATTGAGTGCCTCTCCAAAAGAAGCATGACTGCTGCAGAAGCTCAATTGGCTACTGTTATTGGTGGCATTGTACTGATTAGAAAAATGTCACTTTCCTTTTACTTTCTTTCTTAAAACTGTATACTGCTGAGTCTATTGATTCATCAACATAATCTCACTCCACAAATTCTTGTCATATTCCATGTCTTTTCATTTTTCCTTTTCAGTATTTCAAAGTAAATAGATCAACCAATGTCTTTCGCTCTTAGATTGGCTTGCTTAAATAAATTGATTACGCTACATGTATATTTCAAGGACCAAAGTTGGAGACCCACAAGCTGTCAGAAGTGTTATAATATATACAGAAAATTTGTAGTGAAAGTGTATATATGCAAAGTAGTTAAATCCACAAATTCTATGGTTTTTATCTTACACAAATGCTGTAGTAAACACTAAAAGATGGACACAATAAATGGATACAAACATGTAATTATATTTTAATGTTTGTTAAAGAATTCAATTTTACAAGAAGGTTGAACAGATATGTCGGGACACATTAGAATAATTTCTTATAAATCGTGTTAAATGGTTAATCTATAGATTTTAGAAACCTTTGAAACCAAAAATGTTCAGTTGCTAATGTCACCAATGTTAGCTAATAAACTAAGTTGTACAGCCATATAATTTGATGTGAAAAATCATGAGATATATGCCCTGGCGCTAGTTACTGAAAAATATTGTTTTAAGGAATGAAAGATGATGAGTAAATACAGTATCAAACATGGAATTTTATATTGGGATAAACAGTATCAGCATGGAAACTAGATTAGATCATTGTATTATTTGCTAAAGAATAATTAAAAGCAAAAAATATATAAAAGATAAAAATTGAACTAAATGTGAAGAATACTTGAGCAAATCAAGAAACTTAAAAGAACAGGGCTATACCTCATAGTGAATATCATGTTGAATGTGTAGGATCCCTATTCATGTGACTGCTGAAGATTCGTCAAAGATTGGACATCAAACAAGCTGGTAAGAGCAACTTTCCAGAATTATGAATGTAATCTAGTTCCTTGTGAAGAAAATTAGTATGAAGAAGTTCCTGATCTAACTAGCTACCTAATATAGCTAAATAGACTGGGCTTGCTTCAAGCTCACTAATTAAGATGTGGGTTATACTTTTTGGGTTTCATGTTTAGATTGAACCTAAATTTGGATCCATTTGTCATATAAATCGATGATGTCTTCTTGTGTTATCCATGGAAACTAAATGCTAACGTTAATATGTGTCAACTTTCTTCTCAATTTTATTCAACTGACAGTGAAGGCCCTCCAGGAAGTGTGCTAAGATGGAAAAACATAACAAAAAGAGTTTATTCTTTCAGACATACTGCTATGGATTAAAATGTACCCTAAATCTCTTGACTTGTCTGAGATTTTATATCTGTGTTCCTTTTTAGTTCTTTTTGCTTTTTATGAAGGCTCCATTAGAAAATATCCTGTTGACCACTTCATGGATTATGCTAGCCTATTATTCAGTGGTCTCTTGAGCTTCTTTGACATCTGCAGGCATTTAATCTTCACTTATACTTGCATCTTTTCATGAAGTTATTTTGGTGTATCATCAGACATAAGTGCTCATGAACTTCATTTTCTCATTGATTACCTTGCTACCCTATTTCTTGACATGCTGGTTGCACGATCACAATGGAATTGCATGATTGTTTTTATAGCATGTACTTTATAGTAGAATGACCATTGACCAGGATACTAATTTCAGTTCCCTTATCTGCAGGGTGTGAAACCCTCAACCTACTCTTAACCTGGGAGACCAGACCCTCGATGGAAGCCTCCGATGAACATGCTTTCAAGTTTTAGTTGCAGAAAGCTTTACATGGTGAATACTGAATACACAGACTTCAGCCTGATGTGCAAATTGTTTTACATAGTGAGTGTCACAGTGCTAGTGGCTTGAGAAATGGAATCCATCAATCATTAGTTCTGAAGAGCTGAAGAACCTTAATATACCACCATCATAGAGACGGATTTGTGGTGATGCTGATGCTAAAAATGCATGTCTCAGAGCTTCCGAGTATTTAAACTCGTGACTTAAAAAAGTTAATTTTCCTTCTCTTTGAAGCTGTTGTTTCTGTGGCTCTGTTCAAGTTAAAATCGTTGAATCCCTGCTATATGTAGAGGTATATTCATGTGCTCTAAAATGGTCCATCGACTCCTTTTGATGTCGGCCTTTTCTTCCAGTTGAAGGTGTTCCAAACCATTAAAAGTAAGGCTTTTTGGTTGTTCTAAAGTAGATGATTCAACATGGTGTCAACCAAGCATGCTGCCTGTAACATCGAAGAATACAACAGTCGATCTCAGCAATTTGACGATTGATTCTGGCTGTAGAAGAGCATGTCGGACGTTCGAATCTTGATCATCTACTTCGGAAAGGAGCAACGTTATCATTTGATCATCTATGTCATAAAGGAGCAACATTATCATTGGATACTTTCCAATGTTGGAGAGTTAGTGAGGTGTGTCTCTTATTTAGTGTAGCACTTTCTTCTTCATGATATCTGATACCTCATTGTTGTATTTGCAAGCTTCTTATGTAAACTTCTTGAACATTACATATGAAACAGTTCTATCAAAGATTATACACTTGTAAGAACAAAACTGGATACTAATCCAAGTTTAATAACATGTAATCTTTGTTATTGTTCTTAGCAGTATCTTAAAATTATTCTGTGTTGAAATATGCTGCTAGAATTTAGTATAAGATACCAAAGCCAAAGTGATGTAATTATAAACTTTCCCAAACTTTATGCACATGATATGGGGAAAAAGAAGAAGAAGGCATGGACATGCATTTGCAATTTGTGATGAAGACTCCTTTGGTCTTATAAGTTTTCCCGCCATCATCATGATGACTTCCCCTGAAATGGACCCCTTCAACCAACGCTCCAGCCTTGGTCTTGACAATGAAGATGTCACTCCCACTGTAGTTAACAGTGGGAACCAAACCAATGATGTGGTTGCTGCTCTCTCTCTCTCTCTCTTTGACCACAATGCCAGAGCAGAGGGGACAGCTGACATCTCCTTAAATCCTTCTCCCAGCAAGAAAGATAAGGCAGACAGATTTCAACCAAGAGGAAGGGGATGGCAAAGCTCAGCTCAGGCTACACTTCAAAGAAGAAGAGCCTGATCCTTTTGGCATCACTCCTATTTCTCCTGGGCAACAACAACACTGCGGGGAGGGTGGTGGTGAAGCTGCCTTGCAATGGGAGAGATGTGGGGGGGGCGCGCTGCCTGATGGTGGATGGGGAGGAGGAGGTGGAGATGAGCTCAGAGGAGAACAGGAGGCTACTGTGGAGTGTCACCGGGAAGAGGTACATCAGCTATGAGGCTCTCAGGAGGGATGTGGTGCCCTGCAACAAACCTGGACTTCCCTACTACAGCTGCCATGCTTCTCCAAGGGCAAATCCCTACGACAGGGGTTGTCAAATCATCAGTGGCTGCAGAGGCGACAGCCCTTAAGGAAGAAGAAGCTCCCTCCTGGTAAATGCATCCCAGGTTTGGAGCACCAGGTTAGGAGGGAAGTTGCCAATCTTGCCATCTCAATGCTTTGACTTGTTATCTGTGCCTTTGAGTGACAAAATTCTTTGTGGTGCTCCTGTAAACCTAATCTTTTCTTCTGGATCAGAATTCAAAACCATTTTTGCAGGAGATCAAGTCAGTGGCACTGTGGAAACAAACAAATAGGAAAATGGCTTTGCAAATATCATCAGTCATTGAAGACATGTTTCATGGGATTGTAATTGCTGTTTATTTGGTAGATGTTTGTTCTTAAACCTAAAGGAAAACGAAAGCTTGGATTGCATGAAAGCACTCCAGTGTCAATTGTTGTGGAGACAATATTAGTTGATTACATGGAAACACTAGTCGTAGAGAAATGTTTGGCAAGATTCTTAGTGTTGATTACGCATGAAAGCACTCTGTTTCATCAAACTTGGTTCTTTGCAAGACACGCTCTCAGCCTCACCCACAGAAAACAGCCATCAAATCAGATGGCCTTGCAGCCATGGCTGCTGCTGCTGCTGCTGCTGCTGCTGCTGCATGTGGGTGTCGTTGCATGCACAGTGTAATACCTGCAGTGAGCCCTCAATTGGAACACTGATGTACTCAGCCTGTGTAGGAGTAAGCTTGGCTCCCGGCTAGCCCAGATGCAGGGCAGCAACCTCTTTCTCATACTTGCTTGTCCCCTTCTCACCTCCATCTGTGCAACCAGATCATAGCTCCATCTGTGCAACCAGTTACGTGCACACACACCAAAACTCACCTCCATTAGAGCCGGTCTGTCTGGTTAAGAGGCTACCCGAAGAAGAAGAAGAAAAAGAAGAAGAAGAAGAAGAAGAAGAAGAAACAGTAGCAGCATTACAGGTTCATGATGAAGCTGGGACGGTTAAGAAGAAGAAGAAGAAGAAGAAGAAACAGTAGCAGGTTCATCGGTTTTACACCTAAAACATTAGTCTGATGATGCATCAGACTCACTTGCTAAAAATTGATATACGTAAACTTCATTAAATTTAAAATATTAATCTGGTAATGATATACCAAACCATTTGTCTGGAAGACCTTTACAAACAATATATGTATAATTAATATATATGTAAATAAATTATTTGAAAGAAGTATGAATAAAGAAATGGTGTCGGTGAGGCTAAGGAAAGAGTTGGGTTTAATGACACTGTCGGTGATTGGATTCGGGTCTTCGGTGGCATTTGGATCCAATAGAACCCCTAAAAAAAATATACGGTTTTTTTAATAAAGAGATAAATAACAATTTTAAAACCAGATTGATCATAAAATACACAGTTTTCTTTTTTTGTTGAGTAAGGTCTTTTTATCATGTTAAACTATACACATATTAAAGAAGAGGAAGCGATGAAGATCGTAACGACGAACGATAGAAATACAAAGGTAGAAGAGGTCAGAAGCGGAGGTAAGGGAGAGCTGGACCACCACATCGTAGGCACGATAGGTGGGGGCATCGAAGAGGATGAAGTGAGAGATGGTGAAGACTAAGATGTCCAAGAGGAAGAAAAGGCACAGAAGCTCCTAAGCTCATTGTCAGCACGGGGGAGATTGCGTGCGTACGATGCTCTACTAGGCAATAGCAACTCAATGCTACTACTTGTGGTTATTTTCACGATCGTGCCTCCTCCTGTCATTGATAATAGTCTCAATTTTTTTAAATTTAAATTATATGTCATTATATTAATATTTTATTATGAGTCTATATATCACATAAGCTGACTCTAATAGCTATTAACTAAGACTTGACGAAATGAGCTTATATGGTATGTTTTGAAAATGTAAGGGTTATTTTATATACGAGTAAAACATAGGTTTAAGATGTCCATGACCAAAATCACAAGGGTCAAAATGAACACTTAAATTACACATGTTATTATGAGACAACATGCTACGTAAGTAGACTCTAATGTTTATTAATTTAGATTTGAGGGGATGAACTTATATGCTACGTTTTAGAAAACGTATGAGTTATTTTAGATGCGAATAAACCATAAGAGTTTAAAAGATTTATGATCAAAAATCACGAGAATTAAAATAAATCTTAACGCTTCTTTTTATCATGTTAATGACACAATGACTTATGATATTAATTTCTATGAGCAAATTGAGGCTTATGATAATTTAAGAGCTAATTTGAATGAGTATTGAGTCTCCTTGAAAATTTCAATGTAATAGTGAAGGAAAAAATACTGTGGGAATGATACTAAAAGAACCAACATTACATCGAAAGCAAATTAGATATATGATTATACTCCACTGAAAAATAGTGAAAATATTTTAAGTCAAGCATGTGTTTTAAGTCATAATATATATACACTTATGCATGTGTTTTATTAACGTAAAAGTTTAAAAAAAAATGATAATATGCATATTTTCAAATCTAGATTCATGACTTAACTTTCTTGTAAACAAATCCGAATTCATTCTCTCTTTCTACAAGTGAAATGTCTTATCATGCTTATCTCTAATCTCTTGAATCTCCTTAATATCTTTTTCGATTATTATAATTCTATCAATCACATCAACAAACGTATAATATATGTACAAATAAGGTCATTTCTTACGTACTGCATTGTTGATAGCCAATAGAAAACCAGAAGGATTGAATACCTTATATGTCTAATGAAGTCATTTCAAGGAACCAAGAACAGTCAAGTCAACCATATAGTTTAATACGTTTGTGGCCTCAGCCTCAAGTCAACATGGCACAGCGCAAGAACATTCGTCTCTTTTCTACGACCTTCCTTGCCTTCTTTAACCTATAGGCAATTGCTCTGAGTTAACCTACCAAGACCTTGACTTCTAACACGGACCATGGATTCAGACCATCTTAGCTTAATGTGTGCCATGGAGAAGACAAATCAATGTTTCTGATATCAAGCTTTGGTGATGGAACACAGACAGAGAACGAGCTCTACCAAACCGTTCGTTATCTTCTCCTCCTTGGGAGTACCACACCTTTCTGGAACTCCAATGGAGCTTTCAACGACTGCGCCAACAAAGTTGTCCTGCTCAATCTAGCTTTCACTGGCCTTGTGGTTGGTATTGATAAAAGATATGTTATGCAGAAGATAGAGATAAGATATGGATCTTTGACAATTCTACTTAATTTTGATACATCCTTTAACCTATATAGATAGAGAAACAATTAAGGCTTTCTCAACATATTTTAATCTATTATGGTATCAGAGTAGCTATCTTTTTAAGAGATATTCTCTTTCTTTCTTTGCTGTCAAACGGTAATAATCTCTCACCGACATCGTAGATTGGTCAGGCTTCAACGGACGTGAGGAGAGAACCGTCGATCTGTGCTTTTCCATCACAGATCATGCCTATGTTCCCTCGTCGTCTGCTTGTTGTGCCTCCGTCCTTTGGCGAGGTGTTCCTTCATCTCGAGGCTCTCTTCCCTATCATCCCACCTTAGACGACAATCTCACGTCAGCTCGCTCTCTCGACGAGTGGCAAGCGACTCATTGCCGCTCTTGCCCTCATCGACGTGTACCATGTGATATGATCGATGCCTTCCCCAGATTTGTCAAGGTCCTTTTCGATCGATGCCTTCCCCAATAGAGATTATGCACATCCTTTATGGAAGAGGATGTCAACACAGCACCCCCTACCGCTGGCAGATCGATGGCACTCCAGGAGTGTGCGATGAAGTGAGCCACAACCCGACGGCACGACTACCCTTATGCCATCACCGTCGTAATGCGCTGGCCTAGGCCCAACACTTCCTTGCCTACTGTCATCGCACCTTCAACTTCTGCCAGTGCACCCGTCGCTCTTCATCTTCTACTTAGATGAAAGTATTATTGCTGACTATCCGTAAAATATTTTCATTATATCGATTTAAGATCGACGTCCTTGACATGATCTTAAACCACCTGATGATTTACATGACGATCCTCTAAGCTCTATAAATAGAGGTTATGTGAATGAAATAATTAAGCTTTTCCCATTATGTTTTAATTTATCAGGTATTAAGATCATATTAGTTTTATATGTCATCACGACCTTTCTCCTACTTATGTTGTAAGACCAACGGAGGGGACCTGCTCAAGTCAAGGAAACATATATCCTCCTTCCTTCCCAGGTAAAGACAGCCACAGCGATATCGCCATGGCGCTCGTGCTGCTGCGGTTTGTGTTCTGGGCGATCGCCTCACTGGCGAGCTTGGCAAGCTTCGTGGTCTTCCGAGGAGCAGCCCTCTTCATCGTGGCCCTCGTTCAGCTCTTCAAGATCCCCCGCCGGGCCTCCGACGACGCCGTCGAGTTCGCCGGCGGCCTCATCAGGTCGGCGATGGAACGCGTCATGGAGCTCACCAGGGACGCGGCCGTGTCGCTCGCCTCCAGCTTGTTCGAGGCTCTCGCGAGCGCCGCGGCGGGGTCGCTGCAGCTCACCACGTCCGCCGTCGCCGAGCTGGTGGAGAAGACGAGGGGCAGGCTGGAGGAGATGTCGGAGGTGCCGCCGCAGGTGCTCGAGGGCGCGTCGGAGATGGTGGCGAAGATAGCCGACGGCCTCTGGAACAGCTACAACGACGCCGTAGGATACATCATGGACAACATTTAGTTCCCGCTTCGCTTTGTGATGCGCGCAACGATCGTGCCTAATCTTTCTCTCTCCTTTGGCCAACATCTCTCTCTCTCGCTCTCTCTCACTCTCTCTCAGTATGTTCCACGCATTTACATCAATGCCAACTCAATAATAATGAACCCAATGAGATCGAATTGGGTCGAATCGAATCGGACCTGTTGACTTGACTCAATATTTCGTGGCTGAGCAGCGATCGGACCAATGACGCACGGTCGGTGATCTAATATTCTGATAATATCATTTGTTTTCTGAATTGGTGGTTGACCAAATCATCATTTGAATATAAATGAGATTTGTGGTATTGGCGTTAATATTATGGAGGAAATGGTAGATCCCAAGATTTTGACTTTTTCTCATATGTATGAGACAACTCAAGAAAATATATCGTAACTACCAGCACAAAGATCTAATTTAGTTTTAAAATTAATTTTTATAAATTTATATTTTTAATTTTAGTATCCTCGTTATCTAAAGTTAAGAGTATATTTTTATACATGATATAGAAGAGATTATATATTCTGTCAAATTTCTATACCGAATGTGATTATTAATTGACCCGAATTATTTCTTGGATTCTTATGAAATATTCTTGATGATATTCCATACGAGAGATAATTTATAACCAACTCAAGCTATCCCTTGGGCTCTTATAGAATATTCTAATAAATATTTCATAAGGGAGATAGTTTCTAATCGACCTAGTTGTCCTTTGGACTCTTATCCATGCAGGCAAGTGGGTGGCAGGTAATCTAAGACCTTTCCTCTATGGTGCTTATGTGGCAGGTGATGGCTGGATGATTATGTTTCCCTATCATTTGTCTCCCTCTAAAAGGCTTGCTTTGAAGTCTTGTAAGAGGGGTCGAAGTATGTCATTTAATCCATTCGATATGGTAGAATTAAGGATCTTATCTAGTAGGACAGGTTTTTTCGATTCAGGCATTTCGGACACGTGCGATATGTGTTTCCATCATAGCAGATATATCTTAGTGAAAGTCGAGTTTTTCTAACCCACATGCCTCGATTGCATTTAGTCTCATGCCTCCATCATGATAGATCTTCTAGCACAGGTCAAGTTTTCTCGACACCTGTCTTAGGCGTATTTAACTTTGTGCCTCCACCATAGCGGATATTCTAGCATAGATCGAGTTTTTTTAACTCACACATCTTGTACACATTTAATCTTGTGCCTTCATCATAATGGATCTTCTAGTGGGTGTCAAGTTTTCTTTGACTCATGCGTTGTAAGTGTATTTGGCCTTATGCCTCAACCATAGTAGATCCTCTACCACAAGTCGAGTTTTTTTGACTCACATGTCTCAAACATATTTGGCTTTGCACTTCTAGCATAGCAGATCTTCTAACACGGGTCGAGTTCTCCTAACTCATGTGTCTCAAGTACATTTAGCCTTGCGCCTCTGCCATAACAGATTTATCTTTGTATGAGTCAGGTTTTCCTAACTTACACACCTTTTTGGAGTGGTCCTGAAGAGATGCTTGACCTAATCACGGAGGGTGGCTCTATCGCAAGAAGGGAGAGTCTGCTTTCATTTGTCGGCTTCTATGATCAGAGAAGAGAGATCAAATTTTTTTCATATCTTCCTCGATTGGTGCCTCAATAATGGAGGAGAGGGAGAGAGATTGTATTTTCTACATATTTACCTTGATTTGTGCCTCAATAGTTAATGAGAAAAACTATATCTTCTTCATATATATCTTGATTAATGCCTCAATAGTGAAGGAGAGAGAAAAATTGAAATCTCTTCGACATGATGTCAAAGGGACACTTGTGTCAATCACAGGAGGAAAGAGATCATCCCCCATTATAAATCTCCCTTAGCTTATAGGGTAAGGTTCATTATGAAGTTTGAGCCTCTGATATTTTGGAAGCTTTCTCATCAGTTCCAACTCTCAAAGGCAAGTCAACCTTTAGATCATCCACCGTATGGCTTCGACACCTTAGGACGGGATGTCTCTCATGTCTCACACAAGTTCGTCCCGATCTGGTGGCCACTAGTTAGTCGAAATTCAAACCCTATTCTCAGACAATTCAAGGGTGAAAGAGGTTCTAGCCTCCCCCTCAACTGGGGAGCTAACTCTCATAAATCCGAGGGTTTTTCGGGATTTAGAGTCAATGAAAAGTTCATATGAATATGACTCAATGGTGAATGATCCACTCCTAGAGTGTTTGCGAGGCAAATACTCCATCTTAGCCAAGTTTGAGTTGTAAGCTCCTTGTTTGGGCCAGCGTCCATATGACCCGATGCCCGAGTCTTTGTGTTTATTATGCGATGCCTTTGAGATATGACTTTACATTTCCCTCCACTTAGTAGTAGTGTCTTGCCTTGAATAGTGGGGCATATCATTGTCTTATATGACGCCCAACTCATGGTACTATCTAGTAGTGTTTATCATGGAATGAAAGTGTATCACCCCGACCATAAGCTTTTTATAGCTTGTTTCTAACTAAGGGGAAAAATGACTATTACTTGGTCACTTAAAGAGGCTTCAAAGTCGGTGGTGCCCCCTCGAATAATAATGGTTAAAAGGAGTATTTCTTTTTTATAAGTTTGGGTTAAGATTGGGAGTTCAACATAGTTAGGTCAGCACATTGCATAGATTACACCCCTCCTCTATCATTAGATGAGAAGAGTCAAGTGCTTCAATTGAGGGGCATACTCTCCCATCTCAGGCCATCTGCAAGAAGGACGAGGATTTGTTGATCAACGCAGGTCTCAATTCAGCTCCTCGGGGTATGACCTAAACCTTCCACCACCTCTTTTGATCCTTTGTGATCTCATGAATCGGCCTTTTTGCAG
The DNA here is from genome assembly GCA_021527575.1 of Ensete glaucum. Classification (NCBI taxonomy): domain Eukaryota; kingdom Viridiplantae; phylum Streptophyta; class Magnoliopsida; order Zingiberales; family Musaceae; genus Ensete; species Ensete glaucum. The sequence goes on from CM038554.1 coordinate 29,801,329, forward strand.
ACATAACTTGCATTCCTTGAAGAAATGGTGGTGTGGCTCGTCTTCAAGCAAGGTGACCATTTCGGCAACCTCAACGATGACCTCGATAACCTTGACCTGCGTCTACGAGACACTACATGAGGAGTTAGGCTTGACTCGACCTGACCATCGCATTAGTGTTGACTAACTAAGGAATAAGCATAAAATCATCGTGAAGAAGTTGACCCATCCCCCAAGGGCCCAAGGAGCCAACCGCAAGTGGAAGGTTCGCTTCAGAGCACCGAAGCCTTTTGGGGATGGGACGCAGATGCATTAAGTTGTTAAGTTATCGATCGCAACTAAGGTGGTGGTATCTCTTGTTGGGTGAGCCGAGGCAGAAGCAAGACAATAACCTACATCATGTCGACTAGTGCTTACACTTGTTGGATAAGGTTCAAGAATGCCTCCATGGAGATGAGTAGCAATCTCGGGTGTGGGAGTCCTAGGTGATTGAACGAATGCTGATATTTGCATCGAGGCGAATGTGTCTATCTGGAGAAAGGGTGAATGTTGCCTCATTTGAGCAAAAGTGCTATTGGTCGGAGGTCGAGCCTCCTCAACTTACGCGTTTGTTGGTTGAGACAATTTGTGGATGCTCTTGCGATATCAAGTCCTCATTTTAGTGCCACAAAGTTAAACCTAAATCTCGTTGACATCCTTGTCAGCATGACATGGCCTTGATTTGTATGCGTAAAGTTATCCAAGGTAGAAAGACTTTCTTCTGAGGTGTCATCTGTATAAAGACCAAAGTTGAAAGAGGCTCCCTGAGCCGATCCTCTGACACTTAATTTAGTTCTAAGGTCAACTTCTATGAGTCTATATTCTCGATTTTGACACCTCCATTACCTAGAGTTGATGGTGTATTTTATACATGACCTTGGAGAGATGACATATTCTGTGAAGATTTCGTAGGGACGAAGGGTGGGTGCAGTTTGTAATCGACCTGAGTTAAAAGTCGTTGATGTCTTTATCAGCACAACGTGGCCCTAATCTATATGTGCAAAATCATCTGACGTGGAAAGCACCTCCTACCGAGGTGTCACCTGCACAAGAGATTAAAATCAAGAAAGGCTTTTCGAATCGATCCCCTCCGACGCTTAAGTTAATTCCAATGTCAATTTATGTAAGTCTATATTCTCTATTTAGCACTATATTACCTGAAATTGAGGGTGTATTTTTTTATTCTTTACCTTAGAGTGATACCATATTCATGAATATTTTATAAGGGGTGATTTATAACCAACCCCAAGTTACCTCTTAGATTCCTATAATATATTTTTATAACTATTATGTAGGGGAATCAATTTATAATTAACCTAGTTTTTGCTTGAACTCATGTATAATATTGTTATGAATATTTCATAAGATAAATAATTTATAAAAGACTTGAAATGTCCCTTCAACTTATATTTACACAAGCAAGAGAATAATATTTTCCTGATGATTGACTATATGCATTGACTATATGTATTTTTTATCGAATCTAATGACTTAAGTTACAAAATATATTCATAATTATTTGTAAAATATTTTTATCTCTCCTGCTAACTTTTTTGCGTATTATAAATGTGTTATTTATCTCATATTTTTCTAACCACAGTATCTATAATTTTATTGACACATATTCATATCATTTTAAATATATTTATTTTATTTAATCCTAATTATTCACTGATGTAAACTTCTTTTTCATCTTATCTATTGATTTATATATTACTCTTAACCTATTCAATATTTAAAAAATTACTAAAGCAGAAAAAGTCTGATAAAATTTTTCATTTAATTGTGATCATATAAAACTTCTACTGGGAGAGAGTTCCTTTAAAAATAATAATATTATTTTTTTATGACGCTACATTTTTTTAACTAATAAAAAAATCATATTCAACGTAATTCCTGACAATTTGTGGCACGTGCATGTCACGTGCGTATCGGGATAACACGACCTTTCGATCGGACGCTTACGCGCCTCTCGTACCGATGATTGGAGCGGGAGAGCTGGAGACCCTCGCAAGTGGGACCCGCAGCGTGCGGGCTGTCATCAGAGCATGAGGGTACGAGACCGGGTAGGAGTTGTTGGAGCCTTCGGATTTGTTTGTAACGAGGAGTCTGGAACCAGCCAGAAAGCTCCGATACCTTTTCATTTTTTCGACGTATACCCGTATCGGTTACCTGCCTTATGATTGGTAGATTTATGGAACAGTGGGACCGACCGGAGAGTGGATAAGTTATCCGCTCACGGGGAGACTTCGCTGCGGTATCAAAGGTGGGGCGCGTGCAGCGTGTAAGGTCGGCAACGTAACACGTCACGTCCCACCAACCGGAGAGACGGGCAGACGTGAGAAAAGGGCACCGGTAAAGGGTAATTAGGTCATTTTAATCAATTCCACAGCTACAAATACTCATTCACCAGACTGACGGCACCGTCGAAGGCCCGGTGGAGCCATAGAGTTCCGGGATTGCCCCTCCGTTCGCCCTCTATTTTCCTTACCCCGCGATGGCCGGAAGAACCATGCGCGCCGTCCAGTACGACGGCTACGGCGGCGGATCCGCGGGTCTCAAGGTGCTATGACACCCCCCGATATGCCCCGTTGACTTCTGCTGTCTTATTCTTCTTTATTCTGCTTTGCACAGTTTCTGTTCGACATAAGACTAATAGTTTAAGCGTACAAGGAAGTGGAACAGAGGAGGTATGATTTAAGCGTTAGCATCAAGGATTAGTTTACTGGAAATCGAGTCTCGAGCTGATCTATGTATGCTCTCTATATGGAGAACTAAACATGACCTTGATAGTTATGTTGGTCTACGAAGAAAAATTGTTGTTGTTGAATAGAGCAAGGGAAGAGCTATGTATAGGAAGAGGGATATGTGATTGGAGAATGAGATGCCACATAAAACAAAATCCAAGAGAGGCATGATCATGATCCATGGGGGGAATCAGTGCACCTGTAGCCACTGTAGTTACTGCTTTGATTTGGAGCCACAACTTTGTGACCTCAGATCAACAAGTCTGTATACTCTTTGGCTGCAAATCTTGGGGGATTATAGGAATGAAGTAATTGGCTGAGACATCTGACTTCTGCTAAAACAATCGACTACATAGATGACCCACTTTTAAGATTTAGAATGGTCTCTAAATCATGGTAGTTGGTTGGATCTTTAATTCTTTGAATTATAATTGTCATGGTGGTGCACGTTTTATCTTTAAGACATTAGATATCTTAGCCAGAAAAAAACTTGATTGTTGATATATATAACAAGGTCCAGATATCAAAAAACCCATCTCTACCACTTCAAAAGAAAAAAATTGACTGTTAATAACAAGATCCTTTAAAAATAATCATTTCATCATGTTCACGACTAAATCGGTATGTCCTGTTTCAACCATTCAATGAAGATACTATGTTCTGTTCAAAAATCGAAGTTGATTTGAAGTATTTAAAGAGGAAATTTTACATGGATTCTTATTTTAGCTGACTACCCTCATTCGCACATTTTCTAACCATTTCAAGAGAGTGAGGATTTTCCTCGAAACCTTCTACTTTATTGTTGATTTTACTCTATGATGTCAAATGGACATAGTGAAGATGTCGAACCTAACTGTGTTAAATGAACACACACAACAATGTGACTAAAGTTTAGGCCGAGGGGCTTTATCCTCTGAGCAGATTGGGCGACTTTTGGCCAATAAATATGTGCTTTGGTCAAGCAATTATTTCAGACTTTATGATGACTGTTCTTGATTACAATTCATTCTTGCTTCAGCATGTGGAGATTCAAGTTCCTTCGCCAAAAAAGGATGAGGTCTTGTTGAGAGTGGAAGCAGCAAGCATCAATCAAATTGACTGGAAAATCCAAAAAGGTGTGATGCGACCTCTTATGCCACCAAAATTTCCATTTGTTCCAGGTAAGCTACTGCTTAAATCAAGTAAATGATTGTCCTCTCCATTATGATTGTCTGCTAATGTGAAATGCAATGAAAAGAGACTGGTCTGAATTTAATTTAGCTTTCTGTCAGCTGTATTTAGATTTATTGTTGAATAGATTGTTAGCCCTATATTCCTTTATGGAAATGCTGATTTTTTTCCTTCATATTTTGATGTGGTATGCGAACTACTGCATGGGAAGGGAGAGAATATGTTCTGCTGAACAGATCAAAATAGATAAACTAATTTTGGTGGAAGCTTCAGAACATTGACTGATTTTACACCTAAAAATTGATATGGTAATGATGCAGTAGAGTCATTTATCTTAGGTTAAAAGTTTGAAATTTCACTTGACAATTTTTTTTTTTAAGATATCAGTCGGTTTGGTCGGTAAAGATATTGACTGTAGATAGAAGACTAAATTTTGCACAAAGAAAAGAGAAAGAAATCCTGATTTTATAAGTCCGGTATCGGTTGTGACTACCTATTCTCAATGGGCACAATCCGAGAGCTCCTACCTGGAAGCTTGGCTCGTGCAGTTTCTGCATTTGGGCGTCAACTATACAGTATCAGAGTAACAACTTCATGTGGAATCCTGCAGTACATTTAGTTTCTTCTCTGGTAGCCATTGATATGAGACTAATAAGATCGGTAAATCATATTTTCTTACTACAAGCACTTCTAAATGTTTGCCATGGTCTACATTCCTAATCACACATGCATGCATATATGTACATATCTAGCATTTGGTTCTTGAAACTCTTTGATGGAGGATAGAAACTTAAGTTCTGTAATTGGTTGGTCACCAGTGACCGATGTAGCTGGAGAAGTTGTTGAGGTCGGTCCGGGAGTGCATAGCTTCAAGCCAGGTGACAAGGTGGTTTCCATGCTTAACTTTCGGGTAATTGTTCCAAGGACTCTCCATCTTCAACTTATGAAAGCAAGCTATGTATGTTCATCCTATAATCTTAGTGGCTGATATGATTTGTATGTTGCTATTGGTATTTGGTTCTGCTTGATCAGCTGACTGCTCTTGATAGATACGTTTAGAGTGAGTACATGTTGAGTTCCCGAATCTTTCTAACTTGAGGTGTGTGGGGTAATGATCAGAACGGAGGTGGACTTGCAGAGTATGCTGTTGCATCGGTGAACATGACAGTGGACAGGCCCCCTGAAGTTTCAGCAGCTGAGGGTGCCAGCCTACCGATCGCGGCGCTCGCTGCGCTCGAAGCACTGAGGTACGGTGGAACCAAGTTCGACGGCACGGGTCAGCCAAGGAATGTATTGATCACGGCTGCGTCCGGTGGGGTTGGGTCTTTCGCGGTCCAGCTCGCGAAGCTGGGCAACCTTCATGTGACAGCCACCTGCGGTGCTCGGAACGTCGATCTGGTGGAGAGGTTGGGCGCAGACGAGGTGCTGGACTACAAAACTCCGGAAGGCAAGAGCTTGAGCAGCCCCTCGGGGAGGAAGTACGATGTGGTGATACACTGCACGGAGGGCATCAGCTGGTCCACTTTTGAGCCAAACCTGGCGGCTCACGGGGTGGTGATCGATTTAACTCCTACTCCGCGGACCTGGTTTAGTTCAGTGGTGAAAAGGCTGACCTTTGCGAAGAAGAAGCTGGTGCCGCTGCTGGTCTTCCCGCAGGACAAGGAGGATTTGAGGTTTTTGGTTCAGCTGGTGCGGGATGGGAAGCTTACGACGGTCGTCGACTCGAGGCACCAACCGAGTGAAGCGGCGGCAGCCTGGGCCAAAAGCATGGAGGGTCATGCCACTGGAAAGATCATCGTGGAGATGGGAGAGTATGCCATGGCTCCAGCGGCAGCAGGATGATATGATGCGCGGAGATACGTGTGTGCAGGGGTTTCAGAGGTTGAAGTGATGTGTATGTGTTGGTCGAGCAGGTTTGAGCTGCCGGTTCGGTGTGTGCTTCGATAATGTGTGTAGTGAACTGATCCTTTTATTACTACCAAAAAATTGCAATCCGAAGCAATATTACTACGGCATCATGAACGGTTGAGGTGTTGGAGCCCAGCTGAGAGGGTATGTCATCATCTTTTGATGGACCTTAGGAGGACTGATGAGGGGTGCTGTTCGAGTCGGCATGTGAATGTGGAGCATTAAAGACAAACCTTAACGTGGAGGAATCGAATAACGTGGAAAGGATGATTATGAATATGAATAATTATTTCTCAGTTACTTCCTTTTTGAATTCTTAAACCGCACCTCCTCAAGATGCACAATTCAAAAAACGAAGAACCGAAAAGAATCCTCCACTCCCCGATCACCTCACACTTTTTTATTTTTTATTCTTCTTTTCAACCATCTCCGCCACGAACGAATTCAAACATATCCCACCGGTCATGGAAGAAAATAGAAATTCAAGAATTTGTTTCTTGAAAATAAAAGCAATACACGCCACATTAAAAAAATAAAAAAGGCTTTCAAGAAAGTTTTGTGCGAGGCTTCTTCGGAAGCTGAATGCATCGGCCGTGCTGCATAAACACACAGTGGTGCCGTTTCCTGGTATCAGTTCTAAGAAATTTCAAGTTACGAAATGGATATAGTTCCGTCTATAAAAAGATATAAAAAAACACCAATCAACAAAACCCCAAACAAAAGTGAGAATGATTATATGCAGAACAAACCCGGCTTCTATATATACTGATGATGGTGCAAGAAGAACATAAGATATCACTAGGACAACATATCATCGATAATGGTAAATATGATTAAAAAAAAAAAGAATCTAAATGGTTGTACGAGTGTTTTCTTGAGAATGAGTAGACTTCTAACATGGGAAGAGGAAATTGGCTGAGAACCGACAGGATTTCATTGGACATGGATTATGATTTGACTGAAAACAAGAGTGAGCAAAGTCCACATGACCAAGATCTATACTTCTTTTTTTTTTTTTGAAGTCTTCAAAAGAAAGAGAGAGAAAGAAAGAGATGTACAAGACTCTTAAAGAACTAAGACCAAGATGTAAAACACAAAAAAACTAAGACTACGACCAAAAAAGGAAAGATCTATACTTGCATTGACCAGCTTGATCCTGGTATTATTCACTTGGAAGCCAAGAAACATGTTGTTTGGGTCAGTGCAACAAAAATACCATCAAGTGGGGTTGTTGAGCAGCTCGCTCATAGAACCGGCTGATCATCTGCATCTTTCTCTTTAACCAGGCAGGGATCATAGTTTTTACCAAGGATAATAGTCATATCATCCATAGCAGACCCTAACTCAAAAAGGAAAACTGAAGAGAAACAAGAAATTTTATGATACACAGCAAAATGTAAAAGGTCAGTGACGAACACAATCAGAAGCGAGACCATCCTACTCGGATCATATCAGGTGTCTTCCTACATCCTACCAACACATGTAGTTTCTGCATGCAGTGTAGCACAAGCATGGGTGATCTAAACAAACAGTGGTATAGCTAGTTTCCCATGATTCCAAAACATTTTGTTCAACAAAACAAAAAATACGTAGAATCTTAGCTGTCAAAAGAAATTTTAAATCAGAAAACAAATATTGGCTTGGTAGGCTTCATAGCCATATGCCAGAGACTAGGATGTCATAGAGACTTTTAATAATGTACCTTCAGAAAATACAGGCATAGAGTAGTACACTACGCCAATCAGACATGTGACCCAAAAGAAAATTTAAAACTAAGAAAAAGTTTTAAAAGGACAAAAAGAAAAAAAGAAAATAAATATAAGGAATATAAAAAATTTAAGTTTTCATACTATATACAAAAAACAATGTGCAAATTAAAACCATTTCCAAATGCCAAAACTGGAACAAATGCATTGAGAAAATTTTCAGATCTGTGCTTTAAAAGATTTACAAACAAACCTTTCTGGCATCGGTGGAACAATGGTCCAATTTGCTTTCATGACATCCCAGCAGCAATTCTCTTTTGATACCTGCACATATTTTGGATACGACAGGACCACTGTAGTAAGTTGTATGACTAACTAATTGGACACTTCAGAATGGCTTATCATGAAGCCAGTCTCGTATTCAGTTGCAAACAAGTCATGAAGCTTGATTGGAAAGTAAAGAATCTTGTTTCAAGAAGCTACACCGCTAGTTTTGATCTTGGCCTTGACAGTTCTCAGACGACCAACAACTATACCGTGCCGTTCATTGATCACTTACACTGGGCTATCAACAAGGAGTCCTGTTACCCAAAAAAATAAAGAAGAAAAGAAAAGAAGAAAAAAAAAAGAAATGGGAAAATAGAATTACCATATGAACAAAATGAAGAACGGATATGATAACAGCAAAAGAAATTAACATAAATTTTAGACTTTAACAAGAAATGATGCACCTCATCAATAGAAAATGCTCCATCCATCCCCTGAATATCACTGAATAACCCTAACAGCAGATATCCCTGCATTTTTTTCCAGAGATCAAAAACTCCTAGACCTAAATAAATCACAAAGTTTTAAGGCTTCAGACAGCATTTACTAGTAACATACAAGTTATTGGTGTTTGAACTGCCTAAGGACAAACTCCAGTTACAACTATATCTGCCGATCATAGAGATAACTAGCTAATCAACTAGTTTAATAGAACAATTCAACAACCAGGACAAGCCAGTCATACAATATGCACTGTAATTTGCAGTCATCCAAGAATACAAAACCTAATAATTACCAAAGAAACAATAATATCCTTGATCTATGTGTCACCTACCAGCGACGCTCCCAAGTGTTCCAGGTACTGACAACCTGCAGAAACAAACATGTGCAGGTTGATGCTCTAAAACAGCAGACGATATCATCTTATCAGCACAAACTCATAATAAGACTATAGAGTTCATTCCTTTGAAGGCTTCATCATTATAGTTCCACAGAACAAATCTTGAATTATCATAGGGAGTACTTCCATGGCAAAGAGACCTCTTCCAACGACATTATCGCCATCTCCTGCAAGTAAAACTCCTGGATCAGAAAAAGAAAAGCCAAGTAATAGACTAATAGCTGCATCTGTATTCTGTTAAGGTCCAGTTGTAAGTGTTCTATGGTGATGATGAGCTCGCTGGGGCATCCACGACAGAAGAATGTGCGGTCGTCCAATCTTCATTTGAATATTCTGCAACCGTATCAGCGGACAAGTGATTGTTAAGAGAGGAGATCTCCACTACTCCAGCACTCTGTGGTTCACCACATCTGCCTTCATACTTCATCCTGTGACCTCCAAAATTTACCTCTGGATTTTGACCAGTCAAGTTCTCATTAGTGAAAGAAATATCATTCATGTTAGATAAATCTTGTGAAAAATTTCCAAGGTCTCTGACCATTAAGGCAGAAGAGGATTCCACGTTTCTAAGTTCTTTGGAATCACTGGGGTTCCCATGATCAAGTGGTACTGACTGAATTGTCTGTACACAGCCGTATTCCTCAGTTTCACTTTTCTCTTTTATTTTCTCAGTATTGCTTAAATCATTGATCTGCCCCTCAAAAAGGGAGCCCACATGAGCAACTAAGTTTGATGACTGCTGATTCATATGACCAGTACCCAGTTCATCTGGTTTATAATCACGATCAATGTACCATTCTTCAGTCATGCTTGTAATATTTGTGGAATCAACATTTGGTGCCCCTTCAACTCCTATTTTATCAGAAATTGTACTTAGGGGTCCCTTCAACTCAGTGTATTTACTTTTCCTCGCAGTAATATCTGTTCCAGAAGGTGGCATACCACTTTTAGTGTGTACCGATCCCTGATCAACATATGGAGGATTCTCGGCAGCCAAATCAGCAGTTTTTTGCCAGCAATCATTATCTAAATCTTCTGGGTCTTGCCCAACATTCTCCTTAATTTTGATGAAACTGTGATTCCCAAGTTCTGTAGTCTGGAACTCTGCCTCTTTGTTTTCAGTATGATCATCAGTACCCACCAGTAAACTTACTTTACAAGTCACATTTTCAACATTACAATCTTTTGTCAGTCCAGCGAAAGTACCTTCTATGTGATTTGTGTCTCCAGTAGAAGCCTTAGAATTTCTCATAGATTCGTCCCCAGTCAAACAGGTACTTGACATGTGAGGCTCCAACTTTGAACAGTTGTCAGATTTTTCGTGCATGTCATCTGAAATTTGGGATTCCTTGGTGATGACAGCTTCGAGTCCACTAGTTTTTATGTTGTCCTCTTTTAGCTTCTCCACTTTGTTCTGATCGATAGCAGCCTTGAGGGACCCCTCATCCAAACGACGAGAAGTTTTGTGAGATCTTGAACTTGAATGATGTGAAGACCTTTTATCATCCCTCAAGTGTGTGGAATCAACAGTTGGACGTTCTCTTTCCCTAGTGGCCGAGTCACTTTTTTCATGCTTCCTGTGACTTGATCTTGAACTCTCATGCCTGCTTGAATATCGTTTTCCAGCATGCTTAACATCATCACCATCTTCCAGGTTTCTGTGCTGCTTTAAAGTTGAACACTGCACAGACCTCTTATCTCCTATTGACTCGGAGCACTCCCCATCTATATTTTGATCCTTGTTCACAGTGTCAGCTTTTTCAGAACCTGAATCATCCAGCTTAGACCTTTTGTGCTTATTAGCACCCTTCTCATCCTTGGGTGACAAGGAGCTTCGTTTAGGACCGCCAGTTGAATGTGCCGCAGACTTATCTTCCTTAATGTCCCTTGACCTTTTTGCATCTTTAGAGGACTCATTACTTCTCTCCAATCTTTTATAATCTTGCTTTGACTTTTCGCTTTTTCGGGAGTCTTCTTTATCATTTGAATGATGCTTTCGCTCGATGGATCTAGATCTAGATCTAGACCTAGAATGCCTACCACGATGAGACGAAGACCAATGAACTGGAGATAATCTACTTGATTTATGATGCCTTGGCGATCTTGAATCAGCTCGAGATGACCTCTTTGTTCTGGAGCTTGCACTTTCTCTGTGATGCTTGGGTGATCTCGATCCAGCTCGAGATGATTTTCTTTGAGGACTTGAACTCCTACTTCTGTTTCTCCTTGAGACAGAATAATGATCACGTGATCTATCACTTTCTCGTCTTCTGCTATAGAGATCACGATCACCTCTGTACGACCTTTCATCATGACGTGAATGGCGTGATCTTATTGGTGATCTTGATCTTTGGTCTCGGGAATGCCTCACTGGAGGTGATAGAGACCGAGAATACCTGCTTCTTCGATACTTAATGGGTGACCTTGATCGAGACTTGGATTCACGGCGAGGGATAGATGGGGACCTGGTTAAAGCAAAAGCATTAGCAACGATAAATTTCAATTACTTTGCTAAAAGAATCAGAATAAGCAATGATGAACCAACCAGACTCAGTACAGAAATGATGGTCAAAGCTTATAAGCTATAGTAGACAAGATAGAGGCTCAGTGGATATTTATCATGGTCAATGTCCAATCTAACCATAAGAGATCAAGTGAAATAACAAGCATATATTATCAGTGAAAAAAGAAAAGAGCACTTAAAAACTCCTGAAATATTTTCGAAGGTTAGATTCAATTTAATGCTCATTTAACTACAAAAATTTCCAAAGTAAAGAATCAATAAATGGTATGGAATGAGTCAAGAAAATAGTAACATATATAACCTGGACTTTCTTTTAACTTCCTTGTCATCACTAACTAGACCTTCTGCTTTTAACATTTTACTTATTTCAGCTGCCCTTGCTGATGCCATCTCTGTTGCAGATTTCATTGTCGCTGCTCGAGCAGCAGCCTGTTGCGAGGCCATTGCTTGTTGCATCATTAAGGCTTGTTGAAATTGCATCTGTTGCATAGCAACTGCTTGCTGCATAACTAATGGTAATGAGGAATTTCCCATGGCTGATTTAGAAGGAAGGGACTTTGCCATCTCAACATTCAACGGACGGCCCCCTACATCCATGTTGTTCAGTGCCAAAGCTGCAGTTGCTTCTTCTGCCTTAGTATATTCGATATAAGCAAAGTGCTTTGATTCCGTGATGGTGCAATCAACAACAGTTCCACAGTAACCAAAAAGCTGTTTGAGATGATCCACTGTAAGAAGTGGACTAAGATTACTGACTTGTATTGTTTTCTTCAAAGCATCAGATTTGGAAGCCTCATCGGATGAGCCTGTATAATGATCAACAAACTAAAGAAGTCAATATATAAAATTCAAGGAAAAGAAAATTTTCAATACACGTGAGTGATAAGCATATGTAAAAGCAGGGCCAATAACATCCTCATATGATATAACACATATCAGGTAAATGATATAACATACATGTGTTCCAAAAGGCAACAAAAATTGAAGAACTTGGAGAAAGTGTGAAAAAAGACGAAACCAATCTGAATTTAGCTTCCTACTCAGCATAACTGCCAAGTGTGTCAGACTCAATCAAGTTGCTGGCTTTCACAAGGTTCAACCCAAAATTCTTAAATTAGGCACTCGGAGGGCACATGTGACACTTACAATTGATAGTTGCAAAAAACACAAACTGATTGTTCAATCCTGCTTACAATTTATTTAAAAGGTCCAAATAACTCCTATACCTTTTTTCCATTTTCCTTAGCACATTGCAGTATATTATATCCTTTACTAATTTTTCTGACAATTAAGCTTAGGACCACAACAAGCATAACAGAAGCAAGAAATAGTGAATGCCCAATACTTGGAAGAACATGACACTTTTTATTCAACCTTCCAGATATATGTCCAGGAAGAACGTTTCCAGTACTGCAAGAGAACCATGTTACGTTATTAATCTAAATGTTTACATAATTTTCAGACTACTATCTCCCTTGCACACAATCATGGTTACTTATTATTGAAATTATAATTCTTTAGCTTTTAATTGGTGCAATCTCCACGGTTATACCAGTAATTAAGATCAATACCAAACAAAATGATAATAATATACTGATATTACATAAATTACATAATATACCGATCATAAATTACATAATCAGATGATCCAACATGCCAAGTTATGCAGGCTAGGTATCTGGGGCATTACATAAATTTGCTAATTTCTAACATAAGTACATAATGTACTGATAATAATTTTCCCAGAAGGCTTCTATTAATGCAAATATATGAAATGCCAGCATCATGGCCACCATATCGAAGGTTTGCAATGACCAAAAGTAAAAGCAAGTCATGAACAATGCAACCTCAATATGCACATAATAAACAGATTATGTCTAAGAGAAATTCTCTTACTTTTTGCTGATCTGCTAAACAAGACATCAAACTTAATCTAAACCATCAAGCGCGGTATGCTTATATAGAAGGATAGCAAACCTGGCGAGCCCCCAGCAGACTGGGCCTGCATCTGAGCAGCATGAGCTTGAAGAGCCCGTGCAGCAACAATTGCTTGAGCAGCAGCCATTGCAGCTGCTGAAGGGGCCATAGGGGCCTGACTCAAGGTCCCCATTGTTGACGTTGCTGCTAGTGCACTCATCAGCAGATTATGTGGTGGGTGATTGAGCTTGCAGTCAGTCTTCAAACATCGTCCATTCATGTACTCCCGACAGATCTCTCCCAGTGATGCCCCAATCCCCTGCAAAACCACTCCTCCGGAGGATCCTGACGCAACACCAGGTGTCATGCCTAACAGCCCCGGGAATGCCCCAGAAACTGAGCCTGCGTAATTTGGCATGTTGGGCATTGTCTGATTGACCATATTGGGGTAAGAGGACACCACAGGCAAGCTCGTTGCCCCTATGGCTGTGCCGGCGCTAAAAAACACTGGGAACGGGCTCCCCATGATTGGCTTCCCGTTGCATTCAACATGCACCATGTAGTTCCCGCGCTTGGGCACTGCATAGGTCACGGCGTACGCCCCGTCCCCCTGATCCTTAACCATACCCTCTTGATCGGAGCCCCCGACTCCAACACCGGGCGAGATCTTCACCTTGATCTGGGCTCCACCGGTGGGAATCTTCCGGCTGTCGGAATCCTTGGTTACAACAGTGAAGGTGCACGGCGCGCAGGCGGTGCCTCCGGCGATCCCAGCGCCAGCGGCGATGCACTTGGATGGGTCCACGGGGCCGATGGGCTTCAACGCAAGGTCCTCCGGCTCGTCCCCGTCGCTGTCGGAAGATTCCTCCTCCTCCTCCTTCGCCTTGGCCTTCTCCATAGCCTTGAAGGTGGCCTCGAAAGCGGCCTTCGCCGCTGCCGCCTTCTCCGCCTCACTCTTAATCTTAGCCTCCTCTGCCTGCTTCATCCATATGGGCTTCGCAGCCGCCGCGCTCCGATCCGCCATGGATCAGCTGCTGCTCCAGAAACCCTAAAGCAAGATCCGACCTCGGGATGGACCAAGGACAAATCAACGAAACGAGGGAGCAGGCGACTCCAAATCGAGACCGAGACAGAAACCGAGACCGAGATCGAAATCGAGACCGAGCGGCCCTTGGTTAGGGTTTCCGGTCGATCGATGGAATGGATTTGGGGATTGCGCGGAAATATATGGGTGGTGGGAATAACGAGGGCGTGCTACCGAAGGGCTCTTTGCTTCTCATTTCGAAATAGTTTCCTACCCCTTCAGCCATCCCCAAGACGACACCTTCCTGACAACAGTCGCGACGGTGGGCTCCACAAAGGAGGCCCACCGACGCATGCCGTCACGAGAAACGCGTGTGATCGCGTAATTGCTTGGCGTGAGGAGTATAAGAGTCCAATGTGGTTGAGTTCTTCTACTGTGAGTGATGTTGTGAATCGTGAGCTCAACCTTAACCTAATTGAGTACATTTTGGTTAGACTCGGACATGTTTCGTCGATTCGAATTAGGCTTCTCACTGTAATCTTATTGGAAGGATCGAAGCTTCATACTCTCATCCTATATATATATATATATATATATATATATATATATATATAAGAACAATGCAATAAGCAATAGTTCTAATTGAAGCAACATAAGCTCTTATCTGCATAAACAACTCATTCAAAGTGATGCTTGTTAGGACTATGCATCAATTTGAACAACAAACTAACTTAAACATAATATCTCACTTGAATATATGAGATAAATTACTTTTTTAAATTAAACTTCTATACTAATTTTTATCTGGTTTTTTCAATCGCATTATTATACATAAATTTAGTATTTGTATTAGTTATAGTATTCATTCGTTTATAAGCTGTTATACAAAATCTTCTTAATAAATCTTTAATATATTATATTTATATAGATTTGAGAGATTTTTTTAATATATTTAAATCCTCAAATTATAGAATGAAAGTTGATATTTCAATTTTATTCTATCACGATGCTCTTTCAGAAGAAGCAACCCCTTGCCACCTCAGACTCTCCTCCACTTGGAGTTGTCGGACGGCGAAGGCAGGAAGCTCAACAACGACGAGGTCGCAAGCTTATACTCGGAGTTCCACTACGTGGGCACTGACACCACAGCCACGGTTCTACAGTGAATCATAGCGAACGCGCTGAGGTGGTCGGAGTTGCAGAAGAAGCTGAAGAAGGAGATCGAGGAGGTGACGGGGAGGACAATAGAGCGATGCATTCGAGAAGAGGATCTAGAGAAAGCGGCATATCTGAAAGCGGCGATCTTGGACGGCCTCCGGAGGCACCCGCCGGCGCACTTCCTGCTGCCACACATGGTGAGGGAAGACGTACCACCGGACAGGTAGAGTTCAAGCCAAAGGGAGTGAACTTTACACTGCCGGAGATGGCGTGAGCCGAGAGAGTGTGGGAGAAGCACATAGAGTTCAAGCCGGAGCGGCTCATGGCGGGAGGGGAAGGCGAGGCGACGGGCACCACAGAAAGCAAGGAGATCAAGATGAAGCAAGGAGATCAAGATGATGCCGTTCGGCACGAGGAGGAGGATATGCCCCAGAATGGGGCCGGCGAAGCTCCACCTCGAGTACTACTTCATGGCCAATCTGGTGTGGGAGTTCCAGCGGACGGCCGCAACCGAGGAGGAGGAGGAGGAGGAGGACCTGTCGGAGAAGCTCGTGTTCGGTGTAGTCATGAAACGGCCATTGTCTGCCCGACTTGTCCCACAACTTGGGTCACCACTGAGGTTTCCACCACGGAGTGAGTAATTATACGACAATAATTGTGGAAATTTTTATACTACAATAATTGGAAATTGACTTTTCAGGATTCCTTAATGTTAATTTATGGAAAATGAATTATAATTGTGGAAAACAAAACTAATTAATTGGTGGATCAACTCAGCCGCGTATTACAAGGGAAGAAGGAGAACGGTCCCACGGCAGCATGCCAGGTCGGCTCAAAAAAAGCCTGCACGCTGTTTAGTCCAATATAGTCTTCGTTTCTGAGACGGCTACATCGAGATCGGGCCCTACGCAGCACCACAGAAAACGCAGCAGCGACGGCAACGACAAAGAGCCTGGAAAAGGGGGAGACGGACTGCCTTCTTCCTCTGCTGCTGCTGCTCCTCCTCGGCGGCCGAGCGCAGAGAATTCGAGGCAATGCGACCCTTCCCTCCTCAGCGGTAGTCATAGCTGATGGCGCCGCGGCGCAAGAAGTGGACGGAGGAGGAGGAGCGTTCACTCCTCGACAAGTACGCCGAGATGGCGGCCGACGGATCCATCTCGCGCCTACGCACCCGGGAGCGCCGATTCAGGCCCATCGCCGCCCACGTCAACGCCGCCCACCATGCCGCCGACCCAGCCGCCTACCCGTTCCTCTGGTCTTGGAAAGATGCCGCCAACAAGGTCCACAACATGCGCCACCAGTACCTCCTCGTCAAGCGCAAGCTACTCCTTCTCAACCCGCCCCCTACCTCATCCTCATCCTCCCCCGTCGCCGCCGCTGCCGCCGTCGACTGGGACGAGCAAGGCCTCTCCCGCTGGTCCAACTTCCTCCGCTATCGCTCCGTCTTCGGCGACGCGCCCTTGCCCTCGACCGACCCCGCCGCTGCTCCCGGGGAAGCTTTCGACAACGACGGCGAGCTCGGCCTAGGGTTAGCCTTCGACGACTGCGCTGAAGGCGGAAGCGGAGAAGGAGCTGATCAGGAGGTCGGGGACGACGAGGGTTTTGATTTCGATGATGTGGCCCCTGTCTCGGCGCCACAGCAGCCCGCGCTGCCTCTGGTGGTGGATACGGGAAGGATGAAGCGGAGGAAGAAGAAGCGGGCTGAGCGGCGAGCATTGGCGGCTTGGAAGGAGTGGGAGGCAAAGATGGAGGAGAGGGAGGCTCAGTGGGAGAGAGTGAGGATAGAAAGGGAACGGGCAGAGGTGGAGGCGGAGAAGGAGAGGGAGCAGGAAAGGAGACAGGTGCAAAGACAACGGAGGGTGGAGGAGACAGAGTGGGAGGAGCGTATGGACGGGAGGAGAGCGGAGTGGAGGAAGCGGATGGAGGGGATGCTGAGGGACCACCGAGTTGAGATGGAGCAGATTCAGGCAAGGATCATTCACGAGCAGCAGAGCGTGGTTGGGCAGCTCCTGGGAGTGCTATCACAATGGGCGGCCAGCCCTGTTTTTGGAGGGCTCTCAGATGCCACTGGCGGTGGCGCCGCATTGGGACAACACCATCATCACCAACATCAGCCACACCACCAGGCTGTACCCTATCTGTCTCAGATGGTGCATGGGTTGCACCATGTGAATGGTATCGATCCAGGAGAGAATCGGGTTGATGGGGATGGACATGAGGATCATTTCATCGTTGATGATTGACTAAAATTAGGGCTTTGGATCTCTTTTGTATGATTGGAGGTTGTAAACGGATCACTCAGATCGACGAATCGTGTTGGCAGGCACATGCAGGAGAACAAGTATCGAGAATTACTTATCCAGAGTTGGAAATTTGTAAATGGCTTCATGCTGGACTGGAGGTATTGTAGGTGGATCTTGATGCGTACTAGGTCTATCAGATCATCATTCTTTCTATTCTCAGCTGTAAGGTATGTTGTCAATGTATCTGTCCTGGCCAGGCATCTTTCATATTCATTATTCATCGTTCATATGAATGAAGCTGTAGTTAAATTGAGATGTAGGTGTGCTTCTCAAGTATTTTAGCAGCTCAATGGGTTCCTTAACTTGTTGATTCTTGGGATGGAAGAATGGCTAATGCAGTGTCTCAATTCATGTTTACAAGTTACATTATAATTTTTTTTTATAACATACTTTACACCTATGTTAATTAGCTATAGCAAATTTGTCGATAGTCATCATTAGAAATCTATTGATTGGTGGGTTTATTTTAATTAAGTTTCAGAAAAAATGAAAACTTATTTCTAAGTTACTGGTGGAGGTTGAGTAGGGGGAGTGGTGATATATTTGGCAAATGCAAGCTTAATATATAATGATTGGCTGTTATAGTTTCATGGTTTTTTAATGAATTATAGTCTGGAAAGTGGATCAAGAAGTAGTCATTTCAATCTTGAATTTTTAATTCTTTTTAATAAAAGTTGTCAAACCGCCTTGGTGGCAAGTGACAATCCTCTTGTGGAATAGTTTGGTAGCTAGCCAAGGCATGATTGAAATGCATAAAATATCAACTTATATTATATTATATTTTTTATTCCCATGACACCATTACAAGTATTTTAGTTAAGATACTTCTTATTTGAAATTTAAAATAGTCAAGTTTATTAGCACAACCTGACCTGATGGGATAACTGGACTTTGTTAACCCTAAACTACTAACCCAAAACGTCAAGCCGAAATTAATATTAATAGTAGTACGTCCATCAAACTCTTACTAGTCAATCTTAGCCTTTGCCCACTTTTGATGTGAGACTAAATCGAGGTATTATAATTATTGTACTGCATAGGCAGCTACAGACATTCCTTGTTGGCAACCCCATCAAAAGATCGAGTAAAAAGGCATGGTGGCTAGCCAAGCACCTGGAGTTAATATTTGCCTTAAAATGAGTAAGAGACTATATTACCCTTATGAATAACTTTAAAAAGTCATAAATTATCAAATCTTCATAGTTTGTTATTTTGGACTTTTCAAATAACTTATACTTTTAAGTGATAGTGCATCATGGACATTGAAATCGTGCCTAATGAAACATTTTGTTTCAAATCCTTTAGAAAATGGGATTTCTTCTAGTGAATCATGTGTTTGAAACACCAAAAAATGGCAAAGAAGAAATCTGATTATTTATATAGTGAATACTCATCACCACAAGATGATAATCATAGTTTTCTTTTCTCCCTTTCTTTTGAGAGGTGATTATTATAATTTAGATCATAAGTCCATGAGTTCCAATTTTGTAATAATTTATTTTATTGTTTTTCTAAATAAACTTTCTTTTGTTATCAAAAGGAAAATGGAGGATTTGCTATGGGTTTGTTTATTCAGATATGCTATGGGTTTTGGAGTTTCATTGTTGTACCTAAAAAGTTTGTGGTCAAAATATATTTTATAGCATTGAGTGAGTGAGCTTATTCTTTTTTCAAAATATGGAGTTTTTGGTTTTTTCAAAAAACCAATCCAGCTAAAAGCTTAAGGCGATAGTTTATCGTTTACATTCTAACACTCTCTCTTACCTATCAGATACCAGAGCAGAATGACAAACCCCAACATGTGGAACAGATGGAACTTTTCTTAAAAAAAGGGAACAGTTGTGCATCTTGGAGTTTCAAATAATAGATCATTCAAATATCGTGTATTTAATCACAATCCATCTAAAAGCTTAAGATGATAGATTGGATAACATTATACTAATCAAGGATCATCATTTCGGGTAACAGACCCATTTCGGAGATATGTCGGACCGATACATACTGATCAGTACCAGTGTACTAACACACAATACACTGGTATTGTACCAGTGTTTTGGAGAGAAAGAAATAGAGGGAGAAGAGGAATGATGGAGGAAGGAGGAGGGAGGAAAGAAGAAGAGGAAGTGGTGGAGGAGGAAGAAGAAGCAGTGGAGAAGGAAGACGACGATGCGGTGGAGAAGGTAGAAGAGGAAAAGAAAAGGTGGGATTGTACCTAGGAAGAAGAAGGAACGCGGCAACAACGATGTTAGCAGTGGCAACGGTGAAGAACGTGAGAAGAGGGCTAATTTTTATTTGAAGTTTTTTTCTTATTTTAATTAATGCCTAGTTGGATGAGCCCCACTGTTTTTTTTATTTTTTATTACTTTTATTGAATTGGATTGGCTGCCCGAAACGGGAGTGGTCCGTGTACCGACGCATGCCTGGACCAATACAAATCGCCTGCTTCGTACCATTTTGGGTGGTACAACAGTCACTGGTACTAATTATATTCTAATTACAGAACATTATGCTGCTTTGGTCGTGTTGCTTCCATATGAAAGGATGTAAGCCTCCTTGATGTTTGAACTACATTGGGTTCTACAGAAAAGATAAAAACTGCTATTGCTTTTGTGTAACTTTCTTGAGTGTATGTAGATGCATAAATATGCTAAGAATGACAATCCTGAACCAGAAGTTCTTTTTCTTGTACTTTGAGACTACAATTTATGTCATCTTTCAAATCTCAAAGGGCACACAAGGGAAGTATATGTGAGTGCTTTGTATCGTATCTATGGTTCAGCTGTTGAAGATAATGCTTCTCTACAGCTCCATGCAAGTGTCTAATTGGACATCATGCTTCTGAGTGACTATGGAAATTTTCAAGTGAGATAGAAGCTACTGGAAGAGTTCGACAGGGGGACAGTTCTATGTAGAGTTCTCACTAGCATAGAAAGGCTTTGCTGTGTTGCATCGTCTACAACGGCATCATTTGGGTGCTTCACTGCTTTGATTATGATCGAGGCAACATATCAGAAGAATGTCTACTTAACTGCTGTGATATGATATATCAGGAGTTTATCTGCTACAAATAACAGACACTTGTTTCCTCTCTTGACACCTTGCCAGTTCCACATTACTGTTTTTTTCAAATTCGAGTTTAGATAAATGCAGTCAGATTAAATCTATAAGTCTACTTCAGTAATTTTGATCATTTTTTTTTTTCTGAAATGGTCCGTAGATTCATTTAAATGGTATTTTCAGATTTTGAACACGGGATAAGCATCTCGTTGTGATGGCAGTATGGCACCAAGTTGTTATTGATCCTCAAAAGATGTTTACTACCAGTAGCATAAGTTCCCCAGTCCTCATCTGATTACTTGTATGTTATTGACCTGCGACATGTGTGCAAGTATAGTTAGGCATTTTTCTTGCAAATCGTTCTCTTCTTGTTGACGACATCTCTGTGTTGCTATCTCCTGCTTATGGTAGTTGAATAGCAGTGAAAAATACAAGCATATATTTCAACTGAAGGGACATGCTTATTTTAGGAATTGTTTTTCACATCCTTATTTGCATCCTCAAGCAAGCAACTTACATGTAGCAAGTATATGCAAAGGAACAACAGAACAACGTATATGTTCATAGTTCTCGCACTCTACAAGATTTCACATATATGCAACATTTTAGGTCCAAAGTATTATGAAAATGTTATACTTAACATGCTTGGGTCCCTCCAATACATTTTTCTATCTCTGATCTTCCTCAGTTTTTTTCTACTGGAATTGATTATTGATATTGAACAATGTCGAGCATTTTACCTAGTTGAGTTTAATGAATATTTGATTTATGTTTGTGGTTTATCTTTCTAATGTCGACCATCATATATGTGTCTTAGTAGTCATTTGCAATTTTTGGTCCTGAAATGGGGATACCTTGCAGGTAGTAGATCTCTTACCACTTTCCCATTCTAAACTAATGGATCTTTGTACCTCATCTTTGATACTTGTCTGTAGCTCTCGTGGATAGAGTTGTAACACCCCAATTAGTCCTACCACAGTAGAAGTGGGCAAAGACAAAGATTGACTTATAAGATTCTGATGAGTATACTACTGTTAGCTGCAACTTAAGCATTTTGACCTAGTGGTTTAGGCTCAACAAAGTTAATAGACTAGTTATCCCATCAGGTCGGGTCATGATTATTGGTATCAGAGCCAACCTAGTATAGGGGCACAGTGAGGGGCTCGGGTAGGAAAGATTACCTGTGGACGAGGTAACATGTTACAATATAGAGCCACCATTGGGCTATGCCTCACATGCACTATGCTAGGATTTGTTCTTGGTTATGTTGGGTTTTGAGGAGGACGTCAAGCTGTGAGAGATTGTAACATTTCAATTTGTCCCACATTGGAAGTGTCAAAGACTAAGATTGACCAATAAGAGTTTGATGACTACAGTTCAACTTAAGTGTTTGTTTGAGGCAAGGGCAGATACACAAGTGAATTTTCGATGCAGTAGAGCGTTGACAGGCCGCTCTTTTAAGTCCTCTTAGGTGGGTGGCAAGCCCTATTGTTGGAGAGTGCTTGTGGAAAGAACAATATAGGTTGATGACAAAGTCTTGCACCATGTGAATGCCCTTTTTTTTTTTTTTTTTGTAACATAAGTTTATAGAATTTGTGGGAGAAAAGTTGGCTATGGCAATGACTGGAATGGAACATGGATGCGCGTCTAGCATAGCAGGAACTGATTCAGAAGGTATAGACAAGGATGGTATGAAGTTGCCTTCTTCATGTACTTTTTGTATATTGGCCGTAACATATCACTGGTATGTCATTCCAGCAATTATGAATGTTTGTGTTAATCAGTATTCTAACGGATGAGTTTGTAACATAAGTTTATAGAATTTGTGGGAGAAAATTGGCTATGGCAATGACTGGAATGGAACATGGATGCGTGTCTAGCATATAGCAGGAACTGATTCAGAAGGTATAGACAAGGATGGTATGAAGTTGCCTTCTTCATGTACTTTTTGTATATTGGCCGTAACATATCACTGGTATGTCATTCCAGCAATTATGAATGTTTGTGTTAATCAGTATTCTAACGGATGAGTTTGTAACATAAGTTTATAGAATTTGTGGGAGAAAATTGGCTATGGCAATGACTGGAATGGAACATGGATGCGTGTCTAGCATATAGCAGGAACTGATTCAGAAGGTATAGACAAGGATGGTATGTAGTTGCCTTCTTCATGTACTTTTTGTATATTGGCCGTAACATATCACTGGTATGTCATTCCAGCAATTATGAATGTTTGTGTTAATCAGTATTCTAACGGATGAGTTTGTAACATAAGTTTATAGAATTTGTGGGAGAAAATTGGCTATGGCAATGACTGGAATGGAACATGGATGCGTGTCTAGCATATAGCAGGAACTGATTCAGAAGGTATAGACAAGGATGGTATGTAGTTGCCTTCTTCATGTACTTTTTGTATATTGGCCGTAACATATCACTGGTATGTCATTCGAGCAATCATGAATGTTTGTGTTAATCAGTATTCTAACGGATGAGTTTGTAACATATGTTTATAGAATTTGTGGGAGAAAAGTTGGTTATGGCAATGACTGGAATGGAACATGGATGCGTGTCTAGCATATAGCAGGAACTGATTCAGAAGGTATAGACAAGGATGGTATGTAGTTGCCTTCTTCATGTACTTTTTGTATATTGGCCGTAACATATCACTGGTATGTCATTCGAGCAATTATGAATGTTTGTGTTAATCGGTATTCTAACGGATGAGTTTGTAACATATGTTTATAGAATTTGTGGGAGAAAAGTTGGTTATGGCAATGACTGGAATGGAACATGGATGCGTGTCTAGCATATAGCAGGAACTGATTCAGAAGGTATAGACAAGGATGGTATGTAGTTGCCTTCTTCATGTACTTTTTGTATATTGGCCGTAACATATCACTGGTATGTCATTCCAGCAATTATGAATGTTTGTGTTAATCAGTATTCTAACGGATGAGTTTGTAACATAAGTTTATAGAATTTGTGGGAGAAAAGTTGGTTATGGCAATGACTGGAATGGAACATGGATGCGTGTCTAGCATATAGCAGGAACTGATTCAGAAGGTATAGACAAGGATGGTATGTAGTTGCCTTCTTCATGTACTTTTTGTATATTGGCCGTAACATATCACTGGTATGTCATTCGAGCAATCATGAATGTTTGTGTTAATCAGTATTCTAACGGATGAGTTTGTAACATATGTTTATAGAATTTGTGGGAGAAAAGTTGGTTATGGCAATGACTGGAATGGAACATGGATGCGTGTCTAGCATATAGCAGGAACTGATTCAGAAGGTATAGACAAGGATGGTATGTAGTTGCCTTCTTCATGTACTTTTTGTATATTGGCCGTAACATATCACTGGTATGTCATTCGAGCAATTATGAATGTTTGTGTTAATCGGTATTCTAACGGATGAGTTTGTAACATATGTTTATAGAATTTGTGGGAGAAAAGTTGGTTATGGCAATGACTGGAATGGAACATGGATGCGTGTCTAGCATATAGCAGGAACTGATTCAGAAGGTATAGACAAGGATGGTATGTAGTTGCCTTCTTCATGTACTTTTTGTATATTGGCCGTAACATATCACTGGTATGTCATTCCAGCAATTATGAATGTTTGTGTTAATCAGTGCTCTAACGGATGAGTTTGTAACATATGTTTATAGAATTTGTGGGAGAAAAGTTGGCTATGGCAATGACTGGAATGGAACATGGATGCGTGTCTAGCATATAGCAGGAACTGATTCAGAAGGTATAGACAAGGATGGTATGAAGTTGCCTTCTTCATGTACTTTTTGTATATTGGCCGTAACATATCACTGGTATGTCATTCCAGCAATTATGAATGTTTGTGTTAATCAGTATTCTAACGGATGAGTTTGTAACATAAGTTTATAGAATTTGTGGGAGAAAAGTTGGCTATGGCAATGACTGGAATGGAACATGGATGTGTGTCTAGCATAGCAGGAACTGATTCAGAAGGTATAGACAAGGATGGTATGAAGTTGCCTTCTTCGTGTACTTTTTGTATATTGGCCATAACATATCACTGGTATGTCATTCCAGCAATTATGAATGTTTGTGTTAATCAGTATTCTAACAGATGAATGTTTTTAATAATTACTAACATTGTTGGTATGTTCTCCAGCCAAATTGAACAAATCAAGTTGCAATTACTTTGGCTTTGGAGTAGTTCTTGGAAAGTTGAAGTGGCTCAAAGGGTTTTGACTGAGCCAGGTTGTTTTGATTAAGATGAACCTTCCAAAGGTACATTCCTACAAATCTAGTTTTTGAGGTCGTTCAAATTCTTGAAACTTCCTTTTCTGTCATGTTTAAGGTGACAACTAATACTAACTTGAGTTTAAAGAGGGTGGAAAAGAAGAAATTTTATTATTGATCTGATGTTTGGATTAGAAGACATTGATCTCTCACAAAAAAACTTGCAACGCCAATCAGAAAAAGATGCAAATTCTATAGGCTTGAAAATAGTGTAAATTGATGCAACCCAAAATGTTTTCCTTCAACATTGTTGAACACTTATTTCTTTTCCCATACTATCATTTGCATATACTGCCATGTTCTGTTATTGTTTGGAAGTACTGTAAGTTTTGGAACCAAACACTGTAGGAGGCAAAGTTTGACCCCAAAGCATAATGCTGTAGAAACTAATGCAAATGCCTAATGTGATCTTTGAGTGAAGCATATATCACTTGGCATCTCTAGAATTGATTTTTGAAACAATAACAAAACCTAGTCTTTGCATGATCTTTCATTTTTGAAATTTCTTGCTTGTGCATAATTTATTTTTACTTAGTTGGGATGTGATCCTAAGATTACTCCTCTGTGAACTCTGATCAATAATGATAAGGTGAGACAGGTTATTTTTTTTACCCTACTGATGATCGTGCCGCAATAGTAATTCAACCTAGTACGAGAGGAACCGTTGATTCACACAATTGGTCATCGCACTTGATTTAAAAGCCAGTGGCGCGAAACTACCATGTGTTGGATTATGACTGAACGCCTCTAAGTCAGAATCCTAGCTAGCAATTGGTGCTCTCGCCCGTCGTTCGCCTCTCGACCCGCAGTAGTGTCATCCGTGTAGCCTTCATGGTGGTACAGTCGCGGGTGGCCATCGAAAAGTGAAATTCTGCACGGACGATGGGTCGAATTCTTTACGGATGATTTAAATACGCGATGGGGCATTGTAAGTGGTAGAGTGGCCTTGCTTGTCATGATCCACTGAGATCCACTCCTGAGGTTTCGTCCCCTCAGATCCATTGTTGCGTCCGAACTGAACAAACAAACGAACCTTTACCATCAAATGTCGTCCTCGCAATGAACTTGCCCCCACCAAGCCGCTGTGCTGCAGCTGGCAGACAATTCAATGGGCCCACCCAGTTTTAGGACCATACAGGGGTGGATGGGGTGGTCATATAACAGCAGGGAAGCGAAGTGAAGGTGCTGCCCTGCCCATCGCTGCTTTGTTCGCTGTCCTTTGCTCGCTAAGGTGGCCAAAAATGGCCATATTTGCTTGTAAAGTTAGGATAATATACATTTAACATCATCTAGTAATATGAGTCTTGTTTATTAGACTGATAGTTTCATGTTTTTGTTTCTAATCAGGAAGTGAACTTCATCTATGGAATTAGATTGAAAAGAAGACTCCCCAATAACATATTTACGTAACCTAAATTTTGTTTCATTCTCTATTGTCTAGTTAATTAAAAAAAGTTATTTTTATTTTTCTTATTTTTTCTAGTTTCACCCACCACATCCACGATGTCTCATGGAGAAGGGCGTTTACTCCTTCCTGCGCGGGCTGTCGCTGGGGGCTGTCGCGATGCTTGACTCGGCACCATGGTACTCGTCGCAGCGAAGCTGAAGCAACTTCATCTGATGAGCCAAGACGAAGGACCAGGTTTGGAGGAGGGGGACGCATCTCTTGTGGAGCATGGTAATGACGGCACATGCAACATTGCTGGGATGGGTTGTGCTGTAGACCCATTTCGGGAGCTGCAGCACTTTGGATGGATTTGAGGGATTCGACGACGTGCCTCGGCAGAGGAATTCCATCGTGGGGACCGACACCAACGGTAGCATCGAATCTAATATTGGAGGTGCCGGCTCTCGGTGGGGCACTGCCACCACGGTGGTTGCCACCAAGGTCGTCATGAGGACAACAGCCACCAGCTCCATATTGGATATATATATATATATATATATATATATATATATATATATGGAGACAGAAAGAGAGATATTTGTGATAGAGGACTTTGGGGGAAGAGGCAAGAGGGAGAGAGTATTAATTCTGCAACATCCACTTAAAGCAGTGTTATTAAGAGTGTTCCTATTGTTTTATTTAGTAACTGTACTGTACCCAATGGTAACTCAAAATAAGACGTTATAATTGTAACAAATGTTATGGTATGGATCCTAATGTTAAAAAAATTAATATTATTATATTATTTAGAGGGAAATTGGAGATGAGAAAGAAGAAGATATCAAGCTGGATGATCTCATAGTTGTGTGGTTTCCATTTTAT
The DNA here is from genome assembly GCA_021527575.1 of Ensete glaucum. Lineage (NCBI taxonomy): Eukaryota > Viridiplantae > Streptophyta > Magnoliopsida > Zingiberales > Musaceae > Ensete > Ensete glaucum. Next base: position 29,828,584 of record CM038554.1, read on the forward strand.
GACAATTCTTTTAAGCAAACCCTATTTAAGTGTGGCTAACCTGCATCATGACTCAATGGCTATACCATGTTTAAAGAAGTACTATAAAATAAATACCTAAAAAATAAAAGCTGGCTCCATTAGTGATGATGTTACTTAGCTCATCATCATTCGAACCATATATAAAATGTAGTTTTTCCATTATATTTCTCTTATAATATTTTGGAACTTATTCACACGATCGAATTTGCTAGTGAAGTGTGTTCTTAAACAAGAATTAAGTTTTTTTTCCATGGAGTTAGATTGGAGGAAAAGTCTCCAATCTCTAAAAACTAATTTACCTAGCCTCAATTTTATTTGTTTTTTTTTTTATTTGCTTCATTCTTTACTGGCTAAGCAATTAAAAAACCTTTATTTTTATTGATTGTAATATCATTTTCTTTTAAACCTTAATTTCGTAGTGACTACTATGACAAAAACATTAAAACACATCCAAAGGATTCTAAAATAAATAATTAAAAGAAAAACATAGCCAATGGACGAAACTCCTATCAATATATGCAACCATTATCTCTCAATATTTGTTATATCATTTCAATAAATATAAATAATGATACTGTGACTAGTGCCAGGCTATCAATATGAAGCTAATTTCACCAAATAACTCATATAAAGCCACAAGATAAAGCCGTCCTCTGCAAAGACACACCACAAGGAAGAAAGCCATAAGACTTAATAGACAAATTGTGTCCATCTAAAACAGATTATGTTCTAAACATTTACACATCTACTAAAATTCTATCCTCATCTTTAGTAGAGCACTCTACCTTCTAATAACCTATGCAGCTGTATAGTAGTCAAAAATCAGTGGTAGAAGTGGTCAGGAGTCATCTGGTCGCGGTGCCATGGATTCTTGTAAGAATGCTGAAGTCCGGCAACCTCCATGTGGATCTGCTGGACCCTGCACTGTTGCTCGGTTGTCCATTTACCGGAGATAGGCTTGAAATTTTTGAGGAACCTGGCGCCTTGAAGATAGATCCTGAGCTCCCTATTACCTCCTGAAAAGGATAAATACTATGAATACGCAAGAACAAGATTCATGGTTGACAAGTTGTCGTTAGTAACCATATAACTCTAATGCTGTCCCAAATAGCATAGCTCTTTTCACATGTTTAATAATGCAGCTACAGATCTTAATGTAACAAATGAAAGCTATTTGGCTAATTTGAGATGAAGTTTTATTTTTTAATATGGTTTGGAGTACGTGAACCAAAGAAAGTTATGACCGCCTATAGAATTTTGTGGACTTCCAAAGTCAGTGCCAACTATATCAGAGACACATTCAAGTGAATGAGTACCCCTCTACTGACAAGATGGGGTCAGGGAGCTCTCACGGCATTTATTAGGATTTCATGGGACACCGAATACTCTAATTTAGAAAAGCTTATAGTCCAAGCAAAAAAACTGCGGCTAGTTTTTGTGAATTTTGCTTGAAGCACTTGTGCAAAGTTAAGGATGGACAAAATAAATATAAAGAACATTAATGCTAACCTTTAGGCCAGAAGTTGAGACAGCTGTTGATGGTCGTAGAATCTGAGAAATCCATACTTCATCAGACATCAAAATAGGCCACTTAAAAAAGGTTGATATTGTTGTCAGTAATCCTGACCTTAGAACTCTCATATAATGAGGATGACGACAAAGACAACAATGTTGATGGTGTTTCCAGTGTCAAAGGTGACAAAAGGCCCATCTATCAAGATATAAATAGGCATAAGTTGGCAAGAGTAGGTTAACAATAGAAACAGGCATAGCAACTGAACAATAAAGCAATGCCCTACTCTTGTCACTATCGATGCAGCTTGCAGAAGTTCAGTTGGTTGCCAAGAACCGGATGGTGAGTCCTGCAAATCAATGAAGTGAGAAAAAAATATAAACTAATGGTTTGAGCCTTTGCGGAAAAGTATGCACTACATTTGCATATTGGTAAGAGAGCAGCGAATGCCGCCACGGCAAAATGATATCCAAAAAAATTGTGGGTATTCCAAGTTCAAAATAGCTTGCAGCCATGATAATGTGGTAGCCATCACATGACACTTCAAGTAAAGAAAGGTTCAGGATCAACCATGGGACACCAGCATTGATCTTAGTACTGTTTTGGCAAAAATAAAGAACACTATATGTGCTAAAGCTTTACTAGGTCTAAAGCCAATACAGCTGTTGCAGGCTGCAGAACCCGAGAAACCTTTAGTTGATCAGATACTATAATATGATACTCATAGAAGTCAAGGTAAATGTCAAAAATCATCACCTTAGACTTCTCAACAGCAGATGATGATACTGATGATGACGACAAAGACATTGACGATGATGGTGTTTCCAGTGTCAAAGGTGGCAAAGAGTCTGTCTATTGAGAGATTGGTACGACTAGGCTAAAAACTAAAACAGGCATTGAGAAAACAGAAAGCAATAAGCCTACTTTTGTCACTATCGGTGTAGCTTGTGGAAGTTGGATTGCTTGGCTCGAACTGGATGGTGAGTCCTGCAAGTTGTTGAAGTGGAAAAAACCAGGTTAGTGACAAACATGCACATGATGTTGTTACATCAGGTAAGCAAACAACAAATGGAATCCCAAACTAATATTTAACGGATCGCGGGCACTTCAAGGAACATGATAGCAATGATGCATAAGCATATACTAAGTGATACCTCAAGTAAAAGTCATTTATAGCTATAGTAACATACGAGCATATACGAAGATACAAAGTCCGCAAACCAAAAGAGTATTACACTATACAAACTTCGTTCCTTCTAACTTTTACTTGCTATTTCTCTGTTAATTTAAAAGATCAGACACTAAGTATTGATTAAAACAATAAGCAATAGTGTTTAACAATATATTGAAAAATTCAAACAGTTAACAGTCTTCTCTATGCAAAAGTCAAAAATACTAATTGGTATAGGTGAGACAATATAGATGTTAATTACACAATGGTTGGACAAAATTTTTACCTGAATAAGTTCTTGATTTTTGCTCTGTTCTAATTTTTCCACGTACTGACACAGATGATAGACTCCTTGGGTTGCAAAATCCTAACATGGATAGTCCTACATCATCAACAATAAAATATATATATATATATAGTGGACAAGAACTGATGAAACAGAAACTTCTAGCTGTACCTGTCTGTCCTCTATTCGACCAAGCTTTGTCTCCTGATATGTAACAAGTTCAAATTCAACATAAACAAATATTTTTTCTATACTAAAAGATAAGAGATAAAATCAAAACTAAGTGAAAAATTACCAGAGTCTGGACAGCACGGTGAACAGATTCAACATCGATGTGAAACAAACTCAAATCCCCATGTAGCTTTGAGACCTGAAGGTTTAAAATATATTATTTTAAAGCTTTGAAAGGTACAATACATGAGAGGTGGACGGAAGCATTTCCCCACCTCACATTTGGTGGCAGTAGAAAGTTCCTTGCACTCCTCCAAATTGATGTCTGCACGGTCAATCCTTTGAGATAAATGACGCTTAGCAGTCTACAGATTACCAGAATTACAAAGAAAATCTCAAGGGAAAGAATTTTTGAAAAAAATGAAAAATACAATATAGAACATGGGCAACATTTTGTATTTTTTATTCTTTTATAGCACATAATGTCATAATCAAATATTCAAATTAGATTTCACATGGAGATAAATACTTTTGTTGTAAGATTTTTTAGTCATTTTCTATTACAGCACCTGAGAAACCTCTAAATTAGCAGTGATGATCATGTTAAATACTTGAAAGTCCAAACGAAACATCAATTTGCATCATTCATCAAACCATGAACCTGCAAACACGCCTACTTGCAAAGGTTATAAGTAAAACTTGCTTAATGAAACAAGTGGAAAAAATTTATGTATATTATTTTGAATCCTTCACGATCAAATTGCTTTACTGCTACACTGAATAGTCATCTCCTAATCAATTAAATTAAAAATAATTAAGCCAATCCCTTTTATAATGTTTCTGGCTGAGAGCAGTTAAGGCAAAAAGAGGAATTTTGAGAATACTCAATAGTTTTTTTAAAGAAAACAGGAGGACAAAGTCAAATGATGACATACAGCAATTGATGCTGAAATTAGCTCCAGTTGCTTGCCGACTGTAGTGCAAGCATCTGATAAACCACGACGTGCCACAAACATCATATCAGAAACCTTCCATCCCTGCCAGGTGCACAAAATTTTCATAAAGATATAGAAAAAATCTGGACTTTCAAAGAAAAGAATAAACATATCATCCGCTTGTCAATGCAACACTGGCAATAGTGGCACAAGGCACTCCGATGACCAGATGACTTGCTAATAACTATCATAAAATGGATATCTTTGATAAAAAACCATGGTGTTACTGTTCAGACACTTCCCAAAAGCTGATGATATAGATTATTCTATTATAACATAATTTATTCAACATAACAACTGGCAATTCACCATCTATGATGAATATCCTTGATATTGAAGTTCTTATATCCCAAAACTGTATGATGGTCGTTGAGTTCTTATAAGGACTCCAAAAACATCTTGAAACATTATTTTAATCCTATTTATATCCCTCACAATGCAATTCAGGAAATCTTTAAAAACAGAAAAAAGAAATAATGTTAATATCTTGCAATAGTATCCACTACAATTTATTTCTTGGCATAAATTAAAATCTACATATCAGTAGTACTCAATCTTCACGATATGGGCTGTTGCCTAGACAAATCTCTATACCTTCTATAACTCTTAAACCAGGTGCATGATCATCAACCAAAACATCCTCAATTTATATAATCAATCTTATATGCTCTATTGTCGCAGTGATATTAACAAGTATAACTTGACCGAAAATCATGTGTGTCAACAAAGTTATGTTCTATGCCCACTGATGCAGACTAATCTTTTCTTTTTACAGGTTAATCCAATCACTGAATCTCATTATCCTGTCATTTGTTTATGTAAGCAATCAGCTTCAATTATTTATTTAGCTGTGCATTATAAGGCAAGTTAAGGCCAAGTGCACTCTGTGATAACTTCAGCAAGGTATAGGCAATAAAGGTATTACATGCATGTCAGTGCATCCCATATTAACAAAAGACCAGAGCCTCCTCATCTGGTCTGCAATGTGGCCTGGCACTTAAGCAAGTCACCACACGATGTCATGACATGGTGCCTTACAATGACAGCCCATCTTGGATGGACCAAGCACATTGTATAATGATCATTTCAAGCCATTAGTTCCCACTCACGGGCTGGAAATTCAAGGTACAAAGCACTTAATATGATAAGGAATTTCATATAGTATTATATAATACACACAATATGAACAATACACTAGAATTGCTCCAAGGAAAAGCAAAAATGATGCTACAATTAGATTTTTTGGCATATAGTATATGATGAAAGTGGGATTCAAGCCCAAGACCTTGCGATAATCTATCAAAGTCTTTGCTAATTAAGCTAGCCAGCACCTTCAAACTGAAAAACAAGACATTCCATACTAGACAAGCTAGAAAACTTCTCAGTAGATTGAAATTGTCTGTGATGAAGTGGATGACAGATTACCTTCCACCATATACATAGATATCCGACAGCCCCAAACACAGTAACAGCTGTTATGACATAAGTACCAGAACCTGCAACAAAATTGAAGGTAAATTAAAGAGATGCTCTAATAAACAGGCAACTAATAAGTATAAAAATACATTCACCATTAGCCAGAGTACAGGCAAAAGAAAAAGTAGAGATTAAGTAATATTCAACATTAACAACAGACTATTACTCCCCCAAAACTTAATGCTTTTCTAACACAAAAACCTCTTTTAACTGCAATTTTCACATATACTTCTAGCTTTATCCACTGGGAAAAGTACAAAGAGTAAGTGCAAGCCTATTCCTATCAACGCTTATTGTCTACATGTACCAAAGAGGCTATAGATGGACACGCCAGGTATGTATAAAAAACATATTAACAGTGAACACTCTCACTGTCAACCTATGATATGGCACGGAACTACATTTTCTTGTGGCAGATGACTACTTTGAAAATCTGATCCTGCCTGTGGAGGTCGCGAACTTCTCTTCATCCTCCTCAAGGGGGTTCACCTCTAGGATGGCTCAACCTTTGAAGCCTTGGAAGGAGCAGGTTGTCTTGTTGCAAGCTTAGTGGTAGATTTTGCAATCACAGATGCAATTGCAAGACTCTTACTCCGATTTGGTAGCAGAAGATCAAGGGGCTTAAAGAAGGCATCATGTAGGTGCCAAAAACAGAGTTACATATGATACGGCATGGAACTACATTTTCTTGCGGCAGATGACTACTTTAATAATCTGATCCTTCATGTGGAGGTAGTGAGCTTCCTCTTCACCCTGCTCGATGGGGTTCACCTCTAGAATGGCTCAACCTTTGGAGCCTTGAGGGAGCATGTCGTCTTATTGCAAGCTTAGTGATAGATGCAGTCACTTTTGCAATTGGAACTCTTAGTCCGCCTTGGTAGCAGAAGATCAAGGGGCTTAAAGAAGGGCATCATGTAGGTGCCAAAACAGAGTTGCATACTTGTGATAGAATCCAACAGCTAGTTTGCTGGCTATGGTGAACCAGCAATTCAAAAACCCTTTGGAACACTAGGTCCTTTTACTATTGTTACTTTTCGTAAGGTTAAAATTGATCATGTCTATAATGAAATAAATAGAGTTGCTAATTGGTTGGCCAACTAAGCAAAAAAGAACACAGATTATGCTTTGGGTTTGCTAACCCCTCTCTGAGATGTTGCAAAACTTGAAAGTCATTAATCAGGAAACTTTTGTAACAGGTGTGTTTTTCATCAGTTAATAATGTGATTTTGTTCCCTTTGCTAGAAAAATCAAAGCATCAACTAAATGCACGAGTCATACGCAAACATTTCTTATGAACTTTTTCGCTACAGTTACTCTTCCTAGCCATATCAGCTCAACATTTCCTAAAATCTTCACATAGATTTTTTGCATGGTCGCTATTACATGTATACGAAAGAAATAGCATGATAATTGAGTGAAACTTTTTTCTGTAGAGATTGGAAAGTCAAGAAAGTTGTGCAGATGACATGTATGGGATACAATTCATCACAGTGGTCATAAAGCAAGACAAAAAATTGCATACTGAACAGAGAGTTGCATATCTATAAACAAGCAAAACATTGTGGAATAAAGGAAAACAACAGTCTCCCAAAAAACCAGACCTGAGTTTGCATCAGTTACAATTGTAACTGATCTTGATGATGCTAGGAGTTGCAACTCCTGACGGAGAGTGTTAACCTGCAATATTTATATGCAATCAATTTGAGTGTACCCCTACTACTAAAAACTGAAACAAGACCCAAAATTTTCATATTAGTGGGCAATTTCATAAACTGTACCCCTACTACGAAAAACTGAAACAAGACCCAAAATTTTCATATTAGTGGGCAATTTCACAAACATCTGGGTGATAGGTAGTACAAACTGAATGGGACACTTTAATGGCATATTTCGTAGGACATTGAGAATATCCTATGAAGTCCATGTCTTGAGTCATCACACGTTCGAGCTAAATATAATTAATTTGTCTCAACCATGCCAGCATGGCATGAAGAGCCTGTCCTAAAAAGTCAAGTATTGTGCTAGGTCAACAAAGCTCATGCCAGCTGGTACAGTCCCCTTTCTGACTTGTGTGGTCAGCATGTACCAGAGTGGAATATCACCATCATGCCACCATGCCTTAAAAGTTAATAATTAATTAGATGCATGACAGTTATATTGATCCAGGAAACAGTTATATCTAAAGGTACAAACTATTACCCTGAGAATAGAATTGGAACTTTTGTCGATGGATAGATAATAAACCCGTAATGTAGAGTAGGTAAAAACCAGACTTGATTGTACCATCTCCCAAGCATTGAATTGATAACCAATCCCATACCAAACTGGATTGTCGATGCGGACCAGAACACATCTAACACATTATTCAATCCAATAATCCACATCTCATGCATGTACTTGCTCACAAAAATTTTACTCTTAAAAGTTTATATACTAAAGGCCACAGAAGTAACAGTGAGCATATACAGCTAGCAAAGAATTCATAAACAAACACAATAACTACCAAGCTATCAGCATAAGCAAACAGCTGAATCATCAGAATGTACATATTTTGCAACAGGGTGAAGCTGAAATAGCACCCATATAATGCTAAAACTTTTACATAAATGGACTGCCAAGACATGTAAATACCCATTCTTGACTTGCCAAGACATGTAATATCCAGTCTTGACTTGCCAATGTTTGAACCATTGTATGATAATGCTAAATCAAATCAGGAGTGCCCACAAAATTATATGATACCAATGTCAATACCAGACAAATAACAAATCAATATATTGTACTAGACAAGAAGCATGCCATTATCAATTTTGTGTAGGTTACAACAAAGTTTCCTATTGATTGCTTGCAGCTGACCCAAAGTGGAAGTGCACAAACACGAAGGTTTAATCAATATATCATAGAACCAATATATATGTCAAGATTTGAAAGTTCAACATAAGATGATAACAATAGAAAAAAATATACACAACAGAAGTTTTGGAAACAGAAGCAACCTGTGCTAGTAGAGATTCAGTCTGTGGTTTGCTAGAAGATTGAAAATTACCATTATCTTGTTTTAGGTGCTTCGTGACAATCTGCGGTACAAGTATTCTGTTCATTAAGGTAAAAAAAGACACTAAAGAATTTAATTTAAGTTCCTAAATCCTAATCTACACAGTAATAAATGTTTATAGACCATGAGTATGTCAGTTGAAGCTTTACCAAGATACCTTGAAAGCACCAAAAAACAAATTAGTGACATCAGAAAAATGACCTTCCTTTGAGATGAATGACCCTACGATACCTGCAAGACACTCAGCACAGGACATTAAACCATTATTATGCAATCTTTTTATTAAATAAAAAAAGAAAACAGTTGCCAAAAGATGACAGTTAAAAGAAAAACACCTAGGAAGCATGTAAAGTATATTGCACACAAAGAAAAAGAAATATAGTAGAGTTATGATACCAGGCGGATGGTTAATATGTAAGAACATTGGCATTTGAAGCAAGATAGACTGGACATGTGTGGTTAGATGATACTAGTCCATGCAACTGAGTCACTAACAAAGGTCATTAGGACACTACGAGCAGTAACACTTAATTGATCTTTAAGATATGCAATTACCAAATAATTACTTAGCAAATGAAACTATGAAAATAAAGGACACAATGTACAAGTTATAAATCACATTAAACAAACTGTTAAATGGATATCTTCCTGTTGCAGATCAAATCATGATAAAATTTTCAAAATAATCATGCATGTCTAAGCAAATAATAGGGGTCTCTTGTTTTCACAGATCAAAGCGTTGAATGCTTAGAGACACGTATTATAGAAAAAAAAAACCAACTATCCACCCTTCCAGGATTGTGAAAATAATGGGGGAACAAGTCCCACAACCAGATTCTCAAGGAGGAACATTATTGAACAAATACATTTGCTTTCCTACACAATCATGACTCGAATGAGAAAAATTACATTTATTTACACAAACAATCTTGGTTTGCATGTGACAACCAGCTTGCCAGACTAATATATTCATCATTTTATACATAAATCAAAAGCATTTAACACATTAAATAGAACGACAATCCTTAAGCAACACCCATCAGCCATTACCAACAAAATATTAACAGCATCTTCGACAACTACTCGATAAGTTAAAAAAGACAATATGTCTAGGTTTCTCAAAGGCCTCCATCTCTAATCTAAAGTTAACGAGGGACAAACTCTTCACCATGACAAGATGCACTTTTTATGTGATATGTTACGAATTATCCCCTCAAAACACCTAGGAAAGCGAAAACAATTGATGTATGAAAACTATGGTTACGTCGAGCAAAGGTTAAAGCACAAGAAGCAATCCTAAAACCCTCAGTGCAAGGGAGCAATAGGAGTACCCGCTCCAATGACGATGGCGACCTTCCCGAGCGCCATGGCCGATCGAAAACCTTACGCAACCGTCGTGGGTTCGTCCGGCATCGATCGCCCCGACGCCCGGGTGGCGAGGTATTTATATGGTGGTAGGGTTTTATCCCCGATCACCCAACACTCTTGGGAAAGCGCCCTCAGCCGTCCGATCATTAGGCAGCTCAAGGGATGTGTAATCGAGAACCGTGGGATGTAGATCGGACGGCCATTTGGAGGTTAAGATGCGCTCGGCGTATTTTTATATATGAAAATATGGAATATGCTGCGAATTTTCTATATAAAATTTGTTTTCCTTTTAAAAATATTTCTAAAATATTTTTTGTTTGTTACATAAGCACGAAGAAACTGAAATGGAAAATAATTTCGATGTCCTTTATGGAAATTTAATTATATGATGTCGTATCAATAATAATAAATAATATAACTCATAATAACCATGTATTTTTTTTTTTACTTTTTGCAAAGGATAACGGGATTCAAACTCTACTGTAATCGTAGGACAAATATATCATTAACTATCCAATTATATAAACATAGTAGCATCATTTAAATGAGATAAGCATATTTTTTAATTTATATTCATAGTTTGCTAATTTATTTTCTCTCAGAAATAAATGGACAAATTATTTTAATTAGAAATCAGAACAAGGTAACGATAACCCATCATCAAATGTTTTTTTATTTTTATTTATTAGTTGTATATTTATAGAAATTTTGGTCAACTAATTTATTTTATACAAAAGATGTATGACGAAAACTGAAGAGTTTAATGCAACATATTTTTGTAAGAGCAATAAAGCGGATAAAAGTATTATTATTATTGGGATTAACAAATATTTGTGAAATCTTAGGACTAGATAGCTTGGATAATAAAAAAAAATTAAAAATCATTTAAATATATTATTTGACTATTTTATAATTACTATATATATCTCAATATTTTGGTGAAGAAATAAATTTAAAGTACTTTTAGGATTTCTCTGTAATAGAACCATAAAGGGCGAGAGGAAATTATTTAGAGTCTATATGATAACAGTGTACAAAAAATTTTGGACTTCAAGTTATGTTAACTCAAGGGAAATTATAGATATTATCATAACGTGAATATTGTGTTTATTATTATTGTTTTTTTTCTTTTTGAATTGTTATTTTGATATTAGGATACTTCCACTACATGCCTGCAAAAAATTACTATTTTCTGTCGTGCTTTAAATCATACAAAGTAACTATATACTTTTAAAATATGCTTTAGAATATAATGCATGACATCACAAGATTTTAAATGACATTGTTGATATAAACTTACCTTGTCATAAATGAAAAATGAACACTTATAAACTAAATAACTGCACTAATACTTTCCAAAAAAAATGCTCTAATGACAGGTTTTTAGTAAAAATTAATTTGCATTTGCTGAGACTTATAATGGTTTGATAGGAGGATATTCATCTAAAAAGTCTTAATTTAGATTAACTCATGTTAGCTGTGTTGAGTATTACGATCTTTATATTTTTAAATATTATATTGAGATCTAAAAGTGAAATATTTAATTTTATATTGAAAAAAATGATAACATATGAATATCTTATGAGAGTCGATGAGTGTATTATTGATAACTCTTACTTCGAACATGGTTGGATTGAAACTATTAAGATAGTTAGCTCATTAATCTGGATCATGACATTTGATATCAGAACCGACCTAGTGTCCTAGTATTCAGACAGGGTGAAAGAACCCCATTAGAAAAAGACTACTTATGTGTATGAAATATTCTTAACTCGATATAGCGTTCAAGAAATATTAATTTATAAATCATAAGTAGTTAAGATTTTTAATTTAAGAAAAAATATCATAATGTGAGTTATGAGAGATATTACTTGATCACTCACAATTATGAGAGATATTATCTGAATATTCACTCTCTTAGGCCTTTATCTGAAAAGTTATCAACGGAATTCAAACTCTCCTTGGGATAAGAACTCATGCCAACTAAAGGCTGATCCTAACATCATTAAATACCTATCATTTTCATCATCATCTAATGTTCCCAACTATTATATTACATGTATCCATCATTCAAGCAGACCAACTCCTTGGTTCAGGGCCCAATAACAATGTGATTAAATTAACACCAATGCATCACCCCACTTAATCCACTCATCTTTCTCCTCTAACCTCACCTTGCCTCATTATTATAATAAATCACACATAAGACAACAACTAATATAGACTAAGTCACCACTCTTACCTAACAACGATAGAACTAGAAAAAATAGTAAATAAAGTTTAGATAGCTACTTCTACAACCATATTATGGAGACCCCAAGAATATAGGTAAAATAATATGTACACTGCATTCTACTGTTTCCGTAATATATATAGATAATGTTAATGAACAATGCTATTGGAAATAGTGAGAAAATTTTACGGAATTTACAGGGAAAGTAGAAACTAACAAAACAAATATAAAACATAATTTTCACAGCGCATATTAAAAGTATTTCATATATTTCTTCTAATTTTTTTTTTATTTTTTTCCTCTATTTTTTTTTTCCCGTAACAAGCGACACTTCACGCGCCCGGACTCCAGAGGCTCCACAAGCGCGAATTAAATACCCCAATCACGTCCGCCCATCCCCTCCGCCGCTCGCCGTTGCCCGTCTCCGCCCCCTCATCCTCCTCCGCCGTCTCCGACACCGGCAGCTCCTCGTCGGAGACGATCTCCGCTTCTCCCACCATCGTCAGCTCGACATCCTTCTCCACCTCCTCCGGCTTTCTCCGACCCATCTCCGTCTCTTTCTCCTTAATCTTCTTGCCCTTACTCGCCCGCTGCGCCGCCTTGCGCTCCCTCCGCCGCACCCTCGCGCCGGCCCCGCCCTTGCTCTCCGAGCTCGCCAGGTGCTCCTCGAACGCCTCGATGGCCTGGTGGATAAGCTCGCGGTCGGGGGAGCAATCCCACCGGGACCAGAAGCCGGTGTAGCAGTCGAAGCACCCGCAGCCGAAGACCGGGCGGTGCTGGGTTCGCCCCGGCCTATGGCAATGGCGCCGGTCCTCAGCCCAGCCCTCGATCGATCGTGTGAGGAGGTAAGCGAGCACCTCCCTGTCCTCTTTCCCCATCGCCGCCGTCAGCGCGAGGATCGCCGCCGGGAGGAGTCTGAGCACCGCCAGGGCGTCGTGGTTCTGATGCTGCTGGGGCGAGCCAGCGGCGGGAAGCGGCGCCGCCGGCGACGGGTGGATCTTTCCCTTCAGCTTCATCTCCTTTCAGCCTTCGCTCTCCTTTATCCGAAAAAAAGCTAATTTATTGGGAAATATATCGGAAAAAAAAGCCCTGTAGGTTTCGCAACAACGGAAGAGATGGAGAGTAGGAAGGGTCTTCTTTTATAGGCGAACTCGGACTGTCGACCGCCTATCGCCGGTCTCACTGTGTCTGCAGTATCTGCTTCCGCATCTATGCGGACGAGCGCCCACCTTAAGATGTGTGACGTGTCGTATGATGGACGGTAGAAAACCAGAACCCTGTTTGTACACGGGTATGGTGGTCTGTGCTTCCGTGCCCAGGAAAGCGGGAGATTTTAAAAAGACCCATTGCAACGAGAATAGTGCCTTAACTGTTACAACTGCCCGGTAATAATACCGACGCTGTAACGGGTGGGACCGATGCCCTTCAATGGTCCGTAATAAATGGTGACGATACCGTTGGTTGGTTCACAATACACATGAGGGGTAGTATTGGAATTCCGCTTCAATATTCTGAATACAGGCATTCGATTACGGTCACCGCAGGGGACGGTACGGCGCAAATTTTTTGGCCTTCCCCATGGTAGGAGACGGGAGGTAAGCTGAGTACCGTGATACGGAGCCTGGAGGCCGTTTGATTGGACGAAGAGGAGATGGACGGCTTCAGTTAGCTGTATCGGTACGTCGATGTACCGACTCCCCGTGGCGACGTACCGACGACAGCGACGTCTCATGTGTGTTTATTAACATGGTGGGATAAGGGGGTGGTGATCTCGGATCAGACGGCTGGGATGCAGCGATCATCTTCACGCGCGATGGATCCTAGGGGGAGATGGTGAGGTTGGACTCGGGTCGGATCCAATTTGGTTCGCTAAGGTTGTTGAATCACATGGTTAAAACTCGATAGACTTGCAAACGATTGGATTGTTGTGTTTGTTCGGCTCTAATGGACGGTACACCAACTCCTACCAAGCCGCTCATTGGTTGTGAAACATGGGTCCCGCTCAGCGACAGGAGTCGATTCACACAAATACATTGGAACCAGGAATCTGGTTCTGGTTCGCTACACTTCCTATGTCAGTGGGGGACTTAAAATTGGTGATTTCTTTGTGGGAACCACGAAACCCTGCGAGAGAGACTATGGCTTGTGCGGCAGCGACGGCGGTCTCGGCGGAGGAAGGCCTTCCGCACCTGAGCTCGCAGGCCTACTTGGAAGGCAAAGCCGTAGGGGAGTCGCGCGCCCTGGTCGCGGACCTCTGCCGCCACTTCTACAACCTCGGATGGGTGACCGGAACCGGCGGCAGCATCACCGTCAAGGTCCACGACGACGCCGTCCCCAAGCCCAACCAGCTAATCGTCATGTCCCCCTCTGGTGTCTCTTCTCCCCATCTGCCCTCCTCCTTGGATTCCTTTTATTTTCTTGATTGTCCCTAGCCCGGTTCCTGAAGAATCGGGTCTTTTATGGCATGTCGCCTCGATTCCCTACCCGGCCGTTCTTTAGATGAACTTATCAATTGATGTTGATTAATATTCGAACTTATGGTGGTTGCCGTCGCCTTTAGGGGTTCAGAAGGAGAGGATGATGCCTGAGGATATGTACGTGTTGTCTGGGAGTGGGGCCCTGCTATCTGCGCCGTTGCAGAAACCCTACCCCCATAAACTTCCCAAGTGCACCGATTGTGCCCCCCTCTTCATGAAGGTGATCTGCTTCGCTCTGTTTTTTTTTTTTGAAGTATTTTGTTTCATTTTTATTACCATGCCAAGTTTTTACATCTGAATTTGCAGAAAAGGCATGACTAGTAAAACTTAGTTAGAAGTACTTCTGCATTAAAAACAGAAGAAGAAAAAAAGTATGTCCCCCCTTTGTGGTACTCCTATTAGTGGAACATACTCGAGTGTTCTACTGGTATGGTGGGGACTGAGGAGAGCTCATCAACTTTGTAAAGGTAGAACATATGCTGTTTTAGTGACATCTCTTTCGTCATTTGGATATGTAGTGTGCAATATGTAGATTATGCTGAATCCTTAAGAGGACGGTGTCCAATGTCTTTCAGTGTAGAAATGAAGATGTATAAATCTGGACATGAGATGCTATTGTGAGGTGGAACATGTGTTGTTTTAGTGACATCTCTTTCGTCATTTGGATATGCAGTTTGTAGATTATACTGAATCCTCAAGAGGCAGGTTTCTAATATCTTTTCAAGTGGAAATGAAGATGTAGAAATGCAGCACATTTTCTAGACATGAATGATCGACCAAATCTCTGCCCATGCTGGTTCCTCACTTTGACACTGATCAGTGAAGCTCCATCCATCCATCCATCTATAATTATTTTGTATGAACTATGGATTTGGTACATGTCCCTAATTTTTGGTTCCTCTAGAATGTGAATTTCGATTTCCTTGATGCCGCATTGGTGTGTGTGTCATGTTGAACCTATACTTGGTTCTTTAAAACTGAATATGAAAGATGTCTTACATATTTGTTTGTTGATGCTAGAAGCATTACCATAACATGAGGCATCTTTAAGTGTTTGCATTTATTCCCATTATACTTGGGTGATTATATTTAGCAACATTTATGCCGTTACTCTGTTTTAGAATTTTGAGCCATTTATTGTCATATATCAGTGCTCATCTCTTACTTATTTTGTTTTGTAGGCTTATCTGATGCGTAATGCTGGGGCTGTTATTCATAGTCATGGAATGGAGTCTTGTCTTATAACAATGCTTCATCCTTTCTCAAAGGAGTTCAGGGTAAAGCTTTTAAAATGTGGGATAAAGGCAGAAAGTTTGTGTCTGTTTCTAGAATATAGAGCATATTATTTCTGTCACTTGATTGACAACTTTAGACAAGTTCTAAACACTGTGCTTTGGTTTAATATTAGAACTTCTTTTTCATCATTATAGTGTTAAACTTGAAGGATTCAGCGCATGGAAATTCCTAAGAATCCATACTTTTCCAAGAAGATGGCAGTCCAATTCATGAATGAAGTAAGACAGGAAGCAAAACAATATTATTTATTATATTTAAATAGGGGCTTGTGGTATAGGTACAGGTACATCCAGCTTTTTGGCATATAAACAGGGTGATAGAACAAGTGATTACCATCTGTGACAGGACTTGAAGAAGCATAACTGTTCTAAGGTAGATCCCTACGACACATAACATAAAGCAAATTTAGGTCGAAAGGTGCAGATTATCAAGTTGGAGTTGACCAAATTGTCTCTGTAAGATCTTTAATTGAGAAATTAAAGATTGGTGAATTATGATTTAAAGTAAAAAATTGATCTTGGTCTGTTTATCATGTAATAGATGCATATTGGAGAGTTTAGCTGATATTGCATATTTTTTAAAATTATCACGATACTATTAGGTTGAAATAATAATCTACAAAAGAAACAATGTGGGGAAGTAGGAACTAGTTAAGAAAGAATAAGTTTTGGACAGTATAAGGAGGGTTACTTCGGATTTTAGAGTTGAATTTAAGAGGTTTTCTTCATTTTGTTGTCATAACTATTAATTTTTGTAATGCATGCTGACCAACGATGATTTCCAGATTTACCTGATAGCTTCAGATTATTATATGATCTTTTATTCGATATGCATTTTGTTTTCAGTCTTTTAGACAAACTTGCTTCACTTTGGTTTCATATTATTTGAAGAGGAAAATGTCTTCTTAATTATTCATCTTACTGTATATGTTTGTTGGGTATGACTTTGAAGATTAATATTCCCCACGATTAGACTTTCCTGTCTCTTGATCCACTGAAATTGAACTCAAGGAAGAATGTATAAGGTTAAAAATAGTGATACATTTTACGAGGTAAAGTAATAAGATCATTTGGTGGAAACTGTAGAGATGGAAGTGAAATCATCTTGCAGTATTTTGATTAGAACTGTTGAGAGGAATTTGGAATAAGTAGCTATGATCACTTATTATCGAGTATGGGGAATGGACTTTCCTAATCTTCATGGCGGCTTAATAATCAATGCCATCCTTTGACTATCACATTTTTAAAGAGAATGGGTGGTTAAACTGGAGATTGGGCAAACAAATTAATACTGACAGAGCATAATATTAGAGAAAAAGAATCAAATACAGGCTTTGATGCCCTAAGTGAAAGAGTTGAATCTGCTTTCCAAAGACATATTGGTTTGGTCTATATAACAAATCAGTAGTCTTTGATTGGTCTGGCAAATCATTAGTGATAAACTATATAGCTGTGTACCATTTGGTGTATTTTCACATTTTCTTTTTTCATTAAAAATTTCAACTGTACTTGGTGGTACAGTATTGTGTACTGTTTGGCGACTTGGTACATATCATTTATATAAAATTTTAAATCTGGTATTGGACTACTTTATAAAATCTTAGCATTTACATGTTCAAAGGGGACATGTTCAAATAAGACATATCGATGCCTTGGTCAGAGAAGGTGAGTAGATTTGAATTAGTGGCACTACAAGAGGCAAAGGGAGACTTAGGAAAAACTTTACAATAAACAATAATCAGAGATTTAGTTGCTTTTAATTTAACAGGGGATGTTGTCCTGTACAAAGTTAATAGTGGGAAATGATCCATTAGTTGTTTGCAAATAGTTGGGACATTATGACTTGTTATAATTGGACAGAGAGGGTGTTCACATTGGTTAGTGGATTGTGTATTACTTTGTACTCATGGTAGGAGTTCCGACACTGATGGTGGAACTTTATGCATATATCTTCTGGTAATTAGCATTGTAATCTGATCAATTTAAGTGCTTATCTGTGAAGAATGATAAATGACTTTCATGATGATTTCTGAAATATTGATTTAGAATTTGGTTTCAAAGATCTTGGTTGTTGATTTTGCAACATCCATGCCATAGTCTAGACATTTATATTTTAACCTAGATCAACAATTTAAGTGCTATTGGTGTTGTTATGTTGTTTTTCATGCCCTTTTTTGTGTCAGTTTAGCCCCTATACCGGCCATCATGTTACCTCAATTGACAATTGGCTT
The DNA here is from genome assembly GCA_021527575.1 of Ensete glaucum. Lineage (NCBI taxonomy): Eukaryota > Viridiplantae > Streptophyta > Magnoliopsida > Zingiberales > Musaceae > Ensete > Ensete glaucum. Next base: position 29,846,876 of record CM038554.1, read on the forward strand.
TTAATACTGGAATATTCTAGAACAAAAGAAAGATTGGAAGATTCTAGACAGAGGAAAATACATCATAGGCTATATATTTCAAATATGATTGAATGTTTTCCTTTGTTCAAATTGAACTTGATCTTCCTTTTTTCAGTTTTCCTGGTGTGTACTAAATGATCAAATAATATATGGAAGTTCCTTCGGAGAAGCAAAAGGCAAATTGAAATTGTTATAATCAGGATGGTCAATCTATGTTGTAAAAGGGCGAAATTTGTCTATTTATGGAACTTCTTGGAGACCCATTTACACAATTGTCAATTTAGGCTTTTATTTTGCTTCTACAAACGTTCACTTTTATGGATTGCTTTGTGTGTTCTCCAAAAATTTCTTACCTTCTATTTTTTGCTGGTGTAGATAACTCATATGGAGATGATAAAAGGAATTCAAGGCCATGGTTATTATGATGAGCTGGTTGTTCCAATAATTGAGAACACTGCACATGAGCGTGAACTTACTGAATCCCTCAGTCAAGCGGTATACCTTCCTCTTATGAGTTTGTTCTTCAGCATCACCATACAGGGTCTGCCTTTCTCTATGTATCATTTGTAATTTCCACTACAGAGCAAGGTTCATCGTACTGCAGCATACCGCTTGATACAAGTGGTATGTATCGGTCTGATAGGTGACTGATATAAGCGGTACAATGGTATGCCCTCATGTATCATCTGTCAGTATTCTCGGTACAGCTTAGTACATACCGTACAAATAGTTGGTCGGTACATCAGTATGGATCAATAAGGCGAACCATGCTTCAGATGGCTGATATTATTGTGTGACTTGTGAATTTAATGGAATCTCAGTGAGATATTGGCAAGATGTTAAAAAAGGTGCTAATTAGTGCTTCAAAGTAAGTCCTATCATACCAAGGGACAAATCAAAGAGTACATGTATGCTCAAGAGACGCTAGAACTTATGCATAAAATTAGACAAGCTTAATTGCGATGACAATGTTGAGGTAAATAGTCAATTTACTAACAAAATAATTATTTTTTATGACAATTCAGGATTAGAAAAACCCACAGAGTTATTGTCAAGACCTAAAATGGAGACATGCCTTCTCGGCATGATTTTTGCATGTTCTTCTTTCATCAATTTATTCTTGTTACAGAGAGTACCTAAAATGAGAACAAAGAGATAAATGATAACACTACTAGGATCAAGCAGAAAGAATTTTAATACATGAGCTCAGGGTTTGCATTACTGTATCAATCCGCTCGGTATGCTTGGTACATACCAGTCTGATAGAAGATTGGTACGCTCAGTACAGCTCGATACCTTAATACATCATGTGTTAGTATGCTCGGTACAGTTTGGTACGTATCGTACCAATAGCCAATTGATATGTTGGTACAGTACGAGATTGCGAACCTTGCATGAGCTAATACTGGCCAAGAAAGGCTAAGCTTGCATCATTATTTTTTAAGACAACTAAGAAAGCATCTGTATGTGAAATTATTTTGAACATGGTCTGCTCACCTATGAATGTGGCAGCTTTAGTAAGAATGATGATTAGATTCATCAGTTCATCATTATGATGGTTAGAAGATATATTCTTTTATTTCAAAAGATATATTCCTTCAGTTGCTTCTTGGAATGTCAGCATGTGTCTTGTTGGTTGAGGTGTTAGTCCCTGCTTCTATTACTTCATAATATTTACTACTTGACTTTGGAAAAAAATGTGGATAGGCAACTTTTCTTTGTAACTCATTAAAATGGTTTTAAAGTGCTATTGGTGTTTGGATAATTGTGTTAAGTTTTTGCTTGTCCTGTCAAGAATGATAAAAAAATTAAGTTCTACCTGCCAGCCACTCGGGGAACAAAATGTGCTGACTTTTACCTGTACAGTCAGCTAAGGCTTAGTGTAACAGTAACAAGAGTTAACCATCTCTAGCATGAAGAATAAAAAAATAAAAAAACCCAATAGAAAAAATGAAGAATAAAAAAATAAAAAAACCCAATAGAAAAAAAATAGAAGTACCTGATATCATGGCTGATGGTTTCTGGTGCTGTCGTCGTTGGTTGAGATTGTCTGTAATGCTGTCAACTCCAATATTTAAAAAGTATTGTGGTGGCTGAGGAAACCAGATTTTGCAAAAAAACAGAGGTGGTGATTTGCCCTAGACAATCATTGAGATTCTTTCATTTTATTTGCTTGGCTAAATAATTGGTTTATATTCTTCAGGTTTTATAGGTCCATGTTTAGGTTGATTTGTTTCTCTAGTTTTAGAAGTTTGTACTGTCTCAGGGGTTTGTATGTAATGCATTTGCCAATTCACCTCGAAGTAAGAGTGTCTTGTTGATATACGCATCATTTCACTTTTGTTTCTTGGTTCTTGATTCCAATCAGAGTGCCACATGCTGCCCCATGACAGTTTTGGTCCTGGTGATGACTTTGGCTATGGCTATCTGTTAGATTACAATTTTAGTAGTTCAGATATTCTATTAATGGAAATTTCATGTTTAGGCTTAGGGACTATTTTAATATGTACCTTTTGTAAAGAAATTCAGTCTGTGGTATTGGATGATCTTGCTGAGTTGATTGCAGTTATCCTCGTAATAAATAACATTTATTTTGTCAGTTGGAATATTCAAGAATCAGGTTTCTTGTAGTATGTGAATCTCCTCAAGACAAGCCACTTGTAGCTAGAACTAGGATTATCAATCTGCCTCCCTAGCACATGCTGGTCTAAGCCTGAGAGGTTATATGCCTTGTGCTATATCCTGTTGGGATATGCTCTTGGTGTCAAAGAATGTCAGCCAATTTAGCTGGGAAATCAGCTACAATGACTGGCAGTGGTTCGAGTCACACTCATTCTGAGATGTTGCAGAATTATCATACTTAAAAGTCTTGAACAACAGTTCTATCTGAACTACCGGAGCTGGTTGTTCTGGCAGAATAAAAATAAACCAATCTTTTTAAAACTCTCAAGTGTTTGGTACTGTAAAATAGGAAAATGTCACAATGTCTAATGGTAGCCAGGTACAAAGTGGAAATGATAGAGCCTGATGTAATTAGTAAAATATCCTTTCTGACGGTTAATGTAGATCATACTTCTAAATTGGTATCATGTGAAATACCTCCATGTTTTATATCAGAATACGATATGCTCATCTAATTATTTTGGCCCTATATGTATTAATTCTACTGATATAATGGTTCACAGATGGCAGCATACCCAAAAGTGACTGCTGTGCTTGTGCGAAACCATGGGATATACGTTTGGGGAGACTCATGGATAAATGCCAAGACACAGGTCTATTTTCTTATTATATAATCTGGATCAATTATCTGTGTCTTCTATAAGCTGATGGTTTTCTATCATTTTGTTTCAGACATCAAGCATCTACATTCTAGTTTTTCGTTATTCCAATCTTTAGCTATTTATTGCACAAAATGCTGTAGTAACTTGTATTAATGCATCTGCATGTCTGCAACCACATTGGAACTGAAGTCTTAAGATTGAATTTTAGATGTCATTACTCATTACTGATCATTAGTAAGATCAAATGTGATCTATTCCTATTTATCACGACCTAATACCTTTATGTTAGCATGTCATGCACTGAAGAATTGACTCTTGTTTTACCAATGTATTTGAAGCAACATTGGAATCGAAGCCCTTGGATTCAATTATACTGATTAGATTTCATTACTGATCATTTGAAGTTTGAATGTAATCCATTTCTACTATCTTGACATGATAGCTTCATGTTATTATGTCATATGCACTAAAGAATTTACTCTTGTTTATTTTTTACTATATCTCATAAGTTCTCTTTCCTTTGAGTATATTTGACATAATTGATTTTTGGATGCCCTCCTGCTCACTCTCCTCCCCACCCCCAAATAAAAAGATAAAATGAGAATCCCTTATAGATATGTAAGCTTTATGTAAATCCATGTGTTGGGTCATGAATAGTAAAAAATGGCTTTGATGCTTCATCTGATGGTCAGTTGTAGAGTGCACTTATTAATCTACTGAGATATTTAAGCTTTTCTACATCTCTTATCAAGATGCAAGGATTTAGTTATTTACCGTCATGCTATGTCATCCTCGAATCTGCTGATCAAAGACCTATCAAAGATAAATCTGTTGCCTGTCAGTGTTGGTGGTGGTCATGCAGTGGCATGAAACTGCATGCACTTGCCCTGCATGAGATACACATCGTGTGCTACAGGATGTGTCTTTTGTTATCTGAGACAAGATTTTAGAATGTACCGTATGATTTACTTGAAGTTTTAGAAGAATATAGTCATTTCTATGTATTTTCTTTATCCTCATGGGCTATAGCAAGGGTGTACTTTTCAAAATGGAGGGACATGCTGATATCTCTCTTGGACAATGTTCACCGTTTACTGAGCTGTAGTATCAGCATGTTTCATGCCCATTTATGTGATCAACAAGCAATAGTTTTCTTCGGTTGTCAACTCATTACCTTATAAATTATGATAGTCAGTGATCAATCCATTTTTAGACCAAGTTTTCCTTTAAGCCTTAAGGGGCTCCCGCATATATGATGTGGACTTTGTGACAACATATTCTAGATCAGCTTTCTTAAGAGGCTAGTTGTTGTTATGTTGTTGCTAATTAATATATTGCTTTTTCTGGAAATTAATGTTTTCTTGTCCATTTGTTGAATTTTTTCTTTCTCATTTTTTCAAAGTTTTGTGGTATTAATTTAGAATTACAATAATTCTTATTTAATGATTTTTCAGGCTGAGTGCTATCATTATCTTTTTGATGCTGCACTTAAACTCCATCAATTAGGTATTGATTATAGTAGTCCAAGTCATGGTCTGATAGGCAGTACAAATGCATTTCAAGACAAAAATAAGCATCTAAAAGATGCTGTACTAGAGAATGGCAAACTTTGTTCTGGGACATCAAGAGTAAGTTCATTTTTCTTCATTTCCTCTCTCTAAATCTCCCTTTGTCCTTGTTTATTCTGTCAGCTATTGTGTGTGGAATATGTACGTTTCCTGATGCTCGTGTAGTATGGAGATCATTCTGGTGTGGATCTTGGTCTCATCATGCAGCATTGTATTGTTCTGGACATTGAAGGAACAACAACCCCAATAACATTTGTTACCGACGTCCTGTTTCCCTATGCTCGTGACAATGTGCGGAAACATTTAGTGTCCACATATGAGAGTGATGAGACCAAAGAAGATATTAAGCTATTGAGAACTCAAGTAAGATTTATATACTTCAATGGTTATATACATGTTCCAATTATATAAGATTACAGTTTTTCATGCTATATTGTTGTGGTCTAAGAATGCATGGGTAATTAGAATACATGATTACTTTTAACAAGCTGATCAGTAAAACTGGGACTTGATGATTGGTTTGATCATCTTAATCTGCAGCTCTTGTCATTAGCCTACAATTTTGAGCATCTAGCTTTGGGTGACTGACACTTGCAAATTAGAGTTTCTTGGAACAGCTAATAGAAGAAAATGGATTTAAAAAACTGCTTTTCTTTTCCTAGGGACATTTTTATTTGATTTAAGGAAGTACTGTTATCTTGCTAGTTGGAAATATACTATCATTGAGGTAGATAACAACTTTTTTTTGTTCTAAACCTGTATTGGAAACAAAGGTCAAATATTTTGAGAGGAAAGCCCAGGCTGTTTTAAATTCCTCCACTTGTTTTAATGCATTGTTTAACAGTAATATTGCTTGTGCTAATAGCTTTTTTTTTCCAAATTCTATATTATTAGTGTTGGTTTTTTGCTGACTACTATGTTTGTTCCTTTTTGTGAATACACACAGGTATAATCTCCATATAAATTTCAGACTTTTGGTGTGGTAATATCATTTATATGTGTACTAATTCTCATATTCTTAATATATGTAATTAAAAAATGTTGGATAACTTCCTAGGAAGTTTCATATTTCTGAAATTTTTGATGAAAAAGTACTAGGGAAGCAGCTTAAGACTCGTGATTGTTAGCTAACTAGTTATCTGGAAAGTTTTGGTGTTTTGTAGTGTGTAATATCTTGCCCTCAATATCCAACATAAACAGTGGGGATCCACCCTAGCTTTCATTTGTTTCCTTTTTACTATCCATTAACTTCTATTTGTATGTCATTCTAAGTGTCTTCCCACTCATTCCTTGTTCACTCCCAATAATGCTCTTATTTCTCCTTTTATTTTGTATTATCTTTTATATTATGGTTAGTGGCAATTGTCTAATAATTTTTTAGTTATATTTTCTTTATTGTGTATATATTTTAGGAGGAACATATAAATAATTAAGGTTTGTCGTATCGTAGCAAATCGCTCGATATGCCTCTATATACCGTGTGTTAGTACCCTTAATATGTTTTGGTACAACTCAGTGTGTACCATATCGATAGTTGGTTGGTACATTGATATGGATCGGTAAAACGAACCATGTAAGAAAATATACACAACAGATAAAATATATCTAAAAAATTGTTAGAACATTGCTACTAAGCATAATATCCATGTAATCAAGCTAAAATAGTTGGGATCAGGGTTGTCAACTTCAATGTGTACCACGTGGTATCGGTGGTACATGTCGACTAAGAGGATACTGATACGCGGACCGCCCTCTATCGGGCGTTACCAATGTTTTGACTGTTGCTTGTAGTGAATACATTTGCAAACAATATGCTTGTAAGGGATAGGGGTACTGTCTTCTTCCTGGGGTAACAATGTGGCTATATTTGATAATTGCAAAATCAGTCATGATACAAAATTTAAATTTATTATGCATTTTTAAAAAGCCATAATGGAATGACCTGTTCCTACACAGTTTTTCTTTTTTTTAACTTCTATCACTTGCATGTATGTTTTCTTTTTCAATTTTTTGTATTTTTCTTTTTCATTTGAGTGATTTTTGAAATAGTTATGGAGCAACTTTCCTCATCAGTCTATTATATGGTTCTGATAGTTGTCTCTTATTCTTGATTCCTCCAGCTTCTCTAATGTTTAGTTTATAAGGACCAAAAGCAGTTTCCTTTCGTTCTCTAGTTTCATATTTCCATTTTTTTGTTAATGATTTGGTTAAATAACAATTCTTTTATAGGTTGAGGAGGATCTTAAACAAGGGGTTTCCGGTTCTGTACCCATCCCTCTTAATGATGATGTGAAAAATGATGTGGTTGATTCCTTAGTAACTAATGTGGAGGCAATGATAAAAGCTGATAGAAAAATTACTTCTCTAAAACAATTGCAGGTAATAAAACTGATTTCGTGCAATTCCTTGATTATCATGTGCTATGATCTGCAATTTCATATATATGTTCTATCGTTTCTACATGCAGGGGCATATTTGGAGAACTGGATTTGAGAATAAAGAATTGCAGGGAATTGTTTATGAGGACGTTCCTGAAGCTCTTAAGAAGTGGCATGCGAATGGCACAAAGGTGATATTTGCTAATTCCATTGGCAATTTCAGTATGCTTTCTATCTTAAGAAATGGTATGCAAGAAGACAAGGATGTAAAGTTGATCGTTACCTATAGTTATAGTGAGCTTGCTGGACAATCATATTTATCTAATGCTAGTGATTACTCCATCTTTTATTACCTCAAGATAACTACTAAATCACTATCCACCTCTTTCTTTCTGAAATCCATCACATTATATCTCAACTCTTCTATGCTCTTTTTCTATATCAATAAAAACCATGTCAAGTACCACTTATTCGGTTTATATTTTTTTATTTTTTTAAGAAAATAAATTATTCATACTATAACCAATAAGGAGGTATAATTGAAGTATGAAAAATATGCCTTACAGCCTTAGCCTTTCATCACAGTCAACAATATCATAACTGATCCACTGATGTTTGAGTTGTTGCCAATTATTCTGCCTGTCATGTATGAACTTGCAGCCGCCAAAAGGCATTGTTCTGTTTGTGAATTTTGAGGCATTTTCTAACTAGTGTGCTGACATGATGGATGTTAGTCTAACAGTTAAACTTGTATAAGATGTCATCTCAAATTGACCAGTTAGGGTTTACCAGCTGCCTTCTCCTTGAATGTCAAAGTTTTTTTATTTTATTCAATTTATGATGACAATTGTTGATTCTGTTTTTAGAAAATGCCAATTCTCTTCCGTAAGTTGTGCCATTATTCTATCATGATGTTCATATCCATCTGTTTAGTTGTAGTAAATGGCCTTTGATGTTGCAGGTATACATATATTCGAGTGGTAGTAGAGAGGCCCAAAGACTTTTATTTGCAAACACTCTTTATGGGGACCTGAGAAAATACTTGAGCGGATTTTTTGACACCACAGTCGGGTACACTTCTACATACTACTGACGAAGCTCTTTTTTTTTTGCTTTTTTGTCCCGTCTTTGGTGATCAAGCTCTTATGTTTCCCGTAACTATTCCTTTTCGCTAAAGGTAAACATTCTGATCTTTATTTCATCAACAGAAACAAAAGGGAATCATGCAGTTACTTTGAAATTTCTCAGACAGTGGGAGTAGATAAACCATCTCAAATCTTATTTGTAACTGATGTGTATCAAGAAGCTGTGGTTGCCAAGGCGGCTGGTAAGTACAAGTTTTCTATGTGCTGTTTGATGGATATTTCCTTGATATGTTAAATACTTTATTAAGTTCAGTTGGTTTGGTGATAATCCAAATAGAAATGATATTAATTTGAATATTGTTCTACAAAGATTACAGGTGCATCAACCTTATTAATATCCACACCATGTGAAATAGTTAATCATTCGTGTAACTGTCAGTAGTTTTATGGGCGAAATTTCTAGCAATCAGAGATTTCTGTTTTGCCAATTATATTTAATCATTGATTTTGCGAATTCAAACTGTACTTGTAACTATAAATCCTGAGGTTATACTTGTGCATTCTTAATTATTTGGTCATTCTTATGAATCACTTTTCCATCTTATTTTAGGTCTTGAAGTGCTAATCTCCGTCCGTCCCGGAAATGCACCCCTCCCGGAAAACCATGGATTTAAAACCATCCATTCCTTTGCAGAGATATAAACCAAAACATGCTACACCACATTCCATATGGTAATATTGTGGTTATATGGTCGCAGTAATTGCCAAAGAAACAAAAGATCATCTTTGGTGACTTTCATGTGTACTTGTATTTGGAACTACTAAGAAGAATGTTGCCTGCTATGATGCTTTTTTAAATGGGCACTTCCAGGTCCATCAAACAATAGTGCAAGTGGATGTATGAGAGGTGTTCTGATCCATTATATGAATAATTATTTATGATTATGAAGAACTTTTTCCATACTTGTCTGAAGAGTTGGAACTATGAAGTCATTCCAGCAAAAAGGGACTGAAATAAAAGTCTGTTCCTGGGGAGTTTGTAGTCGTCTTCGGGAGATCCAAACCCCGTGATTATGTATGTTGTTCTCAAACTCTATGATATGTGGTTTTGAACTTTGTTCTACTTTTGAATTTGGCATTTCACTTCTTCGGGATGCTTTTTGAGTGTTAGTATGTAATTGCATAAGAACACTACAATTTATTGCAATTTGTAATGCGTGATGTGCAGCAGGTCCTTCCAAGACGGATAAGAATTTTTATTTTTTAAATAAAAATTGGGTTGTTTTCTACACTTTCACGTGGATTTGAAACCTTGTGCATTATTTTTAAATATCTGATTCTAATAGGGTTATTTTCTAAATATCTAATTGGTTATGTCACGTTGTGAAAACTAACAAGTGGGGGTTTTGTAGGCTTTTAGTTTGGGAGTCACGCACTGACAGCGGGGATGGGGGGGATCGCATGACTGGTCAACGTTGCATGATCCAAACTGCCTTTGGAGCGCTAAATAGTGTCGGCTGGCGGTGTCGTCGACCTCTGTAGACGCGGGCGCATCAACCTGCATTCCGGAATAGCCTCCGACAAGCCATCTTTATTGTCTTTAGTCAATCAATATATGGAGCTACATAGCTGAGCGAGTCAGAAAACCAAGAAAGAATTTGACTTCAGGTTTGAAGTTGCTGATGTGATTGACCATCATATTAAGATAAAAGAAGAACAAAGTTGGACTAACCTTTTCAGATGGAATTGGTCTTAAAATGATTTATCCATACAGCGCTCCTCAATTCAACGACAAGTCCATTCCCTACATCTCTCAGCTTAGCCTAGGAATTCTGTGAAAACACATGCTACTGTAACATTTTGATCATTGATTTAAACCTAAAACAAACAGCAGCAGCATAACGATATCTAACCCCGTCTACTATCCTCTGTAAGACGAGCAACTTCTCTTATCCAGTCAACAATGACCTGAAAAAGAAAAGAGGGGGTAAAAAAGATTCATAGCCTTCCGGCATTAAATCATTTGACCTAAAACAAGCTCTATCGTTTAATTTAAATCTCCACATCGGATTGTCGAACAAAAGTTTCACACAGGGATCAGCAATTCAAGGATATGAGAGAGTATCTATCACATAAGTTAGCTTCAGGGAAAGATTCAGAAGATTGCAATCATACATCAGCAGCTTTTTTTTCTTTTTTTTGACAAAATACATATGAATAACAAGAAGGCCTGCATCCCTACCATCTGTACAAAACTTCCATGGCAAACGACCAAAGACCGGCACTGCTCAAATAAGATTAGTTTAGGGATGGGAGAAATTCCGGGGCCAGTGATCCAAAACTTGGCGCAATTGGTATACAAGAAAAAAAGTAGACCTACCAATTCTCTTCAAAAGAAAAGCTGATAATACCGAACACCTGTGTATCGAGCTCTCAACCATCCATGTCAACATCTCTAGTTGTGTTGTCATGGATGTGACTTGGCTGAACCGATGCAGCAAGATCCTCGATTCGAAGAGGAGAATGCCGAGCAGCATACTGGAAGAAAACCTGAATTTGCATTGCAGATGAGACATAAAAATTCATGACCTATAGCACATAATACTTCTTTGAATTTGCTAATGAAATGGTTATTCCCACCACTGAAACGCATAAGCCCGATATGGGTAAAGATATTTTTTGAAAATAGAACATTTCAAAAAAGATGAATAATCAGAAGAAACAAAAATTTTCATGTAAATAAAATGTGGAAGAACTAAAAACCACAGACAAGGAAAAAGTGCCAATACACCCACAAGACATACTAATCTGTAATCACTATTGTTCTAAGCAAATATACCATGGAGTTCATAAGCTGTCGAGGTACTAACTGAATCTGAACTTTCATGTTCTGCAGAATAATTCTAGCCAAATTTAGATGAAAGATGAACAATAGTTCTGAGCAAGGTTTTCCATACTAGGCGGTACCGCCCGTACCAGGTAGTACATACTGGTCCGCCAACTGGCTGATACGCGGACCGCCCGCTACTGTGCGGTACCACCAGGTAGCGGCTATTTCCATCGTTACCACTCGAAATCGATCAGTAACGATCGATTTCAACCGTCGCCTACCGCTGTCGGGCAGTAACAGTCAATTTCGACCGTCGCCAAGCGATTTAGGGCGGTATCAGTCGAGGGAGGGAGAAAGAAGAAGAGGGAGAAAAATACTTGGAGTCCTCTTCACCCGCACAATCTATCGCCCGCGGGTGATTTCTTCGCCACCGAGCAGTTGCTTCTCCCCGCTGTCACGGACTTAGCAGAATTTACCTAAGTCATGTGGTACACTTGCAGCAAACTTAAGAACTTAGCTAGAATTGCCTAAGTCGTGAAGAGTCCTTACACCAATGTCTCGGACTTAGCTGGGATTGCCTAAGTCATGAAATGCCCATGCGTTATTCGTCCGCAATGGGTCAGCTTACATGCAACCTTTGGCCGGTCCCTATGGACCTGTAAAAAAGAATGTTGATTAGATTGAAGTGAGCAACAGACAAGTTTCGATGTCTCGTGAAGAGGGAAGTTTTACAAGTAATTCGTCAAACACCTTGAGTGCAACAGAAAAAAGAGAGAAAGAGAGCGAAACAGAACTTTAGAGGGGTGTATGAACAGTCGCAAGTCCACAAATGACGGTTCCCAAGGTGTCGGACGCAAGATAAGTTCAACTTTTGATGAATGCTCACGCCCGACATATAACCAAAGCCCCATCCAACCTTATGCCACCCAATTGGTTCCAGGGTGCTGAGATGACTGACGTTTCCCGCCGCATAGAGCGTCGTAGCACACGAAAACGACCCAAAAATGGAGTTATTTTAGGCGGTTTTGGCTCCGAGCAGTGAGCGATCGTTCTGCAACGTTACAGACTATTTTCGCTCACATTTCCTAGGCAAAATCACATAAAATCAAGGCAAAACAAGCTGCCAAACATTTGTACAAGCAAGCAAAAGCGACGAATAGTTCGCTAAGCGAAGATGTTGCGGTTGAGCGGCAACCGTTTGTGACACAGCGGCGGGAGAAGAAAAGTCTCCCCACCGTGGGGAGAAGGAATGAGGTGACGTCGCTCCTTTTTTATTTTTAACTTTTTTATATCATATTATGTTATATTATATTATATTATATCGAGCAGTACGTCTTGTGCATACCACTCGGTACCGGGTACCATACCATACCAAGCTGAGCTCGGTATGCCGGTATGGACCGGTACAGCAATCCTTAGTTCTGAGAATATCAGATTGTTTTAACCATTTCTAAAGATCTATTGATCCTTTAAGTTAGCATAATAGTTGTGAGATTATCAGATTATTTGCACAAGGACCAAGGAAATAGCATTCATGATTAGAAAAGCTGAATGCCAGAAGTTAGCATAATAAATTTGAACATGTAATGTGAATGTGAATAAATTAACAGGAAATATATCTTGGACTGTATGATTTGACAGCATTATAGGTGCAGCACCTCATATGCAATGGGTTTTTTTTTTTGTGCCTTTGTTTCTATAGTGTGATGCTCCTACATCATAAGTGGCAGTTTCATACAAGATTAATTAGGTTTACCACTAGTAATATGGATTGTTGTGGCCACATGGTTAAGAACCCATTACTATGTCTAGGAAACTAGACTAGTGAGCATATCGGGCTCAGTTTTGATGAACTATGAACCTCCCAAGTGGTTTAGGTTTTTAAGGTCACAGCGAGGGAGCGGGAGCACACTTCAATTAGAAGAAGATAGTTTGCAAAGTGGATGAGAAGCACATCTATTGTTATTTCAAAACAGGATGAACCAACATCATCCGAGAATGGATGCAAACTGTAGAACCGATGTATGCAGATGTAAACATAGGAGATGATAATTATGTGGTGTAGAGAATATACTTTTCCAATCAATTGATATAGACTGTATTTCTGATCCCTTTTAATAGACAGCAAGATTAGCAGCACTTTAAAAATTAATGGTGTTATGCAGCAGGTTGGAGCTATGGGAGGTATATTTGACAATTCAATATATTTCCGAATCTAGGATGAGCATGTTAACTGGCAACTATGGTGAAATTTAATCAATTTTCTTCCTGACCTTCGAGTAGCTATCTGCAAAAGCCCGTGCGCGATTAACCTTGCTTACAAATTGTAAATCACCTATCTCCAGCTTTCCATCAATAAGATTCACACTTTCATCTCTGATGGCAAATCGGAGGAGGTTTCCTGCCTGCAGACCTGACTGCACAATGAATGACACAAACTAAGTGTCCTATCAGCTGAAAAAGCAACTTGCACGTATGTATTACCTTCGTATGTATTACCTTCTGAATAAAATCCGCCTCTACACAACCAAATACAACAGGAGGATCATCAGAGGTTGTTAATCTACCATCATCTTGCATCTCCAAAACAACCTGATATACAAAATGACGATAAACAAATGAAGGTACAATTACCATCTGACATCTATGATTTTTTTGCTAATCTATATAATTAAATAACATCACTAACATATAAATACAATTCCAGGAATGGATGTGCCTTTACTCGATTCATATGTGAAAGAACAAGTGGAAAACAATGTGACAATGGCTGTGTGTAGCAGATAAGAAAGGATTGCACTAACCCATTCAGCTAAGAATTGCTCGTGTGTGGCAAGTGTTGGTGTTCTAATGGAAATATAAGTCAGGCATACACAACAACAGACAAAGGTTTTGAAATTCAAACACCGATTGGAAAGAAGCATGAACAAACTGGTATATATCAGTCTGACCAAGAACCAGTAGTGGACCATATAGATCAGAATTGATGGACACTTAATATTTTATCTTTTTTTCTTTTGTGATACTGGGTGCAGTAGTATATCGCCATGTGTATCCATACCATACGGGTTTGACAAGGTGGCAAAACTGACACCGGACCAAGATTTTAAACTTTTCCATAGACATCTATTTCAACATCAAAGACCATGTCCAAAAACATGAAATGAGAATGAATTATTACTTATATTTATTAAAGGATAAGGACCACTGGTTTAGAGTACTACATAGTTGTTACTGAAAACATGGTAGATGGACAACGAAATCGCTTCAGCAAACTTTGCCATTGGGTGGCAGTCCTCAGAAGAAAGATTGAAACCTATTGGCTTCCTAGGGTAAGCAGATGCCTACAACAAGCAAAAGAGATGATATTCCATCTAGGAACTGCAACTCAAAAGAAAATTGTTGTTCGTACAAACTGGTGACTTTGGATATATGTTGTGAAAATACAGTGGAAGAATAGAAATCAAACCTATATATTAACAGTCAACAAGGCTCTATTTCTACGAAAAAAAATCCCTACTATAAATCCTGTACCCCACTAAATTTCCTTAAAAGCAAACCATAAATCTGATTTTTCTGAATAGCTACAAATGGAAGATTGTTTTGTACCAGCAAGTGCCACATAAATCTAAGGTTATAACATACAAGCAAATCATCAATTACAACACACCACTTTCAAAGTCTTCAATAGACTCAGAATTATGAAAAAAGTTTTAGACTAGATGATTAAAGTAGAGAAGGATGTGGAGAGTTCTATGTGATAATCATGTGCCCCTAGTATAATGAAAATTTTATAAGATGATTGTAAGGTCATCCACACTTTAGAGATTAGAATGTACATATGTAAAAAATTAAGTGTAGCCAACATAAGCATGTTGAGTAGATATGCAAGGTTACTAAGAAAGGGAGTAAGAAGTGTTTTTACTAGCGGACAATTAGGAATAGCTCTAGCCTCCAATAAAGAAATAAATGAGAAACCAGATTCAAATGGTACCAACATGATTAAAGGAAACCTCTAGATGTCCTAGATTGATAGGGTGATATGATAAAGATTAATGATGCAAGGAGTAGAGAGAGACCTAAGAGAACATGCTTAAAACTAACAAAAAAAAGATTTGACAGCTCTTAATTTAACTACTGATACTGTCCTATATGGAGCTCAATAATGGGGAAAAAATAAACATAGCAACCCTAAACAGCTGAGACATTACAGCTTATTCTTGTTTTATCCCACAACCCTGGGAGGCATTTCAATACTACAGAAACTGAATGTGTCATAACAAACATCCATAAGCATACTCTATATCCAATTATATCAACTTGACATAGAGGACATTTGAGAATGGTTATAAAAAAAGATGCCCAAAATCTCTGAAAGGAATACTTGTGTAGATTGAACTAAAAATTCACGTAGTAAGAATATAAAGATGTTTATCCAAAATAAATTGCTTCTTATATTATAAACCCAAAAAAGGAAAAGAAAACTATTTTTATATAGTTCATGAGAAACCTTTAACCATGTAAGAATAGAAAAAGCACCAAACATTTAAGAAGCAACATTACTGAAATAACATGGTTGACTATATTGTCACGGCAAATCTTCACCCATAAAACCTATTACCATCCCTGAATACCTTAAATGGGCTGGTAGCTAATTTATTACTAGCTAATTTACCTTGTCGAATTAAAAAGTGGCACTTGTAACATGATCATGTAGAAAAATAACTTAACCTTATTTCTCACATGCATTAATAGTAAGTTAGGGAACTTTTCTTCAGTAAATAAGCCTCCAGACCTTAAAGTTATGTGATAATAACAGTCAACAGATACAACACTTTCTACCTGTTGCTGAGGTGGCACCAATCCTTTGCTGTCTGTATCAAGGAAGTACTCGCTACAGTAGTTGTCCTTCCACACAAGAGCCAAAGGTGTATTCCCAGTTTGATAATGTGCATGTCTGAGAAAGAGAGGGGTAAACATGAAAAGTGGACGACAGATTGTGGTAGATGTATGACTTATATACAGATGACCCTAATCATGAGCTTTATATCTGCAACTCAATGTAAAAATTTATAACCCTAAGACAGTTCTACTTGAAGATAATTTTCATTTCATATATATCTAAATCACTGATGAAGGGAGCAAAATTTTAAAATATGCATGTAGGTTCTTGTTGTCCACCTATATCAATGATATGTAGGTTGAAAAAAACTAAATATACTCCAAAAAGATTGTGTGTATAAATATTGCCAGTTATTTTTTACAGAAAAGATGTTCTAAAGAGAAATATATGAAAATGATAAACCAGTCAACAAATCACCTCAAAATGGAGGATAGACACTTCTTATATCCATCTGGTACAATTATTGAGTAAAACATGCCCAAGTCCAAGAGCTTTGGTAACCATATAAAAAAACTATTCAGAAGGCTTCACAGAAGTCTCTTATCTAGCATTTCCTTCATAAAATTTCTATCAAGCTCATTATGTTTCATTCTATCATGTTGCTGGCTTATGAGCAATGTTGATTGCATCTCATGGCTAAGGACATAACAAGAGAGTTGCTCGCGTTGGAGTTTAGAAGCCAGGACATGACAAGGGAGGTGTTGGTACAATCAATCGAGGTCCAAGGGAAAGCAGTGTGGTAAAAAAAATGAAGTTTGTTGGGATCATGGTATGATCAAAACACCACACAATCCGTGGTTGTATGCAATTGGTGAATGATGTTGATGGGGTTGTGACTTACAAATTACAGGGCCATGATCAATGTGAAAGAGTCTGATCAGGAATTCTCTTTTTTTTTTTTTTACATTTCTCACTCAGTTGTAAGCATTGCTTTCATGCCATGATGGTCAGAAGAAAAGATTAAAGGAATGGATAAAGGTCAAAAGATAAACCTCCTTCTAAAAAGACTTCTATGCACTTGTTGCCAGTTCTTTCTACAGAAAGAACCCTCTAAAAGAGGAATACATGAAGAAGATGCATCAGTCAACATGATTAATGAAAGTGCTTGGCAATCTGAATGCAAGAACAACATGAAAGGTAAAAGAATACATAACAAACTAATAAAAAATTCTATAAGCTAAAACTACTTGAAAAGGCTGACATATTGCATGGGTATTTGGTGATACCACCTGTATCCATATACCTTAAAATGAAACTAATTTCTAGGCAGATGAGGCTGGTGACATAACTATGAAAAATTAAAAGGATCTCTCAGTACAATACAGCTGGTTGCAATTATCCATTATGAAACTGTTGATAATAAATGAAGTGGACATCTAAAATAATTATTAGAGAACAGAAACTTACTTGTTGTAGAACAATAACCCATCTTTCACATAAGGCACAACACTAGAATATGCTGTATGCAGACCTGCCTGGTCACAATCATAGATAGGAACAACACTAAACGTGTATCTGTGGTATGTTGATGGAGAATTGCAAGCTCCAGATTCTGCAAGCTTAGAATTCAGCCAAAAGAATCTGAATTCTGCAGTACAATCATACAACGAGTACCCTCTCCAACAGACCATATCAATCACATAGTATGTCTGATTAGGCTGCAAAATATGACCTAAAATGTAAATACCAGTTCAAATACTTTCTTAGTAGTAACAATTATGTCAAAAACGAATGTGTCAAGTTATGCTTGCCAATCTATACATGTAAACTAACCTCATGAAATATGCAATCCAGGATAGAATACGAACTTGCAGGGCCTGACATGTCTCTTGTCCTGGAGCCATTAGGTAACGAAGAAGGAAAGTGATGTAGAACAGATCCATTCCGGAGCCTACTAATGGTGGTACCATTAGAGGAAACGACAAAGCACCGGTTACCAGCAGGTCTCGCAAAGGCATACCTACAAGATTCTTTTTTTAGGTTCTAATTTAAACAGTAAAGAACCCCATATACTCAAGATGAAAAAACTACTTAATGCTCTCTGGACAAAGTAACTTACACATCCCAACTCATTTATGAAAATGCTATTAGAGCACAATATACCAAATTTGATAATGAGACCTAAAGTAAGTTTCAAAAGAAGCACAATCAACTAAAGTGCATCAATCTGCAGCACAGTAGCAAACAAGCAGGTAACCTTTTGCTAATAGTGTGATATAACTAAGGAAACCACACTTAGTTCAATATACTAAAAGAATATTTTTCACTTAAGTTGATTAGCTCCGAGTTGCCTGGCTTCTAAAATATTATTATTTGAAGACTTCCATCCATCCACAGAGAGATACATAAGTAGGATTGTTATGAACTACCATGCACTCAGTTGAACCCTTTCATCTGATGCATTAAGTTCTCAATCTTTATCAATCGTTATTTTCTTTCTTTCTTTCTTTTTTTTTTGTTGTTTTTTGAAGATTGGACTCCGGTTGGCTAAAGGAAGGTATATGTTCCGACAAGAAATCGGTAAGAAAAATCCAGAAAAAAAACTATTGGAAACTGTAGAATTGTAATACAAATACTAAACCCTAATTGAATGAAACGGAACCTAAGGTGATAAATCCCATGAAAAACTGCATCTTTTTCTCAACTCCTACGAATTAGTGAATCAAACGAAGGGAGAAACTTAGTAGAACAATCAGGACCAAATAAAAATTGTCCCCTATTTAATCAAGATAATAGGGGTCACTGACGCACAATCAAGAACCAAGAATACTTCTCACTGCCACTAAGACAAAAAGAATAGGAATCAGCATTCACCAGTCTCGGTCAAGGTGAGGGGGTACGTCGATCATCCACTCTGGAAGCATGAGCTGGTGCGCGAACCACCGGCGAGCCTCTCGGCCCCTGAGTTTGGAGGCCTGCACCACGTTCAAATCCCTCGCCGGCACCTCGGACTCAGTCAAATCCGCTTCGGTCTGCGCCCAATTCACCTCCGGCGCCTGCTCTGGTTCGATGGCGTCGTCGGGAAGGGCAGGCTCCGGGGAGGAATGGAGGCCGAGGACAGAGGAGGCAAGGCGGCGGGCACGGTTCTGAGAGTCCGATCGCTGTTGGGCCTGGCGGACGAGAGCCAACTCCCGTCGCCGCTGCTGGTCCGACACGGTCGAGCGCTTGATCGGGCGGCGGCCTTCCTGTGGCGTCATCTCTCTCTCTCTCTCGCTCTCTCTCTCTATCTTCTCTCCCTCTCCCGTTCTCTGTGGCATCTACATATAGAGTTCTAATTACCGAGCCGGGCCGGACCGGCCCAATAGGCCCATGTTTGGCCTGCAAGAGTTGATTGAGACAGCACTGAAATGGAAGCTATTAATATTTGAATATATTATATGATTTTAGAATTTTTTAAAAAATATATGCAAATAATTAAATGTGAAAGGATATATATAACATGATTATTTATAATTAATATCATATTGTTAAGTAAAATAGATAATTAAGTATCTAAATAATCATTAATATTTTTTTCTTTACATAGGATAAATGATAAAGATAAAATTTAAGCTAAGCATCTTACCATAAACTATTAAGATTTTTACTAGTAAAACTGGTTAAATATTATTAATATTATTCGAATTATAACAAAACTTGATGTTATTAGCACATCTTCCTCCATCTACCTCAGTGATCATTTCACTGTAAGAATGGTGGCTAACTTATTACAAGAGTTCAATTAATATCTTAAAGAGAAGTTGAATGAGGTAAAACAATATGACAAGTCCACTCAAAATATGTGATGTATCTTTCAGTATTCAAAATACATCAAAGACCAGTAATATTATGTTTCTCTATCTATTTTTTTTATATTAATTTTAATCATATATGATATGGGTAATAGTGAGCCCCTCCCCGAATCGAACGACGTAGTCCAAGACAAATTGCATCCTCTAATCCACATAAGTGACATGTCACAAACAGGCAAAGGTATATGAAGTTTAATAATATTGGGCACCACGCAGTCGCCATCAAATCTCGAAAAGATCTAAAGAAACTGTATGATAGCAGAGTAGAAGCAACACGTAACGTCCTCACCAACAGCACGAACAATTGCCAGCAGTACCTGCAGCATTAAACAGGTTGGCAGAGAATGCCAGAAGCATGATGAGGACACGACATGACCAGTCGTCAATGTACATATATAAAAGGTCACTCCAGGGACAACTTTGGTGGAGGCTGCCTCGTTCCAATTCTAAAAAGAAAAAAAGCTCTGACGTCTGAGAGGGAGACACCGTACTACACCCCAGGGGTAATAGTAACTTAGCTATTAGAGGGATCTGTCCGAGGACTCACCACCCGGGCGAAGATCTTTCTTTGCAAGAGCAACCCTATGGGGTCAGAACGAAGACTTGTATCAAGGCGACAACCTGAATCAAGCACTTGAACGTCTCTTCCTCGAACTTCACGTCGCGCTGGGCTCCCTCTTGCACTTGCAGGCCGAGTCCCATCGTGCTGACTCCTTAGACACGGCGAAACACCCAGCAACAATACCTTATAATATTCTTTTTTATTTATATTTTCTAATTAATTATAACATACATATCTATATCTTTTTATTTTATTCTTTATCACAACTGAACTTAATTATTCATGAATACAAACATGTTCACCTAATTGTGATTGAACATCTGATCCTTCAAATTCACCTTCCTTTTTATTTCATTTTCATATGTCATGGAATGCTTATTTAATGAGAGAAGGAAGTAGACTTTTTTTTTTCCTTGGGTTCTCACATATGTGTAAAATCTCATCATCTCTTCATTCATTAGACATCGATTTTTTTTTAATCATTTCATTATCCAGACAAACTTATTAAAACCGGCATAATCCATAACAAAGTAGACCACTATATAAATTTCCAACATGATCTCTATTATGTGTGGTTCCACGTTTTTGGCCTATGACTTAAGGCTATGGGATCTATGAGAATAATTAAAACTCTAACCTAATTTTGTATGAGTTAGATGGAACAAACCTAAAAAAGGTGGTCATCATAAGAAAAAAAAAAATCGATTATTGATTAATAAATTTGATTCTGATTATTATGAGTTTTTTAGTATGCTAATCTACGTACCATTAGATTTTTAGGATTTTTTTTTCTTCTGTTCAACTTTTCTCTGTGATTTCTTGAAACTCATCTGAGTATTTAGTTATCATATGATATTGATATCCTCTGGTTAATATAGGGAGAGTACATTATAATTCTATTAACTTAAAACAAAAGATTGATCTCATGTATCTGTGGTTCCTTTCTTCACAGGTTTCTTACAAAAAAATTTATCTTATCATTTGCTTAGTATTTTCTACACTATTAGATTATTCATAATATATTTAATATATCTTATTTTATTCATATAAAAAAGAAAAAAATTAATATTTTTTAAGACTTTGTATCCAATATGTTGCCTTCCATGTTAGTTATGGGTCAATTGTGACAGAATATTTTATGCAGAGAAATTTTGATGGCTGAGGTTTTTCTTGCTTCCTGTTTATGAGATTGACTTTCCTGTTGGGTTCCTACCTTAATGATCCACTCCCCCATTCAATTATCCATCAAAGGATACTGCCATCCAACATATGCTTCAATTGGACACAATCTCTCTCTCTCTCTCTCTCTCTCTCTCTCTGTGATAATTATGTTGGGGTTTGGCTCCCATGCAGTTCATTCATTGTTTGAGCTAAGGAGACTTGAGCATTTAGCTCAGTGACAAAAGCTGAAGGCAATAGGTTTTCTACACTCACTTGGATCCAACACAATTGCCATCATAAAAGGATATGAGCATATCTATGTGTTCGATTGCTTCCTACACTCTAATCCATTCTCTGATCAAGACAAATGTTGTCACATAGAATATCAATATGATACTACTAATTTACTATCAATAAAAATAGAAAAAAGGTTTGAGTATTGATTGAACTGTATATATAACAAGACAAAACAAAGTTGGATCAATACATCTGTGATCCTACTGAATCTGATCCTTTCTTTTGGAGAGATCAGAAAAAACTATAATGAAGACCAACTTACTGTGAAGAAACACCTACAAATCATCCCATGCATTCATTACCTTAAGAATTGTTTGCAGAAATCAAGTGCTTAATTTTGCATTTAGGATAGAGTCCATTTCTTCCCTCTTCTCGACCACCATGTGTAGCCCACCAGCCATGTGTGCCGTCAGCAGCGGCACTAATGCCGGCCTCTGCTTCCGGCTCTCCTCCCTCCTCAACTCGAACTCTCTGAGCACCGACGCCGCGACGTACTTCATCTGAACGAAGGCCATCTCCTTCCCCAAGCAGACCCTTGGCCCGGCTTGGAACACCGGGAACTTGAACGGCGACTCTCGCACCACATCCCCGCTCTCCGACAACCACCTCCTGTGGTCGAACTGCATGCAGTTCTTCCCCCACAGCTTCTCTGACCTCCCCATGCCGTAGGGGAAGTACGTCACTCGATCGCCTTTCTTGATCCGAGTCCCGTCGGGCAGCGTGTCGTTGTAGGCTGCGTGCTTGGAGTCCCACAGCACCGGCGGGTACAGCCTCATGCACTCGCAGAGGCACGCTTCCAACACCTTCATATCCTTCAGTGCGTGGTAGTCTAATCGCCCTTTGGCTTGCTTCGCTTCTTTGGCGACCTCCGTTTCGGCCTCGGGATGGCACGAAAGGAGCCAGAAGAACCATGTCAGAGCGGCGGAGGTCGTCTCTTTCCCGGCCATCACGAAGCTGATGACCATGTCGCGGATCACCTCGTCCTTGTGGCCTCCGACGATGAGCCTCGACAAGAGGTCGTTGTGCTGCGTGCCCTTCTTGATCTCCGTCTTCCTCGTTCTAATTATCTCCATGACGGATGCATGGATTAGCTTCACCGCGGCACGAAGCTGGCCTTCGGAGCCGAGGCCAAGCGCGCGCTTGGCCTTCCACACCGCGAAGACCGGGGCAGCCCCTCGCTTAGCGCTGATGGCCGAGGCGACCTCGAAAGCATCAGCGAGGGTGGACTCGGGAAACGAGGCGTCGAGGAAGCCGGGGTCCGTCCCGAGGGAGACCTTGCAAATGGTATCGAAGGCGAAGCGGCGGAGCAGCTCTTGCATATCGACCACGCCGCGGTGGGCACACGCCGACGACAGGATCGGTAGCAGCCTCTCGCCGGTCTCGTGCTCGAGAGCATTGACGACGAAGTCGCACAGGGACCTGGTGCTGAACTCGTGGCTGGCGAGCTTGCGCTGAGTGTGCCAGAGCTCGCCGTCGGCGTTGAAGATGCCGCAGCCGAGGAGGTCGCCGAGGATCTCGGTGAAGGGCCGGCCCTTGGGATAGTTAGGGAAGTTGGTCTTGAGTACATGTTCGACGTTCTCGGGGTTGGCAGTAACGATGGTCCGACGAGCCCCGAGGCGGCGCATGACGATCGTCTGCGTCGGCGAGGCCTCGAGGAGCTCGGTGTACCAGTCCAATAGCCTGTGCCGGTTCTTATAGAACTCAATCAGACACCCAATGACGGGGTGGGTTTTGGGGCCATACGAAGAAGAAACAGCAGCAGAAGAGAAGAGAAGCCTCAATACCAGCAAGAATAAGAAGACGAAGGAAAACAGGAATGGGATGGCAATGGCCATTGAGTGTGGTAATGAAGGCTTTTATTCTATAGAAGAGAGAGAGAGAGAGAGAGAGAGACTCGACGTCAGGTGTTGGTTGACAGACATCGGGAAGAGATAGGCTTGTGTTGCTTTATATAGGGAGAGGGTACGCTTCATGTCGCAACTAAAGCCGTACCGTAAGCCACGGAGAAACGATCTCGGACAATGGCCAAGCGCACTCACCACAAAAGGGAAAAGAACTGTGTGAAGCGCATATGTGGGCCAGTCGGAGTACATTTCGTGCTTTAAGTCGTTCACGTGATTCAGGCAGCAATTGGCTTCTGAGGAGCACGTGCGAAGGTGATCAGTTCAGGACACTGCTTTTAATTGCGCATCACGTGCGCCCTTTGCATTACACTTTTCAGTCGGGTATAAGAACATATCATCATGATAGGAAGGTATTTTTATTTTTATTTTGTTGAAAAAAATATAATATAACAACATGCAGCAAAGTATGGGATGCCATCAGAACTTAAAAAGTGTTCCACTGAGCACGGAAATCGAATACATGAGCATAAAAGATTGAGTCCAAATTTTGACACCTTCAAATATCAACCCTACATTTTGTTTAGATCCACATGATAATTATATATAAGTGTAATAGAAAGTTATGATTATGATAGATTAATTAACCCATCAACTTAGCTAAAATACATATTAAAATGTTTAGATTAAATTGACAATAATATACTCTTGTCAAGATTCAACACAACTCACTCGAGTCCTCTAACTCCATTCAAAAATAATAATTTCCCATCATCATATCTCAATACAAAATGACTCTAATATCATTTATCAGGATTCAGATTTAATGGGCTAATTGATTTATTAATTTTATTAAATATAAATCACTAGATTGAAATTGATTATATATATATAAGATCTATTAATCTTAAATATAAAACTAATCAGGTGTTAAAAAACACATGCTATAGAGATTAGCATGATGATATGGCATACCTTAAATTAGTATAAAAAGTACGGGCCATAGGTCAAGGGCCGTCAGCCTTCCAACCGCTGCAGTCCACGTTAACTCCAACGTGGCACAAAGTTCATCATGATGTGCCATGTACGTGCTTCTCCCTCTATCTATCTCGGTAAACTCTGCCATCGTGATGCTCTATGGCAACATTATAATATGACACTACTCAACGTGGAAGCACCGATACCGTCAGTGCGTGGTTTTGGTTGGATAAGAGAATGCGGCAGAAAACAGAGATAGAAAAGTGCACAGCCGTTATTCTAGGCTTTGCAAATAGAAAACGTTTGATACTCCATAGCCAAAAGGCCCGGAGATCCTAAAGATATGATGACAGGAAAATATCAACTGCCCTTGCGACTGTTTGGCTGGCCCTGAAGAAGTCAATCCCAGTTCCGGCCACCGTCCGGAATATGTGTGACAACACCACTGGTGCCGTATTAGATTCATCTTTTATGGACCACTAAATCATGCCTAATCACTATCTTTCCTCGAGTCTCGAGACTGTTTTCGCAGTCACGTGCTGATTTGGGACTACTGTTGGATAGATAAGTGGATGTTGACAACCCTTGACACAGAAGAGTTGGAAGAGCTAATCTATATCGACAGAAATATGCACGTGAAATTAGAGTTTAAAAGGAAACTGCGGCTTACAAATAGCTGTCCACGGGAAGCTTTTGAAACAACGTGCTTGGAAGGAAAACTTGGAAAGTATGATGTGTTCTTCCTTCTCTTGCTTCCTTCGGCATTTGGTCCATTGAAGAACAGAAGTCACCTGTACAACGCAAAGAGACAGAAAAAGGAGAGAGGGTTTGAACTTTTGAATAACAGAACTAACATAGTTTGCCCTTCGAAAAGAAGCTACAAATCATGCAACCAAGTGTCATTTGCTTACTATTATTGTCCATTCATTAGCAATTCACTCCAAATCATTTGTTCTAAGTAACTCTACAAGGAAAGATTACCAGATGATAAAACCAGATGCATATCCTGGAGCGGTAAAGGGTAAAACATCAGAAATGATGAAGTTTGTAGCCAGGAATTTATCAACGAGAACATCTAGAGAGTTGGTGATCAGCAGGACTTTCCTGAAGCCATACAACACCTACCCAACCAATTGGCTCTTGACCACTAGTAACCAATGTTCCATCATGATGCTTTGGACATTGAACACAGTCAATCAGTGTTGCAGACGCCTGAAGCTACATCAGGAATATCTACAATAACACAACCTAATTGTTCATCTCTATGCAAAAATAATGTGAGCATGGATATAAGGATTGCCTAATACTTTACTAGAAATCTATTAACTCAAGTGGCATATCGTTAATTAAATTCAATGCAAACCAAACCACCACATCGAAGTAACTTCCAATTTTCTGGAGATCAACAGAAACAAAATCTCCTTAAGCCTGATTCTCATACATGTAAATTGCTATTAACAAGAATAATTGCAAGACCCTACAGATACACATCTACGGGTAAGATAGCTAAAAGAGCTTAAAGCATATCATGGTGGCAATTCCCTGCAAACTAAAAAGTTAATCTAAGCTATTATATCATAAAACTCACAATCTTGCTATTGTAACATAAATTTCATATTTAATTCTCCTACAACAAGTACTCTTTATTAAGGCTAGAAGACAAACAGAGGTTGGTTGCACTCACATGGGACAACAATTAGAAACTCAAATTTGAAAAACAAGAATCCAGATTACTGCAAATGAACTAGTAAAACTACAAACACTATTTCACAATAAAATATGACAGCAGAAAAATAAGCTGATTTGACATGGCCCACCATCTGCTACTTACTGTTCCCAGCGCATGTTGGTAATCAGATGGCTAAATCAATAAGCTCCCAAATTGTCTGTTCCACTCCTCATAGGTACTCAATTCATTCAAGGAAACAGAAGGTCTTACTTCTTGCAATGCATACTCAAAATCCTATACAATGGTATTCGTCAGAATAGCTTGTTCACAATGTGTATAAATTTGATGGAAAAATGAATTGCCTGTATCGAACCAACATGACAAAATGTAAACACTTGACCAATCAGACTTTTTTACCTGACAAGTAACTGCCCGCATATCCTCTTTTCTAAGTTTCGTAATCTCAATGCCCTGTCTTAGAGCTTCTCTAAGTGGCCCCATAGATGCATCTTTTACAAGGTTTTTCATGTCTGATCCTGAATAACCTGAAAGGTTGAAGAAATAACAAAATCATTCAAAAGTCTGCTTATAAAACAAGTTGCAGGTAAGTGTTATGGTGAACAATTGATTTCACTAGTAACCTTCAGTTAATTTGCAGATTGCAATTATGTCTTCTTCAGAAAGCTTGAAGAGCCCATCCTTCTCCAAAAGATTACGAACAATCCAGGCTCTTGCTTCTTCAAACCGATTTTATAGAGGTTTGCAATGTTTCAAAATATTTTAAGAATATATCCAAGAAAACCAAGAAAAAGAAAATCACCTGATGAGGGAAGAGGTATGTATAATCGTTTTGTTAGTCGCCTGCGAGCAGCTTCATCAAGCTCTTGCGGCCTATTAGTAGCTCCTGCATTGTTTTTCAAGCGATTGTCCAATACAGAATTACTGTAGCTACTTGTTTTCCAATTTGCAGCAATTATATATGGAAGATAGTAAAAAGAGCACAAACATTTGCAAATACTAAGAAAACAAAGTTGCGGCACACGACAAGACGTAATGTCCTGGCCAAATATTAAATTACCTATTAGCAGAATTTGATCATTTCCACAGTCAAATCCTTCCATTTCAATCAAAAATTGTGTTTTAAGTCGCCTGCTTGACTCGTGCTCACCCTCAGACTTTCGCTGTGGTAAAAAGAAATGTTACGAAATATCAAATTTCTATTCAAATATAATTCAGTCTGTTAGACAATACCTGTGACAATAGGGAGTCTATTTCATCCACAAATATGACAGCAGGCTGACGACAGCTGGCAACTCCAAAAAGTGCCCTGACTAACTTTTCCCCCTCACCAATCTACAGCACTCAATATAACAAAAACTCACATGAAATGACATGTTTGTGCATATTCCATTGTGCAATAAGAAATTTGATAACAAAGAACATGTGGCAAATAAGGTTTGACAAAGAAGATCAAAAATTATCCAGTGAATTACTAATTTTTGTTACTTTTCATATTGTATCAGCACCTTGGTTAGCAATTTATCGAGAAAAGATGTTTAAACAGTGAGTTGTAAATTGATAGTTCTTGCATTTTTAATGGGTCTCGCATATTAATGTAGCTGTAAATATAACCCTAAATCTAGCCATAAATATAGATGCATATGTAATATGCAAGAACATAATAATTGATAAATAATTGTGCTTATTACACAGATTTCTCGATCAGAATGATGTTTATTCACAAAACAATTTTAATTTATCTGGTACAT
Organism: Ensete glaucum; assembly: GCA_021527575.1. NCBI lineage: Eukaryota > Viridiplantae > Streptophyta > Magnoliopsida > Zingiberales > Musaceae > Ensete > Ensete glaucum. The sequence goes on from CM038554.1 coordinate 29,875,013, forward strand.
GAGCTTTTACGCATGCTATTTCTTCCCAGAGATAGTGGTCCAAACTCCAAAGTGACTATTCCAAGAGAATGTGCATAACAGTTCAAATTTAACCAACATAGTTCCAAAAGAACAAAAGTGCATGATGTTCATAGTTACAGCCACCGAATGACTCAAATCTCATCTTAAGTAAAGACTTAAGCCCCAAAAGGTGGTATTGGCACACATCAGGGAACACATTTCATGATGCACCACCCTGTTTCCCCCTTCACATGTGCGACATCGGTCTGTTCGAGACTCAAGTCAGGATGTGAAGTAGCAATCTTCAAGCAACGATCATCTTTCACATCGGTATAAAATCATTATCCACAATATTTGAAAAGACAAAACCTTTTAATAAATAAATAAAAAGAAATCAAGCACAACCATTGTACGTACCCACTTGCTCGTCAATGAACTCGCTGATATGTAGAAAAAAGTTGCTTTTGCCTCTCCAGCAATGGCTTTACCAATCATCGTTTTACCTGTTCCCTATAGTCATGTACCATTCAGTTAGAATTTGATGCTGCTATTGTAGGATATACATTTTTTTATATATATAGTATACTTACAGGAGGACCAAATAACAGTAGACCTCTTCCTGGAGAACGACAACCACGAAATATGTCAGGACGTAAAAGAGGCCATATTACCATCTCCATCACACATTTCTTAGCATGCTCCAAGCCAGCTGAATTAAAACAATAGTGAGAATATATCATAGGATTGGCAATTTCTGAAGACAAATTTGACTGTATCTAATTACCTATGTCATCCCACCGGACATTAGGGTCTTTATCCATTATCTCATTACTTACATGTTCAATAAGACGAGGTTCCAAGTTCCTCAACTTCTCAGGCAGTTCACCATCAGGACCACACAACATTTCTAAACTGAAACAGAACCTAAAAGTCAATAGACTTGGAAATATTAAGAATAGAGGACATTAACCACACTATATCCTGGAAATTGAACATGCAGAATCCATTGCATGCCAATACATAATCTGAAATTTCAAATGCCAATTCAAAGATAAAACTAAATAACTCAAAAATTATATGTAACAGCTACACTGCATGGATAGAAATTATCTTATAAAACTAAATAAACTCAAAATAATATGTATAAGTTATGTTGGATTGGTTGAAATTCTACTTTTGTTCTCATAATGTTTAAAATCTCTGTCCCATGCCAATATGATCCTGGATGGATCGATATACACAATTACCCACACTCGGAATGAATCAGTATTGCATGGACCAAAGAGAAGAAGGAAAAAGGGAAGGACAAGGAAGAGAAAGAGAAAGAGGAGACAGAGGAGAGGCGGAGGAGGAGGCAGATAAGAAGGCTTACATATAAAAGGAGGAGGAGTGATCCGAATGAGGAGCAAATGATGTTGAGAGACGGAGGAGGCGGTGACAGTGATGCGACAGGGACGAATAGGTGGTAGAGGGGAGAAAGAAGATGTGTGTGATCGAACACGAGAGAAAGAAAAAGAAGAAAAAGACAGAGGTTTGAATTATAAGTATTTGGCGGTTAGCTTACCGGCTGGTTCAATTCGGTACCAAACTGTTTACCATTGGATAAGACTAGTACAATAAGTTTTTCAAGCAACGCAACTCATGCTAGATCGAACCAAACAAAATTCTTTGATTCATGCTCCGATTGACTGTTGGTTTTGAGAATCCTGACTTGTACAGACTTGTACAAAATGTCACAAATCGCTTGCGCAAGCCTATGATACTTGAAAACTTGTCTGCACAAGTTGTCCGTCATTTTGATTTATTTCTACCATAGGCAGCTTATAAGAGGCTTTGCAGGAGACTTGACAATCCCATTTTTGTTGTCTTTTGGCCATTAAGACTTATAAGTGAAGCTCACAAGGGGTGGTCAAGCATGGGTAAAACTGAACGAAAAATAGAACCTTTAAACAGCACTGTGCAGTGATTTTCCTTGTGCAGGTATGGCTTGTCAAATGTTAATCATCTCTACACCCTGGAATCCCTGGTTGACATAGGACTGGATGGGTCACATGTCTGGTAATAGAACGTAGGAATGTCATGTGAGCACTAGTGTACAGATACTTTGAGCCTGGCGGACTAGCCTTGGACTCCTTATTGCACGATTGATCTGAGCTAGCAAAGGTGGTGTACCGAGTTCTGGTCGGTACAGTATGGTACATGGTACCGAGCAGTACATACAGTGTGTACCGCTCGGTACAGAAAAAAATAATATTTTAATCCCCAAATACCTGAAAATAGAAAAAAATAGATAGGTTAAGGTTTTTAAGATAGAAATAGATGTATATTTAGATAGGTTTAGCAAAACTAATGTAGAATATGCAAGAATAGTGTTACATATCTTTTTCAAGCTTTAAAGAAAAGTCTTGTACAAGGTTCTTAATTTTGATCCATTACAGAGCGTCCATTTGTTAATATTGAATTATCTACAAAAAAATATTTAAATTATTAAATTATTTCTTTACAACATAAACTTTACGATTCAAATGAATTAAATCTAATTAAATATATTTGGCATCATATTTATTTTTTGATATTTAATATACATAAAATATAACCATCTTATATATTAAGAATCTAATTTTGAATAAATTAACATTTAGCATACTAGTCATAATATTAAGAATGATAATTACTCTAATTAAAGAAATTAAATACATACCTCTTGATTGAAAAATCCTTCCTTCTTCCTTGATAATCCTTCCTTCTTCCTAGATTAGCCTTGATTAAATCCACAAATCTTGTCTTGTAGAGTTTTGAAGAGTGGAAATATTGTGAATGAGAAAGAAATGTGAGAGAGTTTAAGAAAGAGTGAGTGGAATAAAGTGAAATAGGAGGAGAATGAGTTTAAATAGGGGTAGGAGGGTTATATGACCGTTTGAGGGTTTGTAACGATCTGTAACGGTTGAAAATTTGATCGTTACCAACTTGTAACGTCTAAAATTCGACCGTTACGAGTTATAGGTATGTAACGGTCGAAATTTCGATCGTTACAGGGCGGTACCATCCGAAATGGGTCACATGAAGTGGTATTGCTCGGTAGCAAGCGGTCTGCGTACCGATAACTTGACGGACCGATACGTACCGCCCATACCGGGCAGTACATCTCGAAATTTCAAACCTTGCTATATATCATAGCCAGAGATGTGAAGTTAGTGATCTCTCTATTTCAGTAGTTTGTTTTCTGGTTGAAGCAACTCTAGCAACTGTATCCCATTTGCAAATAAATGTTCCCTATAATTAACAACAAGTATCACATAACATTCTTTTTTCCTATCTTGAAAAGCTTTACTAAAGAAATAAGACAGATCCTTCCATTAAGATGTGACATAAGCCTGGGACAAGACGATGCAGAAAAAAGTGAGATACCTTAAATAATGGATTTTGTTCAGACCAAATGTATAAGATGCAAGCATAAGAGCTTTGATGATATTAATTGATAACATTTATGATGTTTAGTGCATACTGAACTCTTATCTCTAAATGGTTTCTCAAACCTTTAAGTTCCATTGAGAAGGTTCCCTTTTGCACAAGTCAAGGCTACTACCTAAGGAGTTGAAACTACTTACTGGAATTTGCAAGAACATTAACATTCACCTTTGGGCAAGAGTCACCATCTCTGAAATTAGTACCTCTATTCCACAAAAAGATCATTTAACATGCACTTGTATCCAAACAAAAAACTCAGTGTGGCTAACCTAAATTTTCTTTATCCTTCTCCATATCAAGTTAGTAATTTACTTCTTATCTCCTTTGCTCATGAATACAGCTTCAGATAGATTGCTCCATTGGATGATTACATTAGGAGTTATGATGAAGTTAGACAAAATTATTTAGGAGATGAATACAGAAAACTATCTCAAAATAATTTTGAAACAAAGATCAAGCACGTCTCAATTAAAATGGGGCATGCCCATGTCATCAGAAGAACAGTTGATTAGATAGATACCAAATCGTTAATAATGATGTTATTGATAACAATAAAGACATAATTTCAGTTGATCAGTTGTATTTAAAGTATAAAGTTTTAAATAATGTGGTAAATTGAGTTGAGGAAGAAATTCCAATATAGAAATCAATGGCATTGCTAATGGCAAATTTAAATTGACTAGTCTATCCCTTCTTTTGCCACACGAGTTTCTTAATTTTCTTAAGTCTCATTGTTTTCTGCTTTTGGTGAAAACAATGATGCAGAAATTCAATTCCAATCTCAAAATTCTAGCAACAATCTTAAAACTATCCCTTGGTTGTTGACCCTAGTAGCTGAACTGATTTGCGATGTTGTAAATAACCTTTTCTGAATTTCCATTAAAATCAACCTCCAGAGAATTTAATTGGATAGACAAAATATTTAGTTTACATTAGTGTCCTAAAACTAATGCATGAACTCTATGCTCTATAAACCTACTCGGGCTGAATTTAGAGAATTTTTTCAATAATATACCCTATTTCAGTGACATTTGACTATACATGACTTATACCTTTAAAGGACAGAAAACTAAGATAAAGGTTTGAATATGGACTGTAACTAACAAGACATAAAATAGTCAAGTGATACCAACCATTTTCTTGTTGAATCTTCCAGGGCATCATCACACTTCCCTGAAATCCTTGAGCTAATCATACTACCTGTATTGCCTCCACTGGATCGGATAGGTGGGACAAAGTTACCTCGAACACCTCGACGAGTAACATTGCCATACCTCATGCCATAGTTTCTCACATTCCCAAATGAATTATTATTGACTTGCGGTGACACAGAGGCATTTGCAGGGCCCATTGAACAAGGTCTTTGCTTAGCATCCATTTCCTAAGGAAACAAGAAGGTTTGTTAAAAGGTTACACTTTGGTGTCCTTTTGCATGATGCTCAAGTTAAACAAGATATAAACTTACACACTTCCAAAAACCTAATTATAACAACCAAAAATTTAACAGAAAAATTCCACATGTAAGGTTTTCGCTGCTTATGATAATAATGGCAACACTCAACATGAAGGATCAAACCAGTAAGGAACTAGTATATCAAACTTCTCTGATCAAGTGTTAACCCACTTTGGCCCATGTATCATATATCAGGACTGATTGGTTAAAGATAATACGAAAAAGGAGGCAAAAGACTCCCAAGGAAGAAATGTCATATAGTTCCATACCAATCCCCAGGACAGATTAATTGAAGCAAATGATCACATTATACCACTGCTAACATTAGACCTTACATGAAAATTACTGAAAACTTTTAGATGTTTTGCATATAAAGGGACAATTTAGACATAATAAAAGGAACATGCCATGCAGTAGCAAACATAGAATAGAGAGAGTCCACATTCAACAAAAGATCTTTTTAAAAAAGAGACTAAATAGCAATTACAATAAGCATCACAAGAGAAATCATAAAAGAAAGTGTGGTCTTTTGCACAGAAACAGACAATTTAAACATAGTAAAAGAAACATGCCATGCACTAGCAAACATAGAACAGATAAGAGTCCACAAAAGATCTTTTTAAAAATAAAACTAAATAGCAATTACAATAAGCATCATAAGAGAGAAACCATAAAAGAAAGTGTGGTCTTCTTGTATACAAAGCAACTCACTTCACCTCACAACCACCTTAATGTATGTTTAATCTCAGCTTGCACTTACTCCTGAAGATACGATGCTTAGTATGTGTTCATAAGTAGAAACATTTAAAAAATTAGCAAATATAAGATCTTGGCATGCTTTCGCACACTGTATAGGTACCTCATTTTACAGGTACCCATGATAATCATCTTTGCTGACCAGCTGCATAAATCAGTCACTTGAAACTTCCTATTTAACTAACTAAAGCTATCGTTTTCACTCTATTCTTTCCAGAGAATTTGGGGATGCCTTAAAACAAACAGGAAAAAAACTTCTGAATGTTTCGCCCTCAAGAGTACCAATTTGCAAATTTCTCCTTAAGATATATATATTTTTTCATTCCTTTTATCTCAGATATCTTTATGTACACTTAGGCTTCTATAATTGAGAGTAGACAAATATGAAGTTGCAACCTGCAAGTTGTAAGTCATAATATGGCATGTGTTAGAAATCCAGAAAGTTAAGAATAAATTACATATGATAAACTTAAAAGTTAAAACTGCATAAAAGGAAGAGCTTCTGAAAGATCAGTGTAAAGAATCTGTGCAGAAAAAGAGCTCAGCATATTGAAAATATGTGAGATAAGAAGCACGCGAAATATGATTACTTAATGTTACATATGGTTGTTAAGGTGAGTTGACAAATGATTACAATCCCACTAAGAGATAAGTAACAGTGGTCTTAAGAATAATATAATAACAAATGATTACTAAACAATTACCAATTTTGTCCTTGCAGTCACAAATCCATGGTGAGAAATATCTAGACTAGCTTCTTCATTATTTGAAGGAGACTTTGCAATTTCACAAATTGGACTTGTAAATTCTGAGTGCCGGTGCTTTGATCTCAGAGTCATTCCATATGGTTTTTCTACCTCTTCACCTTGCAAACAAACAGGGCCATCTTTGTTTTTCAAAGGGTTATTGCTACTTGTCTTTTCATTGTCAACAACAGTGTACTCTTGAGAAATGTCACTTTGGAAATCCAGAACTGTCTTGTAAGAAGCATTATCTGGCTTTGAGGCATTATTGCCATATATTGATGTTATCTTTGTCTGCGTCATAAGCTTTGCTGCATGGATGCTTGACTTTTCATGTTGTTTATCTGGTATCCTCTGGGTTTCCTTGATATCAGAACCTTTAACAGCCGAAGAATTGCTGCATGATGATGTGTTGTTGATCTGCAAAAACAGAAACAGAACTTACAGATCATGGAATCAACATCTACTGAGTACAAGACATGAGCTTCATTTCACTCCTTTGCAATCACATCCAAATAAATTCAAGATGGGAAAGTCATTCATTGTCTAAATTCTAAAATAACATTAGTAACCTACAAATATGCATGCATATTTTTCAGTAAATCAACAGAGACCACTCCTCAATCTGAATGAACATAAAAAACACATAAGTCCATACCAAGTCTCCAGCAACATTTTCTTTGGACTTGTTGATGAAAGCTCGGAAATACTTGGACTCCTTAATCTTTTCCATGTCAACATCTCCTTTTTTTAGAAAAATGCAACCAACATCTTTTCTTGCTTGTTCAAATGCCTGTCTGAATACAAAAGATACTACATTTAGGGAAAAAATCTTGAAGGGGAATTATAACTATTATCAGGCTTAAAAAGTATATCAAAGTAAATTAAACATAAATTGTTACTATCTTCTATAATTAATCGACAAGAGTGCACAATTAATTATGTAACATTTAAGAATATTGTAGTTTCTTGCTGCTGTTTATTAAAGCCACTCATGTAGAGCAATAACATTCAGCCATATTGACTTCATGACATTATAACTACGGTGAAATAGGCAGCATCTTAGTATAATTCTTTATGCTGAAGTGCTTTAGGAAATGTAATCTAGCATTGGAGCCTCTAATTCCAATCAGCTTTCATGTACCAATCTTACATTTTGCATCTAAATATCAGATTTAATCAGCATCTCCTCTGTCTCCTTTTTAATGACAATACAGACTTTTGTTTTCTAAACATTGGATATCAATGTTATCAATGGTCATTAAAGTTGACCATACTATTACTGATTTCCTATTAATGAATTTATATTAGCGAGATAAGAGGCAGCTTAAAATTGGCTCAATTCATCACAAATATGCTAATCTACAGTTGCACTTTACTCTCAAATGAGCTCCAAGCATGAACATAATGGTTTACAATTCCACTGAGCCAAACATTCATTAATAGGAAATCAGTAATAGTATGGTCAACTTTAATGACCATTGATAACATTGAATATGATCCTCAAAGGAAGATGTGGTACTATCAGTAGCCATCGGATGAAAAGGATTCTTTAAAAGACTACAATAACTACTGCACCAGAAGGCCGACCCATTACTTACGCCAAGTGGAAATCCTACTTAATTGATCAAAGGGTTGTGATGCGCGGTAAACATTGAAGTGCTCCTAGAAATTGATGCTGCCTTAAGGACAAAGTTGATTTGAAGAGGGCAGGTCTAATAGGACCCTAATATGGTTGGGTCCTCATCTATTCAGTCATGTTCTTTATTGAGTCATGTTGGTCGGTCCAGTCAAATCAATTAGGAATCCTAGTAGGAGTTGGAGTTTATCTGATTAGGAGTCCTAATAAGAGTTGGAGTCTATTTGATTAGGAGTCTGTTTTAGGAGTCCAAGTTCAATTAGGAGTTGGTTAAGAGTCTATATAAATAAGGGTGTAACTATTTTGTTTTAAACAATCAAGGAATAAAATATGTTTTAGTCTATTGGCCAAAACCTTAAGAGGGTTGATCCCCTATAGAGATCAAGGAGAGCCGATCCCCTATAGAGATCAAGGAGTTTCGATCCCCTCGAAGTGATCGTTTATCCCCCCTTTTCCATCTCCATCTATGATAGAATCCTAAAGGTCCCTATCTTATGGTATCAGAGCAACGTTCTTGGCGTCTCGCTGTTCATCGATTCCACTGCCGCCCCTACAACGATCATTTATCTTCGATAGAAACCTTTGGGTTCCTATCATAGGCAGCATCTTAGTATAATTCTTTATTCTGAAGCGCTTTAGGAAATGTAATCTAGCATTGGAGCCTTTCATTCCAATCAGCTTTCACGTACCAATCTCACATTTTGCATCTAAATATCAGATTTAATCAACATCTCCTCCGTCTCCCTTTTAATGACAATACAAACTTTTGTTTTTTAAACATTGGATATCAATGTTATCAATGGTCATTAAAGTTGACCATACTATTACTGATTTCCTATTAATGAATTTGTATTAGCGAGATAAGAGGCAGCTTAAAATTGGTTCAATTCATCATCACAAATAAGCTAATCTACAGTTGCATTTTACTCTCAAATGAGCCCCAAGCATGAACATAATGGTTTACAACATTGCGTAGCTCTAATCCATTCCACTGAGCCAAACATTCAAATCCGCATTGATCATTGTTTTGTCTTAAAATTTATGTTTCTTTTTTTCCCTAAACCGACTTTAGTAAGACAGTGGAGATCAGCAAGTTTCGGCCTCATATTCGAATAGACACCAAAATGATTCCGACAGCAACCAACAAATCATAGATCAAGAACTCAAGAAACAGCACGGATAGCAACCGATTTCCGGAATATATCAAAAGAGGGAGTGCGAGAGGTACACACCGATCCGAGTCGACAGCGAGGGCGCGGGAGGCCGCGGCGAGCTTGGAGGAAGCCTCGGCGCGGATGGGACTGACGAAGGAAGCGTCAATGGGATCTCTCGTCTGTGAGTCGAGGAAGCCGATGAGGCGGAGAGCGAGGGTTCCGGCGGCGGCGTGATCGCCCCGCTCCAGGGCAAGATCGGCGCCGAACAGGAGGGAGTGGAGCCGCTTCAGTTTAACGTCGACCTCCTTTCTCCAATTATTCGTGGCGGAGGCCGAACTCCTCCCTTCTTCCCCCTCCTCTCCGCTCCTCTCCTCGGCCATTTCACTCTGTGTCGTCGCTTCTTTCCCTCCCTCACAGCTTTCGACTGTCGTTATTATAGGGACCGATTCGATCGCGCGGGCTTTGCTAGGGGTAACGAAATGACGGACTTAACCCTACGACGATAAAGAAACCTCATGATAGGCACCACCACAGTCGATTCTGGACCGGTGTGGTTCGCCCGGTCGGGTCCGGTTTACGGCCTCTTCTTTTTTCTATTCGAAAAGAAAATTAATTCTTGTTTAGAAACGTAGCATTCTATCATAACTGGAATTTACCACAGAAATAATAATAATAATAATAATAATAATAATACAGTGACTGATAGTGAGATATCCTCCCCCAGCTTCATTATTTTTTTCCTAAGATTTCCTTCAAGAGAATATTGCTATTTTAAGATCAATCACAATATCTAACAATTAGAAAATTGAAACCTGAGTAAGGATTTAGCATTTTATTTGGATTTAGTTATCTCTCCCACACACAAGATATTATATATAAATATATATATATATACACTTTAACTTTAAAAAATTTCATGAAATATCATTTTATTGATGACCCCCATTAGACTCACCTCCACCCTATAATGACTCCACCAGTATCTCCTCTCTCCTCTATCCTCTATCCTTTCGGATTTATTGTGAAAAGAGTTGTTAAAACCTTCACGGCCCTCCAATATAAGCACAGCCTTTGTGGCCATTTTGCTTATAATGAGGGTAAGGCCTCTATCTTTGCCAGACCCATACAACGATACAAGCGTAGTAAGGGTGACCCCACACCAATTGCATAACCTTACACTACTCACTTCGTCACCACAAAAATATTGGTAGACTTTTGCAGGTCCTAAATACAAAAAGTATATATATATATATATATATAATAACAAGGTCAAGATAAAATGTCATCCAAGGGTCAGCGAGAATTAATTATAGATATAACAAAAATTGGAAGAAATATAGAGGCAACCATCCTTAACCTCTTCCATCCTTATCTAAGAAGAGGTCTGGGACATAAATACTAGTAGTTTATTAGAGACTAACCCCTCCATTGTTGTCAATATAAAAGATTAAAGAAGTTTATCTTAGTGAAGAATCTTGAGGTAAGATTTATGATAAAAGAAGTCATCTATATATACAAGCAGGAACAGTGGTTGACTTTCTGCAATCTTTAATATATTAATAATAATAAGCCTTGATTCGATGGTCAGAATCTCCTCAGTACAACATCTAGAAAGCTAGGTCTGGATATCTTCGTTTCAATTATCTAATCTTAAATTATCTTTGTACGACACTTGTATTCAAACACTAGATCTATGATTCTGTCAACCACAACATCAAGTTTTGTTAAGGGTCATTAATGAACTCCTTATTATAAGAACAAATAAGAAGTCAGTCTGAAGAAGTATATTTCACCTCCTTAATGAGATCAGAACAAACCTATATAGGACATATCAACTGTGCAATAATACCAGTTGGTACCTGCAAATGATTTGGCCTGCAAGAATTGAAACTTTGTTTGTGCAATTAAAGTCACATAAATTCCAAGTACCTGACAGTACTTTGGTTGTCTACAAAACCTAGTATCAGCATCTCTCTTTTTTACCATTATATGGTACATAAAACTCTATTTTATATGATTGTGCTCTCATTATTGCATATGATTTCAGTATGGTGGATTCCACATGATAAAACTCAGCATACACTCCAATGCCTGAAGAGCAGAATGTTATTACAGTGAACATGTCTACAAGTAAAAGATGAATACGCAAAATATGTGAGAGGTGACCGCTGCTAGTGGAGGACAAGTAGCTCTCTACAAAGGAGGAGTTGTCGTCTGCATGAGTTGAAACCCCTCCCTGAGAAGAGCTCCCATCACCCATAACTCCATGGAGGATGCATTCATCTCCCTGCTGAAGTCTCCGATCTGCAGCAGTACAGAAACATTCTTAATGCAATGAGAAGGGCAAAAAAACGGAGAGAGAACTGTGTTCAGCGTTTATACTTTGAAGGTTAGCGTGAACATAAATCCATTGGGGTTGAGGGAGAAGTTGGAGCTCTCCAGATCGAAGCACAGGAGAGACTCCATGGCGGAGTAGAGAGATGACGCCGCTCCGTCTCCCATGCTGCCCTCCACCTTCACGTAGAACCTTCCCTCACCCACTTCGTATGCGTTTACCTGCATTATCTTGCCGCCTATCACAGCAGCAGTCTCCTCGAAATCTGTAGCTTTGGCCGTCTTCCTGCTTGGAACCTGAAGCGGTTGGCCTTCTCGCGACGAGGACTCGAGCATGCTCACTTCCTCCTCCAGTTTCTTCGCCTGAGATTGCAGATCCTTCATGTACACGACTGCGTCGGCTATGATGGAAGCTTTGTCCATCTGCACGACAACGCATTAACCATGGTCAAGCCTCTCTCGCCACCACAACCTGAAACAGGTGGAGAGCAACGCATCGGTACCTTCGTTATATTGGGAACCAGAGAGCGCAGCTCGTACAGCTTCTCCTTCATGCGAACCCTCCTCTTCCTCTCCGATATCAGAGTCTTGGACCGGTCTCTCCTTGTCTTGGAGATCCCCGCGGAGGAATCGCCACAATCATCGCGCCCTCCGCTCGCAGGAGGACCGTCGTCCACCTGCAAGCTAAGGTCGGGAGAGCCCGAAGGCGCACCGGCCTGCAGGTAATGGGAGGCGGTGGTTCCTTCGTGGCCGCCAGCATCGAAGAGCTCTCCTTCCCTCAGCAAGCTCAGCTGGCCATCACCCGCGAGCCCGCCGTCGAAGAGCATGAACTGGAGCAGCTCATGGTCGTAGCTCTCGAAGACGGGATCGAACCCGTCGTCCTCGTTGCTTATGCGGGCCTGTGGCGCGAAGAAGAAGGGATGATCGCTCTCCATTGCTCGGGTCAAGCTCGGCTCCTGCATGAACACCAGCTCATATAGGGCGGTATAAACGGAATAATTCCAGCAGATGTGAACGGAATCGGGGAGTGGGGATCAAATGGCAGGGTGACGTTAAGGGTAGATTACTTTATGATGGTGTGGTGGGATCAGAAAAGATGAGCTAATGGAGGAGAAGAACACAAAACATGCATGGCTTTTGTTTTGTTGTGAGATTTGGTGGTATATGACACAGATTAAGGTTTCATGTGGCCAAAGCTCATTCCAGCAGCTGTAAGATAAATGCCATGAACAAACCCATGGGCATCTGTGTGACTGCTGATGACAGTGACAGGAGTTTACACATCTGATGAGTGACACTGTGCTCAGCTCCAAGACAAAAGAAGAACATTAGGTGTATTTTCAGATGGATATATTGTGATCTTTGTACAGCAAACTGATTAATGCTTATTTGTTTATGAATATTAATGGAAAGGATTATGTGCAATATTATAGTTGGATTCAGCAAATATGTTTGTTTCAAAACTCTAAAAGGATAAACATGTGGAAACCGAATTTGAAACTTAACCCATGGAGCAAATGATCTGAGTAACAGGATAATTATGGATGAACAAGATGTAATCACGCATGGGTACAAATCGATTAATGGTTTAAGGCAGAAAGAGAATCCAATCATGTAATCTTACCTTAAGTATTTAAAATTTACAAGTAGCTGTTGTCACCAGTAAAGACCTCCCCCGACAGGCATCATCTGGAACATGTGTTCATGGTCGGAGATGATTACGCGGAGTCAAACCCAAGGGGGATGTATCTGGTTGTCTTTGTTTTGTGTGAGAGAAGAATAAGACGGTCGTTCTCCCTTGACTTTTTTGTTGGCGTCGGCCATCTGAAGCTGTGCAGCTCGATAGTTGTTTTGAGCACGAAGGAGAGGAAGGAGGGAGACAAGAGCTAATAGAAAACGATGGTGAGGTCTTTTGACGTTGGGAGTGCTCCCGAGTGTTGCGAGTCGCAGACTTGCTCGTTCCGAGCACGCGCACTGGGAGCGGCGGCGCGTGCAGTCCGTGGATTGGAGGTCGATGTTAAAGAAAGCTAAGAGCTTCTTGCACTGTTAAATAAATAGTAGAATAGAAATATTAAAGATTATTGTGCAAATATTATCATTTTGATTTTCTACTAATTATTCAGCGTTATGATTGGACTTATTTTTTTTTTAGTGCTTAATTCAGTGATAACTGAGGAAGTCATGACAATTTTTGACTTTATCTACCGTGTAGTCATTTTCAATTTGGATAATCTTATATACTCATTTGATTCTTATAAGTCAATCTTAATGTTACTCACTTCCAATATAACACTAATCGAGATGTTACTCATATCGAATCTTTTTATTTTTATGACGTCGAAGTTTACAGTGAGTGAGTTTAGACGTTGGACTCGAGTCACAACCGAACTCTTGATGTATCAGACAATCAAAATTTAATAACTATATAATTAATATTTAAAATATTCAGATAAATAAAAAAACTGCAACTAAATAATTTATATAACTAAATAATTTATATAAAAGCTGTGCTGTGTCGCGCATGCCAGGGAGTGAAGCCGGGGAATGAACAGTGCAAAGATCCATTTTAGAACAGGGGTCTGAACCTTGTTTGTTCCATTTCAGTAGATACTGTATACAACAGATCAACAACCACAAAATTAGGGTTCAAGATCTACAATTTAAACGGACCCAACTAAGACACCAGGACTTGCATTTCTTCTTTATGTAAAAAGAATTATCTGATCATCTCTTAACAACAAAAAGAAACTAGCAAAGACTTAGCAATCATGTATAGGTGGAATGGATGGAGTCCCGAAAAGAGGGAATTATTACCTGCAGTTTCATTCACTTGTGTTACATGAAAAACTTAAAAGTGTAACCGTAGATTAAGCTCTCGAAAATCTATGAAGGCCTCGGAACAGCCCTTACAAGATTCGGGCCATGTCCAAGAACTCTATATATAACTTGATAAGACGACAGCTCACATCCTGATTCAGAAACATAAATATGGCTTTATGATACTAATGCTCAATCCTACAAATCCTTATTACTAACCAACTGCAGCATTAGTTAGATGCAGACACTTTTATGGGACGCAGAGCAAATCGGATAGTTCTTGTAATACAGGAAAGCGATTGTCGGTTTTGCTCACAGCTGCACTTCCCTGTCACTGATCCAACTGAAAGGAATTCTTGGTGATTGCTTGGCCCTCCCCTGTGCTCTTTCTTCGAGTCTACGTATCCTTGGAGCCAAAGTGCATACAAAGTCCTGGGCTTGACTTGCCTCTCCCGACAGGAAACTAAGCTTCTCCAGGTTCCACCTCATGACAAGAAACTCGAGTATATCAGCGTAGTCCGTTGCAGTGTAGACCCCCAACCGCTGAGCCACAGCAGAGAAGTGCTCGAAGAGGTTATCATCACATCCGTCGTACATCAGATGGGCAGGCATCGAAATCTTCTTCTTCATCATGTCTGCAAATGCAAGCATTGTACCATCGGGGTCTATCTCGAAAAGCTTCTCCACTATCTTGGTGTATGCAGTTTCATGGCGCTTCTCATCTGCAGCTATAGTACCACATATCTGAGCCAGCTTCAGGTCCCCGTGTACCTTGGCGTGCCTGGCCGTGTTTCCATGGGATATAAAGGTGGCTCTTTCTTGAAATGAGGTGTATATGAAGCCAAGGTAGGGGCTATTCTCAGTTCTGGGATCCTATCAAAAGCAGAACAAACAAAAGAAGTTGACACGTTGACATTCCTTCCATCTTAAATTATTTACATGTGCTGGTGAAAGGCAACTTATCAATATATGCAGATTTAAGTAGCTTGGGAAATATTAAGTTTTCAATCAACCAGAAACAGAAGAGTTAATATTAACCTTGGCTGAGACAGGACTCCAACAGAACCTATTCTACAGTTTCCTAACTCATACTGAACATTTCACCTTGAAAAAAATACTAAAGTATCTATTTTCATTCCTCAAATTTTTGCTTCAGATTAATGGAAAGAACATTCCAATTAATACTCGAGGACAGAATTCATTGCATGATTCTATGGTTTTTGTCCAGAAAGTAGATGAAAGATATCAAGGAGACATAGTTGTTAACATTTAGCACCACTCTTCCTTTAAAAAATTATTGGTTCTTGCAGTTTTGTTTCAAATGAATAGCCACGTATGACCAACAAAAATAGAGACAGGCCTAAATACATCCATAATATCTTTTTGGTCTTGGGTCCAATATCTTGCTGGTCAAAATAATTTCAAATATATATAAAAAATCAGTGGAATTTGTTGCTAGTGCACTTATTCAGTAGATTAACCACAAATTTCAGGATTTCACCCAAAGTTCCGAGGCCAGTATGTTAAAAGATAAATTCTGGAGATCTGGATGCTGTTAAAGCCAAGTAACTTAAGCAGACCAGGGAACTTACCATTCCTGAACCAATCAGATATTGTATGGTTTTCTCAATTTGTTTCATGTTTACTCTTCCTGTCAGGTACAAGTACTTGTTGAGAAGGTCACCATGTCTGTTCTCTTCAGCAGTCCATGCCCTTGTCCAGATAGCCCACGAGGTAAGGCTTGCACCGGTTTCATCTCGCACACCATCAAGCGTATTAAGCATTGTCTGGTATGTAGGAAGGGCTTCCTCTGTGATCATATCTCCAACCAAGCAAACATAATAATCATCAGGGATCTCCTTTGATCGTTCTCTCAGTTCTTGAACTTCTTCATAAAATCCGTCTGAGGAAGGGTCTGGAAGAAAATCTTGTGGCTGCCAACACTTTTCAACTGGCTTTAGATGTACCAGGATGTTATTCTCCGCCCAGCCCTCTAATGCTCTAAACATCTCAACCTTCTGAGGTGGCATAGAATGTGTAACTTGAACATGTACCTCGCGAGGAGGACAGAACGGCTTCTTTGAAGTTCCAATTCTGATATATTTGATAAAAAAACAGAAAATACCAAGATTATCTTCCATTAGGAATGCACTAGTAAGAGAATATAAAAGAGAAGGTTCAAGTCATGCAGTCTTCCGGATGACCAGATAATTAATGGATCATATATTCAGGCAACAAAGAGAATTGTGAAAAATCAGAATAATTAAGACGTAGAACCAAAATTCATCAGATAACTGAAAGCAATGCAGTTCTATATGTGTTGACTCTAGTAAAACAATCATTTAAAAATCATGTAGTTGCGCCATATATTTAGCATTAAAGGTTGTAAGGTAGTTAAACCTTGTCATAGTCATTATAAGTTTACATATACAAATGCTTGCATGGCAGATCACAGCTGGAGCTTCAGCATAGTTATGTGTTATACAGCTCCTTGAATCGTCAGTTATGGACCAAAACTTTTATTTTTCTCCTTGAGTTCTATGAAAAATTTAATGGAGAAAAGCCACAGAACAAGGTTCCTTAACACCTCCTCAGGCAACACACACACATATATATACATATATATATATCCACATGTTTATGAATTAGTTTACTTAGTACACAAGGCTCCTATAGAGTTTGTTGAATTTTTGAGAAAGCTGAGCCATATCTGACAAGTAATTATGAGAACTAAATCAAACAGAATCAATACAACTGTAATAAAACAAATTTTGGATACTCAACATCTGTAATTACACCACAACTAGACATGCATTGCAGGATAGCCCATTCTTAACCCTATCTTGCTAATCTCGATCAGGATTTGCTAGTTGGATGCTAAACCTTGGTCATTGAGGGATGGGCGAGAAAATAACAGGGATGGCCCTATGCTGTGAAATACAGAATTCCAAGATATACATTGATCTTAGACAGCCAAATGTCTGAGTGACCTTGCTCTAGAATACCCCCAATGTTGCAGAAAAAGGACAAATAATAAAAGGAAATCAGCTTGATCAAGGGCAGAAAAGCTAGGATGTTACAAGATAGAAGGTTATTAGTGCAACTATCCTAGCAACAGATGGATTACTAATCACATGCAACGGAGCACAGTTGTTTATGTTCTTGGTTTACTCGAAACAACTACCAAGCTTGACCCAGAAACCTTAAACTGTGAAATGATTTGATTGAGATGCAAAGTTCTTTTATTTTTTATGATACCATACACATGTATATGATGACTATTGTTCCAACATAAACTGAATCAGGATGGACAACACATCCATGGAGATATACAACACCAAAAAATTTAACAAGGAGATAAGCATGATTTTCTTAACAAGAGGAGAGAGTTGCTTGCAAACAACCTAAATCCATTGTGGCTGATTTTCACAAGAAATTAATGACATTACTATAGGAGAAGCAGAATGCCTGTAGCAATATCAACATTTAGGATAAATGAGCTATGGCTATAAGTAGTGAATCCCTGTCCTGAACTTACCCATTTTACTTGTAATATGTCCATTGTCATAAGTACATTCGAGTTATAGGAGAACAGAAAAAAAATATTACAAACTTATATTGATCAAATATCTGGGTTAACTAATAGAAAATCTGCTAGCAAATGACAAGAAGATTAGTGCAAGGCACCCACCAATACATGTTCGAAGGATTGCCTTCTTAAACTTTGTCTAGCAAAAAAAGCATTTTGAAATTTACTCTCACCATAAGCAAGATTGCCCCCCCAAATAATATTTTTTACTTGCCAAATAAATGCTAAAAACAAGAAAATGAAATAATTCATCTAGAATGCAGAAGGTGGTTTTCTTTTACATGAGTTATTCATGGAAAATTAACCTGAAAAGAGACGAAATATGCATCATCAGTAATTTTTGAATGAGAAAATATCATATTCGTGGTCTTAATGCTTCACTCCATGTACTAGTCGAATAGTTTATATCTCACACAATGCTTTGAAATTGTAGCAAATTTTCTGATAATATAATTGGGAATAGATAAGTTGTTAAAGATAATTTTTGGAAGCTAAAGCAATCATATATGCAACCATAAGTAAGCACCACAGGTGGAGTTCAGCAACAGTGTTGATAGGGATTACTAGACATAATTATTCAAATTCATTAACTACGTACCCGATAGAGAAAGTTCAATAATTTAGATTTTTACCAAGGAAAACAAAGCACATAATATTCTATCTCCGAATCTGGCAATTATTATAAGTCTGTATCCAAATTGAACAACAAATTTCACTACCTTGACGCCTAATTCACAGGTATCATTATGAAAATTCTGAATTGTAAAGCTGAGGTCTACAACCATGGTATGTATATGATACTGATCTGTAGATAATTAATCATTTATGATTAGGCCCAAGCCAAGCATCAAGCATATTCCTTTCTCATCTATAACTTCTTACCTCAGACTTCCAACAATTACACATTTGCTATTGACCTCTCTGAAAAAAGGTTATGTCAAACAATTGAGGACACATATTTTGTTGTGGCCTCTCCAGTACGTCGGCACCATCAAAGTTATACGGTAAGAAGATTCTTTTCTTAAATAAAACAAACACATGCGAACAAGAAGCTAGCGCTAGATTATTGCCAGCATTCAACAACTCACGGTCATCAAACGCAAACCACAGAAGCAAACAAACATTGTGTCCAAACCAAAATTGCCAGAATCCAAAAAAACACGAACTTTTATACAGGGCATCCTCGAGAGAACAAACCACGCATGCCTCAAAGCTCTTTACTCATAGACAAAACAATGGGCAGGGAGACTAAAACCAAAGCATACTACCTGAGCCATTTCAAATGATGCAGAAAGCAGATCAAGCACCATAGGATCGATCAGGATGAGCAAACAGATACGCTCATTAAATACAATATCTGGAATCGAATAATTCAATGGCCAAGAAGAACAAATCGACCCCGAAAATGTTGGAACCAAATGCAATAAGAGCGAAATCCTTCCGTATCATCAGATCGACAAACCCAAATCGCTTAAATCACGATGGCACCTCGAATGAACAATTCAAATGCAACACGGGAGCCGATCGAGACCGATCACGACAAGCAAACGTCAGTACGCAAGCATGCAACAGCAGGAGCGGAACCAAAAAGCTTCCGACGGAACAAAGGGGAGCGTTTTTCTGGGGCGAAAGGAGCTCACTTTGCGGCGGAAGCACGGATAGCGGAAGCCATGGAGACCCTAGGGGATCCCAGATTCGGCTTGGGAGGAGCGCGGGCGAGGGACATCTCCGGTGGAAGGGTCACTCTAAGAGCCATGTCTTCGCTTCGAATAGCTTCTCCCTACCTTCTCCCGTCTCCTTTCTCTTTCTCTCGTAGCCTTTCCTGCTTCTATTCCGCCGCTCGATGAGACGGAGAGGAGGCTGCTCTGCCTTTGTTTCTTCTTTCTGGTGCTCTTCTTGTTCATACGCTCTACTAAATTTACAAAATCACCCTTCCTCGTATTCGAGGGATTTGATCGAACTCGATCGATCTCACATGCAATCCGAGTGATATCGGCATTTAGCAGACATATTTAAGTGATAATTTCCTAAAGTTAAAATAAACAAAATTAAAACTATAATGGATGACATTTCACACTCTCTAATCTTCTATATGTAACACATTTTAGGACGTGAGAAGAAATATTGTTACTATTAACATTTTAGACCATACGCATTTTTTTATGCATTAAATTTTTTTACTTTTCAAAAAATAATAATAATAAATAGACAAAACTAAGAGATCGAGTAATAAATTTGTTTGGATGATTCGTCAATAATAGCGGCTGAGTTCATCTAAAGCGCATCGTTGTCGAATTGTCAGCAATAAATGCTTTTCTAAATGGCAATAACATGTAAAATTTAAATTGATATATGATATTTTTTTTCTAATATATGACATAATATATATTTCTATGTAAAATTATAGAGTTATATACGAGAGATATCTAAGAGCAAAATTGATCAGTTTCTAAAATTATATAGATGGCAGCATTTTCTAAAATTATATATATATATATTGATTAGTTTTCATATCCTAATTTTATTTTTTCTAAATCATATCTAAAAACTATCAAAATTGCTCCTCTTCCACTATACCTCCTACAGCATCATCGGCCTTTGTCTCTACTCTCTACACCATCTCGCCTATAGCGTTGCATAAAGGAGGGACGAGGGTTGTCGATGATAACAAAGGTACTTTAAAGAAGTATTATTGATAGTTTTTAGATATGATTTAGAAAAAAACAAAATTAGGATATGAAAACTAATCAATATATACATATATATATAATTTTAGAAAATGCTGCCATCTGTTGCTCTTAGATATCTCTCGTATATAGATGTCTCAACAACTCTATAATTTTACATAGAAATATATATCATGTCATATATTAGAAAAAAATATCATAGATCAATTTAAAATTTACATGTTATTGCCATTTTGAAAAGCATTTATTGCTGACAATTCGACAACGATGCGCTTTAGATGAACTCAGCCGCTATTATTGACGAATCATCCAAACAAATTTATTATATCTAAAATGCTTTTCTAAAAAAGTATTATTGGGATAATAATTTTTTAAAGAGAAATCATCTTATTATATCTAAAAAAGTAAATAGGTTAATTATAATTTATCCCTTGTAATTAATAAGTATCTTAGTATCCGAATTATTATATTTTAAAATATTATATTAAAAAAATTATATTTTAAAATTAAAATATAATCTCATTTCTCTTCACGTCATCACTTTTAATGACAAAATACTACATATGCTAATGGTAAATTAAAATGAGGTAGAGTCAACACGTATTTAGTGGTAAATCTTACGATAAGAGAAAAGATAAGATTAAATATTTTAATTTTTATAAATATAAAAATCTTCATATATATTTTTTAAAATATAAGAACTAAAATGATAAAGATTAATTAATTATAAGTAATATATGTATTAGTCTAAAGTAAATATATAAATATAAAGAAAAAAAGAATGGGTTTCCGAAGTTAATAACCATGCGACAATGGCATGGTTTTCGTTGTATTAATAACAAGTTGCATCTTGGCTTAATCCGTACGGGTAGTCGTAGAAGGACCCGAGCGGAGGGGTGATGGCGGAGAAGTTGGCACCGGACAAGCGCCACAGCTTCACCCATGGCGGTAAAGGCCTCGATCCCTCATCGGAATCTCCTCCGCGTTCCTCCGCGGTTCCTGAGGTTTCCGAATAGTTTTCTTACCTGTTGTTGGTTTCCAAAATCTAGGTCAGAAGGTCTTCGAATGGGATCAAACCCTAGATGAAGTCAACATCTACATCGACCTCCCTGCCAACGTCCCCAAGAAGCTGTTCTACTGCAAGATCCAGTCTGCGCACATCGAAGTGGGCATCAAGGGGAATCCCCCTTATCTCAATGTATGCGTGCTCTAGTCATATACTTGATTGATCGTTGATAGTTCCTTTACGTCAATGCCTTCAATTTGTTGTCAGCATGATCTCGCCTGCCCTGTGAAGACTGACTCGTCGTTTTGGACCCTTGGTAATGTGTCCTTGTTCTTTGCAAGTTTTGATTTCTTTTCCTTGTCTCAATTCTTCGTCGTTTCACAAGGGCTTTGTGGTGATTTTATTGGTGATGGAATTGGTTGGTTAAATCAAGCTAAACACTGCATTTAGTAAGTTAATGTAGGGAATCGGACAAGCCCTGGATTAAACGGCATCAGATTATTACTGGTATTTAGAGTTATTTATCAACGGTGAGAATTCACACTGTCACTGAATTGTTTTCTCTGGACGATTTGCAGCGAAGCTTTAAGAGCTAGTTCATCTATTTTTGAGATTTTAAGCCTCTTTGATGTATCAGTTTGCGTTTTTTCTTTTTCTGTTGTCTTTTGTCCTTTTAGTTTCCATGCCTGGTATCTGTCAGCGATACATTTTTAGTACATATAATACACTATAAAATCATCCTAACCTTTTTTCTGTTTTGGTGTGCATGCATGTGTCCAAGCTTGTTCTATTAATTCAATACCTTTTACATTCTTAACTCACAAAAGGTGCTTGTGTCTGCTAAGTATATATATGTATACATGATTAAATTTGAAGTTGCCGATGGACAGAACCTAAAATGTCAACTATACTTGTTATTTGTTCCTTTTTTCACCATCGGGCTAATTTTGGGCTACCCATGAAACTTTGTTAGAGTTTGTGAACATGAACTGTAGGAATAAAATGTTTAATTCATGCTAATAGCCTAATATCCACCAACATATTGTCTGGTGTTTGTCAAAATATTGTGGGTTACAAATGATCTTGCATAACTTTCGTGTCTGTGACTCTGTATCTAGCTACTAAAAATTGAACAAGTCCTTTGCAGGTTGTCCACAATCATATCTGTGAATAGTTCTTATATTCGGTCTTCTTATGATTCGGTCTTCTTATGACAGAGTAGCACAATTTTTCGGAAATGTCTTTGTTGCGATTGGGAAGGAGGATCTCTAGCCCTTGACCTTAACAAACTGATCTACTTTCTTCACGGTATTCAGCAATAGCAGTTTGCAGCTTTTCATCTTTGTTTTTGGTTTAAGAGTACAAATAGGTTGCTAGCAAGAGACAAGTGGTGAAAGGTTGAGCTTGAATGTGAAGAGATATAATGTGGTCTTTATTAACTTAAATGGAATTTCCATTGCAACTTATCATGATTAAACCAAGGCTTTTGAGAAGTGAAGGATTTTGAAGAACTTTTGTAAAAAAAATTTATACTGCGAATTAAATGGGTAATCTAGTTCATGGTCTCCAGCCATCATCATGTTGGGAAGGGAGGAAGGCTCCCAGACTTATCTTCCACTACAAAGAGATTGCTTCTGCTGATAATTTTACCTGTGACATTCATGAAATATATCTACCTTACCACTGAATCAAAGGCCCATCCATAGTAAGAGGAAGCGTAGTGCAGGAAGCTTCTTCCATGGCATCGGGAGGATCAGATACGATGTTCAGGAAATACATCTATCTTACACAGTCATGCTATATTTACTACAAAATCGGAGGTGCCTTTTGGACTGAGCAACCAGTTTAACCAGGTGATATTTACAAGAGGATCAGAGAGCACAAACTAAAGGATGCCTAATCATCATGTAGGATAAGTTTAAGGTCAGTTTTCTTGGACAGGAGGTTAACTATAGCTTTTTTGTTGTTAGTTCTGATTGATGATAAAATGAGGAAAAGCCATTTGAGGTGGTTGAATACATCCCTTAGGTAAGATGAAACATTGCAGATTGGTGGTGGGAGGAGAAGGAAGATTTAAGGAGAAATAATTAGAAAGAGTAGGATAGGATTAGTGGCTTTTAGTTTAATTAGTCATATCACACTTAATAGAGTTCAATATTCTTCTCTTTTTATAATATCTTCACATTCAATCTTTTTAGCATGAAAACTGATGATATATTTTCTATTCTTCTACAAAAAAGAGGATGAGATCATGCATGTAACACTGCAGAAGAGGGACAAAGGACAAACTTGGTCATCTCCCATACATGGTCAGGGTGCACTTGATCCATATTCAGCAGATCTTGAACAGAAGCGCCTTATGCTGCAGAGATTCCAGGAAGAAGTAAAGTCTGATTTTCTTGCTTATTATGTCTAAAAGGAGCATGGTTTTGCAGTGCGTTTTTGGTTTAACCATGTCTCAACTCCTGATAGGAATATGCATATGCTTTCTGCCAATCTGGCTATTCTCGTATTAGGTTATGATTTTGTGGCATTTGTTGCATGACCTATTAAATCTTTATATGCTTATGATGAACTTTCTGGCGCTAAAATTACTTAGATTACTGATGATACTCAATTTAGGCAAGTTTATTGGAAAGAACAAAGATATACTTTATCCTCATTTTTACTTGTGTAAGAATTGGGCAGCTACGGGATGGTTAATATGCAAAGAATAACTTAATGCCCGAAGGCTACATCCATAGACTAGGATCATATTATCCAATCTGATTGGAGTTATTCTTTCACTTGAACTAGCATGTTATGAAGTTTAGATTGTATTATCACAACACAGCTTTAGGATTGCACATGTCAATCATGCCATACAGTGTACTAGCATGGTATTGGTGCCAACACTTTTCTGCTATGCTCAAGTTTTGCTGGTTCTTTGCACCATGGCCTCTAGTAGTGAACTGGAGTGCTTTGCACTTTGCAGGGAGAACACAAAATAAGGTTCTGCAGAGTAAATTTGGAGAAATTTAGGAGTCATAGATGCAACGAGAGAGGAAAGAAATAGAGGCCCATGTTACTAACAACACCTTTTTTTCGATTAAATATTTCTTGTACAGCTTTTGTTTTAAATAGTTGATCATTTTTCTGTGAAGTATATCAACCTGAACTAGGACTCCTCTAATTGAAACTCCAGATAAATAAACTAGAAAAAAATGGCTTTCTTGTAATGGAGTCATCAGATATTATTGATTTTGCTTGAAGCTTTATTATGACATGTGTCGTTCTTCCTCAGTATTTCCGTTTTATTATATATTTGAGCTCTTTCATATTTACCCTATAAGAAATTCTTACCTGCTGAATACATTTAGTAGATTAAACACCCAAATAATTTCATATCTTATTTAACTCCTTAATGCATCTGCCTGAGAATAGCAAGCAACGGAACCCTCAAAGTGCTTTTATTAAGGGTAAGTATCTATAGTTTTTAATTTAATCAACCATTTAACGGGTTGAAATATGAAAATATGAAATGTAAGATTCAAATAATTGCTCCCTCACTTTATTCCCTTAGACAGGGTAGGAAGAAATATATTCAACCAAACAGTTTTGATAAAAAATGCTGATACTCCTTTTTCTTGAGGATAAATGTCTGATGCTCGGCAAATAAAAGCTTTCTCCATACTAGTGTGCGTGCCCGGGGTGGGGGTGTGTTGTAAACAAGATAAACAAGAGAACAGCTCTTGTCCAAGATAAAATATATCTGATAAGTTCACCGTGACATTACAGATTTTCTGATTTAATAGGGTCTTGATATATTTCCTTATCTTATTAGTTATTACAGATATTAGTCTCAGTTGTGGACCTTAGTCAATTTAACTGAAGCCTTCACAGTTGTATCAATTATTCAATTGCCTCTAGCAGTCTAATGGTCTCCCTATTTTTTTTGCATTTGGACTTGAACTTAATAAGATTGATGAGTTTGAATTACGATCTTCAGCTTGTGGATGAAATTGGATCCTTGAAGTTATTTTGCATCACAAATAGTGCCATAGACACATTCATTGACCTAATAAGGTTCATTGTGCTTGTTTGTTGTATCATTGCATATTCTTTCAAATCCTTTTGTCTTATTGTTTGGGTATTTGTTTCAAAGAAAGAAAAAAAGAAAGCAAAAGAAGTTCAACTGACATAGATATGAGCTCTTTGTAGTTATGCATCTTCCTTTTCATGTAAGCCATTGTTATGGGGCAGCATCTCCTTCATGAGCATCACATGACCCATATGCCACCGAATCCTATACCAATAAGGAGTGGTTTCAACTCAATCTCCACCAGGAATTCAACATCAATTGTAAATTGGAGGGGTTGTGAAAATGCTAGTTCCACTAAAACATGATCATGTCAAAGAGCACGAGAGAGGGTTAAGTACCCAAGATTACTTTTCTTACCTAAGCAAAACAAGACTCAACAACCCCTGTTTGATGACAAAACACAAGGTCGACATGGATTCTGTGAATTGTCAGCCTTGGCGAGGCTTAGATCAGGGTCTGCTTACATTGACTTCATTCCACAACAGCCATAGATAAACTTTCATGATATCCTGGTGGTTGATGACATTGCTTTGTACAACAGGAGCAATTTGTGGTAATTTCATACTAGAGTTATGTGCAAAAGTATAGATGGCAGGCGTTTCATTATTAAGTAGAACTAAGACCAAATATATCAAATACAAGTTTAATAATACAAAGAGAAGCTTTGGAGGTATTAGCAAAACACCTGTTATCCATTCATGTGGTAGGGTCACCAAGTTTTGCTAGCAGATTGAAGCTTAAACTTGTATTTCTGTGGCCCAGTGATTTCTACACTCTTGAAAGGTCTCTCCTAATCATTAAGATATAATTATATGGGTTTATGGACTCTTAACTAGTCGTAAATTTTCCAGCAAATTTTACCCTAAAATCTTCTCCACACAATATAATACAATTTTTTGTTCTTTCGAGACCAGTAAAGTCACACCAAGCTCTAATATCTTCATTTTCATTGTCAATTTGCAGAATCCAGGTTTCGACTTCTCTCAGGCCCAATTCACTGGGACTTGCCCTGACCCAAGGACCTTCATGGGAGGCACGCGCTCGGATTGAAATTCTTTATTTTGATTTGTTGGCACTAGCTAATTATTCGGAGCATCTTGGTGATACTGTGTTGCTCTTGTGACCCCATATCTACCAAACATTTCTGTATATTGTCTAATATCTGACTATGCCATGTAGACAATATTGCCACTTTGCAACTGCGGTGGCGACGGTGACATCAAACTGTAATGAATATGCTTTGTGAATTCCTGTATGCTGCTGAATTGCTACAGTCAGTCAGTCCAAAAAAATGCCCTCTTTAATTCACATGATGTGTTGCAACTGCAATATTTTTGCAAAATTAGTCCTTTACTTGCTTGGCCAATGACCACCATATCAGCCTGCTAGTTCCTGATGTTGTAGAACGACTTCCAAATCTAGCTGCTTATATTGGATTTGGGAATAATTCACAACATTTATGGTTGACTCGTCATAGTTCTCATCCAACTTATAACAGAAAACCTAGGTAATTTTTCTATTGCTGGTTGTCACAGTAATGATAAGCAATGACTGCAACATATATTTCATGACAGTCGTGTTGCAGATATCTTTTGACTGCTCTTATATTTTAATTTATTAAAAAAATAATATTTTATATAATTGGGGATGTAGCTCAGATGGTAGAGCGCTCGCTTAGCATGCGAGAGGTACGGGGATCGATACCCCGCATCTCCAGTAATTTTTTATATGATTCAAATTTGTGCATAATGCTTTGTGATTAGTAAATTTATCAATTAAGGTGTAGGAAAAAAATATTTTATAAATGAAATAGTATCATACAACTAGTCCAAAAAAATATTATACACCAAATTAATTCGGCTACTCGTACATATCTGATTTTTATTCTCAAACATCGGCAAGAGAAGATTCTGATACTGAAAGAAAAATTTAAAAACCAACGATTTAATAAAAAAATATGCGGCAACAAATTATTTTCCTATTTGAATTCTTGATGCTTCAAATAATTTGAATCGTAGAGCTGTGAAATTATTGCCAATCCTAACGTAATTTGTCTTTAAAAGTCGGGATGTTATGTCCGTTGTCGGATCGTGTTTCCGTTCGTACCCGTTTGCAGGGAAGCAGGTTTAGTCATCCTACTTCGGAGTCATCTTAAAACCAAGTAACCCTCGTCGTCGCAACACCCTTCTTCTTCGCTGGGAGCGGCGCAAAAGGGTCCCCTCGCCTTCTCTGTTCCTCGCGCCCTGCCCTAAACCCGCCGTTTCTTTTCCGATGGCGAATAGTGAGTGAATCCCCATCCTTTGTCGAATCAATTCCTTCGATGGTTATCTGTCTCGATCCTAATCTCTTCGACCGGTAGATCGCTTTTGTTTGGCTACTCGTAGTTTCTCCTTAGGTTGGGTTTTGGTTTTTGGCAGCTATGGTGCGTTCTTTTCTTCAAGCTGTGTCGTCCGAGGAAGTTACGCCTCCTCTGCGAGTTGTTCAGATGGAAGGGCTGGTAAATCTTGAATCACTTTATGTCGTTTTCCTTCCCTTTTTTTTTTCTTTTTAGGACTCCGTCCATTTTGTTTTGGCGAAGTTAAGCTTAGAACTCAATTTCCGAGGACAAGTTGATAAAAAATAATTAGGATGTAATAGCTGACGTTAGAAAATGCTTTTATATTTTTTTTCCTCATCAAGTTCGTTGTTTTGTAGTCTTCAATTTGAGGGAGTTTTGCGCAAAAAATGGAATTCGTCATATGGATCTGCTCGAAATTCCATTGGACTAGTTCATATTTCGTATGATTTGCTAGATTTTTGCTTTTTTTTTTGGGAACTTGTATTTTTCTCAACTCATCCATGTACGTCTCAGTGGTTGCTGTTCGAGTTAGGGAAATAATTACAGTGAAACAAAAAGGCTGGTACCTTAAATTTACAATACTGAAGACTTGCCTAACTATGATGTCAATTTCGGACAGTTTGATTCTTATGGTATCGAAGATGTTGAGGTGGGTTTACTAGGAAACTGGAGCCGGGAGAAAAATCGATGAAGCCATCCATATATGAGTCTACATGTTTCCTGTATGGTCCAAAGAGTGTGTTAAAACATACTGGGGGCCATCAGAGACCAAACATGCGCAGTATACTGAAAGTATTATATGAGTCTTGTATGGAACATGCTGTATGGTTCAAATGTAAACGAAGAAAAACATAATCTAATTTATAGTTAGATGGATCAGATTTAGGTTTCTACCAAGCAGAATCAGTTTTTTGCAAAAGTAAAGGGTCATCTGTTATTAACCTATTGCACAGTCAAACTTGTTGTAAAATTACCCTATCAAAATATTGTCTTAGATTTTTTTTTCTGTAATATAATTTGTTACTGGTGCTATGCACATCATTCGCTCGAATAGGAGCTTCTGCCTTTGTACTATACTTTTAAATCCAAATAAATGTTCAAGAAGACAGATATGCCATGATTGATTCTTACGAGGACTTGGAGTTCTTACCAATTGCTCTTATATTTTGATGAAGATATAATGTTGAAAGTTCTTGCTTGCATGTGTTACTTAGTTCTATTATAAAAGAAGTCTCTAACAGAATATATATTCTCTGGTTGATGCTGTGCAGGCCGTTCTGAAGATAATTAAACATTGCAATGAATTCTCGCCAGCTCTAGTCACAGGTCAACTTCTTGGTTTAGATGTTGGCAGTGTTCTTGAAGTAACCAATTGTTTTCCTTTCCCGGTATGAAATGATTTGCCAAATCTTAGACCAAATAAGTTGCAACCATTTAGCAATGTCCATGGATGTTATGCTTTCTCTCATTTTTCTGCACTACCATGTCTAAGACAAGGGAAGAAGATGAGGAAATTGAAGCAGATGGGGCCAACTATCAGCTGGAAATGATGAGATGTCTAAGAGAGGTTAATGTGGACAATAACACTGTGGGATGGTATGTTATTAATGTTTCTTTTTTAGTAGAGTTCAACATCATTTTGTATGACAGTGATGATTCATTTTGAGGTTATCCCTTTACTTGTTTTGGTCTTCAATTTAATCATTCTATAAAAAATCTGGCTTTTGTGAGTTATTTTGTTATGCTAGATGTTGCTCGTCTGCAGAAACATTTTGCTAACCTTTAGCTGTCCATTTATGCATTCTGGAAGCCTTCTAGATTTGCCCTAGGTTTAGGCTTCAGTCCATCAAATCTTACTTGCAACCTTTTTAAATTGGAATCAACCTGGAACAGTCTCCATATTGATGGGAACATGGTTGTGAATTATTGAGTTTTTAACTGTTTCAAAGCCTTGGAAAGTAGGGAAAAACTTAGCCTGCTGAACTTTGTTAATGTGTTAAAGTTTGTGGTGAAAGTTGGAAAAAAAATCTTTTAATTAATGTCTTTTTATTTATTCATTGGCTACATTTCTTTTGAGAATAAACTAGGTATTTTATCTCATTGGCAGAGAATCCGTTTATACCAAAATCCTAACGTTTAGGATCTCCAAGCTTTTCCTACCCCAGCTAACTGCTTTCTATCTTCAGGTACCAGTCAACTTTACTGGGATCTTTCCAGACTGTGGAGCTGATTGAAACGTTCATGAATTACCAGGTAATGTAAAGATCCTTGTCATACATTCCCACAGTATGCTAAGGATACTAATGCTATCATACTGCTTTGAGTCTACAAAGTCTACAAAGTCACCCTAATTTCTGTGATGGATTTCATACCATTGTAGGATGAATAGCTAAACATAATGAATGAGGGACATATTTTCACGTGCTTTCTGATCATCAAACAGCTGGAGACAGCAATTTGTTTTTCGATTTTTGCATGTAAATATTAAATAGTTCATTTTTATGTCTTCTTTCTTGTATTACTTTTCTTTAAACTGGTAAAAACACATTAATTTGCATTTGGGGATTTTGGGTCTTGCCATGTTGCTTAAGTGCAAAACTGCAATAGTAGGTTGAATAGTTATGATAGTATGTAGGATCAGATACTGATTGTGCAGTGATGTTGCCTTGTGATTGCACCTGCCATGTTGCTTAAGTGCAAAACTGCAATAGTAGGTTGAATAGTTATGATAATGTGTAGGATTAGATACTGATAGTGCAGTGATGTTGCCTTGTGATTGCGGTGCAATGGGTCAGTGGCATGAAGACTTTTAGACAAGACAAGGGTATCCAAGATATATACTGTTTTAATGGGTGGCAACAAATAAGCTTTACCAGCATGGTTGTTTGTAATATTGTTGGCACACTTCAAACACAAGATTCATGGCACCTTTAAAAGTATGTTAAAGCACGGAACAGACCCTTGTGCCTTGGTATGTTGACATGGTATGATATGAATAGAACTTTTTCAAACTCAAAGAGCATGCTTTCATAAACTGGCACCTGACTCTACATCTAATATCAGTTATGTTCTCTTAGCCGTTAATACTCTTTTGAGATAACAGATAAAGTTAAATGATGGAGAACATCTTAAGTTTTAAAAGCAGAGTAACGTCAAGATCAAACTAATATGAACCAACCCATAAGTGCAACTTACTCAAAACAAGTTTAACTTAGAGACAGCAGTCATGACGATCAATCAGTTTGTTTCTAATTAATTAGTTTGGTGAATTGCATAATGACATTTAGCACCATTTCAACTGCTTATTTTTCTCATGCTAATGGTTGGTGATATATTTAGTTTTTCATATTTGTTCTTTATGTTTCTTTAGTTACTATTAGATGATTCACTGTTGTTCTTGATGAAAATTTTTGAGCTCACGTTATCGTTATATAACATTTTTATTCACACAGGAAAATATTCGAAGATGTGTGTGTATCATATATGATCCATCAAGGTCGTCTCAAGGTGCTTTAGCTCTCAAGGCCTTGAAACTCACAGATTCTTTTATGGATCTTTACCGCAACAATAATTTTACTGGGGAGAAGTATGTTTTCCTTTATGATCTAAGTTAATCAGGTTGTTGATAGTTAATTTTCTTTGTACTATATATGTGGTTGCTTCCTTTTTAGGCTGAGAGAAAAGAAGCTTTCATGGGTAGATATCTTCGAGGAGATACCTGTGAGTTGATTATCTCAAGCTGTCACTTGAAGCTACCATTCGATGTTTTTTTTATATGCAAATTTGAATCAGTTGTTTGCTCACCTTTTTATTAGTTGTATGTCGTATGCCGTAGAAGATCATAGATACCGCATTTTTTAACATGTGTCCTATACTTTTTTTCCTTATACTTGTTACTTTTGTTCGTTGATTGCACAGATTAAAGTTTCTAATTCTGCACTTGTAAGTGCATTCATGACTGAATTGGAGCCTGAATCCCCTGTTGCACAGGTCTGATAGCTCGTTTTTTGTACTGAATGCTCTACTGAATCGTTCTGTGAGTTTCTAGTGTTGCTTTTCATGCTTGTAAGTCTTGAACTCATAGAGATTTTGTGACAGTGTGATTATGATCGACTGAAGTTATCCACTGGTCCATACGTGGAAAGAAACCTAGAATTTTTGATTGATTGCATGGAAGATCTCTCTGCCGAACAGAATAAGGTTTGATGTGCCTTCCGAATGATTTAACTTTCTTCATTCTCGCAAATGAGATCACATGCCCAATTTGTTCTTTTTGTTTTCAGTTCCAGTATTATTACCGAAATCTGTCAAGACAGCAAGCTCAACAGCAAGCGTGGCTTCAAAAACGAAGGTAAAATGTACATAACCAATTTAAGGGATCATATTACTTTCTTTGTATTTAGACATTGGACCATCTTATTTCCTGTGTTGAGCTAGCTTGTCCTTTTTTCTATTTTCTGGACGTGTCATGTACAAATTTGTTTGATCCTCTTTTTTCTATGTCATACTGTAATTTTGATTTAATGAATTCAAAACAAATGCTTTCAAGGTGCTTCTACAAAGCAAGGTTTGCAATTTCGACTGTCCGCCTGCACGGTACATACCGTCCGTTACCGATACGGACCATCCGCTACCGGTTCATTAAAAATCGATCGTCGACGGTCGATTTCGGCTGTCGACGGCCGATTGGAGAAGAAATCGACCATCAGCGGTCGATTGAGGAAGAAAAAGGGAAGAAGAGGAAAAGAAAAAAAAAGAGGAGGGAAAGAAAGAATACCTCGCCTGTGCGTTGTCCTCGCTCGCCGCTGGCCGCTGCGGTCACGGGCTGCCATTTCTCCCGCGCGAGGAGATAGAGCGTCTCCCTGCGTGGGGAGAAGATCGAGGCGACGCTGCCAAGCGACGTCGCCCCCTTTTCTTTTTTTTTAATATTTTAATATTATATTATAAAAATATATTATAAAAAAAATATATTATATTTTAATACTGGGTGATACGCACTGTGCACACCGCCCCGTATGGGTCCTGTACCAATACCGATAATATGTTGGTACACCGGTACGGACCGGTAAGTCAAACCTTGCTACAAAGTATGAGTTAGTTTCTCTAACGACATTCATGTATGGTATTCTACTCAGAAATCAAAAGTTAACATTAATACAAGAAAAGTTAACGTTAATACAAGAAATGATAGTGTCCTTGTTTGTTCTCCTTGAACTCTTCCTGGAACAAAGGAGTTGGTTGACTGTTCTTTCATATGTATGCCAAACTTGAATTTGGTTCTAATTTAAACACTAAGCATGCCATTTTTGTTTTGATGCTTTGATTATAAGTAATTTTATCTGGATTTATTAAGATCCAAGTATCTGGGCTTCTATCCAGATTATTTGTCTACTTGTGATTTGTTCATTTTGTGGATACCAATTGCTTTGACATTAAAGCCAATTTTATGCAGCTGAAAGCATGTTTGTGGTGTCTGACCACTGTGTGGTTTTATTAAGCTCATCTAATGCAACAATCTTAACTTTATCTTGTGCATTTGTTGTTCTTAATTTGGATAATCTATTTAAAATTTGTTAAATCGATGTGTGTCTCTATATTATGTGATAGGGTGGAGAACATGGCGCGGAAAGCGGCAGGGGAGGAACCTCTACCTGAGGAAGATCCATCAAATCCCATTTTCAAACCAATACCAGAGCCTTCCCGTTTGGATAGCTATCTCATAACAAATCAGATATCCAACTACTGCAACCAGATTAATGGGTATGCAAGTGTAATTAAAGCTCATTTAGAAACATGCCACTTATCCTCTTTAGTAGTATGTGTTTGTAGATCTTTTTTAATATGGAAATTTGAAGCATGCAAAATACACTAGAATAACACAAATGAAGTTTAAACTAAAACATCTGACATCTGAAGTAATGTTGGCATAATATTACTAAATCTGCTTATATTAGCAGCCGTCGAAGTATAAAAAAGTTGATTCAGTTCTCATTTAACCAATTCTATTGCTATGCTGCTATAGATATGCAGTTCTTTTCTACTTGGATCTGCTGTCAGAGATCAAACTTGATATGACATTCATAATATCTTTTCCTCGTTTATATTTCACACATAGAGGAATTATGTTGTTTCTGCTATTGTATTTATGTTTTATAAATATAATATGCAACTGGCTCTGTAGGAGCAGTTAGTATCTCCAATATAAGGACACTCACAGAAGGTTTTTAAGTTAATATGGTCACTATTTCTGTCATAATGTGGTCATTAAGTTAGTACTTAAAATAAGGGGTCTAATGTTTTGTCTTGTAAAATATATTTATAGCAAGGAACTCCAAAAAATGTTTTGTGAGCCATTTTTACATAATTGAAAATTATCACGGGAATCTTATGCACCATATCTTTTGATCTTGCCTCTTTCTCCGTCATATTTTTTTTGTTCTTCTGGATGTTAAGGGAAAAGATGGGTGTTGTTTCATGCCTCTTAGGAGGAAATTAAAATATGATTAATGTGTAATTTAATCTCTTTTGTTGTTTTGAAAAATGCAGTGTTTCTGGTCAGAACTTTAAAAGACTATACCTGATGAAGGCTTTGCATGAGAATTAAATCCAAGATGGTATCGTGCATGTGAAGAACATCATCCATGGGAGTAAACTGTCGTTAGCAAAGATGTCATTTTGAAGCAGTTGTGCTCTCTCTTATAACTTTTGGCATTGGGAATTTTTGTCAACTAACATTTCAATTGTGAAACTTTTGGCGTCATGGAATGCCAGTTTACATCTCCATATGGTTGACATAATTGTTTCATTGTTTCTTGGCAAGTTTGAAGTAGTTTGTCTTTCAGCTTATGGTGCATTTGTTTTGAGGTTATTAGATTATATGTGTAATTAAATCAAATATTTGATTTAGGAATCAATCTTTATTTTCTTGTTAATTTAGGAAACGTTAATCTTTATTTTTTTTATTGTCAATGAGAATTAAGAAATGATTATTAAGCATTTCAAATATGAAATTTAAAGAAAAAAGATATAAGTTTGATGTTTTTTTATGTTTCAAATCACATGTTATAGACTATTTAACAGATTTATATTAACATTTAATTATAGATAGTAATTGATATTCTTATAGGGATTATTTATCTAATATTATTTTCTTATAATCAAATATCAAAATAAAATATAATTTCATAAACTTTTTGATTATATATATTTTTATTTGTGAGTTGATCTTTAAGTTTTTTTAACGGAGAGAGATATTTTATCTTTTTATAGATTATTTATTAAAATATGATTATATATATTGAATTCATATAGGATTTCAGGTTGTTGGTACCTTTATGATAGTTATGATCAACGTTGTCATAATTATAGTTTTATTATATTTCTGAAAAATTAAAGTATTTGTGCTAATTATGATTTATCAGTTATGTCATAACAGAATGAGATTACTGAAAGACCTAATTATATTCTAATAGATATAGTTAGGAGAATGATAAGTTATTTTTCGGTACCCAAATTAATGTAAGAAAAAGTTTTAATTTCTAATAAATCAATTCCATCAATTTCTTTTAAGTTATGGATTGATAAAAAAATCTAACTTGATACATTTACATATTTGGAATCATCTTGAAGAAATAAGCGTCTTCAATTCATATAAAAAAAATTAATTCAAAAAATATTTTTAAATATATTATTATTTTTCTTAAAAATTTTAAATAGATATATATTTTATTATCTTAATCATAATACGAAATAGTTAAATCTGATAATCAAGATTCCTGAAAAAATAACAAATCAAAGAAATAAAACTTTAAAATTTAATCTTGATATTAAGGAGATATATATTTACGCTCTTTTATTATTTTCAAGAGATTGTTATTTCTTAAATGATTGAAAGAATTAATAATGATGAACAATAAAATAAAATTAACGAACTCTCATATAATATTGATATCATAACTAATAATCTTGTAGAAAAATATGGTTTTAAAAAGATATATTTTTATAATTATTATGTGGTATATTTATAAAAAATATTATTATAAAATAAGAATCAAAGAACTATCTCATTTGTTTTCAAAGTAACTTTTCCAAAAAAATGGTTTAATATAATAAAAGGAGAGTTACTAAAATGTTAGTTTGAGAACTGTTATTGCATGTTATATAAGGATGATCAAAAGTACAATATCAAACGATATATTTATTATACACGATTTTACTCATAAAAAAAATCATATATCATAACAAGGTATTTTGTGTTACAAAATAAATTTTCTAAATAAGAATCTAAATTTATATGGATTAACCTAATGATTCACAATAGAAATAAATAAAAATAAAAATTAGTATATAAATTTAGAAAATCTATTTACGATATTAAACAATTCTCTTGACAATAGTATATAAATTTTAGTGAACTTTTGTTCTCGCTTATAAATATATAGGACATTCTCAAGACTTAATTTCAATATGTGGATGTATGATATTATTGAAAGATTTGTTGAATCTAAGATTTTAATGATGAAATCAATTGATGAATTTATGAATTAATTACTTTCAAGATAAGTAACGCAAGAAAGACTTTGATCATGGACACGAATCATCACAAAGTAAATTATTGAAGCAGGAGAATTAGACGTTGGGACGGAAGAGTATCATATCAAAGATTGGACGTCACACCAAAGGATTGGTCAACGTGTCGAAAGATATATTTTGTGACATGAGTTCGAGCATTGGGCCAAAAGGATCAGATATTACTCCAAAAGATCAGTTGTTGTGGGAAGTCAACATGTTGATAGATTAAGCGATATGCTGAAGAAAAGGACGATATACCTGAGGTTCGAACGAAGTGTCAGATGATCAAATGACATGTCAGAATGCTGGACAATATATTAATTATTTTATGATTGTGCTAGATATGTGACCGAATGGTTAAGTCTTGATCATGGTCGTCTATAGACCATGATAGTACCACCGGAGGCCAGATTCTTGGGCTCTATTTGGCGATAGTATTGTCGAGTACAAATGGTGGTACCACTAGTACATCGAAAACCAATGGATTTAAAATTTTGGCTCTAATTATGAAGCTATTATAGATCTATAAATACCCCACTCATTCTTGCTTGATGAAATATAAATAAAAAATAAATAAAAAAAGATAATTCTTGAGGTTAAAGTGTTATAAATTCTTAAAAGTATTTAAGTATCTTCCTCCTTGAGTTTAGCGATTATTCTAAGTAGGTATGAGGTCTTATGTGAAAGAGTTTGTAAAGGTTTTCTCTTGAGCTTGATAAAAAGAGAAAGGTTGTAACAAAGATAATTGATCTTCACCTATTGAAAATAAGATTGATAGTGAAATCTGATGGCCTCGAGAGAAGAGGAATCGAGAGTGGACAGGTCAGGACGATCGAACTACTGTAAATCAGTTTACATTTCCTTTCTTGCTTTTCCTTATTATTGCTAATTGATTTACTTTACTCACTACTTCTACTCACACTTTCAAGTTAAATGCATTTTAGATTCATATTCTCATTTGAACTTTTTCAAATCGGATCTTTTTATGATAATACAAATTCACACCCCCCACTCCTCCCCTCCCTCCCCTCCCCATCTTGGTGCCATTATGATCTTAACATTTGATATCGTATGCAAATTCTCTTAATTGGATTAACACTCAGTGAGTTTTAATAGCTTTTTCTGGTAATCACGAGGATCACTCTATCACTCATCCTCCTATGTTCAATAGGATGAACTACACTTAATAGAAAACAAGAATGAGAATTTTCTTGATTTCTATGGATTTCGATTTGTAGAATACTATTAAAAGTGATTTTTAAAAATCTTCTAATCCAATGAATGAATATAATGATTTTAGAAAAAAATATATTTTCTATAAATGCTAATGCTATGAATGCTTTATTTTGTGCTTTGGATAAAAATGAGTTTAATCGTGTTTCTACTTGTGACACTACACATAACATTTGACATACATTAGAAGTTACGCATGAATGCATAAGTAGAGTAAAAGAATAAAAAAATTAATCTCTTGGTACATAGTTATGAACTGTTTAAAATGAAACTAAGTGAAACCAATGGGATATATACACTCATTGTATGGATATTATCAATAGTTTAAAAACTCTTGATAAATGCTATAGTAACCTTGAATTGATAAATAAAATTTTAACATCTCTTCAAAAATATTGGGATTCAAAAGTAAGGACTATGTAAGAAGCAAATGATTTAATAGTTTTTCTCTTGAAAAACTTATAAGATGTTTAATGAATTATGAAATGACTTGTAAAACACATAACAAACAAAAGAAAAATATTTCAAAAAACTGGAAGGATATTGCAATAAGAACCAAAGAAGACTACTCAAGCGAAAGCTCAAGTAAAGATGTTGCATAAAACTCCTTCCAAGAAGACTTAAAATTTATAAAAAGAAATAAAACTCATAAGAATAAAAATGAACCTCAAAATGATACTATAACATACTTTAATATGTTATGAATACAAGAAGGTGAGACACTTAAAAAATGAGTGTCTACAACTAAAGGAGAATTTATCAACCCAAAAGAAGAAAATATTCAACGCAACATGGGATAAATCAAGCACATATGAAGACGAAGAGCAAATCAATGAAGACGATATGACGAATTATACATTGATGACATTCAATGCTGAGGTATGTGACTCATCCGAAATATTTTTTTCTTATGATGAATTACAGAATGAATTTTATGATTTGTTTGATGAGATAAAAAAAATTAGTAAGAAATATAAATTACTAAAAAAGGATCATATATATCTCTTTAATAAATTTAATAAATTAAAAAAATAAGTATGACAATTGTATGTTAATATCTTGTACTAAATGTAAATAGTTAGATACACTTAAAAAAAATATTATTACAACAAACTTTTAAAATATTTAGAATTAAAAATAAATCATTAAACATGATTCTTATTAACCAAAGTTGTGTATATAGAAAGTAAAAAATCGACTTTATAACTAGGAATACTCAACAAAAGCCAATAATATTTATAAAAGGATCCACACTACATATTCCCCTTAAAGATAAATATAATTTTTATGAAAGATTTGGTCATTATGCTTATAATTGCTCTTTTAAAAAAATATAACTCTTCAAAATTAGTTTAGATTCATAAAGTAACAATAAGTGATTTGATGACAAAAGTCAAGAAAAACAAATGTAACCATAAAGAATCCAAAATTAAATGGATACCTAGAGCAAACACCTCTTTCTTATAAGTATATCTCCATCAAGAGCTAGGAGTAAAGATAATATCTTGATAGTGGATGTGCAAGACACATGACCGGAGATCCAACATAGTTTTCAATGCTCATTAGCCAAAACAGAGGATATGTCACCTTCGGAGACAGTAATAAAGGAAATATTATCGATATTTAAAAAATTGGTAACAAATCGAATCTTTTGATTAGAGATACTCCTAGATGATTTAAAATATAACTCATTAAGCATTAGATAATTGTGTGACAAGACTATTAAATTTGAGTCTAATACTTGTATCATAGATATACCACTTAAGAATTAATCTATGGTTACCTTAAGGAATAATAATATTTATACTATTAATCTTGATGATTTTCATAACGGAACTTATTTTTCGATTTTAAACAATGATGCATAGCTTAGACATAGTAGATTAAGACATACAAGTATGAAATTAATCTTACAAATTAGAACTAAATAAGTTTTGTTATTTTCTATCTATATTGTTCTCAATAAATTTCTCGAAGTAAGGAAAAATAGTTTTACTGGTAATTTTAAATTTGATAGATTTTTTTTGAAATGAATAATGATCTTTCACTTGACTTATTAATATTCATAACTTAAGATATATCTCGTATGAATCATGACGTTTTACTAATTATATTGTTATGACTCCTTTTTTATATTTATTAAGAATGAGATTTATTTAAATAAATTATGATATTGACTTTTTGATGTTTATAACTTAAGATTTATTTTATATGAATTAAGATCTTTTACTATTTATTCTCCTATAATTCTTTTTGTTATTTACTAAAGAGAAGATTTATCCAATGAATCATGATCTTTCACTTAACTTCTCGATATTTATGATATAAGATTTATTTTATATTTATTCTCTTATGATTATTTATTTTTACTAATGACTAAAAAAGAGATTTATTCAAATAAATGATGTTCTTGACTTCTCGATATTTGTAACTTAAAATTTATTTTATATGAATCAAGATATTTTACTATTTATTCTTCTATAATTCTTTTTGTTATTTATAAAAAAGAAGATTTATCTAATGAATCATGATATTTCACTAATGAATCATGATTCTTCTATAATTCTTTTTGATATTTATAAAAAAGAAGATTTATCTAATGAATCATGATATTTCACTTAATTTCTTGATATTAATGATTTGAGATTTATTTTATATTCATTCTCCTATGATTCCTTTTTTTGCTAATATCTAAAAATAAGATTTATTCAAATAAATCATACTCTTGACTTTTTAATATTTATAACTTGAAATTTATTTTATATAAATCAAAATCTTTTATTATTTATTCTCTTATAATTTTTTTTCTTTTACTAAAGAGGAAATTCATCTCAATGGATCATTA
Organism: Ensete glaucum; assembly: GCA_021527575.1. Taxonomy (NCBI): domain Eukaryota; kingdom Viridiplantae; phylum Streptophyta; class Magnoliopsida; order Zingiberales; family Musaceae; genus Ensete; species Ensete glaucum. Next base: position 29,915,727 of record CM038554.1, read on the forward strand.
TCTTGATATTTATGATGTGAAATTTATGTCATATGACTCCTATATATTAATATTCTTCATGTAACATCAAAAGTAGTTTTACTATTGACACATTGATCTAATCAAGGAGAAGTAGCACCATATTAAAACTATATCATTCTCTTCTTTTTTATAATGATAAAGGGGGAGAGAAAATTAGTGATTTACACATTTTTTTTCTCTTTTTATTGATGACAAAGGGAGAGAATTAATGATAATTTTTTAATGATATAATACTAATATGCATGTTGTATTTAACTTATAATATTTGTTTGAGATATGTAAATATTTTAAACTATAGATATGATGTGAAATTATACATATGTAATAATCACTATTGGAAATCTCTATGATTTATGATTAAAATTATTTTCTTTGAAGTCAAAGAGTTAAAATGTTATTATTTTTTTTTAAAATTTGAAGTTCATTTTAACATATATAAAGAGGGGTTTAGTTAAAACTCTATTATCAATTGGTTGTCATCATAAAAAAAAGAGCTATTATTGAATCTCGAACTTTGACGAAATAAATTGATCAATTTATGAAATAATATGCTTTTAAGATAAATAATGTAGAAAAGACTTCGATCACGAACACAAATCATCATAGGGCAAATTATCAAAACTCAAAAATCAAACATTGGGTCAGAGGATTATTATGTTAGAAATTGAACGTCGAGCTGGAAGATTGGTCGATATGTAGAAGGATGGACTTTGTGTTGTCAGTTCAAGCATCGAGCCAGAAGGATCAACTATTACGTCAAAAAATTGGATGTTGTGGAAAGTCAACATATAAATAGATCAAGCGCTACCCCAAAAGAAAGAATGATGCATCAAAGGTTCGAACGAAGTGCTAGATAATTATATGACATGCCACACTACTGGATAATATGCTAATTGCTTCATGATTTTATTAGATATCTAATTGAGTTGTTAGATCTTGACCGAAGTCGTTTAGAATCAAATTAAGCTAGTATTGGACCGAAACCATGCTAACTTGATTTGGAGTCCATTGGGCCTTAACCAGAGTTGAATTGATGAAAGATCAATTCAATGACATGAAATTGACTTGGGTGATGGCACCGTCAAGTCCAGGTGGTGGTATCACCCAAATTGCCAAAAAGCATTGTTTGTGCCTTTTCGAGCATTTCGACGATAGTACCACCTAGACCTACGATAGTGTCCCTAGAGACTATATTTTAAAGCTTTCTTCGATAGTATTATTACCTAATGGCGACAGTGGTAACATCAATATCCCAAAACTTAAAGATTTAAAATTTTAGTTCTAATTCTAAAATCATTGAGAATCTATAAATAACTCACTCATTCTTTCTCGATGAAGTATAAATGTGTGAAAAAAAGGATGAAAATAGAAATAATTCTTGAGATTAAAATGTTATAAACTATTAGAATTGTTTGAGTCAATTTTTATTTGAGTTTAGTGATTATTTTAAGTAAGTATAAGGTATAGTGGGAAAGAGTTTGTAAAAATTATCTCATAAACCCGGTAAAAGGAGAAGGTTTATAAATAAATTATTCATTCGTTGCTTGATTCATTACCAGATTCCCGCAACCAAAGAGGGGTTTCCACAAGAAACGCATGGTTGATGCTTGAACGTGATATCACAAGAAATATTGGCGCACCCAACATGCTCGTCCTTGCCTTCTCCATTGTCATTTTGGAGTCAAGCCGGTGTTCAAACCAACTACTTTTTAGGACAAGTATCACACATCATTATACTTGGGGGGAAAAAGAAACCTCGAACGAAAGGTACGAGAAATTGACAACAGGAGAGATTTGGAAGTCAACAAGGTAGGAGAAATAATTGTTACCATAAGAAGAACGAGTTGCAGTGATGAGAACTGAAATATTCCTCCGCGTAGGTCAATCAGAGGAAGCACCTCCCATTCAAATGCTATCTGCTAAGAAACCTGCAAAGGTTGCAGTCAGCGGAAGTTTAACGAACTGCTAAATACCAAATGCACCTTTTTTTTTTTTTTTAACTCTGCGGAAGTTTCTGGAACCGACGTGGAATTCTAATGCCTTCTCCACTTCTACATTCGAATATGGCATTCCACAAAACATTACAAAGAATTCCTTGACCTTTTGGACCTTGTCTCTGAAATAATATGCTACAAGTTAAATATGCACCTTGACCATCCATGATTTATATCTGCAGTAGTGCAACAAATTATTATTCTGGCTTCAAGTTACCATAAAATAAACACATCTTGAGCTACAGGCAACAACTTCCCCACTCCAGTTAAAAAAATATTATAGATCGTGAAAATGTCAAAGAATGTTTAAATGAATCCTTCTACATCTATTACTCAAGTTCAGCAAAAGTTGCAATAATTATTATTGGTTGCTTATATGGAGCACATATAGGAAAGATCCTAAAAGAAATATTAACAGCCTACAATAATGAACAATGTGCCTGAACACAAAGTCACATAGGGAAATAATTATTCAAGTCCTAAATTACAGTTACTGTAGAAATTATATTTGTGGTTTATTGCAGTCATAAATTGATTGGCAGTCCTCTTTTTTTTTTTTAGTTAAATACCGATGCAAAAAGTCAAAATTGTCTTCAAGATTTAATTGTGGTCTTAAATTGATTAGAAGTCCATTTATAAGTGTTTGGTCATCCACAATAGGTCTCCAGGGAACTATGAACTCATAATAATTATCAATATAATTGGTGTACGGCAAGATAGGCTTCCTTCTTGGACGTTCTTGTTCTAATGATTGTCTCCCCAACCAGTCTAGGTAATGCATTTTTTTCTAGGGTTTCTACCCTCTGTTTCTTTTTGTAGTTATGTTTTTAAAAATACTAAGGATCTGCTTTACAAATTGATCCACAACCTGGAACATCTATGAGTATGTGAAGTATTTTTCCAACTAATATTTTAGACACTTTGGATACATAGAACATTAAATAGCAAGGTATTTTTTCTTCCTGAAACTCTTTCAAGACTAATTGAGTAGTGATGCTACTTGATTTATTAACAACCCAATGTCTGGTACATGTAAACATTTGATTTACTGTGTGGTTCCTAGTTCATTGATGATGTCTAGAGACAATTGTACAAAATTAAGGCATGCATACTTTGCAAAAGATATGCACTGTAAATTGACACCATAAAGAGAGAGTGGGTCAACAGTAAAAGTATTCTAGCACCAGAGAGCAAAAATAGTTGTTTTTTTGGCACAACAGTGTGCCATTATTGTTCTATAACGACCCAATGCCCTATTGTATCGATTGACACAACCTATAATTAGTTTATTGATATGTCAACACACATGGCACAGATCAATATGAGGCTTGGGCACAGTGCTTTCTGATCATGCCAATTGGTTAAGGAGGACAGAACAACTGGCCTAGGTGATGACCACCTTGGTAGGCTATACAGATAGACAGGACAGAAGGTGGGTGTTTATTGTAAAACTGTTTTAGGAAACAATTAACTGGTAGATGTATGAATTCTAAACCATGATTCAGATTTTACGAGGTAATGATCATGTGGTTTTGAGCAACTCTTGAACATTTACCGAAGAATGCCATGGCATTGGGCAATGAAGATTGATATGCGCATTTACGCAAAACAACTATGATTCTGCCAAACAAGTCCAAGTTTCCCTCAAGCAAGAAAAATCTAATCAAATGAGACCGATTTACACAAGTATAGCCTTCCGATGCTAAGATATCAATCAAAGATCTGCTCCTGCTCGATTCCAACCTAGATCAGCCATTCCAAATTGAGAACAATAGACTAAAATGACTTTGATCATCATTGATAAATTCTATCCCATCCTACCAATAATATAATTTTTTTTCCTCGTAATAGTTACCATGACATTCCCAGGAAAATAAAATGAGTGTTCCATCTAACAACATTTCCTTTAACATAGAGAAATACTTCACAATCATACAAAACATAATTGTTGCTCTTCATTCTAACCATCCTGCTCTTATTTACCCATTTCAATATCCAGTATACTACTACTATCTTTTTACTTCATATGCACATACATATCTCCTTTTACATTATCTATCTGATAGCTATTTTAATTTGAGAATACAAATGCATATTTAATAGTTTTTCCTTCTATTTTGTAGCTGAGTTTTGTAATATGGCTTGCACCAAGTGCCGACCATTGGCCTGAAGAAAACTGACCAACAACTTAATAAAAGAATAAAAGAAAGCCAAAAAAACATTCCTTTCATTTAGTTAAGATGGTCAAGATTGTCTTGGTGCATTTAGATAAGGAAGTAAGCAAAAATATGAAGGGTGAAATTCTTCAATGAAACTAAGGGACAATATTGTCTTCTTTCTTTTCTATAATATAATTCACAAAGGCACTAAAACAAATCTCACCAAGATTTTAAAAGAGACCAAAAGAACCAGTGGATTGATTGCTCGAATCCTTAACAATCATATATGTTATTTAAGGACACCAAGGTGAGCTATCTAATAACTTCTTACCCTAATCTTTCTTAATAGATATATTTGTTTTCTCCTCTTGACAAAATCAAGCTACAAGGTACACTTGCTAACACGTATTAAGAGTCAATTAACATTATTAAATTAGTTTTTAGACAAGAATGTCATATTAAAAATTTGTTAATCAAATTCCTAACATTCACCAAATGACTCAGTTCGATGTTTTCACCAATAAAAGGTTTCTTATATACCAAGCCTTAGTCATGATCTAGATAGATAAACCCAAGAAGAAGTACAATGTCAAAATGGTAACTTATGCTTTTGAAGCTCCTGTGCTTGATAGAAATTGGAACCTATATTACCAGAAAAATGTAAAAAAAAAAAAATCATTCATACGGTGTTTTCTATACATGCTGTGGAAAATTGTATTAGTCAAATTAAAATGGACAAGAACCTACCATCCATAATCTTAGGAAACTTTTAAGATGAAACTTTGACTAAAAGTAATGCAACAAATGATGACAGATAAAAAATACCGACACCAATGCTAAGTAGATCTTTTGCACTGGTTGGAGAGATTGGTTCTTCAACAGCTTCCCTTCGAGTTCTCAACAAAGACGATGTGATACATGATTCCATCATCTTCAGACCTATAAGAGAATACATACAAGCGAACAAAAACATGGATGGATCTTGTTTTCCTCATGAAATAACTCGATATAAGACTGGAGTCTTGTGATTTGAACAGTTTGAAACTGGGTCGTATGTCCCTACGGTAATTAGCATCAACATAGGTAATTGCAAAAAAAGATCTGTCCTATACTCTGGAGAAGAACCATCATGGTCCTCCAATTTCTGAAAATATTCAGGCAACAGTTCACAAAGGTATATTTATGCACAGCTCTTGTTAATTCTTTCTTTACGAAATCCTTCAGAAGGAACAGGAGTAACCTTCACAACATATAATACAAGATATCGTTTCTCAGTTCCCATGGTCTTGTATATCTGTACTATCACTAAGATGACTGAGGTCGAAGGAGGTAAACAGAAACAAGCACTAAATTAATAGCATGGAAAGTAACATAAGATTCATCAGACATCAGCAAGGAGATATCACTACAAATAATTTGCAGTGTTTAGCTAGCTTAGGCATACCTTAGCTTTAGACGCTAACATAAGTTGATTAATGGAGAAACATCATGGATTGGAGCGAACAACTGAATTAACAAATGAAGCGTGAGGCAAGCAAAACGTACCCAATCAGATGCAACACTTCATCTGACAAAGAAGAAGCGAAGGATGCCTGGTGATGCGAACCAGGTTGACAACAAGAAGGAGCACGCTAGTACAGGACCATGGAAGCCGGCATGGACCGCGGACCGGCGTGCTCTCTCTCGTTGTCAACCAGTCGCGCTCATGCAAAAGCGCCAACAAGCAATCCCATGCCTGCAAAGCCCATACCAACATCATAAGCATCAGCAGAATCCACATACTTTCCATCTAGATGCGATCACCGTAAATCTTTAGAACAAGGAAGAAAGAAAACTTACAACCCGCAGTTTGATGACATAGACTTCTCCCAGATCCATCAGCTCCAAACAGGCAGATTCATATAAAGAACCAATTCTACCAAAAAGCACAAGAACCAAACAGGTAGGGGAGGCGAAAAAATCTGAGATCAGAGACTAAGAACGACCGAAGAGTGTTCGATTGAATCCACATCCTAATTCCCCAAAGACCTACTCCTACACACGGTGAGATCAAGCAAACGAGTTAACAGCACAGAACACTTGAGGGATCGGAAGCCAATAAATTTCCAGATCTCAACCATTCCAACGCAGAAGGGTGGTTTGATCGAAACCAACAGCGAAGCTAAAGAGAGAGATCAGATATAGCGATCGAGCCAGAGAGGGGCGAAGCTTGGGGAAGCGAACAAGCACAGAACAGTGGCGAGAGATTTTGAGCCATTTGCCCATGTCCTCGTCTTGTCCCAAAGGCTCCCGTCGGAGCATAAATAAGCCCGCTGTGGGAAATAAAACGAAATTATTTGTGCGGGAAAAATTTGAGGTGGATATATACGAATTTTTTTGGGGGAAAAGGACAACAAAACAGCGGCGAAACCGTTCTATTGCTGATTGGCGGTACGCCCCCCCGAAACCGACCTCTTCCTCGATACCGCCCGAGACTTCGCCCCCGAGGTTACCCCTCAAGGACCCCTCGCTCACGTGTGGGCCCCGCGACGTTTAGGAGAGGGTACGAAACGGGTGGATATGGTCACGTGATTGGGATCTGGGTCTCCCACGCCGATGATGAGGTGTCAAGGGTCTAGGACGCGGCACCTTACCTGGCCAACCAGCTGTCGAAACGTGTACCAAAGGGTCCTCATTTGACAGTGCTGTCCCTGCTTCATGTTGGCAATTCGCGATGACGCCACCACGTCGCGCTAATGTACCCCCCACCCACCCTCGCCAGGCGAAATAGGTTGGCCTTTTTATGAGCTATAACAGATGGGGCTGCTGCCTTTTCTCGTCGGACCTACGCGACATGTGTCGTCCTTCGTCGTATCGGAAATCATGACGCAGGATACGCTGCCCTTTCAAACTCCACGGAGGAAACATGGAGTCGAGATGGGATTTAAATCACTATCAAGGTTGACAGAATCATCCGTGAAACTTTTCTGGGTGAGGCTCACACGACTTCTTTAGGGGGTGAGCCCCCTCTTGTCGACATTGTTGGGCTTCCAAGACCCATCATCGTCACGCCGCCTTTTCAGTATCTAGCTTGGCCCATCTCTCTGCACATAGCATGCTTACACGTCCCTGCGCTTCGGAGCCATGGCTACCCCGCGACGGACCATCAACGTCACGCAAAAACCAAACCCCGAGCCACATGGCGGGGCCGAACCAACCCCGAGAAAAGATCACACACAAAACGCTATCGAGAATCCTACCGCGGTCCCCAACCACCGCACCCCACCCACCTTGGAAGAAACCCATCCCATCGTGACCGACTCTTCACCCATCCTCGCACCCACCGCCCCTTTTGGAGTTACGCCACTGGGACCCGGCCCCCGTTTCTGCATCTGTAAAGGGCCGCCCGTGGTTGGTGGCGACGCGGTTGGGTAGGTTACGGATCCCGTAAAAACAGCGGAGAGAAAGTGCGCCGTGGAGTCCATCGACTCGTGCCCGAACCCACACGTGGCTCTGCCACGCCCGTTCTTTCGGCTGTGAACCCATACCTCCCCTCCGCGGGACCGCTTTGAACGACCCACTTTCCCGTGTGCATCTCTCGCAGAATTAGTCCTGTGAGCGTCCTCCCATCTCACCGTTCATATGGATCAAGATCATACGAACGGTGATTACGCCGATGACCACAGGAATAGTCGTGCTGATGAGCGCACGGGTGAGCCGTCACCCTTTAGTGGCGCTTCGGACCGGTCGCCGGTCATTCCTCCCGCTTTCCCTCCCGGTTCTCTTGCTCACGCTCCCCACCGACCCCACTTCCCCGGCTTTGTTCCGCTCCCTCGCGGACCGTGCTTAAACCAAATCGTCCTCTGCTCTACTTTCTCTTCTGACCGTCGATATGTTTTATCGGACGGATTGTATCATTGTTTATCAAGGATGTTACTTCTCCGCAGATCATTGTAATGCAGCTTACGTCACATAATGACGCGTTGTGGGACCGGCGGGATTACTTGTAATTAATTTTGACTTTTAAATTATCATATGTAATTATGGGCGCAGGTGCATCCGCTCGCAATCACGCGCTACAATGATTCAACGGTTCGGATCATTTGACTGGGAAAAATAGACGGACAGATGGATACATGCGATGGGAGGAGCTGTGATGGGTGCAGCGTCGGTGGTTTCGGTTTACTTCGCGGGGTCCGTTAAGTCGATTGCTTTCGCCCGTTGGATCGCGCGGGGGGTGAAAAGACAGAGGCAGGGGGGGGAATCGGATGGCTGGTTCTCATTCATCTCGTCTGTGGAGTGTAGAGCGCTCCCCCTTGTCCTCCTCCACCTCTTCGTCCTCTCGAATTTGCTTACGCTTTGGAGCCCCCTTTTCGGTCTCAGCCTCGGCGATTTCTGTGGTCGCCGGTGCCGGTGCCGGTGCCGGTCCCAGAGTTTGAGGTGTGTCGGCCTTGGGAATGAGAGCTCCGGCAGCGAGGGTCCGATGATGACGGTGGTGGATGGAGTACGAGGGAGCCGGGCCGAAGTTGCGGGGCTCCGCCAGGGTCTTAACAGAGGGGCCATCGTCGTTGTCGTCGCAGCCGGCTATTGATGAAGGTTTGGGCTAGGGTTTCTTTCTTCTTGCGTCACTGTAGCAATTCTGCCACTAGTCGTACGTTTGTGTAGTTTTAAAGAGCTATGTGAAAGCTAGAATTTTAATCGTGGACATGGATCTCTCGTTGTGATCCTTCGGAGTTTCTTGCTCTCCCCTTTAGAAATTTCGTTTCGCCAGAGGATTCGTGAAGTGAAACGTTGTTGGGTTTAAATTTGAATATTTTGATTTCACCGCATAGAAAAGCTTTTTCTAATGAGAAGTTGCTCTGTTTGATCGAGGCTACTCCTATTTGATGACTTATGCTGCTTCCATTTCGGCTTTTATATTCAAAATTTAGATATATGTGCATATGATTTTGAATTTATTCTATAAGATCATCCTGACATTTATTTGAAATCTATAGCTTATTGTAATGTTCCTGTTTTATGTTGACGGCCTGGCGACTCAGAGTAATGACTCACGTAAAAACGAGCCTTTTCTTTCTAGAAGCGTACATATTGCTTGACCATGGCATTAGGAGTCAATTAATTGATGAAAGTTGGAAATGCCAGGTTTATCTAGGCCATCTAGGTGACACTTTTTTCCTGGAGTATTATTATTTTTGTCTTATCTCTGACAACTGTTCTATCGTAGGAATCGTAATGATTTCAGCTCTGTTGTTTTTCTCTATATTTTGTCCATTGTGCAGCTTTCTACTGTTAGCAATTTTTTCCTCATCTTATCTTTTGAGCTGCTATCAAGCGTTGGAAGGCTCTAAAATCTGGCACCTTTTATAACGTGGCAAAAACAATGTGGAAAAGGAACTGGAGAGGAAGTGACTCGATGGAATCTGGTCCCTATCCTGAACGACCAGGGGAGCCGGACTGTGCTTATTACATCAGGACCGGCCTTTGTAGATTCGGGATGACTTGCAAATTTAATCATCCTCCAAACAGGATGCTGGTAATGGAAGTGCCCATGAGATGATCTCTATTGGATTCTGCAATTTGATATGGAAGCATCATTATTCTTCCATTTTCATCTGCTCCTTCATTTCCCAAGAATAGCATTAAGTTGATAGACAAACTTACTTGTTACTTTAAAATAAAAAATTGGTGTAGGCTGTATGTAAGTTGATGTCTTCTGTTTACCACTGATGTTTTCTAGTTTTGACTTCTTAAGATGCTTGTGCTTTTGGGTTACATTTATTGGCATTTATGCCCCAATAGAAGTATGACTTTTTGTTTATAATTAGATGCCCTTATTATATAAAGCATGCTATATAAATGGCTTCTACTCTATTTAGAATTCTATTATAAGTGAGGCTGTATTTATTTAAAATAATTCCTTTGCTTATAAGAGTTGTTACAAAATTTAGGCTAGCTCACGTGATTTTGGTACCAGTTTGTACCTAAATTCCTTTGGTATCTGCTGCACTTTCTAAAAGGTTTAGTTGTAATGATATATACAGTTTAGCTTTTGATCCTTCTTGTTGTATGAGATTAACTGTCCAGATAAATCTGTCTTTAGAAAGATTTTTCCTTTTCAACTTTAACCTAGATTCAATCTACCTTGGTATATTTACTTTTACTTTGAGAAGATACAATAGTTCCTTTTGGATGCACCTAGCTATTCAACTTCGTGATCTACCTATTTTTTGGTCTACTTTGAAACTTGGACTTCTTACACCTGGAAGAGTTGCTGCATCCATCTGCGTGTTTCATGATTTGCATTAGGCAATTCTTTTTATAGCTAACTACAGTTCCCTGAAAAACTTATCTTCTCCATTTTGTTGCTTCATTTTCTGCTAAAACTGCTCTTACATGTTTTTGGATGCCCTTAAGTAGAGTTCGCAGACTTGATGATTTTTATTAGGTCATGTCAAATCTCAGGCTGTTGCTGCTACAAGAATCAGAGGAGGGTATCCTGAACGAGTAGGCCAACCTGAATGTCAGGTGATTCTTGTTTTATCACATTAAGAGATTTTCTATTTCTTTTTGCACTTCTTACATTTTACTGCATCTAGTATAAGTGAAGTTGTAATGCCAAAAAACCATGATTGGTGTCATGCTGTATTTTCTTTGTTGATCTTGACAACTAATATGAAACGGGTTCCAACTTTGATTGAGTTTCATGTATTTAATTTCCGAAGAAAAAAAACTATGGATAATATATTGAAATGCCTGTACATTTTCACCTGTACTTGACATATTTTTGCATTGTCTTGTTCTTGAAAACTGCTCAATTCTAAAATGTTCATCTGGCTACCTTGTTTTCTTGTTTTTCTTATGAGGTATTCACCACAAAGTTTCATTATGTTCATCTCACCAACTATTATTGCTTGCTATTTGGAGTCAGTCACTTGTATCTTTTTACGGACATTTAGTTCTATGATGGTCAACACCTTTAGGTAATGAGGGTCATTCACATCTTCTTGCTATACAGACCAACTCTACTTTATGTTGGGGAGGGAGAGCAGAATTCTAAGACCAAAAGAAAGCACCCAGAGATCAACAATCAAAAACATACTAAAAAGCTGACGTAAGATTAACGTGCTTCAGCAAATCCCTACTTGCATCCACGAAGAAAACCAAATTCTTCACCATGTGAAATTAATCACAAGACCTTGAGTTATCCCCACCCAAGCATAGATTTCCGTTTAGATCCTCTCACATAAATCCCGAATGATTTCAATCATTTTCTCACCTTCTCTAATAACCATAGGGAGTACCCTCTCTAGATACCCTAGAGAGAAACCCACGAGTACCAAAAGTATTCCTCACATCTTGCTCTCCCGTATAAAAATCTAGTGATACATGAGATATTTATAGAAAAACCAAATCATAATTACGTTTTCATCGCTCATGAGAACTCCTTATTGTATTAGGATTACTTATCCCACTGGGACACTGGCTCCAGGAATCCAAAAATACTTTCTAATCCCAACACTTTGGTCTTCATCTCTCACTGAGTTCTCTAAATCAAACTAACTCATCTTTCCTTTTGAAATTCTTATGAAAGCACCTAAAGCATAGATTTGGATTTCAAATATCTGTAAGTCACATAAAAAAGAACGTTGGCAATTTTGTTCTGGCCAGTGTTGAGGAAACAACAGTTAACAAACTTATTATATTGAGAAGCAAGTGAACAGCCTGCATCTCATCATCTCTTGACTGGAAACAATTATTCTTGTTTGGATCTTTTTAGTTGTCTTACCTTCTGCTATCCTTGTTTTGTTGGCCGCTATTATGTTTGTTTTTTCAGATGGTTTTCTCATTTTCTTATTGAATGAAGTTATGGATTAATGAACTAGTCTTCTCTCTTAATAGGAAATTTTAGTTTCTTTTGTTGTTCCATTATCTGCTAGCCTAGTGTCTCTATAACACTTTCTTTCTATACATTTTCAGTACTACTTGAAAACAGGAACATGCAAATTTGGAGCTACATGCAAGTTCCACCACCCTAAAGAGAAGGCTGGAATTTCTGAACGAGTTCAATTAAATATCTTAGGCTACCCACTACGACCGGTTTGTGCTTGCTCTGTTTTTTTCTTTTTCTGATATGGCAGGATTTTTTTGTATCACGTGGTGCTGATGATTAAATGACTAAATATATGTCATCTATTTGCCTATTTTTTCCCTTCAACTTCATTTTTGTTAATCGGACAAATTCCTGACAGTTGACAATTTTGTATCATAGAATGAGAAGGAATGTGCATATTATTTAAGAACCGGTGAGTGTAAGTTCGGGAGTACATGTAAATTTCACCATCCACAGCCATCTAATGCAGTACTTGCTCTACATGGATCTCCTGTTTATCCTTCTGCACATTCTCCGACAACCCCCAGTCAGCAAACTTATCCAGCAGAGATGACAAACTGGACCTTATCAAGGTCTTCTTTCATTCCAAGCCCCCAGTGGCAAGCTTCTTCAAGTTATGCTCAGTTAATTCTTCCTCAGGGTGTGGTCCAAGTTCCTGGTTGGACTTCTTACTCTGTAAGTTATGTTAAATGTTTCTTTTTTGCTTCTATTGACTTTTAGTCATAATGGTTCTAGTGTTAGATCTTATTCTGATTATTTTCTGTGGATTTTAATATGCAACTTGAACACTTTGTTTTCTTTCAAATTTATTGTGGTTTTGGATTTTCTTATATGAATTTCCCATGTGAACATACTTTAGTGGTTAATTCTTTCTTGGGTACAAAAGTTATGCAGTTTCATAAGAGATTTGTCCTTATGTCATCTTATTCTTGTGTTAAGTAGTATCATTTACAACCAATAAGCGTTTTCATAAGACTTTTTATTTGAAGTTTTTAACTATGAAAGAGAAGTGTAAAACCAATAAATGCTAAGCATATCTGAGACGCCAGTCTCCTGGTAAGATATATCCACTGCATCTAGCTCTGTCCTTGTTTGGTTCTCCATGTCCTGTTCCCCTGGAACATGATAATCAAGTTCAAATACTTTTGCTACTACTTCAAAATGAGGTACTTAGAATTAGTAGAAGAAATTGATTATGAGACGAGGTACATGGAATTAATAAAAGAAATTGTTTATCATACTAAGTCAATTTGCTGATTTTAGTTCTACCTAGTTTGGGACATGTCATAATTGCTGCTTGTGCGTGGCAGAACGTGGGACTTACTTGCATTCTCACATATTCATCTTAGATATTCTGATTTATTTGGCATCTTGCATGAGAGAGCTGCATATTTGGCACTTTGCATTCCCATCATGATCGCTAATTGATATACTTGCAGGGACAGCTGGGATCATCACCAGAGAGTCAGCAAAGAATAGGGACTGCTCAGTTTTATAGTGCCCCGCAGCAAGGTGAGACAAGTGCTGGAGCTCAAGGGAAATTTCCATCTTATCGACCAGGTCCTGTTCCTGTGGGCATGTATGCAGTCCCCAGAGAGAACATATTTCCTGAGAGGCCTGGTCAACCTGAATGCCAGTTCTACATGAAGACTGGAGACTGTAAGTTTGGTGCAGTCTGCAAGTTTCATCATCCTAGGGAGAGACTAGTTCCAGTTCCAAATTGTGTGCTAAGTCCATTGGGCCTCCCACTACGTCCAGTAAGTTATTCATCCAATCTACCTTTTTTCCATGCTTCAGTGAACAGTCTTTCATGTCTAGGGTCAGTTTTGTACCTTACACTGCTTGTAGTCCCTTTCCATTGAATTTAGTTTTCTGGTATAAGTGGTTTTGTTTGAGATATTAACATATATGTAGGAAGTATTTGTTCTTTTATGTGTTTAAGGATATAGCGTCTAGCTGTAAATGATAAAGCTTTTTTATTATTTCTAAGTGGATGATTATGTTAAGAAATCACCTTTTGAGCATATTATCATGTGTGATCCATCAATCACCAGAAGTTTTTGAGAGTATTTATGGGTATTTGAGAGAATTCCTGGATAACTTCCTGAGAAGACACACCTAATTTTCACCTAAAACACAATGACAAACAATCTAATACATTATTCATCTAAAGCGAGTTGATTTTGGATCATTTTTTATGGCTCTGAGGGGCTCATCAGAAGATAAAGAGTAGGGTTTTGGTGAACTAGATGAATTGTTAAAACTTTACTGCGGTCTCTTGGATGCATTGGTCTTCGTACCTTTTCCACACCATAGAAGAACTTAATTTACTTTTTTAAGGTGCATCAGATCAACTATCAACAGGTTTTGAGATTGTATGCAGACTAGTCTAGTAAGGAATATATTAATTGTGCTTTCTAATTTAGATGTAGCATGCTATTTGATGGGTCTTTTAGGCAACTAATTGGTGTCATGTTAGGATCACTCCAATATGACCTCAGTAGCCAGATTCCAGGGTTGGATTCATGGTAACAATGTTTGATATAAGTACCTCGACAATATGGAAATAGTCTCATGGGAACAAACATCATGTCATAAAGAGAGAGAAACGACGCTGACTTTATCAGGAGAAAGATATTAAACATGATACTAGAAGGTTTTTGAAGCTAGATTAAACATGTTATAGAGTTACTACTAATTTTAGACATGATATAGTATGGTTATGTCTGCAAGGTTAATTAGTCAATGTTTATTCTAAGAGTTGTGCTTCTCCCAAATATTATTTTATGGCCTAGAAGAAGATGAGACCAACTCTATAACATGATACTTAAATGTGAGGTCGTGCTAGAAATCTCACTTTTTTTTTTTTTGTATACAATAACTAGTTTTGATTAAACTGAACTCTACCTGGCACACTACATGATTTAAACACACATGCAGACAACAAAATCCCATCACCTTGGCAATTGGAAACTTATGCTTTTGCAGGTAGTTCATTCTTATATTAGATATTATAAAGGCAACTCTAGACTTAAGTTGTTCAAAGGAAAACATGGTTACCTTGGGAATCCTCTTTCCCTTTTTTTTGAAACATTCATCTTAGATGCAACCATAAGTTTAAGCTTCCAATAATTGGATCTAGAATTCTTTGGAAAGTTAAACATGTGAAGTAAAATGAACAATAAATAATTTACTATCCTGTCATCTGTGGCTGTTGATTTCACCTTTATATTTTTCTTTCGACTAATGGATGGATGAACTTTTGATGAATGCAATCTGTAGATGCATGATAAATACTTTCAGGGTTCTCATTTTAATCCCTTCTCCATATACATATATTAGCTCTATAAGAATAATTGCCAGAAAACCTTTAGCAAACTTAAGTCATTAACAACATGGTTTATTAATATCTCTTTCTCACCTACAACCATACTCTCTAAGATTACCGGGGAGGAACTTATGCTCTCTTTCTTGTTTTATATTTTTTGAAATTCAACTCCGAAACAGACACTTGGAAAGAGATTTCATCCCTGTTTCTGCTAAAAAAAAATATGGATCTCTCACTAAATTTTTCGCTTGATTTATCACTGGTATATTATATTGAGAGATGGAAGGCTTTATTTTTAGTTCTTGAGATTTTGAGTAGTCTCTGTGGAGTATAAGATCAAGTTTCTAAGTAGTTGTTGTATTTGTTAACCATGAATTTAAATCTTGGATTTTAGGTAATAATATAGATATATGAAGAATACGAATCATTTCTATGTAAATACTCAGTGTTGCACTTACTATTTCTTGGAACGACAGCTTTGCTTCATTTTATCATATTATTCATTTTCTTTCCTTATAAAATAAACAAGGATTCTAAGATTTTTCTTTATAATATCGACAGGGAGAGCCGTTGTGTGATTTTTATTCTCGCTATGGAATCTGCAAATTTGGTCCAAACTGCAAATATGACCATCCCATTAGGGCTTACACATATGGCCTTTCGCCATCCTCCATGGCCGAAGTTCCAACTGCTTGGCATCTATCAAGCATTTTACCGGAGCCTCCTGTTTTGACATTGCCATCGGAAACTGCAGCAAATGGTAGCTCAGGAGTGTCCAGACGAATATCACTGGCAGAATCTCGGCATGCAACTGCTGGTGATGAAAATGATGACGAAGAATCATAGCAATTACTGTTCAAGCATCTGAGGATTCTTTACCCTCAGGAAGAGGAAGCTCTCCATGATATCCAGCTTCCATTCCTGGAGATGTACATTTTGTTGTCAGTAGAATTTTACCACCTTAAGATGCATCTATTTTGTGGCAAACAAGAATTGCCTACTTAAATATGCTTCATCCAATAATTTTTTGGTTATCTATCATGATGGGGTACGTGTAATGCCCCTGACCTTTGATGTTCATTTGCTTCCTCTTGGTATGACGTACACTTCCCAGTTTTACACGTTCAGAGTACCTCTTTTTCCTTTGTTTCTCTCAAACAGTGGCTTCTTTTAGTTTATTGACATTGAATTCCTTAATCTTTATTCCCCTCTTAATTTGTATGTTATGTTTCATACCACTGATCGATTTGAACACCTCCAAATTGCCTTGAAAGTGTTTATTATTGTCTTTCGAGGTTTATTTTGGTCCCAGATAAGTTATCATGTCTTCTCGAATCGAAGTATATATTTACAGTAGGATATATTATATTTTAACACACAATAAAATCATATTATAGTTTAACACATAATAAAAGCACAATATATATTACGTGAATGACAAGTAATAAAATACGTCATAAAATGCAGCTTTTGTTGAGCTTAGAACAAAGCGGTATAACAGCACGAAAAGAAAAGTCCAGCTGGTAGGCCGAGATATCCTGTTATAATCCCTGTCGTAACGTACCGGTTTGCCCGCTTTTCTCGTTAATTGGAGAACATAACACCTTGGAGCTATGTTGGCCAATCACGTCCACACACAACAGCTACCTTGTCACACTCAGTCGTACACGTACCAAACTCTAGACCTAAATTCTCATTCTTACCCTCCTCAGTGCCCACAATACCACCGTTTCAAGGTAGATATTTCCGTAAAAACAACTGATAGGGGTGGGTATTAGAGTAATGCCAATTGCCGCCCGAGAACAACCTGCCTCGTCATCAGAGCTCTCCACGTGGCCGTAGTGAGGCCCACCCTTTGACCCATCCTGTTTTGGTAACAGGTAAAACTTGGGGAAATAACTATTTGTCGTACATATACTGCCACCGCGCCCTTAAAGCTGCGAAGAGGCCCTGTTCACCGTCTGATTTATAATGCACGAATCGGGAGGCATCAGGAGCATCTTCGATCTCAAAAAAGAACCACTCGAAAAAGAACGCAAATTGAAACGCTGGCTCTCTGTCCCTCTTTCTCGCCGACTTCTTTCGTCAGTAACACTCTTCTATCCTTTTGACGAAGGGGCGAAGGGACGGGCGGTGAGGATAAGAATGGCGGCGATGGTGGCATTGGTGGCGGCGACGGTGGTGGGGATGATCGGAAGGGCGACGGGAGCGCCGACGTGGTGCATAGCGCGGAACGGGGCGGGGGCGACGGCTCTGCAGGCGGCGCTGGACTACGCGTGTGGGTCCGGGTTGGCGGACTGTGCGCCGGTGCAGCCCAGCGGGATCTGCTACCTCCCCAACACGCTGCCATCTCACGTCTCCTACGCCTTCAACAGCTACTACCAGCGCTCCAATGCCGCCGCCGGCGCCTGCGACTTCGGCGGCACCGCAACCGTCACCGTCACCGACCCCAGTCAGTGCTCTCTCTCTCTCTCCTCTCTCATTCCTTGTGTGTAGCTTGGAATTTGTTTTGCACCGTCGGATCAGAGGTTGCACGAACATTGACGACCCAGGGGTGTTGAGATCTGCGTCACAGCTGGAACGCGGTGTAGCTAACTTCGAGTGGCGGTTTCGCGTGTGACCGCACGCTGTGGTGATTTGTTGCCGCTCCCCAAATTTAAAAAACGCATTATATTTTTCACTTCCTGTGATGAGCATAGTTAATATGGACATTTGGGTAAATTGAAAGCAATATGGACATTTAGGTGATGATGATTAACTTGTTTGATCTCCTAATTTGCTTCAGGTTACGGCTCCTGCACATATCCTTCATCTGCAAGGTACGTGATGCTTGCTTTCTGGTCCTGAAGCAATTGAATTCTGGTTGGAAGAAGATAAAGATTTATCTTAGATTTGATGTTATTTGTTTTGTGCCCAACATAGTAATTTACACAACATTCTTATGCCTGATTGCTAAGCATATCCATGTTTCAAGAATGTTAAGCTTTATATATATGGACCTTCTTAACTTACATTTTGGCATATGTTTATGTTCACACCCTCTCGTGATTGTTTAATTTTCTTTTTGTCATGAGATTGTTTGAGCATAATTTTATAATGGAATAAGTTTATCAGGTCAAGCATGCATCCTTTATCTGTTTCAACAACTTTTTATAGAACCCAATATCTGAACTGAACTAAACCTGGAATTGGAATACGAATCCTCATTTTGTATCCATGAGTTTGTCAAATTCATATTCACGTCGTCATACGTAATAACAACACCTCCAATGTTATGTATGTGCGGTAAAATCATTGTTTGTTGTACCTTATGCTTAAAGACTTGAATTTGGTCATGTAGAGTAATAGTTTTGCCTTGTTACAAAATGCTACTAGTCCCATTTTTTTTGATGTTATAGTGGACAATACTTGCTGTTCCAATCCTGTGGACATAGCTGCATAGCTGGTTTTCGGCTGAAAATAGTTTTGCAAGGTTCTTGGGACGATTGGCGGACAAGATATAATTGTCTGATTGATGTTCTAGGATCAGGATCGGGTCCATCACCTACTGTCATGCCTGGATTTGTGGTTCAATTGTATTTCAAGGGTCCTTAGATTATCGGATGATCTTTTAGATCTTCAGAGTAATGTCCGGCAGTGTAAGAGTAGTGTAAAGCTAAAACTTTTAGATTCATGAAACCTCTTGCAGTAGCCGGGAAGGATAAACCAGAGAGGGTTCGAATCACATGCTATTTGATTTAAGAAAACATAAAATACCAATGTGAAAACCAATCATTTTAATCAAATTAGAATGCTGCATTGTCAAGCTATGTCCAAGCACAAGTATCAATCAACTAATTCCACAAATGACAAAGCCACCACTTCTTCTAGTGCATTCCCTATCAACTAATTCCAGTTTAGGGGAAGAAAGGGAAAGTCATATGGACTAGGAGTCTGTGCTTGATGTTTATTCTTTACATGAATGCATGGTTTCAAAAGAAAACAAAAAAATTTCTTGTAATCGATGTTTCACAAGCCCAAGCATGCTTATCTCTTCCATTTGAAGCATCATCAGGTTAGAACCATATTGGCTTACAACAGTGGATTTCTGGATTGCAGCACAGCAGGAGGCTTGACAAGTACACCAAACACTAACACTCCCTCTAATTCACCAATCACGACCTTTACCCCACCGACGACACCCACCTTTGGCGGCACAGATGGTGGTGTTGGTGGGCTGAGTCCTCCAGGGTTTGGTTCAACGGAGCCTAATATCGATACATCTACAGCTTCTTCTCTGCGCCCCATTTTGTCAGTGGCCACCTGCCTTTGCTTCATACCACTCCTCCCCTGATCGATTAGTTCAGGCTTATTCTGGTTCACATTATTGTATCGGCCACAATTTTGTTCTAGAATTGGTGGTGCTGTGTGGCTTCTTTAAATTAAACCAAGCTAGTCTAGCAACCTTCAAAGGCTTGTAAGAAGAAAAAGAGATGGTGGGTGAAGGCACTGAATGTGGCATCTTGTTCTTCTTGGCTACAGAGTGATCTCACTGTGCTTCCTGCCCTTTGCAGTTTTTAGTCTTAATAACAAGTTTAAAGCATGCAGGTGGCTACTTGTGAATAGGTTTGCTCATGCAAAATCTTTTTATTTTGTACTGTAGGTGTGGAGCATCATTTTATTTATTTGTGAATGCTGAAGGTTGATCATGACCGTTTAACGCCATCATGGGAGCAGTCTCCACCGTCCATTACGATATGTAAGTTGATCATATCATATGATGACCATCGATCTTAATCATACACGACATTAAGGTTGATCATGATCTTCATTTAATTTAAAGGCTGATCGTAAGCATCATGTAATTTGTAAATTGGATACTTCCTTTTTAATCAAATATAATATTTTCTTTATGGAAGAAGAAATTAATAGGAAAAAAAATATCAATTGAATTCTCAAATTGAGAATTCAAAACCTCATCTAATAAAATTTACATATAAAATGCTAGTCAAACTTTTAATGAAGAATTATTTTGGAAATGATAATTGAGTTGATCTAACTCGACTTATTTGTTGCTCGACTTGCATTAATAGTCATCTAATATATTCTAAGAGGGGGTCCATTTACCATCTAATGCCCATCGAGAAAGATTAGACCGCGATGAGTTATGATTTATAGGTAATCTATTTTAATTGTTAGTGGCCCAATAGAGACAGTTGACAATGGGGGATGTTTTAGTTGTCTCCTTTACTGAACAATGAGGACCATCAAACCGGACAAATAGGGTCAGACGTTGCCAAAAATGATAAAACCGGAGAATAACCGAACCGCTCCCTCGACCAAACGGATCAAACCGGGCATGGGCAGGAGAACGCGTTTGAATCGGTTCCTTCCGGTCCGGGTCCACTCGGCCCCCACTCGGACCGGCGTGAAGCGTTTCCCGCCAAATATTCCCTCCGTAAATAAAAAGGCTCGCTTCTCTTTCTTGCGTTCAAGCCTTGCAAGGCGATGGAGATCGTCCGATCCCAGAGGAAACCGGCAGATGCCGCCGTTGCTCCGGCCCTCTCTCTCTACCGCTCCGCTCCTGCACTCGAGGTTCGGCTGGAAGATTTCGAGCTCTACGCCATAGATCGCCTACGTGGTACCATCAAAACCCCACCTTTCCCCATTTTAGGGTTTTCTAGGAGTTTGTGGGGATATTGTGAATCCATTGGGTTTGATGGTAGCTGATAGTATATTCTTACATCGTTTTGGCGCAGTCCTGCAGGGGATTTCGGATGGCTTGTCCCGTGGGAAAAAGCCCGAAGAGATGGAGAAAGTGGTTAGTTTTGTGCGATTTTTTACTTGATTTGTCTATTTATTGTTCATTTTTTTATGTATTTTCCTACAAAAAATTAGGTTAGTGAACTTTGGAGGGCACAAATGAGGCATCAAGATCCATCGGAGGAGATGAACAAAGACATTATATCACACTTTGTACTTCGTCTCGTGTACTGTAGAACGTAGGTTCTAATTGCTATGATTCTGTTTGTTCGTGGATTTAGTCTTCCTGAATGGCGTTTACATCATTTCCCCCTCTGAAATCTAGGGAGGATTTGAGGAAATGGTTTCTTTCCATGGAGACTTTTCTTTTTCGTTACCGTTTCCGGCTTGAAAGCCCTGAATCGCAGGTAGACTAGATATTTTTAAACAGACTGAGGGTTCTAAAGGATTATCTGTTTCATTGTGCCTAAATTTTCTTCTGTTGCTTTGTAGAGGTTGCTCATGTCTGAGTTTCAGCTACACTATAAAGCAATAAGTCATGCAGAATTTGAGGTATGTTAGCATCACTTATACTAAATTGTTTGTGTTCTTATGTTGTCGAAGCAGACAAATTAATGTGGTACTCCAATTTCTATTGTGAACTATCCAACTTGGGATGTCTTTTCTGAACACAACTTTTTTCTAGAAAGAATGCTGGTCTTTATTTGAAAAAGAATGTTTTTTCAACTTTGCAGACTGTGAAGGATAAGTTAAATCAAGTCGCACGTTCCACTGGTGCATCCTCAAATGGTATATGCCTGATACTGTTCAGAAATTTGGCATGTTATAATTAAGTAGATGCATATGGATGAATAATATTAGACTTTGATGACTCCTGTTTTGAAATGCTCGTGTTGCAATTGAATCACTCAATGGAATTTGCAATCATTCATTCAGAGAAAAACTAATTAATTGTTTATATGTTTCCCATTTTGGATCTAACACGTGTGTACAATAGCTTAGCCATTTAAAGGTTTATCTATGTTCTGTTAACTAGTCTGACATCTTGTTCTATGATTTGCAGCTGAAACTCTCTTCTTCAAGGTACACTAGCTCCACATTTCTTTCAGTATCAGCTTTTCTGGTAAGTATATTCTAGTCTTGCTTTCACTAACTCGAATCTACATGTAGGTACCTTTTGAAGAAGTTCCAGAACTTGTTGCTGGTCGGAGAGTATTCATGCTTAAAGGTTCTGCTTATGTTGCCATGAATCAGGTCCATGTTGGATTCATCATCGACTAATTCAAACTCCAAAAGCCTATGACTGCTATTCTAAAATTGGTTGTAATAATTTCTTCAGGTTGTGTCACTTGTTGCTACTCAATTCCGGAGCAATCTCTCCAAGGCCCTTGTCCTAACTAACAGGTAAATTGTCCTTTGATTTTGGATTTTCTGATGCCTTTGGTGTTCTGCAACTGGTACACTTATAATTCTTTGTTTTTAGCAATTCCTCTATTTCCTTTTAGAACCACAGTGAACTGCTTCTATTCTATAAAAGCTTGTAGATCCAATATGTTATAAATAGAGCTTGTTTTCTTTCTCCAAAACCAGTCATTAAATCAGGGATTGCATTCAACCCCTGATGGTTGCATTTTTCATGAATATTTCAAGATAAGGGAAAAAAAGACATAACATGAAAGACAGACTTGTCAATATATATATTTTATTGAACATGAAATGGCAGAAGTGCTTTAGGAGCTTGTAGGAACTAAATTTCATTTGTGGCTTTGCATCAATATATTGCATGGCAAGAATAGCGTTGCACATTTTGATTTGGCTTCAGACATTCACAATATACAACTTTTAAATATGATTTTATTTGTGTAACATCATTACTTTTTCTGCGTAGAATTAGTCTTACATCATTGGCTCTTCCCAAATGTCAAGATACGTCGTGACTTCTAACCTTCATAACTTTGATGTGATTTCAAGCAGAAAATGGACCTCTACCATCAGAGACAAAGAGAAGAACAGGTTGACGCCTGTGAGTATATATTTAATTTAACTGCTATCACCTATGTCTTATTTTTCAGGTTCAGCAAAAATTCTTGCACTTAAAAGATAACCATTGCTTAATAGTATCTTTGCCAATGTTAGATTGTCGAAGCTCTCAGCACAGGTTACCTAGGGCCTGACTACTCTCAGGTCAGACTTTCGTTCTACTATTATGTTTAGTTATCCAAAAGTAATTTGATTTAGCTGATTATTGGAGTATTTATCACAGCCAAAAGAATTTTCTGAGATATCTTTGAAGGACATTGACCAGTTAGCTAGCACTTCTTTTCCTCTTTGTATGCGCCATTTGTTTGATAAGGTAGTAAATTTTTATATGTATGAATCTTAACTAATTTAGTATGTATTATAACTTAACAGCTGGACTTATAGATGGTTTTCTGCCTGCAGTTAAGAGAAACTCACCATTTAAAACATGGAGGAAGAATGCAACTTGGCCTTTTCCTTAAGGTATTCTTACTATAATGTTATCATATTTCACTTGTCCACAGATATGTTCTACCTTATTTGACAGTTAATACATGTGGTGATTAGAGAAACATCAGAGATACAGTAAGTTTTATCACTTTCGAAACTACATACAAATGAAATTTCATTCTCTAAACATATATAACAGTCATTTACTTTATTGAAATCTTTGTATGATATGATTCATATCTTTTGAGAAGCGCATAAAAATCATTTTTACTACAAATTTTCTCTATTTTTATTTTTATTTTTTATTTTAATACTTCTTTACATTTGAATGTTGTTTCCTTTTAGAAAAATAGACATTTTATGAGATATTTAATAAAACTTTGAGCATATAATAGCATAACTATTTTCTCAAATTTCATTTTTGTATTTAATATGTTTCTATTTATTTACTCTTTTACATTGTATATTTTTTTATTGATTCTGATCTCACTGATCAGATGAGATATATGTACTTATAGAAAAAGTACATGATTTTCCATATAAGTGCTTGTTGACCTTCTTGTTATGATTTAGGTTGAAATGATAATTCTCTGGTTTTCTGGTAACTTGCTAATATTTCAACTTGTTTTTTTCCCTTTGCAGGGTGTAGGCCTAAAGTTGGAAGATGCTCTTGCATTCTGGAAATCAGAGTTTTCTCAGAAGGTTTTTCTGCATTAAATTGTTTTCTGAGTTTGTGATTTTGCTTTAGGTTTTATCTTCTGCATTTTAGATGGATAACTCTATCACAAGTATCTCAAATATGACGGAGCATGCTTGAATTTTGAGATTTTTACTTCCCCCTCCTGTTTTATCCCTAAATTAAACCACGTTGCACTCTGATGTGGGAAAGATCCCTCTTCTTGCATTTTTCGGCTAGAAAATTAGGTAGGAGGCCGTAGAGATGCATCAATTCAATTGTATAGCAATTGATTTATCTTGTATTCTTGCTGTTTATAGGTTTTAGATTGTCCAGGTTGTTTGGAAAGACAATTTGATTTGATTGTTTAAACATTATTTAAGATAACCCCTATTTTGAGTGAAAAAAATTTGGTTAGCTGAGTTTGTGCTTTTCTCTTGTTGAAAGATACATTCATTGGCCATATAAGTGCTTAAATTAGCTACTTTGAACACTAAGAAATTAAAATTGAAAACTATGCATTTAGATAAGTTGCATCACACTTTGTAGGTTTATTTCTTATATCTTCCGCTGACAATAATTGTTACATATTGACACAGGTTGGGGCTGAGCGATTTGACAAGGAATATTCATACAGCATACGCCACAACTATGGAAAAGAAGGAAAAAGAACTGTATGCTACCCTGCTTAATAAATATCTTTAGAATTAGCAAATGGCTGATTTTTTTTGCTTTCATGTTATCTAATTCCATCAGGATTATACACCTTACGCCTGTCACAAAATTATTTCTTCAACTCCTAGTGTTGGTGATCACCATGGTTGTCCTTACCGGCATTTCAGGTCTGTTTCATGCTTGACTTATTTGATCTGCACCATCTAGTGTTTAGCTGTTATTGTCCAAGTCCTTTAGATGGCATCATAGCTTCATAAAAAAAATGTGTTCGCATTGATGCATATAATCAAGGTTCACAATCTCGTACCATACTGGTGTATTGACCGAGTTGTTGGTACGGTATGTACCGAGTTGTACCGAGCATACCAACATGATACACTTAGGTACCAAGCTGCACTGAACGTATCGGTACTTTATCAGGTTGGTACGTACTGAGCTTATTGAGCAGTACATTACGGTATTACAAACCTTGCATATAATGCATATTGTTAGATGCAACTTTTGTATGGATATGGTTCTGTTGCATTATGGATAAAATAGAAGTTTATGATTGTTTTATATATTAATACCTAAACAGTATATCTTCTATATGCCTAAATAGGTAATGGCATGATTTTGGTCCCCCACATGAAAAAGGCAAAGGTAAGAGAAAAGAACTAATGTCATATGGATATCGGCCGATTGTCCTCAATAGTTTGACAAAGTTAGCTAGTATAGAATAAGAATATTATGCATATTGTTCCCTGATTAAAGATATATACAAGGTATAGAAGGTTCTCATAATAATATAATTCGACAACTTTTGCCACGTAACTATATTTTGTTAGCTGGACTTCTCAGAAGGTGAACTGGAGAGGAACCTTATTAAAAACACAGCTTATTGATATCTCTACTTGAAATAGCGATAGCATGTGAATCATACAAGTGTTGGTTGGTTGACATGTTTAATCAAAAGTCTGATGTGCTTTACTTCTTGGTGTATATCTATTATAAGTCTGCAATGCACAGAAGAGTATTGTGCATATGTTGCAAATCTTTTGTTTCTCCATCATAGTTGTCTGAAACCCTCATTCTCTTTTTAACAGTGAGGAAAATTTGAGGGCTGCTCTTGGTAAAATGGGGGTCGGTGGACATTCATTAGATGATATATTGGATAAAGCACGGAGCCGGCATTATCAGGTAGTCAATTTGGAAATCTGGACCTCGATCTGGTGATATCTTGATTTATTATTTTCTGTTCACCTGAAACTTCTTTAACCGATAATGTGAACATTATCAGGTAGCTTGTACATTGACTTTTGAAGCTGTCCATGCTGCCTCATGTGATAGTGGGATAAACCACCCCAATCAGTACTTGGAAGCAAGCCAAAAGACTTTACACGAACCACAGTAAGTTGAAAATAACTTTGGGATGTCATATTTCTCTGACCCCCATTTCTTTCAGAAACTAATATTTCTCTGAACATAAGTTTTAGGTTTTCAGAACCAACACCCTAAGTTTGATATATTTCTTGGTTTACAGAGTAAGGCCATGAGCTGACTTAAGATCTCAAACCTTCATGACAAAGTGAAAAGGTTCAACTCATTTTCTCATCACATGGGTGGTTGGTGGCTCCCCCTTCCTACCAATCCGTGATGTATGATCAAAACATTATGGAGATTTATGAATCCATGCTACATCAAGCTTTGTCATTTCCGCTGTGTCTGGCTAGACTGGCCTTGTGGTTTGATGATGAGATGTGAGTTACTTCTCCATGGAGACAGACAAATACACCTTGGGGATTTTTTTTGTAATTGCGTCTAATCATCATCTTATGTAACCCTTGTATGTTTTAATGGATTGATCTATCATTCATCAATTTTGATTTCTAATATACCATGAAAATATGAAATGTTAATATGGCAGTTGTTGGTTTTGAAATTTTATGACATGTTTGCCATTTTGTTGTAATATATGCACTTCACATGCTCCTGTGAACCCTAAAAATGACCCTGCTAGATTTGTTCCCTTGTTGCGGCCTGCCTCTTATCAATCAAAAAAGAGACCCCTTCTCTTGTCTCGAAAGATCCCCTCTTCCCTACCTTCAATTTTGATGCCCCCACTGATGTACTGTTTGTCAAAGAGGAGATATATGGATTGTGTGTTGACCACTGTGATTCTTGAACACACAAAAAAAAAAAAAACGAGGGAAGCCTACTGGGAACTTTGTTTCTTCTGGGCATCTTTGGACCAAACTCTCAATTGGAGAAGCTGATGTGTGGGCTTGGGGGAAATGGATATGAGAATTATTATGACCCAATGATGATGATGATGATGATATTTGATCTCAGGATCTTTATCATCCATCAGCAATCAGTTCAAATCACAAGTGGATTTGTATTTTAATTCCGCATAGATCTCGTAAATTCGGAGCAATCTTTGTCGAAGGAGACCAAATCATAGCTTGTCCTTTTTCGACATGACTTCCCGCGAAAGAAAGCATCCTGTTTTCCAAAGAGGAAGATCTCATGGATCAAATGCCACATCGTCTTTGGATCATCCATCCACACAACATACACACGAAATAAACAAAAACGAAAAATTGATCTCAGAATCATTCTATCAACATTTAAGATCTTTATTAGATTTTATAAGATGAGATGTTGATCTTTTTATCACGTATATTATCAGGCTATTTATTTACTTAATAATTGGATTAGATAAAACGTCGAGATCATGAGATAACGAGTCTCTTCACTGTTCCTGTCGGATTCGATGTTCAAGTATTTGAGATCACGCGAGCAGTTGGATGTTTGGAAGCACTACATCAGCCCTCTTCGAGCTGCTGCTCTTCATGATGAGCCTTTTTTGCTTGGCTTCCCCTCTCTTAGCAGTTCTCTCAACGCGTTCGAGGCCTTTGGTCTCCTCTTCTGGCCTCCTCCGCACGACAGAAGACGAAGGGAAGTGGGAGCACAGTGGCGTCAGAGAGAGGGACAGGCCAACCTCGGCCGTCGATGGAGGTTTCGTCCTCGGGGGCGGGGAAGGTGGCGAGCCGGAACCGGGTTTGGTGCTCGGTCGGCGGATGCAGGTCCGATCTGAGCAACTGCAGGGAGTATCACCGGCGCCACAAGGTCTGCGTGCTCCGCTCCAAGACGCCGGTGGTGATGGTGGGCGGCGTGGAGCGGCGCTTCTGTCAGCAGCGCAGCAGGTCAGTGGAACGGCGGCCACAAACATTCCTCCACGCGGCTCTGCACTGCTTCCTTCCTTCCTCTTCCTTCCTTCCCTTCTTGGTGCTAGTGAATATGGTGAGATGAATGGTGCCTGTAGGTTTCACTCGCTGGTGGAGTTCGATGAGGTGAAACGAAGCTGTCGGAAACGCTTGGACGGACACAACCGGCGCAGAAGAAAGCCTCGATCAGCAGCAGCAGCAGCAGCAGCATCCACTGCTTCTGCTTGCCTGCTTCCACTTCCACCAGGTTTCATCTTTTTCATCACTCATCTCCCTTCCCATCAACCACACAAATTGTTTCCATCAACTACACGTTTGATGACTTTTTGTAAGTTGATGCCTAAACTTTGCATGCAGCGAGCGGGTTCTCTGTGTATCCTCTCACGTTTCTGTCTCCGCCAGGACAGCCCAACCTCGTCGGAATTGCTAGAGCGATGCATGTTGGGGAAGGAGTAACAATTAAACTATAAAACATAATAATATGATCCAATTAATAAAAATATCTTCAATCAATAAAATGATATAGTATTAAACAAGAGTTAAAAAAACAAGAATATTTATCAGATTATCTTCAAATACATACACTCTCTTCTCTGCACTCTTATTTCATTCACTAAGGTCATATTTATAAGATATAATAGTAACTGACTCATACCACTTCTTTCATCCCACTATCTCACTATCTCACCCATGATAAATAACTATCCCCATTAACTCCTAAACATGAGTTACTACTTCTAAACATATTAATTACCTAGATAACTACCATGAATCAATTCTTAACACTCTCCCTTGATTCAGAGTTACATACATCAATTTAAGACATAAAATAAATATACTTCTGAACTGAAATTGATTTGGTGAGAATATCTACAACTTGTTCATTTGTATCACAAATACTTCATATTATGCCTCCACTTGCTACAAACCGAGTCTTATGCTTTTGGATATTTTCACCTATATTATACTTTGTGTTGAACACCCATTTCGATTCATAGGCTTTCTTTTCTTTCGGTTGATCCATTAGCTCCTATATTTTATTCTTATTAATTGACTTGATTTTCTTCTTTATTGCTTTTCGACATTCTTCAACTAATTCTTCAAAACTTATAAGATCTTAAATAGATAAAGCAAATGTTGAATCATAAATCACCGTTAGTGATCTAAACCTTCTTGGAGGAGTTTCATCTGAGGAATCATTTGCTAAATTTGAACTGTTACTGGGTGAGGTTGACATTGAACTTGTTGAAGCATGATCTGTCACTTGATTCGGTGGAGTAACTAGTTCTACTGGAACACGAATTTTTATTTCACTTTCATTGATCTCCCAATTCCAACTTGCTCTTTCATCAAATACAATATTTATGTTAATAATAACTTTACCGCTTATAGAATTATACAATCGATATGCTTTGGATTTTACAAAATATCCAATTAAGATATATTTTTTTGATTTTTCATCAAGCTTATGATGATTTTATGAATTTACCAAAGTATAAGCAATGCAACCAAAAATTCTTAGATTGCTTACAGTTGACTTTATACCATACCAAGCTTCAAAAGGAGTTCGATTCATAACAACCTTTGTTGGTGAAATATTTAACAAATAAAATGTTGTTGCAACTACTTATGCCCAAAACTGATTTTGAAGATGCTTTCTTTTAAGCAAACTTTTTGCCATTTCGACAACAGTTTGATTTTTATATTCAGCTACACCATTTTGCTCCAGTGTATATGGTGTTGTCAATTCCCTGCGAATATCATTTTCTTCACAAAAAGAATTAAACTTATTAGACATAAATTCACCACCTCTATCTGTCTGAAGTGTCTTTATGCATCTACTACTTTGCCTTTCTACAAGTGCCTTGAATTTTTGAAAGTTATCAAATGCCTCATATTTCAATTCTGAAAAATATACTCAACTCATGCGACTATAATTATCAGTAAATAATAGAAAATATCGACTTATCTCAAATGATTTTGTACTCATATGTCCACATAAGTTAGCATTAATTAATTAAAGATAATTAGATGCTTTTCATGTTTTTTCAATATGAAATGGTTTATTACTTTATTTGTCATAAATGCGTCCTTCAGTTACATCAAGTGTATTAATTTTAGGTAATACATAAACTATTTTTTTAATTCAATAACCTTAAACCCTTAATATTAAGGTGTCAGTATCTCAAATGCTATAAATTTGTCTCATTCTTTTGATTTGCAACAAGAGCATGTTTCTCAATATTTGAAACATAAATTGAAAATATCTTATTTTGCGTCATACAAACATTTGCTATAATCAAGCCAGATTTCTTATCTTTAATAGTGTGTGAACCATCATCAAATATAACTGAATATCTAATATCTATCAATTGTCCAACACTCAACAAGTTATACGATAAGCTGAAAATATAGAACACATTATCTAGATGTTTTACCTTCCCTTGATTTATCTTCACCTCAATTGTTCTTTTTCCTTCCACTTCGATTTGCTTGCTATCTCCAAGTCTAACTTTCAACTTGTGAGTTTCATCAATATCTCTAAATATTGATCTTATGCCTGACATATGATTAGAACATCCACTATCCAAAAACCAAATATCATTTGAGATATTATTAACTTGTGAATAAGTTATAAACAACTTACTATTGTCTTCATTTTTCTCCACATAATTTGCTTGCTTTTCTCTTTTCCAGCAATCTGATTTCATATGACCAAACTTCTTACAATAGTGACATTGAATTGTACTCTTGTAGTTTTTCTGATCATAGTTTTATTGTCTTTCATTATGCCCATCAAAGTGTCCTCTTCCTCTTTCATTTCCTCTACCACGAAATTCTCCTCTTCCACGACTTTTTCCTGTTGATTTTTTATCTTCTTTTGAAATAGAAGATTCTCCCTTAACCTGAAATGCTTTTTCTTCACTTTTTTCAAATGACCTATTCAACCTTGCTTCAAGTGATTGTAAGGAACTCATTAGTTCATCAAATGAATAAGAAGATAAGCCCTTTGACTCTTTAATTACTACAATAACATGATAATTTTGGAGTTAAAATTCTCACAATAATTATTTGATCATAAAGATGTTCACCATAAGATTTAATTTGACTAACAATTTAAATCACTCGAGAAAGAAAATCTTGCACTGATTTATTACTTTTTATAAATAAAATTTCAAACTCATGCGAAGGGTTTGAAGTTTTATAGTAATCACTCTCGATGAGTCTTAAAATTCATTTTGAAGTATCAACTAAGCTTATCTTAAGGTTGTCGCTGTTGCAATTCTTGAGAAGATTGTCTCATGCACAGCTTGTTGAATGAAGAACAATGCCTTTGAGTCATTCTTTCTATTCTCCCTCAGCTTGGTTTCTTCATCTGGATCTGCATATTTATTCTCTATCAAGTCCTAAAAATCCTGAGACTTGAATAGAGTCTTCATCTTGATACTCCAAAATTCATAGGATTTGCCCGAGAAGATGGGAATAAGGGGTTGAGACATAGAATTGTCATTAAAAGCTATAATGCCCAGTTCAGATTTAAACAAGGCTCTGATACCACAAATATTAAGGAAGGAGGAGCAAGGAAACGATAAAACATAATACTACAATCCAATTAACGAAAATGATTTCAATCAAGAAAATAATATAGTATTAAACAGGAGGTAAAAGAACAAGAACACTTACAAGATTATCTCCAAATGCACACACTCTCTTCTCTTCACTCTTGCTTCATTCATTAAGGTCCTATTTATAAGACATAATAATAACTACCTCACACCACTTCCTTCATCCCACTATCTTATTATCTCACTATCTCACCCATGATAAATAACTACCCCCACTAACTCCTAAACTACCTCTACAACTCCTAAACATGAGCCACTACTTCTAAACATGTTAACTATATATGTAACTACCATGAATCAATTTCCAACAATGCATGCAACAACGTTCCTTCTCCCACGGCAATGAAGAAGGAGAAGCTGCCTTCTGCCATATAGCAATGGAATAATATGGTGGATCGACCCAGGTTCTGAACTCCCATTGTGCTCTCTCTCTCTTCTGTCATCGACGTCTCAGGCTTTGATCGCAAACGTTAGCCCAATGCTGCCTGCTGATAGAATTCTCGTGGATCAGCCCCTTCTCTTTGGTTCTCAAGCTTCGAGTGATGTGCTGTCGAAAGGGTTCTCTTGTTCGGGGACGGAGGCCGAGTGAGTGGGCGGAGTTGTAGTCTCTGATACTGATGCTGATCTCCGATGCATGTTTGGCGTAGGGGGCGAGGAGTCCTTTGATGAGCCCTCCCAATCTCTTCCCTTGTATTGGCGACAGTACACGTGTAATTTTGTAAGTCTAATTACATGTTTAGCGTCTCAATCTTTATCTTTTTTTAAAAAATTATATTGAATATTGGGATCAGGTGTTAAAAAAATATTTTGATATGTTTAAAAATCAAGAAAAAAATAAATATATATTTTTTTCATAAGTATAAAAATCTAAAAATAATCAGTGAAAATATAAAGATTAGGATACTAAAAATAATTAATTATAAAGAATAATTTATAATTATTTTTTTAATATATAAAATTACAAGCTAGTTATAAATTATCTTTTGTAAGCATTATAGTCTCTATACTTTTTAAAATTATCTTGGAATCTATATACTTATTAATGCTAAACATTTAACTTAATTTCTCACGGTTTTACCTCATTCCCATTTATTACTGAGTTTCTAATTTTGGTTTATTACTTAGCATGTGTGATATTTGTATTAACAATGATATGAAGAGAAATAAGATTAAATATTTTACTTTTGTAAATATAAGGATCTTAATATAATTTTTTAAAAAAATATAAGAATCGGGATACGAAAAGTAACTAATATTAAGTGTTAATCTATAATGAGTCCAAAATAATAGTAATTTGTATTAAAAACGTGGAGGTGATAGAATGAGATCCGAAAATAGACAGATTGCACCTCAAAAAGTGGGAAAGTAGTAACTAATATGTCCTATGCTAATTGACTAAATTATTGTTTACTATTTATATATTATTTATTTTCCTGATTAAGAGAGCTTTTTATATTCAAGATTTATGATTGATATTTTTATCATCTTAAATAATATTCACATCTATATCCACGCGAACCTAATTCAAAACTGCTGGATTATTTTGAGACATTCTATCGCAACTTCCCTTAAAATATGCTATGAAGGATGACTAGCTTATTGGTCTCTCAATTGGAAAGTATATAAGCAACAGCAAATGAAAAGAAAAAAAAAACTTCATTGGTTAATCACATACTCCAGAAAATTTAAGTAGAGGAGCAACATTTTCTCTTAACAAATTGGACAATTTGTGGAAAGATGAAAAAGAAAGCTCCTAAAAAACTATAAAAAAATACATGTTCAAAGCATAATTGCCATGACTAATAAGTAGTGAAATGACTTTGGTTTCTGAAACAAACAATAAAAGGGAAGGTTAGATTTCAGTCATCAGGAAACAACACAGACGTTCATTGTTATATATTTTCACCAGCAAACAAAATATTTGGTCTTAGATGCCAAAAATACACATCGGGTAGTCGCTGCTTATTTCCTCCAACTGCACCAACAAAATGCAATTCCTTCAAAGTGAAATACTTAGGGCCTTCTTCATCTTCTCAACCTCCAAGTAAACCGTGGAATATGGAAGGAATTCAGAAAAGTGGCTCTGCATAAGATCATTAATGGCCACAGCTAGTTTTGGAATCTCTAAGATTTCTTCATGGGTAAGCTTTCGAACAAAACGAGCTGGATTGCCGGCCCATAGCTCACCGGTTGGAATCCTACGACCAGGGGGGAGCACAGATCCAGATTCAAGGATCGAATTCGTTTCCACCAATGATCCTTCCATAAGAATAGAGTGCTGACCAATTATACATTCTGGTTCGATTGTACATGACCGAAGCAGACTGTAAGCACCAATAGTAACGTATCGCTCAACTAATGTTTCAGCTGGAAGCCCTGCAACATAGAAGCATGCTGGAGGTGAGTTTTTTTTTTTTTCTTCAGGAAATAGCTAACCAATTCACCGACAAGGCAGAACCAGGAAGAATGCAGCCTTGCCAACAGATTAAACTCTCTACAAAATTGACTACATGGCTTTAAGGAAACAGAAAATTGAGCTAACAGATCGTCATAAGTGTCCTTCGCAGCAAGTCGACTAAAGATTACCGAAAACATCAGAACAGCTCCCCAAATGCTTTAGACAAATAAGAAGATAAGTGTCAAAAATTTTCTAGCAGCACATGATAAAAAAAGGGAGGATGAAGCCAATTATCCAGGCCACTGCCAACTGAATGGAAGATCAATGTTTCAACATTGATATTGAGAAGACAAAGAGACAGTGTCAGACAGAAAAGTACCTAAAACAACACAGTATGGAAGATCAATGTTTCAACATGTCGTGGAGTTAGCAATCAGCAGCATTTAGACCCCAATCATCTGTTAATATCTTTAACATCAGAACACCGCACCTGTTCGTATTAGTGAGAGATTTACCAAGGAAGAAAATGGCACTTCCCTATAAGGAAGAAGTGCTCTGAAACAATACTGGTTCGGAACATTACAGCATTTTCCAATGCTGGGTTCCATTAACTGTACACAACCAACAAATGGTTAGGTTACATAAAAGGTTCAAATTTAGATAGGGAACACGGCTGCTTTTTATTGATTATTTATCCTGTACTTCTAATGCACAGAGTCATAATCTATAACAGTAATTTAAACATGAGCCTGAGCAAACATAAAATGAAGGATATAGTTAGATGACAAGAAGAGGCATGGGAGGTAGCTAACAGAAGACTCAGATTTCAGGAGTCAAAGCAGTGACTCTTTCTGATATAGTTAGTTACATTTTGATTGTTTTATATGGGATTCTTTATTTGAAGTTACATTACAGCAAATAATATAAGAGGAACTTGTGGAAGAATAGTATCAAGATACCCTATCGACAAAGGCCTAACTGGCTTGTGCCCTAATAGAAAGTTCCAAATATGATTGCATGAGTGTAAAACAGTAGAAACTATATTATCTAGAAATATGATAATTATCTTTGAGAACGTATATTTGTGGATGGCATGTAAGCACAAAACAATCTAAAGTATCATGAATAGTAATGAAGGTGCCATTTCTCGGTTCCTTTACTTTTCGTTTCTCTTTGCATTCCTTTTATTATTCTTCGTTCATTTCCCACATCCTCTTCACCCTCACATTCTACTATCCTTCATTTGCTCTTCTTCTCCCTCCACTCCCACTTAATCTTCTTCTTCCTGTCCTCTTCCTCCTCTTTTTCTTTTCCTTCCACTCCTATTCTTCTTTCTCTCCACCTCCCTTTATAATGTGACCTCTTTGCCTTTTCCTCCCTAGGACAATGATGATCCTATACATTTGTGAATAAAAAGAACATTTGCAATCCTTTCAGGCTTTCAGCATCTCCTTAAATCTTCTATCATCCTAATTACCCATAGTGAAATTTTTTGGACACCGTTCATGCCAATCTCTGCCACAGTATAAATACATGAATTCTCTCTTAACCTTTAATTATCATTCCATGTCATGCAGATTATGCATAACTACAAAATTTATTTTTTTGTATATGTAAAAAACATACTGTCAAAAAACCTTATTCTTGGTCACCTCACAGCATCAAGATTGGTGCTTTAGTTAACTAGTAGCTGGCTCTTCCATCTGCAAATCTTATTCGGATGACATAAATCTGAAATTTCACTTACAGTCCTAGTTGTTTTCCATAAGGCTGCGTAGGATCACATGTACCCTGTTTAGTCATTTTGTGGTTTAACGGATGAATTTTCTTCTGACAGCATCTGAGCTTTCAATTTTCTTCAAAGGGAACAACTCACAGGATGCAAAACTGTTTCCCTTCGTGCAATTTTTGCTAATGATAGACAACCAAAAACATAATAACTATTCATAGGATAAATCCATTTTGCATTATGCAACCTATTATTAGTATTCATCAACCATTATCTTCATCATATCCAATATACATAATCTCTAAGATATAAGCAAAATTATCCATAGCATCAATCCATCTGCATGTGCTAATGTCCACCATCCTGGGCCAGTGAAGCAAACAAGGCAGATAAAATTTTGGTCAAGATTATCAAACTTGATTGGGCGTTGCTTATTAAGGTTAACTAGAAGGGTTTAACTTGAGGCTCAAAATTGCCAGAAATCAGTTCTGTCTCAGGGACAAAGGGCGTCTTTAGTGCCCTATAAATGTGAGACCTTTTCATAAGTACAATATATAATAAATTCTTAGGCAAACATGTAGAACGGATTGGGAATGGTTGTACCCATGATGTCATGTAGATAGATTTACCATTCCAATATTTTTTTTTAAGTTTATGCATAAGCACCAGTCCAATGAGATGATATAGATGTACCATCATAGATGCCTAGGATTGACCTCACTTAAGAAAGTGAAATTCCCAAACTATTTCTGTAACAATAAAAACCGTCATAATCTCCTGAAAGACATGTACAGAGTGTAGTTCCTTTGTGGAAAAGCATTTTTACATCAATATAATACATGGTTGTAAATTCATTGGTGGATGCTAAAACAAAGATAAAGTCGGTTACCCAACTCAACTGAATATTCATATGCAACACCGATTCATGATTCAATAAATCAAGTAGACGAAGGAATTATTTTACAGTCATCAGATTTCAGCTGCTACTCTGATGGTATAAACATTGGCTAAAAAGATTCTCCATAAGTAAGTTTTGCTCAACTGACACTTTTCTAGCTCAATCAAAATCCCACAAACTAAAATATCAACATTTAATTTATATGAGAGAAAAGCAACCTAGCCATCCAGCTAAATGAGTTCATTCTTCATCAAACTAAGTGGTTTGCCATTGGTTTGTTTACTTATAAACTAGGTCATATTCATTTCCCTTTGATGGCCTCAAATGAGCATATGACATGGACATCTGTTTCTTCACCTGTCAGCAGCAGTTTCATGGATAAATTTCCAAGTGCCTTCATTTCTGCCAGTCAGTTGTGGCATCAATAAATTTCCCCTAATCTAAGTTTAGTGTGATTGCAAAATAGAGCTTAGTGCAAAATACATGGAAAAAAAAAATCTAAAAGAAGACTCGTGACCAATTCATTCAAACACCTCACAAATAATAATCATAACACTGCTCACTGATGGGTAGTCTTTGGCCTGAGGGAGAAACTCCAATTGCAGAAGAAGAAGAATCATAAAGCATATATCATTCAAACTTAAGATTCAACCTAGTCGATCAGCAGATTTAGATCAGGGAAAGAGGGGACCTGTGGGTGATTTCCAGGCGGCGTGAACAACGCAGCGCTCCTGGACGTTGGAGCAGAAGCCGACGGTGATCTTGTTGAGGTCGCCGCGCAGGACGGCGCCGTTCCAGACAGAGGCGCCGTCGCAGACCGTCACCTGGCCGGCGAGGACGACGTTCGGGGCGACGTAGGCGTCGACAGCGATATTGGGCACCCACTGCCCCAGAGGGATGATCCGGCGCTGCCCCCGGTAGTCCCACTTCACGCGATCCGACTGGGCAGCCGCTGACGCCGCCGGCGCGGCGGCCTCGGCGGAGAGGAGGCGGCGAAGGGGGAGGAGACGGGATGGATCGGCTAGGGTTCTTCGTGACAGACGAGCGAGGGCCGCCGCCATTTCCGATGCTCTTTTCCTGTGGGATAAGAGAGCACAGGCGAGGATAGGGAGGAACGCGAAAAGGATCGCATTCGCCTGCGGTTCACAATACATGTCGATATCAATTTATTGGACCGGTTCAATTCGGCTCGGGTCGGATGCGTCGGAAAGAGTGGGGTCGGGTCGGGTCGGCCTTTGAGTTCTTCTCTTCTCTTCCCCTTCGTTTTCCTTCTCTCCGTGTCAAGCAAGGTTTGGGAACGGGCTTCGGAAGGAGGTGATGAGTGGCGAGGGTCAGACCCCGAGTCTCTTCTACGATCTCTTCTCCATCGTCTTCGACATCCTCCTCTCCCTCCAACTTGTCATTCCCACCACCACCTTCTTCTTGGCCTCCGCTTCGGAGCTGCTCCCGTACCAATGGCACTCCACTGATTCCGCGTCCATGCTGCTGAGATTGTTGATGCCGTTGATTCTTGCTGGTTCCGTCACGTTTGTCATCGGGTTCATGTTGATGCCCTGGGTGCTGGGGATGCTGACAGTGTTCTACTTGGCCGGGATCGTCTCGAATCTGTCGGTTTTGGGGCGAGCCATCCTTTTCCCATCCAGCCTCTTCGGCCCAAAGATGGTCAAAGGTGAGATCTTTGCTCAGTGATTTGGTCTTTTTTGATGGTTGAAGTTGTTTATTGTTACCACTTCCACGAAAATTGGGAACTTTTCATTCTCCTCTTTGGACTACCCTCCCTTATGTTTCTGGATGTTCGTAGTTTATAGTATCAACTTCATGCTGCACGTTTTCCTCTCTATATATCAGTGTCTTCCATCAGTCGTAGATCTTAACAAAATGCCTTTTTTCATCATTAATGAAAATTGCAGTTCACTTTGTCTGGGAAATTTTTTTCTTTTTTTTTCTTTATTGGTGATTTCTCCTTGGTTTTGAGTAGGAAATTAGTGGGCTAAATAAAATCTTTTCTTACCACAAAGGACTACTATGATCAAATCAATAGGGTTTTCTAAAATATTTCAGCCTAAGGTCGTTCAGTTGATATGTCGATCCAGTTAGTTTTTTCATCGTTTCACATTGTTTTATGTGAACTTAATTAGATCATAAACCTTCATATACAATAGGTTGCACATCCATACTGCTGGTGACCTCTAATATAGAATTTGATTGTTCTAACCAAAGGCACGGTAGGACAGAATCTGTAGCTCTCTCTTTGTTGGTCCCTGCATTTTAATTCTTTTCCTGCTTGGTGTGCTTTTTTCTTGTGTTGTCCCATTCATCGGTTGTCGCCAAAGCTATGTAATCTTATAAAATAAGCCATTATTTTGGTAGTCAATCACGTCATAACTCCCTAGATTGTCCGTAGGATATTTCCTACCTTATCTTTAATCACTTCCATCTGGTATATGACCAATCTTAAACAGGCTAGGTTTTTTCTTGCTGGATTATCATTTCTTTCAGATGAAGTCACTCTTCATTGACTTCATTTTACCAGTGACATGGCATGTCATT
Organism: Ensete glaucum; assembly: GCA_021527575.1. Lineage (NCBI taxonomy): Eukaryota > Viridiplantae > Streptophyta > Magnoliopsida > Zingiberales > Musaceae > Ensete > Ensete glaucum. Next base: position 29,955,074 of record CM038554.1, read on the forward strand.
TCCATGCCAAGCTTTTTGCAAGTGTCTAATGGAACCTTCATCATGAATGATGCATGCAGACAAACATGAGTACTAGTTTGATGTGTGTGTGTGTGTGTGTATATATATATATATGTATACATGTATGTACGTATACATGTATATATATAAATATACATGTATATATATATTGCAAGGTGATTTATGGATCTTAGCAAAGGATTTAGTTCTCCCTTGATATTAATCAAAGAGATCTCTCTGAAATATTCAATGTGAGGATAACTGTCTGGCATGATTAATACATATAGATGATGCAAGAGTCCAAGGAACAGTAGTTTGAATGAAATTTAAAAAGATCAATGATATCAGGGAGCTTTAAAATTTTAATTATTTTTTCTTTGTCAAAAAGAAGAGGATAGAAAATACTCTTATGGTAGATGGAACAGATTCATCGAACTTTTAATAGTGATCGGTTCGCTGTCTTCATGGAAATCTTGGGAAGATTTCATACTAAGGATTTTTAAGTGATTGCAGATCATGTATAATTTTAATTTGATTGTGAATGTTATATTATCAAGATCACCACTTAGCAACAATAAAGTGTTTGCCCTGTATGACAAGTAGTAAATAAAGATTGCTGATTGATTAACTTTGCTATTCCCTTGTGTACAAAAATGAAATTTACTCAATCACAAAATCATGATAGTACCTAAAGAAGTTTATAATGGAATAGCCTGAAGTTTCTCTGGAGATGACATTAAATTGTGAAATGTCGGTTCTCTTTTTAGTGGCTTGGTCTCCTGAATCTGCTTTGTTTTATAATATATCTTGTAATCAGCAAATTATCTTATAATCTATTTAGTGGCTTGGTCTTCTTCATATGCTTGATAACAAATGATCTACAGGGTTCCATGAAAATCCTGTAATTAGTCATCTTTCATGTTTGTAGATCATTCACATTTGCTCTAAATTTGGCTATTTTAGCAACTGAGGCAAGTTCCAAATACATCATGGTATTACTTTGTATTGCAGCCCAACTATTGTCTAAACTTCCAACCGATTAGAAGCTCTCTGCTGGGAATGCAGGCAGTCTTGTATTGGTTCTGTAGACAGTTGGATGGCTGCTATTTTACCTGTGCTTCATGCCACTCAATATGAGGTCTGGACGTCTAATCTACTGTGTTTGACTTGTAAAATTGTTGTTTCATTTTTTGTCTTGTAACATGGTATAACATATTCCATTAATTTTACGCACCCAATCAATATAGTTTTATGTTTCTGATCTTGTATAGTACACTGCCATGAATGTAGTACTATGTTTCAGATTAATATTATGATCTCCATAGTGATGCTCAAATGTTATCTCTTGCTTGCTAGTTTGCGAGTTTGTAGTGTAATCAATGTCTATTTAAAACTATCATTAAAATGGTTCTGAATTATTGTTCATTTTAGTCTTAAAGTAAACACGACAGTTTTATAGCAAAACAATCAAATAGTACAAGTTGACTTTGCCATACAATAACAATAAATAAATGTAAATGTCAAGACTACTACTTTACTTTTAGTAAAAATATAAGTGAATAAATCAAAGAAACATGGGGGTTATAGACTTGCAGTCCTTTGATTGGTGTTTATAAGTTTTTTTGGAATCAGAATCAATCACATTAACAAAGTGAAATGAAATGAAGCTTTGCTCAATGAATCAGAGAATTAGGTAGAAACATTCATATTGCCCAGAAGGTTTTCCTATTATGCGATTCATTTTTGCTCATTCTCATATTAAAGTTTATCCAACAATCATAAAGTTCATAATGGTTTCAACATCAGGCTAAGATTTGGTACAATCCCTATGAGTTAGTGCCAGGGCACAGGTGATGCTCCATGCATCTGACACACCCAGTTCTTTTGTCATTTTGCAATGAGACGTTTACTTTATTTAAGCAATCCCCACATAGTATCAATGACAAAGAAAGCATGTAGATAGCTTTCCCAAACGCTTATTTAATTTACTGTGCTACATTGAGAAAAGAAACTTTTAAGCCTCCAATGGCAATGAATTAGTGTAAAGCATGCATTCCATTCAACTAAAGAAAGCAACCATTCCTTTCTGTTTTTATCCTTTCTCCTCCCTGTTTGCTTTCTTATTGCTTGAGTTCTACATCTCTTTCTGAAACCTTTATGATTGCCACTATATATTAGCCTACGCTGAGAAAAAGGAACGAAGATTCAAAATTCTGCAAGGCCTGGAACCAAGAGAGAGATGGCTACTGATTGGGGGCCGGTGATTGCCGCAGTGGTACTCTTCATCCTCCTATCGCCAGGGCTGTTGTTTCAGCTGCCGGCGAGGACAAGGGTGATTGAGTTTGGCAACATGTACACAAGTGGGATCTCAATTCTGGTCCATGGCATTCTCTTCTTTGCAATTTTAACCATCCTAGTGATTGCCATAGGTGTTCATCTGCATGTTGACTGATCACAGGTGGTGTAAGTGTTCACATTCAACTTAGTTTTGTCGTATCTTTATCAGTGGTTGTCTGATGTTTGTACAATGCAAAGCTCAAGAACAAGCACTAGTTTAAATGGTTTCAGTTCTATTGTTCCTTGGAAGTCCTAATAAGAAATTATTAATTTCCTTAAGGTATTCCTTGATTAGACTTCTCTTATGGTGCTTCTTTCTCAACAAGCATTTTTGACCTCTGATAATGATGCTACTTGGTCAATCTTGATCGTCAATCGAACATGACGAAATTGTTGTGTCTGAAAAAGGTTTTATCGATCAGTATTTCTAATCATGTATTGGATCAGTTTTTCTTACAAGTTTCCTCCGACAATCAAGTTAATTTCGGTTCATGGACAAAAAAAAATGTTCATAAACATAGTGAACATCTACAGTAAGAAAAGTTCCTTCAAGAAGGATTTGGTGCTTCAAGTATATCCAGCAGCACAGATACATCATCATCAAATACTCCATGTCCTTTTTCCAGTCAAGTATAATACCCTGCAGCCCATTCCCAGTTGTCAAGAAGAGACCACACAAAGTATCCCTTCACATTGCAGCCATCCTCCCTGCAAAATTTATGATCAGGTAAGCAGAGTTCCCCATTAGTTTTTGTTAGCTTGGTATCATTTTGATGCTATACCAAAGGAATGAGCAAAGGTGTCCCAAACTGTTTTCCCTCTTCCATCCTCTTACACTGCTCCTCCATACTGAAAGGGAATAATTTCTAACTATTCCAACGAAAAATAATGGGAATTTGAGTGCTCTTTTTTTTTTCATCGAAGTTTTAATTAGAAGCAGAATATGATCCAGAAATCAAGATATAAAGGATTGAAACAGACAAGAAGGAAATGGTCACCTGGTAAGATGAGGAAGCAGTTCCAAAGACAAACCCCTGTGGAAAACTCCCTCTGCTAAGTTCTCCATCCTGTGCCAAACAATTCATCATCTCAAACACAAGCAAGAATACAACAGAAACCGAACGCCTGTTCATCAACATCATTGTTCTTCAATGCATATGGAGCGAGAGATCTCTTACTATGATGCAACATTTGTATCAGATAGAATATATATAGCAGTTGTGTGCAGTGAACACCATAATTGGAGCAGTGTTATGTTCTGCGCACACGCATTCTCCGAGTGTCTCATGGCCACAAGTAGTTGCCTTTGAGGCATCCATCATCATCCCACACCATTACTAGCAACCGTTTCCTTCTCGCATTCTTGCTTATTTCATAAAGAACAATTGATTGATCAGCATAAAAAGTTTACATACACAGTTTCAGGTAGATCGAAGCATAAAATATAGATAATAAGTCAAGCAATTAATTTCATTTTTTTTTCCTATCCTTTCCCTAGGTAACAATGTTTATTTTCTTATAATCTTACAATCTATATTAAAAAAAAATATAAGACTGTCACTGAAAGGAGGCTTTATGTGTAAAAATGTAATGCCATTGGTTACAAAAGGAGATGGGAATCAACTTCTTGTTGTAAATGATATCTTGTCCAGCACAAATGAAGAACCTCTTCATACTGTGAAGAGGATTTTGATCAATGAACTCTACATACTGTGTCAATTCCTACATTTTGAAGTCTGCATCAGTCAAGTCTGCATACTATGACAATTCCTATATTTTGAAATCTGTATACTGAGCCAATTCCTACATTTTGAAGTCTGCATCAATCAAGTTTGTGATTAGTCAAGTCTGCTTACTATGCCAAATTCTATATTTTGAAGTTCCGCATACTGTGCCAATTCCTACATTTTGTAAAGAACAATTTATTAATCAGCTTAAAAATTTTACATACAATTTCAGGTAAATCGAAGCATAATATATATATATATAAAGCAATTAATTTTATTTTTTTACTATCCTTTTCCTAGGTAACAATGTTTATTTTCTTATAATCTTATGATATGAAAAGTATAAGACTATCACCAAAAGGAGGCTTTATATGTAAAAATTGTAATGTCATTGGTTACCCGCAAGTATAAAAGGAGATGAGTATCAACTTCTTGTTGTAAATGATATCTTGTTCTGCACAATTGAACAACCTCCTCATACTGTGAAGAGGCTCTTGATCAGTCAAGTCTGCTTACTGTGCCAATTCTTACATTGTGAAGTCTGCATCAACCAAGTGTTCATCAGTTAAGTCTGCAAATTATTCCTACATTTTGAAGACAGACTGTGCCAGTTTCTGTATACTGTGCCAATTCTTACATTTTGTAAAGAACAATTTATTGATCAACTTAAAAGGTTTACATATAGTTTCAGTAAATTGAAGCATAAAATATAGATATAAGTCAAGCAATTAATTTTATTTTATTTTTCCTATCCTTTCTCTAGGTAACAATATTTATTTTCTTGTAATCTTCCAATCTATATGGAAAATAAAAGATGGCCGCCAAAAGGAGGCTTTATGTGTAAAAATTGTAATGCCATTGGGAGATGAGTATCAACTTCTTGTTGTAAATGATATCTTGTGCAGCATAAATGAACAACCTCCTTATACTGTGAAGAGGCTTTTGATCAGTCAAGTCTGTCTACTGTGCCAATTCCTATATTTTGAAGACCATGAAAGTGATCATTTCCATGGGGAAGAGTGTAAGGAATTATGTTGAGTACAATCTAAGAAAGACTAAAGATTTGGATGTTACTATGTTTGATAGATCTTTATGCTTTAACTTTCAGGCTGAGTACAGACATGGAGAAAGATCAGAAAAAAGTACACAGCTAATTTGGATTAATGGATATTGCTAGCTTCCTAGAAGACATGTTCAGGGTCTGGTCTCTTGGGGAAGGTGATGAAGAGATAAAGATATAGATGAATACTTTGTAGTTCTCTAAATCTGAGGAGATTTGTGGAAGCCAACATTAAGATAAAGAGACCAGTTATGATAGAAATTACACCTGCTCGAATACTTCGGTTTACCCTCATCATTTGCACAATTCTGATTCAAAGATTGTATTCTTCTGTAGCCATGCTTGAAGAATAATTCAGCTAACAGAGCAAAGAACAGCATAGAAGTCTGCACTTAAGTCATCAGCAGCAGTTCAAGAATGCATGATTGTTCTTATCCATATATGAAACTGCTTAGGTGAGAGAAACACCAAATCTGACAGCTTCACAGAGATGCTCAATAGTGAATTCAGAAAGCAAAGATGAATAGCAAGATAATACATAATCAAGGTGGCAACAGGGATAATTTGTGTAACAACATTGTGTCAATGGAATCCAAAAACCCGAAAACTGAAGCTTTCCAAAGCTTTCCACAATTGGATCATCCAAAGCTTTCCAACACAATTAATAGCACCCTGCCAAGATTTTTACATATACAACACAGCTATTTTAACTGAATGAATAGAATGTGTGAGAATCCATGCATGGACTCTCACATTGTAAAGACATTGAAGCATGAACAATTCCTTTATATTGAACCACAAGAATGAAATCACAGTTAACAAAATATGAAGCTACAGCAGAGCTTATTAATAAATAGCACATCAACAATTAATCTCCATCATTCCTTCTTCCATAGTTTATTAGGGGGACTTAGCAACAGTTTTATGCAGACTTCAACAGGTTCTTGAACCAGGTAACTGATTTCTTTGGGTATCTCTTGAGGTTATCCTTGTAATCAACAAAGTACAGGCCAAATCTAGAAGTATACCCTGCAGCCCACTCCCAGTTGTCAAGAAGAGACCAAGCAAAGTATCCCTGCACATTGCACCCATCTTCCCTGCATGATAGAAGACCATAAATAATACATTGTTTAGCTGCAGTGTAGCAGATGCTATTCCTGATACACTCATAAGCTCCATCTAAATCCTAAATACATTTCTTCCAAATTATTCTTTTTGGCCTCATCAAGCAAACATTATACAATGAAACCTTTTTAGGTTTATACAAGCCAAAGTTGTCTTAGAGTTTAATAAATCAATACATAATTGGCATCTTTAATTCTAACTCTCCTAGTGTTTAACCTGAAAAGGACCAGTATCTGCAAAGAGATACTTGTATAGTTCTATCACCATTTCTGGAAGATCATCATTATGTATTGAAAAATCAATACATAATTGGCATCATAATTAGCTAATCGATACATAATTGGATCTTAATTCTTAGTCTCTTAGTGTTTAACCTGAAAAAGACCAGTATCTGCAAAGAGATACTAGTATAATTCTATCACCATTTCTGGAAGATCATTCTGTAGGTAGATCTTATTCCATGTTATCAAGGACATGTTGTACTAGATATACATGATTCTTAATTGTCTTTGTTTGTATTTTTCTTTCTCTTGTCATATACTACAGTTAATATCACCATGACTTTATCAATCAGGCTGGCGACACATTAAGATCTGTCAGCACACTCGACTAAAAATTTACTGTGAGAAAAATACCTTATGGCGGCTGACAAGTTCGATAGATAGTCATTATGGTATCTGATTCTTTTATCATCCTTCAGAGCTTTCTTAATTGAGATAAATGGGTTGTTGAAATCATCCATCCCTTCATATGGTCGATAGAATTGTTAGCTTTTAAAGGTAGAGATGCATGTAAAATGTAATCCTGAACATGTTGAAAAGCAAAATTACTTGCCATTCTCTGTGATGATAACCACAGGATTCCCATACTTCAGCTTGATGTGATTCATCAGGCTTCTCAGCCCTTGAGGTACAATATAGAGCCATATTGAAGAAGCCTGCATTCCATAAGCATCATGTGGTTCAGCTACAGTACAAGTATATTGTAAGGATTATACATCAGAACAGAAAAGGAGTCTTATAAGCTTTTTTCACATTATATTTTACACATTCCAAGTCAAATGTACATATATAATGACACAAAAGTGGAACAAATTAGGCTCCATATAGCTTGATAAATGGATTAGAAGCGTTGCTTGAGTTATAGAAATGGCAGCAGGGCTTCTGATCGAAGTAGAAAACAAGATTAACAGGCATTTCAATATAAAGTTTATTAAAAGATAACAAAGAATGTGATGGGTCTAACTGTGTTTATATGAAAGAAACATGGGAGCATTTAGGAATTCAGTTCAAAAAATAGTTTGTCAATTTTTTTCTAATTCTTTTTTCAAGAAATTTAACTGTGATATACATCTGATATTTGCTGGATTATATGTAGGAAGTAGATAGAACACTTGCACTACAACCTGAAGCATGTAGGACATTAGCCTTTCCCTTTTCTTTTATTTTTGACAAAAATCTATGATGCTAATCTTAGAATGTTGTGATCCATAGTTACGAGAAACTATTCCGAATCATAGAGCTTCCCTTAATTTATAATTATAGTTGTTCGATCATTATTTGAAAAATTAAGTAGAAAACACACAAATGGAACAAGTTTTCTGTGAGTCACAATTACTAGATCAGAACCACATGATATCTTGGACTAATGACTATTTCAGCTTCATTAAAATATACCCGATGTCCAATTGCCTTTCCATTCTTGAAAGCTGCATAATGGAAAGAAGAAGATGACAGTCAGACAAGTGCAGTAGAATCAAATATGGTTCAGACTTCAAAAGATACAGTGGTGATTCTATATCTTTCAATTTTTTTCTTCAAGTATAGCAAGCATCAAGGAGGAGTTAGCTCTAAAATTCATGGCGTTGGTTATCAATGAGCAATTAAATCTGATCATATTATGAGCATTGTCTGCATGTTAAAAAAATCTGACCATGAGGAAGAGACCTGGACAGATACATAATTCTAATTGCTAAAATAACCATTGGAAGCAAATCTTTCAAAGAATGAACTGCTTACGAAGGGTCATAGCTCCAGAATCTGCAAGGGTATCATTGAGGAGTATTCCAATTATATTAGTTGAGTTGTGCTTTGCATAATATGTGGTGTAATGGTTTACTCCCACAAAATCCAATGACCCCTTAACTAGAGCAGCCTCAGCTGTTGTAAAGCTTGGCAACCTGTTTCCAACTCTCTTCCTCATTGAGCTTGGATAATCCCCAAAGAACAGTGGATCCATGAACCTGTCATTCCATTGTATAAACTTCACTATGCATATGCAGCTTCATATCTCAGAAAGGAAAGCATGATTAGGATCATCTCTGGTCATACAACTTAGCATTCAGCCCCCCTGAATGCATTAACTTAGTTTAATTCATTCTGAAGCTGCTTTAACATCCAGATAATACTGTCAAGCTTATTCATTTTGCAGAAGTTGTTGTGTCACTTAAAGACCAGATCAGGAACAGAACATATTATTAGCAGAAAGCACAGCCTCACCATCCGAACTGGAAATCTTGTGCTCGTTGCGTCGCATCGATGTCTTCAGAGGAATTTGTCATCGGCTCATACCACATAACATCAAATGCTATGCCAAGTGATCCTTGTTGCTTTTGCTGCATATCGACACCCGACTTTTATGTTCAGCATACTCACTAGTACACACACATGCACACTGAACACATTAAAAGCAAGCCCACACCTAGAATTCCACGCAAAAGAAATGTGATATCTGGGATACTGATACCTTATACTTTCTCCTGTAAATGTCAGAGACTGTGGCATGCGATAGAAGAACATTATGGGCAACAATGTAAGGCTCAGTTGCTGAGTTCCCTGCCCTGCAGAGTAGCCGAAGGAAAGCGGAGCAGCGCCCAGGGGCTTGGAGTCCCACATCATAGCCTTGGATCGCGAAGGTGTGGGGCTCATTGAAGGTCATCCAGTGCTTGACTCGGTCCCCAAATGCCTTGAAGCATGTCTCTGCATACTCTGCATAGTCCTGTCTGAGAATGACAAGAAGAACAACATTCATATATGCAAGGTGAATGATTTCATCCTAACGAATTAGAAGTATTTGGTGTCTGTGTTCTGGACCGAAATAGAATTCTGAAAGAAGCATGTAAAAAAGATTTATGTAGTCAACAATCAGTTCTTAGCTGTTTGCCACAACTTCAAAGAATACATTCCGTTGTTGAATGAGCATTACATGATTCGTGGATCAATCCATCCGTTGTATCGGTCTTCTAATGCTTGAGGAAGGTCCCAGTGATAAAGAGTCACGTATGGTTCAATCCCTGCAAAGTTTATACTTCTTAGAGATGATATGATGCTAACGAGAGCATCTTGCAGGTCCAGAAAAGAGTTCGTCCTGCGTATCTAACCATTGGCTAGCAAAGCATCGATTAATTTGTTGTAATGGTCTATCCCTGCCTGATTGATCTCACCAGTTCCATCTGCAAATTGGGAAGAATATATCAAAACTTCAGTGGCTCTGTGAGGCTTATATGCTGAGTCTTTGCATCATATTAAGATCAAAGCACAACTGAAGAAGGATTAGATCAAGTCATTGTTAGAACTTTCTTAAAGCATGAGCTTGATGATTTCCAGGGTTTTAAGATAAGATGAGCAATATCACCTCATTCTCTCATCAAAAGCTTCATGCTAGAATCATAATCTACTACTGCTTCTAAAATGACCTGTACAATCTTCAAAGGTATGTTTAAGAGAGTAAGACTTGTTACTTGGGAAGATGCGTGACCATGCGATTGAGAACCTGTAAGCATCCATGCCCATGTCTTTCATAAGCAGTATGTCTTCCTGCAATCGCAATCGACAACCATTTCAGTGCCATGTTCCTCGGCCTTGTTCTTCACCACCATCACAGAACTAACAGGAGGATTCAACAAAGAGTACATCGAACCGATGGTACTGATCAACGGCGACATCAGCGTTGCTGAAATCGATCACCCTCCCTGCAGAACTCAAGATGATCAAATCAATCATGCAGTTTTCCTCCCCCCGCTAAATCTCATGTTCTCTACGAAACAGTAAACTGAGAGATAATGGGCGTACCGAAGGTATGAGCGAAGACATCCCACACCGTTCTTCCCTTTCCATCCTCCTCCGCCGCTCCTTCGTACTGAAAGGCGAGCACGAGCAGTTAACTACGTCGAAGCAAAAGAAGAAGGGATGATGCATGCCGAACCTACACCTACACCTACAACCAGGAGGTGGTGGGGCCCGTTCCTCCCGTTGGGGCCCAAGAAGAAGGACGGGAATGCTTCAAACGCTGACACAGGTAACAGCGTTCTTGTTCCCGACCATGTCGATCGGGAAGCGTCCGTTCCCCTCGAGAGACGCACGCGTGACCCGTGATCCCTTCTGCTTGGCGGAAAAATAGCAGGAGGAGATGCAGTCTGATGGTTTAGCAGAATTGTTTCTTATCTCCTTCAATTCAATTCTGGTGGTTCGCTTCATACTTAGACTCTATAGTTTTTGTCAGATTCAAGATAAAGAAGAACGGAAAGATGAGGATATGAAGAACATAGAAACATGGGAGGAAAAGAGCATAGAGATCTTCCACCGAGTTCTCCAAAGTATATATCTTTTCTTGAGACAGTGTTAGATACCGTATCCAAGGAAAATAATGCATCATGTTCACCTGGTAGGATGATGAAGCTGTTCCAAAGACGAACCCCTTGGGGAAACTACTCCTGCTGAGTCCTCCTCCACTCTGTGCCAAACACCTCCCTACCCCAAACACCACCAATAGAACAACAAAGACAAGACTCCTCTTCCACACCACCATTGTTCTCTAGAGAGAGAGAGGGTGAGGGAGAGAGAGAGAGAGAGAGAGAGAGATCTTGGATGAGAATGCAATCTGTGCAACTGGCAGGATATGCTTATATACTGAGAGGAAATGGTGGGGGAAGGTTGTCACCATGGTTGGAGGGTGGTTAAAGGCACTAAAGCGTGGAACGGGGATCGGTTGGGAAAACTCCATTGTTCAAGGAACCGGACTATGGTCTGGGAGCCCACCATGCTCCACTGCTCCCTTGCCATCTCTTCCTCATTAATCTTGCCAGGAACACCTGTGTGTGTATGTACTATTTGGCCCGCATTTAAGTTGGCAATCAATGCTCGTTTCTGCTTCTACGGATCTGTCGTCATGGAATCCTCGAAATGACATCCTATCATTTGGTACCACAATTCTGATGATGCTGTCACGCAATACGAACTGCAGGAGAGAGTTTGATGACATAGAATACTTGGGAAAGACTGAGAGTAATTAATGTTCTTGAAGCTGTACACAATACAAAATTAATGTCGACGTTACATGATTGGCAATAAAAGATACGTTGATATGGATAATAATGTTCATCGTCAACTCTTACCACCTCCTATGGGTGTTAACATTTCGACTGCATTGTTTGTGTGTTATGGTCACATCAATTCTATCATATCTATTCTTATACCCGATACGAGCCTTAAGAGGCAACCAAAACGTTATCGACGCCACCACCACTTTAGATGGACAACTGCAGCTTATCTCCTCTCCGTCTCAGATCTCTTTTGCCCGCACGCCATGGCATTTGGAGGAGGAAAGCAAGTTTCATGAACCCACAGGATAACAGTTAAACATACGTCAACGTGTGACAGCTTCTCATCGGAGCTTCGAAGCTTCTCCCACCGGTTATCGTTTCTCCCCTCAGTGAACAGCTGAACACAATGCCTAAACTATTTCCTTGCTGCAAGACCTCAAGTCATCGCCACAAGAACTTTTGTCTGTATCGTGCTGCAATCGACTTGCATATCTATCTTTACTGTCAAGCAAAGTCATTTCCGGGAATCAGTTGCTTCATCAAGAATACATCTAGATCATGTCAATAAAATAATCCCTCTATTGATGTATGTATCATCAGGCAATGTATTAACAACTCCAACAAGGTTTCTTGTCAGACATTGTTGTTCTGTATTCTAATAACAAGTGTAAGTGACAACATGGTTGTTGCTTCTTCTTTCTTCTCTTTTCTTGGTGAATTCATCCCCAAATACTGCTGCTCAATCCATTCATCAACTAAGTTTCAACAAAGCGTGTGATAGAGCCAATGAGCTGCCGTTGCTTTCTGCAATTGTAAACCAAGCAGTATTTGTGCAAACATGAATCGATTCATTCGTCTCACCAACTTAAGGAAGCTGCATTAAGTGAAACGATTTGAAGAAGAGAAGCAATAGTAGGAGCGAACTCGAGGTGGTCGAGATGAAGAAGATGAAGCTGGTAGTAATATTAAACATTTTTCCTGTAACTTTACTCTTTAGTCTACCCGTGTGCTGGTTGGCCAGCGAAGTGGGCCACACCCGGCCATTCGTCCAGCGTCGTTTGGCGGGTAAGGGTTTGTTCATGAGTAAATCGCCTTCCGGTCAACCTCCGTCGTGCGTGCGGGTCGAAGCTATTTATTTGCGGGTTTGAAGCTCCGACCCGTTTGCATTGCCGTCGAAGCGCCATGGAAGCCAAAGCCAACGCCACGGGCACGCCTCTTCCCCCCTCGAAGGTCTCGAGCTCTCGGAGCCCTAATCCTGGTCTGTCGCCGTCGCCGACGCGGCTATGGCGGCCGGCGGCGCAGAGGAATATAAGGAACCAGTGGTCGAAGCTGCTCTCGAACAAGGAGCGTTGGGCCTCCGCGGCGTCGGAGGGGAGGTCGCAGGCTACCTCTCTCGTCAATGCTTATCTTAGTCAGAGGTGAGGAGAAGATTGTGGTCCTTCTGTTGTATTGTTTTGTAATTGTTGGATTTGCTCGTGCATTTGGTTTTAGGGCACGAATCGACTTTTCATAGTAGGGTTTATTGAGGGTTTTGTTTCAATTGGATGATTGTTAGGTACATGCCGGCGATGGAATTGGGTGTTCTGAAGGATATGCCTGGGATTCGGCAGAAGGCTTGCGACAAATTGACTCGTAAGCAGGTTCTCTTTCCAAAAGATTTGTTTTGTTTTGTCTGAATTGATGTTGATAGGACAACATTTTGCTTTTGATTTCCGAGTCAAGAAATTTTGTTTTTAGAATGAGCTAGTAGGTTATGAGAATCAAGTTTTCCATTTTTTACTGATATTTCCTCTTCATATCTGATGATGCTATTGCTGCATAAAATTGAAGTTGAAGAGTTTTATTATTTTTCAATTGTTTCAGGAAATGTATCGAAAATTGCTGTTATCATCTTACAACGATATGGTATGTATGCTTGCAGATTGGTTTCCATTGCTGCAGAAGACAATCAGTAGATTAGCTATGTTGTTGTTCGGATTTTTTTCTGTGAATGCTATGTAACAAGCTTCACGGAGAGACTGTCTGATAGGTTTCATGTGCATTTTGCTTTTGATTTCTAATCATTGTGTGGTTTGTCTCTCCTGTTCTTCCTGCTACAAATATTAAGACAGAGAGAATACAGAACCTTTTATTATCAATTTTGCTTCACCTTAAATGTAGTGTGAATGACTTTAGGTACTTGCTGTTGCTGAACTGGTCAAGTCAGCTCGCTCTATGCGTTGTTTCCTTAAAGGACCTATCGCCAGCCCCCTGGCACAATTTTCTGATATTCCAGAGCATGAGAATGATCCTGGAGATGGTGGAGGAATTCCAGTTTTTTCATCTTTTTCAATTACATACTTTGGTATGTTTTTTGTCCCTGTCAACATCTTAATGCTAAATGGCTTAATTAATTGCTATTACGAGGTGGATCTTAGGTTGCTTGTCACTGAAGATCATCATTTACTTCTATTTTTCCTATTATCGCTGTAGTTAGCAGATGAAAATTTCCATTTTTAAGAGGTTGGTGTTAGTTGGTGTATTATGTTCCAATTTTTTTTTTTATCTATAACCCCTGTATATAATTATGCTGTGGTAGATTGCAGAATCATCCTAAATTTATCACTTAATGCACGTAAAGGAACCTGAAGCTCCAGTTAAAAAGAATCTATAAAAATAGTCCATGCTTCTATGGTATGCCTTGAGTAGTTCTTTGTTAAAAAGTGTACATTTTGGTGAGGGAAGAGATTGATCTTGTCACAGTTCATGTTTAACTGAATTTCTTTATTTGGTATTCAAGTTTTGTACTGCATAGAATGAAGAACTGAGACAATGATCTAGCAATGCTTACATAGATGACAAGAAAACCTATGTTGGGAATATATAGTCAAATGGGGAGTGTGCCACACTGATCAAGGCATCATTTTGGTAAGTGGACACCATTATAACCAAAAAGCTTATGACTATAGGTTGTGGATCAACACCAATAGTTCTGGTCCTACTCTTTAATCATTTTCCAAGTAGAAACCGTGTGATTACATGCTATTTATGCATGTACACCATTCATGCATACTTGGAAGATATCCATTCTCATGTTTAGCCATTTATGCGAGTTCATATTATAAAGAACATTCCTTATCAGCTTACATTAGCCGTTTGCATTACAGGGAATCCAGCATAGCAACACCCATTTGTCAGGGAGACATTGCATGTTTGATTTAACCATATTAAACCAGAATATACGTCAGAGTTTGCTTTTTTGTCAGGCCCAATTTATACCTTGGCCTCTGATATAACTTGTCTGGGAGATATTACCACACAAGGAGCGTGCCAAATTAGTTAGGGGTTATTATATAAACTGGAAATTGTTACAATTTAAAAACTTAAGAAGTTTAGTTATGTTTCTATTACCAATGTATCTAAGCAATCTTGTTTGTTAGCCTTGTCAGACTAATTCCTCTCACATTTCCTAATGATTAATGATGTGAATTTATAATTGTTTGATTGTTGAATTGTAAGTCATCCGGCTATAAAATGTTCATTACCTTTGTTTGGATATTTTAGTTATGGAAATAAATTTCAATCGCCTCTTTGGAAATTCAATCATTGTCTTCATTGCAAATCAAGAAAATATATTCACCTGGTTGTTCACTAATTAGGCACGATGTTTAAAGGTTTCAAATTTTGTTGACAAACAAATGCCCTTACTGAATTTTTTGGAATCATGTTTTGATTTTTGGGATTGTTACAATATCCCCTTTTTTTTGTTTTCAACTTTTGGACGACTCATGTTCAGAGGAAATTTCATTGTTGAATTGTATTTGTGACACATCATTTTGTTTTTTGTATTCAATCTCTCTTTATTTTGCTACTTTACAGTTACCTAATGTTCAGTATGGCTTATCATTATCTTCTTCATCTTTTAGACATTAACACAGTATATGTTGTAGGATTCAAGCTTCTCTTAAACAATATTTTTGATATCTTCTCATATGTGGATACTTGTAGAGAATCTTGCACATGAGCTTGTCGAGATGTTTGTATCGGAGCTAAGTTTGAAGGTGTTGATTATATTCCTTAAATTACATTCCAGTTCTTTTCCTGTCGCTTGTATCTCCTTTTAGTAGTAACTTAGTTCTGATGCATCTCTCTTGTCTTTTCCTTTGTGCCTCCATGATATTTCCTCTGGCTGTATCTTGAGTTCTCATTTCACTTGGACAGAGATTCCTTGTGGTCGAGTTCCTGTCGATTAAACATGAGGAAGGCGAAGGACAAATTGATAGATTAAAGTGGTCAGATGAGCTATATTCTGGAGAATTTCAAGATCTAACTATTAGTGGTCTGTGCTCTGAGAAAAATGTTGAGCCTCTACTTCCATCACTAAGAGGTCAGCAATCCTGTACCTCCCTGACCACACAAGCAGATTATCCTTTGAGCAGTGATGTTTTGCAGGTCAGTTGTTTTATAACAGGTACTCTTAAACATTCTTCCAGTTGTCCTAATATTTTTACAGTTTGTATCATTTCCATACATTGCTTGCTATATGAAGTGAAAAGAAAAAAAAAAAGAACTAGATGCCTGAGTCTTGTTTTGGCCCTTCTTAAGTTCATCTTAGTTGATGACAACATGTGGCATTTTCAGATTGTTTTAGCTTACAGTGCTCTGAGGTTCTCTTTAAAATTCAGTAATTTACTAGATTTTATGATTTGTAAAATTTACCGCAATTTTACTCAATTTTTTGATTCACTGATTTGTATTTGGTCAAATGTTATTTTCTGCTTCTATTTTTGTTTGAAGCTGAATGGCTTGTTTGAATATCTGGTATCTGGATATATGATTGCAATGAAAAGGAACTAAGGTTTCAAACAGTAGATTGTGACTGAGAGTTAAATTACTGTTGCTTATGTTGAATCTTACTGACATTTTTACCCTTTTTAGTAAGTGGTTTTTATGTATATGGACAACAAAATTTTCTTCCTATCTCACAGTTAGTTTGGTTTATTGCAGGTGTACCTAACAACATGGCTTGCTGATGTAAACATTGACATGAATAGGTTTGCAAAACTGAAGCTGATATATTTCCCAGTTATATGTAAATGTTTGTCCTATTAGAAATTAAATTAAGCCCGAAAATATTGTCATTCGTACTGGACCTTAATAGCTTAGTTGATGACCATTGGGTGCGGGTTTTCAGGATCCTTTAATTTGACAAAAATCAATATCACTCTCTTCATTGTTGGCTGTGTCAAAACTGTATACTTATTTGTTAAATATTTGATTCTCGTGCATGTGTTCCTTTTGAGGATCATCACCATCTGTGTTATTATGGTCTCAGCCACTCAACTTTAGAGTACAACTTAAGGATAAGAAACATTCATTGGAAGTTTGAATAGTACCTCCGATACCAACTGCCAACCATGACGTCTGTCATGCTACTAAGTTTTCCAAATATAAGTTTTGGCAAGTGAGAGATTATCATAAAGCCTTAAGACTAGTTGGCTGTTAGTTTATTGCCAATTAAGCTAAAGCAACCAGGGAGTAATCTTTAATTTTCCTTTATTTTTAAAGGCTTCCAAAGAATAGGAAGCAACAGATATTGCTACAGTATCTTTGATGACATTAGGTGCACAAAAAGGTCAAAGAGTAGGTTGTAACCTGTAAAATTCTCTCTTCAATGATACATACAACAATTTTTGGTTTAAGATCCTGGAAAGGTATAATTTCAAGAATCTGACTATTCATGACATGCATGTATATTGAATATTAGACTTTACAGGCATGAATATGTTTTTCTTTTAGGTATGTACATAACTTTTGTCATCTCTGTTGTGTTTTGCCTTAAATGAAACAGTTAAATGTCAATAAAAAAATAGCTTGATTGTTTTGATGTGATCATAAGTTGTCACTAACTGGATTAATTTTAAGATCCCATGTATGTCTAGTTAACTATGATACAGAAATTAGTTATATGGCAATTGGCTGATGATAAGTCTGAACTCTAAGGCCGACCATTTCTCAAATTCATTTATAGCTAAGCATTGGCAGCATATTACAACTGAGACTTCAGAATTCTTCGTCACCATTTCTGCATATAGGTCTAAAGACTTGCACGCTTGTTGTGATCCCCTAGCCTGAATGTTTGTATATTAGTATCTTATTATAGGAATTGGGACCATGAGGTGAAATATTATTTAACTGCAGTATTTTTCTTTGCAAAATCTTTTTATCATGATATGGTGACACTTTAATACAGGTCATATAAAGAAACTAAAAGTTGTCATGCATAAATTAAAGAAGTTTCAATGAAAAAGAAATTTGTCACACTATGGACATTGCTATATTTCTATAAAGCTCACAAACATGTAACACAGAACAGTTTTGGCTTTTACAGCTTGACTATGTCATGCATCTTTTATTTTGTCACAATTGCATATGCTATAGCGCCTTATATTTTTTTCCTTTGTGTGTCCTGCAGAATCAACGACATATTTACTATTGTTGAAGAAGAAACACAGGTCAAACTGTCGTGATGTTTCGAGTGTTCTTCGAGTGATGAAAGGTTACGAAGAAACATTTGAACTGCAGGGAGGAAGCACAAATGAAGTGTATGCAAACCTGGCTTGTTTGTCTGTTTGTAACATGAAAATTTTCAACATCCACAAGATTTGAGGAGATATTTAAGACAATTTGTATCAACATTCTTTTGCCTGCTTATCTGTTTTTGATGCCAAAGCTAACCAGACCTTTTTGCTTGTAAAAAATATTATTTCTTTTGCCATAATGTTGTAAGACAAGCCTATCATCAGACAGCATGAACAAAGGTAAAGAAAATTTGTACCACTGCAGCTTCTGTGTGGTGGCTGCTGCTGCACCAAAACATCTTTAATAAACATTTATCATTCTTAATATTCTAGTTAAATTTATATGATTCATATTTATGCAGGAGGACTTATTGTGGCTATTAGCATTGCAGGGGAAAGAGAGTAACCAGAGCCAGATAGACTTGGGGCAATGACAGGTAATGTTCTGATCTCAGTTTTATATAGTTGGAATTTGGAGAGGAGGGTATCAAACTGTGTGAGCTCCACAACTTAAGCCCCGTCCACAAGATAGCTCAGAATAGAATCTTCTGTTACCTTTTCATGGACTTATCAGTCACTTTCCAATCCCTTTGATTCACTTTATGCCCTCATTAAAAAAATTCTATCAACATCACTCATCATTCCTGTGACACTGTCAAACCTCTCATTCCTCATCATTGGCTGCCGACTCCATAAGAAAATTGATTTGAGTCGATTCACTTACTTTTATAGCTTTCAAGTCCCTGTCGTAGAAGGGACAGCAGCCTGAAGTGTAGAGTTGGAAGTCTTCAAGTCTCAAGGTCTATTTTTCCTGTCTCCAGTGTTCTTGCAGTGTACTCTTCACTCTTTCTCACACCCTTCAATCATCTCTTGGCATGTGACTCGTGGTCCATGGCATTCCCCTTGCAACACAGTGGTGATGGGTCAGCGGATATCCTATGCCACCGTACCCCCCAAGGACTTGTTAACGTACTGTCGCCATATAAGGGTCATGGCATTCCTTATCGCTGTCCTCTTCTTTTTAAGGTAATCCAAGAACATTCCAAGGAGGGGACGTGATGGGAACAGAGCCAATGCGTGCAGTGTCTGCATGATTCTTGGCGATTGCTTCCTTTTGTCTGCTATCTGGCAGCGGTTCCCATGCAGTACTGCAACCTTAAACACCGGCACCGTGGCCATGTATTTGAGGCTTGTCTTCTTGCGGTTGCTGCTTTACAACTGATGTGCCAAAACTTTGTCAGCAGGGGAATGCAACATGGCACATAAAGCTGCAACTGGAAACGTGTATATATATATATATATATATATATATATATATATATATATATATATATATATATATATATATATATATATATATATATATATATATATATATATATGTATACAACACTGTGCCCTCTCTGCTGCTGCAGATGTTATGCGTTGTTGCAGCACTTTAGTATTCAACACAACTTCGAGCTCTTGTTAGCTACTATGATTTCCAAGGGGTTTAAAAAACTTACTCTCTCTCGATCTCTGTTTTTTATTTTTATTTTTTAGTATTGTTTTAGCTTATTTTTTTCTAAATCTCATATTCAAGTTCATGTAAGAAAATCTTATACTAATATACTACAAAAAGGAAATTAGTGAAAGAAATATTGGATCGAAAGATAACTGCATCTCACGAACTTGAATCTTAGGAATTCACCTCAAAATTGAAGTTTTACTTTTACTCTTCCACTATCTTCCTCGAAGTTAAACAAGAGCAAAAAACAAAAGTAAATGCTTTTGTCGTCTTGTTGCGTAAAAAAGCACACACTTTTTTTGTCTTTAGTCTACCTACCGGCCCTAGGCAACGTGTGCGGTAGTTACCATAACGTCCGTTACGTTCCCGCCGGCACCCAAATACGAAAAAAGAGAGAGAGGATCCGTTCCCGCCAATCTCATGATTAATGAGTTCGTTGGACGCTCCGGATCCGCCCACGGTGAACGATCAGAAAACCAACGGCTGAGATGCGCCGTAATTGGCTCCTGCCCCACTCGTTTAAAGATTAAAAAAAGGCATGGCCCAGCTTCGGCTCTGACACCGAACCAAGAGGTTCGGAAACCGGACCACCAGGTTTCGCTCCGGGCCGCCGGCTTCCTCCTTCCACCCCTTGACATTTTCGCAATTCCCCTGCCTCTCTCTCTCTCTCTCTCTCTCTCTCTCTCTTTCTCTTTATCCATTCTCCTTAAAAAAAAGACCCCCTTTTCTCGCATAGAGTAACGAGGAGGGAGTGAGAGTGAGAGAGAATGAGCGAACGAGGTGATCGCGCTCCCATCCCTCGTAGAACCTTAATCTGAATCTCCGAATTCGAGCAAGGAGGAACACCTAAAACCCTAGCTCGGCGATATGGGAGTCCCCCCTCCCTGGAAATGTCTCCAGTCTTCCTGCCTGCGTATTGATCCGTCGATCTGCTGCCGTGTGCTGCGGTAGGTGCCGGATTCTTCTCTTTCTGGGTTTTGCTGCACGGATTTGTTTGGATTCACTGGTAGTGGTTGACCGCTTGTCCCCAATTTGGAGAGGGACTGCGAGATTTGGTGGGTTTCCTCTTTGTGAGACTCGGGACTTGGTTCGGACTGCGGTAGCTGCAGTCTATAGTTTTCTTTTAGTTTGGTAGCTGGATTCAGTGTGGTTTAGCTTTCTATTCTCTTTTATGTTGTCTGGGGATATTTTGAGCGAGAGCTGGTAGTTGAGAGCTTGTAGTTGGTCGTTCTAGTTTAGGAGTAAATTATGAGCTGGATTTTCGAAATTGGGAGCTTTATTATCATGTTTTGCTTCTCTGAATGTCCAAAGATCCAGCTATACTGATCTTTGAGGATCGATATATCATCTTGTTGGACTAGTGGGCACAAAAGATGTGTCTACCGTACAATGTTTATGGATAATTGAAGCTTTTTGAACCAGAAAGATAATTGGTGCTTTGGATGAGCATACTGTTAAACTTGAGTTGATTCTTATCTTTAAAATATGTTCTTTTAGACATACAACTCACTGCATCTTCTTCTGCTTTCCCCCCAT
This sequence comes from Ensete glaucum, assembly GCA_021527575.1. Lineage (NCBI taxonomy): Eukaryota > Viridiplantae > Streptophyta > Magnoliopsida > Zingiberales > Musaceae > Ensete > Ensete glaucum. Next base: position 29,976,246 of record CM038554.1, read on the forward strand.
CATCGCTCTCCCCCTTACATTCCTTAATCTCATAGCTTATAGCTTTTGTTAGTGATAATTTCACTTTCTGCCTTTTCTTAATTTTGTTCATGGAAATACTTGTTAACACATCACTCAGGACGCTTTACATCAGTATAGAATTCAGAGATTGATTTAGGAGTTTGTAACATTTGTACCCAAAATAACCCTACAGTCGGCTGCCTGAGAAGCATCTGGCATATATGCTTCCTTGAATCTTTTGCTCTTTCCCCCATATGCTATACTAATTTTTCTCAAGTTGATCAAGTATTTGTCATGGGTTTCTTTTTAGTGCCCCCTACACTTCTTGGCGTTCTTTTGGAAACATTTGTTTTTGAAGTGGCACCTAATTGCTTAAGTTTCTTTCTTGGACCTTGTTACTTCCTTTGATTTCTCGTAATGTGTGTTTATCTTCTTTCGGGAATATTTTCTCTGTATATTAGTACACTTTAGTCCTTAACTGAAGTTACAACCTTGAGTGGGATGACCAGATTACTTGCATAGTGTTGTATTTGTGTGATTGTTCCATCTGATGGCTGGGTCTCCTTGTTTATGCATGCATGTTTTATATTATAACAAATTATTGTTCCTTCTTTGCGTTCTGAAAGCATTGAATGTTTTCAATGGCTGTATGAAGAAACAATGACTTTGTATGTGCAAGGTCATGTTCTTCCTGGTATTGGATCATCTTCATCTGAGAAGTCTCACTTGTTTTCATGTAGCTAAGCTATTGTGGCAGTGGAATGTTATTGGTTGCCTAAATCCTCGTTCATCTCCATTGCTTTTTTTTTCTTTGCCATTGTTCTTTGGGTCATTGTGTTCCATAGTTTGATGCATGATGAGATGTATATCTTTCATATTTGGTTCTCGAACAAGACCAGTCAAAAGTCAAAATATTATTGGTTCATGTTTTAGTATGGTGCAAGTGAGTCCATCTTTTTGAGTAGCTTCATCAATAAGTTTGAGGAGTGAAAAAGAATGTGATTAACCTACACCTTCCATCACCATGAACCATGAAAACTGACATTTGAAACTATCCTTTATATCTTTGAGAAAAATGTTAGCTCATAGTCAATTACATCCCTAGTTGCTCTACAATTAGGGAAGCGCCAAGAAGCAAAATAGTTATCTGGGAGAAGGGTGAAGGAAGCAGCTCTAACTAGTCCAAATGGAAGCCATATGCTCTCCTTCCCCGAGAAAGCTGTTAATTTTAGTCCTGCTTGGATGGAATAAAAGATGCATTCAATGATCTTTTTTTTTTATTATGATAGTTTGAAATTTCATGACTTTGTTACCAACTTAACTAGCTTAAGTGCAAAAGTTTAGCTTTCAATGTGAGAACAGTGGCATGCATTGTTTCTGAGTTGCTTTGTTTTGTTGTTTATTTCTTAGTAATTGATTATGTTTGAATTCCTGATTTTCGTTTCTATATGATTGTCTCTATTAATTATATAGAATTGATTACTCTATAGGAGTTTATGCATACACAATTCATTGTGATTTTAGGAAATTGCTTTTCTTTACCAAGGATATAAATGCATACAATATCAGATATTGTTATAACTCTTGGTTAGTGCAGGCTGGATTTTATGCCATGAGTGTTCTTGAGAAGGTTCGGGATGTATTTGAGAAGGAATAATCACTCTATTGTTATAAATATCAAGAAGTTGGAAATTGGCTGATTATGTAGAATATCACATGAATAGTACGATATCTGAATTCAATGCTGTGAAGAAGTTTCCATTTCACAGTTCTCAGTTATATGTCTGAATCGGAAATCAATATGGTGCATGATCACAGAATACTGGTGTTTGTTGTTGAAGAAGTTTGATTCACATGATTACTATGCTTGTTTCTTTTTTCTTTTCTGGAGATTTTGAGAAAGAAAAGTAGCCTTTGATTGATGAATTTGCAATTTGGTATTAAATCATTTTCAAAGCTATGCTTGAAGTTACTTTGAGACCGGCGTTCGTGTTTTCTGTTTCTGATGTCTATTAAAGTTTACAAGAAAAGTAGTGTTCCACAAGAGATTTTGGGCATCTGTTACTAGAGATTCTTGGTAGTTGATTGCTGCTTCTTAGGAGTAATCTCCATTTCTCAACATTTCCTCATCCAAGATGGCACATGGTACAAGCAATGTGCAGTTGTGGCAACAACAGTTGATGAACAAGCAGTCCCAGGAGCTTCATAGACAGCAGCAACTTCAGCAGCTAGATCAGGGTCCATGGCAATCGAGTCCACTTGGCCAGTTGTCTGGTGTAGCAAATCCTGCAACAGGAAATCAGTTATCTACACAATTAACTGAGATGCCCATCAATGATACATATAACTACATGTGGCCGAATAATTTTGTTGGAGGAATATCCAACTTACCTAGTAACACTCAGATGTTTATTGCTGGCAACAGAAACTTGATGCAGTCCAGTTCCTCTGCTGCCATGCAGAATTTTGCAATTGATGTTATTACATCAAATGATCAGAGTCAAGCAATGCAATCTATGGGATTCATGCCGCAAGAGATTAATCAGTCTTTTCATGGCAGGCCTGTTTCAGGCACTAGCTCTGTAAACCAATATTCACGCTTTCTAGGAATGTCTAATAATTGCCATGATTTGATGACCAAGGCAAATGCAAACGAGGCAGACAAGGCATCATACCCATATAGCACCACTCAAAGCTACCAGCAATCTGCTGCACAAAGTTGCTTACAGGATAAGACTTTGTCTGTGCAGAATTATCCAGGAAAATATATCTTTGGCAATTCTCTCTTACAGAATCTAGGTAATGATGTTACTGATGTTACATCAGGAAACTTTCAACAAGCGAACAATACTCGATACAGTGATCAGTTTGATGAATTTCATGGTAGGCAAGAACAAGGTGATTCATCTGGTAATTTACAGGAAAAGCCAGTATCAGAAGTAGGGAGTTCTAGTGGTGTGGCTAGTCTAGATCCTATAGAACAGAAGATCTTGTTTGGCTCTGATAATGACAACTGGGGATTTTCATTTGGAGGGAGTCTTATCTCTGGCATGGGTGAAGATATGCATGGGCATACTTTAGAGAATGATCATTATGGTTCCTTTCCTTCTATCCATAGTGGGAGCTGGAGTGCTCTTATGCAAGAGGCTGTGCAAGCTTCCAGTAGTGACAAGGGGCTCCCAGAAGAGTGGAGTGGTTTGTGTTTTCAAAAGACAGAACAAGTGATGGCAAAGCCTTCGGTTCCAATTAATGTCAACAGAAAACAACCGGCTGCTTGGGATGATAGCAACCTACAGAGTGTTACTTCTGTAACTTCAAGATCTTTTCCTTTGTTTAATGATGCTAATGCAACTCCAAACTCCTCTACTTCTCCTAGTAATAAGAATTTTTCAGAGTTTGCTCATGAAGAAAATGATAGGATTTTAACTGAGGCTCCCCAAGCATCCTTCAAGTTGTCCACCCAAGGATCCAATAACAAAGAGTTCTGTCAGAATCAGGATCAAACAAAACTCGTAGAAGATGGTCTCCTATGTCCAAGATCTTCAAGTAGTGGACTATGGGTTGGGAAGACCATTGAGCAGCATGAGGAGATTCAGTTCCAGTCAAAAGACATGGGGGGTTGTTGGGGTGACCAACAATATTTGCCCCTGTTAGATGCTCCTAGTGGCTGGAATTCTAGCTATCCAATGGCATCCAGAAGTAACAACACTTTGAATTATCAAGAAAACTCTGGCAATTTGTGGAAGATGGGTGAAAATCGAGTTTATCTAAGTTCTGCATTGCAATCAGTAAAATCTGATATTAGCAGTCCCAAGATAGCTGAGTATTCCTTAGCAAGTAATTTTGGTTCTGTCAGGAACCCAAATGCCTTAAAGTTGAACCAGAACAAACATCAACAGGTTACTAACGAACAGAAATCTGTTTTTGGGAAGCATTTTGCCCCTAATACATGTATGAACTCTGAAGGGGACAAAGATGTAGAAGAAAATCGGAATCAGCCAGGCAGGAGCTCACAAGGATGGGCGACATCTCTAACTGCCACTGCAGAAATATTGTGTAATACCCATGAGAATGAAAAAGTGCATGGAAGAGTTGATTCAGGCAAAGGTTATATTGAAGATGCAGCAAAAGAGAAGTCTCTGTTGACTAGTAATGACCAATATCCTTTCATGAGTGGAAGCCAGAAGTCCTCAATTCAGTATGGTCAACATACTGTGGGGTCTAGAATGTTACAGAATTCACTGGGAAAAATGAGGACAACTGCAGAACCTTCATTCCCACCAAACCACCTATTAAGCTTACAGAACCAATCCAGCTCAAATAATGAGCAGTCATTTGCCAAAACATCACAGTTTTCTGGTCATATTGTATGCAACGGTCATATTGACAGATCTAAGGTACCTATAGTTTGTTTGGAACCATTTTGATTTTGTACTTTCTTCTCCCCACTTGTTGATATTTCCGTATATTGAAAAACTCATCCCTGTTCATAAGAAATTTTTTCTAATCTACAGAGGATTGCAGTTGAAACAGGGAATCTTCTGTCCAGAAATACCGTACCTGTCTATGCTTCCAGCAGTTCCTTTAATGCATCAACTGTTCAATATTCCCAGATAGAAACGACTGCTCAAGCAAGGTACACTTCTGGTCGAGCACCTATTTATTTCCGTTACTTTATAATGATCCTCGTCTCCAAGGATCCCCATCCTGCCGTTATCTAAATCGTGCATTGTGTGCTGTTTTTTCCAACCAAATAGCCATGGGTTTTTAAAATGCACCTAACTATTTCTTATATTACAGTCGTTGGATCAATCATTACGGAAACATTTGTTGTTGAATTCAAACTGGATTTCTACAATTTTCTGTAGAGACCATTTTAGGTCATTTTCCAAACATGTCTGGTTTCAGCGTTACAGATCATATGCATTTGGATCTTTCTAATGCTTGAATTTATATAATTTATTGCAGCAATAATGTGCTTGAGCTTCTTCACAAGGTTGATCAGTCAATTAATGGAAATTCTGTGAATTCATCTGATATACCTGCACAAGCTGTTGCTGAATTTTCTGTTACACATGCTCACTTTGATGGGTCTTCTAACATAAAAGAAATTGGATTGCAATTGACCCCTCCATCTGTGCCAATGTCTCATAAATCGTTTAATGATATTATCGGTGCACAATTGGACAATAAGGCAGGATATCAGAATCAGGGATGGTCTAATTTTACATCTTCAGCTCAATCTGTTCTTGCCCTTGATGATCCCTCCAAAATAGACAAGTGGGATAAGATGTCCAGCCTACCTGGGCAGAAACTTAATGAACAACCAGAAGCAAATCAGCATTTTAACTACTCAGCTAGTGCTGATTTTCCATTAACTGGAAATCAACTGCAGCAGCAGCAGCAGCAACTTCAACAGCAACACAGTTCTAGTGCAAAAGATCACCTGGAGCACCAACAACAGCAATGGCAACAACAACACGTTTCTAACACAACTTCCCATGAAGTATTGGATCAGTCTGTCAAATTTTCATTTGGTAACCAAGTGAATGCAAGAGCATTTGTTAAAAGTGCCTCACTGACCGAGCAGCTACATGACTCAAATGATGGAAGTGTATGTGGGAAATCTGTTCAGACATCATTCCCTTCTCTGGTTGGTACGTTACCAACCCCAGATATTGTTTCTCCTGCTGAAAATCATGTGCCTGTTGGTTCACGATTTTGCTCAGTGAACACAGATCAAATAAAGCCAACATTTGCAGGCTTTTCTCAAATTACAAATTCCGGTGAGCAACTACCTGTTGTAGAGATGAAATCAGGTTCACAATCTCAGCAAGATGGCTTCTCAAAAATGTTTCACAATGTGTGGACAAGTATATCAGCTCAACAACGTCAAGCTGGTACCAGTCCTCTGCTTACTCCAAATGTACTTCAGTTCATAATAAACCATGATAGAGATACAAGTCTGCTGGGCCTGCCTAAGGCAGGTGATCAAGTGGACAAGGAAATAAGTACCCCTGAAGTTGGTTCAAGTTCTGTGAATTCACAAAAAGGAGAAGTAAATCCAGCTCAGGGCAAATCCTTAAATCTGATACAAACTGAGAAGGTGGATGTTATTCCAAAGTCAGGGAATGCATCCCACAGCGTAGAAGAATTGTTAAAGCCACCTTTGGAGGTAGTTCCCAATGTCTCAATTTCATCATTACTTTGTCTGCAGCGGGATCCAGCTCTTCGCTCTCAGGTATTCCATGCTCCCCCAGCAAGTATTGTCTCCTCTAGCGGTGATCTTGATATCTCTGGATGCATGTTAAAACCTTCAGATATTCAACAACAAAAATACCCGCTACTTCATCAAATACAATCCATGAAGGCTTCTGATTCTGATATAAATAAGATGACAGGAAACATACCAAGAGGAACTGCTTTTAGTTCCAAAACCTCACAGGTGAACATCAATATGGATCAAGGATTTGATCACTGGCAAAATGCAGTCTACAGATTTTCCGCTGATGGTAAAGTTGGAGCAGCTTCTCAGATTTTGTTACCATCAGATGCTAAAATGCTAAGCTCTGATTCAAGTGACACTGAAGAAAAAAATCCAAGCTCATCAATTGCAGGACGGCCTGATCTCCATACTCACACATATCCCCTTAGTACAAACTCCACGGCGAATGTATTCGGAGGTAGCAAGCGCACATGGATTAGCCCTCGTATAGCTCCTTTCTGGTTTGAACATTATGGAACCTACAAAAATGGCAGAATGGTTGCTCTATGTGATGCCCAGAGGAGTGGAAAAGCTGCCATTCAGCAGCCCTTTGTTCAAAAATTTCCTGCAAGGATGGATGATACTGATGTAGTGGAACAAAAGCTTGACAGCAGTCATGGTAGTAGCTATGGCCATGGTACATCAGCCATTAAGACAGATCCCAAAAGATCATTTCCTTTTTTGCTGGCTCAGAACGTCATGGACCATGATATAATTCTAAGAACGAAGAAACGCAAAAGTGAAATTACAAATATGCCATGGCATAAGATCATAACAGTGTGTCCAGAAAGGTCACAAAGAATCAGGTGTTGATGACCTTTTGCGTAATTAGAACCTTATGATTTGTAATTTGCTATTCAAAGAATCATCAGTTACTTTTGAATCAGTCAGATAAATTTGCTTTTTTTTCCCCAGGATGACAGAGTTGGAGTGGACAATGTCTGCCAATAGATTGATGGAGAAGGTTAGTTTATCTCACCAATCTTGCTGGTAGCAATCACTTTTGCATATTATTTCTCAAGAGCTCACAAGTGAATTATATGGCTAGATGGATGACGAAGCTGAAACCATGGAAGATGACCTGTTGATGCCTCAATTACAAAGAAGGCTAATCTTGACAACTCAGCTGATGCATCAACTTATTCCAGCTGTACCAGCTATGCTGTTTGAAGGAGAGGCAACTTCAACCTATGCAAGTGTGACTTATTACATGGCAAAGGCAGCCCTCTCAGATGCATGTAACCTGATTTCTTTTTCAGAAAGTGATTCCCATGTTTTGTTGGGAAATGAAAATATGTAAGCACCCTCCTGAAATTCTTCAAGACCTTGTAGTATGATCTCACAATATTAGCTTGTTTTCTCTTAACTATGAAGGATGCAACATTTTACAGTTCTATTGTGATATCTATGTTGTTTGGGTGCTTACTGTCTCATATAATAAATGTTTGAAGTTTGAACTATTGCCTCCTAATTATATATCTTTTCCCCACTTAACTCTCTAGGATTATTCGGGAGCTTAGGACCTCACAGAAGGTGGAGGACAATGCTTTCTCAAAGTTTGCAGAAAATTTCATTGGTAAATCCAAGAAACTCAAAACTGATTTCTTAAGGTATGAGTATTGTTTTCTTTCCTTTACCTTTAGATGCCTTTTTATATATTATTTGTTTGAAATTAAATTTTTCTAGTAGTTTTATGTTAGTTTCCATTGTATGATCTAATCAGCTGTGTCGGCCAAGAAAGTGTGATGAGCCAACTTATGAGCATTCTGGCCTTTTATAATTGACAATATGTTTTCTAAACTTACTGGCAAAGGCCAACGTCATGAGATGGAAGAGACCCATCCTCAAGTAGTTTAAAAAATGACATTGATTTTTAAAAAATGACTGCTAAGGTGCTATACAGAATAATTTAATGGATCCATGTCAAGGATAGGTTATCAGGATAAAAAGAGAGCTTTAAAGGAATTTCTCGTCTATCTCAGGAGACCTAGTTGGATGCAGGCTTTAATGCTGTGACCCAAATGGATACATAAAATTCCGTAAGATTATTTTGAAAGAGAAATAAATTGCATTATTAGTTTTCTAGTGCATATTGTTTCCTATTGTATATTTTCTCTTAAATGCTTGTGCCCGAGGAAGAAAAGATAACACCTCTCTCCTACCATGTTCTAACAAATGATTAAGAAATCTAATGGCTATTTTGAGCTGAGTCATTGGCTGGTTATCTGGCTCAGGATGGCCACATTTCATATAATAATCAGGACACTGCTAAATATTCTGTATGTATTTTTCTCGCTTTACTTTCTTGAACCTAGTAATATTAAAAAAATTGGATCAGTACGATCCTTGTGAATTTACTGACATTGCAAGTTTCTTTTCTCACAAGCCAAGTCTCCTTGTCTTGTATATTTCTGGCCGTACTTCTGTACTTAATCTTTTCATTTGATTGATCCAATTCAGGTTGGAGACGAGGTCTACGTTGTTAGATTTACAACTGGAGTACCAAGAATTGGAGAGGTTCTCCATTCTCAACCGTTTAGGCAAGTTTCATGGTAGGAGTCATGCTAATGGAGTCGTATTCTTTCCGAAAAGATACATCACTTCACTTCCAGTGCTTGGAAATCTTCCTGAGGGGGTTCTCTGTCTCTCACTTTAAATCATCGATCGATTGTTTTTTGTTTTTTTTCTTCCTTTCCAAATGCCTGTGATATCAGTCAATTTTCCTTAATGCTTTTCAACACCCCCTTCCAACAAAAAAATAGAAACGAGAAAAGAAAATACATCGTTCTTGAACAATGGCATCCTTAGAACATGAATTGAAGGGGGTGAGTTGTAATATTGTCATAATGTTTAGACAACAACCTAACAGAGGTGCTGGCTGCTGGAATCAGCATCCATGGTGGTTGTTCATCCTTTTATTAGTCATAGGTCTTTGTATATCAATGAAGATAAAGAAGATTAGGGTGTTGCATCATTTTTCCAACAGAGGAGGGTATTAGTACATTTACATACTTCGAATTCAAAAAAGCTGCAAATTTGTTTCCCTTCATACTACCCATTACAGGTAAACCACAAGTATGTGATTTTTGCCATCATAACTTATAAACCTTTTCTGGATGCAGTTAAGCCTTTTATCAGTTGTTGATATATGTTGTTTATATGTCACTCTCAAGTCTCTGCAGATCTAAACATTTACTGAAGCACCTGTGTCATTTGAAGGTTCATTTTGGAGCAAGTTGATGCAACAAAGTGTGGTGATTTAGAGCAGAATTAGAGCCCATGCCCTTAGAACTTTTGGTTAACAGTGATATGCAAATGATTTTGAGACATCTAAATCATATTAAGATTACTTGGTTTTAGGCTTATTAAGTTAATATTTGTATCCCATAGGATTCTATAATCGTCTGATTCTTCTCATAAAATTAAGTAGATTATTAATATAAACTGATATATTATAAAAAATACATTATAAATAATGATTTAAATATATATTTTTTAATTAAAAAAATTAAGTAGACAAGGATCTCTTTCAAATAGTTGAGATTTAGTTAGGTGGGATAAGATATGACTAAATTGACACCATATTTCCTATTGATTACGACAATACACCGTAGTTTGATAGTGTGTCCATGGTTAGCTATTACTCGTGAAATAAAAATATAGTGAGGAGTGGTCTACATTGTATAATTATTGCTAGTATAGATCTGTTACGCAAACAACATCACTAAGCCCGTCTAGCTCAGTCGGTAGAGCGCAAGGCTCTTAACCTTGTGGTCGTGGGTTCGAGCCCCACGGTGGGCGAATTTTTAATTTTTTTCTAAATTATTAATTTTATTTTTTTAAAATTAAGATTTGGTAATTCCATAAAAATTCACAGTTTTTTTCTTTTTCTGTAGATGGCTTTTTGGATTTATAAAAGATAATCGCATCCATCCCACATCCTCATATATATATTTTTTTTAATTAAGATTAGACAAATTCTAAAAAAATTAAGTTTTTTATAGTATTTTTATTTATTTGTTTCGAAGACTTTTTTATTGTATATAAGATAAAATTACATTTTGCTTTTGTCTTGTCGATCGCCACTTTCACTATGGCTGCCTTTGCCTCCTTGCCCTCACTTTCATATGTCATTATTTTTTAATTAAAGTTAGTTAATTTTCAAAAAAATTCATAGTTTTTTTTCTTTCAGATGATTTCTTAGATTTATAAAAGATAAGATTACTCTTGGTCTTTGTCTCATCGATCATCAGTTGCATCATGATCGCCTCTACCCCCTTGCTTTCATCCTCATCTGTTGTTATCTTTTAATTAATATTAGATAAATTCTAAAAAATAAGTTTTTTATAGTTTTTTTATTTATTTCTATAGAGGACTTCTTTAATTTTTTAAAGATAAAATTACTTTTTACTTTTGTCTCGTCGATCACCTCTTGTAGTATGGCCGCCTCCGCCTCCTCACCCTAGCTCTCATTTGTCATCATTTTTAAATTAGATAAATAGCTTAAAAAAATAAATTTTATTTTTTAAAATTGTTTTTTATTTATTCTTGTAAAGGGCCTCTTTATATTTTTATTTATTTTCTTACAAATCCCCTTCCAAGATATAGAAATATGAGGTATTTATAGAATAATCATTCCCTAATTTTTAGGATTATTCTCATTCTTGGATTACTTATCCTATAAGAATATCGATTTTCAGAATCAAAAACATATTTGTCACTCTTACCAAAGAAGCATTCAGAGTACTTTAAATATTTTCATATATACTTCATTTCCAAGATATAGATAGATATATAAATGTATTTACTGAATAGTCATAGTTTTAAAATTTCTTTCTTTACACGAAGTCTTTCCATACTTAGATTATATGTCCTCCAAAAATACTAATTTTTAGAATTAAAAAAAAATACTTACTAATCCTAATATACACACTACATATAGTCATCAGGATGTTTTATGATAGACTTATCATTTGATTCAAGGGATGACACCATGATATTATTGTATGGAATAATGACATGTTTGATGCCTTGGTTGATGGGCCACCATTATTGAGAAATTTAGATCCATATTTATTATTTCGTGTTGGATTCAATCAAATATCAAATTTCACGCTGATCTAAATTTTTTTTGTTAGATCCGATCATATATTGGATCTGACGCTAATTAGTCATTCTTATATTAGTCAAGTTCAATAAATTAATTATTAACAACCTTAATAATGATTACAGTCTTTTAGTTGAAATATAAACTTCATAGTGCTAATTTGGGTTAATTTCCGGTCTACGTCACTGATCAGGCCGAGTTCCTCGGCCGCTCGGTTTTGGGTTAGCAAACCGAGTCAATCATCCATCGGAATCTAATCTCATGCGACACGTGTTCCCCAGCTACGGCCATCATTGTCCTAATCGCACCACCCAACTTTGATCGTCTATCCATCGTCTCCATCTCCACCGTTGGATAGGTGCAACCCTCCCATTTCTCTCGAGTCTTCGAGACCCATCGTTGCCTCCCATGTTTCGATGTCCTCGTCTGCTATTGACCGTCTGATCAATCACAAAACCATGATGATCTACTATAATTATATGTCAGGATATATATATATTGATGTGAGCACGGCCCATGTAGAAGGATCACTTACAGATGAAGTAACAGTGGGACCCATTGATGGGTCCCGCAAGGAGTTCGTGAGTGAGGCGGGCAATGGGTCCGGCAAATGGCGCTGCAGATGAAAGCTCCAAGAAAGTAGCCTAAAATGGTTGAGAGGGAGAGAGAGAGAGAGCGCTTCGTCTCCCCTTCCGTTCCCCGTAGTCAATTTTACGCTTCGAGCAAGGGGAGAAGCTCTGGGGTTTTCGCTCTAAAACCCTAGAGGCCTCTTCGCGGTCGTATCGATCGCGTGCCGACGATGGCGAATGCTGAGAAGAAGGCGGAGAAGGTGAGAGAGCTTATTCGATGCATGCCTTCTTTCCTTTACATTGTTTCATGTCTTGCTGTGTCTGTTTCTGAATGTGCCGTCTTTTACCTTTTCTCCCTTTGCTTCGAGTTTTCCGTTTATTTGCTTTTCTGATGTCATGGGATTAAATCCGAACCGAGTTCATTTGAATTTTCTGACGGGGTAATGTTTAATCGGTTCTGTTTTTTTTTTTATTGGGTGTTTTTGAATGGAAAACAAATCCTGTGTTGGATAGCTAAGCAATCATTTGACCAATTTGTCAAATGTTTTATGCTAAACATCCAATGACATTCTCATTCCGTTCGAGATTACATGTCTTTTTTTGCAATAGTAGGGAGTGAAAACCTACTGCTTGTGGCGTGATGAATCATATCGGTGCCTGTTGGGGAAATGAAAAGAAAGCTTTAAAGAGACTGGCCAAGTACCAAGAGAAGCAGCAAGAGAAGATGTATTAATGTAGAGATAGAACAGAAAGTGATGCTCCCTCTAAAATCCTTCTACATAATTTTATGGTCTACCACGTATATGGCATCTATTTATGCATGTGATGGAAGATCATGTGCTGCAGCATATCTAGTAGATTTTTGGTTATGGAAAGGTGATTCCCATTTTTTTGCACAAGGAAAGTGAAAATGTTTTAATGGATGCATAAGGAGAACAAATAAATTAGTGGATAATGTAGTAGAACAAGATGTAGTATATTGAAATGGTAATGCTACGAAATGAATAGTAACAGGGTGGGTTGCCTAACGAACTAGATGAATCTATCAGGAGCCAGGGATCTTTCTTGAGAAGTGATTGATGTGTCAATGTAGTGTGTGAAGACAAGTTACAAATTGAAATGGTATGAGCATGAATAAGAAATGAATAAAATAAGGGTTTAACAGCTCCAGTTGATGAGGATTGTTCGTGGGGGATTCATATGATGACTTGTACTGAAAACAGAGCTATTTCCTGTATGAAAGGAGAATAAAATTGGATCAGAGGCTTATGCCTATTGATTTTAATTTAAAAGAAAACTCTAAATATGTACATGGAAGAGAAGATTAAGAATCACAAAGAGTTTGATTTTGCCTACCTTGCAATCTCTAGTCTAGAATTACTGAAAGATTTAAGCCTAACATGTATTATTTGAAAGGTTCAGTTTTGAAATATGCCACAAATCAAAGTTAGGTTGGAAATATTTTATTTGCATCATTTTGATTACATAGTTATAGCACTGACTCCATGATCCAAGATTACTTTTTTAGGCAGTACATTTACTTAAAATTTTCTTTTGTGTTATGCCAAGTTCCTGTATCTCTTTTCAACCAGGGTTTGTGCATTATTTTCTGACTTCAATTGCTCATATGCAGTGCAATGACATTCTCTTATTCTTGCAGACTAAAATCTGTGACATTTGTGGAGACAGTGGCTTCATAGAAGATATTGTCACCTGTCATTATTGCAAAAGGGCTTCTGAACACATGTAACCCAACAACTTTTACTAGCATTCACTTGTCCATAGATATTTTGAAACTTGAGATTTGTAAGTTGCGGTGTCTATTAGAAACAAACACTGAACTCAGTCCAATGAAATGGATAAGTAGAAAACTACTACATCGTAATATAATTTTTTTTTTTGCACTTCAGGCCTTGTACATTTTGTGTACACATATATGCACGTGTTACATTCATGGATTTCTTTTAATTAACCTATTTAAGCTCCAACAAACAGCTTTATGGATCTTGTTTCGACCATCTAAGTATAACATCCAGATCATTCAAATTATCTCTTCCTAACTTCCTTCTTTTCTCCCTTAACTTCACAGTTCAACTATATTCTTGGAATTTCCTTTCTGTCATAGTAATATGGTTTGACACAACATTATCTTTTCGCAGTTGATTACCAAAGAAATTAATTGAAGTAGCTCTTGTTCCTCAATTCAATACTTCTGTAGAATTTTGACTTATTACCTGAAAAGTAACTTTTGCCAGCCTTGTTATGTATGGTTTTCTTAGTTTCTGTTCCATCCCACCGTACTTCTTTCAAACCAACCTTTGGATCTTACACTATTGTATAAGTACATTGTACTGGACAATACTAACCCCACATTTGTCCTGATCGGATCTCAGATGTGCCATCTGTGTTTATCAAAGGATAATGGATTGTATTGGATCCCATCTAAGCGGAAATAAAAATTGAACAATGTGGTTGATTTTCTAGATGAGGGCAGACCTTAGTATAACAGTAAAATCACTACTCTTTGCGACATGAGAGACCATAATTTGAGTCATGAAAAAACCTCTTTAAATATTTAAAGGTATAGCTACATGCATTGACCCTCCCTAGACCCCTAATTGGCGGAAGCCTTGTGCACTGGTTCTCCCTTTTGGTTGATTTTTTAGATAGTCTTATTTAAGCTGATGGAATATTCTGACAACATAAGTAACATACCGACCCAATGATCAGATGGTGTGAGTGTCATAATAGCTTAAAATTTTTAAGCGAAGTTGTAAATATTCGTCCAGCTCATATTTGTATGTATATCTTGTCATATTCTTCTACTATTGTAGCATTGAGGTGCCACGGTCTCTTCATTTAAATGCTTAATGTCCATATGTAGACCCATAGGACTCCAATAATTGTTGAACATGAAGAATATTTCAAGTATTACAAGCCCATGAATCTGTTGTTACCATGTGCAATATGTCAATTGTGGCCCAATCACCACAATCCATGATGATATAATCATTGTACCAACCCAAATAACTGAGTCTTAGTAAATTAGAGGGTGGTCCTCCTGACACTGCAAAAAATGCTGAAGTGACTGAGTCCAGGTTACATTGTCCTGGCTAATCAAGTTCATATTTGTAAATCCATCTGCTTCTCCTTTCCTAATGAAGTTTTAGAGTATCTTGGATGGTTGTACTCCATAAGGCTCCTTTTATGGTTCAAGAAGGGTCCAAGAATATGCTACTATAACTATGCCATGACATTTTTCAAATTAATTTATGATCTTGATGGAAGAAAAAGAGTTCCAGACAGGAGAGATTCTAGTCACTTTTCTTTGGTCATATATTTTCTGAATATTGTCATATAGTTTCATACGGCCTACAGGATGCAATCTAGTCGAAAAATTTACAATATCAATTGATAATGTAACATCCAGTTGATTCTGCTTATTTGGTCAGTTTCAGTTCATTTGGCACTGGGAAAGCCATAAATACTAAGCATAGGCCTTTAATAAGATTTATATGATTTACGTTACATTGGTTATTGTGATCTTTGCTATCTCAATCCTTTTTTTTTTATATAATGGTTTCTCATTTTAATGTTGCAGTTATTGCATGCAAGTTCTGAATTTTAGCATTCCAGATGTTTGGTATTGTGATGGATGTCTATCAAAAGCTCATGTAGTTCATGAAGGAAAGATGCAGGATACATATACAGAAAGTGATTCCTTCAAAATTTGTACTTTTGATTCAAAGAGAGCTAAATCTCCAACTAAAGTAAGTACCCACTTGAATGATGATCCAATTCCTGAAGAAATTAATGATGGTAGAAGGCAGCAGAATAGAAGGCATCCAGTGCACTCATCATTCTCTAATGTTTCTGTCAAGACAATTGAAAATGCTAAAGTTAAGTTTATTACACTTGAAGAAGTAGCCTTGAATGCGGCATATCGTAAACAGGGTATTTCAGGTGTATCACGTCGTCAAAGTGTATGTCCATTTAACTCAAGAAAATTATTCACCAGTATCTCTGGATCCCGTAGTATGACAAGTACCGGGGTTCCCAGACAGTCAAATGAAGCAACTGTCAACACTGACACTGACCTTCCTCTTGGAAAAGCCATTATAGTTAGGGACGATATCATTGATGACAAAGAAGGAAACATGCAAAAAAATAAAGTTTCAGGTACACTTCTGGTTCACCTTTGATCTGGTGACATTCTTTTCTTTGCATTCCTTTTTTTTTAAGATCTTCTTGAGTCATGGTTATGTGTTTTCAACTATATTCAAGAGTTTGTGCTTCTCAGTCACTCATGAAAGAGTTTTTGGTATTACATATTACATTTCATCTTTGAAATGCATTGTACTTGCAGCTTCTAACATTAGTTCTGATGCTTCAAAACACATTGATAATGGAATGAAGAATAGAACAAAATGTAAGGCCTTAGGTATGCATGTGCCACTTTCCAATGTCAATCTCTCTTGCTCAATGCATATTGAACACTGTAAAGATTCATACATGTTATATTTGTTAACTATTCCTTCTCTCATGCATAACAGGAGAGACCTCTGCTGCACCTACCGAGGAAAAACACATGGATAGATCTATTGTTGCTTATGATTATTTTAAACTGAAGCATATCCAGGAAAAAGAAGCAAAATGCATTAATTTTGGAGTACAGCCCACAAGAGATAGGAACAAGAAAATAGGAACATATGACACTTCAGGTAGGTTTTTTAACTTTATTGTTTCTTTTACTCCTCCCTTCTGATCACCATCTGCATGAGTCTGAGCTACCTAATACAACTCATCCATTTTCCTTTAGTGTCTTCAATGGTTTCTTGTATTGTTTTTGTGTGTTGCCAAAGCCCATCAAAATTTGAGGGCTAGTTGCCTTATAAGCAGGTCTCCGTATTCCTGTTAAGTTCTCCTTCAGAACACTCAACTTATAAAATTAGATCTGATACAACTGTCTAAAAATTGTCCACATTTGTCATTTTGCAGAAGATATTCCTACAACTTATATTCTGAATTTCAAATACATGCTTTAACAGGTGGAATTGTATGTTCTGCTGCTCAGTGCAAGAGACTTGCTTCTAAAGAAAATGATCTACCGCTTACGTTGCTAATTAATCCAAATGAAAAGCTTCTGAATTGCCCTGCACCAGGAACTTGCTGGAAGTAAGTCTCAGGCCTCCCTTGTGTACAAGTCAAAAGAAAATGGACTTCTTATTGAAAATCCCTTGGCGTCATACAAAGTTTTTGGGATTGTTAAACTGTTGAGTTATTTGTGCCTTGATGAATTTTATTCCGCATAACAATCATTGAAACTTCCTGTTTCATCTAGATTTTTCCCAAGTTTAGGGAAGTTTCGAATTTGCCCTTTGCTTTCATGAGCTTAAAATGCAACTGATTACTTAGGTAAAGGTTTCTATCTATTTACTTTTCTATTAAGTTTTGTAGGAAGTCCCTCTTTTTTTGTATTTGTTTTGGTTTAGAATTCAACCTAAGATATAAATGTTAAGCAATATGCTTATGTTGGTAGTTGTTGTAGAATGTTTTTAGATTTTCATTCAGTCTTCTCAATTTGCACACAACTAGCAGCACAGCTAATTCTCTAATGATAGGAAAACTTGGATGATGTTAGGACCCTAGCTTCAGTCGGTCTTAAGCTTAATAAGTCAAAGAGTCAATAAAGTCTTGAGTCATGTAATATCCCCTTAATCTTGCCATCATCCCCTTTGATTAAGGAGTCTTGAAGCCTTAAGGCTTCCTAGCCGACGAGATTGTAATAAACTCCACCTAGCCGCCTCTATCCTATAAAGAAGAGTGACTAGGATTTATATATGGGGCCTTAGGGTTTCCTAGCCGCCGCCCCCTTTACTGGGTAGGTCGGCTAGGGTTTCTAGCAGGGGCGCTTATCTTAGTGCAGCCCCCTAGGTCGTCGCCCCTTACAAGGCAAGTCGGTTAGAGTAGAGGGCAAAATGGGTAATTTATTTAGGAAGCAGCCCCTAGGGCTAGGGTTTGGAGTCCTATATAAGCATATAGCCACCACCTCTTTTCGAATAAGTAAGATCAATCTTCAATTCAGCCTTGTGGCCGACTACTAGGAGGGAGGAACCCCTACAACATTCCAAGAGTTGATCCCCCTCAAAGATCGAATCTCCATAGAATTCTTTTGGGGTTCTATCAGATGATAAGGGTTATGATGATGTTATGGAGCTTCTAAAATATTTACAGGGTTCTGATTATCGCTAATTATTCTTGTTATATAATGGCTTAAATAATTATATATCTTATTCGTATTGCATCAATTGAAGATGTGTTAAGACTTAAGAATGGATGCAAATTTCTAGCATGAGTTTTGTGCATTAAGGTGAAAATATAAGTCAGAGTTTCATACAGTTTGCAGTTATCAACTCAGGAGAATTGGCCTAAATCCACTTCCCTTGTAATGGAATACATTTCTAAGATCAGCTTATATAAAGGACTCAGCACTAATTTGATGGTGTAAAAGAATGACTGGGAAATTAAATATGAGAATGGAATAGGAATCTTATAAAAATTTATATGTTGTGAAGATGAACATGTTCTTTACCTGTAAAGAAAAAAAGAGGGTGCAGCCAACATTGTCTTAAATAAATGCGTGAAACAACCTTTCCTACTATCGTAATTTCTAGGATTTATTTTTCAATAATATAGTTGATTTAACAGCTTGTTGCCATACAATTTATAGAAACTATAGATTATTCATCAGCTTTATTAAAATTTGCCTTGAGGCTTCTAGATTTTCTTGATGACATTCTCATTCAGTACGAATATTCTAACAATAACATTCCAGCTGTTTGGTTTGCTAGCCTTCCGTTGAATTATAATACTCTTAAATCTATGTGGGTTAACTCAGCCTCGGATTTCCCCAGAGCTTATTGTTAGACTTCTAAATATTTATTACAATTTTTTATTAATAAACATAAACTATTGCAGTCAATGCTTAATATATGTTATAAATATACAACCAGATATTAATTGTTATTATAAACATCTTCACTTGATTAAAGAAATCAAAACTGTATTAGCTTTTCCTCACATGCTCTTCCTGTCCTAGACTAGTCCAAACTAATTATGGGTGAACAAGTAGATTAGTCCTCTTCATTGAATGAGTTCCTACTTCCTACATAATACTCTTTATACGCTTTGCAATTGCAAAACTAGGGTAACATTTATCTTTCAGATGGAATCTTTGCACAAATCATACGGAGATTAATTACACTCAGCAGTGGTTGCCGATGCCAATTAAGTATCATCCTAACTACTGACTAAATCATTTTATAATGCACTGCAACTGTTGAATACCATCCAGATTGTGGATGTTACACACACAATATCTTATTGCTTTGTTGTTTTCTTGAGAAACAGGCCTGTGATCATGAGTTCAATTGATATTTAACCATATCTTTGCAGGTTTTAAGTAATATGTTGCCTAGTGTATAATACAAAAAGCGACCTTATTAATATTCACCTAGGTTAGGTTGACAAGTAGCTGTTTATACATTGTTGCATGAGGGAAGTGCTTTGATTTGTCTTTGTATACTCCATATGGAGGTAAATGAGTATATTATGTTCTTTAGCCTTTAGTAATACAATTTTTAAGCATAATCCAATCGATATTCATATGGGTATGCTTGACAACCAACTATTAGTACTGATATGAGGGGATAAACATTTTTTTTTTTTGTTTGTCAATCTAACCATGACAACTTGATAGAATCTTGCTGTTATCTTGAAAATTTATCACTCGTATCTGTAGAAGTGCGTGCAATCCTTTTAATTCTCCCTCTCTCTCTCTCTCTCTCTCTCTCTCTGTATTATCTTCATGAACCATGGAAAATGGATTTTTTTCTAATTTGTTCCACTATGATATCTATTCAATATAAGCTTAAGCATCTAAGAAATTTCAGATATGTAAATTAGGATAAGAAGAAAATAAGAATACTACTTATTTGCAATTGTTGATTTGCTGACTCAGCACATCTTCAATCATCACTTGTCGTTTTGTTGTGGACAGGGGGTCCTTTGAAGTCTTTGATATGGGTATCCATATATATGGTGAAATTCAAGCTCATTTTCCTTCTCAAGTGTCTCCTAAGGCTTATGACATTGCAAAGAAGTTGCCTGTTAAGTTAAAGCTCGATATGCTACCTCGGAGAGATGCTTGGCCAAAGATATTTGAGTCAGATCCTCCAACCTATGATGACGTTTGTTTATACTTTTTTCCTAGTCAATTGGAGAGGTAAACTTGCTTTCTGTCATGAAGTAATTTGACCTGTTTCTATATATGAAATTTGATAGTGGAAGAAACACTGCTGGGTTAATGTCCTTCTGTTCTCTATCTTGCCATATTATCTTCAGGTGCTTTCCTCCATTTCCCCACCAGCATTTTTGTCTAGGCTTTGATCTCTGCATTATGCTGAACAATTTAGCATGAATTCTTATTATTCCTTCCATAATCTAAATCTAGATTGTCCTTCTTGCTAATCAACACATCAATCTCTTACAGGCCCAAAGAGAAGTATTTTCAACTTCTGGAGCGGATTGATTCATGTGATTTTGCAATGCAAACCTGGATAGAAGATGTTGAGCTACTGATATACCCATCTGAACAACTGACAGTGGACTCTCATCGTGAGTGCATGTTTTCTATTTATATGAACAAACACAATAAAAAGCTCAACCATGGAATTATGCATTTTTTTTATTTCTACCAAAATTGTATTGAATACATTATCCAGTTTGATAATAAGCTGGAATTTTACTTATCGATTAATATGAGTTTGCAAGTTGTCCTTTCAACCACCTTTCTCTTTTCATGTGAACTTGCTAGTAAATGCATTTTTTTTTCTTTTTTTTACCACGATTGTTTTGGATTTTATTTGATTGCATATTCAAATGGGGTGCTCTATTCCGTTGTAATGTAAGAAATAATGTCTATAGTTTAGACCAAAAAATGGTTTTTAGTGTCATATTAAGTAAAAGGAATTTTAGTCACTTTAGACTTTGATACATCATTGAGGTTCTAAAACTGATATGCTTGGAAACAGGTATAAATGAGCAGACTTATCTATGGGGTGTGTTTCGGCATGTGAAACAACGGAGGCACCATCAACATGGACAAGATATTTCTTCTCCAAGTCCTGCTGCTGACCTGAAAACTAATAAGCATGGTCCATCGGCTACATCTTTTGGCTGCAGCAATGAGGACCTTGACATGGATATTGATATGGAAGGTGGCAAAGATATTGGTCAGTTAGATAAACTGATTCAAAAAAGGGTTGTTCCTCCTGGCCTTCCATTTGAAAGCCCAATTTCACAAGAAGCAGGTCCTGCATGTAGACCTTTGGTGAAGTTGTTGGATAAAACAAGTTCAGATCAATCAGATGTTCCTCCTGGATTTTCAAGGACTCCATACATAAAGCAAGAGAGTTTTTCACCTGTTTTCGATCAAATACGTCCAGTGACTAAGACTTGTGACAGTCCATCAAGCTGCCTTGATGTATCACAAAGATCAGGTGCTGTACTTCCACTTTTTCCTCCGACGTCTGAGGATGGAACAGTTAACAAGGTTGATGATGGCGGAATGAGGCAACCTGTTTCCGCAGACCTTAGCTTATCAAGGCCACAGTATGTGATGGATGGTGATGCTTGGATCTCTATGTCACCAAAGGTCTCCGTAGACCAAGATGGATGTGGGGAAAACGTGCAGTTAAAACTTTGATCAATCTCGTCTTCTGTTCGTCAACTGGCCTTGTTTGCTGGTATGGCTTTGACTTGGACTTGTGATTACCCCACAGCTGCAGTGTTATCTCAAGCATCAGTTCATGTAAAGCTAATGTCTTCCAACTCAGGTTAGATGTACATGCCTGCTTTCATCATCTAATCGGCCTCTTTTATTTACATTCGACAGCATGCACATATTTAGTTGTTTTGCAATGTTCTACGCTTAAATACTGATTGACCTCTCAGTTGTCAAGAAGTTTAGTTTTGTTCCTGGATATATAGTAGATCTAAATGCAAAGATATTTTGTTTAGTCAATATTGAAGAGGTTGCTCTAACATTAAAGCAAAGTTGATATAGACATTACTTGGCTTCTCCCTGCTTATGGTGCTTTATTTGTGATAGAGAGCAAAGAGTTCTTGTTCAGCTTTTAATTATTTTTTATGCACCAAAGAGCTTTTACTCCAAATGTTGCAAACAAGAATGGTTCCACCACATCAACCAAGAAAATTTTCTTGGTGATCCAGTCGACCAAATTTTCAGAAGAAAAATTTTCTGGTGAGTTCTAGAATTCTTGTGCTCATTGGACCATACGTAGGCGGAAAAGGATAAAAGGAAAGAAATTAAAGAACAGAATAATTTTTAGAAGAAATTTTCTTTTCTAAATGCGTGATTGGTCAACGGAAGTCTAAAAAGAAACGTTTCGAGCAAATGTTGTGTAATCTAATATTATACCCAAATGTCGCAAACAAGAATGGTTCCACCACATCACCCAAGAAAACATTCTTGGTGATTCAGTCGGCCTAATTTTCAGAAGAAATTTTCTGGTGAGTTCAAAATTCTTGTGCTCATTGGAAAAAAACAGAATGATTTTTAGAAGAAATTTTCTTTTCTAATGCGTGATTGGTCAACGAAAGTCTAGAAAATTACTGCAAAAATTTTCTTCAACTGATCATGTTCTTTTTCTCTGCCTGAGGTTAAGGTATTAGAAGATTTTTTGAATCTAGTAAATATGTAATTAAATAAATAAACAATTTCGAAATGCCATTAGATATGTTTGCGATAAACCATTCCTAAAAGTTGTCGCATCATCTTTGTGCCATTATAAAGACAATAAGTTTATGATTCAAGAAAAAGTATTTGTATTGAAGGTGAACGTGGAAAGCCATTATTATGTATTATTATATCATATAATTATGTAAATCTATAATTCCACTTGTAGTACTTGGCGACATAAGGCCGTCATGCAGCCCATGAAGGGTGTCAAATGAAAGCCCGTTTGAAGAAGGTAAGTTGGGCCGGCCCTTAAGTCGACCGGATCGTAAATAGACCGGTTGACGTGTGACCCGGTGATTACAATCATGCATCACCCCTCCAATTTATATTGAACGTTCTTGATCGCGGGAGGCATTCACCGGGGTGTGCTCACGAGACGGGAGTGGGGGTTCTTCCGAAGTCTCGCGTCCCATTCTCCGAGCGACGAGAGGGTTTCGAGGTTGACGAGCTCTTCAGTGAATGACGATGGCGATGGCGGCTCTCAGAAGGGTGGGGAGGCGGCTCCTCCTCTCCTCCGTCTCCTGCGACTCGTCCCCCGCCGCCCGATCTGTGATTCTCTCGGAGTGAGCACCCGCAGCTTTGTCGATGTCCCCGATCGCTGGTTCTTGAGGCATAAATGTTGTGGAATTTGTTCTTTATTCTCTTGGTTTTGCTATTACCGGATCAATTGCAGAAATCGATGGTTAGGCGGAATCTGATCTTCATTTTGAGAGGAAACGCAACGATCTATATTGTTCGAGAGATTCGTATTTAGGGACGTTTGAAAGACAAAGTGTGAAATTTCGTTTTGCGCTCGGCCAATTTGTAGTTATGAATTACATGTTTTGAACTTAGCAGCCCAACCTTTCACGTTGCTTTATCTAATAAATTTGTGGAACAGGAGTTGGGCCTTCTTGTAATTATACCAAGTGAAATGCTAAGTGATCCATCATTGGGTTGCACTCTGGTGACTTGTGACCAACAAATAGCTAAGAAAAGGCTTTGATCAAGCAAAGAGCAATTCTGCTATGTCCACGTAAAAGCATTGTTATCAACGAGCCATTGTGGATAAGTTTCATGTTTGACACTGCCTTATGATTGTATTGTAATTAGCCTAGTTCTGGACAAACTTACTGAAACATCCATGAAAACAGAATCTGTTTTCTGAACTTGGTGGAATTTTCTTTTTGCCATCTATTTCATTAAAAAATTTCCATGTTAGATTTTGCTGGAAGCCTGAAACTGCATTGGCTTTTCTCGTTCGTGTTTCTTATTTTATCCGTCAGTTGCTAGTATTTTTACAAGTGATCTAATTGGGAGCTTCTTCTTCCTCCCACCTAAATGTACTGGATATTCCTAAAAGTATTTAATAAGATTTGTAAAGCACATGCAAGTTTCTGTGACTTGAACCTGTTTTGATGTGTGAACTATTAGTTTTATTACATGAAATCTACTATCACATAATTAACTTGTTTGTCAATCAGCAGTGAGTTGAGGCCAATGGGGGCACGTTCGATTTCAACCCAAGTCGGTAAAAGATTCTATTATCACGCTGTTTATTTTTTCCGTCATTGAAAGTCAAAGAAATCAGTCAACACAAGCTTTTATTACCTCACTACATTCATCTATTTGCAGTCAGAAGCCGAATGAAGAGTGTTAAGAACATTCAGAAAATCACTAAGGCAATGAAGATGGTGGCAGCATCAAAGCTACGAGCTGTACAAGTCAGAACTGAAAATTCCCGTGGCTTTTGGCAGCCATTTACTGCACTTCTTGGGGATAATCCTAGTATGCTTCCGGACATCCATTATTTTAGTGCATAGATGATTGTAGAACCATTAGTTGTAAGTAAACTCTTTCTTCAGTGCTTCTAACTCACCTAGTTGTTACTTTTAGTATCTTCTTCTTAGTCATATTTGCCATTTGTAGGTTTTCATTTTTGACCACACTTTTGGTTGTTTCATTATTGGTACATAATTCAATTGTTCTCAGCAAATATATTTCTGATCATGCAGAACACTCAGGAGATTGTTATAAGTATGAGTTTTATTTCTTTTATCCCATAGTATCATCAGTTTTAACATTTTTTATGTCGGATAAGTTTTATGTTCTATATTGGGCACCAGGATATGATCCTAAGACTAATTTTAGTCTAACGTATTTGTGCAGTCAAAAGATTAGGCTATTTAGTTATGTTTTATACAACAAATTTGTCAGAGAATTTAAGAAGAGTGGAAGAACTAGTGCACTTGGTAAATTGTTGGAATATGCCAGGAAGCAATGACAATGACCAGCTTAATGATAACTTGTGGAGATTGAGATTTGGAGGATAAGAAATAATGGAAATTTTTGGGGCTGGTTGGCATAGTCTTCCATTCAGGTAGGTGGCAAGCTTCGGCCGTTATAAATTCAAGTAACAGAATGAACAAGGCTTGGTGTTTGCATTTGATATATGCTTATTTGTCCTTTTGGAAGAAGGTTTTAGAGGTGGGGATTGATAATCAGGAAAACAGCCATCTTAAAAGATTAAAAACAGCCATCTTAAAAGATTATAAATTATGTGTTTCAAAAAAAAAAATTTATATAGCTTTTTCAGCCAATTCTATTTGTTCTTTGTGTAGATGAATTGTATGTAAATTAACTATAATGCTACAACATTTCAAGGAAGGGTTTTTGTTCATGAGATCTGCAGATATTGAGATGATGGTTTCCTTGTCAACATGTTTTTTTATTTTTCATTTGTCCTTTCATGCCAATCTTGTAATCATTGTATTCTTTTCTTTTGATGCTTGACTTCTACCTGCTTGATTTTAGTCTAAATTAGCTTGTCGTCTGTGTCCACTCCACTGTTTTATGCTGATATAACCATCATTTCTTAGTTTATGTTCTCTATGAACTGTTGAATTTTAGGTGTGGATGCGAAGAAGAATGTTATTGTGACTATTACATCTGACAAGGGTCTTTGTGGAGGCATCAACTCTACATCAGTCAGAGTCAGCAAGGCTCTTTACAAATTGACATCTGGTAGGTACCATCATCTATGGGCTCACAACTACGTAGCTAGATTTTCATGGAATTCTAATTTCAGTTCTTGCTGTTGCCATCAGGTCCAGAAAAGGACACTAAGTATGTCATTTTGGGAGAGAAAGGGAAGGTTCAACTGATGCGTGATTCAAAAAACAGCATTGAGATGAACATTACTGAGCTGCAAAAGAATCCTCTCAATTATACTCAGGTCAGCTTCATTTATTGTTGTCATTTCTTCAGTCTCAAAAATTCGGCTTTGACTTTTATAAAATTTTGACTTTCTTTGAATTGTGTTAAATAAAGATCTTAGGTATAAACTGCAAAAATGAGATTTGAACTTGTGAGGGACCAAGGGTGATGGAAGATGCATTCATCTTCCTCATCATAGGAGTCATAGGCCAGTCTTAACTTAACACTGAAGGCTTGTGCTTCATCTCTTCCCGTCGTTGGTCAATTAAGGCTGATGCAAACCATTTTTTTTTGTTAGTGATATCTCACTGCTATTGTGTGTTTCTTACATGGGAACTTGTTACACCAGCTGCATGTTACACCATTTGCATTGTAATCTGTCTATGAAAGACAAATGTCAAAAACCAGAAGCTGGTTCACAACCGATATAGTTACTCACTGAAACTGATAGGTGGTACTTTTTAGACACTTCTTTCAAATATCCCTTTGTCAGAAATGCATATCTGCATTACCTTTATGACTGTTGATCCACCAGTTATAAATGAGGTGGATGGTTGAGATTAATTTTTGTGATATTGGTATTATCATGTATGGTTCTGTTTTATGTTCCTCAGTTTTGTATCATCCTTCTTTGTTTATTATATAATCTACTAGCTCCTTTTATATCATCAAAGCATTTGAGATGGCTGCAGTACAGATATGGAGATTGATTTGTTTACTTGTTATCAAAGCACCATTTTTATACTTAGATATTTTAAAGAGCAAATGTGAAAATAAATTCAGATGGGTGTTTTAACTAAACCCGGAAAACAAAAGCTTTGGTTTTGATTGGACAAAGTGGACAGGTGTGGTGACCTACATATTCTGCATCTCACCTTTTGCTGACGTTTCAGGTTTCTGTTCTCGCGGATGATATCTTGAAGAATGTGGAGTATGATGCTTTGAGGATTATTTACAACAAGTTCCACTCTGTTGTGTCCTTTCTGCCAACTGTTTCAACAATACTTTCCCCTGAGGTGATTTGAGTTATTTGAATATGTAGTCTGAGTCATTTGTCCCGTACATTTTTCACAAGTGCAAGTTATTCGCCCTCATTGTATTCAGACTGTGGAGAAAGAGTCAGAAGGAGGGAAGCTTGGAGATTTGGACTCTTATGAAATCGAAGGGGGCGAGACCAAAGCTGAAATTCTGCAGAATCTTGCAGAATTCCAATTTTCTTGTGTAAGACCTTTCTTTTCAGTATTTTGATGTTCTGTTTTTTGTCGATAGTCTACCGTAGATTTTGCAATTATTTTGTTCATAATATTACCAAACTTATTGTAAATTTACAGCTTTAGTGTGCATTTGGAACTGAAAATCCTCGTTCTTGTGACTTTTACTGAACTCAAGACTCAGAGAATACAGATATCGTCCTTTTAAAAAAAAAAAAAACCATGTCTGTTATGCTTCTGTGGCCTTTTTATGTGTGTGAACTGAAGTTTGTGTTGCTTCAGGTTTTATTTAATGCAGTCCTGGAAAATGCTTGTAGCGAGCTGGGAGCCCGTATGTCAGCTATGGATAGCTCAAGTAGGAATGCTGGTGAAATGCTTGACCGCCTTACACTGACTTACAACAGGTTGGTCTTTATCTCTCTACATACATAATCTTTCTGGCACTCTGATACAGACTTCCTCGCATGTCATGCATGCATGTGCAAACTGATGCATCTGTGTGAAGGATGCACATGTGATAGAATTTGACTTGTTTTCTTCCTTTCCTTTCTTCTCCGAAGGACTCGCCAAGCTTCGATTACCACAGAGCTGATAGAGATCATCTCAGGAGCATCAGCTCTTACAGGCTAAGGTTGATGGTCGACAACCTTGCTTTTCTGCTATGCATCATTTTCTTTTACAGCCACAGCCTTTTTGCATCATATGCAATAAATGATTGAAGAATCTGCACCGCCCAGAAAAGAGGCATCATTCTCTTGTTCCGAAGCGATGAGGATTTAACAGGTTTCTCTAACACTTAATACTATTGCTCATGGCATGTTTCATTTATCAAGTTACTCCATCTTTCATATATTTTTTGTTCCTTGTATGTGGGTGAATCTTTTTAAATTTTTGTCTTTGCTCAGCCATTTGGATCCGTCTCTCACCACAGATTCCCACTAGGAAATAACTAATGCACATCTAAATATTCCAACACTCAGTAGTTTTGCAACAAATTTAAAATGGAATATAGAAACAGCATTGTTTTACACACATTAGAAATGTTGTGGTCGTAGGATATATGCCCATAGAACAATGGGTTTGCATATTGGCATAATTTTTGCTGACTTCGTGTAACAAACAATTTCGGTTGTTGGAGACGTCCATGGTTTGAAGCTAATCCGAGTCCATGGCCAAGCTCGTCAAAAGTCCAGTGTTAGGAAACAAGAGGATTCGACAAAAGATCCTATGAAAACCACAAGTTACTATGTGGTTGATGGATTTAGGAAGCAGAAATGTGTGGTGTACTCAAATTGTTTGAGAGCATCTAAGGAGTGTACTTGAAGTTATTTTATAGGAAGCCGGGGTATTCGTTGGAGTTTAGTGAGAAGTTAATTATGTGGTGGGGGGGGGGGTGTGGGGGAGGAGTGTGTAGTTACGTAGAACTTATGAGTTAAGCATTATGGATGGCTATGTGACATGTCGCATACGGCAGGTGTCATGTCATTATTATCGACATTGATCTGATATCAGGAGGCGTGGGGCACTTCCTGGTTATATTAGGTCACATCAAAAAGAGGGATATTTCTTAGTCGAATTCGATGGCGTCAGACTCAAAGGATACTTCATATTCGAATTAAGTAATGTCAAAAACGAAATCGCATCAAAAGTCGAATGATTAAATTTTATCGCATTAAGGTGGAGGATGTTTTCGTGGCTAGTTTCAACTGTGTCGAAGTGCAAGGGCTTAATAATCGAGTTATTTCATGTTTGGGTGGAAGTTTCAGTCATGTCAAAGTCGAAGGGATTCATGACCAAAGCTGGGGGCTACCTGTTGCTTCAAGTGCCAGCATACGCAATTGCCTCTGGGGCTCACCTTTTGATCATGGCAACTGATCTAATACAATTTGATATATGCATATATATATATATGATTGATATATGATAGTTTGAAATCACATCGAAGAGCTCAATGTGATTTTGTCAGTAAGTCGATCTTCGACGACTAATCAAAGACGAGTACGTCATCTGTCTTATGAAACCATCAGGTAAACAATGGTCCGATGGTAAAGTCCAAAGGTTTCACACAACCTATAAAAAGAGGGGTTGTTAAGCCTTCATTTATTTATTTATTTATTTTCTCTCTCTCTCTCTCTCTCTCTGTCTCTTGTTTACCGTGAAACTTGTAGTATTTTTGGGCGTTCGAACACGTTTGAGAAATTTCTGAATCCTCCTTTCGAAAGTCAATTATGCTGTCGAATAAAGTCTACGATGTCGTCAGCAACCGTCACGGACTCACGATGTTGATCATATTGCATGCAGTGCTATAATCTTCGTTTTAGTGGCTTAGTGGTTTTTGCCTTTGGGCTCCAAGTGGCTGTGAGGTTCGGGGGGAATTCGAGGTCCAACAATGATGAGAAGAAGAAATTTTTTTAAAATCTCTTAAGGAGGGGATGAGCAAACAATTATTATAGGTGAACTCTGATCCATAATTGAGACTCATTTCTACTACTTTCACGTTTACGCCTAACTAGATTTTTAGTTTTTACAAATATGAATTTCTCAAGATATTTTGATTTTTTTTACTTTTACAAACATGAATTTCTCCAACGATTTCTTTGTGCTGCCAACAAGATGAGTAAAAAAAAATCTACAAATCCTCTCGACCAAAAGAGTGTAAGGAAGCGTAAGACAGATGGAAGGGCTCATCAAGCCCTTGTAAAGTTGTCTCCTCCGTCTTGAAAGCTTGACATCTCATAAATAAATATATAAACAATATGTTTGATGTAATATTCATATATATTCGTGTCTTTCTAATTTTGTATATGTTATGTACATCAAGTAGCGGGCTAGCAGTAAGCTTGGCAGCCCTAGTATGGTTAGTTTTCATTGTCGTTTTCAACTTTTAAATGAGAGTTGTGTCGTATGGACACCTGTGGGGATTTTGGTCTGTAATGGATCATGATCCTTTGTATGCCGTTCAGAGCTTGTGAAGTCTATGTTTGTAATTTGCATTGGCTATAAAGTGCTTACTAAAATGGTTGCTTGTAAATCCCATGTGAAATAATTTCGTTAACCCATTTTCCCTTTTGTAGGTTCAAAGGGACCATAAGAGATTTTGGAGAGGTTAGCCTTTGCGAATGGACATACAAGGGTGTCGCACGACTTAAACAAAACCAACTAAGTTTGTGACAAGAGAATATGGTACTAAAGCTTGGCAGCCCTAGTATGGTTAGTTTTCGTTGTCGTTTTCAACTTTTAAATGAGAGTTGTGTCATATGGACACCTGTGAGGATTTTGGTCTGTAATGGATCATGATCCTTTGTATGTCGTTCAGAGTTTGTGAAGTCTATGTTTGTAATTTGTATTGGCTATAAAGTGCTTACTAAAATGGTTGCTTGTAAATCCCATGTGAAACACTTTCGTTAACCCATTTTCCCTTTTGTAGATTCAAAGGGACCAAAGAGATTTTGGAGAGATTAGCCTTTGCGAATGGACATACAAGGGTGTCGCATGACTTAAACAAAACCAACCAAGTTTGTGACAAGAGAATATGGTACTAAAGCTTAACAAGCATACACATAAACACTTGTCATATAAATGTGGGAGACCTAGTTAGGCTGCATGGAGGGCAGCTAACACGCGAGACCGTTTGGAGGAAACGGATATTAGATGTGGGGAAAGGAGTTGTTTAAAGGAGCGACATCCAAGATTGACTTTCAGAGGAATAGCCAATCCCTTGCGCAAGAGGCACCACGAGGACAAGCAAGCTAGGAAGAATACGTAGCACACAAGGGTTTGGATAGCTAAGTTCGAGCTATGGCTCGACGTTAGCAACTAAACTTGATATTGTTCATGGCAAGCGAGACGCTTAGTAAAGGATGAGACCTTGCAAAGTGGGGATGGATTGCACAACAACTGAAAAGAGTTGTGCAAAGCTTACAAAGGTAAAGGGAATTGCTAACTCGAGGAATTTGTTACTCATGCAAGGGCTTGTATGTGGACCATGGAGTGTCGGTGGCCATCCTAAGGTGATCGAAACTTAAGACTATGGAGCATTGAAACTTTCCCTTTGATATAGGAAGGATACGCCCATAGCAGGCTGAAGTGTGCAACATGTTCAGTATGTTGCTAGGCCTTTAAAGGTGCAACAGGGGTTATATTGGCAAAGAGTCACAATCTAGCAAGTGCATTTGCAATGGTAGAAAGATGTACAGTTTATTATGCAAGGTGGAGTAGTCCAAGGGGATGGTGGTCTCCGAAACTTCTAAAAGGAAGAATGCGAAAATAAAAATTGCTCCAATAAGATAAATATTCATGAGGGATGAGTCATGATTCTCCAGAGGGAGAATCATATGCAGGGGACCGCACATGTTGAAAAGGAGTACCTCAAGACAACAACTTCATAAAGCTCAATGAACCGAGCGAGCGGCGAGGAGTCATCGTATGATCTCGCATGAGGTAATACATTTGTGGATGCATTGCGAGATTAAGTGGGGGAGTGACTCATGGCAACATCAAATGAGTGCAAACTTAGAGCCGATGTAAAAATCGAACTCAATAAAGGGCTGACCCATGAAATGGTAGACGCGAGGGCCACCATCAACTCAATACAAATCGATGGGCAGAGCAACTTAGGTAGAACTTGGTGAAGTGTCCAAGCCACATGAATGGAGTCGATATAGAAGATGAAACATAGAGTGAAAACATGAAACTTTCTTTGGATAAAGGTTAAGGACATGAACTCTTGCAGAGGCAAGAGTAGGATTATGTCGTTTCATGGTTCTTCATTCTGATGGAGCAGACTCATCTTACATGGTGCCAAAGATGAAGAGAGCTTCGATGAATATGCACCTTATCTCAAAGAAGCATTTGATGGAGGAGCTGAGGCGACTCAACTGACTAAGGCAAAGTTGGGATCAAAAAGCCTTAGCACGAGGCAAGAGAATGCAAAGACAAGTACTCTTGAAGAATATGTCACAGTGTTGTCATTCGAGTTGTCATGAAGAAAATAGTGCATAGCGAAGATTGTGTGGGTAGGGGATAGAGGTCCAAGATCCAAACAACGGTGCACTAATTTTAGTGAAGTCTGTGGACTTTGAGAGTTACTAGGCACGAACTATCCTAGAGCGATGCTTTGTTTGGGTGTGACCGAAGAATGGATAGACAAAGGTCAATTGCTAAAAGAGCGAACACAATCGGAGGTGGCATAGGCTCTATGATGTACTGGCAGAGCTACATATAGAGATATCATAGTCCGAGTTTATCACATAAGAATTTGAATGTAATGGAGATGTCACCAAAAGGCGAAATAGTGCAACGGATTGTAATATAATAATTCGAGGCAATACAACACACATAAGAGAAATCCCGTGAGGGAGCTCCACTTCGATAAACAACACGACAGCAAGAAGGGCTATGGATTCAAGAAGTGAATATCATGGTACCTCAGAGGTGGGTCTCTTGTGCGTATATCTAATTTTGTATTGGATGAAAGCCTTAATCATCAGCATATGCGAGCTGTGTACCACCAAGGAAGAATCTCAAGTGCAAGTACTAGTGAGTCCTACGAGGGGGCTTCATTATACAGAGGGATGTTCGAAGCGATTAGAGAGTTTGACTGCTCTAGTGCTTATATTCGCTTAAAGGAGCCTGATAAGTCAGAGGACAATGTTGAGTAAGTGAATGTTGCTATCAAAGAAGCTAAGGAGAACAAAATCGGTATGAGCTCTGTAACAAGATGGCGGAGGCCATGCATCAGAGTTGCAATTTGTCTTTTAATTGACTAAGGGAAACTGCTTGGAGAACACAGAGGTGTTGAAGTAGATGATCGAAAGGGGCGAGGAAGCAACAACGAGTCCAAAAGAGCTCCGCTATCCAAAAGTTAATCGTCGGTCGAATGGAGGTGGACTCGGAGTGTGTCACGAGAAAGCGAATCTATCTATTGCGAAGAAAGGGATACATATGTGAGACAATAGTACCATAGGCATGACAGCACCATGGTACCACAGAGGTTGGACTTTCATGGATACATCAATCCTTTGCTCTTATGGAGGAAGAGCATTGGTCATGAAAGAGGTCGAAGATGTGGAGAATATAGAGGCAAACTCCAAATACAAGATAATGTTAAAGGGCAGAGGTTATGAAACTTTATAAGATCGATGTTAACGAGTTTCTCATCAAGATAGGTGAAAGTGAAAGACTTCAGGTTGATGTAGGAGAACTCGACCAAAGAACGAAATATGTAATACATTGTGATGCTTTTATACTCAAAGTAGTAAGTGGCAATGATAATGAAGAAGACAATACAATCCCAAAGGCGGCCAAAATTATTAGAGACTTGCTCCAAGTTGGGATGAAATTTTGCTCTTTTCGGGCAAAACTTCTTGCATTCCAAAAGTTCACTGGTAGTGAGAATGTGAATCACAGTAGCTAACTCAACGCAATGAGTGCAAACACTTCGGGCGCTTCGAAAGCAAAGAGCGGGCTAAGACTATTAACCAGCTCAATGCATTAAGTACAATCTCGAGAAGGCAGGCCTAAGTAAGTAATCTTTATCTTCTTAACTCTTATGAGAATGGGCGAAACTGAGTACCTCAGTTCTCTTATTTATCTAGCAGAGGAGCTCTACACAAGTTCAAAGACCATTCGAATAAATCTAATAGGAGATAAAAGTTGTCAAATCTTCACCAGTGATAATTGGTGCTACTAAGAGTAGACTGTCTGCTTCATTTCCCAGCAAAATGTAAATTGAAACCGGAAGTGATACAAACCTACTTGGAAACAACTAAGTTGAAGAAGAATTGATGGATAAATTTTGTTGAGGAATAACCTCAAAATTTTCAAAGTTTGCGAGGCGATGCTCGTTAAAGCTTCAACAAGTATCCACCCAGTTTAAGCTACATGAGATGATTGAGATACTGGTGCATAACAAAGAATGTCTTTTTCTTTATCAGAAAGATCCGCATGAATCAATAAGGATTAGCATAACTCAGTCGACCCCACACCAGACTCAGTCATTGGCAAGTTGAAGCAGCATGGTGGATCAAAGTTCACTACTCAACAACAGCGACGGAGAGCGATTGGGAACCAAGAAGCATAACAAAGAATGTCTTTTACTTCATCAGAAGGATCCATAGAAATCAACAAGGATCAACACAACTCAGTCGACCTCACACCAAGTCAATCATTGGCGAGTTGAAGCATCATGGTGGATCAAAGTTCGACTATTCAACGACGACAATGAAGAGCAGCTATGAGCCAAGAGGCGTGTGACGACTATAGTAAAAGATTAAAGATTCAATAAAAAATCAAGGAGATTCAACATCTATAATGGCTTCGACAAGGACGTCGAAGGAATAAGTGAGAAAAAATGTTACGGATAAAAATATAAACATGATGCTCGATGCAATGATAATGTATGTCTTTGTCTTTAAATCTTTGTGCATACTTTATATAACAAGTAACAAACATCGATAGCCATAGTTTGATTAGCTTTCGTGCTCGTTTTCAATTTGTAAATAAAAGTTATCATATCGACACTTGTAAAGATTTTAATCTGACTATGATCATTTGTATATGACTGTTTAAAGCTTGTGAAATCAATATTTATAATTTATATTAGCTATAAAATATTTATTAAAATAATTACTTATTGACCTCATGTGAGGAGACCATAAGAGGTTTAGAAAAGTTTGACATTTAAGAATGGACAAACAAAAATACCACATGACCTAGCAAAATCAGCTAAGATAGCATGGAGAAATAAATATAGGCAATAGATATCCATAAAAAGCTAAGTACTTGTCGTGCAAGCTCCAACCACAAAGACTTCATACCAACTCTCCACAAGGCCATTGGAGGACGCAGCAAAGAGAAAAAAACTCTTTACCTATTCAATGAACATTCATCCATCTTTCATAGGAAATCATCATAAACTCATTAGATGTCAGAAGCGAATTCAACATTTTCAGAGAGAGAGAGAGAAGAAACAATAAATTAGAGTAAGGCTGATGGCATGGGATTGACGACGATATGCCTCATAGGGTGGGTTACATCACCACCTCCTGCATGCTTAACAAACTCAGCTGGGGTTAGGAAGCTACCATGGCAGACACATACTATTCTTACCTCTTCACCCTTTTTGTATTTGTAGAGGAAGCCCTCGATCCTCCTCCCATTTGGGCCATCTCCCCTGGTGGACACAAATGGCATCTCCCCTATCATGTTCCTCCCCGGACTTGCATCACTGGTTAACCTTACCTTCTTCTTCAAAGGATCTTTTTCTCTACCAACGGGAGTCATGGTTATTCCAGCTTCTGACACAAGACCAGCGATTGCAGTCTTGTGAGCGGAAACTGATTGCACTGTTGCAGTGTCATTGAAATCTGCATTACTGCTAAAAGCAGACAGGTTGAACCCTAATAAAATAGAGAAAGGAGAAGTTAATCCTTTTTATTTTCTTACAAAAAGAAAAAAAAAAACATTGAAGCACTGGCAGGAAGATCATGTTTTTGCATCGGAAACTTCTTGCTATCAATTCTAGTAGACTAATTAAAATAGACGACAATCTCCAAATGTTACAATATTAACGTTTTCTACTACAATTCAATCCCCAGATAAAGATTAACATCAACAGTAAATTTACTTTTCAAGTGATTGAATAACAGCCGCCTTTTTGAGGAAAAAAAATTCAGTAGCATTCTAGAAAAGTGCAACTAATATACTATAGTTGACATAATGATGATAATTAAGGTTCATCTATTCACTACTTTCATCGCTGAAACTTGTCATTATGACTCGTGATTTAAAGTATCTTCAGATAGTGACATAGCAAAGTAATGAAACTTGTCGTCGCACCCTCCTGTTTGAAGTATATTCAGACAATAAAATGAGAATATATGACAAAAAGATGAAACTTGTCATTAGAACACATAAATTGAAGCATCTTTGAATGACGACATGACACGGAAAAAAAAACAAAAAAGGAACTTGCTGTTGCTACTCCCTGTTTGATGTACAATTATACAATGATATCGGAATCTATGATGAAAAGGTGGAACTTGTCATTACAAATTATGATTTGAAGGGTCTACATGTAACATGATCAAATAGTTGATGTTGTCATTATGATCTATAGTATCTCTGATGATAACCTAACATTTCCTATTAATTATATAAACATATTACAACAGCACTTTTGTTCCCTAACAACAACATATGGCAAAACATGGAACTTGTTATCAGTACTTTCTATTTGGCAGAATCTACAGTCGCCAACATGAACAATAATGTGTGTTTGAATTATAAAATAGTGTTGGGTGTTAACCAAAATGAAAATGTCAGACTAACTTGAAATATAAATTGTGTATATCATAATACCGATTAAAGTAATCATGCAAGATATATTAGCTTGAGTTCCAAAATGGATTAGTCCAGTTGAGGAATGTAGACCTAAAACTTAAAATGACTTACAAGTCTATACTTACCAAGAAACTAGCAACATGAATTACTTTAAGCAATGCTGTAGAAAACACCAGATGCATAATTCTTCGTCCATCATGAATATATCATAACTAAACACGACTATCAACCTCAAGAATTTTGCCTTCTACCTACTATAAGATAAATAAATTTCCTTATTCCTATATAATAAAAATAACAAAGAAACACTTCTTTTCTCAGCAAATCATCATCAATAAAATAGATAGATAACAAAGATGATAAAAGATCATCGATACCATGGATAACAAACAGGAATTGACCAAAATCCAACAAGGATGCAGTACCTTGAGCAGGCGTCTGGTTCTCGAGCTCAGACCCCTGTGCTGCGTTGCTCTTAGACCCTGACGTCCAAGGCCGTAGGCATGGAGGAGTGGCTACACTGAACACCCCTCTGAAATGGCTACCGATCGGAAGGCTGAGGCGGCAATTGACTGTGTAAGGTGCCGCCAAACTCTTTCCTCCTTCCGTACCCACCTCTGATTTCAGGATACATGATTTGATCGAGTTCCTCTTCTCCAATCTCTTCCTCTTCGCTTCTAACCTTCTCAAGCCCTGCAACTCCTTTATCTTCCTCCTCTTCTCCTCCGTCTCCGATGGCAACGAACTCGTCCTCACCACGGTCGGGGTAACCGCATGGAACTCGTGCTCCCTGGGCAGCGACGAGAAGGAGGCGATCGACGATGACCGAATAAGCTTTTTCCCCCTCGGGTCCACCCCCAAGCATCCGCCAAGGGAGAGGCCGAGGTTGAGATTGAGCTCGACCTCATCGGGCTCCCGGCTCGGACCCTCCCGCTGCTCATTGAAGTAGTTGTTTCCGGACAATCTCCGAAGCAAATCCCTCGGAGAACTCTCAATAACCGACGACTGACGTTCCAGCTGCGCCTCCCCTTTCACCAACTCTACTTCCATCATAAGATCAGAAATAAACGGCAGAACAAAGGACACAAATTTCCGATCAAAAAGCGAACGTTTTTTCTCAGAGTTTTGATCTTCTTAATCTATTAATTTCAAACCCGTAAGGTGGTCTCGGTTACGACTCAAAGTTTAGAGGTAAATAGGAGGACAACCAGAGGAGACATGGGACGAGGAGAAAACAGAGAAAAGAACACGAAAAAGAGATCTTTGAACCCCCTGGAGCTCAGAATCATCGGATAGCTTAGAGAGAGTACACGAAAATAAAGTCTCAGATACGACTCGAAGAGGGGACGCCATCAAAACATGAGAGAGAGAGAGAAGGGAGGAGGAGATGGGAAGGCAGAGCGACATGTTCTCCTGGAGTGTTTGTGATGTCCAAAATGCCCCTATGTGTCAGGTAGGGCGCCGGAGCCGGAGGACACGTGTCCTGACCCCGGAGGGGAAGGGTCGCAAGTGGCTTAAGGGAAGTGCGCATTACCGCGACGCAAGCGGCGCGGCGCCTCTAACCTGGCGCCAGAGCCGATGACGTGGCCTCCCGGCGTCCAAGGTGCACGTTTCGTGGAGGGCGTTTACGACACGAGTCCGTCCATCGCCCGTCCGGTTCCCCCCTCATCAGTCTAGCTGATACTAAGTTGGTGCTGAATCACCAGAGAAAAATGAAAAGGATTGACGCTACCTAATCCCAATGGCGGACGAGGCCGGTGTGAGGGTCCCATGTCTCGAAGAGGCCACATCACCCGGCGGCTTACGGGTTGGTTCAGCCACAACGACAGCATCTCCATCTCGAGTGCTCCTCGCTTCAATAGAATCATAACCCAAGTTGTCGCCGTGTCTACACCCGTAGCAGGAGTAAATATACGAAGCAATTCTGTAGGGTGAGAAAATAACAGATACGAATGAATTATTGGAAAAGAATGTATCTATATCCATGAAAACCACAAACGTTAGCATTAAAATAGGCAATGACTTGATTCTGAAGTCATAGTAGTTCAAAATATTAATTTGCTGCTGGTAAATAGCTTTATTTAAGAGCTAAGAATATGAATGACAGAAGGATGCCAACTTACGGATGAGCAATCCAAGAGAACTATTGCCTGATGAACGCAATGATAGAGACACAGTTGGGAAAAGGTCGGCAAGTTGTCCGTCATTGCTCATAAAGTAGCATTATCATGAGATTATCTATATTATCATACCTTCATCAATTGGATTTGCTCATCAATCAGTGGATCTGTTGCCAGTGCACAGATCAACTATGTCGATCTTTTCATCCACTTGAACCAGCATCTAATAAAGTTTAATGCATCGTTCATTAGCATGAGAGGGATTAGAATATTAACCGATCAATGAACTTCTTTATCTAATGGTTGACTGAGTCACCACCCAAGAAAAAAAAAATGGAATAAGATTTCAAAATAACTCGGTCAACCGCTGGATATATGTTCTATAATTGCTTCCATTACGTTATCAGCTAAGAATAATGCAGCTTTATGCACTTACATGGAAGACATCAACATTAACGAAAAATTAAGGATGCAATTAATCTAGAACCTCTGGATTAGACCAACTTGTAATTATTTACTCGCAAGATGAGGTGATGGTGGAATCACATGGAGATTAGATATCCTAACCTGAAATTTGCAGACTCCTCCAAACAGAGCCCTGATGTGTGCCGAAGACCAACAAACGCCCTCATCCTGTTTGCCTCATCTACATGCCAACCCTCTGCAATTAATTCATAGAAAAAAGGTTACTTGTATCGACTGGAACCATCAAAAGCTAAATTGGCACATCAGCATAGTGTATCTATTACATTTAATTTCACTGTTCTTTTAATTAATATCATCAAACAACTTAGTTTGCAAGAGAACTATTTGGTGGGCTCAGGCCACAGGACAGTACAAGACACCATTGGCTGGGAGTTAGATATAAGAAACACTGAATCCATAAGCTCAAGAAGCTCATGCATATTTGAGATCCAGGCGTTTCATTCTAAAACTTAATCTTAATACCAAGAAAAAGAAAAACAATAAATGATCAAGAAATTAGGAGAGGTACCTATGGCAAAAGCTTTTCTCATAGAAATGCAGTGGTGGATCCACAGGACGAAACAGCAGAACAATACTGATTGACCTTAGGAACCTTCTTGTGTGGGAACAAACTAAGCTTGAGGATCTCTTTGTCTACACCCTGCAAGAAAAACCTCCAATGAAATTTAATCATGACTTCACAGGTAATGTACTGCAACAAATGACAAATCCTAATACCAAAATATTGGTATCTCAACAAGGGGACAAAGATTCTTTATGCAGTAACAGCAAGTTGTTTAGGTCCACCATTCCGAAAGACTCATGGCTGATGACCATTGCTGCCATGATATGGTGGCACTCAGCCACAACCAGAGTACTCAACCTGATTACAAAGTCATTTCTCCTGGAGCCCATATTGACCCCAAAGCTTTTACATCACCTGAAATTGCATTTCTGAATCCACCTCTCCCAAGTTGGAAGTATCCTCTCCTCCACTGCCATTGCTGTTATTGGTGGCCACAGTCATAAGTACAAGACTGTAATGCATCAGAAAGAAAGGAAGAACCAACTAAGTTTACCATCAATTTGACAGAACCAGTATACCATCTTTTGCAATAAGAAAATTATAGAATGATTTATAATATCTTAAAGGACAGTGATCGTGGTTTGTTGTTTAGCTTGCACAAACTTTTTAGATAGCCCCACAGTGATTCAGTGAGAGGTATCCCAGAAGGACCTTTTCCATTGAATAGAACATTACAGAATAGACAAAGAATTGGGACATCTGAAACTCATCTAAGATCTGCATATGCTGTTCCTAGCTCAAGTTCTGGAAAATGGGATGGTAACATAGAGTAACTAGATTCTCTATGCAAACAAGTAAACAGGAACAAATATGACCAACAGCAAGTCCATGGTGAGAACTGGAAGTTTACGAAGAGGTTGTCATCAAGTCTGCACTCGGCTAAAAAAAGGGCTACAAATATTGGTTCTCATGCTAGGTGACGGCAGTTTCAACTTTACAGGAAGTTAATAAATTGTTCGTTACATGTATAAAATTACATTAAATACTTCTTGATAATCAGACAAGCAATCAAAGTGCATGAAATCTTTAAGGGAAGTTGCATGTTTATGAAAACTGTCACCTTGTTCAGAACATATGGTCACATAATAGTTATTTCCCATATATTCAGGTTTGTGGCGACTGTCACCTTGTTCCGAACTTATGTTCACATGATAGTTATTTCCCCATACATATTTAGGTAATTTCTGGTATAGTCAAGTGTCCTGTTTTCTCAAAAGAGAAATTTGAAATTCAGATATGCATGTGTTTGATAATGATGTTTTTGTTTTTTGTGTCATACAATTTTCTTTGTTCTTTCGAAAGGAAAACAAAATTCACCTACCAAAAAATTCAAAAGGGAAACAAATAACCATGACCAATGAGGATTGCAAGTAATCTTCCCATGCAGATAACTTTTTTCAGACCCTTTGCTTCTCATGTCCTATCCAGTTTCCTTTATTCGCTAAACTTATTTCTATTTAGAAGAATAAAACCAAAGTAAAAAGTATAACGAAGGTGTCCAACTTCTAGAAAATGAAAATTCAAGATGATAGCAAATAAATACTTAGCATGATTAATCAATTAAGTCTTCTGGTGAGATATGGAAAGACATGGTATCACCGGCATGGTGTTCCTTAAATAACAAAATCATAAAGGCAACTGACTTCATCTGGTGAGATATGGAAATAAAAGGTACGAATACACCATAATACTTCAATTCTTTGCAGGCTTGGCATGTTGGTGGTGCCTGTGACGTGGCATCGCTGGTGGCTACATGAGCCAGTTATAGTTGGTCATTGTGCCCCAGGAGAGTAATGCCGTAATGCAAACAACATGCAAATAAAATTGAGGAATGAATCAAGACTGTCTGATAAATAATAAGAGACAATCTCGCCAATTTCTTCAAAGTTCATATGCACTTGCATTGTAGATAACAGGCTATAGAAAAGCTTAATCATGGAAATGAGTACTAATTCTGAACACAGTCATTTTACCATACCTCAAATGCAGCTTCCATGGATTTAAGTGACTTGAACTCAACAAAGCTGTGGAAAAAAAATGCAACCACCCAAACAGATGTGCATTGTAAAATTTGAGAATTTATATCGTGCTTTTGTGGTTTCTAACTTGGACACCACCAGGTTTAATAGATTCAAATTTCTTGAACTCTTCCTTGACTTGTTGAACCTTCGCATTGAGAGGCGAGCTCTAAATATAAATGGAATGGCCTTATATATATATATATATATATATATGAGATCACAACTTTAGAGAATTTGAATGCTAGGACATGTTGCTACTAGAAACCAAATATTCAGTGGCACAAGCAGGCATTGCAGACTCAACCACAGGCGCCTCAGGGCCCTTTGGAACCATCTTTCCCTTAGTTGTAGGCAGATGGATTGGTCCTGGCACTGGACTACCTTTCAAAACCTAACCTGAAAATGTGTGAATATGAGAGCCACATAAAGAACTAAAGTCAATAGTTGCATGATGACTTATATTGCAGCTTTTTTGTGGGGACAATTGAGCTTAAAACCATGTATCAAACTTTGAACTACTAAATCTGGAAGTCAAAGAGCCCACAAGTAACAGTTACTAGGAATACGTCTAAGTGGCAAAGCCTCTCTCTACATGTGTAAATACACAATATATGTATGTATGCATGCACACATTATTTCCCAAGCAGAGGACAAAAATATTTTACGGTCTCCATGTTTCAAAAAGAACAATTAGAGCAGTAAAAGAACAGACACGACAATGTCTGCCAATATAATAATTCCTTCCAACAAGGAACACCATTTGGCCCGGGAATGGTATCTACCCAGACGCGGACCATCACGGACGATGCAGCCCGGTTCTTTTCTGTTAAGGGTTATATGGTGATCTCCCACCTCTCTCTCCTTCCCCTCCTCCTAAGCCCCGTCGGCAAAAGCCTAAACCCCTAAAAACACCACTGGACTGATACAACGAGTTCAAAATCTCTAAACCACCAAAACCTAAACCCGGTAGCTCAAATCCTCTACCAAAAGCATTTATCAAGAGAGGCTGAACCAAACAAGCTAGCAGTCCGACCGAACACTCCAAACCCCACCCAGAAATCATCCCTATTTCTGTCTCGTTCTCAGAACACGTGAAAGAATCAAATAAGGACCACCGTATAAAAAATAGTCAGTCGCAGCGAAATCTAAACGACAAAAAACCAGAAACGACGCCAAAAATATACAGAGGAGAAATCAATCAAGCCGGAATATTTTCCGATGGACAAATTTAGGGAAGCAAATGCATGGATCACAGCGGGTGGAAAAAAAAAAGGTAATTACCTTATTGGAGACGGCAAAATATGGGGGCAAACGAGGAGAGAAGAGCTTCGCTTTCACGGGAGCCCTAAGAACCGTATCGAGGGCGGGAGAGCGCGCGGAGCGCGGCGGAGCTTTAAAGAGGGAACCGCTATTATATTATTATTCTTTATTATCGTTATTTAAGCTCAGGTGGGCGGATGTGTAGCTCTGAAGTTGTCCTACCCGACCCGATTATTTTTGGATAGCGAATCACAAAATAGACCCAAAAAGGAACGTTGACTTCATTTGATCTTATCCGATTTGATCGAGATGATTAAATCGATTTGATCGAGATGATTAAATCGATTTGATCGAGATGATTAAATCGATTTGATCGAGATGATTAAATCGATTTGATCGAGATGATCGATTTGATCCGATCAAACGCAAAGTGGTGCTGGCCTCACAGTCATATATTATTATGACAAAATATGTCAATTTGACGTGACCCTAATTCTTATACGTATAATTGTTTGAGTTGTAAAGTGTCTCATCCCAAAATATTACATATATAAATATTAAAATAAAAAAAGAATTCTCGAGCTGATCCCTTTCACTCAAGTTAATTCATATGTCAAATTTGAAGAGGTTAAATATTTTCATAAAGATTCAGAAAGAAAGAAAGATTATTTGTAATCTGTAATCTTATTGAGCTATCATTTGAACTCCTATGAATATTTCACAGGAAAAAATATTTTGCTATCCCTTGGATTTCTATCCGTACAGGTAAAGAGTCTTTTTTTTTTTCCTTTTCTTTTTTACTTCATGAACTTTATACGATGTTTATGTGACGGGCATAACTAATTGATTGGTATCACATATCAAAATGCAAAATGCTAGTGTTAACATGATGTAGATTAATAGAATGAATTGAGGGGGTTGCTGGGTGGTGGGGAGGCGCACAAAAGGGACTGCTGTGCTGCCAGTGTTGGATCTGCTGGTGTCTGCCTCAGTTTCAGGACACACTGCATGCAGCATTCTGACGCGCCCTAACACTGCTTTCTTTCTGGACCACCCACCTTCTCCCTCCCTCTGCAGCCGTCCGGCACTCCAATCTTATCCCTAAATGCATCACCACAAAACCCTAGAATGATTGGCATGTTACAGCTGGGGTCTCAGCATTCAGATCAGCACGCCCTCGTTTTTTGAGCCCCCCCCCTCCCCCAGAGAGGCGAGAGGCTTCTGCGTGGCGAACTTTGCTTTGCTTTGTTCTCCAAACAAGACTAGCAGTTGGCATTGAGTTTTCGGGAAGTCCATCGCGTAAAGCTTCGTTTCTTTTTTTCACTGTAGAGAGGGTGAGAAAGAGCTGTGCTGAACTCCTATCTTTGGCCCTCTTGTTTCCTCAGATTCGCTGGCAGGGATCAAGGAGCCATGCTACTGCTGCTCAGTGCTTCTACTGCAGTGTTATCCATTGATGCACATTGTATGTTGCAGTTGAGTGACTCTGGAGGAGAACATCCATATTCGACTTTGTGTAAGAGCCTTTTTTTTTGTCTTTTAACCATACATTTAGATGTACGCATAGTTAGCTTACTTGCAGATGTGTACATGCGTGGAAACACAGAAAGCTTGAAGAAGAAGCGGATGAACCAACGAGACTCCTCCTGCTACTATGAGAGTATATGATGAAGTCTCTCACCTTTCGATCGAGAAGCCATCGCTAGCTCTTCAGGGTGATCCCAGAAGCTTTGAGAACATGGCTTTCTTTCTTCTGGAAACAAAGAACCTTAATCAACCTTGTGATGAGGTTGAAAGAGGAGACCTCCACGGCTCGGTGCAAGATGTTGAATGCGATCCGATGTGGTGCATGCAGGGGCCATTATAGATGTCGATCTCTTGGCAG
Source organism: Ensete glaucum (assembly GCA_021527575.1). NCBI lineage: Eukaryota > Viridiplantae > Streptophyta > Magnoliopsida > Zingiberales > Musaceae > Ensete > Ensete glaucum. The sequence goes on from CM038554.1 coordinate 30,021,091, forward strand.
CCTTCAACCATCTATCTGCACTGGGCACCATTTGCTTTGCACAGTGTTGTCTAACCGAGGAAGGCTGGCAAACTTGGTGGTCCTTTGGCTTTGGTAGATGTCTTAAAGAGGTCCCGATGGTCCCTAGCCTATCTGCTACCTTATTAGGGTTTCAAGTATGCATGCTTTACCTGCAAGTTCTTTTTAACTACATACATATCACACAGAAATAGGAATACGGTTGATCCAAAAATAACTTTTTTCTATAGTATGTAAGATGCACAGGAGAGACAAAAAATGGTCATATGGTTTCAGAATAATTATATCTTTTTCCTGGTTTCGTTGACATAAGGCATGCATAATTCGATGAAGCTGTCCTTGAGAAAAGAGTGAGGACTAATGGCTGTTCTAACACCGATGATTGTGAGGGATGAAAGTGAATACAAGAGCGAAACATCTATATGGCTCATTAGACCAACTTACCCTCGTAAACAAAGCAGTGGTTGCAAGATGTGTGCGATGTAGAAGGATAAAAACAGTGACTTGCCTGTCCATCTGATGGGCATAAGTATCCACCACATGTTTGCAGATGGACTACTACTTTTTCTTTTTCTTTTTCTAGGGTTCGTGCAGATCCGGCGTCTCTCCAGCATCGGAAGTCAATCATAGCCTGATCGAGTTGCTGATGGTTTTGGAGATGAAATCCTATCTAATCTGAAGAGCAGACTGAAGGTGAGAGCTTGCTTGCTGACTCTCAGATTCTGCAACAAGTCTTGAACAGACGATTCTTGACTGAACTCAATAATTTTTTTTTGCGGAGATTTTGCGTTCCCAAGTAAGCTATTCTCGCTCTTCTTCATTACTAAGTTGATCATAGAGGTATGATCAAGATATATATAAATATATGTTCTTTCTTGATCGAGGAAAAGAAACAGATACATGTATTAATTCTGGATTCTCCTTGGATAATATTTTCCATGGGACAAACAACTAAGTGTTGCAAAGTAGCTTCTGCTCATGTTCTTCTTGTTGAGATCTAGATTCATTGGAAGTAAACCAAAATCTAATTAGCGTCCCTCTGACCCTCACTTTCTTTTGTTTTGTATACGGTGAGATCATCAAAAAGGATTAAAGAAAGATCCATATATTCATGAAAGAAGAAGTCTTGAAGAACAACTCAAACTAATAAATTTCCAGATGGATGATGCTTGATAGAATATGTTGTATATAATAGACTTGTTTCATGCTTTGACATGCTACACAAACCATCTAAATCGATTAGTAACTGATGTCTAGAATATCTTAAGATGATCCGTAGTTCAAGAGAAGAAGGGGAACTCACCGGGCAAGATGTCGGCACCAGCGAGCGCAAGGCTCAAACGAGCCTGAGATCATGGACGGCACACAACAATCCAAGAATTGTTCGAGTCTCGCGATCCTTTGGAGGGAAAGATAGGCACAGCAAGGTCACAACCATAAGAGGATTGAGGGATCGGCGCGTAAGGCTTTCGGTGCCTACAGCAATTCAATTGTATGACCTTCAAGATAAGCTCGGCTTTAATCAACCCAGCAAAGTTGTGGACTGGCTTCTCAGTGCTGCTCAGCATGAGATCGATAAGCTTCCCCCACTCGAAATGCTACAAGGAAATCTCTTTGGGTTTCCTCAGCCCGTGGCAAACTGTCATGTGACAGGTTCCGCTCGAGCTTACTCCGGCAACGCCGTTGGTGATGATGATGATGATGAGTACACTCGCAGAGAGAAAGCTCGGCGATTAGCATCATCGTCTAGTTTGGCAACCGAAGATATCTTTGGCAGCAACGTCGCGGAAGACACAAGCATGATGCCAAAAGCTGTCAGTAGCAGCTTAGATGTTCTTCCGAGGAGCAAACAGAAAGAAGCTTTGAAGGATCATGGTGTTATGTTGGAGAACAGTGCAATCACCTACAGTCCCTACTACCATTTGGAGACACCAAATGCTTACTCATATGATCACAGTGAAGTGCCACCTGGTCACCATCCAATAGCAATACTTGCATCATACATGGCCGCTGCATCGAAGGTGGAACCCCAGCAGTATAGCCACCTTCAAATGGCAACCTCTGAATCATCTGCAAATGCTCTCAGAACTTCTCTCCATGCAGTAATCCCAAACTTGATGGTTCTCCACAAAAGGAACACTGCAGCAGAACACCACCATCAGGATCACCATGAGACATAGCAGACTCTTTACCTTCCTATCATCATCTAGAATAAGCAGCATTTGCATACAACTTAGAACATGTTTCATGTCGATTATAAATATATAGCCATTACAAGCTTCTTCTAGGGGCTGGATGTCACTTGTAAAATTTTCCTTTGCCCTGGAAGCAGAAGGCAGAAGATCTACCTCTATGTGAGACTTCTGGCTGGCATGGCACCCAAAAGTTAACATTCAGCTGTACACAAGAAGCATGGTAATGGTTGCACTCAAAAGTTAACTGAAGATGGTGTTAGAATTGACAGATGAAGCCTGATAAAAGCTCATATCATGCTTAGAACTACTCCACATATGGTAGAAACTGTCTGCAGTTGATATTGTAAAGAGCAATAGCACATTTGTTCACCTGACTGAGATCACCATGCATGATGGTGTCAGATTTGAATTGCTGTCGTCTGGTGTTTCTATATAGACTTTAAATAAGATGTGATTTTGTCAGTTCTGTTGAGCATGTTATTATCAAAAATCTGAATCACTGGTAAATGCACTGAACAGCTTAAGCTGACAAAAAGATCTTACCATCATATTTCAGAGAGTGACAACTCGTCTTCTTCAACAACTTTAGCTCAAGTCTTTGTCGAAGATCAATGGTTTTACAGGTGGGTGAAAAAAATAAAAGCTGCTCCCTTAGAAAGAGCAACATTTTAGCTGACTTATCCTTTGTTTGCTTCAAAACGATAGCATGGAGATTGCATCCCTCAAAACTGAGTAAAACCTAAAGGAGATATTGCAATTTGTCGTGGCGTTGTAGCCGATGCATGGAAGTGGTATGATAGCTTTAGGTGATGGTAGGGAAGTGGTCCGAAAGAGTAAACCACATGGCCTCTTCACAATGGACCAGTCTACATAATAGTTTGGTCCCTTACTCCTATATATATATATATATATATATATATATATATATATATATATATATATATTAAAATCTATTTTAACTGTTATTATCGGATCAGTTAACCCCTTATAATTTATTATGTTTAAAATAATTAATATATTTTAAAAATATAATATATAAGTCCACGTCAAGTCTGAATTAATATATGTTAACTCAAAATAAATTATTAATATAATAATACATGTAATTTAATTTTTTTTAAATAGATTCATTTTTGCCCCTATGATTTTAGTCATGACCCACTTAAGCCCTTATGGTTTTTATCGTATTTAAAATAACTTATATTGAAAACGCGTATATAAGTTCCGTTAAGCAGACGTTAGAATATGCTTATATGACATGTTGACTCATAATAAACTATTGATTTAATGACACGTGTAATTTAAGTTTAAACAAAATATATCTTATTGAAAAAACGGAAGCAATGGAGGTAGTAGCGATAGATAAAGACGGAGAGACAAAGGTAGGAGAGCTCAGAATTGAAGCATAGGTGAGGGAGTGCTGGACTACCATATCATAGGCATAGTGGATTGGGAAAAAATAGGAGAAGATTGAGATAAAGATGCCCAAGATGAGGAAAATGGACTAAGAGACCATTGCATCAGACTAATCGATGCGCATCTACCTAAAGCAAGATCTTAAGCTCCTTAGCTCGTCATCAACATAGGAGAGGCTGCATAAGTATGATGTCCTGCTAGACAACAATGACCTGGTGCTACTGCTAATGGTTATTTCCATGACAACGCCTCCTCCTACCATTAATAATGATCTAAAAATTTTAATTTAAATTATATTTATTATTATATTAATGATTTATTGTGAGTCAATATGCCACATAAATATACTCTAGCATCTGTTAACTCAAACTCGAAGGGAGATACTTATATGCTATGATAAAAATGTAAGGATTATTTTAGATATCAGCAAAATCATAAGGACTCAAATAGTATATAACTAAAACCATGAGGGTTAAAATGTATCTTTTTTTGACTTAAATTATATATGTCATTATATTAATAATTTATTATGAGTCAATATAACACATAATCAATTCTAACATCTATTAACTCAGACTTAGATTATCTTAGATACGAGTAAACTATAATAGTATAAGTGATCAATGACCAAAACTATATGGACTAAAACAAATTTTAACTATAATTAATATGATTAGTTTCACATCGGATGAGAATAGTTTTGGTTAGTATAAGAGAAATTATTTTTGAGATTCACCTCATCTTAGTATGAATTATGAGACACATGTAATACCTAAATAAGGAACCTGAAGATTTTAATGTAAATTATGGATCGGATCGGGTCCAAAGAACCAAATAATTTGAGAGAAGACTATCCTCTTCTTACTGTAGCAAATGATCAAATACTCTATAAGATTAAAAATGATACTAATGTGAACTCCAAAATGGTTAGATATATACTAATGGTAATACATTCATCTCATTATTAAAACTTAATTTAATTCTTCTCCTAAACACTGAAACATGAATGTTGCAATCTCCTCGCTTAAATAATTAGCACTACGTCTAAATATAAAACTCTGCATCAAGGTTTAACATAAGGTTTTGCTCGTGTTCTTCACTATATCCAATATTAGATTGGCTCTAATATCATATATCACAATCTAACCAGATACAAAATTAGTCTATTAATTTTAGATATTTGAAATTATATGCACAAAATGCTTAAATCAAGTTAATATTTATACATCAAATAAATTCTTATAAATCAATTTAAGATCAATAAATTCTTATATCAATATTCTAGATTGGTGAATCTGATACATTATATCACCATAAGATCAATATTCTAGATATAAAATATGTTACTAACCAGATTTGGCAAAATGATATGGTAGATTACTATCAAAGTAGAATATTTTGTCTTAATATTGAGTTGCAAATCATTATTTTTTCGATACAATAACAATGATAAAAGAACTAAGTAATTGGTTATTATGGAAGGTTAAAAATAATGTGTTTTCATGAGAATATCAAATTAATAACACTCAAAGTTGCTTTTAGCTGAGGACCTCCACAGGATACATATGGACATGGATATTAAATGTTTAGATTGATCTATTTCAGGATATTATTGTTGCTTGTTAACTTCTAATATGAAGTTTAGGATTTAGGATGATGTTTTGAGCTTTGATGCTTAGAGCACTAGATAATGATGAATCTAAGTTCTGTTTCTTACTCCAGGAAAAGAAAGAAAAAAAAAAGATCAGAAACTTAAAGGTTCATACTGTGGTGCTCTGCAGATCACATGAAACCTGGCTGAGATTGTCTTTCTGCCACTGTTCTCTTCTTTTCTAGCTTTTATCTACAGCTATATGCAGATCATTCTTGTTTTCTTTCCTACCTTCCATAGAGGCAAAACAGTTCTGCATTTTCCAGCTTATCATTTCAGCACTCATGGATGCTATTGTATCACAAAGGGTCAGCTATCAGATGAGACTTTAGTAAAAGGAGGAACCTCCTCTGCCACAGAGATTGTTAATATGACAGTGCTGATAGAGGCATCATGAGCTTTCAGTTGGAAAGAGTCTGAGGAACATCTAAAGCAAAGTCCTTGGTTTCTCAGCCATGGAGTTCTTGAAAAGCTGTACACCATTAAAGCTTCCACAACCTCTCTCTTAAGATCCAGAATGTGGTACACCTCATGAGGCAGCCGCTGATGCTGCTGCTCATCTTCCATGCCTTCTTGGATGCTTTCTCATAAATAACAGAGTAAAAGAGCAGCTTCAAAGTGCCTTTTAGAGGTAAACATGTGAAGACCATCCAAGGAAGGTTTGCTATGTTCATTTAATAAGAGCAGTCCGTCCTTCCAACTACATCTTCATTCAGAGAGGAACCTTCACAGAGTAGTCAATTTGAGGTATCTGTTCCACTACAAGTATAAGCAATACTACTCTTTTTCTGATATGATTACAAAATGAGCTGAATCTGGAATCGAGTTTTTGATGCTGAGAAATGAGTAGTCTTGAGATCATGTCTACCTCAAAAGAATTTATGCATGAAAGAAACATGTCATGTATTTTGTTTTATGTTAAAAATTCAAGATGCTGAATGAGTTATGTTGGTGTGATTTCATGCAAAAGTCAAATTTTGGTGTGATGACAAGTCAAACTTCGCTCACATTCTCCTACTCAATTCCCAAAGTCGGCAATCCAAAAGTTCTCAATGCTTCTTCCTCCACACAACACACATACACTCCAACACAGAGCATGAAATGGTATTAAAGGATTGATAGGTGGAATAAGTTGGGAATAACATGTTGATAACCATATGCCTATTCTTGGTTTGTTAATTTTTTATGACTAATTATATATTATTCTTTATAATTATATTTTAAAAATTATATTTAAAATTAAAGTATTTAATCTCATTACTCCTCATGTTATCGTTTTTGTTGATGAAAATATCGTACGTGCTTAATGATAAATCAGAGGAAGACAAAGTTAACATATGTTTAGTGATAAATTTTACTGTATTTTTATCAACAAAATTATAATATACAGAGAAATAAAATTAAATTCATATTTTTATAAATTAATATAATTTTTTAAGACATAGAAATCGAGATATAACTAATTACAATAAATAATATGTAATGAACCATTTTTTTTTACTTGAGTTTGATGTTCTTATTCCTCGAGGTGGTTGTCCACCATGAAATACTTAATTAATTCTCAAATAATTTTTTTTGATTTGTCAATATATTTCTGAGGTATTTTTAACATATATATTTCACTTAATTTTTTGGCTTTTTTAAACTTGAAGACTGGCATATGCATGTGCTACCTATAAGTGCAACACGTGACAAATAACTATTAGTTTCTTGGTGAAGTTTGCTGTGGTTGAACGCAATAGCTGATCTCCACAGACAGATTCGCGTTGGAATTCTTGAGCTGCAAATTTACCCTGCAGGTGTCCTCGGGAAAAATGTGGGACCCAAAAGCACGAGATTGAATTATTTCACGGGGCGTAGAAGAAGAAGGTGAGAAATTTGGGTCTTCAGTTTAGTTGACTCGCCGCGTCCTCGTTTTTATCGAGAACAAAACCTACCCTTCATTTGTCCGCATAAAGTTTGCAACAAGAGAAGATCGTCACCGTCCACGTGTTGCTGAGATGTTTAGCCTTTAGTTTGCTGTGGCATTTCAGATAATTAACCTTTAGATCGTCACCGTCCGTGAAGACTATGTCTGTGTCACGTTTCCTATAAGTATTCGGCCACCACCCTTTCGGCGCGACAGTTGGCTTTCTCCGCTGGACTCCGGTGGTGGAGGAACGCCGAGAACGAGGACCGTGGAGTTTAGTCTTGGTGAACCCTAGTTCTTCGACCTTTTCTCATGCGAAGGTGATGGGAGCTCTTGTCTCGTGCTTTACCGATACCGAGGAGGGGAGACGGCCGCAGCAGCAGCGCCGCCAGCAGGCGGTGAACCCCCCACCGGGCCTGTCCGGGAAGGTGGCGGCAGCGATTGGGCTCTCTTCGAATGATCGGAGTGGCAAGACGCGGTCGTTGAGGAAGGGCCGGGGCGAGGAGCTGCTGACCCACGAGCAGGCCCTGGCGGCGGCGATCCTCTTGCAGCAGAGCAGCGGCGGCACCGGCACCGGGACCGTGCCCTTCGATAGGTCGACGTCTCTGAGATATCCTGGCCATGGTCAGAGAAAGCAGGGGTTGCCTAGGAGCTCGAGCTCGAGGCCGCGGTCTCTCGCTGATCCGGTCCTGCAACCCCAAGAGCTCGTGAATCAGGTCAGCACCATCATCTGGCCCAATTGCCGTCTTCTTCTTCTCCTGATTGTATCTGAATTTGATATGGTGGGCGTATTATTTTTTAATCGATAAATTATTCGATGTTAAAGTTTGTTGTTGTTCTAACTGGACTATGAAGATTAAAAAACAAAAAAGTTGGAACTTGAGGCATGCTTGGGACATTGGAATAGTATTACCTCTAAAACGCAGCATATGTTGAATTGTGCTGTGGGATTTGCCACCATTTTATTGGATGAATACCTTTTCTGATCTCTCTTAACTAATTAATTTTTAGATTATTAATTAACTTCTGATGTGAAAATGGCTTGTACTTGTTTTCTTTTCAGACATTTCTTGACCTGGGATTTGTTTGACCATGAGAGGCAATTTTCTTTGAGGAAAGATAACAATATGGAAGAGTAGGAGAAATACCTGTTTAGTATGATTAAATTATGCTATACATTTGGGCACATGGAGCTGAGAATTAGTATTCCAGATCTAGTGATTGATTTAAAATTCTATAAAAGAAAATTATATGGTTTCACTGATAAGCAGACTAGAAAAAAAGTTATGGAGTCTTAATGAAGACTTTTCTCATCAAAATTTTGGAACTTGACTTATTATAATTGCTTGAATTTGACAATAGACTTTTGCTTTTATTTGAAGATTGAAACTATCTGGTCAAAGATAGGGCATTCTTCTCATTTGCACAATCCTCCTCATCATGATTTCTTTATTAGATGTTGAGTAACTGTCCTTATTAATTAGTTTTATTGCTGGTCAGCAAACTCCAAAAGATATTTCATTGTTGATCTTTTATCTTGGTCAATGCTTGCTTGATCAAAGACAAAGAAGATAAGTTTATATGAGCTTTGGCAAAATGCCATGAACAGCCGATCCATTGTTTGGTCAAGTAAAACTGCTGTTAATCACTCTATCAATCATGAAGCTTCAGTATCTTTTGTGTTAGTTGCATATTTCAAACTATCACCAAGTCCTTGTGGTTATGATTCTAAGACTATCTCTGTTGTTTGCCTTAGCATGCAGGAAACTTTTCACTAAAACAAATGTTTTTCTTAATATGAGAAAAACAAATGTTAAGAAAAACTTTTTCTTAACCCGGCAAAATAGTATATATTTTAAGCAAGAGATCCTGTTACTTTAACAACACATGGTCTGTTCATTTCAGAAGGTTACTGCCAGTATTGTGTATATCACAAGCTTTGTTAAGCACATGGTCTTCTTGTAGCAGCAAATTATATTAGTTGTTTGATACAGTGCTCTTTTACAAAAAGAGATAATAAATTATTCTGGTTTTTTGCAGGGTCCTCCCTTTTGTCAATGATCTTTTCACTTATGACCTTCTTTTCATAGTTTTTCCTATTTCTTCAGGTTTTGGTTAACATACACTTGTCTATTATCTTCATCTTATTATAGCTTATTAATAAACATGCAAAGAAAGTAGGTAGTCACATGCCTTCCCTTTTTGCCTTTATTCTTTATGTTAGAAATATTAAAATATTACAGTATAATCCCTGTCTCTACCTTTCTTTGCCAGAGCTAGTTGACCCATTGTGCCCATAGATACTTAGTTGGCCTTTTTATCACAAGCTGGCTGGGTTGCATTACTGATGGATTCATGACATCTTCTATTGACAAGATCATCAGAGGACTAGTCCCTTTGCATTGCTAGGCACTAATATAGCCTCTTATTAAAGAATAAACACCAAGGAAACTTTCTCTTCAATGTATAATGATGTAGCATTGAAAACCATCCAAGCCACTTAAATATGACCCATAACATTTATGGTAAAATATTAATATCATTAATTCGTTATATTTTTATTGTTAAATTTAATCTTAGTTCTTTCTGAACAGGATCTAAAGATTGATAACGTGGAGACCAAGCATTTTGTTCTTGTTCATGGAGGTGGCTTTGGTGCTTGGTGCTGGTATAAAACTATAGCACTACTAGAGGACAGTAGATTCAAAGTCAGTGCTATAGACCTCACAGGTTCTGGAGTTAATTCTTTTGATACAAATAAAATTACAAGTCTTCCAGAATATGTAAAGCCACTTACTGATTTCCTTGAAACCCTTGGAGATCTAGACAAGGTGTGTACTCTGCTTATTTACTTTAAAAGATTTTTTTTCATCTGTGTCTTAATAAGAGCTTAAAGTTTATAAGGGGTTCATTTTTTCTCATCATGCCCAAATTTTGTTTCTACCTTATTTAAGAGCATCTATAAATAACTTTGCTTTTCATTCTTATTACAAGAAAAGATATCTGCTTAATCTTTCTAAGATTATCATTAAGATCCTAGTCAGAGTGCGCCATTTTCCTTCTGAGATATTATCTTATTCATTGTTAAATAGTTGCAGCAATAGGTTCTTTCTTTTTAATTCATCTACTCACTTGTCTGTGATGAATTGAAGGAATTTGCTAAGTTGGATATAGGTACTTATTAATCAGACATCTCAAACGACCGAGCAATAATGTTATTTGAAAATATTTATAAGCTGCATAGTTGCATGAAAACATTGAAATATCTTTTTGGGTGACAATTGACAAGCGTACCAAGGCTACTGTAGACTTCATATTCTGGTGTTCCGATGAACTTCCTATCATCACTTAAAATAAGCTAAATACTTCAAGAATTTGTAGCACAATAGTTTGTTCAAGTTGTCTTATGTCTAGGTTCATCAATGATAGGTTCTTGAGTTCGAAGAACTTGACAAACTTAACGTATCATGTTGGTTGGTTATTCATGTAAACTGGTTTTCATATTAAGCTAGAATCACTGTGTTATCTCAATATCTCTTATCTTGGAAGTGCTTCTTTGAGCTCAACAACTTTTAAATTTCTCAGGTGATTTTAGTAGGGCATGATTTTGGTGGTGCTTGTGTGTCATATGCAATGGAAATGTTCCCTTCTAAAGTTGCCAAAGCCATTTTTCTCTGTGCAGCAATGCCAACCAATGGCCAGAATACTCTTGATATGTTTTCACAAGAGGTTTGAATCTGTCCTTGTAACTTGTCCTGCAATAAATTTGACAAATAGACTATAAATAAACATATATTTGAATTTTGTCACAGGACTTCTGAGACAGGTGCATCACTTTGCCCCATTTTTCATAATTTGGTATAAGCATGATTTTGTATGTATCAATATACGAATTTTTGACCTTTAACAAGATCTTTACAGGTATTGGAATGTTGATCCATTTGGTATGAAGTAAAAACATAACAAGAACCTAGAAATTTTAAAGTCTAGTCCTTGTGAATGAGCAAATGGCCAACTTAGCATGAAGAAGTAATAAAACCTACAAGTACATATGTTGTTTGACAAAACACCAATTCTTGATCTTCTTTTTTTTTATTTTTTACTTTTTCTTTGAAATTTGGCATGCTAGTTCTAAGCTCCATTTCTACTGTAGGCAGGTATGAATGATCTGATGCAACAAGCACAAGTTTTTGTGTATGCAAATGGAAAAGACCACCCTCCTACAGCTATTGATCTGGACAGGTCTCTACTGAAAGAGTTGCTGTTTAATCAGAGTCCAGCTAAGGTATATATTTACTGGGGTTCGAAACTAATCACACATTTAATCTTTTGTTATTTGTGCTTACCTTCATTTACTCAATTTCTCTCTTATGGTTCTGTAGGATGTGGCATTGGCTTTGGTGGCCATGAGGTCTATTCCCTTTGCTCCAGTGTTGGAGAAACTCTTGCTCACGGACAAGAATTATGGTTCAGTAAAGAGATTTTACATAGAAACCACCGAGGACAATGCAATACCCATTTCTCTACAGCAGAGCCTGTGTGGTGTCAATCCACCAGAGAAGGTTTTCCGGTTGAAAGGCTCCGATCACTCACCATTCTTCTCAAAGCCACAAGCACTGCACAAGCTCTTGGTGGAGATATCGTCGATCCCGTCGAGTCTGACCCAATGAATTGTCCAATCACCATCGCTGTAGCCGATTGCCTAAATCAAACAAGACATCCATCAGATGCTATGACAAAAGGAACAGTCCAAAGTGTTCCAACAACTTGGACTCCTTAAATCGAAATGGCAATGGCAATTAGGCATCTTATGTTCTTGTTTGTACACCTGCTCACACCTATTTGGAGTTCTTTAACATATATCCCACAGCAAGGCCAACTTATGCATTAGGTGGTGAGGTTGATGCATGAAAATGAAGGCATAAAAACTTCTATTGATGAAAAAGGTTGATGGCATGTGATAATACTTGTGTCAGCCCCATCACCATTGGAAGCTCCTTTTGTTTGTGTGGATAATACTCAATCTAGTTTCAGGATTTAATTGAAAAGCCCATCTGTTCTTTGTGGTCCGAAAGGATTCATTTGGCATGATTTGTTGCATTCACAGCTCAGATTGATTGAACATGAGATTTGGTAGCATGTCTTCTTCCTCTCCAACCCCATATCAACCGAAAGCATATCTACAAGAAAGAGTACATTACATTCCTTAACCATCATCATCCTGGTCCTCAGGTTTGCCCTTTTCTATTGCTTCTGGTTATCATGTCCTTACCAATCAGAACTTTTCATGGTTCGGTCGATACCAAGAATAACATTTTAAGATGACCTCTCGATGTGAAGCATCTTTCTTTAGTATCAATCACAGTTGATACCTTAATATCAAAGACTACTACAGAAGTTGAACAATCCATGAATAATCCATCAGATCGACATTCCGGGTTTAATTATAACCTGAAATCATCGAGTCTCTCTCATGCTTTAGATTTTTTTTTTCCTTTTTATCATCTTAATTGTCGTCATTGTTGGAGGATTGTTCTATTTCTATCATCTAATTACCGTCGTCATCATGCAGAGGTATCGATCCGTGCAATAAATGGGACATTTAGAATGAGCTCCACAGAATGTCGAAAAGTGGCTGAGGTCATAACTGGCCTATGGTGCCGGTAAACCACGGTCAGGTCGAGTCTAACCCGACCGACGAGCATCGGGTCCCCGCCCACTTGCAAGCCATGACGAGAGCGATCAGATACGTCCGGCCGCGTCGGTACGAGACTGAGAACAATTGCGTCACCGTCAGATGCTCCTCGATCATGTCCCGGGACCAAACGAACGGTGGATGTTGACGGGTACAGTTTTTTTTTTTTTTTTTGGAGCGAGGCGTATCCCCGAACGCCCCCGTGTGGGGCCCTGGGACTTGATCCGCTCCCAGTGTCACCGTCTTGGTTCTGTACCCGCCGCGCTACTCGTATGGTGATTGGTAACGTACGGTGCCTGGGTGGAACCAACCTGTGAGGCCCATGACTTTTTCGTATGTTCATGATGGCGGGTACGTAGAGCACGACGATATAAAAAGTGACAATTCTACCCGCACTGCGCTTGGGTCCCACGTCTCCATCTTTGATTTACTCGGAAGCATCGCAAAACCTTTTCGACCCGAACGTGTACTCGTATGGTGTGGACGCGTCGAGCGCACGAGACTCGAGTGGGACCCACGAAAGGGCTCATGAAGACGTCATCTGGTATCACGGAGGGTAAGCGTGGCATCAACAACGTTTTCGTTTATTTATCCCTCGCCACAAGTTTTTTGTTTTCATTCCGTCTATAAATAGCGGGAAAAAAAGGGGGAGAATTCGATTCCGCGTTCCGCTTTAAATCCCCCCTCCCTCTTTCTCTCGCTTTGCGAGGTTTACATCGCCTCTCGGATCGCACAGAGGAAGCGGGAGGTGCGAAACCCTAGCCTTAGACATGTGCTTCTATCTCTTTAATGTCTTGTTTTTCTGCGTTGTTACTGCACCAGTGTCTTGATTCCCCTTGGAGTAGCGTCGGGATCATTGCTTTTTAGCTTCCCTGTTCTTATCGCGACCCCTTGGAATCGTCCGCGGTCGTCCTGGTCTTTCTTCTTTACGATCTAACGTTCCGTTGAGGAATTTCTAGCAAATCACATGGTTTTTGGTGGTGGATCTTTGATTTTGCCTTCTCCGTTGGTTGATTCGGCATCGGAATTGAGGGCCGTACTGCGGGATTCTCATTTCTTTTCGTAGTTGTTTTTCTTTTATTTCACATTTTTTTTCTAGTCGTGTTCTTGGTTGACGTGGTTATTAGGAGTTTCTAGGATGTTGTAGCGACAATTAATGGAAAATGACCGGAAACCATTTATTGGGTTAAGGTGACAAATATATTGTCGTTGAAGCAGTGTTTGAATTTATGTCATTTAGATATATGGTATATTTGGGCATTTCAGTGCCGTCGGTATTTGTGATGTCAATTTAGGTTTAGCATAAGAATGTGTTAGGACGCTTGTTTTCTATAAGGATAATTGATGTACCAAATTACTGTTATGAGATATGAACTATACGGTGCTTGCTTTTCCAACTTTTTTAGTATGATCTGCACAAGGAAAATGGAAGCAACTTTAGCAGGTGATGGCCTATTATATTGACGATGAGGATCTCCAATGGAGATCAGGTCTGGATCTTGAAGAATCAGAACTTTCTGTCTGATCACTCTTTATATGCAGTTTGCGCACGGAGCAGTTATTGGTAGGCCATATGTGAAGAATAATGTATCTATAATGTCCAGAAATCACTATCGCATGTTTTAACAGAAATTACTTCAGTTTGGCCATTAATTTACAGATGGAAGGCTATGCTCTTCTTCAATTTGGTGTCCATCATGGTCCAGAGTGAACTCCAAAAGTTGCTCTAGAAACACTCGTTATGGTTGGACAAGATGGAACTCGGAAGGGAAAGTGTGTCCACATGTGTTGGAAGAGTAATTTGGTTGCTCCTTTGGTGATTGTCTTCATGCAAAGCATAAGCACCACCATCTTTGAGAACCTATTGACCACCACAAATAGATAGTCGTGTCCCCGTCTCATCATAGGTAGATGTCTTAAGAACTTCATAGATATGCTCTCCCGGTTGTGACGGAACAGGCAACAGTCCTAATTTTCAGTTGGTCGATTTTGAAGTAATGCAAAGGATGCAATCTGACACGAACCAAGCCATGTCTTGCTGCATTCGGGGCTAGTAAACATGTCATTGCAGGTTCATCAAAGTCTTGTTCATATCTAAATGTCTTGCGACTTTCAACGAGTGTGCTTCTCACATCCAATTCATGCGATTTGCTTTCTTCGATACACAAAGCCAATCATCTCTATAGAGCAGTCCTCGAACCATGAATTTTATGTCGGTTCTTGCTTTGACTGTCTCCATTATGTCTTTGAATTCTAGGTCTTTCATGTACATGTTCATACAATCCTCGTGAAAAGTATGTCCTGCATATGCACAAGCAAGCAAAGACTTGTGATAAAATGTCAGCTAGCTTCTTTTGTACTTCCTTTTTATACTTCATCACCAGGTTGAATTGCTACATATACAGCATCAACTTTGTGTCATGTTACCCATAGTCGGTGTAGATGGTCATCTCCTTTCTTAGGAGATATACGTGCCAATGTTCGATCACTTGGTGTAGCTCGAGCAATTCCTTTGTCATAAGCGAGATAATTCTTTTGAGATCTTTAGAACATCTAAGAGTGGTACACCATGGGTTAGCCATTTTGTATCAAAATAACTCCCATTGTGTATTGCGACATGTTCGCCTCCAACTTGAATGATCATTGTAGATATGACAAGGCTAGTACAAGCGCCTCATTGATTTTCCTTTTAAGCAAGTGGAACATATCATCATGCTTTTTCATCCACTCTAATTTTTGACTTGCTTTGGTGAGAGAATGTTAAGGAGCCGCACAAATATAAAAGCTTTAGATGAACTTACATAAGTATTGACATGCGCCTAGGAGGCTCTAAACTTTTGTAACCGTCCTTAGTTTTGATGACTCTCGGATTGCCTTGACCTGGTGATAGAATGTCCGAGTCAATCTGGATTATTCTTACGTCAATGCTAAAGCCTATAGTTGAGATTTTTTTTGCCAAATTTGCACTTTGGATTAAGCTACAATTGAAGCTTCATCAAGAGCTCGAACACCTTTTACATGTGCTTAACATGCTCTTCTCGCAATTTGTTGTAGATGATGATGTCGTCGAGGTAGACGATGATGAATTCTTCAATGTTAGTGTGTAACACATTTGCATGAAGGTGGTCGGTGCATTGTATAAGTCGAAGGCATCATAAACCACTTGAACAATCCTTGTCTTGAATGTCATTTTCCAGGTATCTGTTGGATTTAAACTTGATAATATCTTGATTTGAGATATAGTTTTGAGAAGACCATGGTAGGTTGTAGTTGGTCTAGCAAATGATTGATCCGTGGCAGCAAGTCTCAGTTCTTCATCATGCTTATTTAAGCCATGATAGTCGATGCACATGTGCCAACCTTCATTTTTCTTTAATATCATCACCACTGATGAGCCGCATGGGGAACTAGTCGATTGAATAATGCCACTCTCGATAAGCTCAGCAACTTATCTTTGGAATTTTTTGCTTTCCACGATCAAACTCCGGTATATGTTAAGATTCAACAAAGGGGTATCAAAGACACGCTAGATTTAATGCTCCATTGTACATAGTGAGGGATGATCGTTGTGTTCTTGACAAAGGTTTGGATCCTTGTTGATGTGCTATTGTAGGCCTTCATCTTCTATGGTTTTATGGTCTATGCCAAGGCTAATGCTTGTGTCGCTATTGTAATCAATCAGATGAACATGAGAACAAACTTTCGGCACACATTCACCATCCTCTTTGCTTGGGCAGCCATCATTAGGTCAATTGGTCATCCACTTCGATCCTTCTTGATGATGAACTTCTTTTTGTCCTATCGAAACATATATTGTTGGGGCCGACGATAGTAGAGGGCTTTTCATTCCCATAATTATGGACTTTCAAAGATGACTTGACATATGTCAAGGGGCACCACCTCACATGTCACCTCATTGATGTACTGTTTGTGATTGTAAATTTGAATATGCATTGGTGATCTATCCTCATCCCGACATCTTTGTGGATCCACCCCAGCAGATATGGATTTGAATGAGTGGTCTCGAGTCTAAGTTTTTGCACTAAGCTTGTCGATGTGATTCTTTTGACTTTTGGTATTGATGATCACGTCGATGACCCCTTGTTTCACTTGGATCTTAAGAGTGAGCAATTCTTCTCAAATTTTTGGATCAGGTGTCAAATTTGAGTCTATAATCTTTGGTTTAGCCATTAATGATAAACTTTGGTTTGGGTGTAAAATTAGTGCTAGTTTGGTTTGATCAGCTCCTATTGTTGTGATTGTTGTACGCTGATTTTGATTGCCTGTTTGCCACTTCTTTCAGAAGAGTGTAAGGTGAACCTTTAAACACTTCTCCTGTGTATGTCATGCAATTTTGCAATGATCGCATAACAATTTATTTCTTTTGGAAGAAGATGAGGTTTTATTATTCTTGGATTCTTCTTGGTTTTCGAGTATTTCCCTTTTGCCTTCCCCACATTCTTTTTGATGCAGGTTCGATTCTTTTTCTCAATTGTCATTGCCATCACACTTGCTGTTATGATGTCGTGAGTTTTGAAGAGGCTCAGTTCTATGTTTATTTGGGCATGGAGGCCAACGATGTATTTCATTATCATTGAGTGGTCATCGAGGGAAATTCCGAGTGCCATCGCTCGTTGAAACTTGGTGCGGTATTCTTGATCGGATTGATCCCTTGGTGTAGGTAATGCCACTTCCTGTTTCTTTCTTCGAGATACCTTATAAGGTAGATTTCTTCTCGTACGATCCTTTTGAATTGTGTCCATGTTGTCTTCTTCATTGTTAGTTCTAAAATAGGCTTTCTTCCATGTGAGCGCATGTTTGGTCAAGTTGAGTCATGCAAGCATCACCCTATCCTTGCTGTTGTAGTCCTATATATCAAAATAAGTATCAAGTTGATCTATCCACTAGTCTAATACCTTAGCATTGATCAAGTCGTCGTAGGTGGGTCTGTCGATGTGGGCCTTGACATGAAATGGTCGGGTCCTTGTTGTGATGTTTTGTTCAGCAGCGTCTTCTTCGTGGCTATGCATTTTGGTTGGAGACAACTCTCTCTTCTTTGCTATGATGTTCTTTGCTCGGTTATTCTTTATTGTGGGATTGGTTTATACTTGCATCTAGCTCATGACGATCTCCATTTGTTGGGCTAATATTGTCATTTGGGCAGTAAGGTCAGCCAACGTCATTGGGTTGTTGGTTGCCATCCCATGGGTGTTTCTTCCTTTGGGTGATCATAGTATGAACTCCAACTTCTATAGTTCCTTGCTTGATTCTTCATGTCATTGTCTTGTGGTCACCATCCACAAGATTGTTGTTCTGATACCAGCTGATTTGTCTAGGGTTTAAATTTGACAATCCTCGACTCGATAACCCCTTTCGGATGAAAGTTTTGACAGAGGAAGGAACTATCACCAAAAGACCAAGCATAAAACTGAAGGAAAACGATCTCTATTGTTTGTAAAGTCATTCCTAACAACAAGACTTAAAATAACAGAATAAAAATGTGATAGAAAGCTAATAGATGTGTAATTATGCAGTTGCCTTTAGATAGCACTTGGGTGTTCTCGGCAGTTTGTGTATCGTTGTTGGGTTTGGTCTCCTCTCTCACTACTGGAGCCTCTTCTTAGGGTTTGGACAGTCGACAACAGGCTTTGGATACTTCTCACAGTTGTTAGGCAAAAGCCTTGACGTGGAGCTTTAGTTACCTGAACTCGAGGAAGAAGGCTATAGTGGGAAGGAGGGGTTGCAGCATGTAGAATTCTTCGCTTCTCTCTTCTCCTCTATTCTCTATTCTAAGACTGGAATAACTAGGGCTGGTTGGGCTCTTTTTGGGAACTTCTTTGGTTCCCTTTCGATAAGGGCACACTCCTTGTTTTATAGGGTGAGAGGTGCCCGAAGTCTTTAGGGTTTAAGGACTTGTAGAGCGTACACAGATAGGACTTTCCTGCTGCACTTCCCTTGCTTGGTGGCTGCTCTAATCCGAGTCCTATTAGGGCATGGATTGACGTGAGTGGGTTGCTGGAATTTGGGCTTTGCTTGGCTAAACAGGGATGAATGGTGTTAAGATCATTTTTTTATCAATAATGTCCTACAATTTAAGCTAATAGGACACAGGAGTTTTCAGTTATTTGGATATTAGTTAATGGTAGGTATGTCAGAATTTTATATCTGTTCTTTAATATTCCTTTTGGAACTGTTTGTGTTGAGTGAGCCTTGCAATATGGCTTAGACCGTGTCGGACTTCATCATTTGTTTTAGATGATTGTGGCACCTTCATGTCCTATAAGCCTTAGATATTTAAATTTTAGTATTGAAAAACTTCTCGGGCACCCGAAGTCAATGCAACATTGCAAAACTTGTTATCCACACACACATCCACCAATCAGTTGACTATTAGTTGGAATTAATACCTCAAAAAAAAAAGAGAGAGAGAAAAATGGTGATTTAGTATGTCATCGAACCATAGCATTTGTCTCTTGTATATACATTTATAGGACTAAAATACCTAATCTTACAATGAAGGCATCGTTGTGGCATTTTAGTCTGCTTATAATGGTTATTGAAAATGCTAGAACAAGCCAGTTTTGCCCTAGGGCCACACATAGAGGATAAATCTCCATTAGAGTCTGGCAAGTTAGGGTTTGGTTCAGCCCCATGCCACTTCATATTAAAAGTTTGTTATTAATATTATTGTCGAAACCAAATCTTTAATCGTGATCAAAGTTGCAGATCATGTAGAAAAACTGTTATTTGAAATTGTTGGCTAAATTAATTAATTCATCACTCTTGAAATTATTCGACCATGGTATTTGAGGCCAAAATAAGCCCACTTAAGGTTATGGTCACCGAAGGAAACTATGATTGTCCACATGCATGAACAGAAAGAGCAAATCCGTCACTGGCATGTTTTTTGTTTGTCCTGTATAATTGCAAACTGGAACTACCTATCCAATTAAGGAGTTTGAGTGCTGCTGAGCAATTAAGTTTATCTTGTGGGACTATTTGAACACTTGGACATCTTCATATCATCAACAATAGGGTGTCTCTTTGCCGAATTATTTATGGTTTGTCATATTTTTTACTATTTTGATTTGTCTTCTTCTTGTTAATATACTTTTATTTTTCAACACTTGTGGCTTCTAAAAATTTGCAGCTTCTCAAGTAAAGAATGGGTCGTGGAGTAAGCAGTGGAGGTGGTCAGAGTTCTTTGGGCTACCTATTTGGTAGTGGCGAGGCTCCCAAATCTGTGGGAGATACTGCTGCTCCAGCTCAGAAACCATCTCCACCACCACCAGTTGACAACAGCAAGCAAATTCCTGCAGGTATCCAAGGGAGCCTAGCAAACAACTACCATCGGGCAGATGGGCAGAACACTGGCAATTTCATCACGGTATAATCTCACTGGCTCAAGTTGTTACATTTGTCTGTGCCCCCAGCACCTTGGTTTCTCTTTTACATCTAACTTTGGACCTGATTCAGTTCGTGAAATCATTATTATGTCACTGTGAAAAAACAAAAATAAAATCAACCAAGTTAACAAATTCATTTGTATACATCTAGAAAATCGAACCATGCCTTACTTGTATAATCCTTGTTTATTCAACTTTCATGAAATTCACTAGCATTGAATGGAGTTTCTCTTCTTTCACTTTTGATGCAACAAGCAAGCGGACCACGTCTGGTGTAAGTCCACTTTGGGTCCTCATCCTCATCAAAATTGACTGGTCTTTTTGTGGTAATTCAGTTCTAGATATTAAATTTGAAAGCAACTTTGTCGAGTTATGTTCTGTTCTTGGAGGTATTTGATCAGATACAAACATTGATAAAATTGCTTAGGTGTTGCAGTAGTGATGATGCTAAAAACACTAGTTAAATTAAACTGCTGTTAGTCTAGTTCATAAGTAAATACTTCTTGAAAAGTTTGACAATTTGTAGTTATGGAATAAGTACCGATATAGTTGTTCTGGGATACTAGGATTGATCCTTCTGACATCCAAATATAATTGTGGAATAAGCACCAATATATTTGGTCTGGATGCTACAATTGCTCCTTCTGACATCAGAAGATAATTGTTGGATAATATGGTGGTGGGTGCTTTCTTGCCATGCCTTGCACTGTTTGGAGCTACTTCTTGACTTGCTCATCATGCAGGATCGACCTTCGACGAAGGTGCAAGCTGCTCCGGGTGGTGGTTCTTCCCTAGGTTATCTGTTCGGTGGTGCCGGCAACTGATGATACTCTGGCTGCTTGCATCAGCAAAACATCTACTGAAAGCTAAAATATATCTACTTATTTGCAATTTGTAGCTGGTAAAAGACTCATGCTTGTGTATTATATGTCCATTGAACTCTTGACTGTCACTGTTGCTTGAACAACAAACAGAACTCCTGGCTCTTCTATTCTGTCCTCTTAACTAATATCTGGCTCCTTATGCCATTTCCGTTCTCTGATCAGACGCTCTTTTTCTTGCTGAAGGTAAACTATTAAATGCCCATTATGTTTACTCTGAAATCATAATTGTGTTCTAGTTCTAAACTATGGATCTAGAGACGCGGTGTAGCTGCACGTTGTAGATAGATGCACGTTTAATATCAGCAGGGACTATCATCTGTAGATTTTTTTTTTGGGTACGAGAATATATTTTGAGAGTAGAATGGTTTAAATGTAAATGAGATATTTAGTAAGCACCAATCATGAGCCACCACTAATAGTCGAACACATGAGCGTGAGAGTCTGCACGTGGTCGTCAATCGGAGCACGATCCATAAGAAAATTGTGCAAGTCGACCATTGATACACGATGGTCGAGCCCATCCTCTCGGCTTCCTCCTCGTATGTATCATCATTCGCTAGTGACCCATCATCGTCAGTCATGTTTTTGAAGCCCGTCGTCAGCCATGTTTTCGAAGGGGCTTGTATGCTTAAATATAGGGAGTATTAATCCTAGACGATGTGGCTCAGCTCTCCTCTCCGAGCACCTGACACTCAGCCCATACCCTGTCTATTTCAGGTGCACTCTTGCCTTGATAAACGATGTGCCCCCAACCATCCTTCCCTGACACAACCATCAGGAAGATGTGCTCCAAGGACGATGATCCGTTGGCCACCCTCTATCGACGAATTATATATAAAAAGCTAGCCCATGAAACCAGACAAGCAAATAGGCTTAGTCCAAACTCTTCTAAACTCTACTAAATCCTTTCCACCTACTCTACTGACCTAAGCATTGGAGGGGTTGGGTCAGGATATCCCCTCGATACTGATCGCTTGTACAGGGTCCTAGTGCACCTAAGGAGCACCTCGAGGCAATGCTGAGTGCTTCTAAACAAGGCCGAGGGGCACCTCGGGATGGTCTCGAGCATCCTTCAGTAGACCAGCCGTACCTCGAGATGGCTACATGTCAGTCGCTATGGGTGAACAACGCATCATGTGTCCACCTGTCACCTTAGCTTCTGGCTCAGATTGTACCCACGTAACCTGTGTGGAGGGGCTTGCACCTTTGGGATAGAACCAGATCATGATGACTCTCCAGTCAATGGCTCCAAGAAACATCATTTTAGTACTAGAATGAAGGGTCGAATATCCCAAGAGCACTCACGTATGAATCCTCTCAGTGAACACTCTAACGAGGAAGTGTCATCGCCTGCACCTAACACCTTCGACAGGAAGGACAACCACCTTCCTTCCCTCAAGTGGAGGCCTCCACCTTAGCACAGACACCGAGACGCTATTGGTGTTTGTTCAATGACATCGGTCTCTCCCCTCTAGGGTCGAGTGTGGGGCATCTGCTCATCCTTATCAATGCCTTCCTAAGCCTCACTCACCAAGTACAAATGTTGGCTGAAATGATATAGGCCATTGCTCCTCTTTTGTCGTAACTACCTTAACAATCAGTCCCACTACGGCCATCGATTCAACCTTCCCTCGCCTCTGCACCCCGGGGGCATCCTCGGTGAACCAGCAATAGATCTGCCCATATTGTCCTCATTAGGTTGAGGCGTCATCGTTTCATCTGTCATGTGGATCACCGCTAGAGATGAGACCTTCTTTCATAGACTTGGATCTATAATTTTAGGGATATACGATCTCTTCTAGGTAAGAAAGTCTCACATATCTTATGCAAGTTTTTGGCCTCCCATGTTTTTCACTCCCAATCATCGCATGAAGATCTGATATTCTTATTTTGGAAAACCAATTTTAATTTTATTCTTTCGCTACATATGTAATGCTTCCCAAGGTTTCCCAACATGGATTACTTCACAAAGTGGGTAGAAGCCGAGCCCGCAGTGTCAATTTAAAAAAAAAAAGGTGGAAGGATTCATCTGGAGGAACATAATCACCAGGTTTAGTATCCCAAAAGCCTTCATAATTAATAACGAAACCCAATTCAATAATTCAAAATTCAAGGAGTTCTGCCAATAATATGACATTCAACTAAGGATTAGCTCAGTGGCCCACCCTCAAACTAATAGCCTAACAAAAATCACCAACCAAGCATCTTGGAAGGCCTAAAGAAGACAGTGATAGGAGAAAAGGGCACTCGAGTCGATGAGCTACCGAGTATATGATGGGCATCTCGAATCACCCTCAAAATAAGCTTGAACGAATCCCCCTTTAGCCTATGGAGTTGAGATGGTCCTCTAGCCCGAGGTCATCCTCTTGACCCCTTAGTGAAAAATTTTGATGAAGCCATCTCTAAGGAAGGACTCCGAGTCAAACTAGACCTAATTAAAGAATGCAGGGCTAGGGCCCACCTCCAAGCCCTAATGTATAAGTAAATAATGGTCAAGCTCTAAACCGTTAAGTCAGGCCACGACAAGTAGGAGTCGAAGACCTAGTCCTCCGGAAGGCAAAGGTCAGCAACCTGACAGACATTAGAGGGAAATTAGTACCAAATTAGGAGGGACCCTACTTAGTAACTAAGGTAATTCAAGAAGGAACTTATCGCCTCGAGATTACTGAAGGCAAGGCGCTGCCTATGACCTAGCATGTCACTAAATTGAAGAAGTTCTACTCCTAGGGAAGCGCTTATGGTAGGCTAACCGTGGTCTAACCAAAAGACCCACAACACTTAGTCAGGCATGACAATGTACAGGATGAAAGCATTCCATTATAAGAAAAGGGTCGTACATATAGTCGAAGTCCACAATGGGGACTAGACTTCGACCTAGTTCAAAAAAAAGAAAGGAAAAGAAACAAAAAGAGATAATGGTGGACTAAAGTGGTGCTAACAAGAGTTAAGCATATGACTTGTCGAGTAGCTTGGAGTTATGATCAAAAGCGATTTCCTTAGGTCAGATGATGAAGGGGTCTTCCTTGATGTTCATCCCTGAGTACTTTCCCTTGAAATGCTCCAGTGCAACCAAGTACCCATATTGGTATGAAGCTTGCCTCGACCTCACCAGGCCACATCGGAACCCTTTAGATTCTTTGTACGTGGCGATCACTCCTTTCTCTAAATCAAGGGTCCTTTGTTGCTCCTCCTCTAAAGCCTCATTAGCTTCCTGGGCTTCAAGTCTGGATAGCTCATCATAGGTCATCGACAACTGGTCTTCCAATTGACGCCCCAACTCAAGAGCATCCTTAAGCTGCTGATCCAGAACGACCTGATGCTTTTTGCCATCAATGACGATTTGAGCCGCCTCTTGCTTGGAGTCGTCCAATGCCTAAAGTCTATGCTCAATCTCCCCAAGTTGCTACAGGGCTTGCTCCAACTGCCAAGCTAGCTCGGTGGCTCAAGCCACAACAACCCCCTGAAGCTAGCTCCCTCTCTAGGCATGTGACTTTCGCCTGGAGATCCTCGTCGGCTTGAGATAGTTGACCAACCAACACCCTTGCGTCATACACCCGATCAATGAGGCCTGTCACGTAATGATGGTGCTATAAGGAAAAACAAGTTAGTGTTGAGGAGCAATGAGAAAAAGAATAGACACAAAAACTTACCAAGACCTCATTACGAAGGCACTAGTCGATTAAGGCCTCTGAGGGGGTGTGATACATCCTCTTGGCCAAAATGGAGCCAAGGGACCCCTAGCTAAAATCCCCTCTGGCCGAGGCCTGCTCCCACACCCGCTAGTCCTCGGTGAGCCCTTTTCAATGAGCCGTTAGAGGAGTGGTAGGGTTTGGGGTAAAGCAGTCGCTTCAAAGGCCATGAACGATCTCGACTGGCAAAAGCACAAGTCATTTATAGATTGGGGACCCGGTGAATCTCACGGTGAAACTTGGTGCACTTCGGTAGCTAGAGCGATCACCTCCTCTTGGGAAACAGAAAACCCACCACTTCACATCAGGCTCTCCAATCCACTGCTTTGCGCCCCAGCGTGGATCGAGGAAGGATTTGGGGCAACCGTCATAATAACCATCTTGAACTTCATCCGGGGTCGCGATAACTCCAGGGTGGGCTCCCTAATCAATCTAGAGGTAATGTCATCCAATAGCCCTAGAGTGTTCTTAGTGGAAGTCTATGGAGTAAGCACCATAGAAGGCCCCAGGAAGTATGTGTTGGATGACACTAGGATGAACCGAACTAACGACCCTGAAAGAGCTATGTCAAATGGCCCTTGATGAGCCCTCGGGTGCCTCTTTTGAGGTTGCAATTGCGTCGAGTCGGGCTCATAGGACGCCTCCTACGAGGGCCCTATAGGGGTCCTCATGGCTAACTTGCGCCCCCTCCAGGAGCACAGTTGCCCCGGGGTAGGCTCTGTAGAAAGCCCTAAGAAAGGCACTTCAGATGATCCCTTGGGGTACCCTGCGGCTAGGTTACCTACCACATGAGTACCCTGGGAAGCAGAGGCCTCCATTGAAGGATCGGGTCTCCTCAAATCTCAAAGGTCCGTATCTACATAACAAGAGACGTTTGAGTAATGTTAGTGATGACACAAGGAAGGGAGCAGGAGGGGACTAAGTCATATCCTCTAGGACCGAGCTGAGGTTGACCTCGATAAACCAATCCTCGTCCATTTGTCTTGCAACAGTCGATGACTTGTACCGACCAAGCTAGAGGAGAACCCCATTCTCGATGAGTGTTGATGAAAAAGAAACTTGCCCTCCAACCATTATTATTGGAGGGCGTGCCACTCATCTTGAATCCCCCTCGAGCAACTAGATAATAGTCGCTCAACCCATTGCACAAGTGAAAATAAGAGCTAAACAAGGCACAAGTAGGGGTAATCCCCGTACCATTGTAATCGCCAATAAATGCCACTGAATAATGTGGGCACCATCTGTAATGGAAAAATCTACCATTATTTGAAGTAGTACACGATGACGGGGTGAAAGGGAAGGCGCAACCCTACCTCAAGAGCATCATGTGTTAGGCAGAAACCCCTAGGGACTGAATGGAAGGGATGCTGCTAGGCTCGAGAATGGACTATGTGTATTTCGTCGAGATACGGTAACAAGACCACATATGTTCTAGCTGGGGCACTATTATGATTGAATCACAATCATAGGCATCCTGCATTGACCTCAAGTCACACAAAACTGTTGGGTTGACTCGTGGTGTGCCCCTCTTAAGAAGATGAAGAACTAACTTGCACCACTCTTCAACGCAGTTCGAAAGCCCTGGTTGACCAATGACGCGAACTGAAATCTGAAGAGGAGAAGAAAGACATCTTGACCTAAGCAATGGGTGATTAAAGAAGGAATGAGAGAACAAATAAGTCCTTAAGGCAACAATGGAGGATCGAATAAAGATGAAGAGAAACAAGGAAGCATGAGCCAAGGAAGGGCACAAATAAAGCCCTCCCTTGATAGCCGAAGAGACAAAAATACCCCTCACCTCATGCAAGGAGACTGTTGTCCTCACTTGGATCCGCAAGGAGATGGCGTGAGATCCCTACTGTGTCATCAAAGCTATACCTATGACAATGGGATTCGAGCCCATCCTCAATAAGTTGATTCTCCAGAGCCTATGAGGTCGCGCAAGTCTAGAGGCCCGGAGAACCCCTTGCCAGGTAGGAAAGGTCCCGCTATGGTTGGGGCCAACAAGCATAGGCCCTACAATAACTAACGCATCCCATTCGAACCAAACGCCCCATGCCACGATTGGGTGACCATTGGCCGCTCGCTATGGTAGAGCCACAAATCCCAATATGGCAGTTGATCGAAGACCTACTACGGTGGAAGCCGCTATGATAGAAGCCCGCTCTGGCAGAGCCACAAATCTTGCTATGGTGGAAGCGGCAATGGCGAGGCCACAAATCCCACTACGATAATTGATCGAAGACCCGCTACAATGAAAGCCCACTACGATGGAGCCACAAACCCCACTATGATAGTCGATTGAAGATCTTCTATGGCTGGTAAAGCTATAAATTATGATGCGATAGTCTATTGAAGACATACTATGGCGGAGCCACAAATCCTACTAGCGTGGTCGATCGAAGACCTGCTATGGCAGAAGCCTGCTACGATGGAACCACAAATCCCATTATGGTGGTCGATAAAAGACCTGCTATGACAGAAGCCCACTGTGGTGAAGCCTCAAATCTCACTATAGTAGTTGATCAAATGCCCACTATGGTGGAAGCCGCTACAACAGAGCCACAAATCCCATGATGACAGTCAATCCAAGACCCTCTATGGTGGAAGTTGCCATGGTAGAATGAGACCACTATAGCAAAAGCCCGATAGGAAAATAAGGCGCTACACATCTCGGCTAACTGGGTCGAGAAACCCCATTCACATCGCCATTAGCCGTGGGATTCTCAGCACGAGTTGGCCATAAGACTTGGCCCTCGAGTTGTCGGCCAAGCACACCAATGAAAGGTGCCCAAAACACATGAACTACAAGGCCCGATGAAGTCGAAGAGATCGACCTTGTATCAGAGCCTAAAGCATGCCTTCCGAGGGGACGAATGATAGGGAAAGCAATGACACTAGCATTACACCGATGACTTGCCTAGTTGTGGGATGCCACTATGAGTCGACACACACGTATGAGAGCTTATGTCGCCTCATCATATGACCATTGACCGGAGCATGATCCATGAAAAAATTGCATGCATCAACTATCGATACATGGTGACCAAGCCTATTCTCTCAGCTCCCCCTCGACTGTGTCATCAATCACTAGTGACCTATCACCATCAACTGTGATTTCAGAGGGGCTTGCACGCCTAATTGCAAGGAGCATTAATCCTAGATAGCGTGATCCGGCTCACATCTCAAGGCACCTAACACCGAACCTCATCCCTTGTTCGTTTTAGGCACACTCTTCTCCTAACAAACGATGCACTCCCAGTCGTCCTTCCCTAATACAACCATCAGGAAGACATATTCATTAGCCATCGTCATAAATGAGCCCTTGACGATGTGAGGGGCTCTAGGGAGGATGAGTCATCAGCTACCCTGCATCGATAAATCAGGTATAAGAAGCTAACCTCTAAAACCAGATGGGTAAGCAAGCTCAATCCAAACTCTTTTGAGCTTTACTAAACCCTCTCCACCTACTCTACTAACTTGAGTGTCGAAGGAGTCAGGTCAAGATGTCCCCTCGACACTAAACGCTTGTGTAGGACCCCAACATGCCTAACGAGAGGCATGCTAAGCACTTCTAGACAAAAGCAAGACACACCTCGGGATGATCCAGAGCATCCATCAATAGACCAACTACACCTCGAGACGATAGCGGGTCAGTCGCTATGAGCTAGCAACGCCTCGGAAATCTACCTATCACCTTAGCTTCCTGCTTAGATCATACCCACGTGACTCACATAGATTTCTCAGACAGGCTTGCACCTTCGAGACAGAACCGGACCATGTTGACTCTCGAGTCAACGGCTCCAAGGCAACATCACCTATCTATTATATGTCAATTTTCGGGATATAAAACTTTGGTGATGTTGCAGCACCACATGCGCCAAATTGGGAGATTTTAGGACGCCCTGAAGGTAAATTACGTTAGAAGATGAGTGTTACAAGGGGTACTCGAGAGTCTTCATGCTTTCCATGGTGTTTACCTGATGAAGGATAAGACATGCGTATACACCATAAATACTGGAGTTGTATTCCATCTCCATTGTCCAATTACGTATGGTACAATAATTTCCAAAAAATATATATATAATAACACCAAAAATTTGACTAGAAATATTAAGAAAAGACATATAATGGCACTAGGATTCTCCACAAGAAGGTGATCGAAATACCTGACTGCTGGGATCGTTGGCTTGCTGCCATTGTTGTACCATTCAACGAAGCAATTACAGTCTACCAAATTGAGGGTGTCCATAAAACATTTAGCTCAGCTAACATATTCTCATATTATGTCAATCAATTTCTGACTTTGGATGAGATGAGAACACAGCCCGCAACTTTGTAGTATATGCTGTCTCAACTGATGTCCTAAATCTGGAAGCAACTTTCTCAGGAACCCTACTATCGCAAGCTAGCCGTTGAAAGTTGAAAGACAGATAATTCCCACATGATTTCAACGAATACTAAAACAAAATCTTATTTTGGATCTACTGAGACAACATGCTGCTTAGTTGAATCAGCTTCTGCAGTAGCTTGCATCGCCAACAACTGTTGCTGCTCCCCGTCTCTGATCCGAGACTTGGGCTCAGTCTCTGCATTCTTAGGCTTGGTAGTGGACTGCTGGTAGAGGACACCCCCAAACATGCATAACAGCAGGCCTATCGTGCCGATCAAGGTGGAATGGTTGTCCCATATCACCAGATTTATCACGACAGTGAGGAGCTTGTTCACTATGCCAAGTACCGTGAAACCTGTTGCGGAGATTGCCCTTCTGCAGGAGAATCCGAAGAAGGATATTGCCAAGCCAAACAAGCATGACAGAGACACGGGCAAAACCACACTGAAAGAATACCAGTTCGATTCATCGGAGATGTCATGCTTAATCTTCTTCAGCTCTCCCATTATGAGTAGCTCCAAGGGGAAGAGCATCAATGCCTCCAAATTGTTGTACAACACCAAGCCCCATGTGTTGAGCCCAATGGTCATGACAACATGCTTTATGTACACAAAATCTATCGACATGCTCACCAGATACACCGCAGCCCAGGCGTAGGCAGTAACTGTGAACTGGTAGTCTGTGAGAACATAGATGACACTGCCGCCAAAGATAGTTGTCAGGGAAATCCATGTCTTGGGTGAAGGCCATGGCTGGTTAAGGAAGACAGTCTCTCCAACAGCTACGAACATAGGAACGGCAGAACGGAACACGATAAAAGTGTCCACATTGGCATGGAGGAGGAGCTCACTGTTAGTGAAGAGGGACAGGTAAAAGATGACTGCAGCTGGTAAGAACTTCCACATGGTAATGAGGTCAAGACTGTCGTGATCCACAAGCCTTAACCACCCACAAACCAGGACACCAAATGCACTGGTGAAGTATTGTAAGGCTGTCAAAGCACCTGGGTAGGGAAACTTCATGACGGCCCATTTGTTGATTATGGACAGGAGGGATGCAGAAACACAATAGCCAGCAGCTACACCATATGTTGATGCTTGCTGTATGAAGCTGATTAGAGTGTCCTTCCAGGTCAAACCACTTGCAGATTGTTGATGACAAATCATTCTCACTGTTAGGAATGACTTTTGATGTTTCAGTGTCGATGGACATCTAGAGGAGGCAATCCAACAATTATGTGACATGCAAGATGATATTGAAATGAAATATTTCTAATACAAAATAGAGAAAAAAATAAAAGATAAAACATATGAAATGATAATACAGGGTAAGAAATGGCTTCTCATTCTATTTAGACATGCAGGAACCTATTGCTATAACATTCTTGGACATGTACAGGACAGTCATTTACATACTCTTTTTTTCTTGTATTTTTTGATCTTAGAGTGGTGAAAGGGATTAAACATGTAATGAAGAAATTTGGATGGATTAGCGGCTTCATCTGAAATGCTTCCAACTATGATTTAACAAAAGCCTAGTTTTGGAACCAAAAGGATGGCTGCTTATGGAAAAAACTATGCGATAAATTCTTTTAGGAAGAGTAAAATGCTGCAGATCTTGAAAAAAATTGTGTTCAAATTTAAAAATTTCAAGGAAAAACATGCCAAAGGATTGTCAGATGGTTGTTTTTTTAATAAAATGGGCTTTTAAAGAATTTATCATCGTCGAGAAATTTGAATCTATCAATAAGTCTTCGCATATGGTTTATAAATATATAAACCAAAGAACTTTTGAGGCTATATCTTTAATGGACAAACAAAATGATCTTGAAGTCAATCTACAACTTAAGGCAGCTTGGATAATTTTATCCATAAAAATCTTCCAACTCAAGCTCACAAACTGGTGAATCCAACAAATGTTGCGTGACACATTTTCTAGCAGGAAAGTAGCATCGAGTGATATTAAATGAATCATTATGATTGAGTTGTTTATCCGTCCTGATCCCTACTAACACATCTCCAGTAAAGATAAAAGAAAATTAGTTACAAGCTTATTTTCTGCTGTGCGTTATTCTTTGAGCTACATCCTTCAGTTTCAAAAGCTAATGTGACAAACCTAATCCATATATCCATCAAGATCCCATTTACTTTAGACCACAAACATGATTATGAAAGCTGCAATTCTTAAGAATAATCTTTTCCAATATCCCCTTCAAATCGGCTATGGATGCTATTCTCTTGTGGAAAGGACTGTTTTAAAGTTGGCATCCTCAACTGAGGGATATAGAAAGGACAATTGCAATGTCCTGACAATTCAAAATCAGTCATGATTTCTAACAAAGTACCAGATATTCTAGAACCAAATTACATATCAAATTCACAATAGATATATTAAATCTTGTGTTTGCTGTAATTCACGCATAGAAATGCAGATTCCATCAACCTGGGATACAAATACAACAACAATAAAGCCATCAAGTCCCAACTATTTCAACCTGGGCCATACATGCTACTGCAAACTTCACATAATGTGGCATATGGAATGAAGATGCTACATAGTTATTATATGAGGTATCTATGACTTGTATGAAACTGTTTAACTGCATTTTGGAACAGTGAACAGATTAAATTACTTCAGCAAACATTCTCGCTTTCACTAGCTTTGTGCTTCCAATTAGAACTGAATCCAATTTGTTCTTAATTGTAAAACTCTAATATAGCTTAATTCCAGAACTTCACAAGCAATTGTTTCTATATGCTACTAAAGCATATATATTAATAAGATATGAGAAGTATTAACAAAAAATTTAACTGAACCAGATTGCCGTCTGCGGTAAGAATACAAGTACAAGCACAACAGACTAACTGCAAAAATTTGCATAGACTTCAACATAATAGCTTCAGTATCTCAAATCATACCTTCGAAAGCCTTTCTCTCCTTCTCGAGTCAAGTTTAACCAGACCGCCCTAAAGCAGCCTACCTAGCGAACAGCATACAATTGTTAAACTAACAAGCAAAAATGTCACCTGACAGCAACCCAATAATTTCACACAAGAAACAAGATGCAAGAAGTTGTCCATCAGATATTTTGCCATTGTCATGCTAATTTACTAGATAAAGAGTAACAAAGCTAAATAAAACTAATATATTAGCAAAAATATCTCCAATGCTATTATTTAAGACATGACACAATCAATAATGACTTGCCCACATGATGCAAGAACTACATGACAACAACCACGACAAATTGCTCACTAGAACAAGAATCTGTATGACAAGCAACATCTGTAAGAATTTGGGCATTGTATTATTGAGGCAGCTCATGACCACTTCCAGCTATCTGACATCAATAATCCATACTAGGATAAAATAGACAATCATGAAACCGCAAGCCCTTTGGGTCTTGTAAAACTGAAAAATATGATGGTAGCTTGTATCAAAAATGGACCAGAGAAAGCTTAACCGCTGAAGAATTACATCTAAAACTAGGAACTTTAACCACCCATAAGTTACTATCGAAAAGCAAAATTAACCTCGCAGATTTCCGTGACTTCTCTCGCACTTTGAATGTAATCGATTCTTGTATCAAACAAGAACAAGGTAAGTCAGGCACGGTTCTGCCAATCTAGTCATCGAAGCGATCGATGAAGTGGTAAAAGGTGCTAACGAACGAAAGATTTCCAGAATTGACATCCTAAAGGCACAAGAATTCCTGCATTAAAGCATGCGAAGCATTCATCCAAAAAGAAAACAAGAAAAAGAAACCCTAAACAATCAATCTAACGATGCCTGACATTCGATAAATCCATCAACCTGACAGCCAAAACCAAATTAGACCCATAGTCCAATTAGTCCACAGGGGAATCACAAGATCCCTAACGGATCTTACGTGGATCGGAGAAAGG
Organism: Ensete glaucum; assembly: GCA_021527575.1. Taxonomy (NCBI): domain Eukaryota; kingdom Viridiplantae; phylum Streptophyta; class Magnoliopsida; order Zingiberales; family Musaceae; genus Ensete; species Ensete glaucum. The sequence continues at coordinate 30,054,252 of CM038554.1, forward strand.
CCCAGGGTGGCATACCAACCAGGAAGAAGGATTCGCGGCCGAGACGCACACGCAGCGAGAGAAATAGAAAAAGGATCCAATTGCTCCGCACCAGAGTGCGACGGACGGCCGTCTCCGTGCTCGCCGAGGGTGGAAGAAGCGGAGCGAAGGGAACCTACTGTGAACCGAGTGATCTCTCTCGCTCTTTATGCATCAAGATTCGGGTACCAGGAAACACTAACTGATCGGCTCCAATGGTTCGGAGTTGGATTGACGTCACCAATCGATCAATCAATCATAACGGCCCCAACGGAAACGAGGTTTCCTCGAGTCAATTACCAATGGGTCGAACTAACTCGAGTCGAGTCCAATTCCAGTGATCGGATCCTTCCACGTGCAAAAGACGTGGGTGGGTCGTCGTCGTCGTCGTCCCCTCGTCCTCTTGCAACGACACTTCGTCGTCGAAACCGCTGCATCACCTTCTAACTCAGATGGCCGCCATGGGAGCCACGGTTTGACCAGTCTTTTACAAGACAGGAGATTACAGATTGCCATTGCCTGCTCTTCTGTGTACAGTCAAAAGAGATGGACAGAGTAATCAGGATCGTTCTTGGTTTGTGAACAGTCTCATATATATCACGAGGTGACAACTCAAACATCATCTGGGAATGCAAGTCTCGTATATATATCATGAGTTGATTGTATTCCACAGACGAACTCAAGCAGTCATATCCATTGAAACATCAAACCTGTATCGCCCCCGGATTTCTTACACGAGGCGTGGAAGCAGACTGAGAAACCTCATAATAATAATACTTCAAATAAATTTCCATATGAAGTCATCCGCACGTAAGTTCTTCACAAAGAATGTTCTTCCATCAGACCCATACTTCCTGACCGCCAATAGATCGCCATAGCTAAAGATCAGCTTCAGCTTCAGGTGCTGTCAACTCCAGGTGGGGTCTTTATGTGGGGAGTTCTTCAAGAACAATCCATAGTTGAGAAGCTAAAGCTATAAATCTGGAACGTCAACGCCTCTGCCATGGCCAAGTTGGAAGAAACTATTTGACTTCGATGATATGGGGATAACACTGGAGGCTTCGCTGCTGGTTTTTACGTCGATGCTATGCCCACTGAAACCCAAAGTCTAGGTCATGACTATAACATGATCAACCTTAGGTTACTTCTCCTTCAGCCCGATACCATATATATATATATATATATACCTGTGCTCCTGTGTGCTTAGACGTGTATCCATAATAAGATCGAGCATTTCCAGGTTAGCCGGTGTCTGGGAACTCAGATGGGGCGTTGGGTGAAGCCAGAGGTATGGTTGTGATCATTAAATCTTTCTGTCTCGTTTCGATATGTCAGTGATGGTGCAATGGCTTCCTTGAAAGGTGTATCCGCTGATGGCTGCGATGACCTTCGTGACAAGCTTGTGTTTGTTCCAGCTTACCAGGAACATGTTCTTGAACCCCGATGTCAGGTCTGGTATAATAGTTTCGTCTGCTATAATCTCTCGAAGAACTTGAGAGCAAACTGTATAGTGACCAGAGTGTTACGAACCTTGGACTCTGCAGAATCAACAAATCTCATCGCACCACTGCCGTCCTCGAGAACGCAGATGAAGCTCAACAGTACAGCCAGCACGGCCTGCGCAGGTTCCTCAGCCGCCGTCCTCCGGAGATCATGCCAACCATCAACGCTTTCTTCTCCGGAATCAAGAGAGATGAGTGAGCCAAGGACGTCCGAGTTCTTGCTATCGTCCACCACTGTATCTTCATGGGTGTGTCATGCATGTTCTTTTAACATTCTGTGGTATGTTGCCATTAATAAAAACTGGATGGTTTTTAGATGGGAGGCCATGACATGCAAATGATGTTGTAATACCAATCCAGCGTCTGTTGTGACCCCACAGCCTAACCCAACTACACACCATTGGCATTGGATCGGATGGATTCGAGTCAATTTCGACCCAAATTGCAGGCTCAGCTCAACAGTGCTGCTGATGAGAGGGGGTGAGTAATTACATATTATCCTCTACCGTTAAATATAATTAGCTTTAATCATAATTCTCCTTACGTCGTTAACTTCATCTATAGAAAAAACTCCATGTATTATCTATCACGTGTGAAAATGGTGTAAATGAAAAGGATAAAAAATCTAGTCGCACTATCTTTAAATTATTAATTTTATATAAACTTCCATAATTAATTTTCTCTCCGCGTTCTCTTTCCAACCTACTCTGTCGTTGCACCAGTCGCCTGCCACATGCCCACCGCACCTGCTCACCCGTCGCACTGACTCGCTCGTCACTTGCCTGTCGCACCTACTCACTCATCGCTTGTCCGTCGCTCACTCGCCTCACTTGCTCACCCTCCATTCACCCGTCGCACCTACTCGCATGTCATACTTGGTTGCCCATCGCACCTGCTTGATCGTCGCTCACTTACCACACCTGCTCACTTGTCGTTTGCCCATCACCCCTCTTTCCAACCTGCTCACCTGTCACCCCATCATCTTCGCCCTGGTCGATGATGACCTACCTCATCATCGTCAGTGAAACTTGCTTCTACCAACACTAAACATGCGTGTATGGTATGCACAACAACTCGATTTATGTGAGAGTCAAGATGTGATTAAGCAAGACTTCTACCATGTTGTAGTTTTTAGATTATGGTGAATGTAATAATGGTTGTATAATGACCAATTTGATGTTTTTTAAGCCATGTATTGAACTATATGTAATGATCAGAAATAAACAGATTATTCTGTCAATTGAGTGATAGATGCTTATGATGTTGTTTTGTATGCTGTATTATTATGAAGCTTTCCGAATCCATAGACAAATTCACCAATCTTCTTCATGAAGGTAAAGCTCCAAAATTATCAGAATTAAATGAACTGTTCTCGTTATTCTGATGTTCCATTAGGAATAAGAAATAGAGATTTTTTTGGGCAGATTATTATGGTTTATATGTTTATTTAGTTGAAATTTTTACTGCAGATAACTTCTAACAGAAATAAGAGATTAATAGGAAATTGCCACTGTGAGTCAAACTCTAATATGGCATGGCAAAGTTCATGAACCAATAAGCATACAAGTTTCTGTCACCGTCATCACTTTCATGTAAGTATGAGCTCATGTAAGCAAACGAACAAACTTGAGTGTGATTTTTATTGGCTTGCAGTAACTCTGGTTAAGTTGTTGTGATATTTCGATCTGATGAGTCTTATGCAAACAAAGTTACTCTGCTTAAGTTGTTGTCATCATCCTCAATATATACTGATTACCATCCCTTGGAGACATCTATTGAACCTAACAAAATTTCACAGAAAGAAACTGTTAATCCTGAATCTAGTAACCATTCATGTTTTCCCCTAAAAGAAGTGTAAAATATTTCAAGTTGTTCTTAGTAAACTTTATGTTTTAAAAATATTCTTTATGTTAAAAATCAAAATATAACTTTTTACAACATAAAGTGGAGTATCTATGATACATTATATTATAAGATGAAGTGTTGATAGACCCGACGAAGATCGAAGCAATGCAAAGATAGTTGAGATCTATGAACATAAAATCGCTACGTGACTTTCTTGGACTTACGGGCTACTATCAAAAATTCGTGAAAGATTATGGCAATATCAGTCCTCACTCACGTCCCTACTGAAAAAAGACTCATTCTTGTGGTTAAATAAAGCCTCCGCACCTTTGAACTACTCAAGACAGTCATTACAATGACGTAGGTCCTAACGCTACTCGATTTTAGTCGCACCTTCGTGATTGAGGGTGACACATCTGGAGTTGGAATTAGTGTTGTTCTAATACAAGATGGTCGACCCTTACTTATACTAATAAAACTTTATCTCCCTCATATTTTAAAATGTATATGTATAATATGTAGGGCACATTAATTATATATATATATATATATATATATATATATATATATATATATATATATATATATATATACCGAAGGTAAAATAAAGAAAATAACAATTTAGATCATAGGTAAAGCGTATAAAATACAAGGCAACTGTAGACCGTAAGATCAATGCTTCAGTATCATATAAGTTACTAGATAGATACCCAATAGAACCTTACAAGTAGATAGTCCAATATCTGTGGAAACAGTTGATGATCCAAATCAACCAAAATATTCTAAAAGAATATAGTGATCAATTACTTTTAATTTAACATTATCTTTTTTCATTATGTTCACCATTTATAATGTGACAAAAATGATGTTGGCAAGTAATTTCTATTTGTAATCTTGATTATCTCTATAAAAATCCATCAAATTTAAGTTGGAGTTATCCTTTTTAACTCGAGTGAGATTTAATTTTTAGCTGTAGAAGGTTAAACTTGGGTTTCGCTTATGTGGGCTTAGTAAGAATTTATGAGCATCTTGGCTATTGTCAAGCATAACTCTTCAAAGGCATATAAAACCTTACAACTATATAAGAGCCTGACAAATTCATCGATTATCCTCGTCGTCCACTTCTCACTTGGTTTCATGGTCAACAATATTGCAATCTTCAATAACATCCCATTCGATAACTCGAGCTGTTTTGCATACCACAACCATATATTTAGTGTCGATAGAATCAAGTTTCATTAGCGATGATGACAAGGTTATCATCGACTAAGAGCGAGGATAATAGGATGATGGGTGAGCGACAATCGAGCATGTACGATGGGTGAGAAAGTGCGACGAGTGCCACATATAAATAAGTTGTAAAAAAGAAAGGAAAAAAATCGATCAAAAAAATTTATATAAAATTAATAATTTAAAATAATAAAATTATATTTTTATGCTTTCCATTCCATTGAAAACACGTGCGTTTTTTTCGTCTACCAAGTTAATAACATAAAATAAAATTAAATTAAATATTTACTTTGGTAAGCGTAACGATTTAATTACCCCGTGGTCGAGTCGTCATCGTTTGTCACAGGCACACAACATAAAAGTAACCAAAGATTCCTACCCGTAAAGGCAGCCTTTTGTCTGTGTAGTCCCCGTCGCAGGCGAGACAGGTGATCTCTGCGCCTGCCCGAAGCACTGTTGCGGAGGATGGACTCCACAAATGGGCAAAAGCGAAAGCGAAGCATCGCCGATCTCAAGGCCTTCCCCTTTCCCTAATTCCCTTCCCCATATTCGTAGAATCCGATCAAAAGTCCAGCTTTGACGATAAAAGAGAATTTTTTTTTTATCCCCAAACCCACGATTCGAGGAGAGAGAGATGAGTTCCCCTGAGCGATCACCATCCCCAGAGGCGGAGAGCGAAGCCCCGCCGCCTGCGCCTCAGAACACGCCCGAGAAGCCGGCGTCCCCGGAGCCTGCGATGATGGCTCTGGCGATCGTTGACCGGCTGAGCCAGGAGGACGTGGCGGTCGACGTGAAGGTCGTCGGAGGTGGCGTCAGCGGTGGAGAGGGAGACCGAGGCCTGGGGAACGGCTGTTGCGCCGCGCGGAAGGCGGAGTGTGGTCTTATAGCGGTGCCGGGGATCTTGCGGCGCCGGGCGGTGGCGAGGGCGGCGTTCGGGCTTAGGATTTCCGCGGCGCTGCTGAGCCTGGTGTCTTTCTCGGTCATGGCGGCCGATTCGACCGAGGGTTGGGCCGGCGACTCCTTCGGCCGTTACAGTGAATACCGGTACGGGCCGATATATTCCACCAACGTTATTGTTTCGATCAATTCAAAAGCATTTTTCTCTGTCATGATATATTCCTGCCCGTTTGATCGACATCGAGTGGTCATTATCTCTTGATCACTGGTGACAACAGATACTTGGTCTGCGTTAATGCGATTGCGTTTGCGTACTCGGCGTTTCAGGCATACACGAAGGTCCACTATTTGATCCTGAAGAAGCTCATCATTCGCCGTCCCATAAGTTACTACTTCGATCTCTCAATGGATCAGGTGAGTTAACCCTTCTCCCAAAATCTCACACACCGATGGCTAAAAAGATGTGTTCTTTTCCTACGAAGTAGTGTTATCGCATAGCCAATTGCATATGTACTATTCAAGGACTGTGTAACACAGTTTCTTATTTATGTTTTAGCAGCCACAAGATTGGCGTTCATGTTGGACATTATGATGTCACTTGTCAGGTCATCTGTTCCATGTTTTTATGTCGAAGGGCGTGTGAATGTTGAATCAAGTAGCTTCCATTGCTTTTAAGATTAAGATTCTTCAAGGAAAACGGTATAGCCTAAGGGATATGTTATTTGCAATTTTCGGAGGGCAAATGTAGAAGGGATTTTGACAAATTATTCGGTCATTCATAGTCCGATTTCATATCTACTCGTTCATTTTAGTTAAGATATTAAGATGCTGATTAGATGTTTGTGTGACTAAATTTCGGTTCTCCTAACTTACTCATTGGGAAGTGTTTTCGGATCTTATGTATGCCTTTTGAAGATGCTAGGGCTGAGTTTACGATCTTACTGCAGCTCAAGTTTTTCCCTGTATATGCAACACAGTTTCATTTCTAAGATTGAATGTGTAGAAGAAATTTAGACAACGATCGCTTGTTTATTTAAATGCATTTTCCTTGAATGGTCTCTTCTTTATCTAAATGCATTTTGACAATTTAGAATTGATGAATAATATGAAAGAGTTACTATGCCACTAATGATAGGTTTCCATGTTGTTGAGAAGGGCTATAACAGTAAACAGAAGGGTCTAGTTTTCTCCTTAGGAGACCTATACTGATTAACCGCAAGTCCATTGGAGGTGTCAGTTTACACAAATCCTTTGGGATTGAACTCTCCAGAAAGGGTTTCCACAGATATGATTCATACTTCATGCAATTATTTTCAAGATGCCAGCATATGACATTAAAAATACTCCATTCTTGAACTTGTGAATGTTGGCCAATCATATGCCAGATGCAGTACTTCAATGCTTCTTCCGAAAACAATCTAACCTCAGCTTAAAAGAACAAAAGTATCCTTTTCTTCGTCGTTTTAGCACTCCCTAAGATGATTAGATATTAACATTTTTTGTGGTCCTTTCATCCCAGTAACTTTTCATAGGCTAACTGTTTGGTTGCATCATCATCTATTCTTTGGGGGTCAGAAATTGTAAGAAAGACAAGAAAGTTCAAGTTCATTACATTTGAATCCAGCACAAAATTGATTTTTTTGCTTTAATTTAGGTCCACGTTATGCTTTTGCTTAGTCCACAATAAATAGCTTACAACAATAAGTGGGTTAGGATGTCGAAAAGGCATAAAAGCCTTTAGCTGAGCATGAACTCTCAGAGTGATTGCCATTTCGATCCATGCTGGCCGATTTAACAATTCCCTTTAAGCAGCTGCAATACTAGGTCATCATTACAACATTACTCAGGTTTATGGAATTGCATGGTCAATCAATTAAGATATCACTGACCTAACAATGGCTAATCTCCAAAACTTTAAGCTGAGGAGAAGAGTTGGGACTTACGGCTTTGTTGATGCCTTAGAATAGAGGAGGATAATTGACCTCAGAACCAAAGGATGGTTTGAGGTCCTTTGAAACTTTGGTCACCTCATATGAACAACTATTAGCCAAATGCTTAAGTTGCACCGATTGGGTCTGTTCTTGAAGGTTTTGCTTGCTTGTTGCAGGTACTGGCTTACCGTCTGATATCTGCATCCTGGATCTGTTCTTGAAGGTTTTGCTTGCTTGTTGCAGGTACTGGCGTACCTTCTGATATCTGCATCCTCTGCAGCCGCCTCTCGCAATGATCTCTGGATATCGAGATTTGGTGCTGATGCATTCATGGACATGGCAAACGGTTCTATTGCCATCTCATTTCTAGCATTTGTTGCCCTGGCTTCAAGTTCTCTCATCTCAGCCCGCAATCTCTTCACGTGGAATTCCAATGCCACATTATAGAGGAACGAAGATGAACAAAGCTTGATGTACATAAAACTTGCATGTTCATTTCGAAGCACTCGATCGAAAGGTTGTAGTATTGTATCTGTTGGCATCTGTGCTTGCTCACAGTCACTGTTGGGTGCACTCCGTGTTGGGCGTATTCTCATATCATTTGGATGTTCTACGTGTACAATCTATAAACACAAGTTAGGTGGGTGAATCCAAGGCATTTGGATTGTGGCATAAAAGCTTCGTTCTTCCATGGTAATCATGTCATTTGAATCCGAGGCATGAAGACTTGCATGTTTCTAGGAGACCTCGGTCCTTCGTATCATAGTTAATCATATCCGGGTTGAACAATAGGCATATTGAAGGCATGAAATAGTCATAAATATAATAACATTTTTTTCTTTCATCATTATATATAAAGATTTAAATACTCTTAATTTTTTTTAAAAAGGTTGAATTGAAAAAAGAATTAATTTTAAGAATTTTTCGAAGAGTGTTTTACTTTAAGAAATTCTCACATAGTGCTTTGATTGTGTGACAATAATGTTTTACTCCTTCTATCGAATTCATCATCTACTTCGCCATTGCCCTTTATGTCCTCGTTGAACCTAGCAATCGTCATCTCTCTCTCTTATCTTATCAGATTCATTGCTCGTAGTCCTCACATGAAGGTTGTGGAAGGATAGGACGTGAGAGGTATTGTCCATAGGCCTCTTTCATCATTGCCTATAGCGATGGGGTAGGGGGTGTATACCCTCAGTGTTGATAAGCCCCCTTGTTGTTGGGATCCGTAGATTCTTTTTGTCATCGATCATAAGTAAGAAAGAAAGAAGGGCGACGACCCACACACCCCTAATCATTACTCACAATGATTTTGAAAAAATCATCTAATTTTAAATACATTTGATAGTAAAAATATTAAGAGTATTCAAATCCTTTTTTCCAAGATAAAGATATTTAATGGATAATATGATGAATAAATATATTCAGATTAAGATTTAAATATATAATTAATATAAAAATATAATATGGTGAGTAAATATTTTTTATTAAGATTTAAATATATTTGATGGTGAAAAAATAAAAAAATCATCTAAATCCTTTTAAGGTTGAGATGGTCTAATTAGAATACAATATCCGTTTAGAATATCCATTTTTATTTTTATAAATTTATTTGAATTACAGAATAGTGTATAATTTTTAATAACTGAAAAATACAAATATGATAAAAATAAAATACCTTATATTTGATATATAGATTAGTAAATAAAATGAAAATTTTTTAATGGATCAACAAAATAATCAAACCCGAGACTTTTTGAATAGATTACATTCAAGTAATCATATGAGCTACAGATATCATAATAATTTTTGGCAAATAAAGTTTCTTTAAAAAGGGGTATTAAGGGTATTTTGGCCTTCTTATATTCCAATCGATGTGATTAGTGAACCGAATCGGTTGGAGGTTTAATTCACGGGTTTTCGATTCGACCAATTGAGCCGAAATGTTTGAAAATTATGGTCCCTATCTTTCGTTGACGTTTACAAAAAAAATAATTTAATTTGTCTTGGTTTGATTTCTACAAAGAAAATGATTTGATCCGACAACGATATATAACACTCGGCGTAGTGGTATTGAATCTAAATTTCTCGTGAACCGGCCGTGAGGGGATCAAACCGACACGCGAACGTAGACCGGACGTGTGGCAATAAATCTCCTCTTCTACTTCGCGAGCAGCTGAAACCCTAAACCCTAGACATGACGCTGCTCGAAGTAATTACACGGGCGGTAGCGGCGGCGGAGGCCAACGACGACGGCGGAAGCCCTCCTCCGCCATCGAAGTACCCCATCGTTCTCAACACCGACGAGATCTTCTCGCAGTTGAAGCCCGACGCCGAGGCCGCCGGCAGCGTCTCCCTCAAGCACGTTTCCGGGTGGAAGATCTCGGAGACCGACGCTGCTATCATCGAGTTATCCTCCCGTTTGGTCGAGAAACTAAGGAGCAAGTTACGGCGCCCTAAGTCCTTCGGTAAAGGTGACTTCTTTGGGATTTTGAACTTGTTTTTGAGGAAGAGCGTCGAAAAAATCGGCCTCGAGATCGGTTCCGACGCCGGAGACGCGTCGGGCATCGAGTTCGCGCGTGCAGGGATCGAGAAGTTGGGATTTCTGATAGGTCGAGAGGTTGCTGGGCTGATTGCTGAGTGCTGTGTTGTTCTCGAGGTATGGGAATTGCTGGAGACCTTGCTTCTAGAGGGGCTATTTGGGTATCTCAACTCCACGAATCTGACGGAGAAGCTTGTGGAGAAAAATCAAACTCAGTTGCTCTGTCTCTTGGTCAAGCATGTCTCAGATCTCCGGTCCGCGGAGCTTCTCACTGTTCTTAAGCATTTCTTATCACCAACTGATGATTCTTACGATGGTATGGTTGCGGTGAAGAAGCAATGGGAAGGCCAAGCTATTTTAGCCATTGAGAAGGCTACTCGAATGGGGCTGCCAAAGAAAGCATCGAAGCTAGCTAGAGAGGCTTCAATCTTACTAATGATGGCTTATGATGGTTTCTCACCATCGCAAGTATGCTTGCATTATGTGTTTGGATCATCCAACGCAGAGGGACTTGTGCTATCTTCCGTGATTTCAAGACTAGATGGACAGGAGGTATTGGATCTCATTCGGTACTTCGTGAAGTGGTTAGAGAAGTATCATAGATTCCCGGAAGCATGCCCCTGTCCTTCAGCTGGGTCAATGCTGGGATTGAGAACCTGTGAGAGTGTTCCTTCATTTGAATCCATCATCAAAGCATTGGGCTTGGTGTTGGATGAGCATTTCTCATACCTGGTTTTTAATTCTGAGTTCCATGATGAGATGAGAGCTGCTGAAGATATTGTTAGTTCTCTGGTGCTGGAGGCAAACTTATCTTGTCCTCTAGAGAACACAATCAAGTACCTACAGTCAGAAATCAGGAAAAACAGAGATTTATAGGGTGAGCTTTTCCGAGTTATTAGGAGTGAGAGATTACTGATATCCATGAGAGCTGCTGAAGATATTGTTAGTTCTCTGGTGATGGAGGCAAACCTATCTTATTCTTTAGAGAATATAATCAAGTACCTACAGTCAGAAATCAGAAAAAACAGAGATTTATAGGGTGAGCTTTTCTGAGTTATTAGGAGTGAGAGATTACCGATATCCATGTTTGTGTCTGTTTCTTATTGCACTTCTGATATTATTGTTTATGCTCATATTCTCTTGTGCTTTGTCTGAAACACTTATAGCAGTGACCTTTGTGGTCGCTTATTCATGAAAAGCATCTTTAATCTTAAGACCTCGTAATAGTAGGTTTATAAGTTTGGATTTTGAAATGATTTGACTCTCTGTTTGCCATGGTGAGGCTATGCTCAAGAAACATCTTGGCATTTCTGGAGTTCCGTCCATCACGGAATTTAGTATTACTTAACATAATTTAGTCCTGAAGAGCATGTAGGTGATAATTTAAATTTATAGGACATGTTATCATCTTAAAACAACATGTTGGACCTTATCGTTGAGATATCGAGAACCGGACAATTCTATGTGCATTATTCTTTTCACATGGATTTTGATGTATCATGCATAGGAAAAGTAATCCAATTTGTAAAATATGACCTAATGGGTCAGGTTGAATTATCTAGACCTATTGATTTTATTAATATTATTATTGGAACTAGTCATTTGTGAGATATTCTGTAGAAAATGAATTTAAAGTTTAGAACTTCCTTAAAAATTCATATTTGTGTAATTTTTATTTCTGTGGTTGTCATTTTTCAGAGATAGAAGTCTTTGGCTAAATATTCTTCTGCCACTACATCTGCATAAGGTTAATTATTGATGGTTTCATCTTGATAGGTTTGCGGTTTTCATGATAGATACATCTGATAATTTTCCGAGGCTTTCTTAAATTAGATATTGGTTAACACTTGATTGCTACTAAATTTTGTTTGTTTCATTCTGCTCCATATCCATCAGAACCTATCATGCCATGGTGCATTTCTCTTCAATCAGCAAAGTATTCATGGCTTGAGATAATCATACTGAATATATTTGCTGAGATTCTACAAAATGTAGAGCAGCTACAGGACTTTGCAGACTTAATTTGCCTTCACCTTGATACTATTGCACCTTAGATCATTCATTATTAATCATTTTCTCATATTTTGTTAAGTTAGTAAACGACTAAACTGATCATGGTTCCAGTAGGCTCCATGTAGAACCGATATTGCATATCATGATACTTCCCCTCTCTTCATTTCCAATCTATACAAAAATTAGGTCTGTGTTGAATAATACCTGGTGAAAATCCACAAAAAATGCAGCAGTAGCAACAAGTTGTCCCTGTTTCTCATTTATTTTAGCAGCACTTTTTGCGGCATTGGTTTGTGCTTTACATAATAATTTGTTAAAGCAGGTACAATGACTAGATTATTTATCATGCGTTTGGGTATGATTAGATTCTTTTTCATGTAATGCATTTGTTAAAGGATGATGATTATTATTATGACAATAGTAATGAAACAATTATTATCTAAACTAGTACAAAATGATATTATTTTTGGGATTAAGCTGGTTTATGTGTCAATGGAGAGTTTGGATCTGCCCCTCAACCAGATCAAATTGAGGATTATTCCAGGAACACTCTAAGCTTCTGTCAGTACATGAGAAATAAAGCCAGTAATAAATGTATTGAAAAAGATGTGTGTGGTTGATGTGAATGATCTTATCCCCTCAACAAAGCCCTGAAACATATCAACTGCCGGTATTTCTACTATGTCTCTCTTCTCATTGTACTGAAGGCATCATCCAATCTCTGGTTCTTAGTCTCTTATCAGCTAAATTTACAGGTTTTGGTTGCTCAGATTGCTCATGGAAGTTTTACTGCTGAAACCATTTATATTTGCCATTCTGAGCCTAAAATACAGGTTATTGATCTCAGATTCTTTTATCTTGGATGGATATTATATTATTAATCATGTTCTGATCCAAAACAAGGGTGGAACAGCAAGTACATCATGGTGTGTAAACACCATGGTCAGAAACACAAGATTACATCATAGGTTATTGCTACAGACTCCAGCTTTAGATTTGAGCAGCCAAGAGGGAGCTTTAGGCCTCCCATGTCTCAAAGACGCCATTGACGAAGTCATAGTGTGCTCCAATCAGTTTCAGGGACTTCTTCTCCACTGCACCTTTCACGAAGGGGTAGGTCTTCAGGTTATGCAGTGAAACATTTACAGCCTCCTGCAAGAAGGTAATCGGAGAATAAGCTTTAGTTTAGTTAGAAGATTAGACAGAGACATGACATCTCAAACATGCAAATATGACGACCTTCTCGCACTGGGTGCACTGCTCCTCGAAAGGCAAACTGGAGTAATTGGCCTTCACCTTGTCTCTTGCCGGAAGACAAATCTTCACCCAGTCCTCGATGAAGTCACTGCTCGACACAAACCAGACATGGATGATGTGAGACGAGAGTGCTTCTCTGGTAATGTTGTGATGCAAGAGGAGAGAGAGAGAGAGAGAGGAATGGTGGTTACGTGCTGGTGGTGCCGTCGTCCTTGACGGACATGAGTCCCTTGATCCCACCGCAGCGGCTGTGGCCGATCACCATTATGTTCTCCACCTGCACAAACACATCACCATCATGTCCGTGCGACAAACGATCTCTCTTCTTCATGTGAAGAAGCAAGCTGCTGACCTTGAGATGGAGCACAGCGTACTCGATGGCGGCCCCTACTCCGGCGTACTTAACCTACACGGAGAAAGCGATGGAGGACATCGTCATACAGCGGCAGAGAGGAGATGACCGCCGAAGTGTGCGTAGGTAGGTATAGAACCTGGTCGTAGGGAGGGACCATGTTGGCGATGTTGCGGATGGTGAAGGCTTCGCCGGGCTGGAAGTTGAGCACCACCGAGGGGCACACGCGGGAGTCGGCGCATGCGAACACCATGAACTGCATCACCATTGTTACTACCAATGTAAAGCTCGCATTTGGCAGCAAAAGAGAACCGAGTTTATTTTGTGAAGCAAACCTTGGGGCTTTGACCCTCTTTGAGATCAGCAAACAAATCAGTCTTCTTCCTGCAATGGACATTCGTAGAAGACGAAGAAGAAGAAGAAGAGGGCCGTAAGGAGAATGAACACAGAAGCCCACGTATTAACGTGTGTGTGGTTGGGAAGAAGACGACTCACTCGTAGACCTCCTTCTTAAAGTCCGCAAACCCGGACTTGACTCTCTCCACTGGCTCCATTTCCTGCGAATTTAAAGGAAATTAATATTGGGTAGGAATTCGATCGGCCATATATTCTTGTAGTTGGCTCTGATGGAGTTTTTATTGGATATTGCCGTCGATTGAAAAATCCAATGAATTACTTAACAATCAAATTTAAGATCATGTTTTGTTGGATATCTGTCCATTGATCGCACAAAAGGACGACCCTTTTGTCGTATGTACTGCGTACCCAAGCTGTGTCGCAGAACACGTTGGCTTCCTTAGATCTTCTATCATAAACTCAAATCTTTTGAGTGAATCCAGTAGGGATAACTCATTAAATTATCCCACATTACGTGTATTGTTTGCATGGTAGTACGTGGCGTGCTTCTTCCTTATTCCCACGTTCTCTCGCAATTCCATGCATGTCGACTGGGTGGAGTTAGTGTGTACCGGAGACTTCCATCACCGACTCGGAAAGGCAGATGAAGTAGAGAAACAAAGAGCAGAGTAAGCTTCTCACAGCGGCCGGCGCGGCGGTGGTTGGGGTCGCAAAGACGGGAGAGTTCCTGATGAGGCGGGGGAACGAGGGAGAGGGAACCGAAGAGGCGTTCTTCTTGTTGCTGCCGCTGCTGTTGTTGAGGTTGCAGAGAACGCCGGCGGGTCTGGCGGAAGCGGCGGCCTTGGGCTTGTTGGCTCCGACTAGCGGGGCGACGCAGTGCACCGCGGCGGTCGACATTGTGCAGGGAGACGAAGGATCCCAGGGGATTTATGCCGAGGGACCCGAGCAGATGAGGACAAGGACGGGTGAGAGAGAGAGAGAGAGAGAGAGAGAGGATGTGGGTCTGTGTCTTCTGCTCATTCTTCACCGCTCCTCCACTTGCATGGGATGAGGTTTGGAGATAGGTTTACGGGTTACACCAACCAAAGGTGTGGTCACAGCTACAGCCACTGCCACAGCCATAGCCAGAACTCTGGAAAGGAATGGTGGCCAGCGTTTGTGATGAGAAGAGGCTCTTGCACAGGAGTGGTGCATAAGGAGAATCTAACTCTGAGTGCCCTAACCTGCTTGTAGATAGATCACTGGATTTTTTGTGGATAGCCAAACATAAATGAGAAAATTCTATCTTATTTTAGTCGATAATTCTTCATATCTTGCGTGCATATATATATATATATGTGTGTGTGTGTGGCGTTTGTGTGTGTAAGCGTAGAGAAGGGATGATATATTTGAAGACCGCAGGTCCGAAGAGAAATAGACGAAGCTACATTATCTGAATTCTTTTAGTGAGCAAAAAGAATGTGACATCACAGAATTAAACACGATAGATGATTCCGGAGACAGGAAGGAAGACTGGTTTATCTCAAGAAACATCCTATGGCGTCCTGCAGAATATGATGCCAAGTCAAGGGTTACAGATACTTGGAGTTCATCAGCCTTTTTGTGGGTTGCAAACCATGTATTAGCCTCAGCATAATCTTCTTAAGCTGTCTTAAAAGCTCTTCTGTATAAAGATGATAACATGTCCTATAAATTTAAATTACTCCCTACATGCTCTTCAAGACTAAATTCCGTGATGGATGGAATTTAGCATGTAAAATATGATGATTGAATCCAATCTTGCTCATCAAACAAGTGAGGAGAGAAGAATACACCTCTGTGAACATCGATGCAGATCCTTAAAACCATCAGGTAATTCCGGATAGATAGCAGCATTTGATGTGCCATCGATCCTCAAGGCAAATAGTACAGATACGCACCTAATGAATGCAGAGATTAAGGAACCAATATGAAAACCTGCGACAGTGGTGCTGCTTGTCAACTGCTGCCGCGTGATCTTTACTCGTCAATGCTTTGTTTCTCGTAGCATCACAGAGGTCGAGTCCATAGATCTGCTCAAATGCATTCAAGTAACCACTGCCCAGGAGCTGTGCCTGACGAGAAGAGAAATAATTATGCAGAGCCATAGGCAGGGTTTTCTGGTGATATCCGAGGACGTGCGTATGAACACAAGGCATGAGAGAGAGAGAGAGAGAGAGAGAGAGAGAGGTGGGAGCGGAAAGATGCAATCCTTGGCTAAATGGGAAGGGTTAGAGCCAAATGATGGAAATAGTGTGCTCATCGTAACGACATCTTTGCGTTACAGAGTTGGCTGTATCCTTCCGAGTTGTGCTGTCCCATTCATCATTCAGCCGACGGCATCCGACAGGAACATGCGGTGGTGTTTATATGCAACTTTACAATACGTTAAAGTCAAATTATTAGTACAATATATATCATTAGATTCTGTCATTCGTGTTGTCGCCAACTATTACACTTGCAAGTAATGGCTCAATCAATGGTTTGCAAGTAATGTATGCATGATTGATTTGATAGGATCCGAAGTCTCGGGAAACCTGGGATAGGTAGTTAGGCTTCGTTTAATTGTAGTTCCTCGGGTCGGGGAGTCAGTTTCGAGTGACGTATAGAACCTACAAGAATACCTTTGTCAGGGGATGTGTGCTCGATGAGACTCTTCCGATGACTAAGTTAACGTTTAGGGGGTGGGAGTTGTAAAGTGGGAGTCAGAAGATCTCGAGGGTTTTTGGAAGAAGTTGTTCGGAAAAAGATCCTTTAACGTGAGTTACAATGGGGGTATTTATATTTGCGTAGCAGAGGAAGATCATATTGAAGTATTTAATGGGTGCAACAACTTCAATTGAACTACAGGTAAGACTCTACGTAGAACAATGCTTTCACCAATTCTCGGGGTCTCGTTCGACGAGATCGTCGATCACGAGTATAAACCCCTAAACGATCAGCGTGGTCCTCGAGGTGACATGTAGAGGTTGATATGATGCCAAAGTGGTTGACGACTAGGTCCTCAGGTTGACGCGTCGAGGCTGCCAGGTTGCTGAGGTGGTCGACGACGTGATACTTATCCTAGCATGGTCAGGCGAGCCGTAGAGCACGATATTTACCCTATCAATTATTATTATCTACATATGATAAATATTGAAAGACAATTGAGGGATCTTAAAGTAATAAAAATAGTTTTTTGAGATTTGTGGAAAAGCATGCACATGAAATTATGGGATTAGATCAAAATTAAGCAAACCATGGAAATGTGTTGTTTTGTCGTTTAGTTTATTTTTATGAAGCAGAGCACTGAAATAGCAGAAAATATTGTTCGAATAGGCGTTGATGGCGCTATTTTTGGCGTGCATTCCCCGTGCAGCGAACGGACGAGCTGATCTCCAGAGGAGCGCCCTCCCCGGATTCTTCTCCGCGGCCGTCGATGGTTCCCCCCCTCCCTGCAATTGGCCCCACAAATCTGGCACGCCTTCTCTCCTTCCCAGGTTTTGGATCCCGTCGCTGCCATTTCTCCGGCTTTCTTGAATCGTGGAGCCAAATCTTTGCCGTCCCACTCTGCTTCCGTTTCTTCTCTTCTCCTTTGATGTAGAGACAGCAGCCTTCGGCGTTCTTTCAGCTTCCCGAACGGAGGCAGTGTTGGGAGATCGATCGTGTCGTCGCTTTCAAGGTTACACCCATCGCTGCGGAGACTGCCGAGGTTTCGATCTTACTCGTGTTCCTCGTGCTTTTTGGTCTCTGATGTCATAATCTGGTCTTCTCGTGTGCATGCAGAACGAGGGATTGCATGAACGATTGGTTTCGCGCGGTTGAGTTTGGAGAGGACGAGAGGAGCAACAGGGGATAGCAAAGGAAGAGGAGGAAATGTCAGATTCGGCTCCACCTCCTACGAGTCCGAGCTCTAACTCGACCGCTAGCACGTCTCCACCTCCCTCGGAGGCGACTTCTCCGCCGCCATCGACCGATCCACCATCTCCACCAGCTTCGGCGCCGCCTCCTCAGAATCCACCTCCGGCCGAAAACCCATCCCCGTCGCCACCATATTCGCCTCCGCTGCAACCTTCTGACTCAACAGCATCTCCTCCGCCTAAGCCATCACCACTCACCCCTCCACCGAATACGCCGCCAACTCCACCACCGAATACCCCACCACCAACTCCCTTCCCTCCTCCTCCAACTCCAACTCCATCTCCACCTCCACCTCCACCTCCACCTCCTTCTCCTCCCCCTCCCAAGGCTGTCTCTCCCGTTCCTTCACCACCATCACGTGTTCCTACCTCTCCGCCTCCACCTCCTCCTGCTTCTCCTCCTCCTCCAGCAGCGTCACCTCCTGTTAGTTCACCATCGGATTCAAGATCTCCCCCTCCGCCGCCATCTACACCCGTCGTCGTGTCGCCACCTACACCCGTCGTTGTGCCACCACCACCTAATCCTCCAACGGTTGCTCCATCTCCTGGCAACCAAGAATCACCGGCACCACCACCTCCTCCTGTGTCTGCAACTACACCAAGTTCTCCAACTCCGCCGTCCGTGCCTGCACCCGCACCATCATCAACCGTTACCACTCCAACTCCGCCATCCGTGCCCACACCCGTAACACCTATCCATAAGAACAGTACTCCTTCACATTCCCCACCGTCACCGTCTACTGTTCCGCGGCACACTACCCCTTCCAAAAATTCAAGCTCCTCTCCTTCCGCTGCTTCATCGAATTCACAAGGCAATCATGAAACGGTAACATTGGTCGGAATAACTGTTGCTGGAGTATTAGTCGCCCTAGTTGCCATTTTCTTCGTGGTCTTAAGGAAGAAGAATAGAAGAACGCATGGCTTACCAGGACAGTCCCGGCGTCCACCTTTGGAAATCGCAGTGCCAAGTGAGTAACCGCAGATTTCCTTCCCGTTGGATCTCGTTCTCATTCCTTCAACTGATTCATCGTAGATGGCCGCTACCATGGACCGGCAGGTGCAGCAGCCGGAAGAGCTCCACATCTAGATGCCAATCACGCAGCGTCTCCGACCGAGGAAAGCTCGTACGGGAGTTATGGTCGCCAGGTTCGTGCTGCCGAGGGGATCGATCCTTCAGGATCCAAGTCATGGTTTACATATGAAGAGCTGATGAGCATCACGAATGGGTTTTCTCGGGAGAATCATATTGGCGAGGGAGGGTTCGGATCTGTGTACAAAGGTGTGCTGCAAGACGGCAGAGAAGTGGCGGTGAAGCAGCTTAAGATTGGGAGTGGACAAGGCGACAGGGAATTCAAGGCCGAAGTGGAGATCATCAGCCGCGTCCACCACCGCCATCTGGTTTCTCTGGTGGGTTACTGCATAGCAGAACAACATCGGCTGCTGGTCTACGAGTTCGTCTCCAATAAAACTCTAGACCACCATTTGCATGGTAAATAAATTCCTGGATATATTCCTTTCCTCTCGTGGTTGCTTAGCCCAGAGATCGACTTGACTTCAACTCCCAATCTCCAACTATTAGGAGAGGGACTTCCTGTTCTCGACTGGGCAAAACGAATGAGAATTGCTGTAGGCTCTGCTCGTGGACTGGCGTACCTGCATGAAGATTGTGAGTTACTCCTCGTTACCTTACATCTTTATCTACAATCACCGCAACAGATCCGCTTCATTCTTGACTCTGCTCGCCGTAGGTCATCCTCGGATCATTCACAGGGACATCAAGTCGGCTAATATCCTTTTGGATGAATCCTTTGAAGCGCAGGTAAAATGCTACGTTAACTCCAAATGTTCAGGTTCATTTTTTTGCTCTTTGCTAGACTACGCATTAATGCCATCTTTCTTTTCTCTACGACATGTAAAGGTAGCAGATTTTGGGCTGGCAAAACTAGCAAACGATGCACACACGCATGTGTCGACCAGAGTTATGGGAACATTCGGGTGAGTGCTCTGTTCTTGCTCGCCGGGACATTCATAATTTGTCCTCGCTGATGTAGTTCATGCTCTTATTTCTAGGTACTTGGCACCGGAGTATGCATCTAGCGGAAAATTAACAGATAGATCAGATGTGTATTCATTTGGAGTCGTGCTTCTGGAACTCATAACCGGACGAAAACCTGTTGATGCATCTCGGCCTTTGGGCGACGAGAGTTTGGTGGAATGGGTACGCTGAGTTTGGACTTACAGCAGCTTTATCATCAAGCGCAAGAACATTTACTGTGTGTTCTTTTACAGGCTCGGCCGCTCTTGATTCATGCTCTTGAAACAGGCGACTACGAAGAATTAGTGGACCCAAAGCTTGAAAACAACTTTCTAAAAGCTGATATGTTACGTACGATCGAAGCAGCTGCTGCTTGCGTCCGCCACTCTGCTCCCAAGCGACCACGAATGGTGCAGGTAACCAACCTCGGTGTTCGTTTCTACATCTTTGAGTAATCTGCACTCCTACATCGCCCACAACTCTAATGCAAGTGCGTTAGGTGCTGAGAGCATTGGATAGCGAGGGAAGCCTGTCTGATCTCTCCAACGGCGTCAAGTTTGGCCAGAGCACCGTCTACAACTCCGGCCAGTACTCCGCCGACATCCAAAAGCTGCGCAGAATGGCGTTCGATAGTGGGAGCTTCAGCATCGAGTACGATCATTCCGGTGAGCATGAGCACGAACTCAGAAGCAGCTCGGCATACAGCAGTACCGAGCACTAAAGGAGGAGGAGGAGGAGGAGGAGGAGGAGGAGGCAACCCGTGAAGTTGGATCGTCTTTTGGACGCTGGAGGAACGCTGTCGTCGTGCTGGTTTCGAGTACGGAGACGGAAGGCATTTCCTGTACGCATACATTGGGTGATGATACCTACTTGGACTCAAAAACTGTCGAGAAGGAAAGCGAAGAAAGACTCCTCGATGCTCCTCGCAGAGAAAGAGGTGTTTTGAAGGAGTATTTTAGAGTGCAGAACAGAGTGTTTCTGTACACTACCATATACAGATTAATAACCCATCATCTTTCCAAGCTGAGCAACGTTCGTCTTCCCAATTGTACTACTTATTGATGAGACAATATACAGCTATGCCCGACGTCGTCAGATCACTTGAATGTTTCGTCAGCCTCGGGCGGCTGTTGGTCTATCGGAAGGCGCAGATCGCATCGAGCTCGGAGGGCTGCGCTGTCGTTGGTCACCTCACGCGGTCCGGTATGCGGCAGCTGCCCGAGACAACGGGACCGACACGTGGAACTCACCAGACCACGCCGCGCCAATCTAAAAGCAGGCCGAGCCGGGACCAAACGGCCGGCTCTTTGAAGCGTCCGGGCCCACCATGTCATCCGCGGTCCCCATCGAGCAGTCCTCGGACTGTGACGTGCTAATCCCAAAATCCTACCTCCGTACCCCAGTGGAGACAACATTGACGACCATGGCGGGACCCAGTCACGCGGGTGGAGCGGTGGCCATAAAGCCTTGCTCCTAACGGATTTGAACACCCGTTTATAACCTCCACTAACCAATATCGATATGGTGGAAATGAACATGCCACGAAGTCTCTCGATCGTCCGCCAATAGCACCACAGGAGCATCTTGTGGGGCCGCCTCACCCGATCAGCCTTTGAAGCGTGGGAAAGAAGCACATGGATGCATGGCCCTACTTGATGCATCGTGGGCCAATTAATGTGATGCATTGTGGGCCAATTAATGTGTCCTAAGATTCACATGGCAAATGCCAAAATAGTGGAGGTTATTATTTGTAACTTCCTCTTTATTATTTTATATTTTTTTATTTTAAAATATAAAGAAGTTTACTGATGGGCACCGCATCAAAAATAAATAAATAAATAAATGACCCTATTATATATTATGGACTTGCACGTTTTTTATAACGTAAACAGTTGAGTTGAAACAAGATGGACTGCGCCGATCGACACGGGTCGAGTCGAAGCCGAGACGAGACCCGTTCCTATTTCTATTCTCACCCGATTTATCCCCGACCATGTCGCCATTACGGTCACACCGCAACGTCGTCATCAAGAGACGTACCTCCACGAGGTGTGAATGTATCAGTCCGCCCTTTCTATATTTCGCAGGAGGTCCGGCCTATTGGGATCTCACAGGAACAAAGGAAACAGAGGCGAGGGGGCGGCGGAGATGGGGGTGCTGAGGAGCACGGCCAGCTTGGAGGCGGAGATCGAGGAGATGCGGGAGACGCTCCTGCGAAGCGGGGGGAGCGGGAGGGCCGATGTGGCGAAGGCGGCGGGGCCGGGAGGCGTACGACGGAAGGTGGTCGGTGACGGCGGGGATGGCGACGCGCGGACGGTGTGCGTCACCGGGGGGATCTCCTTCATCGGGTTCGCCGTCGTCAACCGCCTCCTCGATCGTGGTTACACCGTGCGCCTCGCCCTCCAAACCCAAGGTTCGCCTTCTTCCCCAATCTCTCCCCCTCCCTTTTTCTCTCGTCAGCCAGATCAATCGGTACGTTCTTGATGGGTATCCACCACTTGCTTTGGTTGGCCTCGTCGGTCGGATGCTCGTCGATCTCTACGCTGAAGCTCTCTATTGGCGTCGAGATGTCGCCGGTGCACCGGTGTAACTGACGCTTCCGGTTGGACACGCGTGATTGACACCTGACATGAAAATTAGGTGGGCCCGTCAATATCTGGCTGTCGCCGGATAGGTGTTCGACTCGATGAATGGATCCAAACATTCGTTCCTCTGCTCGACCTCAAGGAACGAGTTCCTACTAGCCCTCAGATCTGATGGACCATTAATTTAGCTTTCTTTGACCATTGAAACAATGTTTTCTTGTTATTTTTCTCATCTTAAGACTTTTTTTTTTCCTAGTATTTCTTAGGAATTACGGATATCTTGAACCCCGGGAGGTCTGTAGTATCTACGCAACCTGACCTAACATTCGTTTCTTATTGTTCTTCGTCCATACGGTAGCAAAATGGGCATGCAGATATCCTGACGCTTTTTCGCTTTCTTTAGTGTTCCCGATGGTTGCTGACTTGATTTGCTGGCCGTGACTGGTGGGCTTGGCTTGCAGAGGATTTGGACAAGCTGAGGGAGACGGAGATGTTTGGCGAGATGGGCAGGGACGGAGTGTGGGCGGTGATGGCCAACGTGATGGACTTGGAGAGCTTGTGCCAAGCGTTCGACGGTTGCGCCGGGGTGTTCCATACCTCAAGCGTGGTGGATCCGGGGGGTCTATCTGGTTACACGGTGAGCCGTCCCTTTTCCTTGTTCCATGCCTCAAGCGTGGCTGTCCTTCACATCGTCACGCCAATCGTTGAGTAGGTGCAAACTTTCAATTTATCATGTAAATAGAATTGGAGCACAGTAATTATGCTTAAAAAATGCATTTGGTGAAGGTGGTATGGTAATAAAGAAAAAGTACATACATTGATTGGGTCTTCGAGTCTCCGATCTCAGTAGCAAGTCGGCAGAGTAAATAAATACAAGATAGTCCCCTTGCTCTTTCAACTCTTTAGTTTTTTTTTTTTCTGTGTGTTTCATTGTTTGGACACTAGGGAACCTTCATCTGTGCCATTCCTGTACTGTCTTCTTAGTGCAAATGAATGCTTTTGTTTGCTTTCTATAACGTGGACTAGACTCGAATAATTCTTGTCTGGAAGGCGGCTAGTTTCTCTTTGGAATGCCGCCAAGTATGTTGCAGGTCAAAAAGTAATGAGATAATGATCGAGAGAGGTAGGATAGATAATTATTCTTTTCTGGCATGTAACGCCAATCTTACTTGGGTTCCTATGACTCCACAGAAGCACATGGCGGAGAAGGAGGTGAGAGCAGCGGAGCTGGTGGTTGAAGCCTGCGTGAGAGCCCAATCGGTCCGGAGATGCGTCTTCACCTCCTCCCTTGTAGCTTGCGTTTGGCGAGAGAACACATGTCCTCGGAGTAGCCGTCGCGCCACCATTGTCGACGAGAACTGCTGGAGCGATCAAAGCGTATGTCGTGACAAAAAGGCGAGTACCCAATAACTAATCGCTCAGTTTTGTTGCCTGCAACATTTTACCAATTCGACAGCGGTGGGGGCTATACAACGAAATGGCCACCTTACCTCATTTAATTAAAGATGAACATTGGTCACGGTGACTAATTTATTAACGTCCTTTGACTAATTTATTAACGTCCTTCTCACGGATGAATTCAATTTATGTGGAGTGGTAAGACATTTGTAGGGTAAGATGTGAGTTTACTCACCGAGGGGCTACGTTTCTGTATCGAGATCAACATTGACGTGATGTCTAAGGACTACCTTATTTGGAACAATTTTGACAGCTATGGTTTGCACTGGGCAAGACGATGGCAGAGAAAGCGGCATGGCGGGCTGCACGAGGAAGGGACTTGAAACTAGTGACTGTTTGCCCGGCCCTTGTCACCGGACATGGTTTCCGCCGTCGCAACTCTACCAGTTCCATTGCCTACCTCAAAGGTTAGCGACCACTTTACCATCCTTCTTATCTTACACTATTAGATCCTTCGATCGTGTGTAGTAGCTTCGCTAAATAGGTCACGGTCTTTTTTTTTTTTTGTTTATTTGTGCAGGAGCTCAACATCTGTTGACGGAGGGGTTGCTCGCCACCATCGACGTGGAGAAGGTCGCAGAGGCTCACGTAGCGGTCTACGAGGCAATGGACAGCACTGCTTGTGGTCGATACATCTGCTACGATCACATCATTCGAAGCGGCCAAGAAGCTGCCGAATTAGAGCGGCAGCTTGGACTCCCCGGTAGGATATCCGGGGACGCCCACGCCGACCACCCTACCTGGGTGGAGCTCTCCAACCGGAAGCTCTCCAGGCTGTTGTCTTCGAGGAGGAGGAGGAGGTGTGTATATGACAGATACTCTATATTGCGGGGGTAAGACCCTGCCGGAACACCTTGCGGAAGATCACATTGAATCCCTCGTAGGCTGGGAGTGGATGCGGTGAGCGATACGAGACTGCCAATGGGATGACCGCTGTTGAGCCAGAGGGAGGGGAAGACTGTGTACATAAATTGAGACAATAAAAATGCTGCCAATTTAGCTTGAGCTTCATCTTCTTCCTCTTGGTTTTAACAGCTTATACCAAAGCGGAAAAAGAAAGAAGATGCCAATGCTGCCAATTTACCTTCTGAACACTCGACGGAAAGATCGACGATGGTGAATTTAATGGTGTGCTGATGTTGATGTTGTGGCAGTCATTGAATCCCTTGCATGCTTCTCTTTTTTTTGTTTGCAGGTCGGTGCGTGGAACAGTGGAAATGGAATCGACTGCTACAACTGTGGCAGCGCAGCAGCGTATGATGCCCCTACCCCTTACTGCAAGTTTCTGCTGCCTGGAGGCCTCGACGTGATGAGCCCAGCCAGGATCATCATCCTTGTTACCTTACCTACACCCCACACACACACACCATGGATAGGGCTAATCTATTATTACCTTTTAAAATCCGGGATTCTTCGCACATTTCGACGAGAACATCCATTGTGCAGTGGGGACATGCGAAAGACCCTTTTAACTCGTGATCAGGTCTACCATTTTAACTCGTGATCATACGAATAAACATACAAGAAACAGATGAACATTTTGGAAGTCTGCCACCAGAGGTGGTGTTAAAATAGCTTCCATGTTGTGGAAGACTTAGAGGATAGATAAAACATTAAAAGAGTTTATGGCTGCATCAATCAAATTTGGGCTGCATCAATACGATTATGTAACAACAACCTCACACAAGGTCACAAGAAAGAATCAGTACAGCTTTTCTCAATCAATGCACCTGAGAGAAAGGAATCTCAGCAATGCACCTGACGATAGAGAAGGGAAACCCCAACAGGACATGCCCATCGCCCTTGCAGACTTGTAACCTTGCACGAAGAAGCAGAGACAACCCCACGCGGCACTGTTCATCCATCATCTCAAATGCCTTCCCGTAGCAGTTAGCTTCCAAAACCCATCATCGCTCACCAGAGGTGGCAGGGGCATCTCGGGCACTCCTCCCGCCCTTGCGCCTTCCCTAGTTGCCCCTCCCTTGAGTTCCCGAGAAGGACAACCTCCCGAACCCCCAGTGCCCGATCTGATACAGTTCCATCCACACCTTATCAGCCTCGAATCTTGGACCTCCACGGCCGCTCTCTCCCTCCCTCGTTCCCCAGATGCCCTCCTCCTCCCACTCTTGTATCTTCTCCAGGTTCCTCCCTTCGCTTCCCTTAACGACCACCACCTCCGTCATCTCCTCCACTTCTCCTCCCTCGTCTCTTACCCTTCGTCTGCGTAGCGACCCCCCCTTCCTCTTCAGCATTGCCAAGCATCTCCTCGACACCACCCACGGGACCTTAACCAAGGTCAATGCCAGCATGTTCACCACCGCGCAGGGGCAGCAGCCCAGCGCGATGCAGTCGGCGACGACGACCGCGGTGCACGACCGGCACGACGCCCCGGTGCACTCGATGTGGTCTCCGGCCTCGTCCGGCGCAGCGAAGCGGCTCCTCGTCGGCGCTTCGCTCTTCGACCTCTCCATCAGGAGACCCGTCTTCCGCGCTGTTCCAACGTCGAGTAAAAAATGGAGGAGCTCTGTGGTGTCACATATATAGTAGACGTCAGACGCGCCATCTTTATTTCATGGGATCATTGACGATTATATTTCCTTGAAGGGAACATGTAGTACAAGTTAAATAGACCGCCTCGCTGACAACTCTGAAATCGCCATTGACCCACCTAGTTACGTTGGTGCCATTTGGAGGCTGTGGTGCAGGGGGTTTGGATTAATGGCCTTGTGCGTGCTTGCAAGATGGAAACTTATCGAGGTGTGATGAGTGCAGTAGTAATTGGCTAGTACCCCTCCGTCGAGAGAAGCAAGTTGAAAGGTGGTGGGGGTTCCTATATCACACCAAGACAACACATGCAGTCACCATCGAGGCAAAGCTGCAGCCCCAAGTATTCATCGATTAGGTATTGTGATCGTATAAACTAGTTGGTAAGAAGCGGAGCAGGTGGGTCTGACTCCACTAGAGATTTATCGATACGAACTCACAGTATGTCCCTAACACGTTTGGATCTTTGCTCATTTTTTAAGAGGCCATTATGTTTGGTCAAGTCACTCAGCTCCTATATCTGCTGTCCGGTCCTAATCATCAGCATATGTATAACCAAAGGATACAAACCTTGTCCCTTTTTTCAATTTGATCGACCGTCGGCTTCAAGTTATGGATTAAACAAGAGCTTTTTGCGGACAGGAGGAAACAGAAGGTGGGTGTCGATTCGAACAAGCAACTCCCACCTTCTTATCAGCTATGCCATGTCTCCCTTTTTCTTCTTCATCAATCAAACCGGACCCAAACAACAGTGGCTTTTTGTAAACACTGTGCACAACTTGTTAATTGTGCTGCTGCTGCTGACAAGAAATCTAGAGGCGGGAGAAAAATGACAAGATGGCCAACTGTGATGTGGTGTGATTATTTATTTGGTATCGGACAAGGAGCCATGTCGAATCAAGCTTTTCATTTGCCACAGATGCCAAACTTTCTTTAATACCATCTGCAAAGATGCTTGACCATTTACAGTCACCTTATTAGGAAATGACTTGTTCGATGGTGATCTAAGCGTGTGTAGAAAGAAAGCAGTGGCCCAGATGTCAATCTACCCCATTCTGAGAACTATCATTTAACCTCCACATTGATTTCACTTTGAGCGAAAAGGCTACATGAACTCGTCGCATGAAGCACTATTTTTGGTGCGACGATCAATCTACGTTTCTTTCTTCACTCTCGATCGTTCCCACAGAGAGACACAGTGCAAACAGAGAAGAGAGAAGTTGGAGACTGACCTGCTGCGGTGAAATGGCGGTGCCACCCAAGATGGAGCCGTCGGATGTCAACCGAGCCTTCATGGAATCAGCCCCGGAGGGCAACAAGCGACGGACCGGATCAGACGAGTTCGCCGGAGAGGTCCAGGAAGGTGGAGGGGAGCCCGCGCGTTTCCCTCTCCTTCCACCCTCCCTCACCTCAGCTCACGAGACTTCCAAGCCTCGATCGGAATCAGCTTAAGATCATAAATAAAGATGGGAACGGGGAGTGCATTAAAAAGGGTGTCCAGTTCCCGAGGCCAGCGCATGAGCGGTTGACTTGTCCCCTGGCCTGGCCGAAGAGGTCAGGCCTCAGCTGTTGCATCGACTTCCGCCATATAATAAACAAAAGAATACTGTTCTTTAAAATACTATGCTTCATTATTTTTTTATGCTAAAGACTGGTGTGGATACATATCCACGGAGATGAAGGCGTTTCCAGACGTGCGGGTTCCATGTCTTCAATGAACGACCGAACACCGAAGACTCGTCTCCCATTGGTTCTCAGCCGTGGTGCCCACAAGAATGTTGTAGTACGGCCGGAAAGAGAAGGAGATAGCAGATAGGTCGTCGAGCGAGGGGCACACATTGGGGTGACGTGGCAATAGTCAGCGCATCCGTTGCACGTTGGGCAAGTCAAACAAAGTTGGAGACGGCATTGATGATGTGGGGAACAGCAAATATATTTGGAGACTCGCAGTTCCGTACGTTAATCTTAGATCCCCATATATATATATATATATATATATATATATATATATAAGTTGTGTACATTTTTTTTAGTTGAAGTTATGCGTGGCACTGACGCACTTTCAAACTCATCGTGAGATAAAAATTATGAGGATATCTTGGATTTTTTCCAATTTTAGTATTAAAAAATAATGATCAATTTTTTTTGGATACATGTCAACAACATATTATACAAAGAATCTTAATATTTTGACATTGACTTGTTATGTAAAGATTGATTTCGCTTAACTTACCTTAGTAAATCGCATCATAGTTTGTACTTTTGAATTCGATTCCTTGATGTTTTTGATTTCTTCCATGTCTAAATTAATGGTTTTTAAGGTTCAAAGAGAGAGAAGCCTCGCACTTATTTATAACTTGAAAACCTGAACCGTAAACATAATGAAAAATTCTTCAAATCATCAATCTTTGAGACAATATTTTTCATTAGGGTTATGCTAACTTAGCAAGTCAAGATGGCCAATTTTATGAGCACTACAGCAAAAATGATGAGGGCCTATAGTTTTTTTTATAACTACAAGTTATAAATATCTATTTCTTGTACCTGTCATTTTAACTTATACCTTTATCTGTAGTTCTTTAAATCTACAACAATAAATGAATAAAAAATTAGAGTTCTTTAAAACCGCAATAATAGATGAATAAAAGACTATAGTTTTCAAAGAACCGTTCAAAAAATTATGTAGAAAGTAGCATATCTAGCTAGCTGTGTGTTTTTTTTTTCCCTCTTTGTATTTTCATATATTAATATTGATATAATATGTTTCTTCATTTGCTATCATAGATGCATTGGCATAAGCAAGAGTTTCATCATTCACTATCATTAACTATCATCTATAGATTATTAACCATAATATTTTTTTATAAGATACATTCATATTTATTA
Source organism: Ensete glaucum (assembly GCA_021527575.1). Taxonomy (NCBI): domain Eukaryota; kingdom Viridiplantae; phylum Streptophyta; class Magnoliopsida; order Zingiberales; family Musaceae; genus Ensete; species Ensete glaucum. The sequence goes on from CM038554.1 coordinate 30,083,621, forward strand.
TTAAAAGATGATTATTAACTGAATTATATCCAAAGAAATTATTAGCTATGAAAATAATCTATCATTAAAAGATCATCATTAATAATGATTTTAAACTTATAAATTAATTATTAATTTAAATCTTTTAAGCGACTCATCGTGGCAAGACGACAAGAGACAAAGCATCGACCATCCATCCTAAGTATTGTGCAACTTTATGTCGTAACCGATGAGTTAGCACGGCTCGGTTCCGCCCGTGTGCACAAGCTCGTCCTCATCGATCGGGAAGAGATGAGGAGCTTAAGAGAGGTCGACGGGATACGCTTTAGAGTTTAGCTCGGATTGGTGATGTTTGCTCGAGGGTCGTCTCGGGTCAACTGAAGATTCTTACACAAAGGCATTGTCGAGATTGGGTGCTCGACGTGGCCTTTCTGACGCTCAAGTCAGTGCCTCGACCGAGGATTGAGTATGGCTACCGTCTGTAGAGAGTATCGACTCCCCCTTTTTTACTTGTGCCCAAGAGTGACCTTTATACTGATCGGTCGAGGGTAGATCATACCTCAATATTTAATACCATCAGTGTCATTTGCTGAGTTGGCGTACAGTCTTATGTGGTTCTGAGGTCTTCGAGCGTCGAGTCTGCATCAGATGCTGTGATGCTGTGCACTCCACGATCATCTTTGCCCAAGTCGGGTTTTCCTATGCTAGGTCAGATTATCAACCGATGTGGCGCTTTGTCTTTGACACATAACAAGTGACTGGGTCGGTCCATTACTAGCCCTATCACTAAGGTACAATATTAATTTTTTTTAAATTATAATCTTTATTTTATTTTCCCATTTGTTTTAGGGTTTTTTAAGGCTTTGTTTTTTCTTCGTTAGAAATCGTATGTCGTCGGCGGTCATCCGCTCCCAAACCGTCACAGGAAGATTCCATGCCGTCGGCGGATTCTCCTGCCACCCATCTCGCGGCCACCCTCCCCTGCCACCGCCGGTAAGAACCCTTACAGCAGCGAATCCGTCGTCGGCGGTGTCCCAATCAGAATCCCTTCCAGCAGCGAATTCATGTTGCTAATGATAGATATCAACGCACCGAGAAGAGCTCAAGGAAATGGAGAACCAGTCCGGGGAAGAGTACAATGGATCCTTCAGAAGGTGTCTCTCTCTGCGCCATGTTCTAAGACGGACAGGTGGAAAGATCAATTTAGATTAGGAAGGCAACTATTTATTGCACTGTGCAGGAAAAGCAGTGGCTTCTCATGATGAGTTGCAAAACACAGAGGAGTTGCAAGGTTTCGATTGCCATAACTCAATTCTGGTTACTTTGGGGGGGGGTAAAAGAGAAAACGAAAACTACGATGGAGTAAATGTTGACTTTTTTTGTATTGTCATTTTTATGTTGATTTTATGATATTTAAAATTATTTTTTATAATCTAAATCAGATAAATAAAGTCAACAGGTAAAAAAATAAAAACCATATACTTAAGGGACGATTGATATTCCATTAAGTTAATATATCATTTCTCACAAGAAATCAAGATATATAGGTTGTTATAGCTGGACGCTTTATTTTAAAAGAATTACTATAACAATTTATGGGATAATTGTCTTTAATGGATTGATAAAACAAAATCATATTATTAATAGTGGATAAAGTGATATCTCTTACTGAATGAACGATTTGTTAACCTCGAAAGCAAATCTTTATGTCTGTCTTCGAAGATACATAAACAACTATAATAATTTGTTCACATATACATCTAAGAAATAATATGATAAAATATTATTTGATGTATGAGTTGATAGACTTTGTCAATTAGATGCTCCACACTATGATAAGTTTATAACTACTTTCACATATTGTACTTTTAATATGAATTACTAGTATTGTCACATATATTATATTATATAATTATATCAATATTTTTTTATAAATTAATAATTATTTTAAATAATATATTTGGATAAAAATTTTAAATTTACCAAATCATAAAGATATAAGACATCAATCTCTCAATGGTGCTAAATAAATCGAAATCCTAATTGAAATAGCCTAATTGACTTGAATCAAGCTCAACTCAATTAAAACGTAATGGAACCAAACTAAAATCCTTATAGATATGGTTTGGAATAGCTCTAGATTGATCTAATTTAAAATTTGATTTATTTCAATTAGGTCAACTATGTTTGAACCAGTTAAGTTAGTCTAAAATCAATCTAAACCAGTGTGAACCGATCAAATCCATATAATTCAATTAATTAACGAGTTCAAACTAATAAGGGGAGAGAAAATTAAACTATATTATATAGTATTAGACTAAACTAAGCTGATCCACTTGAGTCTTTAATGGGTCACGTGTGTCACACATGCATATCTCAATTAATAGGTTGGGTTAAGATATAATAGGTTGGATAGAGAAGTGATGATATGTCTAGCTTCAATCACTTAGCTGGGTGAGCCTAACTTTCCATATTGGGTGGAGCCTCGCTCACAAATTCGTTAAGTCTTACCATTGAATTGGGTTAGACCTAGTTCGCAGGTTGGGTTATGCCTAAGCATATGAATTTGAGTTTTGTCTAAATACATAGATTGAGTTTGAGTTATGTCTAAATACATAGATTGGGTCATACGTGGTTATATGAGCTAAACTATATTTGATCACATAAAATTGAGTCATACATTATCACATGAGTTGGTCATATATAACTACATAGATTACGTCATACCTGACCATATGGGTTAAGTCGTACATTGCCACATGTGTTCTGATAGATCAACCTAACTTAGGTTAGACCCCCGTTAGACTCCTATTTTCAAATTAAATTTTAATTTTTTAAATTATTAAAAAGTAATTCAAATATATAAATTAAAGAATTTAAATCCATGATATTAAATTTAAAACTAATTAAATCATAAAAATTTACACATAACTCTTAAAACATAAATATATAATTAAATAAATTAAAACTATTATATTAATCTAAAAAATAAAAAAAATAATTAAATCAACCTTGAAAGTTACTTAAGCTTAAGAGACTATTATAACTTAAATAATAATTCTAACATCATAAATCAATTATTATTATTTATTAGTCATAATTTTTAAAATTAAAAATATTATTATGCATTATAAAATTACAACTATCTTAATATCAAAGATAAAAGCATGATAGTTGATTATAAAAAATATAGAGGATCATATCTCTCATCGAGACTCCTCTCCTCTCCCATTGCAAGGCTGAAGGAGAAATGAGAAAGAAAGAGTCTCCTTTATATAGAAGAAGATGAGTGAGGTTTGCTCGAAAGATAAATAATATTTTAATTTTAATTTTAATTTTTATATATAATAAAAAATAATATTTATCTTTTATGATTCATGCATAAAAATAAAGTATAAACTCTTTACTTTTTTAAAAATAGTGTATATCAAAAGAGGATGAATTAGAAAAGAGAAAAATAGAGCAACCTTAAAACTAAAATATTTTATTAAACATAATAACTTACAATATATTCTACTTCATCGTTCCTTCTACTTGATATCTAAAACGTTATATTGGCTCTCTATTTATAAAGGAATTTGTTTTCCTTCTATTTTATATCTAAAATATTACATTGCTTTGATTAACTATCACAATAAATTCTATTTTACATACCACTCTTAAATTAGGATGAAACGGAAAGATCTGAGCAATGCCGGCGAGGAAGGGCTGTGTGCATGCACAGGTGGGAAGAAGAGGCAGGCTTTGAATGCAGATCCAGTTTTAAGCACACATATATAATATGCATATCTAATGATTTAACCATGATTTATTTTTGTATGATGGAAATGTTAGAGATTTTACTGATAAAGCTTTATTTGCAGTGTCCCTTTTCTTTTATCCTTCACAATGAATACAGCTTTGAAGTATTGAAATATGCTATGTTTTCGATGGATTTATATTTATATTTTGTTTATTGGAGGAATCAGAGAGCATGTAGAATTATTGGAAAATATTATTGTTAATGTCACGCTGAGATTGCAGCACAAAAAAGTGCATTGACAAGCAAAAGCTGTCTACTAAAGACCAAATTGGATTATGTTGCTGCGTTGCCCAATCGAATTGCTTTAAGATTATCCAAATCATCGATCATACGGCTCATGTCCTCGTAAGAGGATCCACCCTCTTCCACCGCCTTGCTCGCCGATTCCTTGAGCGTCTCCGCCCTCTTCCGACGCTGCTCCGCTTCCTCGCCACTCCCCATCACCTCGTCCACCGCCTTCTGTATTTTGTCTGCAGTCACCACCGCCCTGTCTTCCGCTATGAAAGTGCACGACGTCGCCCCCACTGGAGCCCCGACGTTCAGCACGTCCACCAGCAGCTTTTCGTTGAAGAATTGCTCCGCACACAGAGGCCAAGTGACCATCGGCACGCCTGCCGTCACCCCTTCCAAGCACGAGTTCCATCCGCAGTGCGTCACGAATCCTCCGACCGACGCATGGTTCAGTATCAGCAGTTGCGGCGCCCATCCCGTGACCAGTAGACCCTTACCTTTACCGATCACCCGCTCCTCGAACCCTTGGGGCAGCCATTTCGATAGCTCACCGCCGTGCCGCACCACCCAAATGAATGGGTGGCCGGAAGCTTGGAGGGCCAATGCGATTTCGTGAAGCTGCTCGGTACTGCATCGGACTAAGCTCCCGAAGTTGATATAGAGCACCGACCTCGGCTTCCTGCTGTCTAACCATTTCAAGTATTCATCGGAGCTTATAGAAGCGGCGTTTCCTCTCATCGCGTTCTCCTTCGAGTATCGGTTGTGGAGGGATAGTGGCCCGATGTGCCACACCTTCTTCTCACTCACCTCCTTGCTCAAATTGATGTAGTCCGCCTCTAACTCCTGAAAGCTGTTGACCACCATGCCATAACTCGCCAGAAAGCCCTCGTCCATCCGCTTGACGGTGTCATTCGGTTGCGTGGCATATCCTGGGAGCTGCGACCATGTCAGCTGTATCCGATGCGGTAACCCAGGCACATCAAAGGCCTCCTCGCTCTCATGCAACTCGAGGCTTCTCAAGGCGACAGTAATGACGGACAAAAAGGCGTTGCCGCCGTGGAAGATGAGCCTCGGGATGTCGAGCTCTTTGGCGAGATAGGAAGCCCAGTCGTAGTAGATATCTGCGACGACGCAGTCAGGGCGGTGATCATGGAGGAGTTGCTTGAAGGGAGCTTCGAGCAAGTCGTTGGCGGCAAGGAATTCGCGGGTGGCGTGGGGTTCCTTGAACGCGAGGAGGTTCTCATGGCCTTGGGGGATGCCGGACTCCAAGGACGGGAAGGAGAGGGCGAGGATCTCGATGGGATGGCGGAGAGAAGGGTCGGCGTTGGCGAGGTCGATGGTGGGTTGGATGAGGGGGACGTTGGCGGTGGTGGTGACGATGGTGGCTTTGACCCCGCGGCCGGCGAAGACGCAAGCTAAGTCGACCATGGGGATCATGTGGCCGGGGGAGAGGAAGGGCAAGAAGAAGACGTGGAGATCCATTGCCGATTACCAAGGAGACGGGAAGAAGGCGTCTGTGAGGAGTGATCATCGGGGATGCGATCTCGGAGGAATGCTTTATAGACAAGACGTACGTACGTACGTAAGGTGGGAGGAACTGTAGTGAAGTTTCCATGCGCTCAATCTGACCTTTCCTATGAAGCATGCCTCAATATACGTTCGATGCACTTCTCCCTCCTCATCCAATCGAGCAAACATTTTAAGATGCACCTTTTCGTTGCTCGAGAAGTCAAGATACGATGCGATGCATTTTCTACCTTCTCATCCCATGGCAAGCATTGAATTGAAGGACGAGTTGAACATAAATTGAGGGTTCGTGTAGTTTTCTTCAAATTCTTATCATTTATTAATATCTAAAATTATCTTTATATTTTTTTAAACCTACCATATAGACTCGTTACGTTAAAGTCTAAATTAACATAATAAATTATTAATATAATGATACTATAATTTAAGATTTTTTAAAAAATATTTTATTCTATATGATTTTGATCATAAATCACTTAAACTTTTATGATTTTGCTCGTATCTTGAAATAACTCCTATATTTTTTTACAAATATAACATATGCACTCACAATAAACTATTTATTTCATATGATTTTGATCAATCATTTAAACCTTTATGATTTTGCTCGTATCTAGAAATAACTCATATATTTTTACAAATATAACATATGCACTCACAATAAATTCTTTATATTATAATATATATAATTTAAATTAAAAAAATGAGACTACCATCAATGGTTGTATGAGAGGTCGTCGTGGAAGTGACCATCAATAGTATCACCGAGGCGCTACTCTCTAGTAGGACGTCGTACACATGAAGCATCTCCCGCTTTAACGACGAGCTCATGAGCTTTTAGTCCTACCTTTGGTAGATGTGTATCGACCAGTCCAACGCTCGACACCTAATGGTCTTTTGGTCCCTCTTTCTCCTTTTGGGCGACTTCGTCCTCACTGCCTCCACTTCATCCTCTCATATGCCCCAACCCACCGTGCCTATAGCGTGGTGGTCCAACTCTCCCTCACTTCCACCTTCGATCTCTCCTACCTTTATCTCTTCGCCTTTGTCCGTCACTATCGTCTCTGCTACTCTATTTTCCTTAATAAGATAGATCTTTTTTTAAACTTAAATTATATATCATTATATTAATGATTTATTATGAGTGAGTATGTTACATAAGTAGACTCTAAAGTTTATTAACTCATACTTGATGGGAGAGACATATATTCTATTTTTTAAAAATATAAAGATTATTTTAGACGAGAGCAAATTAATAAGAGGTTAAAACTATAAGAGCTAAAATATATATTTTTTAAAAATTTAAGTTACACATATCGTTAAAATTAATTATTTATTGTAAGTCAATCATGTAAGCACTCTCTAAGGTCTATTAACTCAGGTTTGATGGAAGGGGCTTATATGTTATATTTTTAAAAATGTATGAGTTATTTTAAAGACAAGTAAATCATAAAGACTTAAAATGTTCTATAGCCAAAACGACAAAGGTTAAAATAGACCATAACCTATAAATGAATACCTACGAGAGTTTCTAAACATAACTGAACAAAAACCTATTGAATATATTAGGCAATTAATGATTTTTGAAGTACTAAGGGAATTTTTTTTAAGTAAACTGAGTTACATTATTTTTAAATAGATTATACTTCTTTTGATCCTATTAAAAAATGGTATAAATAATCATTTATATTAATGCCTAAATTTTCAAGTATAACATATTCAAAACATAGAAGAATTTTGTATTGCTTTTGAATCCTAATTCAAAAAAAGTGTATCACCATTCAAAAACATTGTAACTCATCTCATATTTGTTTAAAATTTGCAAGAAAGTTTAAAAATGACTTACGATTATCCAATTGATCATTTTTCTATTTTTAGGTATTTAAAAATTAAAAATATGTTATTTTAAATTTTATTCTTATTTAAGGTGAATTTACAAGCACTTTGGTCCAAAACCACTTAAATATTATCAAAGAATATCTTTTGAAGTTTTAAGAATTTTTTTTTGAGACCTTAGTTACATTATTTTTAAACATGATTATATTGTTTTTGAATTTTTTTTCATAAAACTCACTTGTAACAAGATAACTTACTTGACTTTTTTTTTTCAAATATTTTTAAATTTTTTGAAAGCCTTAAAATAGCTAAGTGTAGCAAAGAGGTGATTTGGGCTCGACACAAGATCGAGTGCTCATGGTATCTTGGGTGGCATTAGATCTCCTAGCATAGGTAATAAATACTCAATGCTTAAGGGTGATCATTGATTTCGGTCAATAATATTTAGTGCTAAAAGTAGGGCTTGATATATTATAAGAGAACTGCATAACCTATGCCGTGCATGAGAGCCGCGATGAAGAACAACACTTTAGATTGATGGTGCCTCCATCTAGTTATAGTACTTGTAATCTCTCATGATCAAGGTAAATTGCCTAAGTCACCCACAATTTGCTATGATCAAGACAAAGATACATTTGATAGATCTCATGAATCCAACATTGCATCAAGAGATCGATTAGTAGTTGGAGGAAGAGTAAAAAATTCCACTCAGCAAGGATAAGGGTTACATTGATCCTCTTTTAGGATCTCTCTTCATTCAAAAGATCTAAGTTGAATTGACAATATTGAGGGGAGACAATATTTTAGCTCGGAAAATATTATCTTTTTTAAGATATAAATAAATTCAATAGACTCCTAAGGGCCGGCCGGGAGTATGCTTTAGCGACTTTTGGTTTAATGAATGCGAACGTCACTTATAAGAGAATAATGAATCAAATGTTCAAGTCTCAAATCTAGCATATCGTTTAGGTATACATTAATAAACTAATATGGAAGAGCCAAATAGCTGACTCAAATTTAGTTAACCTGGTTGAAATAATGAAGAGGTTTAAGATGGGATTCAACACAATAAAATGTGTATTTTATGGTCAACTTAGATAAATTTGTGGGGTTTATTGGACATTAAAGATGGATCGACATACATGTAGAGAAAGAAAAGGTCATCCACGATATGAAACCACAGAGATAGGAAATGAACTTTCCGTAGTTTGCAGGCCACATTATGAGCATTAAGCCTTCCGTTTCTCGATTCAAAGATAAATACATTCTATTTTTCTGAACACAAAAAAATACAAAGAATTTTATATAGAGAAAAGAATAACTCAAAGAAGTACTTAGGTCAGCTACCACAGCTTCCATTGTCAATTCGATCCTTGTACATAAGCATAGGGCATTCACGTAGAACTAAAATACCAACTTGATAAAAAATACTTTGACCCATACGTTGGTGTTGATAGTAAAATACTTTGACCTACTTCCAAGTATGTATCTTCTATGTTATGATCGAACAATCCTTATGATAGGCTATTTCCCAACTTGACATCATAGCAGTTTGCTAAAGGCCTTTCATTTTACAACAACTTTGACCTACTCTCGATCGATGTACTTTGACCTACTCTCGATCGATGTACGTTTCTTTGTATCCTTGTTCTCTATGGGGTTCCTTGTTTTGATAAGGGCAACGAGTTCCTTGGCAATGACTTCCTTACACCTCTTCTACTTTAGCTTATTGAGATATATTTCTACATAAAAGACATGTGTTAAACATATGTAATCACTCAACTATAGAGATGTAGATGGTAGAGACATACCTCGATGAGCCTAGTTTAGAGCCAATGTCAACAAGCCATCCTTCGTCCATTGTTCTATTGGTTATGGAAGAGGATTAAAATTTTTATTAATTCTCGAAGGAGGGTTAAGGACGTAATGAGCAAACCACCAAAAATTAAAGCATTAATCTCATAGCATCTCAAGGATGAAGCACCTCTGCCACCCATTGTTGGATCTTGGGACACCTTTAATATTGAAACCCTTTTGTGCTACAAAATAATGCCCATTGGCCCTCTTGCAAATCTAAAAATGAATTAAACCTTTATTATTATAGATACATTAAAAGCTAATCATGTGAGTGATGTCATATGTGATATGCTACGTGATCTTTTTGCTTAATTTTATTATTGGCATATTCTCACTTTATGTCGCATATTGTATATATTATGATATCCTTGAATCTTTACAATGGAAATCAGATCATGATAAGATCATGAGAATGAGACTAATTTACTTTTAAATACAGACTCTAAATGATCATGGTCATAGGTTACTTAAGAGGGATATTGAGATAATCGAATAGTCCGGTGTATTGTATACCCATCCATATGATCATATGATGGAGGCGACTAGTACAAGTGCTCATTGGAGAATGAGTTCACTGATTAATATGCTTACAAAATGCTAGATGATTAGTGATACCTAACATTAGATAAAGATTTTATAGTCCTAGTTGTATATCTGGTCCTTAGACTTGAGACACCAAGAATTTTTTATTTGAGTACTCATTTATTTGACGTTAGACTTATAAGTCTGAAAGTTTTAGATCTAGTATAATTAATTATCGGGATTAGTAACCAACCTTACGAAGGCAATTGCATGTTAATAGAGGATCACCCACTCTCGATATCACGAGAGGAATATCATGTATATTTTTACATAGGTAAATCCCTAGCCAAGGTCGTTCGAATTGAGAGAAAATGAGTTCTTTGTGAGAATTTGATTAAAGTGAGGCTTAGACGAATTTCGTATGAGGGATGATAGTATCGTGCCCGATATATGATCTTTGGGATATTGGATGAATGAGAGACTATAGATACATGGTAACTGTGGATTAGATCCCTCTATACCATATGAGGACTATGACATAGTAGCCTAGTACGTTCATAATCAATGAGTTGAGTGAATTGCTATGAGATAACAATTCACTAAGTCAAAAGAAGTTATAAGTCAAAAAGAGTTCTGACAGGTGCAACTCACAACCAGCTTAGTATTGGGCTTAAAGGATCACACACATATGGTATATGTTATGACGAATAGATGATTAGATATGAGTTATCTAATAAATCTATATTTCATTGGATGAGACATAACATTAATAAATTACTTGCATGTGACCTAATTAGAGGCTAATTGAGATTATTAGATAAAAATCTAATAATCCAAGCGGTGAGGGTAATTGGATAGAGATCCAATACCCACTAATACATGATCTATTATGGTTTAAAGAGACTCTATAAATAATAGGCCAAGGTAGTTAAGAAAGGTGATAGGCTGCACCTTTGGTCGCCATCTCTTATTCTTCTTAGTTTCCTCTTCTCCTTGGGTGACAGATCTTGGAGAGAGAGATCCCACAGTGATTCGAGGAGCATCATCATTATATCCATCATGTGGATATTGCTAGAGAGGACATTTGACTTCCTTTATCCTCTCATTCGGATATGGTTTTTTAAAGATATACGATCTTCGTAAGTAAACATATAACACACAACGCATAATTTTTTTAATTTTATAATTTTTCATGCATCGATTATCACATGAATTGACTAATGTGGGAGACATTTTTGTTTTACTTTTTCCATTGCACATGGGATGCTTCTGATAAGGTTTCCCAACAGTGATATTAGAGCTATGTTTATCATATGATAATTGACTTAGTAACTATATGTGTTATGTTGAATCATGTAAAATTATTTTACGTATTCTTGCGACCCCTGAAGATACTTGCAAAGAGGCGGCGTGTGCGCTTGGCCATGAAGGCAGTGCTCATGGGTAAATTGCTTACAGGCGGGACGACCACTTTTAAGGGCGATCGCCTATGGTCAAGGCCCCTATAGAGGCGATCGCCTGTAGGGACGATGCCTACGAAGGTGACAACTATAGACATAGTGCTCACGGGTAAGGTTGCCTATAATGTGCAGCGGTGCCACCTACGCAAGGGCGGTGACGATCACCCGCTAGTGGGCGATAGAATGGATTAGAAAATTCTCAATATATCCCAAAATTTAGAAAATATAGTTAATTAAAAAGTTTAATTAACTATTATTATTTATATAGTAGTATTATATGACGATATATATACATGTGATGTATGATATAAATGGATGACCATGGACCATGTAATGTAATGTGTATGTGTGATTATGTTGGGCCTGCGTGCCTGTGATTATGTTGTAATTATACAATGAGGTTTAGTGGGCACGCTAAGGTGCCAATGAGACCCACGAGGTTGAGACAGACGATCGCAACACATGGAGATGTGCCGAGATGTCGGCAAAACTAAAGATGATGAGATGAATAATCACAAAGCATGAAGATGTACCAATACACATATAGATTCTGATGTGAGTGATTTGGCATATTAACTCCGGCCTGATCATATTAGGTTATGGTCCATGATTATCTTGTGTGATTATGCATATGTGATATACGATTGTTTATATACCAACTAGATAAGTATATATATTTGCATATGATATAGATATATATTAAATATATATGTGTATAACATGCCATATTAGGAGACCAAATTAAACCGCCTCATATAATAATATTAAGTCGGTAAATGTGAGGTAATTAGATTGATCAACATGGTCTTTTATCATTATAAGAAGAAATTGAATTCCCGACTTAGGTTGAGTTGGTCAAGTTTCTCGAGGCTCACTTAACTTTGCAATTCGAGATCTTACTTATGACATAAATGTGTTACTAGTGACTTGAAGATATAGTACGTTTGATCAAATCCTTCGAGGGCATATCATCAAATTAGACTCATCTTGTAACGATGATGATGACTGAACTGAACATCATAGTTGGTCAAGTCCCCTTAGGTCATGATGGTTCGGAGGCTGAACAAGATAGGAATCATAAGGAGTTATGATTGACAAAAGTTACTTTCCTTTTTTGGGCTTAGTGTGATTGGTCGAGTCACTCAATGTTATACTAAGACACCGATTGGATCCCGATCCTCACCAGAAGTGTACCAAAGATTTTCATTTCACATGTTGAGGGTGTCGCGTGATTCGCTAGAAAAATAGTGAGAGTATATTAGGATATAAGTTAATATCTTAATATTTACTTTGCTACAAAATCTGCATATTATTCATTTAGGCTACATCTTACTTGTCAGAAATATGCCGCTTGCAAACCCCTATGTGGCATACTTGATGTCAATTGCCTCACTGGGCCGAACTACATAAATTGGATTTGCAACTTGAGAATTGTTCTCACGTGGAGAAAATCATGTATGTCCTTGATATAATTTTGCCCATGGGAGAGGAAGGGACAAGTGAGGATAAGATCGCTTGCTATATGAAGTACATTGACGATTTTGTTAGGATCATAAATGATAATAAGAGGGGGGTTTCAAAAAATTATGATGATTTAAAAAAGTCATTCGATGAAATGCCAAATCAATAACAAATAAGAAGAAAAGGTAAAAGAATAAATGCACATCGAATTTATAGTTGTTCGATCCTTCGACCGACACCCACTCACGATTCCTCTTCACTCAAAGCCATCGACTTTTACTACCAATCTTCTTTCCAATGGGCAAATACTTGCAACCCTTTCCTTTTACCAAGCTCGGAAGAGAAAATTTACAAACTCTTTCTTACAAGATCTCAAACTACCTAGAATAATCACTAAACTTAAGAAGGAAGAGACTCAAGTATTTACAACACTTAGTCAATAAGGATTCTTTCTTTTTCACCCTGATTTCATCCCTTATTCGTGCTTTATCAATCAAGAATACGTGAGGTATTTATAGACCCCCAATGACTTTATATTTGGAGCCAATATTTTAAATCCTCCCTGTAGTGGGTGGTACTACCATCAAACAAAGCCTGTTCTGGTGATACTATCGTCAGATTGGGCAGTACCACCGTCGCTTGGTGGTACCACCACCCAGTCAGCGGTACCACTATCGAAATGCTTGGAAAAGCACAAAACTATGCTCTTTCACAGTCTAAGTAGTACCCACCCAGGACACCCTCAGCTTGTTAATTTGGCCTTTTATTAGGCCCAACTCAGCCCTAGTTCAAGCCCAATGGCCCCCAGATCAAGTTGGTATGGTTTTGACCTAATACCAGATTAATTTGACTCTAAATGACTACAATCAAACCAAACCACTCAATCATATATACAGCACAATCACGAAGCAATAAGCATGTTGTCCAACACTCCAGCATATTATCTGATCATATGATATTTCGTTTGAACCTTCGATACATCATCCTTTCTTTTGGTGTATTGCTTGATCTATCGATATGTTGATTTCTCGCAATATCCGATCTTTTGGCACAATACCCGATTCTACTGGCCTAATGCCCGAACTCATGACAAGAAGTCCATCCTTCGGCATGGCGACCAATCCTTTAGCTCGACATCCAATCTCTAACATGATACTCCACTAGTCCAACGTCTGATTTTATTGCTTCGACAATTTGCATGTGATGGTTTGTGTCCATTATCGAAGTTTTTCTTACGTTAGTTAAATGCTCATTATCATAACTTCATTAATTGATTTTATCATCAAAATATAAGATTTAATAAATTTCACATTAATTAAGTGCTATATGTTGGTCTTTATGACTCATAAGGTACAAAGGCAAAATGAGAGTATGGATGTCAATTCCGTCCTTTTTCATATTCATCAACTATTTAAGAAACAAGGAAGAACTCAGAGATATAAGATATCCAAGAGTCTCTTCCGTGCGAGGATAACATAGGGGATATTTGGAAGTTTGAGATTTGGAATAACGGTTATCGGGATTGATAGTCAACTTTACGAAGGCAGTTGAGTATTAATAGGGGATTGTCCACTTTAAGTATCATGAGAGGAATATTCTACTTGTTCTTGCTCAAGTAAATTCATAGCTAGGGTCGTTCAGATTAAGAGAGAAGTTCTCTAGAAGAATCTCATTAGAGCGAGACTCAGATGGATTTCATATAAGGTCTGACAGTACTATACTTGATATATGATCTCTAGAATATTAAATGAATGAGGGACTACAAATACATAATAACTAAGGACAGATATGTTCATTAGATTAGATCTCCCCATAGTATCTGAGGACTATGATGTAGTGGTCGAGTGCGTCCATAATCGATGAGTTGAGTGAATTATTATAGGACAATAATTCACTAAGTCAGAAGGGGTTTTGAGTCAGAAAGATTTCTGACAGGTGCAACTACGACCAGCTCGGTATTGGGCCTAGAGGGCCATAACATATGGTAGCTGTTACGATGAGTAAAAAATTGGATATGAGTTATCTGACAAGCTCATGTTTCATTGGATAAGATCTAGCGTTAATGGATACCTTGTATTAGGCCTAATTAGAGGCGAATTGAGATTATTAGATAAGGATCCAATAATCCAAGTGATGAAAATAATTGGATAGAGATCCAATACCCGCCAAGGTAAGATCCATTAGGGATTAAATATGCTCTTTATAAATAGGAGATAGGGGCAGCCAAGAAAGTTGATAGGCTATACCTTTGGTTGCCCCCTCCTATTCTCCTCTCCTCCTTGGGTGACAGATCTTGGAGAGGGAGATCCCACGACAATTTGAAGAGTATCTTCGATATATCCACCGTGTGGATACCGTTAGAGAGGATATATGACCTCCTTCATCCTCTCCTTCGGATATGATTTTTAATGGATATACAATCATGTACTAATTTTATGATTTTTCATGTACTAATTATCGCATGATGATTTAACCAACATGGGAGACCTTTTTATTTTATTTTTTTCACTATGCATATGATGCTTCTTATAAGGTTTCCCAACACTTCCTCGTGAATATAATAAAATAGCACCACAAGTTAGGTACCATCTAAGAGGATAATATATTCTACTAATGGAGATGTGTAAAGATAAAAAGGTAGAGTAGGGAGAGGAGCCTAATCTTAAATGCATTGACATATATGTAAATTTAAAAATCTACACGTCAGTGTATGAGGTTGAATCCTTGATTGAGGTACGAGTATTTTGTAATAGAGAGAATAAAAAACCTAAGGTGCAAACTATCTAAGAACTTAAGGGTGACATTGGAGTCTAAGTTACGTAAACCTTCAGGTTGATGATATGTGTTCCCTTCGAGAATGTGGACAATGACTCTCTTCTCGACCTCAGACAATGTGTTCCCTTCAGGTTGAGATTTTGATTCCTTTGATCATTTCATGACCTAGCAATCATGACCCAAATGAACTACTAGAGGAAGACACCATGATACTTGACCTGTGAATTGGAAGGAGAAAATTGCTATTACATTATCTTTGGGCTAAGTATTGAAAGTTGACTGATGGGCCATCCTCAAGTTAAGCATAAAAAATTACCATTGCCCAATGCATTCTTATTAGTCCAAGGCTAAGCATTGGAATCTACTTAATATGCTCTCCTAAGATAAAATATCAAATGTTATTTAAGGCACCCTCCTATCGCCTTACACTAAGTATCACAAGCTTCTTAATACACCATTCTCGACTAAGCATCAAAAGTTACTCGATGCACCTTTCATAGGCTCAACATTGAAAGTGCACTCTCATTAGGTTAAACATCAGAAGTTGCTTAATGGGCCTTCCTCGGACTAAACATAAAAAATTACCTTATCTACCCTCCTATTATACAAGGCATCACAAGTTGCCCAATGCACCCTTCTGAGACTAAGCACTAAACATTACTAGATGCACCCTCCTTAGGCTAAGCATCAAAAGTTATTTGACATATCCTAAGTTATTTTATATGCCTTCCTTAGACTAAGCATCATAGGTTGTTTAATGAGTCCTTATGAAAGTATTAAAAGTTACCCGATGCATCCTCCTCGGGCAAAGCATTAAAAGTTATTTATGTACCCTCCTCAAATTTATCGGAAGATGCCCAATGAGCATCAAAAGTTGTCTAATGTGCCCTACAAATGTTAACCATCATCAATGACCCAATTCATCGTTTTTGAGTAAAGCATCAAAGGTTGCCCGATGCACCCTCTTCGTCTTTAAGCATCAAAATTTTTTTGATTTGCCCACTTCAAGCTAAATATTAAAGGTTATTCAATATTTATAATCTTAGTTCAACACTGAGCAACCCTCAATGGAATCACTAGGAGTCAATATGTTAAGTCGATTGAAGGTATTACACTTTGGCACCCAACTAAAAGCATACAATTTCAGGTAGGAACAAATAATATGAAAAATATTCACATTCATTCAGAACTTAATGTTTGACTGCCACATCATCACAAATGATAATTACTCAACAAATAAATATGTCATGCTAGTAAAACTAGAATAAATAATATTCTTCAAATATTTTCTATTTTAGGAATATTTCTTTAATTTTTATAGTTAAGAAAGGATCAATTGTAAAAGATGAATATGAGTTCCATGGAATAATTTTAGATTTCCTTAGTGTTATTTGGGTCATGACCAAGTCGGGCTAGTCAATTTGCTCAAGGGGGATCATCGTCTTTGGATAATAACAAATAAAAATTTATACATAATATAATTGATGATTGAGATTAAGAAAAATCTAATGAGTCATTTGATTACAACCAAGGAAGAAAGAAGGATATACACTAAATCTACTTTATAAAAAAGAGTGTCTTAGGGTGAAATATTAAGAGAGTTAGGGAAAGAAATGAGTAGTTAATAGTAAAAAAAAGGGAGGACAATTAATACTAAAAAATCCATACTTGGACGATTTATAATATGAACAGATCATACAAATTTATATTACCTGTATACCTGCATTTTAAGATATCTTGCCTATGCATCATCCAAATTTATATTACTTGCTTGCTTTAAAAAACATTGAGATATACAAACACTACAACAAAAAAATATATTTTACTTATGAATCATAGTAATATATCCTTTCATTTTACGATCATAGAAATAATAGATTATTTTTAGCTTATGAGATATAATTATAGTACTATAGTATTATTATACCTTCCGAACAATAAGCATATTATTTTATCTTACGATCGACATATGCAATAGTAGATTTCTTTAATCAGCATTCAACAACCACAATAATGGACCATGTTTTCACAAAACAAACTATAGTAATAGATGATCTTATGAAACTACATCAATATATGTTTCCCTTTCAGAGGATAGAAAGTAGTTTACCCTATGGATGACAACTACAACAACACATAGGATGATTTATTCATAGATTACACTTTAACATCTATCAAGATAGTTTCATACAAGACTCATTCTTTCATCAACTATATCAATTATTTTTTTTATAAAAGTAGAGGTAAGTCGAACTTCATATGCACATTCCAAAAAAGATGACCAATTTAATATACGTTTGTTGTAACATAATATCATCGAAATGGCCCGTAATAGTTTTTCATTTGCTTGTAGCACGAATAACTCTCGAAAATTTGATACTTTTTAAATTCTTATATTCTAAATTAGAAACTTTAAATTATTTATTTTCACCTATTTATGTAAAATTGACATCTTTGTTGCCTTGGAATTAACTAGAAATGACACAAGACCTCAGCTGATTGCTTTATTTGTTTATTTTTTTTGGAATATTATCATCGTATCTTTTTTCTTTTTACATTCCACCTAGGCGTATTATATTTATAATTTGCTTTATTATTTTCTTTGTCTTTCCAATGCACTATGCAATCATTGTGGTAAGCATACTAAGGCTTAACTCTCGAAATTTTTTTCTAAGACTAATTACATAGTATCTACTGTAATTAGTAATATTTAGTATCTTGATCTTTTAGTGTCTTTAAAAATTATATTCAGATCTTTATACTTATAAAAGTAAAATATTTAAATATATTTCTTCTCATATTATCGATTCTACTAACAAAAATACCATATAACTTATCAAAGAATATGTGCTGATTTACCATGTAAGTCAATAAAAATATATTTGTATATATTTCATCAATAAAATATAATCTTTGTATATATTTCTTATTAACTCTTTCTTTATTTTGAATTTAACTTTTAATATTCCATGGGATGATAAAATGATGAAAAAACAATTCAGTTGGGTCCATTTAGGAATCAATGCATGAGAAGACAATCAAAATAGAGATGAAAACATATATTTGTCTACATATTTAATTTTTTTTATTTTCAATCTAACAAGTCAAAAGAAATATTTTATTTTATCTTCATAAAATATGAAACCTAATATTCAAAAACTAAAAGTGATTTATAAGGATCTAATATATATATATATATATATATATATATATATATATATATATATATTATTAACTTCAGCTAAAGTATTTAAATTAATAGTTCAGGCTCAACGAAGTTAATGAGTCAATTATCGTATTAGGCTATAATATATTTTAAAACTTAAGAAAATATGCAAAAAAATAAATTAGAAATAAAATAAAATTTATTATTATAATATTTAAAAAATATTGTAATGTATCGATGAACACAATAAATATTAGAACGGTCACCATTAGTCACTTGTGAATGTGATTTATATTAAACTACATTTGTAATGTAAACTTCATCTGAATGAATTCATTAGAAAGGAGATGACGTTAATAACAACAAAATCCAGGAATGGCCCAAAGTGCAAATAGAAACGAAAACACACACTTTGCACTAAATCCCACGACTAGCTTTCAGGTTGACCATATCATCCAGAAGGCAGCTGACGTCCAAGTGAGAGGATCCGCCGCCCTCCACCGCCTTGGTGGCCAACTCCTTGAGCTTGTCTACCCTCTTCCTCCTGCTCTCCGCCTCCTCGCCGCTCCCCATCAGCTCGTCCACCGCCTTCTTTATTGCTTCTCCCTTCACGAGCGTCCTCTTTTCCTTGTGGTTGCTGCACACTGTTGCTCCCACCGCAATCCCGACCCGTAACACGTCCACCACCAGCTTCTCGTTGATGAATTGCTCCGCAAACAGCGGCCAGGTCGCCATCGGCACGCCTGCGCTCACCCCTTCCAAGCACGAGTTCCATCCGCAGTGCGTCACGAATCCTCCGACTGCCTCATGGTTCAGAATCAGCAGCTGCGGCGCCCATCCCCTTATCAGTAGACCTTTTCCTTCGCCGATCACCCTCTCCTCGAACCGTTCCGGTAGCCACTCGGATGGCTCGCCGGCGTTGCTCACCACCCAAATGAACGGGTGATCCGAAGCTTCAAGGCCCAGTGCGATCTCGTGCAGCTGCGTAGTCGTGCATTGGCCTAAACTCCCGAAGCAAACATAGAGCACCGACCTCGGCTTCTTGCTGTCTAACCATGTCAAGCATTCATCGGAACTAATCGAAGCCGTGTTTCCTCTCGCCGCCTTCTCTTCTGCGAGTTGATTGTGGAGAGATAGTGGCCCGACGTGCCATAACTTCGTCTCGCTCACCTTATTGACCAAATCAATATAGTCTGATTCTAACTCGTAAAAGCTGTTGACCAACATGCCATAACTCGTGCGATAGCCAGCGCCCATCCGCTCAATTGACTCATCCGGTTTCGTGATGAATTCTGGGAGCTGCGACCATGTCATCTGAAACCGATGTGGTAACCCGGGCACATCAAAGGCCTGCTCACTCTCATGCAACTTGAGGCGTCTCAAAGCACCGGACACGACGGTGAAGAAGGTGTTGGAGCCGTGGAAGACGAGCCTCGGGATGCCGAAATCTTTGGCGACATCGGAAGCCCAAGCGTAGAAAATATCGGCGACGATGCCGTCAGGACGGTGAGCTTGGAGGAGTTGCTTGAAGGGATCTTCGAGCATGTTGATGGCGGTCGTGAATTCGGGGGTGACATCGGGGTTGTTGAACGCTTGGAGGTTCTCGTGGCCTAGGGGGGTGCCGGACTCGAAGGACGGGAAGGAGAGGACGAGGATCTGGATGGGATGACGGAGGGAGTCATCGGCGTTGGCCAGGTCGAGGGTGGGCTGGATGAGGGGAACGTTGGCGGCGGTGGTGACGATGGTGGATCTGACGCCGCGGCCGGCGAATACGCGGGCTAAGTCGACCATGGGGATCATGTGGCCGGGGGCGAGGAAGGGCAAGAAGAAGACGTGGAGATCCATGGCAAGGAGAGCGGCTAGTTGTGCATGGAAGGGAGTAGCCAAATAACATTAGTGAGGGGACGTCTATTATAAATCCAAAATGAAAGAAAACTTGCATTAGTGAGGGACCAAATAACGTTAAATAGCTGCCATTAAATACTATCTATTGTAAAATCCAAATGAGAGACTGTCATTTTACAGCCTCGTTGCATGAGATCCTTTGAGATCTCGAAGCATTAAATAGCCTCGTCGCATCAACCTAAAGGTTCTACTTTCTCATCTTTTAATTAAAATTTAATCATATATCATGATAATATTTATAATTTTAATATATTTAAATTTTAAGAAAAAAATATTAACATAGATAATATATTATCCATCGTCAATACTCATCATCTTACATAAGTGTTGTGAGTTTCTAATTTAAGGTGAATTTACAAGCACTTTTGTCCAAATCCACTTAAATGTTATCGAAGAATATTTTATGAAGTTTTAGAGAAGAATATTTTTTTTGGAGACCTTAGTTATATTATTTTTATAGAGTACTATATTATTTTTAGATTCTCTTTCATTAAACAATGCAATCTCACTAGACACTTTTCTTTTAAATTTTTAGAAAACCTTGAAATGGCTTAATGTAGTAGAGAGGTGAATTGGGTTCGACACCACGTCAAGTGCTCATAGTATTTTGGGTGGCAGCTCATTGATTTCGGTCAATAACAATTGGTGCTAGAAATAGAGCTTGATACATTCTAAAAAAATTGCCTAGCCAATGTCTTTGCACGAGAGTCTCGATAAAAAGTACTCTAAATTGATGGTGATTTCATCTAATGATAATACTTTGTGATCTTCCATGGTTTAGGTAAATTATCTAGGTCTCCCACAATCTGTTATGCTCGAAACAATGACACATTTGATAGCTCTCATGAATCTTAGGTTGCATCCATAGTAATTGGAGAACAAGTCAAAAATTTCACTTAGCAAAGGTAGGAATACTTAGATCCTTCTTTAGGATCGTTCTTTATCTAAAAGATCTAAGATGAATTGATTTTCTCATTCCACCTCTTGACTTTTGAAATGTTTGATGGGAGTGCTATTCTACTTGGCATCTAGTGGCTTTCCAAGCTCAAGTTACTTTTTATTTTATAATGAATACCCTAATGTGTCATTCCTTTTTGATATTCTTGTTGGTATGCTAACCTCGAGAAGAGACAATGTTTCAGCTTGAAAAAAAAAACCCCATAAAAAGTCACTATTGAAAAATATTTGTGACTTGAAGGAGAGACAAAAATTAATATCAAGGTAGAAGAGACGGAATACCTTAATCGTAACTATGATAATGCCCTCATCATCTCAATCAATAAATTGAATGCCCTTATGAAAAGGGTGATGAATAATATAATTAGTTCTATAATATATTTTATTTTGATGTTTTTCAAAAAATAGGATTCACCACTAACATTGTCACCCTAATGTCCTCATCGATGAGGTTTACTAGTGACCCATCCTTACTCTTGTGAGCACTAATTTGTACATCACACTTGGTTTATAACTCTGTTAAAAAATGATTAGCAATAAGATTCATGGTGGTCAATATCCCATCGACCTATAATGTCATCATCGAGTGACCCACCTTGAATTAACTTTAGGTGATAGTGTCAACCTACCGTATGTCTAAGGACAAGAGTCAAGGACCTGAAGAGCAAACTAAAAGAATCTTGCTAATGTTATTGGATAACAATCTCCATCCTAAAGAAGCTAGTACCATCAATCCTGTTAATGAACTTTTGATGTACCTTAATGCCATCTTCGCACCTAGAGGTGACCAAGCCATTTATCAAGGTTTCTCTCGATTGAGCCTAACTGAATCAAACTATCAAATAATAGAAACTCAGAACTCATTAATTTCCTAAGAACTATAATGAGATTTTCATATGATCTTTGAAGAACATACTAGGAATTAACCTATATGCTACTTGTCAACATCTGAATATCCAACCCAACTCTTGACCAATCAAGCAAAAGCCTTGAACGTTTGTAACATATTAGTCATATGTTAATAGGGGAAAGTTGACAAATTATTGGAAGCTATACTTATCTTTAAAGTACAATATCTTGTCGGCTCACACATCGTCTTAGTTAATGCTTATCTCAAACATAAAACTATACATTACCTCATATAAAGCGATTAGTCAATGCTACCTTGTGTCACAAATTGTTAATCCTCATAGATAATTTCTCAAGATACAAATAAATTTAAATGACTCCTAAGGATCGAGAATATACTTTGTTCATCATCATCGATGTCGGGCTATGCCTTATGGTTTAGAAAATACTATTGTCACTTGTAAAAGAACGGTGAATAAAATATTTAAGTCTTAAATCTAGTATATTGTTAAGGCATAACATGATAACGAAGAGCTAAATTGCTAACTCATATTTAGTTAACTTGATTGATATAAAGAAGAGATTTAAGATGTGATTCAACTGAATCAAGTGAGTTAAGAGAGTTTCAATAGTTAGTAGGCCACATTATGAGCATTTAGCTTTTCATTTCTAGATTCAAAGATAAATGCATTTTTTTTTTTTTGAATGCTAATAATTGCAAACAACTTCATTAGAGAAAAGAATACCAAATGACCCCTGGCAGCTCTAATAAGTACCTACATAAGCTACCACAGTACACATCTCCCTATCAATTCGATCCTTGTACATGAGGATAGGGCATTCAAAAGCTAATCTAACTATGTTAATGGCATAGAACTAAGATACCAACTTAGGGATCCCCGTTTCGACACAGGCAACGAGCTCCTTGGCTAAGACTTCTTTACACCTCTTCTACTTTAGCTTATTGAGATATAGTCCTACACAAAAGTCATGTTATACATATGTAATCACTCGACTATAGAGATGTAGATGAAAGAGACATACCCTGAGGAGCCTAGCTTAGACCTTGTGTTAACAAGCCATCCTTCGTCTACTCATCAATTGCTTATGGAAGAGGATACACACTTTGTTAACTGATATGCTTGACTTATCTCATTTTGAGCATTACCATCAATGATAGTGTTAATTTAGTACCATCTCAAGGATATTGAAATCCTTTAGTGCTGCAAAGTAGTGCTCATTGGCCCTCTCGCAATCCTAAAAATAAGAATTAAAAAGATTAAGAATTAGATCTTTATTAACATGATAATACTCCATGATGAATTTAATAAAATAATACTACAAGTTAGGCGCTATCTGATAGGGCAATATGGTCTGACAATGAAGATGTATCAAGATGAAGAGGTGGAGGGGCTAATCTCCAATGCATTGACAAAAATGTAAATATATCTACACATCAGCTAATAATGTCGAATCCCCGATCGAGGTACTAGCAATTTGTAAAAGAGAAAAATAAAAAACCTAAGGTGAAAGCTATATAGAAACTTAAGGGTGACATTGGAGTCTTAGTTATGTAAACCTTAATGGCCTAAAATTCAATCTCCACCTTTAGGTTGATGATAGGTGTCCCATTCGAGAACATGGACAATGACTCCCTCCTCGATCTTGTAGTATCTGAAGATAGGGTTTTGATTCCCTTAACCATTTCATGACATAAGACTAGGCTCCAAACAAACTACTAGAAGAAGATACTATGATACTCACCCTAAGAAGTGGGAGAGGAAAGTTGCTATTATATTCTCCTTGGGTTAGGTATGAAAATTTGATTGATGGGCCCTTCGTATAAAAAATTATTATTGCCCAATACACTCTCATAAATCCAAGGCTAAGCATTAGAACCTGTTGATAATAGGTGCCCTACAAGCCAATCACGTGAGTGATGACACGTATGACACGTTACATGATTTATTTATTTATTATTATTATTAATATATTCTCACTTTACGTTGTCTATTACATACATTGTGATGTCCTTGATTTGTGTAACCGAGATCTGATGAGATCACAATAGTGAGACCAATTCACCTTTAAACATAAATCCTACATAACCCCGATTATAAGTTACTCGAGAGGGATATCGAGATAACCAGACAAACCAGTATACTGTATACCCGTCCATATGATGGAGATGACTGATCTCATAGCCGCTCGTGTGGGGACACTAAGAGTACAATACAGGTGCTTATTGGAGAATGAGTTTACTATTGATCCACTTATGAAATGCTAGATAATTAATGATATATAACGTCAAAAAATAATTTTGTAGTCCCAAATATATGTCTGATCCTTAGACTTGAGACACCAATGATATCTTATTGGAGTACTCCTTTATTTAACGTTGAACTTATAGATCTGAAAGTTTCAGATATTATACAATTAGTTATTGGGATTGGTAGCCAAACTTATGAAGGTAATTGAGTATCAACCAAGGATCATTTACTTTCGATATCATAAGAGGAATATCTCGTGTGTTCTTGCTCATGTAAATCCCTAACCAAGATTATTCGAATTGAAAGAGTTTTCTGAAGAATCTGATCAAAGCGAGACTCTAATAGATTCTATATGAGGCATGATAGTACCATGCCCGATATATGATTTTTGGGATATTAGATGAATGAGTGACTATAGATACATGATAACTAAGGATAGAAAGATTCAATGAATTAGATTTGATTGTATTATCTGGGGATTATGACGTAGTGGCCTAGTACGTGCTCGTTATATGTGCCCTGCAAGCCAATCATGTAAGTAATGACACGTGTGACATGCTACACAGTCTTTTTATATTAATATTATTAATATATTTTTATATTATATTATATGTTAAATATATATATTATGATATTCTTGGTACTGTGCAATATGAATCGGATTATGATGAGATCACGATAATGAGATTGAGTTGCTTTAAACATAGATCCTAAATAATTATGGTTATAGGTTGCTCGAGAGGAACATCGAGACAACCAAACAGATTGGTGTATAGTATACCTGTTTATATGATGGAGGTGGTTGATCTCATTAGAAAATGAGTTCACTGATTGATCCGTTTATGGAATCCTGGATGGTTAATGATATCTGTCGTCAGACAACGATTTTGTAGTCCCAGTTGTGTATTTGGTCCTTAGACTTGAGACACCAATGATGCCTTATTTGAGTACTCCTTTCTTTGATGTTGAACTTACAGGTCTTAAAAGTTTTAGATTTGAAACAACCGGTTATCAGGATTGGTAGCCAACCTTATGAAAGCTATTAAGTGTCAATAGATGATCATTCACTCTCAGTATCACGAGAGGAATATCTCATATGCTCTCACTCAGGTAAATCCCTAAACAGGTTGATCAGATTGAGAGAGAAAGAGTTCTCCGGGAGAATCCGATTAGAGTGAGACTCGATGGATTCTATATACGGCCTAACAGTATCATACCCGGTATATGGTCTCTTGGATATTAGATGAATGATGAACTATAGATACATGATAACTTAGGACAGACATATCCAATCGATAAGATCCCCTGTACCCTTTGGATACTATGGCACAGTGGCCAAGTACATACATAGTCGATGAGTCAAGTGAATTATTATGAGATAATAATTCATTGAATCAGAAAGAGTTCTTACAGAGAGGACCTACAACCAGCTCGAAGGTATTGGGCTTAGAGGGTCCCGCACATATGATGGATACTTCAACAGATAAAGGATTAGATAGAGATCCAATTAACCCCTATTCTCATTAAATGAGACTCGACATTGATGGGCTCCCAGCATGAAGAGGCCAAAAGAGATTATTGGATAGAGATCTAATAATTGAAGGTTAGTGAATAAGTAGATGGAGATCCGATACCCACTAAGGTAGGATTCCCTAGAGTTTTTTACGGCTCTCCATAAATAGGACGCATGACAGCTCTTATGTGATAGGCTATACCTTTGACCGTCCTCTCTTATTCTCCTCCCTCCTTCTACGCAAGAGTTATAAGATTTGTGGGCTATGATTGGTGAAGTATCACTACAACAATCTATCGTATGGATACTGCTCGAGAGGAGGACTTTTGACCTCCTTCATCCTCTTTATCTGGATCTGAAAAAATAGAGATATATGATCTCCCTAGGTAAACGATTTCTCACATAATGCAGTTTTCGATTTTATGATTTTCTATGTACCAATCTTTACATGATGATTTTGATCTATGTGGGAAACTGATTTTGTTTTGATCTTCCACTGTCATGTGATGCTCCTGTTAAGGTTTTCTAATAGCACATCCATAGTCGGTGAGTTTAGTGAGAAAGAGTTCTGAGCTAGGAGTTCTGACATGTGCAACTCATGGGCAGCTCTGTATTAGGCCTAGATGGTCACACCCATATGGTGGATATTATGAGGAGTAAAAGTTCGGATATGATATATTCGTGGAGTTCCTATTTTATTAGATATCCAATAAACCCTTGTATTATTGGATCCTATGGATTAGATCCAATAATAGTTAATAAGATATAATTGGTAGAAATCCACTAATCCAAGAGGCTTGGGTAATTAGATGGAGATCCAGTAACAAGATTCATTAGGGTTAAGATGATAGAGACCTTTATAAATAGGAAATGGCCACAGGGCTTATGAGCTAGAGACTTTGGCTACCTCCTCCAATTCTCCTCCCTCCCTTTTCTTCTCAACTGACTACCCCTCTTCTTGGTGCATGAGGATAACAAAGAAGAAAGAAGTTCTTCTTCCACACTTGCTATAAGGTGATGCACAAAGGCTATGAGGAAGTTGCACAAGCATTGTGAGTTTTTACGTTGCAAGGGATGAGTATTGTCACTTCTTCTACCGTACGAATAACGTTAGAGAGAAGGACATCTGGACTCCTTCATCCTCTTTTTTGGATATAATTTTTTAATAATATATGTTCTCCTTAGGTAAAACATCAAACACGTGCTACGTAGTTTTTGGTTTGATATTTTTTTCGCGCACCAATTATCGCATGACGATTTGGCTAATGTGAGATATCTTTTGCTTTTATTTTTTACTATGCATGTAATACTCCTAATATAGTTTTCCAATAACGGTATTAGAGCCAGGCTCATCATGTGATGATTGGCTTCTTAACTGCATGTGCTATTAAATCAAATGGATTATTTTCTATGTAACTTGTTGTGATTTTGTTGTAATTTTCAGATAGCATCCTTTATTGTTATTGAGAGGTAATGTGGAGAGGCCTTTTGATATAAAAATTGGTAATATGAAAGGGGAGAAAGAAGGCAGCAATTGTTGATGCTTTGCGGTATGGTCGAGGCTGCTTATAGCCTAAGCCAAGAGCAAAACTTGCTGCTCTTGGCCTGGCCAAAGCTACTTGGCTGAGAGCAACAGGTTCTTGACCATGGTTGAGATCTTCGATATGGCCAAGAGTCATAGCCGCATGGGGAATCCTAGCGGTTAGGGTTACTTAGCCACTTATGGTAACCCCGCAACCAAGGACTCTTGGCCGTAGGGACAACCCAACAACCAAAGAGTGTTGGTCGACCAAAGCAGCCTTGCAACCAACGAGTCCTAGCTACAAGGGAGACCTTGGTGGCAAGGGTTTCCTACCCTCCTAAGGTAGCCCTACAACTAGAACTCTTGGTTGTAGGGAGACCATAGCGACGAAGGTTTCCTGGTCGCATGGGGCACCCTAGTATAGGGTTCCCAAAAGTTAACAAGTAATTAATTAAAAAAATTAGTTCATTACTATTATTTATCTAGTAGTCCTATATGATGATGTGTACATATGATGTATGATGTGAACGGATGATCATTAAATATGTGATGTGACGTGTGTATGTGTGATTATTATTATTATTGGGGCCTATGAGCTTCTGGTGTTTCTTGTCTATTGTCGGGTTACTGTGCCTGTGATTATGATGTAATTACATAAGGAGGCACAGCGAGAGTGTGGAGGTGTCAATGGGACCCACGAGGTCGAGACGAATGATCACGACACATGGAGATGCGCTGAGAAGCCGACGAAACCGATGATAACGATATGGATGATCACAAGGAATGAAGATGCATCGATGCACACATAGATTGTGATATGAGTGATTAGACCCACTGGCTCCGGCCCGATCGCATTAGGATGTGATTCATTATCATCCAGTATGATTGCTCATATGTGATATATGATTAATTATACACGATATATATATATATATATTAAATATATATGTACGTGACACATCATATTATGAGACAATCAAAACCTTATCCTACGATAAGTGAGCATGAGACAATTAGATTGACTCACGCTACCTTCTATCATTATAGGGAGAAATCAAATCTCGATGTAGGTTGAGTTAGTCGAGTCCCTCAAGGCTCACCTTTATCGCGATTCGAGATCTTGCCTATGACATAGAGATGTCACTGGTAACCTGAGGTAATAGTATGCTTGGTCGAGTCTCTTGAAGGCATATCATCAAATCAGATTCATCTTATAACGATGGTGATGACTTAACTGAACATCATGGTTGATCTAGTCCTTCGAGGCCATTGTGGTTTGGAGGCTGAATAAAATGGGAATCATAAAGAGTTATGGCAAAAGTTATATGTCTTTTTGGACTTAGTGTGATTGGTCGAGTCCTTTGAGGTTACACTAAGACGTCGATTGGATCTCGATCCCCACTAGGAGTCTGCCGAAGATTTCCATTTCATGTGCTAAGGGTGTCGCATGACTCACTAGAAAATTAGTAAGAATAGATTAAAATAGAAGTCCATGTCTTTATTTTTTGTAAAATCTGCATGTTATTTATTTACGTTACATCTCTTGTTTGTCAGAAACATATTGTTTGAAAACCCTCTTACGTGACATATTTGATACCAACTATGAGTCTCTTGGTCTTTTTTCGATGAACTCCCGACGCCATCCTGGCAAGCTCCCGATCGCCTTTGGCAAGCTCTCGGCAAACTCCTAGCAAACTTCTGATACCTTCGGCAAGTTTCCAATGAACTCCAAGTAAACCTCCAATCCCCTCAACGAGCTCCTGACGAACTCCCGACAAGCTTCCGATAGGACTAGTCTACCTCACACATTAAGAAACGAATATTATATTTATATTTATAATCCTAGCAGAAATTCTCAATTATGATATTTACCATGAGAAGGGAAAATGATTTAAATTATATTATTTTGTTAATAGTGATTAACAAAAAAAAATACTTCATAATTTGTGCTAATCTTGACTAGGAGTGATTTCATATATAACAAAAAAAATTATTATGTCTCAAATTCTAAGACATAGTTTACATCAACTACAACATATTAAATAATTTAATCTTGAAGAATTCTAGCATATATCTAAATAAATTAAGATTTATCAATCAAACTTTACTATGACAATTAGTTTACTATTATAATAAAAAAAATTTGTATATTTCATAAGACACATCAGAAACATCGAAGTTTAAATCACTTCATTCATAAATTTATAATTAAAAAAATCCAAGTAGATCTTTATAGCACAAAATATCAGTTTATCGATATATTTTTTGTAAAAATTAATTTTATTTTTTCAAAAATAACTTAAAAAATATAATGATTAAACACAATTCAAACTAGTTATTGTCAATCAATAATGAAACAAGTTTAAAAGTTGATGATTTCTAAAAACAGTTCCGAGATCTCATGTAAGGAGACTTATTTATTTTTCTGAAAACTTGTAATTAGTTTTCTTTTGTTCCTATTAATAAATGCTAATGGATAATTCCTAAACACCGTAAATTCTAGTACTACTTTTCTTGGTACATAAGCCCACCGCGAAAAATCCCATCGCTAGGAGGTGCTGCATCGCACTGTATTGCCCAGTCGAGTAGCTTTGAGATCAATCAACTCATCTAGCAGGTAGCTCATGTCCGTGTCGGAGGATCCGCCGCCCTCCACCGCCTTGGTGGCCAACTCCTTGAGCTTGTCTACCCTCATCCGCCTGCTCTCCGCCTCCTCGCCGCTCCCCATCAGCTCGACCACCGCCTTTTTTATTGCTTCTCCCTTCACGAGCGCCCTCTTTTCCTTGTGGTTGCTGCACACTGTTGCTCCCACCGCAATCCCGACCCGTAACACGTCCACCACCAGCTTCTCGTTGATGAATTGCTCCGCAAACAGCGGCCAGGTCGCCATCGGCACGCCTGCGCTCACCCCTTCCAAGCACGAGTTCCATCCGCAGTGCGTCACGAATCCTCCGACTGCCTCATGGTTCAGAATCAGCAGCTGCGGCGCCCATCCCCTTATCAGTAGACCTTTTCCTTCGCCGATCACCCTCTCCTCGAACCGTTCTGGCAGCCACTCGGATGGCTCGCCGGCGTTGCTCACCACCCAAACGAACGGGTAATCAGAAGCTTCAAGGCCCAGTGCGATCTCGTGCAGCTGTGTAGTCGTGCATTGGCCTAAACTCCCGAAGCAAACATAGAGCACCGACCTCGGCTTCTTGCTGTCTAACCATGTCAAGCATTCAACGGAACTAATCGAAGCCGTGTTACCTCTCGCCGCCTTCTCCTCTGCGAGTTGATTGTGGAGGGATAGTGGTCCGACGTGCCATAACTTCGTCTCGCTCCCCTTCTTGACCAAATCAATGTAGTCTGACTCTAACTCGTAAAAGCTGTTGACCAGCATGCCATAACTCGCGCGATAGCCATCGCCCAACCGCTTAATCGTGTCATCCGGTTTCGTGATGAATTCTGGGAGCTGCGACCATGTCATCTGAAACCGATGTGGTAACCCGGGCACATCAAAGGCCTGCTCACTCTCATGCAACTTGAGGCGTCTCAAAGCACCGGACACGACGGTGCAGAAGGTGTTGGAGCCGTGGAAGACGAGCCTCGGGATGCCGAAATCTTTGGCGACATCGGAAGCCCAAGCGTAGAAAATATCGGCGACGATGCCGTCAGGACGGTGAGCTTGGAGGAGTTGCTTGAAGGGATCTTCGAGCATGTTGATGGCGGTCGTGAATTCGGGGGTGACATCGGGGTTGTTGAACGCTTGGAGGTTCTCGTGGCCTAGGGGGGTCCCGGACTCGAAGGACGGGAAGGAGAGGACGAGGATCTGGATGGGATGGCGGAGGGAGTCATCGGCGTTGGCCAGGTCGAGGGTGGGCTGGATGAGGGGAACGTTGGCGGTGGTGGTGACGATGGTGGATCTGACGCCGCGGCCGGCGAAGACGCGGGCTAAGTCGACCATGGGGATCATGTGGCCGGGGGCGAGGAAGGGCAAGAAGAACACGTGGAGATCCATGGCAAGTAAGAGGGGAGGATGAGTGGCGAACGAATGGGGAGGAGAGTAGCTTGCCGTGTATCTATAAAGCAGTCGGCAGGCGGGCCGGCTTTGTGTGGTCTCGGTGACTCTACCGCTCAAACTCGGCGGCATTTGGTTGGCGTCATATGGCATGAAAGCAGCCGACGACCCAATTAATTGCTTGTTTGTGACACTCGAACACGTCGACGTCCTCAATAATATAACAACAAATATAAATAAAAGCAGCGGACTTCCAGCGTCTTCGTCGCCTTCAACAGGAGAAATCCCGAGCGTGGAATCCAGCACCTGTGTGCTGTAGTCTACCAGTTCATGGTCCATAAAACAGAACACGTCACTTTATGGAGCATTGACCATTCGAAGACATAGGTTTTGCGTCCTCGAAATTTGCTCAGCAGCGACGTCTTCTATATCACACTCGATGGTGTAGCTTAATGTGCACAAGTGTGGACGAGCTGCACAATCTGGTTTCATCGTATTCTGCGGATGAAGAACTTTCAGATAAACCTTGTCCTCAATCAGAGCAGTCATGTGCATCAAAGACGATCCACCGACTGCCATTGCCTTCTTCGCCATTTCCTCCGCCGCACTCATCTCTTCTGCTTCCCTGCGATCGTCCCTGTCAACGCTCCCACTGCGATCCCGATCCTTAGCCCCGGCCACTAGCAGCCTTTCGTTGAAGCATTGCTCTCAAACAGCGATCAATGATGTCAAATCTAAGATGAACCAAATATATATCGCCTGACTCTTTCATTTCTCTCCAGCAACCCATTTCAATAGCTCGCCGGTGTGACGCAGCAGCCAAATGAAGGGCGTGATCGGAGGCTTGGAGGGCAAGCGGCATCCCACGAAGCTGGGTGGGAGTGAAGCCACACAAGGTCGCAAGCGTACGCAGAGCGTCCCTTTAGTTGAAGTGGGTTCAAATTGATCCAAATCCAAGCCAAACTCGCTCAGGATCCAACCTAATTGCAGAGTCAAAACCTGGTTATGTCACATGTAACAGTTCTTGGAGTTTTCAGATCTATGCGTGAAGATCAACAGTTGCATTGTGATCTCCCAGCATCTTAGTAATCCCATGATATCTTTCTTCCATGGCTGCAGTTTCCGTTGCATTTCTGCAACTATTTTAGTACTTTGTTTGAAGATGTAAAATACAAAATTTGTTAGGAAGAATTCTTTTTTCTTCTTCTTCTTCTTCTTCTTCTTCTTCTTCTTCTTCTTGTGCTCCACCGTCTGGTTTATCCAAAAGAATGTTTAGAGAAAATTGTGAGGAGAAACCTTCACTTTGTGCATTTTCTTAAGAACTAAATAGAGGATTTGTGCTGGTGGCGTTGAATAACCTGGACATGATTGATCGCAGTTTTGTGGTCTTCCAATTGCCTTGTGTTACACTTCCATATTGAGCTTTCAGTTTAGCATGTCAAACCAACATCCCTGCTCTGCATGAACTTGGATCAGAAACAAAACTTTCATGTTTTGTTTAGCAAGTGATGTGCAGTAAAGGGGTTCATAGAACGAGTGCATCAGGCAGGTCTGTATTGTAATTAGTCTGGAGTTATATCAGTTGAGCCCTAGCAAATCAGGGTTAGGCTTTCAGGGTAGAGACATAAACAAGAAATGACGAATAAAGCTGTCAAATCAGGAAAAATAGATGAGTAAAACCATGAGCCAGTGCTGGTGTCACAGCATTGGCTAGCTGCATGGTCCTTTTGAAAGACATAGATGCTGGTGCAGATGTTGCACTCCAATTACAATGAGTTAAGATAAGGACAATTCTCAAGATTGTACTTCAAGATGTTAAATACGTGAGTCCGCATCAAATAGAAAGAGAGAGAGAGAGAGAGAGAGAGAGAGAGAGAGAGGGATTTAGTACAAGTACTGCTCTTACTTGAATGGATATATGAAGCTATTAGGGCTCAATCTTCTCTTTCTTCTTATCTCAAATGTTTTACGACATCAGGCAATGCTCACATTTCATCTCGCAGGCTTCGTCATAGTTGTGTGTATAAAGAAAGAAAGAAAGAAAGAAAGAAAGAAAGAACAGAGAGGTGAATCACACATCTCAAGCAAACTTTTTAACACCGCTGTTAAAGTCCAGCCTTTCTTGTAGGCTCGAACAACCATAGAGTTTGAAGCACATGCAAGATAAGGAAGAGTTCCACAGCCATGCATCATCATCATTATCCTCTGTTACTTCTCTTTCCAAGTCGTGTCCTAGTACTCTCATTCCTCGCTTGTGGTCTCATCTTCATTCCAGTGATGGAGACCTTTGCTGTGCAAGAAAGCCAAACGTGACTCAAAGCACATCACACACCTCGCTTTCTGACAATATATAGGGCAGGTATAGACTCCATCAAAGTGAGGCCACCCCTTCCCAAGGCAGTAACTTCACATGGCCACCCCACCTCGGTGAAGCCATCGGCAGGCACATCGAAAGGAAAGAGATGCCCAACGCTACCTCAAGTAACCAAATAGGCATGTGCCAACCTCGGCCCATCGCCCGGCCTCTGCCTCAGAACCCGTGGTCAGGAACTCCCCGGCCATGGCTCCTGTTCTCCACGGGCATCAAATGCCTACGTCTCCGCCATGTCGACGTCGCTATTAGGAGCTGCGGACCACTCGTACTTCTGTCCTCTGCATGCACGTGCTCGATTTGGCCGGTCGGCTCCATCGTCGTCTTCCGGCACCTAACAGTTAGGCCCATGTCGAACACTCGATGCTCCAAGTCCATGCCTGGAATGTCTTGTGATGGTAGTGTCCCGCGGTTTCGCAGTCCGTGGCAACGATTCAAGCCAATGTCTAAAACAAACAAATAGATATGGAAGAAGAAGTGTTTTTAACTCTGGATGCCACTCTTCTCGGTGAGATGCTCTGCTTTCGACTCTCTGTTCTCTCTCTTCTCGATACAGGAAACATGAGTTACACCGACAGGACTGCGATGGCTGTCGACAGTTCTTAACATATGCGAAATAGTTTCTGAGGCAATCATGTCGTTTGGGGAGAACGTACGCAAGAGAGAACGTACGCTTTTAGAATCTGCACGTTATACTTGTCTGGGGAGCCTCAGCTCAGGGAAAACAAATAAGAAGCTGTATCAGATGAAATGTCTGCGATCAAATCCCATTCCAATCAAATGCAGAAACACACACACACGCAATCAGTAAGGGAAAACATTCCATGAAGATTATCTCAAAATAAATAAGTTTTATAATCATATGTGCTTTGTACAATAACTTTGCAGCAGTATTACCAATCAGAATCATGCTACAAACAAGCTCTTCCATCGTTCATATACATATCTCTCGCCCATAACATCGCATGATTTATTTATTTCAGATGATCATCGTCGGGTGATTGCATCGACCACAACTCCTCGAACGTCCAGAAGAAGTCATTAGAATCAGTGGAGAATTGAGGTTCGATGCCACCGGTGTTCATGATTGTCGGCTCATCAGGGCGACTTGGCTGAACTCTCCCGGCGTCGGCAATTTGTGTTTGGCTAGTACTGTTATTAGCCTCGTCAATAAGAATGGCGTTCTGGAACTCAGGCGAGTCACTCTGTTTCACTCTCTTCTGTATTCTGGTCCTCCAGTAGTTCTTGATCTCGTTGTCTGTCCTCCCGGGCAGTTGTCTCGCAATTTTGGACCACCTCATTGGAGAAAACAAAGGCTTAATCAACTAGGATTGTACAAGTAAAATGAAACTTATAATATACTGCTACAGGAATCAACAAACGACATGCTTGTCTCTGTCGGTTCTTATTCTTGGACTAGTCTGTGATACCGACAGATTAAAGCTAGTATGACATTACTCTGTTTCTTCTTGCCATTGTAATGATTAGCTGCCATATCATGCTCGCCATGAAGCAAGGCGTGAATTGTAACACAGAGAAACAAGCGGCATTCTGAAACTTCAGTGACGTTGACACACTCCTCTGCAAACACAGAGAGGAAGAGAAACTGGAGTCCATGCGCGTGCTCGCTTGTGCTTGAGCATCCTGGCCACAATTATATGTTTCCATGCGTGCCGTGCTGACCGACCTTCAAGGCCACTAACCTTGCGAACTTGCAAGACACTGTTGGGCTCACCTGTTTCCCCACCTTGCCTGGAGCTCCATGATCAGGAGCTGCTCCTGCGGCGTGATGTTACCGCGCCGCACGTCCGGCCGCAGGTAGTTGAGCCAGCGAAGCCGGCAGCTCTTCCCCGTGCGCTTTAGTCCTTCTCAACGAGCACCAAGCAGGACTGAGAGGCAGAGGAATGGAAGAAGGGACGGGCGACCGTAGAAACTCGACGTACCTGCGGAACGCGCGAGACTGTTCCAGACGCCCTCGCCATGGTTGGCTATGTAGTTTACGAGGATGAGGTCCTCCTCCATGGTCCACGGCCCTTTCCTGACATCGGCTTCTTCGCCGTTGTTCACGCTCTTGTTACTCATGTTGCTGTTACCTTTCCCGTCCATGGAAGAGGAGGGATAAAAAGAAAGGGGAACGACGCAGAGAGTGAAACAGGAGGAGATATGGGGATGGGGATGGTGAAGGAGGTGGTCGCAAGGCTTTATAGAGATGATAACATGATTGTTTACGCCAAGGACACTACTGCTCCATTTACAGAGAGAGCACCGGTTCACTGCACGCGCAGTCGAAGCATGTCACCGGTCTCTCTCTTTCGCTCTCTCTCTCTCTCTCGCAAGGTTGTGTGTCGAGGGTGAGGAAAGCAAACTTTACCGTGCGCACACGTGTCTGTTGCACCCGGGTGAAGGAATCTTCCGACCCACACCTGGTTTGGGTCCCACGGTGAAAACAGATAAAATGATTGGTCTTCGAGTGGGCCCGGAGTGAGCGTGGCGACACGCACCACGTGTGGAATAGAAGCTGTCGCGGACGCCTTCCCGTATCGTCATTATAACAGCCGATACAGTAAAGATAACATTATGTTGTACATAACATCGGTTATAAAGGCGGTTTCCTCACCGTTATATATCGCGTGACATCGAGGAAACGATCCAGTCTCGCCGCTCCTCCCGCCATCGGCTTCGGTCGCGTCGATCTCAGCTTCTGTCCGACCCCGCTCACCGCCACCGGCACACATCGGAATCTGGTTGGCCTTATCCTCCTCGACCTCTTTAGAAAGTTCAGTTCTGACTTTTCCCCTGTCGTATCTAACTCATTTACATTCGATTTTTCTTGGAAGGAAGAGTAGTTCTGATACCCTATCTCCTACACCTTTGATTTTGTCGTCATGGTTGAGAAGGGTTTTTGACAATCGGTATCATCGTCTAAACAACAGTTTGTTCTTTTCCGGCCGAAATTTAGCAGCTCTCTGGGGTTCCAATCTTGAGTTGCCCAAACCCATCACTTGGTCAGGGAAGATAAGGTGTTAGCAACTGCTGAACATGACCTTCTTGGTCGGGCTAAGCTTTGGCCCATCGAGACGAGTCCGTTCTGTTTCTTGAAACTTTTTAGGTCACATTTGAGAAGTATATTTTTTGGTGATTAAGGGGGCAATATGCAAATTATCGGAATGGTTTAGGCTTCGATTGGGAGTTACTGTTGTTTGGAAGTGTTTTCGTGTTGATCGATTTATATGACATATGAATATATGAAGCCATCAAAAAATGCAAGAACCTTAGTTGCTCACAGAACAATGTTCTTCAATGACAATGCCAGTGCTGTGTTTGTAGAATCTGAAATCGACACTTGATATTTCAGCATGCTATAGAAAGGTTGTTGGAGAATTAAAGATTTAAATTTTGCAATCAATGTTGTAGCAAGAATAGACATCTAAATATAAGTTAGAAATCGAGTCTTAACGAAGCAAACTTTGCTCAGCCATTAGGATGCCTGACCCCTTCGTGAAGAATGTTCCCCCTTGATTCGTCCTAAGGTACAACCCCGGTATTTGTGGTGCTTGAACT
This sequence comes from Ensete glaucum, assembly GCA_021527575.1. Classification (NCBI taxonomy): domain Eukaryota; kingdom Viridiplantae; phylum Streptophyta; class Magnoliopsida; order Zingiberales; family Musaceae; genus Ensete; species Ensete glaucum. The sequence goes on from CM038554.1 coordinate 30,121,185, forward strand.
AATCGGTGCTTTTCATTTTCGAACTATTTAATTTGAAACAAATACCAGTCCATGAAGTAGCTTCGAGTAAAAAACCAAGGCAAGAGCTTGATATCATTTATCAATACCATTTGAAACAGAGTTCCTTGCTTTTCACTATTCACAAGTTTCTTCATTCAAATCAATGAAAAAGGTTTCCTTTCCTTCCATAATGACGGTCACGGAGGTGGTTCTTTTGAATGTTTTTGTTTAATGTGTAATGCTTGGCATTCTTTTAAACTAGAACTTTTTTTATTCCAACAGAAAAGAAGACAATATACATGGATCTAGAAACATAGAGCAACACATTTTGTCACCTTACGAGCTTTACCTTTGACTACTTTGCTGGTGCATAGATTTGCCTACACTCAGAATCGGACAATGGGAAAATAAGTGATTAAGGCTGCTATAGATTTTATAATCAAGGGAGAAAGCTACAGGGAACCTCATGATCAAGACGATGCTATGGTTAGATACTGATAGGTGTTGAAAGGTGGAGAGTTTAGAGAATCATATCATATTGTTTGTATCTTTACATAATTGCTCTTGTTTTTCTCCCCTTATTCTATCTTAGGCAGCAGAGGGTGCAGAGATGTAGTTGATATTGTTTTCTGAAATGGCCATCGTTATCGAAGAAGGTAAGCAGGTCTCTCCTTCTGGGACCGCATCTTCTGCAGTAAAGTCAAGAGACTTATCATTGTAAATACCCCACCATTTTGCTACTAACATCTTAATATCCTCCCTGTCCATGTTGGCTTCCTTTCCAGTGTACCTCCAAGGCTTGGAACCCTATATCACCATCATTTGAAAGCAACATCAGGACCATAAATACTTATATAAACTTGTGGAACTTGTTGGATTATGATGCTGGTACTTGTGATAAGTGACTAATGTAGCACTTACCGCGGCACAATAGTGGACCACCTTGACTTTTTCAAGCTCAACATTTTCAGGGTGACGCCATAGCATGGCTAGAACCAGATTGTAGATGAGCGGAATTGGCTTGTAGATTTTCTCGAAATACATGTTCAAGAAGTCCTACAAAAATGAGGTCAGAAATAGAGTGAAAAATACATGGTCCTTAATATTTTCCAATAGACTAAGTCTAATTCTAGTTATCCTCATATTTGTCAGATAAGAAAAACTGTCGATGCTATCTACGCAAGAAAACCACCAATGTCGTTGTCATAATTGTCACATTCCCTAGTTTCATAATCTATATAAACACCATTAGCTGTAAGGAATATTTTCACCAGTGGCAAGAGATAAGGCAGGATGTAGAGAATATATGGTCAATTTTTATGCCACATTTAGTTGTTGAATAAGGAAAAATGTATAGTTTTGTTGACTTAACTGTACTTACCTATGTCCAAGGTTAGAAATACTCCTATCTTTTCAGGGACTGGAGCAAGATGCTGGTTAGAGGATAACGATTGTGTGGATCTTACATAATGAAAGCATGTACATCCGGTTCATGTGTTTAACCTGTTTCCAGATTTGCGTTGTTCATAGTTTTGTTACCTACCTGCAGTGGGTTAATTTTGTGATATCTAAGATGTTTAACTAGAAGTAGAAATTAAGTAGAATAACTAAATGAACTGTGTTTTTGTTCTAATCATTGTCACGGTTGGACTATCAGATTGTTTCATTTGCATGTCTAGTTGTTGATCTTTTCAAGTTTCAACTCAAAGTTGTGTTTCTGAGAATGGTCTTCTAATCTGGTCCATTAACTTATCTCCTTATCGTACTAGATTTTTTTTTTTATTTTACAATTATGCAAATAATCCAGTTCTATATTTCGTATCAAACTCCAAAAAACTTAAACTAACATGCACCGACTTCTGAAGGATACCAGTTGGAGGACTCACCTGCTCCGCAAAGGGAGTTGGAGGTGTTGTCATAAGAGTCTCAAGAAGGCCATCGTAAGTTGGTTGAGCTGGTTCAGATACAAACATCCCTGCATTGAAGTACAACGGAGGAGGGGATCCCATCTCAGCAGGCCATGCCACCTTGTCCGGACACTGCTGGCAATAGCCGATTGAGTACTGTCGGGAGTGGCTCCATGTCTTCTCGCAGAAGCAGTCCATCACTGCATAGAAGTAGCCATCGGGCATGTCGAACAGGTGATCGATGTTGTCATACACTTGGATATCTGCATCTAAATATAGTATCTTGCCGTACTCCAAAAACTGCAATTAGCAGCAACCAAGGAGTCATCTTCTTTAATTAGACATCATCAGCTTACTCCTTGCAGATACCCGAAGAGAAGGGGAACACAAAAAAAAAAAAAAAAAAAAGGAAAACCAAGGAACATGAATGACAACGTAAACAAGTATCGTTTTGGCTCACTTACATTCCAAAGCCGCAGCTTGGAGTAGTTGATGACATAGTAAGCCATGGCAAACTGTACTTGGTTCTCAGGCGGGTAAACGGGTTCGATCTCCCGAACAGTGCAGCCCTGGGCTTGAAGCAATCGGCGGTGAGCCTCGGGCACATCGGGCAGCACCGCCACCACCAGGGGGTAAGCACTCTTCACCTTTCTCAGGCCTTTTGCCAGCCCTACCACTCCCTTCACATAGTCCCCGTCCCCTGCCAGGAATGTTACGAAAGCTCTCTTCTTCACTTGGCCTCCAAGCGATGGTGATGCTGCAGGAGCACCGGAGGCCATGGAAACAGAGACTACGGAAGGTTTGTATGTTCCTCCTCTCTTCTGATTATGGACTGCGTGCCACCTTAAATAGATCGATCTAAGCCCTTTTATTATCTTTATTTCTCTTTTACTTGCTTAAGAGGATTGATTTTTGCAGACAATTAGTGTTTCGTTGGCAACTGGAACGAACGGCTATCGATCATCTCAAAATGAAGTGGTTCTGCCGACGAGAGTGGAACGACTTGTGGTCAATCATGTTCTGTGGTTGAGGTGGAATTCGATTTTTTCTGTGTGAGGCAGACTTGGAAGCGAGTTCCAGCAACTCTAGGAATTAACACGGTGCATTTTTGTGTGCTCTCTTTCAATTTTTTGGACTGCTAGTTCATCCCTGTCGAGCGACAGCAGCAGCAGAAGGCCCAGCGGCCACGGAACCCCTGGGGTTTCTATCCGTTTGCTTGCGATTGTGGCGCACGGAGGGAAGGCCACCGCGGGCTGTGTGTGGTGCATGCCAAGTGCTCGACACTTTTCCAATGGTTGGGAGAGGTGGCGGGGACAGCTGCGGTGCCTCTCTGTGATTTGTGATCCCCCACAAGGCAGACTCGAATCCAGGCGGTGAGGTTGGAATCTTTTCTTGTCCGATCTGAGGAATATTATTTTCGGAAGGCAATTTTATCGCCCAATGATTTCCTCCCCTTATATTTCTTCTATGCTTATGTAATTTAAACATTAATATGATTTGTTTGTATTTTATATCTTTCTGAATCCAGATAAAACTGGCCTAACCACAAACCGATTCCAGTTGCATCCCAACATTAAGTTAATAGTTTGATGAAAATTATCTATACTTTGCTAGAAAAGATATCAAAACAAAACTATGTTTGTACAATACCATAATAAAAATATAATAAAACTAAATGTAAAAAACTTAAATTGCATATCTCTAACCACGTTCATACTCATACAATTTGGGTTTACTAACTTGAGCGTCAAAGGGATTATATTGAAAAACTTCTTTCAACCTCAATCTTCATACATATGACACCTTTAGAGCGTAGCATTTTTATCTTGAATGCACCTTGGACAATCCTGCTTATACTGGTCTGGATCAGATCGGTTGACCAAGACGTTAATGACTTCTTCCCTCATCATTTTGACATTAGAAAGAGGGCTCGATATCCTCGGAATGCTCACCTACCAATCCTCTCAATGAACGATCAAGCAAGGAAGCTTTGCTCGTGAACCATAGTACTTTCATTTAAGAGGGACAACAACCACTCATTCCACATATGGATGCATCCACTTTGGCGCAAACGCTGATATGGTACTAGCGTTTATTTAATGACCTGCACCTCTCACACTTATGAATGACACCGAGCCACATCCTTGTCTCAATCAAGATATTCTTAAATCTCATCCAACAAGTGTAGATACTGACGAGCATGATATAGATTGTTACTCTACTTTTATCCGTCCAATAGCTAACACCACCAGCTCAACTATAATCACCGACTTAACCACCATCGTCGTCAACAACCATCGACGTTCCCTCACCTGACATGATGCCAACATCATATATACCGACCACAGCTGCTGTAACTTGAAGTGGCATGAACTCACTTGGTTTTGAGGTTCAGAGGTTGGTAATGCTGCTACTGTGGCTTATAGCAACATATGCAATAATGGGTTTGATCAGTAAATACTTGAGTTAATATTTGGTTTTCATTCATGATTGCAATCTGTCTATTGTTTGCAGCAAGTCAATCTTTTAGAAAATTATATAGTATATACATGTTGCTAGGATATGATCTTTTGATTTCATTTGTATAAACTATAGATTAGCCAATATCTAATTCATCATTGACCTAAGTAAGAATCTACGCGTGAAGTCTACATAAAAGGTGACAGAATCATAATCTTCTCATACTTATCCAGGGGAGACTTTGACTTGGAAATCAAAAAAATATTATCTCATGCCATAGAATAAAACAACAAAGATTGGAATGACTTTTAAACTAACTCAAGAATCATGTAAACGAATAAGAAATTGGATGTATTAATAGGATGGATATGTCCACCATTCGCTATTCTCTCGAGTCAGTCGGCATCTTTTCCGTGCCTCACTCTCGTGAGAGCGGGAGAGAAGGAGATCATGATGTATTTATTTATAGGTTAAGTATCCTACGTCATAATCTAACTTATTTTATTTTATTTATATTTCTAATCTAATTAGAATATTTGTTTAAATTTTCATCTTGGCTGTTAATCAAGATATATATATATATATATATATATATATATATATATATATATATATATATATATATTCCTAACCTAATTAAGGAAAATATTAAAAAATCCTTAATTAACTTTAATCTAGATTTAATTAAACATTTTCAAATAGCCTTGGTAAAACCCGGATATAATATGCTTATATGTGCGTGCAAATTATATACGTCATCAAATATTTAGCCTATAGAAAATCATAAAATCAGAGCTAACGTTGTAGCTTTTATTACAACTAGAGTGGACATACGATTAATAAGATTAGTTGAGATGACAAATGCATGAGAATAAAATTAAAAATGTAAGGAAGCTTGAGTAATGAGTATAAGGCTAGTTTGGATAATGTGCTGATGATGGCATTCCATGGTTTCATTATATTTAGGAGTATATGAAGGGGTGGGAAAATTTCATTAGTTTTAAAAAATTACTAAATTTTTAAAAATTTACCACCATAGTAAAATGTAGTAATGGACTATTAAAAAAACTTTTCAATAATAAGCTTAAATTTTAGAAAAATGATGAACATTTCATATTTTTTGCTTCACAAGAGAGATAACTACATATACTTTCTGAAATGGTCAACAAAAATAAAATAATAGTTAAATCCGTCATGAGATTCTATTGGTAATATACCCTAAACATCAAAATACATAAGTTCAAAAGGTTAATTACTTATGAAAAGGTAGGCAAGGAGATGATGAAAAAGGTAAATTGCAAGAACGAACAATATGATTTAGAACCTTACAAGAATGATACCCTAAGTAATTGTGCCATTCTTGAAATGGAGCCTTGACGGTGGCCAAAGTAAATATGTATTTGGATGGTGCAATATTTAGTAACTCATATATTTTATCTGTATTCAGCCCCTCCAAGAGATATGCCCTCGTGTTGAGATACTTCATAACAAATAAAAAAAATTAGAAATTTAATAAAAATATTATTATAAGAATATAATTTAGAGATAGATATCAGGTTATGAGGAAGAGGAAAGACCTATTAAAGATTTGGAGGAAAATAATAATATCATCACCTATCATAATATGATTTTGAGGAATAGGAAAGGCCTATTGAAACATTATAAATTATTTCGATACATTTGTCATCATCTATCATAATATCATCTAAATTATCATAATCTGAATGAAGAAATAGGTTATTCAAGTGAGATGTGACATGATGAGAAGCTCTAGAATCAACCAGCTAGTTTAACAAATGTTAAAAAGATTTAGTAGCAAAATAAGTATGCAACAATGGTAATAAAAATCGAGTAGGTGATACAATAGGACATGTAGAATAAGGTGGGTTTGAAGGTTGAAACATCCATCGAATAACATCTTGCAAGCGACAATATTTTTTAGCAATACACACTTTTGTTGTGGTGTTGTTAGATGTTGTCTTTAGAATGATTATTTGGATGATTATCTTGGTGGTTGTGAATTTTACCTTTGTTGTTATCATTATATTTGTTAACAAAATTGATAATGATAGAAGAAGGTAGTGACTCTCACTTAAGATAAGCTTCATGGTAAAAAAATTAATCATGAAATTCTCCAAAAGATATAAAACTATTTGAGAGCACAAATCATAGCCAAGAACTTTTTAGAATTTGAACTAAGAGCATTTAATATATGAAAAATAACCTCTTTACCATAAGAGGTGCATTAGCCATAGCAAATGCATTGGCTTGAGTTTTGAGAGAAATATATTTTGTATCCTTAAAAAAATTAAAGAGAGTTTATTGAAGTTATAAAGGTGACCACTAGATTGGTTGGCATATATTGTTATAAGCTTAGATCATACTTCAAAAGAGGATTTTGAAGAGATGATGAAGAGAATGACACATCTAAAAAGTATATTTAGGATTATCAACTTCAAGATTATTCTCTTTAATCTTTCATGAAGGATAAGTGATTGTGTCATCTACATAACCCAAAAGATCATAACCAATTAAAAGAGAATAAAATTGAGTATAACAAGAGGTATAGTTTATGGATATGAGTTTGAGAGGAGGTTGGACTGCAACATTAATAAAGATAAGAGCTTATTTCAAAAATTAAAAAGTTGAGGATGATATAAGATGAGTGGCTAGTTGAAGAGATATTATTGACCATGTACAAAAGTAGGAAAAAAAAAATAACCCGAAGCAACCTATAAGAAAGAGAGACTTGCTAGAACATAGAGCTGTTACAATACTACATTCAACCATGATGAAGAAGGAGATATAAAGCATCATTAGCAAAGAATTGCAATGCTACCTTCAATGATGATGAAGGAGAAGGCAGAAAGCAACAAAAGCAAAAAAAAAAAAAAAAAAAATCAATGGAAAAAAAAAAGTTCTTTAGAACAACTATGACTCTGATACCATAACAAGAAATGACTAATTAATTTTTTATTATTTATATACACAAAGAGAAATAACGAAATATAGTAATTACATGATTTTTTTGAATCAATAATAAATATAATTATTAAATTATTTCATAATTTAGAGTATCATATTGATAAAATCATGATAAAATATTATCATAATTTATATATTTAGAATCATGATAATCTAATCATGAGTTATAGTTTTCAATAATATTAAATTAAACTGAGCAAATTTTATAAATCAATTGGCACACTGGTTGCCGATTAAAGTTGACATAAAAGAGAAAGATGTCAGCATAAAATCTATCCGTGCAGGACATTCCATGGGGAGGTCTCTTCTCCTTCGGCATTCGAAACACACTTTGGAGCATAACCTTCAACTCCAAGTGGGAGATTCCTTAGTGCACAACAGCAGCTGCCAACTCGTTATAAAGACTCTTTATTCAATTTGCTGTTGCCAAAATATAAGACCCATCAGCAGCAGCACGAAGCACGAATAATAAATACAAGCCCACCGATTACATAAAGCTGCCCAAATCTTGCTGAGAACAGCAGATCACGACAGCAGTTAAACGATATAGATGAGTTAAAGATGAGCTTCTTATCGAGTGCTTGGGATAATGCAATGGCGAGGACTTTTTCTTAGAACGATTCCTTGGAAGAAGAAGAAGAAGAAGAAGAAGAAGAAGAAGAAGAAGAAGCCACCAATTGCATCACTCACCGCTACTGCCAAAGCTATCTCATCTGCAGTGATAGCTAACATATATTGAAAGAACCGGTGATGATACTACGCCACTGGATCCACTAACTCACACCAAGCCTAGCATATGCCCATTAATGACGCTAGGTGGAGCTCCTTCAATGCTTGCACGGTTGGAAGGTCTGAAGTCATTATGGCCTTTGGCAGAAGGCCATGCAAGCTTACCAAAGTTTATGTTGGTGGGGAGGAACACGTAGAAGAACACTCCAACAGTCCAACGAGCTCCGATGCATGATGGTCTTCAATGCAGAAGCCGTAGAATTAGGTGGGGAAGGATGGAATGGACGGACTCGTGTTCGAAAAGCTTTCGGTACTGTTAATGTCAACATCATGACATCTTCGTCTTCTCAAGAGATCCGGAAGAGGATGTCAGCACTGTTTTAGAAGGCCGGCCGGCTTAAGTTGGACAAAACATCATTCCAAACAGTTCAAACCAAAGGAGCTTTCTTTCTTTCACATGCCTCTGCAGCCACTGAAAGACCAGCAAATGCATGGTTAAATGATGTGAGATTTGACTCTTAACCACGGTTACTGACCCAGACCAAGTCTGGTGAAGGATCTTGTGGGGGCTCTTTTGGGTGGCAGTCTTAAGAGGGCTGCAGTCTCAAGTACAGGTGGAGACCATCAATCATTGCTCGAGTCACTATGTATCCCTCGGTCAGAAAGGTTTGCCTGCTATCACCATCCCTCTCGGTTTCAGCTGTGTCACACAAATTCTATGTAGAGTACACTTGTTTTGATGGAAACAATTTTTATTTCTACATTTCATTCTCTCTAAATACAAAAAAAAAAAAACAATATTATTTTGTTAGATGATTTAAAATAATTCTGTTCAGCGTTTCATGTTTGATTAAAAAGTATAAAATTATCGATGGGTCGACTTTAATTTAGTTCAAGATCAAGTGGTGTGGGTTCTGGGAAAAAAAAATAATAATAATGATTGACGTGAAATCTTGGGTACGTCATCTTTGCCAACTCCGTTCTCAATAATTTATTAGTGACAGGCAACCGAGTTGACCATCGAGTAGCGGAGATCCACAAAAATTTCCACCTTTTATTATTTAAGTGGGTCCCATGTGCGTCACCCAATGGGATCAACAGTGTCTCCGGATCTAATACCGCGATTTGGACGGATTGGCTCGGTCTCGATCAATAAGACTAAATAATTGCTTAAACAAAGCCTGGTATTGCGTCGTGCGATTGGTTACTTCCCGTGTACGCTGGAGGGCATCACGTTGCATCGACCGACGGCGATGTGATCCTCGCGGTGTTGGGTCGAGGGAGGGAGGGAGAGAGGGTTTAATGTGTTGGGTGGCTCGGGTGAGGGGCTCGGATTTGTTGTGCTTCGGGGTTTCCGCGAACGGGGGGGGGGTGCCTCGCGTCAGCTACAAACGCGGGACCGCCAGCCTGTGCACGTTGCTGCGTGATGCTTCGAATCCACCTAATCCCTCTCCCCTTCTTCCCCCATCCCCTTCTCTCTCTCTCTCTCCTTTGCGCATCGCTTAACGTGTGCGGGCGTTATCTCGGTCGTGCCCGATTGGGACCGCGATTGGGCGGGACTTTGGAGAGCACTCATATTGTCGAACACCTTGGTGGTGAACCCTGAGTGTACTTCTGCTCCTATATAATCCGCTGCTCGGTTTGCCTCCCAACAAAGACGTGCTGCTTGACCATAACGCAGGTGGGAAGGGTTCGAGAGAGTCCGCGTCTCTCTCTCTCTCTCTCTCTCTCTTTGGGAAGGGTTGACGCTCAGATCCTTATACACCTTGTTGGCTAAAGCAGCAAGGATGGAGGGAGCGGCGGCGGCGGCGGCGGCGGTTGAGCAAGCTCCGGTGCTGCCGCGGCGGGAGAGTCGGCGGCTGCCGGACTTCTTGCAGAGCGTGAACATCAAGTACGTGAAGCTGGGCTACCACTACCTCATCACCCACCTGCTGGCCCTGCTGCTAATCCCGCTGATGGTGGTGATCCTCTTGGAGGCCGCGCAGACCGACCCCGACGACCTCCGGCAGTTGTGGCTCCACCTCCAGTACAACCTCGTCAGCGTCCTGGGCTGCTCCGCCTTTCTCGTTTTTGGCGCCACCGTTTACATCATGACGCGGCCCCGCCCCGTGTATCTCGTCGACTACGCCTGCTACCGCCCGCCGCCTAAGCTCCAGGTTCCCTTCCATCGCTTCATGGAGCACTCGCAGCTCTCCGGCGAGTTCAACGAGTCCGCGCTCGAGTTCCAGCGCCGGATCCTCGAGCGCTCCGGCCTCGGCCAGGAGACCTGCCTCCCATCCGCCCTGCACTACATCCCGCCCCGTCCCTCCATGGCCTACGCCCGCGAGGAAGCTGAGGATGTCATGTTCGGCGCCCTCGATGCCCTCTTCAGGAACACCGGCGTCAAGCCCAAGGACGTCGGTATCCTCGTCGTCAACTGCAGTCTCTTCAACCCCACCCCGTCTCTTTCCGCCATGATCGTCAACCGCTACAAGCTCCGCGGCAACATCAAGAGCTTCAACCTCGGTGGCATGGGCTGCAGTGCCGGCGTCATCTCCATTGACCTCGCGCGGGATCTCCTCCAGGTCCACCGCTCCACCTACGCCGTCGTGGTCAGCACCGAGAACATCACCCAGAATTGGTACTTCGGCAACCGCAAGTCCATGCTCATCCCCAATTGCCTGTTCCGCGTCGGCGCCGCCGCCGTGTTGCTCTCCAACCGCACGGCGGATCGCCTGCGTGCCAAGTACAAGCTTGTCCATGTCGTCCGCACCCACCGTGGTGCCGACGACAAGGCCTTCCGTTGCGTGTACCAGGAGCAGGACGAGGGTGCCAAGGTCGGCGTGTCCCTCTCCAAGGAGCTCATGGCCATCGCTGGGGAAGCGCTCAAGATCAACATCACTACCCTTGGCCCCCTCGTCCTTCCAATTAGCGAGCAACTCCTCTTCTTCGCGACCCTCGTGGCCAAGAAGCTCTTCAATGGCAAGGTGAAGCCCTATATCCCGGACTTCAAGCTTGCCTTTGACCACTTCTGCATTCATGCCGGCGGAAGGGCTGTAATCGATGAGCTAGAGAAAAATCTGCAGCTCCGGCCGGAGCATGTGGAGGCTTCCCGCATGACCCTTCACCGGTTTGGCAACACATCCTCCAGCTCCATCTGGTATGAGCTCGCTTACACTGAGGCAAAGGGGCGGATGCGGAAGGGCCACCGTGTTTGGCAGATTGCCTTCGGGAGTGGGTTCAAGTGTAATAGTGCTGTGTGGCAGGCGCTTCGCAGTGTCAAGCCCTCTCCAGATGGTCCATGGGAGGACTGCATCCATAGGTACCCTGTGGAGATTGTCGATGGATTTCCTCAGCCACCACCACAGGAGCAATAGTGGCTTCCTCAGAAACTTGGCACAATGATAGTGTTATCTGGTTAGGCAATTCCCTTTGTGAGATCGTTAGGCCATTCTTCACAAAGATGTCATCTGCCTATTGTTTCCTCTGTGATCTGATCATGGAAGTCATGAGGTCAGCTGTCTTTGTAATGTCTTTAGTGTCTAGCTGCATCAGATTGAAGACTTGCTGTTTGACAGGTGCTATGCTCTCATTTTTTTTTTTGGTTCCTCTGCTCTTAGTACCACAATCATCCTGCTAGTTACTGATCTTGGTCGGTCTGATGTCAAATTGCATATGTAGTTTCAAATCATAATTGATTGTACCCAGTAGATGCTAGTTTCACTTTCCTTTTCTTTCTGATCTGCTATGGCAGGTGTAGCTGAACCCATATATTTGGGAACAACTTGTCCTTGTTGGTATATTTATGTTTTGATTTATGTAGCACAAGTACCTGTTGGATGTTAACTGTGAAGCTGAGTGTGTCTAGGAGGAAGTTTGACATGGACACAAAGTGCATACATGTCATTAAGAAGCTAGAGTACCCATGGGCAAATTGATAATTGTTGTTAAAGGTCTTTACTTTCCAGTGTTAATGCAAAGTTTTATTTGTTAACATATCTTAAGAGGTTATTAGTCTTCATTGATATCTTACAACCAAATTGATATTAGTTTCCTCTCTATCTATATTTTCCTAATCATCAAAGTACCATCACATGAAATTTCCACACTGACATAATCATATTGCCATCAAAGATGGAAAATTTTGCTTTCGATATGTTGTTCAACTACTTGTATATTGTTCTATTGCTATAACTGTTGCACATGTGGTGAACCAGAAAAATTACTGGAAACCTTGGTAATGAATTCCTGTTTAAGGCCTTTATTCTGATTCCTATGATGACAATTTACCAGGGTTCTCTCATTTTTTTGAACTAGCCTTTCTACTCGGCAGAGAGGTAGCGCTCCATACCAGGTAAATTATTATCTCTTGAAGATGTCATCATAATGTGTGAAATAATGTGCTACCCTCCATGACTTTCCAGCTGCTTTTTCCATTTATTAGATGGCATAGATGCTTTTGAGTTTCTAGAGTTATATATGTGTCTCGATAAAGAACTACTTGTCTCATTTGGAACACCAAACTAAAGCCTGCTTAATTTCTCACTTGATGAATAACTTGTCATCATCACACGACACATCGTTGTCTATTCCCACCTCTTGGTGTACTAAGTGGTGTTCATTCAATTTCAATTAAGCTAATAAATTCTAAATGTGAATTTGTTGAATCTTTTCATTTCACTTATCTCAATATTTATCAAACTGTCACTAGTCAGCTAGTGTTGTCAATAAAAAATGAATACATTGTCTCTCATGTTTGTTGAATTGGTAATCTTTTCTTGTCTTCTAGAAATATAGTCGACTAAGATTTGGTTGGAGGGGACAGTGCAAAGATTTTTATACATTCAGATCCAGCTGGTTTTAAAACAGAGATACAAAAGCAGAAGAGATTATTGTATTAACCGACAAACGACACCCTTGTAGAACATATGATACTTTTGTATTTAAGAAAGATGCAGTGATTCTCCAACTGGTTACTTCAGTGCAAGAATAAACTTAAGGACTTGAAAGATGTACTCCAATCTTTTTGTTCGTGATGGTCTTTGAGATTAAGAATGTACTAAAGGGTCTTTGTGTCTTCCTTACAAAGCATTTCATTCCATAAAACGTAGAACGAAAACCAATTGTTTGCATTGTGACAAGGACACATTTTGGAACAAATCTATACAATTCATAATAATAAGGCTGCACCAAGCATTGAAGCTGTCTTATATGAGATTGGTTCTGATTTTTTCTTAATTTTGCAGTTAGTACTGTTGCAATCAAATACATTTGATTGAACAAATGGCCCTGATAGAAATTTAATTAAAGGAAAAGGACATTGTGTTTGCATAACCCTTGTTATTTTGCGTCCTGTGACCTCTGTTCATAGCTAACGAGAATCATGATTTTGATGCATGTCTGGAGCCTAGCTTATTCTTCTATTATGATTTGTCAACTCTTAATTCTTCTTTGTTTTATGTATCTGTACAGCAATGTGCATTCAAAGGAAAAAATTCGGTGGATTTTCAAGCTGGTCATCCATCCTCTGACAAAGTTGTGTGGTTGATGTCTCTGTTGGCTTGATTTCAGGTATGTAGACCAATTGGTACTGAATGTTGTCTTCACCGATCTGTTGATTTGAGTTTTTTGCTTTAGCATTGTTCAACCTTTGTAAATCATAGAACATTCAAATTATGGATTTAAATTGTAGAGGCATTCTCGTAGCACACAATTATCAATCTCCCATTGTTCAACTTTTATAGGGTTTCATTTCGTTATGCTTTGTATATTTGGAATAGATGTTCTTCACCTTGCACAAATGATTGCGTCAGTTTTATTTAAAAATCATGTTTTTCAAATATGATTGGATCTGATGATTCAATTCTTCATTCTAGTGAGTGCTTCTCTACCGAGGTCAGCTTCTTCTTCTTCTTCTTCTTCTTCTTCTTTTTTCGTGCGATTACAATAGTTGATATTAAGATCAATCTATTCATAAGTAATTGTAAAGGATTGTAGCAATCCAATTTGTCTCATATAACCCAAAGAAATCAGATGTATTGTGTAATGTTATGGTATGTATGGATGGTATAGATTAGTATAGATTATAAGCAAATGTAGTTACTGCTCATGGAAGAAGATATGAACTACGTTTGATGAAATTATAAGCAAATACACTGCCTTGTTTTGAGTGGGGAATTTGTTTTTCATGTATTAACTTAGTTTGATGATTCAATTCTATTAGGTAACAATTCCATTCTAATTTTTCAGTTCTGCTTGATGATAGAACTAGGAACGCTTGAAACATGCGGTGATCACTTCTCATTCTACTTTTTCTTTTAGAAACAAGTAGGTTAGTGCATTATTGAGAGAGCTTTATATATTCTTTGCATTGGCACACCGATAGTTTAATTATAGATCTTAAACAATTGGTTCTTCTTAGTTCAACTGAATCTTTAACATCTTAATCTTTTTTTAAACATCAATATTCATCCTTGTCTTCTTGCATGGTTGGTCTTTCTAATGAACTGAATCAAAACAGTGCTTTAGTTTCTGTCTACACAGTGAGTAGAGGCAGATTTATTTTGTTTCATCTGAGGTTGATTTTGTTTTCTGTTAGTATCAATACTCAATGTTGTTATGCAAATAAGAAATTAGATGTGCAAGTATGGCATCCCACCTAATTTTTTCTGCTGGCTGCTGCTCAGTATGTGAGTTTTTGAACTTGCTGAATCAGAATGCACTTTTCAGAAACATCAGTTGTTTTCTTTGAGTTGCATCAAGCCATTAAGATGTCTTTTTTTTTTTGTTGTTGTTGTTTTTGATTGATACAAACAATGTAAACATGTTAATTCTTCTTTGTTGTTAACTTCACCTTTGTTAATAATTTAGGTTTTGGCTATCCGACGTTGACGCAGATTTGGAGCCAATGGACTCCCCTGCTCTATTTCTGTGTCTTAGGTGATCTGGTGTTGAAGGAGAGAAATCGGAGCCAAGACATCGCAATATAATGTGAGGGTAATAATACCCAATAAAGTGTTGATATTTAAGCTAGTTTGGATTCGAAGGATTTAACCGAGTGTGAGACTGTATCAGAGTAAAGGTGTTTGAAATTAATTCTAGTATCGGAGAAGGTACTTGAATGACATTTTTTATAGTGTGATTTAGAGGTGTTGCATTTGAGGGCGTGTGATTTATACTCGCTAACTCTTAACATAGATGCCTAGCAAAGGTGGGGTAACACGTGTTTTTGTAGTTAATTATAAACAAAGCGTAGGAATGTGAAGATTAATGGCATGGATACTGATGCAGGAAAACAAAAGGAAGTAATATAAACTCATGCACGACTCTTTTGGGGGGCATTGATTGGTCAACGAAATCCGCACAAATTTAGATGCCGGTCAATCTCGTGTCGATATGGATGGGGCTCTAAAAAAAGCCGGCGTTAGGCCACCAACCCCAGCAACGTACCGGGGGCGGGGGAGCAACTGAGGGACCACGCCGGATTGGTCATGTCGTGTGGCCCCCGCCCCCCCCCCCCCCAAGTCTGTGCGCCTCGCAGCGACCCAGTTTGTTTGGGTGCCCGTCCCTCCCCGCTCCCCGACACCCGACGCCTGCCCCGGCAAATGACACGAGTCCAAGTACGCAAGTGGCGCTCCGTCTGCTGTTGACCGGGCTCTGGCGCTTGTGAATAGGTTCGTGTCATCCGTCGTGGCCGATGATGGCTTCGTCTGGTGTTCATGGACGCAGACATAAGGCTGCTCCGCCTCTGGTCAAGAAAGGGAGGAGAGATATCTCAGTTCTCAAGGCGAGACGCCCATCGTAGGAGCATTTGAATCCCTCCTGCCTCTTCTCTCTTTCTTTCTCATTCTTCCCTCTCTCTCTCTCTCTCTCCTTTTTCGGGGACGCCGCTCGCTCGTAGTTCGCCACCATTGGATTTTATGGGCAGCACGACACACAGAACTGATCGGTTTTGGAGACTACCGCTTTCCGAAAGATGCCCCTCTCTTTCTCTCTCTCTCTGTCTCTCTCTCTCTACGCCCATATCATAAGTAATGTAAACCTAGACAGCGATCTCTAGAGTTGTGGTCGTGTCTCGGAAACCCTCTATGAACATGGCCGTGGATCACCTACGCCACTTGTACAGAGGAGTAAGCTGTACGTATACAATCATCGTTCCTGTGTCTCAACTTTCCTGCGTGCGAACCTGCAGTTGCCCGGCAAGTGGCAGCTCCCGTAAGCAATGGATTTGCAGGACGTGCTCTCACTGTTGGCTCTGTTTAATCTTATATTTGCACTCCCATTCGCTTGGGAGACCGTACAATGCAAAGCGAGCAAGCTGTAGCCGGCGATGATTAGCTACGCGGCGGTGCAACTTTTAACTGTAATGCATAGCCATGGCGTCCAACGAGGGGATGTGTTCAAGAAGTTGACCCCCCTTTTGAGGCGACGGTAATGATGAGGGGGGGGGGCCGATTAAGCTGAGCTGCTGCCGGTGTTTCCCTCCCTATGCAACAGCCAGCAGCCAGCAGCCGGCAGCCATGGCTATATTCTCTCGTCCTTCCCATTTGTTTCTCTTTATCTTTTCTTGTCTTTTACTTTCTCCCTCTTTATACAACACACCGTTCTCGCTTTCGGGATACGCTTCCTACGTCGATTCCATCACCTCTCCCGGGATACGTCGTCGTCTCCTACGTAGGGTCTCCGTGGTTTGTGGCAGCGGTTGGCGACATATGGAGATGGTGACGTGAGCTAAAAATGGCTCCTGTTCCCTTCGAGAGTGTCGTCCACAAGCAAACGTTTTCTGAAGTGGAGTTGGTCTGCGCTCGTGTCTGGCTCAGTGTTGCGTCTCTGCTGCCCCTCTGCTTCGATGCACACCCACCATCGGTCGTCGTCGCTGGCGGGGTGGCGCGCGGTCTCGTGATCGGCGAGGAGGCGTAAGGTTATAGAGAAATGTTATGTGGAAGACTGTTCCCGGAGTCACGTGGCCACTTTTGACCGCCCAATGACCAACCCCGTCTGTCCCCTCTGACCCGCATTGTTTGCTGCGCCTCCAAAAACTCCCTCTCTCTCTCTCTCTCTCTCTCTCCCTCACTGGAGTCGCTTAACGCGCTGTGTCATGATCCATCGTCTTGTTGTGATGTACAGCCCCGAACCAGTCATACGTCATTGTTGTATAAGAAGCAGTGCAGAGGAAACCGCCACAACTCCGACTTGGTGATGCTGGCCGCTCCCCCCTATGCCAAGGACAGGCCGAGGGATTGTTAGGTGGCAGCTGAAGTCCCCCCAGCGAGGAGAGAGAGAGAGCAGACTGTCTGTGGCGTGTGATGGAGATAGCACACGAAACCCAAACTGCGAATAGGTGGGGGGGGGGGAGAACTCATCTGATTCGACTGACTCGGTGGATAAGTGGAGCCCTCCCCACTGCACCACATAAACACTATCGTACTGCAGCTGACTAGTCTTCTCCAACCCCCGATGAGGCCTTCCATAGATTAACAGCTACACACTTGGTAGTCACTCATATTCCACTTTCCATCTCTCGTTTAAGCTTGCTTACTCTCTCTATCTATCCTCTCTGCTTAAGAACCGACAAGCCCCATCTCCCACTTCCCCAAGTTCCCACACCCTATTACTGCCCACAAAGCATCATTAATGTGCTTCATTAAGCCTTGTCTGCTACCTCGGCTGCCCATATAAAAACACTCGCTTCATTCGTGTAACTCACTATGTAGTTCGTAGTTGTCGTTGGACGACGACCTGGTCACCACCACCACCTCCTCCTCCTCCTCCTCCTCCTCCTCCTCCATCCCGATGCGTGTCATCCCCACAGAAGTAGTAGTGGCAGTAGTAGTAGTAGTAGTAGTACGTGCTGCCGCCCTCCCATTTTATATGCGCTCAACCGCGTCTCCTTCTCTCCCTCTTCTCCCAGTCTTTTAGCTCTTGCTTCCTCTCTGTTGCAGCCTTTCGATTAGGACTACAGCCATGTTGCACCACTGCGGCCACCAAAGCAGCACGCAGCAGTGCTCGTGTGGGTTGCTCTGCGGTGGTGGCGCCGCCTCGTTCTCCATTTTCTTCCCGGCGTCCGGGAGCAAGTTTACCGATAATGATGCCTTCGATGGCAGTAAGTCCGACGCCTCCTCGTCGGTGGACTGCACCTTGTCTCTCGGCACCCCATCGACGCGCCTGACTGAACACAAAACCTTGCCGTCTCCCACTGCACATACCCAGCCACCCTCGTGCATGTCTAGCTTTCGCTGGGATAGCCTATCCCATCCCAAGAAGCACACGTCCATGGGAACAGGTGGCAGCATTGCTTCTGGTGGTGGAAACACCATCGGCTCGAACATGGCCGGAGACCCACTTCTTCTAGCCCGCAGGTGCGCCAACTGCGACACCACCTCCACTCCCTTGTGGAGGAACGGTCCCAGAGGCCCAAAGGTAGTGACTAGCTTCCCCTCAAACTTGTATCTCCGTCTCGAGCAATCTAATACGTTACAGCAATGCAGTCCCTGTGTAACGCCTGCGGCATCCGTTACAAGAAGGAAGAGAGACGGGCGGCGGCATCGCCGTCCTCGTCGACGTCCGTGGTAACGGCGGCTGCCGAGCAGGCGATCGGATATGGATACATACGACAGCAGCAGCCGAAGCAGTCACCCTGGGGATGCTACGCTCCAACGGCGACGAAGAGCAGCCCTTCCATCTCGATGCATGACGACACGGCGGACGAGGGCGACGTGCCTTATCTCTCCTGGCGGCTAAACCTGGTGCCGCCGACCCAGTTGCCGGTTCGAGACTGCCCCAGCCTATTCCAATACAATTAGCAGTTCCAAATTCCAGTAGCAACGAAGCATCAAAACCAGTCCTGTTCGTGGCCTTCTTTTATCAACCTCTTCATGTATACTCTCTGTAGCCTAGCCTCAAGTAGTGGAGACGATAAGTCTCTTCGTTAGGTAACGAATCAAATGATGGGTGTTCTTATTGTGGCTTAAGAGTCAACATGTGTGTGTGTGTGTGTGTGTGTGTGTGTTAGATGGATGAATAGATAGATTCTGCTGATGATGGTGTCGTTGGTGGGAAGAGGGGAGGAATCGAGGGGATGACATGAACAGGGCATCTGCAGGTGGCAGCGGCCAGTGACCGGTGGACATGAGAGAAGGCCAACAGAAAGCCTGATATGATGGGATAACAGCAGAATCCAATCAAGAGTTACCGTACGAGACGTACTTCCGGGCATTCATTGGTTGCTTTTTAACAGTTCAAAGCATGCATCATCTCAGCTCGGACCGGGAGTTTTCTGGCTTGTGTTTGTGTTACTTGCGTACCACACAACACTCCATATTCTTCTCCCTCCTCTGCTTTCTCTCTCACCACCCCCCTCTAAACAACGTGGTCACGAATCATGCTTATCTCAAACATAATGGTACTTACTTTTCAAAACCTTATTGGTTCAGGTCTCCTTACACCACATGTAATCAATCATATGCAAGTGATCTGCGAATACAAGTAAGAAAACCATGTACTCTTTTAAGCTTGGCATCACCAACCGGACTTGATCGACATTATATATCGCTGCATGCCATGAGCAGTACGTACTTTTTTATCATCCGGTGATGATGACTCGCTGGCCTGCTGCCGAATCAACAGCGGCCTTCCGTCGAACACTTGGACGATGACACCTTGGAGCATGTTTTAATATATTATTAACACGACGACGGGTTTCGAGGTCAAACTGGAGCAGCCTGGTCCGGCCCCACCCATATCCCTAGGGAATCAGGAGAAGCGTAAGTATAAGGTCAAGTCGGACCCAGTAGATCCGAACCTAATGTTTGAATTGGATCAAGATCGAACCGCCCACGGATTTGGAAGGCCAACGCATAGTTTGGATTGGGCCGATCAGAATACAGCCCAAATATGGCCCATACATCCTATCGGACGTGCCATTAATTATATTGGCCGCATTATAAGGTTATTTTGTGATATCCTTAAGACTTGGCTCTTCAATTCCTCTTTCCTATGTGCCAATTTGATAGATGGAAGAAAGAGTGTCACCAAACAAACATCCACGCTTCACACACACTCTTCGTGGCAGCAGCAGGTCACCATTCAACACAAGAGCCCTTTTGCATCCATTGGGTTCCACCATGGGCGTGGTTTCCAGCTAGCAATCGTGACATGTTACCTTTCATCCCCTTCCAAGAGTTGCACTAGACCAATATGTGTATATGTGTGTATATATATATATATATATATAAATGTATCTGAGGCACAGGCATCTAAGGAATCACAAGCATTCATCCATCATGCGAAGCCAGTGGAATGGCAGGGGAGAGGAGGAGGGTTGACGGCTCATGGGCACGAGTTCCGACAAGACCACCAAAAAAAAAAAACACCACTACCGGTGGCTGGGGCTGCACCACGTTTCCAGAATCCTGACACAGGTAGGGCCCCAGGGCATGGGGGGCCACGTGGACCGCCAATAAATGGCAAGTTGTGTGTACAAGTAAACCTTTTGGTTGTGTCTTCTGCTGTGCCTGTCGACAAATTGATTCCCACGTTATTATATATGCTGTCTCTCTCTCGCACTCTCTTTCTCACACTGTCTTCATCCAAACAAACATCCAAATCACTTGAGGTTAATCCAGATAGAAAGAGACATTTACATGCCCTAACAGGAAAGATCTGCAAAATATAATACTTGTGCGTCTGACACGTCGAGTACTTTGCAAGCAATTGATAGCAACATCAAGTAGCCAACCCGATCTTATTGTAGCCGTGTGAAAAATGATAGCCTTCCCTCTTATCTATCATAACTCAATCATGTAGATTCCGGCGAAGATCACATGGAGACACGTCTTAAATGATGCATCTTTTTCCTTGCCAGATTGCTTTGGCCGCTGGTTTTGACTTGCAAGCGGTGGACGACACACCCAGTGTCATGTTGTAGTCATATCCCAGAATTGATGTGGTTATAGGAGGAGGAGGAGGAGCTGAGTTTAAAGGTTATAAGATTAGCGGAGAAGTGTGGAAGTAATCGTCTTCTCTTTCCACCACAGAAGTGAATGGCAGGACACCAAATCCCAAGGCCACTCCCTCCCTTCTAAATGACTCTCTCACTATTATTACACCTCCGGTGTCTGCCGCTATTGGTGCAGCACTTTCTCGTCCTGTCCCTCTCACCTCATCTGTGCTCTCAGTGCAATAAGAGGTTGAACAGTGTTGTCGCTTCTCTTGAAGATTCCTTCTACTGATCGCCTCCATTAGCTCTGCGTTCTGTGTCGAAGACGAAATCTAGAGAGGAAGAGTTCGATTCATGGAATATAAAGACCAAGTTGTTGTTGATGAAGATGATGATGATGAGATGCCTTCGTCCACAGCTTTGAGTTTCGACCCTCGTCCTCCCATTAGAGGATCTGCTTTCTCCAAACCTGTGCTCTCTCCTTCTTCCTCTTTAATCTCCCTAAGAGGAGGCGGAGGAAGTGGAAGTGGCACATCAGCTGCTGAGAATGTTAGCCTCTTGGGAAGCACCACACCGTCATCAACAGCTGCATCGGTGGATGTTTTGTATGAGTCTTCTGCAAGGAACTCAGATCCAGCTCCGGTCAGCGGTGCAACTGTGCCGAGTAACACCAAGGCCACCACAGCAGCTTCTATCAGGTACCGAGAATGCCTCCGCAACCACGCGGCTTCAATCGGCGGCCACGTTCTCGATGGCTGTGGCGAGTTCATGCCGGAGGCCGACCCGTCCTCGCCGGAGGCGCTGAAGTGCGCGGCCTGCGGCTGCCACCGCAGTTTCCATCGGAAGGAGGCCGAAGGCGACGCCGCCACCGACTCCTACTACCGCGGCGCCGCCCGTGTTCCTCTACTCCTCCCTCCTCCCCCTCATCCCCAATCCCAGCACCCTAACCACTACCAGAAGCAATTCCAATTCGGTACTCCCAACGCCAGCGGGAGCGGAGGGACGACGGAGTCTTCGAGCGAGGAACGGATGACTGCCGGGGCGCCGACCCCGGTGACCACGCAGAGGAAGCGGTTCCGGACCAAGTTCACGGTGGAGCAGAAGGAGAAGATGCTGGCTTTTGCCGAAAGGACGGGGTGGAGGATTCAGAAGCAAAACGAGGGCTTGGTGGAGCAATTCTGCGCCGAGGCTGGGGTGAGGAGGCAAGTCTTGAAGGTCTGGATGCACAACAACAAGCACTTGCTCAGGAAGCCACAGCAACCACCGGAACAGGATGAAGTAGCACCGCCACAGCAACACCAGCCTCACTCCTCGTCGCAACACTCGCAGCAGCAGATGTGATGGCCATGCGATCGGAGGCGGAGGCATGGTAATGAAACATCTGCATTCGATTTCTTGGTTTGCATCTGCATTACTGTTGTCATCAACTTAACTTGCTTAGATGAATCGCTACTTAGTTCTCGGTGTGATCATAAGCCCGCCCCGTTCCCGAGGTTGGTATAGCAAAAGCGTTGATCGACCATATGAGACCTTTGCAACTGTTTCTTTGCTTTTCTTGTTTGCGGTTTGGGCGGAGGAGAAGGCGATGCGGTCAAAGAAGTTGTGGAAATTTCTTCCTCCATCAACTCCAACGTTTCAACATGTCCTGCGCACAGGAAGGAAGAGTTCACAAGTGCATGGCAAGAAGGATCGACGACTATGTTGTTGTCATCTCGCAGCATCATACTCGGACCCTAATGTCGGCACCGAACAGGTATCAACTCCCGTGCACAACATGATCACCTGCTCGCTTGCTACGGCTCTCTCTGTCTCTCTCCTAATCTAGCAGCTCCATCCATGTCGTTTTCTCTTGTTTCTGTGTCGAGTTTTCTGCACTAAAGATGCATGGATGAGGCCACAATGGCTGGACACCTTCCTCGTCTTTATCTTGATGTTGATTCCACCGATGATAGGCATTGGGATAAGAACAGAAACTAAAGCAAGGATATGTCAATTGCGTGCTATTTCTCCCTTCTACACGCTCTTGGTGTTGGGATGCTGAGTCCTTTGTAGTGATCGCATTCATTGAGCCATTCAACCCTATCTATCTTTATGGATGCTCTTCAAACAGCAAGAATGGAGGATGCAGGTGATTGAGAGGATCAGTTTCATTACAAGGAACATTAAATTTTCTTTCACAAATGCATCAAATGGAGTTGTAAGAATATAAGCTGCTTATTGTCCCTCCTTTTTGTGTTCTTCCTGCTCTTACTCATGGCTGAAATCTTATATACAGGTAAAACATATTGGTTTTTTCTTGTAAGAGCATCCTTCAGCATCAAAGAGATAGCTTCTTTGCTTAACCTTAGGTGTCAATTTCAGGGACGAAGGCATTTGTGTTGCTGACGATAAATTATTTTTCATGCGAACGTCCTCTGGGCATATAAAGTTGTACGTTTTCTTGCACTTCGAGCCTGTTAAATTTGTAAGGATTAATATGTAATTTAAAAAAGCACAGATACATAACTTTAATTTTCTTGTTTGAAATAATAAAAAAAAACGCTCTGGTTCTAAGAGAACACTCCCAGAATAGATGTCTATTACATGGTTTCACAGCACTCTGAGGATGAAGGATTTGCAATTCTATACACAACACGAGAATATAACTCACTTCTTTGATTCTTTATATATACCTAGTTACAAGAATAAGAAAAAAAATATAAAAAATTATAATCATACCAAATCAAATATAAGAGATATTATTTCCTGTAAAGAAAGTAATAATTCTGACCTGATTCGAAAAAGAATCTTTCTCTATTGGTGATATCCGTCTCGAGTCTTAAGAATATTCAATCAAGATTTATCATCGAACATTGGTGACTCAGGAAGAAATATATCATAGATACTTTCATAAGGCAACACAGATGCTAATTAAAGTACCAGCAATGCATACAACATAATTCTTTTTTTAATTTTTTTAGCAAATTACATACAGCATACATAGTCATTGGTACGGTCACAGAAGTCATATGTTGCAGCAAAGTTACCACTGCAAGCTCAGTGTTGTCTGCTCCTTCATGGCTTCCACACTTGATGCTTCTTTATACATAACCGGACACCTAAAACTATACGTATGGCTGTCCACCATAACATAGCATCATAAGGTTGCTACTGTACGCTCCCCAGATTCTGCTTCAATAGAGCTTTAAGAAGAGCCTCAGCCTGCCAAACAAGACAAAAAGGGAAAGAGTCGTGAGATCAGAATAGTTTTCACTCATCAAGTACTGTTTATTTAACCCACGACTTGATCTGTAGCTTTGGCATGCAGCAGATAAGGAAGAGATTAGAGCAATCTGTGAGATGAGTTAGCCAAGACGATAAGAATATATGAAAGAATGAAGTGCTGCATGTGACTGTGACCCCCTAAAGATTGTGGAAAAAGCTAAGAGATGCTGCGGAATGCTACTCCGCAGGTCTCATTCTTGACAAAGGCAAAGACTAAGGACGACGACGGAAAGGTGGGGGGGAGTTCCAGAGATGAAGAAGAGGCAGGATGAAAGCATGGAGTACCGAAGAAGCAACCACCTCTTCTCTCGGTCGCTGGTGCCGTTGCTGCGACGCCTGCCATTGGAGCTCGGGTAACTGTAGAATGGCTCCTTGGTGGAGTCGATGAGCTCGATGTCCTTGACGAGGTGCTCGTAGTGGCGTCGCACTTCTTCGACGGACTTGCTGCCGACGGCCCTGGCGACGTGCACCCAGCGATCCCGAGTGTCGTCGTCGAAGTGGGCGAGCGCCATCTCGAAGCGCTTGTTCTCCTCCTCGGTCCACGAGTCCTGGAGCTTGCGCGAGCTGCTCTTGGAGCCGGACGCCATCTCTGCTTTTTATATATGGAATGAGATGGAGATGGAGTCTAATTAGCTGCAGACGCTCCTTAAGCTCTACGAACTCCTACGTTGGCTTCTTCTGCGGGTTGGCGCTCCTTATAAGCAGGAGGGAAATGGAAGTTGTGGGGTAGTGCTTCGTTGGATCTAACTAGCAGGAGAATAGCATTTCTAAAAGGACTAAAGGAGGAAGGAAGCATAGCAGAATCTGAGATTGGTGCCCTCTTGGAGCCACAATGAGGCCAAAGTACAATAAGATCTGTGTGGGGAAGTGGAAGGAATCGACATTTCTTCCTCCCAACTTTTATCTCAAGTACTCCAATATTCTCTCTTCCTCTGTATTCTTGATCTCACAACACTAGCATGCCCTCGCGGTTCTGACCACGTTTGAGTTTTCGTATTAGCATTTCAGTAGTTCACGACGAGGAAAGATGCTGAGTGATAGAAGAGTGCCAAAGAATTCGAGTGTTATTGGGTTGAAAGGATATATTGATAGGGTGTATACAGCCATGAATTCATGCTTCCCTGATGATTATTTGCAGTCAAATTATAACACAGAGAGAGAGAGAGAGAGAGGAAAAGATCCTGGAGAGTAGATTCTGCGGAAAGATGCAGGGAGGTATCGGCGCACACATGGGGGGGAAATATATTGGATTTGACGAGTATAGATTGAGAAACAAGATTGGCACATAAGCAGGGCGAATCTGAAATCATAGATCTCATGGAATAGTAGATGATCCCGGTTAAAGGTATCAAAGAGCTAGAAAGCCAACGATCCCACATGAGGAAGAACAGATAGATGAAGGGAGAGAGACAACAAATGTCACATCACGCAACTTACTTGGATTCAGCCCTTGGTTGAAACTGGAGTACTTGCTTCTTGTAGGCTGTCTCAGAGCTCATTCCATTCATCTTTCACCAAGGCTACTTTATCTTGGAATCCTTGCGATGACAAAGGTACCTGCAAGTTGGGGCGGAGAGAATCCTCCTCACCTCTTCGGGACCTGTTGGATCGAGGCTTCTGCAAATTGCTGCTTGCTTTTGCCTTCTCGCACAGCTGAAGATTCCATGGCTGTATGTAAAGTTGCAGGGAATCATGTGAAAGAGAGGGACCAGCAAAGAGTTCCAAAGATGCATGTGTATTGTGCTCTTGAGTACCTCAAGCAATGAACGCAGGTACCAGAGTCTACTGTTCCCATCAGTTGCAGAGCTTTACAGTAACAGTGAGAGATGTATCAGCCAGAGATTCTTCTAAAGATGAACACCTCCATGCATTAATTGTTCCCATCAGTTCATAGACTGAACTTACTTGTAAAGATGAACACCTTCATGCATTAATATTCTGACTAATTGTCTTTGGGATACAACTAGAGAGGTTCTGGATTAAAATTCTTGTAGTATTGATGCTCTAGTATAGGTCCCAAATAATTAATTCCCCAGATGGTGGCTCACTTGTGAGGTTGGGAGAGTAATGCTATGTTCTTCTTTTATTGACTGTGAGTGAGGCTTGTTGGCCATGATATGATGATTATGGCACCCTGGGAGCATAATTCTTTGGAGAGACAAAATTCTATGTGGAGCTCCACCTGAAGAGTATCAGATGTTCTCTTCAAAGGACTACCTCCTGCCACCTCCTGGCCTGAGATCATCTGCATGTGTTCATTCATGTAGGACCAAACCACAAGGGGACACTGCTATGATCTCTGGCTTTGAGGTGTGGATGTAAGCCTCACACATCATGTCTGTGAAGGCCACACAACTGCTGAAAAGGTTCAGGAATGAGTAGCAGTCCTCAGATGAAAACAGAGGAGCTGAACAATTGTCAAGGACTATGACTTCATGCTGCAAATTGATCCTTCCATGGCATCAGGAGTCCTCCGTAGTTCCACAAAATTGACTTGAATGGAGAAAAAGGTTTATGTCTGATTTAGATTTCTGTAGAGTTTTAGATCTAAATTGTCACTTCATTCCTCTGACACAGTAGTGCATAAAAAGAGAAGACAACTTCAAAAGGCTGGAAGGAGGAGACTCTGCTCCATTTAAATATATAGCATAGACTGCTTATATTTTTTTGTTTAAATAGATAAGCAAATAATCATCAGCACCCCATATTTCATTTCATTATCAACATTATCATTAAGTTTCATTTTTATTCATTAGTATGCCATTTAGATGACAGTGTGCCAAAAGAACATAATATTGTGCCATAAAATTTTCAGCTGTTCTTAGTACCATTCAAATGGCCCTTAAAACTGTGCATTAATCTGCTTGATCAACTTAATCTTTTGAAATGAATAGGAGAAAACACAGATATGCATTGCTGCCAAACAGGATTATATTGAGCTTCCAGGAGATATATTTACAGAGAAGAGGACATGCCTTCATGGCTGCCTGCATTTTAAATACAACATAGAATCGAAGGGAGGACAACAAGAGAACATAACACTTGTTAGAACAGGGATGTCTGATGCTTCAGCACATATATGCATCTGTCTCTTGTAATTGATCATCCAGAGGAGACTACTAACCGTTTCTACGCTTTTGATCCAGTCGACACTTCATCCTGCCACAACGAAAAAGAAATGTTCAGATGGTATAGTTCGAGTTTTGCTTGATCATGTCCATCAAATTTTTGGACACAGAGGCAGAGGCGAAGGGAGTACCCCTGTGGCCGGAGGAGCGGTAGTTGGCTCGAGGCATCTGACCCTTCTCGATGAGGATAATGTCCTCCACCAGCAGCTCGTAGTGCCGCTTCACTTCTTCCGCTGACTTGCCGCCGACGGCGCGCGCCACGTTGTGCCAGCGGTCGGGCGTGTCCTTGTCGTACACCGCGAGGGCCTTCTCGAACATCTTGTTCTGCTTCGCGGTCCAGCATGAGTTCGGCGAGCTGGTGGTTGCCATCTCCGAGCTCGGATGTGGGAGAGAGAAGCTGACGAGCTCTGTGTGGGCTGCTGATACGAAGAGAAAGCAACCAGGCGGTGCTCCTTATAGGCAGGAGAGCCGAGGCAGTGGGGGTTGTTCCGTGGTGGAGAACAAAGACTTCTAAAGGACCAATAGAAAGGGAGTTGTGAATTGGTGGGTTGGGAGAAGGAATCACCCTTGTAAATTTTCTCTCACCCCTTTTCCTGCCAAATCTTCTCTCTTCCTTTGTCATGCAATAGAATTCATGCTTATGGCCGAACCCTCGCCTATACCATTTTTGTGATTAGAAGGCTGCACCAATCCAGCAACAACTATGGTGGTCAAAGGTGATCGAGCGCCATTTCACCAGCTGATAGAAAAATATCAGCTCAACTTTTTAACAGATGCCACCTTTGGTGATTCCAGCAAGTTGCAATCCGAAGAACCTCAATCTTTGAAATGAGGGTGATGCTGATCCGTTCCTCTGC
Organism: Ensete glaucum; assembly: GCA_021527575.1. NCBI lineage: Eukaryota > Viridiplantae > Streptophyta > Magnoliopsida > Zingiberales > Musaceae > Ensete > Ensete glaucum. The sequence continues at coordinate 30,149,431 of CM038554.1, forward strand.
AACTTGGTGCTTTGATCCTTGGCTGTATGACACTGTCAAGAGGATGATTCAACAGCAACCACTTTGTGGTAATGGTCTTGATCTTTTCTTCATCTTCACCGACTGTGTTGTGCTCCTCCGCCGACCCCGGAGGGGAAGAGATTCTCAAAGTTCAGCTGAAACTGTCGGAAGATTGAGATTCCGGCACAGCTTTACATGGGCATCAGTGCTTCCAGAAAGTGGCCGGAGAGACACAGATTCCTCCTGCTGGAAGCAACTTGCCTGATTCCACGGAAGTCACCGGACTGGAATATGTACTCGCACACACATTAGGTGGCTCCAGGATTCAGTTCAGCAGGGAGAGGGAATTGTTCTAGTGCATGCTGATGTGCAAACCAGCGACGGACCACCGGGAAACAGCCAAGTATTCATTTCTCGGTCCCGTCAAGATAAAGCAATTATTCCAGTGTCCCAATATAGGAAATCTCCGATGGACGACTCGGCTTCCACGTCGATCTGTTGGTGTCCATGTCAGCACTCCACGACTCCAATCACGATCCCCTGAGAATTGCGACACGATGCGTGCATGACACGTGAACGGCTTACATCAGGCCGTTGATGGGTGTATGGATCTCGCGGGCTGAGCTGGGCTGGAAGTATCGGGTCTGGGTTCATCGGCTATGGGGTTACGGGGCCCAGTAGCCCGCCAAATTCCCTATAAAAGGGGATGGTAATCCGCTTCAGTAGTGTCTCGGCTAGGGTTTTCTCGGTGTGCGAAAGGGGGATCGGCCTCTGGGGTTTCCGGAGGCCGGAGCGAAGGCTAAATCTCCGTCTCCGTTTGTGTTTGTCTTTTCTCGTATGAATTAGCAGTAGGCGGCGAAGAGGAGGAGGGTGCGATGATGGTTTCTCGTTAATCTGACTTCCTTTTCTTCGTGAGGACAGCATTAAATCCATTCAAGTTTCAGATCTCTGAGCACCTCCTCTCCTCTTCACCCGTCAAATGCCTTCTCTCATCCCACCCCAGATATGTTTTCTTACTCGTTCTTCTTCGGTCTGTGGATTCTCTGTTTTGGTTTTATGGCTTTTATGCGGTACAAGAATTAGTTTCTTAGTATTTCTTTATTTCTCTTTTTTGTTGATTGTCGCGATAATTTTCGTTGATGATGAGGAATTTTGCTGCTGAAATTGTTTTGGTTATCTGCATCTTTCGTGCCCCATAAAAAGTATTATTAACCAACTTTGACGTCTCAAGGCATCTCTAATTTTTTATTATTATTCTTTAATAAATAAAATTAATATTACAATATTTTTTAAAATTACGAGTTTTATTTCAGGTTACATATAAACAGTAAGAACTTGTCATTCTCTATTTTAGAATAAAGGATGAAAAGTTCTTAATCAAAAACCATTTAGGAATTTTTGAATAAAATTTTTTTTTTGCATACGACGAATGTTTGTGAGAATTTGAATTAACTAAGATTAAGAATATGATTACAGAGTTTTAAATTAAAAAAAATAAAAATTGTAATTATATTTAAGAACATCTTAAATTGTTTAACATCAGATCGGTCTGATTGGTTCGATCTAGTTGGGTTTATAAACTTAAAAGTTAAGTTTCAATTGTCAGTGAGGACGGTTTTATCGTTACTAAACCTTAGGTGAGAAGCGCGAAAAATTTAAAACTTGAGGTTCCTTTCAATAAATTTCTCAATGCATGTATTGTATTTATTTATATTATTTGCAGATAAGTATTTTCAAGAATGAATCATGTTTTTTCACTGATTACGCGAATTCAACAAAATAAGTTAAATTAAGATGAAGGAATTCAATATGAGTTTGTTAAGAGAACATTTACGGACATTTATCGGGTTTAATTTAATTTTATGTTGAATGTATATCTAATTTTATGTATGTTTAACCTTATAAGTCTAATTTTAATTTAGCATCTGATTAAACTTTTTTTTAACATGGTATAAACAAGGCTGATGGATAAAAATATGAGTAAAAAAATTAAAAAAATGAAATTTGTCTAATCGTGATTCAAGTTATCTTTATTCATAATGTGATGTTGAATTGAATAAATAGGAAATATTAAGGATATTGAAAAAGAACTAAAATGATAATATCACACTGAGGAAATATTTACAACAATAAAAATAATTATTTCATAATAATTGAAAGAGTGTTTTTTTTTTGGGTAAAAGTTAAATTGCGAAAAGCAGCGATAAATTTTCAAAGTTTTTAGTGAAAGAGTTATTTTTATCGAGTTAGCATCCTTATTATTGAAAAATAGTGGATAAGATTTGGAATTTAAGAGATTCAAACTCATAATTTTAATCAGAGTCAGCCAAATTTAATTATAACATAAATTGATTAATTTCAATGGGTAGTAGCTTTATGGAGTACAAAAGTTTCAAGATCTTTTTATACCTTTCATTGTTTCATATCACACAAATAAACCAGTTTAATGAGAGAGGTAAGCTCGTTGGCTTGATGGACGAAGTCATCTTTCATCACGTCGATCAATCATCCGACTCGACATCTAATCTGATTTTCTTATATTAATAATTTGTACTTCAATAGTTCGAGTTCATAATTATAAACATATTTTGTGCATATAATATTCTTTAGAAAGCCTAAGATTGTAGATGTTATTATAAGGGTAATTTTTACGGATTTGACGTTTGAGTCAAGCCCAACATGGTTCAAGCTCTTGTGTGTAGAGGATTGTTTGAGAAGCTTTTGAGGTGGAAATGTTGAGCTCATGAGGAAGTTTTTCGAGTTGCCTCCCAGGGAGGTCTTTCGAAGTGTCCCACTTCCTTGAGGTCTAAGGTCGTAGATGCACGAGTTAGTAATCCGAGATATATGAGTGTAGTCATCAGAAGTAACAAATGATCCTTTGACTCTGTTAAAAGTTTTAACCACCTTTGATAATCTTGATTTAGCCTTTTTTTTATATATATGTGATAAGGGTGGATATAACTCATAACTACTTATCTTGGATTGATTCTCATGCAGGTTGATCAATGATGGGCAACTTATGTCTCATTATTTTAGCTTTAGATGTCGTGCATAGAACATATGTCGTATGGTTGTTGGTTGATAATATTCTTTCTATCATTTGTCCTTTCACCCCCAAATGCATGTTTAGAGGGCTCTTTGGTGAGAGTTTTAAAGCATGATGTATGGTTCATTTTACACGTTAGGTTTACTTTCTTTTCAAGGATTTAAGTTTTGTATCGTACTGGTGTATCAAATTTTGCTCTGAATGGTATAGTACGATGTATCATTATATACACCTAAAAAAATAAAAATCAATTTTAGTATCGAGTGATACTAAATATAATATATATAATATATATATTTTATAATATATAAAAAATAAAAAGATATAGAGAAGATATAGGGAATACTAAGCGATAGCCTCGTCGTTGTTGGCTCATCCTTATTTCTCTCGTTCTTTTTCTCCTTATTGCCTATCTACGGCCTTCGACCTCAAGGAAGTGGGAAGAAGAAAGACATCATAAGGTTCTCCATGTCATGACATTGGACGAAGGAGACCATTCGGAGATGAAGGCTGAGGTCTTCATCACCTTCCTCATGGTCGTCTCTTTTGCTTTGGTTGCCCCCTCCCTTGATCATCGCACCTCCAGCTCCTCCAAAGAGGTATAACTTTCATCGTCATTACCTCCTGGATCAGGATCGTCAAGGGAGGGCAACGCCAGATTGGGATTTAATGAGAGAGGTAAGCTCGTAGGCCTGATGGTCGAACTCATGGGACGAAGTCATCTTTCAGCACGTCGATCAATCATCCGACTCGACATCTAATCTGATTTTCTTATATTAATAATTTATCCTCCGATGGTTCGAATTCATAATCAAAATTTTTCTGTGTTATTTATCTTTAAAATATATTAGTTTATAAATTTATCAATTGATTTCATTATCAAAATTTGAGATTTAATAATTTTTTTTAATTTTTGATAATGATAATAAAAAACATGATAATGATTCTTTTAATTCAAGTTTAAATAATTTTAATAAAAAATTATAGTGATTTTCAATATTAATCATTTCAAGAATCATATGTATAATTTTCAATTAAATGATCACATTATATCTATAGGTAGACTGTCAAAACAGTTAGTTACATATGATAACTTAATATTATCATATACAACATGTATAACAGTGAAAACTTTTTCCCTTTTGTCATCAAAATGTTATCATTACTTTTTCCCTTTTGTCATCAACAAAAAAAAAAATATGTGTAAGCTATTATTTTTTTCTCCTCCTTTGTCATAATAAATAAAAAAGAAGAATATCATATTATCATAGTATTACTTCTCTTCATAACATCAATAAAAAATAATTGCTACATCATCAAAATGTTGTCATTACTTTTTCCCTTTTGTCATCAACAAAAAAAAAATATGTGTAAGCTATTATTTTTTCCTCCTCCTTTGTCATAATAAATAAAAAAGAAGAATATCATATTATCATAGTGTTACTAACATCATATGTGGATTGTAAAGCTACTTTTATATCATAACATGAAAGATAGATGAAGTATTATTAAAACTCTCCCTATCTATGTCATCTTAAAAAATTTCATAAACTTAAATTTAAAATAAAACTATTTCAATAGTACTTTTGAATTCAAGTTTAAAAAATAACTAATGAAAGTTAGGCATTAATCACTATTAATGAAAATTTATAAGTATGTTAATACATAAGCTAGGCATGAATCGTTGTTTCTCTTGTTTTGTCATCAACACAAATACGTGTTGCTTCGTCTTTTCAAAGTAGAATACATAAGTCATTAATATAAAAAATTATACAAAATAAATATAAAAAATTATACAAAATAAATCTAAAGTTCTGAACATCTAAAGATTAAGATTCATTTGGATAAATTTTCTCATTCATTAGCAAAAAGAAATAATCACAGGAGAAAAAAATAATAAATGATATTAATTTATATAAATCTTAAGTTATAAATATCAAAAAGTCAAATAAAGGATAATGCAAAAAGAAATCTCAAATCATGAATATTGATAAGTCAAGTGAAAAAATTTTCTATCATATGAGAATAATTAGTAAAATTTTTTGATTTATATAAAATAAATCTAAAATCATAAATATCAAAAAGCTAAGTGAAAGATTATGATTTATTTGAAAAAATATTTTTTTAAAAAATAGTAAAAAAGAATTATAGGAGAAAAATTAGTAAAAGTTCTTGATTTATATGAGATAGATCTTAAGAATATCAAGAAGCCAAATGAAAAAAATTTCCTCTTTAGCAAAGGGAAAGAATCGTATTAGAACAAATAATAAAAGGTCTTCATTTATATATTTGGATAAATATTTTTTAACAAAAATCATGTTTAAACATTTTTTGATATATTTTCAATAATTAGCTCCTTAGGATGTGCATCTATATATTGGGTAAGGTATCTTAGGACCTAAATGTATCTAGGTTGGTTTAGAGAAGAGAATTTTTATTTAAATTTAAATTTATAAAATTTAAAATTATCATCAGAATTATTTTTCTATCTTCAAAAAATTGATTGAAAACAATGTAGATATATTCCTATAAAATTACTAAAAAATAATTAAGGTTCTTTAGTTTCAATTTGTGAGATTAATTTCATACTAGCATATCCTAATCTTCTATGTCAAAGTTATGCACCATCGTTTAAAAACAAAAAATAAGTTTTGTCATGAAAATCATCAATATCAATAGTATAAACATTATTGCTCCTTAAAGCAATCATAGATTTGCTCTTATTTGGTATTTCTACGATGCAAGCATTAGATTCAAATTTAATATTATATCCTTTATCATACAATTGACTAATGCTTAATGAGTTATATTTTAAACTATCTACTAACAGATATCTTCAATCAAAAGATTGGATTTGTTATCAATTTTTTAAATACTGATAATCCTACCTTTGTTATTGTCTTCCAATATGACATATGCTCCGTCTTAGCTAGTGAGTTTTGATAATTATGTTGGATCTTTTGTCATGTGCCTTGAGCAATCACTATCAAGACTTATATGGAGACATATTAACAAAAAGGAGTTGTGTTCACTAGTTACTCATTTAACTTTGGGTCATTTATGGTTATATCTTTTTTCTTGTCTTTTGGCCTCAAATTATTTATAGTTCCCTTAGAAACCTAAACTAATTTATGAAAATTATAATTTTTAAGAGATCATGTATAAGCATAATGATCAAATATTTTATAAAATTATATTTAATTTTAAGAGGAATATGTAGTGTGAGTTCTTTTACAAATCTAGTTGGCATTTATTATGTACCATTACTCATGAATCAAATACCTTACTTTCTAAATCCATAATCTTATTTAGAAAGAATTATGTTTAATGATATGTTTCTAATTTTAATTTTTTTAAAGTTTGTTGTAATGATATATATTTTTTAAGAGATTCTATTACATATCAATTTATGCTTCTAAGCAATATCATAATTTCTAATTAGGTCATTTTTCATATTTTTCAAATCATGTGTTTTTTTGAAATAACTTTCTTTAAAGTTCAAGATTAGATGATTTTAAATCTTCACATTTAGAGTAAGAAGTAGAAGATGTTGATATTATATATATATATATATATATATATATATATATATATATATATATATATATATTATATATATATATATAGTTTTTAATGCATGATTTATTTTTAGTGACTTATATTTCTTACCAATATTTTTGAGTTTATCATATAAATCATGAAATGCATCAAATAATTCATCATAAGATAAGGATATTTCGGAAGTCACTTATCTCATCGTTAAAGGCCATCAATATGTAGTTTGTCATTTTGTATTTATAGATTTGCTCTTCGTCTTTTGATGCACTTGATTTATCCTATATTACCTTGATTGCTTTCATCTTCTTTTGAGATGATAACTTATTCTTTAATTATGTATTAGGATCTATTGGCACTAAGGGGGGGGGGGGATTAGTTAAATGTTAAAATTATGGTTTAAAAAAAACTTTCTTATGAAGCCAAATCAAAAATTGAAATCATTTTGTTTAAGTTGAGTAAGTGAGCAATAAGGCTATTTGATAAAGCTAAGTTATGATCTTGCTAAAGGAAAGCTCGAATAAGAACAAGTATAATCAAAAATCAAAGTTAAAAGATGCTCACAATTTATAGTGGTTCGACCATAACTTGGTCGACGTCCACTTCCCGAGTCTCCTTCATCGAGGCTCGTCAGTGTCCATTACTGATCTTCTTCACGTGAAGACCAAACCCTTACAAGTATTTTACTTACAACTCACAAGGGAGACTTTTACAAAGATTATAAACTTTTTTGCTCACTCCCTTACACTTTTCCTTTTCTTGCACACTTTTATCACATTATTTTTCTCAGATTTCTTAAACAAAATTCATGTGCTTAATGCAAGAAGATTTGAGGTATTTATAGGTCCTAATTGGCTTCACAAAATAGAGCTAAAATTTTAAACGTATTCAAAAAATTTGGGTACGGCAGTACAACCGTCGACGTCGACGGTACAGCCATAAAAAACTACCCTGAAAATAGGGCGATAGCAGTACAACCACCGACCTGGGTGGTACGACTGCCACCCACCGGTGGTACAACTATTGAGAATCTTGAAAAAGTGTTTTTGCTATTTTTTATTCTTGACGTGTACCTTTAGTTGACCCCTTTGTAGGTCAACCAAATGAGCTTAACCTGAGCTCAATCCAAACCCAAATGTGGATTTGGTTTAACTCACTTGAGTTAATTTGGATTCCTTTAAAATCTAACTCAAGTTGGACTCAAACCTAACTATGACTCACTTGATTACCACGATACATAACTATCAAGTTTAAAAAATGACCTAACTCCCGGCAATTCGATAGCCTCCGATAATTTTCTAACGAGTCTTACTGTCTTCTTCCGGTGATATCCCAGGGTGTTCCCAGTGAGTTTCTCGATTCCTTCGGCGAACTCTCGATGAGCTCACACAGTATCATCCGAACCTTGGCTCGATGCCCGAACTTGATTCTGGCCCAACATCTGATTATAATTCCTTTTCTCCATCATAGTTAATACTATATTTCTTTCTCTAACACACATGTTAGATCATCAAACCAACAATTGATTTCATTATCAAAATCTGAGATTCAACAATCTCTCCCTTTTTTATGATGACAATCAATTGATAATGAAGTTAACCTTTATTCCCTCTATATCCATGTCATAATCTAAATAAAAAAAACTTAAATTCAATAAAACTACACACTCTTGAATTCAAGTATCATAACATTCATTTATCAAATTCAGAAATGATATATCATGAATTTCAAAATTAAACATCAAATCGTGAAAGATATATGATATAACATTAATGTAAAAACTTTTATCTTAAATCATCAATCATTAAATCCTCAAGGATATTCCAAGTATACAAAATTCATGCATCAGTCATACAATTAATTTAAAATTTTTATCTTAAGTCATCAATTATTTTTCCTTCTTTGTTTATCACTAAAAGGAGAAATACCCCATTTTATCATTTTTCATATATATCTCATCAATACATTATTTCTTTCCCTTTGTCGTCAATAAAAAGAAATGAAATAATGAGTAGATAACTTCAAGATAAATAAACTCATTATGTATCAAATTTTTATATTTGTACAAAATAAATATTGATTAAATGTTTAGTGCTTCGTTGCTCCCCTTTAGTAAAATAGGATAAAAACATAATTTTCTTTTGAAACTTTTTCTTCCCTTTTGTGAATTAGAAAGAAAAGAAACAAGGGAGGGGAGTGAAAAATATCATATCATAAAATAAGGCTCAATTTTATAGATGTAAATTCTGAAATCTAAGAAAAATTAAGAGCTGCCCATGCAAATTAATTCATCTTATGTAGATTTCAATCAATAGTAGGAAATCAATCAAATCATGTATTTTGATGAAGATATATTCGGATCTATAAAGATGGATTCAAGATGATGCTTAGTTTATCATAGTATAGGTACATAGACATCATTGTCAAAAGTTTGACATGAAAAATTCTAAGAGATGTCTTTTACCGATGGGACATCAAATATTATTTTTGGATGTATGCCCCCAAAGACTTATGAATAAAGGGTAAACATGGATATTATATCTTATACCTTAACAATAGGGTCTATCATGTATGTTATGTTATATATTAAGCCTGATGTAGCACATGTTGAATCTCGAATTTTAATAATAAAATCAATTGATGAATTTATGGACTAATATATTTTTAATATACATAACGTAGGAAAAACTTCAATCATGGACTCGAACCATCGGAAGGTAAATTATCGAAGTAAGAAAATCAAACGTTGGGTCGGAGAAAGCATCATATAAGAGATTAGACATCAAACCAGAGGATTGGTCGACGTACCAAAGGATAGACTTCGTATTATTATAAGTTCAGGCATCAGGCCGAAAGAATCAAGTATTATGCCAAAAGATCGGATATTATGGGAAGTCAACATGTCGATAGATTAGACGATATATGGAAGGAAATTATGATATGCCGGAGGTTCAGACAAAATGCTAGATGATCAAATGATATGTCAGAATGTTAGACAATATGGTAATTGCATTATGATTGTGCTAGATATAATTAAAGTAGTTAAGACGATATATAATTAAAGTGATCGTTTCAAGTCAAATTGAGTTGATATCGGGTCGAAACGATGTCGATTTGATTCAGAGCCCATTGGGCCTAAACCAGAATCGAATTAGGATTGTTGGAAGGCCAATTCTGGGACCTTGAGCAAGCCCAAGCAATGGTACCGCTAGGCACAAGTGATGGTACCGCATAGAGAGCCGAAAAGCATTATTTGTTACTTTTTGCCCATGGTCGACGGTGGTACGCCAAAGCCTAGAATCTCAGGCTTTGTTCGATGGTAATACTGCTCAGCACTAGCAGTGGTACCTCCAGTATCTCAAAAACTTGAGGATTTAAATTTTTTGCTTCATTTTTTAAGTCTTTGGGGGTCTATAAATACTTCCCTGAATTAAATCTTTAGAATTAAATCTAAGAATTAAAATGTGAACAAGAATTAAATCTTTAGAATTAAAATGTGTAAACCTTCTTGAAAGTATTTGAGTCTATTTCTTTAAGTTGAGAGGTTATTCTAGGGAGGTGTGAGATCTTTTATAAAAGAGTTGGGGTAAAGGTTATCTTCTAAGCTTAGTAAAAAATAAAAGGGTTGTAATAAAGATAGTTGATCTTCACTCATTCGAAATAAGATCGATAGTGAAAGCTGACGACCTCGAGGGAAGAGAAATAAGGAGTGAATGTAGGTCAAGACGATTAAACCACTATAAATCGATTTATATTTTTTCATTATTTTACCTTATCATTAGTTATTGATTTGCTTACTACTCACACTTCTTAGTTGAATACATTTTCAATACATATTTTTTGATCGAATTTATTAAATTTAAATTTATCAAATTAGAACCTTATCATTAAGAGAATCATCCAAAACATATTTAAACAATAAAGATAAATTTAAAGTTTAGGTTACTAAAAAAACAGCTAAAAATATTAGCCTATAATGTATATAATGTATAAAACTAAAATCTAAAGTATAGTAAGGGAGTAGTTAAGTTTTTTTTTTATCTTAATCTTTCTTAAAGCAGAGGTTTTAGACCTCCCAAGTGAAGTTGAGAGAATGGCGAAGGAAAGAGAGAAATGATCGTAGATTATCAGAGAAAAGAGGATGAGGCTAAAATTAAAGTAGAGATACTTAAGAGATTACCTTAAGGTCTAGAATTCAATCCCATTATGTCTTATTTCAAGTTTTTTTTCTTTTACTAATATAATTTTAATGTTATAGTAACTTTAGTTGAGTTTAATTTGATTTGAATAAAGATAATATTTTTATCTAAACTCATTCTTCAATCTCACTTACTCATCTCAACATTTAGTATAATACTCCTCTTTGATTTACATCCCCATTTAATTAACTTATTATCCTCTATATACATGAGGTTTAAAACTTAAACTTTCTTACTTTAACTATGTTTAAACTCAATCAAGCGAATACTTAAGATCGGTTATAATTTAATCATCACTTATAATCATTATGCTTATTACCGTAACTTAACTTTATATTCAAGTCTGCTAGCAAACATTAGGTTGTTGTGTTATGCTTAACATAAATATTCATGCTTATGTATGCTTAGGCGATATAATATCGTAGAACACTTGAGTGAAATTTTTGGAAAGCATATACTTAAATCTTAAAAGTCAAAAATAAAAATATATCATTTATCATATTTATAAAGTATAGACATCATAAATCATATTATGAAATGAAAGTAACGTATACATATTATTTATACTTCTAGTGGTATGCTAGTTATAATTCAATATGTGTGAGAGTCTAGTACTATAGGTGACAAGGGCAGAGACAATTTATAACTATTGGTTTTAGACTTTATGTGCATGCAGAAAGAGAAAGACCAGTGAAGTATAGCTTGTCTCCTTCTTCCAAGTATAAACATCACACAAATAATACATGTAAAATGATGATTGATCTATAATATTCTCTTAGTAAATAATAAATGTCAAAAGACGGTTACCTAATTTAGCCTGCGATGTCCATCATTATTCATTGTTCTCAAATGTTGATTCTCTGCACTCAAAAATCTTTGATTCAGAATTTTTATTGGTTTCTTAACATGGATGATGGAGTAGGAGACTACGAAACATGTGTAACCACAATTATAAGCCAGCAAAATTGCTTCTGTAGTCACATCAGCTGACTTTGACAAAGGTCATGCCATCATCCAGTGTTTTATTATCAGCCAAATCTTTCTTGCATGTTGAGCAATGCAGCCCCCATTGGAGACTTGGCAGCCAACGAGCATATCACAGATAATAATGTCAAGCTACTGTTTCTGTTCCTGCAAACAATCTAAGCTTGAGGATGAGGAATAGCGCTTGTGTGAAGTCCAGGTCAGGAGATCAGCGGTGTCGTGTCATCTCGTATCTTTTGGAGTTCTTGCTTAGGGTGTGCAATGCGTGTAATGTTCCATGGTCGATCTTCTCATGGTTCATTTCATGTTGGTCAACTACGTAATCCATGCATCTTAGCCCACAAAGTCAATTGATTGCTAGCGCACACAAACATCAGCGAGTTCGAATGTTTCGTCCACACAACACGCCGGCGGACAGCTTCGAGATCACACATCCGCCATGCTTGTTGAGCAAGAGACTGGCTGGCTCCTTCTTTAAGTATGCCTCCATTAGCATGCAGAATTCTACGTTTGCAAGAGCCATGGAGACTTTGAGAGACGCCCGCCTTGCGCTGTTGGCCTTGTTGGCTGCTTCTTCCTTCTTCGCGGTGGCCGCCGCGGCAAGTTCTTCGGATCCATCCTCCGGGATTCTCGTCAGAGTCGACCAGTCCGGGAAGGGAGATTTCAGAAACATTCAGGCCGCCATCGATGCCGTGCCTTCCAACAACACCGAGCCCGTCTTCATTTTGATCAAGCCTGGGACTTACAGGTGCTCTGTTCTAAGCTCCTTTCTTCTGCAACGACGATACGATGCATGGGTTGTTCATTTACAACGCAAACCACGGCTGACAGCACTGCCTCGTTCAAAATATGTACAGAGAGAAGGTGATTGTTCCTGCCGACAAGCCCTTCATAACATTGAGCGGCTCAAATGCGATGTCCACGGTCATTACATGGGGTGAAGGTTGGACAACATCAGAATCTCCCACGGTTTCAGTGTTAGCTTCAGATTTCGTGGGAAGATATCTCACGATTCAGGTACTCTTGCATTGCATGAAAGAAGAGTGTTTCTTTCTTTCGAGCAGCTCTTAGTAATGGATGAGAGACCCTCTTCCAGAACACATTTGGTCCAAATGGCCCAGCCATCGCCCTGCGAGTTGCTGGGGACAGAGCAGCATTCTACACCTGCAGGATCATCGGTTTCCAGGACACTCTCCTGGACGACAGCGGACGCCACTACTACAGCAACTGCTACATCGAAGGCGCCACCGACTTCATCTGCGGGAACGGCCTCGCTCTCTTCGAAGTAAGTCCCCACTCAGAATCCGATCATTGTCACTGCAGCTGATGTCGACTCTGATGATGTGTTCGCCGCCAGAAATGCCACTTGCACTCGACGTCACCGGGCGGCGGAGCCATAACGGCGCAACGCCGGTCTAGTGCAGCTGAGAGAACAGGGTATAGCTTCTTGCAGTGCAAGATCACCGGCACCGGAGCTGGAACTGCACTCCTGGGGCGGCCATGGGGACCCTACTCCAGGGTGGTGTTTGCATTCACCTACATGTCCGACGCAGTTCTACCTGAAGGTTGGAACGATTGGAACGAGCCCCGCAACCAGAGGTAAGATTGGCATACTGCTTCGGTGGTAGAAGCCATTGGTCTTGCTTTGCATGTCTCTCACAGAACTGCTACTTCGGGTGTCGAGCAGGACGGCGTACTACGGGGAGTACAGATGCTTGGGTCGTGGCTCAGAGATCAAAGGAAGGGTTGCATGGTCTCACAGCCTGACACCCCTCGAAGCCGCGCCTTTTGGGACGAAGTCTTGGATTGATGGTCAAGATTGGCTGAGGCCTACCCCGCGCCATTTCAGGAAATCATCGTCCCTCCCAGCAAACTCCTCAAATGGTGGCCTGTAGCTCCTCACCTATCGTAATGCATACTGTATCTTTCCTATGTAAAGAAAACTTTCATTCTTATTGATTCATGTAAACGATAATGTGGTTTGTTATGTAAATGATATGTCCGACTTGACCCATCCAAATCCAATCATTACGTGACATATTTTAAGGGTTTTTAGTGTTTTTCTTTTATTCTCCTTGGCTTTATTCTAGATGTCAATTTTTATATTTTTCATGTAGGGTTAGTCATACATAGTCTCTTAATGATCATCATAACCTCGGATGGCTTGCTCGTACGCTCTTTGGGGCATGGGGCGTCTTGCTCGACTCAGTACCCGTCGTTATCACGAGCGGCTTGCATGCATGTACGCTCTGCGAGACGCGGGGCGTCCTGCTCGACTTTGCACCACATGTTGTCGCTCCTCGGGTGCGGCACCTACCCACACGATCCCGAGCGGCCCGCATAACTCGGGATTGCCTTGAGTAACTCCGGTTTCGATTTACCTGCTGTCTCTTGTCATGAAAGTAACACCATAAAATATCCTATCACTAGTCAGAAGTATATTTTTAACAAAATCTATGATACAAGATGGAGTGCTTGTGATCCAAATTGATTTTTTATTTGAACTGTCGTTACTAATGACGTCTCAACGATAGAGTAAGATGAATTCATTTACTTGACATATTAACCAAGAACCTAGCTAGAGTCTCTTTGGAGCGTATGGTCAACTATTTGCAATATCAATGATCTCCTCTCACAACTAACCTTTGTGTACAGTTCTCGTTCTCCTGACGCGATGACCTGCTGAGTCCTTTTGTAGAACTTTGAAACTTTATTATTACTATTTTTTTTTTTTTTTGGGCGGTGGAGTTTGCAGTAATAACTCATCTGATCGCTGACCATATTTTCTGGAGCTGAAGTGACCACGTACGACAAACAATATCATGGAAGTGACAGGCCGATTTGCTTTAAAGATATCAGAGAAAGGAAACACGATCAGGTTAATTCAAGAAAACGACGGAGTTTTATTCGAGAAACACGGAAACGAGAAAGGAAAGCAAGCATGCAGATCGACAAAGGGACGATGATGCATCGGCTCGTCTCCGAGGATGGAAAACACCAAGCGTAGGAGATCAGGCTCCCGCTTCGTGGTCTTGTTGTAGCCCGCAGTACGCCTCGAGCGAATCGTTCGATTTGATGCCTTCCTCCGAGTAGGTGAAGTTGACAAAGCTGGGAAAGCTGAAAGGCTTGTACATCAAGGGGTGCTCTTCATCGACCAGCTCTTCGGGAACTTGCACCATCACGTCGTCCTTTGGGCTGGACGTAAAGATTGCGGAATACCGACTCTCCTCGCCGCCTACCATCACACGATGGAGTTTTTTAGCACGAAGTCTTCCGTTGCTCCAGCCCTGAGGAACGCATGACAAGCGGTCACGAGTTGTATCAGACGAGAGCCGGAAAGGGTTCCGAGTCGAGTGCATGCAGCTCACCTGCATTGCTTGGCCAATCAATACGGTATACGAATCGGGGGATGGCGGCACCGCGAGCCACTCGCCATCCGCGGTTAGCACTTCGAGGCCTCCCACCTTGTGCTGCACAACTAGGGTGACTGTGGACACATCAAAATGGGGCGGCAGCGAGACGGCTGCCTCCTGAGCTGTGAGAGCGCCGTACTTGGCCATCCGGAGGCCGTACGCGAGCTCACTGTTCTGGCGGTCGAAGTGCTTGACCACGCCCAAGCTCTCCAGGAGCATTCTCCGCACCATCTTCTCCAGCTTGCTCAGCTGCCTTCCGAAGGAGTGCACGATGTCGCTGGTCGATGGATGGAAAGGAACACAAGGGGGAGGGAGGGGTCAAACAAGAGTAGAAAACAAGGGAAGCAAATCAATCACCGTAGCTCTTTCTACGTTTCTTCATCTTCACTGTCGATTAAATCATCGAGCTTTGTGGAATCAATAACGGGAGGGACAGGCAACGAAATTTTCTACCTGTTTCGTGATGATCCGCTTGCAGTACTGCATCCTAATTTAGGGTTTGTCTAGTTAATTATAGTTTTCTAATTATCATTATTTCTACTATCTTATTTCATTTCATAGTCACCATATGTAACATAGTTTGCATAGATCAGAATCATAACATTCATGTCATAATGTCGATTAGAATAGTATGTAAGGAAAAATCTGACAATAATAAAGGAAATATTTTTATTATTTGTTATTTTGTCATCCTTATAGTTGTTAACAATTTATCAATTTTTTTATCATAAATTAAGTATTTTTCATTAAAAATAGTATAATATCTTTTTTTCATGTTTATTGGGTTTTTATGGTTATTGGAGTTTCCTACAAAGATATTAATCTTATTATTATTATTATTATTATTATTATTGCAGGATGAGGAGAAAGAATAAAGTGATATGATTTTAGTTTGTTTGATTAACGAGTCTTTATAACGTGATTTTACTAACTTGAGAATTTGCAGGTATTTGGGATGAGGATTTGTATGGATGTATCAGCAAAGAAAGTGATGATGATATAATATGATAATTTTTTGATTAAAGAGTCTTTTAAAATGTATTTGGGGTCCATATTGCTCAAAGAGATGTTCTATATGTTATCATTTCATTTTGGATAGTATGGTTACTAATTTATTTGTTTGGTTTAAATCAGATTTGTTAATATGATTTTATGAGTGTAATGCATATGAAATTAGTTTGTATTGAACTTTTGATGTGGTCAATTGTGTATCCATGTTTTAGGTTATTGTAAATGAGTGTTGAGATTTGTAAGTATTTTAAAATTAGTCATTACTATAATTGATTAGCTTAAATAAGATTTGTTAATATGATTTTATTAGTGTAATCCATATGAAATTAGTTTAAGCTTGATGTGGTCAATTATGCAATTATGTATCCATGTTTTAGGATATTCCACATGAAAGTTGTGATACAAAGAAGTTCTTATGAAAAAAAAAAATTTATAATTAAGGTTGGGTTCTTATATAAATATGCCATGTATCTTTAGATTTTTATGGAGATAATAAAATAAAAAATATATTTTTTGATGTTTCTATATTTCTCTATGATATGGTACATTCAAGATAGAGAGTGAGAGAAAGGATATAAATTTTTTTTAAAATTTATATGAGAAAATCTATAAGGAACTCATGCTTGAAGGAGGATAATTTAAGGTCTTATAATTAATATTTTATATTAAAAATTAATTTTTATAGATATATTTTTAGATTATTGATTACTAAATATTCAAAATTCTTTGAAATGAGAGCGTATACATTAGCATAAGCAAGCAAAAAGCAGTTATGCGTGTTGTATAAATTTATTAGAGTTTAATAGATATTGAATACGCAAAAATCATGTGCATTACAAGATTAATAAAAATGGTTCAGCCAAAACAATCCAAAGAATGTATAGTTTCTTATCACCAAAATAACTCATCTGACATTACTTTTTTTTCTTTTGAAAAGAACAATTAGGTTGAAAGTTTAGAATTATATATATATATATATATATATATATATATATTATAAGTTGTCATAGTATTTGCTTAGGATTTTTTTGTTTGTTATAATTAATTAGATCAAGTTCCTATTTTTATAACTCGCCTCCGGTGGTTGTGATTTGTGTCGCTATAAACTTTTTAAGGTTTTCAGAAATCTATTATATGAAAAATAAATCTTTTTTTTTATTTTTGAAGGATTTTCTTGAATTTATAATCCCTGTAAAATAGTACACGATAAAATTTACAATATCGCATCGATTTTTCGCACACCTTCACATCGTGGTACATAAATATGTATTTGTTGAACTTAAATTTAGAATATAAAATTTTCGATTTGTCCAAAAGAAAATTATAAACACTTGCAAGTGGCTTGTCATGTACAGTAAGTAGTAAGAAGCTTGGAACAGATTCAACTAAGCACTTAACCCTTTCAAACTCCCAATGGCTGCAGAGAAAAAGAGGTTCTTGTAGAGACATGGTCATGAAGTTTGTACGAGATCTTTCTAAACTGGGAGACCTATTCTGATCAGGGATAAAAGGCGTCAAAGATAGAAACCTCATCATCATCGTCTTTTTCATGACTCGGAAATAAAACCAAAGAACCATTAGACATGCAGACTTCTGCAGCAGAAGTCACTTTCACAGTTCAGCTGCTAAAGAAGCAACCACTAAACCTCTTATTTTGCACTGCGTCGTCAAAAACAGAGCCAAGTATCTCTATTGGTCAATTGGCAATAGGCTGAAAAAGATAGTGACAACAGCTTGGGGGGGGGGGGTTGGTGCTTCGAAGACCCAGCCACCCATGATTTCTTGGCAGCTAAACTGCAATGGGAGAGGAGGAAGAAGAAACAGACAACCCAGTGAGAAATCATCCATGGAGTCAAAGCATATCTTCGATTAAATACAAAAGGAACAGCTACTTGGGTTAGACTTTGTCGTCCAAGGAGAGGAAGCAAGGGGAGGCAGCAAGGTCAAAAGGAAGAGCACACCAAGTCAGACTTCCTCATCCAAAGGAAGCTTTCGAGGAAGCATTCATGACTCAGACGTCCCACCTGCAACTCATCTATTCGATATGCTTTAAATTGCCCACCCACCACCTCAGCCTTATCCCAACCTTTAAAGGTCTACCAGCCCCGGAAGCGGAAGCGAGCAAGACCACGACCTCCCTCCTTCAGCAGCCATGTCGGACGCCTCGGGTCGTCGGAGGAGCCGGCGAGGCTACCGCCGCCTGCTGTCCCGGCAGTCCTCGTTCGACCTGGCCGAGGGCGACGAAGCGACGACAACAACGACGACGACGGCGGCGGCGGAGACGGTGAGCGAGCTGAAGAGATCGAACACCACCAGGGAAATAAAGGCGCACCCGTTGATCAGAATCATGGAGAAGCCACCGAAGAAGGCAACAGCCACGCCGGAGTTCTTGCGATACTTGGAGTACATGAGGGAAGCCGGTACGTGGCTTCCCAACTCCGACGCGCCTGCGATCTACTTCAAGTAGCAGCTTTGATGCATTCGGGCGTTGCTTTCTCTTGTTGATTTGCAATGCTTATTGTTGAGTATTTATTATGTATGTAGTTGCTATATTCTAAATAGTTATGATATATTTCAAAATATCGGTCATGATTTAGGAGTTGTGAGGTTAGTGTCTATATTTATTCAATCACTTATAGTGGGGTGACTTAGTCACTATTAGATTTTATAAAAATAATCACTTATAGTGGGGTGACTTAGTCACTATTAGATTTTATAAAAATAATCTTAGTTCATGAAGCAAGTTGAATAGTATATGAGTGTGTGCATTTGAATAATATCTTGGAATTGTTATGTTAACTCCTATTTAATACTATATAGTTTTTTTATTAAAATCATTCTCATTAAATTACATCATAGTATTTTGATTTATTGTTTCCTTGCTTTTCTATCTCTAACATTTATGGTATCAAAGTTATGTTCCAATATAAAGTGATCATTGTGACTTTCAATGTCAATTTTATGTCTCAATCTTTTATTCTCATCTTATTGGACAAATTCTATAAATTTTGGAGTATCAAGATGAATACTTTATTTAAGTCCCAGTATCTTTAAGAGTTAAAGATTGAGAAACCTAGATTGAGAAAAAATAGAAAGGACTCTAAGATATTGTTCTTCATTCAACAAGATGTACATGAGATAATCTTCTCAGGAATTACAACAACGACAACCTCAAAGCAAGCTTTTTTAATACTTCAAAATAAATTTGAAGGCTCATCAAGAGTGATTACGGTAAAACTTCAAATCTTTTGTCGTGAGTTTAAAATTTTATTCATGAAAAATAATAAACCAGTGCAAGATTTTCTTTCTCGAGTGACTAAAATTATTAATGAAATAAAATCTTATAGTGAACGTTTTTATAATCATATAATTATTGTAAAAATTTTAAAAAATTAAACTCTTAAATTTGATCATATTATTATTATAATTGAGGAGGTAAAAGATTTATTTATTTTTTTATTTGATAAACTAATATGTTCCTTGCAAGCACATGAAGCAAGATTGAACAAACCACTTGAGAAAAATAAAAAAAAATATTCTAGGTTAAAGGAGAGTCTACTTAAGAAAAGATAAAAATATCAACAGGAATATGATGTGATAGAGAAGGATTTCGAGGTAGAAGAAATGAAAGATGAAAAATAAAATGATACTTTGATGGGCATGATAAACGAAAGTAATCAAACTATGATAAAAAAAAACTACAATAGTAGAATTCAATATCATTATTGTAAAAAGTTTGGTCACGTAAAGACATATTACTGGAAAAGAGAAAAAAGCTATATAGAGAAAAATAAAAATAATAATAAATTATTTATAACTCATTCATAAGTTAATGATATCTGAAATTATATTTGATATTTAAATAGTGAATGTTTTAATCATATGTCAGCCATAAGATTAATACTTAGAAATATTGTTGAAACTCACAAATTAAAAATTAGACTTGGAGATAATAAGCAAATTCAAGTAGAAGAAAATTGAACAATTAATATAAAGATAAGTCAAGAGAAGGTAAAACACTTGATGTTTCAAATATTGAAAAACATACTCTTATTGTAACTTAAAAAATGAGTCTAATATGTAGTATTTAAGATATAGATACCTTAACATTAAAGATTTAAGATTTTTAAATAAAAAATATAGTTTTTGGATTATCTAAAATTAATATACTTGATGTATTTGAATGATATATTTATGACAAACAAAGTAAAAAACTATTTCATGTTGAAAAAGAATGGAGATCATCTAATTGTCTTAAATTAATTTATACTGACATATATAGATCTATGAATATAAAATCATTTGATGACAGTCAATATTTTTAGTTGTTTGCTAATAATTATAGTCGTATGAGTTGGGTATATTTTTTAAAATTAAAATCTAAAATATTTGATACTTTTTAAAAATTTAAGACACTTAAAGGTAAAGTGGTAGATCACAAAGATATTCTAGATAGATAGAGATGGTAAATTTTTATCTAATGAGTTTAATTCTTTTTGTAAAAAAATAATATTCGTATAGAATTTACAATACAATATACACTGAAACAAAATGGTATCGCCAAATGTAAGAATCAAACTATCATTGAAATGACAAGAAGTTTGTATAAAGAAAAATATCTTTCAAATCAATTTTGGGCAGAAGAAATTGCAACATCAGTTTATTTATTGAATATTTCACCAATAAAGACTAGTATGTATTGAACTCCTTTTGAGGCTTGGTATGGTATAAAATTAAGTGTAATTCATTTAAGAATTTTTTATTATATTACTTATATTTTAGTAAATTCACAAAACCATCACAAGTTTAATGAAAAATTTGAGAAAAATATCTTAATTGGCTATTCCATATAATTCATCATATATCGATTATATAATCATATTAGTAGTAAGATTATTATTAATAAAAATATTATATTTAATGAAAGGGTAAGTTGAAATTGTGAGATCAATGAAAGTGAAACATAAATTCATATTTGAGTAGAACTAGCCACTCTACAGAATCAAGTGACAAATCCTACTCCAACAACTTCACTATCAACCTCACCTAATAGTAGTTCAAATTCATCAAATGATTTTTCGGATGAAACTCCTCTAGAAAAATTCAAATCACTAGTGAAAATTTATGTTTCAACATTTGATTTGTTTATTTCAGATCTCATAAGTTTTGAGGAAGCAGTTGAAGAAGAAAAATGATAAAAGGCAATGAAGGAGCTATATCTTGGATTTCAAAGAAGTAACAATTATGTTATCAACATCGGAAGTAGAATATGTAGCTACACCATCAGTAGTTTATCAAGCCAGCTTAGAAGACTTCTTGAAGAACTTTATCAAAAATAAAAAGAAGTAAATGAAATATTTTGTGACAACAAAGTCACAATTACAATGACGAATAATCTAATATTTTATGGAATAACAAAGCATATAGAGATACATTATCATTTCAACTGATATCTTATAGTGATTTTAGTCATAATAATGAAGCATTGTGGCATAGATGAATAAGTTACATATATTCTTATCAAGTCACTTCTAATTAAGAAGCATGTTTATTTCATATCTTTCATGTCTTAAATCGATGCATGTGACTTTGAATCAAGAGTGTTGGGTATTGATTCATAGAAGTTATCTATGTAGTTGCCATATTTTAGGAAGTTTTGGATATGTTCTCAGTGGTGGCCCATGATTTAGGAGTTATGGGGGTAGTGACTACACTTAATCATTGGTGAGATAATGAGGTGAGTTAGTTACTATTAGGTCCTATAAATAGAATTATAATTCATAAAGCAATGTGAAGGGTGTGTGCATCTGGGAATATCATTTAAGTATTATGTTATCTCATTTTTTATAATACATCATTTTCTTGATTGAATGTATTTTAGTTCAATTACATCATAGTATTATGTTTTTGTCATTTTTTTACTCCTCCATCCCCAATAGTGATTAGTGATTGCAACAAAGAAGGAGAAAAATTGTGATATTTTTATATATTTTTTAAAAAAAGTTAAGGTTTATTTTAGCCCATATGGTTTTGGCCCTAGACTACTTAAGTCTTTTATGGTTTACTTGTATCTAAAATAACCTATATACTTTAAAAAATATAGTATATAAGCTCCTCCCGTCAAGTCTAAAGTAAACGATACTAGAGTCTACTTACATGACATACTGACTCATAATAAATTATTAATATAATGATATATATAATTTAAATTTAAAAATAAGATTCATTTTAGCCTATGTGATTTTATCTTGGACCATTTAAGCTCTTATGATGCGTGTTTAAAATAATATTTATATTTTTAAAAACATAGCATATAAGCCTCTTTTGTCAAGTACGAGTTAATAGACATTGGAGTTTGCTTATATGATGTGTTAACTCATAATAAATAATTAATATAATAATATATGATCTAAACTAAAAAATTAATACCATATCAATAACGGGAGGATGCATCATCATAGAAGTGACCACCAATAGTAGCACCGAGTCGCTACTACCTAGCAGGACGTCATATGCACACAGCCTCTCTCGTGCTAGTGATAAGCTCAGGAACTTTTGATTGTGTCTCAGGTGGATGTGTGTCGACCAGTTCAATGCTAGGCACATAATGATCTCATACTCCCTCTTCCTTATGAGCATTTTTATCCCGACCACCTCTTACTTGGTCCTCTCGTACACCTCCACTTATCGTGCATACGACGTGGTGGTCTAGCTCTCTCTCATTCCCACCCCCGACCTCTCCTACCTTTGTCAGTCGTTACGGCCTTCGTAGCTTTCTCTTTTTAGAAAAAAATAGATATTTTTAAAACTTAAATCATATGTATTATTATATTAATAATTTATTATGAGTCAACATGTCACGTAGTATACTTTAATGTTTGTTAGCTAACACTTGATGGGAGGAGCTTATATGCTACGTGCTTAAAGATATAATGGTTATTTTAGATATAAACAAAATCTTTAAGAATTTAAATATTTGATGACCAAAATTATATGAATTAAAATATATATTTTTTAACTTAAATTATATATTATTATATTAATAATTTATTACTAGTCATTATGTCATCTTTATTGACTTAAACTTGATAGAAGAAACTTATATGTTATATTTTTTAAAATATGTAAATTATTTTAGAGATGATTAATTAATAAAAATTTAAATGGTTCTCGACCAAAATAACATAGGTTAAAATAAATTTTAACTAGAAGAAAACTATATGTTGGATTAGAATTTGATGGACCAGATCCGACCCGATAACATAACCAATCCGCGAGTTCATTGTGACCCGGATGAATCGAATATGGTTCGACCCGGTAACACCGCCATCCTCTTATCCCTGATCGCCGTTCGCCGATCGCCGATCGCCGCTCTATCCTCTGGACTCCTCCCTAGCCTTGGGGAATTGGAGCTGGGTTTGGCCCTCCGCTCCGGAACCGCTGTCGGCTTTCCTCCTCGTTTCGCTTCTTGCACCGCGAGTCTTCGAGGCCCACTTCACTCAGCCTTCGGTTGCAAGGTTTTGCTGTGTCCCTTGAACACAGCCAAAGGAATGGGCTTCCTGGTGACGAGGATGAAGTGGAGGAGGGAGGAGGGCCTTATTTCTCTTCCTCTGGCTATCCTTGTCTCGTCTCAGCGTTGTGTTGCAGGTTGGGCAGGTGGAAGTGAAGGCGAAATAACATTGGAGGGAGACAGGATGAAGGTCTTGCAAGATACCTCGGCCATGGTGACCAAATACGAGCCTTGTGAGAGCGCAACTCGTGTGATCTCTCTCACCGTCGAACATGTCCGCCGCAGTCTGCTTCGGAGGCCAAGAGATACACGTGCGCGGTCACGGGTCGAACACATCACGTGCGAGGGCAGTATATAAGAGGTCGCGGGCTCCACAAGTGGGTCCCACGAAATGGGTAGTGGCAGCCGAAGCACGTTGATGGGTGGAGATCAGACCGGAAACGGAAGCCGGTTCGATCGAACCGGTCAAGCTCGGGCCATCTCCCACTATTTTGCGAAACAGAGACGGAAGGCTAGAAGACATCAGTCCTGCGGCTGACGCATCTCGAAGCTAACCCTGCGGAACCATCGCTCATCGGCCGTGCTTCCCACCGCACGTACACAGTGATCCGGTGAACGGAATGGTTGTTCTTCAGCTTCCGGTCAACTTAGCTGGCTGGGTATTACAAGACAACCTCCGAATCCAAATACTCGTCTCCGAATCCAATTGACCTTTACACCCATTTCTTTGTCGCGGTCGTCCTGCGCTTCTGCAGCTCAACTAACGTTCTTTCAACGAGTGTTCCGGTAATCCGGAGAAGTGCAGCAGATCACAGGTCTCCTGATTCCTTAGTAGTTCATCAGCAGATCTAAGAAAGCAAAGGTGCTCAAACCCTAGTAAGAAGCAACGAATCATAAAAGGACATACGTCGCTTACAATGGAAACAAAAGTAATAAACACAGGAATGTCGTCGGCGATTTCATTTAGCTGACACAGTAAATCTTGTAAAGACAAACGTACCAAAGCCAACGCAAAATGCATGGTTTGTGTTGAATTCAGTACATTCCGTAAGGTGCAAATGACCGTCACAGTGCTTTATGAGGGGAAGGTCACATGGGAGGGAGGCCTGACAAGCCTAACCCTTGTTGGTGCTCAGGTTATCCTTTTGGGTGCTCTGCACCAGCTGCTACTTCTACCTTCCAATCAAGGCTTCCCCTTACCTGCATTGCCATCTCAAGGGAGGGAGAAGCGGCAGGACGAAGAGAGATATGAGGAAGCTGAGGCTTTTGTCTGTCACTCTGCTCCTGCTGTTGGGTTCACATCATGGTGTTGAGGGTGCAGGAGGGTTCATTGAGACAAGGGGGCTACATTTTGTTCTCAATGGGAGCCCATTCTTTGCCAATGGCTTCAATGCCTACTGGATGATGACCCTGGCCTCGGATCCTTCTCGAAGAGACAAGGTCTCCACTGCTCTGAGTGATGCCTCCAGGCATGGCCTCTCCGTGGCCAGGACTTGGGCTTTCAGTGATGGAGGGAGCAATGCCTTGCAGAACTCCCCAGGAGCTTACAGTGAACAGATCTTTCAGGTCTCATACTGCCTTCCTTGTGTCTTCATTTGTCTTTGTGAGCTTTTGCCAGTTCTTATTTGATTTCTGAACTCTCTTTTTCTCTCTTTTCTTCTTCTGGTCAAGGGGTTGGATTTTGTGGTGTCTGAGGCAAGAAAGTATGGCATCAAGCTCATATTGAGCTTGGTTAACAACTATGATAGCTTTGGAGGGAAGAAGCAGTATGTCCAATGGGCAAGAGATCAGGGGGAGAACATTGGATCTGATGATGAATTCTTCACCAACCCTGTTGTCAAAGGTTACTACAAAAATCATATCAAGGTCATATGATGGATTACTTTTACCTGTCAATATCATTTTGTGTTCTTCCTTGCCTCTTAACTCTTTGTCATCCTGCAATTTACCAACAATCACAGTTTTTATCTCCTAGCATAACTACTAATCTTGAGCAAAACTGAAAAGAAGAGGTCTTATTGGACAAATCCAACAGGAAATAGAAAGGACCAATCCTTGTTATGAACAAGATGGAAGAATACAGTAAAAGAAACTAGCTTTTGTCCCACTTCTTGTATCAAAGCTAGCATTTGTGAAGTCTTTCTTCTTATTCTGCAGACTGTTGTCACAAGAGTCAACACCATAACTGGAGTTGCCTACAAGGATGATCCAACAATCTTTGCTTGGGAACTCATGAATGAGCCCAGATGCCCCTCAGATTTGTCAGGGAAGAGCATACAGGTTTCCAGAAACTATAAGCTTTTGGGTTCAATCAATCCTCATCAAATGAATTATGCTATTTGGCAGTAATGCTTGACATCGATAGCTGATTTGTTCATTTTAATTTAAATGTTGCCTAGGAATGGATCACAGAAATGGCTGCCTACCTGAAATCCATAGACAACAAGCACTTGCTGGAAGCTGGTCTCGAGGGGTTCTACGGTGAATCATCACCTCAGAAACAATCCGACCCAGGTTTTCAAGTCGGAACTGATTTCATCTCCAATAACCAGATTCCGGGAATCGACTTTGCCACCGTTCATTCTTACCCTGACCAATGGTAACAACAACTACGATCATCACATCAGTGCCAATTCATATGGTATCCTCCATCTCTTCGATGATTGAATCTTGTGTTCCATGAACAGGATACCCGATTCAAACGATCGATCGCAGCTTTCCTTTTTGAAGAAGTGGCTCGATATCCACCTCCACGACGCATGCGATGTGCTTCAGAAGCCATTGCTGGTGACTGAGTTCGGAAAGTCCTGCAAGGATCCCAGCTTCAGCAATGACGAAAGGGATGCAATGTTCAGAACAGTGTACTCCAAAGTGTATTTGTCGGCTAGAACTGGTGGTGCAACCGCAGGTAGCTTGTTCTGGCAGCTGCTGGCTCAGGGA
The DNA here is from genome assembly GCA_021527575.1 of Ensete glaucum. Taxonomy (NCBI): domain Eukaryota; kingdom Viridiplantae; phylum Streptophyta; class Magnoliopsida; order Zingiberales; family Musaceae; genus Ensete; species Ensete glaucum. The sequence goes on from CM038554.1 coordinate 30,176,089, forward strand.
ATGGATTCATACAGGGATGGGTATGAAGTGATTCTAGGTGAATCACCATCCACCACAAGAGTGATCACCCTCCAGTCTCACAAACTTCGAACCATTGCTAAGCTGAAGAGAGCAAAGGCCATGAAAGGCAAACACTAGAAGGCTGCATGCAAACATGAGAAGGGATGCAGGACACTGAGCTAGAAGATGAACCGCTGCCGGTTTTAGCCAGCATGTAAAAGGATTTTGTGTCCCTCCTCAAGCTTGTAATCAGATTTCATACTAACAAATTGGAAGAAGGAAGTGACAGTTCAACATGATGCAGCAGTGGAATCACATTGATACTTACTAATGAGACCAAACATAGGTTATCTAGAGATTATTTTATTTACAGAACAGAGGAGCATGATGCTGATGAAATGATATAAGAACGTACTGATTACATACAAGGATGCAGCTGCATCATTGCAGGCTGTTATTAGCAAAAGGCAAAAGACAATCATGGAGACGGTGGTGTCAACCAAGGAGTTCCATCCCGACAGGATGGGTTACCATTCTGGCCCTAGCATCCTCCTCTATGTATTCTTCATATTACACCTCAAATCTATCATTCTATATCACTGTTCCATCCTTGATGGTAGAATTCTTCAGAATTATTGTGATCCCAGCTCGTATGTAGAAGCCCTCGCATGGCCTATCCGCTTCCTGAATCCCCTGCAACAAAAGGAATTTTTTCCCCAAGTTAGCATGGGAAAAGAACCCATCTGTAAGCATGTCAGATGCAGTGGAATGCCTACATCCTTGTTCTCTATCACCACATTCTTCCCTATCCTCGCGTTCATGTCGATGATGCAGTTCCTGGACACCAAAGAAGAACCTTAAAGAGTTGACCAAGGTCTTGCCAAAAGGAGTTTGACCGAGGTCTCACCTGATCCTGGTGTTCTGTCCTACGCCGATCGGAACCTTGTCATCTGCCAGCAGAGATGCTATTTCAGCTTCGGTCTCGTAGATATCAGCGCCCATCATCATCGTATCCTGCGGTGCCCATCGGAAATTAGTACATCATCCATGATTCCATCAAACGAAGAAGGAGACAGATGCAAACCTTCAACTCTGCACCGAAATCTAAACGTGAGCGTACTCCAACAACGGAACGCTCCACTCTGCACTCCCGCAAGAAGCATCCATGTGAGATGATTGCGTCCACAACCTGTGCGTAAGAACTTTGTTTAGTCCAAGACGTCCAAAGAATTCGATAACGGTGACGCCAAAGTGGGTGGGTGTTCATGACGGCATACCCTGCACTTTTCGATCTTTGTCGGAGGCAGGAATCGAGGTGATGTAAAGAAAGGAGTCATGGGATCGTAGAACTGAAACTTTGGAGGCTGCACAAAAAGTTCAAATGATATTATATCTTCTTCAGCATGAAGTTTGCATGCGTTCTGCGAAAGCTAATGCCAACCTGTTCTGTCAAAGCCAAATTAGCATCAAAGAAGGATCTAATTGTTCCGATGTCTTCCCAGTAATCGTTGAATATATATGCCTGCCAAGTTGCTGAGATCCATCAGCCCCCCCTCTTTCTAAACTACAGAGCAGAGTGTGCGTACAAGCATTCTCTGTTACCTGAACATTGTGCTCCTTGACAACACAAGGAAGGATCTCCGATCCGAAGTCATTTGCTTTCGGGTACTTCCACCTAAAGAGAGACGACGAAGAATAAAGATGCAGAAGACGCAACCAGAGAATGAGACACAAGAGTCTCTTACCGGAGAAGCTTTGAAAGAACATCTCGTTTGAATACGTAGACTCCCATGGACGCAATGTACGGGTACTTCATGGCATCTTGAGGAGACAGTCTGAGAAAGCTTCCACCATCCTTCTGCAGACCATCAAATTTACAGGCTATTTATTTCATGGCAGATATCCATCAAATTGCGCAAGAACAAATAATTTTGAGAAGATTTATTCACCATTGATTCCAGTTCTGCACCATTTGGTTTCTCAGAAAATTGAAAAATGCGGCCCGTCTTGTCGATCTTCACTAGTCCATAGTCAGATGCTCGGCTTTTCGACAACAAAAAAGTAATCAGTACCCAAAGAATATGCACAATTCCAGCACAAGAACTCATGTAAACTGAAACTACTGCAGACAAAAGGACAGAAAACAAAGGGATCTACCTACCTGTGACCAACGGGCACACATGACACTGTTATGTCAGCACCAGTATCGATATGTTTCTGCGTATCGCAAGGCATCAATCATCATCTAAGCAATCGAAATCCTAAAAGGAGGCTCGAAAGAATTCATGGTGTGAGCTCAGACATGCCTGCACGAGGTCCATATAGTCCATGCGGTAAAGCTGGTCACCGGACAATATCACTATGTGCTCGATGTTCTTGTTCCTGTTATTCTGAACAAAAATGCGAGGCCAGAGTTCAACATAATTCCCCAAGTTTCGTGCATCATAAAGAACTCTCAAGAATAATTCTTACGACTAGTTGAATCTATTGTTTGCGGAATCGGATTGCTCACCTCAAACACCCAAGTGAATTGCCTGACGGCATCTGCTGTACCCTGAAACCAGTTCATCCCAGCGTCTCCAGGCGTTTGTGTAGCTGCTAAAACCTGCTTGTTATAAGCTTCTAATGAGTCCCGTCGACAAAAGAATCAAACAAAATTACGGTGTGGATTGGCAAACAGAGTGGTGGATAGCAGTTCGAGAACATCATTACCTCGACGAATCCATCACCAAAGTTGATTCCATTCCCGAAGATATATGTACGAGAAATGTGGCGATTCAGTGAAGCCGAATTGTACTGCGTCATTATAAAGATCTTGTTTATCCCACTGTTGATGCAGTTGCTCATTGGAATGTCAATAAGCCTGTAGCATCCACCGATGGGAACCTACAGGTGAAAAATGATGCGTTCATTTCGTGTTTGCATCGAAGAGAGAGGCTCAAAAACCTTGAAACAAACATGATCCGGATGAACCGTAGCTAAAAGTCAAGAACTGCAAAGAAATGGGGCAGCTCTCGAAGAGAAATCTCAATGCTCAGGAACTTGGAAGTCCAGCACAACCATTCAAAGAAATTAAGAAAGCAGTCATTGATTCTTACTGCAGGCGTGGCCCTCGTACTAGTGAGAGGGAAGAGCTGAGTGCCTGCCCCTCCACCCAGTATTATGGATGCAACGCTCTTGGGGTCTGCCGTCCGGTAACCAAACATTGGTGCATGCAAAACCTGGAGCGAAGACAGAACCGATTAGAAGCGGAAGTGACAGGAAATGGAACCATCAAGAAGAGGATGAGGATACCAGAAACAAGGAATCGCTTACCATCGTCTCCTGGTTGACATCGGAAGTGAGAACAGCGACTGCAGCTCCCGACGAGCTCCTCCTCTTCACACCCTTTACCACCTTGGTTTCCCACTCCTTAATTTTTAGACCACCACCGATCCCATCTCCCCAAATCCCACTCTCCCCACTACCTACGCTTCTCCTCATCACCTGGCTGAAACACACGTTCGCCTTCAATCCCACACTGCAGACCTCCATTGCAGCTGCCTTCGATGCTTCCCTACCGCAACAAACAAACGGGAAAGGGAGATGTAAGTTAAAACTGAAGAAGAAGAAGAAGAAGAAGAAGAAGAAGAACAACAACAACAACTTCAACGTCGACTCCCCGGCACCTTCAGAAGCAGAGAGGGGGGGGGGGGGGGAGAGAGGCTGAAGAGAAATCTAGAGCGAGTGTGTGGGTAATGTAATGTAATGAATGAGCTGCTTTGGAGCGGGTCTCCTCCTCCTACTTAGAGAGGGGAGGGAGGGAGGGGAGCAAAAGGTGTAACTGCTGTTAGCGGCGGTGGCGTTTGGCATGTGATCGGTCACGTTAAAATCGGCTCCTGTGGCTCTTTTGTTTGTTTTGGAATCCGGCGACTTATTCTAGAGTTCCCATGTCACACAGATCCCCGAAACAATTCTCCCATCATCCCATGCATCACGGCACTCCCCTCAACCACCTCTCATAATCTCCGTGCCCTTTGAATTCTTCTTCTTCTTCTTCTTCTTCTTCTTCTTCTTCTTCATTACCACTGCGATTTCTAATGTAATCATACATCCATACGATACCTCTGCATGCTCCTCTTTATCTTCTTCCGCATGCAGCAGCAATTAACCATCTCAGCCTTCCCGTGCCAATTTATTATTACACGCACCTGTATGAACTCCAAGCGTGCCGTAAGACCTTCCACGCACTCGTGGAGTCACCCAATGCCTCCCTCGATACGTCGGTCACTGCGCACGTTGGTAATGCCCCGATCAAGCACAGTGTTGCCCCCTCCGGCCGTAGATATTTTTCTACCACAAATATTAAAATAAGGTAAACTATGTTCGGAAGAAAAAAAAAATCATCATCATCATTTCAAAATCGTAGTAATATTTCGATCCTGAAGAGATCGACGGCTGCCATCGCTCTTAGGTACGCTGGAGACGCCAGACTGGCAGGTGTACGGCCGCGATGGCGATCTGAGAGGATGGACACGTAGGTCCCCCACGTGGACGCCTTACGGCGGATCCGGCAGATCCTAGTGCGGATCGTTCTGAGCGGCACACGTGGTCGGCTATAAAAAGCGTTGGTTAATCAATCAATCACCAGATGATGATCGTATCGTCACTCAAATAGTACATGTGTCATCCACGTCAATAACTCCAAACGTTCGAATTAAGTCATCGAGTTTACTGGTGCTATAATTAAGACTCCAACAGTTAAACATTCCTTCTCCCTCGCACATATCTCATCATGACCATGAGAACAACTGGAGATCTGCTTGTCCCTACCAAACCGAGCTCGGTTCACCACCCAACTCGATACACAGCTCCCTCCCAATAAGCTATCACTGGCGTAGATGCCGTGGACAAGAATGGGGGGCCACTGTAACCCAAAGTTTTGCGCCGGAAAGCTGCGGCCGCGGTGAGGTAGCCCATCAAATCACGCAAGAGGACAAGAGGCGAGGATACAAGACGCAGAGATCACACACATGGGACTGCTCCCCGGCGACGAGTGCGGCCAAGCACGTATGTGCATGGAGTTCCATCGTACGGCGGCACTGTTTCGGGTGGCAATACCAAGCATCCTCGTTTTCCTTGCTTGTATATATATGAAACGAAGGCTGTCGTTTGGATTGTTGCGGGAGGGAGCATCGCAAGCGAATGGATTGATCGGGAGGAGAAAGGGTATATGTTTTCTTCCCTGTCCTTCGGATGCTCCAAACAGCAGCTGTACACGCTGTTCATGATACTGTTCTTGCTTGTTTCGGCATCATCGGAAACTGCTCTTGTATCTTTCTCCCTTCTTCTCTATAAGCTCTCGATTTGTTTGTACGATCACATGTAAGTCATCGATGGTGAAAGAAAGCATGGCTGCCCATCCCTCTTATACCTCCTCCTCCTCCTCCACCACCAACACATCCTCTCTCTCTCTCTCTCTCTTTCTCAAGCGCATCGAGCCAAGCCCATTCATTACAACTAGTTGGGCCGTATCGGGCTTACTGAAGTAGCAGACCGGCCCAGTATTTACGGCAACCGTATAATACGCCATCAGTCATCGTTGGTAATTTTTCAAAAGAGGAAGGGCTTTGGGGTAAATCGGCCAAATCTTCTGGTGTGTTTCCAAGACGATCTCAGCCGTTGGTTAGTAGTTTCCATTTAGGGTAATAAAACCCGTGATTGGTGAGCCCAGGCCGTACCCTCGGTCAACGTAAAGCTTTTTTTTTTTTTTTACTGTCGCCTACGTGGCGGTGCAGAAACGTCATAAGTTACGCATCAACGCCAAAGTTAATCCAAAGCAAAAGAAAGGAAGAGGAAACGAGTACGCATGACGAAGCCTGCCACGAAGTGGATTCTTCTTCTGCCTCTGCAACCTACGTTGACGAAGCGAATTCGTCTCTCCCGATTTGAGAAGACACACACACAGAGAGAGAGAGAGAGAGAGAAATAAGGGTGGTTTTTTTTTTGTCTCCATCAGTTACCTTTTATTTTTAATATCTCAAACAATATTCTTCCATTTTCGCTCATTTATGATCGATGCAAACGTTATTCAAAAATAATATATATTCACAAATATTATTATCGATATGATCATTTGTAGAATATTATAACATCATATTTGTAGGTTTATAGTTTGTTTTGGATGAGGTTATGAGTCAATAGAATGCTTGATGGTGTTTTCCTGCAACCTCTATAGTGTTTTTGATAAGTTGTTCAAAACAAGATAATCTAAAACATTATATATATATATATATATATATTCAAAATATTATAGTTAATAAAAATATCAAAATTAACATGATCTCCTGTCTCTCATTATATGGTTTGTCATAGAGCATTAAAATATTATATTTGTAAGCTTGTAATTTGTTTTGATTGAGATCAAGAGTTATTAGAGTTCTTTATGATGTGTTCTTTTTCTCTTTACAGTATTTTTTGTGAGGAATCCTAAAAACATTGTATAGCTTTTGAAAAACACTATAATTGATATGATTGGATAACTGTTATGACATCGTTGGACGTAGAACATTAGAAAATTATATTTTATATACTTTTTTAAGTATTTCAACTTAGATTAGGAATCATTAGGATACTTTATAATATTTTTCTTCAATCTTTATAGTATTTTTAAATGACAACAATCCACCCACCTATGGATGGATGCATCGGATGGATTATAAATAGGCAAAAAAAAAAAAACATAGGACAATTTTTGAAGGAATATTTTCGAGAGGTTGGGAATAGGATATGATGGATTTGAAAAAAAAAGAAAGAAAGAAAGAAATATTTGGAAAATACCAACCAAAAATATTTTATAAGAAAATCGCTCATAAAAAATAATAGCATTAAATATCAAAATAACAAAATCTATATAACCTTTAAGAGTAGTCAACACAGATAACCACACCACACAGGCTGCAGTACCCACTGGCACAATGAATACCACCTTCCTCTCACACCTAATCTCGCTCTTCCCTCCCCCTCCACATCTCCCGTCCTGAGGCGCCAAAAGTTGTCGCCTGGCCGCGGCGGTGGCGGCCCTCCTTGCGGGTGAGGGGTGGACGGTGGTGGTGGTGGTTGGCTTCCGGACGTCCGCTGCCACCTGCGTCAATACTGCAGCGTTCGAGTTGGCAGCCTCGAGCTCCGGTCCCCTCAACTCTGACGCAGAGAGAGCCAATGATGTTGCATTCTTTACTCATTTCTTCGCACTGTTTCGGCCGGGAGGCGCTTGTTTATACGTTACCCACCACAGGGGTTTAGGTGGAGAGAGAGAGAGAGAGAGAGAGATCTGGTCGCTTTGACTTGTCTCATCTGAGAATACATTTCCAATACTGCACTCGTGTGCACAGCTCCGATAGAGTGAACACCATTTCCAACACGGTTATGGTCTCCTGTTCCATGCAAACGTAAACGTAGAGGTGGTGCAGATTTCAGGCATCAATCAAGCTCTAGTGTTTGACCGAGAGTATAGGGATAGCGGAATGGGATTGGCTCCAACTCTCTTAGGGTTGGTTTTAGATTTCCACCCCACAGCAAACATTTCCTCATATACGATCCTGATGAAAGTTAATGTAGCTGCTGCCTCCTTGGTTGGAGACTTGGATTTGGTGAGGGTTTTTAATGAGTTTTAGAGCCCAGTCTTCAGAACCCTTGCGTTGGTTGACTCCTTCCTCGGATTCAGTGTCATGATCAGCTGTCTGTGAAATGCGATGATCAAGCTTTTATTCTAAATGTATCTATGATCACACCTTTCATATTTGGATTCAATCTTGTTTCCTGAATTAAAAGCCCTATCCATTCTTCCTGTCATAATCTAAACAAGAAACAAGACTTAAGTTCACTAATTCTATCATGGATTCTATCTTGATATATTAGAATACCTCGTTTTTTGGAGTCCAACCTTGCAAACTTTTGGATTCAGATAGTTCTCTACTTGGCATGATACGTTAAATGATTGCTTCTCATATAAAGTTCTTCCGGTATCATAAATTGTGGCTCAAGTCTACGAGATGTACAAGCTACTTAAACTCGTCTTACCGATGAGAGGCACTGGAATCCAGCTTTGGGTCAATCGAACATAATAAACTCACACAATATTCAATTAAACTTGTAAAGATCAAAGTATACTCGAGTTTTTTTTTTTTTTTTTGAGTTGTAGATGGGATCTCATTTATGTAGATGTTCAAAAAGCATCCTATCTTATTGAGAGTTACATTTTGATCCGAGATGTGTAGATAACTATGGAAAAGCTCGGCAAAACATATTTTTGAATAAAACTATTGTTGATGAAAATACGAAAAAAATAAAAAAATATATATATTTTTAATACGTAGTTATTATTCTATCTAAAGCATAGGAAGGTTGATATGGTGTGAGCTGTTTGAGCTATGAGTAGTTGTCCATTTTAAATGGGTCGCCCGCAATTATGTTGGAGTAGATTCATCTTTGACTCTATTAGAACTTAATTTATTTTTAATCGGATCCCTAATCGGTTGTTTTCATAAATTAAAATCTTCTCTAAAATAATAGTAAATTAATTATGTTTTCGATAATTAAATATTTTTTCAATCATATATATATATATATATATATATATATATATATATGGTGGTGACGTGGCAAGAGGCCACACATCCCTATAAAACTGCCCATCGAGCTTCCCTTTCCCGAAGAGCTCACTCACTCTTGGAGTCTTACTCCGTTTCTGAGGACGTTCTCCTCGTCGTGATTGATTCTGGACCGTCTCCGGGAATGGACGCGATCCAAGCGGAGAAGGAGACCGCGATGCGGCGGTACCGTCGCCTCCAACAGATCGGGACGCTGCTCCGCTGCTTCGAGGCCGTCGCAGGCCTCATCCTCGTCTCCTGGTTCTCCGCCCGTCTTCCGGCAGCCGCCCGCCTCTCCGTCGACTATCTCCGCCGACTCGCCGCCGTGCTCCTCAGTCCCCGCTTCGTCTTCCTTCTCGGCAACGCCATCGTCCTCCTCCTCTTCGCCAAGTCCGGCCACCTATCCCCCTCTCCCTCCTCCTCCTCCTCCTCCTCCTCCTCAGCCGCCACAACTGCTTCTGCCCCCTCCTCGCCATCCTCTTCCGCGGCTGTCGGCGACCTCTTCGAGGAGTTCCTCGAGAGCCGCGGCCTCCGGTTCTCCTTCTCTCTTCCGCCGCCACAGGAGGAGGTGGTGTACGAGGACAAGGCGGTGTGCGTCGAGACGCGAGCATTCCGGAAGAGCCGTTCACAGAGGACGGAGCGGCGGCGCGGGCCACCGCCCGAGCTTCGTCGCGCGGAGACGGTGGTGGTAGGCCGGAAAGGGGACACGTTTCCACCGACAACAACGGAGGCATCCGCAGAGGAGGTGCAGGCGGAAGACGCGGAGGAGTTCCGGCGTGCGGTGGAGGCCTTCATTGCGAAGCAAACCAAGTTCCATCGCCAGGAGCGCATGGCCATCGCCTCCCCGCCCTTCTTAATCTGCTCCGCAGCACTACCAGACCATTGAAATGCTTTAAAATCCGTGCAAGAAGCGATCACTGCTTTCTTCGCATTTACCGTTCCTAATATCTCCAGAAGGCAAAAAGATATATATACATATATATATATATATATATATATATAAAGGCGTCTTCTCTCTCTCTCTCTCACTCACAGACACACACACACTGACACACTGATAAATAAGAAATTTTTAGTAATTAATTAAAATTTAAAGTAAGAGATATCCCACACATTATCCACACCCCCAAAAGAAGGAACTAATTTATCCTTACCGTAGTACTGAGACGGCTTTTAAGTTCTCCGATGCCATTGTCAGCACTATATTTCCATTTATCTAAAACAAACACTAGTCGTCCACTGGCTCATTGTTTAATGATCACATGAAAAAGCATCATTACCCACTCTTAACACCACATAAAATATCATTAGTTTTGTCTAGAAACTTGCCTCATTAGATGCCACAAAATTCATCAGTATTGGAGCAATAACGAGCAGCAGCAACCAAAAAAAAAAAAAAGAAACTGCGCAATAATAATCACCAGCACAATCATGACAGCCTCCATTAATCTGTGTGATAATTACTCAATCACTAGCAGAAATCCACAACTCACTTGGATAAAGCCACAACTTTGCATTCAACACTGAAGAGGAGGATCGATTCTACTACCTTCTTTACTTGTATCATTGTCTCCACTGGGAGACTGCCTTGCCTTGGGATGTTCTTGTCCACTCATGGATCTTCTTGTTTATTATTACCCAAGCCAACACAATCAACCTTTGGTCTCTTTTTCGAAAAGCCCTCCGACCCATCCATCCTTAGTGCATCTTATACTTGTATAATTGATGGACATAGAATAGCTTTGGCCTGTTGCACTGCTAAGTGGCTCATGCAAATGATAACATAAGCAGGATTTGTCTTTTGCCTTCGGCTCCATTTGTCTTCTACCCCAAGCATATAAGATTACTTCCTCTTCTACGTAGCATGGCTGTTACTAAACTAATCTTCTGTGATGCAGTATTCATCTACCTCTGTCATTAGTCTTTTGATCTCTCGGGTCTCACCACACCCACATCATTAATTACTGGACTGTCACCTATAAAACAGCATGTCCTGTGGAAAGCAATGTTTTAACTCCCAAGCTTGTCTTAATCAGGGAGGGGGGACAAGGCTTCAAACATAATGGATGCTGAAGCAACAAACAAGATCCAACAGGCTCCTGTTATTACGTTGCCATTGTCTCCCTCTTGTTTCTCAACAGATCAATTCCTCCATATCATTAAGCTGTGGTGCTACTACTTCTTGAGATATGTTGGGTTTCTGTGATCCTATAGAAACAAGATGCTTCTGCATCCTCTAATGAGATGAAAACATTTGTTCTTCCAAACTCTCTCACCCTTGTCATAATCTAAAACACATCCCACGTTACCTGCATTGATGTAATCAATGTTACTGTTATCAGGACCCCATTGCCTGAGTCCAAGGAGGAAGAACCTTTTCTTAGCAGACCAGTCTCTTGGCCTTGATCCTTCTTTTAGCTTTTGACTACTTTGTTTTGGACTCTCATCAAGATTTATCTAGTTTTGGTATCCACAAGAATATACATGTCCCATGTACATGGTGCAGTCCATGTTTATGGCAAGCTTAACATATATAAACAAACATGCAATGGGTTGGGGTTTGTGTTTGCACAACTTACCTAAAGATTAACCCACAAAATTAAACAGATGCAGGACAAGATTAAATACCAGTTTACAAGGAAGGTAGGTCTCTTTTAAGTGAAGTGACAACACCAGCATCTTTCAGGCATATTGGAGGGAAGAAAAAGTTCAATTTGGTACACTTGGATAACAATCAATCTAAATAAAAGTTGGTATGTGCCATCACAGAAAAAGAGAATAAGCAGCAAAGAAACTATGACTTTGTCTTGGGCTAAGCCAACATCCTATAATTGGATTCCATTGTCTGCCTTTTTGCCCTCCAAATGTCTTAACTAAACCAAAATAACCCCTATCGAAGGGACATATATTCTCTTGATATCTAACTTAAAACCAACATGCACTGCTTGTCTTTATCGTAAGACTCTTAACAAATTGCCTCGGGCATTCCCTCACCAATGACACATTGTTCATCAAACTGTTTGGGGAAAAAACAAAAAAAAATTGAAAAGCATTGTCATCCCATGGTAAGTTCAGGAGTTACCAAAAATGATTTCATACTAATCGCCAAGTTCAATTCTCTTGATCCAGAGCATCTTCTGGGGATATTTGCTGCTGCACTGCTGATTAGGGGGTTTTACCAAGTGCCCTCTGCAAGTTGAGCTGACATGCAAAGGAACCAATGTTTAAATTGCATCAAGTGTGCAGCTGCAGTGTGAGAACTACCACAAGCATCAGTGACATTGATCAAATTGTAGTCACCCTTAAGACAACAGCATGTTATAGGTAAGAATAGTGCAGGTTTATACATATGGATCATCAATCTACTGAATGTTAAACTACCCTTCAGAAGATACATTCAAGAACTAGAAAGCCTTTCACATGCCGGCTTTTTATAAGTGCCTGCATTTTGAAATGGTCTAGTATCACTCAAATCAATGGAATAATCAAAACATTTGCTTCAAAAGTTGATTAGAAAGTATGTCATCAGTTGGTTAAATGAGGGGGAAAAAAAATTAACAGAAAGAAGAAAGTGGATGTTCAAGCGAGAAATTTTAACAAAGCTTCCAGCTACAGATAACACAAAACAGTTTCTCTCGGTTCCATACTAAGGAATCGCATGTGCAGCAGTGAAACCTAGCCTTGGCCAAAAGCACTACCAGTCTCGGTGGCGGTCCCTACCACGTTCCCGACCTCTTTCGTATCCATAATCTCGATCCGAGACTCTCCCTCGTTCCTTCTCACGCTCCCTCTCCCTGTCTCTGCTTCGGCTCCTGCGTCTCTCCCTCTCAGAACCATCTCTTTCCCGGTTCTTGCTGCTTTCCCGTTCATTGAAATCTCTGTAACGGTCTTTGCTTTTCTCTCCACCATGTCTCTCGGAGACACCTGCAAATGTCATTATAAAATTGTAAAATTATATGCAAACCAGCACATCAGATTGATAAATATCCGATATTCCCAGTTTTCTATTTGGTATTTTCCTAGAACCCCATTAACATCAAATGCTAAAATATGTTAACATATTATTGAAACACATGTATTAGCAAAAGTCCTAATTCTACAAAAGGTCTTGTCTCTTCAACTCTCGTAGCAAACGTGGGACTAAATGTAGCATCATCATTTAGCAACAGAAAAGTAAATATAATCTCTTTACTTTTACATTCTGAGAACTCGGTACTTCAACGCGTGGCAAGTCATAAGAAGCATATTACAAGTTACTGAAAGATATACATAGATCATAAAGATAAGCTGATACTTCCAAATCTTCAAGAAATAAGATGTAATATGATGGTTAACAAAGCATTTTAATCAAACAGTATCGTATATATCATGCGTTGACATTTATTTACATATTTAAAAAAGTAATAAATAACATAATAAATGATACATAATCGATAAAGTTACCTATCTCCTCAACCTCCCATCCAGCACGGCCAGAGCCAGGAGCCATTTGCCCAGCTTCAGCTTGTTGTGTTTTAGCACGAAATTTCTTTTTAAGGTTTCCAAATTCATCATATATCTCTCCATCATCCTGCAGGCCACAAACGTAATTTCTGTACACATGTAAAAAGGAAAAGAAAATTCATCAACAAAAGTTACAGGTTCATCAACCTCTTCAGCTTCTCTTCTCCGTCGCCTTGTTTCTTCTATTTCTTCTTCATCAAGTTCTTTGTAACCTCCAGCACGGCCTCCTCTATCAAATAAAGCAATGGAACCAACAAAATGCTTCAACAAGATTACATAAGTGGTTCTCAATTAAGCTACAACAACATCTACATTCAGGTCCAGATATAAGCATGGCAAAAATGCCCAGGCATCAGAAGAAAAGATGACTGTCTCTATGTGTCACTATTACTATCAGTGGAGCATAACTAAAGCCAAACTGAAAAACAATGCTTCATGCTTATCAGTATCAATTCCAGTTCTGTTATGCTTAGCAAGCATATGATATGAAGAATTATAACACAAATCAAACAAGCAATAATTCAGTTTACAAACTTTTTCAACATGCTAAATTGTTGGCTAAAGGATATATATAAAAATTGTAAAAATGACTTAATATCAATAAGTTTCAAATGTTCTTACAATTTGGTCATTCTATGCATGACTCATATTACCTCACACCACCCTCATTGTGACCTGGCTTGTTGGTGTTACATATATTGCACTTCGTGCGCTTTGCCCAATTAATGTTGCCACACCTGAAAATTTTATTTGAACAATGGAACGTCAGCCTTGCTACAATGACATAGTAAGTGGGTCAGATAAAGCAACATTTCACTGAGTGATAGGCTGACGGCCATGGAAAATAAGTGAGAGAGGCAAAACATGTAGAGTATCTATAACCTTCAGAGTATGTATCTGTTTGATGAACAGTGCGAGTGTGTGTCCACATGTGTCAGAGAGAGTGAGAGAGAGAAGAGTTGTCTTCTACAACATAGCGTGTTACTGATCCATTCATGATTTATTCACATGGCAAATATGACGGTGTGATAATCTCCAAGCAGTGAACCAACAATATGAGACGTTTGCTTCAATTTAGCAGGGGTTTAAGGTTTCTTATGCAGAAGGGAAAAAGCACTTGCTCAAGCAGTAACCTATATAAAAATTAATGAACAGTGTACTATGAAAAGGTTTCGATGACAACTTTATTGTAGCCAAAAAAGCAACAACACACTATACAGTAAGTGCATACAAGATACAGCTTTCAACTATGACATATCATGCACAACAAAAAAAAAAAATCTATAAGCAGGGAAGTGCTAATAAAGATGTCTTCTCACATGTTGAATACAGTTGATCATCATAAAAGGTGCAACAAAGAATATCTAACCCATATTTGCTTTCTGTTTTACCAGCTTTTGAGCTGGTAAAAACCTCAAAAGAGGTAAAAGAAAAAAGAACAAGAAAAGATTGCCAAACTATGTAGTTTGCCGGTGCATAGAGTGAGAAATCAAACAGTAAAATAACTAAATGAAACTAATGGAATGTTTTAGGCTCGGGGAAAAGCATATGTCCTCTATACTCTGGTGTATTCCTTGATTATTTTTGGTAATAGGAAATGCATAATATCTGGAAAGGGTTAAAATCAATCATTGATGAATGCTAGCCATATAACTATAGTGCTACTGAAATAGTTTATTACATATCATTGCTGAATGCTTACAAACCAAGTCAAGTGGTAGCATCCTTTGCTAAGCAAACAACCATTGAGTCAAACTAAGCTTAACAAATAGCTGAAATAAACAAATGAATTTCTCACAGAATTTTTTTAATACAATTATGCTGCTAGAATAAAACAGAACATCACCTTTTGCCAAAAAAAAGAAGGTATTTTGTTCTAGCAAACACCATGAATCATGTCAAAAAGTTCGATTTTATTCAGCAAGAAATTAGATACTCTCCACATTAAGTGTTGAAAAAAGCATTTCAAATGGGACAAAACTACCTTCTAAAGCAAGAAAGGTTACTTACATTGGACAGGGCCAGTCATTTGGACCAAAAAGCCCTGTGGGACCACCAACAGAACGAGCACCTCCTCCAGCATCACCACTACCTCGGCCCCTTCCTCGACCACCGCCACCAGCACCTGTTCCACCAGCACCAGCAGGACGAGCTGTCCCACACCGGTTACAGACACCACGGAATGCAAAGTTCACATTGGAACAACTGCCAACAAAAGAAAGAATGATAAAACAAGTTGCATCATCTGGAACATATTCAAAGTAGAAAAATTATCTAATAGTGCAAGAATGAGTTGCTCACCAATATCATACCACAGACCTTGTATTGGGACACATCCAGTCTCCATCTTGTTGCCATGATTTTCCTGATGCACCAGCACGACCTCTACCTCTACCTCCGTCACCATTCAGATCATCATGCCCTCCAATTGCCATGATTGGATTTTCTCCAAAACCATCCTGCTGAGTTGAATTATCAATTGAATCTTTGGTTTTTGACTCTGCTATATATACTTCGATGGGAGCTCCGTGAAAATCCTTGTTGTGGAACCATTCAACAGCAGCAAGAGCTGCATGTGGGTCCTCATATGTAACTGTTGCATCGCCCTTAGGTTCATTGGTAATTTTATCCCTATACAACCAAATTTTTGGTCGACCGGTCCTTTTATCCTTCTGTCAAATTTTGAGCAGCCATATCATAGATGGAAATCATAAAACAGTGTCTCTGTTACACACAACAAATAGTTGATAATAATGGAAGATGATTCAAAAGGATATCTGGCAAAACCTATACCTTTAGCAACCCTATGGTGCCAAAATACTCGGCCAGCATAGTCTCATCAGTTCCAGGAGGCAACTTACACACATAGACAGAGCCATTTGATGGTCCACCTCTCCCTGAGTAACTTGCCATTAGTAGGAATGGAATCTGTTAAAAGGAAAAAAGAAATCTAGTGAAGCATCAGGTGTTAAAACCCAAAAAATAACAGAGATAAAGCTAGGTCAAAATTGAAGAATTGTCATTAAACATTTCGGAAAAAGCTAATGACCTAATGTTCAGATAATACATGGCCATAAGTTTACAATTAGGTCTGCATATCCAATACAATCAAGTAAACAGAATTTCAACTCCTCAAGCATGCACCGCGCTAAGGACTTTTGCAAGAATTTTTTAACTAATCTGCCTCCTACTTAGGATATCTGAAACTACAACAACATTCTTATTGGAACCAAATCAAAGCTTCAACATTTTAATATAAAGCCATTTTGCAAGGAATCAAACATCTTTTAATTCATTAGTCAAAAAATGCAGTCCCCAGAATCTCAGTTCATACAAAAGAGAGCTATAAAAGAACCTATCCGTGAGATAAACAAAAAGACACTCAATTTGTCCAGTGTAAAAAGGTATAAGTTGTGTATCTCATTTGTGTCCCAGAACGCTACAATTAAATATTCCTCTTTGGGAATTTTCTCCATGAATGCTGCCTCCCAGAAGATCCAGAAAGCCAACATAACTTGGACGAATGTAATAGATTCCCAAGCCAACATGTATGTTTAAGTTTCATAATACTTTCAATCAAGGTCGGCAATACCGAATGGTACTGCCCATACTGGGCGGTATGTACTGGTCCGCCAATAGTCCGGTACGCGGACCGCCCACTACCGGGAGGTACCATTGATTGGGGCTGTTTCCGCCCAGATTTCGACTGTCACTGCTCGGTAGCAGCCGAGAGAGAAGGAAGAAGAGGGAGAATAAAAGGAAGAACCTGAAGATCTGGCGCCACTCTCCTTCAACATCCCGATCTGTCGCCGCTCGTTGGACACATGTCGCCTTGGCATCGTTGTTGGCTTCACCACATCCGCAGGGGAGAAGAAACGAGGCAACGCCACCCTTTTTTTATTTTTTAACTTTATTATTATTATTAGTATATGATTATTTTATATATATATATATATATATATATATTGAGCGGTACGTTAGAGCATACAGCTCAGTACTTAAGTACCATATCATACCGAGCTCAGCTCAGTACTCCGGTATGATTTGAAATGGCTTACCTTGCATTCGAAAAGCATATGCAATCCACCGATGATGATGCAAACTGACACAGAACTCTCTGGATACAACATGGCATTGCTAATCAATGAAATACAGCAGGCGGTCTGTTATTCTATGAATACCAAAGGTGATGAAAGAATTTATGAAATACAAAAGGTGGACCAACTAGATTGTATCTTCTCTGCAATCGAAGAGGGGCTTCTAAACAACATAGAATTACCAATCAACACATATATACAGAAGAGAAGGCAAAAAGCCAACCATGTCGTTTTGAACTTTAAAAGTTGTTCCTTTTGTAACGATCTATAATCGAAATAATTTATCAAACAGCCAAAGAAACATTTGAGAGACTGATATTGAGTAAAATTGGAGCAGCTAACCAAAATTTCCAAGCATAGAACTCGCGCCGTTCTGGCATCAACCAAGAGGCAACCAAATAATAAGAGATCCAGGAATTGGGGCAAATGAATTACAAAACCCTAAATGACTCATTGAATCGATAACGTTTGATGATGTCGAGTATATCAAATTAGAGTAAGAAGAACAAATATCGAAAAAAGAAAACGCACCACAAACTATCGCACTAGAGAGACAGGCACCACTTGGCAAGCGCCAGCAATGGATGGCTCTCCACCACGGAGAGGTAATATCGACGGCAAAGGTATGATCCTGGGAGGCGAGAGAGCGATCGCGGGGAAGCGTCGCTCGTCAGGAATTAGGGCATCGAACCGTAAAGGGCAAAAGGGAAACCCCCCAAGGTAAAGGACGACCGGAATGGACCGGCGTAGGGCGCGGAAGAATATTTATAGAGAACTGAGAACATATAATTAGCTCGGGCTATAACTGAACCGGCTAACATAGTGTGGTCGACCTCCGGTTCTTTTTTTGGGGTCTAAATAAAACCAAAAGCTAACAGCAGTAATACCTATCCGACACCGTGAGACACCTACCTCAAACGTGACGGCGGCCACGTCTCACCGGGGGCCACCGCTTCTCCCAGAAACAGGGCCGGTGTCTCTTGTGGAATGTTGTCGAAGGGTGGAAAACCGTTCTTTCAAGTTTTACTGAATTCACAAGCCGGAGCCAAACCGGCTCCCGGTTTAACCCTTTTTGTTCGACTCTTTCCTTCGGCTCAGCTTTTGGCTGTCGATTTTATCTGTAATGCGCTTATAACTAAATTTTCATCGGCAGCCCGGCATTTGATGTTGTGTAAATTCTAATTGATATTTATACTACGCTAACAATTTATTCCTGTGAAACAATTGTCCACGTATGCAGATAGACGAAGGGTGGTCATTGTTTATCTTTTTATTCTAGACATCACATGAATGTCATGTGTTGGGCGAAGACCGACTAATGATGCTCTTTCTTTCATTCAATTTTTTAAAGAGATGCTTCACTGGTTCTCGTATGAAAGATCTAAAGTGCAGCACCTAGTTCATTAGACACGTTAAGTTTATATCTCTCTAATTGATTATATAACTATGTGCATTAGATAGACAATGATAAGATTGAGGGGCGCTCGGCCCTTATCTTGAATTGACAATCTCCATCCCTTGGTAAGGGGTTGCTCCTCGTCAATGAGCCCTCATCAATAGTAGATCAATCATTGTCGACGTGAACCTCACTCTTTTTCGGGCGTTGATGTCAGCAATGATGGGGATTGGTTCTTTGACCTTTGTAGCTCGACAACGATGAAAAGGGAGGGTCAGATGCTTGACCTCTATGCCTCAGAAGGAGGGGTTGAATTTCCCAACCTCCTTTGCTTGACGAGGACCGTAGGCGAAGGTTGCAAGTAGTACTAGTTACCAATCCATCAATAACCTACCCCCTCTCATCGTCAAGGGACTCACCTCGGGTGGAGGGTGCTCATCTCTGCTCCGATCTTGTTAGACTTCTCGATCACCATGCCTTTGGTATAGGAAGGGATCAGGTTTCCCGACCACCTTGGCTCAGTAAGGATCATAGACGAGGGGTGCGAGCATTATCAACGATGGTCCATAGCCAACCTACGCCTCTTCTTTTACTGGTCATTGAACTTTTTGATCTCCTTGGCTTGGTGAGGATCACAAGTGAGGGTTGCAAGCATTGCTAGCAACGGTCCATGCCGACCTACCCCTCTTCTCCTTCTCAGTATCAAGGTGGGCTGCAAGAGGAGTTGAGGTGGGATACAGGCGGTCTGGAAGTAGGCTCATCCTCTATTTGTCCTCAAGGGACCCATATCGAGAAATGGGTCAATAGTAGGGATGTTGTGAAGCCCCCCATCATTGACTTGTCCCTTTTCTTCTGCTAGCCGTCGAGACATACTACGAAAGAAGCTGAGGTAGGTTGCAGGTGGTATCGAGCTAGGCTCCTCCTTTACTTATCGTCGAGGGAATCACATCATGTAGTGGGTCCAAAACGAGGATAGTACAAAGCTCCCCATCATCAACCTATCCTCTCTTCTTTTGCTCGTCGTGAGAGGAGCCGACGTGGGCTACAGGTTGTGCGAATGTGGACTCCTCCTCTACTCATCCCTAAGGAACCCATGTTAGCCAATGGGTCCATAGTGGGGATGCTATAAAGCTCATTGTTGTTAACTTATCCCTCTCATCATCGAAGGGGCCCATCTCGAGCGAAGGAGGGTTGTCTCTGCCCGAGGTGCTTACATTTTCTTTTGGGCCTCTAGGCCGATGGGCTCCATTAGGTAGTAGCCTACACAATTTGAGTGAAGGAGGGGGTCGATGCTCAATCTCCCTGCTTTGGGCATTCTTTCTCTTGTTTCTCTCACCATGATGGATTTACACTCATGCGGGCTAGATTTTCAAACTCATGTGCCTTGGAAACATCTCGCCTTGTGTCTCTTATTGTGATAAGTTTCTTATTATGTATGTTAAATTTTTTTGACTCATGTATCTCGAGTACATTTTGTTGTGAGCCTCCCATCGTGACATATTTTTTATTGTGCAAGTTAAGTTTTTTCAACTCATATACCTCAGACATATTTTGTCTTGTGCCTCCTACCATGATGGGTCTCTTCTTACGTGGATCAATTTTTTTTTACTTACGTGCTTTAAGCATAATTTATCTTATGCCTCTCGTCATGACGGGTTTCATATTATGCATATCAACTTTTCTTGACTCACGCAACTTGAATACATTTTGTCTTATATTTCCTGTCATGGGAGATATCTTATTATGTGGGTTGAATTTTTCGATTCATACACCTCAAGTATATTTTATCTTGTGTCTTCCATCACAGTAGATTTCTTATTATGTGGGTTAGGTTTTTTCGACTTATGCATCTCAAACATATTTTATCTTATGCCTCTCGCCATGGTCGATTTCCTTTTATGCGGGGTAGATTTTTTTGACTCACATACCTCAAACATATTTTGTCTTATGCCTTCTGTTGTGATGAGTTTCTTATTACATTGATAGGGTTTTCTTGATTCATGTGTCTCAAATATATTTTACGTTGTGTCTCCCGTCATTACATATTTTTATTATGTAAATTGAGGTTTCTCGACCCACATGCCTACCTTGTGCCTCCCACCATAGCAGGTCTTTTATTACATGAGTTAGGTTTTCATGATTCACGCGCCTCGAGTATATTTTAGATTGTACCTTTTGTTGTGGTGGATTTCCTTCTCACTTTTTAAGGTGATCTTCGTACATCGATCACTTTTGTGCTTTTCGATATGGTCTTCATACATCGATACTTTTGTACTTTACGAGATGCCTCTTTATCTTTGACTTATAGCATCACCATTATGTCATGACCCTTCTTGACAATATATAGGATGCCGACTCTATCAGTCATCAATAATCCCTCATGATTGACAATCTTCACGGGGACGAGGAAGGGCTGAAGAGAAAGAGGGGCGACTCGAGTTTGTCACTAAGGCAGAGGCTCGAGGACCCAAAAATTAGGCAACTAGAAGAGGTTGAGCAACACCTTGCTGATCATGTCGAATAGTTGAGGGTGGTTCAGAGCAAAAACCAGAATATGGAGGACAAACTACTATGACTTACCTGAGAGTTGGATTTAATGAGGGTATACAACTTTGTGTTCGCTGAACAAGTTGCTAGGGCCAACGAGTGGGTCATAAGTATGCCCAAGTGAATTTAGGGTCTAAAAGAAAAGCTGAAGGTTGAGAGAAGCATGATACCAATGTTTTGGGAGGAGCCCTTGTCCAAAAATGAGGCAACTAGAAGAGGTCGAGCAACACCTTGTTGATCATGTTGAATAGTTGAGGGTGGTTCAGATCAAAAACCAGAATGTGGAGGACGAGCTACTATGACTTACCCGAGAGTTGGCTTCGATGAGGGCATACAACTTTATGCTCATTGAACAAGTTGCTAGGGCCAACGAGTGAGTCATAAGTATACTCAAGCGAATTTAAGATTTGAAAGAGGAGCTGGATGTTGAGAGAAGCATGATACCAATGTTTTGGGAGGAGGCAATCATCGACTACAAGGCCTCCATTGGGTTTCAGAAGGGCCTAAGGAGGTTAGGGATTCTTCTCATGCTAGTACGAGTATGATGTTGCCATAGCTTGTTTCAAGGAGAGGTATCATGAGGCAAAGATTAAAGAAGATTCATTCACCGAGTACCCCTAAGATCAAAATATTTTGATGGCTGTCAAAGTGCCTTTAACGATGATCTTGTCTCACCACCTCGCACTAATGTCTAAGCTGTTGCCTTGTGAGGTATCGGTCTTTATTGAGTTGTCAAGTTTGCCTACATGACTTAGTGTTTATATCTTTTCCATGTTGTATTGTCGAGCTTATTTAGTTGATCAGTATCTATCTTAATAGGTCTAGGTCTCATTTTGGATATAGAGGCCTAATTGAGTTAGTATAATCTTTTTAAGTAATGAAAATTTTTATCATTAACTTGCAACACTTATACCCTGACCTTTTTTTTATATAATTGGTGTCCAAGATATGATAGACTAAGGCTTGATGCTTCAGGTATATTCACCCCAACTTAACCCAAAAGGATGCTTCAATGGTAGAACTTATTTAACTTCGTAATGTGTCATGTCCTTGGTAGTACCACCCTTCTATTATTTCGAGGCGATAGGTTATGTCCTCTTTTTTACGAAAATTTTATCACCTTATGTAGGTTGACACTATTGCCCTCAATCTATTTAGTGTGGGTCAAGGTATGATCATGTTATATGCCAAGGGGATATCCACCACCATAAATTTAGCTAATATTATTTTAAAGCAAGGCTCATTTTTGTGTCAATTGTGACCCTCTTCAGTTGAGCATTGATCATCCTCATAGAAACCAATAAGGCATCGTCCTGATTTTGGTCAAGGTCCTCTATCTCTTCCCCCTTGAAATTATCTTCGAGTCATCCTCCATCTTTGGGTGCTTTTCGATGGTAGCTATAGCATAAGCCTTAAGACCTGAGGAGCTATCCTCTCCCTAGGGATAGGTCCACTAATGATGATATCAATATACCTCTCTATCAACACTTGAGGCCAAAGTGAGGGTTCCCAGTACTTTCAGATGAACCATTCGAGGTGTCCCCAACATATAAGCTCCTAAATTTGCTCTTTTAAGTTACAATGATCCTTTATATCATGATTATAATATGATGGAATCAGTATTACTTTGATCTATCTTTTTTTTTCTAATGGGATTTTCGAGTGAGGGTAAAAGAACTAATTTTCTTTTATTTGTAGAAAAACTTTGATTCTACTCATATTTAGAGGGGGTCAGCTCAAATCTTAGGTGAGATACCTAGGGTTATTCATTTCTCCTTCATCACGGTGATCTCGGGGTTAGGGTTGATTGTGGCCACTACTACTTTAGCCTCTTGTGTGATTCTTTATTCTTCCCTGAGACCATTGCATTGGTAATAATGTATTAACTAACCCTTTGAAATGCCTCTAATACAATTACCGATGGTCTCTCTATCAACAACCAAAAGATGTGAGAGAATTTTATCCTTATTATGAATGTCTATATTATGAGTGATAGATGAACATTTAGTATACCTCGGATCTCACTCGTGAACCGAGTGAGAAAGTTTATGAGCATTTCCTTCACCTCTTACCTGAGTTCGAGGAGCATTGCTATTGATTATCGTGAGTGTACATTCTCAAGAAAGTGAAGTTCTAAATCCCTTATAAGCTGGGTAAAAAAATTGATAGAAAACGACTTCAAGTAGATATACCATTCATGTGCTGAGCCTCTTTACATGGTCTAGAAGTTGTGGCACATCTAGGTGTTTGAAGTGTCATAAAATGATATTTGGGGATAGAAAGCAATGATTTGCTCCATTGAGTCGACACTGTCATTAAGTGCCTCAAAGGATGGGTGAAAGTTCACTAGAATTAATTCCTCTTGGATTTTCAAGTTGAACTATTTTCGACTTGAGGTGGGGTTGACCAACTTTTCTCGTTTTAATTGTTGAAATTCTCATTGCATCTCTTCCAAACATCGGTTCATTTATCGTAGTTAGACTCATTAGGAATCCTCCTTCGAGTCCCTCGATTAGGTCTCAGATTTAGGCTAGATAAACTAGTGGTGAGGTCTATTGAATTCTACGGTTGGGGGTTGAACTGCCCACTTGGCCAATAGTTTGATGAGTCTTGGATGCTCTTGGGATATTGGCACCATGTTGGGTCGACAAACCTTTACGAGTGTCAGTGTCAGTGGTGGAGTCGGTGATCGCGGTTGAGTTGGTGACATTGTATGTTGGGCTAACTAGGAAAAAAGTGGAGCAACGACCTGTATCATGCTTGTTAGCATTTGCACTTACTGAATGAGATTTAAGAAAACATTGACGAGAATAAGTAGGTGGCTCGAGGTTATCTCTAGAGATTAGAGGCTTGGGTCATTGAATAGATGTCATTATCACATCAATATCTGTGTTGAGGTGAATGCACCTATGTGCGGATAGAGTGGCAATTGTCCCCCTTGGGTGAAAGCACTGAGTTGGGGGCGAAACCTCGTTGCTCGAGCATTCATTGGGATGATCAATGTGCAGAGATATCTATGATATCAGACCCTCCTTCTAGCATCAAAAATATTATTAAAAAAAATCTTTGACGTCATGGTCAATCTTGGAGTGCCTCTGAGATGGAAGTGCTAAGCCCTTGAGGTGTCACTTGTAAAAGATCGAGATTCTACCTAGTCCCCCTTACGTTTAAGTTAGTAACCCGAGATAGGTAAATGCAGAAGCAAGTGGTTAAAAATTGATCTCCTATCTTCTTTTATATTTAAGATGATCTTTTATATCTAGACATAAAAAGATAAAATATTCTAGAGATAACTTTAACTATCTTCAATAATTTTTTATTGATCTTTTATCCATACGAGTGATAATGAGAGGATAATCTATAATCACCTATCTTTGATCATTGTTGACGTGGATATAATAATATGCCAAGGTGAAATTTGGATGATAATGCTCTCCCTAATATAATATCGATTCAAGATTGATCCATCGATTCAATATAGTATCACTTTATATATATATATATATATATATATATATATATATATATATATATATATATATATATATATATCAGCAAGTCGCCCAAATTTTTTCCGTGGCATTTTCTTTTTCTTCACGACTCAACTGATACGAGTGATCGGGAGGAAACCAATCGACTCGGGACGACATAACGATGAGGTCGATCTCTTCTTGCTCACTCCCCCTATCGTCGCCGGCAACGCCAACTCCACCGAAAACCCGGCCCGTATCGATGATCTCCTCCCCCTACTCCATCAATTGCACTCTCGGTATCGAAAGCCGCAAACAGCGGCTCGACAGTCCCGGCAAGGGAATCTCCCGATGCTTCCAGAATATTCTACTCCGGGCAGTTGCCGGTGCCCTCTCATTTTCCCTCGCCGCCTCGCTTTCCCTCTTCGACGCCGCCGCCGTCGAGATTCCGTCGCTGGCTGATCTCCCGCCGCGCACCTCTGACTTCTGTCGAGAAGATGATGGCGAGATGGCCTCCACTGATGTGCTGCCGGAATCGATCACGAACGAGGGCCTTGTAGAGGAAGCGTGGGAGGTCGTCAACGAGAGCTTCCTTCCGGACGCCGGCGGCCGCTCTTGGTCCCCAGAGAAGTGGATGGTATTATATGAACAATCGCTTCTCTCTCTCTCTCTCTCTCTCTCCTAAGATTTTCTTGGTTAAGGGGAAGAAATACTAAAGGGCTAACGTAGATGCATTGTTTCTTGCTTTTATTGCTCTTGTTGTAATCTGATACAGAATCATATCGTTAATTACTATGGTCGAGCGTAGTAGTAATCCTTTTAATATTAATACAATATATTGGTGACAGAAATGAAGAGATTGTAAGTGGAGGAGAGACATTTGAAGAAAGTTTTAATGGACATTGAGATGGGTGAGTTATTCGAGTGTTATGTATACGGTATGTGACAGAAACGAGGAACAACATTTATGATTCAATTGCTGATTAATTGGCACTATTGATTACCCTGTTTGGAAGAAAGAATGCACAGCTAAGTTTGGGTATTTGTCATCCTATCAGGTAGATGTCGGCTATGCAAATTGGATTTGCTAACTGAGGAAACAAAGAGGTAAATCAGAAAGCTTAACATAAGTTTCCATTGAGAACAAATTATCTCAATAAATTTTCAACTATTCAAGCTATCTATTCTGTGTTCAACTTCTTCCAAGTTAGGAAGAAATGTCATGAAGAGTGGCTTGACCGTTCAGAGGACTTAGATAAGGTGTATTAGATGCCATAATCGAAGACATAGCAATAGGTACTGGCTAATATAATATCGCCATTAGCAACTTTAAGTGGTTTATTCAGAAAAACTCTAGGTTTATTTTGAGAGACAAAAAAGAGAACCAGAAGATAGGAATACTTAGAAATAATTTAGAAAGAAATAATTATATTTGTGAATGATCATAGCACTTGCAAATGGATGGTGTGTGACAAAGAGAATGAAAGAAAGTAAAAAGAAAAAAATCAGAAGGGACTTGGTTAGAATGACATGATTCAACCAGAAGAAGTTTGTGGTGATTTAATCAGTAAGATAACAAAATAAATTTCTTATTTTCTGTGTGATCGAGTGAGCAAGCTTGCAGCAATATTAATTTGTCACTCAACTTATAAGAGGGTGGGTCTTGTCACCATGGTAAGGTTACTATCCTGCAGGCAGGATGATCGAATTTTGAGGTACAAAAGTAGTCTCTCTACTTGGGGTAATACTTTATACGTTGATCACTCCAAGACCTCGTATTGATGTGAGTCTCATCCATGGCATTACCCTTTCTTGTTTTGTTTAGCATATCAAATCCTCGGATTTCTTTTGAACATCTGACACTTGGAGGTCCATTTTCGTTTTTTCCATTTTACTTATAAATATGAGCATCTTCGATGTTTTCTAAATGCTATTTTTGTTGACATAGCAAAAGAAACAAGACTTCCTTCATAAGAAAATACAAACAAGATCCAAGGCTCATGATGTAATCAAGAAGATGCTGGCTAGTCTGGGTGATCCCTATACCCGGTTTCTTTCTCCTGCAGAAGTAAGTGTTGCTAATAAACACGGCGCATATCTGTCATTCTATAATCCACAGGTTTCTTTTCTTTGTTATTTTGACCATGAATTTGTTGTCATTAAGAAAAATTCATCATAAAAGGTGAATAAATACCTATTTTTTCCCAAAAGTTAGGTGTCTTATAACTCTAACACCTAGAAAAGCATTATATGAGTGCATTTCTCAACTTTTCATCAAGAGTTCAGGAGGGAAATGTTGAGAATTAATAGGGATCAACAAATCTTTATCTGAAAATTATTAATTATGCACTTCTGTGAGTATCTTTACCATTATATGAGTGCTTATAATCTTACTCTATGGCAGATTCATTGCTTTAATGCGAATATTTCCGGTTCATGCTTAGTGTTTTGTGTAATGCACTTTTACTTTGCAATTCATGCTCCTTGTCTCTTGAAATTGGAGTTCTTTTGAAGACGATTATTTCTGTCATTTCAATGCTATGTAAATTAGCACTAAATTTGTGATATGTCTAACTAAAATATATTAGAAGCGATGGGAACTGTCAATTCTTATCTCAGTGAAGGTATTTCATTGTTGGTCTTTTTTCCATTTATAGGAATATTGATAAAAAATTGTCAAGTAATTTTCTTTTAGTAATCACTCCTATATTTTTTACAAATCTTTGCTAAACTTTTGCTTAATTTATCATATTATTTTTTTTCCCAATTTTCTTTTGTTTTACTAGTGTAGCTGAATTATTCATTGATTGTCAAACTTCTGACTTTGATTACATGAGCAACATTATTTACCTGTCCATATGTGCTTTTGAATGAATTCCTTGGTTGCTTTGTATCAATTTAAATTGTACTTCCTTTTTGACTAAGTCATGACAATCTCATTTCTGTGTATAATGACAAGGATTGCAATTTTCATGTTTGTTGGCATATGGTACTTTTATCGTTGATCAAAGTTCTCAAAGATGGCAAAGTATGATGTTACTGGGATTGGAATAAATCTGAGGGAAATTCCTGATGATAAAGGTACTGTAAAGATGAAGGTTTTGGGGATTATACTAGATGGTCCTGCTTATTCTGCTGGAGTGAGACAGGTAACTTTTCGTTCTATTTATGCTTTTAGGTCACTTGAGCATACTGCATATGTTTGTCATTCATGGTCAATGTAGTGTGTAGTTCTAGACAGGCAAACAGAGATTACCCTTGGTGAAACATATCCGCTTCTAGATATCCTTGTCATTTGACTATATAATAGATATAACTATTAATTAATTCCCCAAGTACTTTTGATTATTACTCGTCAGAAATTGGTACCAGTCAAAGGATCATGTCATATGGTTGAAACATATAACCTACCTCTCCCAAGATGTTGTTTATTTTGACTTCTAATTCCTCATTGTTTCCTCTTAATTTCGCTGGGGGGATTGAGTATACTAATATATTTTTGCAATAATTTGGACCAGGAGTCATTTTACCTATACACTTCGTTTTACAGTTAAATTTAGCAATTGATCTTTTTCCAGTTTGTGACTATAGTCCTTGTATATTGTTTTGATTACTAAGTACTGAGTAGCAATACATTGCGATTCATAACAAAGATTCCACTACTCTTTGTCTGCATAAGTAGATAATTGTCGTTGAAAAGATTGTATATGACAACCTCTTTCTTCCAATTACAGCTATGCAATTTACTATAGATCTGGTTATCAATATGACACGTGTGACTTGTCATATAAAGAATAGAATTAGAAGCAGACAGCCTTTTGCATATGTTCTATTTTACATTCTAAAGAGGGAGCAATCATAGAGAATTAAGATATCCTACTTAAAGATTACATCTATTATTTTGTTTGATTTAACTTCTATATGTTTCTTCTTCAGTTTTGCAGATATTTATTAAAAATTGAAGTACATGTTTGCATCTCTTGAAAACTCATCTTCTTCTCATTGTTTTAGTGAGAAATGGCATGATGGGAGTCGTAGGACTGGCTATTTGCATGTGATGTTTTGCAGGATATTGAAATTCACACTTTCGTATAAAAAATAATCTCAATGGAATCATATTTAAACAATATAGATTGAAGTATGAGAGCTAAACTGTGGTCAGTGGAAGATCCTAACTTTTTGTTAGTTTTATGTGTTCCTTTTGACACATGTGATCTTGATTTAGAGTCTCACCTTACAATATTGTTTGTCTTACAAATTTTCATGTAGTTATCACGGATTATGTTGATCTTGAAGTTATCTTATTATGATGAAAGCAGGTGTTCCAACGTTAGTTGACTATTGTTGCTCAATCAATTTTATGTGTTTTTGTAAAGGGTGATGAGCTCTTGTCAGTTAATGGTGTAGATGTAAGAGGGAGGTCGGCATTTGATGTTTCCTCTCTGCTACAAGGTCCACACGGAACATTTGTTACAATTGAGGTTGTCCTACAATCAATGCATATATGATTAATTCGATGGAATTGTTATAAATTGCAAACTCATCTGACCTTATTTGTAGGTTAAACATGGAAATTGTGGCCCTATCCAGTCTATGAAGGTTGAAAGACAACTTGTAGCTCGTTCTCCTGTTTTCTATCGTCTGGAAAAATTTGATGATGGAGACATCTTAGTTGGATACATACATTTAAAAGAGTTCAATGCGTTGGCAAAAAAAGATTTGGTTATTGGTATGCCAGATCCCTGCTTTTAATAATTTCAGAAAAGTATAATAATGAATTTTTATGTTTTTAGTATTTCCTCAAATTGATTTGGAAACTCATGCATTCATATCTAGGATTTTCCAGTAAAAGTCATTTCTACAATTTCAAGTTCACCTAGTCTATATAGGGATTTGGAGGTGTGATTTATATACTTCTCCATATGCAGCATTAAAA
This sequence comes from Ensete glaucum, assembly GCA_021527575.1. Taxonomy (NCBI): domain Eukaryota; kingdom Viridiplantae; phylum Streptophyta; class Magnoliopsida; order Zingiberales; family Musaceae; genus Ensete; species Ensete glaucum. The sequence goes on from CM038554.1 coordinate 30,205,665, forward strand.
CGTCTTCAAACTGCTGGGGCATCGTACTTTATTTTGGATCTTAAGGATAATCTTGGTGGTCTTGTGCAGGTATATGAGTTTCCTAGTCTTTGTGGCCACTCAGCCAATTACTTTAATCAGTTAAGTCAGTACTATAACTAAACTATTAAACTTTATCATTCTTGAAGTGATGGATTACTTGATTTTTGATTTTATCATTTCACATCTTTGTTGGCAACTCTTATTGACTGGATTATTACTGAGAAAATTGAAAGTTGAAACAAATTCACTGTTACTGTTCCACATCATGATTGGCCAAAGTATCCTGGTTTTCCCCTAACATGCCAGGTTTGTCCTATCTCGTGTGTAAGATCAGTTTAGATTAGCTAGGATTGTTCAATTTAGATTGGGTTCAATTGCCTGCAAACAGACACACATATTTAAATAGGTTGAATAGGATGTATCTTATATGTGTTACATTACATGTACGAAACTCATCTTTGGTGATTTATGTCACCAGTCACATTTAAATAGGTTGAATAGGATGTATCTTATATGTGTTACATTACATGTACAAGACTCATCTTTTGGTGATTTATGTCACCGGCCATGGAAGGTCATGTGCCAATATTGGTATAGAAGTTAGATTGTCTTAGAAATATTGTATAAACTTCCTTTTACTGAACGAGACTTTTATCTCTGCTGTTGATGCTTTGGTGTTAAAAGATCCCCTATATTTGAAGTAACATTAAAAAAATACCATTATACTTGACATTTCATAGAAGTGATTTTTTTCTCCTTGCATGTCCTTGTCAACTTGGTTTCTTGAGCTGTTATATTATCTTTAATTTTTTTTTGGGAAATTGATTCTTTCCTTGAATTCATTGTTTTCTTATGGAAATTTCTTGAATATCAAATTTGATATTTCCCACTCTTCTTCAATTAATATTTTTGTATTTGAAAATGTCCTTTAAATCTTAGCACAATATAAAGACTCAGAGAATGATAATTTAAGAAAAGTTGACCAATTTTTCCTTAGGCAAGGTAAGTAAGATAGTTACCTTTTGGTAGTTCTTTTTGATTGAGATTTTTGGCTGAACATGGACCTCTGCTAAAGAAAACCTTAAAAATGTAGAACGTGGCTAAGACGATACAATAACAACAACAAAGTCATAAGTCCCATCTATTTGGAGTTGGCTACATGGATCTTTTGTCGCCATTGAGATATGTAAAAAGCTACATATTTATTTTTAAATTTTTATTTATAATTTTTGTTAAGGTCTTGTTAGGTCTTCCTACCTCTCCTCTTACAACTAATTTTAATCATTTCGTTTATTTTAACTACAGCATCCACAAGTCTTTTAAGTACATACTTATACCATCTTAAACGATTCTCTCTCATTTTATCATCTATTGAAGCGACACCTAGTTGTTTACGAATAAAAATATTTTTCTTCTATCTTTTCCAGTAATTTCATATATCCATCTCAACATTCTCATCTCAACACAATAAATTTTTTGTATATATTGTTTTATAATTGTCCAACTATCTTATATATCGGATATCGTTGAGACTAATATATATATATATATATATATTAGTCTCAAAGATATCCGGTGATTACATAAAACTCTTGACGCTCCCTCGTCATTTTAACCATCTTGTCATCACAGTTAATTTTTCATTTTTGTTGAATAATTGATCCAAAATACCTAAAGCTTCTATTTAAAGGAATATCTTGCCCATCCAACTTAATTGTATTATTTTCTCTATTTCTAGTAGTACTAAAATTGTTTCTCATATTCAATTTTAGTCCTACTTAATCTAAAACCTAGAGCAATCTAACTGTGTAAAAATTTAGAATGTAGAAGTTACAAAAAAATTGAAGTTTACTAGTTTAGTTGGCCATACTTGGGAGCAAAAGGAAAGAAAAGGGGCCCTTATGTTATTGTCATTGCAATCGGGATCTTGGTTGAACACTGTAAACTTTCTTACAAATTGTTATCATCACCCTTCTACAGTCAACTTATTGATGATTGGTGTAAAAGGTCATGTTACAGTTGAAGCGGTCGCGTGTAGATGCACCTTAAGGAAAAAAAAATTAATGGAGAACTGAAAGGAAAATAAAGAAAAACTTCATTGATTCTATTGGTCATAGGCCTTCCTTTAGATAGATAACCATCCTTTTATGTCAATGGGTATTATGTTTCCATGTAATCTCTATGGTGTGACTTTTGAGTGTGAAGAACAAATGCTCTGATGGCATATAAGTAACTATAAGCACTACAGCATAATCAATATGCTTCATGGAATGCAATTTTTGATTATACTACAGTTCCTTGTCAGTACTGTAAAATTTGCTTCTGATCATTAATTTTTTATGCTTTTCTTAATTCTTGCCTGATTTGTGTATCATTTAAGAAATAATAAGTGAAAATCAGAATGTATTCAGTATCTTGTAGCATTCTATAGAAAATCATTTTACATGTCTTAGCAACTTGTATGTTATTAATTGTCACATTCCATTTTATCATCATATTGGTCTCGAAAGACAGTGCCCACTGATTTTTTTGGTTGCTCAGACCTAACAATGTAGTTGTTTTCCTAGGCTGGAATTGAGGTTTCCAAGCTTTTCTTGAACAAAGGAGAAACGGTAGGTAACCAAATTGTTCTGCTAATATATTTTATAATATTTTTATCGTCATTAAAATAGAAACTCTTCTTTGTTACCATTCTTACGTTCTTTTCTTTTTCTATGTCTTCGATGGTAGTTTCCTCAAGCTCATGCTATCTTTTCTTGCTGGCATGGTTTCACAGACTATGACAATGCAACTTGAGGTTCATTTGGATGGTAGGTTCATTAAGAAACTTGGGAGCACGGCATGGTCTCTCTTTCTCATAACTCTAATTCTTCCTGATTATGATTTTAGTTGCTGAACTCTTAGGTGGTTTTCTCAAAGTGATGTTATCTGATAGGAAGCCCATCTACTAGAAATGCCCCTACTTGCTAGGAAAGACTACCAATAGATGACTGCTAGAATCTTGACTCCTTGCTTCCAGTGGGGCCTGATCTGGCTTAAGCTTTAGATGAGTTGGATTTGATCCCTAAAGATGTCCCAACTCAAAAAGCGCCCAAAAGGAATACTCCAAAGGTTACTTTTTGAGGTGAGTGGTGACTCTAATTACATTGCAAAATCCTTAGCATATAGGCAAGATGGGACTACTTTGAGATGTTATAAACTTATAATCATGTTTGGCATTATTGGTCCATACCGGTGTACCAATCAGCTATCGGTATGGTATGTACTGAGTTGTACCACACATATCGACACATGGTACATTGGGCTGTGCTAATATACTACTCGTACCGATCCTCCATCGGATCTGTATGTACCACCTGTACCAAGTAGTATGCTTCGGTACGTCAAACCTTGGTTACAATATTTTTAACTAGATCCTAATGTTTTCATCAAGTCAAACACATGCCACATTCTATCACATCACAGTCTGTCAAAAATTCCTGTAGGTGAAGCAGGCGCATGGACTAATAGGTTCTCTTGTAGGTGATGTGGGGTCCGGAGGCGCTATGATCCATGACAACACTGCTATCCTACTTGATACTCATCTCTGTCAAACCAAAAATTCACTGAATATGCAAAATTTTCCAATTTGTCCTACAAACCATGAACGGTTATGAATCTTATACTGGATAGTGACAGAGCTTCATTTACCATGTTGGCTAAGCCCCAAAAAGGTTTAATCAATGATTGCTCTTTGGGGGGTGATTAGTGACATATACTATCACAAACTTAAGTCCAAAATGCAATGTGGGATACGCTAGGGTGTCACAAAAGAAGTTTGGACTTACTTGTGGTGATGTTTGAAATGGTCCCTTGAGCTAGTTCTTAAATATGTCAATTCTTACCTTGGTCTCTTTCAAGCCCTTGTTTTCGGCATATCCATCTGGGATCACCAGGAATTGATGTGTCTGCTGATCTACTCGTCATGGGCCAATTTTGGTTGTTTTTGAGGCCTAGATCTCAAATCTGTGGCAATTTGGTGCATTTGGGTTGAATGTTGCCAATTTTGGTCCATAGTGGTTGGGATTGATCACATCCAGGTTAATATTGCAAATCTATTTAATTCATGTCCAACATCAAATTTGCAAGCTTGTACCTACGTCAATTTATTACAAAAATAAATAATCTTACAGAGGTTTTGAATCAGTTTATCACTACATTTCACTTAAGTGACTATGTTGCTGTAATCATTAAGTTCATGAGAGTAGCTCTGTTTGCCTATACCTTGTTATCACAAATTTTTGTGTGATTTTTGTTGATATATATAGCATTTGTCATCTTCATTCATCACTATGCTTCCTAACCTGAATTCCCAAAATTGCCTTAGTGTTTTAAACTCAGAAGTTGGATTTTTGATTGTTGTCCAAATATACTGGATTAGGCAGCAAGGAATTGATTGGGTCAATAAGAGCATTTATATTGAGGAAAATTATATCCTTTTATTTATATTTTTGTTTGTGGCCTCTGGTATGGTCCAAGGAAGTAAAGTAATTAGTCCTATTGATTGACTATTTGGATTGGTTGTAATTAAATTAGATACAAATTTTAAATATTTTGCTTTAATTCTTCTTTCTTCCAACAAAAAAGTTAATTTTCAATTGTACGAATATATGAAAGAAAGTGCTTCGTTTTATTCACGTCCATGGAGATTCCATTTTCTCAGAAATGTCCTAATCTTTTTAGCCTAATTGTTGTTTTGATGATTGTTTAACCTCTGATCAAAATGATAGATCTTGGTTTTATTTCATCCTTCAACAAGCTTAAATATGCATAGCAACCCTATTGCACTAATGGAAAAAGAAGTTGCAAAAGCTTAATATCTTGGTCAATGTCACAGGAAAAATAATTTAAGTGTTATTTGCTTTTTTAAAAAAGAACATGCATTTCTGTCATACTTTTCTCAGCTTTGTTTGGACAAATCTTATCGAGATTGTTTATACAGTAGTTTTAAGATGAAATTGGTATTATGATTTTAAATATTAATATTTCTACATTTTGGAAGGTTTAACTCGGATTGCTATTCTTGTTGTACATATAATAAGATTTACTGTCTTGGACTTATTTCAGGTTATCCATACAGTCGGTAGGGATCCTCAAGTCCAGAAAAGTATTGTTGCAGAAAGTGCTCCCTTCATTACCAGTCCTCTGATTGTATGTTTTTCTTTTCAGTTTTGTTTCTTTGCTTGTAATCAGCATAGTTTAATGTTAGCCTTTTTTTTTTGTGTTCACTTGATTCGATAAACTCTAAAGCCATAGTTGAACAGTACTCCATAGACTAATTTTTGTAACAATCCTAGTGAAGTATGTAATGCCATAGTTTGACAAGTGAGATGAGTAGATACACTGACTGATTTTCTTATTGCATTCTTTGGTATAACATTTTTACAGTTCTGACTTTTTGGTGTATACTATAGCCTGAAACTTGTCATATAGGATGCAACTTAGCCTTTTTCAGATGAGATGACTGCATTACCATCGAAGGAAACTTGAAATACATTGTTGTAAAGATTGACTAATCTAACACAATATAGGATATGCAACATTCTTGGAAGATTCTTCTGAGAATCTAATTAAAAGTTGTTACAATGCCCATTCTAGCTAACGTGAGAGCCTCATGGGTGGGTATTGTTGTGCTTCCTTCAATTGTTGATTGTCTTTGCATGTGCAGATTTTGATTTCTTTATTAGGCGATATTAGCTTGGTGAGGTCATCGTACTCCTTGGGATGGTTCAATGATGTGCCAATATTTGACTTCCATGGTCAAACGTAGAACATCCTTTTATAAATTGAACAAATTCATGGGTTACTTGAAAGTTACTCTTAGAAGAATGAATTGTTATCTCCGTTAAGAGCATAGTGATAGGTCTTGTGAACCCATTCATTGGCTTTAGAACATTCTAATCTCCTACAAAATCCAATAGTTGCACAGTGGTTCCTATAAACTTCTGTCATTGCATGCCCAAACTAAATTCTCTCATCATTCTGAATAAGTAGATACCCAAACTTACTGATCTCTTGAATTTTTTGAATGGTGAAATGTACATATATCCCTATCCACCTTTCTTTTTTTTTGACTGCATAGAATGCTTACCATTCAATAATTTTTAGCTTACATTACATTCTACATCCACGAGATGTCTGAGGCAATGACTAAGGCTTAAAGCTTGGGTGTGCTCCCCCATCATGTTGTATGAGTTTGAGAAATAAGCTATCGCATACTTCTTGTTCTCCTTGATTTTTATGAGTTCAACGATGACATGCATGGAGGCTAATCAATGATAGTTTTCATGCAGGTTATGGTAAATAGCAGGACTGCAAGTGCAAGTGAAATAGTAAGTTGTCCAAATCTCCTACTCCCTCTGATGATAAGGATCTCATGCTTAAAGTGCATCGGTGCGATGAAACAACTTGTTTTATAGGTTGCTACGGCACTTCATGATAATTGCAAAGCTGTTCTTGTGGGAGAAAGGTCTTTTGGCAAGGTTTGGACAAACCTTCCTTCTCTATGCCTATTGCCACATTTCAGGAGGTGCACTCAACCAATGACGTGCAGGGCTTAATACAATCTGTTTATGAGCTCGATGATGGATCTGGTGTTGTTGTCACTATCGGAAAGTATGTCACACCAAATTACAAGGACATTAATGGAAATGGAATAGAACCAGATTTCCGACGCCTCCCAGGTAACCAATTTATTAGACCTTAGAAAAAGGCAAGACAATAATAATCCAATGGTTAATAAATGAGCAATTGCAGCTTTGAATGAAGTGACCAATTATCTTTCACGATGCCACACTCAAGACAAAAGTTGAGTGCAGGTGCGTCTTTGCCTTTGTTTTTTTCTTTTTGGGGTATTCATCATATCATTTCTGCTGCTCGATGAATTTCTTTGTTCTTTTGATATAACAATAAATTCTAGAACAAATTTGATATATTATTTCATAATGATAGTATTTCATGGATCTGCTGCTTTTCATGCTAGAGTTTAAACATATGTAGGTATGTGGACCGACCGTCTAAGCTATGAAAATGGGTCAATCTTCATAACTTTTTGGTTCTTGTTGGCTTTTCTCTTTCGTCTGATTTTGACATATAATGCATAAGTGTCGACCTCGTCTTTTACGAGCATGGAGAAAACTGAAGAGGTTTTCCATGCTAAATGAGTTTTGTACCTTAGAATTGCCTCATTAAAGTGACTATCAAGATTTCCAATTTAAACTTGCCAAGTCTCATAACTTTAAGATCGTAGTTAGGGTTGTTATTAACTATATTTTCCTTGTAGCATACATCAATAGACAAGTTAAAATGATCATTTAGAAAGGATCTTAAGGTAAATAGACCGGCATTCCATTAAGTGATATAATTAAGAAATCTGTGAACTCAGATTACAAAATAGGAAAATAGAATTCCTAGGGCACACTAGTTTACTTAATTTGAACAGGGTCACACTAGTTTGAATTATTTTTTCGGTGATACTGGGTGGACAAATTAGCATGTCAACTAATTTTTTTTTTTATTCTTCGGTAGGAGCAACAAATGGTTGAGGCGTGCAACATCCATCTCATGTGGTCTGAAGACGCTCGATATCAACTCTCCGGTTAATTCTTCATACTTGTATTAGCTTACGGGGTCGCATATCACACTGGGCCCCCCCTGGTTTCAAGTAACCCGATGAAAAAGGGCGTCTAAGAACACAACACCCCACCTTGCTCACCTTCATTGCCTGTTCTCAATCGTATTTTCCCAGGAGCATGTTGATTTTGGTGATATGAACTTTCACAGTCTAGTCTATCGGTTCGATTTGTTATCATGCCCATAAGTCCATCCAACGGGCACGGAAAAATTCCCAATTTTTGATAAGAAACGAACTAATTTCCATGAAGTCCGAGCTCATTACACCATGAACAATATCTGATCACAGATTATAAAAGAGAGAGAGAGAGAGAGAGAGAGAGAGAGAGAGAGAGAGAGAGAGAGAGAGAAAAAATATATATATATATATATATAGCCACATCGAAGCCCAAGAGCCACATTGATCCGGTTAACCTGATCCAAGAAATGCTGAACGCCCAACTGCCTCTCTAATCGAACAAGCTGAAGCCCATATCCTGCCATCACAAACACCAAAACAACACCCCCCCACGACAAATGAGCAAACAGTTAGCAGGCGAGGAAAAAGGAACCCATCTTTGCTTGGCTTGTGGTGTAACAAACATGGGAGGGAGCCCCACCTCGTCGGATTCTTCCTTCTCCTCGACCTTCTCCTCCTTCTTCGGCTCTCCGCGGCGGCCAGCGCGCTGGCGGCGGCACCTCCGACGGAAGATGCGAGCGGGGCGGCTCCTCCGGAAGGGACCGAAGCGAACTTCTCCCTCCCGGCGGCGATGAGCTCCGCGATATCTTTCCCCTTAACCTCGAACAGCAGGAGATCTATCCTCTCCTCCTCCGCTTCCGCCCCAACTACCAAGCAAGAAACACAAAAAGTGATCGTAAGAAAGCCTAAACGGAGAAGCGAAAGGGGGACCGAATGCGAAACTTGGAATGAGAGAGCGAACGAGATTCAAGGATGGACCTGAGATCCCCGGCAGACGACTGAGAGTTGCCGCCGAGGGCGGCGAGGACATAAGCAGCCACCAGCTTCATCTCCGCTTGCGCCTTTCCGCCGCTGCCCGAATCGATTGGCTACGGTTTAAGAACGGCGAGGGTGAGTCTCTCTACTCTACTTTGTGCGCGTGCATATATGGATGTTAGAATGGATCCATTAAGCCATCGAATTGGTCCACGAGATGGATCCGTACCGTTAAGAGCGCGAAAATGGATCCATTTGCGTGGACCGGAGGCTTCCACCTCCTCCCATGAAGAGACATCATGGGAATGATATCGACCATCGTTCATCTCCTCTCACAAACAATTCTTCTTATTAACTACCATTGCAAGATCCTATTGCAAGTATTCTTTTGAATCATACATTAAAGATTTATTTTAATTTTTATAGTTTTGACAATCACTTAAATATTTATGATTCACTCGTATTTAAAATAATCATATATTTTTAAAGATATAATATATGAATTTATATTGTCAAATCCGAGTTAACAAATATTAGAGTCAGCATCTTTGACTCATAAAAAACTAAATTATTAATATAATAATACATATAATTTATATTTTAAAAAATTTATTTTAGCCCCCGTGATTTTGATCATGAGTCATTTATGTCTTTATGGTTTTGCTTATATCTAAAATAACTCATATATCTTTAAAAACATAACATATAAGTCTTTTCCATCAAGTATAAATTGATAAATATTAGAGCGTGACATACTAATTCATAATAATCATTAATATAATAATATGTGTAATTTAAATTTTAAAAAATGATCTATCTTGTCAAGGAAGAGGAAGAGGAAGAGTAAGTGGTAGAGGCGGTAGCGACGAATGAAGGCGGAGAGATAGAGGTGAGAGAGGCCAAAGGCGGAGGTGAGAGAAAGCTAAACTATCACATTGTAGGCACGATAGATAGGAGCGTAGAAGAGGATGAAGTGGGAGGCGATGATGACAAAAAACACCGAGGAAGACGGACTAGGAGACCATTGCATGGCTAATGTCGAATTGGTCAATGCACATCCACATGAGGTAGGATCGAAAGTTCCCAAGCTTGTTACCAACACAGGATAGGCTACCTGTAAATGAAGCCCTGTTAAGCAGTAGTGACTCGGTGTTGCTGTTGGTGTCGCTTCCACGATGATGCATCAATTTTTTAATTTAAATTATATATATTATTATATTAATTATTTATTATGAGTTAGTATATCACGTAAATAGACTCTAGCGTCTATTAACTATGACCTGAGAGAATGGATTTATATATTATGTTTTTTAAAATATAAGTGTTATTTTAGATATGAGCAAAATTATAAGGGTTTGAGTCATCCGTGACCAAAATCATAAGGGCTAAAATGAATATTTTCTAAAACTTAAATTATATACGTCATTATATTAATAGTTTATTATGAGTCAACATACCATCACGTAAACACTCTAATATTTGTTAACTCAGACTTGACAAGATAAACTCATATGTTATATTTTTAAAATATAAAAATTATTTTAGATAAGAGTAAATTATAAAGATTTAAAATCATAAATGAATAACCCTCCAAACTATAATGGGAATAATATAGACTATTGTTCATCTACTCTCACAAAGAATTCTTCTTATTAACCACAATAATAATATCCTATTGGACCTTAGTCGAAACTAATTTATAATACGTTAGTTAAGCCAGCAGCCAATTTCAAGCATCTCAATTTCTTCCTAAGAAGTAAATATAGTTTAATCTCATCCATCTCTGCCCCACTCTTAGGTGTACTTTAGATATGAGTAATTGTGAAATGGATAAATATTTTATTAGTATTACACGTGAGAGTTTTGGTGTGGAAAAGAGTTGGAACAAATGAATACGTGTAATTGGTCTCTTTTCACTCAACATATTCAAGAGAATATATTTTTTATAATTTTTTCTTGAGTGGGAAACATTTGACAAAATCATTAATCTCGTAGATTATATAGTCGTGTTCATGACATAAATGATCCCATATATCATCTTTAATATCCCCATATATCAAGTTTTTTCAACTACTCTATCAAGCAACATAGAGAACTAGACTCTCTCCTCTCGCATCTCAATCGTATGCTTGTGTAGTTAGCGAAAGAGTTTGAGATTCGAAGAAGTCTATAGTGACATTATTAATTATTCAAGAATGTAGAGTATATGTTTATGATGATTATATCATGAGAAACAATAACAAGATTTGAAAAATAATAGAACCATGTCAGTGTGTACTAATCTACACCTTCATCAATAGGCATAGAACATCTATATTTCTTTGTTTGGTCATAAGGAAACCTCCGAAAACATTCTTAGACCAACTTCAAAGATAAAGAAACACATAACTAAATCCTATCATCTCTACCTATTACTTCTCCTATGGGCAGTAACGAGGGATTCATTGAGATCGATTAAAATTGGACATAATCTTCCGATCTTTCATACTATATGTATGCAAGATGATTTGAGAATAGAAATTTTTTTTTTATAGTACAATCGTATCTCCTGTCATAAGGATAAGAAAATACTCTTAGTTTAGTTCGAAAGAATGGGAGTCTCCGTGATTTGATTTATTTGATATCGAATCAAAATTGTTTATTTGATGTGGAATCATAATAAAATATTTAGAGCATTCAACAGGATCAAAACATCCATCTTATGATAAAAAAAAAAAAGAAAAAAACAAACATAAAGTGTTCAACATGAGTAAGGCATCATCTTTATGTGTGATTTATCTACTCAAAATAAAATAAAAAAATATATTTGATGCGCTCGACACGATCAGAGTGTTCTCTGTGCATGTGATTCAATTGCACAACCAAAGCATCCTCTTTTGCTTGATTTATCCATCTACGATAATAAAAAAAAATTAAAATACTATTTAATCATTTTCTAATACGAGTTATAATGATCAAAATTCTAATACAAATATTGTGCCATAAAATGGGTAAATCATCATCCCGAAGTGTAATGGCGAGCAAATAATATAGTCATAATTTTCAATCAATCTAGACTAGACACATGGAGTCTAATCAGAACCTATTGGATATGTCATTTAACATAAGACTTAAAAGGAAAATATTTTATCATGAAACTAACCTAAAAAAAACTGACACTAAATTGAAGCTACCATTAGAAGAGTTTTTTGTTGGATATACCTCCATATAATTTTTTCTATGAGATAAGATATTATAGAACTTTTGTGCCCTCTCTCTAACTGAATGGATATGAGATTGATATATAGCATTTTTAGCCCTCAATTGAAATTTTCTCCCAACTTATATTCCTATTTTAGTCATGGCAATACTCAAAAAAAGAATTAAGTTTAGTTTTTTAGATTTTAAATCCTAAGATAGTGTAAAACTCCACTACCTCAAGCTCTCGTCATGTTGGATTAACGATATAATAAAAAGAAAAGAAAATACATGTCAGTACTCATTCTTCCTTCTTGAAGAGTGAATAGAGAGATGAGACCAAAATGGATAAGGCAATATGAAATCAGAGTTAAGCTTTTTTTTCGGGACAACAGAGTCAACAACAACAACACATTGTGAGTTTGTTCCCACACATTATGTGCTCTATTCTATCTCTCAAACACAGTACATGTTCTCCTCCAAAACATAAAACATAGCAAACTCAATAGACTTGCAACAATTGAAGCATACTAATACAAGACGCTAACTCACAACAAATGGATTCTCTTTGAAATCATCAGCTACCGACCGTAGTGCTCCTCTCACTCGAATGCCGAACCCCAAGTACAGCTACCGACCGTAGTGCTCCTCTCACTCGAAGGCCGAACCCCAAGTACAGGTAGAAGAAGCAAAGCGTGACGACGATGGTAATGACATCGATGACCCACACGACGTAGTAAACAAGAGCATCGAGGAGGAGAATGGATGCAAGGTTCGTGCGGATAAGAAGCCATGGACGTATGCAAAATATGCTTATCTAGGACATTATAAAAAAACAAAAAATTGAAGTGTCTGTCTCACACGACTAAAACATATTCTTAGAACAAAAAAATATATATGTAATTTTTATGATAGATCATTTAAGTTTATTTTTACTGTAGATCATATAAGTCTTTATAATTTACTTGTAACTAAAATAACTTGTATATTTTAAATTATATAGCATATAAATCCCTATCTTCAAGTTCGAGTTAACAGATGCTAGAGTTCACTTATGGATATATCGACTCATGATAAACTATTAATTTAATGACATATAATTTATATATATTATTTTAAATTATATGTCATTAAATGAAGTTTAAATCTATTTTAGCTATTGTAATTTTGGTCATGGATCACTTAAATCCTTGTGGTCTTGCTCGTGTTTAAAATAACGTTTATATTTCTAAAAAATAACATATAAACCCCTCATGTCAAGTCTGAGTTGAAAGATGTTAGAGTCGGCTCACGTGACATATTAACTCATAAAAAATAATTAATATAATAATATATAATTTTAAATTAAAAATGATGAGAGGATGTATCGTCGTGAAAGCGATAACCAACGACAACAATGAGCCGCTGCTACCTAGCAAAGTGTCGTACACACGCAGCCACTCCCATATTGTCGACAAACTTAGGAGTTTCCGATCCTACCTTAGGTGGATGTGCATCGACTAGTCCAATGCTAGACACACAGTTGTCTTTTGGTCCCACATCCTCCTAGGTATTTTCGTCCCCATCGCCTCTCGCTTCGTCCTCTCCTTCGCTCCCACCCATCGTGCTTATGACTTGGTGGTCTAGCTCTCTCTCATCTTCGTCTCGAGTCTCTCCTACCTCTCTCTCTCCATATTCGTCTGTCATTACAGCCTCCGCTATTTCCTCTTTCTCGACAAGATTGATTTTTTTTAAGTTTAAATTACATGTATCATTATATTAATTATTTATTATAAATTATCATATCACATAGGCATACTATAATATTTGTCAACTCATACTTAATATGAGAGGCTTATATACTATGTTTTTAAATATATATGAGACTATTTTAGACATAAACAAAGTCATAAATACTTAAATGATCCATCACCAAATCATAAAGGCTAATATAGATTTTTTAAAAATTTAAATTATATATATTATTATATTAATAATTTATTATTAATCAATATGTTAGAGAAACTTATATGTTTTGTTTTAAAAAATATATGAATTATTTTATACACAATTAAACTATACAGGATATAAATAATTCATCGTCAAAATCACATAAGCTAAAATTAATCTTAATTCAAAAAACTATAAACACCCAACTAGTAAGTCACATAGTGAGTATATATAATAACGATAATAATATCTTCCTATATGATTAAAAAATTTTGAAATCACATAACATAATTAAAGCATGTCTATGCGTGATGCATTTATCTAAGATAAAAAAATCATTCAAGTAACTGACCCACAGCTTACCCTTTTACGTGTGGTCCATCCAACTAAACCGAAAAAAAAAGTCTAATATATCCAATATGACCAAAACATCTTGATGCATTCATCAAGAATAAGAAAATAACCCAGATAATACTTAAATTAATTTTAATCTAAGTAATAGTAGTTAAGGTACCAAAAAATATTGTGCTCTCCTGAATCACAATTGTTCAAATTTTATGATCATTATTTTTAGTCAATCACAAACTAAACTCCAGATATATAGTTGAAATTGTATAAAGTAATCTTAAGCAAGGTTTACAATTTCGATGTGTACTGTTCGGTACGGACGGTATATACCAATCCGTCAGTTATCGGTACGCGGACCGCTTGCTATCGGTTCCACCAAAAATCAATTGTTGGTGGTCGATTTCGATCATCGATGGTAGATTGAAGAATAAATCGATCGTCGACAGTTGATTAAGAGAGAAATCGAACGTCGGCGGTCGATTGAGGAATAAAAATAGAAGAAGAACAGAAAATAAGAAAAAAAAGAAGAGAAGAAAGAATACCTCGCTTGCGCCATCGTCGCCCATGGGTCACCCACGGTTATGGTCCCTTTTTCTTCTGCATAAGGAGATGGAGCGTCTCCCCGCGTAGAGAGAAAGATTGAGGTGACGTTGCCCATTTTCTTTTTCTTTAATATTTTAATATTTTAATATTATATTATAAATATATTATATTATATTTTAATATCGGACGGTATGTACCGTATATACTACATGATACTATCAGTACCGGTAATATGTTAATACAAATCAATAAGTGAAACCTTGATCTCTAGTACATCTTCATTTTTTAGTATACTGAATTAAATTTAAGTTCTGCTTATAGACATTTTGCGTCTACAAAGAATAAACCAAAACTAATTTAACCCTCCACTGCATTGTTTTGTAGGAACGAACCGAAACAAAATACAAGATAACATATATTTTCCATCCTTCGATATAAGAGACAACCTTTTTTTTTTTTGTCAAAATAAAATTCCTCCCAACCAATCAAATCTCCTTTTCCTCCTTTAGACATGACAAAACTCGAAGAACAGATATCAAAACTCGCTCCTCGCTCTTGTTTCTTAATTAAATACTATGAAGAGTTGGTGGAGGGACCAAAATGGATGAGGCAATATGGAAATCCAAGCTTTAGACTTCCAGACAACATCAAAACAACACCACCATTCTGAGTTTTTTTTTTTCCACACAAATGTGCTCTGTTCCATGGCTGCATCTCTCAAAAACAAGGAATAAGTTCTCCAATATATAAGGACATAGCAAGCTTAATAATGCACAGCAATTAAAGCATCCAAGAGAAGCACAACGAAAACAAGACGTACGCAGCCAACAACAAATGGATTCTCTTCAGAATCCAACTACGACGCAGCCTTGTAATCGACGTGTCGATCGCATGTCGCGATGCACCAAACGAGCGTCTCACTCATAGGCGGAACCCGAAGCGAAGGTAGAAGAAGCAGAGCGTGGAGACGACGGCAATGGCCTCGACGACCCAGAGAAGGTAGTAGGCAGCTGCGTCGAGTAGGAGAAGGATGCGAGGGGCGGGGTGGCTGTGCTGCCTCCATCGCCTCCATGCCGCCGAGAAGACGCGGACCCTGTGCCTCCACCCACGCTCTTTCCCGGTCGTCATCGCCACCGTTCTCTTCCTTAACCACTCTCGTTTCCTCCCTGCCATCGGTGTCCCAACGAAAGAAGGCCTGCATCTCTCTTCCTAAGGCTTTCATATACCAGCCGCGAATGGAAGGCGAGAGGAAGAGACTGATGAGAAATAGACACGAAGTCTGACGCGGTTGTCTTTGGGACTCATTTGGACTCTCGCTCTTTCTCGGTAACACCATCATTTGGACTCTTCTTCACCACGAGTGGAAAAGCTCGGTCCACCTCGATCGACTGATGGGTGCCGGGTGGGGTTCCGTGATGGAGTGCGATACGCGGAGGTGAGAAGATTAGGTGACGGATGGACGGAAGTGGTCAAAAAGAGCTCCAAAGGCGGAGAGAGAGCGTCACGAACTCGTCGTGAAGAGGAAGAAAACAAGAACTGGTGCTCGAGTGAATCGTTGCAGCCCGAAGAAGACCAGTCACAAGATGACAGCAGAAATGGTGCTTACGGTCGATGATGACAATGAAGAGTTAGGTTTACGTTTCAGTAGAAACCCAACGTTCTCCACAATACCAACGTTCAAAAAAAGACTGCCGTAAGTGAGAGAGAGAGAGAGAGAGAGAGAGAGTCAAATAATGCTATGTGGTCAAATCAGTAAAGAACAAACACTATGTTCTCCCACTTCAATTTCTTTTTTCTTCTTATCTTTTTTTAACCACTAACAAAAATTTGATTAAAAAATTTAAAATCTCTCAAAAACTATCTATAAATTATATTATATATATATATATATATTTAGAAATTATTGGGGCCTCCCAATCCAGTTGGATTGGTGTCGTATCTCATTTAGCAGCTGACCAAATTAGCTCAACTCCGAGGTAAGCTTTGGACCCATAAATTATATTGAAATTTATATATTTATGAAGTAAAAAATTTAATTTTATTTTTCCTCACGTCATCAATTTTGCTGACGAAAATATTATAAATATTTAATAGTAAATCAAAATAATATAGAGTCAACATATACTCAATGATAAATTTTATGATATTTTTTGTTAATAAAATCAATAGCGTGAAAAGAAACGAAATTAAATATTTTACTTTCAAAAAATATAAAAATCTAAATATATTTTTTTGAAAATATAAAATCTAAATATTAATTATAGAGATAATATAAAAATTGAATCGTTTAATTTTGTCCATCCTCACATCAACGATTTTATTGATTAAAAGTAAGACCGAATCAATACGTACTCAATGATAAATTTTCGATATTTTTATCAATACAGTTGATACCATCATAAAAAAAATAAAATTAAATATTTCATAAGTATAAATTTTTTATATAATTTTTTAAAAAATATAATCGATATATTAATTATAAAGATAATATATAATTAGTCATGCTCGATGTCAGCTGAAACGTACGACTCGAGTGACATAATAACTCGATCTGCAGCTTCTCCTGCACTAAGTGCTGTAGCGTCTCCACACCATAATGGCGTCGTCATGGCGGCGCATTTCTCGTCTCTCTCGGAGACGCCGCCGCTTCGTCTTCCCTAATCCCCCTCCTCGCCGAGACAAATGGTGGAGAATATAGCCGTTGCGAACTGTTACACGTTTCGCTTCCGCCCCGCTCCCCCCTTTAAATCCCCTGCCCTCTCTTCTTCCTCACGTCACCCAAAGCAACAGCAAGAGCCCTTCCCCTGCGCTGGCCATGGCTCCAAGAGCAAAATCCACCTTCCCCTCCCTCCCAGCTCTCTCTCTCGCTCTCCTACTCCTCCTCTCTGTGCCACTCGCGCAGGCGCAGGCGCAGGCGCAGGGACAGGGACAGGTAAAATTCCGGAACACATCCACCCATTCAAGCAGCGGCTAGATTGATTGATTGCTTCCTAGTGCTGTTCGCAGAAAACATGGTGCGTGGCGAAGCCTTCGTCCGACGAAGCCACCCTCACCGCGAACCTGAACTACGCCTGCTCTCAAGTGGACTGCAGCATCCTTCAGCAGGGGTGCGGCTGCTTTTACCCAGACAACCTCATCTCCCACGCCTCCATCGCCATGAACCTCTACTACCAGTCCAGGGGCCGGAACTACTGGAACTGCTACTTCAAGAACTCGGCCCTCGTCGTGACGACCGACCCCAGTGAGTTGCGCTCGCCTCGTCTTCTTCTCACGAGCAGCTTCTTCATCTCCAGTACTAAAGCCTGTGACCCATCGCTTTTGCAGGTTTCGGTAGCTGCGTCTACGAATACATCTGAAGAATGATGACGGAGTTCTTATTATACCTGACGAGTTCAAAAAACTTACACTACGACATGTTCTGTCTCTGTTTTCTCCTCTGCAAAAAATAGATGATACATATAGAGTATGGATCTTCTCGTTGCTGTGTCTCATCGTACGTCTCTTCTCGATGTAAGATTTGGGCAAGAGGAGAAGAACTTGAAACCATGCTTAATCACTCAAAAACTGTTGCTCTTCTTCGAAGACTCAATCTCCATGTTTCTTGCATGGCTCCGTCGGCTTTCCCGATCCTACTCAGTGGAGAACATTAAGTGGGGCATCAGTGATTCAATTCATTCTGCCGTGGAACCTAAACAGGAAGAAGAAGATGAAAGATTTAAACTGACTTCATATGCTTCTAGCATTCGAACAACCTGACCCATTCTGGGTCTCTTACTAGAGTCAGGATCGACACATCTCAGAGCGACTAACAATGCACGCTTAAGCCCCCGTGTCGAGGGTTTAGCCTCCAGATTTGGATCCACCACCTCCTCTGTTCTCCTATTCCCCACCATCTGTTTAAGCCACTCCACAAGATTCACCTGTTAAAATGCACAGAGACGACATTGCCATGATCAGAGCAGAAGAAACAACACCACCAAGGTATTTGAAAGACCTACCTCATTCGCAGGCCTGCCATGATCTATGGGTTCCCTGCCACTCACAGTTTCCAGTAACAATACTCCGAAACTGTAGACATCGCTCTTCTCGTTCACAAGTCCAGTGTTAGCGTACTCGGGAGCCACATACCTGAAGTGAAAACATAATAATTAGATTGTTCTTTGGATCTTAAGTAACAAGGCACTAAGGGGAAGCCAATGCACCCAAATGTTCCCATCACTCTGGTAGTAAGGTGGCTTTTGCCTGAACCCAACAGCTTTGCCAATCCGAAGTCGGAAATCTTTGCATTATATTCTGCATCGATCAAAATGTTACTTGATTTTATATCGCGGTGCACTACCTTTGGTTCGACGGCTTCATGCAAATAAGCGAGTCTGCAAGCCATACGATTACCCGAATTCGATCAACAACCATTAATAAATAGTATTTGTGTCGATACCAAGTCACAGACTTACGCCTTTGCAGTGCCGACGATAACCTTCATGCGGTTCTCCCAACTAAAAACACCATGGTGTTGCAAAGCTCCATGCAGCCATTGCTCCAAGTTTCCATTGATGACATACTCATATACAAGCATCCTACACATGTTAGGAGTCTGCGATTAATCGTGCACTTATCAGATCAATTTAACAAGTAAAAAATAAGATTTCTAAAAGCATATAGTTAGATTCTTCCAAAATCCTGCATTGCTCCAAGTTTCCATTGGTGACATACTCATCATATACGAGCATCCTACACATGTTAGGAGGAGGAGTCTACGATTAATCGTGCACTTATCAGATCAGTTTAACAAGTAAAAAATAAGATTTCTAAAAGCATAGTTAGATTCTTCCAAAAAAAATCCTGCATTGATAGTGAAACAAGCATATATAACAAAAACAAGTCTTCACCTATGAGTTCCTTCAATGCAATAACCCAAAAGCCTGACCAGATTCTTGTGCCGGACATGGCCAATAGCTTCAGCTTCCACTCTAAATTCCTTCTCTGCTTGTCCCCTGGAAATCCCAAATGGAGCATAGAATTAGCTGATCATTCTCAAAGGCACAATGTCTGTGATCAGTGTAAATAAAGTCAGTAACTTACAGATTGTTCAGAAGCCTCTTGACTGCAACTTCAGTGCCATTAACAAGACGACCACGATAAACGACTCCATATCCACCCTCCCCGATCACGTTTTCCTTGGAGAAACGATCCGTTGCATTCTCCAGATCCCGTAGAGTAAACCAGTGACCCCATCCCAGATGTGAGAACTCCGGCAAACCGATCAAAGGAGATGCAGAAACAAGGCTGTATGGTGAATATGGTCTTCTACCATGCCCTGAGCTACCTTCGTCACCAGAATATGAACTTGCATCCCTGCCATTGTGGTGAATTGAGCTGCATTGGCTAAGGTTGTCAGCATCACTAGACATCATCATCTTGTCGGAGTCATAGGAGGAGAAGCAATGCGTCTGATGCTCATGAGGAGTCGGAGCAACAACACTCTGTGTTCTAACTCTGTCTACTGTAATTTGCTTGGAGACACGGGGGATTTGAGATACCGGGAGTTCGTCGAAGCTCCTTGATGTCTTCCGGCGAGATGTGACCCATACGGAGAGGATAGAGAGGATGAACACAATTAATACACCAACGGAGATGCCGATCACAACCCAAAGTCTCAGGCCAAAGACTGGTGTCTCCTCCCATAATTCAGCATTTACAGAATCACCAGGCCGCATTTCCCTGCATGGAACAAAGAGCATGATGTTATCTTTCCACGAACCCTAAATCGTCTTCTTTTTTCCCCCAAATGCATACAATGCAAGCCAAACTCAGAATTTTAGATCTAAAATTCATGACATTTGTCGGTCGAAAACGTAACTCCAAATCTGCAGCACCAAAGAAAGAATTCATTGCCAGTGAATCACCAAAACCGAAGCTTTTTGAATCACCAAAATCCGAAATGGATATCACGTAACAGATCCTGAAAAAAAGTGGAGAAGTACCAGTTTTGATGGCCTAATCTTGATGATGCTCCGGTGACCAAGTGAAGGGCTTTCAAGACATGAAGCTTCGACCTCGACGCGGTAACCCGGCAAGAGCCAAAGAGGGCGTGCAATCGTGGTTGGAGTGGTTTCCAGCCCACAGGGGAGTCCTTAAAAGAACCCGCCGGAGTAAAATTGGGAAGAAAAGATGCGAGAGAAGAATCGAAGAACCAAAGCAAAAGTGAGAAGCAAAGAGTAGCTCCTGTGAAGATTCGAGAAGAATCACAAGTGAGTTGGATTTAGATCTGTGAAAAGAATAATTGTAAGAACTAAATGTAGTCCAAATCAATCTAAAAAGAAATCAAGTTTCGCTTTACTCAAAAGGAAGGTGAGGCAAGGAGGAGGAGGAGAACCACTTCCCCTTGAGCTTCGAGGTTGGTGTTTTCTCTTCTCATCTCTTTGTGGTCTTAAAGCTGAAGGGAGAGGGAGAGAGAGAGAGAGAGAGAGAGAGAGAGAGAGAGAGCAAAGCCGTGAGGACGGAAGAGAACAGGGAAGGGAAAAAGCAAGCAGAGAAGAGTGCAGGGTTGTCTTCCAAAGCAGAGGAATGCATGAGAAGCAATCCTGATACGTAAAGACGCCTGCATTACTATGGGATTAATGGGAGAAGATGTAGCTGAGGAGGATCGAGAAAGAAAGACGACGAGGGGACAAAAGACTCCAAATCCAGCTTGCTGCCTGGCATAACTCCATTGACAATTTTGTCGTCCCTCCTGCAAGCTTGCCTTGTGATACCATCAGCATGAGGAAGACCTTTCAACAGTTATCATGAAGAAGATGCATCGATGCCTTGCACGAGATGAGGGGAAGCAGCGTCACCTCTCTCTCTCTCTCTCTCTCTCTCTATCTCTCTCTCTCTGCTCAACATGAACTCTGCACACAGAAGCCTGTGAGGAAACCAGAACAGTGATGAATATTACAGTCTGTCATTCCACAAACCTGAGGAAAACTGTGGGTGGTATGATTACTTCTGATGGTCCATCATCTCCTTCCATTCTGGTCACATGCTCCCCACGGCCACGCCATTAGAGAGCTGCAGCTCTCGTGACAAAAAAAAAAAAATGGAAAGGATCAGGTGAATCATATGAACCACACGCTAGATTTCACGTACACTCTCGCTGTAGGTGAGATCTAATGGCGGGCCTCCTCTACCGCAGGCTTTGACTGCATGCCCGGTTCACCGCCAAGTTGCTGTGGATTCCCCTTCGCCATTGTCGTGCTCCTTTTGTGATGGTCTCACTCTCATGCCATATACAGGGAGAGAGAGGAGCAAATGTGTCACGAGCTTCCTTTGGGCTCCTGCAGTTACTGCATCTACCATTGATCTGCCTCTTCCCTCAACTTTCGACCTGGCAAAGGAGAACATTCTGCATCATTGTTTATATTTGACAGTGAATATGAGAGCATAAAAGGACCTCACTGGTATAAAACACCTCAACTGTCTTCTCCAAGAATGATTTCTTGTCTGTAAGCCTCAAATTTTCTTCAATAAATAAGAGTGATACATTTTGCAGTGTCTTATCCAAGAATTATTTTTTTTTTCTCTGTATCTAAGCCCGCAAATTTTCTCAAAAAAGAAGATAAAAATTCGGAAATGGCACTCAACTATCACTCAAATGAAGAAATACAGCAGAATTCAGCTCATTTATCTGTTAAAAATGGCCGATTACAGTGTTGATGAATGTATGTAGTAAAAGAAACACTCTTGCCGTGCCTTCTCCATCAGGTGGTGATTGGGTCTTGATCTTTGATGATGAAGTATCTTTTCTCGGCATCCTTACACGGTTAATTGCTTGGATGGGCATGCTGTTTCTGGTCCAACAGCACAAAGTTATTGCTTCGAAGAGGGAGCATAGAAGAGCCATCACACTGGATGTTTTCAGAGGTCCGAATCTATGAAAAAGATGAAGCTATTCCTATTTCTGCATCTTCTTCGCTGGAAATGACAGCTTCTTCAGAAGATTGAGGCCAAAATGGCGATAGGCTCACGACCTTGCCGATGATAATTAGAGTCGGGGAAACTAATTCTGCTAGTCTAACCTCATTTGCAAGATTGTTCAGCCTGGAAAATACCTGCAATAAAGGACAATAATCTATTTACCACTGGAAGCTATCTTCAGTACAAATCAAATTTTTAATAACCCTATAAGTGAATTTATTGTTTCAATGGAACTACTAAAGCACTTACCATTCGCTGCTGAGGTGTAGTACCTCGTTCGACCGCAACAGCTGGAGTATTTGGGGGTAAACCATGATTTATTAATTTGGAAGAAAGAGCTGATAGGGTCGATAAACCCATGTAGACAACCAAAGTAGATTCGGGGTCAGCAGCACTTTCCGCGACATATAAAGGATCTGTGCCTCCATTCCTCGAATGCCCGGTCAGAAACCTAACACTGCAGTAAAGAACAAACATTAAGAATACAAACATAATTTCTGAAATGGCCAAAACTAGCTAGCGCAGTAACTGATGACAAAACCTGCATTACTAAAAAAAAAAAAGTGTTTATAGGGAAAACTAATTCAACAAATTGCAAATAACAAAAAACTATATTACTAGTTTATGTTTGCTTTTTCGGTAGTTAAACTAATGAAAAACTTTATCCACATAAAAAATTCATGATAACGAGCATGATATGGACATACCACGTTTGAAGCCTATGCAGATCAATTCGATTTGCATTTTGTATAGTATGGACTATGGAGTTTAATAAAAGTCTCAACACAAATTCAATGATCACCATGTAAAGTTTCTTTCAGAAATAAAAAAAATTGAATGAATACAGGTTTTTAAAACTTTATCTGCTTATTCTATGGCCAAATCTGCACCATGATCATCTCGAACTTAAAACGAGCAAATCAGAACTATTTGTTGGGACAAGAGTTTCCTTTTTATTTCCTTCCATGAGTTTAAATCAAAAGAGAGAAACTGAAGTACATCTGAATAAATGATTAGACTAATAGTAAAACAGTCAGAAAAAAAAAAGAAACAAATTCAAGAGGTAAGGTTAGAGGTATCAGAGCCCTTAGCAGATGTATCAAATTAGGCCATTGCAACATGTTGCGACTGATTAAGGCCCTCAAAAGTAACTATATTACCATGCAACATCATTAGCCACTAACTAAGTGTGGCAGCATAATGAAATATACAGGAATGAAATCAATAATCTAGGCCTTAACAAAAAATAATAGGAGATATGTTCATTAAAAAAGGGATCTGATAATCATAATTTTCACTTCAAAAAATATTCACAAGTTGGTTCCAGAGGTGAACAGATCACTGCAGACCTGTGCCAGAAAGACAGGCATCCATGAAAAATTAACATGATTCTACCACACAACAATTGATCCATTCAATATGAGATTTCATTCGCTGTATTTTTGTTCAAAGTGGTGCAAAGAATCCAACGATAACATGTATAGCACTCCAAAAAAAAAAAAAGCTTATAGAATTCAGCAGTAAACATGCAATTGCATTTAATCATTCAAATGAATCATTCTGGGTAAAGTTACACTTACCTATTTGCAACACCTCTGTGAGTGAGTGGAATTCCAAGCTCTGCTGCTATTCCAGAAGCAGAAGTTATTCCTAAATAAGTGACAATATAAATCACACATGGTCAACAAATTTCATTCATATAAACAGTAAGTTGAGTTAGAAGTTTCCATACCTGGAATAACCTTGACACTGATTCCTTGTTGCTGTAAAAAATCCATTTCCTCTCCACCTCTACCAAATACCTAAAATACAATGTACAATCAGCAATCATGCTATGACAAACTTAAAGCCCAATCCACAGCAAGAGAAGTCAAGGATTATAAGTTTCTGCAAGAAACAAGTATGAATCAACAGTTGGCAGTGTTTCTTAACCTAGGGTATAGACATGCGCCAATTTCTGACACAACCACTTTTCTCCATTTCTTTTCTGAAGAAGTTAGGTAGAGTAAGTTGCTTATGTGACCAAAAAAATGACTTGCATCGGGTGTCTAAGTATCAGTTAACTGTGGGCTTTTACTACCAAGATAACAGATAGATGAAAGTTGAAACTCCTTCCTACATATATGACAGTCATTCTGTTTTCATTTTTTCTCAATCTAGCTTCAACTATGTTAGTTTTGACTATTGCAGTGCCACAATATATCAACCAACGTATACATCCTATAAGAGATTTAACATAGCATCATGAAGCATGTACAATTTTTTTTTTTTTCAAAAAATCCCTTCATATTTTCATGAACATCACCAAGCAGTTGATATAAGGTGTCCTGTGGTAACATTTACATTTATCCTATTCAGCTGTAATTTGATAGTCAGAGATGAACCAACTGCAAGGTAAGAATCAAAGAGAAAAAGGAGATGCTCTAACTTTTTTTCTATATCCATAATTTTGGCCTCCCAAAACATTGCAGGATTAGGATCACATCAGACGACTCCAGTATGGATATACTTGGAATAAGCACAGATATACTTGGAACAGTCCAACATAAACTAGTGATCAGCACATCACCAAGCATATCCATGTACTTAAACTAAATACTAAAATGAAATAAAATTCCTTAGATGCTCTCGAAATGGTCCAGATATAGCTTACCCTAATCCTTGACAACGAGTAAAATGCAGAGAAAACTCACCAGAGGATCTCCTCCTTTCAGTCTCACCACATTGGCACCTGCCTCAGCGAAGCTCAGAAGCAGCTCATGAATCTCCTCCTACAGTAATGCAGCAAAGAAGTAAAGAACACCGGAGATCAATAAAAATGATGCACATTTGATCTGTCAGTAATTGCAACCGGGTAGAATACAGAGTAAGCTGAGAAGAAGGATCAGTGACGAACCTGAGTTCGACTGTGGTAACCGGCAGTCTTTCCAACATAGAGCAATCTAGCGTCAGCTCTAACCAAACCCAACACATCATTGGACACCAACCGATCGTAGAGGATGAGATCGGCCTTCTCAATCGCTCGCACCGCCTTAAGCGTCAGCAGGTCCGGATCCCCTGGCCCCGTCCCCACCAGAGCGACGCTCCCCGGCCTAGCACTACCGCCGCCGCAGCCGCCCGCCTGCCTGGCGGCCCTGAGAGCCTCGAGGAGCTTCTTGAGCTCAGGCAACTGAAGGGCGATCTCGTTCTCCCTGTCGTCGACGCTGCTGGAGTGGCGTTGGGCGGAGAAAGGCGAAGACGAGGCGGGTTCGTAGATCCAGCTGTCTCGTTGGTACCTGACGGCGGAGTGTGCCTCGGTGAAGGGCGAGGAAGCGGAGGAGGAGCAGATGGCGCGGCAACGGGAGGTGCGGATGTTGAAGGAGAGGGGAAAGGGGGGAGGAGGAGGGGGTTTGGGCGAGGGATGAGATTTGGAAGAGGAGAAGCGCTGTGGATTCGTTGCGAAGGAGGAGGAGGAGGAGGAAGCGGCGGCAGAGGCGGAAGCTAAAGCCATTGCGGTCGTTGCGCTGAGTAGGGGAGGATGGGGAGGTGTTAAGAAGCTGTGGTTTTCTTTGATCCGACGGCGGGCGGCACCACAAACAAACTACAAGGCAGAAAGGGAGGAGCCAAGACGGAGTAAGCAAACGCAGCCCGGAAAGGTTGCTCGCTCTTTGGTGGAGTCCAAGGGGCGGACCAGGAGACTCTATTGCGGCGTCTCCTCCTGAGAAGGATAATATAGGTCCAGGTTCAATGCACAAGCGTATGTATATATATACATATATTAGAACATGGGCACGTCTATTTGGTGAACAAGGTCGCTTTTGGTCTCTCCCAAACTCGCAGACGTCAAATTGGCTTTTCTTAATGGGATTGGGCTGCCCTGCGAAATTAATGATGGCGAATGTCCGTAAGCAAAAAGGATCGACCTGGTTAAGGTCGGATCTGGCCGCCGAAGTCAACAAAACTAAACTATGCCCGATATGAATTTAATCTAGCCAACCGGATCGGTGGTACAGACACGAGGTATCCGATGCACCATGCAACCTGGGCTCCAAGACTGACACCACTAATGAACAACTCTCCACAGAGTTTGAAGGTTCACCTTCGGCCATTTCTCCTTGCGAGTTTGATCACGACGATACAAAGAGATAACGAGGTTTTCCATCTGTTTCTCTCATCCGTGTACCTTTTTTCTACTACAAATACCTCTAATCAATCCTTCTGTGGAGGACACCAGATTCCTCGTATATAACCTTTACATTGCTTGCTTGGCCTTTGTTCAACTCCAGTTATTTTACTACGTTCACCGTACCAACGCTCGCTCTATGGCGTAACTTAAAACATGTATGCGTAGTCCAAGGAGCAACTTTGTCATAATTCATTGGACTAATAGTGACATGAAAAAGTCTTTCTTTCAGGTGCCTTCTATAATAACAATGTAGAATCAATGAAACAATAACACAAGTATGCAATTATTACAGGGGATGGTCATTCGGTGTCATCCATATAATATACAACACTAGCTTCCTTCATATCAAACTGCCACTAACCTCTCTATGCTCCTATTTCAATTAACTGCCTGCCAATCCAACGGTTGATGTAATAACCGATGTTGTGACCAACAGGAGTTTCCCCACTATAATTTTGCGGCTGATCGAAAAAAACCTCATGCAACTCGTCACCCCTGTTACCAAGGTCAATCATTAAAATGCAAATAGTTCCTCAAAAGGTTATCAGATAACAGAAAACAAATGTCATACCGATATTCCAGGAATGTGAAGAAGAACCAATGAGATGAAATACAAGCAGAGGCAAATGGTCGCTCCAGAAATAAAATTATGGAAGAGACGTTTTCTGTCTTTACTAGGGATAAAGGTTGCTTTCAAGAAATTTGTCAGATCAAATATTCTGTATGATATCTGCAAGAACAATAAATTACGAATATTTCAGTCAAATTTATTGATGGAGTTTTTGCTCACTTGATGTGAAATTGACTTACAAAGAGATAAATTGCCGTGGTTAGAAGGAAATTGAGCATAGGGTAACTCGGAATGAAACAAAGTAGCCATTTGGGCTGACCATTTGGCATGCCCGACCTGTATATCCATGAAAGACAGGCATTGAAGTTTGTTAGGACCTGTAATTCCTGGCTAATTCAATTATGGAACATGAGTCAAGCTGCAATAAGACAGCTTCACAAAATTCTGCACCAAAATTTATTTTATACTGAACTCCAACCAGCCAGTGAGACTAACAGCACAATAGGTGTACTCTGGTTTTGATTATTCTAGGTAACACAAATACTTATCTTGATTAATAAAGCAACACACAATAACAACAAAACCGTAAAGTCCCAACCATTAATGAAGCAACACAAGGATCTACTACATATATAATTGTTCCTTATGATCTCAAAGTTTATGAGAACAAGACTGAATATAAATTGCCAATCTAGCCTCTGTTTCATATTACCAATGATGATTTCATTATCAACTATATGACAGAAGAACTACTAAAATAGAACAATAGAAGGGTGGATCAGGTAAGCAATTGTCTGCTGGAGAAATTATAATCGCATGACAGTGGGACTACTACAAAACAAAATAGAGTGAAGACATGAAATGAAATAAGAGATCAAGTGCATATCGGTATGTACTGCCTCCCCTAAGGATTAAATACAGACACTGCCTCTTTTCTGGAAAATCATATCTATTATATAATCATGAGAATTGAAACAAATGGAAGTATGGATATTTCATTAAAGGAGGAATGTGTGTTAATGTAGAATAATGTTGGATTGAAGAAATCTAAGAACTACGTCCAAAGCAGGCACGTATCAGAAAGGAAAAACCAAAGCAAATACACCAAGGGAGCACATATGGGACTTCTGGAAGGATAAAATCTGTGACAATTTGGACAGAAATCGTAAGAATGAAACTAAGTTTCAGCTAACTGGCAAGAAGCTCTACTACTGGCTCAGGTTGCAGAATGACAAGGATTATAAAATAAGTACTCCGTCATAAGACCAGCTAGTTGCCTACAAGATAGACTGATCAAATAATGGAAGTTAATACCTATATTTTTCACCAATGGTGATGCTTGTTCTATCGATTGACTGGGTTCACTGATGCTTGTATTACCAAATGACAAGATTCAGCCATGCAAGTTTTGTGCCAAAGTGAGCCAACAGAATCTCAGGCCGAGCGATGGTCACCCAAGATAACCAAGTCCTTAGGGATCCTAGACACGGTCTTTGTTGTTGCATAGAGTAGATTTAGACGGACCAGTCAATGAGGTAAAAGTAGGTCAGGTAAAATTCATGCTAAGGTACTTCTATATCCAGATGAAGTCGGATACTGTTTCACATATTATCTATCTATGTTCATAAACATATTCCTGGAACCCTAACACTTCCAAGATATGAGTCCAATTCTATCTGCATCTAGAAATACAAAAATAATAGAAGAAAAGTGATATTCGACTGATTTTTCGGATCTGAATGAAATTTTGTTTTCTCATGCTTCCTTTCTTTTCACGCAATTGCTATAAAATTTTCGATATGTCTGATACATTATCTTAGTAGTTTCTTAATGATATATTCAATTCATATGGTTTCACATCTTATCAACCTTAAATCCTTGAATCCATAACCATAACTGTACCGTATACACAAATACAGTTAAAGAATGTAGTATGGCTGATGTCCATAACCAAGTTTACATGTGCAAATTAGAAGTAGATACCATATATTTTTTTTTTAATATCCAGTTCCTATTCAAACTACGGAGAAGACAAAACCGCCCATATCCCGTCCTATCAAGTTTTCTATAAGCAATTTTCTTGCTCATTCAAAATTATTCAGTTAAAATGTAGTGAGGTCAAAGAACATGAATGTCATTTGAAAAATCTCTTAAGCTCGTTGCTACAGTGTATTAAAACATTGAGTCCTATGCAGTTATATGCCTATTAGTGTGTTAAATTGTAAAGTTGGAGGACACTCAAAATATTCTAAATATTCTAGTTATAACGTAGCAGGATTGAAGTTATCATACCTCAGCCAAATATGGATCTGAGAGATATAAGTCTCTAATGTGATCTTACCAAGCCACCTGGTAAACAGAGAAGAAATGGTTAAAAAGAATGCTTTCAGATGCAAATATCTCGAAAGCAAACCTAAGAGCAAATGATGCAACTTACGCAAAGAGAGACAGGGAGTAACTGCGAAACTGCTGGGTAAAGTTCCGCAGGCAAATATAAACACTGGAATTAACTAAAACCAAGGTTACAATCTCTTCTAAGGCAATAATTCATAAATTCAAATTTATTTTAGATAAGCCTATACGCACGTGATTGGGATCCATGACGTATACGGATGAAGTTTGTTGTAGGTAATTTTGTCTAGTTTGTAGATGTATTCATACCATAAACAACCAACCTGCAAGAATTAAAAGGATTTGTTCTTAATCACTGTCGATTCTGCAAGTCATCCTACAAAATTGAAGTAAATGCTTATGACTCACCAACAAGGAAATAGAAACTATGCTTGTTTTAATAGACAGTTTCCTTTTAGTATCAGATTCTTCAAGCTTTTCCATCCATCTTTCAACCTATCATGGACTTGAAAATATGAGCAGCTGAAGAAAACAGAAAACAGATGAACATTCAAAATTGCATGTGAGAGTAATCCATGAGCATACTAAAACCAATACCATAAAGATACTTCCATGAACGAATTAGAAAAAACTATTAATAACTACATATATTCAAGAAACTTACGGTTGGATGGTAATATGCATAGATCATTCCAATGATCCAAATATAGCGATCAAGGCCAGATCTGAAGTGCCACTCATGTAAGAGTGGTAAATTTGCTTTGTTAGGATCTGGATCTTTGTATCCTGCATCAGAAAACATTAGAGAAATTGCAAGATTCAAGTGTCAGAAAATAGGCATAGTTAAAAGTTACTAACCTATCAAGAACGTGAAAGGAGTCCACAGGAGATCAAACACCCCAGGAACTTCCCAAATTAAGATCACCACCAGAAAGCAGCATATTATCTTGATGGTCATTACAGGTGCAATCTCATTATACTTGTTAAAGATGCCAAGAGCTCCATAAACCATGAGAGTAAAAAGTGTGTGCATTGGGCAGATATAGTACAGGGTGTAATCATTGTTCAGGACAAGGCAGCAAAATGTCACAAAGAAATTTAGCCTCCACATCATCTGCGGTTTGATATATAAACATTGTGCTTCCAGATTAGTAAGAGAAAAAATTGATAACATAAAGTATCAAGGGATTGCAACTAATGCAGGCACCTGGGCAAACCGAGCAAGGCTGAAATCCTTGCGCACATAATAGTAAGAGAAGTTCCCGAAGCCGGTCATCCACACATAAGCAGCAATGAACACTCGTATTGCATTGTATATTTCAGTGGCAGCAAAGTAGTGGTACATTAAGAACAGAACCTGGAAGAAGATGGTTAGATGAGTATGCTAACACAGAGAAGTTCTCTCAAAAATAGTATTTATAAATTTGAGAGAGTCAGTCTTTATGGTGCACATATAATATTGTCAACAGCATATATGTCAATATAACCAAGATGTGGCATATCAAATATTACTGGCTAAACTCAATGACAGACTATTACTGACATAAGAAAATACAATCATCAAGCAAAGAAATTCATCAAAACACAAAAGAAGCTTAAGATTTTTTATGGGAAATTACTTTACATAAAAATTATATTCAGTAACTGAAAAAAGGTAGGTTCCAGAGTTATATCTCCATATCATAACTAAATAGGCTTTTTTTCCAGACATGGTATGCTATGAAAAGTATTAATCTATTGGAATCACTTAACATTCTTATGGTTCAGTTTCGACATCGGGGCTTTTCATCCAACTGGGTCTGTGACATGTGTTATTGTGAAGTAGATCCATTACTTAATCAAACTAGCTCAACCGTTGCATAACTTTTCCCAGCTATTGACTATCCATTTGAAAAATTTGCTCCTTCAAGTGGCATCTGGATTGATAATAAGGTCTCAGCCTCTAAAATCATATTTGTAATAGTGAATCATAGATCCAAATGAGAAAATGGTTCTTTTGACCTGGAGAAGGAACTTGAACCATGATGTTGCCATACCATTTTTCATTTGCCATAGCAGATGTGTCTCCATCAGAAATATGTTAGAAACTAATGTGCATATGTGCCACACACTCTTTGAACATTTCACAAATGAGTATATGAAATCTGTCATAAGTGTTATTTACATCATCAAATCTTTAGTGTGTATTTAATTCAAAACTACTAAGTGACGTCCCCGCTGCAACCAGAATAGAAATTCATATTGCAAATGCCTTTAATTACCAAAGCAAGTAATCTTGGTCTTTCTCCTCCAAGCAATTAAAAGGCCTCAAACATATAGTTTCCCCAAGGTCTGCCACATTTTCCATAGTATATAGTTTTTAACCACAATGGAAACATGCATCCCTTGCACATCAATATAACAACTATTCTTATCTCTCTTCTATATACCTCTGCTTTCTTATGTTGTAAGCAAGTTTCGTTTTTTTCTCCAGCTAGTATTGGTAATGTTTCATCTAACAGCATAGGGCCTGTGCCAGCGAGAAGCAGGCAATTTCATGCCATGCTGTCACAATGACAATAGCACCCAAAGGGTGTGTCACACACCCTCAGCACAGATGAATATGTGCAGATAATCATGCCAGCACACAGTCGAAGTTCATAGCTGCTGAAAGTCAGAATGGTTGCAGTAGGCACACTCACAAAGTTACTGTTATTTTGGGTTTGTACTTCAAATGCACTTTTCGTGCTGAGGAATATATCTTGCTCAATGCTTAACACATATTAGATAATCAAGGGCTGCATAGCCACATACAATGGATATTTTTTTCAAAAAATAATCTCTAACTTGTCCTCCTACTGTGCTTTAATGTTCCTGATAATAATTCATTTCCTCTAAATGTCCGTTTGGATGCTGCAGTAGAACTGCATGAGAGGAGGGAAATATCACTTTAAGTAATGAGGTAGAAATTGTAAGAAGCTCTAGCCAATAAGATATTATTTGAGACAATGAAACAGTTTGATCATATATTAAACTTGAAACTGTAAACTTCTCCACAATGGACAAGTTTTTAACCTTTCTTATCAGAATGCCATGTATTAGTATTCCCAATATTCTGTTGCAAATAGTTGACCATGACAAACAAAAATAAACTTTTATGTTGAGTATTCACCAGACAGTAAGAACAATACTAGTCAGTTATTTTCTGAGCAAAGATTTGTAATTAATTAATAGACGGAGTCAAAGACAATAAATAAGTTTTTTTAACTAAAAATAATTTTATTTTCAAATCGATCTAAAAGTAGAACATAAAATTTTTAGCTTAGGTTTAAACAATGACAGGTCGAAAGATGATAAATTACAATGTTAATCCAGGTTAGGGCCCATTCATCATCATATTAAGATTTATCTAAGAGATCATAACATGTATTTTCCACTACATAATTACCATCTATGGTCTCATGCCATGGAGGTCACTTAAAAGTTTTAACTAAGAACTAGCACATAAGAAGTGGAAAATTAACAGACCTGCATCCATCCTCTCCATTCCTCAGTTTGATGACGATTCAGGAACAGTATGGATTTCCCCGTGAAAGCTGATTTGTCAAGGTGCTTTTTTAAAGAAGTCAAGGCTGAAGCCATTATAAGAATAATATAGAGAAAAAGAAATAGGTCCCGGCTGTATGACTGGCAAAAGCAAATCAAATAAATAAGAAAAAAAGCTGAAATGGACCTAAGGTGAAAATTCTAGAAATTCATTACCCAATTTAATCAGCAAAACATAAACAAGAAAAAAAATATTTGACATTTGTTCACTATATCACATGCTAAAACAATAAACCAGACAGGAAAACCATACAGCCTGATGCAGGTAAAATTGGAGAGACAGTTGAAAGAAAAAATATTACAAAGAGTACCAAAGAGTTATTATATCTGAAACAACCATAACTACAAGTGAACCATAGTTCTAAAGTTTAAGTGATCTTCAAAGCACTACATGTAAAGCTGCCCTAATTATTGTTAAAGCCAACTTTTGAGTATATTTCTTTTCTTTAAACTAGGCCTATGAAAAGCAGGAACACAAAAAATTATTTATTCTAGTAGCCTCTCATCAACTGCAGAAGTAAAAAATGATCAAGAATTGGAATGAAGTGCCATTATGAAAGAATGTTCTTATCTATAACAAATTATTCTCATGCATCATGAATCTACTGCAGATGTCTGAACATAATATGTTCTCCAATATCAATATCACATTTGTTAACTCTCTGATCAACCAGATCACGTAGAAAACAATATAAACTTTAATCAATGAAACATAATGAGCTTTGAAACAAGGTTTACGTACCGGTCCGTACCAGTGTACCAACATTTTGTTGATACCGGTATGGTACCAGTACCGAACAGTATGCACAGTATATACCGCCCGGTATATTAAATATTTTATAATATTTTTATAATATAATATAATAATAAATATATTAAATATATTAAAAAAGTAAATAAATGGGCGACGTTGCCTCGATCTCTCCCCCCGCAAGGGAGACATTCCGTCTCCCCGCGCGGTGAGAAAAGTCGCCCATGGGCGGCGAGGTGGACGGCTCGCGGCGCATGAGCGGCGAGGGGCGAGGTACTTTTCCTCTTCTTCTTTCTTCTTCTTTCTTCTTCTCTTCTTCTTTCTTCTTTTCCTCTTCTTCTTCTTCCTCTTCCCTTTTCTTCCTCAATCGACGACGGCCGATTTCTCCTTCAATCGATCGTCGATGGCGAAATCAACCGGCCGATTTTAGCAACACCCGATGTGGGTCATGTCCGACCATCTGACCGGTATGTGCGATATGGGGCTCGGTAAGTAAAACCTTGCTTTGAAATACTAGACATGATATTTTGGGAACGCATTTCATATAGTTTTCGACATGCAATATTAATTTTGAACCAAGGTTTGACTTACGTGCATCTATCTACGTGCAAGATATAAATATGTACCGCGGGCGGCGTGGCGAGGACAATGAGCAAGGTATTCTTTTTTATCCTCTTTTCCTCTTCTTCTTCCCTTTTTCTTCCTCAATCGATCGCCGACAGTTGATTTCTCTCTTAATCGACCGCCGACGATCGATTTCTTCTTCAATCGACCGCCAACGGTCAATTTTGATGAACCGCAGTGGCGGGCGGTCCGCATCGGTAACCCGACGACAGTACCACTCAATGCAGACAGTCCAAATTGCAAACCTTGTTTTGAACTACAAAATTGGTCCAAGACAGATTCCAAAAATAAAAAATCACTTTATAGTTTATACAGAACTTACACATTAACCAAACACCTCAGGATAACTAAAAATTCACAAAAAATAATAATAATAATAAATCATCATTTAGCAGGTATACAACATTAGGAAAACAAATCAAAGCACAAGGCAAGAACCTTGGTGGACTGTGAAAACAGATTTGTCCGGTCACAAATGTAGTAGTAAACAAGAATTGCCCCAAATTCCGACCTGCATGATATTAACCAAATAATCAGGGTTGAATAGTCGTACTTACGAAACCTACCAAACGAGTATATCATAAAGGCATCTTACATGGATCTCAACACTAATCGATGTTCAAGCAAGAAAGACTCGTCCATTGATATAAACCTAGAATATGTGTCAATTCCAAAACAAATCAATATCAATGATTTAGTGAAACATACAGATTGGTGAACCAAACCACCTTTGATGAATCTTCCAACAACCTGATTAAATTTGCTCGGACTGATGCATTATGAAATCTTGCAGATGATGATCTTGATAAGCCTCCTTCAAGCAAAGCAGCCCGATCATTTTCCTTGGCTGCTTCTTTATCCAGGCCAACCAGATTTACATCTGAATGACTGAAGAAAACAAAATATAATGTTGCTGAAAGGCATATAGGACTCGAACTTATAAATCAGTTATGCATGTTAATAACTTATGTAAAAGAATAGGAAGGTGCATGTCAGCTGAGGACATTCCAAACAATTTAATGATATGAAGCTTCTTTTCATATCTACCAATTTATCCTAAACAAGGTCTAGTTGATTTGCT
Organism: Ensete glaucum; assembly: GCA_021527575.1. NCBI lineage: Eukaryota > Viridiplantae > Streptophyta > Magnoliopsida > Zingiberales > Musaceae > Ensete > Ensete glaucum. The sequence goes on from CM038554.1 coordinate 30,241,376, forward strand.
AAAGTATTGTTTCTCAAGAATAGGAGGAAAAACTAGAACATATGAGTCCATGTCACTTTCTCAGTTGACAAGCTTCTCTGCTCATGCATTTTACAAACTTAATATATTTGATCCTGCATTAGATATCATAAGCCATTTTATTGATGGTAAGAAACTCAATGCATTCAAATGCAGCACATTTGTTTTAATGTCTCATGAGCTATAAATTGGAAAAACATCTCCAAACACATTCTAGTTAAGCAATTAATAAAGGTAAAATTGCTCTTACATAATCAAGTGATTAAATGCATCTAAAGTTCCTACCCATAACTGTTGCAAATTGCACTTAAGAAATTTAGCACCAGCGACAATGAAATTGTTTTTATCTGAGTGCTTATCTACAAGACACTGTTCAACAAGAACTGCTTTCCCTCCATAAGCCACTAAATAAATGCGTCTTTCATCTAGTAGAGTGAAACACATGCTTCGGGAATGAAAATCAATTCCACAATAGATATCTTACACTTTCGTAAGAGAGGAAGACCTTCGGTACTCCAATATTTCTGAATATAACCATGCAATAAAAACAGGGAAAAAGCCAAGCAAGAATGACACCTGCAATCAAACATAACATGTCAATGAAAAAAATAACAAAACCGGTTGGATATGCCAAGAAATATTGTGGAGTAGAAAAAGAAATCATGTAAAAATTTCAACCACAAGGCTAAATTACAGTTCTGCTATTTTCTTATTCACCATCAAATTCAGCAAACGCATAACTTCTTTTCATGATAATTTTAAGTCCAACAGCAGTAAAAAATATTAAAACTATTTCAACAATAAGTTTCAATGCATTAGATAATTATCTTAAAGGTATCAGGTGTCCACAAGCATTGGGAGCAAAAATATAGTTACTTAGAGGCCCTCTTATGGCAGGGTTGAGGACTTATTCCTTGTTGGATGACTGGGGCCTAAGGAGGATCACTAAGACTAAGAGGGTAACGTCTCACGAAATGATTGTGGATTTAAAAGATGCTAAACTTTTGTATACAACTTCTGTTTAGCAAACAAAAAACAAGTTCTTAGCAATATTTGAGTTTCCTAGTGCGAAAGCTTCAAATGCTGCTATAATGATTAAAATGCTCCAACTTTTTCAACCAAAAGAGATTTCTTTTACCTCCACATGCACAAAGCTTAATGTCAAAATAAATATCCTCAAGGAGATGGCGAAGATTACTTCATCTCCAAATTTGAGCATCCTTTACATGCTAAATAGTTTAGTTTGGCATAACCAGCATATATAACCAAAAAAAGATGTCCCAAAAAATATGCAACATGATTCCGGAAACTACATGACCAGTTAGCAAAATATGCAACATGGTTACTATAATTAATCTAGTAATTATATTAATATTCACCAGACCTCCACTTGCCATTTATGGTTAGCTGATCATAACAGACTTAAAAATCACAGTAACATACATATTCTAACTTTCTTTAAACTTTGAAGTGAATAATTGTTAAAAAAACGAATGCATGAAAGCCACAGAAGATTGTTGAGTTTTCAAGAGAAAGACAAGTAATGCAAATTAACAATCAACAAATAAGCATGAGAAAAGGGAAAAATTAATGCAACATGTCCTTTCATTAAAATTATCCATCCTTCACAAACCCCTAAAAGATTCCATCCATAAAGGAATCAAATAAACTTGTTGGACTTGTACGTAGCAATAGGTATTTATTGTTTCAATCAAGAACCGTTACCGGATCATATAGGTATGCATCGAACACTATTTACTATTTATTACTTTTTTAGTAATTTCATGTTGTACAAGTCAGTCTAATTCCTGGAATATAGGTCCCGCACTGATCCAACCAGTTGTTAAAACCAACACATGACCAAGATTTAAATCCTTACAATATAATTCCGTAACAATGTCCCAATAATTGTTTCAGGATAGGGATATTTCTCTTCCAAATATTGTCCCTAATCACTCCCCAAAAATGGCTAGTGATCCACACAAGCACCCACAGTGTCCCCTGATCACAAAGGAGTACATGCCAATCTGATCTGGTATCATCTTTTACAACTGAGATATCATCTAAAGAACTATCCAAGTGACACTTCTTGATCTTTCAATACCACAAGTATCTACATACTTTTTGTGCAAACTAAAAAAGGACCAATATGGACAATCATGTAAAGTCTCTTAATACTTGGTAGACACTTCCTAAATCTTACCGCGTATTGGCAAGGAACCCTCACTGAGATTTTCACGTTTTTTCTTTCATACGTGGAAAAAAAAAAATCAATCACAACCACAACTAAAGAAAATAGCTTGCTCTTTGAACGTCAGTTGGCTTTCACAGTCACTAGTAGATCAAAAAGTTCAAAGGAAATATACATCATGTCACAAAAATTCGCATACTTGCATTTAAACACAGAGGTTTCTCATGTGCATACACCAACAATTGGAAACAACTCAAACATCCCCAACATGTAAAGGATCTATTCATCCGATGCATTCAAGTCACATGCCAGTAAAACTCATGTTCAACTCAAGTTCTTTGCTGAACCAGCATCAGATGATAGAAATAGACAATTAATAAAGCACATAATTAAACTGAGGGTCGACACCAAACTTCTCGAGCTTTCTCAAAAAGGTTAGATCTAACTATCTCTCGACAGTACGTCAGCTTACTAATCGTACCAATGCCCAAACCACTGCCAGCATTTCCGACACCGGAATTTACAAGAATCAACAAAGCAACAGCTCACCGAAGAATCCATGAAACACTTGCAAAATATCCCTAGGAATGTGAAACCCCAAAAAGAACCACCAAAGAGTCCATGGAACCCTTACAACAGATCCATACGAATCTGAGCCCCCAAAACCAACAAAAGAGAACCAAGATTCCACGTACCTGACCGGCGGTCACTGGCCCGGAGACCACCATCTTCCTCCACAACCGAACCGAGCCCCGAAACAAACTGCAAGAGACGACCGGATCAAGAACCAAACAGATCCGAGAATTAAGAGAATCAAAGAAGATCAAGCGACAGATACGCCTACCTCCTCTTCGGGATTCAGAGGTGGATCTTCATCAAAATGGGAGGTTCCAGAGAATTAGAAGCGCCAACGCGGCTACGGATCTGAAGCAACCGATGATGGGCACAAGACAGAGTCAGAGAGGTGGGTGGAGGGATTATAATGGTAGGATTCCAGAAGAGAAGTCGCTCTCGCACGGGTTCGAGTTGGGGGTGCGGTTGGCGAAGAGGGAGGAGAGGGTCGGAGTTGGTGATGGTTGCTTGCCTTCTCTTCCTCCGTCAAATCATTGTTTTATTATTATGTCGTGGATTTCTCATCAAAACCCAAAAAAAAAGGGGGTTAAGTAAGAGAAATTTCATAGCACGTACATATGCGTAGAAGAAGAATCGTCCGGACGCCATCAGGCGACAGGTTGTAATTGTGGGCCCACTTCGGCTCCATGATAAGCAATTCCGGTTTGACTTCGCCGCCTGTCTCGAGGCAAACAGCGAGGGATTGCTCATGCAGTAGTTGTGTCGGTGGTACTTTATACGTATGTATACTCTTTTAATGAAATAAAATCACATCAACACTAATATCAAGGATGATAATATTACAAAGTCAAAATTATTATTGATCCAATAATATGTCTCAAAATCAAAATTATCTTTCGTACTTTAAAATTTATTAAATTAACCCGTCGTACTATAATTTCACATCAAAATTATTCTTCATACTTTAAAACTCATATAGGTGACCTCATATATTATGACTCAAAATCGAATCACCCCTACTACTTTAAAACTTATCTAAATGATCCACTTATTATGCCTCAAAATCAAAATCATCCTTCATACTTTAAAATTCGTCTAAGTAACCCTTATACTATGCCTTAAGATTAAAGTCACCCCTCATACTTCTAAGTAACCCCTCATACTACGATTTCACATCAGAGTGACCCTCGTACTATTCTATGGATTATTAAATAAATTATTTTTTATTAATAAAAAAGATAATAATATTTATTTTTTAAACTTAGTGAGAGTCTATTTGATTTTTTTCAATATAGTTAAACTATATGAAAAAACTTAAAAAATCAAAGATACCCCATGTACTATGACATGCTAATCAAATACACCCCCTACTATCATTATTTATTAATTTTATCTCTTAAAACATTAATATAATGGTATTAAATGATTGAAAAATCATGAAAAAATTGGGCTTAATTTAAGTATTATTTGAATTTATTTTACCCTTTAAGATTGATTGATAATATATTTTTTATATATATACTTAAATATTTTAATAATTAAAAAATCAATCTCATAAAAATTATAATGTGCAAGATTATTAATATTATTTACTATTTAAGTGTGATTAAATTTTGGTATACCTCCCCTATAATTCGAACATATCTCATTTATAATCAATCACATAATCTATAAAGAGAGATAAAGATTAAAGTTACAAAAACAAACACCTACAAAGTTTAAAGAAGAAATAAAAAGAAGAAAAAATATATTACAGATTTTAGACTATTTAGTTGTAATCCTCAAATAAAAATATTCTCCTAAATTATTTTAACTAATAGTATAACTGTATTTCTAACAGAGGGAACCAATTTAATTTGAAATCACAATACAGGGGTTACTTAGACGAGTTTTAAAGTACGGAGATAATTTCGATTTTGAGACATAATACGTGGAGTCACTTATACGAGTTTTAAAGTACGAAAATTGATTTTGATTTTGAAACATAATATAGGGGATCACTTAGATGAGTTTTTTAAAGTATAGAGAGTGATTTTGATGTAAAATCATAGTAAAAAAGTTAATTTAATAAGTTTTAGAATATGAAAATAATTTTGATTTGGAGATACTGAGTTTAAATAATAAATTTGGCCTATTACAAAAGATAACCGTAGGTCTCGGGTCACCTATGGATGTACGTGGGAGGAGAGACAGTGTTCCCTGTCTTGGCGGAGACAGGCAGCCCCGCCCAATTTGCACCGCTCGTTTGCATTCATTTGGCCTCTGATCCGTTGGCCTCTGATCTCATCGAGGCATTCATTTGGGAGAGGAGGAAGAAGAAGAAGACAGGGAAGAAGAAGAGAAACAACAGAAATCGCTCCATCGTCGTCGATTTAGAGGCAACCCTCTTCCGCACAAGAAGGTAAGATAAAGTTCCACACTGACGTGGCAAATGTTCTTCCTCCATGGTCGGCTCCTCCCATTTTCGTAAGAAGCGTTATGACGCTGGTCCGGGATATCTCCTAGTCTGTTCGAGCGCAGAACATGATCCGATCTGGTCTTTAAACCCCCTTCTTCCGCACATGGTCTTTCTGCCCTTGTTTACGAATATAATTACAGGATTGTGGGATAAACTCGGCTTTGGTTCGTTGTTGCGGTATTGTAAGATAGCACTACATAGGGTTAGTTAACTCGTCGTGAATCATAGAGATCTGGATCATTTCATACTCTTGAGTCTTCTGGCAGGTAATCTTCATATTTATCTGTAAAAATGTTTCCTTTACTTCATCTGTGATTCGTAGAGATATGGAGGAACTATTTTGGCACGCTAATCATTGGGTCATTCCATGCTTTTGTTCCTTGTCTCACGCACTTCTCATTAGCGTGATTTTTCAATGGTAAAATTTTCTACCTGTTAAAATGGTATCCTTTGACCCCTTCTTTTGACGTATAGCCATTGGATAGATTAACGTGCCTTGTTCATAGGCATGCTTTGAGGTGATCGAATTCTGGATGACCTTTTCGTTACTCGTGTCTTACAAGAGTCTACGGTTTCTTTGACATGCCTAAGTTGATGTCTTAAAAAAAGGTCAGTTTTTTGCGGAAGGAAAATTATAGAAAAAAATGTAGGTTGTCTCCCTTTCATTCTTCTTCTTTGTTAGGTGCAGCCCCAACTTCACCATAAGGAATGGTGATTCTTTTCTAGATTATAAATAATTGTTTCTTGGTAAAATGATGGATAATCATAGATTATGGACAATTGTATATGACAATCAGCCTTCCACTATCATTTCATTTTCCTTTCTTCTGAATTTCGAATCTAGATCAGGATGGCATTTCACAAACAACTAAAAGACTGAAGTTCAACATTCTGATTGTCCAAGTGGGGATGCCTGCATAACATTGGAATCTATTATATGCTTGTGAGCATAGTAAACCCATTTGTTTCTTGCATTGATAGTTCAGTTAGAGAAGTTGTTTATCACTATCATATATGTGCATCTAAACTAATTCCATACACCAACCCAGTATTGTTAATGGCATGATTAAGGTGCGGAAGGGCATGAGACCCACCAAGGCCCTACTTCACCATTTCTCAGGTAAGGTTTACCGACACAAATAAGGCTTGCCCCTTCTGCACCTCATAAAAAATCTAGGACCAAAAAGGCACACCTTGTGTACCTCTGTATTTCTTGAATGACAATCAATCTGATTGCTTTATCATATATTCTATTAAAATTTTCCAATCCTTGGGGATAGGAGAAATTGATTAGTGGATGACCTTCGATCGTATATCTGTTATAATTCTGTTATATTAATTGGTTTGTGCACCCGCTTCTTTCTTCATTTTGTTTCAGATGTATTATATTATTTTATTTAAAGTTATGCTTTTCCATTTCTACTTTGGTTTTCTTGCTACATTGCTTTTTTTCTGGCTCTTGCATGGATATAGTAGCCTTCTTTATTCTACCAAGATGTGAACCATATCTTCATATTCATCTGATTTGCATTGAACAAAATTTATTTATACCATTTGAACTAAGTTTAAATTGGCATTTGAAGTTCAAATACAACTGAATAGCTTTTAAATCATATTCTAAAAACAGACAATGAAAACATATTTATCCTCTTGAATGATGCGTTAATGGCTAGAGGATACTAAAAGATCTTTCTCGATAGTTTCTAGTCTATGCAGATCATAATTGGAATGTTTAGAATTGAGGAAATACTTCATGTACCTAGAAACTAAGTGCAATGTTGCATATGGATATAATCCCTTTTGAAATGCCTATACCCTTCTGAATGAGGGTAGATGTGTTAGAAGTAGAGCCAGGGGAGGACAAATTTTCGGGCATAAACCAATCTTTACATTATCGATATAGATTTACCTCAAATTAACTCTTAAAAATATCGCTGTTTAGATTTTGTAGGATTAGTGTTTGACCCTGACCAAAATACCACCCTTCTAAGCACTTCTGTAGAGAAATGAAAAAGCCTTAAGAAACCAAACAGGAGGCAAAATTTAAGGAAAATTGCCAGCAGATTTGAGAAACCATTATAGCCTAATAGGTGCTGCTTTCCTTGGTGTTTATATTTTTTTACGACTTTTCAGTCGATCTATAGAAACTATACTATGCATATGAATGGAGTTAGTGTCTCAACATTTTAGTTTTGTGCCATCTTTCTGTTTATAAAGTGCGGCCCTGAATCAGTTACATCTTGCTCTAGAATCTTCATAGTGTGCTGTCTCTTTAGAAAATAAGAAAATCATCCATTTTTTCTATATTTATTTTTACTTACTTTGCTATACCTTTTTTTTCTGTTGCAGTTTCTTAAGGGTTACTGGAGTCCATCATGTCAGACATGAATGTTGATGAACCTGTGAAACAAGACGAGGAGAATGCCATGCCATCATCTCAACAAGAGGTGATATTAGAACTTCCTTTCTCTTGATCAGCAGATGCATGCAAATGGTACTTGGGCCATAGCTTCTCGGGAACATATTGACTAGGTTGTATCAACTTATTGTTGTCATATGAAAAACTCTTTTGCAGGAGAAGGCAATTAAGAAAAAGTATGGAGGAATCGTACCCAAAAAACCACCACTCATATCCAAGGCAAGTTCATATACGTTGTTGGAACTGTTTCTTGCTGTAGTTTTATAACCAATGCAAGTAGTTTTTCTTAAGCATTCTTGGAACCAACAGTTCAGATAACTTCTTTTCTAGGACCATGAACGGGCTTACTTCGACTCAGCGGACTGGGCTTTAGGAAAGGTATATTATCAGACTAAATATGTACAACACTAGCTTAATTTAAAATTTGATCTGGCCTTCCTTCTCTAATTCTACTTGGTTTTATAACTACAGCAGGGAGGGCATGCTCAGAAGCCCAAAGGACCAGTTGAGGCACTCCGACCAAAGTTGCAGGTACTGACCATTTTGACAATTAGTAGTGCCATGTTATGTTGAGCAGCAATCTAGTCATCAAAATTCATTCTGATATCTGCAACATGATAAATAAGCTATACATTTAATGCTGTTACGTCGTCAAGTATATCTGTCAAAACGAAACTAGAGTTACTTTGTAACTGAGTTTGCATCCTGTTGTTTTATATCTATAGCCCACACCGCAGCAGCAAGTCCGTTCCCGTCGCTCATCCTATGCATCTAGCGACAATGAAGGTACACCCGATTATTTGTTTTCATTTTACCATCTTTATTTTTCTCACTATCCATTCAAAATCCTGCTAACCTCATCTCTTTCCAACCTTTAGATGGGGGAAGCCTTGTTACTGAGGACATGAATGATGATGATGACAACAACAATCAGTGATTGCATATTCTGGAGGTTCATGTAAACCTCTTAAGACTTAGTAGTTAACATTCTTCATTTATGAATCATGAAGAGCCCATTTTTAAGATTTCATGAACAAGAAACGAGGATGTTTTTGTATATGGAACAAGATATGGCCACTGCAACTTTCTTCCACAGCCGAGACATATTATCTTACTGGAGTTTGCAGTAGTCACATTGTTATTTGTGAATTGATCTTCTTTTATGATGGACAGAAACATTGTGAAAGTATAATTTAATCCTATACGGCAATTTGATAGCTGCAGTAAAATTACAGGAAAGTATGTGGAGTCTTGTCTTTAAGACGACATGATAAATGATTTGTCAAGAGCTACTAGTCAAGTCTAAGAGGTAACCATCATCAACACGCCACAAGTTTTTCTCTACGATTTTTTATAATAAGTTCGTAATTTTTATAGATATTGTTGAGTTATCTTAACGTATTTATATTGACTTGCATTCGATTGGGTCAAATATTTGTAGAATATGTCATCAATCATGTCAGGTTTATAATAATAATAATAATACAAAGATGATGTGACTATTTTGATTGCTTGTGATATGATATTGTCCGATCATCATAGATTTTAATAGTTTCACGTCATCAATCATGTCAGATTTTGTAATTTTTATAGTAAGTTTGTATTATAGATATTATTGAATTAACATATTTATATTGCCTTACATTCGCTTGGGTGAAATATTAATAATAAATTAATAGTACAAAGATGGTGTGACCATTATGCTTGCTTGTGATATGATCTTATCCATTCATCATATGCTTTAATAGTTCCCTATAAGAAACTCTCATCAGTTGAATTGGTCTGGTTGACTTACATGGATACAACGGTAAAATAGTCTTTCAAAGCTATGTTTAAGTACCTCAAAAATAAACTTGAGTTGTTGATCGTAACTATGAGTTGTTAAAACCTTCATATGCTAATCCAATGATTGTCTTACCGAGCGGTAAATTGATCGGTATGCAGATTGTCCGCTACTAGGTGATGTCGTTGAAATCGATCATCGATGATCGATTTTGATTGTCGACGATCGATTTCGACCATCGAGAATCTATTTTGAGAGGAGAATAAAAAGAGAGAGAGAGAGAAAAAAAAAGGAGAATAAGAAGGAGAAAAATAGCTTGTGTGTGCTGCTCTTTTTAGATTCCTCCACATAATCTGTCGTCTATGGGTGAAGAATCGCCCACACGATCCATCACTCACGAGTGATTCTTTCTCCTCACACAAGGAGACGTTTCGTCTCACCGCGCAGAGAGAAAAAAGAAGGTGACATCACCAAATTTTTATTTTTTTAAAAATATATATTATATTATATTATTTTATAAAAATATATTATATTATAATATACTGAGTAGTATATGTTATGCGTATTGCTAGATACCGAATATCATACCATATCATATCGAGATAAACTTGATCTTATTTGTACCATTTTTTATATCTTACACATCAAACCAAATATTAAAAAAATAATAAAAACTCAAAATATATCAAATTACGTTTATTAGTTATATTTTTTTTAATTTATACCATCGTAAATAAGAAAAACTTTATCAGATTATCATGAAATCTTAAGTCCTCGGATTAAAATGTATCTTCATCACTAATATTTTGTAAAAAAATAAATTACACTTGAATAACGTTAAAGGAAAAAGAAATCAAAACAACTCCGACCTTTAATTTTAACAGATAGAGAAAAATAAAAAGTTTTTCTTGACGACAAGTAGGTGAAGGGAATCATGTGCATGATTGGAAGGCCACAGGAAACATCAATTAAACAAATAAAATGTAGAACATGTGAGGTCAAAAACAATACAAAAAGTATCCTTCCATTTCACCTTTCTTTTATCTCAATCCACAAATGACCAATTGACCGGAAACGGAACGGTCTCAGAAATGTGGCGGCCGTCGATGGCAATTACTCTCTTTGGCGATCCCCATAATATTCCTGTTCCAATAGATCTCCGGTGAGATGTGCCTTGGATTCTGTCTCGTGGCAAGATCTACCGGCCCGCAAGCCCCCGAAGCCCCTCCACACCTCTTGCTTTCGCACAGGTACCCGATAAGAGATATCCCGGTTCACAAATATACGCCTGTGGATCTCATGAATCCACCTCACAGTGGGGTGAAGAGCCTTCGAATACTCAAAGAGAAAGCCCCCTCCAACTACCAGTTCCGTGTGAAGTTTTAGTTCGCACATCCCGCTATATTAATCGGACAACACTGACGGTTTGAGTCACTCCCAAGGGAAATCTTTTTGCTGCCGAAGGTGGGATCTTTTTGTGTCTGAACTAGAAGGAAAAGAGCGTTCTTTGGCTGTGTTTGGGCCAAAGGATGTTATCGCTGATGTGCCCGAGTGTGGATCTTTGCCAAAGCGGCTGTCTGAGCCGGCGGCGCCTGAGGCAGCAGCAGATGTCCGGCTCGAGGCGCAGCGGTGGTGTTCGTTGCATGGTCTCAACGATTCGGCGTGGTATCTTTGGTTTGCTGGCTTGGTTATTTTGGTCGTGGAGAGTTGTTAGTGTTGTGGTGATTGTGTTTTGAACTTGCCGCAGATGTTCCGAGAGCAGGAGAGGTCATGAGTGTGACTGCTGAATCCAGCAGTGAGCGCGATCAAGTTTCTTCTTTGCTCGAAGTTGTTTCTGGCGACATGAAGATGCTAAATGAGAACCTAAAGTCGGTAAGTGTTGCAAATTCTGCAATTGTTTTTTGTCATGTTACTGAAGTGTTCTGGAATCCTGGATTGCTACAATTTATTTTAGGTGAAATGTATTCTTTTTAATTTGATCTCAATAGTTTGGAACATAAAAAAATTGATAATTGAGGTGAAAATCATGACTCATGAGCAAAACTTGTTGCTTCAATCTATAGTATGGCATTTTGGGTGCAATAAGATGAAATGATTATGACCATTGCACTATAACGAAGAGATCATGGTTTGCAATATTGTATCGTATTACTCAATACACTCAGTATATACTGGTTCGATAGAAGACCTGTACGCTGGGTACAACTTGGTACATTAGTGTACCATGTGTCGGTATGCTCGGTATAGCTCGGAACATACTGTACTGACAGCTGATTGATATGCCGGTACGATACGAGATTGCCAACCTTGGAAGAGACAACTTTGATTATTCTTATAATCAAGCAACAACTCTATCATCTTCTTGTCCAGAGAACGATCAGATATGTTTTTATACTTTAGGTCACATTGCAAGCCATGATATTTTTTTAGTATATAAATTACGATAAGAATCAGCAGCCTATACGCAGTCTACCTCGCAAATAGGCCTACTACATGCTATCGCCTAGTTGTAAACAAAAAAAAAGAAGTTATGGTTTGTTGAGAATCAAGACTAGTCGATTGCAGCAGGCCTCCCCAACTCCTGATTTGGCTTTGTTTTAGCTTTAAGGTGGCAAAATACCAACTTGCAGGTTATTTTCTTGCACCCAACCATGTTGAGCAATCTAGTAATTATCCTATTATGTAGTTTATACTCTATACCATGGTTCGCCTCAGTGGCCCCTGCTGCTATACTGATCGGCCATCGGTACAGTATGTATCGATCTGTGCCGACGTCCCGACACACAGTATGGTGGGGCATATCGACATACCATTATATACCACCCGTACCAGTCCCCTGTCGGACCGGTATGTACTGCCCGTATCGGGCAGTTTGCTACGATACAATGAGTCTTGCTACACATTATTACGGTTTGGATAGTATGATGCAGTACGACTAACCTTTCTCTATACTACTACTTATTTGCATCTATGATGCATTTTGTTATAGTACCAAAATGACGGAGTTGGTTTTTGATAGTTTAAACTTTGAATATGGCCAAGGCAATGTTTTAATATGCCAAAGGCGAAGTGGTTGATACCAAGGATTGCAATCTTGGTCTGTGCTGGTGTACCGAATCCTGCTCAATATGGTATGTACCGAAGCATACCAATGGTACACATTGATACACCCAAAATCATCAAAAAAACCTCCAAAAATACCTGAAAAATAAAAAAGTTAGATTAGGGTTTTTAAGTTAGAAACAAATATAAATTTTGTATAATTTTTAGCAAAATAATGTAAATTAGGAAATAATAGGGCCACATATCTTTTTCGAAATTTAAGTAGGTTTGTGGTTCGTTTCGGATCGTCCTTCCATTAATATTAAATTACTATAAAAAAATTATTTGAATTGTTAGATTATTTTTTATACGACTTAAGCTTTAAAATTCAAATGAATTAAGCAATCAATTGACATGACTCCATGGGCGATGGATCGGGGTTCTCGATCCTATGTATCTGTATATCAATATAAAATATATGTCCAACCCAATCCTGAAATTAATCCCATGATATATTGTACTGATACACCCGTATGTCATTAGTGCATCTATGTGGTGATGGTCATAGTCTTTATCGTGGTGAACCATATGTGTTTGAGGTGGCTCTTGAGGTAAGGACGAATGTGGCATGTATTAGTGCGGAGCATAGAGAATGTCAGAACTTCTACTTTCAATACTAATTTGTTGTTCGTATCATAAGATTGATCATCGTATTGTTACTCGGAGAAGTATACCAATTATCATTGTATTGTTGTTGGTCGTAAGATTCTCCATAATATGATGACTGTGAATACGATGAGTTTTGCTCTGTGTCTACATCGTATAGGCTCTGTCGTATTTGTTCAAATCGTAGCTTTGTTGAGTTTAGGAGAGTGAAAATGTGAGAATAAGAGAGAGATGTGAGTGAAAAAAATTTTAAGAGAGTTCAAGAGATTGAGAGAATGACATGAGTTGAAAGATAATAGAGGAAAGGGTTTAAAAACCCTTTTCTAAGCCTTAAATGGTCAAATTGACCATTTGAAATAGGACAATCTCAACCTTTGATCAGTAATGGTCGAAATTCGATCGTTGCCGACCGGTGCTGGTCAATAACATCGGATTTCGATTGTTATCGCCTGGTATGGACACCATATCGCCCAATACGAGGTCAAGTGACTACTACTGCACGGTAGAGGGTGGTCCATGTACCGGTATCCTATCAGACTAGTACATATCGCCATACCAAGCGGTATGCATCGGTATAGCAAACCCTAGTTGATACACATGTTGACAAATTATATATGACGAGGTATAAAAGATATTATGGTACCAAAAGATGTTTTAATATGGAGTTTGTTTCTTATTTGCATCTATGATGAGGTATAGGAAGGCCCAAAACATGTTGACAAACGATATGATGCCCCTTAAATTAACTAGTGATCTTGTTCTTGATATATCTCCGTGGCCAGGAAAGAATCCATCTCATTGACCCTATATAGTTGGGAGCTACAGCTATAGTTGACATCTCTTCACATCTATGCAATAGTTTTTGCCATTTTGTTGCCATACACATTTTCATCATTCGTTAATGTGAATACATGTGGGCTATGTTTGCCAGATGAGTTCTCAGTAGTTGCATAGGATTTTGGAATATGAAATTCCTGTTTATAGAAAAATAATGACAGTTCTAACAATCACAATCATTTGTTTCCGTAGTATAAATTAAATAAAAGTACTCCTTCTTGATGAAGTACCTTGAGTGTTTGCTTGGATAGTATATACTAGTGTTGTACTCATCTCCATAAAATAAATTCCGATATTAATCTGTTTCTTCATATTATGAAGATTTACTATCGTGTGTTCCAGAGATACACATTTCAGAGACTTGGGACACACTAAATATTTACCTGGTACAATATCGTGATGTCATTGTGGCAACTGATCACTTTCTATGCTCCTATAATCTAATACAAACTAGTTTTTCATTGAAATGTGATTCCTCAACAAATCAATATGAATTTAGTGTATCCAGTCACAGAAGTTAGAAACATTTTGAAAATTCACTTTTATTAATAACATTAATTTCATATAAATATTTGTTTAGAAATTGGTTCAGAAATTAGAACAGTAGGATTTCCTCATGTCGAATTTTTATCATCTTGTATATGATTCCTATTGTGTTCTTCTTCAGTTTAATCTTTCTCAAGAAGTCTGTCACTTCTTTTCCCATTTCTAATTCCAACAATTTACTTTATTGTTTCGTGCTTTCTTGGGTTTCTCTAAGCATATTCCAGATTTTTCTCCTAGTGCTGGTTCTTAAAGGGATTCTTTTAGTAGAAGATTGTGCTGTAACTCTTAATACTCACCATAATGTCGTGGCTGTAGGTTAAGCTTTGATCAGCACCTAATTAGGATATTTATATTTCTATTGATGACAAGCTTGTACTTCTCATAGTTAAATATATCTAAAAAAATAACTTATAAACCTTCTTATAGATCATTGGGGCAGAAAATCCAGTTCTAATATCTGCAGCAGAACAACTATTTGGCGCTGGTGGAAAGAGGCTGCGTCCAGCTCTTGTCTTCCTAGTGTCAAGGGCCACTGCTCAAATAGATGGCATAAGGTAAGTTTTTTTATTTGCCTAATCACTCCTATCAACTACAGAAAATAAGAGAGAAAAAACCCACCATGGATGATTTTAGTTATTCAAAGTCTAAAGCAGGGAACTGACTATGCAACACCGACGTCTGGCAGAGATAATTGAGATGATCCATACAGCAAGTTTAATACATGATGATGTGCTCGACGACAGCGGGATGCGAAGAGGTACTATTTTATATAGTAACTAGCATTAGTTATCCTTTGGTTCTGCTATAGCATTTAAACACAAACCTTCCAGAAATGATTTGAATGAATATGTGGCATCATAGAGAAAAGGAGAGACTTAAAGATTTCCTTTGAAAGCTTATCAGACGCAAAACTGCAATATAAATCAAATTTATTTGGTTCTCTTCTTATGAATGACATATCAATTTCATGAATTGATGTAACAAACAATCTGCAACAAGATTATGAATATCTGTTTTCTGGTATCACGATTAAGGCCGAGTATGTTTTGTTGCTGCGAATGAATATTATGTCAGCAATGCATAAATTAGATGAATACATGGGTGATATGTTCTGTTATTCAAAGATACACAAACACCATATCAAACATGTGCTGGGCTATGGTAATAATTATTTGCACATACAAGTGGCAGCCCATATAATATTGTGACCGATGCAAGATGATTGATGATGTTGCCTTTATTAGTTGATGGCAGACATGCAACAGGAGTATTTAGATCTGCTCCTGCTAGTAAATTACTTTCGGGACCGGGTCGTGTCTTATCCAATTTGTTTTGCTTGGATTAATGATGTAAGAAAAACCAAATGTATTTCTGATCACGTCAATCACATTGAGTTGATAGGAAACGGTTACACAAAAGGTTGTTTATGATTGACATGATGCAATCATTAACTTCAGGTCCAAATTTGATTTGATCTAAGTCTTTTGATGCAAGTTTATGTTCTCCAGATTTTTACATAGAAGGAGAAAGCTTACATATAAAATAGTTTTGGTGATTCAAGTCCAATTGTTACCAAATAGAATTTACACATATAAAATGTTAAAGAGTCTAGTTGCACGTGAATTTTCAAGGTAGTTTCTGGTCATGTTAGACTTGATTATGCCCACCTTTCTAGATGTCACAAAGTTGAATTCCTGTTGGAGTTTATGAAACATTGAGCAAAGGGTGTATAGCAGACGGTTGTGTCACAAAAATGCTATGAACCTCTGGTTGCTCAAGTTACTTTCTGCTAGCCAAGCAAATTTGTGACATAATAATATTCAACAACTACAAAACAAACTTGAGTCAGGTTGGTGAACAATCTGACAAAGGCCACAGACATATGCACAATCGTTAATTTTCTGACATCATCAAATTGAGTTTAGACATTTCTGTTGCTTAAGTTCAAAGCGTGTTAATATTTTTCAGGGAAAGAAACCATTCATCAAACTTATGGGACGCGAGTGGCTGTACTAGCAGGGGACTTCATGTTTGCACAATCTTCTTGGTACCTTGCGAATCTTGAAAATATTGAAGTCATAAAGCTCATAAGTCAAGTATGTTAGGCAGATCTTTTTTTTCCCTTTATTTTTGTTTTTTATTTATACACTTTGCCTTTTCCCCTTAAATTGCTATCTTGCTACAGGTTATCAAGGATTTTGCTAGTGGTGAAATAAAGCAAGCGTCAAGCCTTTTTGATTGTGACCTTACTCTTGAAGATTATTTGCTTAAGAGCTACTACAAGACTGCATCTTTAATTGCATCAAGCGCAAAGTCTGCTGCTATATTCAGCAATGTCAGCACTAGTATACGCGAACAAATGTATGAATATGGAAAGAACCTCGGTCTGTCCTTCCAGGTAGTCGATGACATTTTGGACTTCACCCAGTCGACAGAACAGCTGGGGAAGCCTGCGGGCAGTGACCTATCAAAAGGGAATCTGACTGCCCCAGTTATATTTGCTCTACAGAAGGAGCCAAAACTAAGAGAAATTATCGACTCTGAGTTCAGTGAAGCTGGTTCCTTAGACACGGCAATAGAATTGATTCATGACTGCGGTGGGCTCAGTAAGGCTCAAGAACTAGCAAAGCAGAAAGCCGATTTGGCTATCCAAAAGCTCCAGTGCCTTCCTGAGAGCGAGTATAGAAACTCGCTCGAAGGAATTGTAAAATATAATCTTGAACGGATCGACTAGGAAGCTTGTACCATTTGATTAAAGCACCAAAGAAAGGCTGCCATGACGGATGGAGGTGTAAGTCTTTGCCGGTGATGTGTACACTTGCTATAGCCCTGTGTTCATGCCTTGTTTCTCAGGAACAAAAATGAATTATAAGTTCTGGCAAGTATGTGGTGGTACATTTGAAGCAAATACACTACTTGAGGAAGATACAATTTGTTTGTTTATGGTTCTTCCCAGAAACACATACGTAAAGCTACTCAACAAGTATTGTCTCACTGCTGATGGGCTGTATCTATGGGATAAGTTAAAAGATACATTAGGTTGATCAAAGTAGAGTTTAATACCACTGACATGCTACTCTTCTCAAGTGTTTGAATCTGTGTGTATAATTTTATTTGTCAATATAATAATTATTGTATTCTCACCAAACATCAGCTCTAGATTTCTGCATGCTTTTGCTCATTCAGGTGAGCCTGGTTCTAAGCATCCAACATCCTAACCATCTCCTTTTCCTCTATTCTACACTTGCCAAACTTTAGGCAGATTTCAATTAATGAAGTACTCACAAGTCTTCTACGTCAAGAATGTTGAGGAGATCGTGTCCACCAACAGATTTGAGCATTGAAATGCTTGTCGTCTGTCTTCCAAGTTCTCCATCTGACTTTTTTAGGTTCAGAGCAGGTTGCTGGTCGATCTTGATCTCCTTTTAGTCAACAACCCTCCTCCAGCTGAGGCACCAAGAATGGTGATCGTACCAAATCCAGTCTCTTCTTCTGGTTCAATGGATCTGAGCAGTACACCCTGGACAGGAACAGTGACTCCTCAGCCCACGGAGCCATTACACGTTCATGTGGGAGACGTTTGTACCTGCGGCCACCATTGTTTCTCTTCCGGGTTACACGGTCAAAGGTTCATCTTCAATTTCCTTTGTTCGTCTCGCATGGCCTACGTCTAATTTGGGCAAGCTTCCCTCTGCAAAGTGCAGACCACGGGTGACAAAGACATCTGCCAAGGGGTACCTAATTCTCGGCCTTTCAAGGCCACAGCCACAAGCTGGAAGATAGCAAGTCATCACCAGAACAATGTAGCCTTCTTCTCTTGCCTTGTTTTGGACAGCATTGATGGATTTCACCAGAGAGAGAGAGAGAGAGAGAGAGAGAGGTGCTTCCACGCCAGGGCAAACCACAAGCACCACCTGCGAGTGGTCCTGGTGTTCGCTTGCTTTTATTAGAGAAGGAATCCTTACCTCTCATGGTTTCTTAGGAGGAAGAAGACGGTCTCACTACTTGCGGTGGCTGATAGAGACGGTCTCATGGTCCATGGCCATATCGGACATGGCAGGAGATGTCAAAGCTTTGCCCTTCACTTGCGTCTGAAGCTTATGATCTCCAGAGATCTATCATTCACTTTGTTTTATGTCGTTTTATGGTGACATGCATCGCCCTTCCTTCTCTTAGCTACTGTTGCTGTGTATTCTCTCTCCCCTCACCGCAGTGACCTTTGAATCACAACACATTATGTTCTCCTACCACCGATTGTTTCTCCATTTTCTTCCGTCTTTTATGGACTTTTTGAGTGATGCAATTTGCGTGGTGTTTGACTCATTCATTGGACTCTCCGAACTCCTCAGCAGAGGGAAATCATTGATCATGACTATTTCGAAAGACAGTTTAAAATGGTATTGATTCCAAATAGAGTCACTTGGTGGAATAAATTATATATATAATAAATTTTATATGGACATATTTTTATCATTCCTTTAGTTAAAACAATGGATGAATAATGATCAATAATGAAAATGTTACTCTGAATCATATATATGTAGATATATTTATATATATACATATATATTCTTCTTTTTGAGCTTTTCACGGGTGGTATCTCTATTTTCAAAATTCACTAAAAGCTCATTTTTACCTAATAACCTACAATACCTCTACTCACATTTTTTTTCTTCTCTAGTTATAGTATTTTTAATTATATTATAGTGTTTTCTTAGTATTACTGATTATAATATAACATGGCGTAGAAATATGTTTACTTCTACCAATTCATTCTATGAATGGATCCATATAAAAAGAGAGGAAAAAGAGTATTCCAAATACTAGGCAAAAAAATAAAAAAAAATCTGAAAATAGATGCACTTCACCCAAACATAATAGATCTTTTGTATATTTATATTTATATTTACACATATAGGTTGGCGAAGAAGACCACCAGCAACCGTTAGGTTCGCCATTACTGTTGAGGTATGAGACGGAGAAGCTACAACCGAGGAAGACGACGCAGTGTGAGATGACAGTCCATATCCCACCTACTTCCACAACCCAAACGTGTCGCCCACTTCGACTCGATAACCAATCCATTCCGGCATAAGCAATTGGCCAAGCTTGCCATCCATGGCCTTCGCCTTGTACCCAACCAATTTGACAAGTGAATGAGGCGTTCCACCAGCCATTCTCTCTCTCTCTCTCAAGACAAGTAGACCCAATGAGAGCATATTTTTCACACGTACTTGGCCTTCTCTATCAAGGATTCGGCATGCACGGTGTGTGGGAATTATAATAAGCATCCGGCGATCTAGAAATCATTTTGTAATTGCAATCCATGTCCAAAGCATATTACTACACCCATCATTATCGACATATTGTGATGCCATAATTTCTTCTCCTAATATTTTTAAATCATTAGTGTTTGAGATAAAATATCGTTTATGTCTATGCTTGTACGACATGATCCTGATCCGTATACGAGAAATCATCTGGGATAAAACGTAATTTTTCTAGATATACTTCAAACACAAAAATTGAAATCCGAAGAGTTCGCTTGACACTTAGGTTAGTACTGAGTCTTACCTTTTTCTCAGTACTAATCTAGATGTGTCAGCTTGATAACTCGTTAACTGACTCGCATCATCTTTTAGATTCCTATCATCATGGATAGGAGGGTGTTGTCTTGACGTGACATTAGCATGCTAAATAATTTTATATTTCCTATCAATTAGGTAGGGTAGGTAGGTCTCGTAATAGGATTTCAAGTTGACCTTATGGTTTGATTATTTTGTTCAATATATATATATAAGATTAGTAAATCTTAACCATATGTAATTGGTAGAATGGGTGAGGACTAATGGATTATTAAATAATTCACTCGTTTTGTTTTCATTCTAACTTCCATATCAATTACTTTAATGAAAGAATAAATAAGGGATGAAAAAAAAAAAGGAAGGTCCCCCACCAACCACATAATTATATTGTGTTGTCACATTGTCGAGCTAATTATTTGAGGCAAACTTTGTTTTTGTTTGATGACTCTGCCCATCTTTTTGGGTGCAATATGTCTAAATGAAGACAAGTTATTATTGACTACATATATGGAAAACCTCATCTCAATATTTGTTTGATTGTTGAACTTAAATATTAAAAAATAAAAAAAATGAGAGACCCACTCCCTCAGTCTAATTTGTGTCAATATGATCTTTATTGCCATCTTTGTAAGCAGTGGTCAAATTGATTAGATTACGGTTCTTTAGATCCAACACTCAATTGAAGGTTCCATTTTTTAATGTTTGATCACAATTAATTCAACATATGGGGCCTAAACAATATTGTTATTTTAATCAATTTTTTGCAATATTTATGAAAAAGGACACTCCTTTTTTATAATGTGTTTATTTATAATATATCTCGTTTTGATAGCAAACGCGTCGGTGTACCCACCACCTGCGAACTGACGTGGCACCCACACACAGTATTTTATATTCGCATACGCGTTGACTTTTTTCTGCTGGATTCCAGCAATCTAGTGGCTGACGATAAAGTCTTCGCCATGGCTTCGCTTCCTTCGGACACGATTTCCCGAAGGATAAGCTTGACTGGGTTGACAGGAACACCGTGTCCATGGCAGCACCGGCCATGGCTGCACAAGCCAAAGCTTGGAAGCACCGGAAAGAGAGGATTAATGTGCCGTCTCACAAGTGGCGACGGACGCACCGACGCATGCAATGCAAGCTTCAGCCATTTCACGTGGCAGGAAAGCGATGAAGGGAAAGATGCGTGACGCTGCCGCGAGGAAAAGCCTTTACGGCCACTGTTGCTCATCTCTTACACTTTTAATTCCTCGGTGATCCCTTTGACGAAGAAGAGAGAGCAGCAGCAGCTTGCAGCACGTGGAAAGAACCTTGCGCTGTAGATGAGGTATCCATCAAGAAAAGAGAGGAGAGAGAGAGAGAGAGAGAGTCCTTGGGATTAACTTGTAGTTTACTGCGTCGGTTCTGGAAGAGATTATTTAGTCTGCGGTAAAAGAAGCGAAAGAGTTCTTCATGTTTCTCTGACTATAAAGCTGCTGATATCACAAGGGAAACATCGAGAATGATGACAGATTTAAGAATCATATGCCTTAAGACATGCTATCTATAGCTCTGAAGTCGCTGCAATGGCTGTTGTGTAGATGTGTTGGGTGGTCTGCAAGAAAGGGACGCATCGGTAAACCACCATGTCGGCTGATCTTTTACTCCCATGGTTGTCACATGGTGATTTAAGAGCTCAGCCGTTGCCATCAATGGCTCCATGATGGGGTTGCGGGGTCTCTATCTCCATCCTTCCATGAAAGATTTGTCTGGAAGAGAGCATAGCATGCTGCTGTTTGATCATAAAATAATTGAGGCCAACCTATGAACAGGAGATAAGCAGCACTGATATCATGATTCAATCTTGATGCATTACTTTGCAGTCGTGGTGCTACGATGCCCACATCTGGAGCTGAAGAAGACAAGCAACCACTGGGAATGCCTACCAGAAACCACAGTTGTCAACCATCACTGATACAAGTCATTTTATTTGAGTGGCTCTGCAATATACCAATGCCAAGTGTTGGTGTGCCACCATGCTTCAGACCTTGGTTTTTTGTTAGCTTCCTATGATATCTGTCCATGCTATTTCACTTCTTTCACCATCTGCAATGTTGTGATGCAGAGATGATGAGGTTTAATTGAACCAAGAACATCCTCCATGAATCATGTTTAGGTAATACATCCTGTTCCACAATGGACTTGGTGGTGGGTAACTTTCAGCAGAAGGGTAACAGGTAGCAATCAGCATATTTCTGCAGAATAGATTATTTTTGGACAAACTCATTCAAACGTGCGAAGAAGTCAGAAACTTGTCAGATGTCAAATGTCTTTCTTGCTTGCAGAGCTGGACGATGAGATGTAGATTCATGGATGCAAAAGCAAGCAAATTAAAATGATAGAGCACTGCTGTTGTTTTGCCCTCTAGTCTGTAAATTGAACCTCGGCTTCATTTTAATATCTTACTTACATTTGCATGCAATTCCTACTTCATCAATGTTCATTGATGAGTGAAGTCAACCAAGAGTAGAACCCTAGCTTGCCTGCCTTTGCATGCAATTTTTACTTCATTAATGAGACCAGCATCACCTTTTCTACCATGGGAGGTTGACTGCAGTTAAAAGAGTCACCAGATCTAGAGTCAGTGGGCAACCCTCATCTCTCTCTCTCTCTCTCTCTCTCTCCTCTGAAGCACTCAGAACTCATTGATTCCTTCAATGGTTCATGTGACATTCCAGGAAAATTCCATTACCTGGTGGATAGACTCATGCAAGACCAACTCAAATTCCAGTAGTGCACATACCAACTTTGACCATGTCTGGGTAAAACTTGGTCAACAGCTACACCTAATTCTCATGAGGAAGACAACAAACACGAGACTTCATCTCTTTCTTTTCCTCGAGCAGCACCAACTTGAATCATAAGACTTACCAACTTCATTAAAACAGCTGCATCTTCCAGTGTTGGGTTGAGATATCCTTTTTTTGGCTAAATTATTTGCTCCTATCAAAATCATTTTTAGTTTTTAGAATATGTTTTGCAACCAAAAGTGACCCCTTTTTCAAGCTGCCAAAGAAAATAAAAATAAATTTAAAATATTTATTTTTAGTGGAGAAAATGAATAAAAAATCATATTATATTTCTCCACCTCCAACGGTAATAAATGGTGGAAGATTCGCAGTGGTACCAAACTGCGGCTACCGCTGGTCACAAAAGCTACGCGGGCACGCAAAGGCCGGCTGTGTTCGACCCCCATATTCTTACTATAATACCCTCGTTGTTTGTGTATAATTACCTCTAGGCCGCAGTGTTTCCATGTAGCCATCGCGGAAAGGGTGAGGACATGTTTGTACATAAAAATAAGGAGAAACGCTTTATAGTCTCACCCCGCATCGACAACAATTAACGCAGGAAACAACTCCCACCACCTCTTCCCTCTCTCGGCTGTCGTCCTCTTTCGCCTCTCGCTAAAAGGAGCCAACGGATTAGGGTTTCGGGCTCGATTCCTTTGTGCTTGGGGATTTTTGAGGGAATAGGCGAGGGGTTTAGTCGAGGTGGTGGAGCGGAAGAGCTCTGGTTCTGATTCGGTACGTGGAGGGGCCGGATCTTGCGGGGTGCGAGTGGCGGCAGTACAGGAAGCGAGGAGGAGGAGGAGGAGGAGGAGGATAAAGATGATGTGGCGGCCTAGCTCCCCCTGGTTATGATCTTGGCGGAAACGGCGTCCTCGTTGGTCGTTTTGCGTTGAGGGACTGCGAGTGCATTAAGGATTGGATCTTGTCTCTCTGCCTTTGGGAAGATCCGTGCGGGGTAGCGCGGGAATGGGAGATTGTGATCCGGAGCTGGGACCGGTGGGGCAAATGCAGCTGATCTTTTAGAGATCCGTTCTTTTTCAGCTCAATCTTGTGCAGATTTTTACGGAGTGCGTGAAAAGGAGAGAGAGGTGTCAGTGGAGAAAGAGAGGAGGAGGAGAAGGAGGAGAAAAGAGGAAGAAGCTTGGATTGATTCGTCAGGAGGGCCGAGTGCTCAGCGGTAAAAATGCAGCAAGATCAGCGGAAAAAGGTGGGACTTTTGATTCGTGTTTGGCCTGTCGGTTCTCTTTCTCTGTTTAACTCACGATATAGATCTGATGGTCTCAAGCAGTTTGTGCTTAGCTCGAGTGCATAGTTGCTCCTGTCGACTGGTTTTATCCTGTTTCTATCTGTCTGCTCTCCTCCTTTTTCCGCAATTTTCTTTGCTCTCTCCTCCTCCTCCTTCGAATGGGCTTGTTTTTTTATACCTAAATTGAGTCAATTCTACGGCTAATCCTCATCGATTTGTGAACGGAGATTAGTTTGGCCCAAATGAGATTCTGTCAAAGATTAAACCAAGTCGCATACCAACTTCCTTGTTTTGAGTCTGTACGTTTCACCTAACTAAGCTAATACTCCTCAAAAGTTCGATATATTTCTCCTCGGAACCGAGTCCAAAGTAGCTACAGTTGGCAATCTCAAGATTCTTTTTCGCGTGTGTTCTTGGTTGTGCTTACCTTTGTCAAAGGCACAGCTTTTGTTTGTTTGTTTGTTTGTCATTTTTGTTTCGTTTGAACGTTTAGCTGGCAGGAGAGGAAATTTTAACACCCTAACTAGCCCCACATTGGAAGTGGACAGTTCTATTGCTAATTTCAGCATTTTGATCGATGGCTTGGGCTGAAAGAAATTGATAGGCCATATATCTTCAGGCTTGGGTTGTGATAAAAAAAATTTATTTATTGGGTTTTTTTGGGATTGTGTTCCCAATTTCCAAATGGTCCCTATAATGGTTTGGGTTTCTTAGGATGCTCTGAGATGGTGCCTTGATGCTGTTTGAAACAAACATATACATATATATAGTCATCTGTAGAGACTGAGGAAATAGACTTAGTCCTTAATGCCATTCGGTGCCATAGGTTGGCATCAATGCAATATGTAAGTTGATGTATCAGGCAGGTTTGGTAATTATAGGTATGTGGCCCCACAAATTCCCTGTTACAACTTTATAACAGAAGAAAGTCATGCATGAAAGACTTATATGGATGCATACCATTTACATATGCAAATTTCGTTACAGTATATAAAGAAAGATAAATACATGTATCACAATTTTCTCATTAATTGAGAAGCTTGTTCAATTTACTAACTCAAACTATCAATTTGATTATTGGCCATTTGCTTTCAATTATGAAGTACTAAATTTGCAATTCCTTGCATGAAAAAAGTTGCTTAATCAATTGATTCCTCACATGTGGTATTAGTATTGAGGATTGTTTTATTTCTTGTAAACTCTGTTGCATTTTTTTTATAAATTTTAATTTGCATTATAGCATTAGCAACGATTTACTGGAGGAGTTCACAAGTTTGGTAATTCTCAATTTCTCATCTATACTGTAATTTGTTTTATAATCTTTGTTCCTTTTCAGAGAGATGATCAACTGAATTTTAATTAATGATCGAGTAAGACAATACCAATAATGTTTTTCTCATGCACAAATTATTGGATTTGAAGACTGAGGACAAGTGATTGTCTTTTGCTTCTTCCCAATTTGAACTGTTATTTTTCCTCATCGTCTTCTGCAGAATTCACCAGAATTGGACTTTTTCAGTGAGTATGGGGATGCCAATAGATACAAAATTCAGGAGGTTATTGGCAAAGGTAGCTATGGAGTGGTCTGTTCAGCAATCGATACACACACTGGTGAGAAGGTAGCAATCAAGAAGATACATGATATTTTTGAACACATCTCTGATGCCGTTAGAATCCTTCGTGAGATCAAACTTCTTCGTCTTCTAAGACATCCTGATATAGTGGAGATAAAGCACATTGTATTGCCACCGTCAAGGAGGGAATTCAAAGATATTTATGTTGTTTTTGAGCTCATGGAGTCAGATCTTCACCAAGTTATCAAGGCAAATGATGACTTAACAAGAGAACATTATCAGTTTTTTCTTTATCAGCTGCTTCGTGCACTAAAATATATCCACACAGGTAAAGACTTGTATTATGGAAATTTATGCAGCTATTGTTTGATATGAGTTAATGTAACATTTGATTGTTTTTCTTTTCTTTTTGTCTACTCAGTGACAGTCTCTTGTCAGGAGTGGTCTTTGTTGGTTTCTACATGCATAACAAATTGTCCATTCATCCTTCACTCTATGAAATTCCTGCCTTTGTTCTTCTCAAACTTATATATGATGCATGTTTGTTGATTTGGCTTTCAACTTGTGGCACTTTCTCTTTCTTTTTGTGTATGACTATTAGTTATGATGGTAATTCGGCTATGTTGCTGAATGCTGAGTAATCTTTAGGAATTAACATTCTGACATTCAATTTGTTTCTGTGCAGCTAATGTGTATCATCGTGATTTAAAGCCAAAAAACATATTAGCAAATGCAAACTGCAAACTGAAAATTTGTGACTTTGGACTAGCAAGAGCCGCATTTAGTGACACGCCCACAACAATATTTTGGACGGTATGTTTGAAGATTTTTTTTTTTTCTGCTTCTGTTGTAATCTACTTGTATCCTTTGCTTGTATTTTGTCATTTAAGAAGCAACTACTACACTTTTTGACCTTCTAAAGCACTAATATGTAACAGGATTATGTCGCAACCAGATGGTATAGGGCTCCTGAGTTATGTGGATCATTCTTTTCAAAGGTAACATATTAATTGATGATTTGTAATGTCATTACCCCTGTGAAAAATTTGCACTATCATGTTTGGTGCTTGAATTATATACAGACAAGATCATGCAAGTATGTTCATGCATTAATCACTTCTTTAAACTCATGGCCATGCAAATTTGAAACATATGGTAGGTCTATTTTCATGATATGTAGATCCAATCCTCTACCAAATACTTGTGCACTTTGGCTTGAACTTCTGGTCTTTTTTTTGTAATTTATTCTTCAATTCTTTGTTTCAAATTTTCAATTATAACAACTAATCAAGAAATCCTCTCCTTCATGAACAAGAAGCCATTTCTAAAAAAATTTGTGCTATTAGATGATCTCATGTGCTATTAATTGAATATATTGTTGAAAGTTTTGCACCTAATTTAACTAAAGCATTTACAAACTAGTGTGATATATGTTACTGCCTTAGGTTCCAATACTTCATCTCTGCTTTGATTAGGGTGCTGTGATATGATCCCTTTGTTTAAAGAATAAAAATTCTTTATGCATCAAGGATTATGTAATGGAACCGTTATTCGAACTTTAGCCAGACAATTTTACTTTGCGTGTCACCATGTATTTTGATTTTTTTGATGGGCTTACAATTAGTTAGGGGACAACGGGTGCTAGAATGTTGACATTAACAATAATGAAAGTTTTTTGCTTTCTAGTATGTTATCAATCATGTGATCTGTTGAGGACTCTACAGTTATTAATTTACTTGATGTGCTATTGCCACTGACAGTCAAAACATTATGGACTCGAAATTGTTGTGGTTGGATATTCTTGATAAGTTTGGTCAGTTTAACAGTTGTCTTGTTTTGGTGGGTTTCATTATAAACCTGTAAGAAACATAATAATTACATATATTAAAAAATGCTTCTTCAGGAAGGATTTTGAAACTCCCTGTAAGCTGAAATATCTTTAACAACAGGTACTTGAATTGATTTTTTTTATTTTTCAGTTTCTATATTTGAACTGTGAGATTTTGTTTAAAAAGATATTGACTGCTTTTCCTGAAATCACAGTATACCCCTGCCATCGATATTTGGAGCATTGGTTGCATTTTTGCTGAGGTATTGACAGGCAAGCCTCTTTTCCCTGGCAAAAATGTGGTTCATCAGTTGGATTTGATGACTGATCTTCTGGGGACACCTTCTTTAGACACAATTTCTAGGGTATGGTAATTGCTTAAAAAACTAAATGTTAAGATGCAGTTGTTTTGGGAAGGAGAAAGAAATATGAAAATTCTCAATGTACATATCCTTCTTGTTCTTTCTGATTCCAGGTCCGGAATGAGAAGGCAAGGAGGTACTTGGGCAGCATGAGGAAAAAACAGCCTGTACCATTTGCACAAAAGTTCCCAAATGCAGATCCTTTGGCATTGAAACTTCTAGAGAGGCTTTTAGCATTTGATCCTAAGGACCGGCCAACAGCTGAAGAGGTATGCACGTCCAGTTAGATCCAGGTCTTCATATCTGTCCTCATGATTTTTTCTCTTTGATACTTTTTATAATATTTATGAGATTTGGTGTGATATGTCTAGTAATCTTTATCACACTAGATCAAGTGCTGTCGTCAAAAGTTTAGCATATCTCCTTCTCATGTACCAGGCATTGGCTGATCCGTATTTTAAAGGTCTTGCCAAAGTAGAGAGAGAACCATCTTGCCAGCCAATCACAAAGATGGAGTTTGAGTTCGAGCGACGAAGGTTGACTAAAGAGGACATACGAGAACTTATCTTCCTTGAGATATTGGAATATCATCCTCAGTTGCTCAAGGACTACATTAATGGAACTGAAAGGACGAACTTCCTATATCCTAGGTTTTATATTACAGATCCATTCTCCCTTCAGTGTCTAATCATCCTGGTTCTGACATTCTCATGAATTGGTAATATTTCCTGCTTTTTGTTTGTGCAGTGCTGTTGATCAGTTCAGAAAGCAATTTGCTCACCTCGAGGAGAATGGCGGTACGAGTGGGCCTGTAATTCCATTAGACAGGAAGCACGTTTCTCTCCCTAGGTACTTTTTCGTGACACTCTTAATTTTGATCGTTATTCCTTTACTTTTTCCATGTTTGTAGGTAAAGTTCCAGATTTTTTTCATGATTTAGAAGGATAAAATTCATTTAAGAGTGTAAAGCACTACCAGCTCATAACCTTTTCTTCGTTCAGAAAACTCTAATTCTGCGATGAACATGCTTTTGGAATTGAGACAAATATTCTTATTCTCGTTACATGTTGCCTGTAATTTAATTTCTTCATATCTTTATCATCAAATTGCCTCCTGGTAGGTCCACAGTGGTCCACTCTACAACTACCCCGCCAACCAATCAACCACACGTGAGTTCTTGGAGAGATAGGCACGGCACAGAGGAGGCATGCAAGAACCCTCGAGACATTGAGAAGTCATATGGAAGCATAGCAAGGGCTTCACAGGCGGCACAAAGGATTTCTACTGGTATTTATTTGCTCGGGTCCAGGATGTTCCGTTAGTAGTAACACCTGCTGCTAATATTGTGCTTCTCTTTTCAGCTAGACCTGGAAAAGTTGTTGGTCCGGTGATGCCATATGAAAGTGGAAGTGTGAAGGATGCTTATGATCCAAGACGGTTCATCAGGAATGCAGTTCTTCCGCAGCAACCTGTTGTCATTCCTTCAGCATATTGTCATTACGGTGGTGCAGGAAAGTTGGAGGGCTCCAACAGGGACTCGACAGAGGTTGACCGGGAATCCAGACAGCATAAGTCACACCAACCATGCATGCCCGGTAAGGTGTCTCCAGACATAGCTCTTGACATGAGAGCATCCCCCTTCTATCACTCAGCAGCCAAGGCCGAGCCAGCCGAGAGGAACACTGTGGCAGCAAGCCTGTTGCAGGTGAAATCCCCCTTTAATGGGATGGTCGCGGCTGCTGCTGGTGCTGGTCATAGAAATGTTGGCACCGTTCAGTTTGGCATGACAAGCATGTACTAAGCACCGACGGGGGGAGGGGGGGGAGAGACTGTTGCAGCAGGAGGGCAGTCCTCGCACTCTAATATTCCATACAGACGTCAAAAAGATAGCCTACAGGGAGATGACAATGCAGGGGAGATAGAGGATGAAGATGACGAGACTGGGCAAGAGTGATGGAAGTTTACACTTCGCACTTGTGCTGCTTACTGTAAGTAAATGAGAGGACACTAAGAAGGGATGGCATGTAAGCACAGCTCTCGTGGAACTGTTCATCTTCGCTTACAGTTTGAAATTGTTTCTTATTTGACTTTACTCTCTCTCTCTCTCTCTCTCTCTCACGATATATTCTTTTAATCTTTTAGTTCTCCTTTTCCATGGGCGATTGATTGCACATGGTGCTGTATCTTTGATGTAACGTTGCCAGTAATGATTGATGTGACGTAGGTTTTCTTCTTGCAAGTTTCTCAAAAAAAAAAAAAAAATACATCTCATCATGGTCCGAGAGAGGGGTAAATTTGGTATCTATCCTTCAGATCGATACCTTAGCAGGGTTACGTCATCAGCTCCAGAATAATTTTGTAATCATCCTAACTTATCAGAATATGAGGTCTCTCGCCAAGCAGAGGCAAACTACCACGTCGGTACATATCCTCTCCTTTGTTAACTAAGGCATCGGAGGGGTTATGCTTACTAACCCCTACGTCGGTACATATCCTCTCCTTTGTTAACTAAGGTATCGGAGGGGTTATGCTTACTAACCCCTACGTAGATCTAGCATATAATGTCATTCGCTTGTCATCTAAGGATGTTGAGATGATTCTATCCTTGAAGGTGACATCAGATAGCTCGGAAGACCCCCGTCTGTCTACCCAAGCTACTCGAAGTTGGATATCCCCTGTGGGACGACATCCATAGCGTCGTTGTACCTATGTCAAACCCCTGCGTCAACTAAGAAGGAGCTTCAGGGTGAGTCTGTACCTTCGGAAGAGAACCAATCGGGTTGACTCAATAGTCAGCGATAATCATGACATCATGATTCTGACACTAGAAGGAGGGTCGTACATCGTAGGTGTCACATTCTAGAGAAGTAAAAAAGGATATTCATTCCTCTGCCCAAGAATCTATTTCTTGTAGGGTATAGGTAAACCCTCACCGCTGTCTTAGTAGGACTATTTTCATGCCTCGGTATTAGGGGTTGGACATCTGAAGGTACAGACTCCTGACCTTCTCAGGGCAACAACATCTTCATTCGGTAAAGAAGAGAATCACGACCTAGGAGCCCCTAAGAGGGCGTCCCGAGAGTCAAGAGTCATTGCCCCATGGAGTAGCAAGACGATAGGCCTCTCAGTATTGTTCATACTAAAACTAACTAGGCATTTGAAAGGAGGTCTTCAATAATTTAAAAGAAATTTCTAACAACAATAAAAGTCACCTCGAAGGGGAGACTACAAAAACAAGTAACCAAACGGGAGGGTCGACATGACCCAGTGACCAAAGGAGGGGGGAGGTAGAGCTAGAGGGGTAGTTAGACGATTATCAAAAGGAACCTTTATCGGAGCAGACACTTCAGCATCTGAAGGGAGCTTCACAAAAAAATCCTCATCGACCTCAAGTTCAAGGTACCTTGCCTTGAAGCGCCTAAGGGCAATTTGGTACCTAAAATTATAGGCGACTTGGCTGGTGCGTTCAAAACCATAGTGAAACCCCTCGGACTCCTTGTAGGAGGCACAACCCTCCTCTCCCGCTTAGCCATGTAACTTCACTTCTCTCAAGCTTTCTTGGCCTCCTCCACAGCTAGACACGCAACTACCACCTTATTCGAGCTGGCTGACAGTTATTCTTTCAATTGCCTACCCTCCTCAATAATGTTGTCCAACTACTAGTGGGCATCCTTTAGTTCAGAAGGAGAACCTCGATCTTCCACTCACTTTTTATCATGCTTTTAATGACCATATCTTAAGTTATGGTTGCCTCATCACATGCCTCTTCTGCCCATGCCTTGGCCTCCTTAGCACGATGGAGGGTCAAATTGAGCTCTAAATCTAGCTCGTTGAGCTAGAAGGCAGCCTCCACGTGCACCTTAGCAAGGCGCTACTCCAACTCTTGGACTCGAAGGCAAGCTTAAGCTAACTGTAAAGACAACTCAGCATCCCAGGCCTTCATCGTCTTCTTCTCCTCTTCAAGCCACCCCACTAGAGCTTGTAGGGCAGCATTCTCTATGAAGAGTTGACCGATGAACGCGTCAGCATCCGATAGATGGTTCGTCAACACCATTACATAATGGTGGTGCTACATGAAGATGGGAACAAGGTATTCCGCAAGACATAAGAATGACATAAAGTGCTTTGCAAGAAATTTTACTAGGACTTCACGACGGAAGCAGAGGTTTGCCAACACCTCCAAAGGGTAGCGAAGCACTAGCCTTGCCAGTGCCGGGCTCAGTGACCCTCGACAGTAAGTAGTAGTGGTCTTGACCTCCTCCCATAGTTGTTGGGCTAGTGGTGTGCCTGGTGATGTGACCTATTATCTAGGAACAGTCGAGGCGATAGACGACCCCGAGTAGGTGGGGTCGAGCTTGTCGACAGGACATTGGGAAGGGTCATCGGCAGATCATCCAAGGAACTAGATGTCTCTTCATGCGATGGTGTCGCAGCACATGGACCATGAGCGAGGTCCGAAGAATCTCTACTTGGGCCTATCCCCGCTAAGGGTTATGGAGGGGAAATACCCTCTTTGACAGATGGCTCCGCATATAGAGCCACGACCCTAAGTGACGAAGCAGCAGGGGCAGGAAGCGGGATGTTGGCTGCTCATGGGCAGCCTCTTTAGATGGCTTTAGGACCAGCTTGAGTGAAGGCCCCAGAGAAGTAGCAATCGGATCGGGACCCCTTGCCAAGGGTCATGTTGAAGAAACTGGGAGCAGTCACTATGGAACTTCGGCTCCCACAGGTAACATAGGGGTAGGAGCCAAGGTTGGTTCCATAATCGTGGGTGGTGGTCTCCCAGCTAGTAGAGATGCTGGGGGTGCGGTGAGAACCAACCAACGCCCTTTGTGAGGGCGTAGGCCTATCTCCTCTTTGGAGGACCCTAGGCCTCCAGCGGCTTGAATAAGAGTGAGACTCAGATGGATTCCATATAGGCCTGACGACAACATGCTTGGTATACGATCTTTGAGATATTAGTTGCATAAGGAACTATAGATACATGGAAATCGAGGGCAGATATGTCTAATGGATTAGATCCCTTTGTTATCGTCTAGAGACTATGACGTAGTGGCCTAATACATTCATAGTTGATAAGTTGAGTAAATTATTATGGGGATAATAATTCACTGAGTTAGATTAAGTTCTGAGTAAAAGGGATTCTGATAGGTGCAACTCACGACCAACTCGATATTAGGCCTAGAGTGTTACACACATATGGTAGATGATACAATTACTATAAGATTGGATATGAGATATCTAATAAGCCTATGTTTTAATCGATCCATTAGGATAGACCCAATAGAACTTGAAGCTTAGAGTTGTTATTATATAAGGATCCAATACTCATTAAGAAGGATCCATTATGATTTTTCATGAAGAGACTATCCATAAATAGGAGTAAGGTTTCATAAGTTATGGGTTGGAACCCAAGAGTCATCTATCTCCTAATCTTCTCCTCTAATCTTCCTCCTATCGTGAGCCTCCCTGGTGTGAGAGGGTAGTAAGAGGGTCGTCCCCTCTCTTGACTACTACTGTGTGGTGGTGCACTATCACGGGGAGAGAACCCACTTCGAGGAGGTGCGTCATCGCTACCATCTAAAATGTGTACTTATGCTATGGCAGAGTTTGCGAGAGCTTCTTCATCTATAGGGCTAGGATCTATGTTTTTAGGGGATATATGAGTTCTCCTATATGAGAATGTCTCACTCCCTTTGATACGATTTTTTTTATTTTGAGTTTGATGCTTCCGATCATCACATGATGATCCAATTCTATTTATTTTCAGAGTAGTCTTGTTGTTATTTTGTACTGTGCATATGATACTCTATAAGGTCTCCCAATAGCAGGGATGATAGTCGGATGGAGGAGGTGCAACCTATATTAACTTCGAGGGATCAACGGTCAAGGACACTAGTAAGTCCACTGCAGGAAGCGCTCCAGCTTTGACTATAGGAGATCTCGATGGGTTGAAGGTGCGCCTTGAAGGAGGCGATTCGGCTAGTGAAGGAAGAAGCGAAAGGTACCTCCACCAAATCCGCACGATCGACTAAGGAAATGAGAAAACATCACCTCTATCAACTCCGATACCAGGAAGCTGGCTCCGATAAGTCATTCATGGGAAGGAAGTTTGTTTCTCAAAGAGGCCAGAGTGATTGGGATGGAGGTACATGG
The DNA here is from genome assembly GCA_021527575.1 of Ensete glaucum. Taxonomy (NCBI): domain Eukaryota; kingdom Viridiplantae; phylum Streptophyta; class Magnoliopsida; order Zingiberales; family Musaceae; genus Ensete; species Ensete glaucum. The sequence continues at coordinate 30,275,494 of CM038554.1, forward strand.
ATCGGAAGTTATGGTGTTGTGGGGAAGGCACCGATTGGGATGAGATGTCAGTGACGACATTCGATGATCCAGAAGCAGTAAGAGAGGTTGTCGTTGAGATCTTCATGTTGCCAATGCTGATCTCGTTAAGAGTCAGTAGAAAGCTTCCTCGACAGAAGTTTTCGATTGCTATCGTTGAACAGTAAGAGTAAGTCTTGCTCAAGACAAAATTAGCACTAATACCATGATCAATTAAGATATGATAAAGAAGATTGTTAAAATGTTATTAAAATGAATAGTATTCCTTAGTCAGTTATGTGAGAGATTACCTCAGTCAGATCTCCGATCACTTCTGAGATATGAACTTTGTTCCTTTGGCAATTCTTTACATGCAACCAACAGTCCATAAAGAAATAAATGCTTATGAGTGCAGTCACTCCAAAGAATCAACAAGAGCTACCCACCATCATAATATCATTCATGAGAGTTGCATATGATAGATTGTAACTCATTGAAATGAAAGAGTGATAACCCCCAGAAAAATCTCGAGGCATTCTCCTTGTATCACTCAACCATGGTCACTAAGTCATGCCCCATCCACAAATATAAGCACAAATGGATTCCATAAGTCAACATTCAAGTCCCTAAGAAGCACAAATGGCCATTGTACGTGTGATCTCATAAAGAAGGCATGTAGACGAATTAATCGAACTCCATGTATTCCCCTTCACTAACAACTCACCCTTTCCAATATTAACTTCAGCTACCAAACGAGAACGAGACCAACCATGATACGGAGCCCCCAGTCCTCCTCCATTTCCCTTAGACTGCACATTTAGTGTACATGCCGGTACGATAAATCTTGCTTCCTCAGGCAAAAAGCCATGTTCTTCCTAATGATCTCCAAGCTTAGTTTAGAAAATATTCATGCATGAAAATCGATTGAAAAAGAGGAATAAAAAGAATAATTTCATATTGATAAATATCGAAAAAGTTGAGTGTTTGAGTCTAGCCCACAATCTAATACCTTAGGTTTTGACTTGAGAAGGTGTCTACTCAGCATATATTAACTCTGATTAATTTGACTCATACTAATTTAATCATCAGTGGATTTCTAACTCAAAGTCAAGCAAACAAGACTACTCTCCGAATAGAGTGAGTATGGAGTTCGAACAGAGTTTGCATGTATATACAACACACACACACCGTGGATTAGACAGTGTTCTTGCACTTAACTACTACACGTACAAGCAGCGCAGAGGTAGAGAAAGCATTCGTACTATCGTTGGCTGCTGTGAGCGAAGGAGGTAACAATGTCTTGCAAGAGACCATAGTCCGGAGGTGGTGGCCTTGGCAAATGCACATTAGGGTTTGTGTATCCCGCCGGGAAGGCTTGCTGCAACCCAAGGTCGTGGCGAACGTTCGTCGGCATCACCGGTGAGGGTGACGACAAGTGTGCGCCGCCCCAGACGTTCACAGGACTGTGATGAGTGTGGTGCCCTTCGTAGGTGGTGATCACGACTGTTGGATCCTGGTGTGATCTCTCCACTCTCTTCTTCACATCGCAACTTTGGGCTGTGCATCGGTAGTAGCTTCTGAAGTCGATGCAGATGTCAACAATTAAACATAGGTTGCCTAGCAAGATGACGAGTTCACGAGGTGCAGACTGCTCACCGTGGATAAGGGCTGTTCTTGACTGCTTTCTGGCCGTACTTCCTCCACCGATAGCCATCTTCCAGGTGATCCACCTCACTCCTGGTCATGAACGCAAACCGGGGCTCCCTCTCCCTCTTCTCGCCTTTCTTCTTCCTCCTTGGATTGTTCCTGCGTCATCATTTTCGGACAACATATACCCATTAGAATCAGTCTCCTGCTCCAATATTTGTATGCATGTTCATCTAATGACTACCTATTCAAGATCCAAACCAAAAAGAAAACACATCACATTAGAACCTCCAAATCGGACATCCCTGTGTTCTTGATACCAAATTGCACCATACACATTATTTGAGATTTTTTGGATTCTAGATCAGATACAGATGCTATGATCTAAGTAATTGATGCCCCCTCCAAAAGCCAGCTGGTTTTATCAAGATAAACAAGAGGAAAAAGAAACCTTTTAATTTCTTGAATGCGAATAGGGGAAAACCTAAAAAGTTAGATCTGCTTTGTGAGAGGAGGAGGAGGAGGAGGAGGAGGAGGAGGGAAACCCTAGAGGCAGTGAATTGCCACCCCAAATGGAATAACAATCAAGGGAAGAAGATCACAAGGCGGATCTAACTTGCAGTTGAAGTTTTCTTCCCCAAGACACGCATGTAACACAGTCATCGTACAGCGCCTGACAAAACTGACCGACATAAAGAACAGAAGAACTATAGCAACACAGACAATAGAGGGAGAGATCGAAGCCTACGCTTTATTGAACTCCTCGCGCCCTTCTTCACCCCCCTCTGCCTGTTTCTCCTCTTCCTCCTCCTGCTTCCGCTGATCCGTCTTGCAAGGCCCCGAGTCTTCTTCACCGACCAGCTCCGTCACTGACGAAGACGTGGAAAAGTTGGGCGTCACCAGAGTCTTTCCATCGCCTACCCCGGCCGGAGCGTTCTTGTTGCTACCACTACCTACCACCACATCATCATCTGGCTGCGAGCTCGAGGCGTCGAAGCCTCGAGATAGCAGGAGAAAGTCCATCGGCGACCCATGCAAGCGGTCACTCGGGCTCAGAACATGCGACGCCGTCTGATGATCGAAACCTTGAACACGGTCGGCTCTACCACCGTCTGGCTTCTGGGAGAAGATGGAGAAAAGATCGTCGTAGTGGCCATGGAAGTAGGGCTCGGTCCTCTCTCCGGACATGGAGAGAGCAATCAGGGAGAGAAGGAAGCGAATAAAGACTAGCGAGACGGTCTGAAAGGAAGGAAGAAAGAGGGTGGCTTTTGTCTGCTTTCTTTTGTTTTGGTGCAAAGATTGCGGGTGGTAGATAAATGCACGACTTTGGAACACAAACTCCCTAATCTATCAAACGAAGACGATCCCTTACACCTTTTTCCTCGCGTCTGCTGTGGGGAAATATAAGGAATGGTTGACGCTCGCAAGCGAAGAAAGGCGACGCGTCGGTGGTAGAGACAATGCATCGGCTACCGTCGGTCACGTGCGTCGGAGAGCGGAAACAGCGGTCAAAGTTTCAAACCCTTCCTCCTCCTCCGTTGGGCCCCCATCGATTCCCGCACGTGTCCGATTCCATACCGAGTGGGGGCGGTGCGGAGGGCCGCTAACGTCCCTCCGATCTCGATCGGACGTCCCCAGCGTGCGAGGCGCTTCGAGGGCTCGAAAGGTCTTGCCGCCGACTACAGTCCCTAGTACCGTTTCCCATCGCTTCTGTACTCGCACTCCTACCTGCTCTGTGATTGGTCGGAGCGAGGACAAAAAAAACATAACGCCGTGTGGGGTCCATCCGCGTTAGGGACATCTTAGATTTTGTGTCCATCCGACATCACACCAACGAAATCTGTGATCGATATGCGCAGCGAGGTTGACCGTCACCACGCAAACCTCGCCGCACAAAACAGTCTCATCGTTGTAATGCATGGATAGATCACATACACACTGCCGCTCACAAGGAATGGTGAGGAGGAATCTGTCGTAGCAGAAACTGTGGCAGGAACCGAGTCACTTTGTTTGGGGGACGAATGCTTTATATATCTAAGCTACATAAAGCAAGTTTCTTATGAGAGGATGCATAGAAGTCAACCTATTCTCTTCTCCTTCTCTCGGACCACAATGCTATGGAAAGTTTTCCATTTAGTGGTGTGCATCTATGTTTATGTACATATAACTGCTACGCAGGTTTGTTTTAGATCCCATATATACTATACCATACAGTGCATTATCTATCATTCCTGGCTTCAGTGTGGTTCCCATGAAGGTAAGTTATCATCTGTTCCGAGCTCAAGAGAGTAGACTGCATGTCGGTCATACACGTAGAGTAGAGTGGGCTCGGAAAAGGGTTCGATTTTGACACGGATAGTCTAATGCTATGTCGTTAGATATCTTATTTGTCCGACACATTGGTCGAATATTAAGATCACCTTGGCATCGAGTGGAATCGATGTGACCTTAGATCATTTCGACACGTCAGTCAAAACGCTCACCTTATTAACGAGATTACGATTGCGATAAGGTTCGATAGTTCGGTAGACCTTTCGTGACTACGTAGTTGATAGGATAAATATTGAGTTCATCGGCTTAGCCCGATCATGACAACCTGAAGTTCACATGGATGATCATCTCGATAATTTGAGGATCACGTAGACAGTCACATCGTCTAGATTGATTAGTCTCTACATGTCACCATGTGGACCACGTGGACAATCACCTTGGTAATCCGATAACTCGGACATGCCAAACCGGAGATCGTGTCGGTTACCCTTGGCATTGTACCCGCAGTCATCAGTTTTGTCGATCCAGACCTTGGGAATCGGCGAAGGCGACGCTCGATGTAGGTTCGTACCCCGGTGTAGTCGAAAGCAACGAACCCATTAAACATTGTAGTACCACCCTCCTCCGCCCGACAGGTATAAATATCCCCTACTATAATCTAAGGGGGAATCTTTTTTCGAATTCTTGACCTTCTCCACCTAAAATCGCTCAGGATCTCCTGAGACCCGATCGAAGTCTCTACCCCCGAACGCTAACTTAGCCATCGGAGGGACTTAATCGGATGCACACATCCCCGACGTAGGCATTCTTGCAGGTCATAGACGCCCTCCTTCAAGCCGACACGAATAACCGCTGTGATCCGAGGAGTTGCTACATCACAGGGCCCAACTACCTCACCAAGCCTCCTCGAGCCTCCGGATCATGTTAAATCGATTCTGCGCATGCAGACCGAACCGTGTCGTGCTAACTCATCGACCACGACACAACATCCAATAATCATCTGATGGTATATCGCAAGTTTTTGAACTCGAATCTCTTCTCTAATTATTTTTTTAACAAAATAGACTAGATAGTAATCGATGATTCTTGGTAATTGCCCTCGCATAACATTTTCTTGAGCATTAATCTGAGTGTACAATCCTTCTACTTTCTAATCTATGGATTTGCGTTGTGAGTTTAAGCATCGAATGAGTTTTTGTCAAGTACATTCTCGATCCCATCTTTGTAGGATTCTTTGTCAAACCATTTACAATAAAACTTGAGATGAGTTGTGACAGTAGACTCGAGTCGACTGTAATTTAATGTGTCGAAGAATAAAAAATATATATCATAATAAATAACTTATTATTTTCGTTCCCGTAGGATCAGTTAATATATATGGACGTGCATGTCTGCGTGGGCTGCTTACCTTTATTGCCATACTAACCTTAATATTCTCAGCTTCTGATGTCGCTCTTGTTCGCGGAGTTCATCAGGAAGCTGCAGGCGTGTTGGTCTAGGATTTCCCTTTGTCAGCCATGGAAGTGGGGGGAGGGAGTGACAGAGGGAGGAGGCACTTTGCAGTACGAGAACATGGGGCGGTAGCTTATGCTCTACGGCTATGTCTCTCGCCGAAAGAAAAAGGTTGAGAGAGAGAAAGAGAGAGAGCCTGAGATTGTTGACCGAGAGTGAAGTAGTAGTGACAGCAATGGATGTTGAGTGGGAGAGACGACGACGCAACGACGTCGAAGGGGAAGAGAAATTTTCGTCCGGCATTTTGCGCCGCCGCGCCCGCGTGAGCTGCGGCCTGGCGTGCGGCATCTCCTCCGCACAATTGACGGCCGACAACTGCGGGTGGGGCGGGGGTGCTGGTGTTGCTGCCACCATTATCATCAAGAATCTGACCCCATTACATACTGTAACCCATCAATATATATATATATATATATATATATGAAAAATTGTAATTCTATGCAGGTCCTCTTCGTTCTGTTCCGTGATAGCAATCAAATGGGATCTTACTGCAAATACCAGGCTGCAAAATTTGCAATTGACGACAAGCTTTAGAAAGAAGTATTCTACAAGAGAGTATCAAAGGTACATCAACCTTCAAGAGATGCTTCTCTCATCATTATACTGGCAATCTATCTGAAGATATCACGAGGCCATCATGAGATTCTTGATTCGGAAATGGCCTGCGATCTATATTGGACGGTCGTTGTCATCCCCACTCCCCAATCGAACACGCATCTACGTCGACTGAGTCCTTACCGACATAGCCACGCTAGGATCGTCGAAGCAACTTTGGTTGTTGTAGGTAGATTTTTTTTTTTTTTTTTTTTGCGATCTTTATGTGGAACGATACTAAGATTGCGTCAAGATACGATAAATGATAAGATTGACAATGGTCCCCACGCAAAGGATTTGCACGCTTTTAATATGGTGGGAGAACGACTTCTCTGGTCGATCACATTGAAATTTATGTGGGATACGGACATCAGAGTTGGTTTCTGAGACATTATGCTGTTGTGGTCCACTAAGTGTGTTAGATGGTTCTTCTTCGCTTGTTTATTAGAGGAAGCATCTTCCGATATAAGTAGGTCTACATCTACTTCAATGATTTCTTCCCTTATTAGCCACTAATTGCCACCATGTGATCTATAACTATCTTCACGCTTGTGATATGCATGCAGAGAAGCACAGGCACAAAACATGTACACGCCCGAATGCACAAGCATGGTTAAAACACAAAACACACACATGCTCTCCCATACACGTAGACATACAAATGTACATATTATAATACATATGTACATACTTAATATGTTGGCCAACTTAATTGGTAAATACTTTGACATATCATTAACATATTCAATATTTTCATTTACATGAATGAGAAGACATTCGATTACATACACTCATACACATACATCACCAAGCAAACACAATGTTATTAAACATAATAAACCAACATATCATGCCATTAAAAATTCTATGATAATTAAAGTTTATATTCTTAAAATGCTCGCATTCTTTTTTTTCTTCTGGCGGAACCAAGTAAAAGTGAACTCTGCAAAATCAGTTGACATCGAAGGGAACAGAAAGATGCAAGGCCTGATTTGTAAAATAAAATTAATATTCGAAGAACCAATATTTGTAAAACCTTTTAAAAATACACTACCGGCAAAAAGACCACGTTAAAAATAACAGAACTAATATTTCTTTTTGCAACAGAGTTAATAATGGAAATGAAAGCCAATTATTGGAAAATGATTTCCACAAAACAGAACTTTTGTTGTTTAATAAGCTAACAATGCAAGCTTAGGTAATGGATACCGTAAACAAGACTCCATCTGAAATGTCCCAGTAATTCTTAAGTTTGTCTTTTTATAAAATAAAAATAAAATTAAACAAAATTTATAAAAGAAAAACCAACACAGCCATCATTACTCTTCCGGCCGAAATTATTACACGGAAATGTCATGATTGCTTATAAAGCTAAGTCTAACATATCCGCAGCAGGAAAGATTGGGCCTGTAACCACTACGGATGTTACAGGATCAGAGACATCACTGCTATTAGCAGCAGGAAAGCTAAGTCATAAAATTCGGTTAAAGATGAAAGGAAACCAAGTAACAAGACATCACTGCTATTATATATGATAGGATCAGAGAGCATATGACCGAACACCATTTGCCTGCACTGCAATGACTTTACAGATTATGTACATTTGACTCTGCTAAACCTAGTGCTGTTGATCATCATATCATCTGGTAAATAAGTTTGTCATGGATTGGGAGTGTTTCATTAGGCCATCCAAACTCGTTGATCTAGCCAAGCCCAAGCAGAAATGGTTGGCTCAATGGTCTACTCGCAACAGCCACCACTGTAACACCGGCTCCACGGATGGAAGCCCGTGTATGGAATTTTCCCCTGTTTAGACTAAATAGAGTGCATGGGCAAATATACCCTAGATGGGGCTTGCTTTGAGACCCTGCAGCAGAAAGTGTAGATGTTGTATCTTCAGAATCAGTGGTAGGGGGAACTTGCACAATACAAACAGCAGGGCAATTGCCATTTTGAAAAAAAGTCAAATTGGTATTCAAAATGCATTACATGACCTAAAATATTGTCAAGGAGAAAGAGAAAACAGTGGATGGGAAAAAAGTGAAAAGTAAATGAAATATTTTGACAGCTATCGACATCAAGTTTCTCAGTGTCAGATGAATGTCATGTTACCATAAAAATGCATCCAGCAATGATAGATTAGCAAATGAAATATTTTGACAGCTATCAACATAAAACTTCTCAGTGTCAGATGCATGTCATGTTACTATAAAAATGCATCCAACTATTATAGATTAGCAAGAAATTTTTGGTTTTAATAATGTTTTCATTATATGACATGGTCAACTGGACATCTAAATATTTTATTCAGACACCAGGTTTGAAATTTGAGATTCATTGAAGAGTTGGATATCTAGAGGATACCTTTGCTTCAATGAAGAGATTTAAAGCTAATGTACTCTGCTTTGCTACTGAACCATTGAGAACTATGGAAATGCACAGTAGTTACTCATTAAAAGCTCAAAAAAAGGAGGGAAAGGAAAAGTTTAAAAAGTTTGTGATTTCACCTTATTCTGAGAGGATGCCACACTAGTCCTCCACTGCGGATTTTGAGCAGGTGTACTTCTGTCTCTGATAAAAGTTACTATGGTGGATGGTGCTGGTCTATCACTATCAGCTACAAGACGAGGAGGCATTTCTCTCATAATCCATAACACAAAACCTGACGGTACTGATGAGCCTGACAGAATTTGTATAGAATGAGCTTTTGCAGGATAAAAGACTAGACAAATGCAAAAAGAATATGGAACATGCAAGACATTAGAGTTTAACAACTCAGATTTTCTGCAGAAATCAGTAGAGTAGGGCAACTATACTTAATTGAGTGCAATGTGAGGTGAAACATCAGAAGCTATTATCAATCTACAACCTTTGGAGATATTTAGGTGAAGTTTAGATACGACATATACATCAGATTTTGTGAAGAAATCAGTAGAATGAATAAACCTCAGTGACCCGAGTGCAATGTGAGGTGAAACATCAGAAGGTATTGTCAAAGGCATCTCAAAATCAAATCTTAAATAAACAGAAAAAGATAATTCTCACCTGATTTCAAGGAATGCTATAAGTCCATAATGTCCACTCCAGAGTATCTCGGTATGTAGATAAAAAAGGTCTGCTCTAAAGCATCTCATAGTGTTGAAACTTGAAAGATCTCTAGATGTTCTATTAAGTTGATAAAATATAAAGCCGCCAGGTACACTGGTTTAAAAGGTTAATTATCACTTTTATGCATCCCATATCCCATAGATATTGGCCAACAATACATAAGCAATGGTTTTGGGAATAGATCCTCAACTATATCCTTTTTTACGAAGCAATGCTGATTTCTAGTTGTCAATTTGTCCAATAAGAATCCCTCTTGACAGCATTTAGGTGGAATGACTCATTAGTTCAGTATTAATAAGACATGAGCATTATATAGTATTGAAGAGATTTGAGCCCTTAACTGACTAACATCTAGATGGAGAAACAAACCTAGCAGAATGATAGATGGATCAGTTATCTCAATGATCATCAAAACCTATATGCACTTTTTTCTGAGCTCGACTGCATGACAATTTATCAAGTTTTCATCTCTTTGATGATTTGAAATATGCTATTTCTGATGAAGATTTATAAAGATACAGACACACCCCACTAAAGCACACAAAAACTATACTAGTCAATCAACACTCAAAAAATGTGTTTTCTTTAGTAAACTAATACTTTATCATGTGAAAGATAAAGTGACTCAAGAAAACAGAAATATTTCAAATGTTCAAATTATCCAACAGTTAAATTCATAGCAAGAAACTAAATACTTCTGGCACTACATATGTGAAGATGTAGGATGTGTGTAGAGCATGTGCTTGTGCAACTAACAATTTTCACTTGTTTTCAAGCCAAAAATCTTCAGCCATTGCTTATAATTGGCATACCTATAAAATAATAGAGAAATATAAAAGCTGAACTGCTTAAGCAGTCTGAAGGAGCCAAATGACAATACGAAAGAACCTGCAACTGCAAAGAAATATGAAAATCATAATGTAACTGACAGATGGCACTTGACGCTAACTAAAGCAAAAAAACAACTTAGCAAGAAACAGCAAAGTACTGGAATATTAGTAACAAGAGATAGCACAGCAGACGATGTGAAACATATAACAGCGACAGCTGCCAAACTTGCAACCTGCACATAGCATCAAGCACGGCATATGTTCAGCAGCTTGTCAAGAATATAACAACTAGCATAACTTAAGCATGATTAGAAGTATATTGTACTAGTGTCAGGTATAGCAAAGCAATGCAAGTATTGAAGCTGATTTGAAAAACAGGGAATGACAAATTAAATTTCATAAAAGTTAAAAAATTAATCTATAGTTCATAATTCATAGTTTGAACCAAGGTTTGCAATATTGTATCATACTACTTGGTACGTACCGGTCCAATAGAGGACCGGTGGGCTTGGTGCAACTCAGTACCCTAGTGTACCATATGTTGGTATGCTCGATACAGACTGTATCGTACCAACAGCTGATCGATATGTTGGTACAGTACGAGATTGCAAACCTTAGTTCAAACTTTGATCATTAACCTAGTACTAAGACATCCAGAAACATGTAGACTGGCCACGGCTCAAAGTACACATGCAGAAGAAGCAAAAGTTAATCCTCCAAAAGCACCATTTAATTTATCTCTTGAAATGTATTCAACATATTTGGAACACGAACTGATATATTCTAGTCACTTTTCTTTACATATTTCACTTTGGAGATGTTAAATTAGCCCAAGTTCATGGGTCCATGACGAACTGTTGCTATAGGATGAAGCCACTATGTAGATTAACACTCATTACTTATCAAAAGAAATGAAAAGCAAATTACCTTATATCCCCTGAGAAATCAAGGTCAATAGTCAGAAATATTATAAACCAAAAAAATGTAAAGATTCAGGTTAAAGGAATTTTTTTCTCAAATAGATACCTTCCACATTTCAGTTGATGCCATTTCAGATCGTACATTGCTCATCTTTGAAAACAGCAGCACCCCTTAACATGATTGAGAAACAAAAAGGTCATTCAAATTTTCAGATCTAAATCAACAAAATCTAGGGAATAACCTAAATCCACAACATGAATAGATACCTTGCCATGGAGATTAGCAAAATAATAAAGAACAAAACCAAAAAAATCTGAAGAACATGTTAATTCACAAACAAATTTTCGGTATGCACACAAGTGGCTGAGCTAAATTACCAAACTGTCATTGCAATTAATAATGGGGTTCACCAGATCTTTTACTTTATTGACCAGAATAAGCTTTTTTACTGAAAACTACCAAAACAATAAGCCTATTTCATATTTTTGGATGGTGGTGAACAGTCAAATAATTTTAGTCATCCTTATAAATAGTTGGCGTAAAGCGTGCATGACGCCAATCCAGCAAAAAAATTCCAGATACTTGACATTTGAGAAACATGACATTAGAGTTGAAACACATTCGATATTCCTGATCTCATAAGTTATGCTTCTAACATATTAACATATTGAAAGAACTTAAAAATTTTGATTGGAACTGCTTATTTGATAAAGTGGCACAAATGACAAAAGGATAGCATTAAGCTGACAAAAGTTAGCTCCATCATTTTCTCTAGCTAAAGAGACAAAGGAGCACTGGCTTTTTGTCACCTGCACTTTAAGGGGACAAAATATTGTGGCTATATAATTTTGATGACTTTAAGAAACATCATCTCACTTTAAATTGGAGCAGCACAAGTCATCAATCATAACAGCTATGTTCTATCAAAGGGAAACAAGTATACAATTGGCAATTAGAGATAGGTAAATTCCATACAGAAGGGCAAAGGAAAGTCTTTTATCATTTGCAGGCTACCTTTCATCTTCTGGAAAAGATAGGTTAAGGCATTCTGATCAAGGTTCGACATACCGGTCTGTACCGGTGTCCCGAGACTACCTCGGTACCGATACGGTGTTGGTACCGGGCAGTATATGAAAATATATTATAATATTTTTATAGTATAATATAATATACTATAATATTAAAAAAATATTAATATATTAAGAAAAAGGGGTGATGTCTCCGAGGCGACGTTGCCTCAATCTTTCTCCCCACGCGGGGAGACGTTCCGTCTCCTCGTGCGGGAGAGAAATCGCCAGTGGGCGAGGGCGGGGACGACACGCAAGCGACGGAACGTCTCCCCGCGCGAGAGAAAAATCGCCCGCAGGCCGCCAGCTAACTATATAAATAATAGCTGCATCATTCACAACAGATTGAACAGTGGGCTAATAGAAAGGATATGATTCTGTAGAAAGTGCTCTTATTCTTTAATGAAATCCTCCAATTTGCAGGTTACAAGTTACATTTTGTATCATGGATGTCAACATGAATAAGTTAATCAGTAAACTAATTCAAGTTCTAGTAGACGATGACAAAATTTCAAGCCAATGACAAAATTTCTAGCCGATAAATCTTATGAGCACATAAGACGATGACAATTTCCAGCCAATCAAATGGAACCAAATAGCATGAGTCATCTGCATTTCCAAAAGGAACTAACAGAAACAAGCAACACAACTTTAAGTACAAAATCACAGGCAGTACATAGCATCCAGACGTGACTGTAATGTGCACAAGAGAAAGTGCATGTCCACCGTGACAGCTTGCACAGAATTTTTTTTTCCTTCTTAGGTTCAATCAAGGTTTGCTTTACCGAGCGGTAAGGCCTCGTACCAGGTGATACATATCGGTATGCCAGCTAACCGGTACACGGACCGCCCACTACCAGGCGGTACCACCAAAATCATTCGTCGGCAGTCGATGTCGGCAGTCGATGTCGGTCGTCGACGGTTGATTTTGGCCGTCAACAGTTGATTTCAGCCATCAACGGTCGATTTCGGGAGAAATAAGAAAGAGGAGAAGAAGAAGAGGGAGAAAAATACCCCACCCACTGCTTTTCCCCGGTTCCCCCATGCGCGATCCACGTCTGTAGGCAAAGAATCGTCGGTGAGCGATTCCTTCTCCCCGCACGGGGAGAAGGATCGAGGCGATAAACTTGATACCGGGTACCATACCGTACAGAGATAAACTTGATATGCCGATACGGACTGGTACGACGAATTTTGCTTGCAAGTGTAGTACAAGGTTTGCCTTACCGAGCGATAAGCACGTACTATGTACCAATCCGAATAAGATCGTGGACCGCCGCTACTGCGGTCGATTTGATCGTCGACAGTCGATTTCGACCATCAGCAATCGATTTCGACCGACTGTCACGGACTTAGCTGAATGTGCCTAAGTCGTGTGGCACCCTAGCGGCCACTTTAAAGACTTCGCTAGAATTGCCTAAGTCACAAAGCAATCATTGCCCACAGTTCCAGACTTAGCTAAGATTGCCTAAGTCATGAAAGCGTCGAAGCGTATTTGCCAGCAAAGGGTCAGCCCACTTGCAACCTCGTGCCGGTTCCGAAGGACCTACAAAAAGAGAAGTTGATTAGTTTTGAAGACGAGCAACGGACAAGTCCCGACGTCTCACAAAGAGGGCAGCTCTTACAAGCAATTCGTCGAACACCTTGAGTGCAACAGAAAAAGAGAGAAAGAGAGCGAAACATGACTTTAGAGAGTTGTAAGAACAGTCGCAAGTCCACAAACGACAGTTCCCAAGGTATCGAATGCATGACGAGTTCAACAATCGATGAATGCTCACGCCCGATACTATCCCGGAGTCCCATCCAGCCCTGAGACACCCGGGGGGTTCCAGAGGGCTGAGATGGTTGACATTTACCGCCGGGCAGACGCGGACGCAAACGACCCAAAATCGGCGGTTTGGCTCACAACGACTATTATGTAACCTTATAGACTATTTCTGCTCGCAGTTCTAAGGCAAAATCACACAAAACCAAAGCAAAACATGCTGCTACACATTTGTACAAGCAAACAAAAGCGACGAATGGTTCGCTGAGTGAAGAGTTGCAGTTGAGCAACGACCGTTCGTGACGCGACAACGATTGATTGAGGGAGTAATAAGAAAAAGGAGAAGAAGAAGAGGGAGAAGAAGGAGAAGAGGGAGAAAAATACCTCGCACACTACTCTTCCCCAGTTCCCTCACACGGTCCGTCACCTGCGGGCGAAGAATTGCCCACGCGATCTGCCCCCGCGAGCGATTCCTTCTCCCCACGCGGGGAGAAGGATCGAGGCGACATCGCCAACTTTTTATTTTCTTCTAATATATATTATATTATATTATAAATATTATATTATATTATATACCGAGCATTATGCACTGTGCATGTATCGAATCTTATCTGAGATACGTATCGATCGGCCAACTAACTAATACGCGGACTGCTCGATATCAGCCGATACCATCGAAGTCGATCGTCGACGATCAATTTTGACCGTTGGCGATCGATTGAGGGAGAAATAAGAAAAAGATAAGAACAGGGAGAAGGAGAAGAAGAGGGAGAAAATACCTGCTGCTCTTCCACGGTTCTCTCGTGCAGTTCATCGCCCACCGACAGGGAGAAGGATCGAGGCAATGTCGCCTCGACGCGTCGCAAACTTTTATTTTTTTCTAATATAATTATATTATATTATACCTAAAGGTATGCAATGTGTGTATCACTCGGCATCGGGTACCATACCATACACGAGATAAACTTGGTACGCCGGTACGGACCGATATGGCGAACCTTGGGTTCAATTAAGTATACCGATGAACTCTACCTGCAAAATGTGGGCATGTGTTAATGCCTCTTAAAATCAATCAACAACTAGGGTAGTGAGAGCATTTAATTCAAAATGTTAACCACAATGACCTTCCCAACCAGTGTCCATGATGTCTTTTAGACAGCACAGGATGTGCCTAAATTTTTTCAAACCTGCATCACAATCAGGTGTTGCATCCATTAGTCTTCTAGACAGCTATAGATGTGTCTAAATTTTTTAAAACTTGCATCACAATCAAGGGTTGCAGGAAAACGCACTACACTTGCCAAACTTACTCCCCCCTCCTCCCTAACAGATGAATGAATACACCTAATAGGGAGAATTTTACAAGTTAGGGTCTATGGCTCCCATCTTCACTTGCTACACCATTGAGTCCACGCCTTAGTGAATTAAATATCTTCCTGCAAGACCTTTTTAGAACAACTATGGATGTAAGAATTGTACCTTCAGCAATACGATGTTTAGATAAACACAGGAAACCATCCAATTTACTCTTGGAAACTCCAATCTTCAGAGATGAAATTTGACAACTTACATTGAATACCGAAAGCAAGTAGATTAATTGATACTTCTTTCTTTCCAACAGTGTATCTTTGCCTATTATATGCCCCATCCTCAATTGATCTTTAAGTATCCATAAATTCTACCACTTGAGAAAACTGCTGATCACAGTTGTCCATCAAATACTTTCACAAGCATATATACACAGATTTGTCAAGTATCAACCAAACATGTAGCAGACTAACCATCGAAATATCCACCATATGCTTTCTCTTGAATCATCATACATAATGCAGACTTCACAACACCTACACAGTTAATCAGAACTCCACTTCATCAATAATTGCATTCACCAACCAAATCCCTCCTTTCACTATTGAATCATAGCTAACAATCAGTACCTTCATTGGATCATCCATAAGCATAGCAATTGACAACTGCCAAGGTGCAACTACTGATGTCCATACCCTTTTTATGTTGCAAATTTTTAGAAAAAATAGGTTATGACTTATGTTAAAATTGCATTTTTAGCTGGAAATCTTTGTACTATCCTTGATTTTCAAGTGCCTTGTAAAAGAAAGTCTTACAAGTCTGATTCATTGCATAGGTTGCAGGCATGTGCCTTGACTTCGGATCTGAACCATGCATGTTCTTGAAGACTAATGAAGAATGCCAGTACAAGCATCATGGTTCATTACTTTCAAATTTATGATAATGGCAATATAGGAAGCTCAAAGTTACACTCCAGATATGTTTTCATGCTTGAAAGGTACTACAAGAACCAAATTTCACCAAACCATTAAACTAGTCAATAGCAAACAAATCAAGAGATGCTTACCGTAGCATGCCAAAACACCACCTAGAAGGAGCATAGCTACCGAAAAAATATACAGATAAACCTGCACAATAAATAAATGAAAATCGGTGCAATACAGTAAACATTTACCAAGGACTACAAAACGAAGATTTAGAAAAGCAAATAGTAGCTTGCGTTGAAACTAAATTTCACTCATCTACATAGTTATCAGAGAGCGTTAAATGATATATTAACTTGGTTTGTCCAATTACCAAACTGGAACCCTGCCTGCAAATTCTAATGGTGGTGCCAAGACAATTTGCACCTATATACATACATATACTCTGGTATGTGCATATCTGGAGAAGGAACACGGCCTTGAAATTAGGCCACAAGGCCTAGCAAAAAGGGCAATCCTAGACCGTAACTTGGAAACAACAACACATAATAATGTCTATTAAAACCAACAATGTCCACAGAGAAGCATCCATATAACCCATGAAGCTTGTCCATAACCCACAAAAGGGGCACAAGTGCACGTACCTAGGAATTAGCAAAGGGTAAAGGAGATATATCTAAATTTAAGTCAGCAGGCTAAGTTGCTTACTTTGTGGTTTGTACAAGTACAAATATGTAAAATAAACTATATAAGAAAATAGGACAGGCTATCGATGCTCTAATATATAAGATCCAATTTTTGCAAAAGATAGAGAAAATTGGTCAAATCAAGGCAATATCTGGGTTTTCAACCATAAAGAATTTTTCTGATTAGTTAGAACAGCCAATTACATACCCTTGCCACAAGAGAAGAATCAATAGGATTTTTCCCTCTACCAATCCATATCAAGACAGCAAAAGCAATCATAGAAATGAAAGTCAGGGCAATCACCTGCAAAAGAAAGGTGTAACATAGTTCATTAGTACAATATATGCTATCAAAGTTCAGAATGCAAGATAAAAAAGGTGAACTCCAAGGAAGGGATGAACAGTTTGACATGCTCAACAAACACTTAATTACCAAGATTACAAATTTTTGTCGACTTCCAACATGAACAGATCGAGGAAAGCAACATCTCCTGCAGCTATCAACATGAAGAGGATTTTGTTTATGCTTTCCCTTTTCCAACAAAGCTTCATTACACCCATGTTCATCATCTTCTTCTTCTTCATCATTTGCCTGATGGCACAGATCAACCCTGTAGAAGTATTTGTTTTACAGGAACATATGCCAAATTATAAGGTGCAAATGACTTTTTTTCTTTTTATATGGATGTTAGCACAAACTTTAACCTATAAATTTTGTTTTGGTATGCTCTTCCAGAACAATACTATGTCTTCATAGAAGGCAGATAAATAATGTGTGTAGAAAAGTTATTAAAGGGATCAGACAATAGTAAGTACAACAGCAATCTTTATAATATGATATTAAATGCATTTTTGACAAACTCAAGTTAAAGAACATACAAACACAACTGGTATGCATAAGCAAGTCATGGAAAATTAAGAAACATCAAGTAAATAAAAGGACTATATGCAAATGTATCTGACAATGCAACTTATTCTTGTAAAATAAATCACGTAGTGAAAATCAAGGTCTGCAATATCAAATGGTATCACCCATACCAGGCGGTTATATCGATTGGGGCGGTTTCCACCCGGTTACCAACCGAAACAGGTAGGTAACGGTCGATTTCGACCGTCGCAAGCCGCTGAAGGTTGGTATCAGCCTGGCTACAGCTTGGCTGCAATGAGGGAGAAGGAAGAAGAGGGAGAATTTGGAGATCTGATGAAAATACGAAATTGTATATTGCTCAGTATGCAAAAGCATACCGAGCAGTACACCAGGGTCATACTGTTTAGTATGCTCGTACCAGACCAACAAAGCTCGGTACACTGGTACAATACGAAATTGCTAACCTTGGTGAAAATACTTCTGCTCGGTACGTCGGTACGGTATGAAATTCGAACCTTAGTGAAAATACAGTTATTTTTTATAATTTATATACATAGATCAATATCAATCACCATCTCACAGAATGTATTCTGAATCAATAAAAATTGAATCATGCGAGAGATAGTCATAAAAAAATGTTAAGATAAGAATTCTGTTCAAGCAACCTCAAGATTTAATCTGTAACAGATGCATCAGGTACCTAACTGAATCACTATATTTTATGCAGGGTCATACCTGCATAAAATATTTTAGCATTTTAGCAACATAAAGATATGGTGATCAAGGCACACGGAAAGAGTGCAGACAATATCTTAGGACCATCTAACACTTTTCGTGGAAAATCAAGGTCAAGAAGACATGAAGCACGAGCACTTCAAAATGTCTTGTATTCCATGTTGATGTTGTATCCTCATACACCACTGCTTGTTGGATATTCTCTAAGATGTTTGGCTATTTCAGAGCACAGTAGGAACAGCGTGCCATCAAAATTTTTAGTGCTAACTGTTAACAAATAGCATTAATGCAAGGTACTTCCATCACCAACATTGTATTTCACTACTGTTGTATTTATTTACCATGTATGTATAATAAAATCGAGTGACAAGAGCGTGATACAACAATAAAATGTATTTTTAATAAAGTTAGCAACAAGTACATCAAGCCTAGAGCTATACTAAAGTGTCAAAAACATACATAGTAGTATATCATTAAAAATGATAATAATGAACTTCATTGGCACTCCTAACAACATGATGTCCAAGAAAATCCATAAAAGGTAAATAGTTTATTATAGTTTATTATAAAGATAAAATGATCATTAGACAAAATAGCCAACATATTTTTGTCGAATATAATCTGATTCTCAACAAAGAGCATATAAAAATATCCATCTTGACCAACATTGAAAGGTCAATATTCAAAATAAAGAGTTCTTCCAAGAAGTATACTCAGGGTATCCCACAGGTACGTTATCTCTAAGTATTATTAAATTAAATATTTAGATGAAGTGTGAAGTGATTTAGTCAATTACCAGAAATTAATGATACTAGTTACTTACCAGAAAGACACAAGCAGAAGAAATGCAGCTAGAAAGAGAATCTGAGGACAAACTGCAAAATAGATTTTGAAAATTTTAAATATTAGCATCAGTCGTGAATTCATAGTTGAATTCGAAGATGAGTAGTGGTGAAGTAAATGACATGAAACATAAACCAAGGTGATAAAGCTCTGTTTTAAAATTATAGTTACCCATGAGGACAAATCCACAACCATGTGACCAACACTGCCATCCCTCACAAGTAGCAACAAGTGTAGATATGAAGTATGCCAAGTATCCTGCCACATATTTCACCTAACTCATTCTAATACGACAATGAAAGCTGTGCAGAATAGCTGCTGAAAGATATTAGAAAGTAAAAAACAATGAACTATTGATATCCTGAAACTTGCATTTAAAAAATAAATCAGAAACTCTAGAACTTCTAGCAGAAAAGAGAAAAAGAAAAGCAAAAGTTCATAAAATAGCATAACATAAGAAAATAACCTTCATTCTCAAGAAAATGAGCTGAATTGACACTTAATTATAACATAAAATTTATACCGATAAAGAAAATGAAAATTAATTATCTACATTAAAGTCCATGGGAAAACAATTATTTGCAGCTAGATAGCTTAGTTGCATGTCATGGAAAAACTAGCACTGTGTGGCCACCATATTATAAATGTCTTAATCTTAAACTAATTGCGACATTCCAAGTATTTCCCAATCAGAATTTATTTGAATTGATGCTTAAGGGAGTGGCATATATGGAGTTACTGTACATGCGATATTAAAATTTGGAGGGAAAATATGCTATTTTAAAAAAGAAAAGGTTTGCCTAATTTTATCTAAAGTACCTCATTTGATCTTATGACTTCAATCCATTTTTATATGACAAATGATTTCTTAACAACTATTCAAGAAACTGATGCTTCTGGCAGATGCAATCATCATTTATCCAAGGCTTTAAATGGACCGAGCAAGGGGCTCCAATTTACAGCTTAAGTAGACAGCACTTTTGAGTTTATAATGTTTCACTGTATGTAATGATTTTCATTCATGCATCAGCAACTTGTAGTACTTTCTGACAGTAGTCTATATAGAAATTATGTCCATAACATTGAAAATACAACCAGATTTTTCCAGCTCAAGACTTGTAGCTCAGTGTATGATTTTATATCTTGTACATAAAAGACAAGTGAAACAAGTCAACAGGTGGAAAGCATTAATCGTAATAACCAATTTTATGTTAAATCACAAAAAGTTTATATAAGCCCACAATAAATAGTTGCTGACATCAATGAACCAGCATGCAAACTCTAGTTGCTTTAGTATAAAATTGGTACTACTGATGTTATGCTTACTAATACAACTGTGAGTATACTGCAAAATAATTAACATTAAGTTTCACAAACTAAAGAATGAAACCATATAAGATAAAACTACAGTCAAATTCAATATCATGTTCTGCCATAATAGGTGTCTCACCTATGTTGGATGAGCCAATCATGATATGGAATATCTGCAACAGATAAGACATTCAGAAATTTAATCAATGACACACAATAAAACAAAAGAAATAGCCAAGCAATGACACTCACCAATAATGCTTGATGCAAAATTTAGGATAAGCAACACATAAAAGGAATAAGAATTGATCCTGAACCATCCTATACAGTAACATATTTGGATTATAGAGCTAGAATAGAATGCTTAAGGCTAGTAGATTGCTTGGAGAACCAATAATAAGTACAGCTTAAAAGTAGCAGTAGCAAGATGATCAAAGGACCAAGATTACGGTAGAGGCTAATAAACTCATCAGGGAGAGAAACACTATTTGACATATGTCAGATGGCTACCCAAGAAATTATTATGTTTGACCACTTTAAAATATAACAATCAAGAAAGGAATTCAAAATTTGGGGTCATCACAATATGAAATATTTTTAGCTTCTGCTTTTATTTATGTTAGCATCTTAAGAACTGTCTTCCAACATAAATGGCTCATAGAAAGCAATCAACCATTAGAACAATGGGTGCTACTTCTTCAGATATGCTGATTGCCTTTATATTTAAAACAAAGTAACAAAAAGTAATTGAGAACTGTACAGCCTCACAGCAGTTATTCACTTACCTTTTGCCGGGTCCAGCCAAGTTGTTGATTTCGTAAGTGAATTCTCAACAACTGCCATCAATTGAGAATTAATTAGTAAACAATACAACTGAAGAATAGTTAGTGTAAGAAGACTACAATTAGATAGATGTGCGCACACATCTAAATTACTAGGTCGGATAACACAACAGAACTACTATCACTAAAGATATAGCCAGAGTACAGCTGAAATCTCAGACAACAAATTACCACACGCCAAGTGACCAATAAGAACAAGCATTACTTCATATCTCCAGATGCGTAAATCCCCTAAAATTGGAATGGATAAGAACCAACTCCCTTGTGACTGCTAACATTAAACTTTTCCCAGTACATTCCCTAGAGTTCTCAGACAAGCCCCTCTCTCAGATACTCATCCTTGTGTCCTATCCCATTATCATAAAATAGTCTACATGATATAGGAAATTACAACATAGATAAATAAACGAAAAATTAAATTCAAGAGCCACTTCCAGAAACAAAAGAAATTTAAACAATTGGACAAACACTAAATACTAAGGCATATAAAACTAGTTATTTAGTTATTAGATATTCAGTGAAACACAATATCTAAAAATCTGAATTATATTTATGAAAGCACCACATTACAAAAATGAGATAAATGCATGCAAGATATAATCAGCCAGAGCATTAGGAAGCAAGTACAGGAGCACAGTGGATTAAATTATGACTTGATACTAGTGGTTTGAATCTTTGAGCCACAGTTTCCAATTGTACTTTCCCATCTGGGAAGATGACGACAAGTGATAATGTTCTCAGAAGCAATTAATTAACCTCCTAGAGCCCTTAAATTGGCTCATTGAAAACAGCATGTTCAACTACCAACCAAAATGGCCTAGTCCTACACAAACTTATATTTAGTTTTCCCTTGCAGGATATCATATAATTCCAAATCATCTCTTACATGCATATTGAACTGAAAACTTTAGCTTTGAAGTTTAAATGCTAATAAGACAACTTTCACTTTGAATACTAGAAGTGGCTAGAGGCTACAACACCATTTTATGGTTTGGGATCCCACACACTGCAGAAAGCATGGCAGGAAGACTCAAAGTTTCAAAGTCATAAAATTCATAACTTCAGCAACACCAAGAAGCACAGTGATGTAAACTCTCTTTTCCACCATCACCTACCTAATCTTGACCTATTCACATTAAAATACCATGTCAGAAATTATTTGCAATCTACACGAAGGATATGCCAAATGGTGTGTGCCAAAAAGGACCAAGTGCCCATCAACCACATCTGATTGTTAAATCGAGCAGTGCAACTGCAACGACAAGATAATTAACAGCACATACAGAGAAGCAAACCGCAACTGATCTGTTGCAAAGAATACAATGAGAAGCAAAAGAGCCTGCGGTATAAAATAATTAAATAGTTTGCAGTCCCAAATTATAAATGATTCCACGCTTCTCAAAGCGACTGATAAGTTTAAAAGATTGGACTATTTTCAAGTACTCAACTGACAAAACAAGCTGCAAACCGATGTGGTTCTGATCTATGATAGGCTCTTCAAGAATCAAGTTGACCATGTGTGGCGATATCTAGCAGCGTTTAAAACACTATTATGGTCTGATCATTAGCTGGACCGGGTAGTACCCATTTGATTTGCATGCATTGCATCTTTTACTTCCTTTTATAAGTACAATTTTTTTCCTCGGTCCATGACAAAACTAGCGATTGCCAACGAAGACTTCTTGCACCGCGGAGCGAAGAAGCAATCATAACACAGGAATCACCACCTCATGTAGAAATCGACTTAAACGGCACCGCGTAGCCGGCGACATTAACTCCGAGGAAACAGGGCACCTCGACGATGCACATCAAGAACTAGCCACTGGCGATGGAGTGAATTCTTTAAGCTAATAGCGAGAGCAAGAAAGGAAGAGAGCTCCAAGACCAAGGGGAGCCAACCTGCAAGAACGCGACGACCGCCACGGCCCCATCGACGGCGGCGAGGACCGCCTCGGCCGCTACGACTTGGGTCGGCAGGCACCTCCGTCCCGCCGCGCCCTCGTTCAGCATCTCCCCGCCAGCCCTCGAAACGACTCGATGGGCAGGATTTGCCCCTCTCGATCGTTTCGCGGGGATCCGAAGAGCAACCTCGGACAAGGGTTTCGGATTTGGAGGAGGGCGGAAGAGAGACGGAGACGCTGAAATTAAACGGGAGCCAACGCACGAGGGTTGGGGACGGATGGAGAGAGCAGTTGCCGTCGTTGGACGCGCTCATAGGGTAAAACCAGCAGAGCAAATTTATTTTTCCGATTGCCGTCTACGTTCCACCCGAACCCTGACCATCAATTTAATTTGGAAACGTATCGGGACCCAAAGGTGGATCTCCCCAGTATCCGCCGTAACCGCGTGGCAGGTATACCAGGCGGGTGGCGCAGATTAGGTAGGAAAGCGTCGCAACAGCTGTTCCAAGGGAGGGCGCCCTCGTGGGATGCGTTGGCTCCGCTCCCGACCGGTGCCTCGGGGACCCCTCACCGCCCTCTGGGCTGCTCCGAAGAATTGCGTCCTCGGCCACCACCGCTGCTGTGCTGTCTTTTACAAGGTGAAAATTATTTTTTATGATAAAAATCCGAATTGAATATTAATTAACGTTGATTTTGACTTGTCAATGGAAGAACGCATCGTATGGAATGTACATACATATAGCTGATTTGACTTGAGGAAGGATTCGACTTTAAAAGTTGATAAATTAAATTAGAAGATTCCAATTTAAACGGAAGTAAGACATGATGAACCAGTCAAACGAATCGCATTTTTAGCTGCGAAAGATGCGTGATTTGACGAATTCTTTCTCTAGTTGTGCGTTTTTTGTGGCGTGGAACGGCGACATCAGCATTTACGTATATGACACTGAATTGGGAGAAGATTATGATGATTATACAACTTCAATTGTATGGTTAAAAAATTCATCATCATCAAAAAAAAAAACATGTGGTTAGTTTGATTTCTTTCGAGTAATCAACAAGGAAGGTTGATCGCTGTTAAGATTATATAAAATTTTACCTAATTTTCCATTTGTATAGCTATGGCCTGTGTGATATCGTGCAAACGAGAAGACAGTGGAAAGGATTCAACCAAAGGCTGTTGGGAAGAATTAAATGTAGTTTACCTCCTCCCTTTGCATCCGTGCTGGTCAGCATTCTCTGGCAGGACTTCAATTCAATCGCAAGCCTGTCAGAGACACAATAAATGGCAACGAGTAGATTAGTAGCATGATATCACTCATCGACATGTTGTTAAATTCATGAAAAATTACATCTGTGATCTATGGAAAGAATAATTTCAAATATATAAAATGCCGACTAAATCAATTTAATGAATAACTCCCTTCCACGACCGAATCAATCAAAAGATTATTTCCTTCAATTGACAATTTTCCCGCAGAATTTTTTTCACGTATCTTGGAGAGATTCAGTGCCTGAGAGCAGCAATATTCACATCAGTAAAAGCATGAATTGATGGCTTAGTTGCATTTGGTAAAACAAGGGCATATCAAGATACGAGATACTTACTGGTCATTGTGCTTAGTTTCACCTCTGGGGGATTTAAAGATGATCAACAGATAGGATTGGACATGGAGATTTCGTGCAATGAATTTGAGTCACAATACCTGAGTGGACAACAGCAAGGATCCTCTAGTGCAGCACCGAATAGAATTTTGCTCACAGAATCTATCGATCATAGATGTCTGCCATTTGAGTGATTGCAACTCCATATCTTTGTAGTGCTCGAGGTTCTCCCAATAACATTTCTCGAATGTTCAGGAATCTGAGTCATTAGGCATAGCAAAATGCAGAGCATAAGCATGAAAACTCAAAGTGTTGGATATTGATGACATCACATGAATGACAGAATTGCTTACATCAAGTGCCATTCAAACCTATCCATGTAAGCTTGCTATCCCAAGATCATGTAAGCAGCTTTACCATCTGTGCACACTATTCTGGAGCACTGTCGGAAATTAATGGTGGCTATCGGTGCAACATAGGAATTTGGAAGATGTGGCTAAGAACAAGAGAGCTGATTATTACTCATGGACTCGTAGGCTGACAATATATGATTCACAATTTCTTCCACATCCAATTCCATTTTTTTCCACCTGCAATTCTTATATCATGAATGTAAAGTGAAATTAATTAATTGCAAAGGCAAACTCTGCATTTATGTACTCAAAGAACAAAACTTCATGAACTTGACAAACTTGTGTGTGTCAGCAGTCATAGCACTCACATAAAAGTTAGTTGCAGTTAAATTTGCAATATGACAGGCCGATCTAATTAATCTAAGTCATCAGCAAAATGAAAGACAACCTTTAGCATGCGATAACACTTGTAGTGAAATGCAGCAGGCAAAATGAAAAAGGAACATACCTAGGTGAGGTGGTGCTAACTTGCAGCGTCAAGCATCATACCACAGTTGGAAAGAGCCAAAACTAGGTAAGAGGACTCTATTATTAAAAAAATTAGAAATCATGTTGCAATGCCAACATTATCCACTTCCTGGCACTCCACTCATTCCTAAATTCTCCTAATAGCTCCTAGTAGGATTCAACCTCCAAAAAGATAGCCAGCTAAGAACATTATCTTTCCAAATGAAGCTTAAAAGGTTAGAGGAGCACATGGTCCCCCATAAAGCAAAATTTTTGGAAGGTGCTAAAGAAAAAACAAGTAGAACATACACAGGATCTTGATCAGCTCTTCATCTTACCTCAAAACCAATTTCTGGTTTTGAACTGTGAACAAAGAAATCCTTCCAACTTGGCACAAAATTAGAAAAGCCCACAGAAAACTCCTATTTTCCTTTAGTTGTATTAAAGAGAACATTGGTGAGCCATGAGCTTCTTAGAAGCTTTAGGAATTTTCTGAGGTCTCTATATACAAATAATAATCTAGCATACAGCATGAGAATGAGGAACTGCGTGTTAAAGAGTCAATGATAATTACTATGCCTGATAATATCTATAAGATTCTACTAGCATTGAACATGGGGGTTCATTTAGGGCATAAGTTAAATTTGGCAAAAAATTTTGAAGGTAAATTGTCCCAGCAAGTTTAAAGGTAAATTTTTGCCAAAATGATGTACAGATCCATCATGCATAATTCGTCCCAAAATGTTTCGTATGTACCTTGCAGTCTTGGCAATTTTACTTTGTCGGCACCTATAAAGCAAGATTTCAACTCTATATGTTTCATGTATCATCATATAAGTGTATTATATCATAATGACATTTCTCAGTTGAACAAATCAAATACCTTTTCTAGAGCAGCTCACTGCTTACTTTATAAGGTGAGTAGCTGTATACGTTAGTGTTTTTCCAGTGTCTCTGTTGCCCAGATCTTTTGGAACATCTACATCATCCATCCTCAATACCAATGATATAAACATGTCCCATCAATCCTCCGGTGTGCGGTCTTCTCCCTTAAATGAAACATGTCACTGTAAATCAAAAGCCAATAATGCAGAATCTACTGCACAGCCTTCTTCAATCATGTTACCATAAAGGCTAGTCAACAATTCATGGATGCGATCCTTCAGATGGCTGCAAGAGTCACCAGACAGAAATGTGCGAGTTTGGTTCCTTATTTCAATCAGGCTGCATCCAGGTTCCTTCAGAAGCTTCTTTTGCTTCATTAATACTCTCACTTCAGCAACATCTTTCCACATTCTTGATGCTGCAAAAGTTTCAGCCAATGAAACAAGAGCGGAGCTGTCATCTGGTTCCAGAAGAATAATTTGATCAGCTGCTCTTTTAGCAATCACAGGATCTCCATACATTTTGCTAGCTCCTAGCAGTGCTCCCCAGATAACTGCATCCGGTTCTATTGGCATCTTTCTGATAAGAGATTCGGCCTCTTTCAGGTAACCAGCTCGACCAAGAAGATCTACCATACATGCATAGTGCTCCCTAGTAGGACTGACACCATGATCTTTCTCCATCCCTTCAAAGTACTCCAGGCCTTTGGCAACCTCTCCCAGATGACTGCATGCAGAAAGTAAGCTTATGAATGTGACATGATTAGGTGTCACTTCCGATATCTGCATCTGCTGATAGAAGCCAAGGACTCTATCTCCTTGTCCATTTTGTGAATACCCAGTCAACAATGCATTCCAAGATATCATGTCGGGATGTGTCATAATTCTAAAAGACCTTTCTGCTTCACTAAGAGCTCCACATTTTCCATAGGCGGTGATCAATGCATTACCCACTCCTAGGTCAGATTCATATCCCCTTCTCACAGTTCTGCAGTGAATTGCCCTGGCCTGCTCCAGAGCTCCAATGTTTGCACAAACACTGAGCGCACAGTTATAAGAGAAATGGTCAGGTTTGACATCTGATTGTTCCATGTTATAAAAGAACATCAGAGGAGTTGGGTGTCTCATCCTGCCTATAGAGTTGATCTCCATGTTTCTACAAATTTGCAGGTACCCAAACATCATTGTGTTCCATGATATTAGGTTCTTACTAGGCATCCTATAAAAGATGCCATGAGCTGCATGTATGTCACCATCAGAAATATAAGCAGATAGCATCGCTGTCCATGAGACCACATCACAACAAAACATCATGTCAAAGATTAAACGAGCATCTCCGACTTTTCCTTGCTCTCCATACATTGTTATCAAAGAATTGGCCACCGATGTTTCCGAATGAAGGCCTTCTTTCACCACATACCCATGAAATTTTTTGCCACTTCTTGCATATTGGAGATTTGAGCACCCACTTATGAGGCTCGTGAGGGTAAAGCAATTTGGTTTTATGCCATCATTCATCATATCGACAAAAAGAATGAAAGCTTTTTGTTGCATACCATTTTGCACGTAACCAGCAATCATGACATTCCAAGATATCACATTTCTCTCCATCATTCCTGTAAAGATCGACTCCGCCTCCAAAATCTTCCCGTTCTGAGCATACGCCCCCAATAAGATAGACCGAGAGACAATGTTATGCTCTTTAGTATCATCAAAAGTTCTCTTAACATGTTGTAAACCACCACATTTGGCATACATATCCATCAGTGTACACCCAACAAGGACATTCCTAATCCATCCCAGTTTGACTAAGCTACAGTGGATTCCCTCGCCATATTTCAAATGTTGCAAGCTAGCACAAGCCTTCAGCACCGCAACAAATGTCAACCCATTGGGAGGGTCTCCTTGCATCTTCATCCTACAGAACAATTCCAACGCCGTCTCATCATGCTCTTCTCTCTGACAAGCATTGATCATCGAGTTCCAGGAAACCGTATTTCTGATAGGCATCTTAGCGAAGAAATCCATGGCCTTATCTAAACTGCCGTTCAGTGCATAGCCAGAAACCATTCCGGTCCATGTGTACACATCTCTCACAGGCATGCTGTCAAACACCTTCTCTGCATCACTCACCCTACCGCACTTTAAGTAAAGATTAATAAGCGAATTGCTCGCCGCCACATCCATGGGTAGATTCTTCTTGACCACGAAAGCATGAATCTGTCTCCCTTCTTTCAACGCGTTGAGAGTGGCGGACAGTGTCAGCAGATTGGAGAGTGCGAACTCGTCCGGGTCAAGATTCATGGTCTGGAACCGTTTAAAGAGACGTATACCTTCTTCCCCGGGGAGGCCATCAAGGGCGTCGCCAGCAACCGAGGCGTTCAAGCAGCACGGATCTTGGTGGCCCCCGACGCCATCCAGGGTGTGGCAGGCCTTGGCGTTTCGACCTGCTCGTCGCAGGGGAGCGACAATGAATCTTGCCGCGGGCGGATTCGGGTGGGGCATTTCGTCGAGCAGGTCTGCGGCATCGGCTAAAGATGAACGAAATCTGCGCCACTGACGATCTCCTCTGACACGAAGAACCCGACATGTCATTCTTTGAGGAACAAATGATATCATCCGTGGGATACACACACGACGCTGCTAAATCATGTTCACCCTCTGACAACATGTTCGAAACAGTAGACGCCCAACAGAGCTCAGTATACTTAAACCTTTAGAATGCGAATTCAAGTTAATCTGTGTTCATTTCCAGGGTGCATAAAAGAGTCGATCTCAGAGAACAGATGAGATGTAAACGAAAACAGAGAAAACATCCCAAGCTTATTCTATGACAGAGATGAAAGCATTGCTAAATTGTGCTCTGGACCACTTCCAGCAAGATCATCGAAGCCATCCTCCTCAAGTCTCATCTACAGTCATATCATCGATCAACCCTGTTCCCGTCTCTGGTCATCAACAGAGCAGTGCCTTGGCAGGTTCCGCCGTAGATATCCTCATAATTGTTTGTTTTCAAGGCATTAAGAGTAGAATCTGTGTTCTCTAAACATAGAGCACGCATTGTTATCAAACACACGGATGAAACAGAAAAAAAACAAGACAGTACATCAAAGCCTCGTACTTTATGCTATTAGCCAATCACATGAGTTTGCTTGTGTTACAGAACAATATACGTTAAATACAATTTGATAACTTATCATGTATTGATATATATATTCAATACAGCTCGATATAGCTAATCGATACGTCGATACGATATGAGATTACGAATCTTAATACTAGACATGTTATATGAGGTGCTAAACAAACTGAAAGCAAAGGACATCCACAATCCAACACACAGATCACTGTTAACAAGCAACTGCTGGTTTAAGAGGATGGAAAACCACTCAAGACAGTGAGAAGCAGAGACAAAAATAAAAAAGGGATAGTCTTATGCAACATTTAAGGCTTGAAAGCAGACAGCCTAAAGGAACCAACAACTTAAATAATGTGCCACGAAGTTGGCAAACTGGCAGTCATAAAATATGAGAGACTAATCATGTATTTGTCAATTAAATGTGAACTTAAATGTAAATTAATAAGACAAGAAAAGATAAAGCAGATAACTAAATGTAGGCAGGCAAGTTTGTCATTAACCATCAAGAAGGTAAATGGAACACAAACACCAACAATGCCAAGAGATTTGGGCAACAGGGAAAAAAAAGGATACCCAAAGAACTTGGTAACCTCGGCAAAGTTGCCATCTAGCAACACTTTTGGGCTTATAAACTATGATAAAGAAAAGACTTTAAGTTGATGGTTACATGTTGGCAGGTGAGTTTACCATCAACCATCAACAAGGTAAATGGAACACAAACACCAGCGATGCCGATAAATTTGGGCAACAGGGAAAAAAAGGATACCCAAAGAACTTAGTAACCTCGGCAAAGTTGCCATCTAGCAACACTTTTGGGCTTATAAACTATGATAAAGAAAAGACTTTAAGTTGATAGTTACATGTTGGCAGGTGAGTTTACCATCAACCATCAAGAAGGTAAATGGAACACAAACACCAGCAATGCCGATAAATTTGGGCAACAGGGAAAAAAAGGATACCCAAAGAACTTGGTAACCTCGGCAAAGTTGCCATCTTGCAACACTTTTGGGCTTATAAACTATGATAAAGAAAAGACTTTAAGTTGATAGTTACATGTTGGCAGGTGAGTTTACCATCAACCATCAACAAGGTAAATGGAACACAAACACCAGCAATGCCGATAAATTTGGGCAACAGGGAAAAAAAGGATACCCAAAGAACTTGGTAACCTCGGCAAAGTTGCCATCTTGCAACACTTTTGGGCTTATAAACTAGGATAAAGAAAAGACTTTAAGTTGATGGTTACATGTTGGCAGGTGAGTTTACCATCAACCATCAAGAAGGTAAATGGAACACAAACACCAGCAATGCCGATAAATTTGGGCAACAGGGAAAAAAAGGATACCCAAAGAACTTGGTAACCTCGGCAAAGTTGCCATTTAATAACACTTTTGGGCTTATAAATCAGGATAAGAAAAGACTTTGAGTCCATGAAACAAAATCTAACAATTAAACAAGAACTGTATCCATGATTTTCAAAAGCCACTCAAGCCAAAACTTGTCAACTTCTACAAATGTCAATATCCATCTAGACATCAGAGATGCAGTTGCTTAATTGCACCTGGGAAATATGACTTTACATACTTTCTTTCTTGAAAAAACATTGAAAACTAGAATATTTAAAATTGAAAAACAGTTGCAATTAAAAACATTGAAAAATAACATTGTGTAACAACACATTACAAAAAGAGTGTGATAGAGATTCAAAGGAAATGCATACATGTGGCAGCTAATTATAGAACATAGAGTATAGAATTGACGTGCAAATTCAATAAAAAAATTGTCTGAAGTGAATTCTACAAGTTTCTGTAACAACTCATGCCCTAGAAGCTATGTCGATACATATGGACATGAATCATGGTACTACAGAGGAAACCAACAAAAAATATATATAGAAACATGCAGAACGAGAGCTAAGGTGCCTATACAATGTTATGCCTGAACAAATTATTTTTAGATACCTAGCTGAAAGAGAAAAGGATGGATGAACTGACAACATCAAGATTGCTCCTTTGAATTTAGGTAGCTTAGGCTCTAGTTATGAAAATAGTCTTTCCACTTGTAGGGGTGAGGCTGCTTTACAATAATGCTCAGTTCCCATATTGACAGGAGTCTCATGCATCAGGTTCAGAGTGGTGCACAAGACCAGCAAAACTAATGAACCTCAAACCTCAGCTTTTGCATAAACCACCAAACATGTCTTACAAACTGAGACATAATCCACCAAATTCAAGACACTGAAATGCGTTCAGTAGCACAATGGAAAATTGTATGCAGTGTTTAATGAACAATGTTTTTGTTTGAAAAACAAAACTACATGAGCTTTGACCTCATCATGATTTCTACATCTTGTTACTGATAGATAGAGCTCCAAAAATAGGCAATTCTGAATAAGAATTGCATAAACAACTTCGGCCTTGATGCCTTGTACGTGGTTTTCAGCTTCC
Organism: Ensete glaucum; assembly: GCA_021527575.1. NCBI lineage: Eukaryota > Viridiplantae > Streptophyta > Magnoliopsida > Zingiberales > Musaceae > Ensete > Ensete glaucum. The sequence goes on from CM038554.1 coordinate 30,307,558, forward strand.
TGCTTGGAGGCCTAACCTTTTTAAACACTAGAGGAAACTTGATTTTGGAGTCATGGAACTACTTAGTGCTCTCCCTCTTGCAAAGCTTTGAAGGTATTGTAGCTGTTTTAATTATCTGAATAGAGTGATACCTTACTCGATGACATGAAGCCATGTCGTTGTACATCTGTTCAACAGCACCATTGAGAGTCGTATCACGATATTCCTCGTACAAGTTGTGATAACCCGTTATGCTCTAATATCGAAGCCAGATGCCATAGCTCTTAATTTTAGTGGGCGTCCACTCAAAAATCTACATTTTCATCAAATCTTCACAGTGAAAATATGGAAACAGAAATCCTAAACAACAAACCTGCACTACAACACAAGCTTCGAAGGCAGTAAACAACTAAAACAATCAGAAAGCTGTCATTGTATGACTAGTTCTGTTCGAAAACATTTGTCAACACGGACCACAAACAATCATATACTGTTACAGAATTTGGGATCAGCAGATGCATCATGCACATCAAACCTCCATATCTTCGAAACAAATGCAACATATACCCATTTCTAGTTATAGTAAGACAAATGCCAATGTGAACCAACGCTAGTATATTATAGATAACATGATACATAAACACACACCAAGTTCAAATTAACAGACAATTAATATATCTCGAGCAAGAGATTTAAGATAGACTTGACTTGCATTGTGACCGGATACTGTATGAATCAAAAAATATAAAAGGAAAAACAGTTGAGCAAACACAGACTAGATAGAGTGGAAAGAAATGAAAAGACCAACTAAAGTTCTTTCCCTCTCCAAAGTCTCCACAATTCTACAAGAGAAATGACTCCAGAGAATACAAATTCGTTCCCTGATCCCTTATAAACCTTGAACACATTTAGTCCCCTCTCACCATGTATCACACCAGAAAGAGAATGTAAATGAATTTTTTTTATATAACAAGATACCCCCTAACTAGTGATAGAGCACAGTAAAACCGATTTTGACGAAACAAGACCTATTGCAAAAGAAAAGTACATATTGAAGGTAAGGACTAAAGGATAGGCGCGTAAGAAGTATAAACCTCGTTGAACGCCAACACTTGTCCGTTGCTCTTCTTAACCTTCTTAAGTTTCCTCAAGAAGTACCTAAGGAAGCCATAGAATCAAAAAAGAATTTGGAAAGCTCGTTCGTACCTCACAGCTTCATTCGATAGATCTTCGGGTGCTCATCGATCGCCGAAGGGAGCGCTCTCCCGACCGCTTGATACTGATGGAACTGCAAACAACAAGCAATAAAACATCAATGAAGAGGAAACGGTAGGAAACCAGAACACGAGTGAGCGCGTTGAGCCCTACAATAGAAAAGAAGGACAGCGGGCAAGATAAGAACCGAGGAACCACCCTAAAGACAACCATGTCCAATATATTGAGATCGTCGTCTCCGCCTTCCCTCTCTTCCCTCCCTCCCTCCCTCAGAGTCACTGTCGGCCGAACCACTCGATCTCAGGAAGGCGTTATTGGTTTCGTACTTATAGAAACGGCGCGACGAACCCTACCTAACAAGCGGGACACGAACATGGACTTGTATGTACCTAAGTTTGACCATAAGTTTGACCATATTGTGATCGGATCACGTCGTGGGGAACGGTTCGGGCAAAATTACCGATGAATCAGACCGAACAATTTTATCAGCAATGTTCGGATCCGATCCGATCCGATCCGATTAACGCAACGCATGTTACGACAACTCATACGTCGTTAATTAATCAAGTTAATTATATATATATATATATATATATATATATATATCCCATGTTATGTGATACGACGGATATTAGGCTGACTATCACGTCCCCCCACTTTCGGACAACTCGACATCAAGTAAAGTCGACCTGACACAAGCACAGTGGAATCGACATCTACACGACCAATATAATGCAAGTATGATCAACCCATCGCCATTGTAGTAAAGGCAACGTGCACCATACTGCTAGGACCAGAGACTATATGGAGACATAAAATAGTATGGTAAGCCACGAAGAGCATTAAAGTTCTCAGGTACGGACAACCTTTAATGTGCAGTATAGAAGTCCTTGCACCTCTACGGAGCAAGGGGATCACTCTCGAACAGAACTTAATTAATCATTTGATAGGCCATGTCAGGAACCCCATCTGCCTCAATCTTCTCACAAGAACTGTCGACCAACCCAAGGAGATTGACCCGAGGTGCTAACAACAATTCTCGACCCGAGCTAAACCCGAATGGCTCCTCATCCGATCGAGCACCAACCCTTCCGAGCCAAGTTCAACACAGGTGAGCTAGCATACAAGGGTTGGAACCAACAGTGACTACTCAGTAGACATAGAGGACCCGATCGTGCTTACTCAGCAGACATGAAAGATTTAACAAATACATTATATATTTTTGGAGAGCGAACCCTCGGTTCAATAAGAATAAGAACTTTTATTTTTTATAATAAGAGGACCAAGAATAATCTAAAACTTGGGCTATGAATTATTTTTTTAATAGAAAAAATCCAAAGCCTCTAAGTACTAATATAGAGGAGTTAGTTCGATGAATCCTTACTTTCAAATAGAAAAATAAGAAGAAGAAGACTTTTGGATTTTATTTATTTAATAGTACTTAAGATTTTATCTCAAATGATACTTCTTCCTCTCCCTACGATCACTCTTCGTGGAGCATAAAAGAGGGAGGGGGTGGAGCCATTTAAGGCTATTGATCGAGACTTATAAGTTGTCTCCAATGGTGCTACCATAAACACACCTCAATAAAAATAGGAGTTATAGCTTCATAAGAAAGCCCGAAGGTTTATGAGAAGGAGCATTCTACAAAGCCATTAGTAGATCTAATGGAATACTTATTGCTTGGACAAAGGATCGTTTATGGACTACAAAAAATCTATAAGAACCAACAAATATAGTAAAAACCTTTAGCTTCTTACTACTTTTTTTTATGTTCGTAATCATATTTATATTTATCGTTTCCTCTAGAATTGGTTGTCTAGTGTTAATCATGACTTTTTTTTTTCCAATTGTTTGTGATGACTTAACTCTATTGCTTTCCCAAATAGAAAACTAGAAAATAAATCCGAAATCGCTTTGAGTTTGACTTTCGAGATTTTTTTGTTTAGGTTTAGATTGATTGACTGGGATTTCATGACAATCGATTTCCCTAGACTAATAAACAAATTGAGTCTACTCAAATCTTTGCTATGCTTTTTTTTTTTTGTTTCAAAATATTTTTTTATTTAGCATCTTCTAAAAATTTCATCTAATTATGCTTTTATCTTGATCAATATAAATTCCTAAAGTCAATAATCCTAAAAAATACATGATTTCAAACCAATAGCCCCTTGTAATTTTATTTATAAAATTATTACTAATGTACTATCTCTTAGAGTGATTTATTTTCTATATTACATAATTGACCATAGTTAGTTTGCTCGTTAGGAGTCATAACATTCACGATAATATAATTATCATTAATGAGCTTATCCACACCATGTTTAGATTTTGAGATAAAAATTCTCTCATCATTATTAAAATTGATATTGTGAAAGTTTATGAATGAATATTTAGAGATGCAATTATTAATATAATGAAAGTAACTTTCTAGAGATCTTTATCCATTCAGATAGAGCTTGCATTTACTCTTCTCTTTTTTTCTTTTTTTTTTGCTGCATCAACTATTATGGATCTAACTTCTTCATAATTTATAGGGGGATAAGACATGGAGTATGTTATCTCCTTATCATTTTATTAGTATTTAATAGTGGCTTTCTGCTATGTTGGATGAGATGATTGAGACTAAGATTCTTTCCTTTACACTTTATGTTTGTGGATGATTTGATTATTGTCATTAGAGGTAGCAAAAGATATTGTCAAAAACCCTATAAAGGCCTTTGATCATTATTCTAAAACCACCAATCTCAATATCCATAAAGTTAATTTTTGTTTATTTATTTCTCTATGCATTGTGACCCTTCTATTAAGGACAAAATTTATAACCTCCTTAGCATAGAAGAAGATAGTTGGCATATGAGGTACTTAGGTACCTATATATCTCACAGTCAAATACCTAAAAGATTCTAATTGATCCTGGTTGATAAAAGTTTTAAATAAGATTTAGGATCGCAAAAAAACTTTGAAATCAAGCAAGAAAAAGGTATCTATTAATGCTATTACTAATTATATTTCTTTCCACTATTAATGACATCCTCCATTTCAAATAAAATCATCTATAGGATTAATAAGGCTTCTAGAGAGTTTTTTTTTTTTATGGTGGTCATGAATCTTAGAAGGGCTGCAATAATCTCATTAATTTAGACTTGGTTACTAGACCTAAAGATGAAGGTGAGTTAGGCATTAGGGATTTGCACATTATTAAAAGAATGATTGTGCCAAGAGGGTATTACCACTTCTCAATGGGGAGAATACACTTTTGGTCGACATAATTAAGGTGAAATATAAGTCCCTTTGAGAGCCAAAGAGACATTTATCATCCTCTTGATCTTAAAAAAATATATTCTCAGCTCCTTCAAAGCTTTGCAAAATGATTTATTACATTTGTGGGTGATGGCAATTAGATTGATTTATAGAAGGACCATTGGCTCGGTGGTATTCCTCTTGCTTTCTAACATATATCAGTGAATGAACTGCAATAAGTATTATGCTTTAAAAATGGTTGCTGATATGATTTCCTCTTTTACTTTTAAATATTCCAATAAAGTAAATGTCATTCATATATGTTTGATCAGAGATTTTTTATGATAAAATTAATTGATGGATTATTGATCTAACAAAATTATTAGAGTTGATTGATGGAGTATTAACTATGATAAATTAAAATCAAATGATTGGCTAAAGTCAAGTCCGAGTATCGGACTGGATCGAAGACGATGCGATTGTGAACTTGCTTAGAGTGTGTCGAAAGCTCGCTGACGGTATCGGGAGTTTGTTAGGATGAGACATAGAATTTCGTCAAAAAAAATCAAGACTCGTCGAAATATTATCGGTGATAACTGAAAAGCTTATCGAGAATTGAAAAGATTCTCGAGTGAATTTGTTGGTTATGATTGTAATTAATTAAATTATAGTTAGCATTATATAAATTTAATCATGATGGTGAAAAAAAGTTATAGATTATACATGAACTCAGGATCAAGCTTAGATAAGATTTATTTAAAAAACTAAGACTACCTCATAATATATTAACAAATAGAGTGATTACATATGAAGCTTTAATATAGTCTATTATTTAAAAGAAACAACTATCTCATTATGCACATAATATATTAGCAAATTGAGTCGTCAACTATCATGATGTTCATTTTGTATCCACCTAATTAAGCTTTAATATAGTATATTATTGTTTAAATAAAACACCTACCTCATAGTATACATAATATATTAGCAAATTGAGGGAGTCCAGCTATCCGGTGTTCATTTTGTATCATCCGAAGATTTAATATAATATGTTATTTTATTTAAAAAAAAACATCGACCTCATTGTCAAAGCACATAATGACAAAAGATTAGGTTTGCACAAGTCGCATCAAACAACAGATAGGTGACAGCGAGTGGATCCGTAATCGCTCCTCCGCGACACTGCACTCCATGAGATCTCAACGATGATAGCAGAAGACAACGGCAGCCATGCACCGTGAAAAGAGGGAGGGCAACGAAGGTGGACGACGACAGTCCGACCACTGCTCGAGTGGCTTCAGCTACGCGGCGATCACTGCGGCGGCACTGCTCATCCTCTCGGCGTGCCACTGCCGGATTTCCTCTATCACATCACTCAGGCCCTTGTAAGACGACCCGCCCTCCGTCACCGCCGCCCTCGCCATCTTCCCGTACTCCCTCGCGCTCTCGCGCATCGCCTCCGCCTCCTCCCCGCCGCCCATCACCCTCGCCACTGCCTTCGCGAGCTCGACCGCCCCCACGAGTGGCCGCTCCTCCTCTGCCGTGCTCCCGGGCCGCTCCGCCGCCCTCACGCCCGTCCGCAGCACCCCCACCACCAGCTTCTCGTTGATGAACTGCTCCGTTGACAGCGGCCACGTGACCATGGGAAGGCCGGCGGTCACCCCTTCGAGCACCGAGTTCCACCCGCAGTGCGTCACGAACCCTCCCACCGCCGCGTGGGCCAAGATGGCCACTTGCGGGGCCCAACCTCGGACCACCAGCCCCCGGCCCGCCACCCGCCTCTCGAACCCGTCCGGCATCCACTCGTCGCTGTCGTCCCTCACCACCCACAGGAACGGGTGACCAGCCGCCTCCAGCCCCAGCGCCATCTCCCGGAGCTGCTCGCCCCTGAAGTGGCTCCAGCTTCCGAAGCACACGTACACCACCGACATCGGTTCCTTTGCGTCGAGCCAGGAGAGGCACCGCCCGCGATTTGCGGCGGCGACAGGGTCGTCACCACCGCGCGCACCAAGGCCCTTGGCGTCCGCGTTCGCCAGCGCCACTGGGCCCACGAACCAGCTCCTGATGCTACCGACTTTGTGGTAGTGTTCGGCATAGGCCTCCTCCATCTCGGCGAAGCTGTTGACGACGACGCCCAAGCTGCCTTTCTCCGCCTCTGCGAGCTCTTCAAGGATGCCGGTAATGATGGTTTCCCCTCGAATGAAATCGGGAAGCTCGGAGAGGACTAGGTGCACGGGGTGAGGGAGGTCCGGCACAAGGAAGGGCTCGTTGTCGCCGGATGTGGCCAGGTGGGGTCTCTTGCGGATGACGGATCCCATGACGCAAACAGGGAAGAGACCCAGCGCCTGGAAGGCGATGCGCGGGACGCCAAGATCGCGAGCGATGTAGGTGGTCCAGGGGAAGTGTGTGTCGGCGACAACGGCGTCAGGGCGGTGGAGGCGGAGGAGGCGCTCATGTTCGGGGCGTGCGAAGGGGGTAGCGACGTCGATCTTGTAGGAATCGGATTCTGGCAGGGCGCTGATGTTCTCGACGCCCGGGGGAAGGCCGCACTCGGAGGAAGGGAAGGGGTAGACGAGAGTGCGGAGGGGGAGGCCGGAGGCTGCGGCGTCGTCGACGGTGGCGCGGATGAGGGCGGCGTTGGCGGGGGTGACGAGGACGGTGGAGTCGACGCCCCGGGCGGCGAAGAGGCGGGCAATGTCGACCAAGGGGATCATGTGGCCAGTGGCGAAGAAGGGGATGAAGAAGACGCGGATCGGCCTGGCATCGTTCTCAGAGGCTGCGGAATCCATCACATGCTCCGCTGGTGGAACACGGAACCCCTCATTTAATGGTATCAATGGTGCTACAGCACCTCCATTTCTTTAATCGCACGGGGATCGCGTGATGGACGACCACCATCTTCTTCGGTCTCGTCTTCGATTAGCTCCCCGTGTAGCCAACAAAGTCGGAAAACAACCGGGAAGTGAACACCTCCGTAAGAATTCAATATATAAGGCTGATCCTTGAGGAAAATTGAACAACATCACCCAGCATCATCTCCGTGAGAAATTAAGATAGGCGTCAAGAACAGAGTGGCCAGAAATGGCCTCGATACGAGGACAGAGGATATCGGAACCCCCTACCAAATAGCAATTTCTATGCAAAAACCTCTCGCGCCCTGCTGCTAAATCAACTCAATCTTCATCTCCGATGTGTCATCCATCACCTTAGACACCGAGAAGCTTTCCTACAGCTAAGTGGTGAAGCTTCATGATTCATGAACCGTGACTCGTGAATTGCCTGTTGGTGACACTCTCGGCGCCCTCGAATGATTCAGCGGCTCCGAGCACGCCGGTCTCGGCGTCATCGCCTCTTAAGGCAGCTCCCACGTCGCCGATCGCGGCGCCCGCGACGAAGGAGACGCCGGGCGGGAAATTAAGCAGCGCCTTGGCGCCCCGCATCCGGAATGCCGCCCGGTCGTAGGCCACCGCAGCCGCCTCCGCGGTGTCGAACGTGCCGAGCCAGAGGCGCCGTTCCGGGACGAGTCGCGGATCTCCGCCGCGAACTTGCCCCACGGCCGCCGCCGCACCCCCCGGTACTTCCTGACGTGGCCCGTCGGCCGGGCATACTTGCGGATGAAGCCCGCGTCGCCTGCCGCAGCCGGAGAAGACAACGACGGTTGCTCCCCGGCGGAGGAGACGTCGGATGAGGAGGAGGCCATGGCGGACGCCTCGGAGAGGACCTCAAAGAGGACCATGTCCTCGGAGTCGTTTTCGTTGAGTGGCAGCTGCGTCTGGGAGCGGTCCTCCTCCTTGGCGACCACGGGATGCCGCACGTTGGATGCCATGCTCCGGCCGACCTCTTCTGTGGTGGTATTTGAATCCTACAAAGGCGTGAAGAGATGCGGGTTAATCCACCGAAGACGAAGGTGGGAGGAAGAAGCCGGAGGTAGTAAGTAAGCCTTTCAAACTCAATCGTCACGAAGCCGGGCTATCATTGGCCGTCGATCGCTTCGTGATCGATTCCGTGATGGCGCCATTGTGCGTCGCGTCTCGGTTCAACGCCAAAAAGGCCGAGGGGAGAGGCGTGTTTGAATTGACCGGCCCGAGTCCAGAATGAATAGAAGACTAGCTATGTTGGTTCGGTGAACCGATGAGGGTCTCACCGACTCGGGTCCGAGATTGCAGGGGTGGGTTCGATCTTTGAGTCGCTAATTTGAGGGTGGAAGATTCCAATGGTCCAAAAGTGGGTCCCACTGGGGTCCACCGGCGAACAAAGACCCACGTGATCGTCGACGTAATCCACAGTGGGGCGGCTTGATCCCCTGAGTTTTACACGTGGACACAGGAATTAGATTCCACGTTGTCCGATTAGAGGTGTATCCAACGCAACACGTTTCCATCATTCAATTGCGTGCATTTTTCTTATGTGAATGGTTGGTTGCGTTCATTGGCATTGGGGGGGATAGGCCTAATGTGTCGCGTTTTGGGTCTACGGACCGAAAGGAGTTGACTTGTTGGAATGGCCGACATGGTTTTCATCGCTCCTCGGGATAAAGCTGTTTTGTTTATGGAAATAATGTTTTGTACATTCTTCACCTTATCAACATACGCGATAAGTCTTGTGCACTCCATAGCAGTGGACAACGCCAAATTGGGTTTCTTCAACCTAAACCTACGAATGTGGCATAGCTTAAAAATCTTGATTTAGCTTAAAGACGACTTCTTCCATGCCTGCTTCTATAATGTTCGTCACGGATGAAGCTGATGATGATGCAGTCGTGTAGTCCATGAGATGATCATGATAACACTGTTAAAATAAGAATAAGGAATAAAATATTTAATTCACTAATTCGTCACGAAGATAAAAAGATTTTCCTCGATTAACCTACATAATTTCCTCATTCAGTTAAATAAATAATATTTAAATCTTAATTTAATTTTATTTTAATCATATCTAAATCATAATTTAATATTATATTTTGTCAGGCTATCGTAATATCTAACTCCTGTAAGGACGTTGATTTTAAACTAAGTACACTGATCTTGAACCGATGATAATAAATCTAAAAGAAGGAGCAAACGATTATGTTGGAACCAAATTCGACAATCCGATTTGATTGGACCATCATACCCTCATAAGATCAAGCTCTTATGAAGTACACAGATCTTGACCCGATGTCAAGGAGATCACTGTGTTGTCAATCACGATCTTAATCTATCAAATATATAATGATAGTCCGTCTTAATTTCCTTTCACTTTTTTAATAACTAATATTTTATTATTAAAATAAAAGATAAAGTTGGCATGATGATGTCGACCGTGTAATGCGTATATATTTTAAATATGAATTAATAGTTAGTTTTTTAATCATATGATATTATACTCAAAATATTTAAATGTTATAGTATTTTAGTATTTATAAGATTTTAAAGCATCCCATAACATTATCTAAAATTATAATATTATCAAAACAACTTAGTGAGAAACACTTATATCTCTATAAGATAAAACTTTATTAATTTTATTTTTAAATGTTATTTTATAATTATTTATATATGATTATATATTTTCATTTTTGTTAATATTTAGGACTATACAAAATTTTTATTTAGATAAGAGAAATTATTTACTTTTGAATAAATAATAAAAATTAAAATGATAGATTTATCATAAAATATTCGATTGACTTTTAAAATATAACTTTACCTAACGATATTTAGAATACAGTTTTCATATATTATTTATCAACCACTTAAGGTATTTCACAATTACACGTTCACTCGGACTCATTTCTCTAACTACATATTATAAATATTAATATGATAGTCAATATAACTGATTCACTCAATTTTGTTATCGTTAGTTTAGTAGTTTAGTGGTTATTATCTTTATTTTTAAAATATCACAACTTAGGTTTGTATCGCAAGAAGCATTTTACTTTTTATTCATAATTTTTCTTTTTTTACACATAAAATACTAGTTCATGATAATGTATCTCAGTTGATAAAAAATATTTTGTAAATTATTTTTAAAGTTATCTTATCAAAATTTATATGAAAAAATCTATGTAATACTATATTTAACTATGCATAGTTCATAGTGTGTAATATCCTGACAGAGACAAGATGGAATTTGTAAGTACAATGCAAAACAAAGATGAGAACGCATGACATGTCATGTATGGTCTTGATGTTAGTCCGAATTCTAACACCGAACAAAAGAGCTGCACTTCTTTTATATTGTCATGATGAACAAAACACATCACTTACACCTCAGGATAACCTTATTTGTGCTCTATCTTCTGTAAGAACTGTTGTTATTTTACTTGATCGTCCATCTTGAGAAAGCTTAAGATCATGTCACGAAGAACTCGTCTGATCAGTAGCATATTTACGGGTAGAAAGTATTGCTCATCAATAGTTTTTTACTTTTTTTTTTTTTCACTGAAACAACTGCTTTGAGGAGGCAAATGAGAAGAAAAAGCAATCACAGAGATCAAAAGGAGGCGCCTCCCCCATCATTCTCTCCAGTTTTTGCTTTCAGTGTTCTGCGAGAATATGCACACAAGTCACACTTTCATGAAACTTTTAGCTGCCTTCACGACTGCGCTTTCGTTCTTGATTGATGATTCGGTGGAGAACTGGATAGGCTCTGTCAATTTCTAATTCGTATCCACCCACTCAATGATGATGCACAAATGGTTGGTGCATCAACACCTAAGAAGTCTTTTGTTTCTCCTCCTGCTCCTTCGTCCTTCTGCGCCACATGATGTCTCGTGGAGTACATCATCCTGAGTGGATCAGCAGCGTTCTCCATGATGGCGTTTCCTGGATTAGCAGCCGAGTATGAACGGTTCGTGTTGAGGTATCGGATGTTACCGTCGGGGCTCTTCGCCTCTGATGTTGGACGAGACGCTGTTACACCAATCTGTGCGGCTCTCTGCAATAACGCAGTTGCAGACGTGTCCGGCGCCGGCGGCACTAGGTGGCGGTGATGCTGGGTGCTGTAGTGATATGGAGCACTTAGGAGAAGCGAGTGTGGGGCTTCAGTTTCCTCCATGCCGCTCGTCGGAAGCGTGATGCTGCTAATTAGCTCATCTGAGCCTGAGGGAACCAGCTTGTTTCGATAGATCCAGCTCAACTGGGATGCGAAGGGATCGCCATCGACGTCTCCGAGTACGAGATCATCGGCTTTCGTTAATGTCTCCAGAGGAGGTGCTTGGCTCATCCAGAGAGAGAGCCCAGCTCGTGCCGCATCAACCATTTCACTCTCAGCCACCGGAGGCTTCAGAAAGGATGGGAAGTTCTGCACCACGTTTGATCTCGTCAATCCGTCAGCAAAGTTCAAGCTGCCGTTGCGGACGGAAGTCACGCTGCTGCTCATGTTTGAGGCTGCGACTCGTGCCGTCTCTTCCGCTAAGGCGTCGCAGAAGGCCCTGTGGGTTATGAAGCTGTCCCTCCTGCTCATCAAAGAATATACAACGATATGAAAGCTGCAGCAGCAGCAAAACCAGGCAACGATCGTGAGGTGTGGACTTGAATTTGCTGAGTACATGCACCATCTTTGTTGATTAGTGTTACAGGCTTGCTTCAAAATTAGTGCTAGGTTATAGCATACATACGTAAATAGCAGCAAGAAGAAGAAGAAGAAGAAGAAGAGATGAAAGGATCGATCGTATCCTTGGATGCAGCGATCGCTCGTATGCTTTAGGGACTAATTGCAGAAAGAGTACCTGGAGAAGATGGTTCCACAATCGCAGCGGTATTCCCGGGTGCCACAGGTCTTGGAATGGGCTTTCCAATCCGACTGCACCGCGTAGCACCGGGAGCACCTGTCGCACTTCCACTTCTTCTCGCCATGCTTGCGACAGAAGTGCTTCTTGATGCCGGTGAGGTCGCCGAGCGCCCTCGATGGGTGGTGGTGCACGCAGGTCTTCTCCGGGCACACGTACACCCTCTTCCTGGTCTCCTTGCTCGTCCTCTGCCTCAGCTTCCACGGGAGGTTATGGCCGCGGCGGTGGAGCTGCAGGTTTTGATCCCTCTGGAAACCTTTGCCGCATATCTCGCACACGAACCGGTTGGTGGCCATGAGAGTCTTCGGAGACAAAGCGATCACTTCCGCTTCAGGATCTGCCGCGTACAATTCACTTCATAATTAGCATTATCAGAACAACAGCAAAGTAGAGAAGAAGATATATCGTATCATCGATTGCCTGGTGTTCCGGGTAGGTTCCTCTTCTTCTTATTCACAGGAGGAGGATTGGAACCTGGATTCTGGATTGAGGAGGCTGAGACTGCTTCTCCTGCCATCACTCTCTTCTTCCTTCTCACTCGATCCAAAGATGAGCCAACTCCTTTGCTCCTAAGAAATGGAGAAAACTATTTTCTTATAGGAAGGCGGTGAAAGGTGGACTGAGGGTGACGGGTGAAGCCGAGGAAAGAGAAAGGAAGGAGGGGCAAACGTGCATGATGACAGACATGATGAGTTGGGAGCAAAAGCTGTGGGTTGGTGCCTATCCTGTTTGGAGTCACCATCCCATACCATGTTAAGTCTTCTTTTGCTGCAACCCAGGTGATCAACACATGTCAAGATGCAGGCACTCATCCTTTCAACATGAGCACAAGCTGGGCATTGCCCTGTGCCTACTCCCATTCGAAAAGCCTAGCGAGGTATTAGGTAGATCAGGTCCAATTAATAAACATGTACTGAGTTCTTATCTCATTCTTTTGACTTGCATGCTGACTGTGATATCTCCTCCGCTTACCAAAGAAAATGACTCTGATCGATTAGATGTCTTTCCCACTCGTTTGAAAGCTTCAGTGGATCAACATTTCAAGTGCCTCCAACAAGAAGATTACGGTGGTCAGAGGTACACGACGCCTGATAAGACGGAGGAGACGAACGCTGTATCATATAACAAAAACCTGTGGGTTCTTCACTCAGATCCAAGATTGTTATGCTTCACCCTAGCTGTGGTCACAGTTTTCTCTCCTCTGTGCTCGGTATTATCTTACTGACACAGGGAAGCCTTCCTGTCCTGGACGAACACATCTAATACTGCTCTCCTTGTTGTAGCTGTCTCGCAGTTCGAGGAGCCATCGATGTGTCAATGCAAGACCGAAGAAACTCTTCCACCATATCATCCGAACACCAGATCATAAACCAGTCATCACGCGGCTATCCATCATCCTCCTCAAAAGAAACAGGGGGCGGTTTGTTCCCATGACAAGGGCTTGGGGAGGTCGCCGGCCTGTGAGCTGACTTCTCCGACAGAGGCTCAATGATACCGTAATGATGCGGGGTGTGCACGTCAAGCTTTGCAAAAAGGAGCTGCTTTTATTGTAATTGGAGTTTCTTGGAGCTTAGCTTGTGGCCTGCAGTGGCTCCCAGAATATTCTCACCACGTCCAAAGCCTCAAGCACCACCTCCCAACATCTTTCCGACAATAGATTCCTTTCCAAAGCCCCAAATCTGTTGCCCCTTTTTGGTTACGGTGCACTGCCTCCTCAAATCTTTGTCTTAGGAGCTGCACACTCCGAGAGAGAGAGAGAGAGAGAGAGAGAGAGAGTACCTTCTCCGCCAAGAGTAAATGAGCAGCATGCTAATGCAGTATTATACTTGTAAATGGTACTGTCTTGATCCTGCACTCGACAACACCTTGGAACAGAAGATTAGTGCAAGCTCCAGGTTTGCTTCAACAAGTACAGTCTTATTCATACTATTGTTATTCCAATCATATTCATAAAAATCATAAGGAAACAATCTCTTTATGATACCCATAATTCCGATCTTATTTCTCATTTATCATTCTCAATAACAGCAGTAATAACAAAGGCGATGGCTCAGTAGTTCTGTATCATGCGTAAATGGGCACAATTATGCATGGATCTCGGGATTATTATAATGCAGCATAAATATATGCGCATCCACCACATGCATGTTCATATAATAACACCTCGCAATCTTTTGCTGCTGCGATCGATGTGCTCTCCAAGAAGACCGATGCCATGGCCCACTCGTCCACAGCCCTTTGAAGAAAGCATCATGCACGAGTTCGGTCCTCGTTACCATGGCAAACCTAACAAGGGCATATATAAATTGCCTTATATAATAATAGCAATCACTATAATCCTCGAGCTGAGTCTAACGAGTTGTTCGATCAAAGATTAATGGAATCCATGAAACCTTAACATCCATTGCAAAGATAATTTAGGAATCATTATTATTATTCTCAGTTATTCTTGATATTCTTTCAAAAATACATTAATCTCCAATAAATAAATATTAAACGAGATTAAACATCAATTTTGCCGATAGGAATTAGCCCATGAAAGGCCTAACAATCCCGTAAAGTTCCAGTTCTACGAGTCATCAGCGCCAGCCGACGAGAACGCACGTCAAGAACACGGAGTTTTGACGAGTTCGACAAGCTCTCTCCATGACGCCTTTTGGCCACCAAATCTTAAAGATGTCGGTCTCATTCGCAAACCGAGTCGATTCCGATGGAAATCTCGTCGCCCTAAGACGGCGTTGACGGGAATGCGGCCGCCGCCGGTGAGGCCATGTGGGAATTGGTCTTCTACGTTTGCACCGAAGGATAAAACCTCTCCCGTGTTGACTCAGGTGTCGTCGCTGGGCGTGTCGAGGGAGAAGAAGTCAACCGTCAACGGATTTTTGGTGCCAAATCCACTCAACAACAGTGGGGTTTGACGGTGTTGCGTCACGTGTTTTCCGTTTGACTCGGGCTTCCACTTATCTTTCGACGATGGAACACGTCGAGTGTGCAATCCACGTGGATTCAACGATGCCATCGAGCCTTGAAATGTGACGTACCGACGCGTTGATGCGCATGCAGTGACGTTCGTCCCACGTGGAACATCGGACGGCCACCACGTGGCGCAGGTCTAACCAGAGGACGGTGGCCGGTGACCATTGCTTTAATATGCAAGCAATGACGTACGACCTGGTTGACGCATCGACTTCCGGCACGAGAACGGAGCCGGCGGTCGCCCCTCCGCCTTCCGGCACGTTGGTCGTGTCATGTCATGGACACCGCGGAGCCGCAGGTGAACGATCGCGTGGATTTGGTTGGTCGATCGCCGCCTGCCACTTGTGCAGTAAAGAACGGGAAGAACACCCTTTTTTTTTTTAATTTGCAAAGACAAATTTCTTGGATTTTTTTCTGGACTGTTTTCATGATTTAGAAAGGACAGGTTTTGCGACGATTGCTGCAAAACCAAACGGTTGATAGCAAATCAATCACCCTTTCGAACCATATCTCCTGATTTATATGCTAAGCAGAAAAGAGAAAAAAAAAGGATCAGAGCCAGAGAGCGCCGGCATGCTTCAGGATGGGCACGAGCTCGCCGGTGATGTGGACGGCGACGAGGCGATCGATCCCACCCAGCAGCCTACCCCCCACGAACACCACCGGGAGTATATCTGGCCGCCGGAGATCTACGCCGGCAACCTCGAACTCCGCCGCCTCCTCCTCGCCCAGCTCGCACAGAGCGGGATTTACTCCCAGCCCCAGCAGCAGCCGCCTCGCCACGTGGCACATGCAGCAACCCCTCCGCGCCACAACCACCACCGGGTTCTCGGCCACCATCCGCCGCATCCCCCCACCCTCCGCGCCGCTGGATGAGGATGCCGAGGAGGAGGAGGAGGAGGAGGAGGAGGAGGCCGACGACGACGACGACGGAGTGGGAGACCTGTTTGGGCCGTCCACCGCCGGCGTATTGCGGCGTTTCACCGCCACGCGAGTGACCGCGCACGATCCCGTGGATCCGTACGAAACTGCGTCCTGCGTTATTTGGTTGTTTCCTCCCTTTCGCTCATTTGGTCTGGCTGCCATTTTCGATATATGAGGAGAAACTGAGAGAGAGTACACGGAGACGACGGGGGACGGAAGCTTATATAGTAAAGATGGCCCCGCGGTTGATGTCATGAGAAGCGTCGTCTCATGTCACTGGTAGCCGTAAGAAGCATTTCTTCACATTCTTCTCCGCCATCTTTGGCCGTGTTTATTAACTCTGGCTTTCCTTTCGTGTGGATTGAGTCGTAACGACGCCCAGCCACGCATCTTCCCAACCCCTGGATGACGTCGTGCCCGCGTCAGCGTCGGCATCCAACGGGCCCCACCGTGCTCTAGTGACGTGAGGCCTTAGGCGAACCGGCGCGGGATCTCCTATCTCTGCCCTCCACCAGCAAACACGCCTTCCGGTGACGTCGAGACGTTTCCTGTTCGTCGATCCCGTCGGTGGGTTCAACAGAGAACGTAACGTGTGACGCCACAAAACAAAAGTCCACCGGTGGATCATCAAACTCCATCCATCCACTGGTCATTCGGTCGAAGGATCGCAAGGAAAAGTTAAAAGACTTCGTGGACGAAGCCGGTCGAATCGACAAGGATCTGCGATGACCCACGTCGGCGGTAAGTGGGCTAATGCAGCAGCGTCGCGCTCACGCCCGCGTCACGGCGGCGGGGATGAGAACGAGGACCGCTTCGGGTGCGCCGGCCACGGACCACCCGTCTTACGGTGGAAAGAATCCGAGTGGATCCGACGTCATCACGCGCTCGTCCCCCGGATATGGCGGGCCGGTCGGATTTGGGTTGTCGTTTGCTGACATCGGCATCCATCGCAAGTTATCATGGAATTGTCCTCCAAACCATAACTTTAATACTGTTCAAGTCTTTTGTTTGTGAAAGAGAAAAAATTGATAGATATAAATAAAGGATGTACATGCATGGACATTAAATGGTGGATAAGCAATGGATTCAGCGTTCGCAGGCGTCATCGTTCGACAGACTAATAATAGACTTCGTCATTCACGTCTGCTACCTTATTGTGGAAGGCGGAAATATCAAAGGCATTTTTATTGGGAAAAAAAGAAAAAAAATTCACTTCTTATTATTTTTACGTAGGAAGAATTTTTTTATAATAAAAATTCATAACATAAACGCAATTTAACTAGTGCTGAATGTTTCTAAATTAAATTGATTTCAAAATCGATTCAATTCAATTTATTTTATTAGAAAATTTGGGTTATACTTAATGTAATCATAATATAATATATAATTTAAGTTTTATAATTAATTTATATATTAATTAAAAATATAATATATAAGCTTCTCTCATCAAATCTGAGTTAAACGACGTTAAAGATATGTGGTATATTGACTCATAATAAATTATTAATTTTATTGATATATATAATTTAAATTAAAAAAATTATTTTAACTCATGATTTTTGCAATGGGCCACTTAAACCTTCATGGTTTTTCTCTTATTTAAAATAACTCATACAATTTAAAAAGCATAGTATATAAGTCCTTTTAGTCGAGTTTGAATGAATAGACGTTAGAGTTTGCTTACGTGATATTTGGACTTACAAAAAATTATTAATATAATAATATTATAATTTAAGTTAAAAATTTCATCTTATCGAGAAAGAGGGAATGATATAGATCGTAATGGCAAATGAAGATGAAGAGACAAATATAAGAAAGTCGAGAGGGGAAGTTAGCCCATCACGTCATAGGCGTTGTGAGAGTAGGCGTAGAAGAGGACGAAGTGGGAGACAATGGGAACAAAGACGCTCAAGAGGAGGAAGAGAAACGAATAGACTATTGCATGTTGAGCGTCGACCTAATCGACATATATCCATTTGAGGCATGACTAGATGCTCCTAAACTCGTCACCAGCGCGAGAGAGGTTGTGCTCCCTACTAGGTAGCAGTAACTCGATGTTGTTGGTGGTGGACGCTTTTATGATGACGCCTCCTACAACCATAGACAGTTGTCTTAATTTTTTAATTTAAATTATATATATTATTATACTAATGATTCAGTGTGAGTAATTATATAATATAAGTAGAGTCTAATGCCTCTTAATTCAAATTGACCTAAGGAACTCTCTCTTTTTGAAAATATATGAATTATTTTACATATGAGAAAAATCATAAGGATTTAAATTATCAATGACCAAAATCGTAGGACTAAATTAAAAATTTTAAAGTTAAATGATATATCATTATATTAATAATTTATTATAAATCAGCATATCAATTTTAATATTTATTAACTCAGACAATATATATATATATAATATAAATTATTTTAGATATAAAAAATTATAGAAACTTAAATGGTCCATAGTAAAAATTACAAGAACCTTAATCCTAAGATAATTATAATGAATGAAGGACAAAAATAGTCCCTAGATATTTCTTTCTTATTGTCAATGTCTTCATTATTTTTTATCGACGCTATTCCTTACCCTCAAACCAATGTCGGGCTCCAGTCTACCTAGCTATGATGTTAATATGTTTAATGCTTATTTTTAATTATAATAAATTATTTTTTGGATATGCAGTCTTATTGCATATAATTTAGTTTAATTTGGTACGAGACTAGTCAACTTCAACCAAAGCAACTCAAACTTTCATGAAACTATCTATTTCAACCAAAGCAATGATCAATTTCTACTAAACCAACCAAAAATTTTACATATAAATTAAGTCATGTTCTAAGATGATTAATATCATTTTTTAAAAAACCTATGATAATTAATTATCAAGAAATAAATATTTAATCCAGATCAAGTGTAATTTAATTTAATTTAATTTTGAATGCAACTTAATTAATTTGAATGTAATTTAAATACTTAGGAGGAGGAGAGTGAGATGAAAAAGGTGAACTAGGGGATAATAGAGAGGTATGAGTGATAGAAGATACGATTTAAATATAATTTTTGGATGAGAAAATCTCTTACGTTAGCCGAGGGAAATCCTCCTTTTTATATGTATAAATAAACAGTAAATCAATGAATGAATTTTTCATTATTTTTTCTACTTTAACATGGTATCATAGCCCCTCTCTCTATAATAGATATTACCTTTATTTATCCACTATAAAATAATAATTTATCTCTCTTTTTTAAGAGAGATTACTTTTTCTTGTTATAAAACGACAACCTCTTGGTAACGATTAAGGCCTCGGCGACACTATCGACGACTCTACTTCAGCTTTCTGTCATTGTTGTCGATTACTCTCCTCTATCAATGGTAGCCCTCTAAGGTCCAACGATCCGGGCGACAATCCATTCACCAGCTTCTCAGTCAGGTTGACATTGTCGACGAAGTCAATCGCCATCAGATCTTCACCGCGGTTGACAACACAGTGACCTTGTTCCTTCAGATTGATTAGTTTCGATTCAAGATCATCGTCCTTAGTTCAAGATCAGCATCATTACAGGAGCTCAATCTTCCTGTTCGTATCTATAAGTAAACGATGAATCAATAAATTAACTTTTCAAGGAGGAGGATGGAGATGAAGCCGAGGGGTTAGAAGGTAGAGAAAAAAAGAAAACAATAGAGGAATATAAGAAGATAGAGAATAATGATAATAAAGAAAGGAATTAGAAGAAAAAAATTTCTATCAAAATCAAAAAAAAGATTATAAATTTGTTTATTGATTTCAATATAATTTGACATAAAAAGGTGATAAAAAGGATCAAAGGAACACCCATAAATGAATAGTGGGACACTATTCGATTTAAAAAATTATATTAAGAAAATTTTCCGATAAAATGCTCAACAAGCGCTAGAAAACAGATATTGGAGTAAATGCTAAAACCAAAGGAACACATGAAGCTGTTGGACTCACGGATGGGCCTAAGTTGGGCCAGTCTCAGCCCACGTTATTTCAAATCATTATTGTAATTGGAAGATGTCACCCGACTTCTGTCCTAAAGATTTTGATATCTTTTATTTTATATTTTTAAAAAATGTTTTTAAATTCTTTTGAAAATAATAAAAAAATCATCCTCCCATCAGTATTCTTTATGTTATTTTCTTTTTATTTTTATTTATCGTAGAAAAAAAAAGTTCCTTACCATTTTTATTTTTCATCACCTTCGTAAACCCCGTTTCCCCGCGTCCGCGCCTCCCGCTGGAAATCCCGACGGCAAAGATGCCGGCGTCGTCTGCCTGTCGACCGCAAAGCTCCACCGCCGCCAGGATCTCCACTGCCGCTTCCACCCTCTCATCCGACAATCAACACGTCATTGCTGTAAGATCCCCTCTCCTTCCCCTCCAAATTCATAAATCCTAAACCCTGATGCCTAATATCCGCCCTTTAAAAGGTAATTTCTTCTCCTTCTCCTCCTCCTCATGTTGTAGGAGATCCGCAAAGCCCTATCCATGATGAGGAGTGTCGCCGTGGACCTCGAGAAGCAGGAGCAGTACGACAAGGTTAAGATTTGTTATTTCTTGGTTAAATAGAGAAGACCCTAGGTTTTATTTGGGCGCCGATTACCCCGTTCTTGGCGCCGATGCAGGTTAAGGAATTGGAAGCTGCCGTCTTGGAGCTTTTGGATACGTACGATGACTGCACCCGTTTCTCAGAGGCGATCCAGACGATTGGTAGCAACTACCAGCCATCTGAGCAGGCATTTCTTTTTCCTTTTTTTTTCTTCATGCTTCCATACTATCTGAATGAGTTGGGAAATCTTATGTTTTTATCACTCTATTGTGATTTTTGGTTTAACATATGCAGCTGACTGATTTCAAGAAGTTATTAGAGGATGAGATTGCTAAAAGCAAAGCAGTGTCTCCTCCTGTCCCACAAAACAATCCATTTTATCGGCAATTCAAGGAAGCCATCTGGGTACGTTTCTTGGTTCATGGTTCAGATTTTTGTTAACTATATTCAAAAATTTTCTGGGCGTACTGGTGCTTATCACAGTTCAAACCTATGTTTCCATGCTCAGATTTTGATGGACTTACAGGTTGCTCGAAGTTTTCTCTACTTCGATTGGTAATTTAGGATGTTCAGCAGCACACATAGAGATGCAACTTTGGCTTTCTTTGATGATCATGACTAATGGAACAAAAATCCTAAAATCGGCACAGAATTATTTAGGCCATATTGGGAATAGTGATACTAAAACCATTGTCTTCTTTTATTATGCACATTAATTGGAATAAGCTCCTAAATAGATGGTAGGAAAAGCAGAGTCAAGGCAGAGTCGAAACGAACATTGTGGCTTGTGTCAGCAAAATAAGAGGAAACTTTTGCATGAGATAATTGTGATGACATTTAACTTTATGAAATGGTAGAAGCTATTCACAATACAAGACTATTTGTCCAAAGAACTGGGAAATGGTGCTGAAAAAGGTTAGAAGATGAGGCAAAGGCTTACAATCTGAGTTTGGATGGTGAAAGATGGGGAAGGAATTTTAGATGGCCTGACGTCTGGAATGTATGGCTACGGTGAAGGTATTGGATGTTGTAGAGGCTTGTAATGATGAAAAGCATCACACTTTGTACTAGCATATGATTAGCTCGGTACATACCTTCTCTATGCTCCATGTTGGCATCATGCCTCCATGATAGTGTCAGTTACTCCAAATAAGGGAGAAAACCAAACCAAAAGAAACAAAATGTGAATAAAGAAAGCGGCATAGGATGCTATTTTAATTTGTTTACCTTTAAGGGAAGAAATGTAATGGTGCTTGTAAAAAAATAAGCATGATGAACAGTTATAACAAAACGAGAGATGGTGGTCTTATCATACAGTTGAGGTGCCAGTGATTTAAGAGGAGTGCTCTGTGTTTCATATTCTTTATTTGAAATCCTGTTTTGTGATGTTAGAAGATTAATGTGGAAGAGGAAGAAGATTCAGAGAGAAGATTGTTGCCCTAAAGGGTTATGATAGGAGTCTCTGGCCCTATCTTTTTATTTGGATTCATAATTTTATCATCATATATCATTTGATCAATGACTTAAACATGAGGAAAAATGGAAAATTATTTCTTTATTATAGATTGAATGATTGTTATGTTTCTATGTTAATGTCTTATTATGGAATGACACATCTTGAGAATTTGAACTTTAATCTATGGCAATAAGGATATCATGATGGATGAGATCATTGTTTCTTATGTTGTCTATCAATTGAAATGAACAAAAAGATAGAGTCATCATTTTACATGGCTTCACCTAAGCCAGTGATTTTCCTCTCCATTAGGCTATCAAATAGGCAGCCTATAACCACCCCTTCTTTTTCGAATGAGCCCTCAAGTGGGCAGCCCACAGCCATTCATTCTCTCCTCTAATGGCCTCTGAAATGGGCAAACCACAGTACATATTCTTTCCTTAAGAATGGACAGCATTTAATTTTTCTCATATGGGCATTCCTTAGCACCCTCTTCTCCTTATATGGCTTGCCCACAAACCCAGTCATCCAACTGACTTGGGTATCCCACAAGCTCAACCTTCCCATTCGTACGTGATTGTCCCATACGTTGGCCCTTCTTCACTCGGCCCCATAGAACAATCCCCAAACCAAGCAGTTAACCCTTCATCATTAATTATTATTTCCAAGGTCTGTTGTACCATTATGTATCACCCGGTACCGACGGTACATACCGATCTACTGACGTGGACTGCTCGCTATCAGGCGAGACCATTGTTTTAGCCCGATACAGTCGGTAACAGTAAAAAATTTGAAGGTAACCCTGTAACGATGTCAAAATTTTGAAGGTAACCCTGTAACGGCCAAAATTGATTGTTACAGGGTCGGTAACGATCAAAATTTCGATCGTTACCATTTGTCCCAAGCAAGGTTTTCCTTACCTAGAAGGCAGATCGCATGGTATGTACCGGTCCAGAGTCAGACGCGGACCGATTGCTACCGGCAGATCGCCAAAGGCACTCGATCGATTGAGGGAAAAATCGATCGTCGGCGGTTGATTTAGGAGAAATCGAGAAGGTACCTCGAGCCGTCCTCGCCCGCGCGTCGTCGCCGTCGCCACCCGAGGATTGCCCGCGAGTCGTCATCGCCATCATCGCCATGGCGATTATTCTCCCCGCGTAGGGAGAAAAGATAGAGACAACATCGCCCCTTTTTCTTTTATTTTCATAATATATTAATATTATATAATATTATAATATATTATAATATATTATAATATACCCGGTATGTCGATGTATCGCCTAACATCGGCCGTCGGATCGACAAAATGTCAATACATCGGTACAGACCACTACGTGAATCCTTGGTCGTAGGCGAGTCGATTGTCATAGGATCGAGAACGGTCAAAATTGATCGTTGTTGACTGTAATAGTCGATTTCGCCCATTACCGACCCTGTAATGACCAAATATTGTTACGGAGGCGTAAATTATTACTTTGCTTGGTACACTCGAGCGTACCAATTGGTACGCCAGATCGCACCATACTGAGCTAAGCTCGATATGCTTACAATACGATACATCAAACCTTCATTATATCATTTAAGGATTTTGATTATCAACAGGAAGACTAGCATTGGTATATAATTTACTGGTAGATGATTTGCTCTACGGATTAGTAGATCGTTAGACGTGACCAATAGACGACCTATTTAATGGGAGTGATAAGTCTTTATCGTGTCATCCGAGACATCAATCCTTCTATGAATCCTCTCTATTTGTCTTTTTGGGTGCCATCCATCCTGAGAATTTGGGTATTCGGTTGAGCCATTAGTGACTATTTGATGTGTTTATATGCATGCTATGCGAAATGTTGTGTATGCAGATGTTGTATATTTTTACTTATTTTGTTTCCTTCAAATTGTTAGATTATTTATCGTGTATTGCCAACTTAAGTAATTTCTTTTGAATCAAGGTGTGCCTTATCGGTTCGAATTGGTTTATCGGTCGATCGACAGTATAGTACATATCGCTCCATACCGATGTATTTTGTGTCGGTATGACGGGGTGTATCGATGGCACGAAAAATGGCTGAAAACAGCTTCAAAATTTATTGAAAAATAGAAAAAAGTTAGATTAGGATTTTAAGTTAAAAATAAATATAATTTAGTATAATTTTAGCAAAAATTATGTAAATTAGGAAAGAATTGTGACATATCTTTTTGGGGTTTTGAGGAGCAGCTTTTTGGTACGCTTTCAGAGTGTCTTTTCGTTAATATTGAATTATTAACAAAGAAATAATTTGAATTGTTAAGATATTTTTTAAACAACTTAAACTTTTAATATTCAAATGAGTCAAGTAATCGATCGATGGATATACCAGGTTTCATCACCAAAAAGAATGATGGGATTCCACGGGTAGTGGATCGGGGTCCTCGATCCTATGTATCTGTATATCAATTTGATATATTTGTCGGACCCAATCCTGAAGTTGATCCCATGATATAGTGTATTGATACACAGTATGCTATTGATGCATAAATGTAGTGATGTTCGTAATCTAATCATCGTGAACCACACATGCCTAATACCGCTTTTGAGGCAAGTACTATTATGGGCATGTATTGGTGCAAAGCATAAACAATGTAGGAACTTCTACTTTTACCATTGATCTGTTGCTTTGTGTCATTAAGATTGATCATTGTATTGTTGCTTAAAGAAGAATGATCAACTATCACCATACAGTTGCTTCGAGAAGAATGACCAATTATCATGTGAAGCTTCTAGTTATGAGTCTTCGGTGGTATGTGTAAAATACTTCTTGCTCTATGCAATGTCCTCAAACCGTGTAGACGAGATCATTGACTCCTCGACATCATCGTCATTTGTCGAGGCACCGCTAATTGGATGATTTTGGAAGCTAATGGTGATGTTGTGACTTGGCCACAATGTAAAGGTGCATTTTATGTGTAGTTTTTTCCATCTCGTGTGTCTTCAAAAGCAGCAAGAATTCATCAATATTTAACAGGGTAGCAAGTCTATGTAAGAATATAGAAATTATTTCGATGAACTATTTTATCTTTTAATGCCCATAATATCCAATGAAGAACAGAAGGTTAATCACTTTAAAAGGGGTCTAAGGCCTCTTATTTGAGAATGAGTGGCTAACTTTGAGTTATTAACTTATGCAGAAGTGGTCCACAAAGCTCTATGTTGGGAAACCTTATCTAAGCATCACATGCACAGCGGAAAAAACAAAACAAAAAGGTCTCCTACGTTGGTGAAATCGTTGTGCGATGATTGATTCGCGAAAAATTGCAAAACCAAAAAATCTGCGCGTTGTGTATTAGACGCTTTACCTAGGTAGATCGTATATCCCTAAAAGCCCAGATCTGTAGGTGTAAATGAAGGAGGTCAAATGTCCTCCTCTCTAGTGGTATCCACACGATAGATCGATGCAGCAATGCTCCTCCAATCATAGCGCAAAAACTCGCAGCTTTTGTGCACCACCTTGCAGCGAACATAGAAGAACTCCTTTCTTCTCCGCTGTCCTTACACACCAAGGAGAGGGGGTCGACTGAGAAGAGAAGGGAGGGAGGAGAATAGGTACCGCCTTAGTGGGTATTAGATCTCTATCCAATAATCTCAATTCGCCTCTAATTGGACCTTATGCAAGGAATCCATTAAAACTGGGTCTCATCCAATGAAACAAGGGCTTATTGGATAACTCATATCCAATCTTTTACTCGTCGCAACATCCACTATGTGTGTGACCCTCTAGGCCCAATATGGAGTTGGCCGTGAGTTGCACCTGTCAGAACTCCTACTGACTCAGAACTCCTTCTGACTCGGTGAGTTATTGTACCATAACAATTTACTCAACTCATCGACTATGGACGTACTAGACTATTATGCCATGGTCTTCAGATGGTACAGGGGGATCCAATCTATTGGACCTGTCTGTCCTCAGTTATCGTGTATCTATAATATTGCATCTATATAATATCCTAAAGACCAAACACATGGTAATCCTGTGTTACAGAGACTATGGAATCGCTGTCTGACGTCAGGGATCATTAACCATCCAACA
Organism: Ensete glaucum; assembly: GCA_021527575.1. Taxonomy (NCBI): domain Eukaryota; kingdom Viridiplantae; phylum Streptophyta; class Magnoliopsida; order Zingiberales; family Musaceae; genus Ensete; species Ensete glaucum. The sequence goes on from CM038554.1 coordinate 30,333,764, forward strand.
TTCCGTAAGCGGATCAATCAGTGAACTCATTTTCTAATGAGCACCTGTACTGTACCCTTAGTGTCCCCACATGAGCGACTATGAGACCAGCCGCCTCCATCATATGGACAAGTACATGGTACACCTATCTGTATGGTTATCTCGATGTCTCTCTCGAGTAACCTATGATCGAGATTATTTAGGGTTTGTGTTTAAAGGCAAATCGGTTTCATTATCGTGATCTCATTACGATCCGATTTCTATTTGCACAGATCTAAGGACATCACAATATATGCAACATGCAACATAAAGTGAGAATATACCAATAATAATAATTATACAAAAAGATTGTACAGTATGTCACACGTGTCATCACTCACGTGATTGGCATGCAGGGCACATGTAACCAACACTCTCATTGTTGAGATGGTAATTGAGAAGCATAATAAAAGAAAGGATTTGAGGCATAACTTCACGTTTGCGCCATCGCAAGGAGGCAGTTCTACTTCTGATGGTATGAGACCTCCAAAGAACGCTTAATATCATTCACCACAACCTTATTAACAACAAGAAAAGATGAGTGCTTCCAAACATGTGGTAGTGAGGTGTCGTAATTGTGGAAAAACTTACCATGTTTCCTTGAGTTGTCCAACAGTATGAGTATGTTTTCATTGTCAACAACCTAGTCACATACTAAAGGATTGTTCGTTGAGATCTTTACATCAACAACAATATGGCGGATGACTAGGAAAACAAGCTCGGGTTTTTACTCTGACTCATCGGAATGCTCAGGCTTCAGAACGGGTACTTAAGTTATAATTGTCCTTTGCTATGTGCCACTTGGTATATTGATGGATTTGAGTTTCGCACATTCTTTTATTTCACTATAGTTTACATTTGAGTTGAACAAAGATCATGTTCCTATAGATAATCTCTTATCGATGGAAACGTTAATTAGATAGTTCATCCTAACAAACCAAGGATGCATTTCATAATTTGAGGAGTATTTTGATGTATTTCCTGATGACTTGCAAAGATTACTCTCTAATAGGTAGGCATAATTTTTTATAGAGCTACACAACACCTATCTACAACCAAGCACGTGCATGAGCTTGCTTCAGAGTAGTGAGTGAACCCGAGCACAATGAGCCAAACCCAAGTTGGTCCTGAGCTAGATTCATGCTTGAGCTTGGACAAATAGCTTAACTGGAGTTGTACCCTAGCTAGACCCATAACTGAACCAAGCGAAGCTCAAGCCACTTTGCATTAAGCCCAACTGTAGATCAATTGATCAATCGGACCTGAGCCAAAGCCAAGCTCGAATCACACCTTTGTTCGGCTCATTGATCAAAGGAATATTAATATATCTCCTTCCCCGCACCCCTCCTCCTTGCACTTGAGCACTCTTACCCTAATCTCCTTTGACTATCGCTTCTCTTCTGTATTTCATCAATGCCTAGTTGCAACCTAACTAAATTACTCGATCAATGTGTCGCTCTCCACTTCTTTCCCATGATATTGCTCTCCACTTTTGCCCTTTCCATTTCCTATGTTTCCCATTCGTTTCCTTTTATTGTAGTTTCTCCTTTGCCGCCAACTCCCATTTCCATCTCTCTCAGTCTCCTTGTCTCTTTGTTGTTGGTTCTCCATTGTCGGGTCTCCACTACCCTCTCTATCTCCTTTGTCGCCACTCTCTACCTCCTTCGTTGTCTCCCTTTCCATCACCTTGTTTCTCTGCTGCTCCATCGATTCTTCGTTGTCTTGGCTATTGACTCTTCACCATTGGAGACACCACCATAATACCTTTACCTATTTCTTGTTCCTGTAGTTAGTCCTTCCTTTTCTTGCATTTTTATAAGTTGACCATTGAAGATTATTAAGTGCATTAAGGGCGAAACTTATGTAGCTAATTCATGATTTGGAGAGCATAGACTTATATTAGTGGTAAAGTTTCTCATTTACCCAAAAGAAAACAATTATACAAGAAAAGACTTCATGAATCCGAAAAAACATAAAGATGTGCCATTTTGCCTTGTTAAACGTGTGCTTTTACAAATGATTTAACTTATATGATTTGAGGTTTTGGTGGTAATCTTTTGCATATGTAATGATATGAAACTCATGAATTATTTAGTTTTTATTCTAAATATTATATTTATCCTTAGTTATATATTTTATAACTTTTTTATTAGTGAGTGCTTAGATTCGCTTGAGTGAGCGCTTGGGTTAGGCCTAGCGCCTTGGCCATTTTGGAGTCTTGGTTCCTTTTAGTGGCGAGTGCCTTTGACAATACTGCTTAAGAGAGATTGAACAATGAATATGATATAAAGAGAATTTATTTTAACTTGTACATGAGGCTCGTGAAGTGTCTTCGTCTTCATTCAGGAGTAGTTCCTTAGCAAGCCTCTCATTATGGCCAATGCTTATGCTCTCTTTGGTACCATTGGTGATAACCTGACCTTGATAAGATTAAGTCTCATTTACTTTGACTTGATTAGTCTGGATCATTAATTCAAAATACTTAAGCCCAAATTAATGATAATCCACTCATCAAGTCCTATAAATCAATGAAATTTTTTTTCTACTTCCGATGTAGGACTAAGTTGGGACATGCTACTCCATTTCTTTTTTATGTTTGTTTATGTGGGCTTTCTTCTTTCACCACATCTTAGAGATTTTTTTTTGCCTTGTTTTAATACATAAAAACTTTTGTGAGAATGTGAAGCATGGATTGTTCAAAATGGTTGTGTCCATAATACCTGATTCTTGTATCCAATACTTCTTGGATGTGCTCACTTCCTAGTTGTCATTGTTGTTTTAGATATTATTCAATCATACTTTTACATGTTTGTCGTACTTTCTGCATCATGCAATTTGTACTACCTTCTGTAGACCTGGTTTTATTTGAACTTATTGATTCATATGTTCTTTTGTTTCATCTTTCTTTTTCATTTATCATTGATTTGAAGACTGTACATGCTTTGGTTAAGCGGTTCATGTCTTTTATCAGTTGTTTCTTTACTATATCTCATTTGATTATTTTATTAACATACTCGTAAATGGTGAAATAATTAACATATCTTATGCAGCTAATTAATGTATACTCTTTTCCTGCATCTTCTTTGCACTGCACTTCAAGCACTATGGTTCTCTTACCTGGTAGGCTTACCTATAATAAACATCTGAGGGTAGACATAACCAAGAAACAACTAGATTTTGCTGCTGTTGTAGGCTAAAACTTTTTTTTGTGTATTCTGTGGGGAACTTTTTGACTTCTAGTTCCAGCTAAGATAGCTTCATTATTTTCTACAGAATGTTCATCATGCAGGTCAACCAATGCCTGGTGAGGAGCAGGAAGACATTATTATGTCCAGTACCCAGAACAACCTACTAAATATCGCATGCCCGTTAACAGGAAAGCCTCTTACAGAATTGCAAGATCCAGTTCGCTGGTAAATTATTTCACTATTTCTACAAGTTGCAGTTTTGAATTTTATAGTGGAAAATTCGTGTGTCGTATAACTACAATTGTACTAGTTATTAATTTGTAAATGAAAATAAAAAACTTAATTGTACAATTAAGTGGAAATTTTCACTGGTGTTTTTCTGATGCGAGTAAAAGGAGTCAAATGTGTTGTGTCGGAGGGATGATCAAAAGCTCAAAAGATAAGATATGTGGAACGTTGTTCATTCCGAGGACTGTTGTATCATGTACCATACCCATGCCAGTTTCTGGTTGTGTACCGGTGTACCAACATGATACATCAGTATGTACTGCTCTTTTGAAGATGAAGAAGTTGAAGAGAAGGCACAATGGAGGAAGAGGAAGGAAGAAGGGGCGATGGAGCAGTACAAAGTAGGAAGAGGAAGGAAGAAGGGGAGACAGTGGAAGAAGAGGTGGAAGAAGAAAGAAGAGGAATCGGTGGAGGTGAAGAAGAGGAGTCTACCAGGGAGAAAGACAGCGAACTGTAGTGGCGGTGGCAGTGGTGTCATTAGAAGAGGGCTCTTATTTGCGAGTCCTAACCGCTGTTTTAGATTTTTTTTTTTCTTTTAAAACTGAGTTGGGCCAGGCTGCTCAAAATGGGGCAGTCCACATACCAGTCTACTCTCGGGCCGGTGCATATCACCTGGTTCATACCATTTTGCGTGGTATGGCAGTCCTTGGTCATTGAGCACGAATAGGTACTTGCTGAAGAAGGGTCACCTGTCCATTGATTTAGAGGAGAAAATAGAGTAAAACATAAACGGACAACAAAATATAGCATTACAGATAAGAATAAGGTGCAGTCGTATTAGATGTAGTTGAAGTTAAATTTGATCAAGAATTGGCTCTCAATTTGCAGCTAGACAAACCTCACATTCATGTGTTTAAATACGAAATCAATGTGATTTTGTGGCTGGCCTAAAAGTTCAAGTTCAAGGATTTTTTCACACTAATCTGACATGGCAAGTTGAATATTGAGGACTCTTTTGGTGCCTACCTTTAGTATATCTATATCTCGTGCATGTTTCATACATGTGAATTTCTTGGTGACATGAGGTTTGAAAAACTGATACTTCATCTAGTTTCCTGGGCTTTCCTCTCCCATCACGTGATACATGGTTTGCCATGTGGAAATTCAAATATTGTGTGTGCTTACCGATAATGAATTTCGATGAGTTAGGTAGATAGGATACAGGACCCTTACAAGACTTGATTAACAGCAAGACACTATCCTTTCTCTATCGCTGACCATTGTTTTGGTGGATGCAACTGTCACTGTATATTTGATCTTAGCAATGGACACGAACTCAGAACCTAAACAGCACTTGAAAAATATTTTTGTTGTGTTATTCTAAGAATTATTATGTAAAGTGAGTAGGTTCAATGGATTAAGAAAATTTCAGGATACTTTCTTCTCTTCATCTTGTGAAAACTGGTGTGAGACGAGTTCTATAGAGTGATTTATAGGGGTATCAAGTGTGTGCTTGTAACTATCATCCTATTGTTTGTATGTCTAATTAGCCTCTGCTGTAATGTTATTGTTGATAAAGTCGTGTATGTTTCTTTATGTATTTTTGTTACTTGATATCTACTGCTAAATATGATTAAAATCCAAACAATATCAAACAAGGGCTAAGCCTTAACAAAAACTAAATCTATCCAGTTCCACAAATCATAGCTCACAGCCTATCTCTCCAGTCCAACACAACCTGACCGGATACACTTTGGACATTAAAGCCTTGGCATGTTTCTGTTACTGCTTAAACAGCTATTTTATGACTGATCTTCTCTCGGCACCAGAAACAGAGGCCTAAGAATCTTGATAAGTTTTAACCTTTAGGTTGATACATTAACTTGATTACTTACCACTAATCATGGTATTGCAATTGAGACAATTATACATTCTGAATGCTGCCTTCAGGCATCGTATGTGAGAATATCAATTAAAAATTCAAATACTGCAACATTTTACAAAATTTCGACAACCTTGTTAATCCTTTCATGCTTTATTTGAGACAAAAATTTCCAATTTCCAAATGATTATGAATACTTATGACCAAAACTAAATTCCTGCAAATTCTTGGTTCATATTAAACTTTAGAAACCTTCCTTTTTGCCCCATGTCAATTTGGTAATAAACTAAATGGGAAGTCTATTTTTGGAGCAGTTGAGTTTCATGAATATTTTCACTTTTAGGGATGAGTGTCCATATGATAAAGCCCTCATCCATCACCCATAAATATGAACAACATTGTATTACTTTCTGCTTCCTATATTTCTGTTAAGTATTTTAGTACAGGTGATTGATATAGTTCTTTCAGATTGAAAGAATATGTTCCTTGAATTGATCTCCATTGCTTCACCCAGAGGTTGATAGTGCTTGATCATTACTTTAGAACTATTAAAGACAAAGCAATATCTAAAGATTTGGGTGCACTTTAATCTTCTCTTTTTTCTTTTGTTTGTGTGACTTGTTATTCATGATGCAGTATGGACTGTAAACATATTTACGAGAAAGACCCCATAATGCACTACATAAGAACAAAGAAGCCACATCCTCAATGCCCGGTTGCAGGTAAGTAACCTCATCCGTCATTTTATTTTACATGTTCACCAAGTTGCTCACTAAATTTTGTTTTCTCAGGCTGCCCTAGAATTCTCCAGGTAGGACGGGTTGTATGCGACGCATTGCTTATGATCGAAATCGATGAAATGCGCTTAGCAAAAAATGTAGCTGATACTACCACGGTCGAGGATTTCACTGAAGTCGACGACTGAAGAAGTCACTGAAAGCACATGGCTATAAAACTGTGCAACATGGTTTCGTGCTTCTCCAAGCTCTACACACTGTATGTTTTCTCCCTCTCTCTCTCTCTCTCTCTCTCTCTCTCTCTCTTTGTGTAGAAGACAGTGTTTGCTGGAACTTGTGCATGACTAACACCAACAATAACAAGAACTTGTGTGTAGGACTGAGCTGCTTATCTACCCATCTGATCTTTCTCAGTTCTGGTGGGCCAATCAGCTGTACTTCCCGGCCACACAAGAAGTCACCTTCTTGGATGGTAAAGATGTCAACTGAACCGGAGCCGGATCGATTTTTTTCAAATCACTCCACTACGAGCAGTATCATAATTGGTGGTCTTTTAACTGCAGAAAAGTTGATTTAAATTTGATTTCAAACAGCTTCAAAATGGTTCCATTCGATGAATTTTGATTTAAGTTGATATATATGGATATCTCCGTGTAAGATGCAGCATGTGGAAGAGCAATGCAATCATTGGGCTCCAATGATGATCGTGAAATGAATATATTCGTAGCACATTGGACTAGTCGCGACCATAGTTTGAAATGGAATCGAATTGGTCAATACGAGTTGACCTTCAGTGAAATGAATGTACCCATAGCACACGTGAAATGGAATAGTTATTGGTCAATAACTAAAAATGAATTGGGTCAACGGTTCATCGTTGTTGAATCGAACCGGATTTGGGTTCTGGTGGTTTGGTGTCGGGTCTTATAAGTTGGAATCATGAAACCATCATCACCAAGCGAAAGATACAAGTAATCATTAGTTCTGAGACATAAATGCTGGAGTTAGGAATCTGATGCAGGACAGCCAAAGATGAAGTAACTTTGGTCATTAAACAGCGAGTCATCATTTAATCATATACGGCTCATCACCCCTCGCAGCGTGCACAGACCGCCGCTTTGCTCTTCTTTTGACATGGTTACAGCCAAAAGCTGGACAACCTTATTGGTTGAAGAAGCTATCTATTATTTGATCCAATACAGTCAATCCTTTTCTACATCGAGGGTTAAAAATGCCTTTAATCACGTAAATTGCAGTGTAGGAGTCCATATCTGTTAATTATTCACAGGTAATCATTGGGAGATCGATGATTACTCTTCAACTTGTTCAAGAAATAAAGGAGGCACCGCCCGCATGCATGGCGAAATGAGGCAGCAGATGAGGGGAGCTGACTCGGTTTTGCCCGCCTTGGTTGTACGCGATGAGCGACGGAGCGTAGTAGTCGCCGACGGCACTTCCTTTCCCAAGGACGACGGCTGCTGCGGCGGCGGCGGCGCCATCGTCATCGTCGTCATCCGCTGCAGCCATGACCTTTCTCCCATACGACTCCTTCGCTCCCGAGCCGCACTGCCTGGGCTGCGTCTGGTAGAAGACCTTCGACACCACCAGCTCCCCGTCCTTCTCCTCCTCGTCGGAGCCCAGGTGATACTGGTGCATTATCCAGCTGGTCTTCTCGGGCTTCCGCTGCTTGCCGTAGTTGGTGTACAGGACCAGGATCTTCTTGTACCCCTTGAGCCTCCCACCCACCAACACCGGCCTCGTCTTCCCGGTCTTGTGCCACCGCGTCTCGCCTCCGCGTGCGTCGGTGTGCACCTTCCTCCTCTTCCTCGTCCCCGTCGTGTATGCCTTGGAAGGGCGATGGAAGAAGTGCCGAACCAGACCATCCTGTCTCACTCCTGTGCAGCGCAGGAAGAAGAAACCAAATCCCACCAATTATCTCAAAGGGTGAGTGAGGAGGAGTTGAAGACAAGGCAAGGGCTTCATAGCTTTCCCGATGGACCTCACTCTATACAACCTAATTTATTGCTTGTTATCATGGTTAGGTCACAACACGTAATTAAATAGCGACAAAAGTTATTCCAATCTACATGGCATTAGTAATAACTCAGGTTTGGTTTTTTGCATTAAATCCGATCTGCATAAAAAAAAAATTATGCCACTATGTATCGGAACTTGTGATTCCGAAAATAATTATGAGGCAAAGAGAAGATAAATGAATCAGAACATATTGTTCATTGGCTCACTCATGAATAAATATAGATGGTGTCAATCGATCGATCATTACTGGGGAGCTTCTCAGGATGCGTGTAGCAAATCCCATCGTCGCCTTCGATGGTGGGGATGAACTCGTCGATGAGAGGGTGAAGCTTGTGAGGGTCCGACCCCGCTTTGCCTTCCAAGTGTTCGAGCAGCTCTTGGTCGGTGGGATCAAACTTCACGCCTGCGGGCAGCCCGGGCAAGTCTTGTATGGAGGAAGACGCCTGGAGTCAATCCATGTCCGGACGTGTATTAGTAGTCTCCCTCTCAACAGAGGTTTCATACGGAAAGCGTGAACAGGTTTGGCTTCTGCCTGCCGCAGGCAGCCAAGAAGATGCTACGTCGTAACCTTATCAACGTCGAGAGATGAAATGATTTTGTTGTGTGTAGAAACTGCACACGCACACACAGAGAGAGAGAGAGAGAGAGAGAGAGAGAGACCTGCTGCTGCTGCTGCTGCTGCTCATACTGAATGCGGTGACCGCAGGAGGGGCACGTCTTGATCATGACGTCGTGTGATTTCTTGCTGATTAGAACCATCGGAGAGTCCGGATAGACGCCGGCCAGCAGCTACCGCACCATGTCATGTGTCGTCTTCTTCTTCTTCTTCTTCTTGTTCGTCTTCTCCTCCTTGTCTCTTGTCCAGAGCAGGCAAAAGACTGGGCAGGGAATGACGACCGAAGAAGGCAAACAAGAGGGCAGAAAAGGCGAGAAAGGAAAAGAAGAAAGAAGCTTGTCCCTCTTAAAGCTACGGAGCTCTCCTCCCGCCCTCCCACAGTTTTCCCTTCGATATCCGGGAAGGAACAGAATTCTCCTCAACTGTGGTTCGTCATCTTCTTCCAGGGAGAAGTGCAGCAAAAAAACTCCGACGGTCCCTCCCGCTTCCTCGAGGCAACAACAAACCAAGCACAAAGGGAAAAGGAAAAAGACAAAAACAAGGCCATATGTAGAGAATAGTAGAGAAGAGAGGAGGGAGACTTCCGCAAGTAACACCAGGTTGCTTGACCCTCAAGCTTGCCCTTGCTATATACATCTACCAATATAACTCAAACCTTGTGACCTAACACACATACCTAATGTTATTACTCGAGCGATTCTAATGCAAATCTCTCCATAAGCCCTTTTTGGCAAAGGAAGGAGCAACCGGGGTTGAGTGGCGATCCAGCAACCTGATTCGTATGAGACGTCTCACCTCCTTGAATGAGATGGTTAGATAGAGAGGAGGAGTTGTAGACGGTGGCCTCCTTTTAGCTCCGAGGTCGCCCTAGAGTGTCCTCCAAGACATACCCATCATTTCTGCATTTCCATTTCCGATCCTCTCTCTGCATATGTCATGTGTGTCTCAGTGTGACCTCCGTATGTGTGGATTCTCATAGTTTATGTGATGCATGGAAGAATCGGAAAGAATTGTGGAATGGTTGAATCCACCAGAGATGCAAGGGGGGGGGGTGTAAAAGACGCGTGAACGATGGGTAGGTCATGCTGCTGTCTTCGGCATGTACGCGACTTGGCTTGCAGAGAAAGGCGTCCGCTTGTGTTTGGTTTGGTAGTCCTCCAAACATGGGAGATGTAGAAGATGACAACTCCGCTTGCCAGGGATGATGACTACTCCAAACAATGTATCAGAACACATAGGTTCATTGCATCATTTAAAAAAAAAAAAGATTAAATGATCAATTAAATTAAATATTAATTCTTAAAAGAATTTTTTAGGAATTAATAATTTTTTTTAATTATAATTAAATATAATATATTTATGTGGACTACATACACCGGGTTACAAAATATATAGAATTTTTTAATGTTAGAAAGTTACTATTACTTAATGTGATAGACCTATCTCTTCTTTTTATCTATTTTCAATATTTGGTATCAGAGATTAAGTTAAGCTATGACATCTTCTTTTAAGTACCCTCCAACTCCATATTCTTAAATTAATAAAAAAAATTTGATACATTTAAATGAATATTCTTTTAGGCTTCAAGATCAATGAAAGTTTATGAAAGATGAATTTATTTAACCAAGTCCAGAGTAATAAATGCAAAAGTAAAAAAATAATTTAAAGATAGAAAAACTTTGTTCACGATCTACCAAGGGCTTGATTATTTAATATATGATATTGTTGCTTTAGTAAATACTTCAAAAGAGGGTTGAAAAATACTTCAGAAAGTATTTGGTTGTATAGATAAGGTAAGGCTTCGTTTATAAGTTTTACAAGGTGAGCTTAAAAAATTACAGTAAAATATTTTTTAAATTTATTTATAATTATTTATCAAAAATTATTTTTATTGCTCATCAATGAGACGAAATGATAATCAAATAAGCGATCAAAGAGCCATAAAAAAAAACGATACTAAGATCTCTATAACTTTATAATTGATTTTATTGTTATAACAATTGAAAATTCTAAAGACTCGGAATATATATCTTTATAATAATTAATGAGTACTCTTTAAGTTTATAAACAAAAAGTTTATATTAAAAAAAGCAAAAAAATCTATAGAGTAAGCATTATAAACCAAACTTACTATTTAAAACAAAAGTGAATCAAAATCTGAAAGAGGAATAGATTGTTGACAAAAAGTAAGAGGTGGCAGAAATTATACTAATCAAGAATATCAAAATAATGAAGTTAGATGGAGAAAATTCTAGTCAAAGAGATCAAAGTTATGGTTCAGGACATAGTCGAGGCCGTGGATGTGATAAAAATTATAAGAGGTCTAAAATACAATGCTATGTTTTTAGAAGATATAGACACTACTCTGAATGTTATTATAATCCTAACAATCTAGATGATAAAATAAATTTTACGATATATTAAAGGGATAATTGAGTATGAAATGTTTTATTCATCATCTAAAATGTTGGAGATCTTTAGATATAGTGATAGTTATTAGGCTAGAAGCTACGATAATCAAAAGAATACAACTGTATTTATTTTTTGTTTTTGATGAAGCTACATCCACATCGTTTTCAAAAAAAATAATATATCATTGTTATATCAAACAAATTATATAGCAGCATCTTCTTGTATTTGTCATGCAACATGGCTAATAAGATTGCTCCAAAATCTTTTGTATGTTGCAGGAGAAGTCAATTAATATTTATGTTGATGACAAATCAACTATTGACTTAATCAAGATCTAGTTTACCATGAAAGATCGAAGCACATCATCATAAGATTTTATTTTGTAAGAGATAATATTAAAAACAAATAAGGGGAGTTAATTCATATCAATAACTAATGAACAAGTGATCGATATACTCATAAAATCTCTCAAATCTAAAATATTTTAATTATTTCAAAATAAACTTGGTATGTGAAATGTAAGTTTAAGAGGGAATAACGTTGAACTTAAAATTGTTAAGATATCTTAAAGATGTTCATTGCATTAAGAGGAAAAATATATTATATAGATATAAAAGGACAAACTAAATTTACTATTAATTATTGAAAAGATTTCTTAAAAAGAGGAGAACTAGATTATATAGATATAAAAGGACAAACTAAATTGACTATTAATTCTTGAAAAAAAAAATTTAAAAAAATAAGTTATTTTAAATATAATTAATATCTATGGGGACTATATAAACTGCATATTCTTGGATCATAAAAAAATATAACATTTTGAAAAATATAAAAAAAAATTTAAGGGAAACATAGAAGTTTTAATCTTATCTATGGCTTTTCCCTATCTATTGTCACATATAGAAGGGGGTCAGTCTGATGATGTAAATTATATATGCTTGACGTCCTCAAACAACAACAACTAATACATAATTCAAGATGGGACCGGTGAATTCATCATACTATGACATGAAGGAACCCTTCTACTATTATTTAATTTGACTACACAGTATAGAAAGGTAAGTATCGTAAATTTAAATATCTACTATTATTTAATTTTAAAATTTGATATTAAAATTTTTGATATAACAACAGTATATGCTTGCAACTGGGCCCATAGGGATTCTGGATCATCATCAACCTTCTTCCACTTTGCCAAAACCATGGGGGCATTTTTGCCTCCGAAGCCAGCCACGTCTAGGAAAAGTCCCCATGACCATAACAAGCATCTTCGTTCATGGCAGCAAGGAGACCTGGCTGCGGTCCTTTGCAGGCTCGAGCTGTTTGTTCTCAGAACCCACCTCGAGCAGCATCTTGATGACCACCCTCATCGACGGGCGACTGATGGGCAAGATGCTGGCGCAGAGGAGGCCAATGTCAAGGACCTTGCACATCTCCGCCTTGTAGCACACGTCGAGCTTGGGGTCGAGGACATGGTCCACTCCCTTGTGCTCCACCGAGCCCCGCACCCATCTCGCCAAGTCCTTCTCTCCCAGCTCGGGATCCGCCGGACGTCTCCCCGTGACGAGCTCCAGGATGACCACGCCGTAGCTGTATATATCGCTCTTCTCGTTCACGCGGAGTGTGTATGCGTACTCTGCATCGCATGAAGACGATGCATGAGCAAAATGGACTTGAATCTGTGGCGTGGAAATAGAACCTAACCTGGTGCGATGTATCCACACGAGCCGGCGACGATGGACATGGACTTTGGATCCTTGCCGACGATACCCTTCGCAACGCCAAAGTCTGCCACTTTGGCCCCGAATTCCTCGTCCAACAAGATGTTGTTCGACTTGATGCCTCTGTGAACGATCGGAGGAACGCAGTCATGGTGTAGATACGACAGACCCTCGGCGGCGTCCACCGCGATCTTGTACCTCGTCGGCCAGTCCAAAAGCCCGCCCTTGCTGCCGTGCAGCTGGTCGCCCAAGCTCCCGTGGGGCATGTACTCGTAAACCAGCAGCTTACAGTCCTTGCGCGTGCAACAACACCACAACTTGACGATGTTCTTGTGCATGATCGTCCCCAGTTTGGCAACCTCGGCCTCGAATCCGTCGTCCACGCTTTCGAAGACATCGGTCTTCCCGGGCGTTTCACAGAGCTTCTTCACTGCCACGGCCTCTCCGTTGCTGAGCACTGCCTTGTAGACCTTCCCGGAAGCACCGCTACCGATCACATTGTCCTCGTCGAGGCAGCCCGAGATCTCGTACTCGCTGAAACCCAGTTTGTGGAAGGAAGTGAGCATCCAGTTGGGCCTTTCCGTAGCACGATTCACCTCCTTGGAGCTATGGTACTTCCAGTAGAACCAGGCCGCCGCAGCGACGAGGGCCGCAGCGAACAGTATGTAGATCGATCGAAGCAGCCAAGGGAATCCATAGCGAATTGAGTTGTCACCTCTTCTTTGACCGGCACAAGGCTCATTCACGTCGACGCACAGTCCCGGATTGCCCAAGAAGCTGTTTTCATAGATCCGCGTTGCGAACTGGGGAGGCAGAGTGCCGGAAAGCTGGTTGTTTGAGAGGTTTAGTTCGTAAAGCTTCAAGTTCTGCAACTCAAGGGGGATCGTCCCGGTAAGATGGTTCCCGGAGAGGTCGACATAGTTGAGCTCCGCGAGGTCGCCCAGTTCGGAGGGTATCGAGCCAGTGAACTCGTTGTTGGCAAGGTTCAACCGGATGAGCTTCTTCCACCATCGAACTCCGTTAACGAGCTCGCCCGAGAGGGAGTTGTTATGGAGATCAAGCAGCCGGAGCGCCGCAAAGTTCACGAGCCCTTCAGGGAGCGGCCCTGTCAACCGGTTATTGGCTGCAGAGAACTCATGCAGATTTGTCAGAGCTCCCATTTCTTCTGGGATTCGACCTTCGAATTGGTTGTCAGATATCACGAGTTTAGAGAGATTGGTGGCGCCGGAGATAGCCGGGGATATACCGCCGGTGAAGGAATTCCCGGCAAGCTCGAGAAGCCATACATGTGGCAAGCCCCAGAAAGCAGGGGGAACCTCTCCGGAGAGACGGTTGTTCAGCAGACGGACTCGCGTGAGAGTCGAGCACTGGCCTAGGCTCTCCGGCAGAGAACCGGAAATCATGTTGTCAAGCAAAAGAAGCTGATCCAGCATGCCGCCACCACAAATCCCAGTCGGAATCTCTCCCGAGAGGAGATTATCCGAAAGATCGACGAGGCTAAGTGGAGAATTCTTGCCAAAGTCGGCTGGGAGAGGCCCGTCAAGCTGGTTCGAGAACAGCCGGAGCACCGCGAGGTTGTCGCAGCGGGTGATGGTGGAAGGAATAGCTCCGGTGAGGTTATTCTCGTAAAGGTTGAAACTTTCGAGGCTGGGAGCAAGAAATACGTCTTCAGGTATCTGCCCGGATAGCTGGTTCATGGAGGCATCAAAGAGCCGGAGCTGGGTGAGGTTCGACAGGCCGCTGGGAAGGGGACCGGTGAGATAGTTGGAACAGAGCTCAATCTGGACGACAGAGGAGAGGACGGCGAGGGAATCGGGGATGTCCCCGGAGATTGAGTTGTAAGACAGGTCGAGGTCGGTGAGATTGGAAAGGCGGCCGAGAGACGGCGGAATGCTACCGATGAGGTTGCAGCTAGTGAGCCAGAGGCCGCGAAGCGAGGTGAGGTTGGCTAACGAAGGGGGAAGTGGAGTGGGAGTGAAGGGGTTGTAAGAGAGGTTGAGTTCGTGAAGAGAGGAGAGGTTGGAGAGGAAAGCAGGCACGGGACCGGAGAGAAGATTGCCAACCAAAGAGAGGCTACGGAGAGAGGCGAACTGCCCGAAGGAAAAAGGGATCGGACCAGAGAAGTTGTTGACGGAGAGGTCGAGGAATGAGAGGCGCGGGAGGAGGGAGGGAAGGAAGGCGGGGAGAGGCCCGGTGAAGGAGTTCTGCGAGAGGTCGAGGCGGGTGAGGGAGGAGCAGCCGAGGAAGGAGGAGGAGAGGGAGGAGTTGAGGGAGTTGAGCGAGAGGGAGAGAGAGGAGAGGTCGAGGAGAAGGCAGAGCGAGGAAGGGAATGGTCCGATAAGGCCGAGGTCCGACAGGTCGAGGGCGGTGACCGCGGGGAAGAGGGGAGGCGGGGCGCAGATGACGCCGGTCCAGTTACAGGGGTGGGCGTCCGAGGGGCTCCAGTCGGAGAGGGAGCTGTCGGGGTCGTCGAGGGAGCTCTTGGCTTGGAGGAGGTGGAGGCCATCTTGGGTGAGGGAGAAGGAACGACAGGAAAGGCAACAGAAGAGGAGAAAGAGAGGGAGGAACGCCGCCATGGCGGTGCTGTTCTCTGTGCCAAGCTTGCATGATTGGCAATGGCCCATAAATCATGTTGGATCAGTAAAAAATTTAACGCAGGGTGCTTGCTGTAATTGGAGGTCCACCACGAGGACAAGAGGAGGAGCAGGAGCAGGTAACGCAGCGGAGGTGCCACCTTCCATGATTCCATCCATCGTTGGAAGGTCCTTCCGATGTGAGGGTGCAGCAGACATTGGCGGCCTCTTTGTGCACGCCACCAATAGGAGACGAAGTGCTCTATCTATCACGTGGCGCTCCTCCCGCTGCTCTGCTCCTTTCGTGTTGGAGTGTTTTGGATTCGCTGACAACATTATGAAATTATAATTTTATATCCTTTATCTATCATAGATTTTAAATAAATAAATATATATATATATATACAATTTGATTACATGATCATTGGACAATGTTGGGATGGTAGATGATAAAAAAATAACAAAAATAAAATATTAATATATAATTTACAATATATTTTTATTTAAAAATACTAAAATAATATTAAACAAGAGTTAAAATTAATAACACGTACAAAAATATTTTCAAATGCTCATATCTTTACTTCATGAATCATACTCTTATTTATAGGACCTAATGGTAATTTTAGCCCTATCATTTTATTCATGAGTAAGTTATATGTATAAACTATCATTAAAAACATTATTATATATAACTATGAAATAGGAGGGTTTAGAATTGATTCATAAGTTAGTTACCTTAAGTAATTATCATATTTTATGCAGTTCTAATCATATTCTAAATAACTCTATTTAAATGGCTTAATTGTCATGGGGACAGTTCATACACCTGATGGTAACCCTCTTGTCCTATCATATAACCCATGATTAAGTTAGTTGTAGTAGCTACTTATATAGCAATAACTTCTTAGATCATCGCCCACTTAGGTAGAACTATTTAGAATATGACTCAAATTATCTAGAACATGGTACCTACATAAGAAAACTATCTATGATCGATTTGAGATATGAAATATATATGCTTATGAAATTGAATTAACTTGGTGAGAATATCTATAGGTGTTCATTTGTACTATAATAGTTCATAATTATGACTTCATTTGCTACAAGATCTTGGATAAACAATAGTGTATCTCTATATGCTTCATTCCCCGATGAAAGATTAGATTTCTCATTATTACAATTGTAACTTTATTGTCATAAAATATTTAAATTGTTTCTTTTTGTCTTAATAAGGTGTTGATGTTACAGTTACTACGATATAGCTCATAGTCTAAGGCTAAAAATATTACTCAAAGTACTCTTATTATCACCTAAAACTCTTGCTAAAATATTATTAGTGAAACCAAATAATTTATATTTAAAACTAAGGGAATACTAAATATAATAATCTATAGTTCCAACAATATAATATAATTTTTTTAATAAATTGTATATATTATTTGCTTAGACTATACATAAACCTAGTTCTACACTAACTGAGAAGGTAATATATGATAAGTATGAGTTAGATAGATTAAACCTCTAACCAAAATTTATGTAACATCTTGCATTTATTGAACATGTATCATTTTTTAAGTTTCAATTTTTCATTTGCATTCATAAGTATTGTTGTAACTTTGTAATTTATTATATTAGACTTTTTAAGTAGATCTATTGTATTTTTTTTTTGTAAAATAAAAATTTTATCTGATCCTTGCTTCACCTCCAACCCAAAAAAATAGTGCAATAGACTCATATCTGATTATTAAACTTATTCATCATGTATTTTTTAAATTTTATCATAAGAAACTTATATAAACTCATATATATAATATCATCAATATAAAAGTAAACCATAATGATGATTATGTTTAACTTTCCTTTTTAAATAAAGAGTAGGTTCATTATTGCTCTTCTTAAATTTATTTTGATGAAAATAATAATTAATTTTATTTTGCAAAGCTCTTAAAGCTTTGTTAAGCCCATAAAGATTTTTTTTAATTTACACACATTTTCTTCATATCCTTTAATTAAAAAATCTTTGGATTGAGTAACACAATTTTATTCTTATAAATCTTCATTCAGAAATACAAATTTCATATCAAATTAATAAACATGCTAACTCAAGTGAGTAGTTAAAGTTGAGAAAGTTCTTGCGATTTCAAATCTAATAACTGGAGAGAAAGTATCGTTAAAATTAATATATTATTATTACAAATATCATTTTACTACAAGTCGAGTCTTATACTTTTGGAGAATTTTATCAACATTATACTTTATTTTGAACACTCATTTCAATCTAATAATTTTTTTCATTAATAAATTCATTAACTCTCATGTTTAATTCTTTTCAATAGACTTGATTTTCTCCTTTATTGTCTTTCATTATTTCTCTTTTTTAATTATTTCTTCAAAACTTTTAGAATCTAAAATAAACAAAAATGTTGAATTATAGATTTTCGTTAGTGATCTAAATTTTTTTATGAGATTTTATTTGAGAAATTATCTGTTGAATCTAAAGTGTTACTAGGTGAAACTAAGGATGAACTTATTAGAGTAAGATCTGTCACTTGATTCTATGGAGTGTCTAGTTATGTTGAAATTTGAATTTATTTTTCACTCTCATCATTCATCAAACATTATATTTATTTTAATAATAAATTTACCACTGATATGAAATATACTTTGGATTGTAAAGAATAATTAATTAAGACTTATTTTTCATCAAACTTATGATAATTTTATAAATTTACCAAAGTATACGTAATATAATAAAAAATTCTTAAATAGCTTACACTTGACTTTATACTATACCAAACTTAAAAAAAAAGTTCGATTCAGAACAACTTTTATTGGTGAAATATCTAATAAATAAAATATTATTATAACTACTTCTGTCTAAAACTGATTTGGACTATGTTTTTCCTTAAGCAAACTTCTTATCATTTTAATAATAATCTAATTCTTACATTCATTTAAATCATTTTGCTCCGACATATGTAATGTTATCAATTCATTATTAATATTACTTTCTTTAAAAAAATAAACTCATTATATATAAATTTATATTCTTTATCTATCAAAATTGTCTTTATGCATTTACCATTTTAACTTTTCGCAAGTGATTTAAATTTTTAAAAATTATCAAATAATTTAAATTTTAAGTCTAGAATCATATGGCTATAATCATCAAAATAATAGAAAATATTGAATTCCACCAAATGCTATTAATGCTTTTTTAATATAAACTGATTTCTTACTTTATTTATCATAAAATGCATCATTCACACGCATCATATGTATTAATTTTGAATTATTTAAAAATTATTTATTTTAACTTATAATCTTAAATCCTTAATGTTAAGTGTCAATATCTTAAATATCATAACTTATACTCATTATTTTGAGTTACAATAGGAGCATACTTTTTAATATTTGAAAAATTAAGTAGAAACATCTAATTTTGAGTCATGCAAATATTTATCGTACAAACCAAAATTTTTTATCTTTAATAATGTATGAACAATCTTAAAATATAACTATATATCCATCATTTATCAATTATCCAACATTCAATAAGTTATGTCATAAACTAGAAACAAATAAGATATTATCAACTTGGTTTACCTTTCATTGACTTGTTTTCACCATAATTGTTTATTTTTCTTCTACTTGGATTTGCTTATTATCTCCAAATCTAATTTTTAACTTGTGAGTTTCATCAAAATCTCTAAGCATTGATATTATGCCTAGCATATGATTAGATCATCAATTATCCAGAAATCAAATATTATTTGAGATATCATTAACTTATGAATAAGTTATAAATAACTTACTATTTTTATTAATTTTTCTCCACATAACTTATTTAATTTTTTATTTTTTTAATAATCTATATTTATATGACTAATATTTTTACAATAGTGATATTGAATTCCACTTTTATAATTTTTTAATCATAATTTGATTACTTTTGTTCATCATGCTCATTAAAGAGTCATTTTCCTCTTCCATTTTTTCTTCTATGAAATCCCCCTTTGTCATATTTTTTTATATTAATTTTTTATCTTTTTTTTTTTTGAAGTAGAAGACTCCTCCTTATCCTGATCTCTCACTTTTCTCAAATGACCTATTTAACATTTTTTTATGTGTTTTCAAGGAATCTATCTCGAATGAAAAACTAGATAAATTTTTTGACTCATCAATTGTAGCTACAACATGATCAAATTTTAAAGTTAAACTTCTCAAAACTTATATAATAATAATCTGATTATAAAGATATTCTTTATAAGATTTCATTTGACTAGTAATTTTAGTCACTCGATAAATAAAATCTTGTACCGATTAATTATTTTTCATGAATAAAGTTTCAAACTTACTACGAAGTATTTGAAGTTTTACTATAATCACATACGATGAGTCTTGAAATTCATTTTAAAGTATCAACCAATCTTACTTTAAGTTTGTAGCTATTACAATTCTTAAAAAGATTATCTAATGAACAACATATTAAATAAAAAATAATATTTTTTTAATTCATTTTTTCTATTATCTCTTAATCTAGTTTCTTTATATAGATCTATATATTCATTCTATATTAAATTTCAAATATACTAAGACTTAAATAGAGTTTTCATCTTTATACCTTAAAATTTTCAACAAATGGCTTACATATGAAATTGCTATTGAAAATTATAATGCTTCTAATACCATGAATGTTGGAGATGAATGAGGAAGAAAATAATAAAGAAAGAATATAATGATATAATTAGAAGAAAATATTTCTAATAAAAAAATATTATTAAACAAGAGTTAAAACTAATATAATTACTTGACGAAACATAGTATTATTTATAAAATATAATAGTAACTATCTCATTCTATTATTTTACTCATAATTAAGTTAGATGTAGAAACTATCTAATGATTTATTAGATCATGAATTAATTACATAAAACTACTCATAATATGATTAAAATTATCTTAAAATATGATATGGTACAAGATGAGTTTTTTATGAATCAATTCTCAGCCGACAAGTGGAGCAGGTAACGCAGCGGAGGTTCCCATCATTGGGAGGTCCTTTCGACGTTGAGCGTGCAGTGGACGGCGGAGACCCTTTGTTCCCGCCACCAGTAACAGCCGAAGTAAGTGGTGGATCACATGGCGCTCTTTTCGCGTGGAACGGAGACGGAGCACACCGGAGTGTCTTGGAGTCGCCGGTCACCGGTCGCCGGCATCGCCTTCTCTTCAGGTGCTGCTACGGTAAGCCAACAGCCGTCATCCTTCCGAATCCTGCGCGCAACTCTAACCGAACTGTGTGTGCCTCAACGCATTCCTCCTCGCTAAATTATTATGACTTTTTTCTTTCCATATGTTTAGCACTATATTATCAACGAAATGATTTGGGAAATCTCGATTCGATCTAATGAAATAATTAAGTCAAATTTAATGATTATAGGATAAATATTACACCCGTCGGCTCGGCTCGACCACGCCAAGCCGAGGGTCTCGTCAATCCGAGGACTGTGTGGATAGCTACCTCGGTAACCCGACGGTCCAGATGTGCCCGACCAAAGATCACTTCGGTTACTTTGGACATCGTACTCATGGTCATCGTACCCATCGATCGAAATCTTGGAAATCGACGGAAGCGTCGCTCAGTGAAGGGCCATACCCACGGCTCAACCAAAGGCGTCGCACCTATTAAATATTGTAGTACGACTCCCCTTTGTCCAACATGTATAATTACCTCCCACTGTAGCTTACAGAGTAGACATTTTCTCGACACCCGACCTTTTCTCTTTAAAAACCGCTCGGGACTTTACGGGGCCTCGATCGGAATCTTCAACCTTAAATGCTAACTTAGCCATCAAAGGGGGCGGCGTTGGACACATATCCTCTCTCCCTAGTGAAAACCTTCCTATAGGTTCCAGATGTGTCTCAAAATTGACCTTACTGATCCCTCTGACCTGAGGAGCCATAATTTTATGGAGCCCAACCATCTCCTCCAAATTTTTCGAGCCTTTGAGTCATATCGCAATGATCATGTGCATTTGGGTCGAACCATGCTGTACTGATTTTTCGTCAATGACATCAAATTAAGTATTTTAATAAAATAATGAGAAGCACAATGATACCGATGTGAGAAAAGAAGCTCAAAGGTTTCTAGGCCTCATGATGTAGTCCTTTCGAAAATGACATGGTTGGAAATGCACAAGACTTTATTCCACACAATTATATTGGTATGAAGATGAGCAGAGTAGAACCAAAACCAAAATCCTGCGTTCTTATTGTTGTGCCTCTTTAAGACCTACTGTTTTAAAGTCAACATGATTGAATTAGAATATGACATGATTCGTGGAGCCACCTCCACCTTCTCCTCATCATCTCGATCAAAAAATGGGAATGAGAGACAAGATAGAATGATAGGAATGTTGTCTTAGTAGATAGATACGCGTCGCCATGAATGGAAGCCCAACGCTTGTCCGCATGGGGATGAATGACTCCTTTATTCTCCTCCTCTTTGACTTTGAACGCATGGAATCACTTTGAGGCGAAATCTTCTAAGCATCGAATCTATATCGCTTTCCATGCATCAATTTTGGTGTCGAGCATCGATCAAGATAATAATATGCTATCGCATTTCCCCAAGAATATAATAATGCACCGATCATTCGTTGAGCCTACATACACGATTAAAGTTATAATGTTATAATGTTAAAGTTATAATGTTTATGAAAAATCTTTCTGCCTACATACACGATTTGTACCTCCATGTAGGTTGAGTGGGCACGATTGGTTCTGGCCCGTGTGCGTTAGCTTGTCCGTGACCGTCTTGGTGAAGAGGAGGTGGAGCACAGTTGGGTGAAAAGAGCCTTAGGGTTCAGCTCGGGAGGTCGGCGACTGACACTTGGGAGCTCGGGTCGGGAATTCGCATCTACGACTCGGGTCGCTTTGGCTGGCAACTCAGGTTGGGAAGTTGCGCTTGCAGCTCGGGTTGATCATCGATTCCTGCAAGAAGGTCGAGCCGGGTGGGGTTCCTGACATGACCCCTCTGATGATTAAATTAGGAGTTTGGTTTCAGATTTGTGATCCCCTGATCCGTAGAGGTGCATGAGCTTTTATAATACTCGTTAAAGGTCATTCATACTTGAGATAATTAATGGCTCTATTGCTTACAATGCCGCTATATATCTTCATACTATCTGTGGTCCTTGCTGAAAATGTAGCGGGTCGGCCTTACTTATATTAGGTCGATCGTACATTCACTGGGTTCGCCCTACCTATGTCAGGTCGATCTCATTGTGTTGGGTCGATCGTACTACATCAAATCGATCACGCTGGAGGCCTAGTTGACCAAGGGCATGAGGATGCGATAGCCAAGCCAATATTTGCTATATCATACAAAGAGTTTTCGACAACTTTATCTTATACAAACACTAAAAATAATAACAAAAAAAAACTAAAATTGATAAGATTTTGAAACTAAAAAAATAATAACAAAAAAATACTAAAAATTGATAAAAGACAAAAAAAACAATATGGTTTCAACCCTCCCTACCTAACCTACATTCATAGAAAAAAAATTATTATTTTTTTATCACGTAAAAGATCGACTATAAATACTATATCTTAACTTAATCAGAAATTCTTAACAGAGGTATAGTATTACTTTTCTCAACCTTTTGGCTAAGATCAAGTGTTGTATCTATTTTTATTAGTTTAAATATTTCAAAGTGCTTCTCTCATCTTCTATGTCCACCAAAGAGAAAGAAAGCAACCAAATATTTTCTCACATCTCACTCCATCATCAAAATATCGAGATTCATAATATATTTATAAAATAAATAAATACTAAATCATACATACTATGACTATTAAATACTTGTCCCCCCATCCAACCATAATAATAATAATAATAATAATAATAATAATAATAATAATAATAATAAGTATGTAGGTGAGAAAATAGAGACTTGATAAAAACTAAACAGATGTATGTGGGTGAGATAAAAATAACGTAGATAAATGAGCATTCCTCACCGTCGGATAACGATACAACTCGAAGAAAGTTATTGTGTGGTTGGCAGCGGATCTCTTTCTTTTCCAAATGTCTTTTGCTTTTGGAAACATGGAATGGAATCCAAAGTACGACGACCACCGGGGAAGAGGCCAAAGTTCTTGAGACCTTTAGGTTCTCAAGGCTAATAATTCCAGCTTGTGGTGTCTCCCTTTGTCTTCGCTTATGTCTGTCACCTGATTTAATTTTGCTTTTCTGATTTTTCCTGGAATTAAATGTGATAATCCATCATGTAATTTGCTGCATCAAGTCTCTATCAATCAAATCAAACCCAAAAGTCACCTAAATTATATGGTATTTATATCTAGAAAATGCTCGTGAATTAATATCTGAATTTTTCAATAGTTGTTTCAAGGCCAATATTAAGGGTAATATATATATATATATATATATATATATATATATATATATAACTTTTATTAATATTAATTTTGATTGTCAACTTATGTTATTAT
Organism: Ensete glaucum; assembly: GCA_021527575.1. NCBI lineage: Eukaryota > Viridiplantae > Streptophyta > Magnoliopsida > Zingiberales > Musaceae > Ensete > Ensete glaucum. Next base: position 30,357,696 of record CM038554.1, read on the forward strand.
ATTCGGAAAGGAAGGACCACCCTCCAACAACAAAATGGTTTTATCAAAACATGTATGATTTGATCGAGGGAGAAATTTCTTTCATCTCGATCTCATCATAAATAACTATTATATAACTTTTAGATCAAATTATTATTTGTCATATATGGGTTAAAAAAAAGAGTTCTAAACTTCATTATTAGCTTATATATTTTGAAATTAAAACATACATAAACAAGTCCTCCTTTAGAGTATTTATGCTACAACTATTGTTAATTACGAAAGATTAAGTATTTTTTTATTACTCAAAAGATAAGTAGTGAATGCAATTTGAGTCAAGACATTTCAATGACCTATCAAAACCTTTTACATATGACATATCTAATTGGCACGTTATCTTTTTTAACGGATCAACTTATTGAGTCCGAGTTGATTGTTATTAGTTACTATATTAACTTTCAGTGTCAATAATTCATAACTACAAGGTTAGAAGGATATTTGGATTTTAAAAAAATGTCATCCAGTCTTACTCCATACAAACTTAAAGAAAAATTTTATATGATAGGGATAATAGTGGTCCTCCTCCGAAATCAGATGGCGTGGCCCAAGATAAACTGACGTGAAAGGACAGGGCCGAATGACCAATTTTCTCGACCTCATCCTTTGACATACACGAGAGACGTGTCACAAACGGATATACAAACCCGAGATCTGATAGCATCGGATATCGTGCGATCACCATCAGATCTCATAAGAATTTGAGGAACCACATGACAGCAGAGCAGAAACAACACGTAATCGGCAATACGAACAATCGCCAATGCTGCCTGTAATATTAAATAGGCTGACAAAAAATGCTAGAAGTATGATGAGGTTGAGACTTGATCGGTCGACGACGTATAGGTATAAAAATGGCACCCCAAGAGCCCTCAAGGGAGAGTCTCTCTCTCTCTCTCTCTCTCTCCTTGACTCTACTTTAATCAAAAAGAGAAACTCTAGCATCCGAAGAGGTGATGTCGAACTTCACCCTTCGAAATAATCCTAACGTGATCATTGGAAGGATCACCCTGAGAACCCACCACCCGGGAGAAGGTCTTATCTTGCAGGAATAGTCCAACGAGGTTAGGACCCACATCAAAGTCACAACCTGAGTATTCACACATGTCGACCTCGAATTGTCAGCGTGGAGCCACTCTTGTGTCCGTGGCCTGAATCCCATTGTGCGGACTCACTGGATGCGGTGTAGCACCCACAACAAAATATTATTATAGAGTTTGAAATTTATTATTACTTATAAAATAAAAAAATATATAAACAAGTCCTTTGGTTATCGTATTTATCTTATAACTATTATTGATTATGAAAGATTAAATTTTTTTGTCGAAAGGTACATAGTAAATATGGGTTTTGAACTAAAGACCTTTAAATAAATTATCAAAATCTTTACTAAATAAACTAGCCAACACATTCTAATAAAAAAAATATTTACTTTATATCTAATTGGCATGTTATCCTTTCGAGATCGATTAACTTGTGGAGTCTGAGTTGATTGCGATTAATTACTCTGATGTCAACAACTCATAATTATGGGCTTGAAAGGATTATTAGGAATTAAAAATAAGTCATCCGATCTTACTCTATACAAACCTAGAAGTGGGTTGTATAATTCCATCATTTTAAATAAATATATAATAATATCGGAAGAGATTTTTTGTGTTACTTGGCTTGCTCAACTTACATTATAAGAAGATAACTATTAACTAATTACAATGGGACACAAAAAGCATTACTAGTAAACACATTACAATAGGTAAAATATCATAATTTTAATTTTTTTTTTCTTTTTTCCGTGCACTATGATGGCTACACCATAACATATCATATGAAACATCACCACCACAGGATTAAATAGGATTAGGATGGTTGTTGGATGTGCCCCGCTCGCAATTAACTTAGTCAAGCAATCTTCTTCGATCCTACGATTTAAATTTAATTTTTTTAATGATTTAGCAATATATCAACCAAATAAATCAATGAGAAATGTACTACTTCTTACATCGTCCGAGGTATCTTTTCATTATTATTTAAATATATAGTGAATTTAATTGATTTCAAACGTCATATTGTAGTTGTTTGACACGCATAATGATATCTCATGTTAATATATTTAGAAGCTTGGGGATTTGGATCGATATCATATAGGAACTATATCGAGAATGTGTTGACCTAAGTCACTTAAATGATTTGACTAGATATCGATATAAGAAAGCGAGAGAGACTTATGAATGCTCATATACGTCGACCTTTTATAACATGTTAGAGTCATCTTTAGGACATGACCACACTAAATATAAAGTAATACTAATTCGATTTGATACCTAACAAAAATAGTGATATATCATTATGGTGAGGTTATGTAATAGGGAATATTTGAAAGAATGAAATGCAAATTAATAACAATAACGATAGCGAAGGCAAATGACCATGAGAACTTAATTTGATATATCTTTAGTAAGAAATCATATAAATAACAAATTGCACAAGAGCATGCGTAATATCTTGCAAAACTAATTGTTTCCAAATAGGAATATATAGATTTTATGTAAGAAAAAGTGTCCAGCTTTCAAAAAAAAAAAAAAATCCAAATTTATGTTCTTGAGATATGTTCTCGAAATTTGAATTATAAGATATTGAATTTGATAGGACAGATAATGGGCCAGCCTAATCCATCAGTGCCCATATCAGCTCAATGGCCATGTCGACATCCGAGTCAGATGAGGGCCTGCACCAGCGTCATAGCGACATTAGCATCCGAGATGGAACCGGTCAGACGCTACGACAGCCGAGCTACCGCAGGGTGTCGTTAATGCTGCATGCCACACCATACTTTTGCGTCATACTTTTGCACCGACTGACTCACCGTACGACTCGGCCACACTCGAGATAATGACGGAAGTAAGGTTTAGTGTACGGGCAACCTCTCTCCCGAATAGTATAAAGCCCCATTTTGACGACACCAGGAGGAGGCTCTTCTTCTCTTAAAAAAAAAAATACACCAATACCTCAAAAAAAAAAAAAAAGTCGGGACATTACTTAAGCATCAGAGGGGTCACGTCGGGCACCCTCATCCCGACGAGATCTTTGTATAGGTCCTCGTTAGCAGACACCGATTCGAGTGGTTCGCGAGAAAATCCACCTGAGGTGCTGACTCCTGAGACGCCAAACCTAACATAACCGAGCACCCCCCGTTATCGACTGACGTTGACGAACTTACGCACTCGACAGGGACTAGGCCATGCTGACTCCTCGACTACAACACCAAAATCCCATTCTTAATAAAATCATCTTTAAAAGAAAAACAACTTTGTCTAAAAGAAAAGAAAATGATGGAGAGGAAAACTCATGATCATTTTAGACATTGTTCCAGAACTATTTAGCGCTCGCATGTGGATTAGAATACGAGAATTAAAAAATTAAAAGAAATTGTGATGTGATTAAACGAAAAGTTAAGTTTTAAGAGAAAGGCATTATAATATTTTATACAAACTAAGATAATCATTAAATACTACTATCAAAAATATAAATTATTTTATATTATTTAGTAAATATATAAATAAGCCAATAGAGATGGTTTATTGCCTTTTTATTTTTTTTATCATTTTCTTCTCCAAAACAACGATCTCGGTTCCAAATTGAGAATCGAGATCGAACCACAATCCATCAGTTTAGATTCAAACCATCGATTTTTTTATTTTTTATATACTAAAATTATAAAAAAATAAACAATTTTTTTTTAGAAAAAAAGGTATCGATCCAGATAGTCGATCGTTAGGCTTAAATAGTCGATCCAAATAGAGTCAAAGTATATCGATGAAAGTAGTTTTAATAAATTTTTTTCTTATGAAATCTGAAATCACCGATTTGAACCGAAATCAGAACGACTGGTTCTGATTCCAAAAGTCAAAACGATTCGTTCATGTTCGATCTAAACTCGACAAACCGTCACCACCAATATAGCTCTCTGTATTCCAATCGCAGGGGCTACCCACCGGAAGAAGAGGCGGGCCCCAGCCCATTGTTACCCGGTCCCACTCTGTCTCACGCTGCGTTCCGTCCAACGCGTACGCGAAGGAAGACGACACACCCACGAAAAAAGCACGCCCCTGAAAAGAAAGGGTTTCGAGGGCAGGAACAAGAAAGAAGAGAGAGAGAGAGAGAGAGAGAGAGCCACTAAAGGAGTGCAGGAAGAACAAAAGTCGAACCCAAATCGACTTCACCGTCGCCTCCCGTCTTTGATCACACTCCATGCCGCAAACCCAAACGCAACGAGGCGGGGGGAATCCAAAAGCCAAAGAACACCTTTATCCAGCCCAATACACACACCCCTCCTCATGGAAACGCCATGTTGCTGTTGTTGTTGTTGCTCCACGAGATCGCTGCATGACATGGATCGTTTGTTCGATCTGTTCAACGATACTCCCAAATCAAACCCCATCTTATTTTTATTTCTCCCAATTCCCCCAATCTCTTTCCCCCTTTTCGTTCCCCTCCCCTCTCCTCCCCTCCCCTCCCCTCCCCTTTCCTCAAGACTCACTGGTGTTATTTATCTCTTCTTATTCCTTCTCTCATCCCTCCCTTCTTTCTTTCCCCTCTTTGTCGGATCGTTTCTTGCTACTCCTCCTATTTGGTATTCTTCGTATTATTCTCTCTGCGATCTCACCCTACATCGCTTCGGGATTTCCTTTTCCCGATTGCGCTTTTTTTTTTTTTTTTTCTTCATCGGTTTTGCCACGCCGTGTTCGCCCTTTTCGCGTGCTATAAATTAATGCGAGGCAGGCCGAATTAGTTCTTTTTTGTTGTTGTTGTTGTTCGCCTCCGCAGAGGGGAAATCTTGTTGCCGATCTAGGGTTAGGGGATGGAGGCCGGGGGGGGAGATCAGGAGAAGCCGCCGCCGGAAAGCGGAGACAAGCCCCCCAAGCGCAAGATGAAGACCCCCTACCAATTGGAGATTCTTGAGAAGGCCTATGCTGGTTTGTTGATCTCGATTTGTTACTATTAGGGTTCCCGTCGTTTGATCGGTCTCGATTGTTGTTGATTTGGGGTTCTTTTGTTGCGATTCTTGTTTTTGATCAGTGGACACGCATCCGTCGGAGACGCTGCGGGCTGAGCTGTCGGTGAAGACCGGTCTCTCGGATCGGCAGCTACAGATGTGGTTCTGCCATCGGAGGCTCAAGGACCGGAAATTGCCGCCGACGAGAAGGCAGCGGAGGGACGAGGAATCCTTGCCGTTGACGCCACCGCCACCGGTGCTGCCTCCTCAGAATGATATGCCGTCCTCGGAGTCGGGAGGCGTCGGGTTGAGCTCGAGCCCCTATGGTAGCAGCGTCGAGTCCAGGAGGGCAGTTTCAAGGGCAGCGGCGGTCGTCTCAAGGATTGGTGCAGATATGTCAGCCGTCGGGAGGCAGTACTACGATCCTGTGTTGCCGCCTCCGCCAACCCACCTCAACCGCCTGACCATGGTGGAGCTCCGGATACTAGCATCGGTGGAAGCACAACTTGGCGAGCCGCTGCGGCAGGATGGGCCTGGCCTTGGTGTTGAGTTTGATCCGCTGCCACCTGGTGCTTTCGGAGCCCCAATAGGTATCATTACATTGTGACACCAAATATTCATCTTCTGCTATGGCCATGCTATCTTGTTGGTGCATTGTACATACTAACTTGGTATTGCAACTGGCATGCTAGTTTTACATATGTTGCTTTGCTGTCTAGAGTTGCTCCAATTTCAAGTAGTTCCCTGTTGCCTTCCCTTTTTGTTAGTTGAGTTATTGCTCTTTCAGTAGATAAGGTTTTGTTGGTGCAACTGTCAATTGCAATTGGCTGACATTTAGATTTTTGTATATAGGAAATATGATGACAGTTTCTTTTTATTAACACTAGTAGTTGTAGTGCATGCTAATGTAGCTTGTGTAAGTCTTTCTATCTTGAAAGATAGTAATTTGTGCACATCACAGTCTAAGTGGGAAAAAAAGAAAAGCTGTGTGAGTGGCATTAGTTGATGACTGAATCTTTGTTTTACTTTGGATACTAGAGATTGGTAAAAAACTAGAACAATACTTTTGCTGTTGGTGGTCATATCACAATATGAGCATGAGCTTGTTGTTTGGTCATTATACAATAGCCTATAACCTTGTATTTGTAATCCTATAGATGCTTCTACATTTCAAACATAAGGTCATCTACATCACAATGCAGATATTGTCTATTTTATGGGAGTTGCAATATTGCATTATTATCAAATGCTGTTGAGCAAGACGATGTGTTTTAAAGATTAAGGTAATTAAGGGGGTTGTAAGAATGTTTTATGTGCAAGCAAGAGAATCATATTGTCAATATTTACATTTGATAACACATAAACTGGTAGAATTTCTATGTCGGAGTAAGAGTATAAATTTGACCAACTGAAGCTGAAGTGTATCTGTGTATGAGAGGAAATTTAGTTGGCATATGCATATGTAAAATAGCTCTGGGTAGTTATAGAACAGGTTAACACGGATATAAGTTTAGGAAAGTGACATTGAGGTGAGCTATTGTGCCAGACAATGTGCAATTGTAGACAAATGATGGATAAAAAGACTTAACATATGGAATTTGATTATGCTGAGCTTTTCTGGGTAGTTTTTTTTTTTTTGGGTCTTGAACAATCTTGGATCATTCAAGTTCTTTCTATTATGGTTTTCTCCCTCTTTTGTGGAGTAAGCTCTGATATTTTATGCAGACCTTAGCCCTTTTTCATGTGTAGTATATCAGACATAAGTAGTATGTCACTCGTCTCTGTCATCATGCCATCATATTGTTTTGCTGGTTCATTCTTGCCTCACCAATCTGATAGTATGCATTTAAAGTACTGGGATTTGGTGGATTTGCATGTTCCTGGTCTCTATTTGAGACTTGTATGTTTTATTTATCGTGGCTATAATGCTGGTTTTCATTTTGCTGTTGATTGATAGAATTAACTTTTTCTCTTGATATGAGATTGTGAATATCAAATGGTGCCTTAGTTGTTTATTGAAGATCATTCTTTGCAATGAGACACTGGTCATTACCTAGTGGATTTCTCGGCTTAGGTTTTTATTTGCATTAAAAGCTAGCTTCATTATTTTTCATACAGGTTTCAGTTATAGAAAATATTGTGTGTATGAGTTTTCCAAGTAATGAATTTACATTCCAATAGCTTAATCATTTTACTAAAATCATTGGAATTATCTTTCCAGATTTAAGCTTCTCTTCTCTCTTTGCTACTTTTTCTTTACTAGGTGGTCCTGTGTACTGGGAGCTATGTGTGGTTGCATTTACTTTGCCCATATATCAAATTTTCTTCCATTCTCCTACTTATTTGTTTTTTAATATTTCAACAGAAATATCGGCACAACAGAAACAGCCTGTGTGGCCCTATGATGGCAATGTTTGTGGGAGACATGATATAAAGACTACGAAGGTTTATTGTCTCTTACAGTTTCCTAATGAAAGTTCTGCTGGAAATTGACTGCTATAGTTGGATTATGAGTTGATTTGTGCTTTATGTGATGTGATTTTGTTCATAAATTTCTTTTGACTTTTTCTACCTTTCAGGCATCAAGTTTTCCGTCTGGCATTGAACATTTCTCACCAAGTTCATCTAAAGGGAAGAGGAAACCAGCAACTGGGGGTACTCAGACCGTCCATCTGCATATGGGTCCTAGACCTCTTCCTGAATATCGGTTTCTCCCTGAGCAGCCAAGTGTCTGCTCAGAGGCATATGACATGGCCTCTCAATCTCACTATTATGACTCTTCAATAGATGCGCCTAATAACAGGGTGACATCTGTACCATCAGGTGGAAAGAATTTGCATGTAAATGATCACGAGGCACCAAGTTATACCTTCCAGGGTCAAATGTCTGGTGCCAGCCTCAGGTCCCAACAAAGCAGGAAACAAAAAATTCCTTCTGACCTGATGGAATATGGCAGTGCTGCACGTAGTGACTCCTTTCCGTCTCCTGCAAGTGATACTCAATTTCATACCGATCATGTTGTAGGATTAGAAAACCCACATATATCATCTGATAGGACTGCCCATGATGAAAATCTTTCTAGATTGGGGAGGAAACGTAAGGTACTTACAATCGGGTAATCTAATGCAGTTGTGTACCTATTTTTTTTGCGATAAGTGTTACCATGAACTATTTTTACCATATGTAGAGTGATGAAACAAGGACTGCTAAGGAGGAGGAAGCCCATCAGAAGCGGATTCGGAAAGAGCTCGAGAAACAAGATAACCTGAGGCGAAAGGTACTTTTTGTTCAGAGTCTGTTGTTGTTGCGCATTCGATTTCTAGTACTGAAACAAATTGTCAATCTTCAGAGAGAAGAACAAATACAGAGGGAAATTGAGAGACATGATCGTGAAAGAAGAAAGGAAGAAGAGCGGATGATGCGTGAAAAACAACGAGAGGAAGAGAGGTTTCAACGTGAACAAAGGCGTGAAAATGAGCGTAGGGAGAAGTTCCTGCTGAAGGAATCTCGTAGGGTGGGTTCCAGAAGCATTGCTTTACCCCTGGTTATTCAAAATTCAAATAGTTTGTTAACATTTTCTTGAATGAGTTCAGGCTGAGAAGCTGAGGCAGAAAGAAGAACTGAGACGAGAGAAGGAGGCAGCAAGACTGAAAGCTGCTACCGAGAGGGCTACTGCCCGCAGAATCGCAAAGGAATATATGGAGCTTATTGAGGATGAGCGCTTGGAGTTAATGGAGTTGGCTGCAGCAAATAAAGGATTTTCCTCAATCTTTGCTCTTGAAAATGAAACTTTGCAACAACTCGATTCATTCAGAAGTACAGCCCTCTTCACTTTATGCAGCTTAGTTCTAAAAATCTGCATGATATGATTCCTTTTGTCTTTGTTGGTAACTGTTTTATATGACTGAGTGTACAACATTTCAATGATTCAATGCTCTGATGCATTCATAGATGTCGCTCATATTAGGTTCACTGTTTACTATAATGGAGTGTAAGTTGAGTTTTCTGTTTCCACTGCAGGTATGCTGACTGCATTTCCGCCAAGTTCTGTAAGACTAAAAAAGCCTTTTGCAATTCAGCCTTGGGCTGATTCTGATGAGAAGATAGCAAACCTTCTTATGGTGCAATTTTTAATCTTTAGAATTGATTAAATTTCCATAATCTTGCTATTTTATGTCATATTTCATGTGCATGTCTCACTTTTGTCTTAGATTTCTCAATTAGCAAATAGCAAGTACCTTTTATCAGTCAAACAGAAGTCCAACTTTCTAAAAAATAATTGATGGTGTGTTTTACTTATCAAAATAGTTTTTTTTTTAAAGCTATGTGCTTGCAAATTCCCATTGTATATATTCAGTCGCAGCTATGATAATATCATTGGAATTTCCCTAACACATCTGTAATATCATTGGAATTTCAGGTTTGGAAGTTTCTAATTACCTTTGCTGATGTACTTGGCCTTTGGCCCTTCACTCTTGATGAGTTTGTGCAGTCTCTCCATGATTACGTGAGTGCTCTCTGAATCTTGCTTTACTTTTTTGACCAGGAGCATCTCATGGTTTATGAATACTGGAATTATTTGGTGTGTTTTATCCATATTCCAGGCCACAATTAATATGCTGTAATCAGAGACCAATCCGAACCTATTTCTCATTTGCTGTTGTCTCCAAACTTTAGGCCTTGGATAAATTATTCTGGATAGTTAGGACTTTCTCTTTCCCTAAAGTCAACTTTTTAGTGATTGAAATTTCTTTACAGAATCTGATTCAATTGCCTTATGAGGACTCTTCATGTCTGCCGTATTTGAATCATGCACGTATGCTACATATTACTTGAAGGAAGATAGTCTTTAGGAACCAGAATATTTGAAGTATGTTAAAGCCATTTCTTGATACTTGACATGGCAATAACTAATATTTTTTTGCCTCTTGGAGTAGTGAATAATGTGGTAATATAAGGAAATATTAATAAATGCAATTTCATTGGTCTGCCTCACTAGGACCAGAAACATGAGGAGCTATGTAAAAATGATTTGGTCAATAAATCCGCATTTACCATGTAGGCTGTACATCATGGAAGTTGAATAATGAATTTAAAAATAATTCATAAGGGTACAACTAAGCTGCAGATTTCTGCATAACTGGTTACAAGGCACCACTAGAAGCAGCTTTACCTTTTCGCGAGTTTGTGATCTAATAAAAAGCTTTCACAGGATTCAAGACTTCTGGGAGAAGTACATGTTGCTATACTTAAATCCATTATTAAGGACATCCAAGATGTTGCAAGGACTCCTGCTAGCACACTCGGGGCTAGCCAAAGTAGCACTGTTAATCCAGGAGGTGGCCATCCACAGATTATCGAGGGGGTTTGTGCTCCCTTTCCTAAGCTTCATACTTTCTTGATTAGTGCTTTCTGGTTAATGTTGAGAGGGTTGATACTCCCTTTCCTCAACTTTATACTTTCTTGATTACTGCTTTCTGGTTAATGTTATTCATTGGATATTCCCCTTGTTATGCGTTTGTTTTCTAGGCATATGCATGGGGATTTAACATTCGTGGTTGGCAACGGCATTTGAATTATTTGACATGGCCTGAGATACTGCGACAATTTGCATTGGCTGCTGGATTTGGGCCACAATTAAAGAAGAGAAATGTGGAGCGTGCATATTCTCGAGATGAGAATGAGGTACCCATTTTGCTGCATAAACTCTGAAAGAAAAAGAAAAGCTACACCCATATAAACTTTCTTCTTTCTGCAAACCTTTTACGAAGATAGTCTGACTGTTGTGTTGCCATGACATTTCTTTTTGTAACATTTGTTTCTTTGACCTTTTACCTGAGTCATCAGTTATGGTTAACTAGCTTTACGATGTTCATATTAAAAGGCAGAAACTTTTGGTCACCTTTTATACCCCAGCTGGCCATTAAGATATCCATTATGCTATCTATAATCTATAATCATTTGGTGTACATGCACATTTATGAATAAGCCAAATCCTATATGCCAAGATTATTATATGGAAATTATAGAATAGGAACTTACACATGTATGACTTATAGGCCTAGTTGATGCTGATCTCATTTTGATACGGGAGGCTTGACTGTTGTTGATGAAAATAAGGAATTGCACATATACATGACATTATTGAGATTCCGCCTGGTGAAGAACTTAAGAATTGTTTACTCAAGTCCAGACAGTTGAAGAATGTTCAGCAGTAAATTGAAGAGTTTCTTAAGATGTTCCCTATTAAAGTAATAATTCTTTTGTGTGTTTTTAATAAATCAAGTGGTCATGATTGGCTTATCAGCTAGGAACTTAAGTACTTTTTCCTTTTTGAATGGTTGTTACTGCTCTAGAGGGCCTATGAGCAGGAATGAAGTTTGAATGTAAACTTGACTTTCATCTTTTATTTCCATTTGTCCTTTTAGCTGCCTGTGGCAGCCAGTCATCCTGATGCCATTCTTGATGACAAATCCTGCTTGAGGTGGTTAGTGCAGCAAGCTGTATGTCATGATATATCTGGTTGCATCCATCTTGAGCTGCTCTTGGGGCACAGTAGTTATAACTGAAATAGTCTCACCTCACAGCTGGCAGTCATTATGTTAAGATTTCTAATAAAAAGGTTAGGTTGTTTATTTGTTTCTTTGAAAAAAAAAGCTAATAGAAAAGCTGCCAAATCTTTTACCTTCTTCTTTAAACCACTAGATGCCAATGATCTCAGTATATGTGGAACCTTTTTGTGTCATGATGCAACCCAATAGGTTTGCCAACCTAAAATGGGTATCTAATCATGTGGCATAAAATGTTTAAGCTTGTGTCATTAGTTGTTGGCCTCTCGACCTTTATGATGGTGTGTAAGGATAGTGATGTGGTGAAGAAGTTCAAATACCAAATCTGATGACAAGTTCGTAACAAATAGAGGGAGTTTTTTTTTAAAATATAATTCGAGAATGGAGGAAGAAAAAACGAGAGGAGGTAAAAGATAATAATATGAAAATAAAATAGAAAGGAAGGATAACTATCAGACTTGCTCTGTCTTAAAGATTGAATTTCAGGGTTGAAGATCTCACTTTTGCACGTCATACATGTGAAGGTGGTTGTTTTTGTTGTTGAACTAACTGCAAACTATAACAGGTGAGGGTATTGTGCCTTTGCTTAGAGCATTTTTAGATATGTTGATGGTTCTGTTGTGCTGATTTCGGTTCTGATTTGTACTATGATGTTGTACAATGTATAACCAAGAGGGAGTACTAGTAGAACAATTAGCTATTTGGTGGACCTTGTGCCTCTTGAAACCTTCACAGCTTCTGCAGCATTTACTTTTTTGAAATGTTGAATCTTGCTAGTTTTAGTATTAAGCTCATGTTTTGGTTTTCATTAGAGTATTCACTTTATCAAAAAGGCTATGGTGTTACTAGTAAAAGCCCTAAGCAATTTCTACTCAGGGTAACAATGACAAGGACATTATTTCCAATTTACGGAATGGTTTGGCTGCTGAAAATGCTTTCTCTTTGATGAAAGAAAGGGGCTATACTCATCGGCGTAGATCTAGGCATCGTTTGACTCCTGGAACAGTCAAATTTGCTGCTTTTCATGTTCTTTCTCTCGAGGGAAGCAATGGGCTTACTATACTAGAAGTTGCAGACAAGATTCAGGTAAATGTCTTTTGTAAGATTGATTGCTTGTTCTTGATTTGGTTAACCTGTATTTCTTGCCACATTATCAGAATTCTGGACTACGGGACCTAACCACAAGCAAGACACCAGAGGCATCTATTGCTGCAGCATTATCGCGAGACACAAAACTTTTTGAGAGAACTGCTCCTTCAACATATTGTGTAAGATCACCTTACAGGAAGGATCCCGCTGATGCAGACACTGTATTATCTGCTGCTCGGGAAAAGATACAAGTATTTCTAAGTGCACTTTCAGACTCTGAGGAAGCTGAAAAGGATACAGAAGATGTAGATGAAGCTGAAAGAGATGAAGATTCAGAAGGTGATGCTGCTGATGATCCTGAAGTTGACGATGCTTGCATTGATGCAAAGCTGGATAAGAATGATTCTTTTGCAAGTGAGTTAAAAGATTCTAGGACATTGACTTTGTCATGTAAGGAAGAAGGGGGAGAGAATGGAGTAATTGCATGTACTAACTATGGTAATGTGGAAAAAGGTCCTAAAATGCCTTCGGAGAAATCAAAAACAGTAAGCACTTCAGGTGTTTCCCATCTTCCAGATGGAAACTCAAGTTACATTGAAGCAAGTAACCTTGCCATGGAGGACACAGAAATTGATGAAAGCAACTTTGGTGAACCATGGGTTCAGGGATTGTCAGAAGGCGATTATTCTGAACTGAGTGTTGAAGAACGCTTACATGCCCTTATTGCTTTGGTAGGAGTGGCTGTTGAAGGAAACTCTATACGAATAGTTCTTGAGGTATTAATGAGATAATTATGTCTTTTCCCTTTTGATTCCTTCTGTTTTGTCATTAGCTAATTGTCTCAAGGACTTACAGGAACGTTTGGAAGCTGCAAGTGCTCTCAAAAAACAAATGTGGGCGGAGGCACAACTTGATAAAAGGCGTTTTAAAGAAGAGTATCCTGGCAGATTACAAGGTACTGCCTGCAGTATAAATAAAGCTGAGGCAGCAGTAAGTAATGGTGCAAGAGTGGGAAGTCAAATGGCACTAGACAATGTTGATAAGGGTAATGATGGTAATCTAGAAGCCATCAGCAATGAGCAGTTTTTTGAACCAAATCGGGTTAATTTTGGTAACATGTCTATAGGACATGAGCTTACAACTGCGGATGGTCATTCAGTTCACCAGCATGTATATGCTACTGAAAAGTCACGTTCCCAATTAAAAGCATTTATTGGTCACAAGGCAGAGCAACTTTATGTTTACCGGTCATTACCCCTAGGTCAAGACCGCAGGCGAAATCGGTATTGGCAATTTTCAACATCTTCTTCACCAAATGATCCTGGCTCAGGGAGAATCTTTTTCGAATCCAAAGATGGCCATTGGCGGCTTATCGATTCAGAGGAGGTTGCTTTATCTCCAACCTTTCCTTCACTATTTTTGAAATATCCTGTTATACTTTAAACCTTTTTGGTGGTTTATACATTTATGTAGTTATTAATGTATGATCACATTAAGCTGGAGCAGTTGATACAGCTATATACATGTTCTGCTACATTGCCTACGAACATAAATGGGAAACAAAACTGCAAGCCAGTAAGTGTCAGTGGCAATATGTAGTCTCAACAATGGGAACTTTGGGGCTGTGCTTATGCACTGCAGCCCTGTAGTCCATATGAGATTCAGTTTATTGATCATGCCCACAATTTTTAAAGAATAGATGATATTGATAGTTTTTGGAGTTTAATACAATACTCATGATACTGTCAAACTAATTTCTTATTTACCAAACTTCTCTGTAAATGTAACCATTTTATAGACATCTCTAACACTATTAATATTATATGGGTGTATACTAGCATCTAGGTCCTAGACAATCTGTTTTAGGATTAGTTTCAGATAGTTAAAATTTCTATGATTCACCAAAATTTTTCATATTTTGGGATTTGGCACTTGTTTTTAATGAAGGAAACAGTGAGACTTTTATTGCTAATTAGCCTGCAAATGTCAAAATATTCTTCGTTATTATTTTTAAGTAATAAAGTATCAACCTTATTATTTTGTATTTTGGGACTTAAGAAATAACTCCGTAGTTAGTCAAATGTGAACCATGAAGAATATTGCCTAGTTCTGGTCAGAAAGATATTATTTAGACTAGGTGGTGTATATAATACTGTCATGTAAAGTTATCATGTAAGGTAGTACATACAATTTTATTTGTCAGAAAAATGCCTTTGTTCTTTGTGTTTATGTCATTGTTTTTCTCATTCTCTATTCATTTTAATTTAGATGAAATAAATGGTTAGATCCATATTTCAATTCACTGGTTTAATTTTGGTGGGATTTAAGTGGTTTATCCATGCATGTTCCTTTGAGATTCTAGTAATTTTATGTCTTGGGTTCCAATTTATAATTAATTCTTCAAGTAAAACATTTTAAAATTAGCATGGCATGTACATATTATCCATGAATCCTTTTTTGGCATTATGCACTTGGAAACTGTAGCTTGTGGCTTATGCCCTGTGGCCACTTGGAAACTGTAGTATTTGCTCTTCCATCATCCATATCTTGCTCCAATCTCATCATCTTCATGGACATCCCACTCATGGTTCGCCTTACCGGTCCAAACCAGTGTACCAATCGACTATCAGAATGGTTCGTATCGATATACCAACACATGATACGGTGGGACATACCGATAAACCGTTATGTACTTGCCTATACCGGTCCGATGTCGGACCGGTACAGACTGCTCATATCGAGTGGTACTCCATGGTATGGTAAACCTTGATCCCACTGCTTTCCTACCACTATTATGTGTGTAATGAATTTTGCCAACCATCAGCTTCGGGTAGTGATTGACAAGTTCGATCTCTACCTGGATGGCATCAGCTTGGATGGCTGGTGTGTAGGCCATAGAAAATTGGAATGCTGTTTGCTTGATTAACTTTTCTGTGTTGCTGTTGCTTTTGCTAAGCCTTGGTTCAAAACCTCTTTGGCTATGGCATTCCTTGTTTCCTTTGTTCTAGTTGTTACGCTTGTCTGTGCTTTTTTCCACTATTCATAATGGTACCATTACTTTTACATCATGTACTTGGAACCAAGGTTTGCAATTTCGACCTATCGGGCGGTACATATTGGTCCGCCAGGTTACTGGTACGCGGACCGCCCACTACCGGATTGTTCCGTCAAAAATTGATCGTCGGCGGTCGATTTCGATCGTCGGCGGCCGATTGAAGAAGAAATCGATCGTCGGCGGTCGATTGAGAGAGAAATCGATCGTTGACGGTCGATTGAGGAAGAAAAAGGGAAGAAGAAGAGGAAAATAAAAAAAAAAAGAAGAGGGGAAGAAAGAATACCTTGCACAGATCGTCCTTGCTCGTCGCCGCGCCGCACGCCCCTCGCGAGGAGATGGAGCGTCTCCCCGCGCGGGGAGAAAGATCGAGGCGACGCCGTCTCAGCGACGTCGCCCCCTTTTCTTTTTTTAATAAATATTTTAATATTTTTAATATAATATAATATAATATTATATTTTAATATTGGGCTGTATGCACTGTGCATACCGTCTGGTATGGGTCCCATACCAGTACTGATAATATATCGGTACACTGGTACAGACCGGTAAGTCAAACCTTGCTTGGAACTGTAATATTATTTGCATTTTAATAAATAATGTCAATTTAGCACAATCTTAATCCACATGCTGTTGGATCTGCTGCTACTATTGCAGTAGTGTTGTTCTCTTGTCCCTTGTATTTTGTAATAGATATGAGAATAGTAAAGTTTTGATCAGTTATGTTTGGGTAACAAGTTCAGGAAAGAACTTCTAAACAGATGTAAATTCTATATTTGAATACTTAGATCTTAATTCTTAAGTATATAATTGATGTATAGCTATATTACATAATGGAGCTTGACACCATTAAAAAATAACGGATCATTCTTAACATTTAGTTGTTGCATCGATTGCTGAACTTATTGCCTGGAAATTTCTGCCACTTATTGTGAATTATTTACTACTTGAGAAAACTTCCCACTCTCTTATTGAGTAGTGTGAAAATGTCCATGACAACAAAAATGGACAAAATATAGAAATCTCATTCCGTTTTAGAAAAGAATGTAAATGTGAAGGACCAGTTAAATTTACTATCAGATAAACTTAGGTTAACACATTAGATGAGTTTCATAAGTGCCGTATTATCTTCATGATGTTGAGGTTTATGTGGTCTTTAATGCAAACAGGCATTTGATTCTCTTTTAGCTGCTCTGGATACACGTGGGATTAGAGAATCACATTTGCATTCAATGTTGCAAAGAATAGAGTCAACCTTTAAAGAGGCAATCAGAAGGAATAAGAAAGTTGTCAGCTCTGCCGATTTAGTTGGAGGTCAGGGTATAACAGGGTTGACTAAAACGTCATCAAGTCCAGATTGCAGCATGGAACTTGACAGTCCTAGCAGTTCCCTCTGTGGTCTCCTTTCTGATGCTTTGGAGAATTCATCATCTTTCAGAATTGAACTTGGGCAGAGCAAAGCTGAGATAAGTGCTGCTGTTAAGAGATACCAAGGTTTGTTCAGATGGATGTGGAAAGAATGCTATAATCCTTACCAATTGTGTGCAATGAAATATGGGAAGAAAAGATGCTCTGAACTGCTTCATACTTGTGATTCCTGCTTCCTGTCCTTCTCGGCTGAAGAAAGGCATTGCTCTTCTTGCCACAAGACATTTAAGGCATTCCATAACTCTGATGCAATTTTTTCAGAGCATATGCTTCTGTGTGAACAAAAAAGAAAATCAGACCCTGAATGGAAACTCCAAGTCTCTGACTCCTCTCTTTCCATAGGGATCAGATTGCTGAAAGCACAGTTAGCCATGATTGAGGTGGGAAACCCTTCTTGATTTCTAAATCTCTATCACCTTTGTTTTATTTTACATTATTAAAATTTCTTCTCTGTTTAATTTTGTATTTTTTAAACTTGCTAAAATTTACAGGTTTCAATTCCAGCAGAAGCTCTTCAGGCTTTTTGGACTGAGGGATATAGGAAATCTTGGGGTGTGAAATTGCAATCTTCATCATCTGCTGAGGAACTGTTTCAGGTTTTACATTGTTTGATGAATTAGCAGCAGAAACTTGTTTTTCTACCCCACTGTAGAACAACTAATGGACTTTGTATATTAAATGCTGAAAGTACCAATCAGATGAAGCAATGATTTCTTTAGTGCTATCAGTTCAAGTTTTGTCTTTCGAGATGTCCTTGGCTAATTTTCAAACGTTAGGTTTTAAACAACCCGTTCTTAATTTTCCTGAAGTAATTGCAACAGTAATGATACATACCTTTTCTGTAATGATATGGGTAACTGTTTGGTCATTGGAGATTTCTGTAACATTGCAATTGAAAAAAACATTATAAGTTATTTGTTTTACATTGATTGGGAGCAATTGCTTACTGTTGCAGTAATTTTAAAGCACTCTCAAGGTCACTGATAAGTCGAAGCATGTGCAATGAAATATGTTTATCTTTCTTATGGATTTTGCAAAAATCGTGTTCATTGTTTTGTTCTATGAAGCAAGAGCACATAAAAATGTTTGACATGTTCATGTCGTGTTATTGGAAACCTCTTGTGTTGGATGCTTCAGAACTATTATGTATGCCGTATCATCTACAATAATATTAACTTAGTTATGGTATATATGTAGAACACTTGTGTCATCCACATAAAGCTTCTCAGTGTTCTAAATACTTGTGACAAATGTATTTTGGCCTTTTGACTCGCCATGAAAAATGTGATAATCTTCTTTGTAGATATTTTTGTATTTGAAATTTTTTGTCAGTTTTTATTGTGCTTGTTAAATTTATATATGTTATATTGTCTAAGTTGCACAGAGTAGATGGAGGCATAAAATTCTAGATTTAGAATATACTTATTGATAATTACATCTCAGCCATCTCGTTTTAGAATTTATAGGACCTTTGCCAGGTTGACAGGCCTTGACATTCTTGTCATTCATTCTCCAGTCTTGGAGCTCTGTCTCTTTTGTTATTTGTTTACTACTTTGCTCCTGGGGTGTATATATAGTGGCTGGAACTCTAATCTAACAAATCTTTACTTTTAACAAATGAATGTCAAAAGATCAAGCAGTATGACATGGTAATGTAATCACTCTGAGTTTCCACACTATTTGGAACTTGGATGACCTTGAAGTATGGTGATTATACTCTAATCTGATAGATTTGAGTAATCTGATTCATTAGATTAATAATTCTTTATCAGTAAGGCAAAGTTTGTCCTTGTTATCATTGCATTGCTTGCACGGCTGGAAACTTATCTAGAAACAATGCTTTATGAAAAACAGTTATTAGCATCAAATTCAGTGTACATGGGATGAATAGTGAATGCTCCCTGATCATGTTCTAGACTAGGAAATTGTTAATGAACCTACAGAAGTTCATGGATTCAAGTGACTGAGTCCCAAGTGAATTACATCTAAGCACAAGTAAGGCTCAACATAGAAGAATGTGTAATAATCTGGCTTTCTAACTGCATCTAATAGTTTATAATTAACAGAGCTTTCAATATCTCAAATAAAAGAGCGTACGGTTCCTACTAATGCGAGATTTGGGGAGGTTCACCCAGGCTTGTACACTAAATATAGAGAAGCTGTTTCCATGACTTCAAAATTCTAGTTCCCAGATTGCGAAGGAGCACATCAATGTTTTTAATATTTTACCAGTGATAATCTAAAGAAGATGACATTTTTTGAGCTTAAAGTTTTATTATTTTTTTGATCTACCTAATCACACGAGTTGTTATTTGTCTTGCATTTACGGTTCTTCCTTGAATTACTTGGTGTTGCTGGTTTCGAAATGCAGTTTCCTGTGGTGTCAAATTCTCTTTGTATTATGATATTTTAATTGATGCAAGCATTGACATTTTCCAGTGCTTATATATATTTCTGGTCTGTAGGTAATATTTTCTTAAGTAGGAACTCTAGAACTCAACATATTTAGTGTTTGTTCCCTGCTTGCAGATTCTAACTTTGTTGGAGGGTGCAATAAAACGAGGTGGTCTTTCTACAACCTTTGAAACAACAGCTGAATTGTTGAGTTCTGCTTATCCAGGAGTTGCTGACAATAACACTGCTCATTCGGGATCAATTCCTGTTTTGCCATGGGTGCCTAGTACCACGGCAGCTGTGGCATTAAGGCTGTTGGATCTTGATTCTTCAATTTCTTATATGCTGCACCCGAAGCTGGAGTCTCATCAAGGAAAGGAAGGAGATTATATTGTAAGTTATCCTTTTTCCTTTTTAGTTACTTTTGGGATTGCAATCTTGATATTCTGTGGAGTGGAATGAGGAAATAGTTAATGTTTCTAGAGCATTGAATTTATAAGATTATTACTTTTTCATCTACTAATGATAGAGATTAACCTATGGAATTCATTGGTTGTTACTTTTAGTTGGTAAAATGGATCTTTGCTTCTACCATATCTTGGTAGCGTCTACACAAAAATAGAAGTCCGAGCTATGTTGATCTTTCACTTTGCACCTTAAATAAAGTGATACCATTCAATGGTGGCATCTAAGAAAATTGAAGTTTGAACATATGCTTACATTTCATTTTGCAACTTTATCCAAGTCTTTTCAACCCTTCTCTGCTAAAGACATCCTAAACCCAGCAATTTCTAGAGAAGGTCAGATGTATTTCTATGAAGCCATTACAGTGTTTTGTAAGAGGTTTTCCATTAATGAAGAACATTCAGAAATCAGGAGAAATATAAGTTTATGCAAGAATTGATTGAGAACTTTGAACAGACCAGATATCAGGTATATCAACTCTATGCTATATGCCTCGATTACCTGCAAGAAATCTTTAGTGGAAATTCTCAGTTGCTAAGCGTGGTTTGTGGCAACATGCAAGAGTGTTAATAGATATCTACATGTATAGGCTTGAAATTGTATGTCAACATCTATAGTCCTTTTTGCGTCACAAAGCAAATCACGCTACAATATCAATACATAACCTTAAAAGTAGAGGGAAATGCCACTAAGTTCCTATTGTGTATTCTCTCTGATTAAAATTACTTTTATTTGCTTCATTTTAACTTTTCATAGTCTTGTGGCTATAATATTGATAATCTTAAGCATTATGTGGGCTGAATGCTCAATATGGGCTGGTCTATAGATTCCTTATCTAGAAAAGCCATTTTCTTCTTTGTTGAAGTCCACTTTTAATTTTCTTTCCATCATTTGACATACATCCAATTGCCATTATAGCTGCCACCGTGGGTAATTTCTGGTCTTGCTTGCTTATACTTCAGATGATACTTACCATCTATTAATGTGTTGTGTCTTAGAAACTGTCAAACAAACAATTCTTGATCTGAACAAGACTAAATGTTTAAAAATTTAATGCTTTTTTATCTAATCTATAATGACAATTTCTTATGTTCCAAAATTTTGTTGCAACCAAGAGGACATGGATGTCTTACTACCCTATAGCCATGCTCTATATCTATTGACTCCTCATGGTACCATGTGAATATGGGAGATGCACAATCGCTTATACCCATCAAAAAATTGGTTAAAATGATGGAGAGAAAAATGGGTCGTTCTTTATTTTTCTACCATTTATGCTTTGTGGAGCTTTTGTATCTTTTGCATTTCTTGGTTGCTTTTCATGGTTTGGAATATCTTTTTGTGCAGATGCTTCCATCACGTTATGCTGTTGTCCACGATAAGCAAGAGGTAGAGCTCATGGGAACACCTGACCAAGTTGACCATCAAACTGAAGGGAGGTGGCTGGATTTGGGAAGAGGAGGTAGGGGCCGAAGTAGTCGTGGTCGGAGAGGGCGTGGTCGTGGACGAGGAGGAAGAAGGTTGATTGGGAGTGGAAATTCCTCCAGAACTGAGCTTCGGACTGAAAATAATGGTAGTTTTGAGAAGGCCACAAGAAAATACACCAGAAGGGGTCGAACACGTGGCCAAGGTCATAGTCGTGGTCGTCGAACTGTTAGGCCTAGACAAAGATATGAGAACAGGGTAGCTACAATTGACAAGCGTTCTCTTTTGGGCAGTTTTGTCATTGCAAGTAGCAGCTCTAAGCAGAGTAGAATTGAGGCATCCCCTGAGAGCTCAGATGGTGAACAGTGGGGAATAGGTGAAACAGAAAAGACATACATTGAAGATGATGACAGCCGTCCATGTTTGGAATCTGATGAAAATGGTCAAGCTTCAGGAGAAGATTATGATGATCAAGCAGTAGTATCCTCTGATAGAGATGAATGTGATGCTGACAAGCCTGAAGGACTAGTTGATGATGAAACTGAAGATGACTTGGGAGACATGGAAGGGGATGAACAGGGTGAAGCGGATGATGATTATCATGATGGGAAAGACTTGAATACTTATATGGACGACGAGGATGTAGAGATTGGGGATAATGCAGATGTTGGGGATGCAGAGGGAAATGGAGATGAAGATGATGATGGAGCATGGTCAGCTTCTTCGGAGTACAGTGATTAGGAGGATGACGACGGTGGGGTGGGGAGCACAGACCATCAGGCATGGAACAGTCCGGTTTATAACTATGAATTATGAAGATTCTCTCTGCATCCTAGGAAAGCGCTACCTCTCTGCCATCTGTAACTGTGTGCCCCGAAAATAGCCATGGGAGACTGCTTTGTGAGAAACATATAATCTTGTTAGTCAGGCTCCTCAGCCCAATCTGTGGGGTGATTTTCAACTTCTGAAAGTTCTTTGTACAGTAGTAAGATATTTCATGGTTTTTTTTTTTTTTGTCTGTATAATTTTGATCTCGTATCGCCTTAGTTCTCAACTGGCAACCTTTGGAGAGAACCCAGCTGGGTTACTTCGATAGGGGTTCAACAGGGGGACAAGGGTGAACTTGCCCTCGTACGTTTTATTTCTTAATTTTGTTCCAAAATGGTGATTGTATCAGCAGTAGTGGATCTTCAGACTCTTTGTTCTTATGGCCCCATGTATATGTGTTAGCAAATTGACTTTTAACTGAGGTATTATAAATGTAGTCTCCAATTAATTCTAATTTTTACAGTTTTATGGCATGCTTTACGTCCAAGTCCATCGTTTCGTGCTACATTGGACACAAAACCCGAGCCCAAAGAAGGGGAAATGACATGAGCGGACTTGATTCTTAGGTGATTCTTCCGTGGATAACTACATTGCGATTGGATCACTTGTTAGGGAAAAAAAAAAAAAAATCTTCTGGAACTCGTCGCACTTTCCAGATGGGTCCTCTGCGCTGTGGTTCCATTTATTTTGCACCAAAATTGGAGATGTTTGTGCTAGCTATTTCATTCCTATCGTAAACGTTGACGAAATAGGAACGACCATCACAACAGTCGTTGTAATCGCGATCGGAGGGAGGCATCATCATATATTCCAATTATCCTCCTACTTGGAAGGAAGGTCGAGGGTTCAGTATCATCGATCCAACACCTAATGCCGTTCCTCTAATCAACTAATCAAACAAAGCATCGGCCTCCAAACATCAATTATATACTCTGTAGGCTTGCCATTACTAAGTAATCTGATATATGAAGCACCGGGCAGCTGAATGAGGATATTTTAACAAAGCATCACCGTGAGAAGAAGCTTGAGGACCACCACACACAGAGGAGAACACGAGCGCCAGGACGGCAAACGGGCCAACCTGCAAAGTATCCATGCCATGCCACCTCTCTCTTGTTTTCCTCTTCCTACCTCTCTTATCCATCTTTCTTTTTCTATGCTATCGCTTTCTCATTTTGAGCTCGATTCATACGTCTGACCCGATCCGACTCAGAATTGGATCCGAACCTCTTCTGGCATGTCGGACTAATCGAATCGGGTCACCAATAATGTTACTCTCCCTTTGTCATTTTTTTTTTTCTACATAGAAAATATATCTAGGGTTGGCTCGGGCAAGTAGGTTCCACAAACTGCATGCGCCAATAATAACACTGTCTTGCTGAGTCTAGTAAGAAATGATGTGTTGTCTTCTAATGGCCAGTCTTCTGGGACATATGCCTTCTTCTTCATACTGCGAACTAACTACTCTCCGCCATTCACGCTGCTTCTTCAGGTAAGTGTTCTCCAGACAAGAAGATACCTGCAAACATAAGTCAAAAGTTCGATTTGTTTTCTTTTCTTTTGCGTCAGCTAGCTCAGATGTAGGCCGAGTTAGATTTGTTTCGACATTTAGCCAATAGCTCTGCACTAACTACTATGCTCCAACATATCTGTATCCATGTGTTTAATTAAAGGGCCGCAGGAGCCTCCCCTTTCTCCTTCTTCTTCTTCTTCTTCTTCTTCTTCTTTATTCCTAGGCTGTGGACTTTGTAGTTATGGCCAATGAGGTGCATGGAAGAGCACATGCAGCGTGCCTCAAGGCCATAATGTGCGGCCCACCCCCCACAATCCTCGCATCATCACCCGGCCTTGACGATTGCCTCTTCCCTACGTTAATTACACCCACAAACACCATACATTATCATCATCAGCATCATCTATATAAGTGTTGTTGTCTCTCCCACCAGCATCACCATCTCCACGACAAATGGCTTCCTTGGTGAAACAACTGCCCCTCCTCTTCCTCCTCCTCCTCGCCTTCTCTGCGTCCCAAGTAATCCATGCAAGAGAGAGCCAGTTCTTCAGTAAGACCTCAAGAGAAGAACCCAAGGAACCCGCCGCACCCTCAAAGGGAGAGGAGGCTCCTGCGGCCACCAAGAAGGAAGACCCCCCTGCGCTCCCTCCCCAAAGCCATAATGGCCATGGCCTTTACGGCCGTGGCCCCGACCGGTCCTCGCCCACCACCACGAGCAGCTACGGCACCTACAACTACAACGGCGGCGCCCGTGGGAATCGCGATTCTACCTTCCAGTCCGGCGTCCCGGCGTACGAGACGACGCCGACGACGACGACGACTACGACGCCGCCGGAGTGGAAGGGCGAGACCCGGTTCTTGGAGCACGGCAAGTACTTCTACGACGTTAATGCCGAAAGGAATCAGTACGCACAGCGTTCCTACCAGTGGAGGGGAAACCCTGAAGGATATGAGCCGTACACCGGCGCAAGACCTGGCGGCTATGGCGACAGCAGATATGGTTCTTGGAGTGGCGGCTACGGACACAGCAATGCCGGGGAAGAGTTCCCGGGCAGCCAAGAGGAGTACGTTCCTTGATAGACCCACCGCCCCACCGCCATTGTAGTAGCTAATGTCTCTCCAAACCATTTGTTTCAGCAAGTGTGTTGATGGTTCGAGTCATTCCCAATGTTTCTTTCTTGATGCTTCTCATCATGCATTTGGGTAGTACGTTCCGGTTATCGACACGTATTAGTGGTTCGTCGATTACTAGAGACGCGAGACCAACGTGAAATGCTTCAATTAAATCTTGTGAACCGAAGACCACCCGACTCGAACCGTGGTCCAGTCCGACCCTTCACGGTCGGCTCGATCTGGTGAAGACGATCCACTTGGTCATGCGACTCGTAGTAGAAACGATGAGGCCAGCCGCAGTCCCTCCTCCCACGCCCTCGGCGCCCCATACCCCTCTTCCACCGCCCACCTTCCCCTTCTCCGCCGCCGAAATCCCCGCCACCGACTACCTCTCCCTCGACGAGATCCTCGGCCCCCTTGGGACCCCCGTCGCCGCCGCCATCTGTGCCCCGCGGCCCGAAGCCCCATGATCCGGCCCCAAAGGTTAAACTATCTATCTATCTATCTATCTATCTATCTATCTATCTATCAGAAGATCGATCGGGTTGTGCTTTGCGTTGATTCTAATTTGTTCTTAATGTTTTGTAATCTATCTTAATCATGATTACTGATTTCTTCTTAGATATGTGGGAAGCTGACTGTGAGACGGTGTTCTGTTTATTGTTGGTTTAGCGAATCAATCTATCGAGTAGGTCGATTGCGACATCTAGTTTTCTAGTGTATTCATTGACTTATCTTTGACGTTTATGGTTATTTTTCTTAGCATCATCTGATATGGATTTTTTTATTACTTTACTGACTATGCATGAAGAATCTGCCCCTGCAAATGATGATATCATCTGCAGAAATAATTGATTTTTCTGACTTCACCTCACCAACTCCAGAGGAACAACCTCACTTTCAAGATTTGGAACACGTCCAGAGTGATAGAAGGGTGTAGTGAATCTCTTTCTACAAAATCAAGTTATGTGAGGGGGGTTTAATATCCTTCATTTCCATGTGTTCTTGCTTGATCCTAGTGCGTTGAATGATGCTTGCTAGTCTTTTGTCCTCATCTTATACATGGACTTTTAAACTCAGAAACCATATCTGCTCAGGTATAGTTTTAGCTTGGTCAGGTGAATTGTATTTTAAAGACTATTTATTTTATTTGAATTCATTAAAAATAAGCTAGGCACCAGACAATGACATCAGGAGGAACTCTTGCAACTATTGTAAGTTAAGCTTTCTGTCCTTCAGCCTATCAACATAATTTTTCGATGCTGCAAAATTTGATACATTCGTGTACTTTTTGTGCTGCATTTTGTGAAGCTTGCACTTGCAGCTCTAGGTCTGTGTTTTTGCAACACATTTTACCTGGTTCACTCAGGTAGTTCATTGTTAATAGCTCATCTATCGTTTGCATAATTAGGGCAAACCCTACTGCCACGGCGTATTTTTCATTGAGGTCTTCCAAATGACCACACTTTTTACTATTGTTTGAGACACTAATATTCATGTGGAAATTTGCTTTGCACAATCAATACCACCAAGTACAAAGCTTGACATAGTCTCACATCAATCTCTTGCAGATGCAGCCTTCTTTGTTCCTTTCAGTTACTTTTGCACTGTAGTCAACAATGTCAATAGAGGTCTCAGGTTTATTTGAGATCAAATATGGTGAGGCTAAAACATGTAAACTGGAGTGCCATGAGTTCCATTAAGAGCTTCATTCAGTGCTGTATGGCTCCACATTTATTGGGGTATGTGTGACCTTATCGCACTTCACCAGATGGTCAAGTTAGTCCACTGCTTCAGGGCTACTCAAACACCCTTATCAGCTGGCTTCCAAAGAGCACACATTTCCAAGTACTTACCACCGGTGCGGCTGTTCGACAATGATGCTTTATAATTGGCTATACATATAAACGGAAAATCCACATTGTCACAGGTAACTAATATCTGCTACCCTGAAGTCCAACTAAATGAAAATGTTTCTGATGGTTCTGCTAAAGCAATTTGTGGCTCAAACATTGACAAAATATTATGCATACCGAGGCTTAACTTGGATTTTGTGGCTCTGAGCACCTAAACCATTGCACGCTTTATTTTATATCGCTTTAGGACATGGAATGATGCATTGAGGGTTTTCCTGATCTGTGGTGTGTCATGACATGGTCAGATAACTGTACTTTTAAGATATTTATGATGTGGCTTAGTCAGAACTTCCACCTAGGAAGGTGGTTGCCTAATTTCTGATATATTGTATGCAATAACAAAGTATACATCTTTAATTGCATTAGAGAATTTTGACATGTCTAGAGTTTTCC
Organism: Ensete glaucum; assembly: GCA_021527575.1. NCBI lineage: Eukaryota > Viridiplantae > Streptophyta > Magnoliopsida > Zingiberales > Musaceae > Ensete > Ensete glaucum. The sequence goes on from CM038554.1 coordinate 30,384,910, forward strand.
ATGCATGGTTATAAATTTTGTTGCTGTGTCATAATTAATGCAGGCTGTGCTGCTGAGTCGCTAAATTCCAACAGTTTTGGTATTTTTGAACATTTCAAATGCCTTTCATTGTATGGTTGGATATAATTTAAACAGCACACTTATTCTCTTATCATCATATTATTCTGTTCTGTGATATGTCGGTTCTCTGTGTTGGTCCATGAGCCTTGTTTCTCTGCATTACTGTCCATTTTTCTATAGTATTAAACCACTGCCTATGTAACTTCATTGTCTAATTACAAACTCGAAGCTAAACTTTCTAACATTTTAGATGCTACAGGTTAAGTCTGCTTCTGCAATGGCTTTTCTGCATCGACTCATGTGAAAGCCATCACACGGTTGGACCCACGAAGGAGCATTTTAGGGACAACAATTAAACCAGATCCACTGCCTTTGTGTCGGAGAGGCAAAAATGGTGGACATCTATCTCACTTCAGTAACCTGCTTTCGGGGGCAGGTGAACCAATGACTCAGCAGTTTGAGAATAGGGATGATGAACTGCTCCCCAGGAAGAGACTATATTATAGATTGTCCTTCAAGAAGATGCTAAAAGTCAAGACACATATTAGGTAAAGGTGAAAAGCCAGAAGCATGTACAAATGAGCATTTAGAGTGCAAGTGAAATGAAGCATAGTTAAGTGTCTTGGAACAGAGATTTTTCTTTCTCCAAATTCTCTCTTAGCACTGTGGTCATATTCATTAATTGGCTGCAGCTTCCTGTCTCATCTAATTTCTTTCTCATATTTTGCAGATACCGGAACGGTCGATTATATTTGAGCAGCTGGTACGAAACATTACCGGTTGAAGTTGATTAGATCGATGAAGTCAACACACATGTTTTGCAATCAAGTTCAGGGAACATCTCGAAATTGAGAAAAATGTAGGTGTCAGATCAGTATATGTCCAGACTTCTCTTTGGGCAAATTTCTTCATGGTATTATTTGGTTGTGTAAAGCAAATTTTGGTGATTACACTAAGGAGGGTGAGGAATTTTCATTTTGAGTTTGATATATCTTTTAGCATAGTTGGACTGTTTTCAATGTTAATTTTTCTTTCAGTCTATTTTGAAGGAGTACAAATGGTGTCCATCTGGTTGGTTCTATTGGTTAGTGGAGAAAAAAAAATCCAAAAAATGGGAAGAAAATTAGCTTGTAATAAAATGATTTGCAAATTTTGATTTTGTTTAAATCCTATATTTGTTTGGATGAACTGTCTTGTAAATGATCATTTATAATAAAAAAATTGTCATACAATGTACTGACAAATACTATTATTATTATTGTTATTATTATTATTATTATTATTATTATTATTATTATTATTTGTAAAAGTGAGTTATAATTCACTCCAGAATTATTTGGGGCCAAACCGGACATCGTAAGAGGCTACACGAATTGTACTGAGTGATGAAACAACAGGCATTGCAGGAGATCCACCAACACTCCCACCCCAAGACCACGTTACAGAACCGATCGACGGATTCGAGGAGACTGGGTCACTATATCTCCTCGACGGGCTGATCCAATTATTCCTCTCGCGTTGTCGACTCGGAATCTTGATTTGTCTGTTCTTCGATGGCGATCTGCGCTCCCTCCTCCTCGGATTCGTCGTCGGGATCCTCCAGGGCGTGGGTGGTCCACGCGGCGTTGCTCGGGGCGGCAATCGCGGCGGCGGCTGGCGCACATCTCTACCTCCGCCGCCACTCCAGCGAGTTCCGGAGCCGGGTGGTCGGCATCATCCCCGCCCGGTTCGCCTCCTCCCGCTTCCAGGGCAAACCCCTCGCTCAAATCCTCGGCAAGCCTATGATCCAGGTCTCCCTCATTGATCTGTTTTCACTTTCAGATCTTCGAGTTCAGATATAGCTTATTGCGATCCAGGTAATGCATTCATGTTGGGGAGGTTTCTCTTCCGAGATGGGATTTGGAGAAGTTACTGGGCTAGATGAGATGATCTTGAGATGTTCAAGACCAGTGGGTTTGTTATAGTAAAATCTTATTGATAGGAAAGGCATCCCTCAGCTTGGCTGAAAGGGTTGGGTGTTCGAACTCGGTAGGCGCCATGTTTCCTGCATGTTACTAGCTTCATCCGTGCTTTGTGCATGTAGGAATGTGGCTGCCTGTGGCGAATAAGATCAAAGATGGATGAGAACACTGAATATTTTAGAACTAGGCTAGTGAGGCAGGATGTATGTGCTATAACCATCAAAGGATTTCAAGTCAATGGGTTTAATCTTGGTTTGTTCCACGATATCCGTCTATAAGCTTACTTGTTCCATTCGGCTCACTCCTAGAGCTTCTGGCGGACATCTGTTCGTGGCAATATGGGGGGTCATAACTGTATATCTTTAAGAATTAGAATTGTTATAAGAATTGTACTATTATTTTCATCTTTTTTTATTGAAAAATCACTCTTTATCCTTGGATAGAATTCTCTGTTAAGTAACTGCTTCATGCAATTTATTGCTTATGTTTTGTGTTTTTACAATATCTTTCTAGAGAACATGGGAGAGAGCAAAGTTGGCTTCAACCTTGGAGAATGTTGGTAAGCGTCCATAAACAATTACGTCTCATGTAATATATCTTTCCTTTCAAAGAAACCATCAATGGTTCTCTTTACTGTATACGGTAATATTCTCTTATGGAGATTGATTTTAGGCATGCGTTATATGCTAAGTTTATTACTAAATTCAAAATGACTCGTTAATGCTAAAATAAGTCTTCACATGCCTAGACCTTGCTTGGATTATATATGAGTATGAGTTCTTATGACGGAAAAGGGGTCTTTCAGTCATTATATTGGCTCTCATCTCATTATTGTCACAAAATAGTGGTAATTGTGTCACCTTCCATGGAATTTTAATTATTTTAAGATATATTACTATCATACATTCATCCAAGTCTTTTCATGAATTTAACAGCCAGTAGTATCCCTTTCTTTCTCTATTTTGGTCGATGGCAGTCTACTTGGTGAAGAATCCAGTATTTGAGGAATGGAAAGTATTTGGATACTTATATCAAGCTTGATACTTGCTGTTGACTCAAAAGTAGATTGTCAGTTAAGCAAAAATGTGTGGTTTAATCTTGTACACTAATATAAGGAAGATGATTGAACTAAGGCTTCTTCTACAAAGAAGATGATTCTGTGAAGACAGTTGCTTTCTCTAAAACTATGCTGCGAAGTTTCAGTATCAATCTCTCTAAAAACTTTAAATTTTACATATGTTACATTCCATACACTAATCCTCATGTTTGCCATTATTTTGAGTTACAAAAAAGGGACAAAGAATTCTCACATAGTGTTATCGGAGGTTTGTTCACTGAAAATCATATTCTATAACTGTCCTAAATATATGAGATCACATAAATTTTGGCATAGCATTTTCCTAGTATTCGTGCATAAATCACACTGATGCAACTATTAATTATTTGAAAGTTTTTCTTCTCTCTTCTTCATGAAGTCCATATTCTCTTCGATTTGATTTTCCTTGTATCTGTAGTTGTTGCAACGGATGATGAAAAGATTGCAGAATGTTGTAGAGGATTTGGAGCAGATGTCGTAATGACATCAGTTGAATGCAGAAATGGTAATTTAGTGCCCTTTTTGTTTATGTTCCATGGAATCCTAAGTTTAGTTGCTTATTATGTTACTGTTTGTTTGATTTGTAGGGACTGAACGTTGCAATGAAGCCCTTGAAAAACTTGGAAAGAATTATGACATTGTTGTCAATATCCAGGGGGATGAACCTCTTATTGAGCCTGAGATAATAGATGGTATTGTTAAAGCATTGCAGGTGGTCACCACATCTATGTTCTGCTTACTCATTTTCTTTTCTTTATTCTTGCAAAAGTAGTGGTACATTTTCAAAATACCATGCATCTCTAAAAAACAGGGTGATGGATGTACTTTATATGTAGCCACAGGGGCTGAAATGATTAAATATTTGATCCCTCCAAATTGCAGATCCTAGATAATAAAGGTTATATGAACATAGGAAGATGCTCTTTATTTGACATGGCAATTACTAGGAAAAAAAAAATCTCAAACATGAGATAAACAGAAAGAACTCGTGATATTTTGGTTGTGCAACATTTTGTAATTAAAAAATTATATAAAAATCTAGCAATATTCAATCTCTTCAATAGTTTCAGGAGATATCAGTGACTGCGCTAGATTATAAGGGTTTGTTTCACTTCTTTTTTGATGGTGCAAGTGTAACCATGAATAACTTAGCTGCCTCCATCTTTTTTCTAGTGTTTTTTGCATTTGCTTAGAGCTAGTCATATATCTTCTTTCATCAATAGCCAAATGTTTGCTTTTGATTAACTTTCCTTTTGCCTTCCACCCCCTGGCTAACTTATTGAAATAATCACATCTTTCTTATTTTGTCCTCGACAATGGTGAGTTATGGAAACAGAGTAAATTACTTTGTTTTAACAGTGACATATGTACACATGATCTTATATTTAAAATATATGTGCTGTTGCGAAAGCAATGGTGCCGTTACACTGTAGAAGTTAGAAATTTGCAAGCTGCTATAAATTCAGATTTGCCTTGAATATGCATAACTTTTCTTTCTTGCTAAAGTTTCATTTCACTGGTATATCCTTATTCTCACAAATGGACCTCTGGTTCAGATCTATCAGAACCAATTTTTAGAAATTTTGTACAACAGTTAGATTTATTTGCCTGCGTCATTATGACTGTTCTCTGTTGTATACTTTGATTATACAATTTACTAATTATGATATCACAGAATATTTTTCCTGTTATAACTTTTATTGGAGCATGTTGTATGTCACAGGGAGCTCCTGATGCTGTCTTTAGTACTGCTGTCACATCCTTGAAACCAGAAGATGGACTTGATCCCAACAGGGTAAAGTGTGTGGTCGATAATCATGGTTATGCGATCTACTTCTCAAGGGGATTGATCCCATTCAACAAGTTAGTGCTATCTTTCTTTCATATAACTACATATCTTGGATTGTTTCATAGCTCCTTTGTTATTAATATCATATGCTTGTGTAATCCAGGTCAGGGAAAGTCAATCCACAATTTCCATATCTACTTCATTTAGGCATTCAGGTCTATATCTTACGCCTTGAAGATGTTTATTTTTTGTCTAGTATTTTTTCATTAGGTAGTTTTCTAATGGCAATTCTTCCTTTTAAAGTTTGATCTGCTATTATTCTGGTTGATATCTTGATGTTACCTTTTTTATTCTCATTGTTGAAGCTTTTTGTCTAGTCAGAGCTTTGATACAAAGTTCTTGAAGATCTACCCACAACTACCACCTACTCCTCTGCAACTGGAAGAAGACCTGGAGCAACTTAAAGTGCTTGAAAATGGGTACAAGATGAAGGTAATTGAGATACCAATCTCTCATTAGAGGGCTTATTACTGGGTGGAAGGATTTTTATGTCTTTTCCGAGAACTGAGTTTCATCTTCTCTAACCATTTGTCCCGATGATAATGAATGCTTGCTACTTTTTCAAATTTCAAAATTTTCTGACGTACTCACATTTTCCAAGCAGCACAAAAAAAGTACTTATTTGACCATCTTAAAACTAACACGTCAACAATTTCTGGTCTATAGTCGTGAGAATAGCTTGCCTAGTTTTATATGATGCTCGAATGACTCTCCGCAGAAGATGATACATCATTTTTTGTTGCTATATTTCCTCAAACACATGCAACATTTTAGAACTAGTTGGTTTGGACTTGATCACAAGCATAAATATACATGCAAATTTGTTTTCACATTTAGCCTTCTTTGTCCACTTGGTTTGAGAAAGTAGGTTACTCATCCCATAATTTCTGTATTGCAGGTAATCAAGGTGAATCATGACGCCCATGGTGTAGACACTCCTGAGGATGTTGCAAAAATAGAAGCATTGATGAGAGAAAGAAACATTGCGTAGTGGAATGGCTGAAACGGTGTGAGAGAACTGATGCATTCCTATGCAATTAAGCCTTGGAATGAGCATTTCGTAGGGTGGATCAACATCTTTACCAAATGATTCTTATGTTACTCTACTGCTTAGTGACTATATCATTGTTGTTGCTCATTCAATTTGTAGCTTTTATCTCAACAGTTTTATATTATATCAGTCCGATGACATGACTAAATCAAAATAAGGGAGATTGCTTGATGAGCTATGTTGTATGAGATTATAATGAGAAAACTTCTGTATTTGCATCTTCTTTTGTCCATTTGCTTCCATGCTATTACTAACCTAGCCAAACTGCAATATGACTCATGGTAGATTTGGTCTACAGAAAACATGTTCCAAATCAACATCTCTAACCAAGAAAGTTTCAGAATTGTTCATTAAAGCCTTTTATTTGGTGTCATACATGTTTAGATGCAACTTGTTTCAAAGTTTGTATATGATGAGTTTACCTAAATTGATTCCTGTCCATAAAGAAAGCATTTGACTTCTCTTGATGAGGATAGAATTGATGCTTGTTAGGAATACCGTCAGACTGGCATCTTATTAGGAAGAGTGGTGTTCGACAATGCAGGTAACTTTATCTTTTTTATCTTTTAGTAATCTGTCAAAGTAGTCCTCCTTTGCGTCAAAATAAAAATAATATATCTTCTATAAAGTCCATTTGCGCACAAGGCCTTTGTTAATCAACTCGAGATATAATATCAAACATTTGCAGCTTCATATGTTTGTCGTCGTGCGCAATCACTGTCGTGCTCAGTGACAGAGAATTTAACCCCGTTCGATCTCCTGGATCCAACAGCAGCTACCTGGCATCATCCGTTATGCTGCTATTTAATCCCATGGTTTATTCTGAGACATCCACTGGCTTGCAGGATATGTGCCTGTTTTATGCCGGGGTGTTATAGAGCCTAATCCAAAGCTTTATGACTGCTTTATAGACTAATGAACTGTGAGAACCTGTCTTTTTCTGTAGCTTATTTTTAATCTCAAGGGAGAAGGAAAGTTGGAAGTCCCTACTCGTATCTTAAGGTCCTTTCAGACGCTTTGTGCTCCTTTTCGAATGATTCAGCCGTAAGTTGTATTGTTGTGTAGGCGGTAAGATGAATGAATGAATGATTCATCGTAAAAGAGAGGCATTTAATTAATTTCTCTGGTGTTTGTTCTTCCTTCAGAATGCATCATCATCGGCTCCAACAAATCTCGAGATCGTTATAACTAACTGGCAACGGAAAGTCGAACAAATCCTTGTGGAATTCCACCAGTAGGTAGTACATCAATCCTCCAAAGAGAAGGGAGAAAAGAAGAGAAGAAGAATACGCCGATGAAGAAGTCGTCGTCGACAATGGCCGTCGTGGGGCTAATAATGGTGCTGGGGATCTGGTCCTCCTGGTACTTCTCTCTTCCTGTCATCGACCATCATAGCCCTCCCCCGCCACTCGAGCTTCCGAACTACTAAGCTTTGGCCATCGATCGCACTTGCTTTTATGTTCTCAGCCCAACGCTCGCCGCCGCTATGATAGGGTCGTGCTTCATCCGTGCGCAGGAGACCAACACACAGGAGCAGGAAGAGCGCAGCTTTGAACCAAGCCGCCATAGTCCACGAGCAACGAGCAGTGATGGTACTACGTCCCATGCCTCTCCTCTCACTCCTTATAAAAGCAGCATGTCGGCAGTGTCAAAGGCGGAATGGGCTCCAGCAAAATCCAGCCAGAGAAACACCTTCTGCATCAGATACACGAACCCGACGGTCGCCACCATGTCGTGACTCTTCATTATTCCATGATGCATAAACAATCAGTAGCTCGTTGGGACGCTAAGTACGCGATGGAGATTAAGCTTCATTGCTTCTTTCTCGACAGAGATTAAGGTATGCCCCTCCACTCGCCGCAATGCTTATTCCTCGCTTTTCCATGATGAGCTGCACATCACTTGTTTGACCGATTGATTGCGTGTGATACATAATATAGTTAGCTATAGCCGCTACTGCTGCTATAAAAACCATTCATTTTATACTGGAGAAGGCCACTTCTAATTATTTTTTATGCTGCAATTTGCTCTTATGGCAAACAGCAATCGCCGATCACCTACTAATATGTTTCAGCACACACCAGCGTGACATAAAATTTTGTACAGAAATCTGCCGAGGATCTTCCTCTTTTGTCCTCATACAACTGACCCTTTCTCCACGCCAAAGGCCATCTCTTGCAGCCTTATCAGAATAAAACTAAGGTATAGTGCTAAAGATTTAGAATTCCCATTGTTTGGCGATTAGTGTTAAGTCGGTCGAAGAGACTTTGACTCGCAATCATTACTTTAGAATTTGGTAATTGTAAGCATATAAAGTCGATTTGATTGTTTGACATGTCGATTAGTGTCACAAAGTTTATCGTTTTTTAGATCATTCGTCACAAGATTGATATCGGATGGATTAGATTGAATAATGACCTACGAGTAACAAATTGGGACCGCACCACGATGAGCAATAAACTTTTTAAGGATTTGTGGGAGCTTATTAGCCAGAGTGTTCAACGAGCATACTTGTAATCACTTAAATTTAGTTGGCAATTACGACAGAAATGTTGAGACATTTAACACTACTCTAACATGAAGAGTCGTTTGGATTGTTCAGCATGACCCATCATCATCCTCGTGTATGATGATAGAGTAGGCACTGACACACACGGCTAACTAGCCATCCTATTTAGTGTCCGATTGGTATCGACGTGGCATTCAACTTTTCACGGATTAATTACTAATTATCCTTTATAATTGGCATACTTTTAGTATCACAATCCCTACACTTTTAAAAGTTATATTGAGATTCATATGTTAACTAAAGTAAAACAATCATGTTACTCCTCGCGTCGCCGACTTTGTTGATAGACATATCACACTTGCTATCATGTGTGAAAAATTGACGCTAAAACAGGATTAAAAAGAGAATTTTGTAGTGTTATTCTCATATATATATTAATTTTTTTCTTTTGTAACTTATATGAATGCGTTTTGGATGAAAGATCCTTTTTCACCGAGTGCCTCATTTTATTTTCCAACAAAACCTCCTAAGACACGAAGAGAAAAGTTAGAGCAATTGAATAGTAATATACTTCATTTGCCAACAAAATCTCTCTCACACACATAATTTTTAATCTTATAAAATTATCTTTTTAATTATGTTTTAGTATTATTTTTGGTACGTCTGACTAAATGTTTTACTTTTGTGAGTATAGAAATCCTAATATAATCTTTAAAAATATAAAAATAAAAATATTAAAAATAATTAATTATAGGAATAATATGTAATTAGTTCTTTCATGTACCCATATCTCAAGCCAAAGCAGTTATGCCACTTTTCATAGATGTGATAACTGTAACCACCATGGTTTTACTCTGGATGACGCATGACAGTCAACGCCCCTTTATTGGACTTGGTGGATTCGAAGGCGAAGGCTCCAAGCGTCCTCACACGGTTGGATAAGAAGCGTACATAGCAATGCCGCAGAGGCCTTTCGTTGCACCAGCGGCACCTCTCTGCATCCTCATGTACCCACTCTCGCCCCACGACGCACCCCATGAGTTCTTCACGAGCCAGTACTGAGTTCCATCGGCCGTCGTCCCGTAGCCGACGACGGTCACTCCATGATCCAGGTCGGTGCCGCACTTGCCCGTGAACACGCCACTCGAGTAGAACTGGAACTCCGGTCCGCCGGCGTCGATGGCGACTGAGACGGGCTGGCGTGCTACTGCCTTCAGCAGCGACGGCTCGCCGATCCCCGGCACGCTCTCGTACCCGTTTATGGTGGCTGCTTTGGAGGATGACTTGACGGCGTCGCAGGTGCCATCGGATGCTGTGTAAGGGTAGTTTGCGTCGGACGTCAGCCCGCCGTTGCTGATGATGAACTCGAAGGCATCCTCGACTGCGCCCCCATTGCATCCTCCGTCCTTGCCGTCGAAGCTGCAGTCTATGAGTTGTTGCACCGACAAAGGGATCAGCTTTCCGGTTTTGAGCTTGATGATGCCTTCTGCTGCAGCTACAGCTGAGAAGGCCCAGCAGCATCCTGCGTTTTTTATAGCAATGCTCGACTCGGTAAACACAACGGCATCTTAGTTACACTCCTTCTTTATGATGGTAGTAGTAGTATTACCGCATTCTCCTTGATTCTTCACAGGCGTCACTGCTCCCTTACTCCTCCAGTCCACCGTGGGAGGCACGGACGTCTCGTTCTCGTATCTGAAGATTCGAGCCGCCTTCGTAGTCGTCGGCCTGAATCCACCGAACGAAGCCTTGAACTCATCGTTCGTTAGATCAGCATACTGGTTGATGCTGAGCTTGTACTTGCGGTGGGCGTCGTTGACGGTGTTTACGTACTCGACGTTGCGTTTGAAGATCTGGAACCGGCGGTCCTCCTCCGCTGCGTCGCTGTACACGCGCCCGTGCTGCGCCATCCACCGCTGGTGCCTGAGGGACATGGCCATGTCTGCAGCGGTGCGGCGGCAAGCGACACCGGACGCCTTAAAACCTAACACAATGAAGGCAAACAAGAAACACAGGCGATTTGCCGATGTCATGATGTTATATACCGGTTCTGAGAAGGAAGGAAGAGAGTGAAGTGATTCGGTAGGGGATGACACTAGGGAGATGGCGATTATATAGAGCGAGGAGAGCATGATCAACGGAAGGGAATGCAAAGAACGACAAGGACGAGCTGCTCAGAGCCGCAGAGTTTGAAATCTTGCATGAAATGGGATGGCGATGGGGGTAATGTTGTCTCCTCGTCCTCCGTCGTTATGTGGAAACTATACATAGTTTCCAACTCCCACGCTCGACCTTGTACGGATGCTATAGTAGCTTCAAGAGGTCGGGAGATCCTACGTGAGTTTGAATCTATGGTGGCCTGTCACAGAACGTACGTTGGTGTGAGTATATTGATAGATAGAGATAGATAGATAGATAGATAGATAGATATATAGAGAGAGAGAGAGAGGGCTGCCGATTTCGGGTGTTGCATGGGCTCCAATGGACGTGACGGATGTAGCCGGGCGTCATAGCCGTGTCTTCGGTGCGCGGGTGTTCTCCAAGAACAAGATAGGGGATGGTCCACCTCATCACATCATACGTGGTCCTTGCGTGATCCCAACTTGTGGCACGAATCACCACGGAGACGGCTACCCCACGCTTGCCTCGTGCATGTTCGCGTAGCGCTCCCTCGTGCTTTGGAACTCACGCGGCCGCAGTCCTCCCGCACACCACCGTAAGCGTCCGCTATCAACCGGATATGGATTTGGGATTTGGGATTTGGGATTTGGATGGCGATGGAGAAGGTAAGACTAACTAGTTATCGTTTACTATGCGGGCATCATATAAAGATCGATGTGGTTTCAACAACAAAGGACCGGGTTTAAACGGTAATTTAGATCGATTAGTGGCATATATCAAACTATAACATTGTTACTCATCAGTAACTTATGATCAGAATTATTTAGGATAAGTTTAAAAACGAATCGATCTCATTATCATGATCTCATTATGATCCGATTTCTATTGCACAGATCCAATAACATCATAATATATGTAACATGCAACATAAAGTAAGAATATACGAATAATAATAGTAAATAAAAAGATTATGCATCGTGTCATCACTCATGTGATTGGCTTGTAGGGCACCTGTAACTAGTTAGTTCCTTTGCCCCAAGCGTTGACATCAATCGGAATCCTTTCAAAGGATGGGCTACTAGCTTCCCCCTGATTATCCATGACCCATCGAATCATCTATTGAGAAAGCACCATGCTCCATAATCATAAAACTTTGCCACCTTTCAACCCCGATGGAGGTCTGGGACCCACTCGATTAACTCAACAACTAACTCCTTGAGAATCGAATTACAACAAATGGACCGACACTTAGAAGAAATACACCATGACTTCCACAAATTAAGGAGCGAAGGGCAAGTCGACTCTATGTCGGCTCAATCCTCGTTCATTCATGATATACAAGAGGAACATCATCACGCACTTTCGGATACTAAAGGCACTCTTCATGGATAATGAGACTCAATTCAACAATCAAATGTTTAAAATATTCTATCAATATTATGGAATTTAGCTCATATTTAGCTCAGCGGCTCATCCCCAAACTAATGGTCTCATCGAAATCACCAATCAGACTATCCTCGAAGGACACCTGTGTGGACGAGATGCCAAGCATCCTGTGGGCCTCCCGAATAAGGTCAAGAGAGTCACCCTTCATCCTAGCCTATGGTACAGAGGTCGTCGTATCTTTTAAGGTAATCTTCTTGATGTCTCATGTCAAAAATTTTGATAAAAGAAAATTTCAAGGCTGGACTTTGGGTTAGGCTTGATTTGATATATAAAGTTAGAGTTGTAGCACAACTACGAGTTTTGAGATATAAGGAGGCATCGACCAAGCTCTATAACCAAAGTGTTTGCCCCCAAGACATTCGGTTAAGGGACTTGGTGGTGTGAAAAGCCAAGATAAGTGACCTCGCCCGATCCTGAGAAAATCTAGCACCACAGTGGGAAGAGCCTTATCGAGTCACCAAAGTTGTTGAGATGAAACATATCGCCTCAACACAACGAAAGGAAGAACATTACCAAGAACGTGATATATTTTAAACCTTAAAAAGTTTTATTCATAAAAGCCCTTGGGAGGGGGGGGGGGGTTCTATTATGGCACAGTCCGAATTGAGAGAAAAGTTTTTTTAAAAAAAAAATTATAATAGACAAATCGAGCCCCTAAAAATAAACTAAGACGTCGATCAACACAAAAAGAAGAAAAAGTGGGAGAAGAAAAAGGTATGTCATCAATAGGCACCAAGTATAGAGTCGAGGCTATCATCAAAGGCCACTTGGCTTTCCATGGGAACATCTCAATCCTTATCCTTGAGGCAGTCATGAAATGGGTCATCCTCGAGTTTCGATCTAGGGTATCATGCTTTAAAATGCGTTAAAGCAATGAGGTACCCAAATTATTAGGAGGCCACTTCTGACCTTTCCAACCCCTTTTTGTAACCCACGTGTACCTTATACTCAACGATGGTCTCCTCTTGATACTTTGCTACTTTATCTTGAGACCTTGCGAGCTCACTCCTCTGCCACCCTAGTCCTCTTTTTAAATTCGGAATTAAGACTCTTCACTATACCCAGATCTCGAGACAACCCCAATAACTCTTCCTCCATGACACCGGCACTCCCTCAGATACTTTCCAGTTGGGAAGAAAACTCTCGCTCGGTCTCCTTCAGCTTTTGAGCCAATATGTAGTAATCTCAAGTTTTCCCCTTAGCTAGAGCAAATAATGATAGAGTCAACTCTTGCCCTTCTTCAACTTCTCAACCTTCATTTGAAAGCCAGCATTCTCTTGAGCCTATTGGTTGATGATAATACCAGCATCTTGAACTCGATCCGGCAAGTCCATCATATAATGGTGGTGCTACAATACGAAAAAAAAAGTCAAAAGAAAAAAGATGAGGAAAAATCTACATAGCTTACCAGCAGCACTTCATGGCGGTAACCTCAGTGAGCAATACCTTAGAAGGAGAGGAATACATATGTATTGCCAAATCCTGATAAAGAGATCTTGGGCAATACTGCTTTTTTAGGCTTCTCCTTCATTCCATACCTTGTGCCCCTCCCTCCTATAGGCTTTTCCATCTTGGCTGCAATGGAGAGCTTAAAGACGAAACAGGCAGATTGGTTATCATCAAAGCAGCAAAAAATGGGGACTTCCCCATTACATAAATCAATCATTGACCTTGCCCCTTCCTCTCCTTAGCCCAAAGGAAACCCGAGGCCTTTAAAGATCCTCCACGGATTCCCACGCTAGCAAAATAAGGCCCTTCATGAGCTTTGACTCTATCGAAGCAAACCCATTTGATATGGTCAAAATCAGACCCTTTGTAAGTTCCAGTATCACTGAAATAGGGCTCCCCAACGGCTTCGTCACTAGCAAAACAGGGTTTCAACATGCAGAGAACTCCTCGAACCTCCTCCTCAAAGAATACAAGGTCCTCCTCTTTGTATCTTTTTTAGGGCTAGTTGATACCCATCTCTTGGTTGGGCTAAGTGAGGCCAACTCCTCGGGCAACTCTTTATGCATGGAGGAAGGAGGGGATTGTCGAGGTGGCCATGACGTTAGAGGAAGAGTCATGTCCTTATTTCTTTAAAGAATACAAGTCCATACTTACAAAAAGGAGGGTTGATATACCGGGCAATACTCCAAGAGGTCGGACTGAGACTCAATTGATCAGCCAGTCCTCGTTCATCTATAATTGTTTTTATGAAAGCATTCTCCTTTATTATCCATATCTAATTATGTGGAGATGCTTATTAGTGCATTAATAGATCGGAAGTATGCTTAGTTTGACTAATAAAATTTTCGTTAAGTAGTTGCTTGATTTGTAATCCTAAGAAAAATATCAATTCACCCATTAAACTCATTTTAAATTCTTGACTCTTTTGGTAAATGATTCATATAAAGATTCATTTGTAAAACCAAAAATAATATCATCAACATAAATTTAAATAATAAATAAATTATTTTTAAAATATTTAATAAATAGTGTAGTGTCGATCTTGCCTTTTGAAAAATTATTCTGAATAAGAAAAGAACTAAGTCTCTTATACCAAGCCATATGAGCTTACTTCAATCCATAAAGAGGCTTAGATAATTTATAAATATGGTTCAAGAAAATATTATTTTTAAATCCTTGTGGTTTCTTAACAAAAGCTTCTTCAAAAATAAAACTATTAAGAAAATTACTTTTGACATCAATTTGAAATAATTTAAAATTTTTAAAATATACATAGGCAAGGAGTATCCTTATGGCTTCAAGTCCGGCCGTAGGAGCAAATATTTCTTCATAATCTATACATCCTTCTTGGTTGAAACCTTTGACTACTAATATAGCTTTGTTTCGAACCACAATACTTTATTCAATTTGATTATTTCTAAAGACTCATTTAGTACCAATTATAAAATGATCACTAGGTCTAGAAATAAGCGTTTTTGCTTATTTCTTCATGTATTGCCAAGACTCATGAGTCATCTTTAATAGCAACGCCAATGCATTTAGATTCAATTTCAGATAAAAAGGTAGCATTTGCATAAATATTTTTAAGTGAAGAATGAGTTTGAATACCCTTTTGATGTATCTTTAATGATTAGCTTTTTAGGATGAGCATATACATACTTCCATTCCATGGGTAAGGTATCTCTGAAAGTAGATATATCCAAATTATTTTGATGAGGAGAATTCTCATTCAAATTTAAAATCACCATCAAAATCATTTTTCTTAACTTCGAGAGATTCATTACAAATAACATGGATAGATTCGTCAATAATTAAAGTTCTTTATTAAAAATATAATAAGCTTTAGAAACAGAAAATATCTTTATTCGATTTTATATCAAATTTTTCTAAAGCATCATTTTTATTTAAAATAAAATATTTATAACCAAAAACTTAAAAATATGAACTGTTGTGTCTTTTATTATTCTATAATTCATATGGAGTTTTAGATAGTAAAGGTTTATTAGAACCTTGTTAATGATATAGCATATCATGTTAACGTTTTCAGCCCTAAAGTATTTGGATATGTTATGTTCATTAAGCATGATTCTTATCATCTCTTATGAACTCTTATTATTTCTCTCTATAACTTCATTTTGTTATGGATTTCCCATAGTAGAGAAATTATAATCATGCACATTTGATTCACAAAATTCTTGAAAATCATGATTTTTAAATTCACCATCATGATCACCACGAATATAAGAAATCATATAACTTTTTTTCATTTTGAACTTGTTTGCATAACTTAGTAAAATATTTAAAATAATCACTTTTATATGTGCTAAGAAGTATGTCCAAGTATATCTACTATAATTATCAATAATCACAAAATCATATTTACTACCTCCTACACTTTTGGTATCAATAGGTCCAAATAAATCCATATGAATTAATTGTAATAGCTTAGATGTACTCACCTGATTTTCAGGTTTGAAGCTACTTTTTGTGTATTTTCCTAGTTGTCATACACCATAAATTATATCTTATGAGATTAGTTTCATATTTACATGTCCTAATCTCCTATGTCGAAACCATACATTATCATTTAAAATTGAAAAGCAAGTTTCATCACGAATATCAATAAATTATCTAGCCCAATGTTTGATTCTCCCGCTTCGACAATTTGTCCTTCGATAGTTTGAATCTGTGATCGAAGTTTTTCTTATGATACTTATCTCAAGAATATATTATGTAAACTCATAAATTGACTTCATCATTAAAATCCAAGATTTAATAATGACCATCTCGAGATTGGGCATAGAGGGTCACACACATAAGATGGATGAGGCGACGAATAAATCATTTTGCTAGTTATAGCCCATTGCGATCGCTCACCCGCCGACAATCCCTTATCGAACCCGGGAAAGAGAGTAGAAAGACGATACCTCTTTAGCTTTCGAAGGTTAATGCCTACTAGAAGACCATAGGACAAGGATCAGAAGCAAGTGAGAAGAGTTGGCAAAAGAAAACAACTGTATCATATGGGGCTGGAGGAGAAGTGGCCTCCGCCAAATAGACCTCCATGTGCTCTGCAGTCCCAGATGAGAAGAGCCCCTATATCCTCTCCAAGGCCTCGACCTCGCCCAAGGATAGAGAGTGTAGCATGTTGCCGATTATGTGCACTACTCACACCACTAGAAAGCCCGAGTTGCAGCTCTCGCTGATAATGGAAAAGCGACTCCTCTATCCATTGCTATAGGGGCCCAAATAAGCCCCGAGCAGGGGGATAAGTAGCAGTTGTTCAGCCCCCAACTTAACCAAAACATGAGCAGAAGAGGTCGTAAGATGATGCCACCCCCGTGTCATTGCATGCCCTGAGGAAGATCCTAAAAAAGCACTAAGAGTTTGGCGCCATCTGGGAAGACTAGATTCACCAATGTCTTAGACAAGAGATCACCACCAGAAGAAGAGAAAGAGGCATAATTCCATCTCCATAATGTCAGCCAAGAGGCAGAACCCCCTCTAAGGGACAGACATAACAAATTTTATCGAAACCCGTAAGCAGTTGCGCGGTTCCTCTAGCTATAGTGAGGTCACCACAGAACTACAATCATGGGCCTCATTCATCTTAGCCAAGTCTCGTGAGACCTTAGGAGCCTCAGAAGGCTCGCCCCTTGTAGATGAGGAGCTCACTTGGACCACTCTCCAAGAGGAGGTAGTCTATCCTCCGACACCCCTTCAATGCTAAGTAACCGGGCGAAAAGCAATCAGAAAGTAGTCACCATAATAAGACATCTTGGTGGGAGAAGACGAGGTCTTATCAGAAGAGAAATACATCTTAGTTCACATTAGAGTGTTCAACATCCAACAACAAAAGTAGTAATGGAGGAAGAAGAGTAGGAGAATATTGTATAAAGGCAACCTCTTGTCCAAGAGGCATCAGTTTAATGTAACAATCCACCTAGGGACAACATGAGCAATGATGGTGAAGATCGTATCGCCTGCCCCGGTGCAACCACAGAAGCACCTAAAGCTGAAAAGGATGCTCTGATCCTTAAGCAGATCAAGCCCATGGAGGAGAAGACCCCATAAAGAGGGGCATAAGTGACTAAGATAAGATGTCATCACATCTTGAGCGGAATGACTCACAATGGCAAAAACCACATATATCGAAGCCCCGCTTCAATGTGGATGAATTCGCAAGTCCAGTCTCCCGCCTTCATGAAATTGAGTCAAACCTCCTGATGGATCCGGACCCCTGGTTCAATGCATTTGAATCCGACCCTTGACGGGCCTAGTTCTCTACCTCGATGGAGCCAAGCTCAGTTACTCAAGGCCTGCACCTCTGATGAGTAGAGTCAAAAAAGACACCATATCAAGACTAATGTGCTTTTACCCATAAAAGACTAGGTCTAAAAGGCACTCAAGTCAATCTCCGAGATGTCGAGATGTTGAGCTGCCAAGTTACTAAGGCACCCCCTAGCAAGACCAACATGCAATTCAGATCAGCCCTCCTATGGAGTGTCCATATGATTATTTTAAAAACATCAAGGGTTAGTACGAATCAATTATGGATCAATCTCTCCTATAAAATATCCATAAGAATATTTCAAGAAGATCAAGAGGTGGTTCAGATTTGTTACCATCACTTATTAATATAACCTCAGAAGTTCAAGGGGTTGTTCAAGTAGGTTACAAACTTCCTCTCCATAAGATCCATGTGGGCTACTCCTTCCTCTCAAGATGTTAGTATCAAAACATAGTGAAAGCTCTCAAAATAGGGAGGCCACTAACTTGAGTATAGGAGAGCTAACTCAAGAGAACTCTTCCCGACCTTGATCTTTGTGCAAAAATTAAGGAGGGAAGGGTATTGCATCACCTCGGATAACTCCTTGCACTCAGAATCGGGGTCACATCATGCTGGTACAAACATCAATGATGATTTTTTCTAACAAATAACAACTAATAGTAGCTGAATTAATTCTTTCTCGCTTCAAATCCTCATGATTTAAGGGGATTACTAACAATTGAGTAAACAAATTTGAGTGTTGTAATTCCAACTTCTTCTTTTTTAAGTTATTATTTATCTTTGTCGATTTGAGTTCTTAGTAATTATTTATCCTTTTGAGTAAATCTAAAAGTGGATCTAAGGATAGAGGGCGATTTTAACATTTGTAAGGTATTAGTTCCTCTATGCCTCAATCAAATATGTGATGAAGCGTGCTTACCACCTATATCTTAGGGAGACATAGATCATTATTTAACAAAAGAAGTATAGAAACATTGTGATCAATGGTTAGGTAGTTCCTGCTTAATGTATGTTCCCTTTTATTTCTGAGAAACATATCAAGAATCTGTATTAAAACTAAAAGATAATTACCCTTCTTAAAATAGAAAAAAATCATTTATTTTGTTTCAAAATAACATATTAAAATTAAAAGATTATATTGTTTATTCATTTATCAAATATAAATTGAAATAAAAATTTTCTCTTTTTTTGTTGAAAATTATAGTAAACGAGAAGGATATCCGAATTTTATCGGGAAAAAAAATCTCACTTTTGATTTTGTATGAGATGAATCATCCATATTATTTTTTTACTTGGTGGCACCCAAATATCTTCTAACTTTTGTTTAAATGACTTTAGGACCTAGTCATAATATATAAACTGATTCTTTTAATCTGGTGTGGTTCGATAAAAGTTTACTTAACCAAGTTACTCATGAAATTGAACAAAGTTATGCTCAATCACAAAACATATTCCAAAAAAATCTTAATTTTGATAATCAACTATTATAAATCTTGAAGAAATAAAAATGATACTAATCATAAAATTCTTTTAAAAAAAGATCTATGGAAGTTTAAGTTGATTTAGTAAAAGTTGACTAAGTTATAATCAAATTGAACTAAGATACACTCTATCATAATACCAATTTTGCTTTGTTGCTTATTGTCGGATGTCGCTTGCCACATTTTAGAAGAGGTAGACTCTATGGTCGAACACCACTTACTGCTTGTCCCATTGTAAAAGAGGAAGACTTCACTGTTGATGACATTTATGTTTACTTATATAGATATATATTAGGAATAACAAAGAAATTCTTAAAATAAAATTATAAATAGTAAAAAAAAGTTTTTTTTGTAAATGATGTTAAAAGTTAAAGTACATCTTTTGTACAATCTTCAATTATTATCTCATCTTTTAAATAAGTTAGATTAAATAGAGTTGTAGGGATAAGGGACTCTTGATTTAAATTGTAAACCATGACATCTACATGTGTAGATCTACCGAAATCTCAAAGTGTTCAGGCCTATATGGTTAAGGTCCAAAAATAGTTTAAAATCTTTGTAAGTTTTTTTTTTCTTTTTGAAAAGTTCAATATAATTTTTCTTTTTCGACTTGCTTTCTTTTTCTTCTATTTGGTTTTATCTTGGGCTCATAGTACCTTATTACTACTATTTGAGCATCTGATCTCTCTCTCTTTCTTCACTTGATATCAGAGCCATAAGGGTAGTAATATGCATTTCAAGATTTCTTTAGTGAAGAAGATAATATTTTTCGACTATGAATTATTATACTTGAGTTGGTGCGTTTAGTATTAAACTTTTTGATCACTAACTACATGATATGAAAGACTTGTTTCTAATATTATTTCATAGGGAAAGATCTATGAGATATGATTGGTGGCAACCCAATAATAGCACCGGATGCTACATATGAAGATGTCATGAAGAGATGGAGGACATTAAATGCAAAAGCTAAATTTATATTAAAGATATCTATTTCTCATGATTTCTTTGAACATATTATTGATTGCAAATCAACTTCAAAGACAACATACTCGATTTTATTATTTAGATAATGATTTTAAAAATACTATTCAATGTGATCTCTTTAATTTTTCAGTATATTTTAAAAATTAAAAGTTTATATTTAGATATATCACTGATAGATCCAGATGAGCCTAATTTGAAACATGAATGAAACATTATACTATTTATAAAATATATATTTTTTATTTTCTATTTATTCAAGAATAGATTCAACAACCATCTTTAGTAGAATTGGAAGATCTTCTTGCTTCTCAAAAATCTCTAACTCATTAAATGGCAAAAATTTCTACTTCAAAGGGAGATGGAGATGTTTTTTTTTCTTACAAATAAAAAAAAGATAATGATAAAGACAAAGAGAAAAAGGATAATACTAATAGAAAACCAGAGTTTTCTTCAAACAATGATATAAATTGAAAGAGGATCAAGTATCATAGGTATGACAAGTTAGGCCATATCAAGAGAAGTTATCTTGTTAAGATTAAACTAGAAAATATTACAAATAAAGAAGATTGTTCCAATGCTATTGATGAAGATTAGGGCAAATGTTTTATGATTGAAATTACTGAGGCTATGGCATCTATCAACTTTGAGTATGACTAGATAGTTGGTTCAGGATGTGAGTGATGGTTCCAAATTTACTAATCTTAATCAATATGAAGGTAATAATCTAATTATCATGATAAACAACATTGTTCACTAAGTGGAGAAGGAAGATATCATCATAATCTTAAATAAAGATAATGATTCTATTATATTGAAGAGTATATATCATGTTCTAAATACAAAAAAAAATCTCTTCTATTGTAAATGCAGTTGATGCTGGAAATTATATTCTTTTTTATCCTAATAAAATCAAGTTTCTTCCTAACATAAAGCAGTTAAACACAAATTTAGTACATATTAGTAGAAGCATCAAATATTTATATATTTTGTCAGCATCAACCTCTTATGTTAATGGTATAAGTACAAATGATGATACATCAATTTGGCATACTAGACTTAGTCATATATTTTTTTTAAAAAAAATTATGATATAGAAAAGTCTAATTAATGGTCTTTCTAATCTCACTACTTTTAGTAGTAATAAAGTTTATAAAGGTTGTCAATATGGTAAAGTAGCAATCTTTTGATAGATCATTTTCAATGTGTAAATTTCCTTTGGAGCTTATTCATAGTGATCTAATGGGCCCTATTCAAATTCTATCTTATTCAAATTTATTGATGATCTTATTAGGTTCACTTGGGTCTACTTTGTGAAGGAAAAAAATTAAAAAATTTAAAATTTTAAGAGTTCAATTTAATAGTTGAAAGTATTCTCAAAAGAAAAATTAAAAGGTTATGCAGCGATAATGTCGAAGAGCTGATAGATTCTTCTCTTTTTACAAAAGAGTATGACATCAAAATGGTACTTATATGAATGAATACAACACAACAAATGATGTGTCCGAATAAAAGATTCAATATATCGTGAAGACTTTTAAGTGTTGGCTTCATAAAAAAAAATATTCACCACCCAAAGTCTTATTGGTAGAAGGTATATATATATATATATATATAGCATATGGAACTTAGGTTATTAATCGAGCCCACCTTAGTCCAATCAATCTGAAATCTCCATATGACATCTATATGTGTAGATCTATCCAAGTTTGAAGTATTCACGTGTATAGACTATTTTTTTCATCTTAAATTTTTTTTTATTTGGTTTCATCGTGCACTAATAATACATTATTACTATTATTTGAGAAAGGACTAACACTTACATGTGATCTCTTATTTTCTTCACAAATGGTAAATGACGAAAGTGGAATTAGAACATTACGATAAAATGTCAAAATTTTTATCAACTAAACTAATAGTCGATATTAAAAAAGAGAAAAATCAAATCTCAAACAAAATATTGTAGGTAAGATTGATGCCACCATTTTTTATCTCATCCCACCACCCCACTTGGCGTTGCTCACACATAAATATAACCCACATCAGTTTAAGCAGCCGACTAATCCCGCTACATTCCAATTGACAACAAATCTTATCTACCCACCCACCGACGCGTACGAATTCACAAGCGTCTCCAATTTAAGTTAGCGGCGGCCAGCAAAGGTCTCATAATTGTTCGTACGTGACTCAACCCTCCTGTATTATGAAACCAGCCTAACCATCTATGTTTTCCTGGGATCACAAATCTTTTTTACTCTTTCGGCCTCTGTTCTTCTTTGGACGGCAACAAAATTATGTCATCTTATCTTCTATCATTATCATGCGTTGAATAGTGTGGATAATGTTATCAATGTCAGAGGTTGGGAAGAGTTTGACGGAATTGAAATGGTTATCCACTTCTCACCACGTAGAGTGAAACACTCGCAATGATTCATTTGTGGCTTTCATTGTTAAGGATAACAAAAATCTATGAATCTTCTTTTTTTTTTTGTCTTAATAATACGACATAAGATTTTGCTATGGTTTCGTTGGTCATTTTATGTACGATGATTCCATGCACTTTCAGTCAAAATGGGTTGATCTTTCATGCTCGAAGTTGGACCTTGAAGTATTGGCAGTCTTGTAGGTTTTTTCTATCTGTAAAGAATAAATGACGAAGGAGAAATAGTATTGGTAGTCTTGTAGGGTTTTTTCTATCTGTAAAGAATAAATGACGAAGGAGAAATAGTATTGGTAGTCTTGTAGGTTTTTTTCTATCTGTAAAGAATAAATGACGAAGGAGAAATATGATCATGTTTCGATAATTTATCAAAGTCCTTACTAGTCTGACTAGTTAGTTGTTTATAATATGTATATATATCATATTTTTTGCATCTCATCTCCTTAGTAATAAATATTGTAACCCTTATAAGTTTGTAAGAAATTTAACAAAATGACAAAGACTATCAAAAGGACAAAATGATCATTGTGTCCTCAGTCTTTTTTTTTTCTTCTGCATTTGTTCACTCTTTCGAGAGTCCTTTTTAGGTTTTTTTTATTTATTATTTTGCGTTTCTTTGCTTAAGTGATCTCCAATTTGAATGTATTCATGAAAGGATGATAATAATTTGTTCATGCATCCGCTTATCGATTAATTTTCCTCTCTTTTACGAGTGCTATGATAGTGAGTGAGGCTGAAAGAATTGAAGTTTATTTTTTTTAACGACTTTGGCAAGTTACAAAGTCCTCTCCTGAATATTATGATGTTAAATTATCTTAGTTTTTTGTACTTTTTTTATCTATCTTTTAGCTCAAATTAAATAATGATAACCATAATTTAAATGACTATTTTTGATATTTCAAGAAAATTTTGATGAGAGATACATTTGTGTAATATTTAAATGAGCTGTGTTTGTTGTTTTGAATGCTGATTGGAGTGGGAAGCCCTGAGAAGCCAATCTTTGGGGGGGGGGGGAAGTAGTAGCTTGTTTAATCGAACCACAACGTAGATTACAAATGAAGCCACATCACCACCACCACCAACTCTGCGCCTTGTGACCACAATGGCAAAAACATCCATGTTCATGGATTCATGGAGTGATGCTGAGGGTCGGGTCCGCCGGGACTCAGCCTCTCCGAGCCCTCCACCACCTCTGCCATCTCCCCGTGCATCGACCCAGTCGCCAACGCCACCTGCTTTCTCGTCTTCGAGCTAACAAGGCCATCACCGGACGAAGACGCCTCCAAAGGTAGAAGTCGGGCCTCCGCAGTGTTAGTGACGAAGAAGAGCAGCAGCAGCAGCAGCAGCAAAGCAGCAACTCCAAGGCGCGGTCTCAACATCTGTGTCGTCTTTCTTGTTCACGGGGGCCGCTGGGGGGAGAGCCTCCAGAAACACATTTATAACCATTCTTCTTCCATTGCGGGTGGGGAAGCACTGAGTCATTTAAATTAAATTAGACATAGCGAAAAAGTTTGATAAGTAGTTATCTTTAAAAAAAAAATCTGCTATAAAACTTTTAAGCTTTTGGTTTGACTTTCTCTACACAAAAGGAAGAAGATATTGAGCGTTGATAAACTTTGTTTGATTATACTTGGTTATGCAGTAATTGTAGTTCAAGAATTATCAAACTACCTCCATAATCCTGTTATTCTCATCATCTATTTCCTGTTCTATTCCTCCCCAGCATTTTCCTTTTCCTTTGTTGCAAGCTTGAAGATGATAGGGTTTACACCACAGAAAAAGATTACATATGATAAGGCCGTAGTTGATAACATATTTGAACATGTATTTGACAAAGTAAAATGTGTGATAGGTTTACTTCATGTATGGCATTGTTGTTGAACTGTTCCAATTGATACTGTAGGAATAAAGAGAGAAACAAGAAAAGACCAGCACATAAAACGATTTTGCATCCACACCACTTGGATTGACCTTATTTCATTGGAATTCTCAGCTGCTCGTTTTAATCGCTGCAAGAAACGCCGCCCTACCTAAATTGATTGACTGGAAGTCCTTTACGAGGTGGAAAAGCTCACTTTTGATGACAGCAAATGGCCAGATGGTGCAGGATCATATATGCATGTTTCTATTGGAGTGTCGTCGTGGAGCCTCAGGTGTTGGCGTAATCCTACTAAGCACTAATGTCCGTCCTGCAAATTTCTCTGTGCTGTTCTTCTTTGCACGGTAACAAGTCTCCTCCTCCTCCTCGAAGCAAATCGATTCAAGTATCTATGCTCTTCTTCTTCTTCTTATTCTTCTTCTTCTCTCCTTCACCAAGTCCTTACCCCTCTCCCTTTCTCCGGGAAGTCGACTGAGACTTCCCATCAACTATGTTAATCTTGGTGATTGGAAGTCCCACCTGTACGAGTAATGGAGATTGCTGGGATTCCTGGGGCCGTCGCAGATTGCAAGGTTGAAGTGGGTGCTTTGGTATCATCCTCAAGGACAAAAAAAGAAGATCCATGAACTGCTCTTCAAGTGGGCAAGGATAGGCATATCACATTCCAACATTTCCAGGCATATGTCGTCGCCACAAAAAAATGTGTTCCCAGCACTGGTGTTCGAAAGTGCATGGGAGGTGGAAATAAAATAGCTCATTGAGCACGTTCAGGGCCCAAGCAATAAGTGCAAGATAGTCCACGGTGAACCTTTGGAGGCGTTTGATTCCCTCAAGTGAATTCGGTGTAAGCTCTTCCACGATAAATAGCTCATAAAAATACCTCTTTCTCTCTTTTTCTCTCTCTATGATAAATAGCTTAACCTATAAGTAGTACTTGTTGATATAGTAAATATTGGTATGATTTGCATGTCCCCCCACCCTTGGATAACTACGCCTCCACCATGATCGATCTGACATAGTAGAGTCATCCTGACATAGACATGGTGGACTCGGCGCCAATATGACCGATATGACACAGGTAAGGTCGACCCGTCATAACTGCAGTAGGCAAAACATGCACTATGCTGCTAAGACCATGGACGACATGGAGGCGTACGACGGTATGGTAAGCAACAGGGGCATTAAGGGTCTCAAGTATGAACGACCTTTAATACACAGTATAAAAGCTTCTGCACCTCTATGGAGCAAGGGAGATCGCAAACTCTCAAACAAACTCTTAACTTAATCATCGGAGGGGCCATGTCGAGAACCCCACTTGACTCGGCCTTCTTGCAGGAATTGGTGACCGACTCGAACCGTAGACACCAATTCCCGACCTGAGCTGAACTCTAAGGTCTCTCCGTCCAACCGAGCACCACCTCCTCCCAGCCAAGACAGACACGGGCAAGCTAGCGTACATGGGCCAGAACCAACCGTGCCCACTTAGCAAACATGGAGGCACAGACCATGCCTACTTAGTGGACACAGAAGATTTCCACTAACATTTTGGCGCTAGAAGGAAGGCCCGATGTCTTAAGAAAACCCATAGTCGAACAATCTCAAGGTGCGTCTCGGAGAGATCTCAATTATCCAACATCCTCGAGCTCGGAAGGCATCCCTCATAAGAGCCTGAGTTGTACACCTCGACCGCTCACAAGCCCGAGCTACACCTTGGGCAAGTTACGAGCTCGAGTTGTGCACATTAGCCACTTATGAGCCCGAGCTATGCACCTCAACCGCTCACAAGCCTGAGCTATGCCTTGGGTAACTTACAAACCTGAGTTATGCCAACATACAAGCCCGAGTTATGCACCTCGGCCACTCACAAGCCCGAGCTACGCCTTGGGCAAGTTATGAGCCCGAGTTGTGTACCTCGACCACTTACGAGCTCGAGTTGTGCATCTCGGTCACTCACAAGCTCGAGCTATGCCTTGGGCAACTTACGAGCTCGAGTTGTACACCTAGGTCGCTCACAAGCCCAAGCTACGCCTTGGACAACTTAGGAGCCCGAATTGTGCACCTCGGTCGCTCACAATACTAAGCTATGATTTAGGCAAGTTACGAGCCCGAGTTGTGCACCTCGATCACTTACGAGCCCGAGCTATGCACCTCGGTCACTCACTAGCCCGAACTATGCCTTGGGCAAGTCACGAGCCTGAGCTATGCACCTTGGCAACTTATGAGTCCAAGTTGTGTACCTCGGTTACTCACAAGCCCGAGCTATACCTTGGATAAGTTACAAGCTTGAATTATGCACCTTGACCACTTACGAGCCCGAGTTATGCACCTCTCACTCACTAGCCCGAACTACTTCTTGGGCACCTCACGAGCTGAGCTATGCCTTGGGCAACTTATGAGCCCAAGTTGTGCACCCTGCCACCACAAGCCCGAGTTACTTGGAGCTAAGTTACAAGCTTGAGTTGTGCACCTTGGCCACTTACGAGCCCAAGTTATACACCTTCAAGTCATGAGCCGAGTTATTCACCTCGGCCATTTATGAGCCCGAGTTGTGCACCTCACCCGCTCCGAGCTATGCCTTGGGCAAGTTACGAGCCCGAGTTGTGCACCTCGGCCACCAGCCACAAGCCCCTCGAACTACGCCTAGGGCAAGCCACGAGACTGAGCTATGCACCTCAGTCACCTATGAGCCCGAGTTGTACACCTAGGTCGCTCACAAGCCCAAGCTACGCCTTGGGAAACTTAGGAGCCCGAATTGTGCACCTCGGTCGCTCACAATACTAAGCTATGATTTAGGCAAGTTACGGGCTCGAGTTGTGCACCTCGATCACTTACGAGCCCGAGCTATGCACCTCGGTGACTCACTAGCCCGAACTATGCCTTGGGCAAGTCACGAGCCTGAGCTATGCACCTTGGCAACTTATGAGTCCAAGTTGTGTACCTCGGCTACTCACAAGCTCGAGCTATGCCTTGGGCAAGTTACGAGCCCGAATTATGCACCTCGGCCATGTACGAGCCCGAGCTGTGCACCTCGATCACTCACTAGCCTGAACTACTTCTTGGGCAAGTCACGAGCCTGAGCTATACACCTCGGCCACTTACAAGCCCAAGTTATTCACCTCGACTGCTCATAAGCCCGAGTTATGCCTTGGATAAGTTACAAGCTTGAATTGTGCACCTTGACCACTTACGAGCCTGTGTTATGCCTTCGGCAAGTTACGAGCCCGAGTTATGCACCTCGGCCACTTACGAGCCCGAGTTGTGCACCTCACCCTTTCATAAGACTGAGCTATGCCTTGGGCAACTTACGAGCCCAAGTTGTGCACCTCGGCCACTCACAAGCCTGAGCTACGCCTTAGGCAAGTTACGAGCTAAGTCACTTACGAGCCTGAGTTGTGCACCTCGGCCACTTACGAGCCCAAGTTGTACACCTTAGTCACTCACTAGCCCGAGCTATACCTTGGGTAAGTCATGAGCCCGAGCTATGCACCTCGGCCATTTATGAGCCCGAATTGTGCACCTAAGCTGCTCACAAGCCCAAGCTATGCCTTAGGAAAGTTATGAGCCCGAGTTGTGCACCTCAACTGCTCACAAGCCCGAGCTATGCCTTGGGCAAGTTACGAGCCCGAGTTGTGCCCCTCGGACACTTACGAGCCCGAGCTATGCACCTTAGTGACTCACTAGCCTGAACTACGCCTAGGGCAAGCCACGAGACTGAGCTATGCACCTCAGTCACCTATGAGCCCGAGTTGTGCACCTCGGCTGCTCACAAGCCCGAGCTATGCCTTGGACAAGTTGCGAGCCTGCGTTATGCACCTCGGCCACTTATAAGCCCGAGTCGTGCACCTCGACCACTCACAAGCCCAAGCTACACCTTGGGCAAGTTACGAGCCCGAGTTACGTACCTTGGCTACTTACGAACTCAAGCTGTGCACCTCACCTGCTCACAAGCCCGAGCCACACCTTGGGCAACTTATGAGCCCAAGTTGTGCACCTCGGTCACTCACAAGCCTGAGCTATGCCTCGGGCAAGTTACGAGCCCAAATTATGCACCTTGGCCACTTACAAGTCCGAGTTGTGCACCTCGACCGCTCACAAGCCTAAGCTACGCCTTGGGTAATTTATGAGCCGAAGTTGTGCACCTCAGCCACTTACGAGCCCAAGCTGTACACCTCGGTCACTCACTAGCCCGAGCTATGCCTTGGGTAAGTCACGAGCCTGAGCTATGCACCTCGGCAACTTACAAGCCTAAGTTGTGTACCTCGATTGCTCACAAGCCCGAGCTATGCCTTGGGCAAGTTACGAGTCCGAGTTGTGCACCTCGACCGCTCACAAGCCTGAGCAATGCCTTGGTGAGTCATGAGCCCGAGCTATACACCTCTGCCACTTACGAGCTCGAGCTATGCACCTTGGTCACTCACTATCCCAATAATGAGCTCGAGCAATAGTGCTTGGCCACTCATGAGCATGAGCTATGCCTCAAGCTAATCACAAGCCCGAGCTATGCCTTGGGCAAATCATAAGCTCGAGCAAGAGTGCTCGGCCACTCCCGAGCCCAAGCTACACCTCGGGCCAATCATAAGCTCGAGCAACATTGCTTGGCCACTTATGAGCCCGAGTAATATTGCTCGGCTATTCATAAGCCCGAGCTATGCCTTGGGCTAGTCATGAGCCCGAGCTATACACATCGGCCACTTATAAGACCGAGCTATGCACCTCGGCCACTCACAAGCCTGAGCTACACCTTGGGCAACTTATGAGCCTGAGTTGTGCACCTCGGCTACTTACGAGCCCAAGTTATGTACCTCGGCCACTCACAAGCATGAGCTACGCCTTGGGAAAGTTATGAGCTTGTGCACCTCGGCCACTTATGAGCCCGAGCTGTGTACCTCGGTTACTCACTAACCAAGCTACGCCTTTGGTAATGAGCCTGAGCAGCACTGCTCGACCACTTACGAGCCTGAGCTATGCACCACGGTTGCTCACAACCTTGAGCTACACCTTTGGCAAGTTACGAGCCCAAGTTGTGCACCTCGGTCACTCACTAGCCTGGGCTATGCCTTGGGTAAGTCATGAGCCCGAGCTATACACCTCAACCACTTACGAGCCCGAGTTATGCCTTATGCCTTGGGCAAGTTACGAGACCGAGTTGTACACCCCAGCCACTTATGAGCCCAAGTTATGCACCTTGGTCGCTCACAAGCCCGAGCTATGCCTTGGGCAAGTTACGAGACCGAGTTGTGCACCCCCAGCTATGTCGGTCACTCACAAGCCTGAGCTATGCCTTGGGCAAGTTACGAGACCGAGTTGTACACTCCAGCCACTTATGAGCCCAAGTTATGCACCTCGGTCGCTCACAAGCCCGAGCTATGCCTTGAGCGAATTAGGAGCCCGAGCTATGCACCTCAGCCACCTACGAGGCCGAGCTGTGCACCTCGATCACTTACTATCCCAAGCTATGCCTTAGGCAAATAATGAGCTCCAGCAATAGTGCTCGGCCACTCACGGACACGAGCTACGCCTCGGGCCAATCATAAGCCCGCGCTATGCCTTGGGCAAATTATAAGCCCGAGTAGCAGTGCTCGGCCACTCCCGAGCCCGAGCTATGCATCTCAGCCACTCACAAGCCCGAGCTACGCCTTGGGTAAATTATGAGCCCAAATAGTCATGCTTGACCACTCATAAACCTGAGCTACAATACTCGACATCTAGAACTCGGCGACTGCTCGGCGATTCGACCCCGAGCCACCCCGCTCAACCCAACTCCCGAGCCACCCACCGCCTCGGCCCGAGTTGCCCTGCTCAGCTAGTTGGGTTCCTGAGTTGACCTTCTTGGCTAGTCCAACTTCTGAGCTACTCTGCTCGGCCAATTCAATCCCCGAGCCACCCTGCTCGGCCAGTCCAACTCCTGAGCCACCCCAACCGATCAGTTCAATTCTCGAGTTGCCCATACTCAGCCAGTCCAGTTCCTGGGCCCAATCCGACTCTCGAGCCACCTTGCTCGACTAGTTCAATCCCCAAGCCACCCTACTCAGCCAGTTCAGTTCCCGAGTTGCCCTTGCTCGGCTAGTCCAGTTTCCGAGTTGACCTTCTCGACCAGTCTGACTTTCGAGCTTCTCTGCTTGGCCAATTCAGTCCCCGAGCCACCCTACTCGGCCAATCCAACTCTCGAGCCACCCCGGTCGACAGTTCAGTTCCCAAGTTGCCCCTACTCAGCCAATCTCGTTCTCGAGCTAACATGCTTAGCCAGTTCGACTTCCTATCCACCTTGCTCGACTAATTCAGTCCCTGAGCCACCCTGCTCAGTCAGTCCAACTCCCGAGCCACCCCGACCGACGCAAGACCTTATCATCAGCTTGGCTGCCACATGCCCCCACCCTTGGACAGCTAGGCCTCCAGCATGGCCAACCTGACACAGTAGAGCTGACTTGATACAAACATGGCAAACTCGACACCGGTACGACCGATATGGCATAAGTAAGTTTGACCTGCCACAACTGCAACAAGCGAAACATGCACCATACTACTATGACCACAGATGACATTAAGGCATACGATGGTATGGTAAGCAACAGAGGCATTAAGGGTCTCAGGTATGAACGACCTTTAATGAACAATATAAAAGCTCTTGCACCTCTACGGAGCAGGAGGGATCGCAAACTCTCAAACAAACTCCTAACTTAATCATTGGATGGGCCACGTCGAAAACCCCACCCGACTAGGTCTTCTTGCAGGAATCGGTGACCGACCCGAACCGCAAACACCAATTCCTGACCAGAGCTGAACTCTCAGGTCTCTCCATCCAACCGAGTACCTCCTCCTCCCGGCCAAGACAAACATGGGCAAGCTAGCATACACAGGTCAGAACCAATCGTGCCCACTCAACAGACACAGAGGCACGGACCGAGCCTACTTGGCGGATATGGAAGATTTATACTAACAATTGTAAAATAACATCATAGCGTCCACTTCCTTTTCTTTATTTGTTTGCATCGGTGGGGAGTTGTGTGTGATGAACCATCCTTTTTTTCTCGTTTACATGCAATAATCTTACAGATTTTTGACCTTCATATTTCTTCATTTTCAAGTCCAGTGAAATCACTTCTCTCAAACAATCTTTTCTTTTCATGTTTCTCTTACTACCATAATTCTTGAGTAAATGAAGAATAGCTTATATATCCCTTAGAGGGAAAAAAAAAAAAAAAACTAGAAATCCTCACAATGTCCAAGTTCATTTTCTTCCATTGGTGAACGACTACAAGAAATGAATTCGCAGGCCCAAAGCCCACCAAAAGCCTTGAGACAAGCAGCCGACGTGGAAAATCTCAAGAGCGACATGGACAGTGATAAGTTGGTCGAACCAAATCACCCCGGACAAATTTTAGGGGTGATTTCACCTCTCACAAGTCTGATATATATGCGCCCCCCCCCCACAAAAAATCCTTGGGGGGAGATTTCACCGAAGTCTTCTTCGTTTTCTTTTTTTTGTTATTGTTTTACCTCTGAAATAAATCTATTGACGGAATTCCACCGCTTAAAACAAACAGCTTAAGAAGTAAAGACAAACTTTTTATACATCAGTCTTGCGATTCAGAAACTTAAGAGATAACAAATTCGAGTCAACGCATCCAATCAATCAATCTTTTTATTCTATTGGAAACTACTCTACCGTGGTTCTATTGATCACTAAAGATCTCTAAGGGAGTAAAAAGAAGCCGTAGGGCAATACCCAACTATAATCTAGAATGGTAATTAAACAACCAAGATTACATAGCCAGGTGTTGCTGGAATTTTGAGACGGATGGCAGATCCACTCGGAGATACCAACAAGTCGAAGAAGAGCCGAGCCATCTTTGCGTGCACGTACGCTAGCTAATCGAGAGGTGGGAGGATATCCCAGAGACGTCACTACCGGAATCCTTTGCGGAGAATAGACGCACGAGAAGCAGCGCCTGAGATATCCGAAGCTCTTCTTCTTCGAGGGCCCCCGCCACGGGAAGCTTGGCGTGACGATGCCAGAAGGGTGGAGGAGCGCACCGAGGCGCCAGCCGAGATGGAGCCGAAGGAGGAGGGGATGGGAGGCGAAGACAGATTGAGGAAGAGGTGGGTGATGTCCTCGAGGGGCACCCTCTTCCGACCACTCCTCCGCTTACAGATCGGCTTCTTCAGGGAGAGACCCAAGGCGCTGCATGGAAGAGCATCAACAGCCGCGCTCGAGGTTGAGGGAGGAACGTTCTCCTGGTCTTGGAGGGAGTCGCAGGCCATTGCCACGGGGCAAACGAGGTGGATGAGATGACGGATGGGTGGGGAGGGGGAGGCGGAGGAGGGGGTGTACTTATGGAAGGGAGGTTGGGTTCGTGGGAGAAGAGGGAAACGAAGGAGAGCTTGCATTTTGTTTTCCTGCCGGAGGGAAGCCAAAGAATTCACAGGTCCGATTCATCGAAACTGGAATGCATGAGACTGGGATTTCGAATTCCATAACGTGTTCCAGATTCAACCGCCTTCCCTCGTAGGTCCAGCTACCCGCTCCCGCCACCAAGCGCTAAAAAATTTTGCTTCGTGACATCGAATGGGGTACACTGCACCTGCATAGGAAAGTGATAAAAGTTTCCCACCACAGTCCATCGCGCTACTTTAAGAATTTTAATTGACCACTTCCATTTTTTTGTTTTTTTTTGAAATGGACGGTTGTAAATGACCCTCTGTGACGTTATGCCACGTCGGACTTTCCCGGGACTTTTCAGAATGGTGCTCTTATTTTCAAATTTCCCGCAAAAAAAATATCCTACCTTCTTTAAATATTCAAATTGACAATATATTAAAAAATTATTTTCTCACTCAAATCCAAATTTTTAATTCGATATTAAAAATTTGCAACTTATCTTTTTTTTATTTATACACAAGAATGAATAAAAATATTATAATATTTTAAAATATAAATATAAATTTAAAACATTGTGAGAAAACATCATTTTTAATTTTAAAAGATATGTCAACACTATCTTAATTTCCATCAAGACCACTAAGACTCTAATAGAAAATTATTTTGTAAAATCTTAAAATTTATAATAAGATTAATAATAATTAAGACTTATGGGGTTGTCAGCTAACTAAGACTCATCTAAAATATTGTTCTGAATATAATTATAATGATTTTGTTCATTATTAGAAAATATTATATTTAGACAATGCTTTGCCCTTATTAAATATTCTTTATATTTAGACATTGGTCGAGTAGATCCAATGTGATGGCAATGAGCAATGCAAGAGAGACGATAGCGAGTAGTGTAAATGCGACAACGACTAGTGGTGCAAGAGAAGTTTAGTTGAGCGGTGTAGGTCTAGTTAGGTAGGTTGGAAAGAGGAGAAGAAAAAAATTGATGAAGATGAGAAAAGAATATATATTTAATAATTAAAAAATATTTTTATCCTCTTTATTCATGCTCTTTTGTGCAAGTGATAATTTTTTTCGTTAATAAATTAACGACATATGAAGAATTAAGATTAAATATTTTACTTTTTTAAGAATCTTATTACTATTTTTTAAACTATAGGAACTCAAATACTAATGATAATTAACTAGACGAGCTATCTGTAATTACCCCATAAAAATATACCACATAATTCTACGCGAGAAGAATTGTTCATCGTTCTGGACCGTCTGATCTGTTTCAGGATGCCGAGGCAAGTGATCGAGTTGGGCCTACGAAGTTTCAAGCAGGCCCACCTACGATTCTTTGCCTATAACGCTGCTGTAACATAGTGGATTAAATGAAAGGGTAACGTTCTCTCATACGACCAACTTGTGGAAATTACGATTTTTTACATGAACCAAATCACCCTTATAATGGTTTATTATGATACGTGTTTTATCAATATATGTAGTCGAAGCATGCAAGACGACATCACTCTTCATGAGTTCCATGGAAAGTCTATAACGGTGGGATTAGCATAAGCAGAAGTATATATATATATATATATATATATATATATAAAGGAAGAAAAGGGTCCAAGACTGATGATATTGTTTTGATAATTATTTATTGAATTGCTTATAAGCTATGACCGGCGTGTCACTGTCGATCCACGTATGCATTTTCCTTTAAAGAGTTGCATCATTTGCGGATGTCTTACTTCCGTCATACGTCTTATCTGTTTCAAGACACTCGACAACAAATTTTATCGAACATCCGCCACTGATGCGATGATTAGAAGTGGTCAGAGTCATCCAAAGAAAGCAATCATAGTTCCCCTTTAAAGAGAGAACTTTGATGGATTAGGAAGTCAACTAAACTTCTTTATATGAGGACTTTTGATTCACGTTTGGTTGTTAAGGTAGAATGAACCAGACAGGCGTACACCGGAGGAGAGGGAGGAGTTGAGCGCTCCCGCACCCGCCACAGCCACCAGGAAGCGCCGCCATGTCTACTAACGTTCCATCCGACGGGTGGTTTGTCTACGACGAAAGCAACAACAGCTACGACCTGAACACGAGGATCCTGGCGACGGCCGTCATCTGCTTAGCTTCCGCCCTAGTCGTCATGGTCTTCCTCTACATCTACGTCCGCCACGTCCTCCTCCGCCGGCGCCGGTCGGGTGGTCGCAGCAGCAGCCACTCCCTCCGCTTCTACGTGAACAACCCCGATAACGACGAGCCCGGCAACGAGGGGCTCGATCCCACTGCCATCTTCGCCCTCCCGTCGCATCCTTACCGAATGGTTAGCGAGCGTGGCGGCTGCCAAGACGAGGGGCGACGGGCGGAGTGTGCCATTTGCTTGAGCGCAGTGGAGGAAGGGGAGACGGTGAGAGCGCTGCCCAGCTGCACGCACCTGTTCCATGTCGGCTGCGTCGACATGTGGTTGGGCTCCCACTCCACATGCCCAGTGTGTCGGACGGCCGTGGATCCTCCACCGGCCACCACAGTCGACGTCGACGAGGCATCCACTATGCCACCTGTAAGAGCGACGCAGGACACGTCTGGGACAGCTCCGGCGTCTCAGGAAAGCACGCAGTCGGAACCGAAGGACTCGGTCTCGGCGTCCTCGCGCCTGAGTTCGTCGTTTAGGATGATGTTGAGCTGGGAAAGGTCAACAGCGAGGAGGGCTCCAGGGGAAGGGTTGGAAGACATGGAGAGACAGTGAAAACCTCATATGTTACTTGTTTCACATACACAATGCATTTACTGCATACTTGTTGGATTATATATTTCTCTCTTTTCTTTGCTGGAGTTGCTGACTCATGAACATACTGCAACCACCCTCGGATGACACATTGTTGTTGTGTGGGGCCCGTTGGGAGGGAGGGAGAGAGAGAGAGTGTGTGTGTGTGTGTGTTTGGTGGCTGAGACACACACCACTTCGTTACCTTTTCTATGGTTAACTCACATGGCTTGGTTGTAAGGTGGACTTTGCCATGCTGGTTTCGGACTCCTTGTGATTACGTATATTTCCAGTTGCTTTAACAACAGTGAGGTTGAGAGTTAATACATCGAGCCAGCTGTGTGTACACTGATGTTGATTGGATGACAGCCAACCGACCGCTCTCAATTCTTTTGCGTTAAGTCATAGTTTAGGTATAGTTAATACCTTATATATTGTGTATGTCGTAGACACATTATTATTGCTCATGCCATCAACTAGAGTGGGTTGGATCAGATCGAAACCAAGGAAATTGAGTCAGGTTATTGGTGTTCAACATAGACAATTTATCGAATCAATTTGATTATAGCCTTGTCGGATCACGTTGTATTAGATCCGAAATCGAGTAATCTTAATCTAACACGAATTGATGTGGAGTTGAGTAACGAATCAAGCTGAAGCATCACTCTATATCCGACGCACTGAAGCCATCCTCTAGATTTGACAGGGCTAATAATGGGCCGGCCAATCATGAGCAACAACCAAATGAACGACCTGTTTGAGGCCCGTTTGAATTGATCGTCTTACGATGAGAACCGTCTTCTATCATGAATATTAAATCGAACTTTCTGATTAGATATTATTTTGATTCAGGATTTTTAGTTGAATTGGATTCAAAATGATCGTGTAATATTGTAAGTTATCATATGAGCATTTAATTTTAAAACATCTCCTCTGTTCTCTTATATACTCCAGTCTCATACGAGCAATTTTGTTGAAGTATAGGGACGAGACATGAATCGGATGGCAGTGACAAGAAAATATCAGATATATTCGTTGTAACAAGTGTCAGCTTGGGAGAGGTCGACATCTGGTGCCACCACCACAAGATGGTGCAGTTCCGGGAACAGCTGGATCCTGTGGTGGCTGCTATTTACATGTGCAGTAAGCAAAAAAAAAAAAAAAAAAAAGCCGAATCTTTTCTGATAACCTATTCGCAAGCTGTCATGGATGCTGTCCTTTTTCCCTTTGGGCCCCCACCCCACCCACGCGACCAGCCATTACCAATATTGTGTTCACCGGACCCCCACATCGATCCAAAGGTAAGTTAATTCCCGCATGTACGAGAAGATGGTCGACTGCAAGACAATATAGTAGAACGCTGGTGAAGTAGATGATAGGGGAGGGGGTGATGGATATAACAATCTGTAATGCTTGTTGGGAGGTGGCTCCATTATGTTGTCGTCATAAATGATAACTCATTCCAGAGAGAAGGCAGACTGAGATCAACAGTATGATGTATCCAAGTGTCCATAAGAATGGAACGGGACCCTCCCGAAACAGTGCTTCCGACAACGCCATGTTCATCCTGCTCGGAACCAGTATTCTTCCTTTGCTTTTTTGCCCTTTCACTTTTTCACGTGTGACGTGGGAAGAAAATATTAGATGCAGAAACGTGTACATGTCCCCCTCCTCGGTCTCTTGTGCTGCTGCTCCACACACACACCATTTCTCGTGGCCAGCCACCTTCTCACATTTAATCTTCTTCTTGTTCATAAGGCGGAAGAACAAGAAGAAGACCTGTTCTCTCGATCCATCACCGGGTTGTTTCTTCAAACCTGTGTTTCTAAGCTTCTCCGTGCTACCAGGATGAAAGATGCCGGCAGTGCTACTTCATCCCACATGCCTCTCTGACACACATTGTACCATCGGAATGGTTTACAAGTATAATGTATTCTCCAAATCTTAGAATATCCAGAGGGGATGCACTGCCTTTCTTTCTTTTGCAGTTCTGAGCTTTTGTTCTCTCTTTTTTGGGATGGTCCTACTGCCAATTATTCCGGGCTACTATAAAACTAGCAGCGAGTTGCACACTACCACTCCCCCACGACAGAGCAAAAGCACAGTTAAACCCGAGAACAGCCGTAGATGGCGAACAAGATAGCCCCAAGCTGCCAAGAAAACCACCGAGATGAGTGGGAGAATAGAGCGGCAATGGAAGAAGAAGAAGAAGAAGAAGAAGAAGAAGAAGAAGAAGAAGAATCCAAGGGCGTGGTGCATGTGAGAGACGCGTTTCTTGGGCAAGAAAAAAAGCACATTTGAGGAGGGCATCACGCAGCATGGCAAACTACTATGCACATGGGAAGGCATGATGCGATTCTACGACTAACCACATGCACCTGCGCTCCTCTTCATTTCCACCTCTTGAACAGCTCATCCCCCACTCCCATAACTTACATTTGCGCACTCATTTATCTACTCCCAACATGTAAGAGAAGAAGAACACCAATGGCGGGATTCCCTGCGCCTACCAGAACGTGCCATTGTTGATCCAAAGCTTTGTAGATACGGAACAAAGACATGATTGTTGAGGTGAACTCGGCTATCAGATGTTTACACTGGGTTTTGTATCGATACAGTCCCCCAGATGGATGCCATCTCTAATCATTGGCTGCAGTTTACCCTACCAACAACTATCATGAATCATCACTCACTCTCTTCATTTTTACTGCCATGTCCAACTAGCTCATGGATCATTCAAGATGAGCTCTATCAGTGTTTTACCAAAAGAGAAGAAGGCGTCAGAACCACCACCAGATGGTTGTACTTTTTCGCTGTTTCATCACAATATAATCTCGTTACCGATGAAGGGTGGAGAGTGAACTCGTCCCATTTGGCATTTGCGTATCATCGAGGATTACTTTTTGTCCGTGACCTTTCTCTCTCGGATCCCAATGAGCTTGTAAACTATCGGACGCCATCACCAAAACTGTAAAGATGTCTATAGGGGTGGATTTGGTTTCTGACGGCCAAAAGGTACGGTCACATCGGCACGTGGTCGCTGAATGCTGCGACTTCCCTGCAATACCGTTGATCTCTCCTAACTCCCCTCCAATTCCGCCTCGCCTCTACTCATCGTTCTGTCTTCCCTCTCCCTCTCTCTCTCTCTCTCTCTCTCTCTCTCTCTCTCTCTCTATAACAGCTGGTGCTAGCTGTCCTCCTCCTTCTTTCCCTTGTCATGTGACTCCCTCCTCTAAATCCTCTCCTCCTTCCCCCCAGCAAAGCTAACTTAACCTGCCACCAACACCTTCAACTCCGTATCGCAAACTCCACACAGAGAGATAGATAGATAGATAGATAGAGAGAGAGAGAGAGAAAGAGAGAGAGAGAGAGAGAGAGAGAGAGAGTCTAATTGTCTCAAGGATAAGTTCAATCATCAACTAGAAATGCAAGATGCTGTTGTTACATCTGCGTAGGTAACAACATTGCGTAGCGTTCGTTCTCAGCTCTCTCTGTAACGAGAGAGAGATAGAGAGAGAGAAACAGAGAGAGAGAGAGAGAAGAGCAATGGCACAGCTACCTCCGAAGATCCCCAGCAACATGTCTCCAAACTGGCCCAACCTTGGCCACCATGCGGTCCCTCCGTCCTTCCTTCCGATCGCGCCGCCGCTCGCCCCGGGCTCTCAACCCTCCTGGGTAGACGAGTTCCTCGACTTCTCCTCCGCCAAGCGCGGCAACCACCGCCGCTCCGTCAGCGACTCCATCGCCTTCCTCGAGCACCCCCTCGAGGGCGAGGGCTCCGACTTCGACCGCTTCGACGACGACCAGCTCATGTCCATGTTCTCGGACGACATGCCCCCGTCGTCCCTCTCGGGTGCCGTCCCGGCCTCCTCGTCGTCCACGCCCTCGGACCACAACAGCATCAACGAGGACAAGCCGGCCGACCAGAAGGCCAAGAACGAGTCGGAGGAGGCGCAGAGCGCGTGCAAGGAGGAGCCGCAGGCGGTGGCTCAGCCAGCCACCGGGGCGGAGACAATATTGGATCCCAAGAGGGTGAAGAGGTAATGTAAACATGACGTACACCAACGCATGCAGCTCGTTGTAGCCATTCCATTTCTGACGCATTGCTGCTGCATTATTTGCATCAAATTAGGATCCTAGCGAACCGGCAATCGGCGCAGAGGTCGCGGGTGAGGAAGCTTCAGTACATTTCGGAGCTCGAACGCAGCGTGACGACGCTGCAGGTAACCTTCGTTCTCAGAATCCTGTGTTCAAAACAAGAATGTGACAAAGCTGGAGCAATTCTAGGATTCCCTCTTCTAACCATTTTGTTCGTATACTCGATCCGACGGCACCAAAACGAAGACCGAAGTATCGGCATTGTCTCCTCGAGTCGCCTTCCTCGACCACCAGCGATCGCTGCTTACGTTGGGCAATAGCCACCTGAAGCAACGCATTGCGGCATTGGCGCAGGACAAGTTATTTAAAGACGGTAAGCTCTTGCTTAATTTTCGACCTTAATATGATGAGAATTAAGCTTATTTACGCACAGCTGCTTCTGTGCTTGTTGTTCTACATAGAAGAACGTATGGTGAATGTTATAGTGACGGTGGATCTACCATTCAAATTGTTAATAGCTTAAACTTCAAGATCAGCCTGCAACCATGTTTCCACTTGGTAATTATATTAAATGTAACCCTAGCCCTAGGTGATTATATTAACTGTAACACAAGTAAAGCAACTAAAAAGTTACTTTAACCATTGTAAAGCTGTCGTTGGTTTGCATTCACAATGTTCTCAAGTGGATGAGGTTTTACGTGATGCTGTAGCACACCAGGAGGCACTAAAGAAGGAGATCGAGAGACTCAGACAAGTCTATCACCAGCAAAACCTAAAGAAAATGGCACCGCCCACATCGGAACCAACCGTGAGCACAGAAAAAGAGCTGCTTAGCTGATGCAGCGCAGGCCATCATGCATGGCAGCAAGAGAATGCTCGTCCATCAACTGCAGTGATCCTGGTAGTGTTCATCGATTTGGAGCCCCAGAAGAAAAACTCTCTTTGATTTTGGTGGTTCTGCAGGATCTTTTTCTTTCTTTCTTTTGGTGCATTTCATTTGATTCAAAGAACAAAAACAGGATGAAAGTTACAAACAGTGAAAGCCTTTGATTGTTGAAGCTGCAAGTGTGGAGGCCTGTGAAGCATTTGATGTATAATTGAACAGTGTTGATAAGCTAATTCCATGTTGTGAATGTATGCTGTTTCTTCTTTCGATTGGTGAATCTGCTGATATCCAGATAATGAAGTGACAAACCGAGCAAAACAAAAAGAGTACGAACTTTCTTTCTTTCTCTTATTTGTTCACCTCCATCAAAAATTATTGATGAAACTATGTTGGGCCGCTGCTCGCCTCCATCATCCTCAAAATCTCATTACTGAGAAGGAGAGCAAAGCATCATGAGATAGATAGATAGATATATATACATACATCACCAGTTCTATATAATATCATTCTATATTATTAATAGCGTACATGATTCATACCTCAATCGTTCATAGTATACGGAGAGTTCAACGTGTTTAGAGATAAAAATGAACATAATATCAAAATTCCAATTGGGTATCAAATCCAGCAATATCAAATATTTATAATCAAGAAAAACATACACAAAGTTGAGATTCACTGCTTAAAAGCAACAACAAAAAGAAGAAGAAAAAAAAAATTCAAATTTTGTGCCCACCAAACGAACCTCCTCCTCATAGGCTTCATGTGGAATGCACTATGAGATTCCAATCTATCTATCCTATCCATGACATGCCTCTTTCCATTTGGACTTTGTTATTGCATGGAACTGTGCCCTCACCTGGCTGCATGTGCATTTGGGGGAACAGAACATTGGATCTTCTTAGCTGGGCTGCACTTGCTAGGGAAGAAGGAAGGATTCCTCCCACCATTAGACACTTCCCATTGATCTAATGCACCTATTCTGGATGCAGAAATCAACCCTTCTTTTGGATCCAAATGCAGCAAAGTTGAGAGAATCAACTTTTCATTTGTAGGGGGCGAAATCTTCATACTCAACGAATAATAATAAAAAAGAAGAAGACAAAATCAACAATAAAATAAGGACTCGGAAATTAAAAAAATCTTACAAAATAAAAAAAAATTATAAGTTTGTGTAGCATCTTCCCTGATAATCGAGAGCCCATCCAGTCTTGTACCACCCGGGGGTTCTAGGATATTGAGATGATTGACGTTTCGTGTTGTTCATCGTGATCATTACAACATGCGAAAACGATTCAAAAATAAGTCAAAGTTTATCATATTTTACCACACAAGAGAGTGGCAGACAATGAACGAAGCAGGCGACAATACCTTCCCTGATAATCGAGAGCCTGATCTAGCCATGTGCCACTCAAGGGATTCCAGGCTGCTGAGATGGCTGACCTACTTGCTGCGGTCACCATAGCACATGAAAAATGATCAAAAAATTGATCAAAACTAATCATTTTTAACCACGCGAGCAATCGACGATTGACAAACAACAAAAGAAGCAAGAGGCATCACCTTCCATGAGTTGACCTAAATCAAGGCATCTTCTATATTTTCTCATATAAAATGAGATGAATTTTCGTGACATATGGGACGGCCCATTAATAGCCACTGTTATATCAAAATGACAGGCCGGCCCATCAACAGTTACAACATTATGATCCGCTACTGCTGATTTCAATTCGATTAATGCTGATAGTAAAGGAATCATCTCTAAAATTAATGGAACTGCACTCCTTCCCATAATAATAACATCACCCATTTCCATCGTTATTACTTTCTAATATTCTGTTCTTTTGTTAAAATACCAAACCCGTTGACTATTTGAATAACAATGGGTGTGATTCGCTCTAAACTATTCAAACAAATAGTTTGACTTTGTATAAAAATATATATCTTCAAAGTCTGTGATCTTTGATTAAATTGAAGTTTAGCTGCATATACGCATCTTTGCACAACCTAAAATTTTGCATATATGTCATTGTTATTCATTGTAACTCTAATTTATACTAATGCTTT
Organism: Ensete glaucum; assembly: GCA_021527575.1. Taxonomy (NCBI): domain Eukaryota; kingdom Viridiplantae; phylum Streptophyta; class Magnoliopsida; order Zingiberales; family Musaceae; genus Ensete; species Ensete glaucum. The sequence continues at coordinate 30,427,734 of CM038554.1, forward strand.
TAATACATTAATATGATACTAAAACAATTAGATGTACTAAATTTATGGTTGGAAGTGGCTACTGCAGAGGACACATATATATATATATATACATATGCTATATTCCAACTTTACAACATCAAATCTTTTGCTTTGAAACTTTATAAGGATATATAAAACTAACATTTAATATTTATTTTCACAAGTGTTTTGCTCTACGGAGGTGTAAGTGAGATACTAATAGCGATGAGCATTTATTCCCACAAGGAAGTGTATTGCTCCACGGAGGTATCCCCACTGTAGTACAAATTAGAGTGATCTCTTGCTTCTCCATAACCCACCATCCCAATCTGGTCATCGATGTACTCGTCCACATACCAATCAACCATGTCACCGCACGGAGCTTCCATGGCCGCCGACTCAGTCGCCGCCCAGAAGCCATGGCTCCCGAGACCCGAGAGAACGTCGTCCAGTCTGCAGTCTTCGTACCCCTCCTGGTGACCGGATGACTCCAGCAGCACGTCCTCACTGCTGCTGCCCATTACCGGGACGGCGGCCGAGATCTCGGCCGCTAACCCGAGCTTATTGTCGTCGTCGCCGTCTTCTCCACGTTGCTCATCCAACAGCTCCATGAGAAGGGCGCCGTCGAGCTCTGTCAGCACATCCAAGCCCTCATCATCCCACAACTGATCACCAGCAGCTGCTTCCATACTGGCACAAGGATCGCAAAGGATGGATGAGGAAATGATGATGACTACACGACCAGGCCTCCGGTGCCATATATAATGGTGAGCAGGTCGGGTTTCCAACGCAAGCATCATGGGTAACTTCACACTGACATCGCTAAAGCGACGTGCACCTAACTCGGTAGCCATCTTCCATGTGGAGAGATGATGGATGGAGAGCCTAATTCATCAACCCGACCGGCTTTTCCAGCACAGCTCAGTATCGAGTGGGTCATGTGAGAGGGGCGGCAAGCATCACGAGGCACAGGAATAAATTAGGAGGTGGGACACCGCAAAATAGACAATGGAAGGCATGCAGGCAGTGGCACTACACTGGCTTCAAAATTATTTGACCCATTCAAAGCTTCAGAAATCATGCGAGAAGAGTTGTCACAGAGAGTGATGCAAGCTCACCGAGTGATGTTTGATGAATCAGTCGGATTCCTGTCACCAAGTAAACCGCAGTAAGTAACGCCATGGCGATCAAGAGAAGCATCGGTTTACATGGGAACTCTTTTCTCTGGGAGTGAGTCAATTTGCTTGAGGTGTGACTGCACACAGAAGCACGTGATGATGTTGGGAGGGTGGGTAGAAGGTGAGGACGCTTCCCAATGGCATGTCCTCGGCGGCAATGAGGGATCGATGAGACGTGAACCCACCACCCCATTCCTCGCCCATCATGGAGTCTTCATCACAAGCAGCTCATCTACCTGTCGTACTTGCGGAGTTAGAGTGGCTGCAGTCGTTTCATCAATGGAGGTGTACAAGTCCCACTATAGAGGTGCACTAACGTTTCTGTCGATGTAGGCCAAGGCTTGGATCCTCATGGGAAGAAGAACCATGATATCCTACCTTAATGAGCAATTCCAACTACAGATCTGGAAGAAGAGAACTTCCATTTAGCATGAACTACAGGACAAAGTGGGATCATGTCTTCTTCCTGTAAGGAAAACCAATCAGTATTGCCGACAGAGTGGTTGGTTCTTTAAGTAGCTTTCGTCCTATGAAATAGGACCTCACTTTAAGAGTGTAGATCCAAATGAGCTGTAGGCACAGTTTTGAGTAGTAATCTATGGGAGAGGAGAGACTCCAACATCTAAAGGCCCAAGCGATGTGAGAGGAGCACCAAAGGAGAACATGGAATATTTGTATGTCAAACGATGGATAGAGTTAGTCTTCCGAGGCAAAAGAGTGAACTACTGCACCTCAATGTTCTTAATTTGCTCGACTGGTCCTTTTCGCTCGATACTTGGCATTAAAAAGTTCTTTTAAGTGGTCCTCTTGCTGCGAAAATTTACTTGTAGTTATCATTGAGCAGCTGAAATGTCTCTTTTCATCAAATGAGATCTTAATAATTGTTGATAAAAAATCACACCATTGGAGCCATTATTAGTTATGATGGGTTGGATTTTAATTGTCCATCTCGAGTAGAAAGCATGGAGTCAACCAATTCCTTTCTTTTGAATTGTCGATGACATAGACAAATTGAAGGATGCATTTGCCGAGTAATGTCAAAGAAGAAAGTGAGATTTCTTGGGATGGATTATCCAACACCGTCTCTTCTGAATTTATTATTAACTTAATTATCATAGGATTTTTTTCTCGAGCACATCATCCCTATTATAATTCTATAGGATCATTCAATAAACATCTCATATCCTAATATAGTTTGTATGTGAGTGACTCTGATTAGATCCAGACCATATTAACGTGTTAGACAATTAGAATATGTTTTAACAGTATTACGTGTTTTTGGATTAAAGGAAGATATAGTGATGCAGCATATCCACCATCGGACAAAGCTAATTGCCATATCAAACTAGCTAGCATGATTCGTTTATATATTAGAGGTTGAATTAAAAGAGCACAAACTCGAGTTTGTGGAGACATGTCAAAAATATATATTCATAGGAAATATATAGTCAACCAAGGACTCTTAAATTGACCTCTCCTTGAAATATTCGTAGGAATAATTTTGTAAGTCCAAGGGGCAGCTCGGGTAAGTTAAGAACGGGCTCTCTTATAGAATCTTTCTGAAATATTTTTTCTCCATAAAATCAGTATAAAAACACATTAGATCATGAGAGAAGAAAAAGAGAGTTGAATCTCGATAGTAACTTAGGCATCGAAGGGATCGACTACGGAAGCTCCTATAGAGCCTCGATCTTCGTGTAATTTAACGAGTATGGAAAATCCATCCTCTATTTTGGATGACTCCATGCATACAAATCATAACAACGTCGTATTGACAAAAATATCAATGATATTTTTTCCTAACATTATCGAATTGGGTTGATGAAGTTTGTTTGTACCATTTTATCGATGTGATGACACCAAAATCTTTATGATCGACCTATAAAGCATAACACCTTAGAAAATATTGAGTTACTTATGCTTCATCTTTTCTTTTTGTTTATTAATATGTATTTTCTATTATGAGGAGGTCCCTTAATATCTGTTAAAAAAAAAAGAATCTTCATGTTTCCAACGTGAAGCCAACACCACATACTATTATTATCTCAATTATCCGTGAGTGAATGCCGTCCCCGTCGCAGAGCGTGCAGTAGACCCCGTGCTTTCGTTCTGATACCCTTCAGAATCTTTGCACAGACTTTGTTACGTCGAGGAAAGCTTCTATTCTATTCTGGAGTTGTGACAGCACAATTGAGATAGAATATGAAACGATCGGTGCACATTTGTTGCTTTACACTTGATGCTAATTATTGAAGGCACTCGAGTTTATAGCAAACACTTGGTGGGGTGGCAGATTTGACCGACAAGGTATTTGCTTTTGGTGCACTATTTCCATGGCTTGCAGAGATGCTCGGAGACACGGATTCCTCCCAAAGAAGTGCTCTTCGTCGCATGAGGTTGACAGGTTAGATGATATGCCAGGAAAGAAATGGCCATGGAGAAAGTGAGATATTCCTGCACTTCACATCATCCTTTTTTTTTTTTTTTTTTGCTTATAAATCCAATCCACGCCGGACTGAATCGATAGTGTTCTCAACACTGTGTTTTAGCACTGTGTGCTGATAGCTCCGTGACAAAGATGTTGATGATGAAAGAATAATAAAGTGAACCACCGATAACATACAATCACAATTTAACCAACAATTTTACTTGGTTCGAGTCTTCCATGTCTATCATAAGCCACAGAGCCAGAGAGAGAGAGAGAGAGAGAGAGAGAGAGAGAGAGAGAGATAGATAGATAGATAGATAGATAGAGAGAGAGAGAGAGAGAGAGAGAGAGAGAGAGAGAGAGAGAATTCTTACTTTGGTTTGGGCCTCCAAAGCCTAAATTAAGAAACTGGCCCACAGCTCAGTCTCGATTGGGCCTTTTAATCGGCAAAGAAGACTGTTCCCCCACTTGAGTCGTCGTAATTCCATGCATGACGACTTGATTTTATGTTGGTAAAAATAACATGTAAGCTTCGGATTTTTATTATACACGTGTAAAAAAATAATACTCAATTCGTTCATAATATAATATTTAGATCCATTAATGATTCGCGAGGATCTATTTTATTCCATTCAATACTAAACTTACGAGATGTGCAATGCTATGGTTCGATCGAATGAACAACTAATCGGTTCGATTTAGCTAGGTCGGACCTGTTACTTATGTCGTACATAAGTATTGGGTAATACGTACGAGGCTAACTCCCGTCTTTTCTCAAGAAGTTGGTTTTGGCGATTAAATCATGCCTCTTAAGTCAACTCTAATTTGACTTGACTTAGGTCGGGTTAAGATTTTCCAAATATAGGTCCTAGAAATATAACTCAATCATTAAGTTGATTTTACGTTGGAAAAGATAACACGTAATATTTGGGTTTTCATTATAAATGTATCCAAAAGAAACATTCGATTTGTTCATAAAATAATATTTAGATCCATTTATAGTTCGTGAGGATCTATTTAATTCCATTCAATACTAAACTTATGGGTCCTGTAACGCTTTGGTTCGATCGAATGAACAAGCAATCGATTCGATTTAGGTTACTTATGTCGTACATAAGTATAGGGTATTACATGTGAGATCAATGCGTCTTTTCTCGACAAGTTGGTTTTGACGATTAAATCATGCCTTATAAGTCAACTCTAACTCGACTCGATTTGAGGCGGGTTAAGATTTCCCAAATATAGGTCCCAGAAATATAACTCAATCATTAATTTGATTTTATAATAGTCAAAATAACATGTAACCTTTGGGTTTTCATTATAAATGTGTCGAAAAAAAAACACTCAATTTGTTTATAATATAATATTTATATCCATTAATGATTCCTAAGGATCTATTTTATTTCGTCCAATACTAAACTTCACGGGCTATGCAAAACCATGATTCGATCGGATGAACAACAAGTCGATTCAATTTAGCTAGGTCGAACCAAGTTACTTGTGTCATACATAAGTATCGGATAATACATGCGAAATCAATGCGTGTCTTTTCTCGACAAGTTTGTTTTGACAATTAAATCATGTGACGTAAGTCAACTCTAAACCGACTCGACTCGAGTTGGGTTAAGATTTTTTAAATACGGATTCCAGAAATATAACTCAATCATCAAGTTGATTTTATGTTGGTAAAAATAATATGTAACCTTAGGTTTTCATTATAAATGTGTCCAAAAGAAACACTAAATTTATTTATAATATAATATTGAAATCTATTAATGATTTGTGAGGATCTATTTTATTCCATCCAATAATACTAAACTTAACGGGCTATTCAAAGCTATAATTAGATAGGATTAACAACCAATCGATTCAACTTAGTCAGATCAGACGGGATTATAAATTATGTGGTACTTAAGCACTGGAGAATACACGCAAGGTCAACAAAATCTTTTTTCGACAAATTAATTTCGATGATTAAATCATACCTCCTAAGTTAACTCTAACCCGACCCGAGCCGGGTTAAGATTTCTCAGGTCTCAGAAATCCAACTCAATCATCGAGTTGCCGTGTGGGGTTTGGTTTGGCAGCTTTGTGCCGCCCCACTACAGACAAGAACACGTGTACTTAATTATCAGAACACAATCCAGCTTAAATCTGGGCGGCGGCATGGATTGTGTGGTTCAGACGAACCGGCGGTGTGGTCATACCAGCCGGGAAAGAGCAGACAAGAAGAGTAGGAGTTGACGCAGTAGAGAAACGGGGTTGTGCAAGAGAATTTGTGAACCCTAAGGCCTCAAACCTTCCATCTTTTTCTCTTGTGGTGCCTTGAGATGGGTATCGAGGGAGACAGCACCATGGGATGCGAATCCTTCCGACTCTTCTCTAGCCCCTTGTTGAGGATACCTCCTCCCACTTCCCAGCAGTCTTGACAAGACCACACCAGGGCAAGCCAGGCATATGAATGGAATGGAATGTGTGGTTATGAGTGACTCTGAGAGAGAGAGAGAGAGAGAGAGAGAGAGGGAGATATATATATATATATATATATATATATATATATATATATATATATATATGGTGACATCAGAAGAAGATCTTGTCATTCTATGCATTCGAATCTGTGCATTCTCAAATCTATGCATTCAAATCTACGGTGACATCAGAAGAAGATCTTGACATCAGAAGAGAGAGAGAGAGAGAGAGAGGATACCTCCAAATCTATGCATTCTCAAAATCTATGCATTCTTTGTTCCAAGGAGACGTTCAAACTGAACAGAAAATTTATAGTAAGTTTTTTTATTTATTGAGATAATAAATATTTATATTAAAAGATTTTATTTTCAATCATGTGTTCAGAATATATATATTGATGATTAATATTTAAATTATATATTAATTTAAGATTAAAATATAATAAATATAAAATTATTTTTTATAACTTAAATATACTATGAGCGAGAGACTTTATAAATGAGTCAATTAATTGATCACAAGTATGAATATGAGAAATAAATAGTTAATGTTCTACAACTTAATCTTATGAAAGTCGATGATAATATATTTTAGAGTGTCATATCGAATTAGAACATAGGTAGATGATATCAGTATTATCATAGTATATTATAGGAATAGTTAGGAGGCAATGCCAAGTCCATATAGTAAATTGGTAACTCAACCAAGTTTTGTAGCGAAGATGGTGATGACTCAGTATTCAATTTCAATAGTGGATCTTGTGATTGTATTCTATTTCTTGGAACTCCGACAAATCATATTTACTCCAAAGAAGATAATACAAGTTGATGTAGATATTATATCATCAATAATGCCTACCCAATCAATATTGGCAAAGGTATGAAAATGAAGTGATGAATATTTACGGAGAAGTTCATGATTGAGAGTTCTTTTAAGATATTATGCGATATATTTTAGTGTAGATCAATGCATAATGGAGGGTCGATGGATAAATTATGATAACTTATTTACTACAAAAAAAATATTTAAATATGTAAAAGATAAGTACTACAAAGAAGCAAGTAATTATCAATACTATGGGATCCTTAGTAGGGTTATCATTATATATTTTGAGCGACTTAGTGGTAGAGAGTGAGATAATAACTTCTTTGGCACTCTACATGTTTGTTTATAATAATAGATTTTAAATATATATTTTTAAATAAAAAAGTTCAAAAGATATAAACGTTGCTTTTACTTTTTGAAAATAACTTAAGTTCCCAAGTCTTTCATGGAGAAACGATATGCTAACTACTTAAAAAATTGCTTGATCTTCATAAAATTATTACCTATAATGATAATATCATTAATATATATATATATATATATATATATATATATATATATATATATATATATATATGTATCAGACTTTGAGTTGATGAAGTCGACTAATATAAAAAACGAGTTAAGTTTGGTATATTAGGCTCCTGGAGCTTAGCAAAGCTTATAAATAATTTTTCCTAGTTTATAAACATGACTTAAATATTGAGGGTGGATGAAGCTAAGAGATCACTATATAAAGACATCTTTAGTTAAGGTCCCATATAAAAAAATATTGTTAATATATAATTGATGTACATGTTGGCCTTGAATGATAGTCAAAATTAAGATAAGTCGAATTATTGTTAGTTTAGCAACTGGACTAAAAGTCTTTATAAAATTAACACATGATTGATAGCGAAACACTTTAGCTACTAGACATATTTGTATCTAATAATAGATTCATCTGGATTTTACTTAATTTAAAATATTCATTTACACCTGATTATATATTATATGAGGTAAGATGCTATAAGATTCCATGTGGTATTATGGAGAAAAACGTCATATTCCTCATATATGATTTACATTAATATGAAGATTTTTGGGCTTAGGTAATGATTGCGGATTTAGTAGGGTCAAGTGGAAAGCTTATAGTAGTTTAGAGATTAAGGATTTGATATACTTTGAAGATATCGTTTTTTAAATATGCAAGTGATGTCTAAGTTTGGTGATATTATTAGTTGTGTTAAAGGTATAAGAATTGGTAAAGAGTTAGTATCACTTAGTTGAGGAGAGGATAAAAACATCATTTATAACGTGCATAGTAACATTTTGTTATGCATTATAGAGTGACTTGTTGATAGGTACATGGAGAAGTTGTAGAAATGATGAGGTATTATTTAACTAGAGAAATAAAGGAGCACATATCTAGAGAAGAACTATTGGTTGAAGGAATTTGAGATATACTCATATGAACCAAGTGATAGATGATTATTATAGTGGCTTATATTGTTAAATGAGCAATATTTTGAAAAGGAAAGATAGGCTCAACAAAAATAACTTGATACAGATACTATTTAAGTTTGAGGATTATAGCACTGGAAAATATTATGTTCAAGGAAATACTCAATGAAGATGCAAAGCTTAGATCTTGGTGTTAGCTTATGAAAAGTATAGGGGTATAACCAAGGATAATACAAACAATCATATACTTTAAGTTTTTAAATATTTAAAATTTTGTGAAATAGTTTTTGAAATGATAACTAGTGTTGTAGGATCGGGGTACCTATGCAATTAATGATATAAACCATAGTATAAAAGACTATTAGAGTTTGAGGATTAAAGCATTGAAAAAGTAATAAAAATATTGTATTCAAGATAGTACTCAATGATATAACCAAATATTTTGTATCTTTGAAGGTTTGAGAGTTTACAAAATAGTTTTTAAAATGATGACTAGTGTTGTATAATCGGGGTAAACATATAGTTGATGATGTTGACCATAGTATAAAAGAATATTTACCAAAAGGTTAGTGACATAAAAGCTTGGTGTATGAGAGTGAAATCAATTTCAACTGTGTGATGATGCTTTTGTTTGATAGAGCCAACTAGTTGAGGCATGTGTAATGGTGATTTGAGATATAATATATCAGAGATAATTTGTTGTAGCTTAATATTCACCTATCAAAGTAAATTATTTTAATGATATATTAAAAAAAGTTTTTGATCACCTTTCTAAATCGAGTAAAGACCATGGTAGATTTATGTTTGAGAGGATAGAGATATGTATATGTAGTAAACTAATCTACCAAAATATCATAAAATCTAAAATTATTAAAAAAATAAAAAAATTTCAAGTGGTTTGGAGTAGAATATAGAATACATTCCAAAAAATAATATATACTTTTCATTACTAAGGCAAACATCATAATGAGTTATAATTCTAATTAATTTAGAAGTTTAAAGGAATTAACGAGAAATTAGCTATTTTTGAATGAAAGATAAAGGATAACCAAAGCAATGATACCACGTATCGATTGAAACAATAACTAAAACAAGAGTGATTGGTTGAGTGATTTACGAAGTGATGGTCACTTATCGATATTGTCTTTTTTCTGGCTTTGGACTAAGGATGCTCCGGTGCTCAAATCCTCTATAAGAAAAGAGTCAAGAAAAAACTCAATAAAGGTGTTATTTTATTTATAAAATTGAGAGATATAAATAAAGTTACTTTTGATATAAGATGTATAAAAACTATCATATGTGTAAAAGTATTTGTGTGTGAATTAAGTATTATGGAAACGATGTGAGTGATAAATGTTCCATTACTATCACCAGTGATGATGTCTACATTGTATCCATAGTTGGTGTCAATGGACAAAATCTATATATCAGAATTGATATGATGAAAAATACTAAAATCAACTATTCAAGTTGGATGAGCAGTCGAAATAATCATTGATGTTTGCTTGAGATCAGTACGATGTAACAGTAGACTTAAGTCAAGATCGATAACTTCTACAATTTCTAATTTTGCCATAAAGTTGACAGATAACTTTTCGTTGATTGTTATTATTGGGATGCCAAAACTACTAATAGATATAATGATTATTATTAAAGTTATTTTCAGAGTTATTTGAGTTGAAGTTGTCATTATAGTTGGAGAGTTGAAAGTGTAATTAAAGATAATAGTTTCTTATGTTACCCATGTGCTTAGGAGACATCTTGTTCGGTCTCTTATCGAAGTTCATGTTGCTTTGATTATTTTTCTTTGAATTTTTGATTGAACTAAGTGGTGATAGTTAGTCTCGTATTCCTCTCCTTTTGTTTTAGATACGTTTCATGATCAATCAACTTGTCATGTAGTTATTTAAATGACATTGGTGAATTACGTGCCTAAATTGCTATTATCTATAATGACTTTTAAATTTTAACATATAGTCAAAAATAAATACTTCATTCTTATATTATTTTTATCATAGTAGATAAAAGGCTCGAGTGTGAGAACGATTAACGAAGGTGATTTGTAACTTGGACCATACATCTTCAATGGTGCTACATGAAGAGATCAACCATGGAGGAGAGCTAAGGTGACGAGATCGAGGTCGACCTCTATCGAGGTATCGCTATGATCCCTTGGCAGAGCAAAGACCACATAGCAGATCTGGGCATATGTGGGGCAAAACAACGAAGAACAGATGCGAGAAGAGACCATCGACGTGAAGAGCAGGTTGTAACCAGCTCCGAGTGCTGGTCGTGGACACTAGCAATGGCCGCAGTGGCCAAGAGAAGAATAGGGGAGAGGTGAAAGTTTGAAGCTTCCGCACGTTTGACATAGGCGATGGAATCCTACCATTCAAAAATATACATATACATATATAAATATAAATAAATGTGATCTCATACTACTGGGAAACAAAAAATACTTTATGCATTACAATTGGGTGTTTCATTGAGACTCTCTCTGCTAAGTAGCGGATGTTGACACATCTAAACAAATACGTTGTTTCACGGACCTCGTTACAATTCTATGAGTAGTGAGACACCTATGCAATACTTGCTAGCATGCGTTATTGAGCTAGATTTCAAAACCTTATGTAGTCCCAAAACATCCATATAAAAAGGAAAAGAGTGAATCGAAGAGGCAAATGACATACACAATCTTATAATTGATCGAAACAAGAACTTAATTCGGCAGGATGGTAGAGGCTATCTATCACAGGCCTCGCTATTTACAATCATAAAACGGAGAAGAAGGATGACAGCGAACCAAAGATGAACTTTCCCAACGACAAAGGTGAGTGACGAGGGTGATTTCGCCACGATCACCGGTCGTCTGCCGCCGGATGTTTAAGCGACAAGAGAATCGTGCTGTTCCTCGATCAAGCGAAACATGCACCCACTATAGATGTGACCTTAAACCCGACGTTGCACCATAGTCAATGGTATCCCTTCAATTATTGCACGAGTTAACCAAAATAAGGTTTACCATAGAAGGTGGACGGGAGCAAGCTCGGCAAATTATTGGAGATATGGTGGGACCGCCTTAGGTCATAGGTCAACTCCCCCCCGCCCCCCTCCCCGGGCTTTACTTCGACAATGACTTTGAAGGTGGAAAGATGGCACCCTGTTGGTTATTTACTTCTGCGATCGCTGGTTGCAGTCCTCTCCCACAGCTAGCAAAGAGAACGCAGCTTCTCGGCGCCCGGAGAGTCGAATCTCTCACGCCTCTGCCTATGTCTTGAAGAAGAGGAGGGAGAGTAGGCAGTCTCCGTTGGCCCCGGACTCTTCCAACGTTTCTCTTACAACACGACGGCTCCATAATGCAGTGGTGAATAAGACTCGTGTAGAGTATGGCTCCAATGTGGCATTTTGACAAGCAGGTGGGTACTCTACTTCAACTTGGCAACACGGACCACTTGATGTCCAGGTCGTCGTGGTACGACGACGTCGACGCCATTCTGAACCGAGTCGGGCGCGGCAGGAGTCGAGCCGACTCGGAGTTGGGAAATCTTGAAACTTTTCCCTGGGGCTCGAATACTAAATCTCACCGACACAAGGTATAATAATCTTGAGCCGGAAGATTAGGGTGGAGGTCAGCGATGCAGTCATATCCACAGATTAGACATTGAAAACGATAAAATTCATGGACATGGAAGAGAGCATGGATTGGATATAAAAAGAAGCCGACGAACCAAAACCATCCGTTTTAGGTACGGCAAAGCTTGGACGAGTGAGTTCTTAGGTGCCTTTGTTAACAAGAACCGATGCTGTAGAAAGATGCGCGGGGTCCCAAGTGGTCAACAAAAAGGAAGGGGATCGTACGATGCTTCCACATGATATATGACTTGTATGTACAAAGATGACTCGTCCTCCAGATGCATTCGTTCTTTGACCGTCACAGCTTTCGTGTATACATGCGACTTGGAACAAGATAAAACCTCTCTCTCTCTCTCTCTCTCTGTCATCGTATGGATGGTACCAAGTGTTGTGGTTTTTTCTGGCTACATACATAGTGAGTGCATTTGAAGTTCTAAAGATCCACTCTACTGTTGTGTTTTTAGCAATATTTCTCTTTCTGAAAAGAAATCACTTCATTCAATGACTAGATCAATAATCCATATCATGCTGGAAAGATCCTCCTCAGGTAAGTTAGTACCGCTTTCACCTGTTCCGACTAATAGCCAGCTTAGGATCGATCGTTCTTCTTTACATATCATGTTCCACTTGTTCCAACAAAAATAGCAAACTGACGAGTGTTCTTCTTGCCATCGTAGTTCTATCATCATAGTTATCACTCACTCACAAGGATGTAAGAGGATGACAACGTGGACAATCATCCATTTCAGAAAGAAAAAAAAAAAAGAGAGGGAATGAATTTTTCTTTTTCACTGCGAAGCTAAGAGAAGTTATGCATACCCGAACATCCACAGGGAAACAAACGGTCCTTCTCCGGAGACGGTCGGTCATGGCGGTCCCAAAAGTTGCAGTCCAGTCGGCGGCTCCACGGATGACGACGACGACGACGACGACAATGATGCATCATGATTAACCATGCATGCTCAGAAATATCATGTGGATATTCCATTTTTCCTCGACATAAACAATCTGTGCGATAGAATGGTCCTTCCCCAGCAGGATGTTGGCCGTCAACCCAAGCCGCAGCAGTCTTTGCCATGAGTAGTAAGTAGTGAGTGTGTTGTTTAGGTGTTGGGTAGTCATCACAATAATTGTTCCCGTGGTGGTGTTATTCCTTGCAGCAAATCCGGCACCTGTCGCATGCAGCTGTTCGCATCACTTAATACCATGACCAAGCTCTTTCCATGTCATTCATGACCTACTCCAATCAACAGTCTCCAACAGATTATTTCCCTTATCCAGTTTGGGGGGTGGCAAGTCCCCTAGATCGGATCGATCGATCCCACCTCATCAAGCTGGTGAGAGGTGACAAAAATGTTTGGGTGCTGATTCACTCCACAGAAACATCAGAAATCTTTGGGAAGTGATCTATGTCAACCCCCCCCCAACCTGCCACCATGGGACGAGGGGTGGTGGAATGATCTCCTTGTGAGCAGCACATGTATGGTCTGCGGCGGTTTGTGAGAGAGCCACACAGGATGAGGGAGGGAGATTGGTTGCTTGAATGATCAACCACTCGATACCAGCATGGTGAACGACACCACCTCTGCCAAACCAAGCTAAATATTATGCTCAAGAGACTGTCAAAGATTGCAGATGAATAATAATAGTGTTGTTGTACTCCTGCCAAATATAAAAAGAAAAGACTGTTAGTTAATGGTAGTGGTATTCCACTTTAGTTGTTATGAGCATCGCTTAACTTGTGATGTTAACAGTTGATGACCTAAACAATGAAACTCATGGTCAGGCATCTCACTGAAATGTAAAAAGAGAAAGAGAGAGAGAAAAAAAAAAAAGTCTACTGAAGTAGCAAAAGAAAGGAACTCACGAGCTGCAACGTTCATTAGAGATAATATTAGATAGCTATGATAAGGATGAACCAGTCCTTTGGGTCGACATAATCATGAAATATCAGCCCCAAATCTGCAGGTGCGGATATAAAAAATCCATGTCACAGTACCAAGGAATATGTAGGCATGCATGATATAGTTGCACCTCCAATTTTCCAAGAGGACCACAAACATCAGGACTACAGGGGAAAGCCATACTTTGTTGGTCCACCTTGATCGATGTCTTGCCTGCCTTTGCCTGTCCACCAAGTTCCACTGCTAAGACAACACAACCAAATAATTAATGATGGTGCATCTTTTTCATATAGAATATAAGAACATGCTACGGCACAAAAAACGTGTCCGATGAAAGACAACAGAGATTAAGAGAATGTTTCATGATCAATCATCCCCAGCTAATACGTTGCACAAGATGAAGCTGACAGTGGATAATGCGGGATAACAACAGCCTTCTTACCTCAGTTGAGATGAGGTAACTGGGGTGCCATCTAGAACTCACAAGCTACACCATTGTCATGTGTCATGGTACATCTCAGAAAGCGGTTACCACAAGGAACTAAAGGGGAGTCTTGCCACCATACTCGCCTCACACCAATCTACAAATGCGGATCTGGTTATTCAGTATCAATTTGAATGACAACAGAAGCACTAATGAAGCAGTGGGCTAATCCTTAGGCCATAGAACCTTTCAATTATGTGGACCAATTCACTTTGAGGGACCATGAGATGGGACATGAGAGGTGAGCTAACCAAAGCATGGAAGATATCCCAAATTATTGTACAGAGCATCAGGGACTTGAGCTATTTAGTGATGGAGGTTAAAAATAAAAGAACCAACCAACCAACCAATATGTGGATCAGGTTCCAGACCTATGGCATTTAAGATGTTCTTTCCCCTAGCTTCTTTGTCCAGTGAGGGGAAGACAGAAGGGAACATAAACTGTTATTATGGTAAAAGCTCTAAGGTGCTGTATCTTGTGTGCTCAGTCAGTACAGAGAACTCAAATGTTGCATTTGAATGCTGTAAGCCCTCGACTCTTCCAGATAACCATGACAACCTTAGCAACAGTCCCTATGGCAAAGAGGTGATGTCCCATTCTTCCTCTGCCTCAATCATTGAGTCATGGCACCCACCACGAAGTTTGACATCTGACTTATTCTACATCATGCAAACATTCATCATGGATGGATAGATAGATCTTCACAAAGACCAGACCGCATGGTTTTCACTGAGCAACAGTTCATCCAAAAGGGTTGGGATTGAAGTTCTGTGATAACCATCTGCTGACATACTACATGGCTTCACAAAGTTAAGTGGCACTTGTATCCCTTTTGAGTTTCCACATAATCTGACTTGATCTTCAAATTACTGTTTTATGATGCATGAACTGAATTGCTACTTCTTACAATGTCACAAATTCCATGGCCAACACTAGAAATATAATAGAACTTTGCTAGATTACTGCCACCAGAATGCAATGTCATATTGCCAAGACTAACAATATGGTTCAGGGAAAACTTATGAAGCTCACTGTGAAGAGAGCAAATGAAATTTTTATGTCATGACCATCGATCAGGATTAGACGAATAGCTCTACTGAGCATCTTGGGACATTCATAGACTAGGCAAGCATAGCCAAATGTGGTGCCATGAACATCTTCTGGCAAGTTTCAGGAAACTCTAAAATGGTGAGTGAGTTACAAGAAAATGAAGTGTTTCTGTTGTGACCATCCATCACGATAAGCTGAAAACCTCTACTGAGAGTTGGTGCAATTCAAACTACAAATTCATCACTGTAAAATGTGGTGCTACCTCCATCTTCTGGCATGTTTCAGACTCTAAAATGATGTAATTCCTCAAAACGAACTCCAAAGCGACTTAACATCACAAGGCCTCAATATGGTATGATGTTTCATAAAGAGCCACTTCCAATCAACAATTTACATGGACATTCTAAAATTACATCCACCACAAACATGCAAGTAGAGTTTTCACCACCACCTTGGATCTTTCACATAAAGCCTCCATCCATCGTTTCAAGAAAATTAATGTTCTGACATCAAATCGAAACACAATCTGTGGTTTTTCTTGCCCCTAATAATTAAATTCAAGTAAATTCCTGATGCCTTTTCACCGTCATGACCTTTATCTTCATTCATCCCCTTGCTTTGCATTTACCAACCAGCCCATAATAATAGGAGGCACCAGACAGACAGCAAGTTTCACTTGGTTATATATATAACCACTCCTCATCACCACTGAAATATCAGACTACAAAAGCATCATAGTGCAGCTATGCTATTCTCTTGCACAAGCTACTTTCAGCACTTCTGCAACGATGGCTTCCAATTGGGAAACGGGGCATACAGTCCACATGCTGACCTTTTGCCGTCACTTGGGGCGACAATAAACAATACAATTAAGCTCAGGAAACACATTGTCTCGCCATATGATCCTCGTTACAGGTATACCAACTCAACGGCCTCCTTGTTTCTATTCTACCATTTACATTTTGTAGAATCAGGCAGTTTATTTTCTTCCATTTTCACCAATCACTTTCAGATTGTGGGAGATGTTTCTGGTACTCCTGGTTCTCTACTCAGCCTGGATCTGCCCATTTGAGTTTGCATTTCTACGATACCTGCCGAGCACAATCTTTCTTGTGGACAACATAGTCAATAGTTTTTTTGCAATCGACATTGTACTTACCTTCTTTGTTGCTTTCATCGACCACAAATCCTATCTCCTTGTTGATGATCCAAAAAGAATAGCCGTCAGGTTAGCATTTTAACTACTATTTCTTTGAAAGTACTAATATTTACTTCACTATAGTGTCTAAATTCGATATGGATCTTGTACGACATGAAACTTAGATGCTGTTTGAGCTTCATACAATCTGACTTCACAGGTACCTGTCCACATGGTTCATGTTTGATGCGTGTTCGACATTTCCCTTTCAAACAATCAGCTTCTTCTTCAATAGACATGGTAATAGCCTTGGCTTTAAACTTCTAAGTATGCTTAGGCTGTGGCGGCTGCATCGTGTCAGTTCCCTGTTTGCTAGGTCTGTTTCTCCTCCCATTCTGTAGTATATATATCACAAATAAAAGAACAGATATTATTTTGATAATTTTTCTGTCCTCAGACTTGAGAAGGATATTCGGTTGAATTATTTCTGGACACGGTGCACAAAGCTTTTCTTTGTAAGCTTCTTGTTCAGTGTCTTGCCTCAAACAACTCCACAAGTTCTTAGTACAATAACTTTGTGTACTACAGGTTACTCTTTTCACGGTTCACTGTTCTGGATGCTTTAACTATATGATTGCCGACAGATACCCTGACCCAGGAAGAACCTGGATAGGTGCAGTGATACCAAACTTCAGGGAAGATAGCCTGTGGAGCAGATATGTAACATCAATATACTGGTCAATTACAACACTAACAACTACTGGTTATGGTGATTTGCATGCTGAAAACACAAGAGAAATGCTATTTGATATTTTCTACATGTTCTTCAATCTGGGTTTGACAGCTTATCTCATTGGAAATATGACAAACCTTGTTGTCCATGGGACAAGTCGCACAAAAAGCTTTGTATGTCCTATCTCCTCCAAGTTTGTTATAGCTATCCTGTACCTGCTTATTTATTAGAATAAGTATATATATCATAGCATGCATCACCAGGACTTACAAGATACTGTAGAAAGTCCATAACCCAGAACATAAAGTGTGACGTTTTTAATCATCTGGTTGCACAAGTCATTCTAAAGAACTAGTCTAATAAAAAAGATTTTCTGTTTCTTAAATCTATTTCATTGATAGGATCAATTGAAATGCATGATCATTTTGGCAAAGGGTTAAGAGAACTATTGAATAGCTTGAAGAATATATACCAGAACTATTCAACAGAGTTCATATTCTGTTAGTAAGTGTTCATTATGATCTTCAGAGGGACACCATTCAGGCTGCTTCTGAATTTGCATCAAGAAATAAGCTACCAAAACACATAGGGGAACAGATGCTATCTCACATATGCTTAAGATTCAAGACACAGGAACTCAAACAGCAAGAGACTCTTGATGGTCTCCCAAAGGCCATTCGCTCAAGCATAGCTGAATGTCTATTCTTTCCCATTGTTCAAAGAGTATATCTTTTCCAGGAGGTCTCCTACAATTTCATTTTTCAACTGGTGAGGCTTACAATCCAAAGTGATCACTTACAACCTAGGCAGGTTGAATTCATGCATTGTGCTGATGAGACCATTGTGAAACTAATAGGTGACAGAAATGCAAGCGGAGTATTTTCCACCAAAAGAAGATGTGATACTTCAGAATGAAGCCCCAACAGATCTATATATAGTAGTATCAGGAACTGTGGTTAGTACAATTTCTGCTCTTTTGCTTTCTTTACTTAAGCCTGTGATGAAGATATTTGAATCAATTCCTCCCACAGATAGGACTAATTTTTGCTTGACATCTTGTCTGTAGGAGATGAGAACACATGTGGATGGGGTTGAAAAGGTAAGACTCATAGAATGAGTACCGATAGCACATTAGGATGTCCAATGTTGACAATATCAAGTGTGACCACTTACCAATATCAGGTTCATGAGAGGGTAACTGCAGGAGAACTGTTTGGGGAGATAGGAGTTCTCTGTCACATACCACAGCCATTCACCATAAGAACCATTGAACTTGCACAAATTCTCAGGCTGAACAGGTCTGTATTTTTCAGCACTATTCGAGAAAGCAAACAGGATGCAACTATTGTATTGAGAAATCTTTTCCAGGTATATTCAAGAATCGCCAAGAACAGTTTAACTAAATATAAAACGTGATTTAGCATTTTTGGCATATGTAGGAGCTGATGTTTCTCTATTTTAAATTTTATAGAAGTTAAGGCTACATGGAAGGTTATATCCTGGAGTACAGCAAAATGACCCAGGAGCACTCCTCAATGAATGGTTTGACATAGGACCAACGAACATGAATGGGAACCATGCACAAGATGGAGTTAATTATCAAGTTCAGAACCTACATGCACTAGAACAGATGGATGGAGGAAAGTTGCGATCTGAGGCAGAAAATAACAAGGATATCAGCATTGTTGATGAACTTCCAGTTGGCCAGGCCAATCCAAAAGTAGATCATGATGATCAACAAACTGGGTTCCCTACAGTTGTGTGGGGAGGACACAACAAAACCAACACCATTCTACTCAAACAAGCAGAAGCAATTGACAAAGCTGATAGTATCAGGTGGAGACAAAAAGGTATACATGAGAAATTTGACAATGAAGGTGCATTTGAGCTTTTATCAAGTATTGGACATAGGAAAAGCTTCCTTGGAGAACATGAACTAGAATCTATTGAAATGATAGCATGTGAAAATGGTAATAACTTTAAGAGCCATGGCAGCAGGGAAAGGAATTCCTGGTATCACTATCCAAATATTAATCAAATGTTGACAACAACTTATTTACAAAGTGGCAGCTATGTTTCAGAGAACAATATCATGAAACTATCTACCAAAAGAGTGACCATTCACATGTACTCTCAAAAGGAAAATCCAGCAAGACAGCCAGCTGCAAAGATGATAAAATTACCTGGCACCATGGAGGAGCTCCTAAGAATTGTTGGTGAGTATTCTGACCTAATTTTAACAACAGCAAATAAAATCAGAAAAATATACAAGTACTACTGGACAATTATAGGCTAGTATTAGTTTTCTAACTTAAATAATCTATGAAGACAAAGAAGAATAAATATACAGGTTTAAAAAAATCATTTAAAATTGTAAGTCAGAAATAGTTCGTGTGTTACATTTTTCATTGCTGTAATCAGGGTCTTGCAAAAAGTTGCAGGTGAGAAGTTTGTGGGACATCATCCTACAAAAGTGATCAACCAAGAGAATGCAGAAATTGATGATATTAGTGTAGTTCGTGATGGGGATCATTTATATTTCCTAGAGATTTAGGAGCAATAGTAAGACTGTCAGAAAGGTTATGACCCATCTAAGATTCAAGGCAAAGGCATTGTTCCCACACACTTAAAAATGTAAAGTTGAGCAATGTTTATGATAAATGCCGCACTATGTCACAGTTTCCAACTAAATTATCTTTGCTTGTAATAACTAAATGAATAGTTGCTATTAGACTATATGATCTATGCTTTCTTCAAGATTATCCCTTGTGGGCAACACGATAAACCGATAAAAATCATATGCTATAACATTTTATTAAATTCAAAATAATCCAAATCAGATAAGTTACTTCCAGTCACTTCAGAAAATAGACAATTTACTTATAACCCACACATTTAAGACTGGACATTCCATATAAAGAGGCTAGCATATAGAAAGACTTTACAAAGATTCAAAAAAAAAAAAAATCAAATGACTTGACTTTTGTATGATAGGATGACTGGAGCTCATTATGTATTAAAAGGCTAAATCAGGATACTTCAAACCTTAAACTTACCAGAAAAGAAGTTTGATTACATGAGTATTTCTGTACTGTCAAAAAAATTAACCAGCCTACACATATCAATTGCAAATATATATTATGCCCATGGGATATATGTCCTTGTTTTTTTATCAGATATTATATTTTTGTTACAACTGCTGTGAATAGAATGCTGTAGTGATTATACATATATCAGAATGCATGCATGCATGCATGCAAATGTTTACATAAACATATAAAATATAGATATAGCTGACTACAAATACAACTTAGTTGGCAGACATAGATACAAATGATTGTTTTATGTGAATTAACAAGACTTATAAGAGATAATTAAGTTTGTAAAGATATCAATATCATTTTGAACATGAGCATGCAGGTAAGTATGATCATTCAGAAGTAGATAAATGTGCATGTAGCCATATACAGACACAAATTCATGTTATATATTTTCATATACAGATGCACAGTAACTGCAGAGAAGACAATTAAATGTGGCTAAGGTAGTCCACCATTACCCATTTTAAAGCAGGATTCTGGGTTTTGACTTCACCTGATCGGGAGATATCCTTGCAGATAAAATGCCAAATAGGATGAGACATTAACATGATAATTAGAAAATATTCTATACCTGAAAATTTTAAGCTATTAGGCTATGTATTAAGTCCCTATATTTAGCCCCTAATATATTTATATATCAGATTATTATTGTTACATATCTTCAACATTTTTGTGTTGTAATCTAATGTTATTCACTCAAGGAACAAGAATGACGTTCTTGCCATCCCTAGATAATCCTTGAGATTTTTTACATAAATGAACTGAAATAATAGCCAAGTATCCTAAGAAACTAGGATAATGATAGTAAAACCCTACTAAAGCATATAATGGAACTGCTTTGTTAAGATGGCATCACCATTTTCTCCATGACTCTGTCAAACACTTCTTCTGTCTCAGCGGCGTCCCTTTTTAGTACTCTAGCTTAAATCGCCTTGTAGTGTGCACCTACAGATGAATTATGAATATAATTTCCTGACGCTCAGTTATTTTTTTTTCTTATTCTTTGATGTTTGTCGTTTTCGCTAAATGACATCTTGAATAAGCAAAGAGACAAAGAAAATCGCCAGATAAGCAAACATAAAAAAGAAAAAAAAAGATATAAAATCAAGCATCAAGACGTGGAGAAACTCGGCATCAATCACAGGAGAAAACGACTGCATGAGCAGCTAACAAATTCTCATTTATAGATAGTTGATAAGAAAAAAGTATTCCAAGCAAGTAAGATGCATCACATATCTCTTACTCAATTTGAGTTCCTCGACTGATCATTATTTGATTGCTATTATCCTACAGCAAAATGTTAAGCAATCAAACATGAAACGGATAAAGCACAACGACGTTTAGTTCACAATAGCCAAACCTAACTCGATATTCCTAGGGTTCAACAAGAACATATCGGAGCAGGTGCTATCAGAGAACAATTAGCCGAGAGATGGCAGGTTTCAGAACGACTAATTTGTAGCGATTCAGATTCCTCCCACCAAGATCATCAAGAAGGCGTAACAGCTACAGCGATTCAGCAACAAGAACGAATTATGAGGAGCTAAAGATTTCCCCATCATTCAAGCACGAATATGACGAGGAAGGGGAAGAAAGGAGAAGTATTCACCAAGCAGCTTCAGGTCTTGGACGTGTCGCGATCGCCACAGCTTCCGTTCCTTCTTCCGGGAGGGTGGGGGTGGGGCGAACTCGACATGGGCTCCGTTGGGCTCATAGTGGGCGTTGGGCTTATTTTATATTGTGGTCTATTTAACAAGTTCGAGGCTTGATGATCTCGTGCAGGGGTCTGTGTAATTTTGCTCCGACAAGGTTGCGGCGCCGATGAAATGGCACGACTTGAGTTGGGATCTTCTCGCTAGTATTTTAAGATCATGGTTGAAGGCTCAGTTGTACAGGATATCGCTTGACTTGTTCACCTTAATAATGTGATCTTTGGGTGTAAGCTAATTGATCATAAGTTTCTCCTCGCGGACACCACACCACAGAATGTTGTAATGCTGATATGGGAATACAGGAGGCCAACACTGGGAACCAATAGGAGGCGACATCACGAAACTTCGCTACGTGGGTCCTTCCCGCACATGAGAGAAACTGTGTTTCCTGTATCAGCCTGAGAGGTGATCTCCGCCCACCTAATTTCCGGTCTCATATATAACTTTGGGCCCCTTCGCCTAAGGCGACCGTACGTTTCTACAACGGTTCGTTCAGCTGTCCTTTGATCGCCCCTCGTACGACCATTCACGACGCGCCACGCGTGCCAGTTTTAACGGCTACTCCACTCAAAAGAGGGCCCCACTCTCGCGCCGTCGTTCGAAAGTTTTCGAACCTTTCCCCTTCCCAACGGCTCTGTCTCCTCCTCTCCCATCCTTTCTCCATCTACATATGCCTCCCCAGCTCTCTCACGCTCACCACAACCCAGTCTCTCTCTCTCTCTCTCTCTCTCTCTCTCTCTCTGTGGCACTGGTGTATCGGAGAGAAATGGAAGCATTGATCATCAAGGTACATCTGCTTCTTCTGCTGCTTGTATCGATCGCAGTCGTTCATGCGCAGGAAGCACCAGCACCAGCGCCGACCATGGAGAGCGGATCGACCGCGGCGGTCCCTGGTCTCTGTGTGCTGGTTCTTACCACCATGGCTGCTTCTCTGCTCGGGGCCTTGACTCGCTGAGGGCCATCCTCTCATGGCTCGTTCCACATCGATTACACCGATTCTGTGTGCCCGTTATGTGCTTCTGCGGCTATACTACGTCTGTTGTGCTGCTTTGTGTAGGAATTATTTGATCCTGTTTCGTTTGGCGTAGATGAACTCAAATCTTATAAAGAGCATTTCTACTGCTGCTATTGCTTTCAATTAATATGCTTCAAGTTTGCAAAACTATTTTGTTTCTGTAAAATACAGTTTTATGGGTGATGAAAAATCCGAATATGCAGTTAAATGATACTGATAAATTTACATAATTCATGTTGGAGAATGTGCTGAGGTTAATTCCAAGTACAAAGTCGAAGCAACAATTTTTAACTTTAAATGAAAAAAAAATACTGCTCTTTTTAATACTCTATCCATTTTGACCACATTTTGCTAATGCGATGTATTTTCTAATTTGTCTTGATGATCCATTTGCTTGGATTCTTATCCTTAAAATAAGATTCATTCACACATTGGGTCAAGGATGAATCCTAAAGTCACACAAAGCCATGTTTTCAGTGTTTCACAAGTCTAAAATTATTAGAGCCAAATCAAAGACTGGTCTCAATGATAACTATATTCCATCTTGTAGGTGAATCTGACTTGATAAGTTGTAGCTTAGAAGTGCTGCGTATTGTGAAGCCCAGGATGGATGAGTAGCTCTTCACATCCTACTTGTGTTCTTGATAGATATTGTCAGGAATTCTGGACTGTATTCGACCACATGAACTGCATCGGCCAATGTAAATTTTGACCACAAGATCAACATCCTGCACGGACACTATCCAGAGAGTTTAAATTGCCATTTGTGCTCTTTGGTATCGCATTTGCAAGTCAAACACAACAACAACATTTCCTTTGCTTGAGAATGTACAGCCAACCTTTCCTTGAGAATATTAGTGATGCACATTTCCTTTGCTTTAGAGAAAGTACAGCTGCAGCACTACGACCTTTTTTACATCATTAGTGATTGCAGGCATCATGCGAAGTTAATTCGAATCTAGTGCGCATTCATCATCTTCATCAAAATGATAGGAGATATAAGTCGATCTATTAGCGCTAAGTAGATCTGCTAGAATAAATTTGGACTTTAACATTTTAGTAGATGCTTGATACTCCTTATGTTAATAGAATGGTTATCCTATTGTACTATATTGGGTTATGAAAATTGTCGCATCTTTTTTTTTTTTTCTTCATTGGATCACAATATCTCTTCATACTTATATGAACAGTCAAATAAATTAATACTATTTTTATTATTTATTTATTTATCAATAATATAAGTTAAAAATAATCATATGTTTTACTAAGAAACAACTCAAAAATAAATCTTTAGTCTAGTGCCACTTGCAAGTAATTTTGAAAATAAAAAATAAAACAAAGAAATTTCATTCATATTTAGTAAGAAACCCTTACAAACTAATTGAAAAATAAATATATATCCAAAATTCAATTATCTCATTAGTGACAATCTTGAAACAACAAATGGAGAAACTTTATTCTATTGGATGAGTTTGTGATCTCTTAATAGCTGAAGATAAACTCATATTGCACTCCTAATAATAGATGAAGTCATAACTTGTTAATTTTCATATGGAATCACCCTACTTACCCTCGATAGGGAAACAAAATCATCTTATATTAACCATGTCCATATTGAGATAAATATACTAAAATATTTTTCTTTTAAATATTATTAATATCAAATAATATCAATCAACCCTTTGTTAACTTGAACACTAGCACAATCGATCTAATTGAACTAGATTTAACTATAATATAATTGAACTAATCTCTAATCCTCATTTAATCATTTGAAGCCACTCTACACTAGTATAATTTAAATTATATTAGATTTAATTTAGGCTAAATAATCTTAAATAAGTTAAATCGATTCAAAATCATCTTGAATTGAATTGATTTAAACTAATCAAAGATAATTTGATTCAATTAATATGTGAACTCAAATAAAACAAGAGAATAATGGGATACATGAAACTTTTAAATTAGGATTTACTTGAAGACCTTTGTGAGTGTGTAGGTTAGTATATTATAACCATAAGCACTCCAACTGACAATACCACTATTCTCTTATATTACCTCCATTACTTCTATAATAAGTTAAAAGATAATTATCAATTAAATTAATCCTAAAACCCAAACATCTACGAGCCATAAATTATGCTATCATACCATAAAAAGATGTCACATCTTAAATTTTTTTATATAGGATCGTAACATCTTTTCACAAGTACATCAAAAGCTAAATAAAATAAGATCAATTTATTAATATATAAATTATAAATATTTATTATAATTTATTTATTCATTAAAAATATAATTCAAAAGTAGTTATTGATTTTATGAAGAAGCATAATAATGTCAACTAAAAAAAAAAAAAAGCTAGTTGTATCTATCGGTAGAAGGGAATGTCTTTTCTCATATTTGATTTGATTCAACAAATGTTTAGGTCTAAATTAAATAACATGAGAATAATAGATTTAGAGTATATATGACTAGGCTAAGTTGGGTCAACCCGGTATGTTAGTCACATCTATTGTATACGAGTATGCATGCATTATATTAGCTAACTCATAGCCTAATGATTGATCATGTGCGTTACACATCATTGCTTATGCTAACTTGGGCCGAGTGTGATTGGGGCATGACTTGCTTATTGGGCCTGTCTTATGATTGGGCCTAGTCTGCTAGCTCAGCTGAGTGCACGAGTTATAGTATTTATATACTATTAATTAGTATATATATATATATATATATTATTACTGATTAAAAATTTTGGATCAGTAATTTAAATATATTAGATTAACAAATCAGTAACGTCGACATTTGCGATTGGAGATATCAGCTCTTATATTTATTCCTTTTCCCCTATAATTTCTCTTTACCGACAACCTATATCATGTTCAATACGGGCATAACACGTGGCTCGGATAGGTAACGCGTAAGAAGCTGATAACGTTACTCGGTCAAAGCAATCCCAACCAACTCCGAGCATTGTGGTTTTTCCATTTGGGCCTCGCGGAGATTCCCGGTCAAACAAGAAGGTAGACCACCTCTCCCCAACCCATTCACGCCGAGCTCGGGATGTGGACTTGTGAGGTCTGTCGCAGACATCAGGACCACATTTCATAAAGAAAGGGCTCGAGAAGACGAGGAGTGTAAGCAAGGTAGGAATCCCTCCATCCCATTACTACACTCCGCGATCATTAGCTAAGCACAGAGTCCCGTTGAATGGTGCAATTCCATGGAGAATTGACAGAGGAGCATAAGGAGTAGCGCGGTTGTTTGCAACGTAAAAGAAAGGTCAAACTATGACTCACTTTGAGATTCACGCAAGACGGTGATGGGCAGCAGGCACTTGAGAGCCAAAAAGCTGTATTGACTTCGGATGCTACGAAAATTGCGGCATTTCTTTGTGCATTGCATTGATGGTGGACTCTTAATGCAATTAATCTGAATCGATTACATCGCCATAAACAAGAAAACATTCCTTTCCTTTCTCTATGGATCGGCGTCTCTACACACGTGAACAGAGTTGGTGAGTTGACTGCCCCGCGGATGATTGATTCCATGTAATCCGATTCGCTTTTGACTACCGCACAGCATCTTCGAGAAGAGACATTTGATTCATTCAACATCTAATCTTTATTCTGAGATGGCGTTACCGTAGTTTTCAACATTCCTCCTATTCCTTCTTCACCATCAAAGCTTGAATGACTATGGATGATGGATGATATACGAAGATTTGAGAGCGTTGAGTATATATAGTCGGTCTTTAACAATTTTGAGAGCATGAATGAGAGAGCGTTGAGACATTTCTTCCAAGTATTTATTTCGATGAGCAATTTTTTGGAATGACTTTAATGCAGTATAATATAAAGGATATAGTCGGTCTTTAACAATTTTGAGAGCATGAATGAGAGAGCGTTGAGACATTTCTTCCAAGTATTTATTTCGATGAGCAATTTTTTGGAATGACTTTAATGCAGTATAATATAAAGGATATAGTCCTCTATCGTCACATGTCACTGGTATGGATGGTTCGCCTATATAAAGCCTAGGGAACCATCTCCTCCTCATTCATGCACTTCCTTCCCCGGCGTTCTAACACAAACACCTTCCTCTGTCCTTGCTCTGTTCTACTACAGCCATGGTGGTCTTAGCCGACGAAGCACTCGATCAGATACCTCTCATCAGGTCTCCAAAACACGGGGCTAACTTCTCCGACATCCCCGTCGTCGACCTATCGAAGCCTGGATCCGCGGAAGCTCTCGTCGGGGCCTGCGAAGAGTTGGGTTTCTTTAAGGTCGTCAACCATGGGGTCCCCGTAGAGTTCGCGCAGAGGTTGGAGGCCGAGGCCATCAAGTTCTTCGGCTTGCCTCAGCAGGACAAGGAGAAGTCCGGTCCTCCCAATCCTTTCGGTTATGGGAATAAGACAATTGGTCTTAATGGTGATGTCGGGTGGGTGGAGTACCTCCTCTTCGCCATCACCTCGGCGCCTTTGTCTTACACATCAATGCCCTTCCTCGAGGAACCCTCGGCGTGCTCCTTTCGGTAAGAACAGCAAGAGTAATAAGCACTGCTACGTTGCCAACCGCTGCTTTCTTCTTAGTTTGTTGCTTTGTTTTGTGGACGACGCTGCAGGTCTGCTTTGAAGGAGTACTTACTAGCTGTGAGGAAGTTGGCCTCTGACCTGCTAAGGCTGATGGCCGAAGGGCTAAAGATCGAACCAAGAGATTCTTTAAGCAGGTTAGTGATGGGTGAACAGAGTGATGGAATATTTAGGCTGAATCACTACCCAAAATGCCCTATGCTGGAGAAGCTCAACTGCAGCTTGACTGGCTTCGGGGAGCACACTGACCCGCAGATCATCTCAGTCTTAAGATCGAACAGTAGCACCGGCCTGCAGATATCGCTCAAGGATGGGACCTGGGTCGCAGTCCCACCAGACCAAGAATCCTTTTTCATCAACGTCGGCGACTCTCTCCAGGCAAGAATCGAGCCCATCCATCTTATCGATCATTCTATGTTCTTCTTCCCTGTGGCTTCATCCATAAGACTGTGTGTGTATGTGATGGCTGGTACGCAGGTTCTGACGAATGGGAGGTTCAGGAGCGTGAGGCACAGGGTGTTGGCCAACGGTTTGAAGTCGAGGGTGTCGATGATCTACTTCTTTGGGCCTCCTCCCGCAGAGAGGATTGCACCATTGCCGCAGCTGATGGGGGAGGGGGAGCAGAGCAAGTACAGGGAGTTCACATGGGGCGAGTACAAGAAGGCTTCCTATAAATCAAGGCTGAGCGACGACAGGCTCGGCCGGTTCGAGAAGTAGGAGGAGGCCATTGATGGCTCGCTGGTGCTGCCGTGCCGTGCCGTGCCGTGCCGTGCCGTGGTAGCTTTCCTGCGCTCAGCTTTTGGGTCGGTCAAAAGGCAGGCGCGGGTACATGGCTTTGCTGCTCTTTTTCTCGCCAAATTTAGCAACAAATATGTTCTCCCCTCTCCTTCTTCCAAGGTTGAAAAGCCTTTTTCATGTACAAATCCAATCCTTTTACTATTAAATCCTCAGAGAGGTCCTTCTCAAACTTAAGTGCCCACATCCTTCTTTTAATAATTCTATCACATTGCAATTTTTACTCTCTCTCTCTCTCTCTTTATATATATATATATATATACATCTCTCAGTCAAATTAGTGTCATAAAAGCTGGTTGTATTGGCCATGAAGCAGCCTATCAATAGTCGTACAGGAAGAAGGCATGGTTTCTCCTCCGGGAGACGAGTTGCAGCAGCAAGCTGGCTGGGAGCAACTGGGCATGCTTACACAAGACAGATCAATAAATATGGTGGTGGTTAGGGTTCAAATATGGATAATGAGACATTTATGTGTGTGTCGAAGTTTTGGATCTTCATGAAGAACTCAGATGAAGACCTCCTTTGGACCATTGGCTACTACCTTAAGTTGTGGTGGTCTATTTATAAGTTCATGGAGTCAATACAGTGTAGATCCCTGGCACTTGCAACTACTGATTGAAACCTTCTTGACTTGCCGTAGTGATGGTTAGGCTGCAAAGCTCCATCCGACCTCTTCCAATACCACCTTACTTTATAACACTCGAAAGAGTAGCGGACTTATGGCGAAGAAGGAAGAAGAAGCTACCGTTCATGCATGACTCTGATCGTATTGCGTCGAACATTTGTCTCCACCTGCCATAATCCTCGAGATGATGAAGGTTCTATGGACAAAATGTACATCCCACCAATGATATGAATAATAACGGACATGACACAGGAAGAAAGAAGAGAGAATTGTTATGATGTAATTAGACATGTAGATTACTTGCAAATGATCTAATAGACTTGATCATTCTTCTAGCAATATCTTTTTTATAACTTGAACATTTCAACCCGTTAGGGTTTGTTCATTTGAATCCACCTGTAGCTCCGAAAACATCATGAGATTCCTCGGTAGAAGATATATAAAAGAGCACAATATTTGATCCAATTGCAGCATGACTGGTCGTCCATCGTTTTCATGGTCGATTATTTTCGATAAAATACTTACACAGCCAGTTGACATTCTAGAACATAATTGAGTTGGGAGATGCAATGATTACCAACAGCTTCATCGAATTGGATAAGATCAAATCCATATGGGAAAAATATATATGAATGAACTAATTATTTGCTCAGATTTACATGGCAATTTTGTTGTCTTTCTCTCCATGGTCAATTGATCCTGCCAATTTGCAGACTAGGAGCTATTACAGAAGACCAACTATGGCTATGGCTTCATTAATACAATTTTACACATAATAATAGCCCAGACTTTGGCATGATATCGGTGCAATGCAGCACTCGTTGGAGTTGCTTGTGCAGTGTTACTCGTATTTTTACCATGAGCATGCAAAGGGAGGGACAATGGAACCACTACCTAAAACTTCATCACATCTCTTACTTACTATATAGTGTGGCACGTACCATGGTCTGCATGCGTTGTTACAGTGTCCGACGTACCACAACTCATGCGCGCAACACGTTGGAACATGGCAAAGGGTGTGGTGGTCATTTGCGGGGGACGAAAACTTAATCCCCCTCCCACGCAAGTATGTGATAGGGAATAAACTAAGGTTAGATTTAGCACTCATCTACCTATCCTACTCGACTTTTATCTCAACGATAATCGGGGTAAAAAAGCTCATGTACCTCGGTTGCCCTACGACCCAACAATGGAGTCGTGACATTTCACCCTCGTCAATCATAATTTTGATAAAGATCTCATGTATGATCATAAGAAGCATCAATCTTTGACTGCGAAACTCATCTCCTCCTTTTCCAATAGTAATAATCCATAACATTGAAATCTATCTACCCCTTTTCGGTCGTCTAACGCGAGCGAATGCCATCCTCGCTAACGAGGGACGACGCTCCTACGATTGTCCATCACTAATGAGGGAAGGAACTAGCCACCCGTCAACATAAAATGAGGGAGGAACCATCAGCCTTCCACCATCAACCATCTAGGTATAAAAGTCGATCATTTGAATCTAAAAGGAAAAAAAATCTATACTATTTTCATTCGCACTATTAAATTATCTGTGACTCCTCAGTCACTCCATTTTCAATGATTATATATATATATATATATATATATATATATATATATATATATATATATATATATATATATATATATATATATATATATATAATTGATTACTCTAACGTTTAAGTTAGGGTGGAAGTGAAAAGTAGAGTGTTTGTTATTGGGCTTTGTAGCCACTATATCATTTGAGTCCTGCCACGTCATCTTAGCTAAGAGTCACATTGTGAGCTATGATTAGGGAGTGAGTCTCCCCCTTCTCATTTGTGTTGGGGTCTTTCTTAAACATTGAGGCATGCCCCACTCTAGCCCTAGGTGTGACAGATGGGCCCTTGATGTGTTTGATAGTTCTTGTGTATTATGTTTTAAATTCTCTACCTTTTAGATGTGTCTAGATTGTATTTTTCATACATAGCCTAAGAAAGGCATTGCAAGAGGACCAATGACTACTATCGTATAAATCAAGAAGGATTTGTGATGAAGAGGGCCTCGACTTTTGCTAAAGGTTGGAATGAGTGGCACTTTTTCATTGGCACTAGCTTGGACTAGGGCTTCTTTAGTTTGGATTGGTCTACACATATCTTCACTAATACCCCACCTTTCCTCACTGATAAGAAGAGGAGCAGGGTGCTTCAACTAGGGGATATCCTCTCTTCCTCTTCCACCATCAAGTGCATGGACAAAGATTGGTTGGTAGGGCCCGATCTAAGCCTCACTCGTCGTGGTATGCTTCACCTCTCAAGAAGCGCTTTTTCGATTTGATAAGAGGGCTTCTAACCCAAGTTAGTTCTCTATAAGGATGAATCTCAGGGACCTAAAGAAGAGGTGAGGCATGGGCTCCTCCACTAGGCCCTCGACCTCTTGGGGTTCAACCCTCACCCCAACTAAGAGAGTCATGACTCCTTGAGCTAAGACAACCACTTCAGCTCCTTGGGCTGAGCCAAAGTCCTAACTATAACCCCAATCAAGAGATGGGTCACCACCCGCCACTTCAACCCCTTTTAAACGAGGGGTTGTGTAGAAGAGGAGGCTCCTGAGGTCGAGGGGAACTAACCTCCAAGTCCAAAGGAGCCCTCTCAAAAGATGCCTAGGAGGAGCCAACTCCGGGACCTTTGTTGGCACTAACCTGTGCTGTTTGCTGCTCTGAAGGTGGCGAACCTCCTTAAGACATTGGAGGGGGCCCCATTAAAGGATGATGGGAGGACTAAAGGCCTCCCATGTAATTTGGAAAGATGGTCCTCAGACAATGAATATATTCGAGAGGCTTTGGTATCCCTCTAGTGAAGGTCTATAAGCTAGCATTTGAGGCACTTATTGGAGTAGCTGTGAAGAGAGAAGACCTTGTAAGTATCTCCTCATGCTATGACCCTAAGTCTTCTTTTTTTTCTTTTATCGATTGACCTATCTCTTCCTTACAATAGTACCACTACTTTATGGGATTAATGGACCTAGTCAATGACTTACAAGTGTCATCTCTAATTAGGGAGAGAAGATCAAGCAACTCCAGAGTAAGGTGGCCAAACTGAAGGAGATGGTCAACTCACAAGTTTTTCTCTTGGCTAGAGGGCAAGTGGCCAAGCTTAAGAGCTAGCTCATCGAGTAAAAGGACAAGTAGCTCCATCGAGCTGACACCAGTTGGATGATCGAGATGAAGATGATGCGAGGGCAATACTGCACAATGGAGGATGGGCTACTCCAGCATTAAAGAACAATCCAAGAACTGAAGGCGCAGCTTGAGGACTACGATTAACAAATTTAGGAGTACAATCCCTAAGTCATAGAGTTGCATGAGCTGCTCGTAGTTGAAGTGGCTTGCTATTGAAGAGGGAGGCCAAGGCCATCGAAAAATACAAATCCTCCATCAACTTCAAAAAGGGGTTGGTGTGGTTAGGGGAGTCTTCCTTTAAATACAAGTACCTATTGGCCTTGGCCCCATTCAAGGCGAGGCATCCAAGGTTGGAAGTGGAGGAGAACCCCTTCTGTCATTGACCGAAAGACAATGACATGTTGATGTAGATGAAGGTTCCTTTTAACGATAGATGGAATCCCTCGTCAGTGCTAGCTCCTCAAGCACTCTAACTCTCGCATCCTCCTTGGGTGACATTGGTTCCTCTAGCAACACTTCTCTTCTTGTCAAATAATGTATTTTTTTTCTTTTGTTTTGTTATTATTTTTAGCCATGTTAGGTAATTTTGGGCACAAATGTAATACCCGACCCATATAATGTAACCCTCTTTTTCTTATTCAAAAAGAACTTATATGAATCTTTACAAGTCTTCTAATCCATCCATGTAAAAGTTGTTTCTCAATACATCTTCTCTGTATAACTCCTTGGTCGGTCTGCCCGTACAAAGGTCCCTTGAGCTAGGGATAGAATTTTTTGAGGTTAGATATCTATCATGTCCTCAATGGTAGCATCATTGCCATCATTTTGAGATGATAAGTTATCTCAAATCACCTCAATGACTTGATAAATTACTTTACCATTAGGGGTAAACTTTCTTCAAGAGCATATTAAGTTACTTATCTAGGCCTTTTAGAGGACCAAGTCAATGAGGGCAATCCCTTCGGGCTAGATGCATGTATTATAGATCAAGTGATAGCTTTCTTATAGTTCAACATCTTCAAGCATGTCTTGACGAATTCATCAATAAGATCTAGCCTCATATTGTGTCCATCTTAAGAGATAGCTTTATCAAAACTTTCAATCCAAGGGATCAAGAATACCATCTCAGGAGGAATGATAACTTCCATGTCGAATGCCAAGCTAAATGATAACTTGCCCGATCTAGTCTTCAGTGTCATCTGTGAGGCCCATAGGATGTTGGGTTAAGTCCTTGACACAAGTGCCCTTTGTGCTTGCCACTCACTTCTTGACTCCCTCCAGTATGGCCTGGTTTTGTCACCTTGGCCAAGCCATTGGTTGGGTGGACCACTAAACTAGACCTTAGTTGAATGTTGAAAGATCAACAGAACTCCTTGAACTTGTGATTATTGAACTTCATCCCATTATCGGTGATAATTACTCTTAGGATATCAAATCGGATGATGGTATTTCACCACAAGAACCCTTCAACTTATCTCTTTGTTGTGGAGGTAAGCAGTTCGATATTGACCTACTTTGCGAAGTAGTCTACCTCGACTATTATGAATCAACATTGCTCGGATGCTAGAGGGAAGGTTCAAGGAGGTTCATTCCCTATTGGGCGAAGAGTCATCCATAGTTAATCAAGCTAAAACACAATGATAGTTGGTGTTATATCTAAGTATATCTCTAGCACTTATTACACCTCTAAGCATAGGCTATTATGTCTCTCCATAGCATCAACCCATAGTACCCCAACCATAAGACTTTGAAGGCAAGCACTCGACCATCGATATGCTCACGACATATTCCTTTGTGCACTTTGACTAAGATGCATTCAACCCCTCGAGGAGCTATATATCTGAGAAGTGATTGACCGAAAGACTTACGATACACTTGATTATTTATTATGTGGTACCATGCCTAGTAATATTTAACTCACCTCATCGATATTTGATCAGTCAAGAACAAGTCATCCTTTTTATATCGTGGGATGTTGTCCATCCAACACCACTCATCTTCTACCTGAGAGACTTGTAGGGTGTTGATACTCCTTGTTGGTAGCATCTCAACCTACATGTGTTCATCCTTTGCCATCCGGGTTGAAGCCAGCTTTGCTAATATGTCAGCCTAGGTGTTCTACTAGTAAGGCACTTAGAAGATCTTGAACATAGAAAAGAGATGGGTTAACCTTCATACCTTGCCATTGTGTCTCCTTAAAGTCCCCTCTAACTTTATTCACTACCAGCTATAAGTCATTGTAGGTTACTAGTCTCGAGATGTCGAGCTCCCTTACCAGCATGAGTTAAGATAAGAGGGCTTCGTACTCTGCCTCATCGTTGGATATCTTGAGCTTAAAGTGGAAGGCTTGCTTGTAGATTTGTGTGTCAAGGTTCTTGAGGTTGAGTCCAACACCTCCCCTTTCAACAGTCACTGACCCATCAACAAAGAGAATCTAGGTAGGATGTGTGATCTCATTAATCAAGTATGGCAATATAAGCTTTAAAATAAAGTTTTCTAGGGTTGGGTCTTTATTGCAACCCTTAGTATATAAAGAAGGTCTAACTTGTTAAGCTCACATAACCATTTCAATAACCTTCCCAACATGTCGAGTCGAGCGAGCACTTGGGAACTATAGCATGTGCTTGAAAATACAAACACAACTTCCTTACTACCAATACCAATGCAAACGTTAGCTTCTTAATTAAGGGATACTATAACTCACCCCTAGTGAATATGTGGCTAATGTAGTAGATTAGCCTTTGGACTCTCTTCTCTTTCTAGACAAGGATCAAATTAATAGCGACTTGAATCGCCACGAGGTATAAGCTCAGGGATTCACTATGATATGGAGACATGAGTTGAGGTAGTTTGAGCAAATGATTCATCAGGGTGTTGAAGGTCATTTGACATTCCTCTATCTAAGCAAACCCCTTCGAGTTCTTCAATGCTTGGAAGAAGAGGAGACACTTATCTCCAACTGAGATAGGAAGCAACTTAGGGCTGCCACCTTGGTGGCTGCTATACTTATGTGACCAACATAAGAGATTTCATCTCTTTGATCACCTAAAACTTCTCTTAGTGGGCATCTATTCCCGTTGGTGCATGATGAACTCGAGAAACTTTAAAGAGTTCATGTCAAAGGCACGTGTCACTTATTTTGCTTTTGACGTTCATTACATCCACATATGCCTTGATGTTTCTACTTAAACATCTTGTTGACTTATTTTAGTAATGATAAAATAATTACTGAAGATTTTTTCTCCCTTAACACAAATTAAATTATCATAAATAATACATTACTTTATTTAAATTATTAATATTCTTATTTGTGAAGTATGGTTAAGAAAATAGGTAAAATTAATTTTTTTAATTATGTGGATAAGTTAAAAATTTTATCAATCAATTAAGTTATTAATTGATTTATTTCATAATGAGTAATGTGATTTTTAGAAAGTACATAGTTCAAAATTTAATTTTGTGTTTAAACCATAAGAAATAAATATTAAATTTATATCTTTATATATAAAAGTAATATAAAAATAAATTAAAAATAAAAAAAATAAATTAGTAATTATCTTTTGGGGAGAGCTCATTTTTTTCTACATAAAAAAGCTCCCCCTCCCTCATTTCTCGTTGAATTTAGGAGTGGGACGATTGTAGAAAGGATTCCTAGAGGAGAGATATGATCCTTTGTTCTTTTTCTTAAAATTTATTTATATTTAATTTTTTTGAAATTAAAATTATTATAATTTAGATGATGCACAATAATACTTTAATTTTAAAATTTTATGATTAATAAATAATAATAATTAAATTATGATGTTAGAATGATAGTTAATTTAATAATAGTTATATTTATTTAATTTTATATATTTATGTTTTTTAGGAATTATGCATAAATTTCTATGATTTAATTAATTTTAAATTTGCAATCATGAATCTAAATTAGTTAATTTACAAAAGATAAATTTGAGGTTAATTGTTATTTTATAATATTTTAAAATAATTTTAAATTAGTTAATTATTATGTTTTAACTAATTATTTATGAATTTTTATGACTTAATTAGTTTTAAATTTAAAATCATGAATCTAAATTAGTTAATTCATGAAAAAATAAAATTAAGATTAATTAAAATCTAATATAATAAGAGGGGTCAAATTAGAGTCTAACTTGAGTCAAATTGATTGATCGAACTAGCTCTTGTTGCCAGGTATGACCTAGCATATGTGGTCAGGTATAACCTAGCCCATGTGATAATATATAACTTAGCCCATGTGGTCAGATATGACATAG
Organism: Ensete glaucum; assembly: GCA_021527575.1. Lineage (NCBI taxonomy): Eukaryota > Viridiplantae > Streptophyta > Magnoliopsida > Zingiberales > Musaceae > Ensete > Ensete glaucum. The sequence continues at coordinate 30,464,311 of CM038554.1, forward strand.
CACATGTGGCCAAGTGTAATCCAGCCTCTGTGATTAGGCATCCACTTGTCCATGTGGCTAGGGATAACTTAGCTCATATAGCCAAGAATGACCTAACCCATATAGCCAGATGCAATACAACCAATGTGGCTAAGTGTGATCTAGCTCATGGACCAAGCATAGTCTAGCTCATGTGGTCAAGCATGGCTAAGTGCGAGCTAAGCATGACTTAGTTTAATGGTAAGGCTCGACTCAACTTATGAGTGACACTCAACCTAACCCACGAAGCCAGATCCATTCAACTATACGATTGGTGGTGGATACATTATCGCCCCTCTATCAAACTCATTGTACCTCGGGCCAACCTACTACATAGGACAGGTATGTGCAGTGTGGTGACATGTTCAAGAATTAGGTGGGTCAATTTGGTTTGAACTAGTAATCTTAGACATAGTCTAATTTCCTCTCTCTTTATTGGTTTAACCTTATTAGTTGACTGAATCAAACATGTTTGATTAGTTTAAGTAAGTTCAGGGTGTTTCTAGACCAACTTGATTAGTTCAAGCTTATTTGAACTAATTTAAATCAATCAAATCTAATTAGATTAGTGTAGGATGATTTTAGACCTTTTCTATAAGGGTTTGAGGTTAGTTCTATTAATTAATCGAGTTTAGTTTAAGTTAATTAAACTATTTCAACTAGAGTTCTCATTGATTAATGATTATTAAGAGATCGATGAATTTAAAAGTTTTATCTAAAGTTGTTATTTAGAAATGATTATTGATTTCCTTATATTTTTTTAGATTAAATTGATCATATTGATATAATTATTATCATGTAGTATATATGGCTATGCTGAGTGGTCTACATTAGATGTACAACTTGTGAAAATAGCAACAGTTCATCATAGTACAGAGTTACTTAGACATAGTCTAGTCGGTCGTACATCAAACATGATCCTTTATAATATTTTTCATACTACTTTTTGGATGCATGCATGAATTAATAGATGAATGTAAATGAATGATCATGATTGACAATGTATCCATGCTGAGGGTAGGTAGAAAGGGTGATGATTCCTTTCAGGGATTAGTAGGGTGTTAGACATGATGATTAAATGATTCCTCTATCTAATATTGGGAGGAATGTGTCCCCATGTAGGCGAGTGAGAGATATCACTTCATCTATTGTTGGGAGTGTGATATATGTTATTTTCATCCACTTTTGAGAGAAATTCATCTTATAGAGTATGACTCTCAATTGGCTATTTGAAGAGTGTATTATCAAGTGTGATATACGCTTTAGTTATTTGACTGTTATATATGTCATCAAGATATGTTGCATATCATTGATGCATGATCTTGTTTATAGAGTATCATAATGAATTGATATGTTATCATTTTCTATTAAATTAATGATATTTATTTATATTTTATAAATATTAAAAATATATATATTTATTATTTTTTAGAGGTTCCTACTAATATGTGTGGTTGTTGATGTGTTATCCTATATTTATTTCAAAAGTTATCTACTATTTTATAATAGATCTGTGGCTTGAGGGAAGAAGACTTTTCATTACTTATGCCTACAAGTGGAGTTTAAAAGTATTTAGTATTATAAAGATAATGATTTGAATTCAAAGATTTAAAAAAAGTTTTTAATAAATTATGAATAATGAAATGATAGATTATTTTTTATATAAATCTGGGAGGTGACATATGTCATTTTTGGTAGCACTATTAAGACTCCCTCAAGTTACTTTTCAACTCCTCGATAGCTGACCTCATGAAAAACTTTATAGAAATATAGTAGGTCAAGACTACCATTTATAATCAATTTAGTGTCGTTTGGCTGATGATGGAAATATATGTTAAGAGCACTATCATGGATTTGGGCTCTGCTCTAAAGTTCATATGGAGGCTGACGATGCGAAGGGTGGATATCAAATCGTCAATTAATCCCATAAGAGAGGAGGACATATGAGTCAGATCACTAGTAGTTAGGGCCAACTTATGAAAGACATCAAAAGAAAGGGTGTTGATCAAACTACCTATGTCAATCACGACCATTTTGATTATGGCATTGATGATCCTAATGAAGATGACCAATGCATCATCATGATTGGGATAGAGGTGCTTTGACTCCTCCCTAAAGGTTATCCTTGAATCACCCAATTGCAGCTTAGGAGCAAACCCCTTCAACTTGATGAACCATCCTCCCACCCCACCCCTCCCCCACAAATATATCTTTCAATGGGTCCCTCAAGCTTGGATGGCATGTCGAGCAAACCAACCTAAGTGGTGTCAATGGATAAGATCCTTAATATACTCGTTGAGATTGAGGTAGTCCTTTATATTATGGTTATGACATTGTGGAAATGATAATATTTAGACTTGTCTCATTTTCTTAGGGTGAATATTAAGGGACAAAGATCTTGGAGCATCCCTTTTTCTTGGATTTGTACGAAGACTTCGGTCTGAGATATATTAAGTAGGGTGAGGTTAGTCCTTAGCTAAGAGGGCCTTGTCTGATTCGACACCTGACACTAGGGATCTTGACGTCAAGGTAGAGGAGGGACACTCTACCTTTGTGCACTTATGAGATTTCATAGCCATCATTAACTCTACAATGTTGCATTATTAGCTCTTTGTAGCATCTTGAGTATAAAAATCAGTTGCCTCTCTATTAGTGACCAGAAAAGTTTATAGAGTTTTAGCTCTATCATGAATGTATGAATTAGATCGAAGGTTGAGCATTTATGACTCCTCTGGCCCCATTAGTGAATATGATAACGAACTCTACTAATGGTTCATCCTCTACTTAATGAAGACTGAGGAGGGTGGCAATTGAGTGTTAGAGATGGACATTCCTCGCAAAATGCTCCTCAAACTCCATTATAAGTTGGGTAAAATAATCCATTAATAGGGGCTCTAGGCTAGCATACTAGTCTCGACCGCTACCCTTTAGAGCTATAGGAAAGGCCCATCATATTAGCGCATTATGTTGAATCCTAGATTTTAATAATGAAATCAAATGATAAATTTATGAACTAATATGTTTCTAAGATAAATAATGCAGGAAAAATTTTGATCATGGACTCTGGGTGGTACCATCGCCTAAGCCTTGTGGTACAACTGCCTAGGCCTGGTGGTACCATCCTTTAAGCCTAGTGGTACCATCCCCCAAGCCTAGTGGTATCATCCCCCAAGCCAATTTCAAATGACTTGATTTGTCTTTCATCAGACCTAATTAAGTCATGGTTCAAGCCCAATATAAAGGTTATCTCCTGAGCCTAGTAAAAGGAGAAGGGTTGTAACAAGGTTATTTCCTTCGGTCCGACATCCAATCATTGATATGACACTTTTTAACCTAACGTTTGCTTCGATAATTTGCCCTCCAATGGTTTGAGTTCATGATCGAATAATTATCTTAAAAATATATTAGTTTTTAAATTCATCAATTGATTTCATAATCAAGGTTCAACAATCTCCCCATTTCTGATGATGACAGCTAATTGATAATAGAGTTTTAACTAAACTCTCACTATCTATATGCCATTATAAACTTAAATTTTTAAAGAAATATGATAACTTTTCAACTCTTTGAATTCAATAAAAATAATTTTAATCATGAATCATAGCTGCAAGAATCATATGCATAATTTCACATCATAACCATAGTTTGAAATAGTTATACATCTCAAATAAAAATCAAGTTAATGTTATCAAATACAATATGTATATGAGTGCTACGTTATCAAAAAATTACCATTACTTCTCCTCCTTTATCATCAATAATAAAAGGAAAAAGAAATATATAAGCCACTACTCTTCCCTCCTCCTTTGTCATTATCAAAAAGAGGAGAAGAATATATCATTTCATCATAGTGCTACTTCTATTTGTTTAAATCAATGTGCTAATAGTAAAGTGACTTTTGATATCATATAAAGGATATTAATACAAAGGAGTCATATTATATAAATCTCATATAATGCCTAATTCTTTATAAAAAAATTAAGATAATGATCAAATGAGATGAATCTTCTCTTTAGTAAAAGGAAAGAATGAGAAGAATGATGATTCATGTATTTGAAAGATTCAACATGCCTAATTCTCTATTAATAAAAATTGAATTGTTCCTCATTTAGTGATTTTATAAAAATATCTATCAATTAATGTTTTGTGTCAATAAAATCTAAAAATATATCATGATTGCTAACATGATCCCTAATAAAATAATATCTAATATCAATATATTTAGTCATAAAGTGTTGAATAGGGTTCTTTGTTAAATAAATTATACTTGCATTATTATATTTTATAAGAATATTTTTAAGATAAAGTCCATAATCTTACAAAGTACTCTTCATCTAGATTACTTGCACAATATGCAACTACTACTACATATTATACCTTGGCTATGGATAATGCGACATAGTTTTTCTTTTTAGAAGGTCAAGAAACAAGTGCATGACCTAGAAATTGACATGTTTCAGAAGTACTTTTTATGCATTCTGCAAATTCAATATTAGCATATGCAATTAAATTAAAATTTTTAGATTTTGAATATCATAATCCTAGATAAAGTTTCTTTTAAGTATCTATATTTTTTTTAATTATTTTATAATGAGATTGTTTAGGATTGGACTGAAATCTTACACAAAGTCTAAGACTAAATATTATATCAGATCTAGTTGCAGTAAGATATAATAAGCTTCCTATTATACTTCTATAATTCTTTTGATCAAAACATTCTCCTTCATTGTCCATATCTAATTTTGTAAAAATATTCATTAGTGTATTAATGACCTTTACACTATCTATGTGAAATCTTTTTAATAGATCCAAAGCATACTTAATTTGATAAATAAAAGTTTGATCATTTAGTTGTTTAATTTGTAATCCTAAGAAAAATATTAATTCACCCACCAAACTTATTTTGAATTCTTGGCTCATACTTTTGGCAAATGATTCAATTAGAACCAAAAATAAAATCACCAACATAAATTTAAATAATAAAAAAATTATTTTTAATAATATTTAATAAATAATATGGTATCGATCTTGTCTTTCAAAAAATTATTTTGAATAAGAAAATAGCTAAGTCTCTCATACTAAACCCTAGGGCTTGCTTCAACTCATAGAGAGCCTTAGATAATTTATAAATATAGTTTAAAAAATATCATTTTTTAAATCCGAGTGGTCGCTTAACATAAACTTCTTCGAAAATAAAACTATTAAGAAATATACTTTTGACATCTATTTGAAATAATTTAAAATTTTCAAAACAAGCATAGGAAAGGAGTATCCTTATGACTTCAAGTCTGAGAGTATCATACTCGACAAACGGTCTTTGATATATTTGATGGATGAGAGACTATAGATACACGGTAAGTGAGGACAGACAAGTCTAATAGATTAGATCCCTCTATATCATCTAGGGACTATGGCGTAGTAGCCTAGTATATCCATAGTCGATGACTTGAGTGAATTATTAAGGAATAACAATTCATTGAGTCAAAAAGTGTTGTGAGTTTGAAGGAGTTCTGACAAGTACAACTCATAACCAGCTCGGTCTTTGGCCTAGAGGGTCAAGCACATATAGTAGATATTATGACGAATAGAGGTTTAGATATGAGATATTCACGAAGCCCCTATTATATTGAATATTCAATAAGCCTATGTATTATTGGATCTTATGGGTGAGATCCAATAATAGCTAATAAGAGATTGTTAGATAGAGATCTACTAATCTAAGAGGCTTGGATAGTAGAATATAGATTCAATACCCAATAAGACAGGATCTAGTAGGGTTAAGTTGACAGAAACCTCTATAAATATAAGGGGGCTAAAGAGCTCATAGGCTAGAGCTTGTAGTGGCTGCCCCTCCTTTTCTCATTAGCCTTCTCTCCTCCTTAGTCAAAAGCTCTTATGTGCAATGCATGAAGAGGGAGATCCTACGGCGATCGGAGGTTGTTACATCTGTCATGTGGATCACCGCTAGAGAAGAGGTGTAATTTTTTGATTGATATACGATCTTCCTGGGTAAAACATCTAACACACAATATGTAATTTTTTGATTTTACAATTTTTCATGTACTAATCATCGATCGATGATTTGATAAACATAGAAAATCAATTTTATTTTTATTTTTTGTTGTGCATGTGATGATTCTTTTAGATTTGTCAACACAAACTACAAGTGGGTAGTGGCTGGGCTTTAGATAGATAGACTTATACATATGGATCCTGCGGCAATCGGAAGTTGTTGCATCTGTCATGTGGATCACCGCTAGAGAAGAGGTGTAAGTTTTTTAGAGATATATAATCTTCCTAGGTAAAACATCTAACATACAACATGTAATTTTTTGATTTTACAATTTTTCGTGTACTAATCATCGATCGATGATTTGATAAACATGAAAAATCAATTTTATTTTATTTTTCGCTGTGCATGTGATGCTTTTTTTAGATTTCTCAACACAAACTACAAGTGGGTAGTGGTCAGGCTTTAGATAGATAGACTTATTCATATGACCAAGTTGAATGGTGAGTTAGATTTGATAAAATTGTTTCAATCTAATTTATTTTTTAATATTATTGAGTATGATGACTTGAAATTAAAAAAAAAATTATTAAAGTGGCAGATAACATGTAAAACTCTATGTCAAGGGTGGGTCTAACAAAATTAGTTTGACGACAAAATTAACATTCGATTTGTGAGTTATGAATAAAAACATATATAATTAAGCTATTTTTTATACTTTTTTTGGGGGGGGGGGGGGGGTAACTAGTGTATATATTCTTTAGATATTCTGTTGATGTGGCATGTCTAACAAAGTATTCATCGGATCATGTAGTATGTCCAATAGACATGGATTGGGTGAACGAAATCATGATTAACCCACAAAGGATGGTCCATATGGCTCGTTGGGTTAATGGTCGAGAAGCAAAATAAAATAAATTGGCGGGTGCAGGTGACAATTATTGGAGACAAAGTAGCTTGTGATGCCGAAGTACCTCGTTTTCATGGCGTTTGGTGGTAGAGTTAAGAGAGGGGCTGCTACTGATGAACCCAAACGCATGTGTCAACCTCGGAATGCAATTGAAAGCTCTTGAGATCAATATGGACGGAAGACAGAGCAAGCTTCCCCCCCTCGACGCAAACCTTTTTGACTTCTTGAGAACCAAGGAGAGCGGGAAGGCTTTCTGGTGCTCCCCTCCACCGTCCTCAAGGCAAGAACCAACGAGTTCAGTCTGACGCCCATGCTCACGTTTCTGTCTCCGACAGCGACCGCCACGGCGCAGCAGACTTCCCGAGGGGAGAATGTAGCTCGATGTCATGCCGTTCTGCCTGTGATGGCGACGGCCACGGTGCGGCAGGAAGCGACGACAGAGACATCACATACACGCACGTCGCCGTATCCTCTTCGCCAGCTTGCTTCGTGGCTGCAGTGTGTCAAAGACAGTGAATGAAGTCAGTGGGTTGGGATCGATAGCCGATTGCCATCTGTTCCTTCCTCCCAAAACTTTTGCAGTTGGATCGTCCACGAGTTGTTTTGACATCGTACCGAGCGCGACGACGACGCCTGTGACCGCAACACCTCCCGGTTTTGACTGGTCCAGAGTTTTGACTTCGACGCCGTGGTCCCCCATCGTTGCTGGTACTGAGTGTTTGACAAAAGGAACGCACCCAAGAGTCTTCTCTTCTTCTTCTTCTTTTAGTTGTATTTTTTTTTCCAAAAAAAATAATGAGGTACTGTAGATAGCTTCAGAATCATACATACATACATACATACATACATTATAAAAGCTTTTGTATTTCTAATCTGGCTTAGAATTATTGATTTCACCCCACGTAAAAATATGCAACAAACGAACATTGATCTCACTAAATTGGTGTATTATTAAAGCACAAGTCTCATCTCTAAGGTTGGGACTTGTGGAGCTGATCAGAAATAAATTATACTCTCGAGATCAGGAAGCACCAAAAACGCTTTAATTACCAACAAAGTTAAAAGCTACTAGCATCGAACGTGGAAGGAGCATGGAATACCGCAAAATATAAACACATGCAAGAGACCAACTAAGGTTGCAACAGTCTCACTCACAAGGAGAACCCAGGCAGCGATAGCAGTAGACGCTCATCAAAACAACACAACGTGATTACAGAGATTTGGAGGATTTTTCATGGGTAACTTTTCAGTGGGTCAGCTGCTTTCCCAGATCTTGCATCAGACCAAGCTTTGGCTATTGTTCGTTTCATCTCATCGTCACCTTCCTCGTACATGTTCTGCAAAGAGGCCAAAGTAACAAAATTAAAAATTGCAAACCTGCACAACCAAACTTGACCAAAGAGGTGAAAGTAGTTTTAAGGGTGGATGAAGAACTCACCTTCATCAAATCCATGATTCCTGCCATCGGGTCTTTATCTTTGTCCAGGTTCGGCTTTAGCTGCAAATCATAAGCAAATTTAGCCCAGCCGAGTTTGTAATAGGTAATATCGGAAGGTTTAGGGGCCCTAAACTTGGAAATGACCTTTGTTTGACTAGGAAAATATTATTGTTTGGGAAAAATAAAAAATAAAAGGAAAAGAAGATCAGTTCTCGAATGCCTATGTCAAGTCCCAAAGGTCACCACTTTAGAAAGAAAATTCTGATGCTATTAAGATTGCATTGTCAGCAACATCCACACACACAAGAAAAGATAATGATGAGGTGCAGGATTAATGTGAAAAACATAGTAAGATGGAGTCCTGATTTCCCAGAAAACATAAGCATCTGATCAGTTATGCCGTGTGATGTTCCAAGGAGAAAACATAAACAGTTCAATAAGCACAGTAACCAATATGGGCCAAAACCATAAAAACTTGTGGAGGTGGCTATGCACCTAAGTGAATTTCCATACACACCCACAACGGCAAACACGAATGCCCATATGCAAGCACACATAAACCTACATGCATAAAGAAGTTAAATCATCTTATTTGTGTAAGTTGGGCACCTACTTAGACGCTTTGTATACCTATGGCACACATATAAAACTGGTTAAACCGAGCAAGGCTACCATGGAAATATATGTCCTCCAGAACAAACATTCAGTCTGCCTGATGCAAGCTGACCACCTATTTCAATCAGAAATTTTGGTTGCAAAGCGGGAAGACCAACAGTGTAAAAAGAGGAGCAAGAGGAGATCTAATGACATATTTTTAACAAACAGACGTCACTAATGCAATAGTCAAATCATAGTAATATCATGATTAAGCTCAACAAACATACAAGAAGTGATGAAAAAAGGAATTAATCCCCATCAGAACCAACCATATTCCAGAAAATCGGCCATAAATCTCAGATCCAATCAAGTTAGGCACTAGAGTTCCTAAATCTTAAAACAGATTTAAACAACTCTGTATATGTTCCTAAATCTTAACAATGAACTTGAAAGCAAGGTTTGCAATTTCAATCTATACCGCTCGGTACGGGCAATACCACCGAAATCAGCTGTTAGCGATCAATTTTGGTCGTTAGCAGTCAATTTAAGGCGAAATAAGAAGAAGGAGAAAAAGAAGAGGTAGAAGAAGAGGAGAAACATACCTCCACCAGTTCCCCGCGCCATCCATCGACCGCGGGCTGCTCGCGGGTTTCGTCACCCGCAACAAAGAATCGTTGGCAGGCAATTCCTTCTCCCTGCGCGGGGAGAAGGATCGAGGCGATGTCACCTCGACGACATCCCCAAGTTTTTATTTGTTTATATTTAATATATAATATTATATTATATTATATTATATTATATTATGTACCAAGCAGTACACACTGTGTGTACCACCCAATATGGGTACCATACTATACCAAGATAATCTAGTATGCCAGTACGGATCAGTATGTCAAACCTTGCTTTTGCTAACTAAAAGAAACATCCATGAAGAGTAATGATTCAACACTCACCTTGAAAAAGATTATTACAATGTAAGTTCCAACAACAAGAAAATGCATGAGATCAGAAGCATCCAGTTCAAATGACAGTATCTTATAAATGAATGCTCATTTTCCCCAGTAAAATAAAACAAAATGAATTAAGTTTACCATGCGAAGATATAATAAATCATCAGAAATGTGAGTACCTTGTCTTCCTTAAGGTGCAGGTCTAACCAGTTTCCCTTGGAAGCTTTAACAAGTGTAACTGTGACTTTATTGGGCTTGACCACTAGTTTACACTTCTCAGGCAATATCTCCTTGTTCAATTTTGGAATGGCAAATCGATAATTCTTGCCACGGATGTCATGGAATTTGATGTCAACAGACATTGGCTTAAAAACTGTATCCACCTTCTCCTGCTCTGCATCTTCAATGGATATATAGATCTGAAGCAAAAGTATAAATCTTCACACAGTTAGAGTAGTCAAACAAAGAATTAGACTTGAAAATAGGAATATGAACTGAAATGAAAGATGGGAAAATAAATTGGTGGTCAATGTAATCCAGTTTGCATGATAACTCATACCTCGGAAACAGGATTAAAAAGAAAATTACAAGGGAAGCATTATGTCCGAGCCTCCTACCAACATGAGGTATGAGGTTCATACAATCGTACTCTTACAAGCAGAGAGGTGTTCCCACAATGTGTTGACCAAGTCCCTACACCTTTTTGACACTAGCTCTAGAACTCATATACCATCTTCTATTACAAAATAATTATCACCCACAACACATGGAATCAAACAAAAAACTTTTTTGCAGGAGATATTACAGGTGATTATTTCATATGAAAGTTAACTAGCTGTTATCTGCATCACAATAATCTTGACCTTGAAGTTTAGAGATGCCAAAAGTTTCCATTAATGCAGGCACAACCATTCAGGTCTACAGTGTTCTTTTCTTTACTTGTTACAGCCTTCAGCAATCCTTTTGTATTTAAATCTGTACTGGATGTATAAAGAAATCTATCTACACAAGAGGCTGACATGAGGCGCAAACTGGCCTCATGAAAGCTCTCGTAGGGCTGGGGCCTTCACAGTTTTAGTTCTGCTACATGGCTAACCTGAAATTCATGAGGTAAGGGTTGGGGATAATGAGAATGCACAATCACATTTTTCATGGAACTTATCTTATTGGACTCCTGGACAAAGTTGCTCATATTTTTGAGCCTCCAATGTCAATCATCCTACAAACTTAGATTATAGAAGAACAGTTTCATACTTTCATCTTCCTATGTCTGTGATTATAACAGCTCTTATAACCAATAAGCCTTTTATGTCAATTACCAAAGACAATCTAATTTAGGCAGCAACACTGAGCAAGGCCCATGCTAAGCACATCATGAACCACATGTCCTGAATTTTGCATGATGTCATATGCTTTTGAAGTGGATGTCACACCATGTCAGTGTCCTACCAAGGTAGAAAGCTTTCACATGGACACAGGCACCCAGAGTTCATGGTTGAAAAATCTATCCAATTTCAATATTACTTCAAACTTTCAACTCACCCCATTCTCCATAATACATCATCTTACAATGGTACGAAATGGATATATTTAATTCACAATTTCTGAGTACACCGAACACAGTATGAGAAACATCAAACAGTCTGTAGGATAATTCGATGAGTAAAAATATCAAATACAATGTACGCATTCTGAATCCTCAATCTACGTACAGGAACGCACACGCAAGACAGAAATCAAATTATCAGTGTAAAATCAGCAATAACAAAATTAAACCAAATTAGGATATGTGAGGAAGGAAGCAATAAACCGAATCACTAAAAAAATATAAAGGTCGAGTTTGCTTAATTGAAACAACAAAAGACCGACCTACCTTGATTTTATCGTTGTCTTGATCCCAACTGAACGATCCAAGAGTGACATAGCTTCTGTTAACAGCATCAACATTAACGGGTACCTTTTCCGCAGCGACCGCAGCCTGCCGTGCCGCTGCAGCCGCAGCAGTCACCCTGGAAAACTGCCAGAACAACCAATCCACCAAGAACAATGAGTCATAGACCTCAAGAACCCTAATCGAGTATGCAACATCGGAATGGCGTGCTACGAGACCACGCCAAAAGTGGAATCATCGGAAAGGAACCGGCGATGGATGGAAGGGGGAAGAGCAAGTGGGGGTACCTTGGCATTCAGGTCACGGATCTCGGAGGAAAGGAGGGAGAGGACGCGAGGCCTCTTGGCGATGCTCTCCAGGTGCCTCAGCTCATCCAAGTCCAGCCTCAGCTGCTGCTCCTCCGCCATCGCCCCTCCGCTTCTCTCTCTTGGCCTGCTTCTGCTCAAGAGCAGATTTGGGGGCCGGTGAGATGGTGGGCTAATAACGTGGGTCTGCGTTGGACGCCTTCCTCCAGTTTCCAGAGTTTTCGGCCACCAGAAAGGGCGGGAATATTCTAGATACCAGTGTGAAACCATATGTACACGTGTGATCAGACCAATCAATCCGTGTACATATTTCTTATTTATTTCAATAGCAAAATCACAAATATATATATATATATATAATAGCCTTTTAAGGATGAAGCAACGCAGGAGTTGACCGGTGTTCCAGTTTGCTTTCAGATGTCACAATACATTGACGGTACGTTACTAAGCTCAGTAACATTAGCAGCGAGATAGAACAGCAGAACCACCAAACCAAAGAAAACAAAACACAGGACTTCGAAGGAGAAACTAACGAGGAGCTGCATATTTATTCCTCCCCAGCGACTGCGTTCTGCTCACCTCTGCGGCAGTCGCTTCTTCCACAGGTCTCCAAACGTCCAAATTCCTGCGGATTTCCTCGTCCCTCCGACCACCCCATCCTCCTCCCATCCATCAAATCCGCCGTGATGACCGTCCAGCGACCGACACCGTTCCGCCACTCTCCTCCCTCCCGTCTCCGCGGCAGCTGTGTCCCCAGCAGCCAGCAGCCCGGTTGCTGCCTCCGCTGCCTTGCGCCACTGCCCAGTTTGCACCCTCAGCCTCTTCATCTCCACCTCGAGCGTCGCTTTTGCTCCCTCCGCTGCCGCCAATTGCTCCATCAGATGTGCTGCTCTTGCCCTGCTCTCCTTCAGTTCCTCCTCCATTGAGCCTATCTTTGCCTTCAGCTCCTCTTCCTTGGCTCGTGCATCCGCAGCAAGGTTCTCGGCTTCTTCCTCGGCTCTTCTCTTAAAACTCATGTTCTCTTCCAGAAGAAACTCCACTTCCTTCTCTTTCTCCAGTATCATATACTTGAGCTTGACCTCCTCTGGGCTCTCAGGAAGGTCTACTAATTCATTTCTCTCCTCCACTCCTCCCCCATTGTTGTTATCATCATCCTTCTGCACGATTGTCTCCATATTCTGTTCGTCCTTCTCCTTTTCTGCCTCCTCCTCATGTTTAATCTGATCAAGTGGTTCCGTTGGCACTACTAGTTTGGAAACATCAGAAGCGGTAGGAGAGCTGACATCCTCCACTTCAGACTTGGGAGCTGTCTGTGGCTTGGGCTCTGGTGCCGGTTCCGACTCCTGAGGAGGAGATTTCCGTTTGTCTAATTCAGCGTTCCGGTTCACAGTAAAAACCTGTTTCTTGGCCTTCTCGAGGGCTTGCTCGGCATCAACCTTGGCAACTTCAGCAGAGCCCAACTGGTCTCTGAGCTTCTTAAGCTCTTCCTGAGCTTTGCTCAACTTGGTCTCCAAATCTGCCACCCTGATGCTTCGCCTCTTCTGCTGGAGAAATTACTGTCAGAAGGAAATGCCGCAGAATTGGGAGTGACAATTATAGAAGATACCTCATGGAGGGGACTACGAGGGGACCGTCCATCCTCGAGCTTCGGGCTGCGGTCGACAACCATCCGGTGAAGGCTGTTGGCTTCAGAGATAACAGTGGTCTTAAGGTGAAGAGGGGCTCGCGGGGACTGCTGCTGATGCAAATCTGACCCTCTGGTGAAACAAAAGCCCCAAGACATTTGAGGCATCAATAGTTCAAACAAAAAAAAAACTACAGAAACAAAGATTACCTTGACCACGACATCGGTCTGAAGCTCAAAGATGACAGGACTCCCACTTCTTCCTTCCAACAACGTCGATTCAGACTCCCAGCTGCTAAGAACGACAAGATTTGGTTTTACAGCAACAATAACAAGAACAACAACAAGACCAGGAGGATGAATTCAAATTTCAAAAACAATCAGGAGAATTGGCAAGGTGAGTATCGGTTATGCAAATCGCCAAAGAGATTTAGACAGCTTCCAGAGCTGGTGATCATCAGCCATGAAAGCTACCCACCAAAATGACAATGTAGCAGGAACGGTGTGTATTCTGAAAGGATCCAACTTGATTGCATCCCATCATTCCATTTCTAACCAATGAAATGGGTTGGGAACAACTGAATGACTTCTCCATTGATCACATAAGAGCATGGCCTCCTCATATATCTTTTACTACTGAATCTTAAACAAACAAGAGAATGGCACCTGATTGGCTAAGTCAACAGTTTTGGCTACACACCAGAAAAGAAAAGGAGGAATGGCTTGATCTCTTCAGGAATTGGGCTTCTACTTCTACTACTGTTATCTTAATCAACACATTTGTGGCCACAGAGTCACATTTGCAGCAGAAATGTCACTTGCCCATCCTCATGTATGTGCAATGGGATGGCACACCAAGATGAGACTAATGGCTGTCAAGAAATAAGGAGGGCAAAATGGGAGGAGGAGACAGCTTTGAGCATCTCAAAAGAAGAATGATGAACCATCAACGCTTACCTCGTGGCCTACTGCTTTGGCTCTTACCTCGGAGAAAGGTGCCTGCTGCAAGAAATTATTGGAATAACAAGGGAATATGGCCACCCACCCAGATGAGAGAAGATTAATGATGAAGATATTGGAGATGTGAAGGAATAAATGCAAATAAAACTGCACAACTTTTATCTACTTCGTCTAGATGCTAGACAAAGTTCTAAAGGTCATCCTTTCTAGGCATCTACGACGGTACTGTGTTTTCGAAGACATCTCTGATAGGCTGCTTTGTATGTAAGAGGCCATATCAAGAACGCTCGAAATGCTCAAAATGCAAAACTGTGTCACTCTTCATCTCAGAAAAATTGACAAAAAAAGTTGATATTTTTATGCTGAAGTTAAAGAACTACAAAAACATGTTCCATTCAGAGAAAAAGATTGACGAAACAAAGGGAAAAATAAACCAATCAAGTCAACTCACCTATCGAATGAGCTTCTCAGCACTAATTCCTGAAACCCTCGAGCCAGTTCGCCTCCTATGATGATGTTCTCTGTGCAGGCTGGGATTTTGTGGGGGGAGATGAGATGAGAGGAGAGGAGAGGAAGGCATTTGAAGGAGCCGACTCAGAGAGGGAGCAGCAGTGGCAATGAGCTGGGGTTCCCCAAGCAAATGGATCCACTGCGGTGTACTTTCTGGGGACACTGAGCAGCAGCCGAGATGAGGACGATGGATGGTCGTGATTGAGGTGTATACCGCCTTCGCTGTTCCAGGTCAAACAGCGTAATGGTGGCTCGCGGACTGAGCCGTGCCCTGCGGTCGAGGCTGTTTAAAAGTGCCCCATGGAGAGAGGGAGAGGAAGAGGGAGAGAGAGAGAGAGAGAGAGAGACCGACAGATCTGCAGAGGATCTCCTCGTGCCACTGTTCTTTCTCCTTTATTGGAAAGCTGGGGAGTGCGACGCTCTCTCTCTCTCTCTCTCTCTCTCTCTCTCTCTCTCTCTCACGCGCGCATCGGCTTTTGCATGGTGAGAGTATGTGTTGACCCAAACCCTCCGGCAATCGTCTCGATTCGGCCAGCCGGCCGGCTCGAGTAGGCCGCTCCCTTCCTACGCCCCAACTAAAAAAGCATGAGAGCAGCAGAGATCTCCGTGAGCAAAATAATAAATCACAGCAGAGACCGGAAAGGACGTACGTGTAAACAAGAGTACAAGGGAAGGAAGCATCTTATGTCGAGAACAGAGGTCTCCGAGAAGCTCTGCTCGCGAGAGGTTGTGCTCTCCTCTCCGTGAAAGACATAAACCTTGATCTGTAACCACTGCTGTGTGATTACAGAGACTGAGGTGCGACGATTGCGGCTTCCTCTACTCTTCCACGTACTGCCATGTTTAGATCGCGTCCATATTAGACAAACAAGTGCGGAAAACATGCTTAAACGTCGGGATTCAGTGCCGGCCGGAAGGCCAAATCGACTAGTGTCCCCATGGGGACTTCCTGTTCATGACGAGGACACTGCACTCCCTCTGCCATAGTTGCAGCTCAATCATGCAGCTGAAGACGGGGAAGATGGGAGGCATGTGGGGGTGGGGCTTCCATTCTCGACTGGTATCCAACTAAACCTGTGTTAATTGGTGGGCTGCTAATGTACCCATGCCGTGTGAATTCCGTCAAAGCATGCGACGAAGAACCCCATCAAACGAGTGAGGATGACAGAGTGAAGCATACGAGCGCTGGAGGCTTAGATTCGAGGCCACCACTGTATGTGGTAGCAGCGTACGATGGTCCCTACTCTTTACTCCGGCAACACAGGCTTAGAACTACCCCAGCCGACATTAGCAGCAGCAGCTCACCAACTGTGATGATGCGAACCAAGAAAAGGTGGAGGGTTGAAGCTTGGGAAGGTCTACATTTTGTCCTCCTTGGCGTTTGTGTTGACAAAACAATACATAACTGGCGAGATAGTCGTGCGTAATCTATGCTGATGGCAGTTCTCCTACGGAAGATAAAAGGGCAACACAATACTGAGTTTGATCATATCTATAAAATTAACGAGGATGACTGCCCAAATCTTAATGGATACGATTAGATGGAAAAGCCTGCGGAGCCGTGTGGTTAATAGTGACCCGATCCGATCGGCTCATGCTGTTGGCGATCAGAAGAACGAGCATCTTCCAGACGCCATCCAAACACACAGCGATTGACAATATGAAACATGATGTATTTTCTGATACTTCAAAGTGGTAAATGTTCTTGAAATATTTATGAGCAAAAAAAAAGTATTATTTTAAAACATAAAAATAGAAAAAAAATTATACATCTGCCATTAAAGATCTTGTAATTTTTTTTGGGTAATTTATAAAATGAAATCCTTCATAATCATTTTTTTTTATCAAATGGTATTCTTTTTATTTGAAGATATTTTTTTTTTGTAAATATCAATTTTACGCTTATAAAAGTTGTGATTCGGTTCATGTCAATAAACTGATTCAGGTCAAATTTCTAGACCTCCTCCTCCTCCGTCTCCCCCTACTCTTTTATCCACTTTTTGCCGTCTCACTCTCCTCCTCTTCATAATTTATATAGAAAAAGTCTATGTTATACTTGAGATTAAATTGAAATAACATATTCTAGTATAATTCTGAAAGTTTAAGATGGTTTAATCAAAATTGACCATATTATACTTAAAAATAAATTAAAATACATTCATTCACATATTATATCCAAAAAATATAAAACTTTATAATTAATTATCTTAAAGTCCTTCAAAAATAGAAAGTGCTATTAATGATATTAGCATGATATTTTGCATCCACATACGATTTATAATACTCAATTCATGTTTTTTTTGGAAGGATTTAAAATATATATAATTTAAAATTTAGAATTTTTTTTTCCCCAAAACCTGTGACAACGTAAGTCAGATAATAATGACTAGAGAAGTTACAAGTTATTGCCATAATAAACCTTTCCCACCAGAAAGATAAAGGATGTAACTCTTGCATGCTTATATATATATATATATATATATATATATATACACACACATCCTGTAGTATGTCAGCAGTGTTTTTACTGTCAATAGTTAGTAATGGATGAATAACCTCCCTGTGGACATGTTATTACGGTTGTCCGCAATGATTTTTATGCACCGCTAGCATAAAGATGCGTCCATTCTTTTGCTGCATTGATCAACCATCACAAAAGGAATTATGGTGAGAAGAGTGACAGAGACATAACCTTAATTTTGTTATTTGTATTGAGAACAACTAGCGACATTAAAAAAAGTACAGGCTTGAATAATTATTTAAGGCACATAATTTACAACCTGAACATAATTTTACCTGTTTCTAGAGCTTCTGCTTCGTTTGACTTCCAATGCTTGGCAATATTTTCTGAAAGAGGATCATCCGGGTTTGGAGAACTAAGAAGTGCTTGAATACTGAGGAGGAAAAAATAATCAAGGAAGATTAGATAAAGAAAAGAAACAAAGTTTTAAGAATTATTATCGTTTTCCAAGATAAGAAGGGGAAGGATCTTAACACGAGTCTTACTTATCATGTAGATTTGCAACAACAATATTTTCAAGTGGAAAAAGGATGGATGTATGTGATTGTCATAGCTTTTTCTTTCAATTTATTGGGAAACAAAAGCCTAGGTTGAAAAGTCTGGGAGAAGGTAAAGGAATTAGGGCATCCATCAGTTTACAATATTCACCAATGGTTGTTCCATTGCCATAAGCAAATACAGAAAACCAAAAAGAAGTTGGACAAGGAAAATGAATTCTACCATATCATGGTTTCCATTATTTGGGAATGATAATTATTCTGGTGGCGGTATAGTTATAATGATAAATTTAAACGGTCACATCACCTGAGTAGTACTGTTCGAATTTGGAGGGCCGGAGTCCACTTGTCCTTCAGAATGTCAAGGCATATTCTTCCAAGCTGCAAATCAAACCCTTAGAATTGCATTTTCTGCAAAAGAAAAAAAAAACAAGATAAAAGAGAATATAGTAGGACTTCTTACCTTGTCAATGTTAGGATGATAAATTTTGGTGAGAAAACGGACCTGTTTCAAATTCGTTCAAGAAAAATGGGCATAGCTGAATTAGAAAGATAAAACAAGCATAAAAAGATAAACAAAGGCTGTTAAAAGAAAGTAACACCAGGTAGTAGAATCTCTGTTATCATGCCAAGTGATAAGGAGAAATATAGCCCTAGGACAGGATACAAAACTGAACACACTGAATTGGAATAGACAATGCTGTAGTGTATAGTGATGGATGACAGGTATAAAACAAAAAACCTAGGTTGCATTAAATTTTAAAAGGCAAGTTCGATAAGAAAAAATCTTAAATAATGGCAACAAGTAATTACACACAAACTACAAACTTATCTTTTTCCCATATAACAACACAACCTCTATTTTGGCTAAAATTTAAATGAACAAGTTCCATAAGTGCAATGTGACCAAGGAACAATATCTATAAACATCCACAACAATCACACACAATTGGCAGGATATTAACTTGTGGTTATCTTACCTTTGGGGCAACCATTGGATATTGGTCAGGCAAAAACAACTCAAGCTTGAAAACCCCTCCTGATTATCAAAAACAGAATCACTCTTCAAATTAGCATCCAATAGATGAAAAAAAAAATGCTAATAGATAATTGAAGCTTTTACATATATATCCTTTCAAAGATTGGAAGTAGCACTTTAGTCCCTATATATTATGTTACTCTAGTTCACATTCAACTTAGGTTAAGCATTATTAATCATGCAAATATCTGCATTAATCTTCTAGTTTCACACAATGGAGGAATGATTCCAATCAGATGTCTATGAGGAGGAAGCAGCAAAGTAACTGAAAACTAGTTTTAAAGAGTCAGTAAATTGAAATAAACCTTTTATTACATATAACTCTCAGAGCACAATAATGAACATAGAACTGAGAGAATGAACCTTCTCACTTCCAAGCAAAAGTCTGGTAGAAAGCACACCAATTATCCACATTAGTATAAGGAATGATTGCTTAAGCCAGAGTTGGAAGATGTGACAAGGAGAAGAAAACTGCATCTAGCATTTGCTTGATACATTGTGAATGTTCTGGTCCTGGAAAATATCGATTATGGAATCGAAGCACCTTTTCTGGATGTTGCACCATATAAAGCAGCATCATTTGCAATATGTATATTTATCAATGTGGCCACAAATAAGCATCAAATAGTTTACAACTCATACTCTGAATCCCGAAGGAACGCTATCTCATCAATCTCATAAACAAAAGGTGACGATCACCTCAAACTTTCTGAGGAAATCATGTGAAGGATCATCAAACAACGGAATTGATAATACTAAGAGGCAAAAGACCCATGGCAGAGAAATCACCTTCATATGGAGACTGATTTGGTCCGAGGATCTTCACACTGAAGCTGCGCATGTTGTCCTCGGACGGCAATGCACTTATGCCAGGTTCTGTAGCAAATAAAGAGATGCATCAAACCCTGTCGTTCCACAGTCCCAATGTTCAAACCCTAAACATCTAAACAATTAGAAACTGCACGAAACATTCCAAAAAGGCAACGAAGAAAGAAGTACCCGGTTCGCTAAGGAGCCGCTGGGCTTCCTGTCAATAGAATCAACAAGCCAAGATGAGTCAAACCACATGATTCCCAAAACAAAGAGATCACAGCCCTAACAAGTGACAAAACGATCTTTCCAGATCGGAGAGAAGATGAAGAAAGACGGATCGGGAACGCATCGATCGAGGGCTTACCTTGATGATCCGTCGGGGAAGATCTCTGTTCGCCATCGAAACAGCTATATGCTTCGGCTTCAATCGCACTCGCTTGAAGCGCTTCTCTCTCGGATCGATGGAGGAAGTGAGGTGGCGAAACGTGACCGAATGCCTTGGCTGGGAAAAAGCAACGAGGGAAAGATCGAGGCGGCCTCGTTGCGGCCATGAGCGGTGCGGTGCTATTTATAGATCTCTCAACTAAATTAATCTATTTTGGTGAACTATGCGGTTGGTGATGTTTGACGTGAATAATAAATCTTTTTGTGGCAAATGCGACGGAACAAGTGAACTTTAAATTTGTGTAAAAAAAAAAAAAATTTCGTGGGAGCAATCATTATTGTTAGTATGGAAATTGATCCTGTTTTACAATATAGTCTATTTTGGTTAAATACCTTTAAATTAGTTCTTTCTTATTATTTAATATAGAGGATATTTATGTTAATTATTATGATAAATTCAAGTTGTTCGATTTGGAATGGGATCATTTTATTAGGAGTATTGAATCCTTATACCAAGACTCTACAAAATGACGTTAGGGCATGCCGAATAAAATATCGTTAATGTTTATGATACGAATAAGGTTTGAAAGGTAAATGTCAAATCTAAAGAGAATTCAACTAAAATCTAAAATAGAGAAGGAGTTTGTTCGGTGACTACGTAGGAAGGATAGATGATTGTGAAAATTTGAGGAGAGTTCGTGAGAATCAAAGTTGTAGGTTTGAGGTGCCAACCTCAGTTATCTAATCATTATTATTATGTGTTTAGTTATGTATTGAATCTAAACATATTAGAGTCATCAATGATTACATAGCTGATACAAGCATCCTACTAAATTATCAACCATGTATTGTAGAGGTGTCGAAAGTCTTATTATTTTTTATTTTATCACTTCTTTCCCTTCCCGACCTCCAAATCATGCTTTGGCACACGAAGTAGTAGTAGGGTACTAATATAGTTTGCAACTAATATAATTTTGTTCATGTTACTTGAGTAGCAATTCAAAGTGATTTGGTTTAGCTATTGTTAAAGGTAGTATTTTAAATCATTTTGATCTCATTGTTATCGAAGGTTGTACTTTGGATCGTTTCAAATATGTTGTTATCGAATGTAGTACCTTGGCTCGATTCGATAAAGGAGTCACTGAATGTAGCATTTCAGGTTGTTCCGATCATGCTATCATTGAACATAGCGCTTCAATATATTTTCAGTCATGTTTTCACCGAAGGTAGTGTTTCATGTTGTTTCGATCATGTTATCATCAAAGGTAATACTTCAGGTTGATTTGGTCGTATTATTATCGAAAATAGTGCTTCAGGTAGTTTTAATTAATTATATTGTTGTTGCATATAGCACTTTCCTCACACTTTAAAGTGCATTCTTTTAAATTTGGAGCTTTCTCAAGAGACTAAGAAAGGTCTTAGATGGCTTGTAGCTCACTTCTTCTTCCTTCGTCGATGCCATTACCTCATTTGATGTCAAACTTCTTTCTTTGGAGGAAGGGGTTGAGGTTGGTATTGCTCTTCCAAAGGTTGGAGTGAGATCCCACAATCTTTGATGGGACTGTTCTTCAACTTTGACTTGTGAATTCGTTTTATGGATATTTTCTAGTTTCTACATCATTCCGGCTAAGTTCAAGCTTATACACCGACCGAATCAACATCTCTACACATAAACTGATGCACTAGAGGATAAGCTCAAACTCCTCCCTCCATTAAAAAAAAAAAAAAATCAACTATCATCCAGCAAGCAAATGAGCAAGTAGTAGTGACTCGTTGAAGCGGGACTAAATTTTAAAACAGAGGGGTTGGTGGTATTCAAGCTTTTCTTTCCCCTTAACCTATTGGAGTCAAATATTGATCTAAGTGTATCGGACTCTTTGTGCATTATTGGGTTGATAATGGGCTGTACTATCAGACATTACGTGTTCAATCGACTTGGCATGGATGAAACTAACCTAGAACGAGTATGATCGACCTGGCATAGGTATGACCAGCCCTGCATAGGTATGATCGTCATGCCACAACAGCAGTAGGAGCCCCGTGCATGCCATCATCAAGTATTGGTGCAGGCTCGACAAGAGCCTTGGGACCATGCGGGGTCATACGATAGCGCAACAAAGGACGCATGCAACATGTTCAACTGTAGTATGGCCAGCCATCGGCAGACGCCCATAGCATTAAATGCCCCAGCAAGAGATGTCATAAACATTAAAGATCGAGGTACGATTGGTCACTAACAGATAGGTACAAAAGCCACCACTAGAAATATATATATATATATATATATATATATATATATATATATATATATATATATATCGGACTCTTGCTCCCTCACTAAAGGATAAATCCGTTCAGGATCTTCAGGGATCGGAACGAATTCCTCCTAAAAAGTGCTAACTTAGCCATCGGAGGGACCTGGTCGGGCCCACAACCCCCGACACGAGCCTTTTGTAGGACCCCTTGAAAGCAACACGATGACGTGATGGCTCCTGGGGCCGCGACATCGCAAATCCAACAACCTCCTCCGGCTTCCCGAGCTTCGAATCCCGCTGAGTTGATCTTGCGCGTGCAGGCCGAACCACGTCGTCGACTCGATTGCGACGTAAGTTCCAGCAATATTTTGGCGCCAGAAGGAGGGGGCTTGATATCTTAGGAATGCTTAACAGTCAACAACCTTAGGGAAGATGCCCCACCGATCACTCAACAAGCTCCCGGAGTGGCTCCCCCACCCCCTTTTTCTCTTTTTGGTGATGAGGGTTCAATTTTTCAAACCCCGAGGCATTACTGGCATTTGTTTAATGACCATGAACTTACTCCTCTAATATCTAACCCCGGGGGTGTAGCAGTGACCCCCGAAGCCTTTCTAGGGCTCACTCAACAAGTGCAGGCCTTAGTAGGAATGATCCAAGTAATCGTCCCTTATATCCCCTAGCTCACGCAGTCGCCAAACCTGCAACACCAACCGACTCCAATAGCCCCACCCAGAGTATTATCTTCAGGAGAGCAACCCCTAGCCATGCAGCAGTTGGGCGATGAGCCCCCATGGATTCTCCCTGAACACAATCTCTTGCTTTTGGGAGACCCGATGGGATGACGCACAACCACTATCAGCACTTCAATCCACAACATGCCTGACACTGACACCCTTTCCTATAACTCCACCAACTCACTACAGGCACAGTTGTGTCTGATGAACTAGAAAATAAATGATGTCCAAGGAGTTCATTAGGTCAAAGGAAGGAGTTGGGGAGGGCGACGACAGCATTAGCGGCTCCCCTTTGTGCCCGAGGTGTGAGAGAAACCGATCCCGCAGCACTTTCGGATCCCAACGCTCGAGCCGTATGATGGCAACACCACCCAACTGAAGCATGTAGCCACATTCAGGGCTCAGATGGCGTTGTATAAAACGTCTGACACCCTGATGTGTCGAGACTTTTTGACAACTTCACGAGGATCAGCCCGAATGTGATAAAGTCGACTCAAACCCTCCTCGATCTTCTCCTTTGACCAGCTCGCCAAGGAGTTCGAACTAAATTTCTTGGCTAGCGCGTGCACAAAACCGATGGCTGAGTAACTCCTTGGGATGAACAAAAGGGAAGATGAACCACTAGCATAATTTGTTGCTTGGTTCATGACGGAGACCAGAAGTATGCTCGACGCACATCTATTACTGGTCATCCAAGCATTTTTTATGGGGTTAAAGCCCTCTCGTTTCTTCTAGTCGTTGGTCGAGCGCCCCCTTGTAATAGTTCCAGAGATGCTATAAAGGGCCAATCAATATGTCGTCAGTAAATCATTGATTGCAGGAAAATGTGAGGACCAGAAGAGACCTAGGACTGAATCCTCCCGAGGTCCCCCTCCGAGACCATCGAGAAGGAGAATGGAAAGGGCTGAATAGACTATACTGAGGCTCCTGAATACCCCTCTCAACTCGACCCGGACTAAGATTTTCCTATAGATCCGAAAGAAGAATTCCTCAAGGCACCCCATCCTATGAAATCCTGACCTAAGGAGTGGGATCGAGGGTGCTACTATCGTTTCTACTGAGACTATGACCATGACATGGAGGAGTGTTATGACTTAAAGAATCAAATTGAAGACCTCATTTGTCGTGGCCACCTCAGCCGGTACGTGAGAAAGCTATGTGAGTCATCGCTTCATGCAAAGGACCTAATAGAAAAGCAAATCGATGTCATAATTGGAGACCCAACCACGGGCGACAATAGCTCCTCAGGCCGAAAGGCTTACGCCCGAACCGATGTACAAAAGAGACCCTGATAGCAGCATGACTTGAGATCTCCTTCAAGTCAGGAGAAGAAGAATACCCTGACCACGATGATGCCCTGGTGATCTTAGCCCATATAGCAAAGGCCTGTGTCAAGTGCATCATGATCGACACAGGAAGCTTAGCAGACATACTATACTTTGATGCCTTCCAAAAGCTAGGTATGTCTAACAAAGACCTCCTCCCTATGACTTCTACTTTGATAGGATTCACTGGAAATGCAATAGCCCCCCTCAGTGTCACAAATATGCCCATCACCATTGGCGAGGAGCTGAGGATTGAGACGTTAATGGTCCCGTACATGGTGGTTAGGCTCCCCTCGACATACAATATGATTATTAGTTAGTCGGCCCTCAATAAGCTAAGAGTCGCCGTCTTGACGTACCACCACAACATGAAGTTCCCGATAAGCGCCGGAGTGGACGAGGCCAAAAGTGACCCCCGAGAATCAAGACAGTGCTACCTAGCGACGACAAACCATCCCCAAAAAAGCCAAGAAAGAGGCCCCGATTCCCGACCCTAGGGAACCTAGCAAGCCTGAATCCCGGCCTAAGCTTATTGAATAAGCATTGGAGGTGCCCATGGACTCAGAACATCTAACAAGGACAATCAAGGTTGGATCGGCTCTCCTCGAAGATTAACACATTCAACTCATTAAATTCCTCGGGCAAAACGCTGATGTCTTTGGCTGGTCACCAAATGATAAGTTAGGCATTCACCCAGAGATAGCTTAACACCAACTCAACACAATCCTAGGAGCTCAACCGAATCAACAAAAGCCCCAAAAGTTTACCCCCGACTAATAAAAGGCCATCGAGGAGGACGTCGGCCGGCTATTAAAGGTAGGGATCATCAAAGAAGTCAGATATCCGAGTTGGTTGTCTAATGTAGTTCTTATTAAAAAGGCAAATGAAAGCTGGCATATGTGCATTGACTACACCAATCTCAATCGGGCCTGCTCGAAAGATTACTATCCCCTATCGAGGATCGACCAGTTAGTAGACTCCACCTTAGGCTACAGATTATTCTCTCTCACTGATGCATTCTCGGGCTATAACTAAATCCGAATGGCCCCACGAGAGCGGGAGAAGACGACACTTATCACGCATCAAAGCACCTATTGCTATAAAGTGATGTCGTTCGGACTGAATAACGCTGCCACTACATACCAAAGGACGGTCAACTAACTATTCAGGAATCAAGTTGGCCATGGAAGTCTACGTAGACGACATGATCGTCAAAAGCAAGTGTGCACGAGCGCACCTTGTAGACCTCGCGGAGATATTTGGACCCTCAGGAAGTTTGGAATGAAACTCAATCCCACTAAGTGTGTGATCGGGGTAGCTTTCGAAAGATTCCTCAGCTTCATCATTCACCAATGAGGGATTGATGTGAATCTCGAAAAGATTAGGGGCGATCATAGACATGCATTCTCCCTACACGAACAAAGAGGTCCAACGGCTTGTCGGCAGGCTAGCCGCACTTGGACGATTCATCTCTTGGGCCGGCGATAGGAGTTATCCCATCCTCCAGGCACTGAAACAAGCTAAAGCTTTCAATTGGAGTCTCGAGCATGAGCAGCTTTTCAAGAGCTCAAAAACGACCTAGCCCAATTACCTCAACTCACTTCGATCGGTCTCGGGGAGCCGCTGGAGCTATAACTTGCCGCCTCGAAATATCACTCGAGCTGTATGTTACTGCCTCGAAACATGAAGTCAGCTGGGCCCTAGAAAAGCTTAACGAGAAGGAGCTATGTACTACTCTAGTCATGTCTTATGCGGCCTCTACCCCCCAATCAAGAAGCTCGCTCTTGCTTTGATCCTTGCAACAAGGAAGTTATGACGGTACTTCCAGGCACACACAATCAAGGTACTAACTGACCAACCCCAGTGTCAGGTTCTTTCTAAGTTTGACATCACAAGAATGATGCTTAAATAGTTGGTAGAGCTCAGTGAGTTTGACCTGCTATATGTTCAAAGGATAGCCATCAAAGCTCAGGTGATAGTCGACTCCATCTCAGAGTTAATGACGCTTGGGTCTGCTAAGGCGGAACTAGCCTAGATGCTCCACACTGATGGTTCGACAAATGCGATAAGAGGAGAAGCCAAATTGGTCTTGAAGGACCCCTCTGAGCAGACCCAGGAGCACGCACTTCAGCTTGAGTTTCTGGCCACTAACAATGAGGTTGAATATGAAGCGTTATTACTAGGACTACACCTGGCGATTGAACTCCAAGTAGAGTACCTTGAGGTATTCACGGATTTCCAGCTTGTTGCCAGCAAAGTCGATGGGAGTTTCGAGGCTTGGGAACCCAATGGCTAAATACATGGTCGAGGTGTGCCACCTTACCGACACGTTTAAATACTTCACCATCTTATAAATCCCACGCACCAAGAACTCTCAAGCAGACACATTAGCAAAGTTGGCCTCAATGGGGGCCTCGAAAGGTGGTCCGTCAAGGGTTGCTAGTCTCCATGAACCAACGGTCTCCTCAATCGAGGTGGTCACAACTGACGCTAGCCTCGATTGGAAGGAGGAAATACTGTATTGCAAAAAGGACACAACACTGTCGACTGATAAAGCGACTGCTCGCCGAGTCAAAAGAGCCGAGTCTTGGTATTGTGTCAACAATGGGCGTCTCTATTGAAGAGCGTTCCGTTAATTACTGCTCCGATGCCTATCAGCAACTAAGGCCCAATCAGTGCTTGTCAAGGTCCACAAAGGAATTTGTGATGAACACATCGAGGGATGTACCCTGACATTCAAAGTTATTTACTTAGAATACTATTGGCCAACCATGCGCACAAACATGGTGGTTTATGTCCAGAAGTGCGTGTAATTCCAGAAACACGCACATGTCCCTCACTAACTAGCCCTTCCTCTCTCTCCGACCGACTGCACATGGCACTTTGCATAGTGGGGGATGTACCACCGAGGCATGTTCCCTCCAACCTTGCGACAACAAAAATTCATAATCGTCGGTGTTGACTATTTCACCAAGTGGGTCGAGGCTGAACCCCTAGCCTCGATTACTAAGAAGCAAGTTGAGGGCTTCATTTATAAAAATATCATCACAAGGTTTGACATCTCGAACACCATAGTTACTGACAATAGAATGCAATTCAACAACTCAAAGTTCAAGACCTTCTACTAAAGCTACCAGATACAACTGAAGTTCAGCTCGGTCACTCACCCATAAGCGAACAGGTTAGCCAATGTGACCAATAGGGGCATCCTTGAGGGACTAAAAAGAAGAATGACCGGGGCCCAAGCCACCTGGGTTGATGAACTCCCGAGCATTCTATGGGCTCTACGAACAACTCCAAAGATGTCGACAGGGAAATCACCATTCAGCCTAGCCTTCAGGACCAAGGTTGTCTTACCGCCCAAAGTGGTATTCCCCACTCTCAGGATCGAAAACTTCAACCCCGTAGCGTTGGAAATAGGTCTTGAAGAGAACCTTGATTTGGTGGAGGAACTAAGGGCCAAAGCACACTTGTGGACCCTCCATTATCGAAAGGCAGTTGCCCGACTCTACAATCGGAAGGTCCGACCTCGACCAATCGATGATGACGACCTCATCCTCAGAAAGGCCGAAGTCAGTGACCCCAAACACTCCCACAATAAGCTAGCACCGAGATGGGAGAGACCATATCGTATCATCTGAACTATCCGAGACGGGACCTTCAACCTAGCTGCGATGGATGGTCGGACCCTCCCCTGGACGTGGCACGTCTCAAACTTGAAAAAAATTCTATGCCTAATACATCAGAATGGGATCCCTTCATAGTATGGAATTCAAAACAAACGACAAGATAAGCAATCCACTAGGAAACGATATACGAAAATAAAAGTTTCATTGATTCATAAAAGGAAATTACATCGGTAGTTGAGTAACCAATAACATCAAAATTCAAAGCCCGACTAGACATTACAGAATAAAATCAATTCTCAGGAGTGGTGCTATCATCAAAAGGTTGGCAGATGTCCATCTTTACATACTTGCGGCGACCACTAGCCTTGGGTTTCCCGTACGACGATTCACTACTCGAGGATTAGGATTCGCGGCCTCGACTATACGCAAGGACCTCGACGACAACCAAAACGACAAACTAGAGGAGGAGCTACAAGAAGACATCCTGACCTGCTCAAGAAACAACTAGGGGAGGTAAAAGAAGGGTCGGAGAGGAAGACCGAAGGCCGAAACTAGGAAGAAAGAAGTCGGAGACAAAGACCCTGAAATGAAAGCCGGAGCCAAGGAGATGAGATAGCAAAAACACAACTGTGCCAGCCGGAGGGGGGAATTTATAGCTAAACCTCATCACTACTCTGACGCTTCACCTACCCTAGACACGAGATAGCTCATGCCAGCACTTCGGGTGCTGTGCATCTTGTCAAAAAAGATAGAGAAAAAAACAATGCCCTCATGCAGGAGGAGCGCGCTGGAAAGGGGACATGTGGCACACCAGCCGCACAACATGTGTCCAACAAATCCCGAAATTGGGCGGTAGATCGTCCAAGCATCAAGGAAATCAGGGTGGTAAGATAAAAATCTCACCTGTCATTTCCAGTTGTGCGACTTGTCATATAGGACGAGACACCGCGACATGGTCTCACCCCCGAAAGTCACCAAGGGCTTTCAGTCCCGATCAACTTCCGGCAAGCTCTTAGCCTCATCTAAGGGCTTTTGGTCTCGACCAGTTTCCAACGAGCTTTCAGCCTCGTCCAAAGGCTTTCAATCCCGACCAGCTTCCAACGAACTCTTAGTCTCATCCAAGGGCTTTCAATCCCGACCAATTTCTAGTGAGCTCTCAACCTCACCTAAGGGCTTTCAGTCTCAATCAGCTTCCAACGAGCTCTCAACCTCACCCAAGGGCTTTCAGTCCTGACCAATTTCCAGCGAGCTCTCAGTCTCGCCCAAGGGCTTTCAGTCCCGTCCAGTTTTCGGTGAGCTCTCAGCCTCGCCCAAGAGCTTTCAATCCCGACCAGCTTCCAGCGAGCTCTCTGCCTCGCCCAAGGACTTTCAGTCTCGATTAGCTTCCAGCGAGTTCTCAGCCTCGCCCAAGGGCTTTCAGTCTCGATCAACTTCTAATTAGCTCTAAGCCTCACCCAAGGGATTTTAGTCCCGACCAACTTCTAACGAGCTCTCGGCCTCACCCAAAGGCTTTCAGTCCCGACAAGCTTCCAGCGATCTCTCAGCATCGCCCAAGGGATTTCAGTCCCGATCAGCTTCCAACGAGCTTTTAACCTCGCCCAAAGGCTTTCAGTCCAAACAAAGGGCTTTCAATCCCGACTAACCATGTCAACTCCAGACCGACCAATCCACACCAATGACCATTCAGTGGGACTTCACATGACCCAAAGGACAGTCCCCAGACGAGAACTTCGAACAAGAAGGATCCTTTCCCTCTCCCCTCTACAGGGAACCCCATAAAAGCTCTTTCGAAGGGGAGAAAGAATGATAGGGTTGATAATGGGCTGCCTTCTCACACACCACGTGTTCAGCCGACTTAGCATAGACAAAACCAACCGAGAGCGGTTATGGTCGACCTGGCACAGGAATGGCCGACCTGGCACAAGTATGGTCGACCCTGAGTAGGTATGACCGACATGCCACAACAATAGCAGGAGCCCCACATACGACATCATCAGGTACTGGTGCAGGCTCGGCAATAGCCTTGAGACCATGCAGGGTCGTACGACAACGCAATAAAGGACGCATGCAACATGTTAAGTCGTAGTACGACCAACCATGGGCAGATGCTCACAACATTAAACGCCTTAGCAAAGGACGCCATAAATATTAAAGGTCGAGGTATGATCGATCATCAACAGACAAATGTATAAAAGCCACCTCTAAGAAAACCATTAGGTCTCTCTCTCTCTCTCTTGCTCCCTCACCAAAGGACCCACTCTCCAGGGATCCGATCAGATTCCCCCTAAAAAGTGTTAACCATCATAGAGACCTGGTTGGACCCACACCCCTCGACATGAGCCTTTTGCAAGACCCTTTGAAAACAACACGATGATGCAACGGCTCCTAGGGTCGCGACATCGTGGATCCAACAACCTCCTCCGACTTTCCAAGCTTCGAATCCTGCAGAGTTGATGATGCAACTAAGCTCCACGCCATAGTAGCATGGGAAGCTTTTGATCGCCGCGACTTAAGTTCCAGCAACTAATCTTGGCTCCACCACCTCGTCTCCTCTCGATGAGAGAGGAGACAAGAGGCGGTGAAGCCAAGATTAATTCTATATAGATAATTTTGTCTAAGATTGATTACTTTTTATTGATTTTGATATATATATATATATATATAATTTGCAATTGTATATATTTTGAAAATATTTTTTTGAAATAAACATGGAACATCTAAAAATCAAGAAAAAAAATAGAAGACAAGAATATATGTTTTTTATGTGGACCTAATAACACTTCATGTACAACCCTCACACTAGAAAAGGGGGACTCTACCATACGGATCCCTACTCCAACTGGGTTAAGAATCCAGAGCAGAATGTGAAAGAGATGGCGTCTGTCCTACGCCAACAGCAATTAACAATTAATCAATCGTGCACCAAACATCTCGACGCGCTTTCCTTCCATATCCAATCATCAAGCCATACCTATCCAGCTGTGTATATTAAACATAATTGAGATAATCCAACTAGTGGTGTGTAGAACATTTGCATCTTTTAAAACAAAAAGTCTACGGTTCCCTCCCATACAAGAGGAGCATTGAAACGACGGATGGATGAAACTTAAAAAGTTCAGTTTCCAAGTTAGGATAAATTTCTCAACTTAAGTTCAATTAAAAGAGAACAGGAACAGGAACAGGAACCCATAACAGACAATTTAAAAAACAGAACCATTGATACTGAAACGACAAAGGACATCATCTGAATAGTCAGTCATCCACCAGGTTCCATCTTCTTCACTGCAAAAAAACAAAAAAACAAAACAAAAAAAAAATCCAACATTCAAAAGTTCTAGATTTCATGTCATGCCATGAATTTTAATGATAATAAAAACACGTCATGGGAATTATCTTAGTACAATGGTGTCTGGCAGACACCACTGGGTTGTATTTATGGGGGAACATGGACCTTACAATCCACTGCTCGGTGGATCCTGTATGATTCCCCCAATGTCCAAAGTACAAGGGATACACTTGGATCTCACTCAAGAGTTGATCGTTCTTAGCATGGACATAGATGAGGTCTATTCCATCTCATGCTGAAGGTTCCTGCTTTTGCAAGAACTCAAGAGTGAAGTGGATCAGTCTCTTAATTGAGTTCGAATTTATAAACCAACCTCTGCATCTTCAACTGCACCAGGCTTCCCGTTACTCTCCTTGATAGCATCATCTGTTGCGAATTGGGGTAAAAACATTATCAAGCATTTTAGACTTAAATGGATGAAACCCATCAAAGATCAAACAAATGCTGATGCAGATCTTGAAATAATCATTTTGGTATTTAATATACAAAAAACTTCAAGATCAAAGATGAGCCACCTCAATAATTATGCTCTTTATCTCATGCAACAATGAAAAGCTTTTACATGAAGATGGAAAAAATAAAGTAGTATCAAGAGCTTAGAGATTTGGTGCTGCCTAGGAATGCCTCATGTGGACATCCGATGCCATGGAACTTATACTAAGAAATCCTGTGTCCACTTATACCAATATAACAAACAATCATTGTGCTTCAGAAGGCAATATGCTTAACATAAAAGATGTAAAAGGTTTCTTTTCGTACCTTCTCCTTAAATTATACGGGCATAACATAGATCCTACAGGAAGAAGCATCATTAAAATGGAAATGCTATGCCTTCATTGTATATGTAGTTTTGATTGCTGATATTATATATGTGCAGTACTTTGTTATTCCACCTCCAGAGAGCATCAAGCAAATGAACTGATCATCCACGACCTTGTTATTAACTAACAGGGTAGTGGCTAGTACGAGACATCCGCACAGTTACACAGAGAAGAGCATATCACATCAAAAGAGGACACTTAACATATATTTTCTTAGGAGGAAACAGAAGAGAAAATTCCAGCCTTCCCTTATCAGCTGCATATTCATTATTTTGAGATGAACAAGAAAGGAAAGCCCTGAAATAGCTAATTCAATTGTAAATTCATTATTTCTTTCTTCTTGATGGTTCATATGAGTTAACCAAGTTGGAGTCTTCTAGAATGTCATAATCGTGATAAATTAATTAAAAATCTTGAGTTCTGCTGGTCAAATGGCATTAACAATCCTGCTGATTATTTTGTCCTAGTCCTCCCTCCCTCTGATATGCTTTCCATGGCCTTTGCTCTCTAGATGCTGTTCTATGTCATGTTATGACTACAAAGACTATGACCCTAAACAAAGCAGAAACTTAAATAAACTAACTATGTTGAGACTTAAAGGCCCGCTTCCATGAACCATAGGTCAACCCCTATTAAGTAGAATAGAAGGTCCCTTTCGTGCATCAGTATCACTCCATCATAATCAATGGGATAGTTTGAATAGATCCTTAAAAGACCACACAACAGAAGACTTTAAAGTTTGATGCAAGCACCGGACATTGTTTTAGAATGTGAATCTCTTAAAAAGAATGGGTAAGGTGCGAATTTCAAAAGTCAAACAAATAGCAATTGTACTCCATATATAATGATTTGCACACCAGAATATAATGATTTGAAACCAATGTTTTTAGAATGATATGTTATGCTTATGGACAAAAATAGAAAGTTATGATGACTTGAACGAACCTATATCAAGTTTTTACATGCCTAGTAGAAATTTTTACCTAGGATGCAAATAGTTGAGCAACAAGCAACAACCAAACATACCAACATGTTCTTGAGCCACAAAGTTAAGAGATGCTGAATCCAAGAAGCATATGTTGGCCATAAAGGACAAATGCAAAACACTATACAAATACCTTTTATAGTTTATGCTGAAACATACAAAAAACATCAAAATAAAACTCCGGAAATAGCAGTGATACTGCTAGTATAGTAAAAATCTATACATACAGCATGGAGCTTTGCTTCCAAATATGGCATAACAATAATCTAAAGAAAGCTAATCAGGAAAGCATTCTCTGTCAGATATCAGAAAATTTTCCTTGGAATTAGGTTTATTATTACCTCCATCTTCTGGGATGTCAGAAGTCCATAGGGTCAGGTTATCCCTCAACAGTTGCATAATCAAAGTACTGTCCTTATATGATTCTTCACTCAGTGTATCAAGCTCAGAAATAGCTTCATCAAAAGCTTGTTTTGCAAGGTGGCAAGCCCTGAGTATAGAGAAGTTATTTAGAAAGGAGGAGAAAAACCCAGAAAATGGGCATACGTCTGATTCACTGTATCGTAGGATGTATACCATACCTTTCAGGTGAGTTCATGATCTCATAATAAAATACAGAAAAATTCAATGCTAATCCCAGTCGAATTGGATGAGTAGGAGGCAGATCAGCCTCAGCTGTACTTGTAGCTGCCTGTAAACACATAGAGCTAATACTTCAGCAAAAAGAAGCAAGCATATTAGAGCAAGATCAAATTCACTGGAGATAGCAACGTTAATCCAGAAGGTCCACTAAACATGAAAATATTTTCTCCTGAAAATCAAGAAGCAAAGACTACACATCAAACAAGACTGCAGAAAGCATGATAGACAAACATCCAAAGTGCAATTCAAGAATCACAAAGCCACTTTATAGATGGGGTGGTTGTATTTACAAATGTACTGTGCAAACTATAACATAAAACAGACAAACTTCCAGCAGCTCAAAATTGCCAATATGAGCTTGAGTCATAACCAAGTGACTGTTTTAACTACAGATGAATTACTAAAGTTGAAGCTCACAAAATTTGCACTGTGCTACTTAGCTACATAAAAGGGACAGGTACCAGGTCACCACAGAAATGAACATGAATTTTATTTAAGACTAAGTTGCAAATCCAAAAGCAACATTGAGCATCTCCAAATGACTTGTATGCAATAAAATATGCAAGCTTCACTTCCTTGAGTACAAGAAGTATAAAAAATAGTCATGTGCTTCTGAAAATACATGAAACATTACTGTATCCATCAACTAATGAAAGAGATAATCACCAAGTAACCAGCTACTAATCCCTCAGGTGACACAAAAATCCTCAGACATCGATATATAACAGGAATAAGTGATTACAACGAAACCATTGAAACTAGTGGCATTCTGGAACACTCAAGTCTCCACAAGAAAACAAAATAAATGGGAACTTTAATGAAAGAAATGGGACAAAAGAATAGGCTAATAAGTATTACAAGTTCAACAAACCACCTCATGATAAAGATATATGTGATTTTGCCTTATATTGATTTATTGTCAAACAATTGAGGCATTGCTGCTCATGATTAAACTATTTTTTAACATTCATACCTACAGCAATCTAACTAGTAAAGAAAGCTTCTATAACTGTAAATAAGAGAGGAAAAGATATTTCTTTCTGGATATAATAAATTATTCCAGTAACATATTCTGCTAAAACATTAAAACAACACATGTAATAGTGACAAATTTCAATGAAAATAGAGATTTAAACGGCTTTGCAGAAAGCCCATTGGAGGTAAAAGCAAGATACATAAGATTCAAATGTGGGAAAGAGAAGAAACCAGATTTTCAACCTGATAAGCTTTAAGAGAATGCTCTGCGGCTTCTTTTTTCTCATCGCCAAACTTGAATTCAGCCAGGTAACGATAGTAATCGGCCTTCCTGTAATCAAACATAACACACCTTCACACCCCAAAAACAGAAACATCCATGGCACAGCAACATATGATTTTAGATATGACTCACATCTTGTAGTAGAAGACAGAGGATTCCCCGGCCGCTGAAGAGGGGCTGAGATGCTCGTCGATCAGGGCAATAATATCGGTGCAGATGTTCGAGAGCTCCGACTCCACCTTCTGGCAGTACTCCTTGATGCTCTTGACATGGTGATCGTTCCCCTTCGCCTCCTCCTTCTGCTCGATCGAAGACAGGATCCTCCACGAAGCCCTCCTCGCGCCGACAACGTTCTTGTAGCCCACCGAGAGCAGGTTCCGCTCCTCCACGGTGAGTTCCACGTCAAGCCTCGCGACCTTCTTCATCGCATCCACCATCTCTGCAGCGAACGACAAGGATCGGATCGAGGGAAGGGCGGCAAAAGCCCTGATCTAGGGAAGAGATGGAAACCCTAGGGTTCGAGATCGGAGGGGAAGCAAACACCAACCGTCGTAGCGCTCGGCTTGCTCCGCGAGCTTGGCGATGTAGACGAAGTTCTCGCGCTCCTTCTGCGACGCCATTGCCGATCCACTCCGAGCGCGTCGCCTCGATCTCTCCCTCCTGGTTCGGTTTCGAGGAAGAAACAAGAGAATAGGGGGAAGGGTTGGTTAAAAAATAGGGAGGGATGGGTACGGTCGTGGAGCTATTTATGGCCATTGGGGATTGACCGTGGGACGGGATTGGAATGGGAAGTGCGCGCGAACGCATAGGCTTCGGATGGGTGGGTGGGTGGATGGACGGACGGACGGAGCGTGTAGATCCCGTGGTGTCTCTATGTCTATATATATATATATATATATATATTCCAATTCGTCTTATTCGATGAGCGAAGATAATTACAGATGCGCATGGCCATCTGCAAATTGTATTATACTTTTTATGTATTAACTATTTGTCAATGATGTTTTCATCGGGCGTCATTCATGTCTTCGACGAACAGTTTTATTCACTTACATAATTAAACAAATAAAACATATTTTATCACCTAATTTATCGTATGCAGAATACAAGAATTTTATTCTAACGACCATTAAATTTCTAAAAATACAAACTGAAAAAGAAAAGTATATCCTCGAATTCCTCTAGATATGACATGACACCGATGATCAGCTGTATTTTAATTATCATTTATTTTTTTGATTGATTTATTTTAATTTTTTTTAGGTTTATGATAAGAAATATTCTAACGACTAAAACACGACTAAAACAGATCAACAATTGATCACCATCGAGACACCGATATAAAAGATAAAGATCAAATCACCTCTCCACTCGAAAGGAGGGAGATAATGACTTGCGGATCATCGTGGACAACAGTGCATAAGAGATTGTTCGAGCTAATCTTATCGATCATCAGGGATAATGACCTATCCCCCTCGATCGACATTCGTGACTACCACCCACATAGATAAAATAAATATAGAGGGAAGGAAGTTGAGAAGATTACACATAATCCTCTATACCACCTCCCAACACTGACTTTTGTGCAGACAGTAAGGAGAGTGATCTCGGAGCCACCACCACTACTTGACCCAGGAACCATCTCGATGGCACCCATACTCCAAACATTCCACATAACTTTGAAGAAAATGCCATGCGAAATTTAATCCATATGATACAACCTCACTGAGAACTCCATAGATGGTGTCATCCTGATCAAAAGTGCAAATAGAACTATTATAAATACTGGAAACATACGCTTTGCCATCATCTTATTGGAGGAGGCTTATTGCTTGCTAATTATAACAAGTATCAAAGTTGAAATTGCTCCAGTCAATTCCGCTAATCTTCAAAAGACTGAAGAAAACAGCAAGGCTGCCAAAGACATAAAAATTGATCACATAATATGATAGGTTTCTGCAATTCCTTGTTGATATTGGTACCCGAATGCATAATTTAACCAGTGTTCTGCAGTCCAGCAGCAATGCCCTTCATGGTCAAAATGAGGGTGTCCTCCAATCCAGGGGCATACTCGCTGCTCGGATTGAGCTTCACTAGTTCCGCAGCTGGCTTGCTGGATTCCAATATCTCCTTGGAGAGATGAGGTCTGACATTAACATGGCACGAAGGGTCCCTGATCCTCTTCAAAGTGTAAGCTTGGCAGGCATTCAGAGTTGTAATGTAAGCATCACGCAGGCGTAGTCTCTGTTTCAGATATGGATCCCCTTCTAAGAGGTCTTTGTGACCAGCAACCTACAAAAAAGAGAACCATTGTTGCCATTTGAGAACTGGAAACAAGTGCTCGAAAAATTGTGAGAATAACGTTTCATGTTTTGGATTTGCACCTTTTTGTATATTAACTTCTAACCCAAATTGGAGTTACAAAAATTGTCGAGAAGAATTTACCTGAAGAAGAAGATGCTTTGTCTCTTCATAGTTGGCTCTAAGTTGCTCCCCAAATTTCCACAAATCTTGGGAAACCAACAGTTTGTCATATAAAGCAGCTATACCAGGATCTCCCTTAGCAAAGACCATCTCAACCAGATCAATCGTGACCCTAAAAAAGGGCCATTTATTGTACATCTCTTGAAGAGTATGAAGATTCTTGATATCTTTCTGTATAACATGCTTAAATGCTGCACCAAAACCAAGCCACACTGGTAGGTGAAACCGTGTTTGTGTCCATGCAAAGATCCAAGGAATTGCACGTAATGATTCGATGCCCCCACTGGGCTTTCGTTTCGATGGCCTGCTACCAATGTTCATCCTACCATACTCCAGCTCAGGTGTAGCCTGTAAAACATAACGACGTTACATATATGAATAGGGGAAGGAACGAAAAACAAGATATGTATTTGTGGATGTTTCGCATATATGATTTGATGCATGTTCAACGAGTCAAGACACATGAAAAATGCAAAAGGTATTTGCTCACGAAAACATGTACAAGGATGTTAATCTAAATCCTTCGAACAGCGCACTGCTATTTTTTGAATTTCCAATAATGTTAATCAAATCTAAATAAGTTATACACCAAAAGAACCGTTTTAAGTTCATTAATGTTTGCTGAAGATTTCGTTGTTATCATGTTCAGCAGCTAGGTCTCTATTTGGAGCAGCCATAGCTAAATTTAAATTGATAGATTTCTCATAGTTATCCAAGTATCAAAACCACTAACACAATGGTCACCCTTCAATGATGTACAACACATGCTAACAACAGGCTCAATGAAGGTATGTTATCGTTAAAGTGATCGATTACTTACCAGGCGAAAATATTCGACGAAACGTGGTTCCTGGAAGACAATGGACCGATATTCCTTGGTAGCCACAACAGCCAATTCATCCATCAATGCACGCCATTCTGGCTTTGGGGAAATAGGGGGGTGCATTCCATGTTCGAGAGTAGCAGCTGTGAAACGTTGGAGTGTCCGGAAGCACAAATGCTCTTCGCCAAAGGATTGCTCAATGACTTCTCCTTGAACTGTAACTCGAAGAGATCCATGGATCGTGTCCGGTGGCTGAGATAGTATAGCAAGATGAGTAGGACCACCACCTCTTCCAACAGTTCCCCCTCGCCCATGGAACATTGTCAATTTCACCCCAAAATCCTTTGCAACCTTTATGAGCTCCTCTTGAGCTTTATATAACTGCCAAGCTGCAGAAAATCGCCCAGCATCCTTCCCTGAATCTGAATATCCAATCATGACTTCCTGCTTCCCATTAATCCTCTTCTTGTACCATTCTATCGAGAAAAGTCGGGATAAAGCTGCAGGGGCAGCCTCCAGATCTGCAAGTTTTTCAAACAAAGGGACTACTCTCAATGGCTCTTTCACATGGCACTCACGCTGCAACAACTCCACAGCCAAAACATCTGAAGGAGCAGTCGCCATTGATATGATGTAAGCCCCAAAGTTGTCAGAAGGAAGTTCTGCTATTACATGGAAAGTATCCAAAACATCAGCAATTTCATCTGTCTTGGATAGGTCAGGACCAAACAAAGGCCGTTTTCCATTAAGTTCAGACAACAGCCATTCCTGGCGTTGCTCCTCAGGCCAGTCACGGTAGGATCCAATTCCCAGATGTTTGGTAATAGCATCAACGACATCAGTATGCCTGTCAGATTCTTGCCTAATATCAAGTCTGACAAGTGACAGGCCAAAGGTTGACACTTGGCGCAAAAAGTCAAGAAGGCTTCCATCAGCAATAGGTCTATCACCAGAGTCACAGAGTGATCGGTAGCAGAGTTCAAGAGGCTCCAAAAACTGCAGGAAGACCAATGCAAAATTGAAACAGAACATCAAATTGGAAGGAATCAAACACCAAATGAACACATTGGCAAGTACTTTGGCTATTAATTTCTCGGCTGTACAAATGTGTGACACAACAGTTCATCAAAAAGTATATGTGATACGAAAGAACACTCATTAAGCATATAGCATAAATGCAGTAATACATAACTCCTTTCAGCCATTCACACTATTTGTTATCCACCACATACGTGGAACACCACCTACCCAGACAGATGCAGCTCTAGATACATTTTGCAACCTAGAAAAGACTGCTACAACTCTATTTTAGCTGCCATTAAATACAAATACAACATAGTACCTGTTCAATATTGGTGAAAGTTGCTTCTTCAGGGATGTCAGAATATCCATTTGAAAGTAAATGGCGTGAGCGCTCACGTGTGTTGTATAATTTATCTCTCACATCACTGAGAATAACACGATAAGGCTCATTTGGAGGTACTTGCTTCCAGAATTCTGTGTTGCAAAAAAAAAGAAAAAGAGTAATGCATACATTAACGTCCATAATGATGTTACATTCATCAAGATACTTGTTCTAATATAGTAAATAACAGATAAGATCAAAGTACAGAATCAAGGAAAGAAATGTCTACAACCACTAAGAACAGCAAAGCAATACAACGGTTGTCATTTTACCACCAAATGTGCAGCATAATTACACATACTACTACAAAACAAAAAACCAGTCCTTTCAGTATGATACAATAACAACAGTATACAATTTGTCTGACACACAGGCATAGGAGAACAAAGAAAACAAGATCTCTGGCAGATGGCGATGGAATCCAGTAGAAGTCTTTGGCAGGGAGATCAATGACACAACACTCGAAACAAAATTGCCAGGGTATTAGTCTTAAGCAGATACATGAAGTTTATGCCTTGTCCTAACAAAAGATGAGAATATCGAGATGCACTTAAGTATACAAACTAAATGTCAAGCAAAATAAGCTAAGAACATGGCTGCTAGGGAATACAAACTATGGATGTAAACATCATATGACTAACATAAAACAAAGTGAATATATCTTTCTAGTACCTATAAAGTGTTTTGCATCTTTTTTGGAGGAACGGTGTAGTTCATCTGCTCGTATCCGGAGTTCAGCATTGCAGCGCCACATAGACAACTATAAGAAACATACCAACGAACGATATATGTCATATATATCTTGAACTCGGCAAAGATCAAAGGAAGTTTCAGATATCCCACAACAAGAAAGTTTTAGTACCTCGAACATCAGATCCTCAATCTGTGAGTAGTACAAGTTTGCAGCCATCATTCTAGCCAACAAACATACATCTCTAGTTACTTCTGGAGTAACCCTAGGATTGCCTATATGCACAAAAAAAAAAATTGTAAGGACAACAAATACACAGCCTACGGCATAAATTCATCGATTATTTTCTAGATGTGTGCAAAAAATATGTTAATTTGACTACTGATTCTGAATTATCTCACACTCAAGAGAAGTATCCCTTTCTCCTGACATAATTATGTACAAAACTTAGTCTTAGACAAGTAATCATGAAGCAAATGTAGGACTCCTCTAGAAATCAGGGAGATGAAGAATACCGTCACGATCCCCACCCATCCAAGAAGAAAACTGAATAAGAGGGGTATTATAAGGCACACGTTCATTTATCCCAATGTTCTTCAGTGCTGTATCAACACGACGTAAGAACTTAGGGACACCCTTCCATATAGTTTCGTGGAAATAGCTCATCCCAGCCCGCATTTCATCTTGAGGAGTTGGAGGAGTTCTTCGGATTTCATCAGTTCTAAATGCAGCTTGAATCTACATAAAAAGTCAGACCAGTCAATAAGTAGAAGTGTGAATACATAAGAGGCCTTAAAAGGGGCTTGATACTAGAATTAAGCTTCAGGGTCAAGGAAAATTTACAAGGATATACAAATGAAGTGCATGTTAAAAATAATTACCTCTCTCTGAAGGGACTCATCAAGCTCCTGCTTGTCGTCAGGAGTAATATCTTTGGCATACAACTGAGTCAAACAATTCCGTATCCTGAACCAAACATTGAGCACATGTAAGAAACCTGGTTTCATATGTTTAGAAGATGCCAACTCCTTATCATATAACTTCCCTTCATTGGTACACAAGTATGATACAGTGAATGGTACAAGAAGGCATTTCTAAGACTTCCAAAGATACATCAGTCATATCTCTGCATCTTAGATGCATTGTGAAGATTAAAACATGAGTATGGTATACTTGCAGATAAATTTGTTGAGTAAAAACTTCTTGGATACTAGAAATTTACAGGGTGATTAAAACAAATGTCGTCCAGTTATAACTGCAATAGAATGTTAAAAAAGAAACAAACTATGCAAGAAAATTTCTCGCCGTTGATGAAGTTAAGATATCATCATGAAATGTACAAGAATAGGTTGATATAAGAAAAGACTACAAAAAAGAAAAGGTTAAGACATCATTTTCAGATGTTTCAAGTTTCAACCAACAATGGGATAGGTCAAGCAATGTTTCTGTGCTGGCTAATTGAACATGAGTTAAGAAGTGCATCTTCAAAAAGCATTTTGGCAAATAGATTACTGTCAATAATTTAACAAACCTTCCATGTTTCTGAAGCAAGGATCTTCTGACTGACTGGGTTGGATGTGCAGTGAAAACAAGATCAATTGTCTGGTTCTTCAGAGCATCAAAAACTTCTTCTTTGGACTTCTTCAGCTGCACAACAAGACGCTTAAGTGTTTCTTCTATGTCCGATTCAGTAATTGCAGAATTTTCGTCAGCAAAATCTCCTTTTTTTAGCTTGATGCGTCTTCGGTAGGCAATCTGCACCTCCTCAGCCAAGTTGGCCAAGTTAAGCATGTGTGAGAATGACTTGGTGACCACGATTGTGTCACCTGGATCCAAACTAGTCAGAACATTCCCCAGTTCCTCTAGCTTCTCAGGTTCATGATTGCCTTCGTATTCAGCAGATAGCTCATATAATTCTTGAACCTAACATTGTAAACATAGCCCACAGTAAATCAAGTAGCCCTATCAGGATTCAAGAAAGACAATATCAAATGATCAGATCAAATAGTGAAATTGAAAGAAAACAAATGTCTAAAAAAAGTATAAAAAGTCATGTAAAACGCTTCATTTTCCCGACACCAGTCAGACAAATCTTAGATCAGTCTATATAAGATAAAATTAGTTAAATTCAAATACAAAATCATTCGATACCTAGAATGACATCTCCACAAGAATTCTTTACCAGGTATTACTCATCACCCACTTCAACCGACCAATAGATCAGATCTTCGAAAATCCAGTTTATTTAAAGTTTTTCAACCTCATGCAATAGAAAGTGCCAGAAAAATCATAATCATAAAAAAAACAATAAGGTACGAAAACAGAGTTCATATACCGTTTCTCTGATCTCCTCGCCGTGGAGATCTTGAAGGATGTCGAGGAACCGATCCAAGAGGAGGGCATCATACTCGATCAGCTTGTCGTCCTCGGATACCTTCGCGGGGGCAAGAAGCCTCATGTGGGCATCAATGGATGCCATCTTTTCCAAGCGAGACATCTCGACTACCGATCTACCTCCTCCCTCTCAGTCAAAATATAAATGAACAGATTTACAGATGATCTATAAACCAACCCACAAGGCGAGGAGCACGAGAAAGCCGCCTCCAAGCCCCAGATCACTCCTCTAGATGAGGAGCGAGAAGCCCGTGAAGGAAGAGAGAGGGAAAGGGCAAAAGGAAGCGGGCGGCACTTTGCTGGGGTGTAGGGGGAGGGGGGGTGGGGTTGTATTTATAGAGAGCAACCACTTATTTTCCCTTTTTTTTTCTCCTTACCACAGGCAAACCCTACGCGCGTCCTTTACTAAGTGATCCCGACCCAGATGCCACTTCCAAGCTTGGTGGGGTAGGGGTAGGGGTAGGGGTAGGGGAAGAGTCCGTCGAAGTGTCACCGGGTTCGCACAATTATGTCGGAATCATAGAGACGTCCGGCGAAGCAACACAACGTTGGGTGGAAACATGAGTCGCGGTTATGTGGTGGGGGCCGGCGGATGCCATACACGGAGCATGGGAACGAGACACACTTATGGGGCAGGTGGCATGGACTGATGGGGTGAGGGGACGGGAGGAATATGCCGTGGAAGATGCCGTTTC
This sequence comes from Ensete glaucum, assembly GCA_021527575.1. NCBI lineage: Eukaryota > Viridiplantae > Streptophyta > Magnoliopsida > Zingiberales > Musaceae > Ensete > Ensete glaucum. The sequence continues at coordinate 30,508,265 of CM038554.1, forward strand.
CCAACGTGGGCCCCCCTTCGTCCACGGCGTAATTTGGTACGCCTTGACGTGCGTTTCCCGGCTTTTTGGAATGGAAGACGCTCGTGGGCCCCAGAAGCTTCGGCGTTGACAGGACCCACGTGTCGATCCATTTGTTAGTGTGGGGAAGTGAAATGAGTATGAAAGGAGTGCGGTGCCTGTCGGGCCCACTATGGTGGAGCATTGGATGGGACAAAAAGCCCTTTTTTATTTTCTTACAGATATTTAAATAATGTATAATGGAAAAAAAACTGATTTATTCATTTTTATGTATTAAAAAATATATTTAGTGTATGAGATTATAATGTGTATTATTTATTGTTGGGAAGTGAAGGTTTCAAAGCCAAAAAAAATTCTCAACAACTAATAACCAAATAATAAATTATAATTTTATTTATTGATGAAGGATTTACATGGTTCCATAATATCAATCCAATTCTTCACGGATCAAATTACAAGTTTTCTCTATTTAAATATATATTAATATTAATATTTTTTCCTTCATAATAGATAAAAATATTTTATAAAATATCATATAGGGAGACAGCTTACGATCGTCTTTAATAATCTTCCTTTGATCTTTTATCTACAAGAGCGAGGAGGGGACGATAGCTTATAATCGTCTGTCTTGAACTCTTGTCCACATGACCTATAAGCAAAAGGTGACTTGTGTCTTCTCTTTCCACCCTAGATACCACGTGGACGTCATTTGTCAAGTGAAGACTAACTGATGATGTTTTTTCTATCATTTGTGCTTAGAGGTTAGCAATGTTGGGGCAGGCGTCATATATGTCAAGTGAAAAATGACTGATGATGCTCTCCCTATTATAATGAATCATAATATTAGAGAGAAGAAATTAATTGAGTCAATTAGTTAGGAAATATTGATGGACTCTTTAGATTTTATTTTTGAAACAAGATTGATCTTATCTTAATCACTCATTTTGTATTTGTTTTCTTAAGTAACATATATTTTTTTTGCTCCTTCTACAAAAAAAAAAAAAAATGTCAAACTTATTCTCATCTTTACACCATGAATCTAATGGAGATGATAAGATTAAATTTAATCATAAATTGGGTCTGCAGATGATAAGATTAAATTTGATCATAAATTTTGATTTAACAAAATTGACTATACTCGACTCATTTCTCAAGTATTATATAAGCAAGAAATTTAATTGTCTACATGATTTAGTCAAATTTAGTTTGAACATGAGAGGCTATTGAGTATTTAGAACTTAGACGAGGAACTTGGGTGAGTAAAATATTTTTTTTTAAAAGGCCAAATGAATCTGTTTATTAGGATCTCTTCTCCTAGTTTTCTTTCTTTGTGGTAGAAAATGTTTGTATTTAATATCTCACTTTATGCAAAAGGCTATGTTGTTACCCTCCAACACACATATTAGTTTAACGAGGGAATATATCTATCTATCTCTTAGATCATCCCAAGCCAATGGCACAATACATAAAATAATGCGATATGCACGATTCATGAATGTTTCAATTTTCAATATTTTAGTTCTTTCGACAAAATACTAATTTTCCGGTCACTCTTAGCATCATCCATGATGTACTATAGATATTGATATTTTTAGTATCAGAAAAAAAAAATACTTGTCTTGAATTGACTGACAATAGTAATCCCAAAAATATCACACTAACTCGTTAATTCTAAAAAATAAGCCCATAAGTTGGCGACGATATGGACGAAAACGTGGTCAACGTTGACTGCATCCCATACCGTCACTTTCTAACCCAAAAAAAAAAAAAAAAAAACCTCACTGTGCGGCACTTCAAAACGTGTTTCCAAGTATCAGATGGTTTGCAGAGACGATAGGATATCACAAAAGCAGTGCAGTTCTTATCAAATAAGTCAGCTCAGCTTTTGGTTCGGTGTCCCGTCAAAGTTACGTATCCATCACAGGAAGAATAAGACGGTATGAAAACGAATGCTAGCCATCCTTTTTGACCTCTAAACTGCAAGCAATCAAGCAAGCAGGCAGGCAAGTTTGACGAACCACCCCTCTGATATATACATGTATATATACATGTAGAAAATTCTAAGAACATGACATCGAGCAAGACATCTCGTCGTACATGAAGATAAGTTGAAGGAGAACTGCGTGCTCCTCTCAAGAACACATAGGGGTGTGGTTATTTAAGTTTCTTTTTGTTTTCATTTTCCTGACACTGACAGAACAGAGTTAGTAGACATTAGGCTTACGTTGTGATACCATTTGATGTCTCAGCTTGTGAGGACATTAGGCACAAATCCGACCATTGGATATCTCGCAGATTCATCACCATTCGTATCTTAAATCACAATCAAAGCATTGCCAATCTTGTGAGGACAGATTACTACTGATCTCAGACGACCGTCTATATCTCACACCTCTCATATCACCACCAAAGCTGAAGTAAAAATATAAAATGATGCTGATAAGTAAGAACAATTGCCCCCCCCCCCCCCCCCCCATGAGAACTCCTTTCTACGTAAATGAACAAATATGTCATCGATCTTTCATTTTTATTACATGATTTATGTAAAACTCAAAGAAACAAAACTATATCAACCCAAACTAAATTGATCCTCTCCTTTCTTGGTTCACTCTGCCCCTCCACTGCTACTACCGCTCTACCGCTACCATCCCTTTTCTTTCTTCTCCTTCTCACCCACCACCCCCCCCCCCCCCCCTCCTCCATTTCTTCTCATTCGAGGATGAATAAAGAGTAAAAGGAGAAAGAGGCGGGAAGGGAAAAGGAAGAAGAACAAGGAGGAACTAATACAAAATGGGTTTTATTATATAAAAAAAATAAAATAAAAGGATAAACCTGAGATTTTACAAGAAAATAGACCCTAAGTGAATTCTAAGAACGCCATCTGATAAAAATAAATTAGTGAAAATTTTATAAGTAAATTATCCAATAATATACTCATATATATATATATATATATATACACATATTAAAAAAAAAAAAACTATACCTGAGCTCGTGGGCTTGACAGATGCAACGCAAACTGTGCATCTGCTTCTGACTCTTCTGCTGCCCAATGAAAATATATTAAAAGTCGTCAATAATTGTGCATACAAACAAACGGCGTCGCCATGTCAACTCACATAACCAGCTAATAACACTTTTCTTCTTAAGTGGTGGCGATGTTACGATGTCAAACACATCCTCCAAGTTCAGGATGAAGATGGAGTAGCATGGCTTTAACACACATCCAAGCAGCACAATAGCTGTCAACCCTTCCTTCCTTCCTTCCTTCCAAAGATCTACATGTAACCATCTGCAACATGAGCAAATATCATTTATCAGTACCAATCAAGTATGAGTTCTAATGAACAAAAATCCACCGTAACCCGAATTATTTCCACTAATCAGTAACCGTAACAATCTAAATCATCCAAAGACATATGGTAGAGTAGGTTCTGTGTACTCGGCTCTCTATCAAGATGTGGAAACATGTCTTCCCATTTTACTCTTGAATAAACATATGGCACTAGGATTCTCTCAAGTGATTCATTCAATAAACAGCAAGCAAGACAATGGACAACTGCAATGAGCTAAAGATCCGATACTTATCATTGGTTACACATCATACTGCGATATTATTTTCATCTGTTCAAACAGACTAGCAAAGGCGGAAGAAGCAATGGCGTGAGAAATAAATTACAGGTTTTCTACCAAATGAAAGGTCCAGCACAAGTGTTCCGATTTACTGAAATATATATGCTAATTTAACAACAATTACCAATAAGTTGTTTTCGAAATACATATTACACAAGAAGAGAAACTAAATTAACAGCTTGTAAAGATGTGATCAGGATCTATGTGGCATAAATACAGTAAGGTACCATGTATATTAAAGTGACCTATGTCAATTTTGAGTTGTTAATATGTCCTTGATAAAGGACAATCTCCCCGACTCAAATGTGTAGAAATATCATATGAACTTAAGTAGAATTTGCACATAAAAGAAGGCACATGCTCAAATTTTCTCTTATAGAAAGACAAAGCTGAGTGGTAGGGAAATGCTAACCTGGAAGCACGGACATATATGCAAATATAAAAAGACAATAGTTTTAGATTCTTTATAACATGGGACTAATCGGAAAAAAATCCTTTAAAACAATGAGAAAATACTTTAAATTGCTTGTCTCTAAGGAAGCATAGGCAATTGGCAATTATGAAAGCATTATGAGATACCAATATATTGGGAAAGATACATAGAAATAATATATGCTACACAATTAAAGAATGAGCGGGCCATTATTACCCAGTAATGCTACGACCACTGCACATATGATGCAGCAAAGGTCACACGGAATGTAGCCACATCCATCGCTAACTAGCCTCTGTTAAAACTCGGACATTCATATTCTATGATCTGCCTTAAATAAAACGGATAGCCACTGGTATTGGTAGGTTAGCTGAAGTGTTGAAGATTCAGAAACAAAAACATGAAAGAAACAATCACAGAAGATACATGGTTGATTGCAACAGAAGAGCACATTGTGACACACAGAGACATGCACATCCATCAGCACACAAGAAGCCCGAGAAAAATGTCAAGGACATTAAACAATGTTCCTGTTATACCTTTGCCACTAGGACTGCTCTGCTTTTCATCTAAAACGAATGAGATACCATCAAATTTTGTTCTAACAACAAGCAAAAGAGTTGCATCAACTTCTTTCATGAGGCGGAGGTAACATTTGGGCAATCTAGGAAAAATATCAATGACAAAGCTAGTAAGACTAGTAAATAGAGTTTGCCACATAGCATGACAAGAAGAGGATGTTAGACAGAAATAAGGGCAACTCCCAAAAGATCAATTATAAGAGGCCATTAGAATGAACTGGGAGACAGTTTCTAAGGAGACTAACCTTTTCAGATATATACACAGAAATTGCTGTGGTTTAAGGTCAATGGAATGAGAAAATAAGAGATATTTCATAGTCATATGTAGCAGAATCTTTGATGATTGCACAAAGGCTGGAGCTGTTTGACACAATCAATATTATGTTGTTTTAGCTCAAGTCAACTGGAGGGGGCGGTTGAGGGGGGCTCACCTAAACTTGATATCAGCCAAACCTATCACCGATACAACTTGAACAAAACATAAACCAGCACAGAGTTTGAACAAAGGGAGATTCAGTTATGATTGCATCAGCACTTGTGTAGGTGCTGTTCCAGTTATCAAGGGACGAAAGAAGAATCAAGTACAAGACCAAGAGCGGTACATAGTCAGACCCAACCCAGTGGAACCATATGAAAAGAAATAAAAACTCAAAAGATATCACAGGAAAAAAAACTCAAAGATATCTCTTCGATGCCAAGAGAACGAGAACCATAAAATAGGAGCTAGATGCTGACAGTGTTTCAAAATAATAAATCCTTTCACATCCCAGATACTAAATCTACAATTTAGTTTGTTACTATTGTTACTTGCTAGATGGTCTGAAAGAAATACAATACTAAGAGAACAAAATTTAACTGCTCCACAGAGCATTTATCACGCCCATAAGGTAGCCAGCCAACAAGTGCAAGAAAGAGCTAGACTTAAACATTAGGAATTCACGTCTCAACAGAATCTTTATCAAAGAATGTCACTGCTCGTGAAGTAATTTCGACCTTTGTAATCAAAACTTGCACAAACCACTTTCTCATTCTGTCATCATTTTCCCTCTTCAGTTGTTGATACATCAGAAGTACTTTTTAGTATCTACTATGTCGATTCCTTAATCAAACAATCCCGCAGAGTATCGGAAGTAGCAGAAAAGAAAATCCAAAGAATTTCTTAACCTAAACACTTGAAGAATGACCTTATTGCCAATAATCATGGTGATAAGCTGAAGTGAGAATGCACACAACATCTCCATTGTCCGCAGAAAATATGCCATTTCAGACTGGCTCATAACAGACCAATTCAACAAACGAAAAGCAGACCTTGCCAGTTCCTACTTAACCTAAACTCGATATGTACACTTTCAGACTTCTCATCCAAACCAATATTGACTTGAACACTGATTTCAATTAAACAGTTCCTTATTAACAAATACAAAAATTTCATCGATGTGAATGTAAAAAAATTTAATGGCCTTGGAGCTATTCTATATCGCTGGCACCAATCTAACAAACCTGATCATGCCTCCCGTTATAACATAGACATCTCAGAAAATAGGGGTAAAAGAACCATCAAGTTACCAAAAATTCAATAAATACTAAAACATACAATTCCTAAAGTTTGTTTTGTTCACCATGAAAAAACTATTTGTATTTGACATCCATTGTCTTCCGGGTACTAGAGAGATCGACCAAGGAAATCCAATGTATGCTCCAAAATACACAAGATGAAAATGATCTTACTTCATCTCGCTAAATTATCAGAAAGAGAGCAGATAACAATATGTTCGAAGTGCTAAGCACACCACATCACCAATCACATAATAGAAAAAATGTATCCAACCATGTACCTCTGCTTTATCATTTATATGCATCCATTATACAGCCTGAAGACGATAAACTCAGACTAGCAAACTTGCCAATTGAATTATTATACGCTCTTCCGAGAATAACCATGCAGCACAGCGGCTAAAATAAATTATTTTCAGGAGTATCAAACTAAAGCTAGAACATTTCTCACTGACAAACTAAAACTAAAATGTGATCTGTGGGCTCGATACCGAACTCATTCGTCACCATCATCTCATATAAATGATGTACCCAACACAAAAGAATAATGCACGACCAAAATGGAGAAGGAAAAAGAAAAACAAGTTACTTGGAGGAAAATAATATGACTCCGGATCTGCAGCAGCAACCAAACAAACGAGACTAAAAATTCCAAAATATGACAATATGCATCAATTACAACAGGGAAAGAAGATGGAGGATCCAGCTGACGTACCAGCATCTGATCGCTTGGCACGCTTAATCTTTGCAAGCTGGACCTGCGAATCCACAAAGATCTGCATCCGCTGGAACTCCAGTTCCTTGGCGAACTCCATCCGCTTCTTCTCCATCTCCATCATTTGCCGCTGCTTCGCCCCCTCGACCCTCTCGTATATCTCAGCAAACCTTTCTATCGCCTTCGCCAGCTCACGGATCCCATCCCCCTCTTTCTCCCGAGCCATTCTCAATCCACCTCCAGACCTGGACGAAGAACCTGACGGCGACTCCAAATCATCCTCCTCGTCGTTGTCATTCCCTGCCGCTGCAGCGGCGGCGGCAGCCCGCTGGAAGATCGAGTCGTCCACGGAGATGGCGCCGCGCTTCTCCCTCAGGTCCACCGGTCGGACTGCCGCAGCGGCTGCAAACGGCAAGGTGGAGCCCTTGCGATGATAGGGGAGCGGCACGGCGAGCGGGGGCGAGGGAGAGGGCTTCTTCGCCGGGGGAGCGGCGGACGACCCAATGAGGGTATCGAGTCGGGAGAAGAACGGCCACTGGCTCGCAGCGGCGGAGGTGACCCGGGCCTTCTCGATCTTGTACTTCTTCTTGAGGGTGTCGACGCGGTTCTTGCACTGGACGTCGGTGCGGGGCGGGCGGCGCCCGGAGGCGCCCCGGCAGCAGTTGACGGCGTCGGCGACCTCCTGCCAGTGTTTCTGCCGGAGGTTGCCGCGTTTGAGCTCGAGGTAGCGGTCGCCCCACGCGTCCACCAGCGCCGACGTCTCCCCCTCGCTCCAGCAGTCCTCCCGGTACGGCAACGCCGGGTTCGGCGGCCGCGTCGGCGGCGTCTCCCTACCCTCCATCACGACCAAAAACTCAAGATCTATCTCAGATCCAAACCTATTCTCTCTCTAATTCGTCTCCCCCTCTCTTGGCGTGTTGTCGACGGAAAGGGAGGAGGGGGAAGAGAGGGAGCAATAAAAGAGGGGGGACGAGAGGGGGGCGAGAGAGCGGCGAGGAGGGGGCGCCGGCTGGCGAGGCGTGGCACGTGAGGGGCGTGCGAGGGATGGTTGGGAGTCGCCGGGCGGACGCGTGCGCCGACGTTCGCGCGGGTAGGGTGGGGGCGTGTGATGGGATGGCGTCAGTGGAGGACGGGGAGCGGGGTCCATCGAGGCGACGGGGCATCACCGCCGTTGGTTTTGGGGGAGGGGCGGGTGGGTTGACGGGGGCAACCATCGAGGGGCGGCAGAGTGGCGATGATGGGGAGTTAAATTAGCTTTCGGTTGCGACGATGGGATAAGGACGAGACGCACCGGGCACAGGCGGTGCCGTCCGAGATTACGTAATTGCCCCCGCGTAGCACGGAGGCTGGCGGAAGAGGGCGTCAACGGCGCGGGGAAGCGACGGGGGCAGAGTTGGGAAGACGGGTGGTGGGTGGACGCCTCCAGAGCCTCGGTTGCGTCGCCCGTCGACAGACAGACAAAGGAGGCGGAAGCGTGAGCTGTTACTTTTCGCCGTTGATTGGGCGCGCGGGGTGGGTGGTTGGGTTGGCGTTTGGTTCGGGTCGTCGGCTTGTTTTGCGCGCGTGTGGGGGATGCCGTCTCACGGAGCGAGCGAATTCGGGGAGAAGTGGGCCCCTCCCTCTGCGTCCGAGACCACGGCGAGTTAACCGGGGCAGTCTGGTTCGGAGCCGTCGACGCTCCTTTTCTTTTGACAGCCGTAGCCGTAGCCGTGCCTGGTAATGGCAGGGGGGGGCTCCGATGGCGATATCTTGCTGCTTAAAATTGAAGGTTCATTCCGGGTCGGATTTTTAATTAGGTTGGTATTAGTAATTTGCATGGATTCATAGTAGTCTCAAATCGGGTGAAGGAGACCAATTCGCAACGTGGTGCCAATTTGAACGAACAATTCGTGGGCCTGTCTGTTTCATAGCGAGTCCAGTGCGCCTCACAGAGATGGATTCAGATTACTTGGGCACACGTATAAAACGTAGACTGAAGACGATGATGGGGTTGTGCTGGCATTGTCATGCCATAAATTGTAATTTGCAAGTGGTCCAGTCGACGTGAATCCAACCTCCGTCTGTACACGCAAATATTGATGGACACGCCTGCTGTAGATGGTACGTCGATGTCGGCAGTCCACATACTCGTCTAACGTAATCGACTCAGCTTGACATGCGTAAAACAAGATCCATGGTTTGGTGAACAGTAAACTACAAGGAGGAATCATTCAAAACCTCGAACGGTTGCAGAGCGTTCAGAATGGGAGGAAGGGGGTGGGGAAGAACCCCAACGAGACCTCTCCTCTCTCTCTCTCTCTCTCTCTGCTTGCCAACTTCTGATTGCTTTAAAGTTCTCGACAGGGACATCGTAAAGATGCCAGGAAGGAGAACGCCGAAGGACGAGTCAAATTATTGAGGTAGCTGTAATCAAAGCCTCGAAAAGAACGTCTCATGTCGCTGCAGACATGAGCTGGTGTGACGCACATGTAAGATACTCTTATTTGATTCGAGTCCCCCTCTTCAGATGGTCCACCGAGTCCGCCTTGCTCTCTTTGCTTTCCCTTCCTTCCTTGCTTCTCAGATGTGCTTGGTTGCAGAGGAAACCTCTCCCATGGTTTGAAGCAAAAGCATGTAATCAGCATAGCATGGGTAAAACACCGCAGACTTCCTGGGACGGTGAATCGGTGGCCGTCGTGGTTCGTCGTCTCCATCTGATATTATTCTGCCTCCTCCATGAGCTTGTGGGCGTAGTGGCTATCAGTGTCAAATGGTGGTAGGTATTGGGTAATTCTAATTGTCTTGTGGCCAGCGGGATTCTGAGGAGCATCGGTTGGGTTTCAGGCATGAAGCAGGATTTTTATCTTGGTAAGAAGGACCACAGCGAGATCAAGGAAAGGAGATAAGAAGCAGGAGGCAGCGGGGTTGCTGTGTATACAATTCAATAATGGAAAAAGGGTGAGGAGAAGGATGTAGTGAAGGAGACGATCATTGCTGAGGTTGTGGTCCAGCTGTGTGCATTCTGATCCAGAATGTGGAACTGCCTTTTGCTGTACTATATGGGCACAGGGGATAGATAGATACTATCCATTCTCAGATATCAGCTTCAGTCATCGCCATTCACGTCTGGGAATTTGAACAGGAGATTTGGACGAGAGGTAGGAGAAACTTCAAGTTGGGCACCATTTTGAATTGGTCATCTTCTAAACTTGCTCTACTTGTATCTAGATTAGCCAACCCAGTTTAAATCAACTCTACACATAGAAAACTATGTTAAGATCAGAATATTGTTTTGATATAAGAAACAGGTGACCCCTCTACTCTTTATCATTAAATAATATACATAAATCTCTTTGTTTAGTTAGCAGTAGTTTGGGTTTTTAATGGAACCTGCAAAGGTACAGCAGCATATCATATCGAGTTTCTAGATTCATCCTTCCATTAGAATCTACTTAGATCTTATCTTTCTCCCTTCCCCTCTCTCTCTTTCTCTCTGTCTCTTTCTGCTGTAATAAATTCATGGCTTACACAATATGGTATTAGATTCGTAAGGAGAACGAGGCGCCAATGGAAGAACAATGATTCATTTATCGTATTCAGGTCCTGAGCAAAGGAGAAGATGAGAAGTGAAGTGGGGTTTCCTAACCATGCTATCTCTGCCTTGGGATTACTGGCCTGCCTCTCTCTGTGTCTCAAGTTTAATTCTATCTCCTTGTCACAATCTCTTCAGATCTCTGAAACCCGAGACAGAAGTAAGCACCAAAGAAAGGTTTGTATGTAGCATCGACGAAGGATGGAACAGAAGCCAAGAAGTGTATCGATCTTTATAGCGACACATATCATCACCTCACGAAGAAGCTTGAAGAAACAAGATCTAACAAAGGAAAGCGGTAGACGACCATGTTCAGAGCTCATTCGATGCCTCGGAGATGCTGTCCAAGTGCGGCCGCCACACGCCAACTCTTCCTCGCCGCTTGTCCCGGTAGCTCGACGCCTTCTCCGAGAGGATCTCCGACAGATACCGCTCGTTGAGGAGAAGCATGGTCTTATCAGCTGTGGCCGCATTGCTCTCTCCTTCTTTCTTTCTCCTCCGCCTCCTCCCCCTCGCCGCTGCCGTCTCCTTGACCGGCGCCGACGACGCGACAGGCACGAGGAAGTATATCTTCCCCTTCTGGAGCTCGGCGTCCGGCGGCAGTATCACCGCCTTGGGGGCTTCGACGCCGTCCAGCGATGCCGAGGGCGGCTTGCGGAGGACGTGCTTCGGATAAGCCTGCATGATGTCGCCTGCGCTGACCGTGCCGCTGATCTCCTGCACGCGGCCGCTCGCGTGCACGATGCGGATCACGTCTAGCGCGCCGCAGGGGAGGATGCAGGAGATGCAGCACCTTATGGTGTCCCTCATCATCCTATATATCTCTCTGCATGTACTCCTCCCTCGTTTTCCGCTTCCCCTCTCTCGGTCTGGCCAAGATCCAGTACAGTGGACAGTAGAGGAAGGAGAATAGGAGGAGAAAGAAATGGCTGAGGAAAAAGGTATCCTTAAAAAGAGGGAATGAGTGTCCTCAACTCTCCTCCATCCTTTTCCAAGGTTTTATAGTTGGAAAGACGAGCTTTTGCTAAACATGATGGCGTGCTCTTTTGCTTTTGGTGGAGGAAGGATGAGTGTGACTGCGAGGAGATAGGCATCAATCTCTCTCAACACTGTGGACCCATAGAAAGTTCACGTCACATTGAATCGATTCGAAAGGACAACCGAGCTCAGTCGACCCCCATCCCATCTCCATTGCGTCTTCCTCTGAAAGGTGGCAGCGAGAGAACGCGTTCAAACGTGTCGGTCGATGGATTGACTCGGGCCGACGAATGGAGCTAAGCTCGGCCGACTCCGTCGTCGCGACAAGCGGCGCTTGTGGTTTCGCTCACATGGAAGTGGCGAAACCAATGCATCTGAACCAATTAAGAAACGCGGCGAGTGATGGGTGGAGGTGATGGTTTGTGAATCATGAGGAGTTTGCCAACTCCCTCGGCAACAACCATCATGATGAAGAAGATTCTAAATTCCGTGGTGCAGCAAAGGAACAGCTATTGGAGCAGCACCGAAATCTCTGAGTCCTTTTTAATGGACTGCATGAATCGAAAGCCAGTAAGTACATGATGGACGAACAGTAGTCCACAAGTAGTACTACTTTAGACCCTATTTTATTGCTTCCATGCTAATGCTTCTGATCCACCAAGAAGATTCTATATAAAAACGCCATCATCTCCTTCTTCCCAGATATATTATACGCGTTCTACTAGACGCATGTCCATTGCTTGTTTGTCAATGCCAGTTAAATCGATGGTAACAATGGAGAATTACTATCATTAATTCAGCCAAACAAACAGTGTCCTTAGATCCATCTATATGTTGCGTTATCGTTATAGATTTTGAATACACTTGCCAGATAAAAGGAGAAATTATTTGTCTGTAATTAAATAATACTGCCCCCCTCCAGTTCTGATTGATCACAACAGTGTACTTTTAGATTTGGCTTATAATTGTCATCGAAGGACAATTAGGAGCTCATACGTATAGCTTATTGTCCAAACCATTGATTTGTGCTTCTTCTCCCGGTGGCTGAAGTGAAGAGTTTTGGACAGATTTGCTTGGCCTGCTTCGAAGCACAGCCTGTCATCATCGTTTATTTATTGCTGTCTCAATATAGTCCATCGGAACTCTGTGACCATAAAGTACGGAGGAATTGAAGGAACAGACGTCTCAGACTCGAAATGCTCAACTCTCGTGTTTGAATCCTCCTCGTTTTCATTGAAAATATATTTCTTTTCTTGATAGGAATCCTCTAAGTTGCTTTCACGGCGGCACTCTTCCTCGATTCCTTGCATGCAAGCTTCATCTTCCAAACATGACCCTAAATCCCCAGATAATATTTGCATTCGAGGTTGATGCATCGATCCATGCTTTTGATGTTTCGGATGTGATGCGGTGGTTGGCCTCTCTTTGAAATGATGGTACCGGTGGCAACTCAGGTTCATTTCTTCCCTTTTTCACCTTTTGCCTGTGGGGACTTCAATTCTTCTTCGTCTCCATGATTGTTGATAGCCTCAAAATTGATTGATAGAAGCCAGTGATCGCACAGAAATAAAGGCTGGTGGGGGACAGCAGCTTCCTGTGCTTGTCCTCCCTGAGCTGCTGCAAGTCAGCACTGCAAGTAAACCGTGATCTTGCTTGCACAACGTCTCACCATTGACGGTGTAAGACATGTATCTACTGATATGTCCACAAGATTCCGAGAGAAGTTGTTGCCGTGTTTCATAGCTCATAATGTTCCGGTATCTCTATGATCACCTTGCATTTATGGATGAACTTGCAGCTTCGTATCTGTTTTAGATATGGACATATCTCTCGCAAGCAACCCATCCCATTATTTCTTCTTTGTCGTCAACCTCCAGCACAATATCTTTTGCATCGCGCAACGATCAAGACTGTGACAGCGGCAGTACGTACTGTGCGGCTAAGGTGTTTGGGTTTTGGCGGAACAGTATCCAGTGATCGTGCTTTGAGATATGTGCCTGCTTTGAGATTTGAGCGGTAGAGGAGCCGTCGAAGAATGGGCTAATCCAATAGAATCTGGACCAGCCCGAAATGTTTGATTTGGGCTGCAAACATGGAGATCGAATTCGTTGACGGTCAACGGTTTCCGCGTGCTCACGACTTCAAATGGATGCCGAAGTCAAAAGTTTTCTCCTCCTACCGTTGACGCGCGTCCACGTGATTTCTGCGTTCACGTGCTGTCTCTTGGCAGGATCTGGTGGCCGCCGGTGGTCGGCGTCGTGAGAGAAGGCCACGTAGGATGGAAGGCCGCTCGGGGACGTGGCCGTTGGAACGACGTAACACTGCGAAGGTCGTCTGTGTTCGGCACGATCATTAGGCCTTTACGAACAGTACCACGAACACTAACAGTAGATTCCTTGCACCCTTTCCACCCGCAGCTATGGTTGTGTGCCGGCGACCGACTCACATCAATATAAGAGGTGGGCAAAAGGAGACGATCCTGCGTCGCTTCCAGCCCGTTCTTTGTTCCTTTTAATGTGTAGTTGAGATTAGAAGGAATCTTTTATCTCGTCGATTGCTCTCCATCCTTCCATCTGAGGAGTAATCTGGTGCTAGTTTTGCCAGGATTTGATCGAATGAGGAATTAGGGTTTGGATATTGATCGATGCGCAGAGATTCTGAAGAATCTGATGGAGGACAAGAGGATCGACTTGGATGCACCGCTCCTTTCCGTCCGGAGATTCTCCGCCGGGGCGGCTTCTCCGGCTCCATCCGTGTCCAAAGGAGAGGAGGGCGATTTACGGCCTCCGCCGCCGAGGAGGTCGTCTCTGCCTTTCTACAAGTCGGACTTGAAGTCCGGCCCGGTTCGCATCCCCGGCGTCGTCCCCTTCGTTTGGGAGCAGACGCCTGGCCAGCCCAAGGAGGGGTCGGTTCCCACCCCCGATGGGAAGCCTCTGTCGGCTCCGAAGCCGCCTCCTGGTAGGAATTTGAAACAAAAGGATCCGGATTTATGGCAAGCCGCTGCGGCGCCGGCTGCGAAGCTTGGCAATAGCGTCCGGACTCGTAAAGCTGTGGCCTTCGCCTGCGATGGTGGCACTGCCGCCATATCCTCCGAATCCCCATTAGACGCTCCTAGGAATGTAGAGGTTTCGAAGGCAGAAAATAAGCTAACACAGGAGTCGGTTCCGGCGGCAAACAACCTAGAAGAAGGAGGAGACGATGATGATGATGCCTTCTCCGATGCGCTCGATACGCTATCACGGGCGGAGTCCTTGTTAATGAATTGCAGTGTCAGTGGCGTCAGCGGAATGCCAGATGCGGCCAAGCTCTCTGGTAGCGTTCCAAAGGATCCCCAGGTCCGGGACTTCATGATGGAGAGGTTCTTGCCCGCTGCCCAGGCGATGGTTTGCGAGTCGACGCAATACACCTTCAGGAAAGCCGCTGGGCCTCCACGGGAAGCCACCAAACCTGTCGAAAGGGTTGCAATCAATGATGGCAATAGTAGGCCGCCGGCTCCGATGCCTTATCAGAACAAGCCTGATTACTTTCCGCAGTATGCCGAGGAGCTTGAGGAAGGGGATATCAATGCTGACGATGTGGATGACGAGTACTCTGATGATGATGCTGGTCATTTGCCATCGAAAGCTTGTGGATTGCTTTCCAGGTTTTGTCTAAAGGATTCCTTTTGTCTGCTAAATCCAGTCACAGGAATGAAGGATCGAGGACGCCTGCCTCCACCACCATGGGGAAGAACTAGAGACCCTCAGATGTGGAACTTGCATCGCTTATCTCTTGGTCCAGTTGAAGATGAGGTAATTAGTGTAGGTGTTGATTTATCTCAATATTTGTTTTTGATTTGGCCTGTTACTGATCACTGTGAGTTTGCAACCTTGTTGTTTAGAATTCGTGGGAAACTCTTTATAGGCACAAATTAGGGCAGAATTATCGACCTCAAGTGGCAGAGGTCAGTAAATTGGGGAGTGAATCTGATTCCCAGAAAGCTGATGGTTCAGTGACTGGAGGTTCATCTCCTTATCAGGATGAAGGGAATGGTTTTCTTGGAAATCCAAGAAGCAAGAGTAGCAAGATCGATGATTCTGATGCAGGTGATAAAGACATCAACCATTGGGAAACAAATCATAGCAGCAGCCGAATTGGTTTGGGCTCCATGAGCCCTGCACTGGAGAAGACTCTTTATATTGATTTAACGAATAGGCCAAGTTCTTCGGATTCGAAGTCGAGTTCTTTCAACACCATCAAAGATACAAGGAGTATGCCGAGCTCCGGTGAGGTTGGTACAGGAAGTAGGAGGATGGAAGAGAGTTTAGTTGCTGAAGCTTGTGAAAGGAATACACTGCAGTTGGATGTCTCCAAGGTTGCTGAACCTGTTCTTCCTTTCTCTTCAAGGAAACCAAACCATATAGATATGAATGGTGATGATAACCATAAACATGTTGATAATGACAGAGATACACTGCATCTGAGCAGCGACATCAATCCTTTACGGTCACTTCTGCCTCCACCGTTGCCCAAGTCACCATCCGAGTCCTGGCTCTCTCGCACTTTGCCTTCTGTGAGGTCTAAAAATTCAGCTCCCCGGTCATTGCTAGGTGTTCAACTTCTGCCCAGGAAACAGACCTTGCAGGCATCTTCCACTGATATTAAACAGGACACAAGTGTTGAATCTTCAGAACCACAATGTCGCCAGATTTGGTTTGCTGAGGTATTCCTTCCTTTCTGGAACCAATTATGGTTTCTGAGATGTTGTGTATTGCCTAACCAGTCTGTTCTTCTATCCTTGTAGGTGCTGGCAAAATATGAATCTCCAAAGTCAGAAAATTGAGGTGCAAGCTTGTGGTGTCTCGCACGGGCGCATCGATATGCCTCCTGCTAGTCGCAATACAAAAAGGACAGGAAAAGGTACATAGAAACCAATTTTGACTTGGATGGTACATTCCTCTGTAAACTACTATAATTGTAAATGGCATGAAATTATCTTGTTTCCATCTGGTAATCTCAAATGCGCTTGCCAGGTTATTTTCCCCACTTAATAGCTACTCAGCAATATATAATTTCTTGTACAATTATGGATAAATTTCAAGGAAAGGATAACTCAACATATTGTCTAAGTTAATCAAAGCTGTAACACAAATACAATATGCATGTCACTGTAATCCAGTTACAAATCTCAACTGGGTGCACATACTATACTAGAAGATGTATATTTTTCCATGAATCCATTGTCCATATATGACCCATTTTGTTGAAATGCATATGATTCTTTTTGTCACCTTGGGTAGAAAAATATGTTTGCATAACATGAGTTACTGAGAAGTTCAGATATCTTTTTGCTTGCAGTATTGAACATTAGAAATGTTCTAGCTGATATTCACATACCATATGCAAATAATCATAAATAAGCCTTGATTTTGCCTAGCAATAGAAACAAAAGCACTTTACCATGTGAACCACCTCCATCTCTGTAGAAATCCATTCACAAAGGGCATTCGTAACTGATGGGAGTTCACACCCATATTCTCAAAGGCAATTTGACCACAAACACATCCTTCTTTAGGATGTGTTGTTAGATTTCTTGTATGAACTGCTTCTTCTTGTATCTTCCTTGGATAAAGGCACTATTTGCTGCACAATCTGCAAATCAGGTCTAACCAGCCTGGAATGCTTCTGGTGGACTGGTAGATCGTAGTTAGTAGATAAGATGATCTAATCTGTGATTGAAAAAGACTGATCATCTATGGGATAAATTCATGTTGTCCATCTTCTTGACGTTTTAAAGGATTCTTATCGTAGAGTTACTCAGATACATCTGTGTACAAGAGTGCAAATAAAGGTAAGCACATAAGAATTATACATACCATATAGAGCAGCTCTTTGGAGTTCCGAAGATGATGACTTCTGCAGTAAGGAAGTGGCGATTAGGATAAACACAGTCGCAGTAGTAACCAGTATACAGTAGCTGATTTCTAGACAGAAGCAGCATTAACCACATGTAAGTAGCAAAAGGAATGGTCATCAAAAGAGATGATGAGTTCTTGATGTTGGAGGAAGATATGATTAGGAAGGAATTTTGAGTAGTAATCTAAAGAAGCAGCGCGATTAGAAGGATGCAAGCCAATTTCAGATTATAATGCAGTGTCATAGCAGCTTGTATCTTCTTGTGATCCTTTCAAGAAAATCTCTTCATGTCATTCAAATGATATTTACACAGATCTCTTTGTTTCCTTGCAAGCGACAACATTACAAGTAGACCTCAACTAAAGGCTCAAAAAAAAAAAAAAACTACCGGGCCATGATAGACAACCACAAAGATCAACACATTGTAACATCATAATATTAGTAGTTTCCCAAAGCTTTTGCAGTCCTTCATCATGTAGAGTCAGACACGAGGGTACCGATGGTAGCTCCTCCAATGGCTTCGAGCATGAAGTGGCTCACCAAGAACGGTCTAGTGCACCAAGTTAGAATTAACTGGTCATCAACCGAAAAAAATACCTCTTTGGCTCCTGCGTCCATGGCTGAACTCATAACCAAGGCTTTGAGATTGAAGGCCTCAAATAAACCTGTAGAATAGAAGGGAAGTTGTTAAATAGTCAGTAGAGTATTTAAGGGGAAAATTTTTGAGGAAAAAGGGCAAAGCATAATATTGAACATTGTAGTTTAAGATGGGGATTAGTCAGAACCAAATCAACTTATCAAAGAGGTTAGAACTCTAATAGCTGCTTGCAGAACCAAGTCAGGTTGTGCTTAAAAGGTAACCATCCAATGCATGTATCAACCATTTCAATTGTCATTGCAGAGTGCAGACATTAATAAGAAGGTTTTAAATGAATGTCCTCTTTCTAGCATGCCAGATGTGCAATGTAGGGTAAGTTAAAGGGATACAAATGTATTCTGGAGCCTGAGACACTCGAGCCTTGTTAAGATGGCCCAGCCTAATCTTTGTGGAACTAAATTGATTGTCCTTTGGCAACAATGCTGAAATTTCACAAAATTTGAGTTATCTTCCTATCTGAAAGCCAAAAAAAAAGAATGAATGAAATGATGATAATGTCTTAGAGGCCTAATGAGAGAGAGGTCTGTATCCATTTCATATACTTCCGATGCAATAATCCATATGGTGCTCACAAGGAAGAATGTGTTTCTGCATTTTTCTGCTGCCTTTACTAGACAAATTCCTCCAATAACAAAAGCTAATAGAATCAAAGGCCACAGATCATAGGTATCAGATGACACGACCTGGTTTATCTTTCCTCTGCTAAATCAACTTGCAAGTAGCCATAATCAATGAGCAGAGGCAAACTGTCTTATACGTGCCAAGGTTTACACAAATAATCACTCCGAAAACAGCAATGTTGTACAAGGGAAAAAGAAACGCATGCTGACTATAAATGCCCAGATATCCAGATAGGTCTAAAGCTATTTGCAGAGTCCCCTATTGAAAAGATTGCCTATCAATTTGAAGAGTCTGGCACTCGGGATTACCAGCTTTGAATCTTTCAAAGTAATCCTGTGAGCCTTGCAATACTGCAGCTCATAGCTTAAAGAGACATGAAATAAATGGAATATCTAGGATAATTCAAATTATTAAGTCTATAACGGCTTCAATTTAAACAAACCATTTATCGAAACATCTAAGCATGTATGAAAACCCGGACAAGCGATGATGAAAATAGGCATAATGATATGTAGTTGTCTTGTTCAAAAATTTTCACTTTGTTTTCAGTATCTTGTAGCTAGAATTGACCCTCATTAGAATTCAATTTTGGTACACCAGGTATTTGCATTTTTCCCCTAAAGTGACAGGCTCATATTCTATTCGGCAAGAATTAAGTTATTACTGAAATTATGAAAGAAGTATACAATAAGCTTATAACAATCTCGAAGATTAGTCAAACTAAGCTTTGTCATCAGTAATTTAAATCATAGTCAAAAGAAAAAATTTTCTCAGCTAGTTTAGCTGATAAAGATATTGATAGTTTATCGGAAGATCATCAAATCTCATTTTCAAATAAGTAAAATGCTCTTTTAGCATCACAAAGTTGGTATTACAGGTTAATTCTGTTTTCTAAATTCTGTTTTCTATTACCTAATACCAAGTGATGCTACTGTACATGTTAAGGTGACTAATACAAGGAAATGGAAGGAATCCAACAGGCTATAAGTTATATTCTTTCTAGAAATGTCAAATGTGATTGACAGAAGAGTAGAAAACTCAGGTAAGTAAACAGTAAGAAACCCAATTTGTTTAGTTGTTTGTTATAATTTCAAGATCTACAAAAAAAGATGATATGCATATGCCATTTCTAATCATCAGATATTATATTGCTTTCAATATTCACTCAAGATCTGTCCTTTATCCTAATGCCCAACATTAGGCTAAAAATCTAGACACAATTATGTCATTTGTGACATATGAACTTTACTAGTTCTAAATCAGTACAGTAAATTAATTGGGTCAAAGAGAAAAATCATGACACCTCAAAGTTCCTTCTATAATGACATTGCTTAGAAAGGTGCCTCCTTGTGCACTTCTGTCTTAGCACAATCACTACATTTTCTAGGGCTATCTTTCCAGTGTCTTAAAATAATTTATAGTTAACAACCAAATATTTCTTATCTGATATGAAATTTTTTTGATAATTTTAAAAGGTTGGATTCTTTGGCTTCTCCATATCTTTGGTCATTGTGGCACAGCATCAACTATTTCCTATCCTCATAACTTTATTGGCATCACTGTTTCATAGATGGTATGCAGTAGTAACTACAGGGAACAAATTGGCTAAACGAAAAAAAAAACTCTAATACTTCATCTAGAAAGCTAAAACTAAATCATATATTTAGCTAGCTTATTCCTAAACTTTAAGTGATTGTCTAAACTATCATTTGGAATCTCTTATAAGCATCACTAAGGTCTTATGGCATCAAACGAATAGGTCATCAATTCCAAAGAGGTCTTTGAAGGCCATCTCACTAAGATATAATTATATTGTTAATAATTGTTTATTTGTTTGTGAATAAATAAGCAACTATCTCATCAACCAAAGAAAAATTAGAAAAATGACAAAATATGTAGTTACTAATTTAGGATGTGAAGGTAACAATTTTCTGACAAATCACAAAGTAAATTATGACATAACATAATTCTGAAATTGTAAGAATCATGAGTTTATAGCACCTAATAAACCTTTTGTAGTTGTGAAAGAATCAGTCATTATCTCAACTACTAAAGATATAAAAGAAAAAGAAATTATTCTTAATTTAGGATGTGGACTCCATGAAAAATCACAATGCAAAAAAATATTGATTTAATCACATATTTTACAAATTCTATCAAAATTGAAACTATAGATCCTGATTATATCAGTTAAGATAGGGCTAATTATATATTATTCTCGATCTTTTTTACTTTTAAAAGTTACATTGTTATTTCTATACTTACAAAGGTGAATCATTGAGATCTTTATATTAGGTTAAAAAGATAACTTTATAAAATTAAAAATTTTAAATAATAAGATTAAATATTTTATTTTTGTAAATATAAGGATCTTAATATAACTTTTAAAAGTACAATGATGGTAACTAATATGCATGCTTAAATTAACATTCTTCTCCCTATTATCTAATCAATAACATTAAAGACTGATTAAAGGTAAGAGAGAAAAAAAAAATAATAGTAACAACATAAATGAAAAATCTGTAAAATAGCATAGATGTTGTGGTATTGGAAGAAGTAATTTACCGTCTTACCTTCTTTCTTGTCTCTGTTAATGAGCGGTTTTAAGTGCGTGAGCCGACTCGTAAACGAGGTGGCGCAACCCCGGCTTCAGCTCCTCGTTGCAGAACTCCTCGTACGCCCCTCTGTCTCCTGCTTTCTTCTTCACCTCAACCACGACGATCGACGGTGTGAGCTCGAATATCTCGGCTGCAATGGTCAACGGCCCCTTCTCCCCTTCTCTCGTGCCTTCCAAGCTCACTCGACAATCCTTTCGCCTCACCGTGAAACTCACCACCTTGGCGATCTCCTCCAACTTAGCTACAATCGCTGATACAGGCTCCTTGGAGAGGAACCTGGTCTCCTCTCCGGCCTCTTCGAACAACCCTGAGAGGTCAAACCCCTTGGAGAAGGAGATGATATCGAACGCATTGAGACTTGGCGGCCTCGGCATCTGCCGCATCCGCTTCGCAGCGGACGATGTTGCGGAGCAGGAGACAGCCGAGCAGTCGGAGTCGGTTTCCCACACGGACGTCGCATCACCCTGGAGTTCATCGTCGGTCTGGAGTTGGGGATTGTCCTGGGTATGCAATTGGTCGTCGTCCTTGTAGAATTGGACATGGCGGAAGCCTTTCTTGAACCACTTATTCTCCATGATCTCCGAGATGGTGATCCGGGTCCGGGAATTGGTGTCAAGAAGGCGGTGTAGAAGCCGCACGAGGTCCGGCGAGAACCACCTCGGGCACCTGAAATCGCCCTTGTAGATCTTTCTGTACATCGTGACGATATTGTGGTCTTGGAACGGGAGGTAGCCGGCCATCAACACGAAGAGGATGACGCCGCAGGACCAAATGTCGACCTTGGCGCCGTCGTAGCCCCTCCTCGACAGCACTTCCGGCGCGACGTACGCCGGCGTCCCGCATAAGGTGTGCAGCAGGCCGTCGCCGCCGCGGCTCTGCTCCGCCACGGCCGAGAGCCCAAAGTCGGAGACCTTGAGGTCGCCGTTCTCGTCGACCAGCAGGTTCTCGGGCTTGAGGTCGCGGTGGAAGACGCCGCGGGCGTGGCAGAAGGCCACTGCGGAGATGAGCTGCTGGAAGTAGCGGCGGGCGGTGTCTTCCCGGAGCCGGCCCTTGGCGACGCGGGAGAAGAGCTCACCGCCGCGGACGTACTCCATGACGAAGTAGATCTTAGTCTTGGTGGCCATGACCTCGAAGAGTTGCACGATGTAGGGGTGGCGGACACGGCGGAGGATGGCGATCTCGCGCTTGATGTGCGCGACGAGCCCACACTTGATGATCTTCTCCTTATCCAGGGCCTTGATCGCCACGAGCTCGTCCGTTCTGATGTTGCGGGCGACGTAGACCTTGGCGAAGGTCCCGGCGCCAAGGAGCTTCCCCACCTCGAAGCGACCGAGCAGGAGTTTGGGCTCCTTCTTCCGCTTCTCTGCATGGTTCCCCGCAGCCGTCGAGGACGCCGCCATGGAAAACGGGGGCTCTGGCCGTTCCAACGACGACCTCGAAGCTGTCGAGGAGCAGCTCCGTCCCTTTCTCCTCTTTTTCTCCTTGGGAACCCGAACCGAGAAAGGGGCTTTGGAGAAGAAAGCAAATGGAACAATAGAATGGGAAAAGGTGGGGGTTTGTGGTGGTATATATAGAGGCGATGGCGGTAGATTAGCGAGGGAGAAGACGAAGAAGAAGCTTGACGACGGCCGTTTCGTATCGGAAGGGACGGGAAAGAAGAAGTCATCCAGCCCTACTCTTTGCGACACACAACCGCGCTCCACCCCCTGTATTCTTGTGCGCAAACACACAGGTGGCTCCACCTTCTTCAGCCAGTTGGAAATTGGTATATTATGCGGGTGTCTACCCGCGTACGGGATCAAGTAACCAATAAGGTTCAGACGAACGAGGCTTGAGTCGCAACTTGACTTGCGAATTAAGTCCCGACACCCCAGAGGCGGAGGTGATTCGTGCCGTGAATTGTTGCTTAAATTTGAGTTGCGCTCGAGCACCACGACCCGGGGTACGAGTGAGAGGATGCCACGCAATGCCAAACTCGCTGAGCTAACAGCGAGTTGTTGCTTCAATTAAATTTGGTCGTCTAAATATATTTCTTCCTACATTTTTTTTATTTGAATCTCGAGAAAATAGATAGTTGTCATCGTGTATACTGCATTATAATAATAAGCATTACAATAGTGCATTATGAATCAAACTCAAATGGCTTTCACCACGCGTAGGAATAATTTATATCTTCCCGTAACACTTATGGTAAAGTTGGTGGTGGAATTCAATTGAGACAAGTAGAATTGATTATTGAATTTTACTGAATTAATATATCCTTTCCCTTTTGTAGATTGGGTTTTTGAATTGATGTATGTACGATTCAGAAACCTTTGCGTCACTAATTAGGTGGCTCCACCTCATTTTGGATAGGACCATATTCGAATCACTATATTTTATTATAGTAATTATTTTCAATTAATCATATTAGTCGTGTATGGATAAGATAAGCTTTCAATTGATAAGACACGCTCCTTAAGGATTGAGTCCAATAATAATATAAAAAATCCAAAGATATGGGAGAAGCGAGTTCATAAAAAAGTCTCCTAATTTTTTAAATTATTTTTAAAAATTAATAAAAAAATATAAAATTGATTAATCATAACAAGTTAATACGCTCATAAAGTTACAAAATATTCATGAAAATTATCTTAAAAGTCAAAGGCATAACCTTGGTACTGACTTAAGCGTCGAAGGGATCGGCTCCAAAAATCACTTTAGATCTTGATTTTTGTACAATTAATGAGTCGAAAGAAGATGTACTTTACTTCAAACGACCACTCGTATATGGATCAAACCACATTATACTGAAAAAAAACATCGATAATATATTTTTTTCTAATAAAAACAAACCAACGTTGTAATGTACCAACCATTTTGAGATTAATTCCATACAATGCCCTTACTTCAGAGGTGGTGGAGGAAATGCCATTTTGTAGACGCTTTAGACGTGCCAGCGTTGATTCAATGGACATGCAAAGCTACTTTTTTTTTTTTTTCGGCTTAGAACGGTGACTTGGAATGCATTTTCGATGGGTTTTTTTTTTCTGGATAAGGTTAAATACACGTCACTTATGTATTTTTAGTAGTTGAATACGTGGACACCACAAAGAAAAATCGAATAAATAAATAATCAGATTACAATTGTCGAAACAAAAATAAATCACATCAATACGATTTTGGATATTATATTTTGTCTTACAGGGCGTGGGCATGCATGATCTCGTCGTTCGTAGATGTCTATTGGGTTAATTATTTAGACTTAGCTTGCAATGGAGCTTAGAGCTTTGACTTTACTTTATTGTTCTTCTAAAATAAGTTTTGACTAAGAAATGGTTAGGCATCACAGTGAGATTATTTTTAGCTGTACAATTTGTAGTCGCCACAACTCGCTCGTATGTTACCTCTCCTTAGATCCAAATAATTTATTGTTAATATTTAATCAAACTTAGGCATATCCAAGAATACATAAAAGAGGTACGTAAAAATTTGTATGAGTTGTGACGACTCACGCAACTACACAATAGGTGATGACTCATAATACATCCTCGATTAAATAATACAAAATACAAGTAATACAATTCATCTCGCCCAAATTCCTAACCAATCTTACTCACATCTGCCAACTTAATCAAATGGTACAGTAGAAAATAAGGCATTTTTATATGTTAGTAGGATGGATGATGCTTTCTCTGGTTTTTGAATTTATTGTGTGCAATTAAGGATTTTTGCTTTGTGGTTTGATGGACGATTTACTTTCAAAAAGACTTCTTTAATATTTTCCCTTTTTTCTCTCCAAAATACAGGCATATTATGTTTTTAAAATATTATCTTTTTAATTTTAAATTATTATAATATTTTTATTTGGTTCATTTATATGTATTTTTTCAATAGCATCACAATGTGTTTATCGAAGTAAAACATTAGGAATGACATCATATTGTGTTTCCTTGATTGTCATTACTACGATATCATATTTTTACGATTGTAATTGATTTCACTAGGATTCTACCTGACTTGTTTATAGTATTTTTAATTTTTACGATTGTAATTGATTTCACTAGGATTCTACCTGACTTGTTTATAGTATTTTTAAGTATGTTTTATAATTTTTTTGTTGTGATATTGGAAAGTCTCCTATATTATTCCAAATGAAGTATAATAATAATAATAAATATTAACAATAGAAAAATATAAGGCTAAAAAAATAGGTAAATTTCTTAAAAAACCTCTTTTTTTAGAAGATACCCTTATGTTTAATTTTTTAAGATGATACTGTTTATTTTTTGTAATCACATAAATGTTTATTATTGTCGCTAGTCATTTGTTGCGAGGTCTTATTGTGAGGTATTGTTGACTTTCATCTCGTCGGTCACTAGACCATCCTCACGCATTATGGTCATCGACCTCGATGCTTTCACCCATCGCCCTTTGCTCTTCTCTCTTTTTGCTTTTGCCTATCACTTTCATCGTGTAAGTTTTTTAAATTAATATATAAAGACTAACTCCTATATATAAAAAAGTTATAAGATTTTAGCTTATATTATTCGGAATGAAGGATAATAATAACAAAAATTAAATAAACTTAAAAAAAATGTGAGGGTAAGTAAATCTATTTATTAGTTCCAAATTAGTATACAATACTAAATCCTATATCAAATAGAAAAAAAAAGATAAAATTTGGTAACCATAATCATATTCCTCGGTACTTTCACCCATAGCCCTATGCCCTTCTCTCTTTTATCGCTTTTGTCGAGTACTTCTTCCACCATGCGAGGGGCTTTCATATTAACATATAAGACCAAATCCGATTTGAAAAATAAAGCTAAAAGATTTCTAATATGTGATTTATATTGTTCCACGTAATAACAATAAAAATTAAATAAATATTAAAAAATATGATGGTAAGTGATATGACATATTCCAATACCATCTTGTGATAACAACTGTCAAACATGGAGGCGTCAGCTAAGGGTCTCAAAGCTGATGTGTGAAGCTGCGTTGGCACATCCCCTTAGATATTTAAAATCCGTATAAGACAACATCACAGGTCAGTCGAGGCCCATATGGGAAATATAAGCCGACACCCTCCGAGAAACCTAGAACAATGCCACACAATGTCGACCCACATGAGTCGATTGGCGCCTATGCAAGGCATACAATTCGGATGCCTGAAACAACGGAAGTCATGAATATGTCACGTATGATTGGTTTTCACCAATAAGTGTAAAATGAATTCCTAATCAATAGAAAAGAGGGGACAAAAACAAAATCCTCTCATCGCTTCTCTGACTTAATCTTCAAAGTGATCAGATCGAGAAATCCTCGACTTCTCGAGAACGGGTAACCGCATCTAACTCACCTCAAGCAAAGATAGTCGATAGTAGTGACTTGCGTGGGCCATCTCACGTGTCCGAACTAAGCCGTGATGACCACTCAGCCATCGCATAAAGCTCTATAAAAGTACGTAAAAGACACAAATCTTATAAGAAATAGAGAAGGAAAAAAAATCCTCGACTTCTCGGGAACGGGTAACCGCATCTAACTCACCTCAAGCAAAGATAATCGATAGTAGTGACTTGCGTGGGCCATCTCACGTATCCGAACTAAGCCGTGATGACCACTCAGCCATCGCATAAAGCTCTATAACAGTACGTAAACGGCACAAATCTTATAAGAAATAGAGAAGGAAAAAAATTACTAACAAAATTTCCGACCTGCCGGATTCGAACCAGCGACCTAAGGATTTATCTGCCCAACTACAGTCCTCCGCTCTGCCAACTGAGCTAAGGTCGGTGACATACTTTAGTTGATAATTAATTATTTTAATAATCATTTATATATTTGATTGAGCTTTCGCATAAAAAATAGGAATTTTTGATCCAACTGAATTAAATTTTCGATTCGGTTCCATTTAAGTAAGGTAGATCGAATCTGAATCAATTCGGACCTATCTAATTGAATCGATTCGAAACCGGTTAATCTGATTCAGCTAATCGTTTTTATAATTTTAAATAATTGATATATATATATATATATATTATAAATGATCAATTTAGTTTAATTGAATTGAGTCAAAATCTTGGTGCAAGTGGATTGACATAATAAGACTTATAAAATTGAATTTATATCATTTATAAAATTATATGTTTAGGCTGATTTTTTTAATTGATTTGAACTCATTAAGTCCTCAAGATAGTAAACTCAATTAGAATGCTATTTTTAAGTTAAAATAGATATAGTTTTGTTCAAAATAATTAATCGAACCAAAAGAAGAGTACTTTCAAACTAGAATTGTTTATAGTATTTAAAACTAAACTACTAGTGAATCAATTTATCTTGAATTAATTTTAGATCATTTCTTTAGATTTAGTTACGATTTTATTTGATTGAATTACTCAAGCTATCATGGATTCGTAGTGAAGTGGTACGACATGAGCATTAAGCCCTTTTTAGCGAAGAAAATGATGAACGAGTCGAAGTAGTTTTATGTAGTTCAATAAACAAATTCTCGATACTAAGTATCATCAACTTAAGGGAGGTGGGCGAGAGGCTATATCGAGCTTTGTCGTAAATGCGCTAAATATATATTATCTCTTATAATTAATTATCTTTAGTATTTTGATCCTTATATTTTTAAAATTTAAACTTATATCCATATACTTACTAAAGTATAATATTTAACTCATTACTCTAATAAAAATCTTTTATTTCTTGATTTTTAATTTTATAAAATCATTTTAAAATTATGTATAAAATATTAATATTTTATTTTAATATAATATTTTAAACATATAGGGATTAAAATTTTAAAAATAATTAATTATAGAAATAATATGTAATCCGTGAAGAACTGGAAGCATTGGGCTTGACGATGCGGGGAAGAGACTCTAGCTGTCTTCGGCGCGAGAAGCGCTGGTTTCGGCAGGCGAGTTTGGGACGCGATCGGAAGAAACAACTCATGCGGGTTTCAAACATGGAGGCCTCGACGGCGATAAGAAGATCGGCAGCCTTGAGATGTAGGCCTTCGGACCTTTGTTGGATTGCTTCATTAACAATATTTGGGTTGTTTCTGAAACCCATTGATGCCCTAATCGTTCCCTGTCGTTGAGAAATCTGTCATTGTTTGTACTCCACTTCATCCCTCAACCTCCGGTGATGATAGAGAGCATTGCCAATGTCGTCGACGTGGATGACGTGGAAGACCCTGTGGCGGAGCCTCGAGGTTGACTATGGCGGTGTCACAATGGACGGCGGGCTGGGTCATGTTCTCAGGGCTGCGGACGGTGATCAAGGTCATACCTGGTTTCGCGGTGGAAGTTTGGGCCTTGACCCGTCTCCCTTGCCGGGTAAACCTTCATCACTGCTCTTCTTTTGATGATTTCGTTCGTTCAATCTGACTTAGAATTTGCCTAATTTTCTTGTGAATTTGGTCGCTGTTTCTTTGAGAAAATATCTTGTGGAAAGCTTTAGTTTGTTAAAAGGGCAAAGAATGATTCAGATGACACTGAAAGATAAGCGGAAAGTGTTAGGAAGAATATTGATACCCTTTTGATCCATCGAAAAATGAAGAGAAAAACATTTACTTGTTCCTCCAAATATATGACTTATATCTGTCGTCATGTGTCAGAAGAGCTTTGATGTATCGACTCAATTATGATCGAACGTTTCAGAATCACAACTACTGATAATTGCCACAACTACTAAAAAAATGCCACTATATATTGCTTGCATTATATCATTTGTTTTTAAGTGGGAAACTAGCTGGTTTTATTTGATAGCATACGAACTTGTTAGGCTCTACAGCTGAGTGCCATCGTGGAAACAGACAGTTTGGTCTCAGGATTAGGAGCATACCGTGTTAGCTGAAGCCTCGAGGACCGGCGAGAGAATAATGGACACCTCACTCTGCACATCAGTGATTGTTCAATAAATTAATCATAGAGTAATACATTTGCTTTTGGGGGTTATGAGGAAATTTGAATCTGCATCTTCTGTTTATTTAGAGGTCAATTGGATCTTGAGTGTGTTTCTTAGAGCTTAGAAGGGTTCAAGAGTTGCATATTCGTCCATTCTTGATTTTTGTTATTGGAGAAAAGATCGTAATTGACATTTGATTATTCCTGCAAATTATCCTTTGTGATTGTGAGAATAAAAAGGAAAAAGATACATCAGTTTCTTGGACATGGCATTGCTACCTGGTCAAAATAGCCTGTTAATGAAGTTAAAATCAAAAGAATGATATAGCTTTGTGCACTAAAATCATGTATATATGTCAGTATCACTCTCCTCTCCACTATCATTGGAAGCCCAAAAAAATTGGAAGTGGTGCTGAAGTATGACTTACCTATTATAGTAGAACCATGGGCAAGTAAATTTCTTCAAGAGCAAATAACTGGAATGTGCAAATCATTTTGGACCAAATTAGGAAGGCTATATAAGAGGATTTGACTAACAAGAAATATAGACTGATTTTCCTAGGGCTTTCTTTTGCTTGGAGTTTTTGTTACTTGATAGAAATCACAACCTGGATGCATTTAACATGCTGAACATTCACATGGTGTGTCACATGCATAAAAACATAGGCAGCAGATGGTTCCAACTAAGTGCAAAATTAGGCAGTAAGCGATTTGAGGTTTAAATAAAAGATCCGGTGAGTCTCCACAATGCACTTTTTATGTCTTTCTTTTACTGACCCTCAAAAATGACAAGATGTTGTTCACTTGCATGGGCTTCTTCTTTTGATAGACACCTCCCAGGATATATGAATCCTGCAGAGAATTCATAGTTCATTATGTAGTTAGATAGCTCTTAGAAAACAGAAAGTCGTTATCGTCTTGGTCTGCTAAAACACTTCCAGTTATAGTTTATGAATTAAAAGAGTATTATCATTGAGATAAGAAGCCATTGAAATACAGAAAGTGGCTTCAGAAGTACCTCAGGCTTGAATTTAATTGAAGAATTTCTTGATCTCGAGAGTACAGAAGGGCCTTTAACAACCGGAGCTACCTTAGCAAGCTGTACTCCTGTTAGGAGTCAAATACAGTAATGTCGCACACACGGAGAAAATTGTCTTCAGTGACCCAGAAAATGCTAGGTTAAGCAGGCACATTAGCAATCTGATGCTAAGCTAGAGTCTAGATTTAATTCTGTATATAGAAGCAGAGCTTTCATCCGGGTGATTAAATTGCTTTCAACAAGTTCATCAAGCATTTCCTGAAGATTATAATGCGGAAGCTAGTAAGCTTAGCATTTCAGTAAAAAATCCTTACCCAAAATGGTTTGGTTGCTTGCTGGCAAGAAACAGTCACCGGCACAGGACTTCAGCGAATGTGCCATCGCAGCCATATGATCTTTCTTAGGAGGAGTCTCAGATCCACCAGGCCTGTATGTCTATCCTGAGTTAGATTCTCTGCATGACAAATTCTGTTTGAAGTATACTATGACATTTCAATAATCATCAAATGAACTGTGAACCTAAACTTTAATTTCACAAAGAAAAATAACATATGAAGATGGACATAATGAATCAAGAGCAAACCAGCTGGAGGAAAAAATAGAAATCAAACCTGGAGAGATCACACGACTTTTCAATATGCTGAGTCACTGTTTCAGCGGAAATCATCAATAGATTAAATAGCATATGGTAAAGCAAAGAACAAAAGTTGGTCAATTTATTGAGCTAAAAAATGTTATGTATGATGATATTATCACAACATTCTTTTTTACCTTTCTGGTAGATAGGAAGTCAATTGAATAATCTGCCTGAAAAGTAAGAATAAAAGATAATACCTGGTGAAACATAATGCTCATGATGTCGAGGGAACTTCAGGCTCAGTTGCATGCTAGACAGCTCGAGACTTACAGCATATTGCTGACAAGTGAGAAGCCTCTGGTGCCATGTTGTCCATTAGATGGTTTATTCATGTTTTCTCAAAGACATAAGCATACAACATACACTGAAATAGAAATGATAGAAAAAGAAAAAAGAAGCAAAAATTGCATGCTCAATAAAATTCCCACACTGCATGGTCTTAAAGATATTAGAAAAGCATGATTTTTCAGCCATTGTGATGTTTGGGCTCTCTGTTTTAGAGTGTGTTCTTAGCCAACTGACACTTTGCTGTGCTAACCTGCTTGATGACCTTACTAATAGTCCACGAAACAAGTACCAAGCAAGGTGAGAAAGATCCTCACAACATCAATGGCTGCATCACTTGAGGTTAGTGCAACCGGGGAAAGTATGAGTATTCCCGATTGAGGTTAGCTCCCACAGGCACCATCATTGAA
This sequence comes from Ensete glaucum, assembly GCA_021527575.1. Classification (NCBI taxonomy): domain Eukaryota; kingdom Viridiplantae; phylum Streptophyta; class Magnoliopsida; order Zingiberales; family Musaceae; genus Ensete; species Ensete glaucum. The sequence goes on from CM038554.1 coordinate 30,539,812, forward strand.
TCGCTAGATCAACTACCACCTTTTAAGCTAGAGCACCGAGCAACTATGTAACCTGTTGGTGTTGTTTTGTTTTTTGTTTTTTTTTTTAGGGGAACAAGCTGACCTGCTTCAAGCAATCAATCCTTTGCTCTGTCTGCCCAACCGCAGTATTGGCAAGGAGACTCTGCTCGAGCTTGGAGGAAACATTTCCCAAATGATCCACAACTGCTACAATTGCTTCACAAATATAGCTCTTTGTTCCCTCCAAGATCCTACTCATCACAGGAGAACATCATCTTAGTGTTATGGTTGTGCCATGGTACAATTCAACCTTTCCCGTCAAGGAAGCAACATTATTGGTACAAGAAAAAGATCGTCATTTATGGTCAAGAAGCTTTCTTCTTTGAAGACTTCAAAAAAGGAAGAGAAGGAAACAACTCACATTTTCTTCTGCTCAGCCTTTGAAAATGCAGTCTCGCAGTAATCTGCAGCATGGTAGAGCTGAGAGCGGAGGTCCTTCAGTTCCTACGAGGAGTCAGCCATGCAAAAAAGAAACTCACCTATACATTGCAACACAGTGACACAGAAGAGAGATAAAAAGCTTCACTTGGAACAAAGGGAGCAAAGGTTCAAAACCAGTAGAGCATTGTGAAACCGATCTTCTTCGCTTTCATCCTCTCCGGATTGTTTGGATGGGGTTTTGGTCAATGGCACTGTGGAAATGGCTGCTGTTGAGTCCCTGGTGTCTTTGCCTTTCTCCATTACTCTTGCAAGAAGAAGAAAGCAAGAAGCGCGAGAAACCGAGCGCAGGGATTGATCGAGTCCTTTGGGAGAGGAGATGAAGCAGGAGGGGAAGAAGCTGACAAAAAGTGTTCTGAGTCCCGTGATCACTTCCCTCCAAATCTATTTTCTCTGAAGCCAGAGGACAAAGAAGCTTTTCTTGGGTTCTCAGCAACATGATACTGCGACTCGCAAGGGATCACAAGGGTGCAGTAACAGCAACATATATTGGAAGTCGCATATCACACTTCTATTTATGCCCATTTCTTTTGGCAAACATCAGCCCTTTTCCTTTGCTGTTGCTCTTTACATCGCAATGCCAGTTTCATATTTGGATCAGATTTAAAAGGGTTGATAATATGAGCTATTAAATTTTGGTGCTGACAGCCATTGTAGAGAGCCCCACTCACATGGCTTCCTGTGGTCAAAATCTCCTGATGGTATCGTAGGCTTCAGTTATATCCGAGCTAATTACATTTTGATATTTACATTTTCAAGAGTTAAATGTAAAATATTTATGAAAGTAAAATATTTAATTATATTTTTTCGTTACGTTGTTGATATGGAATAATATGGCGCTGTCCAAATGTCGATAGTTGACACCCACCAAGGAGCTGACGTGGAATAGCCCGATGTGTTGTCACGAACTTAGCTGATTTTGCTTAAGTCGTGTGGCACCCTTGCGTGTTTGTTCACAAAGGTCAGCCTTCTCAAAACCTCCTAATGGTCTCTTGTTAGGGCTTCGACTTACCCTGGAGCTACATGAGGTGGAGTTGGAGATCTTCAACAACTTATAGTTGGTGGTGAGCCACATTGATGAAAGCTATGAGGCCTGAGATGCGATCATAGCGAGATACTTAGCTAAGGCATGTTGGCTTATGAACAACTTCCTTCACCTCCTTGTGAAAAGGATCTCTTGAGAAAAGAACATGTAGGTCGACCCCTTGGCAAAGTTGACTTTGGCATGACCAACTGGGAAGCACCCCCCAAGGATCGAGACACTCACCGTCCGAACTATCACAACTCAGGAAGTCACCACAATAGAGGTCATGTCAAACTGGATGGAGGATATTCTCCGTTATAAGAAGGACATGACATTATCGAATGACTCAATCGTATCTCATTGGTTGAGACATGCTCAAGCATGGTACTATGAAGTCAACGGTCAGTTACATCATCGATCATTTAGCCAACCCCTTCTTCAATGCTTGTTGGCCTCAGAGGCCAAAATTGTACTAACAAAAGTGCATGAGGAAATCTGGGGGAAGCATATCGAGGGACGAACCCTAGCAGATGCAAAGCCGACATGGAATAGCCCGACATGTGTCAACGTAAAGGTAAAACCAACGTGGGGATGAGCATGTGATCAACCTAACACCATTCAAAGTCGTATGAGTCGACGTTGCATGATGAGGGCCCGTATGGGCCGACCCACATCGTATGGACCATATAAGTTGGCAACGCAAGATTACGCTAAATAAGGTATAAGCGACCATTAACAACATGTATATGATCGACCCGCCTCCGTAGGTATAAATATCGACCCCCCAGACCGAGAACAGGGAGGGAAAATTCTTTACATTCACACTATTCACTCACTAATTTAATTATCGAAGGGGTCGAGTCGAGAATCCCCCTCCCGACACTGACCTATAGTGCAGGAATGCAACACAGAGGAGATAATTCTAGTCCCGTCTTGGGTTGACCACGGAGATGCAATAGAGGTTCGAGAGTTAGCTCACCGACCCAACCTCATCCCTCCTGCCTTCTTACCCAAAGACCCACGTAGATGATCTTGTACTTTCAGAACAAGACTAGGCGACTCATCAACCATAACATAAAGTCACACAATATCCATTTAAAATATAACACATGTTTAGTAGTAAATCAAAGTCAGATAAAGTCAAACATGCTTAATGGTAAACCCTATGATATTTCACTCAGTAAAATCGACGATGTGTGTAGAAAGGGGATTAAATGTTTCACTTCGTAGTTATAGGAATCTCATATATTTTTAAATAATATGCAGATCAAAATACTAAAATTAGCTAATTAGTATTAAACTTATAAGTTATTTATGTTTTTAGAAAAAATATATTATTTATCAAAAATATAAAGATAAAGAATAAAATTCCACTGGTGGTTAGGAAAAACAAATTTATATTTTCTTAGCGAGATGAAGTAGAGACTAAATTTTGTTCGACTTCCGTTATGTGAAAATATGAGAATAATTTTGAGGCAAAACGAGTTGATTTAAAATATAAGATTAGGAGGTAAATTAATGGATAAAAAGAAAACGGAGAGGAACAAGTAATGTCCCTAAATGTTAATTACTCTGATGCGAGGGTGCAATCTGCAATGTGTAGGATAAAAAGGTCTGCTCGCCATAAAAGAGTGCTCGAAAAATTGTGGCTTGCGTTGCCCTCAGACCGATCTCCACGACGAGGTACGGACCGAAGCTGTCGCCTGGGCAAAATCTTTTCCATTTCTGACTTCATTTTGGTTTCGTTTTCCGTCTTTCTTCTTCTTCTTCTTCTTCTTCTTCTTCTTCTTCTTCTTCTTCTTCTTCTTCTTCTTCTTCTTCTTCTTTAGATTTGTAGGTTACACAACATGAATACTTGTGGGGGGGGGAAAGCGCGGTTGTTCTGCATATGTGAGAAATGATCGATCGTTTCTCTTTTCAGATTCTCTCTGGTAGAAAGCAATGGCCTTTGCCTCTGCCGTCACGCCGCCATCTCTTTTTCTGGTTCCAAGCAAACCCATCGTCACGAGCCCTAGAAAGTTTCCAGTGTCCGCTGTAGCGGGTAATTCCACGCTTTATGGATTGGTTTCCTTTTTGTGTAATTTTCTTTTCGTGCACAAAATGTGATCTTGTTCACTCTCTTGATGATGAGGTTTTGTTATCTGAGCATAATAATTTAATCTCCCTTTTTGGAGTAATCGTCAAATAAGTTCACTGAATCTGCATCTTCCAATTCTATGAACTAGGGAGATTATACAAACTGAACAATTGGTGTGTCTAATTTTGAATTATCTTCCGATTAGGCGGGCGAAGATGTCTGTCGGTTGTCGTGAAGGCCATGGGAGATAGCTCTGATACCTCCTCTGATGCTAGCATTGTGAAAGATGTCCAGAATGCCGTGAGTTGTATTTTGCACTCATTTGAGTATCTCATTCGATGATTCAATTATAGCATGATTCTTCTTCATCTTATTGTTTCAGAGCAAGTACATTTAAACATAAATGAAGACTTAATATAATTAGGACCAGCTATACGGTCTCTGTGCAGGCCTCTTTTTTAACTTTGAGTGTGTGCTTGTGTGAATTCAGCAGAGCCTAAATCAATAACTGAGCAGAAATGGGTGAAATTATAATAATCTGGCTTGCGGGGTGTCGGATTGGAATTTGATCAATCTCCACTCCATAAGGCAAAAAATATAACTCATTGCATTGGTCACATAATCAACAGCAGAAGCATTCTAAATATGTCAATCATCTTTCTCCAAGATATTCTTACAGGATGGAGATGGTGCATCAAGCAACCACCTGAAATAGTTTGGAGGAGTTTATCCATATCCTGGACCTGCATTGTGACCATCCATTTCGATCGTCAGACACTCATGAATCATTTTTATAAACAGTGATCAACAAGGAAATAGCGCTATGCTGACTGTGAAAATCTTTATGTCGTGGAAACCAGCAAACACTGAATGAGTGCATCAAGATTGACAACCTCATTTTTTGTCTTTTGATGTACATTGTTGTTGCTTGTCATCTTTAGGTCTAACCACAATTCTGTTGGTCCTTTACAAACCAGTTATTGGCTTGGTTAACTAATAAATGTTTGTATGAGAGTAGTGGATGCATTATAAACTGAACTTTTGGTGTTATTTTGACTCAGTGGAGCAACTCTGAAGATCGAATTGCCTTTGTTGGTCTAGGATTTGCAGCCATTGTTGCAGTTTGGGCCTCCAGTAATCTAATTGCGGTAAATTGTTGTTATCTTTGTATTTGATAAGACAATGTATGTTCTTGTCAATGAAAGGCTTCCATTGGCTCCTATAATAGCATAGTACGGATAATGTTTGTTCTTTAAGTTGGACTGGTTGATTTGCAGGCTGTTGACAAGCTTCCTTTAGTCCCAAATGTTTTTGAATTCATTGGGATATTGTTTTCATGGGTAAGTTAATCTAAACTTATCCCTGCTGTAGAGTAGAAGATGAACATGGATTTCCTTTGCATTCTAACTCTTTTCTATGTTTACAGTGGTTTATATATCGCTACCTTTTATTTAAACCAGACAGGTGAGAAGCTTTTTGATCTGATTTATTGCTCGATAAGCAATTCCCTAGTTATTTTTGTTGATATTCTGTCGTAGAATGACTGCGTAAGTTTTGTATACTTAGTCAATTGTTTCAGTATGGCACTGGTTGTAATGGAAATGACATATGACCTGTGACCTTTTCACTAGCAACATTGACGAGAATTGCTTGAATATTTTTCCACGGTGAAATAATGTTCTAATTTTCATTAGGTTACTAAACGAAAACCAACTGAAAGCACGCATTCTCATGGCATTAGTAATCTTATCGATACCATTTTGAAGACTTAACTCCTATATAATATTAAGGTTGCTCCTTTGCATCCTCGGTGACCAAGGTGCTGGACATTGAAACGGACTCTCTGTTTATAGAGGTAAGATGGTGTGTTAACTCTCACAGCCACCACATTAGTGGATGGCGTTGGTTGATCCTCGCTCCATTTTCTGTAAAGAAAGCAATTTGGAGATGAAACGGCTCTAATTCCTTCCGTTACTCTCTTTTACAAGTTATTATATGGTAGTAGTGGTTTGAGATGCATAGGAAGTAGTATAGGTGGAGAAGACTGGCACTAGAATTAGATGGGGAGCCTACATAGCTCTGTTAGGATGAGTTCTCACAGAGAACCTGAAGAAAAGGAATTGGGTATCCGTTAGTGATTGCTATAACCGCGCTAGTCTCTGACACCATTGATTGCAATTATCCTTGTGCAATAACCATTAGAAGGTTTCCTTTTAGCTTAACTATAGTGAAGTTGCTTGATGGCTCAAATTCTTAAACCAAGTTGTTTGGCTAAGAGGTTTGGTGGTTTAATTTGGATCATGACGTTGATCCCTATTCGCCGTTTGTCCTCTGCCAAACTTAAAGCGGCTCTAAGAGCCACTAGCCCTGTTTGGATAGAAATATCTCAAATTCTTCATCATTTATCAGGATGTCTTTTTTAATCTTTTTTTGATGATTTTTTTTTTAAATTTATGAGTTACATTGTTTGCTGTTTTCAGGGAAGAACTGTCAAAAATTATCAAGAATGCAATATCAACTGTTCTTGGCAAGTGATATGTCCTTTGAAGAACCAGCATCTTGGAAGGCCAGAACTGAACTTGTAAAAAAAGCTTGACGACTTTTGGGTACTAAAGTTCTTTTGTCCGAGTGTACTGATATGTGTTAGTATGTGTGACATTGTAATGAATACAACAAGCCAAGTTATCATGTGTTGATTGACCAATTTTTGTTCTTCCTATCGTCAATAACTGTGACACACATTGCAAGGATAATTATGCTTGGATTTCTAAGATATCGATCCCATCATATGAATTATTAAGTTGGTGAGATCCAATGATTACAAAAAGGAGAAGACATACAGTGAATAAGCTATCTATAACTTTGCACTAAAAAGAGTACAAACTTTTGAAATGGGCTCAGTCGACTTGTAATAATAAGACTGAGCAAATCCATGCCTTCGAAATATTACAGAGCAATTCATGAGAACTACTGTTGGTTGCTTGTTCTTCGTACCTCTGATTTCTCAGTCTTAGGCTTGATGTCACCATTCCCTATGTTTTGCTGTCCAACACGAGAATACTTGCTAGAGTAAGCAGCGACCTGAGGTGTCTCCATGGCAACTGGCACTACAGCTCTAGCAACGCCATTAATGGCGGATTCCAAATGACAAGGTGTCTCATGCTCTGCAGACATGGACGAGTATTTATCTTCTGCAACAAGTCGGAGAAGAAAATATTAGTTACAGCAAATGCAACAAGAGGAAAACATCGTCGTCATCATCCAAGAGAATCTTTTGATCATCCGGAGAAAATGGTTTTACATATGACTTTATGTTTCAATGAAATTTAGCACTAAAAACCCTCAAAATTCGTGATGTTGTAGTATGAAAACTCCTACTTCCTGGGCTTTCAAATCAGGTAACTGGAAGGAGTTATCAAATCACATCTTTTCGATAACAACAGATCGGGTTCAGAGTCCAGGCAACAAGAACATTTGTTTCAGAGGCGAAGAGAAAATAGATAAAATCACAAAATGGTCCATGAATCATCCTGAGAAGAATAGTTGGTAACACATCAAATTTAATTAGAAATCTCTACTACCATTGCATGGAATAAGTATGTACCTTTCATTTGTCCATAGGTGACTAGCTTGAGGAGATAGTTTCTGAACTCCATTAATACACACCTCTCTTGCTCCACATATACCTCTGTTATGCTCTGGTTGCTGAAAGATCTTGAAACTGTATTGGTAGCCTGAGACGGCATAAAAAGTGTGTCTTGCTCATCACACAACAAAGCCAGTGTTCCAGGAGACGTTGGCCTTCCACCCTTCTGTCCATCCCAAAAATCAGATCCAAACTCTTCCGTGTTAGCTTTCTCCACAGGAATTTCACTTGAATACTCATCTGCTGATGTTTTCTTCATGTCTAGATCATGCCATGTCTGATCTCTGTCATCATTTGATTGTCTGGGGGACCTTTCAAATTGGCCTTCCTTCTCTGTTAACTTCTGAGCTTTTCTATCTGGATAGTTTGAACTCAGAGACGATAAGAATACAAAAAGAATAAAAAATTAATGGTTTAAGCAGTCCATGATGTATTACAAGGCAACCATGGCATTCAGCAAACAAAATTAACATAAATATTAGAAAAATAAAATTTTGATCAAGTCAAAATTTGTCAGCACCAAAATAGCTAAGAACAAAACTTCCTATCAGAAGTCTTAAATTCTAATATTTATGTTACGCCAAATAATTCATTCTTTACTAAAAGTCTTGCATGACATTGGAGGGAACAAAACATGCACTTGTTTATTAAAAAAAAATGACTTTGTATCTTCTGTTTTTGCCAACATTAAGATTCTTCGAACCCTAGGATACAAAAGATTGCATCCTGTACCCTGTTTCACCCAAACTAATTAAACACTGCCCCTTGTGTTAAATTTGTGAGACCCAAAAGGATAAATTCACAGAATATTTGACCATTTGAATGTTCCCATTGACAATTTGAATCACATATTGACTATTCACTTTTCACCCTGTTATTACCCTTGTTCTTTCTTTTTCCTCCTCTTTTAAGCCTTTTTGTTTACTCTCTCTTCCTCTTCGCTTCCACCAATCCTGCTCTTTCTCTTCCTTTACCTATATCGCACTTCAACCACAGTAGCAGATTATCCATCCCATTGATGAGATGCATCTCCGTGATGTTCAGCTATGGCTATTTCACAGTAGGTGCTTTTATGATTTTCTGTTTCATTACTGAAAATGCTGAGTGGAATATTAGGGATAGTTGGAAAGTTTTGTAAAGAATGAAAAGAGAAACATGCTCCTCTTGATTGTTCATTTCATTCTTTTCATAGCATGGGTTGCACGTCAATGGCTTGAGGTGCATAGGTAACATGATAGTTACGCAAGCTAACAAATAAGGGACGTGTTTGTAGGTGTAGCTTGTTCTATCTGTGCTACAACATCCTCCAATTGAGTTTGGGATTCACTACCACATTATATGCATCAGTTATTGCAAACTGTCGTGTAGTAAGTCATACCAGAAAATGTTTTGGCTACCCTCCCAGAGGCCACCGCCAAAAGCTTGCACAGGTCCCAAATGTGCTCTGGTTGGACTATATCTGCTAGAAGAGATCTTCAGACAATCAACAAAAGTAACATGTTAAAAGCATAGAAAGCTACAATTTTAAAAGTTCCACATTCAAAACAAATCAAATAAAAGAATAAGAATATTGGAGGATAGATCTTTACCTGTAAGTGACTTTGGTAGATACCACTGGAGCAGTATTGATAGCACTGGCCACGGGAACAGAAGCAGAAAAGGAGGAAGGTGCTGAAGTCTTTGCCTGAAGGTATAAGATGTCTCAGTAATGTCACTGATTAACAAGCCAAATGCAAGTCAAAACAAATCATGGTTTCATCTTTTCTCATTCGTTATAATTAAAAGAAAATGCCAAATTAGAAGAGCCCTTGTGACAAAGCAAGTTACCACAGACCACGCATGGGCAATCATTTCTCCAACTAACAATCTGATACAGCAGAATTATAAAGTGAATGAAAAATTCTTGTTAAACTATTTTAATACAGACCTTTTGAAGATACCAAGTATAAGTGCAGTTAGTCTCTATAATATTTTGAATATCAGAAAATTACCTGTGGAAGTTGTGCAAGCCTTTTAATGGGTTGATCTTTTACTAATGCACCAAAGAGGAGCTCCTGGTTTTTCCTCTTCTTAGATGGTGAAGGAGACATAAATCCAGATGGACCAATAGCCCCATTTAGGGTGGAACTGGCTGCCTGCTGCATGTAAAGAGTGCTTCCATGATCACCATGGAAGAGAGCTTTCCTCTCTTCGCTCCCTTCAAAGTTCTTACAGTCCATACATTTACAATTATCAGAGCAGAGAATGTTGGCTTGGAAGCACTCACAGTATTTCTTGAGGCACCCAGACTTCTTACAGTGGCATCCTTTGTTGTGCTTTCCCACCAAAGGAAGTTCTCCTGCCTCGTCCTAACACATACAAGCATATCGATATAAGTTTTTGGCAAATAATATTGTCAAGAAAACACCTTTAGGTAGACTGGAACTTTTAGTTTTTATTCTAACGGAAGATAAAGTGGGTCTTATGATAGGACATGATCTTTCCCAACAAGATGACCAAAAATTTGTGTGACCACTCAAATGCTTGTTTCTCTTGAATACCGAGAAACATATCTTCCCCTAAATTTCATCAAATCTCTATTTATCAGGACCTCCTTGAGAGCATATACATTATGTTCTTTTTCTGAGAGCAGTTAGGTCAGGTAGAGTATAATATCTAGACAATCTACAACCTTGTAAAATAAAAGTTAATATAATAACTCACATGAAATGGACAGTGAAACAATCCTAAAATTTAAAAGAGTGTCTAATAGATCCATAAAGCTCATGAATGGCTCAAACCACAAGAAAGCTTTTTCTAAGCACTTTAAGCTTACCCTGAACCATTAAAAACTAAATTAGGACTGAGATTCTAGACATGCATACATGGTGAAAGATGAGTCATGGAAGTCACTAATCATTGATATGAAGGATTTGTACTAATGAAACAGTCAGCAGGTGATAATTCAGCAATTATCATCAAGAACAAAGTAAGAAAGCTACCACATACAAACATGGGATGATTACAATATTATCGCTTTATTAGCCAGTGGTTCTACCCAGTCCTTCAAAGACTTCAAACTCACAAAGATCTGCTGCCACCACAGGTCAGAATTGCTACAAAGTTTCAGCACATGTTGAGCATCATGTAAGACATGATGACCAACTTAAGAAGGTGCCAGATATGCTGAATACTTGTGCACCTTGTGGAAAGAAAAACCATTTAAACAAACGTGTTATACTGGAAGATCAAGTACATACCCTACTAACTCGTGATGCATGTGGGCTACTGCCAATCTTAGGCCTAAAGGCATTAGGATTGCGCTCTAGAGTAGCTTCAACAGCCTCATGCCTAGCAGCTTCATTCTCAACATTGTTACAGCAGTTTGTACAGTTGCAGCCATCGCAATAAACTCCAGATGCAAAACACTCACAATATCTAAGCATGAAAAAATGAAATAATAAAAGGACAATGAGCAAGTTTGGCAAAAAAAAAATTACAGCTGTATGAACAAGCATTAAATTTATGAATCTGAGTGCCAGGTAGTTAAGAAACAACATATATAAAAAGTTTATGTTGCTGAGAAGAGAATGTTGAGATGGATGCATGGAGTTACTAGAAAAAATAAGAAAAGAAATATTGTTATTTGTGAACCACTAGGTATCACTTCGATAGAGATAAGATCAGAGAAAATCATTTAAGATGATATAGACATGTGCTTAGGAGACCTTCAAATATGATAGTCAAAAGAGATTAAATGATTAATGTTAACGGTATGAGGAGAAGTAAAAAAAAATAACATAAAAAGACATTAATAGAAACTATAAATAAAGGTTTAAGTAATATATACATATCATTTTACATATCTCAATGGCGATAAAAGATCCATGTAGCTGACCCAAATAGTTGAGACTCATGGCCTTTTTGTTGTTGTTGTATTAAATTTGTGAAGTCAAGTTCAATGCAAATAAAGACAGCAACAGCATGAAACTTTCTACATAAAATTGGCTGCACATACCTGCACTGGAACTTTCATATGAGCAGTAAACTGCTCCATACAAGTTGAGATTCAAATTTAACATGAATTTCTTCCTACTAATATTTTCAATTCCTTCGCCAAAGACCAGTAAAATTGAAGCTTTAGCATAGCCAAGCAACCTAATATTTTGATTGCATATTTGAGATACAATTAACTGCAAGTCTCTACGCATAACACTTTCCACATTCAAAATGCATGACAAAATTTATTTCAGAAAAGCTAGAAATAACCAACATTTATTCTACTGGTATAAAGCCAAGGAAATAACCAACCTTTCTTACACTAATATACAGCCCTGTCTAGCAGTTATCACCTAAAGTTTGTCTAGCTTTCTCATTCATCATTGATTCATTAAGTGGGTTATTAGTGATTGGATTTCTCTTAATTTAAAAATCATAATAAGGATAATGAATTTAATGGATATGTTCAATTACACATTACCACATTTCTTCCAGAAAATTATTCATAAATCACCACAGCTTGATCTTGAAAACAAGTTATTCCCATACCACAGTTAAATTTCCAAAAGTACCAAAACAAAGAATTTTATACTTGACCAATCAAACAAACTCAAACTAATTTATCATAAATCTGTTTTGCATTAATGAACTTGAATAAGTTTCGATGTGAATTTCTCAATGGCAGTTACACCAAGGCTCATATGAGTTAACTTCAATGTTCTGCAACTGCAACTAGCTAAATTAGGGGTCAGGGTGAGACAAGGAATATGTGTTAAACAGGCTGGGAGTTTTGATGAACTATACACGATCACGATACGTAGACTGCTATTAGGGTCTGATCAATCAGTCCATCCAAAAACCATTATTAACCCAGTTGATGATTATGCTAAAGTCTCATGAATTTGGGCAACAAAAAATTTATTGTTAATTCCTACTGCAGTTAAAGAATCATGTACAGAACTCCAAGGTGATTTTCAGAGGTCCTCACTTTCATCTAGGTTGCTGTTTAGGTATGTCAAAGAAAAGAAAAAAACCATTGACGGATGAAGTTATTATCATGGACCATGGTATTTCATAGCTCGCTTAAGTTCACAATTTACTCGAAAATGGACAAACTTTAAGCTAGGAGAATAAGTCTCTATCCCAACTTGAGCAAGCACTTGAAACTTTGGTGTAAACACAGCCTGAGGTTCTTTATCTCATCTCTAGAAATATCTTTCTTCAGGTAGCAAGTTCAAGCAAATAGTAACTGATGTAAGAAAATGGTTACAGAACTAAGATGCCTTATTAAACAACTATTTAATGGATTGTCCTGCAGGACAAGGATTAAAGGAACAAAATGGAGAAAAAATTGCTAGGTCCTGATAAAATTACCAGAATTCATAACTTTTGGAGTCCTATCCTGTCAAAAAGCACTGTTTTATGACATTTGATATCGATCATCTGTGTATGCCTAGGACTCTAGATGATCTTGAAGAACTAATTATGCACAACTGAGTATTAGACATGAATACAGGATACTTAATGTGAATAAATCATGCAATTGTTAACAGCATAGTGCACAAACGCCATTAACAAGTAAGTTGACAAAGCATTTATAACAAAAGGTAATTCAACCTACAGCTTCAAGCATTTTGAGTGTTTGCAGTTGCAATTCTTCTTTCTTGTTGGTGTACCATCTTTTGCATCAGACAACAATCGTGGCCGTGACTTGGGAGACTCTGGCTTGCTGAAGAGGTTAACTATAAGACTGTGTGCTGATTCTTTCTTTGCAATCAATAAAAATAATACATGCAGACAACAGGAAAATGTAAAAACTTCTGTAAGCAGTCATTAAAATGATAATAGGTAAGTATACCAAGAAATTCATCACTGAAAAACTGGATACATTTACTTAACTAATAGATTCTGGGCATGTTCAGTACCAAAATATATCAGAAATACTTTGAAGCTTGACAAGACCTTATTATTATGAAGAAATGGGTTGAAGAAGTCACAGCATACATGTAAACCACTAACAACTTACTGACAATAAGCAGAAGACTGAGGAGAGAGAAAAAATTTTCAACTCAAGCAATTTAAACACTAACCATATGAAGTAAATGTACAGGTTTCCTGTTTTTGTTAAAGGGGTTCTGGGACTGAGTCCTTGTTAAGGTGATGCACAAGTAATTGACCCACGTTTCTATTACAGAAAACAATTCACTATAATGGGAACCATATGAAGCAAGACTATAACTGTTAAAGACTCCTGATTCTGAAACACACACACACACAAGATCTTATCATTAATAATCCTTCATTTTTTACCATGTCAAGATTTAAATTCGTAGTCTAAAGGTAAGGAACCCTAAAGACCAAATTAAGGGGAAAAAAGGAAAGGAAATAACTTTCTGAGACCATGTCTTCAAGTTATATATATAATTAAAAAAGGAGAGTCTTGAAATAAGAGCACAGAAGGAACCGATTCACACAGAGGGGAAACTCTCATGCTTATAAACCTAGACAGGAGGAACATGCTCAAATGATTGATGCATTGAAACCTAACCTAAAATTTGAAAAGAGTTGCCTGATTCCAAAAGATTCGAAATTCGAAAATTATATAAAACCCATTACTCACCCAGCGGTAATTGAGGCGCGCGACAGGGGCAGAGAAGCCGGAGTGGCCCGCGGCGGCGGCTGCTGCTGCTGCTGCAGCTGCGGCGGATCAAGGGCTATTGACAATGCGTTGGAAGGGGATGCAGCACCATACGCCGGGGCCGTGAAATCCAGATGGCGAACAAGCTTTCTTGGAGGGAAATCGGACGACGCCGATGCAACAGGTTGAACACTTTGCTCCGCTGAAGCCCGTAAACGCTGATCCATGGATCAATTAAAAAAAGACAGCCAAAGACTTCCCTCGGAATTCTAATCCTTTTTATAACAAGTGATAAATTCTATGGATTCCGAACAACTGGGGATCCCCTTAGATCGAGCTATCGAAAGCTTGGAGATCGTCTGGGGGAGCTGGGAACAAAATAAAGGCCCGCGGCAAGAGGACTGCCAAAAATTCCTACCGAATTATACTCATTTTGGACGAAGCCAAATCTCCATAGGTTCCTAGCAACCGGAGACCCCTTCGATCGAGCGTTAAGAGAGCTCGGGTGAAGCTGGAAATAGAATAAAGGACGAGGCAGTTCGGGGGATCTTAGGTGTCGGAGATGGAATCAAGCAGGCAGAGATCCCTTGCGAGGGCCGGCTGCGGGCGGTGGCGGAGGGGATGAAGGGTGGGTGGGATTCTTGTTGGGGTGGGGCGAAATCTTTCGAGCACGAGACGAGGAACGGAGGAAGAAGCGAACGAGCCTCTCGTGTCCCCCTCACTCCCCCTCTCTGCTTTTGAAATCGAAGTCTAATATTTGACGGACGGATTTGGGTCTTAGGAGAGATCGGACGGCTGAGACCTCTTAAAGAGATCAAGCGGTCCAAATTCATAGGGTTCGAGATGTCGCTCTCCTTACCGTCGGATTCGATCAAGGACAAAGGCTTTCTTTTCCTATTGGAAATAATTATTTTGTTTATTGAATAATCGATGTGCCCTTCGATTTTTATATGAGACAGATATTAATAATTTTTTGGCTTTTTTTTTTTTTTTGGGGGGGCGCAAACCGTCCGCATCATATCAAATTGCCACAAAAAACTACCATTATCTCACACAGCATCACCGTCGGCGGTGGAGCCCACGCACTCAACCAACCGCAGGCCACGCTCCAATTTGGCGTCCCCCCCAGCAAGATGAGATTCCCACGTGGCCGCCAGAATAAGACGCGAGATGACGACATCGCATGCGTTCCATCTAATGTGAGCGAGCGATGTCTTCTTATCTCCATCACAGGTCACCGTGTAAACCCAAAAAGTGGGCCCCGCTGCTGTCTGCCAATACAAAGAGATGCGTGTAAAAGATGCAGATATGTCGGCTTACGATATCTCTTTAAACTTCTGCGAAATTTAATTGTTTATATAATCATTAAATTGGCACAAGAAAGAATCCAATCAAACTTATAAGTCGTATCGATAAATATAATGTTCTCTCATTATATCAATGATTTCGAGAATAACTATCTTCTCGAATTTAATTTTTTAAAAATTAATTAAAGCGAACACGTCTTAGTCGATTGCCAATGTATAATAATTTGATTATTTTTTTTTCTGTAGAAAATGGAATATGAGATAAGAGGCAAGACATTTTAAATACTTGGTCTTACAAAACAAATTTGAATTATCTAAGTTCTGAATTCTTAATGATCAAAACATAGATCAAATCAGATATGTTTTATAAAATTAAATTGATGATCAAATTTGAAATTATCAAATTGGTTTGAAAAATTTTAGGTATCAAAGGATTTTATTTCACGTTAACTGATGTAGCGTAACACAACGTGAAACCATTCAAAGCTAAGTGTGTGACTGATGTGATATAAATATGTGAAATATATTATTGTGACTTTGGTAGGATGATGCAATAATGATTTCAAGGTTTGAATCATACGACTCGTTCGTTCTTTGAGTTGTTTTATGTGAATCGTGGCGTGATATAGCCACTATTTTAGCTGAATTAATATTCTGCATACAATGCTAGATCAACGACGACATATCAACTAGACATATGTCAATATGTCAAGTCCATATAATAGTTAAATAAAATATTTTTTCATTAAAACATCTTTTAAAAATTTAAAAAGTGTATTATAAGATAGATTTTTTTTGTTCGTAATAAATAAATATTAATTTGATTATAGAAAGGAAATTGTCGAATGTGCTTTTTGATAAACAGAAATTGATAGAAATGAGATATATATGTTCTTTTTTACTCCAAAAGAAATCATCTTTTTACTCGTATTGTTCTTTCTCTTTTGGATAACACAAAAAAAAAAATATCAATATTAAGTTATAATCAAATTTGAACCTATCAAATATAAGAATCAAAGCTATAAAGTATCAGATGCATCCCTTGGGATATATGCATCAAAGCATCTCCTTCTGCGTATTTAGATATAAATATTAAAATACCGAGAAAACATCTTTCTATATCTCAAAAATTCATCTCGAACAAAAATGTAGAATATAATGTATAAATCTTGAAAGGAGTACAATAGAAACAAGAACAGAGAGCATACCTTTGACAACGTGATGTCTTATTTAGAATAGGTAATTATCTTCTCCAATAAATGAAAAGTATAATTATATTGCTTAAGATTTTTTTTTTTTTACTCATAATAAATTATGAATGAATACTAACTTTAACATCGAAAAGATCTTTATCTAACACACCATCAACTTGTAAAATATGCTCTTGGGCTGTATCTCATCAAGAGGATGTGTATCTCCTCTTCAAATATGATAACATTAACTGAAACCAGTTTCACCATGTAGAGTTGACAATCAAAATTAATCATACCTCAAGTCATTTGCAAAACATGTTCGCGATGGCATCACTTCAATGATGTAAAGCAAATGTTCAAGTTTACATTCAATTCTCATGTTCAAGCCTCTTCTCTTCGGACAAACAACAAATCTTGGAAGTAGCTAGAAACCATATTTGTTTAGAAAGTGTGAAGATCACCATGCAAAGCAGTAGCTAGAAATAGTGTTTGGTACCACAAATCTAAACAGTTTCAATGCAGTAATCACAGGATGATTGAAGAACATCTGCAATTCTTGTAATACAGCGCATTTAGTTGTCGGATGCACCAACTTCACATACATCAATATCAGATAACTACTGATAGAGATTAAAATTGCAATAATATTAAGTGTACATTAATTACTTCTTACAGAAACCAGAAAGGAACTGATTCCTTCAAAAAAGATGGGAAACACAGGGAATGAGATCCAGTAGTAAAAGGTTCCTGCTAACTTGCATGCTACTACAGCTATCAGCATACCAAGATGAGTTTCTTCTCTGTTCTAGGCATCACAAGTGCCTCCACACATGAAGTTCCTGCAAAAATCGTTCGAGCGTTTCAGCACAAGATTGGCCAGAGAAAATTATAATATGAAGTGTAACATCTGTCTCTAAGTGATGAGAGTGTGTTCAGTAAGATTGAATTTTGCTTTGCATTCTAATGATATAACATAATAAATGCTACTACTGCTATCGGTATACCGACATGAGTTGGTCTGTTTTAGGCATCGCAAGTGCCTCCTCCACACATAAAGTTCCTGTGAAAAATAGTTTGCGATTGAAGGTGTTTCAGCACAAGGATGGCAAGAGAAAACTACAACATGAAGTGTAGCATCTCATTCTGACTGATGAAGAGTTTGGCCAGTCAGATCGAGAGTTGCTTTGCGTCCCAACGAGCTAACGTAATATATGAATTTAAATCAACAACACAAAGACAAAGCAAACAAGCTTATATATCCGAAGTTGAGTATAAAAACAGTTCCTGCGAAAAATAGTTTGCGATCGAAGGTGTTTCAGCTCAAGGATGGCAAGAGAAAACTACAACATGAAGTGTAGCATCTCATTCTGACCGATGAAGAGTTTGGCCAGTCAGATTGAAAGTTGTTTTGCGTTATAACGAGCTAACGTAATATATGAATTTAAATCAACATCACAGAGACAAAGCAAACAAGCTTATATCCGAAGTTGAGTACAAAAATAAAATAAGCACGCAGACACTAATTTTGCATTATAACACGACAATTAATATGTTATGTAGTCGGCTACTTACGCCATTAGACAACCAGTGCTTCTTTTACTTTTCTTCTTGGGTACCTCCTTCCTTCGTGGAGGTTGAAGAACTACCTTGATTGCAGTATCAAAGACAGCCTTGACGTTCTATCCATTCCAAGGCAAAGAATACGACAAACACAATTATTAGTAAGTCACCATTGTTTATGAAGCACTGAATCATCTGATAGGTAATTCTAAGCTGGTCTAATTGGTTTCTGTATGCACACCTGTTGTGTCTTAGAGCTACACTCGATGTATGCTGCAGCACCAATTTGTTTCCTGAGCTCTTCTCCCTAGAAAGTAATATATTGTACTTGTGAAGTTTCAAAACCAGCTACGAAATCTCAATGCAGGAGAAACAATCCAAAAATTATTGGTGCAGAAGCTACATACTTGAGCTGGGGTTATTGTAGTTGCACCTGGATGATCAGCAAGATATCCTTTGTCTTCGCGAAGATCTGCAATTTGTCAGGAACAAGGTGAGATTATATACATGAATCGATCTACTCATTACGGAACTCAAGATGACCACACACCTAGTTTTGTTCCAACCAGAACAATAGGAACACTTGGTGCAAAGCGTCGAAGCTCGGGCATCCACTGAAGTAGAACATGGAAAAAACAGGGTGAGAGGAGGAATCAAATGTCGGAAACCAACGAAGTCATCATGATAATTCAATCCAGAGATCAGTAATTAAAATACGCTTATAGTTGTGCTCTTGTTTAGTGAAAAAATAATGAGAACAGATACATAGTACTGCTTCCTAATGCCTTGTAAACTTACAAGAAGGGCAACAACAATCTGACCAGATTTATGCTTAGATCTGAAATCATCATCTCAACATAGTTTGGATAGAACCAAGTAAGAGTTATTTCCAGTTCCAAATTTCTAAGAGTAGTCAATGTCTGAAACATTAGTGTAGATGAAACAACAAAATGGCACTCGATTAACACCTTCTTGAAAACGTTCTCGTAGCTTGCCCTGCTGATTAGCGAGAAAGCCAGAACAAATATATCTGCCCCTCTATAGCTCAGCGGCCTCAACCTGCTGTAGTCTTCTTGTCCTACAAAGGGAAATCAAACTATGTTAAATCAGCAAATGTAGATGCAGAGCTTAAGTAATGGGAAAGATGTCGAAGATATATATATATATATATATACATACCTGCAGTATCCCACAATCCTAAGTTGACGATGCTGCCATCAACAGAGACATTGGCGCTGAAGTTATCGAACACAGTAGGGATGTAGTCCTGCTCAAAACCAGAATACACTGAGTTGGGTTTCATGACCAACGCCTGAGTACAAAATGTATGTAAAAGAAAGTGCAAATTATCAGAATGCCTTTGCAGAAACCACGTTATCCGACGAGAAGCAAAATAAGAGAAGAACGAGAACCAAAGAAGGACCAGAATCGAGAGGAATGCAGAGAGACCAGGCACAGAATTCTGCCACGCTTAAGAGGAACGGGAAAGGGGCATCGGCACATACAGTGGGGAACTTGTTGCTGGTGTAACAGATGAGCATGCAGGTCTTCCCCACAGCCCCGTCTCCAACGGTCACACACTTGATGAACTTGGTGGCACTCATCCTCGCAGCTCTGGTCTCCAGCAACCTGGCGGTGGAGAGCAAGGAAGACGAACCGCGCTATGAACAAACCAAAAGGGCAAGCACGGAGTTGCTTCGCTTTGAAGCCAAAAGGAACAGATTTGGGCGAGAAGAGAGGAGGCGCGCTAATCGTGGCAAGCAGGACAAGGAGAGTGGAGTTTTAGGTAAGAGCAGAAGGTGAAGTGTAGCTCTCGGAGGGCACATAAGTTTAACTTAAACATGCAAAAAGGAGAAGTGACACGTAAACCCGGCAAATCCAACGCCCGAATCCTCGATGGCCTAAAAAGAATCACTTGCGACCGAGAAAACGGTGCTTCGCATGAAAAAGAAACAGAAGGAAGACCCGTTGGTCTACCCGCGCGACGTGTAGAGACAACAGTGGCTCTTCAGGTGGGTCCCGCTGGAGGTGGCTGTCACGCGCTGCAAAAAGCGGGAGCAAAAGTGGCTCGTGGTTTGAAGCTCGGACTCGGTCGCTTGTTTTGCGGGTCGCAGGATTCAATTTTCAAACGTGGAAGCAGGTGGTTGACCCTGCGATTTTGAATGGAGGAAGGAAGAGGGGATCGGATCCGACCGTTTGCGCGGAGGGATCCGTTGCGGTCGTTGCTCTTGCCGCGTCTCTTTTCGCTGACATAGACGACCACCACCTGCTGCCATAAGACACGGGGTAATGTCATCGGAAGTCGTGTTCGCCAGGTTCGGTGTCGTCCATCACCCAAAACATGTCCCCGTTAGCTGATCATTGTTGCAGTAATATAATTAATATATGGTCTAATATATATATAGGGTTTGTAAAATATTAATATTATTGAAGAAACATGAATCCTGGTACGAAAAAAAAATTTGAAGAAAAATTCTAAAAATTAGGATTTTGATGAGTGAAATTATGTGAGAAAATAGATCAAAGACAGTACTGTGTGTGTATATATATATATAAGATTTGTTGACTGAGATGCCTTTCAAATCGCAAGAGTAAGCTGAAGCAGAAGAATTAACCATCTTTATTTTGATGCCTTGAAGTGAAGTGGACGAAGTTTTGAGACATCATCACTCCGAAGAGCGAAGACCAACACGATTGGTCTCGCATCCCTGATTCAGGGATGGACTTGATTTGGAATCTGCGGGCCATGGAGAATGTTCCTGATCGATGGTCCTCCTGTAGGACTCTTGCGAGAGTGGACGGCCAAGAAGACGAGCGCCGCAAACGTCGAGACGACGCCTGTGATGAGGAAAAGGCCTGAGAACTGGTACAAGTTGAGGCTCGCGGAGGTGACGGCGCTGTTCTGACTCGGACAGATCGTGTCTCTGAACCATTTGTTTTGGATGGCCACCATCTTGTCGCCCTCCGTCACGTTCAGCACCGCCCTCGAGACGTCGGGCACCAGCGGCGAGCCCTTTTGGAAGACCTACACAGCGGAGGTGAATGAATCCTCGACGTGTTGCGTTTCGTTCTTTCTTACGTGACACACATGTAAGGCTGAGAGGCTTACGAAGCCGAAGCCGTCAGTCTTGTAGGTCCAGCTGAGCATGGTGAAGCCGTTGCAGTGCTCCGAGAGGAAGAGCTTGAGGTACGGTATCTCGTCGAAAATGGCGTCCACCCCTCCCTTGGCACCCCCTTGTAGTAGAGCTTCGGCGTACTGATCGGATGTGCTGTAGTGCCTGAGCTTAGAGCTTTTGAATCCCATCCTCTTCAGTATCTCCGCCGCAAAAGATCCATCTTGGTAGCCAATGTACGCCCCGGTGCTCAGTAGCTGCTTCAGATCGGCCGCAGTGGGCTGCAGCTGCTGCACCGTCAGCCTCGATGTCAGGCTCGCCGTGTAGCTCGATGTCAGTATCAGCACCACAAACATCCAAACCACCATCGCAATCCTCGAAAAGTTGCTCTTCAACGACTCCGCTGAAACCAAAATCCCGAGTCAGACAACTCCAAACACTATGGTTAGAACGGAAGCCAAGTCGGGAAGCTGTTGTGAGCGGCGCGTACTTTGGCTGAAGACGAGAACAGAGAACACGAAGTAGAAGACTTTGCCAAGTCGCTCCGACGGCTGCCTGCCGAATTCCACGTTCGAGCGTTCGATCACCAGCACCGTGAACCCCATGAACACAAAGAAGGCAAAGCTCACGAGCCAGAGGTTGGGTGTCAGCGGCTTCAGGAAGACCCACATCTTTCTCGGGTCCTCCTTCACCGGGACGATCATCGACACCCCTGACTCGGTGTACGGCATCGTGAAGTCCACGTAGAGCGTCCGCTCGGCGGTGATCGTCGTGTCGCCGACAACAGCGTCGAAGTTCTGTACCATCATCGAGCCGGTAAAGTATCTGAAAGTGATTTGAATCATGACATGTAGTTACCGACCTTTATATATACTTGGTAGATCAAATGGTCGTAGGAATTGGCCGAAGGGCGGAAAGGGATGAACTCATAGGTGACTGCATATGGCAGGGCTTCCATGACCGCCTTGAAGATGTCGATGCAGTAGCCGGTGACGACCGTTCGGTTGGTTGACGGCTCCCACCCCACGTTGACGAACTGGTTGAACCCCTTCTTCACCGGTACGCCAATCCGGAGCTTCTTTCCACCGGTTGGTATTTCCCATCCTTTGGGCACGGCGGCGGAAATTCCCGGCCATATAATGGACTTTAGGCCGACACCGACGGCGGTGTCGAGTTGCTTCGAGATCCCGAGCTTCGGTGTCCAGAACTCGATCACCCTCGCAGAATTTCCGATAACATTGACGATCTCGTATGCGGACGACTGGAGCTGACCGCCCAGAAGCCGGAAGTCGCCGGCCAAACCCTTGAACCGTGTATTCAGGATGGCATTGAGCAACGCCGGCCCTGATTCGGACGAACCGATCACGTCCAAATCGGTGGAGTTATCCCCGGACTGGGGTCTGCGAAAGATCGATCTTTTGGGGCCCAAGTTTTCGACGGCCATGGCGGTCGCCCATGTCGTGTCGTAGGCCCACAGCTGGAACACCGAGGGATCAGCCGCTTTGATGGTCGGGTTCTCCTGGCGGAACCTGGATCTGAACCTAGCTGTGAAGTTGACGACGTCCTCCGATCTCTCGACTAAGGGTCGGACCGCGATCACACCCTGCATCGCTTCGGTGATCCTCAGGCGATGGTCAAGTTCTTCGAGGACGTCGGCGATCCCATCGGTGGTGATCCACACGCAGCCGTCGCTCATCATGCCCAGCTTCTTGGCCCTCTGGAAGAAGCGTGCTCCGAGGGCCGGAAGCATGTGCACGATGAACACCCGGGTCTGCATCGTCATCAGCTTGTACAGCTCTTTGTCCATCTCTTCTTCAGCAGCGAGGGAGGGGATGACGCTGCGGTAGGGCACGCCGGAATCGACGGCTTGGAGGGCATCGACGATGAAGGGGATGACTCCCGCGCCGTACTCGGAGTCCTCGTACACGGGGACCACCTCGCGCCAGCCGAAGTATCGGACGATGGCGGCAATGGCGCCGACCTGGGAAGAGTCATTAAGGGTGGCGCGGACGAAGAAGGGGGCGCGGGTGGGGGAGAGGGAAGGGCTCGTGGCGGAGAAGGAGAGGACAGGGACCTGGCTCTGGCTTCCCAAGTTGATGACGAAGCTGGCCTCGGTGGACGTCTCGGGGCCGATGATTGCCTGCACCTGGAAGTTCTTGAGCAGGTCCACAGCTGCATGCAGGGAAAACGATGACCAGCGTAGTGAGCAATTAATTGGCTGCAACATCAAGCCCTGCAGTAAGGATAAGGGACTACCTGCAGCTGCTGCACCGACGACGTCTTTCTTCGAGTTCCTGAGATGCAGAACAACTCTCGTGGTGCAGTTGCCATGAGTGGCGTAGAAATCATCGACCGCCATGGAAATGCTGGTCCAGCTCTTCTTCCCGGCCGAGGATGAGACATCCAGGATCACGCCCACGTTAACCGGCACCGCCCCATCGTGAGCCGAAACCATCGCCATTTGCAGGGCGCCAAAGAAGAAGCAAGCAAAGAGAAGATGGATTGCCCACCCCATCGAGAACCCACCGTCAGTTCTCCTCTCCGACAAGAATCGCCAACGCTGACTTATAAAGAGTCGAGGAACACGTACGGTCAAAACCAGATCTCCTACTGTGCTGGAGCCGTGAATTGCTCGAATGAGTGTGCACGTATATGATCTTGCGAGGGATGCACTCACGAGTGCAGCACCGCCGATGCCATCTGCACATGCTTCCCACGGAATCTATTCAGCAGATGTCAGGTGGCTTTCACGCCCGTTTGAATGGGATAGATAAACAAGTCAAAATCGGTAGAAAGAGTAGCTGTATCCCACAGCATACTGTCAACAAGACATAATATTAAAAGATCAAAGTTACGATATCGAGGCATCTCATACTTACATGACACTACTGTTCAAGAGGTGAGAATTGGTGGAGGGCACGTATGGCTTACTCACCTTCGACGCTATTGAATGGTGAAGCAGCAACTTGGGACGGACGTCATTCGCAGGACGTCACGATCGTTTTTATATGGATGAAGTCGAAATCGAGGTTTGACGAGTTATACGACTGGAAACTTTGGCAAGAAGTAATCCTACTCTTATGTTAATTCTTCTCGTTCTTCCATAAACAATAACATTATGTTCTTCACATTCTCTGAGTTAAACTTCTGATCGTTTTCTGTCTTCTCTAAAAACTGACATTTTGTTTTGTTTTTCCTAGCAATTTCATAATATAATTGCACCTTCATTTAAAGCAGTCTCGGAGGTTTTTAGTATCATATATACACTCCGTTTTAGAAGACACAAAAAGCCAATGCCATCATTTCTAAAGGTACATATGTTCATCATGCATGTGAAGACAATATGCTTCTTCAGCTTGCAAGAGTGTCAAATTAATACTGCCATCTTTGTTCCGAACTGTTAACGTCCAATTGAATGCAAGTCTCCGAGTAATCAATCACATCACCTGTGCGATGCCAACGTGAGGTTCTTGAGCTTGGTCATGGGACGCCCAGCTCGTAGCTTGGCCTCCGAGCTCATCGACTCAATCCAAGGCCTTGCAGCGGAGTAGGCACCGACCGTGCGGCTGAGCCCCTTCCAGAGAAGCAGCACCAGTCCCAGCTGCAGATTGGCTTTGAACGAACCTATCAGCCACGAGAACAGACCCAGCGTATCGTATGCGTCGGCGGCAACGATCACGAGGAAGATAATATAGGAAGCCAGGAGGAAGGTTATGAGGATAAGAATGATGAACAGCAGGAGACCGCAGGAGATGACGGCGCCATGGAGAAGGGCCAGGAGGAGAAGCTCCAGGTTAGGCGCCATTGGGCCAGAAGACGCAGTAAGCAGAATGAGGAAAAAGGATATTATATGAAGACATGGCAAGATTCATGGAGTGCCTTGTACTCAAAATCTTACAATTCAAGATGCTTTTGTTCTGTGGTATATGCATGGAGAGACATTGCAGTTGCCCAGCTTTTTATGATAGCCTCACAGCTGCATTGATTTCAGGATAACTCGGCCTACGATATCTTCTTATGAGCTAAATCTCAGGCATTTGATCAATTCGTATCGTTTTCAAAGGTTAAATGGAATTCAATTACTGTTTGTGATACTACCTTAGTCCATCTAATTGGATGCCTTCTTTCGCAGGTAAACAAAAATGGAGTATCCTGGAATGGCTTGATCGAGAGAAGACTGCAAAGGAAGCAATACCATCCTTGTAGGAAATTAGGAGAGTATGTTCTAATATATCATGCCAAGATATTAATCTTCAGTGGAATCTTCAATGTCCAAATATTAAACCCTGTCAGTGAAGTATCAACTGTGAACATCTAATTGCTTGTTCTCTCGTGGTACTGTTCGTTTTAATAATAATAATAATAATAAATTCATGGATGTTGTTCAACCAAAGGGGGGCTTTGGTGTTCTTTTGATGGCCGACTTATACAAAAATCTAGTTTTTAGTTTATTATGGTATAGCTTAGCTTAGAAAAATATTTTATAGATGAAATATTTCTCCCGTAGCTAAATTATTTATCAGGATCTGTTTCTTCTTGCCGACTATGCCACCATAGGTCTAACTATGACTGAATAAAGAATATTATAAGGTATGTCATCCGAGTTTGGACACTTGCACTAGTCAACGGTGGTAATATGAGACTTTTGTGCATGACAATGATCAGACGTGAACTGGTCAGCGAGTGTTGTCACAAAGAGATGACTCTTGCAGTGGAGCTGCCAGAACACAAATCAGAAACTCTTCAACGGATAGCAAAGTCAAACCAAGTAATTCCTGCAAGAAGAGGACAAATCGAGAGAAGAATATTTTGTCAAATTATCTTTTAATGTGATGGGATTGCGGAGGCAGCGGGGAGTGATTACTATATGCACCCACAGCAATCCTTTTTTACTCAATTGGTTGATCTGTTCTTCCTCATGATTTCACCTTAACTTCTCTGCGTCATCAATAAGAAAGATGCTCGAGATTGCCACAATGGTTGTCTGCCTACTCGGTAAGTCTTCTTCTTCCATGTAAAGGAAACGGCGGGGACAAATGGAGGCATCCTGTCCCATCGTTCTCGCAGAAACAAGGATCTGACGTTCATCAGTTACTGTGCACCCTCTTTCCGCAAACTCTTCAATGCTCATTTTGGTAGAATCTTTTCACGACTTTATTCCTTCGCAAGGGTGAAGAGAGACATTTAGCTGTTGATGTTCCTGCCTGCTCGCCGGGGATGTGAGGTAGAAGCTTTTGCAGGAACCAGCTGAAGCAAGGAGCAGCAATGGCAAATTACTGCAAGTAGTAGAGCTGTGCACATGCAGAGAGGCACCGAAGTCGTTGTCGATGAGGCCGGTCTCCGGAATCGGCAGCCTGTAAAAGAGCAGTGGACATACTCCAAGCTTTCTTTCGAGGGTTGACCGAAATAGGTGGAAGATGTAGACTCATCGCTGTGTTGAACCCATCGGTTGCCCGGAGCACCGAACCACTCTTCCCACCACTTGTTCGTGCTTGGTGCTCGGACAGTGACTGACATCAAGGAGACGGGATGGGCAACACTGATGGATGACTTCAAGATCCTCTCAGTCTTTTTACCCACTCGTTGCTCCCTCTGCACCCCTCGTCGTCGTGTTCCTTTCAGGAGGCAGCTACGAGAGTTGGAGTTGCAGCAAATTATCCGAAGCTAAAGATAATTGCAGGCAGATCATCTGAACCTTCGCCTTCATAGATCGAAGAAATGCTACGGCGAGACAATTCTGAACGAAGTTAAGGTTCCTGTGTTGATCGATTGTCCCGAGAGATTCTTTGGGGTTGACCAGTGTGACAACCGTGACCTGTGGACCATGGCGACAGCCACCTGATCCTGGATGATGGTGATGGGTGGCCCGCCATGATTTGTTCTTCAAGTTTGAAGGCCAAGGTCCTCGGTGGCGGATTCTCGCAGTGTGCAGTTCTACTTGATGGTGTTGCCGCTGCAAAATTCGCTGTGCAGGCAAAATGACAGGAACAGCCTCGATGCAGCAGCGAGCGGATCCATTTCCAAGCTACGCCAAAGATCCTGCTGCCCCTGCGCGGTTGATCACTCACCCACCCTCCCTCGCCTTCCTGCTTCGCCATTTCGGCGACCACGATACCAGCGTTCGTGTCCACTAAGGGAGGACATGAATCGAACACTTTGAAGTCAAGTTGGGGGGAAATTTCCAGTGATATGACAAGAAAAACACAAAGAAAACCAGAAAAATGGCGAGATTCTGGGCACGCATGGGGGGGCTTTCCGCAAACGGCGAGCCGTTCGGTGAGGAGAGGCGATCGATGCTTCCAAAACACAATAATGACGGATGATGCAGGCGTGGGGCTGTGCCGTGTTTGGGGGGGGTGAGACTCGCACGTCGTGTCGCCATCTCCACCCCCACTCTCTCTCTCTCTCTCTTGCCATCCCCCGTCGCCGGTATAATACATGCAAAAGTACCAGACGACACACACTGTAAAGATGTATTTTTAATGGTTTCCTTCTCTTTTTGCTTGGACTTGTGGGTTGGTAGGTGTCGCTGTCGCTGCCAACATGACATGCTCGACCGCGGACAGAATCCCCGACTGCTACAGCCTCGCCCCCTCGGCATGGCTCTGCTGCCAAGAAGCGAGCAGCTCCCGCCATCGATGTGATCCCTCGCTCGCTCGGTCGTCGCTTATTTTAATGCAACGCTGGTCAAGCACGAGCGGTGGTGGTGCTCGTCTCTTCACTGAGAAGATGAGAGGGAATCAACAAACAGTGCCCATCAATTATCCTGAGAGATTGGGTTACGAGTAGGGAGATTTGCAATTGGAGCGATACCTGCCATCATGTCGGGAACTTTCAATCCGCTGTCGGTAGGTTTGCGGTCCCGATGGGTGAAGGCCTCACACACTCAACCATTAAAAACCGCACAAATATCTCCTTCACAATTCACTTTGGCATTATACTTCTTAGTTTCTGGTGTTATGCTCCTCCCTCTGTCTCCCCGTGTTTGGAGCTCTTATCATTGCGTCGTAGAAGAATAAGTCGACCCAAAAGAGCTTCTTTTCTTGAGAGCTATACAAGCAGGAACCTTTACCCGTCGGTCTCGAACCCGCCACAGCTCGCTTCCTTCTTTTCTTCTTCTTCCTTCATCGTTTCCTGTTCAAGCATCGATCCTGTCTCCTTTTGCTATCAGAAATCGCAGTGAATAGAAGGTAGAGACAGAGAGAGAGAGAGAGAGAGAGATGACACCGCCATTGGAGCACGATTACATAGGCCTCTCGGAAGGCCCCGATAAGCTCTCCTCCGCCAACCTCAAGGACACGGAGCTCCGGCTTGGGCTCCCGGGTTCCGACTCCCCCGAGAGGGTGGATGGAGGAGGGACCGGCCTGACGCTTGGGCTCCCTAAGAGCTTCGTCTCCGGCTCCAAGAGGGGGTTCTCGGACGCAATCGACGGGCCCCGGGAGTGGGGGCTCCCCGGAGTCAACAGATCTGAGGTGGAACCGGGGAAGGGCGGGGTTTCCTTCTCCGCGAAGGGTGAGAACGCCGGTGGAAAGCCGCCCACCGAGGGGAAGGATGACGGCGGAGCGGCAAAGGTGGCGCCTTTGGCGAAGTAAGTCTCTCTATTCGCACATTTTAAAGTTCTTTTCTTCTTCTGTGGACTTCTCGGGGTGAGATATTAATGGTGAAGTTTTATCTATCAACTTAGATGGAGGTGAAAGTTGATAATGCTGGAACCAATCTGAAATCCTGTTCATCCCATTGTTTTCTCTTATATTCATGTGTGTATTTTTGCTAAATATTTGGTATGCCAACTGCTTTGAACTAGTGTTTAAGAACTTGTCATTGACTACAGGCATCTTTTCACATGTTGCAGCTTTGATCACACAGATATGGATATGTGAATGCCGGTATAGAACATAATCCTTATGACTTCCCATGGTGAATTTAGCATGTAGTACTTGAGTGTTTGAACCAGTCCCGAAACCAAAAGGAAATCGAGTCCTGCAATTTTTTGCTCATCAGTCAAGTGAGCCTCGAAGGAACAATTTTGGTGTAGAATTTTGAACCATCACCTTTAATAGAGCTTAAATCAAGATAAGCAGCTCCCCCACTCTAATGATGTACTCCAGAAAATTTTCTTTCGACTGCTAGATCTATAGGCACCATCCATTTTGTTTTATTTCGGTGCATCGGTAAGAATGGTAAATGGAGTTCTCGACTGCATTGTGCAATAGTTATGTTGAAAGATGGCAATCATATAGTTGTCTTATGTTCAAGTGCTACTCTCTTGATTTTGGGTGGAGAGCATTAAGACTTGTATCATCTGTAACTGTACAGCTCAACTCCTTCCGATGCATACAAAATTTCTTCTCTGTTTTTTTTGTGAATTAAAAGTGATGCTCGGGAATGCTTTGATTTCCTTCTTCTCATAAAATCTGTCCTTACCAGTGGTGCTAAAATTGTAGTCTTTTTTGTTTCGTTTGGCAGATCTGAAGATTGTTTCCACTTGAACTTTTTTACATAGTTCTATTCAGTTCTTTGGTATGTGATATCTAAGCCTGAATCATTTATGCAGGCCTATCTGTCCACGATGTGCAATTTTCAGTTGCATTTGTTTTTCTGTTGCTTGTCCCCATTTTTGACAAGAAGTCGATTCCTTTTCTCGTTCATCAGCGTTATATGTAGAGCCACAACCTAGTCTTTTTCCTTCATCAGGAATGCCTGAGCATTTTTTCTGTGACAGGGCACAAGTTGTTGGTTGGCCACCCATCCGGAGTTACAGAAGGAATACAATGGCTGCAAATCCAAGTAAGAACAAGGAGGACGCTGAAGGTAAACCAGGGGTTGACTGCCTCTATATCAAGGTCAGCATGGATGGAGCTCCATATCTCAGAAAAGTTGACCTAAAAACATACGCCAACTACAAAGAGCTCTCACTGGCTCTTGTGAAAATGTTTACTTGCTTTACCATTGGTAAGTTCTTTTGTTTGTGACACACATGGACTTCCTCTTTACATATTTTGTGATTTCCTGGGAAGAATTGTTTGCAAGCATGACACATTTACTGCTTATTCTGTCACCAACTATTGGATCTCAGTTGTGTTTACCGTGCAGGAAATTCCTTGATCCATGGCCCGATATGAATGATGTTATACAATACTTCTAGAATATGTAGTCAGGGTTTCACATAACAGTTTTGATCAGCTAGCCTGGTGTGGACCTTTTGTTCTCATCTACCATCCAATGGTTGTGTGATGCCTGGAGCATTATGCCCTGAGAGTTCCCTAATGTTTCTCCTGTATGAATTCAATGATGCCTTACTAAAGAGAACAAGAATCCTATTATGTGAAAACAGTACTTGCTATATTTGAAAGAAAGTTTCTTTCACCTTAGAGATAATTGATGACATTTAGTATTGTCTTTATAAGATAATTTACGTTGTTTGATTACCCTTGCTTCTTCATGATGTTAGACACTAATTAATAGAGTTCTCTCAAGGAACCCTGCCTGTTCTTTATTTTCTATCCTTAAGTCACTACAAGTAACTATAAGATTGTTCAAGAATTACAATTTATTCCATGTAACGTATTTATGTACTATTTAATGACTTTTCACATATCTGATGCAAGGACTATTAAAGAAAATTATTTTTGATGCAAGGAGATGTTTACTTATTTCTGTACCTGTGGTTTCAGGTCAGTGTGGTGCACAAGGAATGTCGAGCAGAGAGACACTAACTGAGGGTCGAGCGATGGATCTTCTTCAAGGGTCTGAATATGTTCTTACCTATGAGGACAAGGATGGTGATTGGATGCTTGTCGGTGATGTTCCTTGGGAGTAAGTAAAATATCAGACTTATGAACTGCCTAGTTGTTGTAAAGGATGAAAGGGCAGTAAAATTTTACCACAAGTGTAATTATGCCCTTCCCTTTCATTTTTATTGTTAGTGTAACAGCAAGCTAAGATTTGGATGCAAAAACATAAACCCCTCATGGTATCTTACCAGTACCATGATTCAACCTCATCTAAAAAATAACAATTTTAAAGTGGCAACAAGTTTTGTGGTTTGGTAGATTGGGAAGGCCTTCTTTCGCCAACTCTAATATATAATATCTATGCAGATTTGTAGCATTTTCATGCACGAGTTAGATGCAAAATATATAGGTCTAGAAATTTTTTTTGTTTAAACTGCACCATCCCGATTTATCGGCTGTTCAATTTATACATGTTTACTAGTGTTACTACATTCTCATTTAGCAACTGATTGTATGCATTTGCCATTGCAGCATGTTTACTGATTCTTGTAGGAGGCTAAGGATTATGAAGGGTGCAGATGCCATTGGAATCGGTACGTGTGACCATCACTTTGCCCTCATCTATGTTTGGTTGCTATTAAGCTCTTTGCAAGTACTTAATTGATAAATGGATCCACCCTCTGCTGGGTTAGCTGACAACTAATTGTTGAACTCAAAAAAAGTGTCTATGATACTTGATCGTTGTGTCCCCACATCCATGTAATATCAAATGCATTATATTTCTAAGAACGGCAAGTATCACAAGAAACAATATTGGCAAAACTCTAATTGCAACTTTAAAAGAATTCTACTTAAATGGCACAGAGCTTTTTTGAAGACTTTTCAATATATAAAGCATTCGTAGACT
This sequence comes from Ensete glaucum, assembly GCA_021527575.1. Taxonomy (NCBI): domain Eukaryota; kingdom Viridiplantae; phylum Streptophyta; class Magnoliopsida; order Zingiberales; family Musaceae; genus Ensete; species Ensete glaucum. Next base: position 30,571,487 of record CM038554.1, read on the forward strand.
TCCTACTCTAACATAAAGCATCAGATTTAACGAAATAATCGATTTAAACTGAAGATCCTGATGTTAGCAAATGTTCTTCTTTGCTAACAAAATTCTGTGTTTTGAGCATCATCTTGTCAGTAAATATGTGTTTAATAGTCTACATACACTTGTTGCAGCCCCAAGGGCCATGGAGAAGTCCAAGAGCCGGAATTAGCCGTATTTGAAGTTGCGAGTTTCCAGTTGGGCGCATGCGGACCAAATGGCTGCAGTTGACCTGAAGTAAAATGAAAGCTACATGTGTCCATGTGTTTTTTGGTATCTTGTGGTCTGTTACATTGGAGTGAAGCCTCAAGTTGACTTCATAGTAGTGTTGTTTGGTCATTGTATCTGTTCCATGTCATTTACATGTATGTTTTAGGAGTGTGGTTGTCATTTTCGACTCTTATGGTTTGAGCTTCCCTTCTATGTCTGTCACATAGGAAGGTTCTTAGTTGTGAATCGTCCAATTCTATACACTCGTATCTGAGATGACTATAACCTGCCGGTATCGGTATACGATCTACAAGGTGAAAGCTCGAGCTTACCGGCATCGATGATTTATCATCGATCGATGTCTTTGGCATGTTTTTGTTGCAATTGGATGATTTGCAATGTTCATGATGTGCTTGGGGTAAAAGCTGAGGTCTGAGGGTTCAAACTCTTGTTTCGATGTCTTATGTATCTGATGCCAGTGATGATATATTTTAGTACTATTTTGAAAAATAATAAATCACTGTCCCTTCCTCCATCCTCAAGAGTTCAATGTTCCGGCTATGTTCAATTTATAATATCGCTTATCCAAAAATTATTCGAGTCGATCAATTATTCTACGATAAATTGATTCAATAGGTCGAAATTATATTAGTGGTTTATGTGTTCCATCGATTTACTTTTCTCTTTCATAGATATCGAAGAAATGGGTCCAACGAAATTTAATTATATATTAACGAAATTTAATTATATATTACCCAATGTAATTAATTATATTTAATAATCTGGTCTCTATATTTTAAAAAGTTATATTGAAATTTCTATAGTTACGAAATTGAAACATCTAGCTTAATTTAACTTAACGCTCTCAAATTACTAACGAAAATATGAAAACAAAGGATAAGAAGATAATTTTAATATTTCAATTGGTGAAAACGGATGACAATATCTTTGGAGGCCGCGGGTGGATGTTATGGATGAGGAAAGTGACGATAAAGAGGTGATAATCACTCTACATGTGCATCAACATCTACGCAATTGTTCAGTAATGAAATAACCATCGATGCAGATATCGAGCGACGTTGCTCTTCATTTGCCTTAGCATCAACGCAAATAAATAGCAACCCTCACCTCTCGTTATCGCTCTTTTTACCTACAATAGACAATAACGGCGTCTCGTCATCCATCATCACCAATTGAAATATTAAAATTATTTTTTTATGATAAAATCGATTGCATTAGGATAAATGAGTATAGATATTTTAATATCGTAACTATATTAATATAAATATAATTTTTTAAAAAATATAAGAACCAAAAAAAAAAAAACCTATAATTATTAGTCCGCTGGTTGTAGAGGAATACGGCTACTCCACCAACCCTTGTTATTATAGTCAGTTCCTCCTACAAAGATGACCCCATCTTTGGAGAACACATACTCACCAAATCAAATTGTTTATACGTGATGGAGCACACTATCCACGTTCACAGTTTAATATTGCTTTAGCAACCTTCAAGCAAAGGAATCCACACCTTAAACAACATGAGACTGTTGAAACACTTGCCTACATCCGTGCATTGTCTATTTGATAATGCCATGAATAATTTATTACTCATCCATCTTTCTCTCTCTCTCTCTCTCTCTCTCTCTCTCTCTCTCTCTCTCTCTGTGGTGGACATTAAATTATAGGGCAGATGAACCAGTAATTGATAGAAACCCTAATCGTCAACAAGTAATCAATCGAACATCAACAAATAAAACCCCAAACAGTATGTGTGTAGCTACATCACCTATCAATAATAGATATGACTTGAAAGGAGGAGTGCACTCTTTTATGATGCTGACAGGGGGGAATGGTGCTCCTCTCAAAGGTCAAAACGTTTGATATGTAAATTTAAAAAAATTAAAAAAAAAGCTCGTTAGAGTCTTCCTCAAGTTTGCAAAAAAATTGAAGGTTTCGGAAGTCGGATGACAATTGTAGTGGTGAGAGGATCCCATATCCTAGTCTTAGCTTGTCGTGGTTTAGTTCCACTAGTTTTGATCATGGCTTAATCAAAATATATTATTATTTATAATTTTTTTATTACTAGTTATAATAATTTTATTTTTAAAAATTTTAAAATCTTTAAACTACCCTTTTGTACATTCACGTAAATATCATCTTCACTCTCCTCCTTCCCTTCTCTTTTTATTCTTCTCTTTATATTTTTCCTCTTTTTTTTTTATTCTCTTCAGAGGTAATGGTCGGAGAAGGGCAATCACTCGTTCTTAAAACTAGCATTCTTAAGACCAAAGAGTCAGGCGGAAAAAGGGGGAGAGCTCTCCGTTCCTGATTATCCTGTAGCTGGATTCTTCGGAACCACAAGAATCCTTAGAATAGGGTCGAGAGGCGATGAGCGATGTTAGCTATGACAATAATGAGCAATCACATCGATGCTAATGAAATAAAGGGTATACACAAAAAATATATATATATATATTATGATTATAAATAATAAAATAACACATATTTATGTATAAGGAGATTATCAATAGTAAAAGATTAGCTACCAATAGTAAGTTTCTTTTGAAAATCAAAACCCTCGACTACGGAACTAATTTTTCAGAAACTAGAATCGACGTAATTAAGAATTGGAACCCATGGTTTCGGTTCTAGTTTCGAACGGTAGGTTTCGTAGTTTAAATCATTTTTAAATTATTCAAAAATAAATTTAATAATTTTTATTTTAAATTATTTTAAATAAAAATAAAAATTGAATGGTTCGACTCGGAACCAAAACCATCGATTTCGATTCTGATTCCAAAATCAACCCTTGCTGATTTGTTTTTTGATCTTACTTTTGAGAAATCAAAACCATCGAGTCTAGAACGGAAAGGTAAGGACTAAGGTTATAGCTTTGTTGCCAAGGGTGGCGTAATGAAGCCGTGGCACTGACTCAACTACAACACGAGAGGATGCTCATATCATATCATAGCATTGTGTGTTAGGATTAGGATGCTCATATCATAGTCCAACAAATATGAGCAGACATAAAACTAAGTTTGTGATCATCAAACGTCGAGCGACTCATTGTTTGTGATCTCCTTTCCCACTCCAAAAGACGTACGTCTCTTCATAGGCAAGATAAGACGAGGACGACGACCTCACAAGGCTAAAATGGTTTACGTAAGCACTTACATGTGAGGAGTTCTATCTGCTTAGAATAAGCTAATCTCGTGCATTCGATTGGATTTAAATACTAACATAATTATATGGTCTTCCAAGATTATTGATCCCATCACTTATTCTCCTTTCTTTTATTCTGAAACTTACTAACATAATTATTTTTTTGAAACTTAAATTTTTTTTTTTTTGAGAATTTGTCCGAATCCAAATAAGTCGGGAAATAAATTTAAGCAAAATGGGAATGTTTATACACACATATATTATCATTAAGATTTTCCCATATACATTAAAAAGAAATGTTGCGATAATAGTAGATTATGTCATTATGACGACGAAGATGGAACAGGATAAAGTCAACCCATAGCTTCGGGACCTCCTCGTCGTTCGTGCATCATCAGATTTCGAGACTAACCCAAACCACGATGGGATTCTCCTCCACATGACATGCTTCGTGGAGCAACGAAGGAAACTTCTTTTGTCGTAGGAAATAATTCACATTAATCTTTTGTACACATCATTTTTGTAAGACTATTTATTGCATTAGAGAACAGACATGTTAAAAAAAAAAAAAAAAACTAAGTACATCTTTCTTGTGATTGGGTTCGGATACGAGCATTCTTTAGGTGATCATGAATGATACCAGTGTCTCACAATAAAATACTTGCTTCACCACACAATTAATGCACGCCAAAAGCAAATAAGATCTCCCCAGATCCACATAAATATAGACCAGCAAGCAATGCATTCACTGCTTTCAGGGAACAGCACGCCCTTTAAATGGCTGTTGGCAACCCATCTTTTTCAATGCTCAGTATTCTATTTCTCCGTCGCTGTCTGCTCTTCCTTTTCCTCCTCCTCTCTTGTTCCTCTCCCTCTTCCTGGAGCAGCAGCTTGGTGTAGGTGCGGAAAGGAAAGTAGAGGAAAGATGGAGAGCAGATGCTTTAGATTCGGCTTCGGAAGTGGTACTGCGGGTGGCTCAAGGAAGGGAAGGAAGAGCAGCTCGAAGAGTCCAAAGCAACCCCAGAGAGGGCTTGGGGTGGCTCAGCTGGAGAAGATCCGATTACAAAGCCAGATGAACGGATACGTTTCTTCGCTTGACTTCTCATTCCACAGTGATCTCAACATGGTCTTTCCCTCTCTCTCTCTCTCTCTCTCTCTCCCTCCATCTCCATCTATATATATGTATATATATATATATATATATATAGGTGTGTGTGTGTTGTTCTTTCTCCTGAGTTTGTATAGCTTTTGGTATTCTTCCTCTTGGATTTGCATATACAGCTTCTCACATGCACATCATCTTCATGGCTTGTCTCATGCAGGAAGACTCGAAAGTAAAAGTGGCAGCTCCATCATCTCCCTCATCATCAGGATCGCCAACGCTTGGACTGCATCCAAACATGATAGTACGTCAAACTTGAGTTTTCACGATGAAGTAGCACAGAACAAGTAAAAGCCACAATTTAAAGAAGATGGTCATGAGCATCAATAACTCAGAATCTGTCATGCCTATGTTCATGAGCACCAATGACTCCTGTTGTTGTAATTGTAGGTGGGAAATGGAGACACTGACAAAAGATGCTTTAACTATGTCGAACACTGGTCTGATGCTTCAGCAAGGTAATCTTACTACAGAGTTTTCATCATTAAAGATACCTCATCGTCTCTCAACTATATATTCACGGCATCAACAACAGATCACAATCGAATGAAGCGAGTGTCTATCCATACCATTACCACCAAGCACACCCTGTGGGACTGCCGCTCTTCCAACAATCCATTGAGGATGCATTCACTGCACAGGACTCAGCACAGAAGAGGAGACGGCATGATCGAAGCATCTCATCGGGTTCAATCAGCCAAATTTCTGACCCAAACGAGACACAAGAACTAGATTTGGAGCTTAAACTATCACTCTAAAACAAATGCTTGCAATATGGACCTCCTTATGGATGTTTTTTTTTGTCAAGTTGCCGTAGTTTCGGAGGTTCTCAAGAACATTTCTGTATATTCTGCAGGAAAGAAACTGCAATAAACTCCAGCAAATGCATAAGCAGTTTTTCTAATTTCATGTAGTAGTTTTACATGATAGTGCATGGGAAATTCTTATTCTGACTCCATATAAAGTACGATAATTTGAAGCACAGATATGATGTAATGGTACTGGATGAATCTTTGTGCTGGAATAGGAGAAACTTTCTCTGTGCGTCTTTGTTCAGCAGCATATGCTATTGGTTGCAAAGGCGTTTAAGTGACACTTGTAGGGTTTTAGTTCATGTTGTAAGTAAATTTCCTGATAATTTACATCTTGACAACATATATAACCTCGATCGCTTGATCAGCATTTCATGCTCAAGTCTCTCTCAACCACAAGCAGTGGTTTGTCAGACTTGGCATCTTGATTTATTTGGTGCAACAGGTATTTGTGTTGTCGATAGTGTGCCTCTCTCTCTCTCTCTCTCTCTCTCTCTCTCTCTCTCTCTCTCTCTCTCTCTCTCACACACACACACACACACACACAAACACATCTACTTCGATACCTTATGGGTGGTTTGTTCGAATAATCCAACTTAGTTTTTATGCACATCATTAGGCATTTGAGATGAACTCCAGCAAATTAGTGCAAGTTGTCTCTATTACACCTTCAAGAGTTCTTTTCTTAATATAAACGATTGAACAGGTACTAATGAAACAAAGAGTAGATCTGTAATTTTCTTTTATATATTGTAATCCATAGGGAGTTGTTATATATTTAGAGGCATACGCAAAATATCTATAATAAATAATTAAAGAAAGATGTGAGTCGATGTATATATAATCTTCTTCTTTTATATATTATAGTTTTAGAAGTTCTATCTATTTATAAGTGACAATTAAATATCTAGAATAAATAATTAGAAGTGTACCTCCAAGATCATCTTTTAAAGAATCCTAATATAATTAGACTTTTTTTTTTCTATTAGCTGATAGTACATCTTAGCCAAATAAATAGAACCACATAATCTAACAAAGAGTTTATATTATGAAAAAAGATTGAAAATAAAAATATTAGATTAATTAGTTCGTTTATTGTTCTTCCTCACAGAATTCTTTTGGTATATACGTGAACAAAGTGTGTGTACACTATGCTACCGTCTATTATCAATTGATGGTTAAGATCAATGAAGAGGATCGTTAATATGGAGAGAATTCATAGTGTTATTATTCATGTAGATATGAAGATTGTGGTTTCTTTATGATCCCTTATTTTGTCACTTAGGGTTTGCTGTTCGGACTAGAAGTATATGTTTTTAAGAAGAATATACTTGTCATCCTCAAAATAAATCCCTGATATAGAAGCAGGTCGGTTTGACCTTAAACATGGACAAGTTATTGGGGCGATTTGGATCTAGGTAATCTTTGTTGAGATTGATATAGAAGCAGGTGGATGAAAACCTACATAATAGATTTTATGTGTGCCAAAAAAGAAAAAAAAACTATTTATAAGTGATAGTGCATGAATATCATCAACGTGTGAGTCAGCATCAATCGACACGATTACTTCACTATCGAATGTACATACTCATCTTGATGTCTCCTCTGTGCTAATGTAGGAGCGCTAACGTGGCAAACCAACATAGGAGGTCCACGAGGGAGACAATTCGTCGGGATCTATTTGACCTTAGAGTTGTAAGATTGGGTAGAAAAATTGAGAATTGGCCTTCGAGGGACTACAAGGTCCTCTCTTGGCTGTCAGGTCATCTTAAAGTACTAGTGTTATCTCGAGAATACCGATAATCTTGCATGACAGACTCGCGCTGGGAGTTGCCTAGCGTAGCCTTATCGATGCTTAAGTTAGTGCAAAGGCGAAGGGGAAGAAAGACAATGGAATAAGACATGTAAATGAGAGAGTAGAAAGTAGAAATACTCTTGCCTCCTTAGCCCTCCTGCCTACCTACCTAGGGGAGTCTTTATATCTCTCGTTAGGAGTCGGTACACTGTTAGTGTATGTTAACAATTTAAGTAGGCGATTCATCAGTTCTGGGTCGATTGTTCCAATCTCGTGCTATGCGAGATTGTCTCCTTATTTCTTAGTGTCGCTTCGCGTGATCTCGCGCAACATGGCTTCTACTATGTGCCGGTAAGTCTAGTTGCGCCGCTTCAAGATGTAAGTTGATACAGAGTACTGTCAGTTGTGAATGCAATGCATGACTTGAGATATCAACCGATGAGGTGAAGAGGTTAGGACATACAGTCATTATTGATTGTTGGTTCTTATGCTTTTAATGTCTTTTTAGTTTACGGCGGAGGGAGTTGGAGGGTGCCAAATTTGTCCCCATAATTTGTCTCACATAGAAAGGCATCCTTCATAGCCTTGAACGAAGTTCTCAAAAGATATCTCTTTCTCTATGCCTATATGATACACATGTTGCTTTGCCATAGGTTCGTTTCAATCATTGTGAGGCGGATGGTTGTGCTCCTCTGTTGTGAGGTTTGGCTCAATCGCTTTTTAAGTGGGAGGATGGACTTGTCATAGGATTCAATTCGACCACCATTACGGGTCTTCTAATTGAGGTGCACTGCTCGAGAGCGTATTAGCTCGACCGAGATGTAGGCCTCAGGTCTTCATGCTGAGTGCATGGTTAGGGACCGTAGACTCAACCTAGGTACAACCCTTGAGTCTTTCTATCGAGTGCATGACTAGGGAGTGCATAGGCTCGGCCTAGGTGCAACCCTTGGGTCTTCGTATCGAGGTACATGACTCGAGAGCAAGTCCTTTTTAACTATACTCATTCGAGGTGTAGGCCTCGGGTCTTTACATTGAGTGCATGGCTAGGGAGAATGTAGACTCGGCCTAAGTGCAACCCTCAAGTCTTCATTGGAGTAAACGACTAAGGAGCATGTAGGCTCAGTCTAGATGCAATCCTTGGGCTTTCATGCCAAGTGAACAACTAGGGAGAGCATAGGATCGGCCTAATCCTTGGGTCTTCATGTCGAGTGCATGGCTAGGGAGCGCGCAAGCTCGACCTAGGTGTAGCCCTCAGGGTTTCATGCCGAAGTGCATGGTTCTAGAGTGAGTCTTTTTTAACTCCACTCATTTTTGGTGCAGGTCTCGGGTCTTCATGTCGAGTGCACAACTACGGAGCCTGTAGGCTCGACCTTAAGGCTTCACGCCAACGTGCATTGCTCAGGAGCGAATCATTTTTAACTCCACTCATCCAAGGTGTAGGCCTCGGGTCTTCATGTCAAGGTGTATGACTAGGGAGCATGTAGACTTCATGACTAGGGAGTATGTAGACTTGGTTTAGGTGCAGCCCTCAAAGCTTCACACCAAGGTGTATGGCTCCAAAGTGAGTCAATTTTAACTCTAATCATTAGAAGTGCAGGCCTTAGGTCTTCATGCCGAGGTGCATGACTAGGGAGTGTATATGCTCGACCTAGGTGCAGCCCTCAGGGCTTCACGCCAAGGTGCATGGCTCGGGAGCGAGTCTTTCTTAACTTTACTCATTCGAGGTGTAGGCCTCGAATCTTCATGCCAAGGTGCATGACTAGGGAGTGTGTCAACTCAACCTAGGTGTAGCACTCAAGGAGTTGAGCTTTGCTGCATCAAGGTAGAGGATTGGGCCCATCTAAGATGGACTCAACGGTATTAAAGCGGGGGTCTAAATCCATCTGGAGGTTCGGCTCAACCATATTAAGGCGAGAGACTAGATCCACCTAGGATTTGGCTCGATCGCTTTACAGTAGAAGATTGGACGTGCGATGATACTTGACTAGTGGTGGTGCATGATGCTACAGCGGTGGCATTTGTCATTGCTAAGACACTTTGTCTAGGTCATGATGCATATTTGGAAATCGTATCAGAAGCATTAAATGTGCAGTGGAAAACAAAACAAGAAAGGTCTTCCATGTTGGTCAAATTGTCGTGTGATAATTAGTGTATGAAAAATCAAAAAATCTTTATATTGTGTTAGATGTTTTACTTAAAAAAATCATATATCCCTAAAACTAAGATCCGTAGGTGTAGATGAAGGAGGTTTGATGTCCTCATCTCTAGCAATATCCACACAATGGATACGACAATAATGCTTCTCAGATCACTGCGAGATCTCTCTCTCTCTCTCCACGTGTAGCACACAAGATCTATCGCCCAAGGAGTAGAGGAGGATGAAAAGAATAGGAGGGGCAGCCACCAAAAGCTTTAGCCTATGAACCCTTTAGCTCCCTCTTATTTATAGAGGTCACTATTAACTTAACCTTAATGAATCATACCATATTGGGTACTAGATCTCTATCCAGTTACCCAAGTCTCTTGGATTAGTGGATCTCTATTTAATATCTCTTATTAGCTCTTATTGGATGTCATCCATAAGATCCAATAATATAAGATGAGTATGATTTAATGATATGCCCTTAAGGGACTCGACCAAGCATACTATGTCCTTAGGTCAGCAGTGACATCTCTTTATCGTAGATAGTTGTTTTTCTCTCGTAGAGACCTTCCAACTTTTTCCAAAGATATTAAGTAGAACTTTTAGTTGTTATCGATTTTTTATCCAACTTCTTTCACTTATCATTTGTTATAATTACGGGTTTTACACTATCCCCTTGTAAAGATCCATACAAATCCTTATAATACAAGAGGTCTTCTATACTTGGTTTTTATATCATCTAATTATTTCTATCAGCCTCCATCTTTGGATACAAAAATTGAATGTCATTAAAATATACTTTGATATCAATTGATGGGATAAAAGAATCTTGTATGTGAACAAATATGAGTAGTGATATGATACATTTTGGCTCGTCCAACGTATACTTCTATGTTACCTTCCAAAAAGCCACGTAGGCACTATCAATTTGGCTCGAATTAAGGTCTCGGGAAGGAGCACTACCTCGGACCATTACTCGAGGGACTGGGCCCAGGCTGCACCACCTATCTCCCTCGTAAGGTTATCTTATGTATGTCCCTTACATAGTGGGAGGACCTATTTCAACTTAAACAATGACTTTGGGAATGATCGTACCTACTATAGATACGTAATAAAGGCAACTAGCATCACAGTAGGATTGGGCAGATATGTCGAATGTTCAACCACCGACCAGCATATGACACAGACCTACCACCCATGCGCATTAACCCATTTTGTATGGTTTCTACCTCACCAAGTAGTATAAAAGTTGCCCAGGCAACCGTGCCTAAGGTGCCGCTTACCCAAAAAATAGATATATAATACAGGACGATTTATCACTAACTTAATCATCAGAGGGGTCGTGTCGATCCCAGTATGAAACGATCGCCTAGGTTTCCGACCTACCGGCCGACATCCCGAGGAGCTTGCACATCTCTCAGGAGAATCCTCAAACGCTCACGTGTATGAGTGTAGGACCAGGCTAAGGCAACACTTCAGCCTCGACACATGAAATGCATAACAAGCAAGTAGTAATACGTAACAAAAAATTAAATGAAAATCACAGTCACATATAATACCAAGATTTACATGAAAAAATCATTCAAAGTGAGGGAGAGAAATAATTAGGTAAACCAAAGAATCAAATTCACTATAAAAAAAAATTATAAACATACAAATCTCAAAGTATCTTCCCCAAACACCCGCTAAACAATTATAAAAAAATAATAAAAATATAAGAATTACATCAGCATATACATTGCCTCGTCTTCTTCCTTTTCTTCTTCTCTTGTTCCTCAACCCTAGATGTTGGGGTTTCTCCTAGTCATGTCCACAGCTGCAAACCCTCTTTCAATTATACTCTACTCGTCACAAGATATAGATTGTGGGTTATTAAGATCTATTATAGACTGAACTTAATTAATGGGTCATGTGCACACCAAGCAAGTATGTAATGGTAACAAAAACAGATAAAGGAACCATATTTTTCTCAAGATAACATAAAGCTACATTTGGTCCAATTGTCCTCGGAATCCTGCATCTATTTTGCAGTGCAGGATTTATTCCTCTGTTGTTTCCATCCGGCAGGCGACACGCTCTGCTTTCCTCTCCAACTCCTTGAGGACCTTCACAACCTCGCCCAACACCGCCCCAGGTTCATCTGATTCTTCCATGCCCACCATTGCAGCCAACACCTCAATCTTCTGCCTTACAGTCTCCACGTGAAGAAGGTCGGTAACGGAGTCGTCGTCGTCGTCCTCGGCCTCGGCCTCCACAGAACCCTCCTCCGGTTGTTCACAACGAGAGCATGTCCCAGCGTTCGACAATGCACCTAATTTTCCTTCAGAATCATCATCAGCAACATCATGGGCGTGAGATCGAGCTGGTCTTGCTTGTACCAGTGCATCAACGCTTGAAACCTTCGCGTCATCGAGATCGAAGGAGGTCAAGGCGGAGCCAGAAAGATCGAATAAGGCATATGTAGCTGACGCCGGTTCCATGATCATACGACTGCAAGCAAAGAAGATAGAATAGTTAGAGAGCGAAGACTCGTAGGAAAGGAATTAATCTTTGCTGTTACGTTTCGAGACGGACATTTAGGAATTCAGATTGATGTTTAATGGCTTACGTAAAACGCCAAATTGCTGATAGGAGATGTCTGCCATTTACCTTAAATCTGTGGAGAACAAAATTCTAATGGACTGAATGAGTAGTAGGAGAAGAGAGGGATGGACGGGGGACACACGCTGAGCTCCTCTTTATATATTTGATGATGATGATGTAGTAGTAGTAGTAGTAGTAGTACCACTACTACAGTGTTCAGCGTGCTGCTAGTTGACATCCAAATGGAAGCCCAACCAGCATCTCCAGAAAACATGTTCCCCGTTTAAGGGGCTTTTCTCTTTGGCCCCCCGCCCTTTTTTGGTTTCTCTCACTTCCTCTGTTTCCAACGTAGGGCGTACTGAGGGCAGGGAGGGAGTGGCCATGAACGGGTGGGTGAAGCGCAGGGTCTGCTCTGGTGGCCGCGGACACTCCGGTGGCTGAGCGCTACGTGCCTCCATGCTGATACCTCCTCTGCTACCTGATGATTACGAGTGTCTGCCGTGAATGGTGCACTTAGCTGGGTTTCAGAGGGGCGGGCCCGACGCAGAAGGCAACCGGGGGCGCACGCACGCGCGGGCGGAGGAGACAATAGGCGAGCGAGACGCAGGCACGCGACGCCGCTTTCTACAGAGTGCGCGCCGGAGGCCTCGAATTGACGCGTCGCTCGCGTGCACGGGTTAGGACGGGAGACGACGGCGGGGCGTCGTACGTGTGTTCGCCTTCCTGTTGAACCCCAAGTCAAAAAGGCGGCGTGTGCTTCCCCTTCCCTTTCATCTCCACAGGCGCAGTAGGGGATTAGGAGGACAGCGAGAAAGCAACATAGCACAAGACCGTAGCAAAGCACAGGCGTCTGAGACACTCACTTGTCCGGCTTCCTCCCTCGACAATGTTGCGTTGGGCCACTCAGCACAATGTTGCGTTGTTTGTTTGCTGGGTCGATAGATTTGAGGATATCGACACTCCTGGATTTCCGCGAGTTGTAGCGATCGCTTGTTGACTTCTTATCGCCTAGATTTCTGGGAAGTCAGCATCTTTTTGTCGGAGGCCAATCTCGGCTAAAAACGTTTCATGACGCAGATCATTTATGAAAAGTCAAGTCTTCGTGTGTGCAAGTCAGATCTTACCTACAACGCACCGGTATTACCGGTCAAATACCGAATCCAGTAACAGCTAGGTTACGGTACCTATTGAGCGAGTCGTCTTCCATAGTGTGGTATAGAGACAGTTTGCAGTAAACAATGGCCTCGTCACATACGTGCAAAGCCGAGCTGCTCAAAGTCGTGGGCGCTTGAAATCAAACTCCATGTGCCTGCTCTAAAAGCGAGGAGAACGGATCTTTAGTTACTATTCATGAACACCATCTTTGTCGCCATGGATCGTGTGGAAGTCTGAGATGTGGTGCACTTTCTCTCTCTCTCTCTCTCTCTCTCGTTGCATTATGTCTTATATATAATGAAGGACTGGTGGAGGATTAGATTGGGGAAGAAGAGAGCTGTGTCTACGTCACAGGGAGACGGTGGATTGGGTCCTCTGGTGTAGCGGACAACGAAGCATATCTCATCCATCACGCCTGCAGGCCACCATCGATTTAAGAAGCGTTGTTGTTCTTGGCATCTTTTAGTGTCACCAAGTCGCTGCAGACTTCAACTGCTCCAACCAAAACGTATTGGGATAGACAACAAGCCTTCCTCGTCTCCGTTACCCAACAAGGAGCAAAAGGCCAGGAAACACGTAAGTTGGGGAGGGGAGGGGAGGGGAGGGGGGGTGATGACAAGAGGAGGGCTCGCCGAGGACATGACATTGATGGCTACGCGCTGCAAGTTGTTTCTTATCGTTGCTAATTGCTCGTCTCTCCCGAGCTCTTATCCCGAATACGAACACTTCCGTGGTTGATGTCGGAGAAGAAGTCAACGACATGTGTTCCTGCGTCGGAGACATGAATTTGTGTTGATCATCGATGCTACTATAACATATCTGTTTTATCTTTTGATCCGATTGCGACAAGGTTTGTTTATGCTCTCAGACAAAGAGACTGAGAGTGCTATGATGAGAGAGACAAATGGGAACGAGGTGTGTGTGTGTGTTTGTGGCTATCTTTAAACAAAACCAGAGAGAATCCAGTCGATCTCGATGCTAAGATTGGCTACACCAGTGGCGATCTCTTCTCCCTTCCGGCGAACCACTGAACGGTCCGCTTCGCGATCGGCAACCATAGCCTCCTCACCTTTTCATCTTCCTTCTCGTCTGTTGTGGCGATGCTGCCGGGATCTTTGACCTGCCTGAACCTCGATAAGTTTGTGATCTCTGACATTGTTCGGTTGCCCGACGAAATCAGAGCTCTCGAATTGGAATTAGTATTGTTTGGATTGGTGTCGTGAGCAGAAATCGAGGACATGCTCGGGACCGCCGTCGAACAGCTCTTGTTCAGCTGGCTGGCTTTGATGTCGAGCAGTCTCTTCTTCTCCATCTCTTCCTTGATCTTGAGCACCTTCTCATCGGCCGAAGCTTTTCCCGCTGATGAGCCCCCACTGATCCTTGCAGCGCCAGTTGGCTCCACGTTCCAGTACACATCTGCCAACGTCTTCCCGGATAGCATTTCGGAGTTCAACGCTATCAAGTCGGACGAGTTCACGTCGCTCCACCGGCTCTTGAACACGACGTCGGAGACGATGATCTTGTGCTTGAACTTGTGGTAGAACCGGCCTCCGTTGGCGCCTTCATCGAGCATCGGCAAGTCCTGATCCTTCTTGTCCTTGGTGACCTTGTTGTCGGTCTTCCGGAAGCTACTGCCGATGCCGAATCTCGAGGAGCCGCGGGGATCGCCGTCGCCGTTGGGCTGTCGCTCCACGAACAGCTCGAGGTCGCGGCCGCTGGCCTCGAGCCGGTCGGAGGCGAAAAGGAAGCGGGAGCTGGTGGAGTACTTGAAGAGGGCGGCGTCCTCGGCCTTCACCTTGCACCGGCACAGGGGGCAGCTGGAGTGCGCCTCGAGCCAGCGGTCGACGCAACCGACGTGGAACGCGTGCTTGCACTTGGGAAGCAAGCGGAGGACGTCGGCGTCGTCGAACCTGGACAGGCAGACGGAGCATTCGAGGCCGTCGCGGACGCCGCGCAGCGACGAGAAGCTGAAGAACGGGAGGGATTCGATGACGGTCTTGTCGATGCCGGAGAAGCGGTGCTGGGGCAGAATTAACCTGCCGTGGCCGGCGGCGTCGGCGCCGACGGAGTCAGGTTCGGAGGCGGCCGCGGCGGCGGAGCGGCAGAACTTGGCGTACACGAGGAGGAGCAACGTGAGGGCGAACATGAACGTGAATATGCCGATCACGATCCCGACGCTGGGGCGAAAGGACACCGTCACGTTGGACGGCGTCCAGGAGTCGGTATCGGTTTGCTGGGCGGCGACGACAGCGGTGGAGAAGAAGAAACAGATGAAGGAAACATAGCAAGTGTTGAAAGGCATGGGCAAGGGGAGGAGTTGCGTGAGCCAAAGGGGAGCTTAGACTTGGTGATCAAAGGTTGGCATGGGAGCATCTGGGAGGGCGTTTTGGCTTGCCGGGGGTGGTGATGTTGCTGTTCCCCTTGTGCCTCCTGCTTCAGCGCTTTGTGCAGGGTTGGCTGGGGGGAGGGGGGAGGCTTTGCTCTCTCTCGTCTCTTTCTAATGTGAATGATTTGTCCTTTTGCTCCGGTGTTGCGTCTTCTTCACCTCCTCCTGTGTTTTGGATCCGGTATTCTGCAAGATGACCGTCCATCGGGTAGGATGCTGCCTTAATATTCGTACGAGCCTGTGATGTACATCGAGAAAGGCTTGGACGACGGAGGAATCATACAGGAGTTGATGAACATGATTTTTATTTTGTGCTGCGTACAAAAGAATAAGTAGCTGTTCCTGCTGTTGACATATAAAATTAGTAGAGTCATGAATCAGGAAATTTAAGAAAGCATTTGATGAGCAACTATCTGAACATACGTAGAAAAATATATGGTAAATTGCAGTGCTCGTATGTGCAAAGCACATGGGGTGACTTGTAGCTGGGAATAGACTACATGTAGGGGAGGGGGGAATCAGCTTGTAGAACTAGACCTAGTAACTGGAAGATTTCCCACAGGTCCCATTAGTGGCATCCAATACAAAATTTACATGTATTATAGAAAATGGGAGACCACAACACCGCTACCTAATGCACTCAAGGCATATATACTAGCAGAAGAAACAGACAAAATCTTTCCATGACAGGTTCCACACAAGGAACCAAAAGGCAACCTTCAAGTGTGTTGAACATGGAACTGGCGGAACACAGTGGAAATCGAATGATGATTACAACCAGTGGAGGAAGAAGAAAGAGCCGGGGGCCCGAGGAGGACTGCATATTTGAAGAAGAGAATAGAGTTCAAGTAAGATACTTGTTTTAAAAGGCAGGTCCCCCCACTTGAGTCATTGTTTTATAAGGCAGTCTAAATGTCATGTAGTGACAAAAGCTACACGCCCTGATGTTTGAAGTCGTGGAATAACATCAGAGCATCATCAAGTTTCAGAAGGGACAATTCCAATATCATCCTACATTTCCTCAGCTGTTCACGTTTTTCCCTAGCCTGCAGAACCTGCCACAACAAAGTTGGCCAGTGTGATGCCATAAATGGTGAAGAAAAGCCATTCATTGAAATAGCACAACAGTCAACGGCAACTTATGGCTTGCAGCAGTCAATTCTGAATGATTTACTAGGCACCATTAATAAATTCACAACTAAGGCAATTGGAAACAAACAAAGAAATGTGAATGATTTCCAAAACACAGGTTGCTTTGGTCTGCTTTTGGTTTGCCAGTCAATGGCAATGTAATTTGTAATGAAGCATATAACAGTCAATTTTGGAAAACTCACTAATTGCTAAAAATCTATAAAGATACAACATAAAGTGGCAGAAACAAAAGCAGATCCTTTCTTGGAAAACTCACTAATTGCTAAAAATCTATAAAGATACAACATAAAGTGGCAGAAACAAAAGCAGATCCTTTCTTGGAAAACTCCACGTAACTGTAGATGCTGAAATAGCAACTGATGCATGCCTCAGAATTTGGATATGTATGTTCTAACTTAGGCTAGCTAACAATTTTTTGCACCTTTGGGAGTTAAGAAGATTTCATGTCTACAAGAATAAGCTACATGGTAAAGAGAAATGAGTATTGACATCAACATACAGCATCTAAGATTATGGAATCTATCAAAGTTACAGTCATTAGATAACCAAAAATAAATAAATATATGATGTATGGCTATAGCTTGAGATGTACAATTTCGTCCAACAAATGCTAAAATTAGATTTCACCAGTCAGGTAGAAAAGCAAGAGTCCTTGTACAGGGGCAATTGCAGCTACTGACTTAGCACAGCCATCACCAGAAAGTGGCATGTACTTTCCTGGTCATCCTTAAAACATAAAGTAATGCCACACTAGCATCATGACGTTTTCCCCATCTATAAAAGTTGGGCAAATGACATGGTAACAAGGCCACATCTAGAACCTAAAGGCCATTTGTGACGTCATGCCACTTGTAGTAGATTAAGTGGCCTTGATGTCATGATGACTGATTGGAACAAAGAAAGTCACCCATTACACCATCACAGAATTAAAATAATTACTATTACAGACATTCAACTGCTTCTAATAAGTAGCTTAAAATAAATAGAACAGGTAGGAAAAATAAGACCAAAGTCCATAACAAAGAGTGAAAATCACCAACCTCATGTTCCTGTTCAACTATATGAGCAATCTTTTGGTTCAAATTAAGTGCAGCATGATACATATGATTTAGGACAAGCTCCCAGAGTGAATGCTTTTCCACTTTCCACAAGAAATGTTGCAACTGTCCAGCTCCAATCGAAATAACTTTCTGTGAACAGAACAAGGAAGCCTCATTCAGATTACTAATGAGTTACTATATTTGGAATTACCTAAAAAGATTTCTGCATTTCATATCTACTTCAAGTAGATAAATATTATATTCATGCGCAGATATTAGTCGTTTAAGAGTATGTATAATTTACAAAATCAATATAAAGAGCATAATTTGCATGGCATAATGTACTTTAACCAACATAACAAACCAATAACATTGGTCAACACACCTCCAAGATTAAAGTACATGCAAACAGGACTTAGATATCTTTGAGTTCATAGAACATTCCGGATAAGAATCTGAAAACAACCAAAAACAGAAACCAACACAGGCTAGATGTCATCCGATTTGACATTTTTGAATCCTTATAACTGTTGTAAACAACTCTGTTCTCCACAACATGAATTTTCTTTGAAAAATATTCATAAATTCCAATTGTCGTACCACACTAGACAACTACTCAGATCCTAGCACAATTGTGACCAGATTTGTGCGGTATCTTCACCCAATCAATATATAGTAGATGAAGAATAATGGTTTATATCTAGATGTTTGGATTGGTATATACTCATATTAATGAACAGCTTGTCAGCTAGATTCTTACACTGCTCCATCAATAAATTAAATTTATGAAATGTTCATTGCTAGTGCACTCAATTATAGGTCATCTTGAAATCATATTGTGGTGCTGTTCACATAGAATTATGGTTTGTTGTACCGACGCATACCGCCTGGTATGGGCAGTATGTACCAATCCGATAGGGAACCGGTACGCGAACCACCCTATCTGAGCAGTATGCCTAATACGGAATTTGTATCGATTGATAACAGTTGAAATCCGACTATTACCGATCCTTATATGTCATTAACGATGATATTTCAACTGTTACCGATCCTTATATGTCATTAACGATCATATTTCAACTGTTACCGACCAAAGGATGAGATTACTCTATTTCAAACGATCAAATTGACTGTTTTAAGCCAATGGAAAGGGTTCGAACCATTGGAAGGGGAAGAGGAAGGGGAAGGCAAATTGATATACAAATGCATAGGATCGAGAACCCCGATTCACTGCCCTTGGAGTCCTATCGTTCTTTTTGGTAGTAGAACCAAGTATATCCATTGATTAATTACTTGATTCATTTGAACCTTAAAGTTTAAGTTATTTAAAAATCCAATATTCAAATCATTTCTTTATGGATAATTCAATAGTACTAGAAAGACGATTTGAAACGTACCACAAAGCTACTCCTCAAAATCCAAAATAGATGTGTCACTATTCTTTCCTAGTTTAGATTAACTTTATTAAAATTATACTAAATTATATTTATTTTCAATTTTAGAAACCTAATCTAACTTTTTTTTATTTTTTAGGTATTTTTGGAGCCATTTTTGGTGATTTTGGCATCCTATCGATACACCCTAGTGTGACATATGGTACATCGGTACACCTTGGTATGTACCATACGAAAACATGGTACATTGGACAAGACCGATTCAACAATCCATGTAGAGAATAATCATATTTTTTCACAATAGCCTGTGTATAAAGTATGATATAAAAGCACAAAGAGAGTAAATAATGCAGAAGTTAATTAGGAAAAATCTTAGGATGATCAGTTGGAAATTATCTCGACACAAACTAATCATATGTTTAGTACATGAAAATGAAGATAGGAACCGCTTAAGGCCAGATGATGGGTTATATTATCAGTCAGAAAAAGAATGGCAGTCAGAAAAAAGAAAACAGTTTCATATTAGCTTTTTTAGGTTCCTGAAGAGGCGTCTTTCTTGCCTAAGTTTACCCTCACTAGAAATTTAGTAACATCATTGTAATTTTAACATCACATTGACAAAAGTTAAATAATGTATCTTATATAAACCCACTGATTTGAAAAGGGTTAGGACGATAACAACAATCATTAAGACAGATGACATATGCCTTACTGTTACAAAAATAAGTTCCCACTTAGCAACAACAACAAACCAAAAGGACTTCCCACTTGGCACATAAAAAAATAATTTTGTGCACAATAAATCCCTTATAGATGTAAACATATTTCATCATGTAGAATAAACTCTTACACCATCATTACGGCCAATGTACAACAAGCATTGACCACAGATTGCAAAAGGCGCTCGGGCGCTCGGGCGAGGCAAGGCAAGGCCTGAGCGCCTCGCTCGATGTCCAGGCGGCACGCTTCAAAGAGGCGTCGCTTGGGCACTCGCCCGAGCCAGCGGCGCTTGCGTTCTGAGTTAAACCAGGCAGACAAGCTTTTAGCCTGGTTCGATCGAATTCGAGTTAGTTGGTTTAATCGAACCAACTAATGCATCGATAATTGCTTCCTCAACCCTAATCCCACTCGCAAATTGCGATTACACCGCTGCTCACCGCTATCGTTGCCGGCCACTCTCTACTGTCGTTGCTCTCTGCCGCTGTCCCACTGCTCCTCATCGTTGCTTGCATTGTCATTGCGCCGCCGATACTTCTATCGCTCGATGGCGACTTTCTCAAGTCGACCACCTCGCCTATCTCTTAATCAATATCTTATTGTTAACTTATGATATCTTAATAATAAGTTAATAGTAGTATACTATATATTAATAGTATAATGTTAATGTACTGTTAAGAGTATACTGTTAACAGTACACTAATAATAATATTTCCTTATTTATTAGATTAATAATATATTATTTTGATGTAAATTTTAATAATACTAATATTTATTTACTTAATATCATGTTTCTAGATTTTCTTAATTTAATATTATTTTTTATTTAAATAATTATATTTATTAATATATTTTTTATATTTTAGCATCTCGCTTCGCTCGGGCGAACGTCTAGGCGGGTGCCTAGCGCCTTGGGCATTTTGGGACCTTGGCGCCTTGGGTGTTTTGGGACTTTAGTGCCTTTTGGCGCTTAGCGCTTTTTAAATCACTGGCATTGACATAATGTCATAAACACAGAATCTTACAAAGAGTAAAATATATTAAAAACCTCAAACCAAAATTCCAAATGCCCAAATGAAGTAGTAAGAAATCTTTAATAAAATAGGTGAACCAGGTATATGAACTTAAAAAATGCAAATATAAGCTAGAAGCCAACACGATTGTGATACTGTCACAAATAAATCGCACATGTTGCAAGGTTATAAGCATACAAGAAACAGATTTACAAATGAAAGTGCATATTGTCCCAAAAAAAGTTACTTCACCTGCATGTATAGGTAATCATCATTCCAAAGCTTGTATAAAATCCCCTGGGCAACTTTCTTCTCAACAAATGTGATATCTGAGATCTACAAAGATGAAACCACTGAATGTTAACGAATAAAATATGGAAGAAAGAAACCAAAATCTTTATATTAGGCAAATTATTTTTATCGACAATACACTTTAATCTCTTCTCTGCCATCAATTCAATTATCAAGGCACAAATAGCATCAGAATTATGTATGTGCCATATAAACAGCTTTTATGTCTATAATTCTGTTGACTTCTGCACTTTAAATAAATGACACCTAGGTCTATCAAATCTGTCAAACCACAATTAGCAACCAGTAAGGTGTTTAGAATTAAGTCTATGTCAATTTTATCATATTTGTCTCTGAGCCACAAGATATTACTTATATAGCTATTTTCACTTTTAGCTTATGCAAAACACACAACATTATTTCACAAAACATATGTAACAGCACTGTGTAGTCCATAGAAAGTAAATATAGCGAACAATTAGTCTTGGTTCAACCTTTATTCATAAAAAAGCTGGTTATGGCTGCAGTGATCTCTACTGCTGTTTAACTTTGCTAAAGGTAATATCCTCTCATAATACACGAATCAATTTTCTTTTGGCCAAGCCTTGTTTGGTTCCCCACACTTCTGAAAACTGAGACCAAATATCTCCGTTTTACAACTAGTACATAGACATGCATATGAACAGACCATATCAAACAATTTTCTCGTGCCTTAAAACTCAGTTGGCACTACCTCTACTTATTATTGATTAAACAAACTATTACAAACTCTCTTTTCTATTGGTCCTAGTAATACCAATCATCCAAGTCTATATTCTCATTTCTACATTATCTTCATGAGTATATTCCCATACTTTGATATTCTACATTATCTAACCTTACAATCAACATTTTCCATTTCGTCATAGGTGTAATTTGTAATTGCATGATGCATCAGGTACACTTCTTTACATTAATCATCTTGCTAATATTTTATAAATATTCAGTGTTCTCTTCATGTTACATATAACCCACTTAAATCTTTATTTCTTGACATAGACGTTAATAGATGTGCATTCCATATCGTCATAAACTTTCATCATACATATCAAGCATAGTTCCTAAATTAATTTCTGTTACATCAATTAGAATAACATCATCAGCGAAGGTCATAACTTGAAACTAATCGTGTATCAATTGTAGATTGCTGCAATAAGTTAAAATAGGTAAGAAATTAAATTCTAAGGTACAAAGCAACCACAATTAGTAACTAGTTCTGACATATATTTTCACTAGTTCTTACAATAGCAGCTACTTCATACCAAGGACCACAATTTCATACCGTACTGGTGTACCAAGTTATGTTCATGCTTTGTAAACCAAGTACCGGCTAGCAATAGGCTTGACATCCCTAGTTTGGTTAACTTTTGTAGTCGTTTCTAGCTTGTAAATGAGAGTTGTATCATGAGGACAATTGTGAGGATTTCGGTCTGTAATGGACCATGACCATTCAAAGCTTGTGAAGTCCATGGTTGTAATTTGCATTGGCTATAAAGTGTTTTATGAAATAGTTACTTGTGGAACCTTCTCTAACCTATCTTTTCTTATGTTCTAAGAGACCATAGGAGATTTCGAGGATGCAGACCCTTGGAGGGACACGCAAGGGTGTCGCACGACTTAGGCAAAACCAGTTAAGTTCGTGATGATGGTATCAAAGAAGAACAAGCACACATAGAAACACTTGGCATACAAACACAGGGGACCTAGTGGGGCTGCGCTAAGGGCAGCCAGCATGCGCGATCGTTTAGGGGAAACAAACATTGAGGTGCAAGGAAATGAGTCGCTCAGAAGAGCGAGCATCCAAGATTGGCAATCAGAGGAATGACCAACCCTTTGCGCGAGAGGCACCACAAGGACAAGTAAGTTGGGAAGAATACATAGCGCAAAGGTTGGAATGGCTAAGTTTGAGCTACGGCTCGACGTTGGCAACCAAACTTGATGATGCTCAAGGCAAGTGGGACACTTGGGTAAAGGATGAGACCGTGAAAAGTGGGATGTGTTGCACAGCAACGAAAGAGTTGTGCAAAGATCACAGAGATGAGGGGAATTGCTAACTTGAAGAATCTGATACTTATGCATGGGCTTATATGCGGACAATGGAGCATTGAAACTTTCTCTTCGGCATGGGAATGATACAATCGCAGGATGCTGAAGTGTGCAACAAGTTTAGCATGTTGCTAGGCCTTGAGGGGTGCAGTGAGGGTTGTATTGGCGAAGAGTCACAATCTAACAGGTGCATTTACAGAGGCAAAACAATGCACAGTTTAATCAGCAAGGCAGAGTAGTCCAACGGGATGGTGGTCATCGAAACTTCCAGAGGGAAAGATACGAAGAAGAAAATTGCTCCAACAGGACAGATATCCAGGAGGGATAAATCCTGATTCTCCATAGAGAGTCATAACGGACCGCACATGTTGAGGAATACCTCAAGGCAACTCTACAAAGCTCAACGAACCGAGCGAACGGCGAGGAGTCGTCGCAGGATCTCGCATAAGGTAATCCATTAATGGATGCATTGCGAGATCAAGTGAGGAGCGACCCATGGCAACACCAAACGAAGGCATACTTAGGACCGATTTGGAAATCAAACTCAACTAAGGGTTGACCCGTGGAATGGTAAGCACGAGGGCCACCATCAGCTCAATGCAAATCGAGGGACAAAGCAACTTGAGTGGAACTTAGTGAAGTATCCAAACCGCATGAAGAGAGTCGACATAAAAGATAGAATATGGAGTGAAGACACGAAGCTTTCCTTGGACAGAGGTCAAAAGTGAAATTATGTCATTTAATGGGTTCTTCATTATGATGGAGCATACTCATCCTGCATAGTGCCAAAAATGAAGGAAGCTTCGAGTAACATGCACCTTATCTTAGAGAAGCATTTAACGGAGGAACTAAGGTAACTCTTGAAGTCAGTGAACTTCAAGAGTTACCAAGCGACGAACTATTCCAGAGGTATGCCTCGTCCGAATATGACCTAAGAATGGGTGGACGAAGGTTGATTGCCAAAAGAGCAAACACAATCGGAGGTGACAGAGGCCCAACGATGTGCTAGCAGATGCCACATTGAGAGATCGTAGTCTAAGTTCAACCCATAAAAATCTAAATGCAAAGGAGATATCACCAGGAGGCAACGTGGTGCAGCGTATCATGGTGGAACAGTTTGAGGCAATTCAACTCACATGGGAGAAGTCCCACGAGGGACTTGATTGTGCGGAGGTATGATCAAGAGCTACTGAAAGTTCTACTTTGGTAAACAACATGACGACAAGAAAGGTATGGGTTCATTGAGTGAATGTTATGATATCGCAGAGGCAGGTCTTCGGTGCATGTATCGAATTTTGCATCGAATGAAAGCCTTGGTCATCATCATATGAGGGTTGTGTACTACCGAGGAGGAATTCCAAGTGCAAGTACAAGTGAGTCCCATGAGGGACTTGATCATACAGAGGTATGATCGAAGTGGCTGGAGAGTTTGACTGCTCCAAAGCTTACATTCGCTTAAGGGAGCCCGACAAGTTATAGGACAAGGCCAAGTAAACGAGCATTGCTACCAAGGAAGCTAAGGAGAACATAATCGACGCGAGCCCTACAATAGGATGGCGGAGGCCATGCATGGGAGTTGCAATCTATTTTTCCATTGACTAAAGAGAACTAGTTGGAGAACACAGAGGTGTTGAAGCAAGTGGTTGAAAGGAGCAAGGAAGTGACGATAAGTCTAGAGAGACTCGGGACTCAAAACCAAGCATCGGTTAGAATGGAGGTGACTCGAAGGAGTGCCACGGTACCGCAAAGGCGGATCTACCGATCATAAATGGGCGTAGATACGAGGCAACGGATAGTAGTGCCATGGGCATAGCAACGACATGGTACCACAGAGATGAGACTTTCATGGAGTCATTAATCCCTTGCTTTCATGGAGGGAGACCATTGGTCATGAAAGGGGCCTAAAAGGTGGAGAATACATAGGCAAATTCCAAATACCAAGACAAGGTTGAAAGACAGAGGCCAAGGAACTTCGTAAGACCGATGTCAACAAGCTTCTTATCAAGATAGCCGAAAGTGACAGACTTCAGATCAATGCAGAAGTGCTAGACCAAGCAACGAAGTAGGCAGTTCGTGGTGCTATACCTTTTCTACTCAGAGGAGTATGCAACAAAGATGATGGAGAAGACGGTACAATCCCAGAGGCAACCAAAACTATCCGAAACTTGCTCCAAGTCGGAGTGAAATTTTGCTCTTGTTAGGCAAGACTTCTTACATTTTAGAAGTTCAATGGCAGTGAGATAGTGAATCAAAGTAGCTAACTCAAAACAAGGAGTGCAAACACCTTGGGTGCTTCGAAAGTGTGAGCAAAGAGCAAACGAAGACTAGTAATCAGCTCGATGCATAAAGTACAACCTCGAGGCGAGCGAAGTCAAGTAACTTTTGTCATCTCAACTCCTACGAGACTAGGTGAAATTGAATACACGATTCTCTTATTTATCCAGCAAAATAACTTTGCACAAGTTCAAAGACCCTTCGAAGAATCCTAATGGAAGATTTGTCAAATCCTCACCAATGGTGATCGACGCTACCAAGAGTAGATTGCCCGCTTCATTTCCCAACAGAATGTCAATCGAAAGCGAAGGACCTCAACAAGCATCCACCCAGTTTAAGCGGCATGAGACGATTGAGATACTAGCGCATAACAAGGAATGTCTTTTCCTTCATCAGAAGAATCTAAAGGAATCAATAAGGATCAACACAACTCAACCGACCCCACACCAAAGTCAATCATTGTGGGTTGAAGTAGCATGGCGGATCAAAGTTCGACTACTCGACAACAGCGACAGAAAGCAGTTCGGAGCCAAAAAGCGTGTTGTAGCTAGAGCAGAAGATTGAAGACTCAACAAAGGCGAGCAGATGCAGCATCTTTAAAGGCTTCGACGATGAAGTTGAAGGAATAAGTGGGGGAGAATGTCACAAACAAAGATATAAACAGGGTGATCAATGTAATGCTCACGTATGTCTATACTTTTCGATTTTTGTTCATGCTTTGTACAGCAAGTAGCGGGGTAATATTAGGCTTGGCAACCCTAGTTTGATTAGCTTTTGTAGTCATTTTCGACTTGTAAATGAGAGTTGCGTAATGTGGACATTTGTGAGGATTGCGATCTATAATATACCATGACCGTTTGTTGTGCGACCACTCAGAGCTTGTGAAGTCCATGGTTGTAATTTTGCATTGGCTATGAAGTGTTTTCTAAAATACTTGCTTGTAGAACCTGAGTGAAACGTTTTCTCTAACTCATCTTCTCTTTTGTAGATCCTAAGAGACCATAGGAGGTTTCGAGGGGGCTAAGGAAGGACACGCAAGGGTACTGTGCGATTTAGGTAAAACCATCTAAGTCAGTGACAGAGCTGTACACAAGGGTGTGCCACTCGATATGCTTATATATATATATATATATATATATATATATATATATATATATATATTAAAAGATGTGAAGTCACCCTCTCTTCTCCTTATCGCTTTAAATGAGGAGAAGAGATATATATGTAATATAATATATTAATATAATGTATATATATATATATATATTATATAAAAATATAAAAAGAGGCGACGTCGCCTAGAATGGTGCCTTGACGATATCGCCCTTTTCTTCTCCTCGTCACCTTAGACGTGGAGAAGATCGCAAGGAGGCGACTTCTCCTTGTATGAGGCTATGAAGAGAAGAGGAGGTGATGTCTCATCTACGCCGTCCGACGAGGGAGGGCGACGATGGATTTGGATCATCGAGGAAAAGCAACGCCAGATTTCCAGGTTCTCCCTTTTCTTCTCCCTCTTCTTCCTTCTCTCTCACTGTAGTCGGTAGTAGTCGGGCTGAGACCGCCCTTCAGCAAGAAATAACGGGGTAAAAATAGTGCCAATAAGACGTTATCGGGCGATCCACATATCGGTCTACGTGTGGTGGTAGCATTCGATATTGCAAACCTTACTTCATACATGTTCTTAATCACAACTATGTACCTAATAGACATTTTTTTTCATCCCTTTAAGTCAAATAAATTGGGTCCCTAGGGGTACTATATTATTTTTCAAAAGCATCAAATTACTTAGAGGTCTCGCCTTTTCATATGAATTCCATAATCCATCTGTACATATGAATCCAGGATGAATCCGACAAACTGCTAAACCGATATAATACCAAATGCTGACCAGTATACTAGGGCATTACCAACAAAAAAACAAAATTAAGAATATAAACAAGAAATAAGAAAGATGAGAGACAAGTAATACCATTGTTTCCTCTGATTTCCACAGTTTCCTTACCAGAGGTCTAAGACAATGAAGATACTACACACCAGACTAAAAAAAGATCAATCTTCTCTTCCACTCCTTTTCTTCTTTGCTTCACTTATATTTTCTCTACCTACTACCACTCACAACGAACAAGAACAGTGGTAGTAAGATTGAAGACTTTCAGCTGTTAAAGGTCTAAAATTTTTTGTTGTCTTTTTTGGGACAAAAAACATTGACTATGCCAAGAGAGCATGAAATGATAAATACCGAGATAGGTTGGTTTGAACTGGATTTAAGTTTATACCATAGGTACCAGATATTCTATGTGTCGTTACTGCTATGATTAGTAAATTCCAAGCCGACTACTACAGTTCAAGTGACATTTTATTCATTGATTGGGATCAAGAACTGGCTTTCTGAGTGTCATTCCCACACTGAAAGGTCGCTACAAATCATACCATGTCAACTCGCAATATGAGTTGACTTTGGAACAAACCATACCATGTCAACTCGCAATATGAGTTGACTTTGGAACAAATCATACCATGTCAACTCGCAATATGAGTTGACTTTGGAACAAAACCACCTATTACGAATGATTTAAAAGGCTTGTTGTGTCCATGTTGGTTAAAACACTTCATCAGGCACTTCACCATATATATAAAATCTTGTGCCATCTAATTATGTAAATGAAATGCTTACATCTATCATCTCTAAAAGGCTTCGAGACATTGAATATTAGCAATATGCATGTAACTTTGACTTAGTTGTTCCTTGACAGCTACTTTGGCAATCATCAACAATTGAAGTTCCAATCCTAAGGCCAAAAAAGAAAAATACCTCAACTATAAGAAACTACACAGGCACAAGAGGCAATATAATAAATTATACACCATATAAAACCATTATAATACATCTCAACATATAATCTTCTTTGATGTTTCTGAACTTGTTGGCTAACTTATTTATTTCTTAACGAATGAGATGTTGCTACTAAAATTTTAACTGCCATGCATATTATTTCTAGCTTCCAGAAAATCTAGAAAAAAACTTTATCAATCTAAAATCAACAAGATGTAAAACTCCAGATATGGCCATCAAGGAAAAAAGCAAGCCCCAAAAAGATCTGAAATTTATGGGCAAAATCTCTTAGTAGGAAAAGGCATTACCTGTTCCGTCTCAACTAGAGAACCTTTTTTAATTAACAATCTAAATATCCTATAAGCCTCTTTTCCGTATCTTGACAACACAAGAGACTCCACCTAAAAAATGGAACACAAGAAAAGTAAATGTGCTGCAATCTTGAAGACTAAAAATAATTTGAGAAGCAAAAAATACAGAACTTATGTACCTCATCATTCTGACAAGATTCAATTATGCGTTGCACTTCTACAAGCCATGAAAATGATGAACAATGTCAAAAGACAAAAGTTAGAACTGCAAGAACTATAAGTCTGTTTTGATAAACCCAACAGATTACAGAGGTAAGAACACTTCTACCCATTTTGTAGAATACATTGTTATCCTCGATGGACGAAGAACAACCAAGTTGATCAAGGACAATCCTAATGTGTTCCAATGTCATAGAGATACCACCGGGTTTTCCTCTCACTGCTTCCAAAATTGCATCCATTGATGCTTTAACTACAGATAAAACAGCAAAATATAAGTGGTTAGAATTGGATCTTCTATATATAAATTCCAATAAAGAAGTAAATCCCAAAATTTCAGTAGCCATATGATTTCAAAACATAATTTTTTAAATCATTGATAACTTTATTAATTAAACCAAAAGATAATAAAATAGCTTATTTAAACCTCGAATGCTAGAATGAACTTATGGTGCCTTTTCTAGGCTTGTAGTTATAGGTTCTCATTTCTCAGGAAATAGGCTTTATGTGGACTTGGGCAATCATAATTAAACAGATAACTTAACATTTGTAACCTACGAAGTTTGTAAATCTAGATATATTGATAGAAAGATGAGGCTTGAGAGATATATATAAATGTATGCATTTAAATATGACAAACCAAGACCAGAATATTCATTGTTATCTTGAATATCTCTTGGCATTCAAACATGGGGATTTCTCTTCTTGTGCAAGAAAAATCACCTAGACTTTCATACACCTTGTTTCATGGACTACTGAAGAAAAGAAAAGATGTCCTCTAGAATCAAGTACGTTAAGTTTTTACAGAATAACATCTAATTCTGCATTTTGGATAAGTGGCGGTCTGAATGAAAACAAAGATACAAGAACAGACAATTAATGTTCAAACAGCTTCAAAATTTCCAAGGGAAAGTATTTGTTCAGCAAAAGTAATGAAACATCTAGGTCATAGCAGATTCGCAGCTCATCGTTAAGTCACAAACTAAGCCAAAGCAGTTGAATGACAAGCAAATTAATGTTAAGGAAATAAATATAATGAAAAATTGAATTATGTAAATCAATTGTGACTTTACTTCATAAATCGTTGATTCATTTAGAAAAGATGTAAATAGAAAATAAATTGCCTTACAGATTAAGAAACATTCTTGCAATACAGCAGATCACAAATGGTAAGACAAATTTACAAGATGAAGGTCCATCATATCATCATCTAAGCCTTTTTTCCTCGGCATCATGGAGCCAACTTCAGAGCAAAAATCAAAATCAAGAAGGATGATCAACAAATTCTACATCGACTGAACTTAATGTCAAAAATTTAAATTTGGTGTCAAGTCCCTAACTGAGGCAAGTTTAGGCAAAAGAAGGATTAGCCAAAAAGTCTGAAATGACTAGTTGTTGAGTAAAAAAAATAGCTATTATTTTCTAAATGCAATAGAGCATATCACTAAATTTCTCTAAACATAAGAGTCGTGTATAATGGCAACTCACAAAGTTTCCACATTCACAAGTACATCATTCATCCTGTCATATATCATATACAAAGAGAAGTAAACAAAACTACATGTCACATTGATGAATAATAAACTTGACACACCAATCATGCCATCTGACAGCCAGGTTTTCAGTATGACTCCCCAAAATCAGCAAGTACAGAAAAGTTAAGTTCTTAGTTTTGTCATAAATATTATTCAAATGGCTAATATTGAACTTTGGCAAAACGTTCCAGCTGTAAAAGGTACCCTAGATAATATACCTCTAAAAAACAAATGAAGTACAAACATCAGATATTACCAGAATTATCTTTTTCTTGATCACTTGACTCTATAAGTGCTTCCAACACAACACCAGCATCAAGACCTAGCCTTGATCTTACGTTTGCAACACAAGCCTAAGATATATGAGGTAAAAACAAAAGACTGTGTCAGCAATATAAAAAGTCTTATGATGCTAAAATGGGTACTTATAATGGTTAAAAATAAAAAGTACAATTAACAAAATAATAACATAATATACTAAGAAAGAAGATACATCAAGTCTCACAACCCACAAGCATAAACTGTGCTCATTTTGCAGGAGGAATACTTGAGAAAAAGAAGAAACCATTAACATGACTATCAATGTGAATCTAGAAGTTCCCAAAGCAAGTAAACCTGATCAGAAGCTACTTAATAATGAACAGTGCATTTAGTGATATGACTCACGGCTCTTAAATACTGCAGGTAGAGATGACCACTTAAAATTTAAAATTGGCAATTGAAAAAATTATTTCCAAACCATGTTTGTTTTCTGAATCATGATGAGCTAAAGAATCAAAGAACAGAATTGTGAGCAAACAACATAGACAACCGCTTGCCAATATAATCTCCAAGCAATAAATCAAATGATCAAAACATCAACAGTAGGATCTTTCTGTCGGTAAAAAGTACCAAGAGAATTCTTATAATTCTGTTATTGCTCATTTTACTTTGTTTACGTTGTTTTTTATGGAGGCAGTAAATGGCAGTGCAGTTCCCAGATAACTGTGAGGAAATAATCAATACCTACATGACAAATAATCATATTCCTACATCACATATTAGGGATGGAACTAAACAGAGCAAAAAAAAAAAGAATAGTTTGATGGAC
Source organism: Ensete glaucum (assembly GCA_021527575.1). NCBI lineage: Eukaryota > Viridiplantae > Streptophyta > Magnoliopsida > Zingiberales > Musaceae > Ensete > Ensete glaucum. The sequence continues at coordinate 30,602,875 of CM038554.1, forward strand.
ACCTTCTTCTCAAGACAGCGAACAAAATTCTGAAAATTTGCCCGCCAAAGGACCTCAGTCTCAATTATTGCAGCTTGAACCTCTTCATCCAACTCTAAAACCTCAAACTTGCGCTGTAAAATTTTTAAATACAGTAAAGTTACAATTAACATATGTCATGGTACAACTCTGTATCATCAGTGATAAATGAGAACGAAAGCTGGTGTGCTCAGTTAAGTACAAAGGAAGTTTATCAATTTTCAAATGCATCGCTATTTGGCTATTGAGAAAGATAGGGAAAAAGATCCATCTCTTTGGCTTCCCTAGCAACATATCCTATCTCCAACTGTGTCTACTTTTGGAAGATTTTTAAGAATTCATTCTTCTGCCGATAAACTGTAAACTCAGTCCTCACTATTAGGTGTCAAGTACAAGGATTTTTTTTCTACTATTGAGCTTTGTGCAGGTTAATCACCTTAGTCAAACTAAGAGCTACCATATCCCTCTTTATTAGAATGTTTTCTTACATCTACCCCTCACATCGCTAGTTCTAATCAATTCACCTCATATATCCAAGGCGTACATGATTTCTTTTGAACATGTTGACAACATCTTAAACAGATCCCCCTTATTTTATCATAAAGTCAAATAATAAGTTAACAAAACCTTAATAACATCTAAACATGTCTTGGGACATATAAACAACAAAATACAAGGCAAGAAGAAACAAAAACAGGAAACAGAAAATTTTCTGTGTGATCCAGCACTGTGCCTATGTATGCAGTTCACCATGTAACAGTTTCGCTATCTTTTCAGTAACAGAATACAAATCCATTATACATCTCTAGGGTCCTTCAATTGAGCACAAACCTATCAAGAAAGAAAGTCATGATGTAACTACATAAATTCCATTTGCATTGCATAAGCTGGCATGAAGTTACAAATAGATTACGAACAAACTTCCAAATTCCTAACATATGAATAAAAAATCAATATTGTAAAAATGCATCATCATGATAGATTTAGCAAAGCATTCTTCACATTTTCATGTTCTTTAATTGGGTTTTTCCTCATTATCAAAATGCACATGCATAAGTAGCAGAAAAAATGTGAGCATAAGTATTTATTGCATATTAGAAAAGTACAAATATTACACAATACGATATCTCAAGACAACAAAAAACACTTACTTGGGAAGGGATTATTAATGTTCAAACAAGATGGTCAACTAATAATTCAGTGAATCGATACTATAAGGCATGTGAATTTGCTAGAAAAGTCAACCTTATCACCGACTGAGACATCTTGTTTATCTGCATCTTTTACATCTGAACTCTCACGTCCACTATCTGTAATTACAGAAAATCTTTCAGCATGGCTGAGTGCTGCAGCGATCATAGCTTGTTGCTCAAGAGAATATCTTTCTTCCTTAGACTGTAAACAAAATGAATTAGACATATAAGGTTCCTGTTTCACCACAATTAAATACAAATGCGAACATTACAGATTGTTTAAACCACAACGATCTGATACTGCAAACAACAAACATGGTCTTCAACAAGGAAACCCGGTCAAGAAAGAATATAGATCTTTCAGTCTCTAAAACCACACTCCAACTAGTGTCAGGACAATTAGAGGCCCATCCATATACAATTAGGATAGAATCAGAAAGGTTCATGAGTGGTCACAAAAACCTTAAAATGACTCAACATAAAGCAATGAAAAGTCAAAAAAATGAGGTGGACACCATGGAAAAGTGATATGAAACCATATTAACAACAAACCAAGATAAAGTTGTGAAACATAATAAAAAAAATTTAGTGGAAAAAAGTAGAAGTACAAAAACTTAAATTCCACTGAAACATGTAGAGAAAATAATAGTGGTTAGACTGAAAAGGCACTAAAAAATGTTGAAAATATTGAAACTAGAAGCTCCATGACTTGGCATAGCCATAGCATCTTCCACATCAAAGCTATGTACTCTTTTGCAGCCACCTTAACAACAAATAAACAGAAAGTTGTGAGACACAAAAAGCAAAAAAAGAGTTAGAAAAGTGACGTAGAAGCATAGAAACTATACTTCCAGTGATAATTTAAGAGAAAATACAAGTGGTTAGGTTGATATAGTTTTAAAAATTATAAAATTAGAATCATGATGAGTTCCTCCACATCAAACTGATATATGTTTTTGCAGTGCCTCTCAAATTAGCATACACTACTTTCTCAACCATAGTCAACCTTTTAAAATTCTACATCAAATGATTGATTAGAATTCCCATACAATGTTCCTGGAGAAGACCAAATGTAGTGCCAAGAGTTCATAAAAGTAACATGTCAGATATTTTGAACATATGCAGAATTTAAAACTGGAACAGAAAGTTTGTATGACCTTGAACATATGCAGACTTTAAAACTCACAACATACTACTAATTTTGATCCTTCCGTCCATTCATGAAGGTTTGAACATAGTTATTACTGCACAATAGCCACAGGACAGTTCTTCAAAGCCAGGTCCAATGCAAATATGTCCCGTTTTATGTAAACTAATCGAGATCAAGTGTAAAGCAACCATCAGGTTAATTATGGATTGAGTACACTTGAGCTATTTAGATCGTATGTTATTGATATGACTAGCCATAGTTTAACATCAACAATGATGTCTAGATTTCAATCATAGTCGCTTCTTTCAGAATTCAATGTCACACCACTCAGCCAAATAAACTATATTGCTTAACCAGTCAGTATGTATGTATGTATGTATAACAATTGTTCCTCCATGTCAAGATATAGAACTGGATACCCTCTAGCAAGATACAGAACTGGAAGTAGTGTAAACAGCACACTAATTTTGATTTCATATCAAAGTATAAAACAAGGCTTGCTAGATGCAGATATGAAACAGTTGTACTCTTCCAACTTATCTTAGCACTGCGTCTTCTGGTCGAAGCAGTAGCTTCCTCTGAAGTAGGTGCAATGAAGGGTTCAGGCCTTGGACAGCGTTCAACATATTGTCCATGTACGAGTCTTTCCAAGTTCTTTCGCAAAACATCCCGAATACTTGAACTGTCTGTGGAGGATACATCACAATTTAAATCCAAACTGAATGCTAATTTGGTTCATAGCAGATTTTCAACATAAAAATAATAACTACCTGTAAAAAGATAAGAAGTAATGAACATCAGCAGAGATTATTACCCTACCTTCCGATTGTTTTGAAGTTGCTCGTACCACAAGTTGATCAAAAGTCAGCCTACCATGTTGCAACAAACCCTCAAGAAGAGTTTCACACTGCAAGAAGTACATAAAAGGAGTGTCACTTCCATTTATTGAAATGAATGCCTGATTCATCGGTGTCGCACAAATATTAATCCAATAAACAACAGCCTCCACAAACTAGTGTGAGTATTCATGCGCACAATAAAATGGGGAGGACTGGACTAATCAGTGATGCATAGAATAGTCTAAACAGGGGGGAAAGAATTTGTATTTCCCAAACCGTTCGAGGTTAGTGTAATAATGCGATAATACAGTTAAGTAGTAACAATTCATCCATCGGCCAAGAAATCCACATGTACACGCATCAAATAGAAAGTATAGATTCAATGTGATGACAGCAGGGACAAGGAAAAGTTGACCTGAGGACCAAGATCGTCCCTGACGATGGCCAAGAACTTGGGGAAACGCATCCGGTGGAGGATGTTGTCAAAGAGCGCCATGTACTGCGTCAGCGACTTGGTCGCCGCTCCCGCCCCCACTGCCCAGGAATCAGAACAAAGACCGAGAGTCATCTCTGCAACAATAAGATGGAGGAGGAGCAGGAGGAGGAGGGAGAGGGAAGGGAAAAGTAGCGGTCACCTTGCTTGGGAACGGAGAATGCCTGGACGCAGTTGTGCTGGATGAGGACGAGGAGGCCGTTCTTCACCTGGGAGTTGGAGAGCTCGGTGCGGCGGACGATTTCATGGAGCGAGAGGGTTCCTCCCCGCAGGAGGCAACCGCACACCTTCTGCATCGATCAGACGAGACAGATAGAGATGGGCGTGAGGAGACAAAGAGAGGAACAAGGGGGGATGAAGTGAAGCGACGGGGAGGGAGGGCTTACGGCGACAAGATCGCCGAAGTGGGAGGTCATGAGGCTGACGGCAAGGTTGAGGCCGTCTTGGCTGACCATCGCGGGCGGGGAGGCGATGTCTCCTTCCTCTTGTGTTGGTTCTCGGCGACGGCGAAAGAGACCCCCGAGGAGGGGATTTTGTTTTCGGTTCTCGAAACGGGCAGCGTGTGAAGGCTATCATTAAACCCTCCCGGCTCGTAGGGTTCTCAAGAATTAGGGCCGAGATGTGAATGGCCCGGTTCTGCCAGCCCAACATATAACGTCCACGTGTCCATGTGGCCCAGGAGGCAGAAGGCAAAGCCGCTGCCCGTCTCCATCCCATTTAAGATCGTACCAAGTGCGCCTTAGTGGTGGGGCCACAACGTTGCGTCGAGACTGCAAGTACCGAAGCGGTAAACACGCACACTGTCCGCCTCATCGAACTCACACAAACCGATACTGCCTTATCAATGCGCCATCCGGTTTGGTGTGGCGTTAAATTGGCCGATGCCAACGACCAACATCCATGCAATTTAACTGCATTTGGATCCTCAAATGCCATCATGTACGATCCGAAAAGATGATATGGACGAGGAGGATCCGAATCCTAGATTTTGGTTCGAAGCAAGAGGATGACAACAGAGCAAAGAGAATGAATGATCAAGTCATTCTTCGCCTTTGCGTAGAAGACCGGCCAAAGCCGACGTTGGCCATGGGACTTCCGTTCCGCAACAGCGACCCAACTCGGCCACAGCGGGGACATCGCTGCACCACCGGAGGGGGGGCCCCACGAAGTGCGGCGACGACCACCGCCCCACTCCAGCAACTCGGGCGGGCCCCCGCGGCGCCATGGCTGTACCACACACACATCTCAGCTATCGTGCGGCCCCTGCGACGCCGGAACGGGGTGGAATCGACACCCTTCTCCGCCTTCCTCCCATGTGGGGGGTGGGGAGTAGACTTGAGAAACCCGGGCCACATTACTGCTCGCCAGCTATGGAGCTGTGCCACCACCCTCCCCCCCTCTCCTGGGTCAAACACAACCGTGTCGGCCGTACCTTCTATGCAAAACCCCTCCCGGTAATAATTACACGCCCCGCCCCCTAAACAAAACGCAAGTGGCTTAGCTTCCAGGTTTGACCTCATTCTGCATCACAAGGAGTATTAATGACATGCACACAGACAGAGCGGCAGAGAAGAACCACGACCTGGGACGATGTCGGAACTGTGGTTCGATTCGGATCACATTGGACGATGATGATGATTGAAGCCACGATAAACTAACAGCAAGTGGGGTTCACGAAAGATAATGGAAACGACGTGGAAATGGAGGAGGGAAGATGGTAATTAAGAAGGCGTGCACTCATCAAGCCCGCCGGCCACACGCAACAGCCGTGAAGCGAAACCATGTATCGCCGTCGCGATGTGAAGCATGATCTGTCGAATGCTGCCCGCCACTGTAGCCATTATTGGGCTTCGCATCACATCTCCCCTTCTTCCCATTATATCTCTTTTAATTGTGTGGTTTAGAATTCCAGTCCCCAATCATCACGTGGGTCAGAAGAGCGCGTCGCCCCTTTCTCGATGCATACTGCTAAACGCACACCGCCGTCTCCTCGGGTGAATCCCAGTCGCACTGAAAAGTACCGCAGTTAAAGAGGGAGAGGCGACAGAACTTAGGAGTGAATATAACAACTCTGTTGTTTATTCTTCCAAGCATTGGTTTACGAAGTCCTTACTTCCAAGCACGAAGAAGCTTCAGAAGACGAAAAATTGCAGCGCTTTCTTCAACGACAAGCTTCATATATGCAGATTGGATCACGGTAGATAAAGCTCGAGGGAGCGAAGTTGACAGGCCCGAAGAAGGCAAGTCAAGTGCGTGTGGGGAGAGAGAGGGAGAGGGTAAATTGGTGGAGCTTCTCCAGCTGCACTCCACTGGCCCCATATATCGGGATCGATTCAACCCTCTTCCTGTACTTGAGCATCCTTGATCACGAGCTGGAGGCGCCAAAACTCCAATGCCTCCTCGGCTTCTCCTCCTCCTCCTCCTCCTCCTCTGCTATCATGGCTTCCTCACCGCAGCCGCTGCAAAGCATTCGAGTCCCGTCCGCCTCGATCTACTCCGCCACCCCGCACCAAGCGGCGCATCCCGGCTGGAACACGTGCGGGAGCTCTTCCGCGGCGATCGGCTCCGGCAGCGGATGATCCACGACCGGATCCAGCGGGCCCGCCACCGGCGGAGGGCGTGCGACGTCTCGCCGCCCTCCAAGAACGGGTCGTCCGTGCCGGCACCGGCGGACTCCTTCGAAATGCCTCTCAAGTCCGGCGCGTACTCGGGCACGGGACAGTACTTCGTGCGGTTCCTCCTCGGCACACCGGCGCAGCGGTTCCTGCTGATAATGGATACGGGGAGCGACCTCACGTGGGTCAAGTGCCGGCTGCGCCCGCCTGGGTGCCGCAGCGGCGGCAACGAGACCCGCGTCTTCCACCCCGACGTGTCCTCCTCCTTCAAGCCCATCCCGTGCTCGTCGGACATGTGCAAGAGTTCGCTACCCTTCTCGTTGACTACGTGCCCGACGCCGGCGAGCCCATGTGCTTACGACTACGGGTAACGCACCATTGGATCCTCTTATCTACAGTCTTTAAAACAATTTCCATCTTCTCTTCCTACGCGAATCGAATCATGCAGTTATTATTCTTCTTGTCCCAACATAGTTTGTGCATTGTAGTAGCATTCGGATGAAAGAACATAGAAAACGGGATCGGATCAGTAGTGGTTCTTTCCCCAGAACACGAAGAATGAGATGAGAGGAAGAAACTACAGATTCCTAAATGGCAAAGACAAGAACTTCTTTTTATTGCATCCATTGTCGTCTAGTTCGTACGTGGGGCTACCCTGAGCTGGCTGTGTAGGGATTTCTTGGGATTTTGGCTACAAGAAAAAAAAAGTAAAAAATTGTACGGGTTCCTGACAACCATTGCGAGCTGTGGTAGACAGACGTTAGCCAGGGCTGGCTCATGAATGCCGCAAGGAGTAGGAGCCGAAGTTTAGTTTCTGTGATTCGTGCTTCGTCTTCACTTGATGCTGCATTTGGTATTGGTTTTTCGAGCAGCATTTATCATGTCTGACGCAGCGGAGTGTTTAAGAATATGCACATTAGTTGGTCGTAGAGAGAGAGAGATATAGCTGAGCATTACTTGCGTCTCGTCAACGTTTAATTTGTGTGCTTCGCAGTTGGTCGTAGAGAGAGAGAGATATAGCTGAGCATTACTTGCGTCTCGTCAACGTTTAATTTGTGTGCTTCACACCGTGAGAGGTGGAGTGATCTCAATTTTAAGGGCCGTACGCTGGGAATCCAGGCTTTTAATACGGCAATCAATGTGCGATGATCCATTTGCATGCAAGGGGAAGGTGGTGGGGCGATTAATTTGATGCGAGGATGGCCGTGGCAGGTACTCGGACGGATCGACGGCCCAGGGCGTCTTCGCGAACGAGAAGGCGACCATCATCCTATCCAACGGCCGGCGAGCGAAGCTGCGGGGGTTGGTGGTGGGCTGCACGTCCACCTCCGCCGGGTCCAGCTTCTGGGCCGCGGACGGCGTGCTGGGCCTCGGCTACAGCGACATCTCCTTCGCGGGACGCGCCACCGCTCGCTTCAAGGGCCGCTTCTCCTACTGCCTCGTGGACCACCTCAGCCCCCGTAACGCCTCCAGCTTCCTCACCTTCGGTCCCAACGCGGCCGCCCCCCCCTCGCCGCCTCCCCGCGAGACGGCGCTCGTCCTCGACCTCGAACCCTTCTACACCGTCCGCGTCGACGGCATCTCCGTGGACGGGGAGCTGCTGGCTATCCCGAGGATCGTTTGGGACGTCGGGGCGGGCGGCGGCGCCATCCTCGACTCCGGGACGAGCCTGACGGTGCTAGCGGAGCCGGCGTACCGGGCGGTGGCGTCGGCCCTGAGCCGGCGGCTGGTGGGGATCCCCAGGGTGAGCGTGGACCCCTTCGACTACTGTTACAACTGGACAGCCGCGGGCGGACAGCGCAGGCTGCCGAAAATGGTGGTCCACCTGGCCGGGTCGGCGGCGCTGGAGCCGCCAGCGAAGAGCTACGTGATCGACGTGGCGGACGGGGTGAAGTGCCTGGGGATCGCGGCGGCGCCGTGGCCGGGCGTGTCCACCATCGGCAACATCCTGCAGCAGGAGCACCTGTGGGAGTACGACCTCAAGAACCGACGGCTCAGATTCAGGCGATCCAGGTGCCGCCGCGAATGATGCGGGATCGGACGGCCCCGATTCTTTTTATCAAAAACGTGTTTATTTGATTGGTGGGAGGTTGTTGTTGTTGTTGTTGTTCACAAATGTGTTTGTTATAAGACGACAAGGTTATCGATGACGTGTTACTAATAAAGGATTAGGTGGATTGGTTGGTGGAAGACCTGCGATGTTGGCGGATCGGGCCCCACCGGGGGTTGGCAATCACGGAAGGCGTGTCGACAGTGATGTTTCGACGACTCCAACTGGGCCCCAGAGATGCTGATGATGCTCACGCACTAACCAACCATTCCCATCACAGCCCAATCGATCTGATTGATTGATTGATTGATTGATTGATTGGGAGCTGCAGCTGACATCAGCAACCACATGGCACCAAATCTTGATTTAATGTGCCCTGAGGGCCCACTGGGAATGTAGTCATTCATAAATAGACATCGATTTAGCTGTCGATTGATGACCCGCCACGAAATAATTCATAAATAATGTTGATGATGATGGTGATGATGATTTCTATCTGATCATCGATTACTTATTTTTTCTCATGGATTTCATCGTATTTTCCGAAGAAGCCATAAGTAAATTGAGCATCAAAATTGTGTCACGGGATTTGATGTCGTGGCCTAGATCTTAGCGTAGTTTGATTCTTTGCAAGTTTGTCTACGTCCATTAAGAAGGGGTCTAGAAGTTTGAGAGGGGTTGGCTGAAGTTTCTCGTGAGTGATTCTCGGAATCTGTCAAGGAATCCTGCGTAAAGGTCTCGTGAGAATAAGAATATCAGATGTGGCCCCTTCGAAAATCGAGTCAATGCCTCAATCGAAACAGTTTTAAGAGTTTTAAAATTTAAGATGTAAGGATGGAGTCCCATAATGTTAGAGTAGTCTCCCTCATCCTATTTCTATGAGAGATTTTTATACTCACCCAGCGTCTGATCGATCGTACTCTTATCTTTACCATTATCGATGTGTTAGGTAAGGCTAATGTGTAATCTCTTTGAGCACTCATATCGTCGTACGTCCGGTTGGCATGGAGCGAGATCATACACACCATTCTTCATTTATGGATGTTCCAGCTCAGTTACGGCCATGCAGCCAGATCAGCGCTATACCACCTCGATCAAGTAATGTGTCAACTGAGTTGGTATTAGGACTTGTGTTGTCATGACCTACCGAGTTGGAGTGGTCTCGATGAGCTGGATCGACGCACGACTTATCCTATCAAAAATTTATTACAAATTCAACTTAAAACGTCTTTTTTTATTGATATTTACTATATTTATTCTCATCTCTTGTCATATGATCCATCTTAATAAGAAAGAAAATTCGATGCATATTAATAAGAAATTAAAAAAGATGAAATAATGATTGATAGTCATTCTAATATATCTTATGATTATAAGATTGCTCAGAAAACCAAACCAAAAAAAAAAAGAAAAAGTATGAAGATCCAAAAGCTAGACAATAAATAGAAGATCTGAAAAGACAAATCTACCTAAAACATAATCCATCTGCCAAAAAAAAAAGAAGAAAAAAAACAGAAAGGCATGATCTAACTTATTCTCCATGTCTTTGGAATTAGAGTTGGTACTAGTGATATTTTATCATTAGTCTCTTATGTTTTGGTGGGCAAGTTGGGGTCATCAAGAGTAGATAAACTTTACAAACCTTGAGGTAACACTTTTCCTTTGATTAATATCTTTCATCCTTATTTTTATTTCTCATTTATGAAGTTAGAATAAATGCATTTACTAGGAAGAAGTTATAGCGATGAAATGACTTCCATTGTCGTAGAAGGCGAAGATAATAAATAATTGCATAATCCAAGAATCCATAAAGAAAAATTCTATTAATTCTACTTCCTCTAAACGTCTAACAAGTAGCAATTTAACTTTAGAACTCTATATATATGACATGGAAAGAGCCATTCGAGATTCGAATAATACTTTTAAAATATGTTTAATTTGATGTGCAACTCGACATCGATGTTAATTTGTTGGCTTTCTTGAGTTATCACGATAGAATTTTTAAAACACCGGTCTCTTTAGTGATATAGTCATTTTCAATTGCCACCAAATCAAGAAAATGGTAAAAATAAAACTTAAAAAGAGCTTGAGAGGGAGTTTAAGAGTGTTACTTAATAAAAGATGTTAAGGAAGAATGAGAGATTTGACTGATATTTATAGGTTTTTAAAAATTCTTTTTTTTCCTTAAAATGCTCCAAACATTAGCTATTTATTATATGGCTATTAGAAGGGTCAAGTATATTTTTAAAAATTATTATATTTTTAAAGTATAAAATACTCTTGAATATAATCATTTATACGATTATCTTTATCTGTTTCTATTTGATTTGGAATCAATTTAACTCTCGAGCCAAATTTTGCTCTAGTTATTATTTGGTTTCGATTCAAATCAAACCTATATATATATATATATATATATATAACCAATAATGCATGAACTTTTTGGGCTTTCATTTGATACCTTCCTCATGAATTAAAAGATTACCCAAAGCATTAATTTTCTTTTTACTTTAAATTATGCTTCATGGTATCAAATAAAAGTTTATCTTTCGTTAAATCTCCTTGAGCTCTCAAAATGTTGTCATGCGTTCTACTTCTCGAGGATTGGACTCAGTGTGATGTCAACAAGTTAAAATCCAAGGGATCATCGAGTGTCTTAACATGGTTTTACGTCTTCTATAAGTTCAAATTTTATTTATTTAAAGATATTTTAGATTTATTTATATACATGTAGGTGATATAATATTAATGTAAGACTATATACATTCATTTATTTACCTTCACTTTTGAATAAGTATTAAAATTACTAGTATGATAAATTTATCATATACTATCTAATAGACTTTTGGAATATAATCTTATCAAACAATACTTACGTTAGTGTATATTTAAAATATAAATTTTCATGTATTATTTATCAATCATAACTGTACATTCAGTTTTTTTTTCTTCAAATATATATTAAAAATATAAATATATTCTCACACACAATCGTATTCCTCCAAACAAGAAAAAATATATTATCGAATAAGATGGGCATAATAAAGATAAGGCTATTTTTTTGTTTCGTGTTCCCTTGTGCTCAACCCACACCAAACGCTGCCATGGATCAAATTAGAGGCACATAAGATCTTTAGCTAAATTGCATGCATGGGAATATTTTTTTTTGGGCAATTTTGGTGCAATGGAGCACCAGCTGAGGTCCAATCGAATCTTTTATTTTGGGCAGGTAGTATATGCAATGAACTCCGGGTTAATTATAGATTTTTTTATAATTAATTTTTTTTAGTATTTTGATTCTTATATTTTTTTTAAAAAAATTATATTAAAATTTTATATTTTTTTAAATAAAATATTTAATCATGTTTCTTCTTACATCATCCCGTAAGATAGCACGTGCTAATTTTATCTCATTTTAATTTGATATTTTCCTCGATAGAATCGATAGTGGGAGGAGAAATGAGATTAGGTGTTTCACTTTCATAAGTATAAGAATCTCAATATAACTTTTACGATTATAGATATTATAATAATAAAGATAACTAATTATATGAGGTAATATATGATTACCTTGAAATGCATTAAAAAATTTCACTTTTCGTTCGATATCTCATCTTCTACCAATTATACACGTAGGTTTGTATATTCTATATATATATATGAGCAATGTATATTTGATAGACGATTAAAATATGACTCAATAAATTACGATTAAAAAAATTTGATAATCTTATTTGTCATATCTTTTGTCTATATCTACTTACCATTTATCGAATAGATCCTTTTATTTAGAATTATTATTCATGATATTCAATATTAAGTGGGCAAGTTGGGATCACCATACAATCCTGAATTATTATTCATGTTATAACGTATATTTACTAAGATCTAATGTAGAAGAAGTTATAACTATTGTTAAAGGAAAATCTTTGGTGCATGCTGAGCGAGCACTGTTGGTTCAGGTCCGTGTGCGCTAGTTCGCCCGCGATCGACTCGGCTCAGAGGTGATGCTTGATTGGACGAGAGGAACCCTCAGGTCCGGCTCGGGAGGTCAGTTGCAGGCGTGGTGAAGCTCGGGTCGGGTATAAGTGTTTCAGCTCGGGTCGGTCGTCATATCCTGCGAGAAGGTCGGGTCGGGTGGGGTTCCCGATGTGACCTCTCCGACGATCAAGTTAGTTTGGTTGTCGATTTTGCGATCCCCCCGCTCCGTAGAGGCGTATGTGCTTTCATAGTAACAATTACGGAGCGTTTGTACCTGATGCCCTTATCCTCCCCATTGCTTATCATGCCGCCGCACCTCACCATGTCATCTGTGGTCCTTGTGGCAAGGCGCACGCCATCCTCCCTGCATTTGGGGGATGTAGATCCTGCCCATATTACCCTTGTGAGGCCGGTCGTACGATGACTAACCCTTCCATACTTGTGTCAGGCCGGCTCCAACACGTCGGGTTGATCACGTCGATAGGCCTGTTATCTGAGGGCGCGGCGATGTGGTACCCAGGTCAACATTCGTTATATCAATTATGAAAGAGACCTTCGTTATTTGAGGAGATGATGGACGCTTCGTCGTACTCGCATGGTCGAAGCTTCCATAAGCCACTATCGAAACAATCAAATCTATTTTTTTTTCCATTTTTTATGCATAGAATATGAGCTTTAATCCCGAATTCAGATCCAAACTCGCCTCAACTTTAACAAAACAACGTACAAATGAAAATACATATCTTCTAGCGAGGATCGTATAACTCTGTGCACACATAGTTGGATCTCTAAAAAGATTATTTTTACGGCTTATATTATCATATGGAAATAGAAAATGGTGAAATAAAAAATATATATAAGATCTAAGATTAGCAAATGGCTTGTGTCCGGTGAAGTTAGCAAATGGCAATGCTACGTGATTTGGACGGACATGATCGTCGAGTTCCATGCATGCATCGTTAGTGACGCGAGTTGGGTTGGGTTGGATTGGGTTAAGCAAATATTGAATTGGTTCATCGAGCTTTCTCCATTGTCTCGTGTCATTAGAGGCACAAAAGATTATATCATCGATATGCGGATGAATTACATAATCCCTTCTTATGTTGTATCATATTAGCATCGTAATTTTATATTTAAAAAAATTATATTTGGATATTTATAGTTTTAAAAATAAAATAAATAATCTTATTTGTCTTGACACCGTCGTTTGCATTGACAAAAAAATACAACATATGACATCACGTGCTAGATTCATATAAAAATAGTGGGTAAAAAGATTGAACAAATTTACTGATAAAAAATAATTTTAATACCCCAAATATTAAAAATAAAAATATTTTTTTTTACTCGTTACTTTTGTGTGTAGATCTAACTGGTGGTGTCACATGTTGTGTTTTGTGTCAATACAACTTATGACGTTATAATAAATTAGATTCTTTTTTTATAAAAATAATAAAAAAATTAATATTTTTTAAGTATAGAAATTATGATATTAATAAGGTTAAACTTAAGGAATAATATATAATTAAGGACGGTGAAAATCACAGACGAGCCCTCTATTTTACATATCATTTTATTTTTTGGATGAGTCAGAACTCATCAAAAGACTACCGATGCAATGCTCGGAGGCACATAAGGACTTTAGCATGCACACCGTCATGAGTCGAGATCACAACACACGAATACATAGGGAACATTATTTTACAATGTATGTGATGAACTCGAAGGAGGTAAAACGGAGAATGACAAATGATCCGATCGAATTCTAAGCAAGACAACCATTAGGTGGAAGGATGCATTAATATTATTTCGGTAGGTAAGCAAGAATATGCGTGAATTGTTGGGTTGATATTTCCTCTTTCTATGAGTTAGTTTTCATTGTGTATACAAATATATTTGATAGATAATTACATGATTATTATGCCTAGATAATGTCTTATAGCGAGTTGATTGTGATTGACATAATATTTATTGTCCCCATCATTTTTAAAATATTCATGAGATTATTGTTTTTTATTGATGTTCACGTGATTAGATGTTGTTTAAGTTATGTAAGTCATTATCGAATATTTTTCATATCACTAGTGATCTAATATTTTCTTCTTTTAAAATAAATCTTGTCATTCGAGAATGTCTCTAAGCTTTCGGAGGTGGCCAATCAAAACAATGATTATGAAAAAGGCTCGTCAAAGAGTCAAATCAACTCTTACTCGATGATGTGGAAGCTATTGTGGACAAAGGCATCAAAGCTACTCCTATTCCATTATGGTGAGATCCTTCAAAAAAAAAAAAAAAAGTTCTTTGTCTTTTTTCTTACAAAAAAATAGAATACAAAAGAAGCTTTGTCGATCAAAGCAAAAAAAGAAAAAATATAATTTAGAGAGGCACTCTTTTCTTAAAAAAGATATAGAGCCACTCTTTTCTTTAAAAAAGAAAAATATAACCTTCTTCACCTCTTGTCTACGAGCCTCATTACCATTAAGGAGGGAATCGACATGACATATGTCGTAATGGGATGTGTTAATTGTGCACAGCAATCGTAAGTGCTAAATGTTAGAAAATATTATATGATTATATTAAAATAAATCATATAATATATATTAATATGATCTATAATTTAAAATTTAAAAATTTGACCTGATATATACCTAAATAGACTCCGCTCATCGTTAATCGAGTTCTAACCATGGTTAGAAAGAACTCCATGGGAAAACATATCATATTATTTAGATTTGAAATATCCAACACAAATATTTTTCTTTAAGTAGTTTAGAATTAGGTTTCTATTAATGTCAACGTTGATGCGTTTGTTCGAGCGATGGTGCGGCGGCAAACACATCTATTTGTGCTATTAAATCGATAAAAAATGGCGGGCCATTTGAGGTACGCAATTAATTCTTCGTCTTTAGCCAAGCTTAGTACATCGATATCTTATATTGACATTAGCAATTACGTGACAGTGAAATGTTGTCGCGTAATTGATATCGTGTATGTTTAGTAGTTATAATTATATTTAGAGTCATAGTTTATTATTATAATTGATAAATATTTATAGAAGTTATAATTGCATTTAAACTAACTGATAGAGTTCTACTTAAATTAAAATTATTTAGTCAATTAAGATTTGTTCTTATAAATATATATTGAGACTTATATAATTTTTGTGAGAGTGAGATTTGGATTCTCCCTAAGAGGGATATCTAAGGTTTCTGAAAAAGAGGTCTTACTTGAATGAGGATAACTCACTCAAGAGTCTTGTAATTGATATCATATATTAAAAAAATTAATTATTTTCGTAGACGTGGATGGGTTTTATGGAATCATGTTAATCTTTGTATAGAATTTTTGTTTTTTTATGTTGATCTTTAGGTATTTTATTTTAGTTTTAAAATTCTTCTCTCCATCCCTAAAAAGTGGTTTCAAAACCCAAAAATAGATTTAGTGATTAAAGATTCAACAAAGATGCTGTTGATTGTTTTTCGGTGAGTTTACTATGGAGAAAAATTGATAAAAAAATAGTTTTACTTTATAACAGAGGAGAGTGAATGATTTCTTGTTTAACAAGTCCTAATAAAAACATTGATTGGTTGAGTAGGTAAACCAAAAAGAAGAGCATCCAAAGATTATGAGAAGATTGAGGCAAAATGAGTTCATATTATTCGTCTTTCTATTATTGATAATATTATCGATAATGTTAATAATGATGACTTCGTTGTGGTTATTTGAGATAAATTAGAAAATATTGATATGCCAAGACACCTAATTATTGATTCTTACATCACTCCTATGACAACTTTGTGAAGATGATACTGTGTAAGAAGGATATAATAATTGTGAAACAAGTTGAAAAAGCTTTAGTTTCCTATGTTATAAAAAAAAAATAATTTTGAGAATATAGATAATGAGACGTTAATTATTGTGGAGGTGGACGAAAAGGATTTTATTATCGTAATAGATCTTAGTACGACAAGTTAATATCAAAACTCAAGTCTTTGAATGATATTATTTAATATTATAGATGCAAAGAGTATGAATACATATGACAATTTTTTTGAAAAAAAAAACGGAGAGAAAAGGATGATTAATGATCTCTATAATGGATGACGATAGAAATATTCTTGAAACACAGCAATATATCTTTCCTGAATAATTGACTTTTATATTTTACTTTATATTGTATAGTCGTGATGGATTTTTTTTTAAGCTAATAGTATAATTCCTATAGAAAGTATAAAGTAAAAAAAAAATCACAAGATGTGGTAAGTATTTTTAGAAATCATAATTATATTAAATTGGTTGATAGAATTCTAATAAAATTAAAATTCATTAGTGAATCAGAGGTTATTCCAACAACCATATATTAAGTCTCATATTTTAGAGAAAGAAAAATGAAAGACACTTTGGATATTGGAAGGATGGTCTTTAAGATTTTTGGATAAAGTTCTTTAAATTTATACGAGAAAGATGTACAAGAAAATTAAGAGGATAACTAAATAATCTTATAATTAATATTATTTTATTTAAAAATAATTTATTCATAAATATAAGCTTACCAGATTACTTTAGTTTTATGTCAATTTTATGATATTTTGTTTTTTATTATCGATGTATGATTTTTTTAATTTTGCAATTCTCCAATACCACGTATATTTTGGATGAAGATGCTATCACGTCATCATAATATCATTTCATCAATATAATGAAGGTCAAATATTGCTTTCCACAATATATACATATATAAATATACATATAAATAAAATAAAATAAATATATATATATATATCATACTCCACATTTAAAAGAATATATAACAAATGTAATGAAGGACGTATCACGCGCTGACGCCTAGTAGATTGCAAGGCTGTCGTAGCCAATCATAGGTCGACACGTTCCGGGACGCGAAAGCTGTGTAAACGACGTGGCTCCACGTCACCCATCAGGAAAGTTTTGGTGCGACCCAAAAGCTTCATCGTTAAGCAAAAGGAGGGAATGCGAGCGTGTCAAAGGCTTCGGCCACGTGAGAGATTTAATATATCGTGTTTTATAGAAATTAATTAAGTTATGGTAAGTCTTTTTTTTTTTTTTTTTAGTGGGAACGCAAGTCGGCATCCTACTTTTGGGCGGACATAATTTTCCAGTAGTTAACTGATGCCTCCGGTTAGTTTACAGGGCGGTGATCATACTCTCCAGGATGCCATGCTTGTTGTTACAGCCCCCGTCACGCGGCACGCACGGAAATAGAGCCAAGCACGAGTCTGGCGACGGTTTCCGCACCTTTATATAGCTAACCGGAACCATCGAAAACGACAAAGTCAACTTTTCCCGATGGCTGCTGTTCCAGCTTGTGATTGGTTGCATCTCTTAACTGAAACTGAACCGACGCGGCACTAGAACGGCCCCCTTCGACGATTTAGCCGCCTCCGCCCACCCGTCCGGAGACATCGGGCGGACGAGAACCCACTTGCCGCCGCGGAGCGCCAAGCCTTGTGGATCGCTAGATTGCATCTCCGGGGTTGTCGTGGGCGCTTCTCCGCCGCCCTCCCTTTTTCTCCGCGCTACCCCCGCCCCTTTGCCCGCCGCCCTGACCGGCCATCGCTCGTCGGAAGCGGGCGACAAGCGTCTCCCTTGGTCGCGGCTCGGTCGGGGTTGGTGTCTCGCGGGAGGCGGTGGACTTGGTAGCCTTCGAGCTGGAGGGGACGGAAGACTTTGGGTTCTTCTGCGGAGACTTTTGGTGCGATCTCATGGAAGCCAAGGCGAAGCCGGAGAAACGTATCCTTCGTTTCGTTTTCCGTTTTCTGATACGTCATCTCCTGTTTCTCTTGGTTTTCTGGTCGGATCTATTGTATGTTCAATACTTTTTCTTTCTTCCATTACGTTTCTTCTTGCGGATTTGCCTTGCTTCGTAGATTCTTCGAAGATCTTAGCTTTGGGTTAAAGAAAATTAGCGCTCTCCTGTTTCCTCTTTTTCCCTCGAATTATTAGCTCAGATGATCGTTCATTTCTTTGTTTAGACGTTCTTTTTATGATAGATCCATCATTGACTAGATCTTGTGGAACTCTCGCCGGTTTATAGGTCCTTCATAAGGATTATGTTGTCCTTTCCTATTCAAAAAGAAAGAACAAAAAAGAGGTTAGGTTGCCCCTAGACGCACGTAACTTGGTTTTATCTATTTCGTTAGTCTCTGTTAAGCTTGTCTGTTCCTATCTGGGTCAAATGAGTCAAAGAGTAATGGGAGTCCTATCATAAAGCCTGTGGTTCGGTTTTTTCCGGAGATCGTAGCTTGATCTTTCAATGTTTTGGATCTCCCGATCGATGGAGCTACCTTATGATCTTCTTTTTGTTATATCGGAGTGAAAATGATTGGCAATCTGTTATTGGCTGTAGCTAATTGATGGTTTATTCCTAATGATTAAATTGCCTTTTTCCTATCCCTTAAAAGCGGGATTAACTTGTCTATTAGATGCAAGTAACTTGACGGAGCTATTTTGTTAGGTTCTACCAGAATTGTTTGTTCCTACCTGGGGTCAACTGAGTTAAAGATTATGAAGAATTTTATCATAACCCCACCTATTTAGGATGTTGACCAACGAAATATCGTGTGTTTTTGAATAGTTTTGTAGATCTGGCAAGGTTAAATGGACTAACCGGCACAAAAAATAGGACTTTTATTATACAGCCTTTTTTCTTCATGTATCTATCAAGTTATCAATGTTTTGTTTGCCATTCTGTATGGAAGACCTTGACTTTTCACTATCCAGCAATTGAGGATTCAATGAGGAAATTGAAGATAGATGCATCGATGAAAGTCAACAGTATCAACGTGGTATGCCATAGTTTTAAGTTGTTTGGCAACGAAATTCCTCACTTTTTGGCTTCACTTATCTTTTTCTTTTGATTTTGCCCAGCTAACTCTGGTGCTTCTATTCTAATTTGTTTTTGACAAACACAATCCTGATACTTGTGCTTGCTTTTCTGTTTAGTCTGGCGCACAAGGTGCAAGCCAGTCTGATTCAATATCCTGCATCTCCTCAGGAGATGCAACGAGCAGCATCAAAGAAACTGAGGTGGATCAAGAGCCTTTGATGGGTGACCAGGGCATGTATTACCACGGCTACTATTATCCAGGTATGTCTTTTTCACTTTTCTGGTTTGCTGAGATTTTTTTTTGATATGTGTATGTTGCCTTTTATCTCATAGCTTGATGGAAACAGGATCTTCTGGTATTTTGGGGGAATGGGATGATCGATTTTGTGTCCAGAGAACTGACACCTTGCAAGTTCAGCATCCTGTAAGTTACTACTTTGAACTTTATATAAAAGCTTGGGACCAACATTAACTTAATGTTTATATCTTTAATGCAGATGCTATTCTCAACAAAAATCGTTGTCATGATGTTGCAGTTTTTAAAATATTTATCCTCCTCTAAGCTTGTGACTTTTCCTGGTTTTGTTTTATATCTGGGGGACTTCCCTCTGGAAAAGATATTTCCTTTCTGTAATACCTATTGCATCTTTAAATTGGAAGGTTTTAGTATTTATAGAAACTTAAAGCAGAAACCTTTTTCTGTACACAGTTTCCAGTTCCATTTGAAGGTCATCCCACACCTCATGTCTACTAAATTGAAATGGCACATCAGTTATCTGATTGTAAATCTAATGCATGTATGAAAAATAGGAAATTAAGTGAAAAAGCCAAAAGCGAAATCAGACTGTTGCCACTTCTGGAGTGGCTTGGTTGAGGTTCTGTATTTCTGTGGTCAACCTTTAGAGCTGTATGATATAAACTGTCGCACTACGTAAATTAATTAAGCCTCTGGCTTATTGTTCCTTTTTTGCTTCTCTTGTAGAATCACAATGATATAAACTGTCGGTGTAGGTTGGTTTATATATAATGTTTACAGCATTTTTTTTTTCCCTTTTGCTTCAGGGTATTCAAGCGGATAATGGTTCAGTAATATACTACATCCCAGGTTATCAAGCTGGATACACTCCTTATGGTCCACTCTTACCTGGAGCGATGTATGGTGTAGACGGACAATTCTTGAGCCAGTCATATTGTCCAAGTCCAATATCCCCTCAAGCACTTGTTTCTCTAGGACCTCTTCCACAGCAAGTTGCTTATGGACCTGAGTTGATGCCGGCATACCCATGGGACCCACCTTTTTTCTTCGCAGATGAGATTCAAGGGAGCAGATTTTCGGTGGATCAGACAAAGCCACATTACAGACCAACTCTTTCATCTGATGGTCGTACCCTTGCTCCTTCGAGTACGTTTCCAGCCTCAAAATCAGCCTTGGGAACAAAAGGGTCCTCACTAGTGTCTGATTTGTCACATTCTACTATGATTCATAATCAAACTCAGAAACCTGTGAAGAAGGTAATACATTTTGTTTTCATATGTATGTGTATTGCAGATGCTATCGCATATTCTAAACACTCATGGACTTTAATGCCTCCAGGCTGCTGCTGCTGTTCTCTCCAAAGGTTATGATCCAGTGAACAAGTTTAATGCATATGTTAACCAAGGGAAAGGTCCAGTATATTATCCGAACAGCGTCATTGACATGAAAGAAAATGGACAAAGCTGGGTTGATGATGAGAAGTTGAAAGTTAGAAATAAGCTAAATAGCCGTGGTGATCTTGACTTGCTAAATGAACAAAATCGTGGCCCCAGAACAAATGGTAACAAAAGTACCTCTCAGTCTGATATGGATTCTCTCAAAACGCTTGGTGATAAGAATGATGGTGACAGCATTTCAGTTGCTATTATTAACAAGGATGAATACAACCGGCCTGATTTCCAGACAAAATATGAGCATGCTTTATTTTTTGTAATAAAATCATATAGTGAGGATGATATTCACAAGAGCATAAAGTATAATGTTTGGGCTAGCACACCAAATGGGAACAAAAGGCTTGACAATGCTTTTCAAGTTGCACAAGAGACGATGGCAGAAAAGGGTAGCAACTGTCCAGTGTTTCTCTTCTTTTCTGTAAGTTGACCAACCTTTGTACATGTTAGATGTGATCTTTGATTTGCCTATAACTATTTACTGAGTGTATGTGATAATTTGCAATCACATACATTTTAGTCATCCATCCGAGAGTACATATTACTGCACTTCAAGCGAATGTTTGTATTATGATACATTCAAGCGAATGTTTGTATTATGACAAAAGATTAATTGTCTATTGGGAAGACCTTTTGTTACTAAAAAATAAAAATAGTAATGCTAAAAATTTAAAAATCACATATATATATATTTTCAATTCTCCTCATTTCTTTTTTGCTTGTTGTCCTTTCTAGCATAATTTGCATGTTTAGAAAATAGAATTTCTGTTATTTGCCAGATAGTAGATGCATATGCAGTGAGTGATTCATGACTGTGTTTATTTTGTTGTATGTTTAAGTGCAACATGACTCTGACTCGTAGCATTGGGGTTTCTGACATGTATTAGCAGTATTGTGTTGGCAATGACTTTGTTCTAATGAGTCCTCAGGGAGTTAAACCATAATTTTTTATTTGCTTATATTTTTTGAAAATTTGATCCTTAGGTCAATGCAAGCGGTCAGTTCTGCGGTTTAGCTGAAATGACTGGTCGAGTTGATTTCAGTAAGAATATGGACTTTTGGCAACAAGACAAGTGGAATGGGTTTTTCCCAGTAAAGTGGCGCATAATTAATGATGTTCCAAACCTGCAGTTCCGTCACATAATTTTGGAGAATAATGACAACAAGCCTGTTACAAACAGCAGGGACACACAAGAGGTATGTCTTTTGAAACAATTTTCTCTGTTTGATAATTATGATGCTCTTTTTTATGCGCTTGAGAAAGTTCAAGTTTTCTGTATCATCCACATCTGGTCAAGCTTTCCCAAAATTTGGCCTAGAGCATTTTTGTATTTTGATTTTGATGTCGACAAAGTTGCTCAAGATTGAGGACTCATTAAAAATTAACTCCTATGACATTTATGTGCAAAGAGGGTTGAAGAAGAAACTTTATAATGTATAATTAAACATTTTGTTAAGTAAAAAAAAAAAGAACATTCCCATGCATTATAACGTAGAAACTTGTTTTATCAGTCTTTCATCCCTAGTATAGTAACATCGGTTGCACTTCCAAGGTTCTTTAGAATTTTTTTGCTGATGAACTATAGTTTGCTTTTTATGTTTTACCTTTTTTCCTTGCAACTTAACTGATAAGATGTGGACCATACCTCTATATGCTATCCATTATTATACATGATACTGACCGAACTTAAATCCCTGGCAGGTGAAATTTTCCCAAGGTACTGAGATGTTAAGCATTTTTAAGAGTTATTCCTCCAAAACATCTATATTGGATGATTTTGGCTTTTATGAGAATCGGCAAAAAGCGATGCAAGATAAGAGGAACAAGCCAACTACTCCGCGTTTCGTGAATTCACTGGTAAAGCCGTCCTATATATTTATCTGTATCAAGGTTGTTAATTTTCAATGTTTTCATTTGCCTAAATGCTTGTTACTTTGTATCTCAGTATTCTCCAGTGTTAGTATATTTGGATTAATAAAAATGCCTTGTATTGAAATTTACAGAAAAGGTTATATTATCAAATGTTCATTTCCAGAAATTTTTTTGGAATGTATGAGGTCACTTGAATGAACTATTTCAAACAGCAGTTAAACTGAGGGGACATCCCACCTAGTTAATAATATCCCACATAGTCAATAAGGTACACTAAACATAGACAATAAACTACACCAATTAATAGAGCTAATTGTTTTAGCTGTTTGGTCAGTTTGTGTGAAATGCATAAAGGTAAGGCTTCATTGTTCCTATTTTAGATATATGCAAATATCTTTTTGATGTAAAGATTGATGCAGTCATTTGGTATGCCACTTATTTCTATTTTTGTGAGGCCTTCCATGTTAGGTTGGTAAGTGCTATTCGCGTGCCTCGTGCTTGTAATATGGCACGTCTGAGTGCTTGTAATTCCTTTTGGGTGCAAATACCTTCCAGTATTATAAGTTTGCACCATTTTTATGTATATCTTATTTTCTGAGACATTTTTCTGCAGCCTAAAAATGCTGAATCAACCGAAGTCCCAAAGTTAGGTGATTCAAAGTCCCAGCCTCCCGACCTTGTGTCAGTTGAGGTGAAGGAAGGACTCCAGACTGGGATCGCTTCAAGGAAGTGATCTCCTAGGAACTCAGGTGCTTGTCTGAACTGGAAATTGTAAAGCAGCAACCCTTTGGAAGTTCACAAGATGAATTGCTGCTGCCGGAGAACCATCTATTTGGTGGGAGTTGAAGGAAAAATAAATACTGCCTACGGTGGGAAATAACAACAAGGGCCCATTTGGAATATCTCACAATGATTTGGGATAAATCAAAACTGCTTTTGTAGCAACGTGCCAGACATATGTGGCGGCATTCCGGTGAACTGGTGCTCGCCCGTTGATCCTGCAAACTCGGTGGCGGAAAGATTAGGATTCTTACTTCTTCTCCGAATGTTGTTGGGCACCCGCCCCATCTTCTTTCTTGGGGAATCGAGGAGGCCAGATTGCTGTTGGGTTGGTGGCTGCTCTCTCTCTCTCCGCAGGTTTGGTAAAAGCTTGGGAGTTAAAAATGGGTGTGTAGCCCAAATCCTGCTCGGTCACCAAGTTAAGTTGTATGATTGAAACGGGGAAGAAAGAGCAAAAATGCAAAAGAAGCTTTTAGCGCTTTTGTTCCTTTTACAAGTTTTTTCAATACTCGTGTGTTTGTGTGCGTAGTTAGTGCGCGAAATATGTGATTGTTCAAGAAAACAATATTATATCATCAATAATTTGTAGATGGAACACAACTACGTTTGCATTATGTCATCAATGTTAATTATACCATCGGTTATTGCCCTTTGGGGGGGATGTCAACTTTGAGAGATGTGGAAAGAATTATTGATGGCTGAGATGAGATTGTTATTTGTATTCCATGATACCATCAGTTATATTTGTACATGGAACACAACTTGGCTTTCTTGCGGTGACAGCTCCGTGACAACCAACGAAGGCCTGTGTTAGAAGACCACTGCTTGTCTTGCATCTCTCGTAGAACTCAGGTAGGTTTCGTATTCCAACGAAGTCTCTCTTTGGATGGATTGGTGACCCACTGCCACCATTTGCTGCGGAGTCATCGACTTGGAATCTGCTCATAATTAGGATTCGAGTTCGATAGGGGGGGCTCTCTTTTGCTCGTTCTTGATGGAGATGACAGCCTCTTTCCTCTTGGCCTCGAGGCAAATAGAATAAATCTCATCCTTGATTGGACGATTAGACTACGCCATGGTTTGCTCATTCATATTATCTACAACTATTTTATGAATCTACTTCTCATATTATCTACACAGCCCTCTTCGTCGGACCTGCTAACTGAGGTTAAAAAAATATATATATATATTGACAGCAAAATATGTCGTCACGTACATCGAGGTTGAACATAATTTTGGTATCTCGTGTTAGGATATAGTGCGATCATAATCGTTCCTAACTCGATTATTCATGTTTCTCCGTGAACTATAAACTTCTTCGACTACTGCAAATAAAGGTCCTCCTATCCCTTGTCTCGGTTACTAGAACAACAAGGAGCAAAAAGCTACATCAAACATGTACGTACGTTAAGAGAGGGGATGACGACGAAGGGCTCCCTAAGTCGAGATTGATTTAGTTACCAGTATTTAGCTGCAATTAGCAAGTGGAAGTCAAAAAGGAAACAGTCTCCTGCCTCTTTCTTCGTTAAGGTGGTGAGAGGAAAGAGATCACTTGTGTTCTCTTCTTTTCGAGTTCCTGACTCTCCACGGGAATTTGATGATCCATAAATGTGTTCATTTTTAAAAATATATAGATGTTTGAGTTAGTTGGACATAGTTTAAGCTCATATGTGTAGGTAGGATTATTTAAGGTACCTACGAGATAAAAACATCGAGCATCCGAAAAAAAAGTACGAGATGTATTCGATGTGAAAACGTCGAACTCTCGAGATAAGATGTTACAACATCCTAATTTGAACCGTCGTGATGCTAAATTTAATGTTCAATGATTCAGACGACTCATCAAACATCCAAGTAATTTTTTTTTGGCATGGGCTGGTCTTAAACAACCAAAGTTGATAGGTGGCTGAGAAGGAGGAAGAGCAAGAATGGCATGGGGTTCAGGTCGAGCCCAACACCATCACCATCCCCATCATCGTCTCTCTTCTCTCTTCCTCCACATCCTCCCAAATCGAGATGCAGTTGTGTGTTGTGTCGGGTTTTGATCGTCTCATTTGCCTCCTCCGGTGTTTCTGGCGACACATCGAATCCTGCCGTCATATGATGCCATACCCTCTAAGATGCTTACTCATCATGTGTTACCAATGCCCATGGCATGCACTCCACCTTTGTGCCAGAAGCTGTGCTGGCATGGCGCACGCCGAGTGACATGATGCGCCACACATGCAACCCATCATACTTACTCCGCCCCGCCCTTCGACTTCTTCCTCGCACGGTCGGCTTCTACAGTCGGCGTGGAGAGGAGTCGTATCCAGGAAGGCTCGACGGCGGCTGCTGCTGCTGCTGCTTCGTTCTCGAGTCTCTCGCGCGGACGGGAACCGGGATTCCTCCTCCGCGTGCCGCCAAAACTTGCAGCGGAGGAGTAGCCGCGCAGGCGAGCGACGGCGCTCCCAATGCTCCGATATGCCCTTCGTTTCCGCAATCTTTGTTCCCATCTTTGTCGGAGATTCCAACGCCGTCGAGAATCCCCGGAGATCCACACCCTAACCGGAGATCTTAAGCACCATTTCCACGGCTATTGATGATTCCAAAGAGACCACCACCATATATATATATATATATATTATTCCTATTCCTAATGGAAGACATCTGCTTCATCCTTTCAAAGGCAAATAAATACTAGTTGGACCCGATGAGTGAGGTGGACATGATGTCAGTGCCATCGTCACTAAAATTTTGGGTTCAAAAACTTAAATCACAGGTGAAGAAGCCTCGGCCAGGCTTTCTGGTACGCGTGGACTCCACACGTGCTGAGAAATTTCTTGGGTACGCAAACAACATACAATGAGAAATTTCATGGGAAATTATAGCGTATCACGGGACGTCGAATCATCATCAGACGGCGTAGGCGCTGCGATGCTCCCTCCACCCACCCAAAAAATGGGAGCATCGCTTCACGGGCGCATCTCAACAACCCTCCATTGGCCGAGCGCGCATGTGCGGAGTGGGTGGGAAAAGGCGCGCAACGTGGGACAGCTACTTGTGGTGTACCGCCGGAGCAGTGCAAACTAAATGGATCGCCCCGAAAACCGCCGTCCGTGTTCGATCGCTGGACGTCGCAGCCCATTGGTTTCTTCCTACTCCTGCCCGGGAACCTGTTTTCGATCGGAACCGTCCGTTTTCAATCATCCCATCAAACGCAGCAGATCCTTACGCGTGGAGTGATCGACGTGACGCGTAAATCCATGTCATTAAGGAAATACCAAATTACTGTTTTTTCTTACGCAGTTTACTAACTTGCTTTGTGATTCGTGCTCCCAAAAACAACACAGGATCGGATGAACCGGTAGTATATAACTAACTGCCTATTTCTTTGATGTATTGCACCTTTAGACCGTACATAGAAGTGCCAATCAGGCTTGCACGATTTCTCAAGTAAATCATGGCCGTCTACGGTTCATGCGGGACTTTTTCTTGTGTGGACAAGACGGACAGCGTGGGTCGGGAGACGGGATCCGTGATCAGAGATAATGGACGGTGGATCATTGAGATCGCATACATGAGATTCTACGGGTAGGCAGTAACTAACTGTCGGAACCAGAGGAACCCGCAACTCGAAGACTCTTGGATTTTTAGTGGCGCTAAAGCCCTCGTAGCATTCCTTTATTTACGATTTGGTCCCACGCTCTCGGGCAAGTCGGCAATTAGATGCGCGATGGGGGGGTATTATAGGAAGATGCGGTTCGGCGAAACCGCTATTTTAACCCATTTCTTCCTTCATCGTCTTCCGCTGCCCTCTTCCCCTCCCCCCTATCCTCTCCATCTTTCTCATCGTCTTCCAAAGCGACGCCTTGCTATCGTCCCCTCCGTTTCTCTCGATCGAATTTGCCTCCACTAACATTTGCGGCATAAAACTTCGCTCCGAGAACAGAAATAGAGATATAGAGGCAAGGAGGACTGTGATTCCGGCGAGGGACGCCGTCGATCGATACGCTGCGCTAATCCTGATAAGGCTATATGCGATATTGACCACTAACTGCTCGTTGATTCTACTCGTCATTGGAGATGATGAGGTTTGTTCCAATCTCTCCTTTTCGCCGCCCTCTATTTCTTCTGCTCTCTATTTGCGTCGATACGTGGTGGTTTGATGTTGATCTCCTAATTCTGAAGTCTTTATCCCGACGTCTCGCCGCTCGAGATCGAAATTTTGCATTTTTCTTTTTCTACAAGGAGATCCTGAAGGAGGAAGGCGATGCAGGTGAAGAGCGCTTCTCCGGCTGGAGATTGTGCCTTTCTCTGCCGGCGGGTATCTGCCCGACGCTTGCTTCTTTCGACTTCCGGAACGGAGAGACTGTGGGTTCAGTGCCCAACTTCTTTCTCCGGGCTCGGTGATTCGCCCTTCCTGCGGTTCATCACCGTTTTCGGTTTCGTTGTCGTTGATTCGAAGCTTTCTTTTCCGCGGTGCCTTTGACAGCCTTGTTTGCAAGATTTTTCAGTGCCTTGAGAGAATAATCGTGCTTTTTCTAACTAATTGGCATTCTTCAGTTTGGACTATTGCCATGTTCTGGTAACCTGGTCATATTTTGGAAGGTATCCTCTTGAGATTTCTTGTTCTCATGATCGAATACTGGATATTTGTATTTCTGGGAACCGTTGTGTTCGAATTGCTTCGCTTCTCTCTCCTTAGTCTCCGGTATCTTATTTAGGCGTATTTTTGTGGCGAGGAATCGCAACGTTGATCGCCAATTCTTTTCGATCTACATCTATTCCTTCCCGATTCTTTCTTTCTACTCTTCTCCTGCCGTGCCGAAGTTTTTTTCCCTGGAATTAGCGGAAGGCTTCGTCTTAAGTCAGGACGATTTGTTAGATCTAGGGTTCATCGGTACCCTGATGAGATTTCTTCCATCTAATCGGTGGTTATGATAGAGTTCTAAGAAGACGATTGTTTCTCGTGGTGATATGTTTCGCAGTTTTCCTTTCTGATCTGCTCTTTAATGCTGCGACTACGGTTTTGAAGAAGAAGAAGTTTCTTTTTGTCTCACCATTCTTCTGGACTTTTGGGACAAATGCTTTCCTTTCCCTTGGGATTACTCTGAAAACAAGAGTTAAGAAAACAAATTTCTAGTTCTTCGTTCGTTTGATTCTGAGAAAAAGTTGCATTATAGAATGGTTTCGATGTTTGCCTTTGGCAAGAACAAGTTTTGTTGCCAAAACGTTCGAGTTTTTGTCTACGGTTCCGATATGTTCCATTGAGATTTTAAGATATGAAGCAATCGCTGACCTCAATTTCGCCATATATGTTTCGCAGATACCAGAGAGTAAGCCCAGATATCCTTCCTCTCAGTCATGGAAGGAAACCCATCCTCAATAGAGCATGGAAAGATGAGGCTGCAGATCATAGCAGCCGAAACCCAACTCATTTGCCCTACGAAGGTAAACCCGTAAGGGCGAGATCCCCTGCCGCAGTGGCCGCCTCCGACATCCAACCTCTACCCTCTGCCCCAGCCTCCTTCACCGCCTCCCCGGCGCCGTCGAAGTCTCAGAGCCGCCACCATGAGATCATCAACGGGGCGGGTGGCGGCGGCGGCGGCGGCGGCAACGTCATCCTGCAGTGGGGTCACAACAAGAGAACCCGAGCGCCGAGGGCGGAGTGCCGGGCGTCGGGCGACGCGGCCTCCGCCCACTCGCGGCAGATGCTCAAGATCCCGCGCAGATCGAC
The DNA here is from genome assembly GCA_021527575.1 of Ensete glaucum. Classification (NCBI taxonomy): domain Eukaryota; kingdom Viridiplantae; phylum Streptophyta; class Magnoliopsida; order Zingiberales; family Musaceae; genus Ensete; species Ensete glaucum. Next base: position 30,632,158 of record CM038554.1, read on the forward strand.
GGCGGGGATGGCTCCTCCGCCTTCTGGCGGTTCGTACGCCAGGGGAGCCAATCTTAGGACGTCTGTGGCGGTCCGTGACGCTGCTGCCCCTCTCGTCAGCAGGCACGCCCCCTATCTCTCCTCTTATTATTTTCCCGGAGTTTTTGTTTCACGGTGGTTTTGCTCCTTTGTTGTGACTTTATTATTATTATTATTTTTGGTTTTTGTACTCAGAAAAAAATTTCCCTGGATTTTTAATTTAAGCTTGTTATTTATTGTTTTACATATGTCAGGCAGGATAATGGAAAACCGGATTTTTCGTCTTCTCGCCCAGTCTTTTTGGTCTTGTGTCTGTGACAGTTTTAATGGGTTAGTCGATCTCTATTTCCTCGTAATAAAAGCGTTAAACATGTTTGTATTGGCTGGTTAAGGGGTAGAGAGCGGCAGTGGTGGGCGGGAGGGGTGTGCGACGATGACGACGGAGATGATGTTAAGGTTGTGATAGTGTTTTCCAGATTAGTTAGTTTCTTTTTTTGTATGTGATGGTCGCGTAGATTTCTTTTGGTGTGTCATTTCTGTAGGTTACGATTACGTGGTGGGTTGCATTTTTTTTTTCCCTTTTATGTCATCTCGACATATAAAAAATATTTACTGGACAAGAAATCTGAGATCGATCCATGAGAACATCAGATAAGATTAAAACAGAATAGTGTATACTAATGAACGATCTATTGTGGAGTTTGTAAAAGATCAGATTCGTGAGAAAATAGTCGAGAGCTGGTATGGTGTTAATATATTTATCCGTAAATATTAATCACTTAAAGATTGATGACAGATCAAAAAGAGATTTGAACACTGTTATTTAACGTCATATTATTTTTAATGTTGATGTTGAGATCGAATGGGTTTGACGTGTGTTGTGGAATTGTTTGCCTGTGTTGGCACTTCAACACGGAAACCTTTATCAAGGATGACTGGATCTCATCAGATATGCAAAGACACAAACTAACTAAATCATCATGTTAACTCCTATATATAATCACCCCTGCTTTGGATTTTGTTTTATTTATACTACTGTTTGGTTATGGTTTTTCTTTAATCTGCAGCAACTCTTCTCCCTTTTGGTTTGTTTTTTCTTTTATGTTTTTAGATAATATGTTGTTTTGTTTCAGCTCCTGCGATGTGTCTGCCCTCATAAGAACTACGGGCTTTCGCCTTGGTTTGAGGCGCTAAACAGCATCCAGCAAAACCGCTGCGTGGCTATAAATACAACCTCCCGCAATTATCTTTTTCTTTCCTTTTGTATTAGTTTGTGACCCCCCCCCCCCCTCCACCCACCCACCTTTTCTTTGTTGTTGTTGTTTTGTTGTTACCTTCTGACCCAACTCTTCCTCTTTTCCGGCCATGATCAGGGGCGTGGAAGAGCGATCAGGCGGCCCAACTCGATCCGAGAAGCGATCGCCCTCGTCCCTGCCGGAGAAGGCCCAGAAGAACCCCCCCACCAACGGCGCGGTGGACGGCCACATGAACCCCCCGGAGTCGAAGCTGGCATCGGACCAGGATACGGGCGGCAGCGGCAGCACCCCTCCGCTGGTCGCGATCGGGGAGAGGCTGAACCTGGATCAGTTCGAGTGGCCCAAGATTTGCATATCCCTCTCCCGCAAGGAGAAGGAGGACGACTTCCTGGCCATGAAGGGCACCAAGCTTCCCCAGAGACCCAAAAAGAGGGCCAAGAACATCGATAAGAATCTCCAGGTTCACAATCACTAACCCCTCGATCCATCGTAATCCTTTCCATCCTTGTTGTTTTACAAAATAATATATGCATTTTTTTCTGTCTGCAGTATTGTTTTCCTGGAATGTGGCTTTCGGATCTGACGAGAGGACGGTATGAAGTGAGGGAGAAGAAGTGCGTAAGGAAGGTATCACGCAAATCCCCGGATCGTGCTTTTGCTCTCTTCCTCCGCCCGCCCCACCCCCCCCCCCCCTCCCCAATAAAATCTCCCATGACACAAATAAATTACTCGTTTAAAATTTATTTACTTTTTCACTGCTAATATTGACCTGTTGCCAGCCTTTTATTCGCTTGGGACCTTTCCCTCGATGCCCCAGCCATCGTCATGTCCCCATTCGACATGATGGTTGTCGAATTCATTATGACCGAGAAGGTCGATCATACAATGTGCATGTACACATTAAATTCCATGCCTTTGCCACTCGAGAAACGAAAGGGGGGGGAGGGGGGCTTAATTTAATTTGGTCGCCTTTTCCCTTTCATGTACATCGTGCATGTACAAATTAAATTCCATGCCTTGGCCATCGATAAGACGAAAGTGGGGGCTTAATTTAATAATTTGGTCGCCTTTTCCCCTTCACGTGGGCCCCTGATGTTGACCATGGTCCCTTGTCCTTATTATTTTTTTATCTGCCCCTTTTTCCAATAGGGGCCGTGCGTTTTACTCTCTGCGATACCATGTTAATTGGTCGTACCCGCTGCTTTATGCAGAAGCGCAGGGGATTGAAGGGGATGGAGAGCATGGACAGCGATTCCGAGTGATGATAATGGAAATAAGTTCTGGATCGCATTAATCTCTTAAAAGCCCACTTCGGCGTGGTGTTCTTTCCGGTTTCTTTTTTCTTCCTTTTTCTTTTCCCTTGTAGGAGTGTTCCTGACCTTGCCACCCTCCCATGTCTTGTACAGATCTCCAATTTCCAGTAACGGCGAAAGTTATCCATCCAAGACTGCACGGGTCTAATGTAACACGATTTTTTGTGTTTCTCAAGCCTCTTATTTTTGCCCCCACCCCCTCCCTTTTTTTTTTTTTTTTGGCCTTTTGCGTACAACACAAAAGTGACAATAAACATGAATTTTCTATTATTTCCAACCTTTTCAGTTGAATCATAAGTAATTAAAAGTAATTTAATAGTATATTGGACAAGACGGGGTCCATCCTCACATCACCACCCCCATGCGAGCGGGGCCCACCGCCAGGAGAAACAGAACGCGCAGTCCTGTATGGCACTTCCCTTCGCGACAAAATACCTACACAGTTGTGCCACGTAAAAACAAACACAAGACATGTACTCTTCGACGGCTCGTATGCGTTAGTTTAACGCACTTTTCTTTTATATCGCCCAAGTTGGGACCTTGAGATATCCGCAGGTGAGGTTGACACGTAGGATGAGAAATATTTTTTGGACGGATCTTCGCGGCATACGAATATTTGGCCAGACTTTGTTCTACGATTATGATGTGGTTTCCTCCTCCATCCTTTCCCGCCACGCTTCTCCAGTCAAAACCCGTGCACGTCACTTCCATCGCCACCGGGGCGCATAAAACCGTGTGTGAGTGCGCTGCTTAGCTCGCCTACGTGGGGCTCCCATGCGTCGGCCGGGATCTCATTTTATTTTCCTTTTTTTTTTTTTACCCGCTTTTGCACAGTAGGGATGGATGGCGTGGGTGGGAGCCACCATTGGTGTTGCAGCCAACGCAATCGCGCTCACAACAAAAACAATACGCATATATATGGTTGCGGGACTACGGCTGTTTGTGATCATCTTCACCTTTGATCATGGTGTGACTGCCACATCTAACCGTTGATGAGAGTTTGCTTGTCAGGATCGACGGCTAGAAACTTCTGGGAGTACCATTCGGGCCGTGCTCGCTTACCAGGAAAAGTCCCCTCAAGTGGTGGGCGCAACCGCAGGGCGGTGGGGCCACTGTCTACCTTCGACGTGGGGGGAGGACAGCCGAGAGGACGACGGGTAGATTCCGCGAGCTCGGACATCACGCACGGCGACTCCGGCCAGCGATACCAAAACCCCAACCCTCGCGAGGTCTGACCCTTTCTTTCTTCCGCAATCGTCGCAACGTTTTACCATGAGTATTTTTTGTGTTCGTTCGCGTACTGCCATCGAGCTGATGTTGATGATGACCATGATTTGGATCGATCCCCTTTTTTTGTCTCGTTCCTCTTGCGCCTTCGTGAATCTGGGCTGATGCGTTCCTGGTTCTAAATTTAGATCGCACACCTGATTCATCGATACGCTCCTCTTGCTTCTGTTTCTTGCCGATCTCTCTTTCTCAGCGATTTAGGTGCTGGGTCGCGCTTTCTATCTTTTCTTTTTTTCTTTCTATTTTTCTTCTGCAGTCTTGCAGTCATAAAGTTTCTTGGTGGTTAAGTTTTTGAAGAGATGGCTTTCCTATATGAGCTGCATATTTTTGGACGAAGCAATTGGGAGAACACAAAACTCTGGTGTTTCTTGGAAAAATGGAATTTGAAAATTTTAGGTGCAAAAGATACTCCCTTATCTGGAACCGATACCGAGAAGTTAGACGAAGTATAGTAAAGAACCAATCTCAATCGTGGGGATTGAAAACAATAAGAAAGGAAGAAAATTGAGCATAAAAAGAGGCAACAAGAAGATAGAAACTATTGCTCAAAGGGCTTTTTCATTCAAAATATATTATTACATGTTTTTAAGTATTATTGCTGTAGCATATTGTAGAATATAGCGCAATTTTTTTTCTTGCACTCAAGGACACATCAGTCTACATTTGTCCTCGGAATTAAATTTTATATATCCTTACTAATTTAGTAATTTGGTAGCTTACCTTAAACGAAATGGATGAAACAAGTGCCAATGGGTTGATGATCATATATCATTGTGGACTCAATTGAATTAACAGAACCCCAAATTCATGGTTTAATATCATAAATACTCCTTAAATTAAGGAGATTTCTATTGGAAACCCTTTTCACTATTTATAGAAAATTTGAAGTACTTTTAATATTCCTAAGATACCCTCTGCAAATGGTTATAAATGTCCTCAATTTATCACTTCAGTCTAACAAAATCTTCCAACTCCTTCCATACAACCCCTTTTTTCTTCCCCTTATTATTATTATTCTTCTTCTCCTCCTCTTGATTGCCTATGCATCTTTCACAGTCGGTGACACAATATGACAAAGAAAAGATAGATTTTCACACGAGATGATCTGAATATCGAAGAGGATGAGGTGACAAATAGTTTTCAACGTTTGTTAGATCAATTTAACGTTTTCAGGGGTTAAGACGTCGGGTTACAGACCCGAAAGATGATATTTCGGATGTTTCTGCAATAGCCCGGAAGATGTCTTCTTTTGGGTCAATCTGCATCAACTCAAAAGATGTCATAAAAGGATATTATTGGTAATTGAGGGATTGCATTCAGTAAAATTATATTTTATTATTTTTTAATAGATTTGAGAAAAAAATTCAATGCAAGGACAATTACCCGTTAGAATGTACATATCTCATCTAGATTGCATCTCCACCATCAAACCTCTAGGTGAACCTTTAGAGTTTTTTAATGTTGATTTTCTTTATCTGCACCCAGTGCTCATTCCCAGAACAAAGTCTAGCCTTTTGTCCTTGATTATCCGGGCAAGTGAATGTCGGTTGATTGTCAACACATTTAAAAGTAAGCAAGCCTTAGAGTTGGTGTAGTTTGGCTGTGTAATCACTGGGACTTTTCCACTCCGTCCCAAATTAAAAATTGATGTTTAATTTGTTTAGTTTGGTGGTTAATTGGAGTTTTCTTTTATTTGGATTGATTTGTTTCCTTGCTTAATATGATGAAGGAAAGTTATTAAAAATTGAAAATTGTTTCATTAATTCTATGATCTAGTTAGGAATCTAATTAATTAATTAATTCCAAAATATCTTTCTTTTCTTGAGAGAAACAAACCCTCCTCTCCTATATAATGTTGGTATATAATGCTGGTCAAACCCCTCATTTATTTATCAATGGGATCAAGTGGAATTCGATAGTGTGGGATCGAAGGGAGGAACTTCCATCTTGAAGAAGTAGGTCCTCTATCTTTTTTGGTTTATTATTGTTAATATTTCTGGAAAAAAAATGGATGTGTGACGATGCTAATTTTATTAGTTTAATATTTTTGAATTATGATTAATGACTTTTGAATAACGATTTAATTTCATATTCTATGATTAAGATGCATGGAGATTTTTGATGAGTTTAAATATTGAATCATGCTTCTTAAAAAAATTTTAATGAATTTTATAAAATTATGCCATTATCCATGATTCCTCAAATTGATTTAATTATTGTGATATGTTGATTCATTTGATTAAATTAGTTTGCTTATTGCTATTAATTTCATTAGATTTCATGTTTGGATGAGTTTATCTTATTTCATTTATCAATTAGTTGTTTATTTAATTTATGCTTGAAAAAAAAAATTTGATATTAAAATTTGAATGAGGGTGAAGATTGGGTTTGACATTGGGCTAGGCTAACCTGACCGAATCCAAGCCGATCAACACCAGGTCAAACCAATTCGAGTTAAACTCAGGCTTGGTCCTAGTGCAGCATTGAGCCAGTGGCCCAACCGCTCAAGGACCAAAGCAAGTACCATACAACAAATTGAGCTCAGTAGACGAACATAGGAGCCAACTTAGGATCAGCTTGACTCAAGGCTAGCGCGGCATGGACCCAAGTTGACACAGCATGGGCCAACCTAAAGAGGCTATGCGTGACCCATCTACATTGGCTCGGCATGGGCCAACCTGAAGAGCATCTGTGCGACCCAGCTACATTGGCTTAACATGGGTCGATCAACCTAGCACCTAAGGCCCACGCATGGCTTGACAGTGAAGCTGAGCTTGCCGCTTATGTTGTGCGAGCACATGTGACCAAGGTTCGCAATCTCGTATATACCGACATATCGATCAGCTATCGGTACGGTATGTACCAAGCTGTACCGAGTGTATTGGTCCTCTATCGCACCGGTATGTACCGAGTGTACCGAGCGGTATGATATGATATTGTAGACCTTGCATGTGACAAACGTGACCTTTGTCCAAGCGCTTGCAGCCTAGCTCGAGCACGACCCAAAAATGTGTGCCGGATTCGAGCCTATGCCCAGCCCCTTTTTACCCCAAATTGGGCTAGGCTAATGGCCCATAGCGGCCTCAAGCCTGTGCCTTATGGGTAAGTTGGCCTACGGCCCCTTTATGGCCAATTTGAGTGTTGTGATCAATTGACCCATCTTAGGTGAATTTGATGTCGTTTCAATTGGGTTTTCAGTTGTAAACCTGTTCGGCTCAAGTCAAATGAACCATTCCAGTTAGGGTTCAGGTCAATTTAGGGTTGCAGAGGGATTAACATTTCATGATTTTGTTATTTAATGAATTTAAAAGTCTTATTTTAAGTTATATTATGAAATTTGAGAATAATTATTTTTTTCCAAGTTTAAATGATATTTGACATCAAGGTTAATATTATGATCATTGTTATCATATGGTAAATGTGACTATACTGAGTGATTTTTGTTGATAATGCCCCTCCGAAAGAAACTATGGCCTATCACAGTGCAGAACCACTAATGCACTAAGTCTCCCATGTCATATGTTAAGTGTGAGCTATCATGATATTTTATAGGTTTTGTTTTAATGCATGCATGAATGAATGAAAATAAATTGAGATATACGATAATGATGTATGATGATGAGGACTATTATTCTCTACCAAGAGGCAGGTCAGTATTGGTAGTATGATTTTTTTTTTACAGTTAGATGGTTCATGGGTCCTTCATCCATTATTGAGAGTAATGTCTCCCTGCTTGTGTAGGTGAGGGATATCAATTTATCCATTGTTGGCAGTTCGATATAAGATCTCTCCATGAATATCTAACTCATCCATTGTTTTTATGATTTTCGAAGGTGCCTATTTAGCATGATTGTTGATGTATTTTTGTTTTGCAGGTTTTTTCAAAGCAGCCTTCTGACTTATATTAGATTGAGAATTGGGTGGAGGAAACTTCTTTGTCATCAAATAGTACTATCAAGAAGTTTTAGTATTTTTCAAGTTGATATGGTTTATTGTAAATACAAGGAATATTGGATTTAATGAAAAATTTACCAATATAGGTATGAGTTTTGAAGTGGTGGTTTATGCACGATATAATTTTGTTAGTACAAAGTTAAAATATATTGGGGCGTGACAGGCTGTGTACCTAAGACATTAGTTTATACTTGCAATGCAAGAATTTGACATTTATGACAAATTTACTCCCACTTGCAAAAGATGGTGTGAACTTTCAATCAGATGAGATGATAAAAATCCTATTAGTCTACCATCAATAGGAAATTAAATAATCCAGACTATGATATTGGTTTTGAATGTTGTATTATTTTTGTGAGCATTCATTCTGTAATAATTCCTATGCTTGATGTCTCTTTGTTACTTCACCATCAAACTGTGATATTACTATAGCAACACTGTTGGTCCCTAGGCTTTTGACCAGATATTTATTATTCAATCTTTTTCGTGCAACCAGCTCTTTTGTTTGATATATTCCTGTTGGTGAAATTGATGGGAACTTGGTACAGTATGCTTAGTCTTTTCACATTCGTGTATCTCATAAACTTGAGTTTCATGAGGTGAACTTTAATATTTGATCATCATTACTTTGACCTAATATGTGGTGCCTCACTCTCTAGCTTCTATGGAGCTTGATCACACTGATAGCAATCCCCTGATATGTAATTTCTATTGAAGGTTACAGGGAAGAGATACATCCTACAATCATTTACGTTGAACTTCTATGTCATGATTGTTACTGAGGCAAGTATCTGAAAATGATTCACATGTTATTTCCAGTGGTTTGGAGCTATAAGCAAATAAAAATTGTGGTCTCATTGAGACTTATGTATAGGCAGGATTTTGTAAAGGTGAATCTGCTTAATGGATGATGTTTATGGAAAGGTAGAGGTTCTCCCAGAACATTTCCGACCCACCGAAGCATCTGAACACTCTCCTCAAACAACAAATTCAAGGGCAGATTATAAGCTGAGGTGAGATATTACATCTGTAATATGACATGGATTTAGCTTCTCAAATATTGGCTTTAAATGATATCATAAATTCTTCATTCTTCTCTGGTACAGATCACTAAGTCATTCGTGGGCTGTAAGAAGAGTAATGGGAGCTGCATCTCTGCTCAACTTGTTTACCCTTTCACGTCTTCCATGGGGATCAAGAGATGACAATGATAAGGTTAATATTTTCATTTTTATATTACGATATAACTTCCATCGACCCAAAAAGAGATATAACATTTATATATAACTGAAAAATGTGTTTTTGGGTATCAGATTGAACTTACTAGAGCAGAAGTAGAGTCTCTTCGGTCAGAAATTGCAGATGCAGAGGAAAGAGAGACGTATCTAAAAGCTCAGTAAGATCCAATACGCACTTATTGTGAACTTCGATTTTGCAACAATTCTACAAAATTTTGCTTTGTGAATTCTGGATGCTGATTTACTTGTTTGACTTGCTCTATTTTTTTTTTTGACAGTTCTAGTTATAAACTGATATTCTGAGAATGCTCTGGACACCTTTTGAGCAAGATTTAGTGGATGTTATGGATAGACAGACTTGAGCTATTTTATTGCAACTGCCTGTTGTTCCTGATCACAATTGAATTCTTTCCCTATATATAATTTTTGGACCTTTAGGTTGTCATACTGTCAGAAATCCTAGTATTATTTTTATATAGATATGCACGTGTAACATGTCAAATTAGGTGTCCCATGATAGGTTCAGCCTCTATTGTCTGGCTACATGCAGTTTAAATCAAGGTTTGACTTACCGGTCTATACCGGTGTATCAACATATTGTCGATACCGGTATGGGACCAGTACCGGACGGTATGCACAGTGCATATCTCCCAGTATTAAAATATAATATATTTTTTTATAATATAATATTATATAATATAATATTAAAAATATTAAAAAAAAGAAAAGGGCCTGGATCTTTCTCCTCGTGTGGGGAGATGCTTTGTCTCCTCGCGTGGGAGAAAAAGCTGCGAGGCATGGCGACCAGCAGACGGTGTGTGTGAGCGACCACGGTGGCAATGGCGGCAGGTGAGGATGGCGCACGGGCGAGGTATTCTTTCGTCTCTTTTTTTTTTCTTTTCCTCTTCTTCTTCCCTGTTTCTTCCTCAATCGACCGCCGACAGTCGATTCTCTCTCAATCGACCGTCGATGGTCGATTTTTGGTGGAACCGCCTGGTAGCGGGCGGTCCATGTACCGGTAACCTGGCGGACCGGTATGTACCGCCCATAGCGGGCAATACAGGTCGAAATTGCAAACCCTTTAAATTACAACATACTTTCTAGTAAACCATATTCTTCCTCAGATTTACAAACTTAAATACCATACTGCTTTAAGGTACAACCTACATTCTAGTAAACCATATCCCTCAGATTTACAAACTTAAATACCATAATACTTTAAATTACAACCTACATTTTAGTAAAATTGCTCTATTTAAGTTTGCACTTGATGCTGTTAACTTCTCTTTGCCTTCTACATAGAATGATTTGTTATTTGAGCACTTTCAGTCACAAGTTCTTCATAGTTCATACTTCTTCCACCTTGTGACAATTATCATTTACTCTCTCCTCGGGCCTCTTCCTTTTTGGTTTTGTCCAATGAGATCTAAGTAGATACCACTTGACATTTCTGTTCAGATTGGAAAATATTCTGTTAGCTTATCTTGACCTGATTATTGTTTTGCAATTTGTGGTTCCTCCTCATGTCCATTCTCGCTCTTTCATGCCTCTTCCTTTCTGGTTTATTCCAATGCCGTCCAATGTAATTTCACTTGAAATTCCTGTGATATTAGAGAATATGCCATCAGCTTATCTTGCCCTCATTATGGCTTTGCAGTTTGTGGTTCCTCATGTCCTGTATCATCTGTGTCCGTTTTACCAGTTTATGATTATGACTTGGACAATCTCCCTCCCTCTCTCTCTCTCTTAAATTAATAGTCCAACAATGTTATAACATAAAAGAAGATAAACATGCACCAGGTCTGCATGAGCATATTCAATTTTGTTTTAGTACAGGAGAAACTTACAGGTACCTTTTCTTCTCTCATTTGGCATAAAACATCACACTTCATCCATGACCTGTTAGCAACCAAGTATATAGAGTTCAGCTAATTTTCAATTCCTTGATATTTATTTTTTCTCTTTGTGGCAGGTTGGAACATCTTGATGGAATTTTGAGGTCTGCATGGCTTTGTGGTTATCTCTATGTCCGAACTGTATGTCCATGTACTCTCAGTTCCAATGTCATCTGCATGTTTTTTTTTGTCCTCTCTCTATCTAACCATGGATTGGTGAAGTAATTACTTAATTTCTTCTATTTGCATAGAGGTGGACACAACTTCCTGGAGAACCTCCTATAATAGATGATGATGACATAGATGATTGGCTTCCCCGCTTTGTTGTCCTTCATGGTTCATGTATCTATTATTATCTCAAATCTACTGGTAATGCTCTTTTTCACTTGAAAATGGTAATATTTTGCTCCAATATTGTGGTATATTTAAAATTTTTCTGTCCAAAGATTTGAGCTTTTATTGAAGTGAAAATCCTTGCAAGACATATGACAATTAAATGGTCATTTTTAATGATTTTAGCTGTTTAGAGAACAACTAACTAACAAAAGTAAGAAGAACTGAAAAGAGAGCGCATTTAACATGTTCTATATGAAAATCATGATACAAAGTGCAATATATGCCTTCAATATTACTTTAGGGAAGCATAGTAAAAATAATACGATTACAAGTTATAAATTAAGTTTCTTATGTTGGCAGCACAACTGTGCAAGCACATAACTTGTTTTTTGTTTCTTAAGAATTTTTTTTTTATTTTACTTGTGGATCTACAATACTATGATGCTCACTCAATTGGTGAGTGCATACTTTTTAGCAAAGAGGGTGAAGGTTAGCATCACAGTGAAGTTGTTCTTTTTCAGGTCACAACAGCAATCGCCATACTTGGAGGGGTAAAACTGACCAGAAATTATAGAATCAACTTCTTTATTTGTAAGAGTAACATTGCATATATTGATCTTTCCCATACCCCCTGTATTGGTGGGGGCCTTTTGCATTAGGCTTGCCATATTTTTATGGTTTGCCATATTTGCATGAGGAATTATTCATGAACATACCTATTTTAAATATTTATTATCCTTTTCAATTATAAAGCTTTACACAAAACTTTATTCTTCTAGAAAGATATTTGGTTCCTTGTAAAACATGCAACAAATAGTATATATTGGTCAGTAATGTATCCATTTTCTAAAGAATGCAAAGAAATTCATTCATTGCAAAAAGCCTTTTTTTCTTTTTTCAGATTTGAGTCCTCAAGACAGCACACTGTTATCTGATGTTGTTGAAGTTGGACCTCTTCCAAGCTTCAAACATGGAGATGAAGAAATAAGACATGCATTTTACCTTTTAACCTGTCAAGGTCTGAGGTTTGAATGCTCAAGTATTTCTGAGGTACAGGTATGTCTGCTAAATGTTTTCTATTCTGATTTCAGATAGTTCCTTCTTGGAAGTTGGAACCCCTCTGTAAGATAACATGTTAGTGCCACAATTTCCTAAAGAAGATGCATTCTCACTAAAAGTATTATGCTTTTAAGTATTTGTCTACTAGGTTGTATGTGTTTACGTTGTTCAGGAAGCATATGCTACTTGTAATGTTCGCTCTAGAGATAGTTTTTCAACTACCATCCATGCAATAATGTTCAGATACCTCATTTTTTTCTCCTTAAATCACTTTTGATGTCCTTGGATCTAGAGTTCATTTATTTAACAAGTCTGTCAAGCAGAAGTCTTCATCAAGAAATAGTTAACTTCTATTATTTCAGACAGCCTGGGAGATCTATCTGTTTACTGGTCGCATACCCAGTGTCAAAATGTTGCCCTGTTTGACCTATTTCCTTCCCCATGTATGATTCTCGTTCATAAATAGAAATTGACAATTATCTGACCTTTTTCCTTCCCCCCTGTCAAAATTCTGGTTGTTCTGTATCGATTTTTATAGTTTTGGAGTGGGGCAACTATCTAGTAGCAGAGCTATTAATTTTGTGTGTGTATACTATACAAAATCTTTTACTGTGTGCGTGTGTTATTATGAAAACATATCGGTTTGTGCAATTCTTGATAAGACAAGTTTATTATGTTGATTCAGGTGGAATCATGGCTGACAACATTACAAAGTGATTGCAAACTCAAGGACTCTCCAGGATTCAAGCAAATCATAGGAGGCAATTAGGTATACCAAGTCTTGTAAATAGTATAAACTCATCCTGAGTTTGTTATTATTTTTTATTTTACATTATTTTTGCATTTACCTGCTGCATATTGTTATTTCCTGAGTGATTAAAGTGGGACGCCTGTGTAACTTAACTTGTCATTATACGTTCTTATTCCTAGAAAGCACAACATATGATTTGCATAAAATAAATAATAAGATGGCTTCTGGGTCTGAAGTGCTGTTTGTGTGCTATGACTTAATTCTATATGGGTGGTGGGATTTCAAACAATAGATTTCGAGTATCTCAGAAAAGATATTGTAGAATCTTTTAATCTCGCATCATGTGAACAATATTTACACATATATTGGAAAAAAATCATTTGATGCAACTGTATAAATCTGTGTGCATACATACATACATACACATAATGACTGCTTCATTGATTCTGACCAAATAGCCACCCAATAATCTTCCTTGAATTGCTCCAAAGGAAGAATTATGACAAAAGAAAAAAGAAAAAAAAAAGGATTCCGAAAGATATCGGTTAAAGTAGTGTTGTTGGGTTCACAAGGAACACTGAACACTGATAGAATTAAATGACGAATTGAAGAGACCTTCATCCTGACCCCTAAGGTCTAACTAAACTAATCAGATAGCTCTTTCCCAAGCAAGAAAACGTACGCTCCAGAGACCATGGAGAAAAAAGACATTATTACTTGAGGTATGAGTTTGTAACGTCATCGAGAGACCAACTAACTATAAATGCTCTGTGCGATGGTCTCAACATCACGTCACGAAATTTTTAACAAGTCAAGAAACCGAGAAAGAACTCAACATATGGATGGATCGATAGATGATGAACGATTGAATCCAATAAGGGATCCTACGTCATTATGCCATAAATATCCTCACTAACAAATACGAAATTGAGACATTTATTTTTATTTATCCTAATATCGTTGGTTTTATTAACGAAAAATACAAAGCCTGTACTTATTTTATGAAAATAAAAATTGACATCATATAAAAATTGAGACTGTACTTATTTTGTGAAAATAAATATATGGTGGATTTGCATCACCCAAGTATTAATCGGTGATTAGAAACCCCAAAAAAAATAAAAAAAAGAGAATGGGATGGGTGACTTTGGTGCACAAGAAGGGATGGCTCCCAACAACGCTAGTTTTGAGGACGTGGATCACAAGCCTGACATGGCTTTTTTTTTTTTTTTTTTTTTTTTAACCTTTCGGCAGAAGAAGTGGCAGCCCGACAACCTTCGCAAGGCTGTTGTCGCAGGAGACCAAGCTTCCCCCCATTCAACACTCGTCAAATTTAGCCTCCATTAGAGAAGGAAATGTGTTTTTTCGACGAGAGATGCGACTTTGAAGGTGCCTTCTCCCCCCCATGCATATTACGCCCCCCTGCGTTGTCACCCGTGTGCTCCCCTACAACAAGACCATAGCCTAATGTGATTAGACCCCAATCGATGAGTCTAACAACTGATCTATGTATGCATCGATATATCTTCATGTTCTACGTTCGTTCATTTTATCTTCATTGATTCTATCGGTACCTCAACGTATCTTCATGCATTACGATCGTCCGTCTCGACCTCGTGGGTCTCGTTGGTACCTCCATGCTCCGATCGTACCTCCCTGTGTAATTACAATTTATCGCAAGTATGTAGACCGATAATAAACGAGAGAAATTGGAAGCTCGCATGCCTCAATAATAATAATACTCATACAGACACACATCACATCATATAGTCCATGATCATCTATTCATATCATACATTACATATACACATCATCACGTAGGACTACTAGATAATAATAATAATAATTAATTAAATTATTTAATTAATTATATGTAATGTTTTCGGGAACCCTATCAAAGGGTGCCTTTCATGGTAGTAAATCTCCTATGCGATTAGGAAACCCTAGCCGCTAAGGATAGCCCTACAGCTACGAGTCCCTAGCCACAAGATAATCTTGGGTGACCAAGAAACCCTAGCCCCCAACGTTGCCCTTACGGCCAGGAGTCCTGGTCGTAAGCTGTCATGGGCAGCCAAGAAACCACAGCCAACATGCTGCCCCCTACGGTCAGGAATCTCTAGCCATAGGGTTACCATCTGTGATTAGAAAACCCTAGCCGCCAGGGGTTCCCCATGTGGCTAGGAATCCTTGGTTGCATGAGATTTGCTGCTTGATAGGGAGCAACCATGTTGCTCTCATTTTACAACAAGTGGCCAGGTCGAGATCTACATTTAGGGCTCTCAGCCAAGGCTGCAAGCAACCTTCGACTGATCCATAGGGCAATAACAATTACTACCTCTTTCTCCTACTTTTGCATCAATAATTTTAACGTCAAAAGACCTAGCTATAGCACCTCTTAATGATAAGAAAGAGTACTATCAAGAACTGAAAACTATGATAAAAAAATCATAGCAATAATGCATAAAACTATTCCACGCGATACATCAACACATGTAGTTCAAAACCAATCAACGCACGAGAATATGGCTCTTACACCACTGTTGGAAAATCTCAATATAACATCACATGTGCAGTGAAAATAGAACTAAAAATCAGATTTTTCAAAGAAAAATATATAGTCGTCATGTAAAGATTGGTATGCAAGAAATCATAAAACAAAAAAACCTGCACGTCATGTGTTAGATGTAATACATGGGAAGATCGTATATCCCTGAAAATTTTAGATCCATAGGAGAGGATAAAGGAGGTCAGTTGTCCTCTTCTCTAGTGGTGATTCATATGACAGATAGGGTGATGATGCTCCTCAAATCGTAACACGATCTTCCTCTCCACGAGCATCATAAGGCTGCACTATCTCTATGGTCCCTTCCTCTTTATAGAGGTTTATGGTAGCTTAACTATAATGAATCATTCCCTATTGGGTACTCGATCTTTATCCAATTATACAAGCCTGTTGGATTAGTGGATCTCTATCTAATAATATCTAATTAGCTCTTATAGGATTTCATCTATAAGATCTAATAATCAAGGGCTTATTGGATATCTAATAAAAGAAGGGCTCCACAGATATCTCATATCTGAACCTCTACTCATCGTAAAATTTACCATATGTGTGTGACTATTGAGGTTAAATATTCAACTGGTCATGAGTTACACCTGTTAGACTCCTTTTGACTCAGAATTCATTATGACTCAAAAAATTATTATCCTATAACAATTCACTCAACTCATCGACTATAGACATACTAGGCCACTACAACATAATCCCTAGACGATACAGAGGATCTAATCTATTGAACTTATCTATCCTCAATTACTATGTATTTATAGTCCATCATCCATCTAATACTCTAAACACCGTATATCAGGTATGGTACTATTAGGCCTTATATGAAATCCATCTGATCTCACTCTGATCGGATTCTCTCGAAGAACTCTTTCTCTCAATCCGAATGATCATTGCCAAGGTTTTGCCTAAGTGAGAACACATGGGATATCCTCTCATGATATTTAGATTGGATAATCATCTATTGATACTTGATTACCTTCGTAATGTTGATTGCTATTCCCAGTAACCGACTATACCGGATTTAGAACTTATAGACTCGTAAGTTTGATGTTAAATAATAAAGTATTCAAACAAGATATCATTGTTGTCTTAAATCTAAGGACCAAGCACAATTAGGATTACAAAATTATTATTTAACATTATGTATCATTAACCATATATTATTCCATAAGTGAATAAATTAGTTAACTCATTCTCTATTGAGCACTTGCACTATATCCCTAGTGTCCCCACACAAGCAACTATAAGAATAGCCACATTCATCATATGAACGGGGATATAGCACATTGGTCTGTCTGGTTATCTCGATGTACCTCTTAAGTAACCTATGATCGTGATTATTTAAGGTCTAAGTTTAAAGGCAAATCAATCTCATTATCATGATCTAATTCCAATTGCACAGATATAGGGATATCATAATATATACAATAGACAATTTAAAGTGAGAAAATATAAATAATAATAATAAGCTAAAAGACTATACAGTGTATCACATGTGCTATCACTCACGTGATTAGCTTACAAAACATCTATAGCTAACATCATTTCCCTACATCTTTATGGTCGCTTCCCTCAAACGGTCACACGTGTTGGCTGTCCTCAACACAATACCGTTAGGTCATCCACTTTTGTATAACAAGTGTTTCTAAGTGTGTTTGTCTCGCTCTGACATCATCTCATGAACTTGGCTAGTTTTGCCTAAGTCGTACGGTACCCTTGCTAATTCATAAAGAGTCAACATCTTATGATTCCTTAAAGACTTGTAAAAGAGAAAACGAGTTAGAGAAAATATTTAACTCGAGATCCAATAAGTAATTATTTTAGTAAACACTTGATAAGCAATGCAAGTTACAAACATAGACTTTGCAAGTTCTGAACAATTGCACGACAAAGGGTCTAATGTGGTTCGATACAGCCAAAAGTCCCTACAAGTACCCATATGATAATATTAATAAATAAGACAGTGAAGCCCTAGATACTATCCTAAAGTCCCATCTAGCCATGTGTTACCCTAATAGCTCTTGAGTGTTATATTGGCTGACACTTTGTACTACTTTACGGAGCTAAGCTGCCCCAAAAATGACTACGTGGATGCTTGTTTTTAGATAGTTTTGCCTTTGAACAATGACTACACACAACCTGTGTTTATAATCCTGAAATGATCATAAAAGCTAACCAAAATGAGGTTGTCAAGCCTACCGCAAGCTTTATACTGGTATTTTAAAGTTAACATGCCTAAATATTGTTGTATTGGTCATTTAAATCGACATATCTCTACACCCTCGTTTTAGTCATGTATAATAAATAATATTATTTCAAGTAAATATTCTCTATTCTCCACAGCTATATACCTTAAGTGACCAAAATATACAAACATTACTTAACCATTTTTGGTACTGACACCATAATCGATGAGGCTCATATTCGATCAAACTGACACATTGTTGTATTTGACAAACATGTCACCTTCATAACTGATATAGCGGATATTGGGCCGACTACTACGTTCTCCCACCTTCAGACAACTTGACGTCAAGTACAATCGACTTGACACAAGCATGACGGATTCGACGCCTGCACGACTGACATAGTGTAGGTAAGGTCGACCCATCACCGCTGTAGTAAGGGCAACGTGCACCATGCTCCCAAGACCCAGGATGGTATGGAGGCGTACGACGGTATGGTAAGCCATAAAGAGCATTAAATGTGTCAGGTATGGACAAACCTTTGATGTGCAATATAAAAGCTCAGCACCTCTACGGAGCAGGGGGATCGCTCTCAGACAGAACCTAACTTAATCATCGGAGGTGTCACGTCGGGAACCCCCACCCACCTCGACCTTCTCGCAAGAACTGACAATCAATCCAAGGCAAAATTGACAACTGACCCGATGTGTCGGCAATAATTCCCGACTTGATCTAAACCCGGAGGGCTCCCTATCCGATCGAGCACCAACCCTTCCGAGCCGAGTTCAACGCGAGCAAGTTAACACACAAGGGCTAGAACCAATCATGCCTACTTAACAGACACGAAGGGATCGACCATGCCTACACAGCAAACACATAAGATTTAACACTAATAATAACCATTTCTAATACTAAAGATATGCATATTTTATACTTACTCGACACTAGGCCCATTAGCGGTCATTATCACGTTTTCTTTACACAACATATTGCTTTGATGCTCATATAATTTTGCTCAAATTTAAATATATTGAAAATGATACCAATAATATTTCAACAAAGATAATTCAGGCATATGTTTGCATGCTTAATTAAGTGAAATTAGTGGGCATAAGGTGAGATGATGAATTCTGTAATACCGCAGCCTAATTCGAAGGGGGTATTCTGCTGTCAGGAGTGACTGAATCAGCCCGGAGACGTACCCTGGGTGACGTGGACTCGCAGATGGGTGATTCGGTCAATCTACGTAGTTTTGACCAATCATCCGAAGCGGAGTCGACTCAGACGACGGATGGATTTATAGAAGAAGACAGCGCAGCGCGTCCGCCGCCTTCTGACGCTACTTACCTAATTCGGAGATGATCGA
The DNA here is from genome assembly GCA_021527575.1 of Ensete glaucum. Taxonomy (NCBI): domain Eukaryota; kingdom Viridiplantae; phylum Streptophyta; class Magnoliopsida; order Zingiberales; family Musaceae; genus Ensete; species Ensete glaucum. The sequence continues at coordinate 30,651,386 of CM038554.1, forward strand.
CCGAGGGCTTTGCTGCTTCGGTTGAGTCGCCAAGGAGAGGGGGTGGCGATCCTAAGGTTGGTTCCCCTGCTCGAGAGGTCCTGAGGTTTCTTCTTCAGGACGTTTGTGGGTGACCTCGACGCCGGGGCATCCGTTACTGCCGTCCGTGGGATAAGGCCAGTTCTCTTCGCCTCTGCTTCGTCTATTTTGGTCCAATTTCCTATGGTAGCGTATCTCGTCGGTGTCTTGGCTTCTGTCTTCTTCTGTTACTTGGCACCAAGTTGGAAAGCAGAAACCCTGGGATTTCAGGGTGATTCTAGAAGGGTAGAGATCACGTGTCAGTTCGGGAGACCCTTTCATGCTCCAAGATCATATTTTTGGTCCTAGAACAGGTTGCTGTTAGGGTTGATTTGGTCGATTGCTTCGATGTTTTTAGGCTCCTGTCCTCCTGTTCCTTTTTTTTTTTTTTTTGTTCTTTTCCCCTCTTTTTCATGCATGATGGTCATTGCTCTCTCTCTTTTATTCCCCCTTTTATTGTGTAAGACAAGATGCTGTTGTGCCTCTGTTGGGAGATATGGCGGCCATGGTTATCACAATCGGACTAGAAAGCGGCCATCTACGCTTCGGCTCACTGGTCGGTGGGTCAAATTGCCGGATAACATATCTAATTAAAAATATTTTAAAGATATAAAATAAACTAAAATCATATATAGTAAAAATTTTAAATAATGAAAAAAATCTTAGACAAATGAAAACAAAACTTCAGTCTTATAGAACCAATATTATAACACATAAACGTATGTTAATGTAATTAATTTAATTCAACCTGGAATAAATTGTTCAACTATACAAAAAAAAAAAAGTTTATCCAACATAGTTGTCGACTGAAATGGCAGTCACATGTAAACTTCTCAGAGATAGAAATGGATAACTTTCTAGTCATTAAATATCATTCAGTAGTTCTACCCCAAAGAGTCCATTTTGTATCATATTCTTAATTTTCAAAATTATTTTTTGTTTGTTGCACATTTTGATGATCAGAAAGAGAAGATGTGAAGAGAAGATATGTGAGAGGAGGGGTGGAGAGAAAACAATGGTCGGAGGGAGATGAGAAGACAAAGGAGATATGGTCAAAGGAAGAGGGGACGATCAAAATGAGAGAAGCGATTGCATGAGAAATGCCACTTGATTTTCTAGTCTAAGCTTAGACTCAAACTTGATAAAAAAAAATGTTCTTTTAAATAAATAATAAAGAAGATTTAAGTTAAGAGTATTTAAGTAAGCAAAGCAATATTTATAAAATCAGACTGATTTTGTTTAACTCAGTCAGTTATTGTGGGTTATCCAAAAATCGGTCTAGTCAACTGATTCATTCAGGTTTTTTAACATAACTAATCCAATAAATGAGTCAGACTGATCAATGATTCAATTCTCAATTTTTTCGATTCGACCATCCAATTCAATCTTATCCTGATAACTCCAAATTTCTCTCGGTTCTTGACACTTGAAAGTATCTAATGCTCTAACTGATTGGTAGTTTGACATTCCCTCGTTGCTTTGTTGTTTCAACATGAGACAACGACTTGAATTTGTTGTTTTTAGATGGATTTTTCATTCCAGGCTCACTTTTAAGATTAATCATATTTACTTCCATCAACAATTAGACACTATGGTTTGCTCGACCACCTCTCCGAGTCCATAGGTCAGTAGCATTGCGATCATGAGCACCCCAAGTGGTAGGATCAATGTTTTCTTGAATTAGCTTCATTACTCCTATAATATGCCAAAAGACAATCTTCAATCAAAATCAATCCTAGAACCCAGAGACCTATAGGCCCTAAACCTATCATAACATCTTTCCACAGGTACATTAAGAGCCAAATAAATAAACATCATTTTATTAATATGCATAAACTGTAAATGTTTATTATAGTTCATTTATTTATCAAAATATAAGTCAAAAGTAGCCATAGGCTTTATTAAGAAACATAGTGATGTCAACTTAAAAATAAATCAACCGACTCTATCTAGCAGTAGAGGAAGGTCTACTCTCCAGTGGATTCTGATCTAGTGCTATTGGGAGTCCGCTCTGAAAATTAAAAACAAAATGAAAAAAATTTTAGCAACGCTGAATAGAAACCCCTATAAATCATTTGTAAAATAAATATATACCCAAAACTCAATCATCCCACTGGCGTATATCAAATGCCTGAAGGAGTACTCCCCTAACAACGGATGGAGAGGTTGTATCCTACGTGATGAGCTTATGTTATCGTAACAACAGTTGGAGATAAACTAATATCACACTCCTAACAACAGATGAAGTGGGGTCACTCACCTGCCAAGGTGGGGACACGTTTCTCCCAACAACGTATAGAGGAATTATCTAGCCGCCACGTCTAACGGCTTGCTAATCCCCGAAGGCAATCGCCTTACCCACCCTAGGTAAGGAAACAAAATCATCTCATTACTAGTCATGTCTATATCGGGATAAAATAATATATTGAAAAATATCTCAATTTATCTTTCAAACATCACTAATGTCAAATAATATCAATTAGCCCTCAATTAAATTTGATTTAATTAGAATCTAATTGATCTATTGTCTAATCCTCATTTAAGGTCCGAAACCATCCTAGATTGGTATAATTTGGACTAGATTGAGTTTAATTTAGGTTAAACAGACTTAAATAAGTCAAACAGATTTAAATAAGTCTAACAGACTTAAATTTGATTTGGTTCAATTAATATTTAAACCTAAATTAAATAAAATAAGGGCAATGAGCTAGATTGCATAGCATTGGGTTGGTTGAGGTAGCTCATGTATTGGTATGTGCATTATACCTGATTATGCATGCACTATACTAGGTTGAGTCAACCTATAGCCCATGGACAGGTCATGTGCACTGCACATGACTGCCCATGTTAGGCTGGGCCGAGCTAGTTTATTTGCGGGGGCCTGACCTATTGGTTGGGTTTAGCCTGTTGGCTCGACCTAGTCTGCAAACTGGGCTTTGCCTGCTGGCTGATTTTAGCCTAAATCCTAACAAATTCCCTCAATTCTGAATTATAGGATCATGGAATCATAATCAAAACATCTAATCATTAGCATTGAGTTATTTAAACATAATAAAATAGCAGTAGATTAAAAAGATAAAATTGCATAAGGGAGTAAATAACATTTTTAATCAACTAATGTATAAGTCTAATAGAAATCAAGTATTACAATTTAGCATCATGCATGCAAGATAAAAATTTTAGGAACTGTATATAAGATGAATAATTATAACATGTTTTAATCCAAAAATAAAATTTTAAGCATATTAAAGAATAAAATTTTGGAAACTACATATAGTATCAATAATTATAATATGTTTTAATCCAAAAATAAAATTTTAAACACATAAAGGAATAAAAGAAAATTTTAGAAACTATATATAGCATGAATAATTACAATATGTTTTAATCCAAAAATAAAATTTTTAATATTTGAAGGAATAGAAGAAAATATTTATTTTTTAGGAAACGTTGGAGAATCTGTCTCTTTTCAATAGGATGCAACTCCTCGTTCCTCCTGTTGCTAGACTTGGTTTGGTGAGAAATGAATGAGAGGAATCCCTTCCCTTAAATAGGCGAAGGCGAGCCCTCCACCTAAGGTAATTGTTTCTTTTATTTTTGTATTTATTTAGTCTTAATTTTTATTTAATTTATTGATAAAAATAATATCACTCAACTTGGAATGTTGAATTTTTATTTTCTAAATTTTATTAGCAAGAAAGGAAATCAAATAATTATGCTTAAATTGGGAGATTTTATTACAAAAAAACTCAAGATGGCTACGCTTATATTAACTTGTTTTGTAATAGATATATGATGATCCTTAAAGTTTTATCCTCTTAAATATTTGTTTCGTAATTCAAATACCAAAATCGGTTCCTCGATTAATTATCATTATCTACTTCTAATCTTGCATGCCGTTATAAGGAATATATCTCAGCAATTAATATATATTTCTTACTTTTGGACGTGTAACAAGAAATAGCTTATTTACTTTTAATTAAAAATAAAATTTGAAAGGGAAATAAACCTTCATACCTTATTAGAGATCCACCTCATCCCCTTTATAAACCTGGGTGGACTCCTTTGTTTATCATCTTAAATATTGATCTTAGCCGAGGAGGGGTTCGAACTACGATAAGGATTAGAGGAGACCGTCACCCTTAAGAAATTTGTAGGTTACTTTACCTTTTTCTTTTAATTTAAATTTTAAAATATTTGTTTGATGTTTTAATTAATTAATATTTTTAGAAAAATCTTTTACTAATTAATTTTATATTTTCAATGTAAAAGAAAAATGATGCATGTTTTAGATTTCACAATTATTAATAATGAACTGGTTGTGTTGAATTCGGTATCATGACATAAGATGATTTTCATGATGTTCATGTCTTCACGTATTAAGTTAGATTATTTACTAATGTTAATTTAATTATTTTGAATCATGACATAAAATTAGTAAACCATATTTGATGATTTTCATGTCCTTATGTCTTAAGTTAGATTATTTATTAATGTTAGTTTAATTGTTCTAAAATTTTGTATCATGACAAAAAATACTTAATCATATCTTAAAATTTGCATGTCTTTGAAACATATTTAATAATGTTTGTCTTCATGTAATAGATTAGATTAACTGAAAATATATGTTCGAATTTAATTATGAGTGTGACTATCGGTAAATTGGACTAGAGTTTTAGCTTGGACCTTATCTGACTTGGATTGAACCAATCAGTTGGGGAAAATACAGGTGAGTCCAACTCGACCTGCATCAATAGTGGCCTAGTGAGGCCTGACACCCTCAGCACGTGCAAACCTGTGTGACCTAGATCGTGTGGCCCAAGTTGCTGGGTGCTTGCTCGTGAATGACCTTGTGTAATCACACCCAAGCTGAGCGCAAGTTCAAATCGGTTCAAGTAATTTGAGATCAGTTTAATCCGGTTCAGGATGATTTTGGACCATTTGAAACCAGTTAAGAGCAATTCAGGACACATGCTGGCTGGTTCAGGTCATTTCATGGTGATCCTAGACTGGTTCATGTCAGTTGAAGCCGGTTTAGCGTAACTCTCAATCAATTTATTTGGTTTGGGGTGATTCCAAACTGGATCTTGTTGGTTCAAGCGTTTAGGGTGATTTCAGACTGGTTTAGTCCAGTTCAAATCGGTTTTTGGTTGATCAGATCATTTAAGCTAGTTCAAGTTGGTTCAGCTTATGTTCAGGTCAATCGTGGGCTAGTGAGCTCGATACCCTTCTATCCTCTAGTCTAGTGAATTTAGGGGATTTCTTTTGATGTTGTACGATAAATTTTGTGATCAATGGATTTTTAAGTTAAATCATTAATTAAGATGAGGTGAATTTTTTAATGAATAGTTTTAATATGACTTTTAGCATCTGTTTGCCATATATGTGGTGATAGTGAGCGAGTCAAGGTAGGCAAGCTATCGCTACCCATGAAGGGAGCTATAAGCCAACCATTATACGAAGCCACCATGGGATCGTGTCTTTGGTGTCATGCAAAACATGATATGCCATTACATTTTTGACATATATCTGAATGTTTTCTTGAATGCATTGATGGATAAATAAAATTACAATGAATAAATACGCCATATGAGGGTAGGCCAACTGGTATTAGTAAAATGATTTTTTTCGAGGATTCGCATATTATCGGACATGATGGTCGGATGGTTCTTCCATGTATTGTTACAAGAAATTTGTTCACACTATGGTAGGTGAGAGATACTATTCCATCTGCTTTAAGGAATGCGATCTGATTTTCTCCAATAGTTGGAAAATTAAAAGAATCAGTTCATAAAGTAAAACCTCTCCATCCACTATTGAGAGTGTACCTCGCTAATATGATAATGGATCTGTTATGTGCAAGATAATTTTATTTGTTCGCTGCATGACTTTGTTTATATTTTCTTAAATCACTTGTTGCTTCAATTAGAATGTCGAAAATTTCTACTCAGCATGATTGCTGAAAAAAATATTTAACATTATTTTTAAAGCAGTATTTTGACGGTGACATTGGAGATTCGGGTGGAAAAGATTTTTCTTTATAGTTAGACCAGGAATTTCTGGCTTATGTGATACCTAGTTCAAACTAATAGAACTTGTTAGTTGGTTTTCAGACAATTTTCATATCTTGAATAAGACATGAAATTAACTCTTGGAAAATTGAATTAGTTAATAATTACTCTGGATAGTTGTCTTTTGAATGGTCACAATCTGAGTTGTGTTGTGACAAAATTAAAAAGAAGAAATATCAGGATGTGACATTAAAACTCTCCAGCTTGGTGTTGATAAAGCTTTTCCAGAACTGTAGTTCTCATGTGATCTGGGTGATCGGGTGCAAAGATTTAAGTATGCAATATATATATATATATATATATATATATATATATATATATACACACACACACACACATACATATATACACATGCATACTTACATATATATGTGTGTGTGTGTGTGTGCAATTAGTTTGTCTTGCATTCTCATGGCTCTCACTAATGACCAAGTAGACCACATGTTTGGTGATGTTGAGCACATAATTTATGTCTTCCTGTTGAAGCATCTTGGCAGCTTAGTCAGTATAGAGTTAGGTACATAGTATTATTCTTCTTTTTATCTATAGCGGGATGATACTTTGTAGACTTGCAATGAGGGCAAACAATGGATGCCATACTAATCTTTCTTATGAGAGTACCCATGTCAAGAAGGAAAATGTATTAGTGCTTTTGATATAGTGTTCTTGATTTTCTTTTTAAAATAGTGTTACTGATAAGATTTATTTTATTTAAGACTTTCAGATGGAAACTAAACCGCTAACAGCTGAAGCAATTGCCCTGACTGAGAAAAAAATGGATATGACCTTAGGTATATTTATACTTTCATCATTTACATGAGAATTTCGAGCTGACATGAAACAATATGTTCATTGTTGCCATTGTAATTGAATAACTTTTCTGCTTATAGATGATATCATTAAAATGTCCAAGAAAAATACATCCAAAGGGAGAAGACCTTTGAGGATGCCGGTACGGAAGTCAATATAGTATGATGAGTTACTTTTGATTTGTTGTTATTTGATAATATATTAAGTTGATACAGTGTTGCATATCAAGTTATTTTTTTATTACAGAAATATTGCAGCTAAGCTTGTTTGCTTTCTTAGATTAAGAGCCAAGGCTTTCAAAATGGCAACCGTTCCCAGAATAATGCCAAGGTTCAGCAGTTCATAGATTCTAGGTCATCGATTAGGCAGGTAATTTAAATTCCCCTCATCTTTTAACATGCAGTGTACCTACTTCTATTGCATGTCTTCAATCTCCTTTACCTGCTCAATGTACAGGGTTTGCTTGCACAGAGAAGATCAAATTTTCATGGGAATCAGTTTCAGATGACAACAGAGATTGCAAGGAAGGTTTCTGCAATGCCTATTCGCAACAGGCTAGTGAATCAGAGCCAGCCAAGGTATTTTATTTCTATTAATTTCTATGTCCTTCTTAGAAAGGCATGGCTTTACTGAATAGTATTTTCTTAAGAATTTTCAAACTGTATCTTACACAGGTAACCAATGACTCTTTTGCAATGACACATAATTTTTTTTGCATGCACGCTATTCTATCACTGGGATTTTTGTGAACAACTGAGCTGTTAGATGGGTGCTATAAACAGTTAATATAGACATGAGTACAGCCGTCATATCCTTTGGATGCTCGACTTTTGTTTACTACGGAAGATGAGATTTGCTGTCGTTGCCCTATTTTATATTCTGGCCTGTGGTGTGGCACTAATCTGAGCATTCTTATGCCTTGGTATTGCTTTTAGGAAGAATGAAGGTCTCACAGCTGTGTCTATGAACAAGAAGCCATAAGTAGTGCAACAATGAATCCCATTGAGAGTTTGATCTTGATTTTTGTTGGTATCCATGGTGCTTTTCAACTAATAAGCTTCATGTGATGTCAAGAAAGAGAATGCTTTCTTTGCACCTTAGGAGATTCCTTGGATTTCTTTCTAGAGCCAGTTGAATTGATATGCAATTGAATTTATAACATGTACCAGGAGAACGCCATGTGTACATTTTTTTTTGAAGTGTAGCTGCCATTCTTGTCCCATGTTCAAGCTTTCTATAGGCTTGGTAGTTCTATGCAGACGAGTAATATCTGGAGGAGGTTATTGGTAGTTGATGTGTTCTTCGAATTGCCAAAAATATTAGCTGTTCAGTAAGTTGTGGTGGAAATGCTGGCAGATCCAAGTGCCTGAGCATGGAAAGTAGTTTAGAACTGTTGTAGGTCACTTTCATCAATTGGTATTATTGGACCTTTTTTGGTTTGTGGCATTGAGCAACTTGAGAACAAAAGCAGGAATTCTATTGTTTGACAGCTACAATGAAAAAGGTCACAATTCCATTTGCAAACCTCTTTACAGCTGCCATTTTGTGATAATAAATATTGGATCTACTGTAGTGACCATGTTCTGGATAACTATGGTTTCCATGCATCTAGCATTTGTTACATTGTTTACAGTCATCCTTGGTATTAAAAGCCACATACTTTTATTATTTGATGGTAAGTTCTTCTCATAGTTATTCAGTTCATTCTTTTGCTGTAGGCTTAATTTCATTGTGTATTGCCTTCCACTGATGATTCATGTTTGTTGCAGGGCTGTTACTTCAGTGCAAAGGAAGGCTTCAGATGGTAGCTTGGCAGGAAAGAAGGTTAATATGAAATTTCTTCATCTATGGCTAGCTATTTAAGCTACTGGAGAATATGTCCATCTTTTGATGTCCGAATTTTATTTGGTAGCTAAGCAGGCTGATGTTTAGCTAAAATCTTTTATTGCCATATGGTTGTTTAGCATAGCATATGTGTTCCCTCTCTTTCGTCATATATGTTCCCAATATGCAATTGATTATTGATAATGTACAAATTAATCTTAAGATTTTCAAGCAAGCATCATTCGAGTGTTTTGGTTTAGGATGAATGAATCACATGAACAACTTCAGATATGTCTATAAATTCCAATTGTCCTGATCATTTGCTGCTTGGATTCATTTCATTTTCTGCTTCCTGATCCTCATTCAATCATTACATGCAGGATAAGGTGGCAACCGAGCAGAAGCCGGAGACCATGGATGCACTTTTTGCAGATATGAAGAAGCAGAGGATGAGGATGATCACCCAGCAGCCAAAGCAGTCTAATGGTGATCAGACCGCCCAAAGGCGCAATATCTCACACCATCATCGTGGTAGAGGTGGATCACGGAGGGGCTCCTCTCAATGGAGTGGCAACTTTCGCAAGTGATATAGAGATCAGCAGACATCAGTTTCTACACATCCAACCTTTTTCCCTCGTTCTTGGAGTGATTATTATGTGATTGAACTCACTAGTGTAGACAGTTCCATTTCTCTTTAAACAACTTTGGTGTCAATCTTTCTTGGCTACGGACAAAATTCGCAGTTGGATGGTGAAAGCCTTGTGGTTGTATCAGCTCGGTGTTACGATGTATCGAGTTCCTTGCCTAGAGTTGCCTAAGCAAGGAGGAAAAAAAAAAAGATGGCAAGCAGCAGTCCTGTTGATTGCTGCTTCCTTGTTTATGACAAAGACAGTAGAGATTCAAGATCTATAGATGCTATGTTATGAAGCTTCGATATCTTTATGCCGGTGGAAAGCTTATTAGTGTGGGATGGTGTTGCTTGTGTCTGATACTGTAACATGGATGCTTCATGTCAAAACCTAAATGCTTTAGAGCAAGAAGCAGGGAGTAGATTAAGCTAATGCTGAACTGGTCATAACATGTGCCAGTCCAGATTAAGACTTTATCGAGGTTGAGAATTAAATGAGATGTGTGCCAGTTGACCAGCTTACATAATTCCCTATCGATACAGATTTCCGCCGCGGTTCTGAGATAGTCTCAGTGTAGTTCCAGACGTTTGATTTCAACTCTGTTCCGGGCATCAGATGTTTCAAGTCTAGAAAGGAAATGCAAGAAGCAACATCACTAGAGGTTAGTTGTCTTCATCACAGAATTTGGTGTGGGGATCGAATGCATGAAAAAATATTTGATAATGTGATAATATGGCGAGTAGAATACAAAATTCCTTTTATTCAAACTACTGTACAGAACTGAGCTACAACTTCAATTTTACCTATATAGGCTGTTATTGCATTGCATCATAGAAGATAATCCAGTGGATGGTGATCAATAATTTCCTTACGTTAGGCAGAGATATCCGTCATCCATATTGCTATTGACCTTGTCTATCGTAGCCCGTTTGTTCTTATCACTTCCAAAAGCATCCTTGAAGACGAGGGAGAAAGTGTGAGCTGCTAACAACTTCAACATCTTGCCTAGTTCGACGTTTGCATTACTATGTTTGGTTTTGAAGCCTCACACTATTCAGTCTTCGCAAACCTTCCACGAACTCTGGGTTGACTGTCTGCGAGAGCCTTCCTGCAAGCATACTGCAAAACACCAAAGAATTTATCAATCTCTAGAACCTGCAATTTAGTCTAAAGATGCAATACGAATAGCAGACTCAGTTCATTCAGCTACCATTATCTGCAGCTTGCTTCTCCATGATTATGAATTTATTCGCCGTCACGATAGAAAAGTACAATGTCAATGAAGAACCTAAGTCTTCGGAATCAGGAAATTTTTTGGAATTTGATGAATCAAAGAATCAATTTGAACAGTTGACTTGACGCACGAGTAAAACAACACAAAAGATGATGATTCACATTTCATGAGTTCATTATCATCTTTATGAACAATGTGGTCTCTGGCAACATATTAATAGGTATAATCTGCATATCTGGGTCAAAGTATCTAAGACAGTTCCTCAAACATCAAAGTAAAATTCTGATCACCATTTATCCATCTTCATGAGATATGGAATTATGGCACTTGAAGCTTTCTGTAGCTTTCAAATTATGTCCCAGGTCCCAGGGTGAACTTTATTCATTTTTGTGCCAGGTCTCAGGGTGAAGAACTCTATTCATTTATGTGCAAATTAGATAGTATCGAAGTGATGCTTATTGTGGTAAATTACAAGAAGAGGAGCATGATTTTCTCCACGAGTTCTACAGTTCAATGATAGAGAAGTTGACCATGTTGGGGTAATGGAATCAACCAAAAAAGGTCATACATTTCAAGATATCAATTAATACATAAATCATCAGTAGTTTTTGAGGGATAAATATATACTTTGGATATCTAAGCATAGTTCAATTCCCGAAATAATTCATGTACTGGCAGTACTAGCACAAATTCTCTTTTTCCGCCTAGTGATATAAGAACAAAAAATCATGCCTAAATGGGAAACTACATATTCTTGGTTTCTTAACATATTATGTTTTCTTCAAAGAACAAAATATACTTAAAAAACATGACAGCTGATAGCCTTCGGACCAGATCTTTAGAAAAGAAGGTTATGGGACTTCAAAAGGGAGAGGGAAAAGGAATAATAGAAGCATTTAAGGAGTTAGATCATGGGCAACTATCTTTTTGTGAAGATGACAAACATGGTTGTAGTTCTTTTTCACACAAAAATGACAATACGGTCCATCATGAGAAAATTCTTGATGAAACATCAGTATGCTATAACTAAATAACAAAGCTGACGATGGTAATTGGTTTCAGATATAAATCGAACATGAGCTTATTTGTAGTAAGTTTAAGAAACTAATGGCTCCACGGACGATTAAAAAGTAAACATTACATGAGTTTCAGGAGTTGTCAGTAATAATTAAGAAGACACAAATTTTAAAGAAAAGTTTTTTTCTCAGATCACGAGGTTCTTTTGCAATTTAGGCAAGGGCAATTTATTTTGTGTAAGTGGCAGATGGACTGGAATCTTTGCCTATCTTTTTGAAGGCTACTGTTGATGTGCAATACAGAGACTATGCTGGAGAACACACATATGTTTTGCAGTAAAGATTAGCTAGGGTTATGTCTCCTTCAGGCCTTTAATAAGGTTCAGATTCTTTATCTATATATTATAGTTCCAGTCTCTTGTCACCTCTGATGTGTAATCCAGGTTGACTTACTGAAAGGTAACAAGTTATTATTACTAGCTACTCATCAGTCTGGACCACGATCCTCCATTGTCCTTGAGATTTTACTTTAAAGAAAGAAACAATATGGAAATAAAACTCAACCAAGTACTTACTTTGATTTTTCTGCCAAAGTTTCTCTTGCTCTTCTTCTCTCTGTACCTGGAAAGTTTTTGCTGTCGTTCAGTCTTAACATCGCTGATGGTTAGGAGCTGCTCAAAGGAAGAGCACACAGCAGTTGTATTCCCAATGCTTGTGTTATTCTTGCCAAGATTCTACCATTTAAAAAATTAAGAATCAATGATCTTCTGTAGAAAATACCAGGCATTTCAAAACATACCAGTATATCTTGCATCAAGACAAAATGAAATCAGGATGAGGACAGGTGCATCAGAGGTTTGCATATTAGTGATATATCTTGGTGAACCCACAGTATCATCAGAAAAGTTCTCTAGGTTGCAAAAGACATTCATGCCAATTTTTCCTTGATACCACTAACTTACAACATGTTAGATAGGATCATAGGACAGTGATTGAATTTCTGCACTGTTTGTATTTATCACATCTATCCAGTTCATCATGCTCAGTGATTTATTCAGTACCTATCATGCAGTTAATCATGATGTAACTATTTCAGCATGGTCCATAACCTGTAGACCAAAAACATGCTGAAGGGAAATGTATCAAACAGTAACCACCATGTGTAATCTTTGCACCTCCATTTTCTTATCAGATCTGACTTTGGGTTTGTAGATAGTATTAGTAACATTGAAGCCTACCGATCTGTTTTACAGTATCCTTGAGAACTCAATTATTCTATATGACTTGCCCTCATGAGGCAAGCCGAGAATATTTTGGATACATTATGAAATGTACAATAAATGAGTTTCTAATATAAAAGAAAAGATCAAGAAACTGCTTCTCACTCTCCAAGTTTCAAAAAAGAAAAAATAGTTTATATACTGTCTCAATTGTAATTTTACCCAAACTGAAGAAAGAATTTGCAAACTAGAAGTAACACAAAAGAAAAGCAACAAGAAGTTTACTCTACCTGAATATCTCCCTCGCTATACGCTCTCCTCAAACCTAAAATTGCAGCTTCAAAATCCAATCCTTGGAAATCAAGGAATTCTGGTCTCATAGTACCCCCAGGGATCCATTCCACTGAACTTAAACACCCAGAGCTAACACTTTTCTGCATTGATCCTTCTGCATAGCTAAGCTTCTCAGAAAGTGGAACTTCATCCATTTGCACTGCAGGAATCTTGACATCTAAGAGTTCAGAAATTGAATCTTCGATCTCGGACTCCTCTAGAAGGTCTTTCTTGCACTCATAAAATATGTCATCGAGATGATCAGTTTGGATTGATTCTATATCTGCAACCTTTATTGTTTCTGCGATGACATCACCTCCACCAGATATAATGGCAGCTGTCACAGGATCAAGTTCAAGAGATGGCTCTTCTAGAATTGGTTCTGGAGCTTTGAAAAGATCTCCTTCTCCTCCCATATCATATTCTGATACACCACAAGTTTGTACCATGTTACCCTATTAAAAAAAAAAAGAAGAAAGTTCATAAGTTAGAAGAAAATAATTGTCCAGGTACCTTTCTGCTGATTTTTGTGACACATATTTTCAATGATAAATTGAACAAGACATTGAAGAATTAATCAGCTTTTGAATATATATTATCATACAGAGATGAAGACCTGGTCTTCTTGCTGCTCAGACTTATTTTAACTCTCAAATGCGCTATTTCATCCAGAATAAACACATTTACCAATAACCAAAACCAACAATAACCGGCCAAACTATACAATGAAAAATACTTCTCGAGAGTGTTCAGATTAAAATTGGCTAAACTCTTTAAGGTGTCAGATAGAGAAACTGATTACAAGTGCTTGCTATTGGCAGTGACAGTCTTGGATACTAAATATCACTAAAAGAATTCCTAAAAGGTTTTGTTTCTAGTCGACAATTTATGGACTTGGATGCTAGACTAAGAATACCAATAGCAGAATGGTTTATAGGTGTTGCTTCTGGGTGCAATTTACTAGCTAGAGTGTCTCACTTGGGAATTGGCAAAACAAAAATCAACTCAGGCCCCTCGATCAGGAAAAAGAAACCCTAAAAGTTGTTGTTTTTGTTCCAAAAGGCCAAAGTGTATGTATTAATTAATACTAAAAGATCTTAAGAAGCATTCTGGCCATTCCAACCACATAATCCAAATTGGAGTCACTAAATCTGTAATTGTCACTTTACATATCCTTCTTCTGTTCTCCTCTTTTCTCTTTCATTTTGCTTAACAAGAAACCTCCTAAACAAAGAAGAAAAAAAAAACAATTTTTTTTAGCTTCAAAGTGAAAATTAACGATAAAGTTCGAGCGTATGATCTGATCTAAACAACAAACGATTTGGCCGCTTTCCTCCACCTTTCCCTCTCCCTCCTAATCCGATCGATCGAGATCGATCCCAATGGCTCCAGACCTTAACAATTCCTTCCAACCCAAGTGGCTGCGGCGGCTAAACCAGGGAGCGGGGCAAAATTACCAAGCTGGGCCCGCCGCCTGCGGCCCCGACGTGGAAGCCGGAGATGAAGCCGTCGTCGGGGAGAGGGAGGTGGGAGTAGTGGCCGTGGTAGACTGTCACTTCCTGCAAGAATCCCTGCGGGAAGGATGGCAGCTGAAGCTCTGCCTCGGCGTACATCTCTATCGGAGCAGCAGCTCTTCGTGACCACTCCCGTGAAACCAAAGAGAGACCACAGAGAGGAATACCCAACAATAAATGTTGAAGGCAGGGGAAGAGTGCCAATTTATAGAGCGGACGGAGTTTGGTGTTTGGGCCGTCCCACTCGGAGATGCTTTGTCCGTATTTTTATGTTGTCGCTTAACACACATTGGGTGGCGCAGTGGCATCAGATGTCCACGCCAGACCGCCGGACAGCATTGCCCATGCAATCATCGTCACGCGCCGTTCCGTCCCAGAAGAGCTAAAGAACCCCACAACATTAATCTACTCAATAATGGAGATGAGCACAATGGGCGATGGCAGGAATCTAGAAAAGAATCCACTAGCTTAGTTTAATCCACCGTCGAGAGATCACTGACTGAATTCGATATGAGTAGTTGCTGCTGTATCAGTGAGTGTTGGAAGCACTGCCTGCTAGAATCTTTTCACCACCACAAGGCTGCCTCATTGATGGTGGTTGCAGAGTTCAATCACACAGCAAGAACAGGGACCAGAAACAGTGGTGCATTTGAGGTCTACTTCTTCCACTTGATCATGGGATCTCGCTAAAAATGTTTGTGGCCTTACAAGTGGCAGTATCATGCAGTTTGTCATCTAACATCATCACCTCAGCAACATCTTGAGAGAGAATTGACTCATGTCTGGAATCAGATGCTCCAAAATTGTGATCGATCTGAATCACCTTATCTCCCCAGACGTACACATCGTCTGTTTACTACTTGGCTTGATGACATGCAGATTTATTTAGTCTGAAACGGGAACTGCAAAAGATAGCTGACAGAGCACCATCTCCTGACATAATCCAGGTTATCATCTTCTCAACTAAGATCGTATTACTACTTAGATATTGCCGACAATGAGCTGTTTGTATGATCCTAATTCCTAACCGAGTCCACTACAGTGGTCAACTAGTGTGGGAGGAATAAAGTCGGCCATGGAATTTTGATGGCTGAGGCAAGAAATGGCCAGGGGACATGCAGCTACAAAAGAGGGGACTGTGGAAAGCTCCAATCCAACAGATCTCTGCAACGCTAGAAAGCAGAAGATGGACAAAAAAAGCGGGCACATCCTGTCCTCCAATTCGTCCAAAAGATTCAGATTCTTCCTCCAATATGGTCGTGTGAGGCCGGTAGCTTCACGTACTTCCCCTCCATGGATGGGTAAAGCAGCACCCAAATGGTGAGAAGAGTGCGTTCGCTTGCTTATGGTATGCGTTAAATGGGGAACCAACTACCGCTTTCATAATTGTCTTGGTTGCAGTTGCCCATGGCTTTGTTGGGTTGGCGATCAAAAAGGGAAGAGGACAAAGGTGGTCATGAGTGGAGGAAAACAAGAAAAGGGAGAAGACAAAGGTCATGAGCTCAGGAAGGAAAAGGGTGGACGACAGAAGTGGGAATCTAACAGGGCAGGCCACTTTTAAGATGAGCTGGGATGGGCGACAGGGACAATCAAACATGCCCCGTATGGAGGTGTGCTCTCGGCTCCGTTAGCTGCTATGATCGCTTCCTCTGCAGCCCTTCTCCCTCATCACTGCTTTGTTTCTGTATTAATTAGATGAATACTTTTGGACGCTGGTGTTGCTCCCTCTCTCGTTCGCTTTCTCAGAGTGCGCCATCATCGACAACAGCTCCACCGTTCTTCGGAAGCATAACTTGCAGAGATGCTGAGGAGAGCTGTGGCCCCAACACGACAATGATCCGACGGCTTTGTGGCAGAACCCATCGCCTTCTTCTCGAATAGGTGACAACAGCTGGATGGATCTAACGCAGGCTTTTTTTTCTTTTTTTTATCTCTTCGTGTGGACTCTTGCAAGATACCAAACCATCTATTGGACTTTGGCTTCTTTAGCACCACTACTCACCGCGAGGCATTGGTATCACGTTCCTTTCCCTCCGTCCCACTCTTCTTCTCCTCCTTCGATGCAGCCCCGTTCAATGAATGCGTTGCTGTCGCCGCATGCCTCCATCGGTGTTGTTTGTCCGTGCCCAGCAGTATGTGCAGCAGACAGGATGACGACGTAAATGCTATGGGTGGGCAAAAACTCTTCTTCCACCAGCCATCTCTCGTTTGGTTCTGCTCAATTTGGTGCGTTCTTACAGTTTCTTATTTGGTAAGACAGACTCACAAGTTCACTATTAATTGATAGAACATGAAGATACATACAGCTGTGGACCTCAATCCCTTCCTTTCTGTAGAAAATGAGAGGTTCACATCATGCTGACCACACTCTGGAGCTGCCCATTGGCACTCGTAATGGTGACGAAGCTGGGCATTGTGAAGGCCCAAATGCAGGCAAAGACTTCTTCTGATGGGGCTCTGATAGATAGAGATCTCAGGCAGTTTAACCTATAATAAGGATTTGACGCTTTTAAATTTATATTATCGATTGTGTACTTCTTCATCAGAATTGTGAGAGATGCAAGTAGGATGATGCTTGTAGAGAACTTGTTTTAGATAAATTAATAGAAACCAATAGTAAAAACTAAGATGATCCTGCTATTCAATAATGATCATGAAAAAAAGAAAGTTTCCTTCTTTTTTTCTTTTCTGAGATGTGATGAATGCATGTTATCTATCTCTAGTTTACATAAGAGTGATCCTGTTTGGCTTCCATTATTTTGTTAAGAGTCATCAAAATAGTCTTGTGAGACATGTCCAACCA
Source organism: Ensete glaucum (assembly GCA_021527575.1). Lineage (NCBI taxonomy): Eukaryota > Viridiplantae > Streptophyta > Magnoliopsida > Zingiberales > Musaceae > Ensete > Ensete glaucum. The sequence goes on from CM038554.1 coordinate 30,668,897, forward strand.
AGCACATCGAACCCATTCTAATTATCGAAACAACATGTTTCCACCATTGGATATGGCAACTCAATGTTTTCCTGATACAGTCGATGGGTACTGATCTCTAGATTCTCCAGCAAAAGTATGTGACAAACAAGAACAACCATCATCAAATTACAACGACGACAATACGAGGATCATCTGGTTGCTGCACTTAGAAGACCGGAGTAGTGTTTCTCTTTGACCATCTTGTCCACAGCAAGACTTCCAAGATGATTGACACTGTCAGAAGGATGGCAAGATTGAAACCATAGCCAACCTTCCAAGAACTCCCTGCACCTCCAACTCGAATCCCGACAACTATGTTGACTGCTGCGAAGAACAGAGCGAGTCTTCCAGCCCAGTGGTGGTACCAGTTCCAGTACCTCCGGTACTTGGAATCCTTGTCGGGTCGTAGAAAGAAGGCCAACACCTGCGTGTTGGGTGATGTTAGAAGTACAATGGAAAGCTCTCTCTCTCTCTCTCTCTCTCTCTCTTTCTCAGATGGCAAATATGAACATTACTGTGAATTTGGATAGATTACCTGAAGAATACCAAGCACCAGTACAAAAATGCCAATGCCTCTGTGAGTGTGGACACTAGCATGCAGCTTGTCATACAGTGCTTTTCCAGTCACCACTGCCGCCAGACCAATTATGAATCCAATGAACTGGATGACTGTGTGCAGATAGAACCATAGAGGATCCCATTGCTTGCAGTATCTTGCGACAATTGTCCCTATCGGTAGCAGAACACCCCACCCAAATATCGCTAGTGCTCCATGGGTCCTCTTCAGCTGCGTAGGGTAGGAAGAAGAAGCAGATGAAGTACCTGCAAAAGCAGTACACAGTCCATCATAAGCTCAGTCTCTAAGTTGCGGTTCGTCTACAGTCATTATCTGCACTGTATCTAATGATGGAACACAGCTTGTACGTTACTGGCGAAAGCATGCATGTAAATTCTACATCTGGTAATCTGAACTCATATGTAGAACAACAGAGCATGAACAAGTATCGACAAAAACCTGATGAAAAATCAAACAGGATAGATGTCTTGTCATCATGCATTTGCAGGACATTGTTGACTGGGGTTGCAGATCCAATCGCGAATAGGAGTTGCTGCTGAGTGACTGGAGCAGAAAACTTGAGCCGAAATGCCAGATAGATTTTTGCATTCTCAACAAGAACTGAAGGTCCTGCAGCAGCAGCAGCAGCAGCAGTAGAGAATTGCAACTCTCCCTTGTCAACCTGGACAGCTGAGCTAGACTGACCACCAAGATAGAACCTTTCGATATGACGTTGACCGGTTTTGCCCATCCAACCTACTACAGCACTGGAGCCAACCATCATTCCATCTTTGGAGAATCCTATGCCTACCCATCCGGTGGTGTAGACGGTAGACAATACAATGCTCAGAACATTGTCTTGGTCTTGGGAGTACTGCAACAATCAACATTGTTTCAAATGAGAACTTTCTGCATGTTTTAGTTTTACATGTCCCAAGAGTACAGAATTGAGTCAGGCAGTTTTTTCTCTATGAAAAGAATCAACCTGAATGAGAAAATGAAAGCATGATGATAAGAACTAAGGGTTTAGAGCATCAATTACTTGGGAATAGTTTACACTAATAAAACAGCAAATCTTTCCAATTGCTTGAGATTCTCTTATCATAGAGAGAGATCCTGATGAGCAAATCTTAAAAAGCATCAAGATTTCCTTTTTATGTTACCAATACTCTCTGAAATCAAGATTGAATCAGGACATAACTAGATCTCGACATCAATATTTGGTTGACTGCAGATGCATCATAGAATATTTTCCTCTATCTAAAAAATAAATAAAAAATAATCCAATTCCGCAAGGAAAAAGCTGAAAAGATTTAGAACTCCGGCGATGCTTACCCTGAGGACAAAATTATTCCAGACAGACTTGCAGGAGAGCCCCGAGAAGTTGCTGCTGAGAGCAATGGGCAGTTCCGAACCGCAGCCGTCCGACTGAGCGCCGACGGTCCCGATGACAAACCCCAGAGCAATGATCAGGACAAGCGAATCGTGCCCCATTGCCAGAGAAGAAGAAGATGACGAGGGGAGCTAAGGAGAACAGAAGCAGTGAGAGCTCAGAGGAGAGACGAGAGAATTATGTTGTGGGGCTGCCTTGGCGTGCTCCCGAAGCTCTCCAAGAGGAAGATTGAGGTGCCATGGCTGAGTTCTTTACAGTGGAATAGTAGTTGGTAGCGGGACCGAGAGGCATGGTGGTGTCTCTGGATCTGTAAGAGTTGAAGACCGGAAAAAGATTATACTTTTGAACATAAACTAGCAGTTAAAAGTAGGTAAGCAGTGGGTGGAGTGGGTGAGTTTATCAGTCAAGAACACTTCAAGCCTCTCTGACCACAGAGATGACGATGATTGCGTGTAGCAGAGTCCATTCCACTCCAAGTTGTTTCCGAGTTATTCTTACACACACCCCCCCCCCCCCCAAAAAAAAAAAGAGTTGTACTGCTCATATTAGTAGGAACTATCTTCCTTTACCATCTTCTTTTTCTTCTCCTAGTACTGTGAATACACTCAATGCATCATATCTTGGCAATTCATGGCTCAGACTGATCCAAAAATTGGTTGAACAACTCAATCAATTGTGATAAAGTTGTGGCTTGAATTAACATGCTTTCTGGAGAAGTCTCTATCTATTTGCAGGATAAGAAAGGGATAGATGACAACCACGAGCTTGATGGCTTCACTTCAACTCCTCAAAAATAGAACACATGGCTGCCGCAGAACCAGAGATCACATCATCTAGAATGGGTTCTTTATGATCAGCTCTTGCTATTCTGAAGCAGATACTTTGGTTCATCCATCAAAGAACTTGCAATTGGTCAAATATTATACATTATAATGAGTTAATAAAACCAACAGTTTGGATCCGAAAGTTAGTAAAACTAGTTATAGCTGGCATATGACCTTGCCAACTAAAAGGAACATTATCAAGTCTGCTAGAGATCTTGTTGGATGCTAAGAACATGACATAGCCAGACTGTCTCTGGGTGGATTCAAGCTTCACAAATGGACATTCTTCTCATTAGTATCACAGGGAGGTCATCAACACTGCTCTTAACAAGCTTTCATAGGAGGAGCTCTTGGATTGACCAGAATTTAGTATTTGACCTTAACAGGGCTCACATACAAAGTTGGTAGCCATGATCAAGACTTCTCCCATGTTGACTTTATGACAATTCTGATCATGCCACCCACATTTGATTCACAGACTTGATGTTTAACACCAACAAAAATGAAGCATACCAAGCAGGCCTATTGGTTTTAGGAGTCAGCTGTTCACCTTCCAATATCTTTCACTCTCAAGTCTCACCACACCAAGACATCAAAGCTTTCACTGATTAAGACTGGGCTTAAGGATTTCCAGTATTTTGGATTCACCCAGCAATTTATTATTTTGTTGGAATTGATTCCTTAATTGTTTTCGTCCAAGTCATCCTAGATCTGGTATGACTAACACATCAAAAAGACTGCTACAGCTATCCAAGTTGTGTTCATGTGACTGAAATGTATCTTATTCTTGATAAAGAATGCTGGAACCTATATGGTTGTTTGTTGTTAGCTAAACAATGTACTACTATCTTCCAAACTTCCAAAGCTCAAGTTAGCTAGCAAAAAACCTCTATGAGCATTTTAAACAAATATATAGGGGGCACTTACATCTGGGCGTCCATAAGCAGAAGGAGCAAGGTAAAGCAGTGGCTGACCATGAGACCAAGTCTCTTCCATTGATCCAACAGTGTTGGGAAAATGATGATGTTGTAACTCTGAAAATAACTAGTATCGTAAGTGAGACCATGTCAATGAATCAAAGGGTAAAATGGAGCGTGCAGCAGCTACAGGAAGAGGAGATGATGCTTAGTGAAGGAGCAGCAAAGAAGGGAGGAAAGCTTGCGCAGTTTGTGGCCTTCTTGATGGGCTTGAACTTGAAGGCAGGCAGGCACATGATGGCTGCCCTCCGCCGGCCAACACCAGACCGTGGGGCGGAATCACACTTGGGCCGAGCCATTTCGCCACTCCCACGCTGCACCTCTACCTGCCAAAAAAAAAAAAAGGGGAAAGAAAAGCCAAGAAACTCTTGAATCATAATTGACCCTCTTAACTATGCATCCACCAAGAACATTAACGAGTCATAATTGACCCTCTAAATTAAATACTTGCCAGAGACATTAATATTCCTAGCAGTAGTAGGTAGTTCTGCCACTCCAACCATTGATGCTAGCTTCAAATACAAGGAACAAGGTGCAAAAATCCAATCGCCACTCTCTGACAAATGCTTCTCAAGATCCATTTCAATAGTTCTAACGCAGAAGACATCCCCAGAAGCATCCTCCCTAACTAGGATCAGGCTGTCCAACACCTTTGCCTTATGATTACAATGACTGCTTGAGGGACCAACTCTTTTGGTTCTGGAATCATCACATGATGAACTCATCATTAGTCAACAGCTAATCTTGGAGCTAGCAACCAAGCATCAGCTTGCACAAAACCTGTAACTTGGGAATGGACAACCAGCTACAGCAAGGCATGACAACCCTTTCATTCTTTCAAGAGCATATGGAATCATGCAGTGGATGCTGCTCGTTGTACAGACTGATTGATTGCAATCAAACCATGCATGTCTCAGTTAATGCTTGGACCCTACATATGCATGGGGTAAACCTATATGTATATATATGTTTCTTCCCTCGTGAAGTGCAATAAAAGAGTCAGTATTTTAGTAGGTGGTGTTCAGTAGAATGCAGAACGAGAAACCATCAGAATCTATAGTTCTTGGCTAGGCAGAATAATGAGCACAGACTAGGCTTTGACTTCGAGTATCTGAAGATTTCACACATCTTCTGACTCTTTTGATCGAGTACCAAGTATTGTATTCCTCTCTCATCATTTCCGTAGGGCTTGCATGTGTTGCTCCCTTGAAAGGAGAGAATCTTAGCTTGGCGGAGACTAAGTATAGATCCATGGCTCGAGTCAATGGTTGATGCAATACTAAATCATATGGCATCCATCCTCTTGTTTCTGTCTCGGTTGACTTCGTTTACCATTCCGCAGTTTTGCTTGTCCATGAACAACCACCCACCAACTGAGGGAACAAAGGATTTGACGACCAAATCAACACGAGTTTGGCTGCTCTCCTTCGAGTCAAGGTTGGCGATCCACAACGTTGACCATGTAATGGTTTGGAGAAACCCAACCCTCCCAACTTTTCCTGATCGATTAGGTCAAGTCACTGATTTTTTAAGCAGCAAGTCACCCGTAACTTTCCCTTTCCATTTAGACCAAGCAATTTGTTCTGATGACTTATATAATTCAGACAATAACTCTAGCCGTCGCCAATAAAATTCTTGCAGTTGACTTCTATTATATTATGATGCGTAAATCTTGAGTTCCAAGAATCTATGTGCTCCCCTTTAATGCATCACGTGGAAAACACATGTGCACTGACCATTTTGCATGGAAAGTCTTCGTCGTCAAGTCAACCCTTCTCTCTACTTAGATCCGCTCCAGTTGATTTTTTTTCTCTATTATAGCAACTCGTGCCGAAACTTCTCCATGACATGTGACCCAAAGCTCCGCCTATGGAACCTCTCTCGGGTATCTGACCGGGCGCTAACGTCTGCCGATGGCAGGTCCGAGTCTCGCGCCCGCAACGCTCCGTACCATCTCTTTAACCTTCTGCCTTTTCCTGGAGTCTGATCACGGGGAGTTCTTTCTCCCTTCGGCTGGTCCCTCCTCTCCAGCTCCGCAAACTGTCTTCTACGAACCATGCCAGATCAAAACAGTGGATGTGATGTGCCCAGGGAAAGCAGCCAGCCACCCATCGTCTCTTAGTGGCTCCCTGTGACGTACTTTGAGCTGCATCTGAATCAATGATCCAGGGGCCCGTTCGTGCTTTTGAGACCCGACCGCATGTGACGGCTGCCTTTCCATCGAAGAATGGGCCGGCGGCCTCTCCTCCGTCAACTTCACCGCCGCCACCACGACGTCGGCATTTCGTCAAATACTTGAGCTACATCGCGTTTCGTTAACACGCGTCGTCCGCTATTTCCTCGAGGGAGCGGGGGGCACGTCTTTGACTCGGTGCCGAGTTGAGCCGACTCGGGTCTGACTCGGTGTGTGTGTGTGGTCCGAGCGTCCACCGTCGTTCTCACGACGCCGACCTCGTGGCCCCACGCGGCGGAGAAAGCTATGCCCTGTCTGGGTCCGGACAGCTGAGCGGCGCTCCCTGCCCTCCCGACCGTTGGCGAGAAACGAGCTGTAAAAAGTCCGCAGGCGGCCACTCGCATGGCGCCACGTGCGCCGCTCCATATCTTAATAATGGCGAAATGGGATGAATTCCCGCTGAGGGAAGAAATAGGAACGGGAATAATTTTTCTCCTGTTGACGCTTCCTGGGGACAGCCCCATGCTCGGTGACCATGGCGGTTAGGGATCACCCGCGGGCATATATACCTGCTTCCCTCGCTCCCGGATCTCAATTCCATACCTCCGCCTCTCCTCCCCTCTCCTCTCCCAATCGACCCGCGTGCCTCTCCCCGGATCTCGAGGACTCCTCTGTCCCCCTTCGTCGTTCCGTCGATCCAATGCCTTCGCCGCCGGCCGTCATGCGTACCATTTTGGTCACCGGTGGCGCCGGGTACATCGGCAGCCACACGGCGCTGCAGCTCCTCAAAGGGGGCTTCCGGGTCGTCGTGTTGGACAGCCTCAACAACTCCTCGGAGGTCGCCGTCGAGCGGGTCAGGGAGCTCGCGGGGGAGTTCGGCAAGAACCTCGCCTTCCATCGGGTACCGATCTGACTCAGTATATTATATCCAGATTTGGGGTTCTTAAAAGTGTCGGGATGGTTTGTTCGGTCTGGTTCTCGTTTGATTGCCAATATTATATTTTTCTTCGGTCTGGTTCTCGTTTGAGATGATACGGTTCCCGTTTGCGCTCCTCCTTCCGCCGTCTCGCCAACGTGATATTTCTTTTGTCGTATATTCCTGGCATTATGAATTGGAAGATTGCTTCCGCTTCCAGATTGTGACCGTTAATTTTTAGATCCTAATTATTATGCAATTTTGGGTTCACTCTGGACTTATAATTTAGGGTTCCTTGACTGGTGCTTGTTCGTGCGTCCTGGTATTTCTTTCATCAAATTAGGGAAACAGGCAAGTTTTTAGATGCTAGACCGTGTATCTTAAACGCTTATATGGAGCCAACTACCGTCATCTCTGTCATCAAATTAGGTAAACGGTCAAATGTTAGATGCCAGACCACCGTATTGTCAACCCTTATTTGGAATCTAAGAATCTGGAAATTGCTACCAAATATTATAAGAATCATAAACTGGTAATACCAATTGCCAGAATCGTCCAAATTGTTATGTTTGACAAATTTCTCTGAGAATTTCAGCATGGTAAAATTATTGGTCTGACTCAGCATTTATTAACCTTCAGGCATACATGTTGCTGTCACAAGCATATGCAGTTCCCCCAATTTACAGTTTATTATCTGTTTTAATCTACGTTGCTGCTGCAGGATATAGGCAAAACATGTGAGCTATAAAGCGACATTTAATAATTCCTAACATCCCAATTGTTGCAATTTTTAACTATAAAGACACATTGTTGTACATTTAAGTGCACAGAGCACTATCAATAACCTTCTCAAATGTAGGATTCTTCTGTCCGGAACAACCATGCTTACTGGTAATAAGTTTTCATTTAATGACAATACTGGTCATTTCGTATGAGTAAAAATTTCTTATAATGACAGTACTGGTCATTTCTTATAAGAGTAAAAATTTAGTAATTTGAAAGTATTGCCTGCAGATATAGTTTGACATCAGAAGATCAACCATCTCTACTTCTTTCCATATTACTGGTTTCTATACTTGGCTTAGTGTTTCTTTCTTTGAACAAACGATAACCACTATATTTGTATCATGATGTTGAGTACATGCTGCATTCTTGTTGATAATTGAATACCCTTTCTTGACTGGAATCCTGTCGTCTACACAAAATCAACTCTTTGATTATCTTCATAAGTTGCAGAATCTAACATTTGAATAGCTAAGAAATAAATGAGTACCAAAACTTCATCAGGAATATACTTCAACAGGCATGCATGATTGGTTACTGTCAAATTTCTGTTAGCCTGGTTCTGATGATTGATAACGAAAGAGCCAATATATGGATTCCATTTCTGAATACATCTGTACTGCTGCAGGTTGATCTTCGAGACCGAGAAGCCTTGGAATCAGTTTTTTCTTCAACCAAGTAAGGCTCTTTCGTTGTGAACATTGTTATCATTTTCTTCACTATTATGTTTCACAAAAATTTTCCTTTACTTTCTGTATTCCATTCATGTATATTATAATTAACTTTGGAATTTCATGAAAGTAAAGAACTATGCAGCATAGTCTGTCTTCTTTTTAGAATATCCAACTCACCTTCTCTTCTGGCGACCTCACAACCGATGGCTGTTTGGGATGCCTTAAATAACATTAAAGATTTTGTCCTCTCCCGGTTTCTTCATGATGAGTTGCATTTTTTGGATTTTATTTTTTTTCCATTTTAGAATGGTTATGGGGTTTCAGTAATTGCTCGAGCAAGAAAGGAAAATTAGGTATTTCATTGTGACTATGGAAGAGTTGTAGTCTTGTCCTTAAAATCATGGTTACTTGTTTGTCAATTGGGTATATTATCTTCATGTATAAGTTGATTGTGCACAAGTTGTTTACTGAATTCCATTTGCTGCACTGGAGGTAAATAAATGCAGGCTCATCCCACAGTTAAATAGTTATTTAAGCATGTATTTCGTATAATTGGCTTTTCCTTCCCATTATCAGTAATTTGTCTAGTTTATCAAAGTCTTGGTATAACTGATATACAGCCACATATTACAAATGATGAATGCTGATGAAATGTCATGGATGGTACATAAATGTTGATGGCTATCTGGTATTGCTTAAACATGGTTGCTGATATGTACCTGAATAAGGCACTCACGGTTCTTTAAAGTTTAAGCAATAATTTTATATTGAAAGATAAAGAAACACAGATATTTTATGCAATCAAGCGAAATATGCATACAAGTTAGATCTCTAATTACTTAATGTTTTCTTTTGTGCCAAAAGACTTTTCCACTTCGAAGATCCGTTACTGATCTTCTATAATTATTTGTTCTATATTTTTTAAGCTTTTTAATCTCATGATCAGAATTTGCTCTGCAGGTTTGATGCTGTTATTCACTTTGCTGGACTAAAGGCTGTTGGTGAAAGTGTTAAAAATCCTTTACTTTACTACAACAACAACCTCATTGGTACCATAAATCTCTTTGAAGTAATGGCTGCAAACGGATGCAAAAAGGTAATGCGGTGACTGTGCTCTATATATTTGGCATGCAGGCTCATAGAAGGGCATTATGGAAAAAAATATTAGATAGCTTTTAGTTTTAACAATCATGTGCATCAAATTAACCTTTACCAAGCATTAGCAGCATTTAGTTCAATGTTTATTTAATAAATATCTGTTAATAATGACATGAGTTTATAACTTTCTGAAGCAAATCTGAGATTATCACTTAATGTTGTAGGGTACAATGGTACATATCTCGCTATCCTAGGATGTCAGTAAGAGAAATTTTATCCCACTAAATGCCTCATTCTTGAATAATTAATTTTTTTCCCATAATTTTCCCATATATAGAAGTGATCGATCAAAAGTACCAATTTTCACATTATTATTTTAAATAATGCTATTTTTGCTTAATGTTCCATAACTTCCATTTGTAGTATACTTTATTATTCATTTCTGTTCTCTTCCTGAATGGAGTCATTTCCTGGAAGTTGGTTAAAGCTGTCAAAGTTCCTAGGTGGTTATAAGTGATGACCCCTTGAAAGACTAAGTGAAGGCCTTGATATACATTCAACCAGATCACAACATTTAAATATAGTGCAGATGTTGTTTCTTTTATAATAGTATATACTAACATGTATGAAGATAAGTTCTGAGATAACATATGATCTTATGTATTTCTCTTGCTTAATTATTATAATAAATTGTTTGGAATTAAATTTTCAATCTTTGAAGCTCTAACCACTTCCCAGTTCCTTCTGTGATAGGAATCCTTTCCTAAGCATCATCTACAGGTGCTTTGTTCGTGTATGCATCTAAAGATACTAACATAAACAAAAGCAGAAGTACAAATAGAAGCATAGTAATAAGCATCATAATTAATATATAATATTGTGTAATAACATTCATAAACTTAACCAAGACAATGCATTCATTGTTATTATTTGTCACATGAGTATGTAGAACAGCTACTTTATATGTAACTGATCTATAACATATTATTTTGTACATGTTGACTTCATTCTGACCCTTTAGTAACATATGCTTGCATTACATAATCAGCCATCCAAGGAGAAAAAGCATGATGAGGGCTAGGCTCTATCTAGGTGCTTGAGCAGTCACTTTGACTGTGACCCTTAGAGATGTCAGGAAGCTAGAGGGTGGCTGTAGCTTGAGTATATTGACAACCACCTATAACAACTTTAAAGTTTGAGTGTTCTTTGTTGAAGTTCTCCATAAAATACTAATATAAGTTGCGTTGGAATTTTTGACTTACCATTGTGTTTACTTCCTAAATTCAGGTTTAAAAGATTGTTTCATCTATTTTACATATATGAATTTCATCCTAAATAATGCATGTGCAGCATTATTCTTGACGATTTTGAACAGAAGAACCATAATGATGCCTGATATCTTTAACTTTTCAGCTAGTTTTTTCCTCATCAGCCACTGTTTATGGGTGGCCCAAGGAAGTACCCTGTACAGAAGAATTTCCTCTATCTGCAATGAATCCATATGGACGGACCAAGGTATCTTTTCATCTTTGCCTCTCTGTTTCCTATTTTATGCACCCACTGTCTAAATTAATCATTCTTGCAATTATCATTGCAGCTTATGACTGAAGATATCTGTCGTGATATCTGTCAAGGTGACAGTGATTGGGATATGATTCTATTAAGATATTTCAATCCTGTTGGAGCACATTCTAGTGGATACATTGGTGAAGATCCTTGTGGAATTCCCAATAACCTCATGCCTTTTGTACAGCAAGTAGCTGTTGGAAGGAGACCTGCCCTCACGGTATATGGAAATGACTATTCAACCAAAGATGGCACAGGGGTACTGGTCTTTAATATGCAATCTTGTATAGCATTTCAAGCTTTCATTTAATTTTCTTTCTCTGGAAACATCAATTAATTTTGGCATTATCTAGCCTTTAGGCATACGCAAGAGGGCATTAGTATTTTCAAGCATATATAAATGATTGGTGTTTGAGAATGATTTGGATGCAGCACACTGGTAACACCATAACATTGTTTTGGAAACTATAAATAGGTTGTGATATACGTTACATAAATTTTGCTCCAAATTAAACACTTGTTAAGTTAATCAATGTCGTGTGTCCTAATGCTATTGATAAATGTCCTAAATGTCTCTGCAGTCACAATAGGTTGTGTTGGAACACACTTTTTCATGATGCTAGCAGGTTTTTTTGCAATTTCAATAGGAAGCTTAGAGGGCTAATAACACATTAATGAAACTATTTTTGAACTTTATTTTCTGTGAACACATCATCTCTTATTCTTTCTTGCTTACAATCATTTTTGCTTACTTCTTGTGTTGCTACTTGCTATATACTCTGATGGATGCATGTAGCACACTAATAATTTTCTCGATTTCTTGTTAAATATCTATAATATGTTTATTTTGCTCAGTCTTCTATCTGCCTTGCAGTCTGCAAATTTCTGTGTGCAGAAAGTTTCTTCTGTTTAATTGTCTTTTTTTAATCATATTTTCTGTTATTTATGGACATCATTCTGATTCCAGGTAAGGGATTATATCCATGTTGTTGATTTAGCAGATGGACATATTGCAGCCCTGCAGAAGCTCTTTGAAGGCTCTTATGTAGGTGTGTATTAATAGCACTTAATTTCATGATGTTAGTACTTTGTTGTTGGTTTAGTAAGTTCAATAACTCATATTTTTTTTGTTTGGTAAAGAATCTATGCATTTTGCATGTGCCACATAAACTTATATAATCTAGTTTAACATTGTTAATCATTGACATAGTATCAAAATAGTGAATTATGAAAGCCATATTTTGTTACTGTATTTATCATTGTACTACAACAACAAGCCATAATGTCCCAAGTGTATTTATCATTGTGTGCCTGTTATTTAATTTGGAATGAAATGTTAAGAGTAGAAAAAAGGAGGGGTGACCTCATGATTGGAAAAAAGTTTATGTGGATCCATCCCTCTTGGAGAATTACTGATTAGAAAGGAATGGATCCATAACCTATATTTTTAAGTGTAAATTATCTACATTGACCTAAAATTTAATTGATTATTAATGTCAAAAATACATAAAAACATATCTAATTACTCTTATTATGCTCCTACTCTAAAGTTTTACTTATTATTAATGTCAAAAAAGAGTTATGCCCCTCAAGTTGGATTGGATGATCGAACCAAAAAGGAATTTTGGGAAAGCGTAGATGATATCATTCAAGGAATGTATATAACTGAAAAACTTATAGTTAGAGGATATTTGAATGGTCATGTGAGTAAAACATATGTGAATATAAAGGAGTCCATGGGGGCTTTAGTTATGGGGAGAAAAATAAAAATTATGATATAATTCTCAACTTCATATGATTTTATAATTATAAGTTCTCACTCTAAGAAGAGAGATAAATATTTGATTATTTATAGAAGTGGTTACAATTGTAGACTATAGTCAAATAGATTTTTTTTTCACCGGAAAAGTAGATAAAGTTATTTGTAAGAATTGTAAAATTATACTTGGTAAAAGTTTGATGACTTGATATAGGTTGATGGTATCAGATATTTACTGTAGAAAATAGAAGAAGAAAAAGATAGTCGAAAAATTTACTAGGCCTAGATGGTGAAATTTTAAAAATGATAATGCAAATATTTTTAAGAATAAGATGGAAAGAGAGACGACTTGGAACTTAGATAAGGATAATATTAATATTATTTGGACTATAGTGACTAATAAGATTAGGAGCTTAGCAAAGGAGATTCTTAGTCAAATTAAAAGTAGAGGTGTAACCTTAAGAAAGAGTTGGTGGTGGTGCGAGGAAGTTCAAAAAGTAATTTTTATTAAAAAATCATGTGCTAATAAAGATTGACAAAATTATAAAAATATGAAAAAAATAAAATATATAAAGAATATAAAATTATGGCTAAAAAGCGATTAGTATGATAAGATATAAAGCTTATGATAATTTTTATGACAAATTAGCTACTAAAGAATAAAGATAGTGAAAAAGATATATATTGAATTGCTAAAGTTAGAGAAAGAAAGTGTAAGGATTTATATAATATTAGATACAATAAAGATAAAGATCAAAGAATACTTATTAATGATAACAAGATTAAGGAAAGATAAAAAAATATTTTTATAAATTATTTTAATAAACATTCCACATAGGATTTAGATTTAACGTTAAATAATAGTGGTAGATTTAATAATCATAGATTTGTTCATAAAATTAAGGCTCATGAAGTAAAAGACATATTAAAGAAGATGAAAATAACTAAGAGTATGGGGTCTGATGGTATCCCCATTGAGGTCTTCAAAAGTTTATGGAACAATGGAGTAGCTTAGCTAACTAGCTTATTTAACAAAATCATGAGATTTGGGAGGATGCCTGATGAATAGAGAAAAAATTTTTTTAGTATTAATTTACAAAAATAAGGGTGACATACAAAGGTACTCAAATTACAGAGGAATTAAAAGTATGAGTCATACTACGAAACTTTATGAAAGAGTTATCAAAGGTAGGATAAGGCTTGAAATAAATATCTTCGAAAATCAATTTAATTTTATTCCCAGAAGATGAACCACATAAGCTATTTATTTATTAAAACAATTAATAAAAAAGTATAGGGAGAAAAAATTGTATTTAATTTTTATTGACTTAGAGAAAGCTTATGATAGCGTTCGTAGAGATTTATTATGATGGATTTTAGAAAAGAAAGGTGTATCCACTAATTATATTGATGTTATTAAAGATATATATACTAATGTAGTCATTAGTGTTAAAACTATAAGGAGTGTATCTAGTGAGTTTTCTATTAGCATAGGATTACATCAAGGATTCACATTAAATCCTTACCATTTCACATTGATAATGGATGAATTTACTAGTCACCTACATGATAGACCTCCCTAGTATATGTTGTTTGCTGATGATATTGTCTTAGTTGATGAGAGCCTAAGTGAAATTAATTATAAACTTGAGATATGTAGGCAAACCTTAGAACCCTAAGGTTTTAGATTAAGTAGGACTAAAATTGAATTATGTAAAATGCAAACTTAGTGAGTCTAGAAATAGACAAGAGAATATAATTAAGTTTGATGGACAAGAAGTCCTTTTAAGTGAACGCTTTAGGTATCTTGGATTAATTATTAAGTAAGAAGGAAAGATCGTTGAAGATATTATTTATAGAGTAAAAAGAAAATGATTAAAATGATGAGGGGCGTCAAAAATCTAGTGTGATTATATAAAAAAGTTTATAAGACAGTTATGAGACCAACAACGTTTTATGATTATAAATAACATATACAAAACGTTTATGTTGTCGAGATGAGAGTGCTGTGATGAATGCGTGGAGTTATTAGGAAAGATAGGAAAAGAAATCCTTTTATTTGTGAACAATCAAGTATACTCTTAATAGAGTATAAGATGAGAGAAAATCATTTAAAATAGTATGGACATGTGCTTAGGAGACCTCCGAATGTGATAGTCAAAAGAGGTGAAATGATTAATATTAGTGGTATGGGGAGAGATAGAGGAAGTGCTAAAATGACTTTAGTAGAAACTATAAATAAAGATTTATGTATTCTGAACTTAACTAAACATATGAATTTTTACCGGCATAAGATCCATGTAGTCGACCTCAAATAGTTGGGACTTACAGCTTTGTTGTTGTTGTTGTTGTTGTATGCTCCTACTCCAATTATCACCCTATAACTAAAGATATTGTTTTCTTTTCTGATTTCTCATTTTGGTTGTTTGCTCTTTTTATCTCATTTCGATGGAAAACTGAAATACTTATCTAATTTTAGAATCTTAAGATTTTGTACCAAAATCTAATTGTGGCTTTAGGACTCTCTTTCCACAACTTTGTTCTGTGTTCTCTTGAATGTGTCCCATGATTATAACTTATAAGCACTTTATGAAATGGTTTTCCAGAAAAATCTTTGTAAATATATTTTTTCTATTTTATATTGATTTGTCTTATTGTAGTCCATACCCTGATATCATAAATCTTTCTTTGTTTTTGAGTAATTTTGTGTTGTTTGTTAAATTATTTTATTTTGCAAGTATTAAATATTTCTTATGTACATAATAATTTTATTTATATTTGGCATTCTCTACATGTTATGTCAATTTTACTAGGTACACACTTTTTCAATGTTGTAGCTTTATTTTATTAATTTTAGTTTCTTTTAGTTTTAGGTAACTATTACATGCTCTAAAATCTTGTTATGGGCTTAGAATTATCTTTGAAGAACTTTGTAAAATGATCTTCAAAATGTCTTGGTAAAAATAATTTGTCTTTTGAATTGTTTTATTGAGATAATACTTTGGTTTAAAAGTATGTTCTGATCCTTTTGTGAGGATATCTTACACCTTTCTTTGGCTTTTAGTAGTTCCATGTTGTTGGTTAAGTTATTTTTTATGCCAAATGCTATTATGTATTGCTGTCTTCCATAGTCTTTTATTATATGAATCATGGACTATATAATTTTCCAGAATTTATTTGTTTTCCCTCCATATGATGTCAAATTTACCATGTATGAATCATGTATTTATCTCTATGGCTAGTTTTATATAATCAAATTTTGTTTTTTTATTTGGTAAATTATGTCTTGATATGTAATTTTATGTGCATTAATGGTTCATATGTTGCCCTTGGATTGACTTTTGTAAGCATTGCATCTTCGCTAGTATGTAGTGAGGAAGAGTTTTGAACCCCAAAAGAGATAAGAAGAAAAACTCCTGCTACAAATCTGACCTCTTTTTTTCCAGCATGAATTTTGATAGCAGCCAGTTCTTAGCTAAATCTAATTTACTTGGTTCCTCCAAGACTGCAGAAGTATCATCATTCCAGATGTTTTTGAATTTTGATCATGTCAAATAAGTTGGCTGTGTGAAGATGCTACATTGAGTAGGCTGCTTTGAAAACCTGACCTTAAGAAAAAGGCATGTGGTTAATTTGGCTGTGGATTAGGAAGATTTTTGGTTTTTTGAGCATGCATGCATTGTTGGTCACATCAGACTGGAAGGTGCTATCTAAAAATGATATATGGGCCTAGGATTGTATACACGAGCTCTTTGATTAACTTAATGACCGGCATTGTCGGAAACCATACTGCAGTGAGAATCTGATTGGTGAATAATCTGAACGTGCCCTAGATGGGGTTAAGATAGAAGAATACTAACTCGGAAGCATATGGATGATAAGCTGATCAAAACATTTTCAGCTAGTAGAACAATGGATCTGTCACGAAGTAGTAAAGGTTTCATTCTTCTTTCCTTATTGCATTGTGTAAATTTCAGTTTTTAGCAGCTAAAAATAAATAGGTTTTACTTGGTTTTGAGAACGCATGCAAAAGTCTGCTGGTCTCATGTGCCATGCATATAAATGTCAAAGGCAAGATGATGTGTCAGCACATTATGCCCTTTAGTTCAGTACAGTGCACCTATATGAATCAGCTCATGTTACTCCCAGGTGTGCACCTCTGATTGTGCCAAAATTTGATCGGCATGGGATATGCAATAGTATGTACTAGTATCTTTGTATTTTGATGCTTTGTACTTGTTATGCAGGTAGATATAACAATTGATGACCTGTTTTTCAGTTTCATTCTTTATGTCCAACTATTGAATTTTTTCCAAAAAAGTCCAGCAATGGATGTGATGACTATAAATGATGCATCTGTTAACTTCTAATAGCTAATCAAGACCTCACTTTCTGTGTTGTGATTGAAGTCTTTATACACGATGCAGGCTGTGAAGTATTTAACTTGGGAACTGGAAAGGGAACATCTGTATTGGAAATGGTGGCAGCATTTGAAAAGGCTTCTGGGAAGGTGCTACTGTTCATATTGTATTATACTCCATATCAATTATTTAATACCCAGTTTTCTACCTTCACTCCGTCTTCCTTATTTTCTGACATCTAATAACCTTTCAGAAAATCCCGTTGGTCATGACTGGAAGGCGGCCTGGTGATGCGGAAATTGTTTATGCTTCCACCACCAAAGCAGAGAAGGAGTTACACTGGAGGTATGGAGTGGCATATCTTTACCATTGAATGTGTCTATGTTCATCCAAAATTATTTTCCATTACATGCCTTAGTGCACTGAAAATAAATTTGTTCTACATTGTTTTTGTCAGTTAACTTCTTGCCTTCTGGTTGCAACAAAACCTTTTTTTCTTCTGAAATTAAATGGCATGTTGAAAGCTACTGTCTAAAGTTAGTTTACTATGGCTAGCTTCTTGACCAGGTGGGTGATGATGGCTTTTGTGCAGGGCAAAGTATGGGATAGAAGAGATGTGTCGAGATCAATGGAACTGGGCTAGCAAAAATCCATGGGGGTATGGATCACCTGAGACTACTAATGGAAATCAACTAGGTTATGGATCGTCTGAAAGTATTAATGGAACGATTGAGACTGCTAATGAGAAGCGATCGTCTGAGACTGCTAACGGAAAGAATCCTACTTATGGGTCATTTAAGATGACTAATGGAAAGCACACCGCTAATGGAAAGCAACCTGCTTATGGATTGATTCACACTGCTAGCTGGAAGCACCCTACTTGTGGATTGTCTGAGACTACCAATGGAAAGCATCCTACTTATGGATCACCTAAGACTACCAACGGAAAGTATCATATTTATGAATCATCTAAAACTGCAAATGGAAAACACCTTGGATATGGATTATTCGAGACTGCTAATGGAGAACATCCTAGCTATGGATCACCAAAGACTGTTAATATTGAACACTCTAGTTATGGATCGTCTAAGATTGCTAATGGAAAGCACCCTACTTATGGATCTCTTAATACTGTTAATGCAAAGCATGTTATTTCCAAATAGCATTAGTTCTTTAGCGGATGAAGAAAGATTACTAATTCAAAGCTTGATACAGAGTCGGCATAGGCGCAGCTGATATGATTCTTCAGTTAGATGTCTGTTTGTGAATAATCACGCTTCTATCATTAGAGAGGTACTATAGTAAAAGGTGTCCTTGCTTTTCTCTTTAAGGTCCATTATTTGTTGCCCTTGTTGGCATATATCTCAGCTAGACTAGCACAAGATCTGGTATTTAAGCCCTATATGTGAGAATGGCTAATGATTCTTTATCCATAGTTAACCAGAAATAGCTACGTTAGCAGATATTTGATATGGATTTGGAGGAGGAAGAGATGTCATACATGTGTCATGAGGATGTATATTATTTCATCATTGTATGTCAAATTTGATCGTCTGATGTATATGATATTTGTACCGATGAAATTTGTATACTCTTTTTGATTGTCTAATCTATCGCATTTCACCAACATCATTGCCAGTTTTCTGTTGTGCTTGGACAGAGACAAGTCACAATTAGGATAAAGCCAACGATACTGAGTGAGTTTTTTGACATCTGACATACAATCACAATACATAGGTGTCTCTATTGAACGCAGAAGGATTCATATGTTTGGATTTTGAACAAGGTGAAGTTTTACATTTCCAACCTCAAGGCCCTGTTAAGTGTTTGCATGTCATTTACAATATATAGAAACAATAACAATGTATTTGGTTATCCATAATGAGATTAAGACTTGTTATTTGTAGCATGCTGTATGATACTATGAATTATCTGTAAGCATAAAATCCATGATATACTATTATGTTACAAAAATTCTAATGTCAAGATCTAAAATCAAATAATAATACTAAATTTATCTTCTTTTCTCTTTCTATCCTTCTAAAGATTACTATGATAAAAAAAATAGAGATAGAAGGGATATGAGAAAAGATCTTATTGATTGATTTACATGACTAAGGAGAGAGAAAGAAAAGAAAATTCTGTAATATCTCAATCACGTCACCTATTCATATATCTATATATGTTTTGTATATTTAATTATTATATATTGTATGTTTTAATCCCTAAAAAATCATATTCATTCTAAGAGACAGCAATGGGTATAAAAATAAATAATTATGAGAGTTAAAAGATCCTACTATTATTGAACTTCTTTTTTATTGGTCGATAATCATAATCAAAATTTAATTATTTTCATAATATATCTTACCTAATTAGATAAGATCATATAATTTAATATTATCATGTCATCATAATTTATTGAATACTCTCTTTCAACTCTCATATTAGATAGCCACAGCTGTAATATTATTTGCATTGTTTTTCTTTCGAAATTAAAGTGACTTTCTATTAATTCCAAAAATGTTTACATCTTGTGTTATGGAAATTGGTATATAAAAAGTGATTGAGAGGGGAAGGATACACACCTCTCCAATTTGCATATCGATTAAGCCCCCTGAATTTTTTGATAGGAGAGCTTTACATGCTCAAAGCAAGATAAAAGGTGAAATATGACATGAATAATAATAGTTGTAAATTGTGAAGGTGAAAGCTTCACATCTAATGCTTATGGTGATGATTATTTATTACGATTTTTTAAATTTAAAATAAATTACATCAAATGATGTACATACCACGACTTAGAACCCGAGTCGTAGCAACGTTGGCTGAGACCATCCGGTGGCCCACCAGCTGTTCTCCAATAACCGCTGTCGATTCAAAAAAATTCAAATCGGAGTCGACCACCGACCCGAATCCGACGGCCAATTGACGGATGGTGGACTCGACGGTGAAATGGATCCAAACACGCTTTCGGCCCTCCGATCCAAGGGAGGAGAAGAGGCCGCCTTCGTCGGACGGTCCAGATCATCCGAACCCGCTCCTCTCGAGTCTTCAAAACGACTGCGTCCGTCTTTACGACCGCCACGAAACAGTCATTACAACATATCCG
The DNA here is from genome assembly GCA_021527575.1 of Ensete glaucum. Taxonomy (NCBI): domain Eukaryota; kingdom Viridiplantae; phylum Streptophyta; class Magnoliopsida; order Zingiberales; family Musaceae; genus Ensete; species Ensete glaucum. The sequence continues at coordinate 30,689,110 of CM038554.1, forward strand.
CGGCCGGGTTCGAATCGCTTTCCTCGATCGCCTCCGCTCCTCCCTCTCCGCTCTCCTGACTCGTCCCCGCCCTCTCTCTCTCTCTCTCTCTCTCTCGGTTTCTCCGATTCCTGGCTTGGTTTGGTCGGAATCGGAGTGATCTTGTGGCTCTTGATTTCTTGGCTTTTGTTAGGGAGGGAATCTGATCGTGAGGCGGCATGGAGAGCTTGATTTCGTTGGTAAATAAGCTGCAGAGGGCTTGCACTGCTCTAGGCGACCATGGGGAGGAGAGCGCCCTCCCGACGCTGTGGGACTCGCTGCCGACGATTGCCGTCGTCGGTGGACAGGTAATCAACTATCGGATCTTGCCGCCTTTTGGTACTTCCTTTTGCCTTCCGTTTAGGATTTTGTCGTTTCCCCTCCCCTTTCTGTGAATTCAGATGTTCTCCTTTATGAGTCTTAGGTCTCCTCCTTTTTGGTGGTAGATCTTGGTTATTCTAGAGGGGAATTCACGGAGTTGTGTGAACAGACCTAACCTTCGTTCTTGTTGTGGGTTCTGTGATGACTTTAACTTTGAAGAATGGGTTTTCTGATGACTTTAACTTTAAATAATGGGTTCTCTGATGACTTCAACTTTAAATAATGGATCTTGCACTCTGATTTTTTGTCACGATTGAAGTTTCTTTATTTCCTTTCTTTTTGTTGCTCATTAATCTTTGAAAGAATGGATCTTGGACCCCGATCTTTTGGCACGACTGAAGTTCCTTTATTCTTCTTTTTTTTTTCTTTTAGGCGCATGGTTTATTTTCATTTTGCTCCTTCAGAAGCTATCAAAAATAATCATGTAACCAAGTTAAATTCGAAAGGCAACAAACATAACGTCAGATGTGAAGTTGTTTGTAATAGGTTGAAAATAGTGTGGTTAAGAAAGTCGTGCACCCTGTGCAAAAACAAAAATAAAAGCAAGAAAACTAAGTACCTCCTACTAGACAACATCATATGTGAAGTTGATTTTGGTTAATTTTTCCAGTCTAATTTTATTCTGCAGGAGTTGATTGTTTGAATTACATAGTTCTTCTTTCCATTTCCTATCATCAGACGTCTTAATATGATGCTTCTCTTACACGATAATCTTTTTCTTGTATGTCTTTCATTAAAGGTCGAAGTTAAGACAGAATTGACTAATTCGTTCTACAATAAAGTGTGCATGTACTTATTTCAGTATGTCATGATGTATTATAGTGTTGTAGAACTTCTTAACTATGCATTGAAGTGTGGGTACTATATTTCATGATGTATGTGTTAATAGAGCTCTGGCAAGTCCTCAGTACTGGAAAGCGTAGTTGGGAAGGACTTCCTACCAAGGGGTTCAGGTAACATATTAGACTCTAAATTTATTTAATAGATAATATTTCATATGACGTTATTTTGGTAGTCAATTACTTATTTAATGTTGCCTTTGAATTTAATAGGAATTGTTACTAGACGCCCACTTGTACTCCAGCTGCATAAGATTGATGGAGAGAGAGAATATGCTGAGTTCATGCATCTTCCAAGGAAGAGGTTCACAGATTTTGGTAATCTTGCCTGTCGATAGAATAGTTATTGAAAAGATGAAGTGCCCTTCATGTGTAGCTCCATTCTCACAAACATCCTTGCTTCATCCCAACCTTTGTATCCTGTCGACTATGACTTGCTAGGCTTTGATTCTTTGCAAATAATTAGTCAAATAAGCATACTAAAATTATTGTTCATTTCATAGTGACCTGCAGTTAGTAAAGGTTGATTTTATTGATGTCAGTGCAATTTTATTTTAAAATTCTTTCAGTGTTTACTTTAATACGATAAGTTTGCATGAATGTTCATTGGGCATTGATCTGTCGTGATCCATGCCCATGTTGTTAGACATGCATCTTGCATGTTTCATACAGCTCTAGTTTTCTGACATATGTTTCTTTGCATGTTCTGACTAGTAGCCCGCCATTCTGCACCAGCCTGTGGTGGCGACCTTGTTGTCACATGAATCCATTGTTTCTATAATAAAGTTTATTTGGCCATACCTATCACTGTTGTATTTTTTTTAATATTGATATTGACGCCTGGCTATGCCATGCAAATTTTTAAGGTGCTCTCTTTGTGATTGTTATTGTACTAAGATGCACTTTTTAATTATTTTCAATGCAGCCCTTGTTAGGAAGGAGATTCAAGATGAAACTGACAGAGAGACTGGCCGTACCAAGCAAATTTCCCCTGTTCCAATCCATCTGAGTATTTATTCTCCTAATGGTGAGACGATGGGGCTGAAGGCTAGAATTTTTTTTTACAAACTTGTGTTAGTTCTTTTGAATTTTATTAATGTTTGTTAGTATTAAACAAAAATACACATGCCTTCACATATTTGTAAAGGCAACAGATTAATAAGTTTTCTACATTCAGGAAGTCTATAACTTGTAAACTACTTTTGTGTTAGTATTGAGGCTCACGTACCTTTCTGGAATTTCATTTGCACAACCTTAATTGTTTTGCCATACTGTTTAATTTTCATACCATCTAGAACTCTGATTATTGGACCATAACTATTGGTAGACTGTGCCTTGTGAAGGCTAATAATAACTGTGTGAGTGTGCCTTTCATTACATGACATACTAATCAGAAAGGAATTCAGTATATATTTGAGAAAGGGATTATATTCTCTCATTCATAATATTTAAATTAGAAAGATGTTATTCAGTGAGGTATGAAGTTTTTTGCCTTGGTTTTGCTTTCAGCCAAGAGATTAAGTGCAGTGGTTCAACAGTGTTGGAAATTTCAAGTTTAATAATTAAACAATTTAAAAAATTCAAAAAAGATGAAAATAGCTAGGAAATAAGACATAAATGGATAATTTTTTTAATGTGCTATAGGAAAAAGATATGCAACTTTTGATATTATATGATTATAATTTTAGAAATTACAAATGAAAAGTGAATCCATCTTTTAGCTTTTTTTTGGAAGCAAATAATTAAAAATGAGTCACTTAGATTGTTACCTTATTAGCTCAAGTTAAAGACTTTAACTTTATCAGAGTCTGTATTTTAATCATTACCAACTGCATGTTGATAAGAGAGTAATCTCTTGCTGGGATGTTCGGGTTATTCACGTCTATTTGGGTTTATATGTCATGTGTTGGCCACTTCCATATATTTTGAGGTGACAAAACCTTGTGCATCTCTGAATTTAGCGTTTGACATTTTCTACATTAAACTAATGCTTCCAAATTTGACAGTTGTGAACCTGACGCTCGTTGATCTTCCTGGTCTCACAAAGGTGGCTGTTGGTAATTTACTTGCCCGTTTTATGGCTAAAATTGCATTTTATTTATATAATTGTAGAATCATGTGTTTTTTACTTGATTGTCAATTTTGCAGAGGGCCAACCTGATAGTATTGTTGCCGACATTGAGAATATGGTTCGCTCATATATTGAAAAGGTTATTCTTCTGAAAATTATTGTTTGTTTCCCGAACAAGGAAAGATATCCTATTTGTTGGCCAGGTCATTTAGATTATAATCAAATGTTGATTCTTTTTCTTTGATTTACAGCCAAATTGTATAATTCTTGCCATTTCACCAGCTAATCAGGACCTTGCCACATCTGATGCTATTAAGATCTCCCGTGAAGTGGACCCTAAGGGTATGTCTTGGAGAAAAGTAGTGATCAGAACTTATTTTTGTGAATTTCTATTTTCTTTAAGTTTACTACATTTTTATCTTTAAAATGCCACTTTTTCACTAAATTGGAAATTTATCTGAAAGGGGCCTCTAATAAGCATACAACATTTTTCAAAATGTCACTCATGTGAATATATGAATGAGATTCGACAGGGAAGCTGCCATAACTCTTCAGATAGTGAATAAAAAGTGTGTCGCATCATGCCTCTTTCAATTAATGGTATTGTCATACTATCTGTATTTGATCTTGTGTTTTTGCACTTCCAATCTAGGTGAAAGGACTTTTGGTGTACTTACCAAGATTGATCTTATGGACAAGGGCACTGATGCTGTCGATGTAAGCTGATTTCTGTTGATGGCACTTCTTTTCTACTTTAATTATTAGTCTGTTGCTGGTTATACGACACTGGAAGTGATATTGTTTCCTACTTTTAGTTTGTTGCTAGTTGTATGGTTAACTTTTAGTTTTTTCTATTGCTGTCCAAGAGATACTTTTTATGTATGATTATTTTTTATTCTATGAAGCATTGTTGTTCAATTTATACATTTTTCTGCATTATTGTTATTATTTTTCTCTCAAATATGCCTATCTGCAGTTACTTTTTTATACTTTTGTTTTTTGTAGCCAAAATTCTTTTACTTAGGCTACACCAAGAGATTGATGAAATATTTGTTCAGAAGTAATTAAAAAGTGTTTTGTGTGGCCATCGTGTTTCCTTGTTAGAAGAAAACCTTATAAGAAAGTTATAAGATCAACTATGTAAACAAGACAATAGAAGAAGAAGAAAGAGTTTTCTCATTTCTATCTTTTGTTTGTATACAAGATGAAGTACATGTAGTTAGTGATTTCAAAAGGCGCTCGCCTAGGCACTCGTCCGAGGCGAGGTGAGGCCCGAGCACCTTGTTTACTATTCAGGTGAGGCACTTCAAAGAGGCATCGCTGTGATCGAACTAGCGTGTTAGGTCTGGTTTGGTCGTATTTGTGTTAGTTGGTTCAATCTAACCAACTAAAACACCAATATCAGCCTCTCTCCGTTGCTCCTCGCGACTTCCCCAACCCTAACTCGACTCTTGTCGTCGATGTTTTCTTTCTGCTGCATCTCTGTGCTCCATCTCTCTCTTGTCATTGCTCCATCCAACCAGTTATTGCTCAGTTGTTCTGTTGCCTCTCGATCAGCCTCGGTCTCTTCTCTTCTCTTCTCACGCTCTTCCCACACTCGACTCAGTATATTGTTGTATATTAAATACCATTAATAGTATATTGTAACTATATACTAATAGTATACTCTTAAGAGTATACTTTTAACAATATTTTGATTTTAATATGTTAGGGTTTCAGGAAAAAAAATGATGTAAAACTTTTTTGTTTTGAATTTTGAGACTTTTGTTAATATGACATTTTGACTTTATTCTTAATATTTTATTAATTTAATATCATATTTTTATTTAAATAATCATATTTATTAATTATATTATATTTTTTATATTTTACGCCTTGTTTTGCGCAGGCGAGCGCCTAGCGTCTCGGGTGTTTTGGAACCTTGGTGCATTTTGGCAGCTAGTGCTTTTTAAATTACTACATATAGTCGAATAAGAAAAAAGAAAGAAAGAAAAGAGCTCCCTAAATAAATCTAGGTGCCAATATAGGAAATATATAACTATCATATGTACATAAATACAGTACAACTAGGAATGAATTAGCATTCGTATCCTAGTCTATCACTTCAAATAAGGTGATATGAACAATTTTTAATTCAAAAACAAGTAGGTTTTTCATTATAAAGGACAACTTATGAGACAATCATTTAAGATGATACATACATGTTTAAAGGAGACTTATTGATGCGATGATTACATGATGTGAGTCAACTAGGATTAATGATGTTAGGATAGATAGAGACAGACTTATTAAGACTTTACTAGGAATAATAAAAAGAGATCTGAACACTCTTTTTTAACTAAACATTCAACATTATAGATGATGAGTCGTTGCCATACGAGAAGATCATTTAAGATGATAAGAACATGTTTAGAGGAGAATCATTATTGACATGATTAGATGATTTGAGTCATTTTCTTCGTCCGCGTTTGATCCGATGAGACAAACCCGAAGTGAAACCCTATGTTTGCCGTCTACATTCACAGCTTTGTCTATCATCGTCGCCTTCGTCTATAGCTTCGTTTGCCACCCTCTCCTTCCCCCACCTTCCTTCACAGTAGTCGGTTACTCCTCTTTTCAGTTCCCTCTTTACCATTGGTTAGAATTGATTTGCACCATATTGATCCACTTTGTAGAACTTTTTAGCACAAGTTAGAACTATTTAACACCTTATTGATCCATTCATTAGAACTGTTTAGACTGGTTAGAACAAGTATAGGTCTCCATCGGTAGAAACCATATTGACATTTTTATTTTTATGATCATATTTATCAATCATAATATTTTTCTTTTAAATTTTAATATTTTGGAGTGTCTCGCTTCGCTCGAGTGGACACCTAGGCGAGCGCCTAGCACCTCGGGCGCCATAGGACCTTGGTGCTTTTTGGTGCCTAGCACTTTTAAAAACATTGCTAGAGATATTGTACTAAAGCTTAATTACAAAAAATAGTCATGTAATCTAACCAAAATCATTGAAACATTACAATTTGTTGTTATTGTTGTTGTTGTTGTAGACACAAGATAACAGTTTACCTTTTGTCGTCAGAATGTTGTAGTCTACTTGCAGAATCGTCTTGCTTCTAGCCTTAGTAGCGTACATTTTGCTATGATATATATCTTCTTGTTATATGCGTTAAACATGTATATTATAATTTAATAGTTTTTTCTTTTTAGTCTTTGCCGGTCTAGTACAGAAGTGTATTTTGCTTCTAATCAATGAAAGGTGACTTCCAGTATGTACTCTTTCATTTTTTATTAAAATCTATACTTTGATTTAGTAATTTCAATGTCTGTTTCTGATGCTTGAAGCTTTTGACATAAACATGCCATTTTTTCTTGTTTGTATGCTTTATGCTTTTGCCAGAATCTGATTCATTATTCTTCTAGATGTTGGAAGGAAGATCATATCGTCTGCAGTACCCTTGGATTGGCATTGTTAATCGCTCTCAAGCTGATATTAACAAGAACGTGGACATGATTGCTGCTAGGCGGAGAGAAAGAGAATATTTTGCAAATACACCAGAATACAAGCATCTAGCTCACAGGATGGGTTCAGAGCATTTAGGGAAGATTCTCTCAAAGGTATCACAGCTTGTGTATTCTTGGACTCTTTGTTTGATCCTTTCTGAGAAAGATGCAGAATGGAACTTGTTCATTAGATTTTGGTTTTTGAATTAATAGTCCTTGTTAAGAGAATTGAAAATCATGTTGCCTTTTGCAGCATCTGGAACAAGTAATCAAATCTCGAATCCCAGGCATCCAGTCTCTCATAAATAAGACTATTGCTGAACTTGAAGGCGAACTAAATCGTCTTGGGAAACCTATTGCTGCAGATGCTGGAGTAAGTCTACTATTTTAGCATGTCTACTAATAAATGAAACAAAATATTTCATGCACTGTTTTGTAGATGAAGAGTGCCATGAAAGTGGTTTTCTTCGGTCCATCAGCTTGGGATCTTGAGATATGATGGACATATCTTACTCTTATCAAATATGATTTTCTTAAGCATGATTCTTTTGTTGTTGCTTTTAGTTGTGAGTGTCCCTGATTGCGGACATTTGAGACTTAATTTATGATTGTTCACTAGTTTCTGGGGATGAATTGTTAGATATTTGAACTCTTTTTTTATCTGACAAAGATGTGTGTACTTATAAAACGTGTGTACGTAGCTACTGGCACCAGTTCACTAGTTTTAATTTGGCTGTCATTGTTGTTGAACTTGAAGCCCATTTGCTATAAAGTCATGAAAATCATCAACTTCAATGTGCTGTTTAGTATCTTGCTTTACCAAGTTAGGCTTATATTCTTTCTTATTGACTCTCTAAATAAGTCAAGAAGGTGAGCTACATCTACTCTTCTTTTTCTTAGTTAAATTCTCTTTCATAGTTGAAGGGAATTCAAGCTGGAGATATCATGGATATCTAATATCTGCCTTTCTATATCATGGAGATATCATGGATATCTTAGTCTGGATCCCTGAGATAATTATTTTGCTGATATGTGCAGGGCAAGCTATATGCAATTGTGGAAATTTGCCGTATCTTTGATCAAATTTACAAGGAACATCTCGACGGCGTGTATGTATTTTAGTGTATACTTTAACAAATGCTTATTGTACAATCATGTATATATTTAGAATTGATTAATCTGTATAAACTGCTTCATTCTTGCACCTGTGGTTGAAAATTCGTGAAATCAAGCTTCTAACAAAGATGGTTTTACTTCTTGCATTTTCATAGGCCAAGTATTCTGCATATTTTGCTTTTAAAATTGGTTGTTCAAGTCCTCAAACCTTGCAATTAACAATTTCCTTTTAGATTTAAGCTTGCAATATTTTCTAGTGTAATCTGTCACAAATAAAAATTATCAAGCCAATTTAGTGAAATTTGAGATAAGATCCACTATTTTAACGTTAGAGCATTCTGAGACCTAGTAAGTTTAACATGTTAATCTTCGATACATATTTGTACTGGAGCATTCCATGGAAATTACAAATGTTTAGGTAGGATTGGCGATCATTAAGATCTATGAAAATAGATACAACATGATGGGTCTCTTAATCCTTTAGTCAACCTGAGAAGCAAACAATTGCTTTAGTTCAGTGGGAGTTATGGGTCCTTTATCTAGGCAATAACTCGGAGAAAGTGTATGAATTTATTTCATATATTTGAAGCCGTATCCATTAATTGTATATGCTAATGTTGTGCTTGCATATATTGTCATGCAACGAAGTTCAATGCACCATGGAACTTTATCTCTAACATCATTGTTAGACTTGTTTGAAAAAATAAGGTGCACTTTCATGTGTTCTTGTCTGCTATCCCTAGGTTGCAACTGTCATAGTTACTTCTATAAAATATACTAACTCGTCTGGCCGTTTCCAATTTGGATCAATGGACACTAACTCATGATGACAATAAAAAATTTGAAGTCAAATAGTGGTATCTTGATTTTGATTTGATCTTTTTTTCCCCTTTTGCTGTCTTCAGGAGCCTTGTTCTTAAACTTAACCCAACTGTCTTTCTCTTTTTGTCTCTCATATCACTCAAAACCAGTTGGTTGTTGCTGATTGAGGAAAAATAGAGGACAAAAGAGGAGAGAAAATGAGAGTACTTGCTGCTCTCTTTTGCTTTTCCTAAAATAGAGAGAGAGAAAATGACAGGAAGGAGTGTTAGGACTAGGGGATGAGTGTGAGTTTCTACTTTCTGATTTTGTTTGTTATGTGTATCTTTATTCTGGTTTAATTTTTTAGGATACTTCACCAAAGATCCTTCAAGGAACATTCTTATCCTATGTGGCCATCCCACAGAACTGACCTTTTTGGGCCCGGTAGATGTGGTTGAGATGATGATGTTTGTGAAAAGAAGATAATCTTTTGGGAAGGATTTTTGCTACATGTATCTTGACTCTTTTACCTATGGTTTGCCTTGTCGATCCGTACTTGTGCACCGACCAGCCGTTGGTACGGTATATATCGAACCATACTGATGTACGGATACATGGTATGGTGGGGCATGACAACAAATCGATATATATACCATTTGTACCAGTCCCCTATCGGACTGATACATACCACCTGTACCGAGCAGTACATCATAGTATGGCAAGCCTTGTTTTTATCAAATCCACTTTAGTTGGGTGAGACTAATTAGTTTCGATTTTATGATTTTCTTAACATTTTAGTTTCTATTATGATTTTTTTTGGATTTTGTAAATTTTTTGTTGGCCACATTGTCTGATCTGTGATTCTTAATAGATTGAATGATTTACAGGATTTCCAACCATGACCTGATTGCAGTTTTAGAAATTTGTTCCCTGTCATCATCATGAAAATCCTTGCAAAATTTCAGATATCATGGGCTTGTATGAATTAATTGGGCATATGTCAAAGAACTTGCATTATAAGGGCAACTATGTTTTTGAAAGCATTTATGAATCACCCCAAGTGAAGAAAATTGTTATGCATGAGACTACAACAAAATAGGCAAATTTATAGCCATACTGAAACTTGCAACACCCTTTGTGAAGACACATATCTGATACTGTGCCGAGATAGCTTGATAGAAGGAATAGGTTTTCTTTTATGATATGATGAACCATTTTTCCTGCTGAGGACAATAATGGTCTAGCCTTTTGGGGAATGTGAAGTTGCAAGGTGTATTTATGATTCTATTATATGTTCCTTTTGTTCTATTATTGCATAAGCATGCTATTTTGTTTTCGCCATTTAAATGTGGTTACTCTCTGCAGGCGACCTGGTGGTGAAAAAGTTTACAATGTTTTTGATGCTCAACTCCCTGCAGCTCTGAAAAGGTTGCAATTTGACAAACATCTATCCATGGAGAATGTGAGAAAACTTATCACTGAAGCTGATGGATATCAACCTCACTTAATCGCTCCTGAGCAAGGATATCGTCGTCTCATTGAATCTTCATTGGTTTCTATCAGAGGTCCTGCTGATGCAGCTGTTGATGCGGTAGGCAATTTGTTTGTCATTATTTCCAGAGATTTAATTTTCTCTTATTAAGCACTGAAGGTCACTTTCTTGTTTCTGTATTCATGTTCTTTTAGTTCTTTGGTCGGAATGTTTTTTTCCCCTCCATCTTGGCATTCATTTTTGGTGGTGATAGGGGAATCTCCTGTTATTATTTGCTAATTCTGTTGCAGTTAAGACGCTGAAAAAGTGAGCTTATTGTTAGTTCTACCTTAGTTTGAATATGAAGGTGTGACTTTAAAGCTCTCATTATGTTCCTATGAATATTGTTACTAAGGCAGATCATGTGGACTATGAACAGATGCCAAGGATCCTCAAGCTTGAAAAAGGAAATTGTCACATCTTTGATATAATTAGTACTGATTGTTAAATGAGGAGTTATTTTTTATTCATTAAAAAAAATAGCCTTTATATGAATTCTTCCTGAAAACACAAAAGTTCATTGCAAACTATTATGTGTCTTTTGATAATGACTACAGTAAATAAATTGCCCCTTTAAGCATAATTCTGCTGTTCCTTCCATATCATCAAGTTTTTAGCTAATCTCTGGGCAAGGATCATTACTTCATGCTGCTGTTGAAAATTGATTCTGGATCATCGTTTTAGATTGGTGTGTGATGGTTATTTGTCAATGGATTGTTTTTCTTTTCTATTGTATGGTAGGTTTGGTGCTTGTTGAAGCCTCTTTAGTTTACATTTTTATACAGGTTCAATGTAAATATGAGTTTCTATGATATCTTTGTGCCATACATTTCGAACATGAGGTTAGGCTAGGCTTGTCTAGGTTGTATGGCCATATCTGAATGACAGAGGGCCGTTTTGTATGTGAGCTGTCAAAGAGAAGCTGGTTTTTGCTGATATATGAAGTCAATTACAGAAGATGTGTAATTCTGTTGGCTAACTTGCACAAAATAGTAGAATAACATTTCCTTTTTTTGAGAAAATTGAGAAAACTGTGGCAGCATAATTTGCTTATGGAAAATTTGAACTGAGAGAAATGTATTAAGGAATCAGGCATAAGAGGTTTTTCTGCTTTTAGTATGGGTTTTACATTCTGTTCTGTTCCAAACTGTAAAGATGCTAATTCCTGACAAGCAATATCTCAACTGTATTATCTTTGGCTGTTTTCGTTGTAGTTTCACTGTTACATTCTTTGCAACTGCAATATTTCTTCGCATCAGCCAAAATCAGCTTAAATAAACGAACAATGGTTTGTCTTCTTCGGTACAGGCAAACTGATTCTTATGAATGTCTCTTAGTTTATCGCAAAGTTTGGTATTACATCAGGAATTCATACTATCATTTGAGTGGTATCACTTCGATTATTGCAGGTCTTACTTGATTCTCATTCAAGTGTTTATTGTCTTTTGATATCTATGAGACTGTTCTATTGTTCTTCCATCTGATTGGTCCTTTGATTGACTTCAACATATCTATCCTATTATTTTGAACTGATGTTAATATAATTTGTGAATTTGCTGATATAATTCTCTTATTACCTGTTTCCAGGTTCATGCCATAATGAAGGATCTTGTTCACAAGGCTATCAATGAAACTCCAGTAAGTTCTGCTTGCCCATTTTGTGCAGTTTATATTATAATATTTATTTACGTTAGATACTTGTGGTGCCACTTACAGTTCCTTCTGTGAATCATCTTCTCTCTTATTGATTTGTTAGAATATATTTTTACTAGTGGTATAATTTGCTCCCTGACGATAAGGAAGATATGACAAATGTGTACTTTGCTTATGTTAGTCTTAAGAGTTAATGGAGAGATCTTATAAGATTAGACTAGAGGAGAAAGGAATGTAGGTAGAATATAAATATAGGAAAAATACTATGCCATGGGTCCAATAAAGGACTTCTTCTATTAAAAGCATGACTAAGACGCCAAACATAAGCCCTATACGGACAGTTAACCTTCTAGAGAGAGAGAGAGAGAGAGAGAGAGGGGTGGGTGGGCGGGGGACTGGGAGGAGTTCATCAAATATTTACTTTATCCATCATATCTTTGTTACCTACTCAGCATATATCCTGAATTATTCCACCATTCAACAAACTCTTGCATGATTTTTAACAGTTGAGATAAAGCTGAAATTTGCTGCAGCTCATTTTCCTAGACAAGGGACTCCAACAAAGATACAAGGTAACATCCTATTATATCATCACTACTCTTGATAGGGGTATTGTTCATGCTGCAGTTCATACCAGCAGCTCATACTCTTGACTCCAATTGAACTAAAAAAAATTGACAAGTCTTTTGTGATCAGACCGAAATTGATCATAAGTGGGACTAACAATCTTAGACCAAAATCTATTCAATTTCAAATAAATCCACTCAAACTTTGGCAAACGGGAACTCGATATAACAGTAAATAAACTCCTAAGCATAATCCAGTCTAACTCAAATTCAAACAAAATGACTAAATCTCAAGGTTTGCAATTTCGATGTTTACCACCCGATCTGGTACATACCGTCCGTTCGGTCTGGCGGACCCATCGGCGGTTCCGCCAAAAATCGACCGTCGGCGGTCGATTGAAGGGAGAAATCGACCGCCGACGGTCGATTGAGGGAGAAATCAACCGTCGGCGGTCGATTGAGCGAGAAAAAGAGAGGAAGAAGAAGAAGAGGAAAAAGAAGAAAAAAAAAAGAAAAGAAGAGAAAAAATACCTATCGCCCGTGCGTGGTCCTCGCTCGTGCGCCGTCGCCGCTCGCGAGGTGTCGTCGCCCGCGGGTTGCGGGCACTCTTTCTCCCGCGCGGGGAGAAAGATCGAGGCGACGTTGCCTCGGCGACATTGCCCCTTTTTCTATTTTTTAATTAATTATATTATATTATATTATATTATATTTTAATTTACTGGATGGTATGCACTGTGCATTCCGTTCGGTACCGGTAGATGAACTCGGTACACCGGTACGGACCGGTAAGTCAAACCTTGCTAAATCTAACTATAAAGAACTCAATAAAGCAGATAATTGAATGCTAATTGAAGTAAATAGAAAGGAATAACTTAGTTTAGTCCTTATTGGACTCAATCCTAGCCATGACCTTTTAACAACTGACACAATTAAAATCTGTGTCAGCTGATTAGACAATTTGGCAGTTCTGGTAGCTTTAGTTGGTAACTACATTTTTGTTCGTCATAATCGGTAGGAATCCAAGAGGTTGAAGCATTGAGCTTTTGCTGAGTTGTTCAAGTCTTAGTTAAGTTGAACAGTTAAGATTTTGTTAATTTGTTCATGTTCTAGCCATTATTAATTTGTGATGAATAAACTAAAACTGCTGAAGAGCTGGGCATGCAAGTGAATTTTGGTTGTATGACCGGGCGATCTCTTGCTGAATGGCTATTTATTTGTAGCAAGTGTTGTCTTTGCTGTTGCTGGGTAGTTTAGCTATACTGGAGGGTACCTTGCTAGTACATCCATGTGCCACTTTATGATGATCTGAAAAGATGGTCATTTTTCCTTTTATATTCTTTTGCTTGATAATATAACTAATTATTAAGTGGCATGACTTTAATTATGAGGTGACTGTTACTGGGTTAAGATCTCTATTGCATTTGCCATTCCATTTTCTGATGTTCTGCTAAAGTAATTGGTTGAGTCCTATAACTAGTAGATCAATGGGTTGGAACATCATAAGTATTAAAAACATCTACATGCTTCAGTTTATTTGTTATTTTTTCATCTTTGAATTACAAAACGAAACAACAAGAACTGTTACTCCAAAGTGATTTCAAGGAATTTACGTGACTTCTTCAATGTTCTCTTTAAGAAAATTCAAATTTCCTTATTGTAGGAAGCAAAATGATTTGTCTCGTTTGATATTTTGCAGGAGCTGAAGCAATACCCTACCTTGCGAGTTGAAGTTGCCAATGCAGCTTTTGAATCATTGGAGAGAATGAGGGAAGAAAGTCGAAAAGCAACTCTTAAACTAGTGGATATGGAGTGCAGTTACCTTACTGTAGACTTCTTCCGAAAGCTTCCTCAGGATATTGAGAAAGGCGGAAATCCTGCACATTCTATTTTTGATAGATACAATGACTCGTACCTTAGACGCATAGGTGAGTTGTTTTAAGCCTATATCCAATCACAAATGTGTCTATTTCAGTCTGAGTTGCTTGTGATTATGTCAGTCTTCGTATGGTTAGGTCTAGAACTAGGAAGCCAAGGGCCTTTCTGACGCCTCATATGATGCTGCACTCATTTGATGTGATGCAACCTTGTGACCTTTGATTTGAATAGACAATGTCTGGAGCTTTTGAATGTAGTGGGTGACATTCTACTTATTGTTTTAAATGACAGGAACAACTGTTCTGGCATATGTCAACATGGTATGTGCAAGCTTGCGGAACTCCATTCCGAAGTCTATTGTATATTGTCAAGTTCGTGAGGCGAAACGCTCCTTGCTTGATCATTTCCTTACTGAGTTGGGAAAAAAGGAGGTAAGATCATGCACTACTCAATTGTTCTAACTAAGATGCACTGCTACCTTTTTCCTATATGATATGTTCATGTTCTGTAGAATTGGAAGTTGTTCAAGTTTTGTATGGAAGAGTGATAAGATATGGGCCCGTGCTTGATTATTTGATGATTTTGAGGGGAGATTTTGTTGATACGGGATTTGGTTCTTGTAAAATTAGCTAAATCATCGTAGAACTTGCGGACATTGATTGGTTTCTGTGGCCACAATTTCTCACAAGGAGCAAGTGCAATGGGGAACTGGGATGGACCCTCTTCTTTGATCACAATCCAAGAACATATACTATATAGTCTGACAGCTGTATCCGGTAAGCTTGTGATAGGAGAGTGAGAACAAGAGGTGGTAAAGGATTGGGTTGAAGCATTGGATCTGCCTTTTAATAGTAGTTCTTTAAGAACTACTATTAAAGGCTTGTGATAGGAGAGTGAATGCATGCATGAATGCAAATGACATTTGTCTCTGTCCTTGGTAAGCTTGTGATAGGAGAGTGAGAGAACAAGAGGTGGTAAAGGATTGGGTTGAAGCATGGCATCCGCCTTTTAATAGTAGTTAAGAATGCCTTTTAATAGTAGTAGTTAAATAGTTTGGTCATAGTTTGATGTCATGTTTTCCTGTCACAATGAGATATCCAGGTCTGAACGCGTAAAGCTTTCTCCGCTCTATTTGATATATTTCTTCGAACTTGACTGTGCAGGCTAAGCAGTTGGGATCGATGTTGGACGAGGACCCAGCGATCATGGAGCGCAGAGCTGCCCTTGCCAAGAGACTAGAACTATACAGAAGCGCGCAAGCTGAGATCGACGCAGTCGCATGGTCCAAGTAGGGGATTGCCATTTCCCATTTCTCAGTGTTGCTGTGTGTAGATCCGTGTGGTTCTTTCATTTTATGATGACTACAACATTTTTTTTTAATATGCTTTTATGAGTAAATTATAAAATATCACCAGATTGTATAAATTTGTGTGTTGAGCAATAATGCCAATTGCTCTTTATCTATAGGTTCTTATTTCTGAAACTCTTGTATGTTTGATGGGAATATAACCCCCTCAGAAATGTTGGAATGAGTCGTCTTCCCCCTCCCCCTCCCCCTCCCCCTCCCCCAAATGGCTGCAGTGCACTGACCCAAACCTCAATCTGATCAAAGAACGAAAGAGAAATCAAGAAACAGTGCCAGTAAGTTTATTGTGATGTGATAGCATGATATGTAATGGTCACATCACAATGAACTTTCAAACCTGAATGGTGGAATATAGTTATGAGAAATGACTCTTTGGAATGATTTATTTCCTTCATCTCTCTCTCTCTCTCAAAGAGTGTTGTTATTCGTGTTAAGTTCTGCTAACAGTCCAGTACTAATCTTTTTGTGTTCTGAAAACTTCGAGTACTAATGATCGACAGAATTCCAAGCACACAAGTATCAGCACCACATATATCAGTAGTGGCTGCAAAACATTTCCAGATGAAAGAAAAAACACATGGAAATAGAGAGGAAGAGACATCTATATAAAAGCAGAAAAGGACATCAGGTTTTATTGATCTCTGGATGTATGCATTAGCTTTTTAGACACAATAAGGATCACGAGCTTCTGTTCATCTTCTCAGTAAATTGCGTGAGACTTGAGCAGACTGAAAGAGATGTCAAGCGTTCCAGCTCAAATGTCTCAAGGAACCTCACACCTGTGTATGATCAAGCATGATCATCACTAGATATCAAAAAGAAAATGAAAAAAATAGATGGGGTAAGTTGCAGCGATTGACGCTAGATCGAGACATTATTTAGATACAACCTCCGTCACTCTCGGCTGCAACCTTATCCACTTACAGCTTGCATATATGTGGTTAGTCCATCAAGATGTCGATCCATGATGTTGTAAATAGACTCCATGAAAACAGTTTCGGTAGTTCCTGGGAGGGCAATACTACTTGCTTCATGGATAATTTCTTCAATTTTAGACTCCTCGTTGATGGTTTCTCTGCACAATATACTTCCGATGTCATATGGTGTCAGACCTCTCTCAACTCCCTTCTTCAGTAGCATGGTGGAGATGCGAAGAGTGCGAGAACATTCCAGAGACAACTCCCAGCCATAGAACTTCAGAAGAGCAATATCCTGCTCAGCATCCAGCGACCGAATGTAGTCAACTGTTTCAGTGTTAAACGGCTGACGTGATTGAGGCCAATAAAGCCACTCAAAGGTGCAGTCTTCAAACTGCAACAATAAAAGCATTAGAGTCAGAAATTTTTTTCTCAAGATTTGAATGAAAGCAAAATGCTGCATTGAAGTAGGTATTACAAGTTGTTTGGCACATTAGAAGCTCAAACTAAAGATAATGATCTCACATATATCTTTTCCCCCGTTTCTATTGTCGAATGTTAAATTAAGACTATACAATATATGTCACATTAAGATATCTACAATTTCAAGCAGTAACACACTCGATTATAAAGATATAAGCAAAACAAAGTGAACATGTGAATCAGAAATCAGCATGCATTTTGTATTATAATGTGATGAATTGTCACGATAATACACAAAACACGCTATGTTGAAGGCAATATCATTTTCACTAACTTTCAGGCCCCACTAAAATATTGCTCCCACTGCTCCACCTGTCATGTTCTTCAATTCCAAGAAAGCAATGTTTTCAAAGGAGGAATAATAATGTAAGTCGAACAGAACTGCTACACAAAATGAAAGGGAATATCAAAGTGAAATCCATGTAAACAAGAGACTAACGAAGATAGATGAATCTGAAATAACGTGAGGAAGATTTAATGAGAGATTGGACGTCAACAGTAATCTGAAGATACATAATGAATTTTACTTTCCAATTGACCGATAACAATAATATGACATGAACCTTGGTGTTACTGTAAATTTGTTCCCTCGTGACTTGAGTGACAAGGTTTGAATCAAGAAGTAGATTCTATGCTTCTAAGCCTAAAAGATATACCGATTTGGTTAGTTAAAGAAGTACAAGATATGCATAGTCTAAGCCTAAAATATAAAAACATGTAACTACTATCAGACCCGGTGACTGAAATATTGACTGCGGAGTCTGGACTATAGCTGTACACATAAATGTGCATCTATATGATCCTAAAAGACGAAAGCCTCATGTACAAATATGCAGATTCACCTCAGAATCTACATGATGAGGTGATAAACTCACATTCTCAGGAAGGCAGTATCCATGATCAATTGGAACCAGCACCAAGTGGTCTTCTTCTCCCTCCTTGCATAGTAGTATATTCCCAGCATGTCGATCGGCATTTGCCAGTCTTATATCCAACACACAGATTTTATGAACTTCTTGAACTGGAAATGCCCGAGGTCCCATTTCTTCACAACTTCCACAGTTCTTCATGAACATCTGCAATGATCCAATCTTAAAATGCTTCATCGCATGCCCATATTCTACAGGATGATTGAAACTTCCGTGCAAGCATCGCACCAAAACAGTTGGTGGAACACCAGAAAACCCAACATCGACGCATGAAAATGACCGGCGCCCACTTATAGGATGGTCAAGTATGTAAGCTGCGACTTCCCTAATGGCGCCTTCTCCTACTCGAGTCCTCCTCTTCAAACCTTCACCGTTGACCGACAATGGAAGTCCTCGAGGATTGTTTTCAGCCATTGGCTCCTCATCAATTGGTTTAAAAACAGCAACAAATTTGTCACCTGATATATCCTGCATAAAGTAAGCTCCCCCTGTACCTTCCGAAGACATGATTGGTGGATTTCCATTCTCCAATCCGGCAAGAGTAGCATGAAGGAGATCCCTGATCACTTGAGGCAACTCAATCTTTGGGTTCACGATGATTGGCTCAATCCAGACATTCTTACCTGTAGACTCTGTGGTAGTTACCTGAATATCATTCATATTTTCCTTCTCTTTGGACGATGGTGCTACAATGGAAAGCTCAAAGTCTCGTTCAACAGGCTTTGACCTCAACTTTGCTGATTTGCGCAAAAGTAAATGAAACACAGCATCATCATTCTTGCAAATATCATGAATCGTCCTCTTGTCATCGAGTTCCTCGCAAGCAAAGACAAGTTTTTGATTTTCAAGATCCACATATGGGTCACCCGTCTTAGCAATTTGCCTTTTAACATATTGTACAGTTTGGCCCCCCTCGATATGAAACTTGAATTTCTTCCCACATACAGTTTTAACAGTGATGACACGAACATCTGAGATGTGGATGACAAGGTGGAGGATGTTCCCATTGGAGATCCCATAATCCCGGATGAGGCTATCATTCCTACTCAGCTCTCTGCCATCAAACACTAGCTTCTGATTTTTCACAACAAACCCTTTGCAGTTCTGGATCCTAAGCTTCACGGAGGCAATCGACTCAGAAGCCAGAACCCTCATTGGGGTCATGGGAGCACCAGGAACTGCAAGGTAAATCATAATGGACTCCACGGAACAATGTGGGGTTCTCGTGCCATTGGATTGGAAGAAAGAGACAGCAAGATCTTCATTGATTGGCCTAAGAGTGATTCCGGCGGATGCCATCCTGAATCCTCAACTCGTCGCTAGCGGAATGAACCACGAGCAAGACGAGGGCCTCTCAAAACGTAAATGCCACTTCTGAATTCGATCCGATGCACCTGCGGACAGATCAATAAGTGAGCTCCTAAGAGTCCTGCTTAAATCCACAAATCCTTATCTAATTGTAAAAAAAAATCCAAATTTTCGTAAATCCAACCCCACCAAAAAGAAAACTTTGGCTTGGAACCCTAAATTCCCGCAGATCCCATTTCCCCCAGCGACGTCCGAGCTAACACTAGACTTGAAAGGAATCAGCTTTACGTCGATTAGGGCTCCAACCAAGACCAACTGCGATTGACAGGTCGTTTTGTGCGCAAAATGCGATCAAAACAGCATGAAAAGGGCGAAAGAAGATCGAGAATCTGAGACATTCAAGACGATGTGGTAGACCCGCCGAAGAGCAATGGCAAAAAGAGGAATGGATTCTTACCGGGAGGGAAGAACCAAGTGCGAGAGGGCGACGCAGGGGAGCTTAAATTGGGCGATAAAAATAGCAAACCGCTTCGACCCGATCGCGCTCTTCCTATCTACCTCTCGCGCCCGTTCCGGCCTTGGCTGCGAGCCTTGCGCTTCGCAAGTCTCCCGAAATGGAAACCGCGAGTGACGGTAAGAGACGACGAGCTACGTGGTCGCATCTGTCGCCGTTTTCCACGGTCTGATCCGAACCTGACGGAAATGCTCATGTTGACGGCGTTATGAGGTGATAACCTTGGTTTGAATTTACCAAAGTGCCACCACGGGCCTTTTATGCTTTCTTGATTGGGCTTAATAATATATATATATCCCACCGTAAATTTATCCTCACATCGCGCATCAACATTCGTGAAATATTGTGCACTCACGATCCGACGCCTCGTTGGGCTTGGATTGTCCCCTCCGCTTTAAGATTCGCAAAAAAAGTTGGTACAGGGTACGATCGTGGGGCCTCGTTGGGCTTGGATTAGCCCGCGCGTTGCAAGCCCATCATTGTGAGCATCAAGATTCGTGAAAGTTCTATCCTAGGCCTCGTTGGGCTTGGACTGAGCCTCGTTGATTCGCATCAAGATTCGTGAAAACCATCCAACGCCTCCATCCTACAAAGGGGAACCTCCAAACCCTCGTCTATATCGTGCCGACGCGGAGTTCTCACTCACCGCCGTCTTCCGATCCCCGACACTCCCACGGAAGAGGAGGAATGGCTCTCTCGAAACCCCTCTTCCTCTCCCACCACCTCAAATCCCTCAAACCGTGTTACCCCCGCCCTTGCTTCCCCTTGGCCTCCCACCTCCGCCTCTTCTCCTTCGCCACCCCGGAGGAGGCAGCCGCCGAGCGCCGCCGCCGCAAGCGCCGCCTCCGCATCGAGCCACCCCTCTCCTCCCTCCGCCAGCAGCAGAAGCCACCCTCCTCGTCGGCCCCTCCTCGGTCCCCAAGGACGGCGCCGAACCCTAACGCCCCGAAGATTCCGGAGCCCATCTCCGCCCTCGCCGGCAGCCGCCTCAACCTCCACAACCGCATCCTCACCCTCATCCGCGAGAACGATCTCGACGAGGCCGCACTCCTCGTCCGCCACTCCATCTACTCCAACTGCCGGCCCACCATCTTCACCGCCAACGCCGTTCTCCACGCCCTCCTCCGCCAGTCCCGCTACGCCGACCTGCTATCCCTCCACCGCTTCATTACCCAGGCAAACGTTGCCCCCACCGTCATCACCGTCAACCTTCTTCTGCAGACCTACTGCGACTGCCGCAAGACCGACATCGCCCTCGAGCACTTCCGCCTACTCCTTAAAGACGACGCGCCTTTCCCTCCCTCCCCCACGACCTACCGTATCCTTGCTAAAGGACTGGTCGACAATGGCAAGCTCGACCAAGCCCTCGAACTCAAGGACGACATGCTGGCTAAGGCCTTCGTGCCACCCGACTCCATCGTCTACAACCACCTCATGCAGGGCTTTGTTAAAAAAGGTGACCCCGACAAGGTCGTCTCCCTCTATGAGGAGCTGCTGGAAAAGCTTGGCAGCGGAAAGATCCTTGACGGCATCGTGTACGGGAACCTCATGAAGGGCTATTTCGGAAAGGGGATGGAGAAAGGGGCGATGGAGATATACCGGGATGTCCTAGGTGAAGGCTCCAAGGTCAGATTTGGTGCAGTGAGCTATAACCTGGTGCTGGACGCGTTGGGAAGGAATGGAAAGCTCGAGGAGGCCATTGACCTGTTCGATCGGATGCTAAAAGAGCACGACCCTCCGAGGAGGATCACCGTGAATTTGGGAACCTTTAATGTGATGGTTGATGCCTACTGTCTTGCTGGGAGGTTCCCAGACGCAATCGCTGTCTTTAGGAAGATGGGCGAGCAGAAGTGCATCCCTGATACATTGTCTTATAACAGTTTGATTGAACATCTGGGGAGCAACAAGTTGGTTCCAGAGGCGGAGGAATTATTCAAAGAGATGGGCGAGCGTGCGATCAATCCAGATGAATACACGTATGTCTTGCTAGCGGAATCATGTTTTGGAGTGGATAGGGTGGATGATGCAACAGGGTATTTTCAGAAGATGGTGGAGTTGGGGCTGAGGCCAAATGCAACTGCATATAATAAAGTCATTGGAGGTCTGGTGAATGTGGTACGGCTCGATGAAGCAAAGAAGTTCTTTGACCAGATGTTGGAGAAGGAGGTGAAACCAAACGCCACGAGTTATGAGCTGCTTCTGAAAGGTTTCATCGACTCTGGCCGGTTGGATGATGGGCTTAAGACACTTAAGGATCTGCTGTTAGATGATGGAGTGATATTGAGCCAAGAAATAAAGGAGCTTGTGGAGGAGGCATTGAGGAAGGAAGGGAGAGACGAGGAGATGGGAATACTATATGAGGATGTTGAGAGGGAAAAGGCTGAACGATTGGCTCGGGAAGCAGAAGAGAAAGCAAGAGCTGAGGCTCTTGCTAAGGAAGAAGAGGAGAGGAAGAAGAAGGAAGCTGCTGAGAAGGAAGCTGCTGCTGCAAGAGCTAGTGCTGCAGCTATTGAGGCAATTTTGGGACGGAAGAAGGATGCTGCCAACGAGGAGTCTACTGCTGTCGGTCCCAGTGCTCCTGTTAGTGGGATATTTAGTGAAGAGAAGAACGGTAGTGAGTCATCTGTACAATCTGAAACTGCTGATTCAGCAGCTAATGGCGAGGTTCTTCCAGAATAAAGAAATGATACTTTGGACGATGAAGCAAAGGAAGGATCTGGAGATGCTGATCAACAGGTATCTGCTTCAGGAAATTGAGCTTGTCTCAAAAACAAATCGTCGGAGGGGCTTGATAAGATAATCTTCTTTTCCATGTCATGGTTGTCTGTTACTGTATTTCTGAAAAGTTCTATTTGCTACATATCATAACTTATCATGATAGTAGTATAATGCATCTAATTGTTAGAGGTTGTTTACAGTGTTGATCTTACGGACTTTTAAGTTCTGGTTCTATTATTACTGGAACGTCATAACATCAAAAAACTCATGATTTGAATTTAGAAGATTACACTCGGTGTATGGCTAGAATGTGGCATTTTCTGCACCAATGACCTGTGCTATGTTTGCGGATCTTCTCTTTGGAAAAGTTTCTGACATGCTTTCACTTTCTGCATGTAATTCAAGGAATTAAGAATTTATTATTTTTCGCAAATATCATGCTTCGGCTCAAGGTTTAGGTTTTGGGCTTCTTTAACTTTTCCTCTGGTCCAATGCTTTATACATTATGTTTGCTTCAAAGTTCTGCACCTTTTTTTTGCATTTGATCATTTGTGCTAATCATTTTGTCTTTCAGTATCAATGTCTCAAAGTTAGAATATATTCTCTGCTCTCAGAATTTTGTTCACAGAGCTTTGTATGGACATCACCATGTTATTTTTGTCTAGTGCTGTAATTCTGAAACTATGGCTTCCTGTGGTAGGAGTGTAATGCAGCTAAGGACTGAAGTTTACATTTTTTTTTTTTTGCATATTGGTGACCATTTGAACTATTAAGTCCTGGTACTAGTTTTATCAGAACACCATTGTCAGGAAAAAAACCCCATTATTTGGAATTAAAACAATTCTGTTACTACTACTAGATAGAGCATATGCATTTGTGCTATATCTTCTGGCATGCTTTATTGAGTAGTGCTTTCCCATACAATGTATAACATCTATCCGATTCTGGTATGATACAGTTTGATGATTATCTACATACGGAAACCTATGGCCGATTGCACTTTCTTCACATATTCAAGTATAAATTCAAGAACTTGTATCTTTTGCAGATAGGAATATATCTTATTAGAAGGTTTAATGTTTTAGGTGGAGCCTCATCCTTTGGTTCTAGCTGTGGATCTGAGATGGATTCTGCTTTACCTATTATTATCATTTTTCAGTGCCTAAGTTGATTTCAAAATTCTTTCAATGTCTATCATTATCCTTTGGTTCTTTCTAGCTGTGGATCTGAGATGGATTCTGCTTTATCTATCATTATTGTTTTTTCAATGCCTATGTTGATTTAAAAATTCTTTCAGTGTCTAATGTCTAGTCTCTCTCAATTAGAATCAATTCTAGTATGGTGCATGCTAGGGTCAGCTGAGAGTGGTGGTCATACCATCATGATGTACCTACCTCTAATCCCACCAGTGGATAGTCTTTTCCTTTCTAGGTTCTTATCATTCTCAACTCTAGATCTATTTTGATATTATTTGTCATGAGAACTAAAACCATTTGTCATGACAACAATAACCAAGATCCAACCCAACAATGGTTTCACATCATGATATATTTCTGTTCCTGTCCATGAGTAATCCTTTTCTACTTGGGTCCCTCATCCAATACTAGGGGGCTGTTCTTTCTTGTACCATTTGTCACAATATGGATCAATGAAATAATTGATTAACTTGAGATCTGAACCACAAACATGGTTAATGCTAATTGACACATCTAACCCTAATGACCTGACTCAAATCTCCACTTCTAGGTGTCTCAGCTGTTCAGTTGCTCTCTTCAAATTTTAGTGCTGCAAACTCTGTTGAAGAATAAACCAGGGGAATGTTATTCCCTCAGTGTTCTTTACCTGCTTTTTTTTTCCTTTCAAATGCCCTGAGGGCATTGCAACTCGATTGATAATGAAATTGAAGCTGAAGCTGTTAATTAATAGCAACAATATGCATTAAGTAGGGATGAAAATTTTGATGAGAACCCATGGCATCATCTTTGCAGCCCAACCTGAATAAACTAGTGAGTGGTCTTAGGTTGCTCCAAGAGATGTTCAGGTCAAGCATATCATCTTGTTTTTTTTTTCCTCTTGATAAACAATGTGAATCGACTTTTTAAGTCCTTATTGTCCCACCTCAACCCGATCCGACTCGATGTAAGTTGCCGATGCTCTTTCAGAAGCTACACCTGCAGTTTAACAACTAAACATGCATATTACCTTATGTAGGTTTTTATTTTATCTTGTGTTGTATGCTTTAATCTATGCCCAGTATCTAAGCATGATTAATATTACTTGGTAAGGATCAGTGGCCATATTTGGAGACCAGAGAGGGGACAGGCTTACTATCATCTAGTAATTTATTTTGGGAGAGAATTCTAATTGTGGTAGTTTTAGCTGTTATCAATTGTGGACTGAAGTGAAAAGAGGGAGGGAGGGAGTAGGTACCTCTTTCTTGGCTTCTTGGTGTTTTGGCATAGAACACCTCCAAACAAGAAAACAAATAATAATAAACATTACTGTTTGTTTATTCCAACATGCAAAATGCCTGAAGAAATTTACAGAAATACTTGAGTATGCATCAGGAACATGATTCTTTGATGTAGTTGGAAGAAAGAATTGGGATCTGGTTTATACAAACCTGATCATACATTTGCTTGGCTTCTTAAGTGTTTTAGCATAGAACACCTTCAAACAACAAAACAAATAGTAAACATTACTGTTTATTCCAACATGCAAAATGCTTGAATTTATTTACAGAAATACTTGAATATGCATCATGAACATGATTCATTGATATAGCTTGAAGTAAAAGAAATGGGTTCTGGTTTATACAACCTGATCATACACTTGCTTGGCTTCTTAGTGTTCTAGCATAGAACACCTCCAAACAAGAAAACAAATAATAATAAACATTACTGTTTGTTTATTCCAACATGCAAAATGCCTGAAGAAATTTACAGAAATACTTTTGAGTATGCATCAGGAACATGATTCATTGATATAGTTGGAAGAAAGAATTGGGATCTGGTTTATACAACCTGACCATACAAAACAGGTTTCTGAATCTGAAACAGGAAGGAGCAGCTTATAGGTTCAAGCCTATTTTGTGTAACAAGAAGAAAACAAAGCCTCCAAATTATTGAGGGAACAGCATCTGTCTAGCTGACTACCAGCTTAATTAATTTATGGGGCAAAATTAAAATCAAAGCAAAAAAAAAATGCATCATCCAACAGCAGAAAATTTGACAGACGAATGAGGAGGTGGTTCAAACGTAGTAGCCAGTAAAGGTGAATCCTCTTCCTACAATCTCACCAACACATGACCATGCGTACAGCTCGAGACCAAATAATGCTGCAATGCTGGCTTCCTCGACCTTGAGATCCTTCATGTTTCTCCAGATGTGCCTCAGGCCATCGATCTCCTTCCAGAATGATTCGTAACGACCAGGAATGCTGCAATTGAAAGCTGTTTATATAGATGGAGGCATTCTAAGCCTAAACTTTCTTTTCATCAAAATCAAAATCTGAACTTTTATACAACCAGCATGGAGTAATAATATCAACCTATCCTGAATGATAATTTAAGGGGATTTTGTTAGAGAGGGCCATAACAGAACAAGCATAAACCTCTCAAGGAAAATTGAGGTCCAAACCTCCAAGCAAACCAAAATATTTCATTTTTGAACCACTTCATAGTATTGATGCACTTCCTAAAACACAGGTCTAAGTCCAACTTATAAAACAAAATCATTTATTTGCAACATATCATAGAAAACAGTCATGATGGATACAACATTAGCTTAAAATAAGACTAAGTTAAATATGTTGTCTAAATTACTTCATGAATCCTGCTGTCATCATATATGAACTCCGAATATAATGATGATCATGTTTATCAGCTCCAAGCTACCTCTAATGCCCAAAATAAATCTTTTTTTTTTTTTGGTCAATTTTAAGTTTGTCAACCATAAAGAAAAACGTACTGTAAAGCATCATCACAAGGTAAATTCGAGAAAAGAGTTCAAATGTTGGCTTATCTCCTCGCTCTAACTGCTGCTCAGCAAAGGTGGGCAGCCATAGGAAACCAAAGCTCAATATTTGCGCATCACACAATGTGCATTGTGTGCCACGATAACAACCTTTCCCGTGGAATACCATGCCACTCCATGGCTTAAGGAGGAAGCGGTCAGCCTTGGGCGTGTTATTTCGCACAAGGCATCCTAAAGGACACATTACTGATGGTGATGGTAAGACTTCTACACGTTCCTTGACAGCAGCAGCAGCAGCAGCAGTTATCAAAAGTTAGAGAAAAAAACAAAAGATTGCGTTTGTTTCAAGACTAGAGTAATAGGGTTGAATTATCTAACTTAGCTAGTTAATTTCAATCCTTTCTGTTTTACTGCTGATTGCTAACAAGCAAACTTTTTTATCTTGTTAACAAAGAATACAACATAAGATCATTATAACACACACTTCCACTTCCAGGTTATTTGGTTTAACCTCCTTTGACTGGATTATATTGTTTGGAGAGTCAACTACAAACCACCAAATTAACCTACCTTAACCCTGAACCATAACCTGGAAGTGGAAGTTCAGAGTAAATGATGGAATTATCACCTATCAAGAAATTCAAAGTATATGATAATAATAACCTATGATGGAATTAAACTACGATGGTACCTAACTATTCTAAAGTTTATATGATAATAATAACCTACGATGGAATTATCACCCATTAAGATCAGCTTCCCTAGTTACATGGTACCTAACTATTCTATAGTTTATATGAGGCACATTTTGGGAATAAGGAAACTCCACATATATATGTACAAGAAAATAGATCACCTATCACAATGAGGGTTTACAAAGATCCTACCTGCTCATAGAAAAATCAAGCAAAACCTTCTGAATCTGCAGATCAACATGTCCGGATGAGATTCAAACAAAGATCTACATTAGGTCCAACAAAAAAAAAAAAAAAACTTATACACATGCTATGCTTAGAGAAATAAATGTATCATGTTGCTAAGAAAAGGACAATCTATGGCACACAAACCAAACTTCCACCTCTCTGGTTGCTCTTACTCATTTTTGATACTTGTTATGGATTTAATCAAACCATATATAACAGACAAATACTCTTATCCATGAGCCAATAATCACACTCAAAACAAGAAAACACAAGTTCAATGATGATAATTTAGGTTCATCTTGTTTGACAAATGTTTACCAACAAGACCAACGCAATCGCGAGACTTGTCTGTATTGTATAAAAAAGATGCGAATCCGAACCTTGCCAGACGCGTGTAAAAGAGCTGCTTTGACAACTCTTGGCACTTCTCGATGGAAGGTGGTTGAACAATATGCTGCTTGTTCTTCTCCAGAAGCTCCTTATAGTATGCGCAACCGTTCTTCGCCACAAACTCCGACGCTTGGGCAGCCTTAGATCGAAGCTGTTGCAGCCTCGCCGCCATCTGCCAACTAAAAGGAGACCACGCCATAGAGATAAACAATCATTTCATCAGACATCCACATAGATCAGGTACACGATATAGAAGTAGACCTAAAGATCCAAATGCACATCAACGTGCCCAACAATCCATATCCGAAATGAGATATAAATTCCCTAAATAGAAGGAGATATAAATTCCCTAAATTACAACAAGAAACGGAAGGGGGATCTGGAAAATTCCAGGTAAAAGGAAGCCCCAAATACGACGAGACGATCGGAAAAGAACAATCAATCAGTGAAAAGGGGTTCCAATTATAGATCGAGAGCACCTCAAATCGACATAGCAAGCATACCTCTATCTGTCGACTGGGGCAAGCAAAAGATCGGAGAGCGGGACGAAGTCCGAGGAGGCGAGGTTGAGAGCGCAGCAAGGCCGCAGCGTCCGATACTTAACGGCAACAGATGCGATGGGGGTACCGTCGTAAGTTTGATGCAAGAGTTAGGGCTCCCTGTGTCACTTTGGTGACTTCATCATCCCGACCCGATCTGCCAACACAGACAATTAGTGGGTCGGGTCGAGTCCAAGCAAATCGGATCCTGTTAGATTCGCGGGTCGAGACGTGTTATCGGGTCGATCAGGTTGAATCGAGCTCCGCTTGATCCAACTTTGACCGGACCTTCCAACTGGTCCTCTTTGTTGACCCAATAGGATTGATCCCATAGGTCCAAGTCAAACATCCCGAGGCCCCACTTCAATGGTTGACTTCACAGACCAGGATTCTGAATCCAATACAAACTATTCACAACCGCTAACATTATGATGACCTTATGATCATAGACTTATGTCATTAAGCTTCAACTTTCATATTAAACTACACAACAGTAGACATGCTCTCTGCAGAAATCTTTTTTATTTTTTATTTCCTCAAGAATCACCCATCAGAGAATATACTACGTGGTCAAGAACAAACAGTACTAGTAGAGTTTTAGCTTCATAAAATGATCTTAGCAGATACACCGGGATGAAAATTATCTGTGATGCCTTCAAAACAGAAACAGTGAGAGAGAGAGAGAGAATCAGCGCCTGTTGATCTTTGATCAAGCACATAGAACGGAGACCGGAAGCCATCCGTTGATATATGGACGGACTCCTCTACTTAGGTCCACCAAAGAAGGAAATCCTTGCGCCTATTGATCTTCCTCTGGAGCTGGAGGACGCCGTAAAGTAGAGCCTCAGCTGTAGGAGGACATCCAGGAACATAGATATCGACGGGAACAACTCCGTCGCGGCCGCGTACTACAGAAGAATACGAGTGATGATAATACCCACCGCAATTTGCACAACTGCCCATCGATGATCAGGCATCTGATCAGGAACAAGAGAGAAGAT
Organism: Ensete glaucum; assembly: GCA_021527575.1. Classification (NCBI taxonomy): domain Eukaryota; kingdom Viridiplantae; phylum Streptophyta; class Magnoliopsida; order Zingiberales; family Musaceae; genus Ensete; species Ensete glaucum. The sequence continues at coordinate 30,718,530 of CM038554.1, forward strand.
GAAAGAGATTAGTAGGCTGTGAAACGAAATCCTATAATATAATGATAATCATCTAAAGGAGGAAACTTTTTTAAACAATAAATTGGGCTTTCTCAACAATGGCATAAAAAAAGGGAAAGAATTTGATATTGACTTGTGAATTTGTCATCCCCTTCATAGCTTCCAATTAAACTACCATTTTATTGAGATCTGGTAATCCCTGAAGCGAAACTATAAGTGAACAGAAATGAACTCCTAAATGCATCAACCTACACTCCCACTAGTTGCATATCGAATTTGCATCGCAAACCCAGGCAGTTCTTGTTTGCTGAGTAACATATCAAAATTCCAGACCATCTCCAGCACGTATCCAACCATCTCTCGTTTTGTTAAGCTGTATATCAAAAAATTTAAGCATCATATTTGCACACAAGAAGCATCGAACCTTCCCACAGTCTCCTGTGTGATGTATTCTGCCTTAACCTAGTAATATTATCTCCCTTTACGACAAGGCTTTGGTTCCAAGGTGCAATCATCTTAAACAGGAACAATCCAAATATACCTACATCCGCTTAAATAATTTAAACAATAAGCCATAATGTCCCAACTATTTGGATATTTTATCGTCATTAGGTTATATAAAAACATTATGTCATCCTCACGAACTAATAGAATGTAAGTTCCTATATTTTGAACTACTTAACCTTGGCATCACTGTCGGCAATTAAAAAAAATCATACCACTACAAGTTAAGAAAATCATAGCTCAACTTCTCAAATGAGCAATAACGTCCATTGAAGACTTCCGGCCATGCTTGTACAGTGATATAATGTTTTAAAATGAAAATTCCAACAGCATGAAATAAGTCGACAAGAGAGCTGGATTTCATAAAATATTGTTCTAGAAGATAAAACCGTCTAAAAACATAAAATAAATATCACTCTACAACAGATAAAACTTTAGGAACAAGAACATTCCTCCCAACAGTTGCAGATACATAAAATTCTGTATTCAAAATACTCTTTTAGTAAGGATTAGCTTTGGTGTTTTGTCAAGTGACAACTGACAAAGAAACTCACTAGATTAACATATATATATTCAAGTCAACTTGGTGCAATTATCTCCTGAACATTATTCAATATCTTAAGCATATATGTGATAGCTCACATAACTACAACAATAAGCCATAATGTCTCAAATATTTGGATATTTATGATCATTAGATTCCATAAAAAGTAATACCCTCAATCAAATTAAGAATATTAAAATCTTTTTATAATGTGTACTAAGTCTACTTAGCTCACCCTCTACCTCTCCTTATAACATCAACACTCCATTATTTGTATTAAAGCCTTTCTAACTATTGCCCTCATCCTATCCTCCGATCCTCTATCGATGCTCTATCTAATTGTTCATAAATGAAAATAAGTTCGTCTATCTATTCTAGTAATTCCATACATCTATTTTCAACTCAGCAACACAAACATTTTTTTATGAATGTTTTTTACCACCAACACCCAGATCTAGACAAACTAAGAACTGATCATTGATCGAATCATCCCAGAATTGTTTATTATGTGGATGTAATTCTACCATGCTGGTAACTAAGGAACGCACAAAAGAAATCCACCAAAACAGTGTGACAAGGAATCACCAAAAACCTTTATGCCCCCACTTTAAAGAGTCCCAGTGTCAACAACAAATTAACACACAATATAAGATGACAGAAGCGACAAGGAAGCACTCAAAAGCAATCCATCGACTAGTTATATTGTCTTAAACAGAGCTCAGTAGCAGAAAATTCTGTGTAGCCAACCCCAGGTAGATGGGATATTATGGTGACTTGTTATACTCGAAGGCCACAGATTAACCTGACAAGTTCAGGTGACCGTGTATAAGTTTCTCTAAGTTCATAAGCAATTAGAAAAACCTACATAATGCAGAATAATGGAGTTCAGTTTCCACTAAGCTTTGTACTAGAAATGAAAAGTTGGTTTACACTACGGAATAGCCTAAACCGAAATTTGAGCAACAATACTTGCACATTAACTATTCATAAACCAATTGACCAAAATAGATGCTCGAGATCAACATACATCAAAATTTCTATTGCTACTACAATACTCTGTTTGTAATCTAAGGACCTGAAGTAACCATGATCAAACCCCAAACACCAACAAAGAAGAACACGCCAAGTTCATGTTTTTGATACCCATGTCTAAAAAGAAATTTCATACTAGAAGTTAATGTCATTTCCAATAAAATTAGGGAGGAAGGGAAAGTAAATATTCAATTTTTGTTACTTGCGAAGAGCAGGTGCCATCTTGTTGGTGAGCGTTCCGGCGACAATCTTGCAATCGGACTGGCGAGGGCTGGGACGGAAGATTACACCAAACTGATCGAAGTCATAACGCGAGGCGCCTGTATGCATCATATCCACGGCACAGCAGGCGAGGCCGAAGGGAGGAGAGGCCTCGCGGAGGGGGTGGGGGATGCAGGGGATCCAGCGGTGGCGGATAAGGATGCAGCGCACGCCATATGCGCGGGGAGGACGGCGAGGCGAGCGGTCGGTCCGCGGGAGAGACACAGCAGCTTAGTAGCAGCGAATCGATTTAGCGTGAAGACTGCACTTCACAACCCGATAACTCCGACGCGAAGAAAAAATATATTTTTTAATGTAAAACCTATTTCACCAAGTTTGGATAGATAAAAGTAAAATCTCATAATAATTTATTAGTAAATATTAATATATAATTTAAATCAAAAAAATTAATTTTCATCTATCATTTAAACCCTTATAATTTTAAATCTATCTAAAATAATTATTATATTTTTAAAAATAAAATATATATATCTCTTCTATAAAAACTAAATTAAGCATACTAACTCATAATAAATAATTAATATAATAAAATATACTTTAATTTAAAAAATTAAGATTATTATCAATGACGAGAGGATGTATTGTCATGAAAACGACCACTAACACCGTTAAGTCAATTCTACCTTAAAGATCTTATAATTTCTTTTCTTTCTAAGTATTTTTGTCCCTATCACCTCTTACTTTATCCTCCCCTATGCCGCCATCATTCATGTCTAATGATTTAGCTCTCTATTACCTCTGCCTCCAACCTCTTCTTTTCCGTCTTCATCCTTCGTTACTATCTTTATTTTTTTCTCTTCCTCGAAAAGATATATATTTTTTAAAAAATTAAATTATATTATATATCACATAAACAGATTCTAATGTTTCTCAACTCATACTTATTGAACTTATATATACTATAATTTTAAAGATATAAAAACTATTTAGACACAAATAAAACTATAAAGATTTAAATGATCTAGTTAAAACTATTCATACCTCCAATTTTCTTATTTTGATAAAAGTAAAACTAATAATAAATTTATAATACCCTAATTAATCCAACATCAAAATGGATAAAATTATAATTAACTTATAAAAATATGATAAATATACTATTATCAACCAAACAAACCACTTTCATGTGTTTCTAAGACCATAACCTTATAGGGTTCGTTGATAAAATTATTGATATAAAAATAATATAGTCAATACGACGATCAACGTCAACCCCTATACATCAGAAAAGGAAAACATTAATAATTCGATGAAACATTTGAACCATTTACTTTAAATTAAAGGTTCCTAACTATATTCTAAAAACGTGAAATATTAGTCATTTATTTAGGTTTAAAATTCAAAATCTCATCCAGGAGCTTAACCTCTCCACCTTTGTCCATTCTTCCATGACAAAGATGCATGGGAAAAATTATATCAAGTAGGATGCTGGGGAAAGATAATTTAAGCTATAAGGATGACATCTAAGATCACAGAGTATACACTGGCATAAACAGCAGAAAAGTTTACCATAGCGCCGAGCAACGTGGATTGATGCAGATTTCCAAAATTCAGATTATGGTTGTCAGGAACATAGCACGGAAGGCCAGTCTCCATCTCAATCTGTTAAAAGAATTGAAACCTAAACAAGTAATCATTAAGTTTAAATTTTAGCACAGGTACCTCCATCAGCATTAAGAGCAGTATGTCAACCACTGCATTTCCACTTGGAAACATTGTTATTCGGTACTACAGATCGGTTTTCTTTGCTTTTGGATGACTTGAACCCTTTGTCTTTCCTGTCCACCAGTTCTTTATCTGTTTCGATACTTTGTTTATGTGCTCCTTTATCACTGTCCCAGTTCCCCTAATGCCTTGTAATATCTTCTGTTGTTTATAATCCTGCTTAGGTGTATCCTTGTCATTTAGAATATTTCCCTGAACAACAAAGAAACATGTTTCAGAACATACAATTATTGGCATATGAGATAAGTAGGCTAAATGAACAAAACTACACCAATTTCTCAGAAAAATTGTCTTCATCATCGTCGTCATCATCATCATCAGCTTCACCAAATTTGCCGCTCATTAGATCTTCTCGTGAATACATTTTCATTCCTGGTGCCCCTGGCATACCCTGTCCTCATAACCGCCAAAAACATCAATTTAACTAAATAGAACAAAACTGTAATGTCAAACCAGTAGTTAAACTACCTCCATGGATTTCAAGATCTTTTCCATTTCAGCCTCTTTAGAGGACTTGGCAATGAAAGGTTCTCCAGGAACCCTATCCTGTGAATTGGAAGCATGGATTTATCAGTGCTTATTCCAAACAAAATTATATATCAACAGTACGCCACTGTCTGTCAGCAACAGCATGTAGCATGCTATCTTTTCAAGATGATACATTAGTCAACAGTCAAAAATTGGTTTGACATATTTCAGCACATAGCCAATTTCTTGCATATTTAGGCATGCAGTTCAACATGTGTCCTACTGACGGAAAGATGGCACTGGGTATCGTGCCATTCAGAAAACCAATGTGGACTTGACACTGGACATCATGCCATGCTATACCCGTAAACGAGTGCGAGGCCCTGAACAATGCAAACACCATGCGGGGGCAACTTGCTAAGTTGTAGCACACACGTATTTTGCCGGAGGTTTTCAGCATGCAACGATAAAAGAAGCAATGGAAAAGGTGGTCAATCATGCTGTAGAACAAAGAAAAGTAACATTCTTACAAGTCCAATGTATAAGAATCTGCTGTATAAGCAGCACTTAGATACCAATGTCTTATGCTGAAAGTTCAACCTAGGTTTGACAAGAGTATTGGATTATGTCAGGTAGTCTTGGCTCATTTTAGTCATATGCAAATCTAGAAGTTTGCAAAGATCCCATCAAACAATTTCAAATCTTTCTCTTGTATATAGACAGGTACCACACTATAATACCCTTGTAGTAATGGGTCAACGACCTTTCAGTGATTCAAGCTACTCTGTTATGTAATATTTTTTCAGATTACGATTCAAACGGTTTCCAATCTTCCAGCAAAACGACACATCTATGACATGTGTTAAGTAGCAAGGAGGCAAGCAAAACAAAGGTCATATATAGCAGCAGATGTAAGAAAGGTACAGATGGGCAAGCATCAGTATACATGCTGTCCTGCTTGCTCATTATAAAATTTTTTTCGTTAAAACTCAGTTATTATATGTAACAAAGATTCTGTGGGCTTTGATCAAAAGAAACACGAAAAGCATACTGTAGGTCCCCATAAGAATCAAGCTTCAAGTATACTGTAAACTCCAACTATCTTAAAGTATGAATTGCAACCAATTACCGTAGGAACAGGTGGTGGCTTGACAGAGCATGCTTTAGAAAGATCTTTGCAGAGAAACTTAACCAACTGATCAATTGAAGGTCTTGCACTAAAAACATATTCTGCAACATCAGTATCTGAATAACCCATGATCTGCTGACAAAAGAATGGAATATTACAAATATTGATGCAATAATCAAAAAACTAGTTGAAGAGAACATACTAAAAGGATTTTCACCAGTATAATTCTAAAAGAATCAAACAAAGGATTCCTATTATCACATCATATAATTCCTCCAAGATCTTCTAGATATAACTATGTTTCACTAAGTAGTAAGTAGACTATACATTATGGCTGTACACATTATAGAAGTCATTTGGGCATTCCCTTCCCAAATCAAATCTTGAATTTCCTGTTAGTCTAATGCATGTGATGCAAGCAATCAAAGGAAGCAGATAAGGGTCAAAAGCTCACTTGCAACACAAAAATTCTGACTTTAGTTCCTCCAAAACACAATATACACAGTGAGAGCTTTTTTCACCCCATTGCATGACAACTTAGAAACCCCATAAAGTTCGTTCATGATGGGTTTGAAGAGTAATTACTTAGGTGAAGCAGTTGATATCCGCCTGCTATCACAGGCCACTTGGTTCGTATAATTATGAATTACCTAACATTAAGCTATCAGAATGAGCTTTAACGTGTTGCCACAATCTATGGAGTTTCCAATAAGACATAGAATTTGACTAAATTTAACCTGCTTACCAAAGAAACAGGTGCAAACTGAAGGATCACTGTACCATGAACCTCTAGATACATATCCTATAAAAATATTAGTCCCTGTAATGTGGGCAATGTGTGAACATCAACTAGTTATCAGGAGTCAATATGCTGACCAGCATAAAAAATATTGTTCATTTCAGTAAATTTTAAGTTTAAAAAAATGTCATCATCACAAGCAGCATTATGTCATTTGTGCAGGAGAATCTTTAATCACATCCACAACATACAAAGAGGATTTATAGACAAAATGTTAGGCTAGCTGCAAATGTTCAGACAAATGTAGTCTCTGAGCAAAATGTAGCCTGAAATATCAGTTTACACACACACACACACACACATATACATACATATATTGCAAGTTAGAAATCCTGGATTATACATAGACACGCAGAATCATAGCTCAGAGAAATGCAGCTAGCATACAGAAATATAGAATTGCAATCAAAATTGTGCTAGAATCTTACATACAATGAGAGATCTAATTAGTATAGTTTACCATAATCCCTTAAAAAAACAAAGGCACCATCAATGACCCCCTAATATGTAGCCAAAAGGCCTAACTTTGTGGAGTATATCATAAGTGAAACAGATTTATAGTTGCACAAATCCTAGTCCATAATAGATGTTCAGCAATGAAGTCTTTTATTAAAAAATATACACATGCTAGTGCTATATACTGACATTACCCATAGAAGTCCTTTTCTATGTCACACAGCATCACACATAAAAGTTTTACCTCTTGACAAGCATGTTCAATGGTTTTACATTCTGAATTACATTGTCCTTCGATGCCTTGTTCAACCAGCTGGAAAATGCAATTGTAATAAAATGAGAAAATAAGACAGATCTGAGTGTAAAAATTGCAATACAAGAAAAGAAGATATCTTCAGAGGAAAGTCGTATATCAAATAATGAAATCAGCAAGTGGTGGCATCGCATGGCTTGATTTAAACAACTAAAAGGAAGACATTGAACTTCAAGTTAATGAAGTTCCATTAATAAAATGTCTATTCCTGAAAAGGGAAAAGCAAAGAAACATAGTTGTACCAGTCATGGTTAATGTGGATATGCGACCATAATTTCAGATTTATTCCAGATACAAACTATCCAAACTTATTACTCATTTTATTTCTTTTTATATAGTCATTTATAACCAATTCGGATCTAATTAACATGGATCTTAACCGATTTCAGTATAGAGGCTTTTCACAGATCCAAATGACGACAAAAGATTCATGTAGCCAATCCCGAATAGTTGGGACTTATGGCTTCGTTATTGTTGTATAAACAATTCAAAAATTCCTAAAGTGTAAATAAGTTGCTCCTTCTGTTTGAGGTAATAAAGTATTATCAAGTTACAGGTAAGCAGTTAAAGTAATTGGAGCTTGCTTCTATTAAAGCATGCACTTAGTGAAAGGAAACCTAAAATCAGCCCACATTCCACAAAACACAAACTTGTGCATGCACGCAGCCAGGAATGAATTAAAACAATCACATTTTTAAAAACTGTTATTAGCTTATATTTTTCTCAGTTTTTAAATTTTGTGCCATTAACAGAAGAGTCCGCTACCATGTCGTTCATATATCTACGTAAATATTCAAACGAGATAGAGATATCCTGACTTGCTATCCAGTGACCTGGAATCAGTTCATAGTTGGTTCACGTACCTCCAATTCATCACCTTTCTCAACAACATCAATCTGGAGAATCCAATCCGCCTCCTCCTTCTTCAAATTACAGATATTCTCGGCTATCTCGATGATCTGAAATTCTGAAACCTGATCCGGCACAAAATTCGTCCAAACAAAACCGTCCGACTCAGATCAACCTCCTCCAATTCGGAAGCAACAATATCATGAAGAAAAGGAACAGAAAGAAAGTGAAGAGGAAAAAAAGAACCTTTTTGGGCGAGATCTGAGCCTCCTTCTTCTTGACCTGGTGAATGATCCGGTGGGCGATCTTCTCACAGACCTGGCACCGGATAAAAGGGATGTCGCCCTTACGAACAGCCGGAGATGGCTTCTTCGAGGAAGCGACGAAATAGGGAAGCGAAGAAGTGATGAAGAGTAGGAGAAGAAACAACGAAGAGAGGATACGTTGGTAGAGCCTCGCCATTTCTCGCCGTCTGCTGCTGCGCTCGCTGTTCGGAGGAGTCTCCCGACGGTCTTTCTATTGGACTTGATCCAAAATAGAATCCGGACTTCGGATAGATGCTTCGAGAAGAGAGGTGGATCGGATCCGCTTGGGAACTGGCTGAACTGGACTTTGAGATTCGTGTAAACATGGAGATTCCGAGATCAAGATGGGATGCGGCTCACCTGGACCGTGTTTGGATCCTTAAGCCTTTCGAACCGTATCAGAAACCCCCATCCGAACTCAAAAAACTTTCCCCCCAAAACGATCGAGAAAATTAGGGTTAGGGTTTGCACTCTTCCCAGTCTCTTCCTGCTGCTTGCTCGATCTTGGTTAGTTCTCGAAATCCCCTGCGCCTGATGGATCCGATCATCCTCGAATCCCCAACGGCAACGAAACCCCTCGTCTTCGGCCCTCTAGCTGGCCCCAACTTCCACTCCGTGTTGAAAGAATCCATCGATCGCTATCTCATCGAAGTCAAGAAGGAGTCATGCGACTTCTCCGCCTTCCGCTCGATATTCTTCCGCCTGCTCCAGTCCAGCGTGGATCCCCCGATCGAGGTCATCTGGTTCTATTCTGCCCTGGGTTACCACGAAGCGATCCGGTCGAAACGGGACGTTCTTGATCGAGTTTTTGCGATAAGAGACCTTCTCCAGCTGCTTTCGGCCTGCTCCGCGTCGTGTAATGGCCCCAAGTCGGTGGCCTTGCTCGCACCCGTTGTTTCGGAGCTATATCATTGTGTCAGAGAGGAAAAAAAGCTGTCTGGGAAGGTGGCTAAGAAGCTGAGGAAGGAGATTGAGAGTCTAGCAGACGGCGTTGTCAGCTATATCAGCATTTGTAGTGGAAGGAGTTCTGATGGGCAAGAGCTTTGTAATAGCTATTTGCTGCCATGTTTCATCGATATTGTTCCAGTGTGGACGGTGCAACATTTGGGGGAAGGTGATGGTTTAAATGTTCTTTTTCCTTTAGTTAGTGATGAGATTCGAGCCTGCTTCGGGCAAGAAAGGTGCTGGATTGGTCAGTTGGCTGGCATTGTGGTCGCGGAGGCATTCTTGCTAAATTTGAGCTTGAAGGTTCAAGTAGATGGTTCACCAAGGCCAGACTTGCAGAACGAGCTGAAAGTCTGGGCTGTCAGTTCAATATCCGTCTTTCAGAATTATATTTTCTTCGGTAACTTTTCCTTTCATCTAACTTTAAGTTCATGGACATGACTGGAGTTTTAACTATACTTGGAGTTTTGAGCTAAATTGTGGATTTTACAAGCAGAATAGATAGTTATATTTTTGTAGTTGTGAGGCATGCTATCGTTTTACTCTATTTGTGTCATTTCACTTTGAACATGGGGATTGGAAACGTCTGTTACTGCAGTTCTTTTCTTATCTCTGATTGCAGTTTCTTCTTCTATTAATTCCACTTGTGATTGCTTAAAGTTTTAGGTGACTGGTGCATGAGTCACAACAAAATTTTGGGACAATTAAGAAAAGAAATCAATTGCACATGTGATTAATTCTTTTTCCTGTTGCATCTGGTTACTGCTTTACAGAGAGGAGCTTTCTTGATCTTTATTATATTACAGGACTTTATACAATTGCCTAGGTTTGTTGTGTGATTCTTTTCTGACTTCTACATGTTCAAAAACAGATATATTACTGAGGCTGCTGCTGAACCCATTGCTGCCAATTGTAACCATTTTGGTAAGTTAGCAAAAGTAATGGACTCCATGTGCAATAATCAGCAACTTTTGATTGACTCAAGCAGCTATCTACCAACATTCTCCAAATCTGATAGTTCTGTCAAGTGCTTCACTAATGAGCGGTGTGAAATAGTCTACAAGGTCTTAGAGATGACTTTTGGAAGAATTAAGAGTTAGTGGTTGGTAAAGGTGGATGCTTGATTGCCCATGTGAACCATGTTAATCCAACAAACCTCTCTGATTGTGGATTAAGAACACTTTGCTATAATAACCAGTTTCTGAAAATGTGTTCTGGCTTCTGTAACTTTAACTAGCTTTGGATCTTGACAAAAAGCTGCTGCAACATTAGCATAAATTATCTACCTGCAGATATTGGGCATTTCTTACATGTGAATACTTATTTTATCCCTCCTAATCTAGTAAATTTGTATAAAAGTTGTTTCTACTTTAAGAATATTAGTAATGTGGTAAAGTGATGTTGAAGTAGATCGGTATTACGCAAGCACTACGGTAGATGTAGGAGCAAGTAGGTTGGGTTAGATTTTGTTCAGGTCATTATCCACTTGAAAAAACATTTTTTTTGCGAGGTTGAGTCTGGTCATGCATTTGAGAAATGTTTACTTAACTAATTTGAGTTTGTTCAGGTCTAAGAGTTAGTTTTGCTCTGATTTAGTGGTTATAGTTTTCTTTACATGAATTGCACACATCTTTTGTTGTAGGCTGCATTTTTGAGGAAACTGACCACTGAATCTGCATACTGGGTTTGGTTGTAATGTTACCCAACTTGAGCTATCTTTAGAGGCATATAATTGCCACTAGCGGGCCAATCCTGAGAACACATTTCACCAGTTACATATGTAAACAACTAAGGGCATGGTTTTATAGCTTATTCCAATACCAAGAAAAGCTTTGGTCATGGTCACCAAAGAAACTTCTGTGAAGGCCTACTAGATGTGTAACTTTGTGAACAGCATTACTTCTTGCTTTTGAACTAGACTTCTTTCAACAGCCTTATATCTAACATTAGAGATTTTCAGTTTTACATTAATGGCCATGGCTAATTTTTTGAAAACTCAAAAAATTTTATACTACTTTGTGTATTCTACAAAGTTTGACTTGAACAGTATCATTAGAATGGTTCTACCGTGTCATGGATGGACAGTAAGTACTTAAGACTACAAATTTAATCATATGTGGGATCTCAATTATTTTCTTTTTAGAGTAGTTTCAACTTACTCTTCCATAAGTCCAATTTTTCAATTCTAAAAATGTGTTTTCCGATTTTATTTTTGTTTTTGGCACAGAGCTCCATGGATGAAAGCTTAGTACGAAACATCCTTTATGATGCTGTGATTTTAGTTGATTATTCTTTCATAAATCCGGAGGTTGAAGTAGAACATTTTAATGATTCTACGATGAATATCATTATGAGAAGACTGATTGTTACTCAGGAAGCCATACAAATTGTCAGGTCAGGATGAGACTTAATGAGATCAAAGATGCTTCTGTTGATAGTAGCATTAGTGACGAGATTTATTCTGGTAACAGGGACAAAGGAGACCATAACAAAGCTGTATCCTATACAAATGCATTTTCAACATCATGTGTTCCCAATACCTTGATTAGGTGGGCCACTTATCAAGTTGGCATGGAGAAACTCAACAGACCCAGTGCTCCCACACCTCAGTGTTTTCTGAGTTAGTAACTAGAAAATTTTCATGTTCTTAGTTTATTTAATTGAATGTCGATCATGGTTTATCGTCCTATATGAAAACATTTCTTGATCAGACAGCTTATCTGACTTGCAGAGTGGCTTTTGGTTCTTGAAGAACAAGGGTTGAAAATTTTTGAAAACATTACAGAACTGCGTAGCAAGTTGAAATTTGAGGAAGCTAATGTCGTCTCTGATACTAGAAGGTTTGATGAAGACAGCAAGAAAACAGACGGTGATCTCTTCTTTTTTGATAACAAAGGGAAGGCTGACAAGGATGCTGCAGAGGACATGGAAACGGTGGATGCTGCCTTTTTCTCAGCTGCTCATTCTATGAGATCGGACACAGATAAATGGAGGAAGAGAAAAGAAATGGGATATGAAGATGGCAAGTCACAGGTGAAGTTTGTCAAGTATAAGATCCACGACAACTCGGTCAAAGATTACTTCAAGGTTGCTGGGGCAGATGGCGGCTTGAGTAGTGGCAGTGAGGTGGAGAATCCACATTCTTCTGATGAGATGGAAGAATAAAATCCGAAGATTGGCACTAATCTGGTCCTTCAATAGAAGCATCATTCCAGTGTTAAAAAAAAAAAAAAAAATGCTGTATTCTTTTGCCAAGGACTTTTAGCCTTGCTCTGAACCCACATTTTGCCAATTATTCCACATCTGTGGTAGTAGTACATGACTGATCAATAGCAGGATTTTGCGGGGAGCAATTACTAATAGTCACACAGCTTCTTGTTGAAGCACTTGCAATAGAAGGTATGTAAAACTTCTTTTGCAAGAAGGTATGTAGACAGACAGTGAAGATATATCATGTCATGAATTTGCTGTAGAATTTGATAGTAAAAGAAGTAAAATTCTTGGAGTATATGATTAGACCATGTCATGTTTTGTTTTGGATGTGTGTACTGTTTGCATGCCTTGAAATTGAATCGTTTTTTATTTCGGTCTTTTGATTTAAGAAAATGGTGAATTAAAAACAATATAAATATCGGTTCAAGATAAGATGAAAGGTAACTCTTTAAATAAATATATATATATATATATATATATATATAAAAAGGCTCGGTTATTATCTTTGTTAAAGCAAGTCGACTAATAGACCTGCCGGCCATCGATACGGATAGAAGGGGAGGGATCTCCACAGTTACTGTGCGCTTCTTCGGGATGGGGGCCACGTGGGACCGCTAGCCATCAAACCCAATCACCTCGCGCGTGCGGCGGCCCCACCCACCGCTGCGAGGGTCCGTCAGGCGCGCCGCGTGATCCAACGGCAAAAGGTCACGGGATGGGTCAGACTTCGCGGCTCTTCCGTCCCCTGGCGAGTCAAGCGAGCACCGAGCGTTCGGAGAGATTAGTGCAAGATGAATCGGACGGTCTTTATGATCTCTTCTGATGGCGTCGCGTGGGTCATTTTGGTCGTTTCGCGAAGCGGGTTCCTGACTTAGCAGTTGACGTCACCCTCACGGGCCCCGCCGACAACGGGAAACTACTGGCTGCCAGCCGTCAGGTGTAGTTTAGGGAGAGTGCGCCGGTGAGGTCATACGTGGCTTAAATTTCAAAAATAATTATCGCTTTTAATGATTGTGAATATTAAAATATAGGAATTCCAAAGGGGTAATATTTCGATATTTATTATTTAAAGAGCTGTAAAATACTTTTTAAATAGAAGGACACAAATTTAAAAATAAAATATATTTATAGGTTATAAAAAACCCGGAAAAAAAGGTTGCGCTTGGTATTTAAGAGATGGGGGGGTTCTCGCCAGAGGAGCCTTCCGTGTTTGTGTGTGTGCATGTGTGTGTGTGTGTGTGTGTGTGAGAAAGAGAGAGAGAGAGAGAGAGAGAGAGAGAGAGAGAGGAGGAAGAAAGGAGGAGCGTGGTCGGTGTCTCGGTCGCGGAACCTCCTCCTCGTCCCATGGGTGAATCGAGCGGCTCGGTGTCGGTGGATGTGGAGAGGATATCTTTCGGTGGGAAGGTTGGGGGCCCTCTTGCCTTGTTCGTCGACTCTCCGTTCTGTCCGGCATTGACGTGATTAGTGGCTGGATGGAATGTTTTTATCGATATTTTCTTTTTTGTCGGGTTGTTTTGTTTTCTTTTGCTGGTTTTCCCGTGGGTTTGGATATTGTATTGAGAAAAAAGATGAGATTTTTTATGATCTTGATGGCTCTTTGCTTCTTTATTTTTCCTTTTTGTCCTCGAACAATTTACTTGCTTGGCTTCAACGCCGGACAAAGTTCATTTCTTTTCTTGGTGTTCAGCTGTCTTGTTGGTTTCGATTCGGTTGACCATCTTTTGGCTCTCGTTGGATAATATGTTTTCTGTCGGTGCTTAATTTGATATCAAGTTTGGTGCTTTGGTCCTGTAGATAAACGACTCCATACCACACTAAATTCAGAGGTAGCGAATTTTTTATGTCATAGATAGCAAGAGTGGTGCTTTGTTTCCTTGTGTTTTAACTCAGTTCGTCGGAGATATGTTGTTTCTTTTATGACGACATTTCAAGGTTTTGGAGAATTGACACATGATGCCTCCATGTTTCTGGCATATGCTTTATGCAAATGGTTTGTTTGCGTTGACCGATTCTTGTTAATAGGGCATATTTTGTTCAACAGACGGCAGAAACTTCATTCATAAGCATGAGCTAGCATTTCTGAGAAATTTGATGTAAAAGGCTACCAAGACTAACTATAGGTGGAGAGCATGTCTCCACTGCATAACCGGTGTTTAGTGAAGTTCTGTTTTTGATTTGAAGAAAATTTTGAATATAATGCTATGTTGCCTTCCTCTAGTCAATAGTTTTTTTTTTTGTTACTTCCCATTTCTCAGCATCAGTCTGTTTTGCAAAAGACATAAGCAAGATGTTTATTATGGTGTCTCCAGTTGTTACTCACTGGTGATAAGGAGCTTCCTTTAATCCAAATTTTCCTGATATTAAATTTGTTCTGTTGAGAAAGCCTATCTTACTTTGGAAACTGCTAATCTTTGTGTATTTATGTAACTAGATTGTTGCTCTTGTCCAAGTAGATTTGCAGAATGTGCCTTCTGATGGTTGTGCTCTCTAATCTTCCTGAATTAGGTCCTATTAAACAGCATATCTGTTCATTTTATTGCTGCTTAACATTGATTTTTTTTCCTTTCATGTTGGTCAACAGGAACATCTTATCAAAACCAGCCATGGCACAGTATCCGTTTCTGTGTTTGGAGACCAGGACAAACCTGCACTTATCACTTACCCAGATGTTGCTTTGAATCGTAAGTGCGATGTCAGCAAAATGGCTTCTCTTATTCAAAATCTCCAGGTTTTAACATGTTGGTCTTGAATGTTTTAATCAGATGCTCTAATGTTAAATTGATCTGCTCATGGAAATGTTTAGCTCTCTGTTGCTTAATGCCTCTTTTTTTTTTATTTAATATCCATCATTTTAACCTTTTTTTTTTCTTTGTGGACCTTATCTGCCCTCAAATGACATCTTCCTAGGACCTGATTGTTCTATTACAATTTCTAGATCTGTTAGTGGCAATACACGCTTATGTTGAGTTTTGAGTTTTTGGGTCACTGAGTAATCCTACACATTGCATCACCAACAGTTTTTTGGTATGTCTAAACCCATTTTCTATAACATTATTCAGATGTTCTGTGCTTCCAAGGATTATTCTTTTGCCCTGAAGCTGCTTCGCTACTGCTTCACAATTTCTGCATCTATCATATCTGTCCTCCAGGTCATGAGGTTGGTTGCTTGGTCACAGCCTTATTTGAAGTGACTATTATATCCTGTTATTCTGCTCTATCGGTTGGTTGATCATTTTCTGATCATGATACTGAGATGCCTACGTTTTTACATTCCTAAGCTGGGAGCTGCTCCAATTTCTTCCCGTATTCCTATCCCTTCTGTTGATGATTTGGTGGATCAGGTTGCTTATGTTCTTGACTATTTCAGGTAGCAATCTGCAGATTGTCTGATTATATGCTCCTGGAACTTATATATGTGATGCATTATGTTGAAGCATGAGTTGTCTAACTCTATCCGTACTTTCTAGGTTACGTTCAGTTATGTGCTTGGGGGTATTGGCGGGCGCATACATTCTTACACTTTTTTCCGTATGTATCCTTAAAGTGTTGCCTCTGAGCGTTACTTTGTAGATTTTGACTGTCTTCTGTACATGCTTTGCAGATCAAATATAGGGAGCGTGTGTTAGGATTGGTGCTTGTATCTCCTCTGTGTAAAGCACCCTCATGGACGGAGTGGTTATATAGTAAGGTATCATCTGTACATATGTCACGATATTGAGTTTTGAAGCTGATGAAGATAATTTGGTCATCAGATACTATGTAATTTGCTCTACTTCTATGGGATGTGTGACTTGATAAAGGAGTGCTTGCTTCATCGGTACTTCTGTAAGGTAGTCCGCATCTTCTCTGCCTTAATCTATTTGACTTGGCATCGATCTCATGCTAGTGGTGATCTCATTCTGACCTTGTCGGTAGGAAGTCTGTGGCAGTTCCCAGATCCCTGAGTCAGAAATTGTCCAGGCCTGCAGAAGTGTGAGTATTCCTGTATTTAGTATTCGGTTAAATCCGTTGGTGGGAATTATTATTACTGAATAGGAACTTTCAGTATGTGATCCTTTGCAAATATTGCTAATGATTTTGCATATACAGTTGCTGGACGAGAGGCAGAGCATAAATGTGTGGCGTTATCTTCAATCGATTAACCGGTATTGTTCTATACCTTTCCTTTGATGAATGTTCTTTTTGTTTCTAACAACGGTAATCCATTTTAAGCTTAAATATTGTACGCAAGCAGCAGATACGACATCTCTGAGGGATTACAGCAGCTGCAGTGCCGGACATTAATATTTGTTGGTGAGAACTCTCCGTTCCATTCTGATGCGCTTCACTTGATGTCGAAACTAGACAGCAGACATAGTGCCTTGGTTGAGGTATGATTCTGATGCTATTTCTTCATAACTTGATAACGGATACGACTGCTGCGCTTGAAAAGGATTATGACTGGGTTAGTTTTCATATCCGGATCAATGCTACTTGGTGCAGGTCCAAGCATGTGGTTCATTGGTGACCGAGGAGCAACCCCATGCCATGCTGATACCTTTAGAGTATTTCTTCATGGGTTATGGCTTTTACAGACTCAACCAATTCACCGACAGTCCACGCGGTCCACTTAGTCCATCCTGCATCTCCCCAGAGTTGCTGTCACCCGAAAGCTTGGGCGTAAAGCTAAAGCCCATCAAGACCAGGGTATCGGTTGAAGTTTGAGTTGTGTTCGTCTTATGTGGCATGTAAGATTGGATCTGGATACATTCTCTAGAATCTTAGATCAAATTCTTTGGTTGTAGATAGAAAAGTAGGATGTAGGCATCATGCTCTCGCCTGTAAATGGCCAATATTCATGATGAGCTAGCTAATAACAATGAGGCATGCTTCTGTTCCAAGGAAGGTTACAGAAAACATTTTTCATGTATTGTCGAAAGGTAGATGATGCTTGCTTTATTTCTTTAGCAAGTCTTTTTTTTTTTTTTTTTGCTTTAGGATGACAACTTTATGCTTTATTTTTATGGGGGTTTAGGCTGTCAATGTCAATGTTCGTCGTGACAAGATGCAGTCTTAATTTTTTGCAAACACAATATATTAAGTCGAACACTAATTTGCCCAGATCTACTTGAGAAGATGAAGCAGATTAAACTAGGGTTTGCTCGAAGTGGCAGGCACCCTGGACATATAAATTGTCTTCTTAAGCTGTCTTCTTCTTCCAGTAGTTCCAGCTCTCACATGAACGAGGTCGAATCTGCAACAGCAGGAATATTTTGATGCCTGTGTACGGTGCCTCATGTATAATATAAAACTATTACCATGTTGTTTGTTTATGAATAATTTACCATCAAATAAAAATTCTTTATCATTCTTCTAGTAAAGACAAAAGTTCTGCAGTCCTAAATAGTTTGGAGCAGATCAGATTTTATTAACCCGAGCAGTGGCTGCCAAAACATGAGATCTACTGATTCGCAAGTGTTTGTCTGTCTGTAAGCCATCACTCTCTCATCATGTGATTCTTGTGAACCATAACACTTGTATTATTACAGTAAACAATTGCTAGGACAGATCAACAAATGCTTTATATGAAAGAGAAAAAGATCATTTTTTATTTAGGACTTGCATATTGCTCATTCTAAAGTGTAAATAAGGAATACCATCAAATTATTTGACAATTTCCTCTTACTGTAGTACATACACATATGAACACACATGTAAGCAGGAGAAGCATTCTTTCTTGGAGGAGACTATAGAGAATTATTGCTTTCATCAAATTACAACTGCTTCATATCACATCATACTTTCAACCTCAGAAAGTATTTGGTCAAAACACTTCTTTCTTCTTCTTCTTCTGAGGGTAACTATAACCCTTTCATGGTATAAGAACATAACCAGCTTCAGGGAGTGTATCTGCAGCAGTTGGAGGCAGGCTTTGCCTTGAGATGGCTTCTCTGACCTTTGCATGAGTTTCTGCATCATGCTGGAACATGGAAACCAGTTGCTGGAGTTCCAACTTCCTCACTTGAACCTTTTCTTCGGTGATTGGATTTTGTAGTCCGAGGTATAGCAGTCCAAGTCCAATCAGAGCGATTCCTACGAAGACAAGAACACCCGCAAACAAGCTGAAAGCATACGGTGAACTCGTAGCCCCGGGTATCCCATCCACGTTGATCCCGAAAAGACCAGTTATTATTGAAAGAACAAGACCACAACCACCAAAAATGGTCAAATTATGGGTAATGCGGAGGCTTCTGTCCTGAATCAGATCAGATCGAAGAAGGTCAGAGAGTTCGGAAGTATGAACTGCATCTACTAAACATATAGGATTGTTATGCTCATGCAACATTGGACAAACAGAACAAGAGAGGTGGGTGGAGATGAGCAAGATTACAGCAAACGCTGTCAAAAAAGTATACCTGCAGCCATGCCCGTACGGTGTTCTGCATAACATCCTGAATTGTGAACAACCGTCCACGGACAGCTTCTTGCTCTTCCAACATCTCTCTTGTACTCTTCTTAATTCTCTCTAACATAATTTTCGTGGCATTTCCCCTCAAATGATGCAGAAGCTCAAAGATTATCTCCTCTCTAGCGTGCAATGACCATTTAACTCTAATAACCTGCCAGCCAGACAAATTGTCTACTCGCTTTAATTGAACTCTCAAAAGTTTATCACTGCCGAATGTTTAGTAAGTTCAGCATCCATATTCAGAAATGTTTATGCATACAACAGCAGTTAACAAGAGAGAGAGCAAGAAAGGAATTTCAAGCAGACTTATAATGGCAGTTTGATGTTTCATCTGGTAAAAGCAAAGCAAGAAGCTCCAACCAACTGGAAAAGCATGGGTTTTATACCTGAGTGGCCAACCTTCTAATTTCTTGGTTCAGTATGATACTTAGCAGATTCAAATCTTCATGATTTCTCCTGGTAACAGGAAAAATACATGGATAACTGCTAAAACTACTGTTCAATAAATCATAATTAAAAAACCAAGGTTACGGATGTATGACAACCTATTTACAAACTTCAACTCAATTTCATCTGCTGCTCCAAACACATATTTCCGGAATAATCTAAAGCACATAAAAAGACATGTCATGATCTTTAGTTATCAAATAGCTCCAAAACCACAAAACAGTAAATTGCAAAGAAGAAGAATACCATATGCTGAGTGGAAATTTTAATAGCTCAATCAACAAATTAAACATCAAAATGGACTAAAGAGCATATCTGCAAATATGCCTCTTTCTCAAGTGACTTTTAAAAAAAAACCTTGTCTACAAGCTTTAGACTCCACAGTATCAATTTAACTGAACTCATAGATCCACAAACAACTGTAAATCTACATATAATAACTGGGGACTGCAGATAGATGTAAGGAGGGAGGGGGAAGGGTGGAAAATGGGAACATTACCTATCATCCCACCGCGAAAGGCGGCTAGCTAAATGTGATATGACTTCATGAACTGATTTCGGTGCCATGCTTCCACCAGCCAGAAGCAGCTCCTGCATATTGTTGGACCATTATGCTTACCTATGACTCTGTGACATGGGGTTTAGATAAAAGATCTCATACTATCCATGGCCCATCGAGTCCAATAAAAAAACAAACATGTCATCCACAGAGAAAAACTTACCTGAACTTCAGTTATGCCAAGCACATTAATATTTGATGCAGAGCCTTTAACATGTAGTGCAGTTACTAGAAAGTTTTGTGCTTGCCAAGACCGGAGAACAATGGGTATGTCATCTTCTTCACGATATGGATCACCAACTGATTGACCCAAAAGTTCAAATAGTAGCCCACCAGCAACCCTAACTGGGATCTATATAGCTAGCACCATCAAAACATTAATCTAAGAGAAAATGTTCAATCAATTAAAATAATTTAGTATTTGATGATTATCTGACTGAATACCAAATTAAAGCAAATGCCATCACATAACAGCACACATCATTTATAATTTTATATCACTTCAAGTTCAAGATAAAAACTGTGTACAACTGTGAACATAACAAAATCGACAATCTATAGCCAATATGCTCATTGAAGTCGAGAGAACTTGTAATATTACATCTAGGTCTAGGTATATGATTACATCATGGTGACAGATACTTTGTAATTGATACTTGATAATTCAATATTCAAAGTCTAGGTCATAAGTTAACGTCTTTCCTGAACTTTAAGTACAATTCTATCAATTTTTTTGTCCAACTAAAATGAAGCTTATCAACTAAACAAATCCATAGTCAGTACAAAGATAATATGAAAGTTAATGGAACTAGAATGCAGCCCTGTACAATCATAACATAAATGTAACAGAAAAGCTCAAATCAATTAAAACAACTTAGTACCGATGATCATCTGGCTAAGTACCATATGAGAGCAATTGCCAGCATAAAACAACAGATATCATGGTTGTTACTTGAAGATACATCTTCATGTACAACCAAGAAACATTCATTCTATTCATATCAAACAAGCCAAAGTACAGAGCTGCATAAAATTTTACATAGGCATACTGACATCACACAAAAGATCTGCATTCCATTTCCATATATCTTCCTATGTTCTTCTCTAAGATCACTTGGTTAACTAAATTTCAGTTGAACAAATTAATATACTTCTACATTCAGGAACGAGGCTGACACATGAACAAGAGCTTGAAGATCAAATTATCAATTACAACTGTATCTATCACCAAGATATATTGTATGTATCTAGATGTAATACCAAGTCTTTTGACTTTAAAGAGCATATTGGCTAGGGAAGTATAATTTATCTACTTTGTTACGTTCATCTAATTTGTATATTGTAATAGATTAGATGGATGAGGTCAGGATGGTCACTGATCTGTAGCTTTAATCAGAATTCCACCTAGACTTTGAGATTAATATGAAGTTACCATAAGTGCACAAGATACTATGTTGTATAAATTAGAAATCAAGCTTAAGTTAAACACTATAATTTTCAAAAATAATTAGACTTGTATCTTTTAAGTGTTGAAGAACAAGACATGATAGTTTGATCTCGTGATGAGGGTAAAAATTAATACCAATGCGCAACATAGGAAGGGCCAGAATTATGTTTATGATACTCTGTGTTGTTTTATTTTAGGTCCAGTCTCATGCACTTCTAAGAGTTTAGGACAAAGTGGTACGACCAAGTCTTGCTGATTGTTGTTGTAACTAAATCATACTTGTAATTTAATCTTGAAAAAGAAGTACGTGCTGGCCCCAGCTCTGTGACTCAACTTCCTGGTTTTTACTTTTGACATAAGACACAAAAATCAATTGATTCCTGTCTATCGTTTGTAATAGTCCAAGATACAACTTAGTGCAGAAGAAAAACAAGTTGTTGACAACCTAACCATTTGAAAATATTTGTATGGACATATTTACTCGATTCCTCCAGGTGTATCAAAGATTCCACATGATTGTATTTGTATCTAAGAGTCCCTATAGCCTCTTGAGTGCCAAATAACAGAGCTGAACACTTATCCTTGTCCATAGAAGTAACTAATTATCTCGTGTACACTTATATCCTAAGCCAGCCCCACATAGATCGGAGAAAGTGCATGTGACAAATTTAATATAGCTTCCCTTTTAATATTTAGAGACACAATCAATATGAAGAATCAAAATTTGTGGCCAATTAGCTGGTGCATGCAAGTCTATAGATACTTCTTTACAATATGATCAGATTTTATATATGCATCTTTGCCATCACTAACATCAGTGTGCCTGCAAGGAGTTTCAAAAAAAGAACAATGCAGCTATAGTCATTTAACCTTGCAACATTGCTTCTAGAACAACTAAAAGACATTGTAGAATAAAGAATACCTCTCTGGAGATGTTATAAATGAGAATGTCTATGCAATTGTACAGTGCACAAGCAAGCTAATTAAGAGAAGTGTGAGAATATATATTTAAACAGAAAACAGAGGTATTATCTTGTGTGAGCTAGCAGCTAAGGCATTGGGTAACAATCACCTCATACAAAAGATGCTTCATTTTTTCGCTAATAAGACGGCTTTCGTCTCTCAAAGCAATACTGATAGCTGGATGCAACCATTGAGCGTTACTTAGCCATGCATCAACAAAGTGATGGCCAGCAGTTACATGGCACCACCATGTTGATCCTGCTGGGCGTTCCCAGTATGGAGCTGCAACATCAGCAACAGTCAAATCATCCTCATCATCAGTGACATATATTTGCTGTGAAGCCCAGCTAGCATCAGCTTGGACCATCTGGACTAGTTCTGAAATTCTTGCCCATCCAATAGGAACCCAGTGACCACCTTGTGATCTTCCGAAGTACTTGGTCTTAGCTTTTGAGTCATTAGATTGAGGAACTTCATCAGCATCTAAGGTGGCATCATTGTGGTTCAGGCTGATTGGAGAGATGGATCCAGCATCATCCAAATATTGGACAGAAATAGTATCTGATTCTAATTTGTTTACTTGCTTCCTTGAATTTAGATTATTCTTTTTCCGCGTAACATGAGTCCTTAAAATGAATTTATCAGAACTTGCTGATTTATGAATCCGAACAAACTCAAAAGCACATATAAGCCCTTCTATCCATAGGTCATTGCATGGAGTTCCATCCTTGCTTGCATGGACCTTATTCACTTCTTGCTTCTTAATCTTACTGCCTTTGCCAGCTGAATGCTGTTCATCCATGTTGCTCGTTTTTGGTTGTGAAAAGGAAGCAATACTATAGTTATAAGGTAATAATAACTCATGAATTTCTACAATTGAACTTTAGTGGATCTTGCACATGATTATCTCCAAGATTCTTCTATTTGTCTGTACAAAGAAATATTGTATGATCAAACCAGGATAATAGTTCACGGATACTCTATAAATGTGTATATAAATTCAGAAGAGGAAAACAACCTGCATCATGTGTGGATAAAATTCAAGACCACAACTCAAAAATCATATAGAACCCCGAACAAAGCTCAAGTTTGGTAAAAGAATCACCAAAGTAGCTTGGCCCGTAATTGGATTAATATTTAAAAAATTACTTTAGCAACTCCAACCCAAGAATATAGAAAAATCCACTCTCACTCCTGTGGGGGCTAGAGCGGATCAGTCTACATCAGAACCCCTTATGTTAAATGGTTAATTTGAGGCAATAATGCCTATGTCATAATGAAGCAATAATATGTTTGCCCCAAGACCCATCTTCAAAAATTCTCATAGTAACAGTCCTATGCACTTGCAGTTACAAATTAAAGTATATGGTTCAGATTGACAATAAGCAATTGCCGTTGAAATTTTAAATACATATAGAAACAGAAAAAAAGGCTATAATTCAGACTTTCAGAGTGTGAATCAAATTAGGAAGTGCCTATACAAGTCTTGTAAAATCACAACAGAAACAAGTTTCTCGAAACAGATGGTTCTGCACGTAGGGAAAATTCTTCAATGATGTCCCAAGGTAGACAAACTAAAATAGTGCTCTGGCTTCCATGGCCAACATGTCTTATTAATATTGTGACATTCCAACCTATGTACTGTTGAAAAACTGCTTAATAATAGAAGCTGGTTCTATATTATTTTCACTTTATATTGCACAATGAAGGGGTGGAAGCATCCTATTTGCTTTTGCACCACTTTATATAAGAATTGACAAGTGAAGAATATCTCTAACGGGCATCAAAAACATAAAGGAAATATTCTCAGGTGCTTCAAGTCATTTCTAACTGCAACACCTTGGTATGTTTATCATCAAAATTGAAGATCAAGCTACAGATGATTTTTACAGAGACAATCTCTCCTTACATTCTAGTCTATCCCCACTATAGGTAAGATGTGCAGTACCTCATTTTGATGGTGGATGGTTCATCCTCCCTTGGAGAGATATTTGGGCTGAAAAAGAGGCCGAAACAGGTTTTGTACCGTCCTTCCTAGTGGTCAAGGATGACTTTCTGAGGCTTTGTTAGACATGTTTCAACGCCTGTCCCTTTCTCAGAAGAGGAGGAACAACATCAACGACAACAATAACAACAAGAGAATGGATGATTGAGACAACAGGTAGCTTTAAAATTTAAATATCAAATCTTGCTCAAATCTGACTATTTCCTTTATGTTGTATTGTTTCTTTGATCTACACGCACATCCGCAGGAACAAAGAATCCGCCGAACTTTATTGTGTCGAAATTAGTAACTAAATACTGACATATTTAATCGGAAACTCTTGATACCAACAAAGAAACACAAACACGCCCGATGTTACATTCCAGGAAGGAACCGGAGGAGGGGAAAAGTTATAGATTAGATAGAAGGAGACCTAGAAAAAGAACTCGATCTGCAAGTGAACGTAGCAGCAAATCTCAGCTCAATAACATAAATCACGGAATCTACCGAATCAGTTCGAAACTTACCGCAACATCATGATACCAAAGAAAATTCAAGAGCATATATATATATATATATATACAATTAGCTCAACCAAAACATCCATACCTCTCTCCCTAAAATCCAACAGAGTGAGGACGGAAAACAGCATTTAAAGGAGAATTCGAGAAGCGATGAAGAAAAGAGAACAAAGGATCGTTACAGGGGAAGAATAAAATAAGCCCTAAAAGGAAGGGAGAAACGACGAGAGTTTGGGCTCTTGAGCGAGCCAACGGCAATCCGTTCCTTAGATCAGCTACGTGGCATGTAAGGGGCCGCTAGCTCTGTGGAGCATGCACACAGCGCCCCAGGGAATCAAGCAAGGGCCGCCTTCCAAGAGTGTCCACGGTGTATGCGATATGTTTAACATGGAGATCCCCAACCGAAGGAGATGGACCGGTTCTTTAAACTTGGACCGGCCCAATTAGCTTAAGGCCGAAAGATTATTATCCTTGGTTTATTTCCGGACCGGGCCCAATTAGCCCATGTACCACATTAGATCATAGACATGCTTCTGCTGATGCCCGAGAGACCTCACTGCACCATTAATGGAGTTTATGGCAGTTGATGCAATCAATATAACTCACAGGAAGAAGCTGTGGGTTTTGGCTTCACTTGTTGCGAATCTTTATGGCCGCTTGAGGAGGTATTTATTGGGATTCATGTGGCCAATTTGTTGCTTTTGTGAGTGTCGTCGTCGTCTTCTTTTTCTTCTTCTTCTTCTTCTTCTTCTTCTTCTTCTTCTTCTTCTTCTTCTTCTTCTTCTTCTTCTTCTTCTCTCTATTTAGGTGGTATTAAAGAAC
The DNA here is from genome assembly GCA_021527575.1 of Ensete glaucum. Lineage (NCBI taxonomy): Eukaryota > Viridiplantae > Streptophyta > Magnoliopsida > Zingiberales > Musaceae > Ensete > Ensete glaucum. The sequence goes on from CM038554.1 coordinate 30,744,285, forward strand.
CGATCCATCTCCTTGGGTTGGATATCCAATGTTAACAGATCACATACACCGTGGAAGGCGGCAAGCCGTAAGTGTCCGGGGTATTCGATGATAAATATACACCTGAGAATGTTTCCTTTTATGTTGTGATGCCCGTTAGAGATATTTTACACTTATCAATTCTTATATAAAATGGTGTAAAAGCAAATAGGATGAAAAAAATTCTTATATTATCAATCAGTTTTCTCTACATATGGTGTCACAATGTTTGTTACATCATCTTTTTTTTTTTTTTCTCGATGTAGAATAAACATACTTCTGGAGAAATTTGTTTTTATTATCATTGCTGAATAATCTGTTGTGTCCAAGGAGTTAGCACGATGTGGTCCGACCTACATGCATAGGAACAGCTCAGTAGGATTTGGAGCTCGAGGAAGATGTGAGGCTTCCACTGGGCTCGGAGTTGTTTTAGTCGTCTAGAAGCTCTTCCCTCTTTCCATGGTCGGATACCTACAAGAAAAGATCTTCGTCGGGGGAGAATCTCCTAACGAGACCCCTCCGATGGCTAAGTTAACCTTATAGGTGGAAGTATCTCTGATGTCTTCTCGGCGTCGAAGCTTTCCCTTGTATGTATTATGAGAGTCGAGACCCCCCTGAGAGCCCCTCTGAGGGTGATTTTTTATACATGTCCGTCAACATCCAGTTGTATCTTTCCCATCCGTCTTTGCAGCGTCCTCCGCTGTAGTGTTTGATGCTACAAGCACCATCAGCGATCATCCATGCTGCGGGTGAGCATATGGCATGTCATTTCAGCCCTGCTGTCATACAATCTTTTCATATTCTTTGAGATTTGATGACGATTGTGTGGCACCCAATGATGCAGCGCATAGAGCTCCTCCCTCGTTGTGACGCATCGCTTGTGTGTGTTAGATGACGGATCACGTACCTAGTCAGTTGGTCTTGCTCTACGTCGGGTCTGTCCAAGTCATATCGACTAATCGGGGAGGGGGCCATTATCACCTCTATCACTTATGACTTTTATAGGCAATTCCTAATTTGATTTTTTTTTCTGTTTCTGTATGTATTTAAAATTTCAACTGCAATTGCTTATTATCAATCTGAACCATATATATATATATATATATATATATATATATATATATATATATATATATTAGTTTGCAACTGCAAGCGCATGGGACTGTTATTATGAGAATTTCTGAAGATGGGTCCCGTTATAATTTTGCGATTTCTTTTTATAGGGCCCAAGAAATAAAAAAAATTAATATCATCAAGGCTAATCAAGTAATTCCATTTGCATTCTTGGGTGAATATAAACATCTAGATACCATCTTACTAAATGATTTCTCCTCTTTCCTATGTTTGTTAGCATTTTTCCTTAATAACTTTTCTCAAAATCTGGTTTTTCATTTTTGTCTTCTTTGTAATCGAAAATATATTTTGAATGTTAGCACATATAATTTATGAGTATCCCAATGGACAAATGTATTCATTGATACATTGATTTCTGAGCTCAATTACAAGCCGACAAAGTGCAATAGACTTTTTTTTTTAACCAATACAATATGACGAACACTAAGGGTGGGTTCGCTTTAGGTAGCCTCTCCATGTCTTCACGCGGATAACTTATTTTAGCGGTTAGAAAGAGGCACTTCACAATGTCTCTATGCGGGCCATTGACATTAAACCATTACTCCGGCCGCTCATTTTTTTTTTTGGCTCGATCGTGTCATCATGAATATAACTAGTTTTATTTAAGTTATGTGTTATCATCGTGTGTTCATTCGCAAAGATCAATCTTTCTGAAACCTTCAATGATCCCTTAATACCTATAAAAAAAAAAGGGTTAAAAAAAATATTTATCACGAGATCCATAAGAAACCATTTTAGCAAATACTTTATATAACCAGTATAAATTACCACAATAGACTTTACAAACTCTTAACTATCGCACACAAAGGATCAAAATCCATTACAGATCGAAGTCCCAACAAGTGTCCACATGATACAACTCTCGTTTACAAGCTGAAACCGACCATAAAAGCTAATCAAACTAGGACTGTCAAGCTTATTGCTAGCTTGTTACTTGCTGTATAAAGTATAAATAAAATCCGAAAGACAAAAACATAGATGAATATTATATTGAGCACCCTCTATATATCTTTGTTCATGACATTCTCCCCCCACTTATTCCTTCAACGTCCTCGCCGAAGTCGCTACAAACGTTACATTTCGTTGTATTTTGTTGAATCTTCAATCTTCTGCTATAGCTATAACATACCTCTTGGCTCCCAGTTGCTCTTCGCCACTATTGTTGAGTCGTCGAACTTTGATTCGTCATGCTGCTTCAATTCACCAATGACCAGTTCTAGTGTGGGGTCGATTGAGTTGTGTAGATTCTTGTTGATTCTTACGGATCATTTTTTATAAAGGAAAAGACCTTTCTTGTTTTTGTGCTAGGATCTCAAACGTCTCATTCCGCTTGAACTTGGTAGATACTTGCTGGAGCTTTAACGAGTATCGCATCGCAGACTTTGAAGTTTTTGAGATCCTTCATTCACAAAATTTGCCCATCAATTCTTCTTCAACGAAATTATTGCTTTCAAGTAGGTTCACGCATCACTTTCATTTTCGATTGAAATTCTATTGGGAAATGAAGTATACAATCTACTTTTAATAGCACTGATCATCATTGGTGAGAATTTGATAATTATTATCTTCTATTATGTTTCTTTCAATGGTATTTGACTATGAGCAGAGCTCCTCTGCTGAATAAATAAAAGAACTGGAGTACTTTGTTTCACTCATTCTCTTAAGAGTCGAGGAGACAAAGGTTACTTGACTTCGTCCGTCTCTTCGAGATTGTACTTCATGTATCGAGCTGATTAATATGTCATCTTCTTCACGATATGGATCACCAAATGATTGACCCAAAAGTTCAAATATTAGCCCACCAGCAACCCTAACTGGGATCTATATAGCTAGCACCAACAAAACATTAATCTAAGAGAAAATGTTCAATCAATTAAAACAATTTAGTATTTGATGATTATCTGACCCAATAAAACCAAATTAAAGCAAATGCCATCAGATTACAGCAGACATCATTTATATTACTTCAAGATATACACACAGTGACCATAACAAAATTGACAATCTATAGCCAATATGCTCATTGAAGTCGAGAGAACGTGTAATATTACATCTAGGTCTAGGTATATGAATCCATAATGGTGACAGATACCATTGTAATTGATACTTGATAATTCAATATTCAAAGTCTAGGTAAGTCATAAGTTAACGTCTTTCCTGAACTTAAAAGTACAATTCTATCAAATTTTTTGTCCAACTCAAATGAAGTTTATCAACTAAACAAATCCATAGCCATTACAAAGATAATATGAAAGTTTATGGAACTAGAATGCAGCTCTGTACCACCATAACATAAATGTAAGAGAAAAGCTCAAATCAATTAAAACAACTTAGTACCCATGATCGTCTGGCTAAGTACCATATGAAAGCAATTGCCAGCATAAAACAACAGATATCATGGTTATTACTTGAAGATATATCTTCATGTACAACCAAGAAAGTACAGAGCTGCATAACATTTTACATAGGCATACTGACATCACGCGAAAGATCTCCATTTCATTTTCATATATCTTCCTATGTTCTTCTCTAAGATCACTTGGTTAAATTAATTTTACATGGGCATGCTGAACCCACTGCTGAGTGATTCTTCTTTTCTGACTTCTACATGCTCAAAAACAGATACACACACACATGGAGGAAGACAACTTCAGATCACATCACTCTCGCCGAACAACATCATTTCCACTTCCATGGAGGCTCGACTTGTCGGGTGGGTGCAACATCACCTGATGAGTGTTGGGACTGTGATGCTTCGTCTCCTGCTACAGCCTTCTGAAGGTTAGGCTGCCGCTTCTTCCGCAGGAAGTAATAAGCCATGCCGGGATTTGCGGGCTTGTAATCCACGTCTTTCTCGAAGCTCTGATTCGCTACGTCCCCTAGATCGATGGACGGCTTGAGCTTACATGCGTCAAAATGCTCAGATATGGTGTACACGATGATTTGGCGAGAGATTTAGCACATTCTGATGCACGAGCAGGTCGAGTTGCTCCTGCAATATCTTTTCATGCTCCTTCGGAAGGTCGCAAGTCCCGCCCCTGAGATGCTTGTTGATACCTTCTTGGGTCAAACCTTTATTTTCACCGTGGCATGTCAGCACATCCATCACCATCTTCAATCAATCGACCACATCCAGCGTAAGTTTGCAAGAACAAAGAAAGGATCTCTTGATCGAATTCCAAAGAAAGAACTACCGTTGAATAGGATGCTGGAGTGGTGATGGCGATCTTGGATGCATCCTTATCGGCCGAAGGACCAACAATCCACCCAACAGAAGTCGCTATTTCAATAAGGATGTCAAGCCTGGACATGTCTGGAGTGATCATTTTCTTTTGTATGAGCGTCTCAAGGTGGTGCTGGTCTTGTTTTGGTGGAACGTCATTGCCTCCGGCTTTGACGATCTTTGGGATGGCTTCTGCAAACAGTCATTTTCCGCCTTCATTTATCGGGACATTTTGCACCATTTGCTCGTTGATGGCTTCTGCAGTCAGTCTTGCCTTCTCGTCATAATTCATCAATACTTCCCTCGCTACCTGCCCATTGGAGAGAAAACGAATTAACTGAATGCAAAAGGGAGAAAGAGAAGAAGTTAAAAAACTAAGAGACATCCGTGAATCCAAGACAGAAAACACCGACTACGCTAAAGTGCAAGATGTCCTCATGCCATGTTCTTACGTACAGATGGTGCAAGATGTCCCAATAAATGAAGTCGGAAAAGGACTATCTACAGAAGCCATGTTCCTCATGTCATGTTCTTACGAACAGATGGTGGAAGATGTCACGATAAATGAAGCCGGAAAAGGACTATCTGCAGAAGCCATCCCAGAGACCGTCAAAGCTGGAGGCAATGATGTTCCACCAGAGTAAGATCAGCACCACCTCGACATGCTCATACAAAAGAAAATGATCACTCCAGACATGTCCAGGCTTAACATTCTCGCTGAAATAGTGACTTTCATTGGGCGGATCGCAGGTCCTTCGACCGATAAGGACGCATCCAAGATCGCCATCACCACTCCAACATCATATTCAATAGTAAATCTTCCTCTGGAGTTCAATCAAGAAATCCTTTCTTTGTTCTTGCTAACTTACGCAGGATGTGGTTGGTTGATTGAAGATTGTGACGGATGTGCTGACATGCCATGACGGAAACGATGGTCTGACCAAAGAAGGCATCAACAAGTATCTCAGGGGCAAGACCTACGACCTTCCGACGGAGCATTAAAAGTTATTGTAGGAACAGCTCGACTTGCTTGTGTAGAAGAATGTGATCGTCCCTCGCCAAACCGTCATGTACACCATCCTCAAGCATTTAGTCGTGCACAAGTTAAAGCCGCTCATCGATCCTAGCCATCCGATCGATAGGGATGCAGCAAATCGGTGCATATATTACTTCCGGCTGAAGAAGTGACAGCCCGACCTTCAAATCTTGCTCGAGTCTGACTCTTTCCTTTATGTTGTATTGTTTCTTTGACTACACGCGTATCTGCAGGAACAAAGAATCCACCGAACTTTATTATGTCGAAATTAGCAACTAAATACTGACATTTTTAATCGGAAACTCTTGATACCAACAAAGAAACACAAACACGCCCGATGTTACATTCCAGGAAGGAACCGGAGGAGGGGAAAAGTTATAGATTAGATAGAAGGAGACTTAAAAAAGAACTCATCTGCAAGCGAACGCACCAGTAAATCTCAGCTCGATAGCATAAATCACGGAATCTACCAAATCAGTTCGAAATTTACCGCAACATCATATGATACCAAAGAAAATTCAAGAGCATACATACATACAATTGGCTCAACCAAAATATCCATACCTCTCTCCCTGAAGTCCAACCGAGTGAGGACGCAAAACAGCAATTAAAGGAGAATTCGAGAAGCGGATCAAGCAAAGAAAACAAAGGATCGTTCCTCGGGAAGAAGAAAATAAGCCCTAAAAGCAAGGGGCAAACGATCAAGAAGAAAAGAAACCAAAGGACATCGAGTTTTAGGGGCGTTACAGGAAAGGGCAGCCGGAGAACCGACCGCTGCAGCCGAGCAGGGTTTACAGCGAGCGAGATGGGGCGTTACAGGAAAGGGTAGCCGGAGAACCGAGCGCTGCAGCCGAGTAGCGTTTACAGCAATATGTTCCTTAGATCAGCTACGTGGCATGCAGCCGAGTAGCGTTTACGGCAATATGTTCCTTAGATCAAGTACGTGGCATGTAATGGGCGGCTAGCCTAATGGAGCATGCACATGGTATCTCAGGGAATCTAAGGGCCTTCCACGGGTTAACATGGAGATCCAACCGAAGGAGATGGAGCGGTTTTAAATTGGATCCGGCCCAATTAGCTTAAGGCCGTTAAATTCGACTTGGTTTATATCCGGACCGGGCCGGCCTTATTAGACCCGATCAGGCCGAGCCGGTCTGCTCATCGTGTACACAATGGCACCACATCAGATCATAGACATGCTTCTGCTGATGCCGGCGAGACCTCACAGGATGGGGACACTGCACCATTAATGGAGTTTCTGGCAGTTGATGCAATCAATATAACTCACAGGAAGAAGCTATGATTCATATGGGAAGGACCCTGGCATCCAAAGTTAGAACTGTTATCTCTGTCAGAGAAACACCGATGCACACATTAACTGCAGACCAAACTCAGCTCTGGATTTTGGCTTCACTTGTTGGGAATATTTATGGCCGCTTGAGGTGGTATTTATTGGCATTTATGTGGCAGTTTGTTGCTTGTGAGTGTCTTCTTCTTCTTCTTCTTCTTCTTCTCTCAATCATCCATGCATATACGCTCGCCCCTCTTCTTGCACGACCTGGGGGGCCATGGATGTCGCCTGACCGAGTCAGCGCAGCACGCTTGCTTGTCCCTCACATTCCTCCTCCTCGTTGTCACCTTCACTTCTCCTCCTGCACGACGAAGACGACGACCTGATGAGAGGTAAAAAAAAAAACATGTTTGGCGATCGGTTCCCCAAGGACTGCAAGATGGATATCAAAGAGCATGCCTCCTGTGGCAGCTACAGTGCCTCTTCTTCTCGTCTTCATCCCTCCTCATGTTTCTAATCCGCTGCGTTACACGACTTAATCAACGTCAGCTCGCCGTCCGAAACCCCACTACTGCTTGGAGAAGCAAACAAACTAAGCCTTTGGGTGTGAATGCCAACAACCTATCACCGAAGCCTCGTAATATTATAGCGTGCCCTCATCCCGTAATTATTAACGTAACGCGTCAAAAGAGGACAAACGCCACGCATTAAACTATTCAGCAATAAAATAAGGAAAGCTAGCGATGGAACGTCTCGAATTCGGTGGGCTGCTTATTACTGTCATTATTATTATTATTTGTATTATTTATACGAATGGACTGTCGTCGTCGAGAAGGGCGCCACCATGTGGGCTTTGGGGTTCCACAGCGAGACGTGGCGGGAGGAAAGCCCACGATTGTTGGCGTTATTTACGGACACGTCCCCCAAACTTAAAAGAGCACGCTCGGTTTCGCTGTGCGCGGGAAGTTTTTGGCCACTGCTGGTGGCCTCGCACGTACGATTCGTCTTCCCCCAAAAAGGCCCAAAAAGACAAATTTCTATTACGATTTAGGAACACGTGTAAATCCAAATCCAGCTTCAGATTGCATTGAGATTAGGGTTCTATTAATCAGACGCAAAAAAAAAACACATTTGATTGCAAATAACGAAGGCCACACGATCTGCAAATTTGCAGAGCAGCAACAGGTCGACTGACATCCGAACACCTAATCACATGAAACGATCAGGTGTACCCGAGGCAGGCACAGGGTGGCAGTGGGACCGACCGGTCGGGTGAACCTTACGAGTCACGATGTGGGGACAGGAGAAATTGCGCCACTCTGGCTCCAACGAATGGGTCTTTACCCAATTTGGCGGTCCAAACCTCCGGTCAAAATTGATTTCTCGCGCGCTATGGCCCCCCCCCCCCCCCACTCCTCTCGTTTTAACGGAAACACTCCGCCGTGAACTCTTTAATGTTGGGTATTGTATTATTGTTTTAATGTTGGATATAAAAAGTATTGGAATGGCGTAGGTTTGGTAAAATGGTAGAGAAGTAGGGGTATTATGGTAAGCTAATGGTGCGGCGGCGATGCGCAGTGATGAGAGAGAGCACGGAAGAGGCGTTTAATTTAAAGAACTTTAAAGGAGAGGAGTTTTGGGAGGGATTTATTTCTTTTTCCTTCTCTTTTTGGCTTTGTTCCTTGTATTGATCGCGACCTCGCAGTTTTTTTTTTTTTTCCCGTTTGTCTTTTCTCTTTTCGGCGTTGGAGTTTAGGATTAGGGCTCACTCATTTGGAGTTTTCTTCGTTTGGGCTCGTCTGGTGGGCAGAGATATCGATTTGGAAGCTTCATAGTTCGCTCTTTTCTTGGGCCTCCGGCCGGATTTGTCGGGTCTCCTGGGTTGATTTGAGGATTATTACGGCGCGGATTCGGGGAAGAACGGCGTTATGCGAGGCGAAGGAAGGAAAATTTGGATCTCGATGGATTTCGACGCCTTTGTGGAGCTCAGGGTTCGTGTCTAGCATCTCGAGGTATTTAAGTATTGCCTTGTTAGCAGTCCATTTTTGGACGCTCGAAGAATTCGGAGGCTGTTGTGCGCGACTTCTAAGATATCATCGTCGCTTTGGTTCTGAATCTTCGAGGTTTGGATTTCCGGAGAAGTTTGAATCACAGATTGCGGTAAAAGGGGTGATTCTTTTCTTTTGAGATCGTCGCCACCACTCCGAGTGTTCAAAATATTTGCTTGACGACTTTTGTCGACTTCCTGAACTGATTTCCGATTCGGGGGTGCGAAGAGGCGCTTTCAAGTTTGCTAGGGTTTTTGTCATCTGATTTGAGAGTTCAAAGAGTGTGTTACTGTACCAGATCCACCTTTTTTCTTGTCGGTTTCCTTGCAAATAAAGGCAGTGAGTACATTCACGAGAACAGAGCTTTGATCCCGCCTCTATTATTTCCTCGCCTTTTCTCCTCTCCCTCTACTCGGGAAAAGGACCTCCTTTTTTAACGAGAAATCACCGCTTCATCTGTATTTAAGTAGTATTCGGTTTCTCTATTTCTTTACAACGTCTTGTGTATATGAGGTAGATGAGAATAACCAGATTTTGATGCAGGTGGGATTGACGAACGGTAGAAGTCTTCAGGAACACAGAGAAGGGGGTGGAGCAGAACAGGGAAAAAGATGCATTTCTGCGGTTGGTCAAAGTGAATGCGCCTCGTTTCATCTGGGTAGGTCAAAAGCGTCTTTTTCCTCGTGATTGCTTTAAACACCGGAAACGACAGTTGGTGTGGGTTCCGATCTATGTTATCTGCGTTCGCCTGGTCGAATCAGTGTCTTAGTGAAGGCAAAGACACCTTTTCTTCTGCTGCTTCCTCTATCGTCTCCATTGCGACTCATACGAACAGCTCTGCCTTCTGAGATGATGCTATGAGGGCAAACGCCTAGTCAGGAAGGTTTTGCTTGAATTTAGGGGAGAAATGAGTGCCAGCCAGCAGCACAAGCGGGGGAAGGCCGCTAAGGGCCTTGATGCTTCTGAGAAGGTTGTTGTTGCGGTCAAGGCCTCGAAAGAAATCCCGAAGACAGCCCTTGTATGGGCTCTAACACATGTTGTTCAGCCTGGTGATTGCATAATGCTTCTGGTTGTGGTTCCACCCCACAGTTCTGGTATCAGTCATCCCAACTCTGTTTGTTTATCTTTGTCTCTTCAGTGCTCGTTTTCCCTACCTTTTTTCTTTTGTTTTGATTCTTTTCCGCCGTATATTAAGAATCTTCCAAGAGTTCTTTACATCGGCCCTAGTGAATATTCTTGCAAATCCTGATGTCTTCATCACTGCCCTGTTAAGAGTTTGCTGTTCATTTTGGGTACTTTCTGAGGCAGCTACATCTTTTTTTATTGTTTCCTGTCAGATGAGTTGATTATTTACTTGGAAGGTTTGGTCTTAGGTTGATTGGTGCATATTTGTATAGATTTGGGTTCCGAGTCCTACTTTACTCATTATGAATAAGCACAGAAGCTTTTTTTTTTTTTTATGAATTTGGTTGTTAAACATCACACAGTTTCTTATGCCTATGATAGTATTGGTGACTATTAATTCTGCATCATGATTCGTGGAATAAAAATGTGTAATACAGAGAAATCACACTGAGATTTTTTGCTTTCCTAGATGTCAATGTGAGGGCTTTGATCTTCTATATTGCTAAAGTTAAATATGCTATGTTATGCATAACACCTTAAACCGGTTATATATCCATCTAGCAAATCCTTGTATCATTAAGACATTGCCTCTGAACTATTTGCTTTTGTGCTTTTGTGGGTTTGTGTATGCGTTCCTTTCTGAGGCTGATTTGCATTATTTGTATGCTTTCATTTCTAAGACTGCTACTAATGTGTTATCTTCTATCATGTCTTCGAATGTTCTTTTAAGTACAGCTTTATTAATTTATTTATCCTTTCAGGTAGAAAACTATGGGGTTTCCCAAGATTTGCTGGGGACTGCGCCAGCGGCCACAGGAAGTCCCAATCTGGTACTGCTTTGGAACAGAAATCTGATATAACTGATTCTTGTTCTCAAATGATGTTGCAACTTCATGACATTTATGATTCAAATAAGGTAGGTTGTGCATGTTATTGCCATTTGATCTTCCTTTGATTTTATTGGTAAACATGCTCTTGCTTTTCTTTGTAGATAAGCGTCAAGATAAAGACTGTTTCTGGATCGCCTTCTGGTGCAGTTGCTGCTGAGTCCAGACGAGTTCAGGCGAGCTGGGTTGTCCTGGACAAGTAATAATTCATCCGAACCTTTTCCCTTGTGTGCATTTAATAAGGAGAACAGGAATCTTCTTATCAATCTGTGAGATTTTTCTTTGTAATTTTGATTGATGTTGCAAGTAGTTTATGCCCAATGATCGAGCTACTTATACTATTGCTCCCCTCTTCTGATTTCTGGTTGCTACTGCTTTCCGTAGACAGCTCAAGCATGAAGAGAAGCATTGCATTGATGAACTACAATGCAACATAGTGGTTATGAAGCGTTCTCAACCTAAAGTTCTTCGATTGAATTTAGTAGGATCCCATGAAGCAGAGCCCCAGTTTCCTCGTCAATTGCCTTCTGAGTTAGACACACTAAAGACATCTAATGACACAAAAGATTCTCAAAATTCTATCAGAGGTCCAGCTGTGACGCCAACTAGTAGTCCCGAAGTGGAGACATCGTTTACTGCAACTGAAGCTGGGACATCCTCGGTGTCGAGCTCAGATCCTGGAACTTCTCCATTTTTTGCCACCGAAACAATTAGTGCCGTTAAGAAAGAGGTGCATGTAAATGCAAAAGAAATCAGGAATTTAGATTTATCTACCTCTGACTCTGACAGTGGGTGTTCAAGTCCTGCACGAACAAATTTTCAGCCATGGATGGCTGATATGTTTGGCAGTGCCCGCCCATCTTCCAAAGAGATTCAGGAAGTTTCACAAGCACTTGATACCAAGGCCCGTATATCTACAGCCAAAGCCCTGTTGGATAAATTTTCTAAGTTGGATAGAGAAGCTGGAATTGGTTCTCTGAGTTACAGATCAGAGTTAAACTTCAGTGGGAATGTCAGAGAAGCAATTTCTCTATCTAGAAATGCACCTCCAGGACCGCCTCCTCTATGTTCAATATGTCAGCACAAGGCACCTGTGTTCGGAAAGCCTCCTAGGTGGTTCAGCTATTCAGAACTGGAACTTGCTACGGGTGGATTTTCCCAGGCAAACTTCTTGGCTGAGGGTGGATTTGGATCTGTGCATCGAGGTGTCCTACCAGATGGTCAAGCAATTGCGGTCAAGCAACATAAACTTGCTAGCTCCCAGGGTGATCAAGAATTCTGCTCGGAGGTAGAAGTTCTAAGCTGTGCACAACATCGCAATGTTGTGATGTTAATTGGATTCTGTGTTGAAGACAGGAGAAGGTTGCTGGTTTATGAATATATTTGCAATGGCTCTTTGGATGCTCATCTTTATGGTAATTACTTTAGACATATATACTCTTTTGTTTACTACTAATGGTGGATCTGAGGAACAAATTCAAAATGGAATTTCTGGCTTTCATGTTTTGCCCCAACACGTTCTTACCATATAACCTGTCTTGGTTGTACAGAAAGAATTTCCTAAGGAAACTAGTTTTCTTCTTAATTCAAATTTTGACATTCTTAGTGCCTCAGGACACGCTTTATTTATCTATAATTACATTGTAGTCATGGAATATGGATAAAAAGTGTGGTTTTACATGAGCGTCAGATATTTGTAAACAAAAGCTCTTGTAAGGCCCTCCTATAGTTGTTTATGACTATGTTACATATAACTGGACAATGTATATCTGGGAATTTTAATCGATTGATGGATGAGGTGGCCTCAAGTACTTATCAGTTCTTTATTAACTGGCACTGAGGTAATTTTACATGATAGTTAAGTCACATAGTGCAATGCTGAGATGAAGACAACTGTGTTTTGGATTATTTAAAGTGCTTGCTAATTTACATTCATAGCTTTGTGCAAGAGATGACTTGTATGTTTAGCTGTAGTTTTTCTCCATGGACAAAAGAACATTTATGTTAAAGATTGTCGAGAGTTTTTCTTAGGGAGTATCCATGATCGTTGGACTGTTCTGATGTGTACAAGATTTTATACATTTTTTTTTTGGCAGGTCGTAATAGAGAACCACTAGAATGGTCTGCTAGGCAAAAGATCGCTGTAGGAGCTGCTCGGGGTTTGAGGTATCTTCACGAGGAATGCAGAGTTGGTTGCATAGTTCACAGGGACATGAGACCAAATAATATTCTTATAACCCATGATTTTGAGCCATTGGTATGTCCCTCCCATTCTCTGTGTTTACAAGGATACTTATTCCCAGTTTTCCTAAAAAAATATTTGGTTCTTATCATTGTTAGTACACTCGTATCCTCAACCAAATTTCATGTTCTTCCTGTTTCTCTACAACAATTCAATAAGATAATATCTTCTAGCATTCATAATGTCTTTTATATATATGCTGTTATTCTAACTCTTTGAAATATTGGCTTCCGACGTCTAACCTTTATTGTGTTACAAAGGTTGGTGATTTTGGCTTGGCGAGATGGCAGCCTGATGGTGACCTTGGCGTGGAAACAAGAGTAATAGGCACCTTTGGGTAAAGCTTGGATCATAGTCAAATATCTTTGACCAAATAAGAATGTATCTAAGTTATTTCTGTGCTTCTTTTGTAGATATCTAGCTCCAGAATATGCTCAAAGCGGGCAAATTACAGAAAAAGCTGATGTATATTCCTTTGGAGTGGTGCTACTGGAGCTCGTCACTGGACGTAAAGCTGTTGATATCAATCGACCAAAGGGCCAACAGTGCCTGACCGAATGGGTGAGCTGAAAATATAACATAATGCTGTGCTCCTGTGGTGGTCATCCATTATACTATATTTTATATCTGATTAAACTCTAAAGTTATAACTTTAGTTGTTTAACTATGCTTGCTTTCTGTTTTAGGTGGGAATTACAGATTCATTAAATCACTTATCTGTCGTCTTTGGTTGATATTTTTTGAACAGGCTCGCCCTTTGCTTAAAGAATATGCGATCAATGAGCTTGTAGATCCACGCTTAGGGAACCACTATGCCGAACATGAGGTGTACTGCATGTTGCATGCAGCATCATTTTGCATTAGACGTGATCCTCATGCCAGGCCTCGGATGTCTCAGGTATGTTACATGATGGTACGCAAACCAGAGATTGGAGGAAAAAAATTACATTTTCTTCTAATTCTGTACTAATGTTCTGGGCTTCATGTCGGAAGGTTCTTAGGATACTGGAGGGTGACATGATTATGGATTCGAGTTACACTTTGTCCCCTGGATATGCCAACGGAAACAAGAGCGGACGAATGTGGCCTGAGCAGCAGCAGCAGCAGCAGCAGCAGCAACAACAACAACAACAACATAGCAGTCCGATCCGGAAACAGGCCTCAGAGGTTTTGGCTGGGAAAAAATCTTACGAGGCATTACGGACGGCTTGGGAAAGAGAGAGGGAGAGTATCATGCGAAGATGTTGACGCCGAAAGAAGAATATATATGCTTATAGATTTCCATGCGCATTGTGTATTCTTCCTGGTTTCCTCCTTCCTCTTTTTTCTTCTTGTTGCATTTTTCACCACTCTATTGCCGTTACATTATGAGGCTGTAATTTATATATCAGTGCACTTAATTAGTTTGGTCTTTCTTCCGGAAAATTAGGCTATTGGAGACCCCATGTTTAATTTAATGTCTTATGATCATGTTCGGAGATGGATCTCTTGATCTACCCCAAACGCACCACCCTATCTTTACATTATTTTCTAGAAATCTGCAATCCACTTAGTAGGATTGGGTAACCGTTTCACCTTTGGTCAATTGTGTGTTTGTTTGTCATGCATGACATGATCCAACTAAATCATTGGATCGATCGATTACGTCTAAATTATAAGACCGTCATCATGTTTAATATTTAGATCGGTGTTGATATCGTTTTGAATTAAGTCAGATAGATTTCTTTCCTTTTTATCTTCTTCTTTACATCTATCTCCACACCGATGCTTCCTTACCGTTCGCTTGTCGTATGGGAGAAATGGCTGTCCCAATGTGGGTCCCGAGAATCTCGCTCTCCCATGGGGAAGCGTGGAAGTAGGGCCCGCGTGCAGCGGATGGCTGCAGGCCATCAGAACGCTGCCGCCCGCAGCAGCGTTGTCCTACTGACTGACGTCCGTCCGTCCGTCAAAGGAACGACGCCATGCGCCGGTCGGGCGGGCGGGCGTGCGTACATCACGAGAGTTGCTGTGTCGAGGTAAGGTAATGGCAGCTGACCCGACATGGAGGAGACTCGTAGAGTGTGGGATGTGTTGGTTGTCCTCTCGAGTCACATGAAACCTATTCCTCCTTCCTGCTTCGATGCGACATCGGGATGACCGAGGGTTGGACTTCTTGGATTCGCACATCACAAAACACCGGGAAGAACGAACACATACCGGCGGCCGAGCCGTTCATCGAACCACACACAGTCGTAGTAGTGGGACTGAGTTGTAGTCTGTGGGGAGTCATGCGTGATGCGACGACGCTGATATGACTGAATGAGTTATCTATCGCAGTCGCAACCCATCAAAAGCTGTGCCGCAGTCAACATGATAATGGCCAGAGCCGATCTCGCATGTCCATCACACCTCTGTCACCGTAGTATGCTCTCATGCAAGTGTCGTATGATATGGTAGGATGAAGTGTGACGAGAGAGAGAGAGAGAGTGTGTGTGTGTTTCTTGTTCTCCCTTTGGTTGGAATGGGGTCGGTGCCATGGAGAGTCGCCACAGAGAGAGAGAGAGAGAGAGAGAGAGAGAGAGAGGATGAAGTAATTAGAATAGAATTAAGTATGCTCTTTCTCCCTCTTCCTCTTGTGGTTAGGAGGGTAGGAGTAAACCTATCATCAGAAAATAAGGTGTTTAAAAAAAAGTGATGTAATAGATACTTTGATAGACACTTCATATCTATCTGGTAAACCTATCATCAGATAATGATAGCAACTCAAAACTCGATGAACATTAACTCTTTGTAGATAATCTACTTGATTTCCTTGTGCATGCATTTGTCTGATGAAACTACTAAAGCGTAGTGATTGAGAAGAGCTGCTTGATGGCATAATCTATTTTCGAACTGCATTTTATCAACAATCTATAACATGTTTAATGACAATCCACTGGCAGAAACCGTGATAAATAAAATCTTCACGAGAACATTCTACCATGAGAAGTAGATGTCAAACAAAAGTCAGTAGCACAGCACATCTTAAAAGAAGAGTTGTAGTGAAGGCAAAGCAAGTAGGGGGTTTATCTAAAACACAATTAGGCATGCCATAAGAAAACGATTGCAGCAAAAGTTAAATTTAGGGCACAAAGTAAGATCAAAATTGAAGGGAACAACACAGCATGCATGGTGGCAGACGCAATCGGACGATGCTGTTGACAAGGCAGTTCCAAGTATACATAGTCGAATAGTCTAATAAAGAACCTGTTATTTCGCTGGTGTGCCAACTCGAAAGATTAAGAACTGAAGAATCAGAAGTTGGCGGGATTTAGGCACGATTTCATCAGGCTGCTCTCTACTTCCCACCGAGCGTGGGAAACTGTCCAGGATCTTCGATTGATGGAGCAGCAGCTGCGAAGCTCGAGACCCCACTGCCGTAAGAGCCTCTGAATGGACCACGGTCACCTCTCCCCCTGCCGCGTCCACGGCCGCTTGGACCATAATATCTCTCTCCTTCAGCTGGCTTCAGGAACTCGTTGATGCTCAATGCCTAAGAGAAAGAAACCTCTGTCAAGAAAAGGCGAATAAAAAATCTTAAACAGATGCGTATGAGATAAAATGAATGCCAACTTTTTTGCTTCGTTCATCACGATCAATGTTTTCCTTCTTTTTCGCTGAATCCTTGTCAGAACCCTGCAAAGACAACGTAATTTTGAAAGCATAATCAGAAGTTTGGAAAAAAAATGATGTTGCAGATCGATAGCAATAGAAGCAAACCATATGACACGAAAAAGAAAAACATACCAACTTAACAAAGATAGGGTCATTTTCCTTTTTTGTAGACAGTTGCTGCATAGACTGCAACTCCTTGTCGATTTCAACTTTTCTCTCCTCAGACTTCATTGCAAGTAAGGCCTTTCGCTTCTCTTCCTTAATCTTTTCATATTCTTCCAGGGTCATCTCCTATGCAGAAGTGTTGCGCATCAGAATGTATAACTACTAATTTACAGTAAAGAGACCTTCTAAAATTATTTTCAGCAAAAAAATACTTGCAAGTTTCAACAAAGCTCCCACTTATCATTGATTTTTAATCTAGATAGTGCACAAGGGTGTCTTTCAAGAAAACAGCATATCACACTATATAAAGTATTCTTAGTCAACATGTCATTACAAGTATTATATAATTAGGTTAAATTATGGCAAACATGAAGTGGAATAGACACTGATAACAAGGAATAACAAGGAAGACAAATCAATTCCTTGATGCCTGCAGTAAGGCAAATAACAGAGAAAAAGAGAGTAAGAAAAGCTTTGTATGGCAAGTTGGTGAATTGAGGCATGAAAAAAAGAGCATGTCAAAACCTTGATTTTGCCACAAAAGGAATATCTCTAGGCTGGGTGAAATAGAGTACTTGCATACAAAATGGTTTGAATTTCTCTGCACCATGCAAGACCCTTTGGATCAGCCTTACTCTTGAAGACCACTGCCAATTTTAGTCCCTCCTTACATGCAACGGCATTAGTTTCTTGGTCAATAATTTCTAATAATTTTAAGGAAGGGGACCTGGCAAAAATATTCTGTTTCTGCATACAAAGTAATGCAGCAGCACCAAACACAAACAAGCAGGGAAGAAAGTGCTTTAGCGTGAGCAATCTACAAGTTACTTCAGAAAGCAACATGAACCAACTTGAACATGGATCAAGTTGTCTACAATTTTCTAACCCACTGAAAAAAAAAAACTAGTGGAACATGTAAAAGATCTCCGAGTAAAGTCCTATACTTATTACCTGACAAACATGATTTAGTGAATCACTTAAAGTTAAAAAGCATGTTAAGGTCATTATAGTTCACCATTTCAGCCAAAACAAAAAAACAATATTTTCAGAAGATAAACCATCATATAGCATCATCACTAAGAAAAAGAATCAATGGCCAAAATTTTCTTATTATGCAAAATTTCTTTATATTTGGAAAATAGCCGCAAGGTTATAAAATGCAGAACCAAATGGGCACCAAGAAAGGAGAAGACAATGCCATGCAGGGAGTATATGAATGCACTATGAAGACTGGATCTTAATTTATAATAAGACTTTGGTGTTATCTAGGTAAACCATGAAGTTCAATATCAGGAGGAATCTGAGAGAATGAGCAACAGTTCATTCTATATAATAGTTAAACCATGAAGTTCAATATAATAAGACTTTGGTGTTATCCTGTAGCCTTGTTCGTTAACCACTGCAGCTTTGTCCGTTAGCCACTGCAGCTTCGTCTGCTGCCCTCTCCTTCCTCGACCTTTCTCCACAGCCACCAAGTACTTCTCTTCTCAGTTCTCTCTTTAGAACTATTTAGCACTAGTTAGAACTGTTTAGCACCATATTGATCCACTCCTTAGAACTGTTTAGCACTAGTTAAAAACCAACCTGTTTGGCATAGGTCTAAACAGTTGCACCTTCTTGTTCATGTTCTAACACTGTCAGGAGTTCGAAGTTTACCTAGGTAGGAACATCACCTTTATATGAAAACACTACTTAGTATATATTATTTTTAAATTTTAATATTCGGGAGTGTCTAGCTTTGCTAGGTGCCTAGTGCTTCTAAAAACACTGAGCTAAAGCTAGAAAAAGTAAGACATTGATGTTCTTATGTATGAATATAGAGGTAAGAAATCACTCTTTCACGTGGATCATGCAAGCATGAAGCCCCAAAACATGTGCATTATATATCCACAACAGATACCTAGAGACCAACACCCACTGAATGAAAAGTTATAGAATACTTTGTTTTTGCAAAGATACAATAACTTTATGGACCTGACAGATGAGACATGAATTTCAAATCTCCAATCTTGTTAAAAAAAAACTCAATTGTATACATTTATACAAAGAAGTCCGTACTTCTTTCTTCTCCTAAAGACCGGCGGCAACGGCGCATGGGCGAGGACGACACGGTATTCTTTCTTCTCCTCTTCTTCTCCTCTTTCTTCTTCCCTTTTTCTTCTTCAATTGACCGCCGACAGTCGATTTCTCCTTCAATCGACCACCGACGGTCAATTTCTCCCTCAATCGACCACCGATGGTCGATTTTTAGCGATACCACCCGGTAGCGGACGGTCCGCATACCGATAAACTGGCAGACCGGTATGTACCGGTCGAAACCGGTCGAAAATGCAAACCTTGCTTTAAAGAAAAAGCAAAAACACCTTGACCAAATGTGGAAGATAGAGATGAGATGCTACAACTAAACATCAAGATGAAATGCTACAACTAAACCAGATGATCATTTAACATGATACTAGATGATCAGAAACTCAAAATTACATAATCACATCATTGAAGGAAATATTTGTTGAAAGGTTTTTTAAAATGTTTGGTAATTAAGAAAGATAAAATGTGTTAGCGAGATGAGAATAATAACATGATGTTAGGGTTGCTAGAAAGGATATAAAAAGGAAAACTAACACGCATAAACAAAGATATAGTTTTGACCAACATTGGTCGTTTCGCCCAGACTAGTATGAAACGAGCAACAAGTCCAAGCACTATCTATTACATGGACCCACCCTAGTCTGGTCCACCGTATAAAAGGCAGTTTCCCACTTCTCACGCAAGTGCCGCCTCCGCAGGGTTCACAAACATTACCTCTAATGCTGCGGTCAACGGCAACCTCTGCTTGCCGCGACTTCAATGCACCGCCATGTCCCAGGTAAGGTCTCTTCTCCTCTTCCTCCTTCCTTCTTCCTCCTCGGCCACTTCCTCGTCTTCCCTCTTTCTTCCTCCTTCCTCCTCCATCTCCTCCTCTTCACCCTTTTTTTCTTCCTCCCAAAACACCAATAAACAAAAGTGCTGGGGTTTCATATTGCAGCATGTGTTGGTACATAGGTCCATGTCGTGCTGTCGGCCGATCGACACACCAACTCGAACCGATAAGGCGAACCTTGGTTTTGACAAAGATAAAATCAGGGGAAAACATCAAAAGTAGTATGAACATGTCTAGAAGAAATCTATGGACATCCCAATTACATACAATGAACTGATTAGGACTAGCAGTGGGAAAAGAGGTGGAGAGAAGACTAAATAGTTTTATTAGAGACAACAAAAGTAGATTCGCTTACTCTTACTTTGGTAAATGATTCTATCCTATGCAAAGCTCACTTGTGTAAAAAATATCTACATAGCTGACCCAAATAGTAGGGATGTTATAGTTGTTGTTTTTGCTCGATGGCAATGTTACTATGAAGATTAATAAAAAATTAATTTCGATATGAAAATAATTAAAAAACAGCTGGCCTTCTATATACAAGTGCATCTAGCTAGTAGCACCTCTGCCACGCATGGTAAAGAAAATTAAACTGCAGAGATACAAGAACTATGTTGTAGCTTAACAAATAATCAATTGAAGTATACCACTTTCTGCTTTTGCTGTATTTTATATTATAATTTTTTGAAAGTGGCCACAAATTCATGAAAAGCTTATTACATCCAAAAGCCAAAAACAAAAACAAGTTCAAATAAAATTTTGAAAACATGATAGTTTGAATAGATTCATAGCCTCAAGAATTATAAATGTTATTTTTCAGCCATGATATAGTTAGAGCAGCAGCTAACACTAAAGGACGTATATAGAGAAAAACACACCTTATCCTCTTCTTTTTCTTCTGACTCATTAGTTGCACCCTCCTTGTTATCCTTGATCTCTTCAGATAATGGTGACTTTTCCTGTTCTTGCTGCTTCTCAGTTACAAGCTTATTATCATCAGAGTTTAAGATCTCATCCTTTTCCCTGTGAAAGTGTTTAACAAATAGGAACAAGCTAAGTGATGAAAACCATAAATAAATTTTCAACTAAATGGTTTCATTATTAAATAGAAAAAAAGAAACCTTAACTGTATATGGGTCTCATCAGCCACAGTTCCCCAGTTACCACGACCTGCGCCATGGCGTTTCATCTCATAGCCACGACCAGTGCCACTCCGGCGCTCGTACGGCCTACGTGGCGGCAATTCAGAATCGACTCCAGATTCTTCATTACCACTCCGGCGTCCGTACACCCTACGCGGGGGCAATTCGGAATCAACCCCAGATTCTTCAGTACCATAGCCACCACGGCCTCCATATCCACCACGACGGCCACCGCTGAATGGCTGACGCGGCGGACGTTCCCTCTCTAGAAGCCTATCGGCATCACCATCTTCACCTCCACCACCACCACCACCACCATAGCCCCTGGAGAACCCATTGTCATTTCCAAAGTCGCGATTTGGGGCTATTCCACCACTTCGCCCACCTCTTCCACGTCCAGGCCCTCCACGGCCAGCCCCACCACGTGCTGGTGCAGCATTGTTCCTCGTTTCTCTTGCCTCCCTCACTATATTACCGATATTCCCGAACCAGAGAACAGAGAAAACAAGAAAAGAACGAAAGAAGTAAAATATCGAATCACAAAAAGAAAACCCATCTGCGACTGAAACCTAACATAGACTCAGAAGCTTGAATTAGACATTAAATAGACAAAATCCAAGATCTGATGGGAAGACATCGCAAAGATCAATCTTTTTTAAGAGCATCGCTACGAATCAACGCATATCTGTTTGGAACCAACCGGCTTGAGCAGGAGGAACTGGCTTAGTGGGGAGCCTCGCCGTTGCCGGGCTAGCCGCAGCAGCTGGCGCAGCGGGCTTCTTGACCGCCATCTTCCGCTCTTGAGCGGCGATGAGCTGCGACGGGTCATCGGTGTCGTCGTCTCCCAGGAGATCGAAGGGGTTCGCCGTGGCCATCTCCACAGAGGGTCGTCTCAAGCGCCGGCCTCAGAACGGCAGCAGGAAAATCTAGCGACTATAACAACCGTCTTCGCGACGCGATCGCCATGGAGGAAGAACTAGAAGAATCGGGGCCGTGTAGCCTCACAGGGGAGCAAAAAGCGAGGGTTTTCGAGGGCGCGGAGGAAAGAAATAGGCGGAGCAAAACCCTAGCCGCACCCCTCCACCACGGGCTCGCATCCAGAAAACCTAATCCCTTCGCCTCCATCCTCCATTCAGGAGACGAAATGACGAAACTATTCGAAACAACAAGTTCAATTTACGTAACTTCGAGCGTTCTCCCACGAGACCGACGTGGGTAATTTCGTCATATGAGAGACCATACCGCGCTCTCTGAGACACGTGGATGAAGTTCGAGCGTGATGATAAGATCGAGCGGTGCACATCAACTTGGATTCATCAGAATGGTAACGACGCATAAACCTCTTTGTGCGACTTAAGCACGTGCAGCTGCGAACCGTATTTATATGTGAATTATGGAAATTAAAAGTATCTTTTAATGAAGGATTTGAGGTGCATTTTATTGAGGACATTCTTTCTGAAACAAAGTCCAAACAAAGAATTGACATATCATACAACCATATATAAAACGAGTATTCTTCAATGATATTACACAGATGTTACAGTGTTCGAAGGTAGAGACAGAGAAAATTAATGTACTGTTCTTATCAATAAATGCAATATGCGTTTACTCTGAGCCTTCGAAGAGGTATGGGAAAGGAAAACAAAAAGCGGACTGTGATACTTACTGTATACGCTACCAGAAATGCTTGTATTCTACGGTTTGCGTAGTCTGCTGATATCAGAATCAACATCATAATATACAACACACGGGAATCCAAACAATTGATAGGTTTTACTGAAGCATGTGAAGTGCGATGGAGACTGGAAGCAGAGACGAAGGAAGTGACATCGAGTTCATCTTGCCGATGGACCATCTTTGTCTGAGATGCTTGCGCATTCGATCTCAAACGGACGGATGTGGTACATCTCACCATGTTCTTGAAATAGTTTCAGAGTGTTTGTGTCTTCGAGTTGGGTCTTCCCGAGATTACTCTGCAGCGCCAACCTCTCTTTCAGCTGCAACGCCACCTCCGTCATCGTCGGCCTCTTGGTGGAGGGTTGCATGGCACAGTTGAGAGCTACGCAGGCAACCTTCCAAGCACAATTCACATCATACTCACCTTGCAGGCTTTTGTCGACGACGGCCTCTACGTTCCCCTTCGCAAGCCTTTCGTAAACCCATTCGACTATGTGAATCTTTTCTGAACCAGTTTGTATGGGGGGTTGGCCTGTGATGAGTTCCAGGAGAACCACCCCAAAGCCGTACACATCACTCTTCTCGCTGAGTTGGTTCTTCACGTAGTACCTTAAAAAAGTCACAGGATGTGCAATGCCATTGATCTTATGCTCTTTTTTACTTGCTCGTATAAGAAGATTGCAGGAACAGAAGACGTGACATACTCTGGATCAAGGTATCCCGGGGTGCCGACGACCTTGGTTGATACATGGCTATGGTCATCATCTTCAAAAGCCTTGGACAGTCCAAAATCCGATATCTTGGCCTCTAATCTTTCGTTCAAGAGTATGTTTGCAGTCTTGACATCTCTATGGATCAGCGGAGGCTTGCATCCCGTGTGCAAATACTCCAGCCCTACACATCATTCAAATCCATGAATGCAAAGAAACATCTCTCTCTCTCTCTCTCTCTCTCTCTCTCTCTCTCTGCATGCTAAAGAATGTGCAGAGAATATGTATTTGGTTCAAACCTTGTGAAGCTTCAAGAGCAATTCGGAGTCGCTGTTCCCAACTCAAAGGTCTAACGCCGCGAGACTCTGCTAAAATGACACGACGAGTTGTCAGTGATTCAGATCAACCCAAGAATGCATGTAATCGATTGGTTTCTTTGCTGAGTTGATGAGGATGTGTGTACAAACAGAGTGTTATTGTGGAGTAAAGGGGAGAGAGTAGATAGGACCTCTAAGATGCTCTTTGAGAGTTCCCTGAGACATGTACTCGGAGACCAACGCCAGGTGCTCTCCATCGATGCAGTAGCCGATCATAGAAACCAGATTCCTGTGATGCACCCTCGACAAATGCTGGGCCTGCAACGCAGTGGGATCAACAAGATGCTGAGCATGATCGAAGCTGGAAGGCAACAGATTTTTTACTACCTCGGTGACAAACTCTTCAGGTGACGTGCGAGACAGCATCTTCACAGCGACTTCAATGCCGTTCTCCAGATGGCCATAGTAGACTATCCCAAACCCTCCTTTCCCAAGAACTCTGCGAAAGTTCTTCGTGATCTTCTTCAACTCCACGTACGTGAATCGTCGATTGTCGATCTGGAACGCGTATTCTTTCGACCCCCTCATGTGTCTACCTCTGGCTGCAGATTTCAAGAATATACCTACATACCATTAAACACAAGTCACGGCGTTGAATGCGCAGGAAGAAGAAGAGACTACCTCCTTGCTTTCTCAGGATGCAGAGGACTGCCAGCATCAGCAGCAAGACGACAGGAACTACGCAGGATATCACAATAATAGTTGGTGCAGTTTTCTTCCGCTTTGCTTCGCATGAAGTGGCATTGAAACAAACATTCCTATTGCCCTCGATCCTACCATTTGAATGAAGGATTTCAAGGTCAATTTATGTTCTATCTTGCGTCGAATGTTTAAGGCATATCGAGAAGGAAATAAACCTTAAAGTAAGTGATCCATTCTGTGATTTTGTGAGGAGAGAAGAAGGTACTAATCCACTCAGTTCATTGCTTGCCAAATCTCTGCAAGCAGCTTCAGGATGTTAAGCCTCAAAAGTTTCAGCAGAAAAGGAATCATAGAAGCCATTAGGAACACTTACAGGTACTTCAGTGATGGCAGATATGCTAGAAAAGCTGGTATTGACCCCGTCAATTTATTGTAAGACAAATCCCTGCACAATTGACATCAGATTATATATATATATATATATATATTGCCGAGATTGGATATCACCGACTCCAGAAGAAGCACTTACAAGTATTGGATTTCACTGAGGTTGGCAAAAGAAGTTGATATTTCGCCAGTCAATGAACCGTGCGAAAGATTTCTGCAGAACAAGTGAAACCCGTTACTGTGTTCATCCATATTTCTTTTGCTTACTGAAATCCATGTTTTCTTTTTGTTTAATTGCTGCATTATCTTCATATTAAATCACAAACTCACACCGCAGTGATCCTTGAAACTCCAGCTACATCAACAGTACAATTCAATCCATCCCAAGCATAAGCTTTCGGCATGCATGGATCGCCCATCCAATTCCTCTTCACAGCATACAGTCCTTTGATTGCCACCATTGCTTCGACTGATTGAACAACACGGAAGAACGAAACAAACATAAGGTACCAACGACATAAAGAAGCAATGGATGAATGACATTTTTTTATGTCACCGTTACCATTTCCGCTATCTGATGGCACAATCGTGTTCTGCATTGCAGAAAACACCTCCGCTGCGTTGAGGATGGGTGGAAGCGTGGAATTGGCTGTGGCAACGAGGGAGATGTCGTAGTGGGTGGGTGCCGACGTCGGGTTTGTGCTGTATACAGCGCTGGAAGAAAGGTAGTCCGGGGTGAAGGGTTTGGCATCATTCTGCAAGGTTCCTCCGAGGTAGACGAAGAACTGCCTCGATTCGTTCTGGAGCGGTGGCTTCAGCTCGGAGAAGTGTAGGACCGCGTAGTATTCATCGAGGCCTCCAGGTTCTGTCGCCAAACCGAGTTCCAGTCTGGTGGAGTTCACAGGGACAACTGCAGTCTTCATGACGACATTAGGTGCCTCAAAGTGATCATCCACCGGAGTTTCGACTGTGAGATTAGTCCATGTCTTTGTCAAAGAGGCAGTGTCGTCAAATGGATTCCAGATGCGATCGTGGGGATCGGAACGAAACCTGTTATGTTATCAGGCGAAAAGAAAGATCAATCTAAAATGGATCAACAGCTATGCTGATGGATCTCATGTGACTGACCTCACATAATCACCTATCCGCCCCATGTCGAACCGCGACGAGAGAATGAGACTGAGAGATGCGTTCACGACAGGATAAAGAGTGCGATTGAGTGGTCTCAGCTCCAGCGAAGAGATGAAGGGAGTTCCACGACCGGTGTTCACCAGGCAAACTGATATCAGACCGGTTGTGGCTTCCATGATAGTTTCTGTGTGATACACCCTCGATCTTTTCGTCACAGTCATCGTCTTCCAAAAGTTGACGCCAAGGTGGAGATCAAACTGAACGGAAGAACTGTTCTTGGAATCATAGTTTCCATACAAGAACGATGCCCGGATGAGATACTTAAGCGATGGGGTCATTGATTTGAAGGTGTAGCAGTTCCGAGCTCCGGTAGGGAAGCTTCTCACGGTGAGGAATCGCTGGGGGAGAGTAACTGATGCGTATACTGCGGATATGTTATGAGTCTCGCCACTGTCTACGTAAGGAGCATCAGATACGTATGTTATACCAGACAATGGCCCAACGTAATATGCTTTAGCATCGAGTCCATATCCACAGTCAAGGCTGATGAAACCTGGGAAGACATGTATGAATTGTTTTTGAGCAGAGAAGAGGCAGTAGAAAGAAGAAAAATATTAATGTGGTTCAAAAATCTCTATTTACATCCACAAAGAAATTTTGATTCTTCACTATATAATAAAAATTAATATAAAAAAATTTATTTTCTCTCTTATATAGATACTCTTGAAAGTACTCTTTTTTCAATTCACCAAAGAAAAAAACTGGACTGCTGTTCCATCCCTCCCTCTCTCTAGAACATTAAGATTTATGATCTATTCGTTGGAATAAATCTTAACTATTTAAGAATTATTCTTCTTCGTTAATACTCCAAAATCTAATTAAAACTTCTAAGATAATTACCAACCCTAACACTCCACACATCAACTCGTTAGATCGATGCATGAAATCTGAGGTGCTCGTATAATTAATATTAATTACAAATCCTATTTCCGTTGACCATGTTCATGTCCTCCTCTAACTCTCGTAGATGATCTTTGTTTCCTTGGGCAGTCGGATCCATGTTTCACTACTGCTATCTACAGGAGGATGTCTTATCTGAACAGTTCCTGTAAACATTTGCAGGGAAAACCTACATGCAAAGAACACGGTGTGGAGAGAAGGTAAAGGGGAAGCAAGATAGGATTACTTACCGAGACCGTCCGAGAACTGACCTCCAACTTGAACGGCGAGCACGGAGAACGACAGAAGAATCGACCATGGGATGATGGCCATGTTCCTCGAGCCGAAGCATCTCCTTCTCATGGCCAGTTTCTTCATCTGGTGGAAGGTTTTGCCCACACAAGCTGCAGGCAAATGGATCAGTCAAACATGCACATAACGATGTCCCCAAGTTATCAAATCCCACCAACTATCAACTCTGCTGTAATCATGTCACATCGCAAAGCTGGATCCCAGTTGAAGGCATTTTTACTGCATTGACTCCTCCTGGAGGAGCCTAATAAATAAGCTCTTCAGGGATACCAAAAGCCGAAGACTCGAATCAACTTTCTTTTATTTTCTTCTCTGCATCAGCTACTTCTCTCTCTTTCGTTCCTTCTTCCGTACTGCGACTAATCCGCAGGAAAAATATATGAACATAATGGTCAGAAACCTGCCGAAGAATTTGTAGGTTAAGGGGGTGGCAAGTATCATCCAGACTTGTAGGAGTTCGGTAGGGTTGACCGACTCTTCATGACGTGCGTCATGAGCTCGATGAGATCCAGCCGTCAGTAAGCTTTATGGGTTGCAATCGAGTCAATACCACGCTTTAGAACAAGGAAGAGACGATGGCTGCCAACTCAAAGGAGTTTACTACTGACGACAGGGATTAAAACAATAGCAACATGCACAGATTGAAAAGAAAAAAATTATGGTTTCTTATTTGTTGTTGTTGTTGAAAAGTTCCTCCACGCATTTAGTTTTTCTAAATCTTCCAGTTGCAGTAAGATATTTGACATCTATACATGTGAAAAGATGACGCTGATACATACAATGACATCCAACTCAAGTACTCAATCTATTGATTGGTCAAATACCATTGACAACACCAATCGTTATCTCCCCTAACTTTTTTTTTTTTTTTGGTGGAAAACCTAATGGGATTTAGATATTCGATATGGACCATCGGAAACTAATAATAATAAAAAAAATTCTCGCTCTTCTTTTTTTTTTCGCTTATGCCTTGATATAATAAAAGTATATTTTAATCTTAAACAGTTGTTATTTTCCTTTATTTTTAAATACCTTAATGACCCTAACTCCAAAATTAATTTGATATATATTGAAATATTTATTTTTCTTTTTTCTCAAATGGTACTCTATTTGAATAATACCCAAAATAATCCTCACCAACTCTAATAATTTTTTTTTTCTACTAGTCTTGAAGACACCCTATAAGTTCAAAAAAGATGGATCGATCTATACAGTAGCATGGTTCGATCCATAGGGTGAGTGAATCATTTATAGCAAGCATTTAGGGTTAGATGTTAATTTGGGTGATTTATAATATTTTCAAGTAGGCTTTATAGTGTTTTTATTGTGATGGTCAAAATACTACAGCAGATCAGATCCTCATTTCGGTGATGTTAATCCTAAATTATTATAAAATACTTGGTCTAATTCTTAATATGATATATCAAGTGATTTCTAATGTGCTTTGATTCCATTTGAGTTAATTATATTATTTTTAATAGTATTATATATTTTTATTGATGTACTAAAAATATTATAAATGGCGTCATATTGCACTTCTTTAGTTCTTGTTGCTTATAGATCATTACAATACTAAATTTTTAGATTTATAGTTGATTTGATTGAGGTTAAAAGTTTATTTTGATTATTTAAATTATTTTCAAGTATAATTTATAGTATTATTATTTGTGGTGGTTAAAATATTATAAACGAATCAATGTTTTGTCCTTATTTGGATGACTAAACTACTATGCAAACTCCATAGGGTGTCTCTGAGATTGATTGACAAAAAAGATATCATTCGGCAGTGTTTGGTATTATTTAAAACAAAAATATCATATTAAAAAAATAAAATATATGAACACCTTTAGTAAAAAAAAACTTTTTTAAAAAAATTAATTATATATATACACACGTTGACATGAGCACAGGTTGACCAGAGATGGCCTTCGTGGCCTTTTTCCGGTACATATGGGTCTCTATTGTTGGAGAAGAGAGGATGACCCGATGAGTTCGTGCCAACACGCCAGTCCGATGGACGATCCGTGCTTTCGTCGGAGTTTTCCGTCCATATCAATGGAGTCGAGCACTCCATTTGGAGAGGGAAGAAGCAACAGTGACAAAGACGAGGGAGCGCTTCATTAGCTCCAGGATGAAGGCTTCAGTTTGGTACTACTTCCTCCTCCAGCATGGGAAGACGATGATTGTGCCATCTAAATAGGTTAACCAATAAGATTCATCTCTCTCTCTCTCTCTCTCTCTCTCTCTCTCTCTCTCTCTCTCTCTCTCTCTCTCTCTCTCTCAGGGTTCCTAAGCATTGACTGCGGCATGGCCCCCGATTCCACCTACACCAATTCCAAGACCAACATAACCTATGTTTCTGACAGTGCATGCACAGACGTCGACACAAACCGAAACATCTCCTCCGCTGCCACATACGTTTCCTCTAGCATGGGAAGACGATGGTTGAGCCTCGGAAGCTTTTCCAATGGCACTCTCAATTGCTACATGATCAAGCCTCATAGGACTGATAACGGGTCGATCTAATCACCTGTTACACGTTAGACATAAAGCACCATACTAGAATTTAACTTGGCACATCATAATATGAACTGGCACAAGGAAATTTGACCTGGCATAGGGAAAGCTGACTTGGCATAGCGAAGTTCGACTTGGATAAAGACGATCGTAGAATATGGAGCACAACTATATCTGATGGAGACTCGACACTCGAAAACCTCGGAATTATGCAAGACCGTATGCTAGCTTAGCAAAAGATGTCGACAACATTAAAGATCAAGGTACGATTAACCTATAATTGACAGGTATAAAAGTCATCGCCCGACACAAATCAAGGAGAGGAACAACTCATACATTCTACATACATTATTTAGATTCCACCTCAGTCGGGGCACTAACTTAATCATCGAAGGGGCTACTTTGGGTACCCCACCCGACGAGGCCTTCATGCAGGATCCCTCGGTAAACCCCTAGAAGGAGGACTTTGAGACATGTTTCGGAGTAGACCCAACCATTCTCACCCGATTGACTTAACTAAATTGTGCTAATTCCTCGACCACAACATAAGATCCTACAACAAAACTCATTGCTCGGAGCTCCAAGCACCTGCTACGGGCGTGATTCATGTGCGAGAACTACGATGGCTTCAACAACCAGCCGTATGTATCTTAATCATGATCGAGTGAATAATTATAATATAAATTCAACTTGTGTATTCTTATTAAAATTATTATCTAGTAAAATTGATGATATATTAAGATTACTAATTTTTTTCTTCATTTATGCCTTAATTTTAAAATGGCATTGAAGAGAATTAAAATTATGATATTAGGTAGTTTTGTGACTGTAATAGAATTGAAAGTTAAAATTTATGATATGATGGTGATTGATAAGTGAATGCTACATGAAATTAGAAACGTTGACCAATAAAATTCCTGCCAAAAGAAATACTACAGATCCCTCGTTAGTCTTAACATATGGATCCAACTTCTCATTAGATAAATATGACATCTAACTATAACACCAATAATCAAACTTGGAAAAGTTGGTCTTTGCCAAGATCGCTATGTTTCTTCGACTTTCAAGTACACTTTGTCGCTATGATGATGGATTAATCTATTCATCGAGTTTGTTAAAATATAGATTCCTTTAGTCGATTCCTCAAATAATCGATCGAGTTGGAAGAGCTTGTCATCAGGTGTTGGTTGACTTCATTCATGAGCTAACATGCTCGAAAAAAAATGATGCACAAAATTCTCAATTATGGTAGATAATTTGATGATAACTACTATGGTAGAGTCGATTTGATGATAACTACTATGGTAGAGTCGTTTGATTCTTAAAATCCCAATACATCCTCATATGGGCTTTGAGCTACTAACAACAATGAGATCTTATCCGACTTTAGTGCACCAAGTAATGATAGATCATTAGGCTTCTTATATAAAAAGATTTCTCCTTGACAAACTTAATAGTTTTTTAGCATCTTATAATTGATAATGAATCAACTTAACGATAGATTTGAAGCCCTAAGACTCTATCATAAAAAAAAGTTTCTAACTTAAGGCAAAGCAAATAATTATAGATTTGCTTAAGTTCCAAATAAATCCAAGTACCTACCTCAAGAAGATGATTCTAAGATGGAGGAACTCTCTAAGTTAGCATCGAGAGCTTATCCGACTTTGGTGCACCAAGTAATGATAGACACACCCACTTGGTTATATGATATATAGAGTCAATTATTTGAATATTGGATGATAGCTTAGAAAATGTAAAGAATACAACCTAATCAGTGATTAATCATATTGGAGATCTTATACTCAATTCATATCTATGGTGTCTATGCCTAGAAAAAGTAAAAAAAAAAGAAAAAAAAGGATATCTTATTTAAGGTTCACATGAAAACTCATGGAGAATACACAAAATAGCAGATTCCTTATCTATAAAATCTAACAGCAAGGATATCATTAGTGTATTCATAAGAAAATATAGTCAAGTACCTAAATCCAATGATTGCCTATTATGGAATTGATTTCGATTGATTCTTCATAGTCATTCATATAAGGGGGATGAGTATTCTAGAAGCTTCCCTCTTGTTGTTAGGATAACAAAAGTTTTAATTAATTAAAATTAATAATTCAAAAGTTTTGGATATAAAGGGGTTTAAAAAATTCTTAATGTATAGTAACAAAAAATAACTTATCGATTCATTGTTAATAATTCAAAGGAGGATGAAGGTCTCACCCTCCACAGGTGAATATTTGAATCGTACCATAAAAAATATATATAAATATTTTTTTCATAAATTTACTTTTTCTTTTATCTTTTTCGTAATCGATATAAAATAATTCTTGAATGTTATCACATGATAATTAATGAGTCTCCCCTCGGACAAATTGTGGTCGTTGAGAAGTTGATTTCAAAGCTCGATTACAAGCCGACAAAGGGCAGCCCAAATTTTAGCACGGCCGCGTTGGATCGGCGAGTCCGTCCGCGCTGCGGGGTGCCGACCCGATTTGTCCGATTCCATCGACCCTCTTGAATCGCTGTCAATGCGGTTCACCAACTCGGTGGGTGGACGCGCGCCTAACCCCGTCACGCCGATAACTTATTGTAGCGGTTGGAAACGAGCGGCACTCGTCGCAGTGTCTCGATGCGGGCAACGGATACTAAACCGCCGTCTCTGCGCCCGCCAACCCCCGTCGCCCCTTTTGGCCCCAATCTTTTGCCACAATTGGACAGCTGCGTCGTGACGTGGCACTGACGGGCTCGCCGTCGTCCCGGCGGGCGGGGGCCCACAGGATATCCCGCTGGACGTGGCGGATCCGCTGCTGTGGTTCTTTTTCTCCGCGTCGGGACCCACCGGGCGGGCACGGCGGGCGCCCGGATTTGACCATACGTCACCGGTTTCCGAAAGCGCCCGCTCGATGCCGCTTGATTTGGATCGGACGGTCAACGGAGCGAGGTACCAGTTTGGGAAGGACGTACGTAGAACCCGCGATCACGTCGAAATTATCCTACACCAGGATGTCTCGACCGTGGATCGATCTCGCGGAGCTAAGTGCTCCTTGTAATTATTGGGGTGGATCGGGTTAAGTAGCGTGTTCCCGAGAAGGGGGCGTCGTGTTGGGGGGATGGATCGGCATTCTCATAAGCCACTCCCTCCGCCCGTTGTCCATCGCCTGGCTCGTCCGTCCTCGCCGGCCCCGGTTTGCCGCGTAGTTCGAGCGATTTGCTCTCCTCTTCTCCAGGTTTCTCCTCGGATTCTCGATCCAAGAGGAGGAATCGAATCATGAGTACCAATGAGGCGGGTGATGCGGGATCGGGGTCTTCTGGCAGTTCTAGGACGAAGAAGGCGTTGGTGGGAGCGGGAGCTCGGATTCTTTTCTATCCCACCCTCGTATACAATGTAGTCCGGAACAAGATGCAGGCTGAGTTCCGATGGTGGGATGAGATCGATCAGGTAGCTATTTTCTTTACTTTAAACATCCATCTTGATTTTTTTTGTGGACCGTTTTCCTGCTTCCAGTTCGCTTTTGAAGCGACTACAGTGGCCACAATTTGGTATCCGTAAGTGTCATAAAAACGCTATTTTTTCGCAAAATCGGCAATTATGAATTTGAAGTTCTTAGCTCTGTTGGGTTGTGTAATATGAGTTTGGGATTTTGGATGTTGCTTTTCGTTCGAACTCGAAGGATATTGACATTCTGATCTTTTCGAAACTCTTTGTGGCTTTACTCTGTGTTTTCAGTTCGTACTGTTGGGTGCTGTACCATTTCCGAAAGACGTCCCTCTCTTGCGGCAGATTGGAGTTCGAGGAGTCGTTACTCTGAATGAACCATATGAAACTTTGGTTCCATCAAAGTTGTACAAGGTAAAACATTGCATTTTGGTCATCCTTGCATAGGCAAAATTTATATTTTTGTTTAATGCAGTTCTTCTGTAAGGTTCAACTATTTTGTTCAAAATATTGGAACTTTTGTCTTTTCTGCCTGGTGTATGTATTATCATTGGAAAACTGATAGACTTGTTGAGGAAATTAACTGTTAAAACAATCCGGGGCTCTATACCACTCTACCTCATTGTACATATTTTTTATTGTGTACTGCAGTAGGTTTTCAAAACAAGTTATTTTGGGCCTTGTGTCTAGAATGTGTGGCTTGTTTTCATTTGAAGTGATGCATTTCTGTTTACTCATTTTTTGTTCCATTCAGGCGCATGGGATTGATCACCTAGTGATTCCTACAAGAGATTATCTTTTTGCCCCATCTCTTTCAAACATACGCCGAGCTGTTGATTTCATCCATAGTAAGGATTTCTCTTCATCCCTACTTCCATATTGCTGGCATATTCATATGTTTCATTGCAAAATGCATCTCCAAATTGACATGGCAGCTGGAGCATTTGATATCAATCAATCATATAGTAGAAAAATATGTTGTTTCCCCTTGGTATCATTTGACTTACATATGGACATAGCTAAAGCAACAGGAAGCAATAAAATTAAGGGCCTTATCATAACAGTTAAAACAGGGTTTGCTAACTAATCGGTGCCTTCAAACAACAGCTAAAACACTCTTTGTTCTTTTTCATTTCATTTCTTTGTTTTTTTTTCTTTTTTTTTTTAAAGTAACATAGCACATAGATAATGGCTAGCTGTAGGTTCACATGCTCTTCTTTTTTATGTCTAGGATTGGTTATTCTTGAGATAAGTGGTTCATTGATCGATCAAACGAAATTGGTTGTTTAATTTTCTAGATGGCATATGAGGCAAAATAGTGGTTAAAAACATGACTAGTGGGCATTCAATCGATGAGATGTAGCTCCTTGTGCATAGTCTTTTCTATCACAACTACATGGAAACTGTTTCTTGTGCTCTACTAATCATTTTAGCAATACAAGGCATCAGCTTAGTTCATCATGGTAGAAAAGTCGTCTGTTTTTGTTAGTGTTCAGGTGGGTAGGTTTCCACTATCTGCTTCAGTTTGGTTACTCAGAAGGTTTTTTCTTGTAAAATAGTTGATGTAGGGGTGTGTTTCGGAAAAGTAAAGTGAGGATTCATGTCGTCAACCAAATGCCAAGATATGGAATTTACGTTTTTAACTGTGGGAGCACTACATGCTCAAAAGTTTTTGTGACCTCTGGATGTTTTCAAGTGAATGATAGGTTAAATTTTATGGCCTATTTTATGACTTTTGCTGGATGTATTATAATAGCATAACCATCTTGCTACATCAGATTACACAAATTGAATCACCATTTACTCTTGCGAGAATCTATCATTTCTGAAGTATGGGCAAATGATAACGACCGGTTTCTATCTTTCAGACAATGCATCCAGTGGGACAATGACATATGTTCATTGTAAAGCAGGAAGAGGACGTAGTGCCACTGTTGTCTTGTGCTATCTGGTATTTAATCATCCTTTGAGGATAAATTGTCTTGTAAAATCATGCATTTCATTAGGGTGGATTAGCTTATCTAGTTCACTTACAGTTAGCCTATCTAGCTCTGTCTGTACAACATAATGAAGTTTTTGGTCTCAAACATGAACATTCAAATGCATGCACCGCTCTATATTTGCAGATTAAACATAAGAATATGACACCTCTGGAGGCTCTCGAATATGTGCGATCTAGAAGGCCGCGGGTCCTATTGGCTCCTGCACAGTGGCAGGTATGGAATTTCATATGGTTCATCTTTGACATAAGTTTATTACATGCTTGTGGTTTATTGAAAGATTAAGATGGTACCTGAATTGGGGTGCACGGATGCTACTTTGTTTTACACTGGAATTTCTTCAACATAATTGACTTTCTCCATTTGGATATATTTGGCTCCGAAGTTTCTGCTTTTCTATGTTTATTGCACCTTGTGGTTCAATTTGATTTTTCGATGAACACAAATTGTAATGTAGTTCAGCTAGGTACCTTTTATTTCTTGCCTCAACTTGGTACATACGACTTGGCCAGGCTGTTCAAGAGTTCAGCAGGGGCAAGTTAGACCGTTCTGCAAGTCAAAGTTCACACATGTCAGATGGAATCCTTGTCACTGAAGATGATATAAAAGGTTATTCTGATGTGGAGGATAATTTTCGGAGGAGCTCATCATGTAGTGCACGCCCAGGATGGGAAGCCCCTGCAACTGCTGATGATCCAGCAGATTCATATGTTGTTACGGATGCTGGATTCGAGTGGAACCCAAGGCATTCGTTGAGTTGTCCTGTTGGAAGCGATGCGGTTTTTATAACTGAGGCAGACTTCGAAGGGTATAACGAATTTATGGATAATTGTAATGACAAAAGCAAGGCGCCGAATCAGAATAAGATAACTGGGGCAGTGATGCGGAAGTTTTCTTGCCTCTTTTGTTCTTTCATGTCTTTTGCTGGTAGTCTCTCGGTTGCCAGCGGCATCCTGGCAGTTTGTGCTATCTAGAGTTTGTGCCGATTCTTCTTTGAATTACAATGTATGCGAGGAATAAAAAATAAAGCATTTTGTGGGAGAATAAACTTGCGGTCAGTGAAATGCTGCCGGATGATATAGAGTGTAATAGGCAACCAACCGATTATACTTTCATTTTTTGTTGCCCAGTTTTGAATGAATTGGAATTCAAGTTTTCCATTGGTCATTTGTGGTGGTTCTGTAAATTTTCAGCTTTCTTTGGGTACTGGATTTCTACAAGTGAATAGTTTTTTTTTTTTTTTGGCTGCATACAGAGTAGAGTCAGCCCAAGTGTAAGTTGTTTTAAGAAGAAGGTCCATTATAATCTGAGAGCTTGTTTAATTAACAGTAGCTGAAATAGATCATATATCAGTAATTTTTTACTGTGATTGCTGCTGTGGTCTTCAGTTGTGCTTTCCTGGTTGTTGTTGGTCTTTCAGACTTCAGCTATTTAGTGACGGTTCGAAATTAAACCAGACCAAATTGAACCGGCCTTTTGGGTCGGTGAACCTATTTGACCCGTTTCAGTTCGAAAAATTTTGAACTTAAACGGCCGAACGCCCTATGTCGGTCGCCCGCCCTTTATTTACATCGCTAACGAACTCCCGAAAGCCAAATCCCCCATCTCGAGAGCGAGGAAGATGGCGCGGGAAGAGAGGAAGATTGCCGTAGCGGTGGCTTAAAACGTCGACGGCGGCGTCTGCGTGCCCAGGTATCGGTTCTTCGATCCCTAGCTCTCCATCTCGTTTCGGTGGGTGGACTAAGGAGGGCTTTGCTCGATGCAAGAATCTGATCGTCGCGTTGTTTCTTTGTTTGGATCGCGCGTTTGGAACCAGGTGGCCGTGCTTCCTCTTGCTGTCCAGTGGACCGGACTCTGCTCTGCAGCTGATGAATCTGGCGTTTGTTGGTTTCTCTTTGGTTAAGCCTGGTAAAGATTAGGCGATGACTAAACTGTGTGTGGCTGCGGTTGTTGTGGGTTTCAAATATCAAAATCCTAATTCGTTCATTTTGGGGTTTTTTAGGTCAAAAGATAGTAATGCTCTGTCCTTTGATCTTCATCGTTATCTTTGTGCAGATTTTTTGATCTTCATGTTGTTTCTGTAAGCTTAAGCATTCGTAGCTACAAATGCTCTTAGCATAGTAGTAGGAAAAAGTATATTGATGTGGTTAACTTTAGATGCAAGGTGCGAATTTTGTCAGGTGAACGCTTGAGGAATGTACCCTTAAGCTGTTTCTCCTGATTTCTCGATAGTGCAAGGAAACAATAATGGATTGTGTTTGATGTTAGGCATACTCACTGTTTTTTGAAGCGATAATGGTAATAATCTGAAATTTCAGAAATTTCAAAGATTTTTTACGTCAAAAGATAGTAATGCTCTGTCATTTGATCTTCATCATTATCTTTGTGTAGATTTTTTTATCTTCATGCTATTTCTGTAAGCTTAAGCATTCGTAGCTACAATAAAATAGCTCTTAGCATAGTAGTAGGAAAAAGTATATTGATGTGGTTAACTTTAGATGCAAGGTGAGAATTTTGTCAGGTGAACGCTTGAGGAATGTACCCTTAAGCTGTTTCTCCTTATTTATTGATAGTGCAAGGAAACAAAAACTAGTTGTGTTTGTTATGATGAGTGTATATTTATTGTATTTTGAAGCAGTGGAGATTCTTTTTTCTAGTTTTTCAATTCGATAAAGATACAAAAAACTTGGATTGTGTTTGATGTTAGGCATACTCACTGTTTTTTGAAGCGATAATGGTAATAATCTGAAATTTCAAAGATTTTTTACGTCAAAAGATAATAATGCTGTAGATTTTTTTATCATTATCTTTGTGCAGATTTTTTTATCTTCATGTTGTTTCTGTAAGCTTAAGCATTCGTAGCTACAAATGCTCTTAGCATAGTAGTAGTAAAAAGTATATTGATGTGATTAACTTTAGATGCAATGTGGAAATTTTGTTAGGTGAACGCTTGAGGAAATGTATCCTTAAGCTGTTTCTCCTGGTTTATTGATAGTGCAAGGAAACAATGAGTGTATATTTATTGTATTTTGAAGCAGTAGAGATTCTTTTTTCTAGTTTTCCAATTCGATAAGGATACAAAAAACTTGGATTGTGTGTGATGTTAGGCATATTCACTGATTTATGAAGCGATACTGGTAATAATATGAAATTTCAGAAATTTCAAAGATTTTTTATGTCATGCTCTGTCCTTTGATCTTTATCATCATCTTTGTGTAGATTTTTTTTATCTTCATGCTTTTTCTGTAAGCTTAAGCATTTGTAGCTACAATAAAATAGCTCTTAGCATAGTTGTAGGAAAAAATATATTGATGTTGTTAACTATAGATGCAAGGTGGGAATTTTATCAGGTGAACGCTCGAGGAATGTACTCTTAAGCTGTTTCTCCTGATTTCTCGATAGTGTAAGAAAATAAAAACTAATTGTGATTGTTATGATGATGGGTATACTTGTTGTACTTTGAAGCAGTGGAGATTCTTTTTTCTAGTTTTTCATTTTAATAAGGATACAAAAAACTTGAATTGTGTATTATGATGTTAGGCATACTCAACTGTTTTTTTTAAGCGATACTTGTCTGATCAACTTGATATAGAGTGGACTTCCGATCATGTAAATCTGGTGAATGTTTTGATATTTTGTTATAAAGTGAACATAGCAAACTTATACGGTTTGATATATAATAATGCATGAAGCTTATTGACTCTCTTTCGGAGTTTAAAGCATGGATAAAATGGATACTTGGCATGAAAGCTTTATCTAGTTGAGTCGTTATAATGCGTAGCAAACTTTTGTTATAATTTCAACATAGCATACTTGTATGGTTTGGTATATAAAAATGCATGAAGCTGGTTTGACTCTCTTCTGGAGTTTGAAGCATGGATAAGATGGATAGTTGACAATTGCTTTAGCCAAATGGAAGGAGGGAGTGTGCTCAGGAAAATGCCGATCCATCACCCCCTGCACATTTAACCCAAAATTCTCTTCACATCATCAATTTTGAAGGGATAAAACTGTAATTTCATATATACTTTTTAGCCTCAGCACGAATGCATGAATGCAAACTCGTACAATCACCTTTCCTTTTTTTTTTTTTTGGGTTTCTAATCACCGATTAATACTTGATGATGCCAATCCACCATATATTTATTTTCATAAAAAAATTACAGTCTCAATTTTTATATGATGTCATGGATGCTTTTTGTCTCTGCTCTTGCTAACATTATTCTTCTGGTCTTGATAGATGAAGAGCTTATAGGCGTGGCTGGTGAATTGCATCGATGTTCTCGTCTTCACTGCGAACGTGAGATGATCCTCTAATCCCCCATCTCGTACTTGGCTTAGGGGACCATGCTTTCAGTCCTCTCCCTTGCCCATGATGGTCGATTGCTGATGGTGCCGCACGGCATCGTCGGACTCATCGTCACTCCCACCGCCATCCCCCCCTCGCCCTAGTAGCCCATTCTGATAGTATTCCAACTTGCTCGTTTGCCTTGTTGGGGTAGTGTTTTCCTCTTTATTCCTCGTCCTAGTTTCGCTCTGACTTCTTTGTTTAATACCGGTGCGTCTAAAGATCTACCCTAATTTATACTATTGAGTTCAATTCTTCTACTACTGGGTTGAGTTATGATACTAATGAGTTTGATTCTGACTTCTTTCTTTGTTTACACAGTTATAATTACAAGGAAAAAAACTTAGCTTCGCGAGAACAATCATGGTCGAGATATCCTAGTGTAAGATAATTTCAACATGAGGATATCCTAGACGAACAAGTCAAAACTCGTAATAGGGGATATTGGAGATGTATTATCACAAAAGAACTCCAACAAGACCACCCTCCTTAACTCTACATTCATTTTTGCCTCATCACATTATCCAAGATGAATGCTTTCAAGCCAAGGAGAGTTTATAAAAATCAAACCATGGAGTGATGATGAACTCAGGTTTGGGTTCAATTGATATTTTAGGGTCACCACATGATAACATCCTGCACACTTAGTATCTTACTTCCAAGATTGACAATAACGTAGAAGGAAAAAAAAAACAACTAAAAGAGATTGTTACAAGAATCATCCTAAAGAGCAGAATCATGTGCGTAAAGAAAGATGATTCAATGAAATTATTATGTTGCAAGAAAAGAAGAACATCATGCACTAAGAAGGAATAATACTTCACAAGAATATTTTGGAATCTTATCTACTTAAACGATGACCGGATACAATATATTAAATCATGTTGATATGATTATTTATTTTCTTCCTTATTTGTTACTTTCATTTATTCCTATATTTATGGCCTATATAAAGAGGTCAATAATTATAATGGGATCATGGTTCACCTTACACGTCAATACATTATACTGACCAACTATCGATACGTACATACCGAGCTGTATTATGTATATTGATATTTGGTATGGTGGGATGGACCAATATATATATCACCCATTCCAATCCCTTATCCAACCGATACATACCACTCATATCGAACGGTACGTCATGACACGATGAATCCTAAATAGGGTCATTTATTTTTTTAATAAATAATAATTTTATTTCTCACAAACTATGATAATATTGGAAGGTCACATCTTTTCCCTCGATATGAGTCGATGTATTGGCTGGTGATAGCTTATTTCTCTCTTCTAAGAGGTGATAGCTTCTTTCCAAAATGGGATTTGCTATACTCCTAATCCTATGGAGGCCCAGTACCACTGCTTGTCTTTATGCCTCTGGTGACAAAAGCATCAATTACCAAATCTCTCACACCTCCTACTACTACTCTCTCACGGTAAAAACCAGCTCTTTCTGAAACAACTACTAATATTCTATTCTATTCTATTCTAATTCACTCTCGGACATTAAGTCAGTGAAGTGACTTCCTGGCTAGGCTAAAGCCTTTCCTTCCCCAGCTTGCATATTACTTCTACTATTGATTGATTAAAACAACCTCTTCTTTAAAAACGTATCCGTATCATTTGAAGAAACAATTAAGTTCCTTTTCCTTGTACACCTCCCCCCACCTCCTTAGCTTACTATCTAGCTGCAATCCTCACCCTAAGCAAGCAGAACCAACCCTATACGCTACAAAAACGATATGCTACAAAAATGATATGCTACAAAAACATATAGAAGAATCTAAAATCACGTATAATCTCATCAAAAATTTAAAACAACTGATACTTACCGATGGTTCTGCCACCCGGTATGATGGGAGCGCCTGGAAAAAGCCCTAAAGAAACAAGGGGGGAAGAAGAACCAACGAAGAAAACAAAAAGTGGGAGAGGGACGATTTAAATTGGAAGTTTGAGAGGCGGTGAGGCAGCTTAGGCGACGTGTCAAGATGACAGTGGGCCCCACGACGCCGTTTCGGAGACGCATGTCGACCAGCTGTCAATCGCGTCGAACAGCTGTCGATCGCGAAACGGCTGTAGTTTTAATATTGAGAATACAATAAGAGAGTTTCTTAAAATTATGAGATTTTTTCAAAAATTTATCCAAAATTTTTAAACAATTGACTCTCTATTTCGAATATATATTGGTGGTATAATTTTCTTATAAATAGTTATAAATGCTTTTGATCATTCTGAATAATGATATGATTTTGGTGAAGGTATGATTGATTCTATTTAAAATCAAGTTGGTTTGAATTTAGTAAAATCTAAATCATTTTTTTTCTTATATGGTTTAGTCTGATTCTATCTCTTTCTATGTTCACCCGTGTCTCTCTTTCGTATTGTTCATCACAATATACTATATTTTTAACATTAATTATTATTATTATTATTCATATATTTCAAATTCGAAACAAAATGAAGAGTTTAGTGACAAATCTAAGACTTCGGTAATTAATGAACATTTAGTATTCTCAAACCGATGAGTACTCCCCTTGCATTAGTATGAAAAATCCGGTGTCACATTAGTCTTCTCTCGAAGAATTTATTTTACATTAATCTTGAAATAGATTCTGATATATATTAGAAGGCTCACTGAGTTAATAAACTATAACATCTAACAAAATCAATTCAATTTTTTCAATAAGAAGTTATATTTATTTTCTCTACAAATGTTATGGTGATTGTTTTACTTACCATGGATAAAAATTTTCATATTTAATAGAGAATATACTATCAACTAATTATCATCTCACACATAATTGCTACGTGAAATAAGATCCGAAGAAGATAATTACGAATTTCATGAATTCTCATAAAGAAGATAATCTTAAAGTTAGAATTCTAATAGGAAGAAGACAATTATAAATTTTGTAGAAAGACAATCTCAAACTTCTTCATATGATTAGAAAGATAATCCTAAACTTTCTTCTTATGAAATTATGATCAAGTATGAATGCCCATCCTCATCATTATAAAGAGAGGACTCTAGTCCATACTTTAAAACGTCGGGTTAGCAACTCTAGCATCGGAGCGACTGAATCAGAAAACCTTTACTAACCTATATTGGGAAACCTTAGCGGGAGCATCATATGTGCAGAAACAATTCAAAACAAAACTGGTTTCCCACGTAAATCAAAATCGTCATGCAAAGATTGATGTGAGAAAAATCGTAAAATTAAAAATCATGATGCATGAGAGATTGATTACCTAGGGAAATCACATATCCCTAATTTTTCAAATCTAGATAGAGAGGATAAAGAGGTAAAGCGTCATCCTCTCTAACGGTATCCACACGATGGATCTCTACAACGACACTCCTCCAATCGTAGTCTCAAGTCTCAAAACTCTTGTGTAAAAGATAAGGGAGAGAGAATAATAAGAGGGAACAATCAAAGGTGCAGCTTATCATCTATGTGTCTCCCCTCTTATTTATAGAGAGTCACCAAAAACCCTAGGGGTCTTGCCTTAGTGGGTATTAAATCTCAATCCAATTATCGACTAATATTGGATTATTGGATCTCTATCAAATAATCTCCTTTGGTCGCTAATTGGGTCTCATGCAATGAGTCCATCAATGTAAAGTCTCATCTAAAGAGAATAGGAGCTAATTAGATCTCTATCAGATTCTCTATTCGCTGAAGCATCCACCATATGTGTATGACTCTCTAGGCTCGACACCGAGCTGACCGTGAG
Organism: Ensete glaucum; assembly: GCA_021527575.1. NCBI lineage: Eukaryota > Viridiplantae > Streptophyta > Magnoliopsida > Zingiberales > Musaceae > Ensete > Ensete glaucum. The sequence continues at coordinate 30,787,369 of CM038554.1, forward strand.
TCAACGGCTTTGTTAGTGGATCTGCAATGTTATATTCAGATGAAACTCTTTCCATTGCTATATCTTTACAGGCTATGATCTCTCTAATCAGCTAGAACCTTCTCAGAACAATTCTGATGAGACCTGGGTTCCTTTGCTAGAGCTATTGCCCCGTTGGTGTCGCTATATATGGGAATAAGCTCAACATTGCTCGGTACGACTCCCAAATCTCAAATAAACTTCTTCATCCACACTCCTTCCTTTGCTGCTTATGTTGTAGCAATGTACTCCACCTCTGTGGTGGAGTCAACAGTAGTATCTTGCTTGAAACTCTTCCAACTTGCTGCTCCTCTATTCAGGGTAAAAAGATATCATGAGTTTGACTTATTATCATCAATGTCGGACTGAAAACTTAAGTTTGTATAACCCTCAACGTTAAAGTTACCTTCTCTATATACCATGAAAAGATTCTTAGTTATTTTCAAGTACTTAAGGATATCCTTTACTGCCTTTTAGTGTTCCAAACCTGTATTCGCTTTATATCTGCTCATGACACTTAAAGCATGCGCTATATTAGGCATAGTATATAACATAACATACATGATAGACCCTATCATTGAGGTATACGGTATCATATTTATGTCTATCATTTCTTTAGGAGTTTTGGGTATATACTTCTAGAAAGTGATATTCCATATCTCATCGATATAAGACGTCTCTTGAAATTTTTTACACAAAACCTTTTGATAATAGAGTCTATGTATCTAAATTGGGAAAAGTTAAGCATTATCTTGGATCCATCTCTATAGATCCAAATCCCCAAAATATAGGATGCTTCCCCTAAGTTATTCATGGAGAATTTTCTGGATAGCCAAGCTTTTACTATGTAAAGCATTCTTACATCATTCATAATGATTAGGATTTCATCCACATACAACACCAAGAATGTGTTAGCACTCCCACTAATCTTTCTATACACACAAAGCTCATTTTTGTTCTTAATAAAGTCATAAGATTTAATTGCCTCATCAAATCTTATGTTCCAACTTCGGGAGGCTTACTTCAGCCTATAGATAGACTTAAGCAGCATGCATATTTTATCTGGACTATCTCTGGATAGAATTCCTTTGGCTATATCATATACATATCCTCCTCGAGTTTACCATTGAGGAATACAATTTCACATCTATCTGTCAGATCTCATAATCATAGTATACTGCAATAGCTAAAGGAATTCTGATAGATTTATGCATGGTTACGAGAGAAAAGGTTTTGTCATTGTCAACTCCTTGCCTTTAACGATATCTTTTATGTACAGTATTGCCTTATAGGTCTCTACCTTTCCATCTACTCGAATCGTTTTCTTAAAGATTCATTTGCAACCAATTGATACAACACCCTTAGGTGGATCTACAAGGTTCTAAACCTTGTTAAAGTACATAGAATCTATCTTAGAATTTATGGCTTATTGCTACTTCCCAAAGTCTATACTCATAATAGCCACCTCGTAGGTATGAGGATCAACATCCTGAGTGTCCTCTCTACTGATATATCCTGCATATTTTTTAGGAGGGTGAGATACTCTGTTAGACCTACGTAAAGTTGAAACTTGTGTGTTAGATACTTGAACAGACTCAGATTCTGGAATGATGCTTGAGCTAGGTTCTCCAACCTCTCTCAACTCTATCTTACTCCCACTGTTTCTACCAAAAATGTATTACTTCTCAAGAAATATAACCATTTTGGTAATAAAGACCTTCTAGTCCTCGGGATAATAGAAATAGTGTTCACAAGTTTCCTTGGGGTATCACATTAACTTGTATCATTCTCTCATTGATTCCAACTTATCGGAGTTGTGTCTTTTAGCGTAGACAGGACAACCCCAAATCTTAACCACCTTAAGACCAGACTTATTTCTTTTCTATATCTCATATGGTATAGATATTAACGACTTTAATAAAACTCTATTTATAAAGTAAGCTGTGATCTATATGGCGTATCCCCAGAATGAGACAGGTAGGTTAGTGAAACTCATCATGAACCATACCATGTATAATAGCATGCGACTCCTCCTTTTTGATACATCATTGAATTGAGATGTATAAAGAGATATCCATTGAGATAGAATCTCATGGTCCCTGAGGAACTACGTGAACTCCGTACTCAAATATTCTCCTCCTCGATCTGATTGAAGAGTCTTGATACTTTTTTCAATCTAGTTCTCTACCTCATTCTTATATTCCCTGAATTTTTCAAAAGCCTTAGACTTGTACTTCATTAAGTACATATGTCCATACCTAGAGAAATCATCAGTAAATGTAATGAAATATAGCCTGAGTCGATATAAGACCATATACATCACTATTGATAAGTTCAAATAACTTAGTGGCACTTTCTTTAGTTTCACTAAAAGGAGAGTTGGTCATCTTCTCACAAAGGAAAGGTTCGCAAGTTGTATACGACTCATAGTCAAATGGATCTAAGTATCCATCTTTTAGTAACTTTTGAATCATTCCCTCATATAAATGATATATCCTACAATGTCATAGGTATGCATTGTTCACCTCATCTCTTTTCCTCTTTGACGTATTTATATTCATGATGTGTGGAGAAGTGTCTAACACATATAAGTCATTTATCATGGTCCCTCTAGTGACAATCTCATTATCCATAATTTATTGAACAACTATTATTCTCAAAACTAATTTATATCCACTAATTATCAAACATGAGATGAAAATAATATTTTTGATAATAGAGGGAATAAAATAACATGCATCCAATATAATGATAGCTCCACTAGCAGATGTATGGTGACCTCCTTAATGACAACTGCAACAACCCTTACTCCATTACCCATCTCGATGCCCATCTCATCTCTTGCTAATCTCTTAGGGTTTGCCAAAACTTGCAACAAATTATAGATATGATAAACACTCCTAGTATCCAATACTCATGCGTTATCATGAAAATCTAACAAGTGGAGATTGATCATGAATATACCTAACGCTTCTCCAAGCTTTTGTTTCACCTTGTCTGCATGGTAATCCTTACAGTTCCTCTTCCAATATCCGTCTTGACCATAGTGGAAGCACTATTCTTTATCTATTGTCGGGTCTTTCTTGCCAACCTTTATCTTATCTAGTTTTTCTTTTCCCTTGCTCTTCTTAGGGGTCTTATCGGTTTTCCTTTTCTTCTTGGTCTCATCAATATATAGAACTGACTTCTTTGTTTTTATGGCACTCTTAGCTTCCCTCAACATATTGAGGAGCTCAGGGAGAGTCACCTCAAAATTGCTCATATTAAAATTCATGATGAAGTGAAAAAAGGAATCTAGCAAGGACTGAAGTATAAGATAAATGCACAAGTTATCCTCTAGGACTATTCCTAAACCTGTGAGTTTCTCAATCCACTCTATTATCTTTATACTTCACATAACAAGCGATCGTATTCTCGCCTACCCTTTCTTCTAGTGTGGGCATAATTGTATTAAGGACATACGCGATTTTCTTCATCATGAGAATAATTCTCAAATTATGGAGCTAATTCGTGTAGTTTGAACCAGTGAAGTGATTGGCATCAAGTATGCCACGTACAAAGTTTGTCAGTAATATATTTCTGACAAACAAAATATAGCATAAATAAATAACATGCAGATTTTACAAAAAAATTAATTAAGATATAAACTTCTATTTAATGTACTCAACTATTTTCCTAACGAATCACGTGACACTGATAGGACTCCAACAGGGAGAGTCCTAATCACCCTAGAAGTAATCAATAAAAACTCTATGAGATTATAATAAAATCTTACCTAGCCACTTCTATCCTATAAAGAAGTGTGGCTAGTATTTAAATTCGAGCCTTAGGGCATAGTGGCCATCGCACCCTTTACTAGGCTGGTCGGCCAGGGTTTCCCTCAGTTAGAGTCGGCTATAGAGCCAATTTAGTCATCGTCTATCTCTACTAAGGCATGTTGGCTATAGGAGGGGCAAAGAGATAATTTTACTTAGGCAATCATCTGTTATTCAGTCTTGTGCTGAGTTCTAAGAGGGAGGAACCCCTATAACGTTCCAAGGGTTGATCCCCCTCAAAGATCAAAACCTATGGAGCTCCTTCTATGGTTCTATCTTATGGTATCAGAGCAGCAATCTTACTGCCCTTATTGTCATCTCTGTCGCCTCCATCAAGCCAAGCAATTCTCATAATTGCTTTTGATGTCACATACACCATCATCCCTAGGCCGTAGATTAAATCAATCTACTGCTGTCCCTTGCGTTTGAAATTGGAGATATGATATATTTGCGTCACCCACGCCTATTTACTACTGCTATTCCTTTGCCTTTGACATTGAAGAAATTTTTTCATACTTTCTTTGCTGCAAAATTCTAATGTCGCAAACGTTATCATCGTTGCAAAGAAAAAAATGCTATAGAAAAATTTTAACTGATTATTGCTTCTTGAAACTAAACTTTTATCCGTCCTTTTTGGCTGAAAATTTTACACAAATTCATAGATCATCCTACCTTTCATCTAAGATTGATCTCTGGAAAAAATTCCTTCGAAAATCGAACTTATAGTGCTTCAATTCTTTGTCATGCATTGTTGAAATTTTACAACAAAGAATCTGCCTTTCGACTTTTCATCCACTTTCCTACCGTTAAGTTGTCGAAATTTTATCAAACTTAATTATTGATATTAACACATTTGGATCGAGAATTTATGATAAATTTTTATATATTTTCCTTGGGGTTTCCTTTAGAATTTACGTCGAGAATTCAGTGTTTCTCCGACGTAAATTCTATTCGGCAGGACAGCATGTATACAGCTCTCTTTTCGTCGAATTCCATCGGATTTGAGTGCTGCCTTTTGTGGGTTTTTGGACTCTCTTTCTCTCAACATCAAACCCTACCATACTTACTAAGAATCTCTCCAAACCACACCCTAAACTAATCCCAAATAATCTCCCAAATCAGCCCTAATCAAAGCCTACTTCCATCTACCCAATCCACCCATCCAACCGACCACCTCTTCTCCAAAAATTCACATGCCACTAACCTGACAATAGAAAAAAAGACCTCAACATTACAGATCTAGATGCTTGCACCATGACATCAGATGAGGCCATCAACGCTAAGTTCGAATCCTTTGAAAGTCGTATGGAGGAAAAAATTTGATCCTTTTTTTGTCGAATTCAACATGGGCCGACCATCGAGCCCGAGGAAATCACAACAAGGAGAAACTTCAGATCGACAAAATGATCCTCAAGAGCATGGACACATGAACCCTGATTCAAATAATCAATACTTGAAGATTGACTGTCTTATATGGGGAGAAAGAGACCCGATCAGATGGATCTCGTGTGTGGAATATTATACCGATCTACCGATATTATACGGGTAGAGATTACTGACATCCACCTCCAGCGAGTCACTCGTGTCTGCAGTCGCCTGTGTCCGCAGTCCCCTCTGCATTGGTGGCCATCAGCCTCGACCCCGCTACGCTGCAGCGGCTGTCGGGCAAGCGGGCGAGCCTGACCGTGTTGGTCTACGTGGACCGGACGAGGAGCACGTGCGGGTTCAGCTTGGGGTGCCTGCTGGGGCGAGTGCAGGTGGCGGTGGACCTGGAGAGCGCGCCGGCAAGGCCGACGGTGGCGCAGAGCGAGTGGGTGAAAATTTCTAAAATAATAAAAAACCACGGATATTAGCAATCACAATGCACCAAAAAATGGATACACCGAAGGATCAACGAAGAAGGGAGCAGCGCAAGGGGTGGACTGTGACGATACATGACCGCTCGGGATCCCCGGTGACCGCCGCGTCCATGGTCACGCCCTTCGTGCCGTCCCCCGGCTCCGACCGCGTCTCCAGATCCGACCCCGGCGCCTGGCTTATCCTCCGGGCCATCGGCCCCCCTCTCCTCCTCCTCCAACAACTGGAAGCCGTGGGGCCGCCTCGAGGCCTGGCGAGAACGAGGAGCCGTGGACGCCCTGGGCTACAGGTTCGAGCTGGTGCCGGGCACCGGACCCATCGACGGCGTGCCCATCGCCGAGTCCTCCCTCAGCGTCCACAAAGGTGGCCGCTTTGCATCGATCCCAGCGTCAACGGGGACGTGGTGGCCGGTCCGTGGCCGTTCGTCGGAGGCTTCGTGATGGGATCCACCGTCAAGGGGGAGGGGGGAAGGCGAGCAAGCCGTCGGTGCAGGTCGGGGTGCAGCACGTGTCGTGCATGGCCGACGTCGCTATATTTATAGCCCTCTCTGCCGCCATCGATCTTAGCATGGACGCCTGTCAGAAGCTAAGGAAGAGCCTCACCCTTCTTCAACTGTTGGAATTTATTCTCATTCGTTATCACTCACTGACCTTCTTCAAGCACGGTTTTCCCGGCGACTTGGCCCGACGACGGCTTCGGCTTGCGCACATCCAAATGTCCACCTGCTCCTGGAATAGCTCGTCGTGTTCCAGCGGAAGGTCGTAGTCCCCCGCCTTGTGGTGCGTGTTGATGGCTGTGGCGGACACGTCTTCCAGCGTTTTCTGTACTTACGATCATTTTTTACAATTCATAACCCATTACCATTCGTAACCCCTTATTATTTTTAATCAATTAAAAATAATAAAAATATTATTTATTATCCAACATTTTTGTACTTACTTACGATCATTTTTGACGGTTCATAACCCGTTACCAATCGTAACCCCTTATTATTTTTAATTTTTTAAAAATAATAAAAATATCATTTATTATCCAGCATTTTATACTTACGATCTTTTTTTCCAATTCATAACCCCTTATTATTTTTAATCTCTTAAAAATAATAAAGATATTGCAAGTCGAGCTGATCCCGCAATATCTTTTCATGCTCCCTCGGAAGGTCGTAGTTTATTACCATGAGAAACTTGTTTGATGTCTTCTTTGGTTAGACTTACATCCATGTCATGCCAGAAACGTAGGTAAAGAACCAAGAGACGTTCTTAAATCTAGCACAGAAGACACTGACCATCTTGAAGGTAGGGATATGCACCTTCTAGTGACAGTTGACTTGGTGAGAATCAATTAGATTCTCATGTACGAGGTGATCGAGATGGTAAAGCAAGACGTTGTCGTGCTCCGACGAGAGCCTTAAGATGGCCGCCTTGACATGCTCATTGATAGCTTCTGCGGTCAGTCCTTCCTCGCCGTCATGTTGCTTCAGCACTTCGCTCACTATCCGCTCTTTAGAGAGGGAACAGATCAACCGAATGCAGGAAGAAGAAAGGGAAAAAGATAAAGAACCAAGAGTCATTCTTGAATCCAACACCGACCATCCTGAAGGCAGGGATCGAAGTGTGACTGCGCCTTTTGGTGATAGCTAGCTTGGTGAGGGTGTAAAAGTGGGAGTCACTGCAACTATTTAGATTCTCCTATGCGAGGTGCTTAAGAGGGTAAAGGAAGATATTGTCGTTCTCCAGTGCAAGCCTGTAGTAGGCTGCCTTTTTTTGGCTCGCTGATAGCGTTTGCGGTCACTCGTTCCTCGCTGTCATGTCTCTTCAACGCTTCCCTCACTATATGCTCTTTGGAGAAGGAACAGATCAACCAAATGCAAAGAGAAGAAAGTGAAAAAGGTAAAGAAGCAAGAGAAGTTCTTCGATCCAGCACAGAAGACACCGACCATCCTGAAGGCAGGGATCGAAGTCCGACTGCGCCTTCTGTTCATAGCCGGCTTGGTGGGGGTGTAAAGGCCAGAGTCACTGCAACTAATCATATTCTCCTGTAGGAGGTGCTCGAGATGGAGATCAAGGCGGTCAACTACAAGCTTGCGTTGGAGCACGACAATGGCTTCCTTTAGCCAAACTTCGATCCTTGCCTTCAGGATGGTGTCATATGGGTTGGATTCAAGAACGTCTCTTGGTTCTTTATCTTTTTCCCTTTCTCTTTCTGTATTCGGTCGATCTATTCCCTCTCTTGAGGGCAGATAGTAAGTGAAGTGCTGAAGAAACATGGTGACGACGAAGGATTGACCGCAAAAGCTATCAATGAGCATGTCAAGCCGGCCATCTCCAGGCTCTCGCTGGAGCACGACGACGGCTTCTTTTACTATCTATCTATCTATATATATATAGAGAGTAAAAGAAATCTATAATTTAAAATTATAGATGTTTGCTATTAGATAAAGAAGAAAATTTTCAGGTCCTAGAAAGTTATTTATGAAATCTATATGAAAATTTTGAACAAAACATGAAGATATTGATCTACAAACCATACAGTTTAAATATTAGATTGTATTTATTAATATCCAACTACATAAGACTAAATATTAATCTCATGATTTTGAGTAATAAAAACGTGTTGGTTTTCCCACAGCACTAAAATTTGAATTAGAGAGATAGCAGGGAACGAAGTGTTCACCACTAACATACGTGGAAGATTAATTTGGTGATAATATACGCAAGTAAATTATTTTAGAAATGCTGACTAGCTTAGCTTAGTTGAATATTGCAAACAATTATAGAGTAAGAATCATTGGTTATTGTTTGCTTAACAAAAAAAAAATAATAATTAGTACTTATTATTTGTAGTTGCTAACCAACCAAAATATATTTGAATTATGTAATTTCAATTACTAACATTGGTAATTGATCCAAAAGAAATTTGATTATAATTCAATTTGTGATGAAAAGTTCTTATTCAAAATTATTCATCGACAAGTCGCCTTTGTGGAGGAACAATACTCGAAATTAATACTATATTTTTTTAATATATTTATCCAATCCCTAATAAGGTATATCTATTGCATACACAAACACATACAATGAGAGCAATATATTAATTTTTGTTATTACACCCAAATTTAATTAATTTAGTTCAAGTCATCGGATAGGCTTACTCTGTTATCATCTACTAATCACGATGGATAAGGCACCCCATTAAAATTTGGTCATTAATTATCCCCTAAAGCTAACTTGCGTATCTAATTATTAGTGATCACTCTAATTCGACCTAATTTTTAGATTTCTTTTAGTTAAAAGGAAGAAAAGAAAAGAATATAAAATTTTCAGACACAGACACACATCCCACACTGCACAGCACTGAGACAACTTATTTTAATATGATAACGAAGTGCCACTGCCACTCTCTCACTGCAAACACAGTGGCTCGTAAGACCCAACCACAGAAGCTAGTGAGTGGTTCAGATGCGCTCGTGTCACCTTCCTCCCTCCCACCTCGTTCCCTTTACCGGCACCACCACTTCCGTGTGACGCCATGGCCACAAGCAACAACAAGCACACATCATCATCAACACTGGCCACGTCTCACGACCTGCATCTAAGCAAATCGACAACAACCACCCCACCGAGCTCACGTACTCTCCCTCCTCTGTTTCGGGCTGGGGTTGTGGTGGATGCATGCCCACCTTCTCAGTGTTTGTGGTGAGAGGTGAAAGGGGAAGCACATGAGCTCATGCCATGGATAGTTCTTGGCCGGTCAGAGGGAGATCACGGGCTGCAGCAGCAGCAGCAGCAGCAGAACGGGCAAGAAGGAAACAGCAACGTCGGCGACATAAAGTGGCATTTGGAATATATTAGGGACATTCTTAGCTCCGTAAACAATCACGAGCATGAGAATTAGAGGAAGAAGATAACAAAAGGAAATCCAAATCCCAGACACAAATCGAGCCACCAACTTCCCTTTTTCTATCTATCTCTTATTCTTCTTCTTCTTCTTCTTCTTTTTGGCTAAGGGATCGACGAGGACCAACGCCACTACATAGATGTGCTTAAAAGAAGCACCCTAACTGCGTCGAGGGCTTACCTGTGAACCCCTCTCTCTCTCTCTCTCCCTCTGGCTCTGCCTCTGGCTCCTTTTATTCCCCAGTGGAACAACCCGTGATCTCTCTTAAATTCTTCCAGTCTCCTCCTCCTACTTTTCTCCCCTACAGACACATTCCCAGCGTCGTCACTTCCATTCCCTGATCGCGATGTTGCGGTTCCGGTCCGTGGCATTCATCATAATCCTTCTGGTGCTGGTGGACTCCGGCCAGGTGCACTGCCACACCAAAGGACTCCGGCCGGGGCGCCGAGCGCCGCCGCGGGTGAACTCCACGGGCGCCGGGATGGTGGAACAGCAGTTCATGCGGTGGGTCAGGTTGGTCGGCGGCCTCCGGCACAGCGTCTTCGGCAGGGCGCTGAACAAGGCGTTCCCCTCGTACACGCTCGCCGTCGACAAGAACCCGTCGGCCGGGGACTTCACGACGATCCAGGAAGCCATCGACTCGCTTCCTCTGATCAATCTGGTGAGGGTTGTGATCAAGGTCAATGCCGGCACGTACACGTGAGTGACGTTCCTCGAGCTCACCGTTTTCCTCGTGTAAGCTTTCGTGGAAGGAACGAGCACCCACCCTCCGGTTGTATGTTTGTGAATCAGGGAGAAGGTGACGGTGTCACCGATGAGAGCCTTCATCACCATCCAAGGAGCAGGAGCAGACAAGACGGTGGTTCAGTGGGGTGACACAGCTGAAACACTCGGGCCAAAGAAGCAGCCCATTGGGACGTTCAATTCAGCCACCTTCGCCGTCAATGCCCCTTATTTCATCGCAAAGAACATCACCTTCAAGGTATGTGTCCCGTGTTCCATCAGAAAGGACTTTGTTCGGCGTCCTGATCGTGTTCTCTTGCTTGCTTCGTTGGGGTTTCAGAACACCACCCCTGTTCCACCGCCGGGGGCGATGGGAAAGCAGGCGGTGTCGCTGAGGATATCAGGAGACACAGCAGCCTTTGTAGGATGCAAGTTTCTGGGGGCGCAGGACACGCTCTATGATCACGTCGGCAGGCATTACTACAAGGACTGCTACATCGAGGGCTCCGTGGATTTCATCTTTGGGAATGCTCTCTCCCTCTACGAGGTCAGCCATCCGATCTAATCCCCCCTCCCTTTACCTCCATGGAGTAGTCCTCGAATGCTCTTCTAGCCTGCGATCCGCAGCGGGGTCGAATCATTTGTTGGCTTTTTACCGGGTGCTGTGGCATTGACATGGGGTGCCAACTAGATGCCACATCACCCCTGGTCGTGCCATCCTATCCCTCCTCCACCTCCATTGGAGTGGATACCCGACACCGTCCTCTGTAGCAGCTGGCGCCACTGCCTGCAACTTTAACTCGTAAGGCGGGCGCGTGGCTTACAAACCTGGCTTTATCTCGGTGCTTGGCACTGCTTTGTCCACTAACACCGAAACGCTTGCTTGCTTGCTTGCTTGCGCCCCCTTAAACACCAAGTTGCGTGCAACCTTGCGGTTGTCACGTAGCAGCAGGAGGGCAGCGACCGGTCGTTGGGACGAGCAGGTGGCGGGTGGCGGGTGGCGCCTGGGAACAGGCGCCGCTGCTCCTCAGGATTCGTCGGTTCACATGTCGCACTGCGAGGCGAAGAGGAAGGGGTTCTGATACTGCGTGTTTGTTTTATGTTGTTGTGTGGCTGTTGCTGGGGGGGGGGGGGGACTGCGAAGCAGGGGTGTCATGTGCACGCCATAGCGCAGAACTACGGAGCCCTGACGGCGCAGAACCGGATGAGCCTGTTGGAGGACACGGGGTTCTCGTTCGTGAACTGCAAGGTGACGGGGTCGGGGGCGCTGTACCTTGGCCGGGCGTGGGGAACCTTCTCCAGAGTCATCTTCGCCTACACTTACATGGACGGCATCATACTCCCCCGAGGGTGGTACAACTGGGGAGACCCCAACCGAGAAATGTAAGCCCTTGCTTCCTCCTCGTTTCGTTCTACTTTTCAATTGATTTCTTTGTCATCAATTCGTGAGAGAGAGAGAGAGAGAGAGAGAGAGAGAGAGAGAGAGAGAGAGAGAGCTGGGTTTGCCCACAGGGTGTTCGACGTAAAAGCACTTACGTATCTTAGGTTAAAAATTGATGGCTTGTACTTGTCGGAGCTCATGTACCTCCACCACCCGTAGTGATACATCGCTTTTGTGGATCTGTCCACGGCCACCGGGTGGCATCGTCCGATGAAGTACAGCTACAACACACTGGCTGCAGTCTAAGTCGGAATAGAACACGGAAACGTCGAAATTATTCATCCGAATGATAGAGCACATCAATTGTGATGCAAGGGGCCACCTGTTTGATGAAATGCACCAAAGATAAATAAAACCGGTCCCCTCCTCTGTGGGTCGTCGGCCCTGCTGCACAGAGCCACGGGCTCAATGCCATGTGTTCATCCGTCGCCGTCTAATTTGGTCCATCCCCCACCCCCCTTCAACATGCGTCCTCAAGCCTTTCTTTTTATCTGTAGCTTTTCCCAGGTGGTGCAATGCTGCTTTATTAGCCACCTAGAAATCCACGTCCTTCTACTTTTTTTTTTTCTCCAGTGCTCTCGGACGTGTATCGCACTTGCTTCCCTGTTCGAGACTCGTAGATTGGATTAGTCTTGTAAAATGATCGGTGTTTCGTGTTGATCTCATGGCAGGACCGTGTTCTATGGACAATACAAGTGCACGGGCCCAGGGGCGAGCTACGCAGGAAGGGTGTCATGGTCGAGAGAGCTCACGGACGAGGAAGCCAAGCCGTTCATTTCCATGAGCTTCATTGATGGGCCTGAGTGGGTCAAACTGTGATGCTGTCCCTCCCCTCGTCATTGGGTGTTAACAAAAAAAAAAACATCTACCGTGATTCTTCAAATAAAATTAATTTTCTTTTCTTCCGGTTTTACCGTATTCTAAGGTCACTTGCATGGCATCATTGACATCTTTTCTTCTGATTAAGATCACCAAAAACATTTAATAATTAATCGTCAATTCTGAAATTAAAGCATTTTTTAAATTTATAAATAAGCAAGTGAAATAAAATTAACATAGCTAGATAATAAAATAAGAATAAAGAATAAATTGACGTTAGTTAACGGATCACGTTTCAGTTGGTCAGTCCGCAGTCACCGATGTGTCTCCCCCGTTGCTAAAATTAGGGTTCCCAATCCGGACCTTGGGAGTTCACTTCCTCCGATTTCTCCTCTTTCATATTCCAATCGTTGTCTCAAAGGCACGAGGCGATGGCTACTCCTTCTGTGCGCATGCGATCAAAGGCAAGGAAGCGCTTGTAGGAGATCGATAAACAAGGTTGGACAAACTTCCATCTTATTTTGTGTTGTCATTTCCAGATTAAATCCTCTTAAATCTGTTATCTATGCGTTTTAGATGAATGTTAGGAATCATGAACTTATGATTGATGTTTGAATAGAAACACAAAGGGGATGAGAAGTAACAATTGTAAGTTATATTAAATACCTGGAAGGATGCCAGAAATTTGCATCAGCCCAGAACAAATATTGGTAAGAGAGCATGAATCCAAGTTTGATGGTCGCATCGATACTGCTAAATTGAAGAAGCTTGTTTTGATTGAGTCCTATATGAAGACATCGTCCAATCAATTTGGGGGTTTTTTTTTTTTTTTTGTTATGTTGGCTTCATTATCACTGAGAGTGTAGCTGTAGGTGTGAGTTCATTCAAAGCTAAGTCTGTATTGGTGCCCTCAAGTTTTCTGCTCTTTTCAATTTTGATATGGACTGAGAGACTTTGAAAAAACGATCAGAGAGATTGAGTTTGTTTTTTTTTCGACTATCTTATCTTCTTGATAGAGAGCTTATCTCCATGGCCCAAATGATGGATATTTTCACTACTGAAAATTCTCACACTTGTTAGCTGGCTAATCTTGATGCATCATATAAGACGACAGAGGTTTCTCTTGGTGCCAGATTTAAATGATGGGAAGTTAGATGTCCAAAATAAAACTAGTACATGTTGGTATTAGTTGTGCAAAGGGGATCTGCAAGCAAAGGTGAGGAATGAGATTGTGGTTACTTGTCAAGTTCTATATCTATCTTGGTGCAGAACTTGCAGGTTGAAACTTGACAAATGATGAAGAGAAATGCACACAATAGATGCATAAAAGCCAACTTAAATGCTTTAAATTTAAAATCAGAGAATAAAGATTAACAAAATAGAGATAAAAAAAACCTGGTCCTCTGATTATATCATTATTTCACCCTCCACTGAAAACACCTTGCAGCTGCAAATTCAACTTTCATTTCCTTTTTATGAGACTGAAAGATTGTACAACAACCTGTGGTTTAGACTCGCCTGTGGAAGATAGGATTAAGATTGTTTCTGGCAGAAATTCAATCTTTTTTGTGGTTGGATTTTGAACTTTTCTGTGGTAAATGTGTAAGTTCTCTTCTTAAGTTTACAATTTTTGTGCACTTGTTATCATATTATTATTGAATAGTTCTTCAAAGATCAGCTGACACATCCTTGTAGCTTAATCTTATCAGAGTCCCATTTATTATCTAGTCCATTTTATGTTCATTATTCACATCATACATGTGATCCAGTGTCGTTGTCATCCTTGAAAAGGACATGACAGCATCACAGCGTAAAAGTGCTTCAGACCACCTCTGTAAAATGTTTGGCAGTAAATTCATGTTCTACATTTACTCCTAATCACATGACATCAATATATGAATTATACCATTAATCTAACTCATTTGTAGGGTAAATAATAGACAACTTCTTTACTTGCAGGAGCAAAGTTGAATGCACTGCTCATCCTCAAAACTAGCATTGTCGGGAGCCCTTGTGCACCAAGTCACCCCATCATGGGATAAATGAAGTTGGTATGTTATTAATTTTATTCATCTATAAGTCCAGCATATTTATTTTACTTCCAAGTTTTTCATGTTTTATTGATTTTATTCATCTATAAGTCCAGCATATTCAGAATGTGGTATTTTACTTCCAAGTTTATAAATCACAAGATTTACATGACTTCCCCTCCCATTACCTAATCTTTTTTATCCTCTGCTGCTAATTATTTTGTTAGACATTATGTTATAGTGCCTAAAGCTATGTTGTCTCTCATGCATAAAGCCTAGTATCTCTCTGTTAAATTGTAGTATTGAAATTTATTTTCTCATTGTAAACTTGTATAAGATTTAGATTTATGAAACTAGTAAAAGATTTATGAATTACCTGCACGCTTCTTCTTGGGGTTGAAAGTAGTGCTCGATCTGAGAAGGGTTTAAGGAAAAAGATGGTTAGTTGATCAGTCCTTAGAAAGATTTAGCAGAGAACATGTTCTTAGTTTATTCAGACAAATCCATTTTCCAGTTGCTCCTATGTTACCTGTGCTACAATGATAACACTACCCTACCAGGTACTTCAATGTCCCTGTCCTTGCAAGACAATATTCTGGTTCCTGCCCCAGTGTTTTGTTCCATGTCCACACATTTGGCATGTGTTCATTTACACTTGGCTGGCATTTACAATCAAGGATTGATGAATAAAGTTCCTAGTAAAATCAAGGATGCTAAATGAAACTTGATGAGGACATCCAAGGCAGAATGTTGCTGGCCATGTTTTGGCAACTTACTCCTTGTGAATGGCATGTTAATATAGATTCGCACAAAAGAAGTTTGGAATTGAAGCAGCTGCTCCCTGGCTGCCTCAATTTAACATTTCTAAGAGCAGCAGCTCTCATGAAGCAGCTGCTCTGTTTCTACCACTGACTCACCACAGGCAGTCTATGTAGTGATCCCTGGCTGCTTTCCTCAATATCTTAGCAGACCTATCGTCAAGCTTCCCAACCGTTCCATTGTAGAGGTGATACGCATCATGCGCTCGTAAGGGAGACCTCGTCCTCGACTCGGTCTCGCTTGCGAGGGCCTTCTTCCTCCGGCCGGCCTTCTCCGGCCTCTGCTTTGGCGTGCTTTGCGGCCTCACCTTCGCCGCGAAGGACGACGTGTTTGCCATGTAGTTTGGACAGCTTGAGGGGCTTAGCGTTTGCCGTGGAACCATATCGGCTGTCCTGTTCCTCGCCGGCGTTTCCGGCCTGAGGCGAGGAGTGTTTTGCGCCGTCTTGGAGTAGTAGGGGGATTTGTCAGGGTTCCGGCAGCTGGAAATGGAGAGTCGAGCTGGAACCTTGTATGGGAGTGGAGAGGAAATCGGTACCATAGATTCGTCCAAGTTAGAACTTGTTCTCCGGAACGACTTGGACCTGAGTTGGAAAGTGTCCATCTCCAGGATCTTTGGACTTGCATCTAAGTCACAGCTCTGTTCTAATCCGATGTGCCTGCACCTATCGCCTCCGTTGTCGAACCTTCCCTGCGAAGAAGAATGAGCAAAGATGATGGCGCTCGTCGATGGAAGACGAAGGAAGCATAGATGTGTTTAGAGGATTCCGTCTTACAAAGGGTGTCGGACGGTCGAATCTTCTTCGACTTTGCTGGGGCAGAACGCGAGCTTCTCGAGGCCTAACAACAGCTTGGGCTCTTACGAGAGCTTGTAGTCTGCGAAGGGTTATGGCTGCGTGCTTTCTCACGATGTAGCCTCTTACCAGAGCCTGCAGCTTCACCAAGCCTTTGAGCGCTCGAAGAGCTTTCTTTGCCTGTCCAATGACAGCCTCAAGAAATGACGATGATGAAAGGAGGATTCTGTAGGCAAATGACCACTAGATTTAGCCTTACCAAGTAGCATCTGAAGGCAGTCTGGATCTTAACAGCAGCCCACCACTGGTAGCTGTTGCAGGGCGTTGTTCCTTCTCTGCCCAGGCTCTTCAGCCGCACCATCGCCGCCTGAGCTGCCGTCACGGCCGCATTGGCAGCGGCTGCAGTGGCTACCGCCACCGCCATGACGTGCTTGCTCTCCTCCTCGGTGTCGTCGTAGAACGACCTCAACCACGCCGCCTCCGTCGCTGAGACGGGACTGCTACACATGCTTTCCGCTTGCCGTGGTCTGGCAAAGCTCCGCCGCTTCCTATCTTTCAATTCGTAGCCATTGGTGCTGGCATTGTCCTTGTGGACCTTCGGATCCTTCTTCCTCCCAAGAAGGCTCCTCAGCCACCTTGTAGCCCTGCCCATTACCGAGGAGATCCTGCAGAGCACAGACAGAGAAAAAGAGAGAGGGGAAGGAGTGAATCCAAAGTGACAACTTCGTCTCGTGTCCTCCAGTGATCTCCACTCACAAGATTTATCAGCACAAATGGCGGTAACAAAGAGGTTTTGCCCAGGGAAAGAGCAGAGCGAAAGAGGGGGAAACATTTTTACTACGTCCGTCCTCTCTCTCTGCCATCATCAATGGGTTGTTCCTTTCTCGCGGTAGCCTTCATCTTCGATTGCTACACAACGCTCCTGCATACAAGGGACGTGTGAGATGCACCTCGAAGAACGAAAAAGCGTGGATCTTTCTCCTCTGCTTAGTAGGCAATGCTTCGTACGATGACAAAGATAAGCGACAGCAAGTAATAAAACTAGGCTCGATGCTTTCGACTATGTCGGAGCTTTAGATCTGGCTTCCAGAGCAAGTCCCTGTCATTCCTGCCGCGCTGTCGATCTCCTCGGAAAAGATACAAAACACATCACTCGACTTCTTGCAGCAAGCAAATAGCCACAGTAAGAACAGGGAAGCAAACGAGAGATCCACTACCGTAGGTCTTATAGAGACGTCGAAGGTCATGAAGCAAAAGAAGGAGCCGTACTTGTCTCTCCCCCATCACTTAATGCTTCCTTCCCTTCGCTCTCTCTTTTTAAGAGCCAGAGAAGAAAGGAAGAGAAAGATCCTGGGTTTGGTGAACCGTATCTTACCCTTTCTGGCGTCGCAGTCCTTGTCTTCAGGCTATACTCGCTCGCAGAGCTCTCTCTCAGATCATAAGGCTTGGCCGCAGCAGAGGCCCCAAGGAAGGAGTCGCTCACTGGTTACTGCCGGGCCAGCGGTGACGAGATGCCGTGGTGCAGAGTAAACGTACTTGGACGGAGAGAAGGGAAGGGAAACGGTGGATATGACTACAATTAGGTGGTTTAGAGTCTCGATGCATTGGTGGTGATGATGATGTGACGCAGAGGAACACGGAAGTGCATTGCCTGTTGTTGCGGAAGACAGACACATACTCTTCGTCTCCTGCGAGGTGAAGAGACCGAAGACATTTAGAAAAGGGGGGCAGTTGATGCAGCTTAAATCACGGACGGGGCACGTGCCAAGACGTGGGTTTTCACAGGGTAGGTTCCATTGGCTGCTCCCATGCATCTGATACGCGGTCACTCCACTTTGTCATCTACAGAGCAAGAGATCCAAAGGAAGCTTAAATCTATTTCTTGGACTCAGCTGGACTGGTCCAACCACACCAAGCTTGGGATGCGTGAAGCTGGTGAAGACGAGCTTATCATTGGCGCTGTTAGGGTAATCGTGCCAGAGACGTGAGTAGCTTACCTTTAATGGGTGGGCGGTGATGCGATTGCTTTCAGGTCAACGAGAATGGGATCAAAGTAAGTCGTCTTCTTCCTTCTCTTCGAGGAAGCCACAAGGAGTTGACCTAAGTAGAAGCACATGACCGCATCAATGACGTCAGAACACAGAGGCGTGGGTCGTGGAGCAGCAGAGTTCGAACTGGTACTCCGCTGGAAGAAGAAGAAGAAGAAGAAGAAGAAAAGGAGGCAAGAAGCATCAATTCACTGTGTTTCCACAGTGGTATTATGTCTGTAGGAGAGTTGCGAGTCACTGTATGGTTGAGAGATGACGACGAGGGATCACATCATTGGAAGTATAGTTCGATGCACAGTGAAGCATAGAATCTTATCAGGGGTTTGTTCCCCCCCGAATACTTTGGAGGGAGATGGATGTTGCTTGGCTCCGTAAGCCCCGAATAATTTTATGTTGCTTATCAGCATAAATTGATGAACCAAACAGCACATCATCAATTGATGTTGTCATGACATGGACGACTCCCGACATAATGGTCAGTCTTTTAAGGCAATCCAGAGGACTAAATGGTGTAAAAGATGATCGATTTGAATTAGTTTTCACCTTCAGCTATAGTATGACCATTATATTCGATGAGAATTCTGCCGGATACTTTTTGGCACTCTTTATTATTCTGCAAAATTTATTTTGGAGCATATTTTGTCATAGGTAGGTAGAGCACATCCATGCAGCGCTTAGGATCGTACACATTCTCGATTCTATCGACGCAAATTATGTCCCAATGCAATCGTACACATAGCTCGTCCCATCACGAGGTAGGCACGATTGAGGAGGATAATCGGGGTTGTCGAAGGGACGTTGACCACCATCGACACATTCTACGTCCTTAGACCGCTCAATGAAGAGGTATTCCTCGACCAACTTCGGGTACTTTGCTTTAAAGCGTCCACGGGCGATATGGTACTCATACACGATCTACCTCGATTATTGAAACTTGCATCGGAACCCCTCCAACTACTTATAAACGGTAATCTCCCCTTTCTCCATGTCGACGGCTCGACGATGCTCCTTCTCCAAGGCTTTCTTGGCCTCCTAGGCCTCGAGCCTAATCGTCACTAGCTTGTCGTAGTTGAGCAGCAATTGATCCTCCAGCTCTCTTCTCATCTCTAGGGCATCCTTCAACTGTTGGTTCAGGGCCATCAGTCGTTGCTCATCGTCCGTGACATTCAGAGCCGCCTCCTGCTCGACGTCAACCGACATTTGCCGAACATCCTCAAATCTTCGCTCGGTCGTAGTTGAGCAGCAACTGATCCTCCAACTATCTTCTCATCTCTAGGGCATCCTTCAATTGTTGGTTAAGGGCCATCAGTCGTTGCTCATCGTCCGTGACATTCAGAGTCGCCTCCTGCTCGACGTCAATCAACATTTGCCGAACATCCTCAAATCTTCGCTCGGTCTCCCCGAGCGAAGATGATGGCGCTTGCTAATGGAATAAGAAGCATAGATGATGTCCAATGGCGGAATTCTGCGTCGAACTTTCGGCTTTGCTGGGGCAGAACACGAGCTTCTCGAGGTCTAACAACAGGTTGAGCTCTTACGAGAGCTTGTAGTCTGCGGAGGGTTATGGCTACGTGCCTTCACACGATGAAGCCTCTTGCCAGAGCCTGTAGCTTCACCATGCCTTCGAGTGCTCAAAGTGCTTTCGTTGCCTGTCCGATGACAGCCTCAGAGAAACCTCACTTTACTTTTCCAAAGCATCTTCTTCTACTCTCTCTACAGCTTAGGGCTATGCCTAGTAATCTCGACACCGGCTCACAATAAGATAACATCCGAAATGTCTCTGTATCCTGCAAAAACCTTACGTCATCCAAGAAGAAATCCCAGAGTGAGCTTGCACCTTTGATAGAGAACCTATCAGGCCAGCCGTATTGTATACAAATTGGATCGGCCGATGCAGTTGAAACTGAGTACGCCACCACAATACTTGTTGGGAGACCACCAATCGGTATTTGCATGATGAAACAATAAAAATATGCTATAGAATTGTCAAAATAAGACTCGGTAGTACACAGATGGAACACGAAAACCTCGATCAACCGAGGTGCGTTCCGGCGAGGATCGAGTTCACGGCCGCGATCAGATGGAAGGATATAAAGATGGCAGAGGTGGGCAGGCTCAACACGAGGACGGCCATCATCCCGATGGCCACGCTGGGCCGTGTGCCCATCAGCAGCGTCTGCAACAAGCACAGGATCTCGCACACGTCGGCGTGGTAGCTGGTGTAGTACCGCTTCTCCCAGTCCATCCATTCCGACGGCGCCTCGTAATTGCTATCCTCCATCTTCATCTCGTGGATCCTCTTCCTCAGCACGATCATGCTCTGGTCCACCAGCCGCCCGCCGCCGCTGTACTCCCAACCGCAGGCGCGTCTCCTCGAGGCGCCGGACTGGATCGAACTCGGCCGGTTTGGAAGCCGCAGTCCGGCTTGCCGGCTCGCCAGTCGGGCCGGGAACGACGAAGGATGGTGGGATGGGGAGGAGACGGAGGAAGCATACATTGCGCTCGTTGTGAAGAAGTCGCGACGAGCTGAGATGGCGTCGGGAGATCTGGTGGATTTATAACGGAGGAGACGGCGTCTGAAACGGAATCTTGGGCAGGTACTTAACGGTCGACAGCCGGTGGGCATCGGGCACGTGTCGGCTGCGTTATCATCTTGTATCAGGCACCCGAGGAGGAGGTCAACGCGTGGCGGTGTCTTCCTTAAATGGATCGCAACGACGCGACCATCATCGGTTGTCACGCCGCATCGGTTGGCATCAGTCGCGGAACTCTTCCTGATCTCTCAATGGTCCCTCAGGACGCTGCGATGATTCGAGTTCCTCGGCGTGCGCTGCCGTGAAGGGCGGAGCTCACCGCTAATCATGTCGGAGACTGAGAGCCCAGAAACTGCGTTCCAGCGAGGACTGTGAGGAGAACGAAACGCATCGTGAAGGCAACTGGGTGGATCATCACAGTCACGTCGACGGCACTCTGATGCAGTGCTGAGCCAACGAGCGGTGGCCAGGTGAGCTCTTCGACGGCGACGTCGTGGGCGACCTCGGTGTGGGTCACCGGGAGGACTCCGAGCGCAACTCGGGGCTCCAGCTGTAACGGGCTTTGTTCCAAGAAATAAATCCCCAAGCTTTAAAGAAAGAGTTGGCCGTCGTCTTCCTCGCCCATTCATTGCTTGAAGTTGGCCAAACGTACACAGAAGTTGCACACACTATTTAGGTGGATCTCATGATGTGCTTATGGCTCACTTGATGGACTTATCATACATGGGTTTGGATTTGATTCATCGCTTCCTTATAAATTGTTTTGCCTTCTTCGATCTCTTCCTGCTGCTTCTGCTGAAACGAACGTTCCCTTTGCAGTCCCTCTTTTTATCACATTTTTCAGTTCTTCCTGACTGACTGTTCATATGCTTTCGTCAGTTTCATGTACTATTGTTTCGAAAACTTCTATCCAATTTGTCCCAAAAGATTAATTTTATATTATTCAGATATCAGACATAATTTATCCCAAATTAAAATAACACAAATACATAGCATCACATCTAGGATAAAGATATTTTGGAACTATGAGCATATTATTGTAAGATATTTTGTATAACTTTTCTTATTTATAATGGATTAAGGATAATATTACATAAAATTAATATCTTCTTAGAATAATTTGATTTTAAAATATTAAAAATATTTTATATAAAATATTAATACTTTTAATATATTATATGAATGTATAATTTGAATGTAACTGAGGTATAACGATTGGGATGGAAGGAGAATGGATTAGGAAGGAAAAAGAAGTGGATAAGAAAGTCTAAGGGGGTGAGGGGGAGGAGGAACTCAAGAGGGTAAGGGAGGGAGGAGATAGATCGGGGGAAGGAGGTGGCCGTGGAGGTGGAGTGGGAGAAAGGGAATGAGGTGGAGGTGGAATGAGAGGAGGAAGCGAAAGGAGAAAGTGGGAAGGAAAAAGCTAACCTGGAGGGAAAAAAGATACTAAGTGAGAGGAGAAGATGATGAAGGTGGAGTGGGGAGGAGAAGATGATGATGATGGAGGAGGAGGAGGGGATGAAAAGGTAAGAGGAGATGAGATGGTGGAGGTGGAGTGGGAGGAGACGGCGTGACGGTGGAGATAATTTAGAAACTAAATATAACTACTACAGGCAGAATCCAAGTCAACGATGATCAACGGCTCTCTTTTATTTATTTTATAAAAGATATTTTAATTTTAGGATAAAATGATGGGACGTCATCTGATAAAATTTTGTCGTCGAGAATTTTTTTCGTAAATTATCCAATAAATTATAAATGGAACTGAGTGGCGGTTTTCTCTTAATATATATTTTTCTCTATTGTAGCTTCTACACAGATTTCTTCCGTTTCCAGAGTCAGCGAAGTCTCGCGCTGGTCTCCAAGATCTTTCCTTTCACCACTTCCCGATCCGAATCAGGGGTAGCGAGCTGCACATTCCTCCAAAATCCCGACTTCTTGTTGTAATTTCGATCGGCTTGGAATCCTAGATCCGGGGGGAGGGACATGGGGAAGGCGGCGGTGACGACGGCGGTGGTTGGCGCGGCGGCGGCGTGCGCGGTGGCGGCGCTCGTCGTGCGGCACCGGATGCGGAGCTCGGGCCGGTGCGCGCGTGCCGCGGCCCTGCTCAAGGAGCTCGAGGAGCGGTGCGCCACGCCCCTGGGGAAGCTGCGGCAGGTGGCCGACGCGATGACGGTGGAGATGCACGCCGGGCTCGCCTCCGAGGGCGGGAGCAAGCTCAAGATGCTCATCAGCTACGTCGACAAGCTCCCCACCGGGTACGGCCCATCTTTCTCCTCATCAGATGAAAAGGTGCCTAATTTTTTCAACCGATACTTGAAATCCAGCTGCATTTCTCATCGGATTCTTCGAATTCGGCTCCATCTTTCAACGGATTCTTGAAATTGTCGCTTGTTATTTGGTCGTAAATGCTTTTTTTCTCCGTGACATCAATAATTTAACTAAATTCGTATCTAGATCGTACTTGGATTTATAAGGTTTGGGGTTTAAGGTGGGGGCCTTGTTCATCTTGTGTTATGATTGAGGAATATCCCTGTTGTATCTTCTCTCCTGTTGTATCTTCTCTGGCAATAGAAGTTTTGGTTTTGATTGCAAGGATCATTTTTTCCTGGTATCTCGTTCTCCCTTCTTCACGGCTCGTGTCCTAAGAGGCAATTGGCAGTTTCTCTTGATATCTTTGTTGCTTCTTAAGTTCTTTCCTTTTACATGGTCAGTCAACTACATATCTGATGAAAATATTTTAATTATTGGATTTCTGAGCAAGCTAAAAAGTATTTCCTTGCGCTCATTGGGTCCTACGTTTTTGTTCTTTTGTACTGTGGATGCGTTTCTGCTTCCTCCATATATGATACCTCTTTGATGTGCCCGGATTATGAATGGTTGACTTTGGGACGATACACATCTCGCCTAACCATACCTACCCGCCCACCCACACACACACAATGTATATATATATATGTGTGTGTGTGTGTGTGTGTGTGTGTGTATGTATGTATATACATATATGCATAATTACATATACGTATAAATATATATATTTATATATATGTACATATATACATAATTACATTTACATATATACATATATGTATATACATATACATACACATATATCTACTTATATATATATATATATATATATATAATGTAAAATGAAAAAAATTCAGAAAATAGCATATATTTTTGTTACTTTTTCAAATATGTCCTTCGACATTGATATATGTTTCATGATTAAAGTCTGAATGAACTATTCTAGGACGTCCCTTGGTTGGTGTTCTTTTTTAATTTGGCTTATGACAGTTTATTTGTACATTTTGTTGGATATTATTTCTTGAGCCAGTGGACTTAGGACTATATCTTGCTTGTATTGTTAAGTGACCTTCTGGCTTTCACCCTTAACTGTGTAAAAACAGCTCCTGTCCCATAACGTCAGTTCTCTCAAGATGGATCAGCCATTAAATTTTCCACGACAACTACCTCAGATCAAGTTAGAATCCAATAGTTCAAGTAGAACCAACCGTAAAAATGATCCTTTTTCTACTGTAAACGTGGGAGGATATTGATGTCAAATGCATTAACTCTTAAATCCTGGTTTGCATGCAGTGACATGAACTTTGTTCTTTTCTCCATTTTTGAGTGCATACGGCTGCCTTTACTAGAGGATCCCATGTCACATAGATCATGATAGGGGCATTTTTATGTATGGATGGGCTGGCCTACAAATATTACCATAAAGAGACACAAGATCGTGCTAATAAAAGTGGCACTTAAAAGAAAATATGGTACAACATAGCTAGATGATGCTTTATATACTCTTAGCATAGATTTGAGTCATTCCTTTTTTGTTGTAATTTTTTTTGGTTCCTTACTAATTATTTACTTGTAATATGTTTCCTAGAATAGCAGTATCATTTTGTTATATTCTTTTCCTAAACATGGATCTATATATCTCCATATTCCTTTTGTTAGCCCTGCATCTCTATAACAAGCATAATCTGCTCTATGACTAGGGCTCCTGCTTCCTATGCTCCAATTTTATGCCTCATTGAGAAAGCAACAACTATATGAGTAGAACTTCAGCCACAATCTAGCGGCCTATTATCCATCTGCAGGCTGCCCTAGGTGGCTGGGATGAGCACAATAAGGTTGATGTCAGGGCCAGATGGCATTTCGTAATGATGGAATTCTTATAATAATTGATCCATTGCATACCTCATTTTATTTTGCATCAGCTGATGTTTTCCTCATAAATTTGCCAGCTCTTGAAATTGTCTATTTTGGTAGTTTTAAGAGAGAAAAAAACTTAGGTTTTGCTCTTTGGGAAAAACTGGCTGAAGTTGCCTTTTTGCAGTTGTCTCCTGGTCTCCTGGTCTCCTGGTCTCAAGAGTCCTTGATGTTTTTTAAACATTAGTTGCTAGGATGGCATTGGAGCACCACGTAGTGTTAACATAAGATTTGGTTCTAGATCAGTGTAACTTTGATTAGATAGATTATTTTAATTCTCAACCGAGCAGTGAAAGTTCAAGTAGATGGATTGTTTAAATTCTCACCCATGTCATGCATTCTGATGTTAAGGCTACACAAGCATTGGCATAGCTCTTTTGGTTAGCTGAAGCTGCCTTTTCAAGCATTCCATTCAGTGTTATCGAGGAATAGTTTGTTTTATTGAAAAGAGAAGTTTCAATTTTAGTTTGGGAGGAACCACGTTAACAATTTCTATAAGTATGCATGTGGCGATTCGGATATTCAAAAGACATTGTTGTTTATTATGCATATGGAATTTGCAAGTTGTTCATGAGAACAATAAGATTTTCACAGTATGTTAGAAATGGATTATCTTTTATAAGGAAATAGACATTGCTTCAGACTTGTCATTTGGGATTTTAAACTTTGGTAGTTTATGTAATTACATGTAACATTTTCACACTTGTTTACTGCTCTATATATACAAAGAAAAACACTTCTCAAAAATGAACTTAGAGCAATGGATTTTATTGTTTCTACACTTTATTGGGTACACTATGGATTTGCATCTATACTTCAAAAATTATATCTTTGATGCCTAGAACACTACTTTCACAGGGATGAGACAGGATTGTTTTATGCTTTAGACCTTGGAGGAACCAACTTCCGTGTCTTGCGTGTACAACTAGGAGGAAAGGAACAGCATGTTGTCAAGCAAGAATCTGCAGAGGTTTCAATTCCACCCCATTTAATGGTTGGAGGCTCAGATGTGAGTGAAGTGTTTGGTTGTTATACTTTTAATCCATATTATATATATGGCGGTACCTAACTTTGTTAAAATCTGAGTATGATTTTTCAGGAACTGTTTGATTTTATTGCTTCAGCTTTAGCAAAGTTTGTTGCTTCTGAAGGTGAAGATTTTCATATTCCTGTTGGTAGACAGAGGGAACTTGGATTTACCTTCTCTTTTCCAGTGAGGCAAACTTCTATTGCCTCAGGCACCCTTATTAAATGGACAAAAGGTTTCAATATTGAGGGCACGGTAATTTCTGAGCAGATTTTTATTTTCTTTGAGATATTATATCTTATTCGCCATGTGCTAATTAGCATTCTTTAAAGTAGCCATTAGTGGCCCAAGCCAAGCTTTTTGAGTTCACCTTTTTAAATGTTTTCCAGCCCTTCTTTCTGTGTATGCTTAATATCTTCCTTAGTTTAAAAAGAATCATTTCTCAATGTAGGTGCTGTTGTTGTTGTTGAATGCAGGTTGGGGAAGATGTGGTGGCTGAATTGACCAGGGCCATAGAAAGACAAGGTCTTGATATGCGAGTTTCAGCACTGGTACATTCCTCTTGTTATTTTCCTTCTTCCAGTTTGAGATGAAGGGCTCCATTGACTGAGATTTCAATATGTGGCTCCTTGACTACGTGGTTAATCAATTTTTGCTGTGGTCTTATCTAGATTACATTGGGTAAGATAACAATGGAAGTAATTTTTAATGTAGGTTAATGATACAATCGGGACATTAGCTGGGGGAAGGTACTATGATAATGATGTAATTGTTGGTGTGATATTAGGCACTGGTACAAATGCAGCCTACGTAGAGAGAGCCCATGCGATACCTAAGTGGCATGGTCTCCTTCCCAAATCAGGAGAGATGGTAAACAAACTTTTTTGCCTGACTTCAAAAGTTATTTCTTTTTCCTTCTCTGATTATGGTAGATTCAACAGATAGTAAAACAAGATTCCTAGTTCCTACCATATAGCTCTTGGCAAGGCTTATTGGCTTCCATTAAGTTTTTAAATATCACTGTTATAGGTTATCAACATGGAATGGGGGAATTTCAGGTCATCTCATCTTCCTATGACAGACTATGATCAAACATTAGATGCTGAGAGCTTAAACCCTGGTGAACAGGTGCAATAGATATAGATGACTGTCCTTTTTATTGTGAGGATTTGTAGAGATGCTATACATTCAAGTAATTTTGTCATGACAGATTTTTGAGAAGTTGATCTCTGGAATGTATCTGGGAGAAATTTTACGTAAAGTGGTCCTGAGATTGGCTAATGAAGCTGCCTTGTTCGGGGATAGTGTTCCACCAAAACTTGAAACCCCATTCATACTAAGGTAGAATTTATGCTGTTATCAAGGAATTATTACACTTTGTGCATAGATGCAGTTAAACAGGCATTAATGATTTAATGCATTCTGGAGGGATTTACTGCAGTTAATTGGCTAAATAGTTATTGTTAGCACTTATTCACTGAAATGAAAAATAATTTTCTGTACTGGACTTCAAGTTCAGCTTATATTGTGGGTCCTCGAAATATTGCCCAACTGACTGAATATTCTCTTAGCTTAGGTTGTGATGGGATATCTCACTACAGTATGAATTTATAAGCTTAATAATTATAATTCCTTGCTAGATCCTCTGTGAGCACAAATTTTAAATATGTATCCTTGACCTGAGTTTGGATAACCTTATTACCATAGATCAAGTTTATGAATACTATGTATGTGGGCTTTTGCCTACTCTGTTAATTTGTCTGCGTACAGCTGGCAGAAAAAACTGCTTTTCCTATCAAGACCTTCACAATTTTAGCATGCAAATACCGAGGTTACCTTAATTTTTCAGACAGTTTTGTAGTTGTATAATTATTCTTACCTTATAAATTTACGTTATAAATTATCCCGTATTTATTGTGGATCACAAAGACCATGTAGATAAGCTCTCTAGAATTATACTGGTGTAGATAACGATTTTAGTGCCATCAGTTTTATCAAATTGTTGGAATCAAAGTTTGCCCATTCTTCTTTTGTTTCTTTTTCTTTGAACCTAAATTTACCTGACTGGTGTAACAATGGCTGAACACCAGCATCCAAAGTGTGTATATATCATATGCCTGCATGGTAGACCAATTTGCCTTTTGAGTTCCGGCCATGGAAGAGATGAGTCATAGGAGAGGGTAGAGAAGGGAGTTTGCTCTGATGGCACACACAATCTGCCTGTGTCATTTATGTTCTTTTTATAAGCCTTCTAAATGCTTCATGGCCACGACACATGTTACTCTTCTCAGAAGTCACTTCATAGGCTGGTTCATCAGACATCCAGTATATTGAGTTAGAAATTGTCATATATATGTAAGCACCATATTTTGTCATTTTTGAAATAAAACTTGGTTCAGGTTTGTGTCAGATTTGATATTTATAGGTTCACTCTCAGGCTGTTCCCAGTGGTAGTTGCATATATTTGATATGGACAATTAATGTCCACAAAATTTCATAGTGTTCCAAGTGTTTTCTCAACTTGTGTACACCATTATGACCTGAATTTGTTGTGGTATCTATCATAATATGTTTTCTCCCTCTGATAAATAAAGCAGTATTATGTAAAGCTGATAGTGATCTAGTAGGGATGGCAAAGGGTCAGGTTCTGCACCTACATGACCCATTTAAGCCGGATTAAGGTACTCGGTAGTAACGTTTTACTTATCGGTCCGTACCGGCATATCGACATTTTGTCGGTACCAGTATAGTACCAGTACTGTGGTGGTATGCACAGTGTATACCATCCGATATTATTAAATTATTAAAATATTATATAATATAATATTAAAAATATTTAAAAAAATAAATGAGCGACGCCGTCTCTCTCCAGTAGGAGATGAAACGTCTCAGCGGGGGTCGCCCGCGCCGTGAGGGCGGTGACGTCTCGCAGCGAGCGCACGAGGGCGCACGGGCACCCACGGCGGCGGCTCGTTGTCGACCCGCGACAATGAGGGCGCCGAGCGCAGCGGGACGACCAAGTACTTCTTATTTCTTCTTTTTCCTTTTTCTTCTTCGATCGACTACCGATAGTCAATTTTTCCGTCAATCGACCGTTGATGGTCGAAATCGACCGCTAACAGTCGAAATCGACCGCCGACGACCGATTTTAGCGGTACCGCCTAGTAGCGGCTGGTCTATGTACCGGTCAGCTGCCGGACCAGTATGTACCGGGCGGTACGGGGCCTTACCGCTCGGTAAGGAAAACCTTGCTCGGTAGTTGAGTTTAGGACAAGTGATGGTAGGAAAGTAGGCACCAGAGTTGGGTCTGAGATGAGTAGTTTATGCGGGTTCAGAAATAAATAGTGAGAGCTGTCTCTCAAAGATCGTGCTACAAATACCATCACTGGTACACTTTTGCACCCAAAATGAAGCCATTCAAATTAGATGTTGGTTTCACAAAGAGCCAGTACAGCGAAAAGTCTAGAGCATCATAGATCAAGGAAATGCTTCTACTGATTTATCTGTGATATTTGTTTTTTCTTTCATAGTTTGAACTGTAGTCATCCTATATAGCTACCTAAAAAGTTTTGACATGAGGTCCAACTATTAAGCATTGTCCTTGACATATTAATTATATTAGGCAAGGAACAGTTGCTTTATAAGGTTTACCTATAAAATATCTCTATAGCATTGGCAGAGATCAGTTTGTTTTAGATCAGCTTCAGCATTTTTGGAGCCTAAACTGAAAATTGATTTCCTTTTATCTGAATTTACAAAACGGTCTACGTCTTAGAATGGCAGAAACCTGCTGGTTTCAGTTAGTTCACTGGAAAGTGGAAACCTATTATAGCCAAGTTGTCATGGACAAATTATGAATGACAATTCTCTGTGAACTATAGCAAATAAAAGCAATTAAGGGATCTTCTCTGGAACCTTTCTTCGTTTCAATCATTCTTTTGGCAGATACACTGCTCAAGTTGAGAATGTGGGAGAGTTGTTCTTTAAACCTGGCATATTTGTGAATTGCAGTTTGTTTAATATTCTTAGATCAGAAATATTTCTAGGCTTCAGTTAGATTTGAATTTCAAATTTCTTTTTGCCCTTTGTTTTCTTATACCTGAGCTGCTACTCTAAGTTTGAAGATTCCATTAACTGAAATTTAAAAGCAAGGTCAAGAAAATTTAATTAGTTAATTTTGTTGTCTAAATTTGTGATAACGAACAGCCTGTTGTGTTAGGATCGAGTTGACACTAACAGAGAGGGGGGGGGGTGTGGTGGGGTGTGAATTAGTGCAAGTGTTAAAAGAAAATTTTGGTTCAAAAAATTTCACCCGAAGTAAAATGAAAATCGGAAGTGCTTTTGGTTGGAATTCGTTAAGAGTAAATTAGAGAATGATTTAAAATCGAATGGAGAAGCTCGAGCTTTTCTTAGAACTAGTTATATGCTATTAAAATCAAGAGCAAATAGAAAGAAGGACAAGGAAGAGATGTTCATAATATTTTATGGTGGTTTAGTCAAAATTTTGACCTACATCCACTCTTGATCCCTCTTCATTCGAGGCCAACCGATATCCACTATCAATCTTCTTTCATGAGCAAAGATCAAACACCCATTTACACACCTTTCTCGTTTTCATAGGCTCAAGAGAACAACATTTACACTCTCCTTTTCTCAGGCTCAGGAGATCAACCTCTATAACTCAATCAACCCTTCCCTTAAATTCACTTTCCACTTGAAAGACAAATGGAAGCTCTCAATCAATTTTCATAGTTTACCCAAGTATTTTTTTTCACTTTCTTAGCACTTTCTTGCTATTTAATGCAAGAATACTTGGAGCAAAAATTCAACCTTCTTTGAAAAATCCGGGTACGAGAGGTACTACCACCGGCACTGGCGGTACCATCGTCAAAAGCTGCCCGAAAACCCTGGGTGGTACCACCACCCGCCAGATCCCATAAATAGTATTGAAAAGTACTATTTCGTACCTGAGCTATACCTTTTGTTCTTCTTCCAGGTCAACAAAATGAACTCTATCATGAGCTCAAATCAAGATGCTAACTACGACACCTAAGACAAACAATTTCAACACGCAATCTTCGTTGTTCGGCACGTCAATCGATCTTTCGGTGAATTCTCAGCATCCTTTCGGCGAACCCCCGGCGAGCTCCGATCTCCTGTTGGTGAACTCCCGGCAAACCTCTGGTGAACTCCCAGTGAGCTCCCGACCACCTATCGGCAAACTCGTGGCAACCTCCGATGAATTCTCAACAAGCTCCCGACCACTTGTCGGTGAACTCCCGGCAATCTCTAGTGAATTCCCGGTGAGCTCTCATTGCATCGTCTGAACCTCGGCCCGATGCCCGATCTTGACAGGTTCTTCATTAATTGTTTTGTCTTTTCCCAATCATAGTTAATCATGCATCACTTATTTCCAACACATATGTCAAATTATAAACACACCAATTGATTTCATCATCAAAATCCGAGATTTAACATGTTGCGGTGATTTAGGTTGACTTTTTATTGATTCTGTAATATGCTTATGCGTGATTGAAATTGGTGGTCTATAGCTCTCTCCTATGATTAAAAATTGTTTTATGTTGTCAAGTCTTGGTCCCTTCTAGATTTTTCAACAGCATTCTGAACAAGTTTTTGACATGAGATTTGCAGGACCCCAGTCATGTCAGCCATGCATCACGACAATTCACCTGATCTTAAAATAGTTGGGACTAAACTGAAGGAGCTCTTGGGGGTATGATCACTTTTTGTTCCCACCATATGTACTTAGCAGCCGGTTGGCTATAGTCGTCATATTTTTCAAGAGTGTTTTGCTTTTTCTTTGCATTCCAGATCCCTAACACTTCCCTCAAGACAAGAAAAGTGGTAGTCCAGGCGTGCGACATCATTGCCAAGCGTGGGGCTCGCTTGGCTGCTGCTGGCATCGTTGGTATCCTGAAGAAGATCGGGCGCGATGCTGCAGCCAAGGATGGTGGTGACACTCCGAGGACGGTCGTTGCCATCGATGGCGGGCTCTATGAACACTACAACATATTCAGCGAATGCTTGCGAAGCACGCTGAAGGAGATGCTTGGAGAAGAGGCCTCGGCTTCTGTTGTCATCAAGCTGGCCAACGATGGGTCAAGTATCGGAGCAGCTCTCCTTGCAGCTTCCCACTCTCAGTATCTAGACGTTGAAGAGTCCTAAAAGGGTGGTATCTTTGTTCAGGCTACCTTTTGTCCATAACCATCGGAACCTCGTTTTCTCTTCTCTCTTGTATCTTAATTTAACCGATTCCGTGGTATATATAATGGCAGAGGGAAGACAGAAGAAGTGGTCACCTCAGAGAAGGAAGCACAGCAGAATCTTATATAGAGAATGTTGTTGCACTCCTGCCCCTCTTGTGTCCTTTTCATTCTTCTTTCTTTCTGTTTCCTCGTGGTGCTATTGTCTCTTCACTATTGACCAATAAATGGAGGGGATACAGTAACTTTTGATTTCTGTGGGCTTGCTGTTGTCTTTGCAGCTGTTGCTTTGCCAGAAATGTTCGCTCTCTGCGTTCATTCGGTGATTTATTTCCTTGTGCTATAATACGTGGTGGTAATGTACTCTTTTTTCTTGCTTATGAGATCGAGCATTTGAGATTGGATTTTGCAGCTCATCTTTTTTCATTATTGTAGAGGAACCGAGTCGTCTTCACTTGGCCGATTGTGAGGAAGAATTGAATTGAGTGATAATATTATTAATTTGAGGTTATATATTTTGATTTCATAATTAATTCTCAATAAGTTAATTGTCCCATCAATAATTTAGTTGTTTCATCAAGTGTGATTCTGATAAATCATATTAGAAGCGACAAAGAAATACCATTAAAAAAAGCTATCCATCGGGTGTTTAAGATTAAATATTTTGATTTGATAATTAATATTTATTAGAGGAAAATATCGTTGATGACTTTAGTGGTGTCGAGCTCTCAAGGTGGAAGTATTATGCTCCCGATGTGCTACCTATACAAAGACCAAGGTTAGAGGAGGTTTCCCGATTGGTCCCTCCGACGCCCAAGCCATAATCTGATATCCCTAAATATGAGCTCGAGTAGCTAAAAAAAAAGAAGAGAGTTCTCTTCATTTTCTCTATTTAGGATGGAAGAGAATGAAGTTTAGGATTATATTACTTATCATTAAGGAAGATAAATGAGTTTAGTATTGTCTTCCTTATCATCAAAGGGAGAGAATAAAGTTTAGGATTGCTTACGAAGGAGATAAGGAAGTTTAGAATTGCCTTCCTTATCATAAAAGGAGGGAAGGAAGCTTATGTTTCTCTCCTTTGAATCTTTGTACATGTAGGTGGATGAATGATTAATTGGATGAAATGTGATGATTGTGTGCCAATTATTAGTGAATTTTTTATCACCAGTCCCTCCTCCCCCTCGAAGGAGTACTTCAGGACTTTACAAGAGGAATTTGAAGCACGTTGTTTAGTTTTTTTCATCATGGGAA
Organism: Ensete glaucum; assembly: GCA_021527575.1. NCBI lineage: Eukaryota > Viridiplantae > Streptophyta > Magnoliopsida > Zingiberales > Musaceae > Ensete > Ensete glaucum. The sequence goes on from CM038554.1 coordinate 30,820,890, forward strand.
TGCTTATGGATCTTATTTTATAGGTCAGGTTTTTCCGATTCAAGTGTCTCAAGATCATTGGGATCGTACTTTCATCATAGTGATTTTTCCTTAGCGATAATTGGGTTTCTTGACTTGTGCACCTCAGAGACATTTGGCATGTGCCCTTGCTACGATGGACTGGTCGAGTTTCTCGATTTACACGTCTCACGAGTATTTAACATTATGCTTCTACCGTAATGGATTTATTTTGGTGCCGATTAAATTTTCTTGACTTAGGCATCTCGGGTGCATTCTGCCTTGTGCCTCTATCATAGAGAATTTATTTCGGTATTGGTTGGGTTATCCTGACTTATGTGTCTTAGGTGCATTCAGCCTTGCACCTCCGTCATAATAGATTTATTTTGGTATCGATCGAGTTTTCTTGACTGACGCATCTCGAGTGCATTCAGCCTTGTGCCTCAACCATAACAGATTTATTTTACTATTGATTAGATATTCTCGACTTATATGTCTTAAGTGTATTTGGTCATGCGTCCCTACCATGACAAATTAATCTTGGTAAGGATCTAGTTTTCCCAACTTGCGTATCTCAGGCGCATTTGACATTGCACCTCTACCGTAGCAGATCTCGAGTTTTTCCATTGTAGTAGGCTTCAAATCTTATTTCTGCTATAGTAAATTTCATATCCCTTCTTTGCTATAGCTAATCTTAGGTCTTTCCTTCATGAAAGACTTCAAATTTTCCTTTTACCGTAGTGGGTTTCATGTCCCTTCTCCGCTATAGTGAATCTCGGGTCTTCTGATCAGGCATTAAATCTCCTTTCTACTATAGCAAGTTTCATGTCTCTTCTTCATCATAGCGGATCTCAAGTCTTCCAACCATGGTAAGCTTTAAATCTTCTTTCCGTCATAGCGGATTCAGATCATTTCTCCGTCGTAGTGGATCTCGGGTCTTTTTGTCATGGTAGGCTTTAAATCTTCTTTTCGTTGCGGTGGGTTTGATGTTTCTTATTCATCATAGTAGATCTAATATCTTCTCATAATGACGAGCTTCAAATCTTCTTTTTGTCTTAGTAGATTCTATGTCCCTTCTCCGTCATAATGGATCTCGAGCGATTATGAGATACTGGCATCGTATCGATCGAGAGTGAGAGGCTTAGATCGATCAATAGACGCTAATGCCCCAAAGTATGGGTTTAAGGCGGCCCGTCCGATCCACCCGTCGGATCAACCGTCAACGACCGAATCTGGTGGCGGAGTTTGGGAATACCATATTATACTGCCGGTGGATTCAGGTTTTATTTACCGATTGTGCCACTGATCAAACTCCCGACGCCCGCTCGCTCCCCGGCGTTCCTCCGCCATCTCCACCGCCCTCAGTCCGTGATACGCCGTCGGTGCTCCGCCATGGCTGCTGCTCTCTCGACAGATCGACCATATACCCGACCACGACCCGGATCGGCTGGATCGGGACCGGCGTCATGGGCTCGACCGGGGTGCCAAACTCGCCGGCTCCTCCGCCTTCGTAGTGCGCGCCAGCAATGTGGTATACCTCATCGTCGGCTACCCTTCCAACGTCCGCCGAGTCACCCTCGATCCCTCCGAAGGAGCTCTCTTCGGCCTGCCCCCGGGCTCCATCCTCGTCTACATTACCACCAGCGACCTCACCCTCGCAGCCGAGATCGCCGGTGACCGAGGACCCCGCACCGGGATCCGCGAAGTACATGGGCGGAGCAGGGCAAGGCGAAGAGTGCCAAACTCGGGAACAGACTGCGATCGCGTCGACGATGGTGGCGTTGGTGGAGGGGGGATGGTGTACGCCCAGCTATATGTCTCGCTTATGGCGCACGGGGAAGGGGAATGGGGGATCCCGGCGTTGATTCCGGCCATAGAACTACTCAACAACGGCGAGTTCAGCCAAATTGGTGTCATCATCAATTTTAACCCTCATCTATAGGTAATATTCCGGAAAATGTGAAAAAAGAAGAGCCGGGCTTACTGTGCAATCCAACATAAGCTGTAAGGAGGACTGTCGGGCGGGGGCCGGGCCGAGCACATGTCGTCTTTTATCTCGGTGGGTTGTTTCACCGAACACATCGCGGGCGTTGCATCGTCCGCGATCCCATACGGTGTTTGTGATGCATGTGCTGTGCCTTTCCCGATCTCTCTCTGCTGTGTCTCTGCCACTACACTGACCTCCTCTCTCTTACGCTAAACTGATGAAGGCTCTGTTGCTCATCCAAGCGACGGTATCCTTTCTTCTTACACATTTAAGGCTCTACCAAACCCATGTGTACAAACAGCGATCCAATGAATGCGCATAAAACGCCATCATCCTCCACATGAAGAGCACAGTGACGCCGTCCCCACGCCTTGTCCCCTACCCAACTGCAATCGATCCATTAGCTTATGAATACGATGGGGCCGAGCCCTACCTACCACAGCTCGTTTCTTCCGGCACAAGGGAGCACCGGACCCATCGCTTGCTTCGCACCAACCCATCCCAAGCACCAGTCTCACAAACACTCCCCTCCCCGAAAGCGAGAGCCATTCTATTTAGGTTCGTTGCAACACAAAAAGAGGGGAAGGCCGGTGGTGGAGTACATGATGCCGACGACAACCCTTGCAGTCCTCCGGTAGCGTACGCCGCGCGAACGAGAATAATTCCAGACTGGAAGTTTGATTGCTGTCTTCCATCATGGCTTTGCTTTCTCTCTCATCGCTTTGACTGCAGAGTAGTTTCACATGAGCACGGGGAACGTGGGGTCCGTTTCCTCTGTCATCGTCCTCTTTCCCTTTCCTTTCCCCCCCTCGGGGCTTCCGGTTCGTCTTGCTGCTGTGGCTCCGCAACGAACGAAAGCCCATCATCGACGCCATGAACGCCAAGCAGACTGTGGAGCTCGACCGTCGTGTAATTTTTCGATTTGGGAACTGTTCCAGTGGTTTAATTAGCCCTCCGATCATCGACTGACTGCGCCTGCAATAAATTTTCTAGCTTCCTGTGGCGTTGACTCCCAGTCAAGAACGTCAAAACGTAGTAGATTCCCCCGCACGTGGTCGTCGTCCCTCAAGATCTGCACTCACGTGGGAGGCTTTTGGCTGCGGGCAAGTGTCACGGTTGAAACAGGGGACGCCAAGTTTCCGTCGTCGCGAACCGCATCTCCTCGGGACCCACGCGTACGTTTGCTGAGAGGAGAAACGTGGTTCCTGTCGCGCCCGAAACAGGAGCGGCGTGGTTGGGCATCTAAGATGACATTTATCACTGCACCATCTCTCGAGGCTCCTTCCGTCGACACGTATCGACTCCACGTGAAGTGCTTTGAGCTTCGCGCTCCGGAATCCAAGGGTCAGAATCCGGCGATCTCGCCGGGCTACTAGAGAACTCCGCAGGATGGACGGCCGTAAGCTTCCGTGCTGCGTCCGATGGATCTCGTCAGGAGCGTAACGGTGGATTTCCCATTCTACCCATGTATTATATATATCATCCTCGTTTTCCCAAGTCATGATGTTGTAACGATTCCATAATTCATGCAACATCTTGATCTAACTATAATCTCATTCAGCGTTGATGCACTTGAAAGAAAGAAAAATTTTTAACTAATGAGTTAATACATGGATAAAATAATGCTATCTCAGTGGAGAATTATGTATAATATTCAATTTATTTCGACAGAATTGAGGGAATAATTGGCGCAATCGTTGTACACGCGTTGACGATAAGAAGTCCAGATTACCTATGACTAGTTTCGTAATATGTTAAACAAATTCAGGGCAATTTAGTCTTTTTAAGTAAACCCCAACTAATCCCCGCCCTTTCCCTCTTACTGTTCGTTTGCTCTCTCTCTCTCTCTCTCTCTCTCTCTACAGTGGGGAGATGCTGTGATGGTAGCTGCAAGTCCAACCGCAGTAACCCTCGGCTTTCTCATATCCTCCATAATATTTCTGTCTTAAAACCCAATCCTCTCGTCTCTCTCTCCCCCTTCCCCCATTTCTCTTTCCTTTCTCCTGCATCTGAGTTTTGTTAACCCACAGCTTTTCTTTTCCCTAATTGTCTCTCATGAATTCGATCAATTCCTTCTTCTGATCTGAGATTGTGAACTGTCTTATATTTTTCTTGAATTGTTGGTTTCAAAGTTGCTATTTGTGGCAAAAATGGATCTCCTCAAGATCGCGCTCGCCATCTCGATCCTGTTGTTCGATGTCGCTCCCTCGGCGTCCTCGTCTACGCCCCTCAATTGCTCCGACACGACGCGCGTCTGCACCTCCTTCCTTGCCTTCAAGGCGGACCGCAGCGTCCCCCTCTCCCAAATCCAGAGCATGTTCGACGTCTTCCCCGAGGACGTCACCGCGGACGAGGGCAGCAGCCCCGGCTACGTCTTCATCCGCAAGAACTGCTCGTGCCTCTCCAACGAGGAGTACCTCACCAACACCACCTTCACGGTGCGGGAGGAGGTGAGCTCTGTCTATCCTCTGGTCGCCCAGTCCTACCAAGGGCTCGCCTTCCTGCCCAACATGACCCGACGGGCCGCACGGGCCAAGGCCGTCGTGTCCCTGCACCTGCTCTGCGGGTGCTCCAGCGGGCTGTGGAATTACCTGCTGACCTACGTGATGGAGGACGGCGACTCGATCGAATCACTGTCGAGTAGGTTCGGAGTCAGTATGGACAGTATCGAGACGGTGAATGGGATGTCCGGTCCTGATGGGGTCGTCGTCGGTGGCGTTTATTACATCCCGCTGAATTCTGGTAAGCTGCCTTCCGATCTCAATAGGTTCTTTTCCCACACTTCTAAGGTGGTTGATCACGTTTTTATTTGATAGATAAGTTTCTTGTTCAATTACACCCTCTAGAGATGTATCTTGAAAAGCCATTACCTCAAATAATTGAACTGAGTTGGTGTTACTTGAGTCAGTAAGCAGGGTCTAATTGAACTCTTAGGAGAAGATGAAGTCAGCTTAATAATAAAGGAAGCTTTTTGGTATATTGGATATGTCCAGAAAGTTAGGGAGTGAAGTACTCACTGTAGACATCCAACCAGCTAACCCGTGGTGTTAACCAGATTCCTTTTGCACAGGTTGAGTCTGAACCGTCGCTATGGCACCTTCTGCATCCGTTGTTTTAGCTTAAGTGGCATAAAAAAAAGAGTTCAAAGAAAAAGTTCTTGTTGAATCCCCTATGATAACAATCATAATGTGTTTTCCATGCGCATTTTTTGTTTTTTGGCATATACCACATACCTCAACCAAGTTATGTTAGTTAGATGCACCTTCATTCCTCGAGTTTTTTTTTTTTTTTTGTGCCTTTTGTAGTTCCTGGCCTGCCTTACTCTGCAGATTCTGGAATCGCTCCTTCTCCAGCTCCAGCTCCCTCACCACCATTGACCACATTTTCAGGTATGAGATACTGCCTCTTCCTTTCTGTTAAAATGGATAATTATTTCACTCATTTCAGATTATGTTTCACATTCTTCCATGTTTATGCTCAGTAATTATTCAGATGAGAGACGCAGTAGATATATTTGCCATTTGTTTCACAGAATTTCTGAATATTTTAACAGATCTTTTCCTCATTGAATGATAATTGCTGATAATTTCCAATTTCTCTAGTTATTATTTGATAACTAAAAGGAACCTTGATTGACTCTCACTAATTTCTCAAGAAGACATATAAATCCATCAGAGAAATCTAAAAGATATTCCTGAGCCATTGTGTTCTTGCAGCCAAGACTGTGCATCAATCAGCTGGTTTCCCTTACGGATGGGTTTTTGGGAGTATGGGTGTTTCTCTTGTTCTGATAATTGTGGCTTTGTTCTCATTCATTTCTTTCAAGTCCTTCAATTCAAGGAATGAAACAAAAGATCCTGATCGACCTATGTCCCTTAAGTTTCATATTCTGCGGAACACTAGCTTCTGTTGTGCTTCAGGAAGGTTTCTCTGTTGTAAATATGGGAATCTGAAATCATCAACCAGGGATGCAGGAAGTCACCATGTCAACATTCCCAAAGGTCAGTTTGTGATCAATATCAATTCACATCATATATGTGGTTATTTGGAATAAAATTTCCTCTAATCATGTATTATGTCAAACAGTTTCTTCTTTTTTCAGTATTTGATTTGTACAAGTCAAACAGTCGATTCTCTAATGACCTTTCAAGTATTTGTCAGCTGTAGAATGAGTTTGTTCTATTATACTTTTTAGAAATGACAGGAAAAGATGCTCAATTAGTCACCATCATATTTAGATTATTAAAAGCACTGTAAAATTAGTCAGGCGTCAATCTTTCTAAATTTTTTTTAATGTGAGCTTCTTATCTTTGTAAAAATTTCTTCTAGGGAAACTGCTGGTTAAGGTACTATTATCATGGTTGTTGTTGTCTTTATGATTTGCATGTCTGTTGTTATTATATAGCTACATGTTTGCATGAGATATCTCAGTGTGTTTGGAAGTTCTTGCCTTGCAAGAGGCTGAAACATAACTTATGTCATTAGACTAGAAGTCGTTATTTTTCTTAACCTCTTGCTTTCTTTTACTTCTGAGATCCATGGTATCACAAATAGGTTCTCTTACCCTTCAGGTATGATGGGTGATGCATTTGACATGGAAAAGCCTATTGTCTTCAAGCATGAAGAAATACTTTCTTCTACTGATAACTTTTCTGATACAAATCTACTGGGCCATGGGAAATATGGTTCTGTGTATTATGGGGTCCTTCGAGACCAGGTTTGTAAGGTTTTGACTTTTGCTGCAGAAAAATCTCTGATTTCCGATTAGTGACTATCTTTATGGTTACCATGATGTATAGGAGGTTGCAATAAAAAGAATGGCTGCTATGAAAACTAAGGAATTTATGGCAGAGATGAAAGTGCTCTGCAAGGTCCATCATTCTAGTCTGGTATAACTGCTTAAAGCTCATAGTATTTGGCACTTTTTTAACTAGCAATTATGAGGTTTATATATCTTTAATCTTTGTTTTGCATTATACTTCAATTTTGTCAAGGTAGAATTGATTGGTTATGCTGCAACTGATGATGAGCTCTTCCTCATCTATGAATATGCTGAGAAGGGTTCACTCAAGAGCCATCTGCATGATCCACAAAACAAGGGTATGATTTCTATTTCATGGTCCTTTGTTCCACAGAAAGATGGAAATAGTTTTGTGAATTTAAGCACACAAAACCAGCTAATCCATTTGACAATAAAAGATTAGACATCATGCTTGTTATATTGTGTTCTACCATATTAAAATTTTAAGGACTTCTTCATGTAACTAGTATCTTTTCTGGCAATTTTGATGATAACATCTCCAACATTAAGAAAAGGTTTACACTGTGTTGCTGCAATAACAGTGAATGCGACCCATGTATGTGGTACATGTATGAGACATCAGATCTTAGCAGTTCTAAATTCTACATACTTATATTTGTAGAAAGGTCTACTTAAGCTTTATTCAAGTAAGGCAGACAAATGAAACATCTTTACATATAGGGCTTTTAAGTGATAGTGATTTTTATATTTTTTTTGTGATTCTACTTGCATATAGAACATGATAAGTTCTTCAGTGGCTTAAAGAGCAACCTAGAATTATTGTGTGATCAACATTAATGTACAAGTCTAGCTAACATCTTCCATCCATCTAAGATATTATGTATGTTTTATATAGTTATATCTCTTGTGTGATTCTTGTATAATACATGGTGCTGTGTCACGTGGCTGATTTCCCATTTAAGGTGCAGAACATGCCTTTCTCTTTACGTGCAGGACAGACGACACTATCTTGGATATCTAGGGTTCAAATTTCACTAGATGCTGCTAGAGGCCTAGAATACATTCATGAGCATACCAAAAACCATTATGTTCATCGGGACATCAAGACAAGCAACATCCTGCTTGATGGTTCTTTCAGAGCAAAGGTTTGACCTGGCTTAATTGTGGTGTTGCCAACGCCTAGTCCTCTGTAAATATTCATAGCATGAACTCTTCCCTTCTGCAGATATCAGACTTTGGGCTTGCTAAACTTGTTGCAAAGACTGGTGATGGAGATGCTTCTACTACTAAAGTTGTTGGAACTTTTGGGTATCTGGCTCCAGAGTAAGTAGATACGGAGACATTTTTTGTAATTTCCTTGAGGAGTATCTTGTCAGTAGTAACTTCTTCTCATAATTTCTTCAGATACCTACGTGATGGTCTTGCCACGACAAAAAGTGATGTTTATGCATTTGGGGTTGTCCTTTTTGAACTAATATCAGGCAAAGAAGCAATAACAAGGACAGAAGGAATGGTTTTATCTAATTCAGAGAGACGTTCTTTGGCATCAATAGTAAGTCCTTTTGGTAAATATCTGTTGGCAACAGATATTTAGATGTTCCAAAGTTGAAATTTATAAAATTATCCAACATAAAAAAAATTTAATTTATCTGTTTGATACTAGTTCTATTATTGTCTAAATGATGAAATAGATTATTCATCCTTGTAATCTTAAATAATTGGCTGATTTTGTTGTTAGAATATTAGTATCTTCCTGTTTGCAGACCCAGAGATTATATTCATTTTTACCAAATGTTTTTCTTGATCTTCTGAAATATGAGAAATGATGTCATTATGTGCATTGGGAAAAGATACAGCAATCTAGAACCCAGAGACAAGATGGTATGCTTGTCAAGTTTACAAGGTGTAGAACAAAAGCAGGACAAGAAAAGGAATCAATAATTCACACATAGAATCTTTTACAGGTTAAAACTTGAATGTCATTTAGGAAATGTTACAGAAAGTTGCTTTTCAATTTAAATTGTCAACCTGGTTAAATGCCTTGTAATCAAAGCTAGAGTATTGAATCATAAACTGGTGACTACCTTAAAGAAAGTTTAAATGCAAATTCTGATGACAAAGTGCAAATTCTGATGACAAATTGCAAATTTCCAAGTAGAATATCTGTCGCCAAGGGCATTTATTAATGTACTTATTGAATAATATTTTACCTAAACGTGTGATATTTATTTGATCTGCAAATCAGCATCTAGTTCTAATGTTTACCTTCCATCATGCTTCTTCATATTGCCGGTTTTAACTAGCTTTTGACCTTTAAGTTGACATTGATACATGGTCTTCAACTTTAACTGCAGATTTATTACACGAAAATTTATTTGTTGAACTACCAAAGAGTTTTACTTGCAAGTAAATAGCATGTTGTCTTGTCGAATATATATCTAGTGTTGTCATCTCATATCTTTTTTCCAAAAGAAAATTTAAAGTCGTGTTATTTCATCTGACATTGATTCTGGCAGCAGTCATCTATTTTAAGTATCTCTCACTTCTAAACTGCTTAAACTTTCCAGATGCTAGCCGCTTTGAGAAACTCTCCAAACTCAATGAGCATGGGAAGCCTGAGAGACTATATCGATCCCAGTTTGATGGATCTATACCCTCATGACTGCGTCTATAAGGTGAGTGTTTTCAGCTGATAAGATGGTTAATGTAAGTTTCTCTTCTTCATGCCTAAGTTTTACAGAGCTCATCTTTGTCCAAAATTTGAAAACACAGATATGTCAAAATTCAGTTAATCTAAATGTAGATGTCAGTATTAACTCTGTGAATGGTTGAAAAGTTATTTTGGTCTCCATACTAGACACAAATTCAATTAGTTTGTCCTTTGCTTTATTCTTGTTTATAGGTCCAACAACCATTCTATGACAAAATTATGTCATATTCTGTTCTACTAGAGGAAAAGAACAGTCATCTTTTTCTCTTAAGCTTTAATTAGATTTTTCATATGTTATAAAGTAAGTAAAGAGGTTGCACCATCGTGGTAACTCTAGTATGACCTAACATGTTTACGTACCATTAGTGATGGTCGTACTGATATCGATGAATTCTTTCCCATTGTGTTATTTAATGTGATAGTAGAGCTAGAATCTGATTCAACTATTCCTCATCCTTTTGCTAAGATGGCAATGCTGGCCAAGCAATGTGTGGATGAAGATCCAGTATTAAGACCAGACATGAAGCAAGTGGTGATTTCTCTGTCCCAAATCCTGTTATCTTCCGTCGAGTGGGAGGCAACATTGGCTGGGAACAGCCAAGTCTTCAGTGGCCTCGTTCAAGGAAGGTAATTAATCGGTCAAGTATTCCTTTCTCGAGCATAATGCTTTGGGTTCTCGACTACCCCCACCTCCCCGATATCGACTAAAAGTGTATATGATGATGATGACTCTCTCCGGCGTGCTATGGGTCACTAAGATATTCTTGTCATCTGTATTCTTTTGAAGCATGTCTCCAGTACGAGATGTATTCGATAAAATGTGCATTAGAGCGTGTATCGTTGTTCCTTGAAATGAGTTCCACTGGACTTCTACTTCAGGGTGACATATTATGTGGTCTGGTAAATTGCTTATTTTGTTAGCATCAACATGTAATGTTTGTGTAGCAATATTCTATTCAATCCTATGTTTGTTTTGTCACTTTCCCCCAAAATTAATTTTTGATGATTTTACTAAAATTCAGATGATGGAAATGTCACAAGTCCCCCTACTAATCATATATCGTTCCATCTATTCTATGGCAGCGCGAGATGAGTCGCGTGTTCTATCGCGAAATGACCACGTCGCCCGTGAGAAGTTTCCGGGGTTATTAGTTCACTGGAATAGTGCTTGCGCCCGTTCTTCCTTTCCCCGCTTCGATCCCTTCTTTTTTAATTGGACCAAACCGGTGGTTCCCGCCCGTGGGACCAAAAGCTCGTAGTGAAAGTGTCAGCGGGCCCCGTTTTTGAAAGCCTTAATTCTCGCGGCACCTCCGCCTCTCCGGTCTCAACAACCATCGGTGGTTGCTCCCAGAAGCCATCGCCCTTCGCCCCCTGCATTCTCCTCCTCCGCCTCCGATCCGATCGAGAAGCCCGATTCTTGGATCGCCCTCATCTATGCGTTCATGGACTCCGCTCGCCCTTCGTCGTCGTCCTCACACAGCATTGCGGTTAGGGTTTCTTTCTTTTCCCATTCTTTGCCTTCACGTTCTTTGTACCCTGAATCCCATCGAATTCGAATCTCGATCACAGGGATATGTGTTCCTTGATAATCTAGATTGCAGTTAGATTCCCTTTCTTTGCTGGCTCGGATCTTGATTGCAAAGATCGGTGTTTCTTTCAACCTTTTCTGGGCACTCTCCTCCCCGAAATCCCTCTCTTTTCCTCCCTCGTTCGTTTCTTCATGTAATTTCGCAAGGGAAGAATAATTGCTCCGTCTATTTGATCTGCATCACAATTTTATGTAGGAAATCCATTGGTTATAATGCCATGTATTTTAGTTACAGAAGCTTAATTATCCATTTAAGTTAAGTCTTAGAAAAGACATGCTTCTAAACCTTTGCATGCTGTATCGTTAATTGGAGAAGGCATGTCATGTCATGGAAACCAGCCACCATTTATGTATCTACTTGAATGAGCTGTTGACTCTCTCTCTCTCTCGCTCTCTCTCTCTCGCTCTCTCTTTCTCTCTCTCTCTCTCTCTGGTGGTTTATTTGCTGATGCCTAATAATGCTGTATGCATCGCATCCTATGATGCTGTATTGATTCCTTCATCATGCAGATAGAGAGGCGAGGTCGAAGAAAGCTCCCTTCTTGCTCATCAGCTGCGCGTAGGTTCCACGCTCGACCACCCTCCCTTCCCCCACGAAAGCAATGGAATCGAGCTTCTTGATGGTGTTGAGGCGGTGGGCCACCACGACGGTGGTCCTCCCCACCATGATCCGGTCGAGCGCCTCCTGCACTGCTCGTTCGGACTGCACATCCAGTGCACTGGTGGCCTCATCCAGCAGCAGTATGGTGGGATTGCGCACGATGGCTCTCGCTATCGCGATCCTCTGCTTCTGCCCCCCTGACAACTGCACCCCTCGCTCCCCGCAGTCCGTGTCGTATCCATCCTTCAGCGATCTGCACCGGAAGAAATTGGAGCTGTTAGCTTCTGCGCTGTACTGCTTCGCAAGCGACGGGAAGACTCACGATATGAAGTCGTGCGCATTGGCGGCTCTTGCGGCTTCAACGATCTCATCCTCGGTGGATTCCGGCTTTCCGAAGGCGATGTTGTCGCGGATGCTGCCGGAGAAGATGACAGGGTCTTGGCTGACGAGGGCGGTGAATCCCCGGAACCAGATGATGTCCAGTTCTCTCACGTCTGTGTTGTCGATTCTGACGACTCCTCTGTCGACGTCGTAGAACCTCTGGATCAGAGAGATGACGGTCGACTTCCCGCAGCCGCTCCTGCCGACCAGCCCGACGCTCGTCCCTGCCTTCACCTCCAAGCTGAATTCTCGCAGCACCGGGCACTGCGGCCTCGTCGGGTACGCGAAATCCACCTTCCTAATGTCGATCTTCCCTTGTATCTTCTTCAACTTCCTTTCATCACTTTGACCATCCATCTGTCCTCCACGAAACAGATGAAGACCGCTAAGCTTCGACCGCTGAACCACGATGTGAAAACAGAGAGAGAGAGAGAGTGCTTACATTGGTAGATCCTGGAATCAAGGACTGTCTATCTAACACCTCGAACACCGAAGCTACTGCAGTTGCTCCCTTGGCCAGGTCGGAAGTCATGCTACCGGCTTCGGCAATCACCTTGCCGGTGCTTACCAAGATGAAGAACGTCTTGAACACATCTCCAGCCGATATCTCACCGGACTGTGCCAATTTCCCTCCGTACCAGAAGTCCAATGCCCATGACAGAAAAGAAAGGCAGGGCGAGCTTCCTGTCGCAATTCCGGCCACCCACGATTTCTTCCTCGAGGCTCTAAGTGGCTCCTCCTGGGCTTGCTTAAAGAGTCCAAGCACCTTATCGGCGCATCCAAATGAAGTGACCATTTTGTGGTTGTAGACAGCTTCTATGGCAATCTGAGTGCTGATATGCTGGGCCTTCGCCATGCCTACTGAGACTCTGGACAACACCACCTTCTTAGCATAATAGCATATCATCGTCGAGGGTTGGACAGCAATCATGACCAGAGCAAGCTTCCAAGCTACTATCAATCCCATGGTCATGGCGATCACCACGCCGGATGCAGTTTGAACCAGCAGGGATATGCGATCGGCGACCAGTGTCTTAACGAGGGAGGCCTCATTGCTTAAACGCGAGCACAATGCGCCGCTCGAGTGAGACTCTTCGTCGAACCATGCTGCTTCAAAGGTCAGGATCTTCTCGAGCACCCGTAGCCGGACTCTTTTTGTTAGACGCTCTCCCATGTATGCGAAGTTGTGGTGTTGTGAGAGGTTGACGATGATGGACACCACCGAGAGGGAGGAGAATATTAAGGAATACCGACGAATAACAGCTTGCATCTCAGCATGGTCCTCAAGGAAGAATGCTGCAATCATACCGCCGATCGAGAAGGCATAGATGGGCTGTATGGAACCGAAGATAATTGCTGAGATGCTGCCAACTATGGCTTGTTTCCATTCTGGCGAGTTCATGGCGAGAAGCCTGGAGAAGGACGGAGCGGGAGAAGAAGACGCGGTGGAGGGTTGGTCCTCGGAGTACACCGAGAAGGATGCTGGGCTGGCTTTGGTTAGGCTGAGGCGGCTCGCACTGCTTCTCGTGACAGAAGAAGGCCTAAAGTTCTCTGGTTCTTGATCGACATTGCTCCATATCCTCTGTAGTTTCACCAGCCGCGAGTAGTGGCTGTTGTTGTCATTGATTAGATCGTCATGGGTGCCCATTTCGACGATCCTGCCGCAATCGACCACCGCTATTTGGTCTGCGTTCTTTATGGTGGAGAGCTTGTGAGCTACCACCTGACCCCGCACAATGGCAATCACTACTTACGATCTCAATGCTAAAATCTTCGGTTCTACTCGGAAGTTAAAACAGTCTATTACCAGTGTTGTTCTTCCCATGGAAGCTTGGTCGAGAGCATTTTGTACCAGCTTCTCTGACTCCGAGTCCAGCGCACTCGTGGCTTCATCGAGGAGAAGGATAGCAGGGTTCTTGATGATAGCTCTGGCAATGGCAATCCGCTGCTTCTGTCCGCCCGATAGAAGTGCGCCTCGCTCTCCAATCTGCAAACGGAGTCTCAGATTGCTTATATAATATCTTCTTGAAGGTCCCAACATCAATCAATCCTTGATCACCTTGGTGTCATAGCCTTCAGGCAGCTGTCTGACGAAGTTGTGAGCGTTTGCAGTCATGGCGGCCGCATAAATCTCGCCCATGGTGGCATCTGGTTTGCCGAACAAGATGTTCTCCTTTATCGACGTCCCGAAGAGCGCATGATCCTGGCTGACCAAGCCCATCTTCTCTCTGAGCCACTTCAGCTGCAGCTTCTTGATATCCACACCGTCGATCCTCACCGTTCCCACATCCACGTCATAGAATCGCTGCAGCAACGCGACGGCGGTGGATTTCCCACTGCCGCTGGTGCCTACAAGCGCGATGGTCTCTCCGGCGGGGACCCGAAGGTTGAAATCCTTGAGGACGAGGGTGTCCGGTCTGGAGGGGTAGGTGAATTGGACGGAGTCGAATTCAACCTCGCCGTGGATGCCATCCAGTTTGATGCCGTTGGGGTCTTCGGCGTCGATCCGAGGTAATCTGTTGATCCTCTCCAGTATCCGCTTTGCCGCGACCGATGCTTCTGTGAAGTGCTTTACCTCGGGGAGTGCCATGCCCAGGGATCTGCATGAGAAGTGACGTCTGACGACTCGAACAAGAGCAAGCTAAGATATATATATATATATCCAAGGAGGAAAGAAAGAGAGGTACTCACAGCCCACCCAAGACGAAGGAGATTCCAGCTGCATAAATCCTGCCGCCACTCTCGCCATGATACATGACCAACCTGGCCCCATACCACGCAAGAAAACCCCATATGGCAAAGGACAGGCCGGTGCTTCCTACCGCAAGACCTTTTGCAATACCCTGCTTGATTCCTAGTTTCACAGTCTTGTCCAAGATAGCGGCATACCTCTCCACTATGCTCTTCTCAGCAGTGAAAGAATAGATGGTCTTGATCGAACTAAGAGCCTGCTCCGTGATCCCATTCGCCTTGGCATACGCCTCGCGGGACTTGTGCGAAAGGTAGAGAAGATACTTGCCATAGATGAGGCCTGGAATTATCAGAAGCAGGACAAGCGGTAATGCTACCAAGGAGAGTCTCCACGAGAAGTAAGCGGAGAACGCCAGACCGGAGACGAAGACCGTGGAGTGCATGATAAAAAGAGGCACCTGCTCATGGAGAACAGACAGCTCAATTCGGAAACATCGAACTGTGTGTTCTCGCTACATATATTACGTTGTCTTGTTTGATGCACATGAAGTCGAGGATCACATTTACAGTTCCCAGTGAGGAGCAACAAAGATCATATTATAGATCGTTACTTCATCGAGAACACATCCAAACAGGAAGAAGAGAAAAAAAAAAAGAAGAAAGGCAGTGATCGGTAGGGTTCATGAGCGATGATTACCTTCTCACTTAGGACCTCTTGTATGAGAGAAGTATCCTTGGATATACTGTTAATGATCTCTGATGTGGTTGCTTCTTGTGAATCAAAGAATCCAACCTCTTGCCTGAGAATAGCTTCCAAATACTTGTATCTGATCCGTAGCACCTGTCTTTCACTTGTTCTACTCCAGCAATACCCTTCTGCAGACACACATCATTCCATTAGCAGCATAGCTCTGAGTTCCATACAACAGATCCAGATTACCAGATAAGGTCACAGAAGAAATCTGAGTTCATAAACATTACCCATGAAAGCCACCACCAGGACTGCCGATCCTAAGTAGACAAAGTATAGACAGTACTGGCAAAGAGGAAAAGAATGCCTGTTATGGGAAAATTTGAACACCATGGCCTCGTATCAGCAAACCTATATCGAAGAATTGAGTGAGCATATTTACCTTTTCGACGTTGTGCATGAAATCTGCATGGTTGTCTTGAGCCTTGCCATAACCTAAGCTATTCATGACATTGCTGGCAAAGAGGAGAAGGCAGTTGATGGAACACCCATCTCCGATCGCCCCGATCGTGCCTAGCAACATCAAAACCACATCCGCCCGATCAACAAATGTGAAGACTCCATTTACATGCCTCCTTTCTCTGATTTCAGCTTCCTGGTTGCCCTCCTTCGGTTCATCCATCTCTCTCCTGGCTTCCCAGAACTCAAGAAACACTGGCCTATTCTTCACACAGGTGACTTCGTTGTGTGACTTCCATGGACAAGCCATATATATACATTTATATATACACACACATATTTATATATGTGCACTTGCATGATTGTGCCATTAATGGGCTGACCTCACGTTTCAAATACCAAATAAAAAAAGTGCAGAAAAAGATTGCTAGAGAAAGGCCTCTCTTTGCCACTAGATCTACTATCATGTGCTGAAATTGTGTCTGGTGTCAACTTTAAGAGTTGTGCAAAGCTTTTAAAGAAAACAATGAATCTTACAGAAGTAAAAGTCTCATACTTGAATGCAACTTTTGAATTCTTCTCTTCTTTTGCAAGCATAAGGCAGCTGCAGTGACATGAGAAAGCAACCGCACGCCTTCTTTCCAACACATTCTTTTCTCAATGTTTATTAGTCAAGCAGCTTCCACTTTGCTAGGCTTACACTACAGCTAGCTGGTATCTTTTCTCGTCTGTCTTCTTCTCTTTTTTTTTTTTTTCCCTTATCAATCAGGTACAGGTTTGTTAATAGACACCTTTAAAAAAAAAAAATTGCAGTATATGTCTGGAAGTATGATTCAATTATTGTAATGCTTCACTCCCTCCATGGAGTAGCTGCTTAGATGATGTGACCTGTGTCTTGATATATGGGTGTTGTGACAGCATGGAATCACCAACACCCAAGAGGAGAAAGCTTCTGTAATGCACCACTCTGCTCTAATGGAATAGGCCTTGTGTAAAGGAGCATGTGAGTGTACTGGCAATTAGAGACTTTGGTGGTACCTTCCTTTAGCTTTTGATGGACTTGTGTTTTACATGGTTATGGCAGAGCGAGAGAGATGATGATTGGTAGTCAGATGCTTAGACTGCTTGGAAGAACACATGATTGATGCATTTTACTCGGAGAGACTGAAGTTTGTGAAGCAGGTGGAACACAGATACTGTATGATTCATTACCCTTGTCATATTCTTGCAAAGCTCGCCTTTGTGAATCATAAAGTTCATGTCTGTTGTCTGTCTCTGGCCAATCTTTTAGCCTGACTCGAAGAAAGATGAGCCACAACACCTACTCGGGATCTACGTATCTAATTAGGACCATCAAAGATCAGATCATGCATGCACTTCTTTTCCTTTGTGTGTGTCTTTTTGTTTTGTTTTTTTTTTTTTATTTGGGGTGAGAGACCAGTGTGGATCACAGTGCATTAGCTCTGGCAGATTGGGTTCTCTCTCTTAGGTGGTCATGAGGACACCCAACACTTCCCGTCAATGCACGAATCTCCAAGCAACATAGATTTGACTCGACGGCTCTTGGGAGTCGTCATCCTCGGGAACATTAAACGCACTCGCGGTGCAAAGTACAGGATATTATGCGATATGTTGTTGGCTTAGGAAGCTAGATTTGGTATATCTAAAAATCCGTAAAATATACAGATTTTAATTTTAATAGTTAAATTAACTGAAATGAATCCGATTATATTTTTATGTTTTAATCGAGTATTTATATTTATATATATTTTTTATAAAGGGTAAGTGGCAAATCTTTTTCAGCTAAACTAATTAATGCGTTCATGATTATTCCTTCTGCCGGACGTACAGCATGAGTTGGAAATCTTTCTCGATCGATCTCTTTATTCTTTTTTTTTTTTTTGGAATCAGAATTTGTTTTTTTTCTTTTTAAATTTGAATAATTTAGTTCCGGCAATTGTGTGGAAGAATAATTTTGCATGGGGAAGTGATTCGTGTCAAAATGCTTGCAAATCCAAGGTTGTTCACGAAAGAAAAGATATCGTTGTCGGAGGACAATAACTCTGTTTTCTTTCTTCTTTTTTTTTGTCCTTTTAATAAAGATGAGGAGATGCTTTTATCGTTGCCGAGCTTTGGGTAATGCTTGCGATGGTGGCCGGCGGATCGCCGGAAGCTGCTGCCCACTTGCTTTGTGACGAGGGAGAATAATAACAATAATAATAATAATACCGTCACAAGAAGCATGTGGCACACACCGTTTGGTTTCTTTGGTGATATGTGGAGTTCATTAATGCCATGTGATATCCGTGGTCAACACCTAGTCAGCACCCGACCAACTTATATGTCCTAACGCTCACATCTCTCGACCTTAAATAATTTTCTCCTAATCATGCATAGGATCCTAAGATTTAAATAAAAATTCAACTTATTTAGTTATAATTAGCATCAAAACATTGGTTCGATGCATTTGTCCTTCGTTCTCGTATTATCATCAAATTATTAGATTATACGATCTTATTTGATTAGATAAAATATAATATAAATATGATTAAATTTTGATTATGATTATTGATCAAAAGACAAAAAGTTTTTGATTATGATAAAATTTCATAGAAAAACTTGATGAGGGGGACTCCCCTAATTACTTATCTTGAACTCTCTGCTCGCACTCATAAAAAGATAAGATCTCCTATGGACTAAATAATAATTACTTGAATATGTGACATTATTCAGAGATTGTAGATATTCTTTTATCTCCTTTTAGTCACATACATTAGTCATTGAGAGATTGTATATCTTTTCTCAGCTCTCCTCTGTCTTTAATTCATCGCTCATAGCGGTCTAGTAAAGATAAGAGGAGAGAAAAATGAGAATCTAATTTTTCTTATAGATCGTTATCGTTACAACTTTCGGATTCGACGATCATATACTTGTAAATCATATAAAGACTTTCTAAATAACATCAAAAAGTTACTTATCATAGATTTCATCTATTGTTACTTGATTCTAATTTTATGACATTAAGTTTTTTCGCATAATAGCATAATCCTAATTTTTATGCTTATAATTAATATCATAACTATGTTTCGAAATCAAATACTTCATATCGTAAAAGTATTTCAGAACTATTTTGTATCTAGATCTATTTATTAGTACTATTTGCTTACGAAAAATTTTTTATTTGTGATACTTAAATAATTTATTTATGTTGTCGATTTTCTTTCTTATTTCATCCATCTTATCGCTTGCCCAATGCGAGGTTCCTTATGTTTAATTGATACCTTGACGACAGTATTATTAAGGGCAATGACCTATGATGGTCAATAGTCTAATCATAGGAAATGACTGTGTATGCAACAGCCATGGGATACGACAATTAGCGATGGTTGCATATAAGACTATCTGTGTGCAGTAGCCTTACGATATTTGCGGTGACTATTTAGTAGCAATGTCATTGGATGTGGTAGCTAATCGATTTTTTATTTTGATCAGTTATTTTAATTGTTTATTGACTTAATTAGACTAATGTTTAGCTCAATTCTATGCCTACTCAATTAAATAGCATTAACTAATATAAGAGTTTCATGCAAAATTAAAAAACTATAAATTATAATTTTATTTTATAGTTTTCTCATGTGATATATTGATAAAATTTTAGATTGATAAATAAAAATTAATTATATTATTTGAAATTTATTTGATTATTTAATAAATTATATTTTATATTATTGATTTATCTTGTAATTATCGAAGTAACCTAGAGCAATAACTTATAAAATTATATTAAAGAATTAGTCCTAAATAATATAATAATATAATAGTATTCATAATGACATAGATAACTAGGAGATTTGGATAATCCTAAAATAGAATTTATTTTGAATAATTATATGATGGGATAAAATAATACTGCTTTAGAAATCTTATAGTTTATGGTTGTATACCTAAAGGTAACAATAATATTCTATGAGGATGATATCAGTCCTTTATAAAAAATTCTATGTAAATACTAGATATGTCAATATTTTATCTAAATGTGAAAGAGAGATGGTATTAATAGTTTAATATTTATTAAAAAGATCAAAGGATTAATAATATATTATTTTATTACAATGATATCTCCATCATTGTATTTTGATAAATATTCATATATTTTATGGACTAAATTATTATGAATGATTTGAGTATATGCAATTTACATTTAGTATGTTAGACCTTTCTCAGATGTTGAAATGATCATAAACATAACTATTGAAAATTTTATATAATAATTAATTAAAATAAATGATTATAAGAATGTAAAAGACTCAGTTTTATGATAATTATTAATAATATCTATACATCATTATAATTTACAACTAGTGAATTAGAATATTTAAAGATCAATTTAATTGTTGACATGTCATTGGCTAATATATTAATGAAAAAATTGATTATATTTTAATATGATAATATTTGAGAAATTAAATATTATATCTTTAATATGTCTAACAAAATTATAAGCTATATTGGTCATGAATATAGTTGAGTTCTTTCTTTTATAATTTATTTTTAGTTTTATTTCTTCTTAGTTTGACTTATTTAAAATTTATCAAAATACAATTAATGATAAATAAAACTCAAATGACCTAACTAATATGTGTTAAAAAAAATTAAGATTAAAGTTGAACAGACCTATAATATTTTAGATAATACCCAAGGAATTGGTAATAATAAAAAAATTAAAACATAAATCACCTGAGTTTGTAAATGTTATATAAACTCATAATAGAAAATTAAAACATAAATCACCTGAGTTTGTAAATTTATATTAAAATGCTACTTTTATGGCAAGAAATATCATGTGAAAATGGATGATAAAATTTGATTCGAAAAAAAGAAAGTTATAGTCGGACTTCGTATGTTTCAAATCAAATGTTACGGGAGTACTTTTCTACTACTTAGTATATTGATATTAATATTATTTTACTAATAATAGATATTCATCTTAATATGAAATCAAAAAAGTATATAATATTCATCATTATAGGAAATTATCTTCGAGCAAAAGTAATAGTAGTTGGTATTCATCACTTATGTCTAGAGATGATTCATATGATGTTATATTTCTATAATTCTAGAAATTTATATTTTTTATCTAGAATTGTTAAGATATCGGTTCTCCTTTCGTGAAGGTAAATATAGTATGATTTAATAAAAATTAATTTTCTCTTTATGATGTTATGTATATAATTAGTGTGGATCTTGAGTTTGTAACTATCCTATAATAAAATATTAAAAAATATAATTTCATAAACTCTTTAAGATTATATATGGTTACATCTAAGAATCACTCCATGTTTTTTATTTTAATAGAAACAAATATCTTATCACTTGTATAGATTACCTATTGAGATATGACAATCCAAGGTTCTAGGTTATTGATAAATTTAGATGTATATAAATGAAATCAGATATAAAAGTCAAAATTATCAAATTTGATAGGGATGATAAATTTAATGATATTTATAATGAGGCTTATCATTATTTTGATTTTTATGATAGATTCTTAGAAAAGTAGGGTATTTGTGTTCAGTATAATTTACCAAATGTGTCACAACATAATAGGATTACTGAAAAATAAAATTATACACTTATGGATATAGTTAGAAGCATGATAAGTTATTGTTATGTACCTAAATTAATGCTAGGAGAAGCTCTTAGGACGATTATGCATATCTTGAATAAGATTCCTATTAAGTCATGAGTTATCGATTGATATGAAATTCAACTTAAGATATTTATATATTTAGAATTATTTTAAAGAGATAAAAATATTTAATTTGTATAAAAAATTTTAGATTTAATGATTATTTTTAAGTATTTTATTATTTATCTAAAAAATCAAAGGGGTATAGATTTTATTATCATAATCATAGTACGTGCATAGTTGAATATGGTAATATAAAATTCTTATAAAATAACAAATCAATATAAGTAAAAATCTTAAAATAATCTTGGTCTTATGGAGATACAAGTTGATACTCCTTTATCATTTTATATTTGAGATATTATTGTTCCTAAAATCACTAAATGATTTGATAAAATTAAATAATAAAATAATATTAGTGAACTCCTATATAATATTAATATTATTGATGATCAACTTGTAAAATAATTATAATTTATAATTTTAAGAATATCTTAAAAAGGAAAAAGAAACCTATTATTTTATTATTATAGGTATATTTACAAGAACCAATAAAGAAATTAAAACGATCTTTCATTGTTTTTACAAGTTATGAAAAATAACGATTCTAAAAAATAATATGATATACTAAAAAATAGTTAAAATTAATGGATCAAAATAATATATTAGAACTCATCAATTTACTCAATAACTATAAAAAAGTCTATTATATAAACATAACTCAAAGCGTAATATTGAACGATATAAAAACTAGACCTGGTTAAAGACTTTACTCATAAAGAAATCATCATATTTTTTTTATTTTTTAATAAATTTGTAAGGATTATCATGATATTAGTGGTTCATTATGATTTTGAACTATATTATAAGGATATAATATGAAAATAAATATTTTGAATGAAGATTTAGATTTATATTGATTAACATAAATAATTCATTGAAAAAAATATATAATATATATGACATTAAACAATTCTCTAGATAATTATATATAAAAAATTGATTAGTATTGATATATAAAGATCAACAGGAGTAAATCTATTACATTAGTCTAAAACTATCTCAGAAAGTATATATTGACCAAGTCTTAAAGAGATTTAGTATAAAGCTTTATTTAGTAAATGATATAAGTAAAAAATTTAAGATAAATATGTATTTTTAAAATAACTTAGAAAATAATCAAATAAAGAAAAATGTTCCTCGTATATGCGTAGTTAGAAGTTTATTGCATGCTATATAAGACTATATTTCAATGAAATACTAAAAGTCTATACAAAAAGTAATAAGATATGTTGAAGGGACAAAAGATTATATACTCGTATATATAATATTATATCAACTTGAAATGATGGTTTTTCATATATAGATTTTGTAAATTATCTCGATAATAAAAGTCTACTTTATATTTTATATTTATTAGTTAAAGGGATAATTTATAAAGAAAATATAAATTAATATATTATTATTTTATCACTATAGAAGTTGGTTTTGTAGCTTGCTTTCATACCAATAATTATGTTTTATGACAGTAAATTTTATCGTAGAATTTGGTATAGTCATTGTGGTGTAAAACACTTGATGGTTAGAAAAAAAAATTTAGTAACAATTAATATCAATTAAGAACTTCTATATTGATTGATTATATATTTATTTAGGATTTATAACCTGGAGTGTTTAAAAGAATATATTCTTTTGATTAAGTTTTTAAACAACTTATAAAAGATATGGTTATATATATTTGAGTAAATGTTATTATAGTTATTGTTATGTATGTCGATATTATGATTTAATATGATAATATAATTATCTTGACAAGATAAATTACAAGAGATTTTTGACAGTATTAAGAAGATCAATAATATTATAGAATGAAGTATGATATTGATTACATAAGTTTACTTTATAAAATTTGTGCCATGCTTAAAATATCCATAAGAATGAATTATGATGAACTCGAAAACCTCACGTTCCTGTTATTAGTTAAAAGCGTAAGAGCAAGTTTGGTCAAACATTCCCTAATCCCCTGGAAATATTATAAATTTCAAGTGGCCACAAAAAACACATTAAAATAAAGTATCTAAATCCATGCTTATTTAAAGTTTCACGTGAAATAAACACATCATGAGATTAAATATATAATAGCCACTTGAAGAACAAAACTCAGCAAGATATAATTAATTTACACATGATGAATGTTTTGAACAGCGACAATATGAGATTCTAATCCACATAAGCCTTATAATGAACCCCGTGATGCTTATCTACTATTGTCATCAAGAATATTCCACATAATAAAGGTATGGGCCCACCTATTAACTTTACTATGACTTTTCCTTCTTTTTTTTTTTTTTTAATGAACGGTGGCACCAATCAAACACTTTCCGACATATCCATGTTTGATGTTCTTGAGTTGACCCAATCCGTTTTTATTAGAAAATAAGTATATCTTGACCTAAAACTTTTTTTTATTTTTCTTTCTTTTGGTCCAATCTTCTTAAGCTCTTTTGGCTTAAAGACTCCGATCTTGCAAATATTGATTAAGGTAGTAGTAATGTACCAAACGTCTCTTATGTTTAATTAGCTATCTTTGATGCCGTAGAAAAATTTTGAGCTTAAAGACTCCCATCTTAAAAATATTGATTAAGCACATTCGGCCAATTGTTTTATATTTAATTTTAAATTCTATAGCCGTATCGCACCTACCATTGGTAAAATAAAATTGATTAGAATTTATTTTTTGAGTTTTGATTAGTTAAAAATACTTATCATATCACATTGTATCTTTGAATATTATACTTATTTTCGAGTATTTTATTTTAAGTTCAGTGACAATATATGCAAGTCAACGTTGGGAGAATAAAATTGATTAGAATTCACTTGTCAAAGTCTTAATTATTAAAAAAATACTTGTTATGTGACGATGTATCTTTGAAGTTTTTATATTCGTTTTTCAGAATATTCTATTTTAAATTCCATGAGGCAGCTATCATTGGTTAAAAAAAAAATCGATTAGAATTTATTTTTGAGTTTTGATTAATAAAAAATACTTATCATATCACGGTGTCTCTTTCAATATTATATTTATTTTCGATTTTTTTTTTTTAAGTTCAGTGATAATATATGCAAGCCACCGATGGGAGAATAAAATCGATTAGAATTTACTTGTCAAGTCTTAATTATTAAAAAAATAAATATTATGTCATGATGTATCTTTAAAGTTTATATCCGTTTTTAAGAATATTCTATTTTAAATTGAGTGAGTCAGTTATCATTGGTCAAATAAAATGGATTAGAATTTATTTTTGAGTTTTGATTAGTAAAAAATATTTATCATATCACGTTTTATCTTTGAATATTATTTTTTTTCTAGTATTTTATTTTAAATTCAAGTGGTCGTTGGTAGAATAAATTTGATTAGAATTCACTTGTCAAGTCTTAATTATTAAAAAAATACTTATTATGTCACTATGTATCTTTGAAGGTTATATTTTTTTAGGATATTCTATTTTAAATTCCGTGAAGCAGTTATCATTAATAAATCAGTTAAAGAACACTTATAATGTTATGAAATATCTTGGGTTAAGATTTATTTTAACCTCTATTAATTTGATCCTGGTTCACCTAAGATTTTATGGTCTTACTCATATCTAAAATAACCCATATGTTAAACTCTTCTTATGTCACATGTTGATAAATAATAAATAATTAATATAATTATATATATAATTTAAATTAAAAAATTGAGATCATCATAAATAGCAAGAGGATGCATCATTATGGAAGTGACCACCAGTAGCAGTATCGAGGCGCTATTGCTTAGTAGGGCGTCGTACGCACAACCTCTCTCATGTTGACGATAAGCTCAGGAGTTTCCGATCCTATCTCAAGTGGATGTGTGTCGATCAGTCTGACGCTAGGCACGCAATGATCTCTTGTTCCCTCTTCCTCTTAGGTATTTTCGTCCCCCCACTTTGTCCTCTTCTATGCTCAGTTCATCATGTCTACGACATGGTGCTCTAGCTCTTCATAACTTTCGGCTCCGACCTCTTTTATCTTTGTCTTTCTGTCTTCGTCCCTCACTACATGTATTTTTTAAAATATAAATACACGTGTCATTATATTTCAACGTACTATGTAAAGAAATTTTAATTTTTGTCAACTTATAATTAATGGAAGAAGTTTATATATTATATTTTTAAAGATATAAGTAAATTTAAATGATTTATGATAAAAAATACAAAGACTAAAATAGATTTTTTTAACTTACACTTACACTTGACAGAAAAAAAAGTACATGTTACATCTTCAAACATATAAAGAGTATTGTAGATATAAATAAATAATAAAAATTTAAGTGACTAATCACCAAAATCACATCTGCTAATATAAACTTTAACCAAAATATCTTTGCATGCAAATGCCACATAGAATCAAAATCAAGTGGGTGCTCGGCGACAGCTTAAAAGAGACGGCACTATTTCCCAACTAAAGAGCAGCAGAATCTTCAAAAGTTCTCCAAAGTTACTTTATTTTCTCCTCCCTTTTCTTCTCTTCCGTCGGTAGGTGGGCACCCTCAGCAAAGATCACATCACATCATACACAAACACACACACACACAGCTGCAGCAGCAGCAGGAGGAGGAAGACAGTTCTCTGAGTCCATGTCCTTCGGGATCATTTTTCCAGCGATCACAGAGAAGCCATGCAAAGCGGGTCGACAGGACCAAGAGATGGACATTCTCTGTGATCCCACGCGAAGCAATCAATCATAGCCAAACTTTGCGTTTGAGACATCCACCGCGAAGCAGTTGGGAAAGCAAAGAATCATAAAGCTTCAAAGCCAAAGGGGGGTGCACCATTCATTATCAGTAGCAGGAGGAAGAGGAGAGGATAGGAGTTCGTCGACCTTCTTCTTCGTGTCTAAAAGCAAAGCAAAGTGTGCTTTATATCATCATAAAGAGGGGGGAGGAGGGTGTTTGATGGGACATGCAATGCATCATTAACCGCGCAGGACAGCGAAGTGGATATCGAATCCTTCGAATGATGGAGGAGAAGGGTCAAAGAGCGTATGGATATCGCACATCGACCGAAGGCGACTCCTCCAAGCCATCGCACTCGGTGAGTAAAGGCATATATATATATATATATATATATATATATATATAGGAACTGTCTGTACCACAATAATATTTAATTTGTTTATTGTATCCTTTTCATTTAAATATTTCAAACCGCATGATATCTCTTCTAACATAGTTTTACACTTTTGTGATGGACTCTAATGACTCTTTTGGTAGATCACTCCAACCCTCTGTAGCGAGTTATAATCTATCTTCACTTTAAATTTTATACAAGCTCGCATATGGAAGACGGCCACAGGAGAGGAGTCATTGACTTTTTTTTTTTTTTTGAAGGGCAAGGGTTAATCGAACACATCCAAATTATGGTTGAGTTATAAGGCATATATAGAAAATTAAATATCATAAATGTACTGCATGAGCAATAACGTTAAAAGGATAATAACTCCAAAGGTTTTGAAATCGATACTGTCTACTAATTAATTAATTTAAGGTTTGTGTAACTAAAATGAAATGAATTGAGTGTCGACAGGTACATGAGTAGCAGCATCTTTACTTATGCAAATGTTTTGTGGGTAATAAGGAAAACTTACAATGATGCTAAATTCTATGAGGTCTTATATGATTTTGTCGACAGCAATTAAGCTTATTATATAATGTGGTCACACCACCTGTTCTAATGGATCTGAGAAGAATAATGTGTATGTGACTTGGAGCAAACCAGAAAAAAGTTGACATGAGCTCAATACTGATGATCCTTGACCATCATGAACAGGATGGTAGTATAGACTTGAAATAATTTATTCTTATATACTAATCAACCCAACATCCACTCTAAACATTGGACTAATAGGATATACTCTATCAATCACCACCAACAAACTACTTCAGAAAATAGTTCCATAACCTCTTGTGAGAAAAATAAATGAAAGATTAATAACAAGGCAAAAAGTTGCCATGTTAACAAAATAGATCATATTTGTAACATTTTAAATACATGTTCCTCCTAGTCATACAAAATAACCAGCCAAAATTTGACTGTACTAATAATAGCACAAAATGGAGCAACAATGCTATCAGTTAAAAAGTGCACATTACACCTTACAGACATTTGACTCCTGAAAAGCACCCACTAATAAACATCAATTGACTGCCCAAAACAATGTTTTAGGATTACCCACCATCAACTCAGCTCTGATTCGATAAGTCATGCAAAGCATCTGAAGGACTTGAAAATGGTACAGCACCAATGGTGTAGATGCGATCGATATTAAGATCACAAACTTGATGAAGTCTGCATATCGAATCGGCATCTCTAGCCGAAACACATTGGCACATGCCTTATGCGTCTTTAGCATATTCCTAGCCTTTGAGATACACGATGACAATGTTGACATGAGTCGATTACACCTCTGTTCGCCCCAAAAGATAAAATGGAACATCATGAAACCGTGCGGCCGTAACAGACAGATGCTATGTACAGATTTTTTGCCCATTTCTCCTGCAACCAATAGATTTAATGTCGATAACTAAACTAACGAAGAAAGGTTTAGCAAGTATAGAACAAGAATCAGAGCACATAGGCTGTTAACACCTTCACATGTTGACTAGGGAAAGCAGATGTTCTAAGTGTCTCTTGTGTCTCATCTGTAGGCTTTCTTCTGGGAACGCTAAGAACAAATGCTGCTTGGTCCATTGTTGCAGCTGTTGCAGTTATGCGATAGCCACCATCCCACCTTCGATGAATGCCTTCACTAGGGTACAAAAAGTCAAGTTCGACAACCTGTATTGGAGCATTACAAATTCAGCGATGAACATTCAATCCACAGACACACAGTTGGAGGATGTCTACCACTAAAATGCTCAACCCAATAAGGCAGTTTTCCACCCCTAATGCCACTGTGCCTTTCCTTGAAGAAAACCGAAAAAGAATGAAAATGACCTGATCCGAGAAGCCTGCATTACGGGACATGACAACTCCCCATCTAGTTCCAGCGGTTGCCATTGCAGTGACATAGAAACCTTCACGCCATTTTTTGTTTATCCACTTGAACGGAAATGACTCACTGACTTTGTAAGACTGTTGTACATACTGTGTGCCTGGAATAAAACACATAATGATTTAAACCGATGGAAATTCACCCAAAATCCTGAAAGTAATACTAGTTCAAGATTAACCTTTGGACATCACAACCAAAGAGCCACCGTTGTTTGCCCCTGCTAATGCAGTGATATAATAGTTCTTATCCCATTGGTCCATTATCCATTCCTAGTAAGAATAGAACAAATAAGTTACAGTGTCTGTTAACTGTCAGTTTATACATACACCATCAGGCCAATGCTAATATCAACATAATTGCCACATCTATGACTTTTGGACAATGTGGTGCTTGTTTCAAGTATATAACCACCTTCATCACCACAAATACTAATTTGGTAAGTGCAAAAAGTTGTTACTGAAAGGTACTCACTTTGTGAAGAAAATTTGGGGACAGTTCGTATACTTGAGACGTGAAATTAGTGCCTGCATCCATAATAAGTGCCCACAGATTTGAACAAGATGCAACACAGCTGATGAATAAACCATCTTCATTTCCCTTCTCAATATGTTGTGCAAGCCTTATATCAGCAACATTGTAGTGATACCTGCAATGTACAACGAGAACCATTTCCTTTAACAACAATCTAAGCCATCATTGTGAATCATCCTGAACAAGAACCTTTGCTTCATAGGCCGGCGTGCATTATAGACACTGATCCACTGTGTTGCAGGCATTCCCATTCTGATCTTCTTCTTTGGTTGCTCATCACCATCTTCTTCCATCATCAGGCGGCCTCTCTTTTGACCTACCTGGTATATAAGCTTCAGAGAGTGCAACTAAAAAATTAGATTACTTTTTACCTTGTTTTAATAAATGAAGCAAAAAAAGGGAGACAGACAGCAATACCTTTTGAGCCCCATCAGTGTTAATGGGTCTGATATCTGGATTAGGTCCTACTATGCCATCGAAAAAGGAAATGCACTTTGCATAGTTAGGTTCGTCATCAAACTTCAAGTTAACGACATACTCAACAAACTGTTTGAATGGCTGGGGAGAGAAGCAACAAAGAGTATCTGGAGAAGTGGCCATTTTCTTCTTGCAGACAAGGAAGCCCTTGTTCTCTCCCTGTTTAGGTAGGTATAAAATGCATGAAACCAGCAAATCCAAATTCAGATGGACTATGACATAACCTTAAATCTTTACCTGGTATCCTTGCCATGGTAGACGGCCCCGGAGAAGGAAGATTAATGTATATGCAAGGGATTCCAAATCATCTCTCCTGCTAGCTGTCCTTCCTAGGTGAGCATGAACGCTGGCATAGCGCACTGTCCCCCTGCAATATGTAGTTGTGATGTATAAACAGACAATGCGAGGTTGAATGAAGCCTAAAAACAATAGATAGCTTCCTTTTTTATTATAACTTTGACAAGCAGACCATAGTGATCAATAAGAATGTTCATAAACGAACCTGAAAACATCTGGCCTCTGATCATATTCCACGTGCAGCCCAGTTGCACTATCCTTCCACTTGGTGGCTGTTAGTTAAGATTTTTTTAAAAAAAAACATACATAACAAGCATCATTATAAATAGAACAAGAATGATTTGTAACTACAATGTATTGTTAAATGCCAATTCCATGCTGTCTAATTACCTAAGCCAAGATCGACAAGAAACAGTTTCTTCTCGTCAGAAGTCCCAGGTGGCCCAAGTAAGAAATTCTCAGGCTTAACATCCCCATGTACATATCTGTTGTAATAAACATCATTTAGAATTCATTAATAACAATATTAATGGAAAATACACTATGTTATTAACAAATATACTACCAATGACGAACACATGATCAACATTAAAAAAAAGTGACAAAAATATGCAGGTAGATAAGCTAGTTGCGCAAGATATCCAGAAGCATGCTGCCATTAGGGATGAAGATTTACCCTTTAGAATGCATTTTCTCCAGTATGGATATCGCTTCAATAGCAATACATGCAACCATTTCAACTGATATTCTGCACAATTTGAGAAAGAAAGAGACTGTGGTCAAAGTAATTTGCAAGAGATCATCTTAACAATAATTGATATTCAATTCAAGACTTACGTATGTGAATTGTTATTCCATACATCCCATAGACTCGGTCCCAGCATATCCATAACCTGAATAAAGTTTCATAATATAGTTATCCTAAAACCACAGATGACACTACTGTTATAAAGTTTTCAAAAAAAAAGAAAGATACCATGATATAATAATCCCCTTGGCGTCCTTTATAGTGGACCCGTGGCACCCCATGGATACCACCAAGAATGCTATAAAATGAACACCATGTTGGTTAGACATTTAAAACATGGTTCGAACTTGAGTTTAAGCAAAAAATAAACAGACTTACTTGTACACTTGCCATTCATAAGGTGGCCCATAATTGCAACCTTTACTGCTCCTGTGCTCAAACTTCAGTGCTACCTGAAGTACAAGAAATGGTACCATATTTTAATGTTCCACCTTCACTTTATATCCAACTGAAGAAAATGAAGTTATCATACCTCTACAGCACCAGAACCAGTAATTCTATCATTTGCATTAGTAGCAGAAATCCGCTGTCCTACATATACTTGCCCAAATCCTCCTTTTCCTAGTTTTCTTTCAATTCTGTACACTGGCGAATTGCCAACTTGGACCTGTCACAGTCAAATACATGAATAGTGTTATAAATACAAACTCTTGCACATAAAAGCAGGCGGCAAAGCAACTTTAATCACTAAAATCTAAAAAATTCTAAAATCTCAAAATACGTAACAAATCTTGTGTTTTCATATGAAAAAATTAGATGCCAGAAATTGTACCATATGAAAGTCTACATTTTTTCAAAAGAAAAGAGCATACTGAAAATATAACTAGACACCATATCAGCATGTTTCAGAAAATGATGTTTTCAAGGCAGAACTTGTCCATTATGTTCCAGAAACTGATTTCAAATTTAGTATGAAGATTGAAGAGTATAAGCTAGTTTGAAGAATGAAATTACAGCGCCACTTTTTTATTTCACAACATTGAACTAAAGACCTGTCTGAAAATGAAGTTATAAAATGCTGAAGTAACTACTGACTAGCAGGGAGATTGGCCTTTAGAAGGCTCCAATCTGCTTAGCAGCATTGCCACCTCCATCTGGTTCCTTTGGATCAACCAAAGCGATGCCCAACACAGCAACCATTCCACCAGGCCTTCCATGCTCTCTATGAGAGCTTTAAGCTGCTAATGACTTCATTAATCTGTCCCCAAGTCCTGAGGGAACTGTAGAGGACATGAGGGATGTCCCTGAGGAGACACAGGCAAGTTGCTCCTAAATTCTTCAGATTAATGGCTCATTTGTGCCCCCACTTGAATCTGCGGGTACTGGTTTACTGCTCAAATCTGCTGGAAATGAACATCTTTGGATGGGGGGTAGTTGCTGAAAAGCTTCAAGTCCCCTTGAGGCTGAAACCCTTGCTCTCTTGAGTGGGCTTACTACAACCAAGGAACTGCATTTTTCTTCCATTGAGATCAACTCCAATTCAATGGAAGTTGTCAATATGGCTAAGGGATTCGCTCCTATTCCCTGGAGTTTGAGAAATCTTTTGTTTCAGGATGCTTTTTTACTCACTTACTGTCACCCATATTCAACATATACCCAGATCTGACAATCTTGTAAGTCAAAACTTGGCAAATTTTGACAGATTGCAGCCTACTCATTTTTTAATTTTCAGCTGCTGATCCTTCAGCTTCTCATTTTGTAGCTCAGCCTTAAATCAATAGAATCCTTTATTTTCGAAAAAAAAAAACTGATTATAATGTAACAACAAGCACAAAAACTAATTTTCAATTTACTGAGAGTGGCAACCATAACTTCCATGCCAGTGATTGTTAAAGAGTGCATGAGAGCCAATATCTCATTTAATACTTACACAATTGTCATTAAGACTTGCATGCCAGGACTAAAGTAAATGACTAAGGGTAGTCATGAAGTTCAACAGCATGGCACCAGAACTTTGATACACATGTCTAACTAGGATACACACTGGATAAATGTCCAACACAGGTATAATCAGATACATGACCACGACATGTTTGAACAATAATAGAAGGAAAGAGAACTGGAGCATTGGCAAGTAGCAGCAGTCTCCACCACCATCAACTTCCAGCATCTGGCATCAGAGTAGAGGTTGGAAGAGGAGAATGACAACCATGAGGGGAAAGAACTATAGCTTCAGGAAGCTGGACGATGCTTTGCAGAAGCACTAATTGGCACAAGTTTCAGGACCAGAGGGAGAAAGAGAGAGGCAACATGTGTGGCATGCTCAATAGGCTTCTGAATTGGTGAGGATGCTCCCCAACGTAGCTACTAATTAGCATGGTCCACCGTACCGTGGTGTACCCCTTGATATGGGCAGTATATACCGGTCTGACAGGAGCCCCGATTGGGCAGTACAATGGAATGTCCCACCATACCATGTGTCGATATACTCGGTACAGCTCGGTATATACCATACCAACAGCTAATCGGTATACCGGTACGGACCGATAAGGCAAACCATGCTAATTAGAAACCTTTAATTCCCTGAAAAGTATAGTGCAACCTAGACCCACTCCAATTGCACCCTTTGATTGGAAACTGTCAATTTCCATATCTCAACAATTTATTAACTTATAAAATTGTGGTATACTTAAAATCTAAAAATTAACAGTAACAAATAAAATTACATTATAAATGCATATGTAAAGTTCATTGTTTCAAGATAACATTGTGGTAATATATACTCTTTTGCATCTTCATTTGGTGCCTACTTGTGGCATGTTTCTGTCTCGTGGTCATGCTTAATGGTAAACATATATAATAGAGGAGACAATTGAAAAGCGCAAAATCCAAATTTCATAAAACATGCAAAATATTTTGAAGGTTCCAAACATCAACATATACTTAAAGATATGCCTGGTATATGAAGAAAAGATCTAGAATCAGCCTTGGATAAAGAAAGATGAGAAGATTTTGAACAAAAATGTTGCCTTTGGTTCTATGCTTTCTGCTTGACCTTAGAGTAGCTAGGACTCGTAAGGTATTGGGGATGTCCTATCTACGGTTCCATGTTTTCTTTTAAGATGAGGCGTAATGGATACCGGACCAAATGTGAATAGTTGAAAGAATGGTCTGCTTATCACACAATGGTCAGTTCAGTGACAGAAGACAAACTGAATCACTGACAAGAACAAACTTCTTCATGAAATTACGAAGCAGGACCAATCTAGAATTCGGCAACTACCCCTTGAGGCAATTTGTAATTAAAGAACACCTTAGTGCATCATGCTGTTGTAAACAGACTAGATTGCACTATCTTCAGGAAAATGATAGCAACAAAACCAGATGGAAACACTTGACAGGATGATTTTGGACAATCATATGGAAATTGGGCCAATCTAGAATTTGGCAACTACTCCTTGCGGCAAATTATGATTTAAGTACACCTAAGTGCATCATGCTGTTGTACCCAGAGTAGATTGCAACTACTCCTTGCGGCAAATTATATAACAGAAGTTTATATATCAGGATTTCGAATTAAGATTCTCTATCTGAAACCTCTTTACTTTTTTTCATCAGTCCCTGTGTCAGTTTTCTTGTTCAGTTGCAAGTAGTATTTCAACCTAGTTTTCTGGTTATTTTGTCATGCTTGAAGATTTCATTTTCATTGCAGGTGCTAAGTAAAATAAGAGACTGCATGATATGCCAAGACGAACAATATCTATAGTGATAACATAGGCATATGAAAACATAGAAAGCAATACCAACGGATGTAAAAATTTGTGCATCCAAAAGAAGTTTTTGTTTCTTTGGAAAATAGGTCAACTAACTTTACCATCACCGGAAAACAAACTAAAAGTTGTTTCAGTTATCAAAACAAAAAAAAAACAAAGAAACAGAGTACAGACAGGTAGATAGAGAGGAAAAGTACTTCCCATGCAAGGCAGTAGAAAACAAAGAAAATATGTAACCTTTTCCGGAAGGGGAGCGGTGCTCCCCTCCTCCTCTCCACCGGGAAGCTTATCGGCGCTCCTTGCACCACTGTCACATCCATCCATCCTCCGGTCGCCAACTCCTTCAAGATTCTCCGCCCCGATGAGTCCACCAACCTCGCCGCCGCCCTCCGCAAGCCTGATCTCCTCTCTCGGCTCAGCAGACCTCGTCACGGGAGGGTTCTCATCCGCCGGCTGCTGGTTCCTCGCCGCCCGCCGCCGCCTCGTGTTCGGCCGATCAGCCTGGACTACTGGGCTCGCCTGCGCCCGGCCCCTGCGAACTCCGCTACGGAGCTCCGGCATCCTTCATCTGCACAACGCCATGCCTCAAAAAACACTCGAGTTCCACGATTCCAGGAACCCAAGCGGGCAGGATCAGCGCGCCGGAAGGTCTCGGAGCTTTGATCGAACGACGCTAATCGATCGCCGCGGTCGATTCCGAGTGAACCAACGGGATCGACTCCTCGCCCGGGTATTTTTTGGGTTAGGGTTTCGACAAGGAAAGAGGGAGTCCGGTGAAGAACCGCCCAGTGCCTTGGGAATCGGGATACTGGAGAGAAAGGGGAGAGAGAAAAAAAGGAAGAAGCTACGGGTCTGTGCCTGTGGTTGAGGACGGATACCAGAGGCATAAAGCGTGGTCGTATCACCGCGCATACATATGTACAAAAATACGTATCTGATACGGTCGAGCGCTCGTAGCCTTGCAGTTGGGAGACCGGTCGAGACGGACCCAATTATGATGCACACGTGTCCGCAGGAACGCGTTGGTTCGAGTCGTCTATGTTTCTAACCGCGTGGCTCGGTGGCCGCAGCGACTCGTTTGGGCGATCACATTGTGGCGCGTGGAAACGAACTGCGTGACTTGATAACGCACGTGGCGCATATTAATTAATATAAATGGTGGTCGAACAAACGTTGAACGGTCAACTCGAGACAGGGGAATGGACTTGGGCTGGGCCTGCACCAACCTCTAGTTCGGTCCGCCTCAAGTTGCGTATCGTGGGCCGTGAGCCGGCCATAAACCCATGCACGTGCACGTCCGTGCAAGAACTCGTCCGGACCAGTACCCGATGTAGTAATTGGCGTTACGAGTCGGCGAATGGTGGAGTGCATGGGATCACGAGAACGCCCATTCCAATGCGTAATTATGGGTTTCTTATCCTCTCCCATGTGGGTGGACTCATCTGGGAACGTCTTAGCCTTCGTGCAATGAGAATTTAAACTTCTCGGCCTTGACCGCTGCATGATTGTGAACGATGAACGCACCCTCAGGAAACAACAATTCAAATTATTTTGATTTTTTTAAGAATTTTTCCTGTTTAAATATTTAATTTTTTTTGGTTTGGGGGAGAGTTGGAGAGAAATGGCAGGCGGAAAAGGAGCGGTGAGTCGTCCAAAGGAACTATACAAAAGCTTATCTTGATCATATTAACTCTAATAATTCATTTCTTGGACATCTTCACGTGAGCGGTCGGAGGTCAGGGCCCACGTGGCGGTACGAGTACCCGTCGCCACCGGCTCCGGCTGCTCCATGTGGTGTCGTAGCTCGAGCACCTTCCGGTGGGAGTTGGAGTGCTTGGAGGGCAGGAACGTGGGGCTGGCCGCCGGGCGGTACTCCGGCACCAGGCGGCCCGATTTATAGCGGACCCCGCAGGCGTTGCACAGCGTCTTGGGCCCCATCGGTCCCGCCCGCCACTGCGGCGTCTTATCCGCCTGGCAGTGGAGGCACCTCCGCCCCTCCCAGGGCGACGCAGCCACGGCGGCCGAGGTCGGCTTCTTTGCCTTGTTTCCCGGGACGGCGCTCGGGGGCTTGATAAGCTCCAACTCGGGCGACGAAGCGGTGGCCGTGGAAGGCGAGAACACGAGCACTCGGGAGGACCAGCTGCAGGGAGCGGGGCGGGAGCGCTTGCTCCTGGCCTTGGCGAGGACAGGGGCCTCCGGGCGCAAGCGCGGAGGCTGGGCAGGTGCTGCGGCGGCGTAGGAGGACAAGGAGGTGGTAGGATTGGTGCCAGAAAAGAGCTGAGGTCTGTGAACGTCTTTGCCGGAGAAGGACTCTTCCACGAAGTTGGAGAGCCATTCGAGCTCCGCAAGCTCCTCGTGCTGCAACCAGTAACAGCAGTAGAAACAAGATATTGCAGTTCAAAAGCTTACCCTTCTCTTGCAATTTAATTGAAACAATTAGCGAGTCGGTTAAACGGAATCCAAAAAATATCACTTGAGATTTTGAGCGAAAAGGAGAAACAAAGAGTCACAAGTCTCCGCAACGAGCCAAAGGCTCCCTTCTCGAACCAACGGGGAGAACGGAGCGGCAGAGTTACCGGGCCGCATAAATCGCCGGAAAGGCAAGCGTCGTCGAAGCTCCGGAACGCTGGCTCACAGCCGACATGCGGCTCACGGCGGGAGGAAGAGGAGTTGCAGCAGCACTCGACGGCGGTGACGGTGGAAGAGTCGTCGGCAGAGTTGGCGGCCGCGGGATCGAACCCCCAGTCGTCGCCCTCCACACCCCCGTTGGAGAAGTCGAGCAGGTCCTCCACGACGAAGTGGTCCCCTCCGGCGGCCTTCTCCGGCGAGCAATGCGGGGTTCCGCGCACGCCCTGCAGGTACTCCGGTGCCTCCATCGACGTCATCCGGAGCAGGATATCAGCTGGGTTTCTGTATGCTTCGTTCGGGAGGGGGTGGGGGGGGGGGACTGGAGAGAAGAAAGGGAAGCGGAGCGAGTTAGGGTTTATAAACGAAGAGCAAAAGAAGAAAGAGATCGAGAGAGCTTTGGCCGTAATTGTCCTTCACGTATGGATGATTCTACGTAATGTCACTATTTGGATGGCCTTAGTTTAACCGTTAAGAAACAATTAGAGAGTTAAAAAGGACGGGCCCACCCACGTCGAGGAACGACGGATGCGGAACGAATGCCTCAGATCGACGGATGAGATGGAAAGCATCGAATGGATGGTCGTGATGGAGTGATCATTTTCTTTTTTCTTTTTTCTTTTTTTTGCTTGGATTAAAAGAAAAGACTGCAAAAGGCGGGAGTGGGGTAGTCGTTGCGTGGGGTGGTGGGCTTTTCTTTTTCTTTTCTTTTTCTAATTTTATTTGACCCTTCCACCCCTTTGTTGATTGCTTTTGCTACCGGGCCACGTGACTAGCAGCCATGTTGTGGGCCTGGGACACGTGATTGGACCGGACCGGACCGGACCGGGTGTCAGCAGCCAAAGGTTCGAATTGAATTCCTTCGACCATAACAGTTTATAATCATTATTAGCTGTCATAAAAGAAGAGGGGAAAATAATACAGCAACACACGGGAGATCTCATTTCAGAGGGTAAAAAATCATTTAGGAAAAGGTAAACTGTGATATTGGAGATTTTGGTACATGGTTTTCCCTTTCTTCAAAACGACGACAGTGAGAATTAGGTCATACTGCATAAAAAAGGAGCTTATTCACACTAGCTTTTCTTTACCTTATCCAAGCATACATTACCTAGGCGAGAAAACAAGGTTAGAGGTAGAACAACTGCAGAACAGAATAAACTACTGTCAAACAAAAGAATACAGCTAAACGTGGTATACACATACATCCAAAGATCCCAATAAACTAAAAGAGGCATTCGATCAATTAGCTACCTGAATCATACTGAGACAAAGCCTGCTTGGATTAAAAAGGCATGGGCATCAAAGGTCAAACCCACTATCGAGCTTCAGAGAAGTGCTAACCTTTGAAGAATGTTGGAATCAATAGAACTGAAATTTCAGAAGAAACGGATATCTGCCAGAGAACCAGTAATTTATCCGTCCGATGCAGTACTTTGGGAGGCTACAGCTTCTTGGGGAGGTTGTAAGCTTTCTTTAGAAACCTAGTGGCAGCCTCATCGTGTCGGTGGCACAACACCCGTAAAACTGTATTGGCCTCAGTGGGGTTCCAATTCCCCGATGTTGGAGGCAATGGGTACCTGGATTTGGATGCAGCACCATGCGTATCTACGATCAAACGTTTAAACCGCTCAATGAGGCTCTCAGTATCAGTGTGAAATAGGGGCAGCACATTTTTTACTTGTGATGCAGCCTTTTCGACCAGTTCTTGGGGCAACCCGTCCCCGTCTGCGAGGTACATGTCCTTGAGTGACCTAAAATCCCCCTCTATTATCTCTGAATCTTGGCGAGAGAATGCACGAGATGGTCCACCAGCAAGCAGAACTAGCAAAAACCCGTCAAAAGAAGCTTTCATTATTGCAGTTACAACACGATTCCTCACCCTGCTGTGCACAGTGTTTGACATCGTCTCAAGAATATGGTCGGCTTCCTTTATAAAAGGATCAATTCTAGAAGAAGCAGTGTCACCAACGTATAAGGCATCCCATAGAACGTGACTCATGTCATGAAAGATCACCTTGTATGCTGTTGTCTCGCATAGTTGCAAAATTCCTTCATGACAAGCAGCTATAGTCATTTCAAAGCTGATCTGCGACCCATTTGCTATATCTGCCTGAGCTGATTCCAAATTCCTCAAACAAGTTTTTATTTTCTTCTCCAGGTTCTCCAACTCTGTCCATATATAGTGAAGTGAATTCATGCGTACGCAAAGCTGTGGAAGACCAAAAGAAATATCTCCATTTATCGATCCAACTTGAGATCCCCTTTTCGGTAAATTCTGCAACTTCTCTTTTTTCTTCCATAGTTTTGAACCAATATCACATCTTGTTAATGCTGGAAATGGAGGAACAAAACTACCTCGTGTTCCTAAACAGAAAGTAGTAGTCAATAAATTAATATGCGCCTAATGAAGCAACCAGTTAGCAGTCCAACTTGATACTTACCACATCCAGACTTCACCTTCAATGCATAACGTTGCAGACTTCTATCAAGTTCTATCAGTAAATCAGGAAGCAACATTGCATGCATCTGTATAGGCAGTTGAAAGAATGCATCTAAGGTCTCATTAATTATCCGTAGAACTTCAGTTGCAGAAGGAGCACAATTTTCCATGTTTGCCGTTGGGTTCCAATTCTGCAGACATTCCAGAGAACAGAATGGATCATTCAATACAAGATAAAAGCCACAATGAAAATAACTGCAGAATGCTTATAGGAACAATGTGTTGTCAGTAAAATGATTTATGGACACCAATAACAAGGCATAAACCACATCACCTTATTATTAGTGAATTAAATGAAGGTTTTTACATCTTATTATTAGTGAATTAACTAAAGTTTTTTTACAACTTTTCTTTTCGCAAAAAGAATAGTCACTGAACACACAAGAAAAAGGTGATGATGGTCTAGAAACACAATCAAACAGATAAATGAGTAATTACTGACTTAAATATTTAGTCAAATACAGAAAAAGTAAAACCATGGGAAATTTTAGTAAACCATATATCAGATTAAGCATTTCACACTGATCCTTTATGTACGTAAAGTGAAGAACATTTACATGCACTACAAGAACTAACCTCTTGCTGCAAGTTCCGATCAACCCACTCCTTCAGTCTCTCTTCTCTTGTCTTAATCCATGCTTTTACAAGATTGGCAATTGCAACATCAGCCTCATAAGGCGGCATTTCTCGAATTAGTGACTTACCCCCATCCTCGCTATCAACAGAATCTTCAACAGCAATATGCACGAGATCTTTCTCTAATTTGTCTGCAGCTTTAAGCACTTCAACTGTATCTGGTGTTACTTCTGTGGCGCTTGATATGAACTGCCTCAGTTCACTTCCATAACAATAATGAAGGGTGGCAACAGCAACACCTGCAGCAAGGGGATGCCACTTCTTTAATATTGGACTGAACAACTCTTTTTCTTTTCTTGCTAGTTCACCGATGTCCTTTGCAAGGATGGAAAGAACAGGAGTAGGAGTATTATGGTCCTTTGATGATCTCCTGCTGTCTGCTTGTTCCATTCTCTGTGTCAAGTCAGTTATTGGCTCAGAAATAACAAAGTAGGTAACTAATATGCGAAGATATAATCATATCCTACGACCTTTCCATTAGAACAACTCAATTGGAATCCATAAT
The DNA here is from genome assembly GCA_021527575.1 of Ensete glaucum. NCBI lineage: Eukaryota > Viridiplantae > Streptophyta > Magnoliopsida > Zingiberales > Musaceae > Ensete > Ensete glaucum. The sequence continues at coordinate 30,861,618 of CM038554.1, forward strand.
TCCTACAAAGTTTTAACAAAATGAATTTTTCACTTGTACATGTTGGGGAACTATTTGTGAAATATTCAGCCAAGTTTTGCCATTGGAATGAATTAGAGCAAAAAAAATCTATATAGCAACGCAAATAATTAATATATGTAAAGTGTAGTTCAAGTAGTTAAAATTATGATGCCCTGTGGAAAAGGTAAAGTGAAAAGGACCAGGTATGTCAATAGGAACTCAAACTGACAATTATGAAGGACTTACCTGAGCAAAAGCAGTACAGAGTGAAGACCGAATATATGTATCAACCCTGCTGCGAGCTACGTCAGATTCTTCTTTCCTCTTACGACGATATTCATCAGAAATGTCTTCCACTAGTGTCTTGGCAGCTGATACTCCTAGGGATACAATACCCTGAAAAAATTCCACATTGCTAGCAGTGAAGGTGTCATGGTAAGCGAGAAGTCTTTTCTCTGTCCACCCCAATATTGAGCTCAAAGTTGAACTCAATATCTTTGAATAATCTGGATCTTTTGTTGCTTTGGCATCCTTTGCAACTTCAACCATCTGGTTATCAGCTGCAAACAGCAAATCAATGTCTGCTTCACCAGTAGTAACAAAGCAGTGAAACAAAACCCAAGCAAAGCAAAGATTGTGAAGTATCTGGTTTATGCCAAGGATAACCCAAGTCTTCTTTATCAATTCTAGAACCTCATCAATTTCATCAATTATTGATCCATCCCCACTGTCATCAAAACAAGCTTCCAATAACATTTGGTACAGGTGGAGATTTAGTGGAAAGCCATCAGCCCAGTGGCAAAAATCTGAAGATCCATCAGGAGATCTACAAGCAATGGACATCACGGCACTACGAAGCACTTGCATCGACTCTGAATTTCTTCCTGTTTCAATTGGCTTCGCTGAAGCTCCACGTATAATCTGTCTAAGTCGTTGCGATGCAGTATCTGATTTCTCTAATGGAAGAAGAGGATGCAGAAGTAATCCAGCCTCAAGAACATTTAAGTTTCTAGTCTTCCAGGCTTCATATTCTTGCTGATCAGGAAAATCTGTAGTCTTGAATTGCTGCAGTAACTCTAGAGGCAGAACCATCGATTCCACACGCCTCCCTAGCTGTTAGTGCAGAGTGTAATTAGTAAAATACCAATAAAACAAATTATCTTGAAATCCATCGATTTTAAATACTATCTTTCATGCTCCACATAAAAGGTCAATGTGAAGCAATTAAAGCATTTAAGTACATGTTAATGAAAGCAAATGGAGACAAACTAACAAGACGACATTCATGGTTCTTCAACTTTACCATTGTGTATCTTCTACCATATCAACAAAAGTAAGCTATAACCAATGTATTGGAAGAAACATGGATGGATGTTACATCACTAGAATTATATGATGGCATATTTTTTTCAGTTTGATGGCCAGAAAGCAGATTGCTTGAAGCACTATGGGCTGCGGGAATCCGTTGAACGATAGAAAATGCATCATATCCTGCCAGAAATACTAGCCTTTACTTATTCCTTGTACACAGCACAAACCACTTTGTGGGGGGGTAGTATAAAAAACTATTAGTATGTGGTAAAAACCTACTGACAGAAAGAACCTCTTCACCATGACACAGAGTCGATAAGAGAATATGTCATTCTCGTGTATAAGAATGGGCACAAACATTTTGAACAAACAATTAAAGTCTAGATTAGCTGGATCAGCAAGAATATAAAAAAAATGCAATCATTAGCAATATATAAGAAACCTTCAGAAAAAATGCATGACCAAACTTCAACATACAGCGTATGGATTCTCAGGTTAAGATCTCCAACACAAACTTTTCATGAATCTGGTAAAGAAGTCCGATGAGTTCCTCCTACATTATCAGATGGTATAACAATTTCATGGAAGAACGACGAGAACATATGGTGGTCACCTGCCCTGCAGAAATCCGGACCAAACCCTTCCGGATCCGGGAATCCGTCTGCTCGGAGACCCTCATCTGGACCCTCATCAGTTCTCCTACGGTGGCAGGCTTCTTCGCGGACTTGGACGGGCTTCCCTCCTTGCCAGGGCTTCCCATCTTGGACGACGGCCTCATCCCCAGGGTCTTCTTCATCTTGCTCGAGGCGGCGGTCGTCAGCGACCTCTGCAGCAACGAGGCCGACGACGGGGAGAGCGAGAGCGAGGGCGAGCGCTCGGCCTGGGGAGCGTAGGCGAGGGGCTTGGCGCCGGTGGTGCGGCATGCAGCGACGAAGATCTCGTAGGCGGTATCCCGGAGCTCAGGATCGGAAAGGGCGACGCCCAACTGACCGAAAGGCGAGGGCAGGTCGGCGGCGGCGGCGGTGGAGGAGGAAATGCGGAGGGAGGAGCTGCCACTGCTCTCCCTCTTGGAGTCGCCGTGGCTTCCTCCGACGAAACGCCGAGCCATTACCGCGGCCAACCGGATTCTTCCACGCCCTCTCTTCTTCTGTAATTTTCGCTTCTGTTTCTTCTCCTTTATCCTCTTCTCACGCGCCCTGATTTCTCTCTCTTTTTTTTGTTTTAGGGGGGAAAAAAAAAGAGAATAAATTGCATGAGAGATTGATTGAAGATTATAATCTTAGTTTTTTTTTTTTGCTTTTATTTTGATTTGTTATCAGTCGTTTTTAGTGAGAGATTCATATAATCTTAGTTTCCGTTTGGATTTACTTAATTAATTTCACTGCAACGTACACAGTAATCTCAGTCGAATGCCGAGAGCGCAGAAGACTGTAAACATTTAAGGGACCACTTTATCCCACGCGTACGTCGTGATTGGTGGCAGTCGGTGGGACCCAAATGATAACGCGTAAGCGGCGGCGGGTAGCGCGAAGGGTACGCGTTGATCAGTGTATGCGGGCATTTTCGTAAATGCCGATCAGGCGGCGTTGGTGATCGACGGTGGTTGCGGCCAACCCACTGCCACTTACCATCAATACCAGCATCTGGCATCATGCGCCCGAATCATAAAGCATCATGATGAAGCTATCGCTATTGCTGTCAAGCCAGAATTCTCGTGCGTGTTTCCGTGGGGTGTTGCCGTACAAGACGATGACCTTTGTTTGATGGAGACATGGGGAATCCCGTTCCGTTTCAGATAAGTTTGACTTAGATAATTTAGTGAACACATAAGACGGAAATATATAAACATATTGCAGCATTTCTTGCAGTACATGCGAAAAAGAGCTGCTTGAACGATGATTCACACGCTTGCTTGACTTAATTATATCTGTAGGAGGGTAAGTACGCGCACAGGAGGACTACATCTTTGGAACCCAGCAACCGTGCAAGCCATAGGGGAGTCCGTAGGGGAACTTGGCTCGTGCGATCTCCTCGAAGGTGGCTCCGTCCAACATCAGTGCGTACCCTTCTCCATTTTTGTCACTCACTATGGAGATCACCACACCTGAAAGGACAGTGGTGGAGGTTGATGTTGGATTGTCGACGACCGAGAGCAGCAGTCAAAAATAGTTGGACTAAGGGAGCTTATGATTAGCTTACCGTCATCCTCGTCGGTGGCCCCTGGCCGTGCCACGAAGAATGGCTCGGAAGGCACCGCACCGTCGTCGTGCCAGTTCTTTGCCTTCTTCTCCACCAAGTCGATCTGCAATTGGATTCAGGAGAGCAACTGCAGTCAGCCACAACAAACATAGCATCGCTTTCCTCTTGCTACGTTGAACAGGAAAGGGATCTAAACCTTGGTGAGGGTGTTGGGAAAGTTGCAGGGGCGTCTGGCTCCACAGGCGTAGGCGTATCTGTACTTCTTCCCCATATAGGTTGGGTTGATGCTGCACGTGTCGATTCCCCTCCCGTGCTCCTCCGGGTCCAGTGCTACGTGCAACTCTCCTCTTGTGCTCCCATCTATGGGGATCCTAAACCTTCCCACCCTGATCGAACCAAACACTATGAACGATTTCTTCCTTTTTCACTGTTTCTCGGAGTAGGTTGTATGCAACTTAGTATACCTAGCGTCAGGTAGTACATCCAGACCAACAAATGATCGCAGATTTTGGAGGCGAAGCATGTCCAGGATGCTGGTGTCGGCGTTATGCTCACAGCAGTCGGCTATGATTCCGGTGACTCTTCCGTTTTCGTCTACCTCCTCGTATGCATTGATGAAATGGAACGTCAGAAACGGAGGGACTTCAACGCTGGCCACCTGACACAGCATCTTTTAAACTAAGAGGACGAGATAATTGATGGGCAGCATTTAAGAGATGGATCGTGGTAGGGAGAAGAGGAGATTACGATCTTTCCGGTGGCCTTGGACATGACGTGCATGTAACTGCCGGACTCGGGGTGCCACTCGAACTTGTACAGCGGCGTGGGCTCAGCCCTCAGCAGGTTGTGCACGCAGTACCTCAGCGGCATCTCCGGCACCACCACGTAGTGGTCCGTGATCGCGAAGGAGTGCACCCACCCGGGAGCCGGCCCGCCGCGGCAATTCACCCTCCCCACCACCTTCCGCTCGTTGCTGCGGGGCTCCATCCTCACCACCAGGTAACCCGGCCTCACCAAGTCCGGCAACAGCGTCAGGAACTCCGACTCGGTCACTATCGGATGCGCCGAGTGTAGCAGACCGCCCAAGTTGTCTTCGTACACGAACCTCCCGACGGTGTCGAGCGTGTCAGGGTCGATCTGGATGGAGCCCTTGATGGTCTCGGTGAGGCACAACACGCGGCCGTCCCCGAGCCTGACCACGCCGGTGTTGGAGTTGTCGGTGAGGGACGCACCGGAGAAGAGGCTTGCGAGTTCGCGCACGTAGGCGAGGATGCTGGCAGGTTTGGGGTCCTCTGAGAACTCGCGGTAGCAGAGCCGCCGGTTCTTCATGGCGGCTTTGTACGCCTCGGACTCGATCTGTCGGTGCGAGGCCGTGACGCCGCCGTGCTCAAAACAGACGCGGATGAGGGTGGCGTAGCCGTCGAAGAGGTGGCGCAAGTTGTAGTCGTCGATGTTCCAAATGCCCGGGCCGTTCCTCAGGTACGTGCCATTCTGCAAATCGTACTACTGAGCCTTAATTACAACAGTAGCTGTATTGGCAGACAGATGATGTGGAATGTGCACGCCACATTTGCCGACTTTAGTCACGACTAAGGCTTCTGACAGATGATGTGGCACACAAAGAGATCAAGAGGGGAATGAGGTGGCGATGATCCACCTCGCAGGCCTTCGACGTGGGGCTGCTTGCTGCTGCAATGTCGTTGAAATGGTATACACTATACGGAAACGTTACGACAGCCATACGTCGACGAGGCTGTGTGGTGACCAACACATGTATGCAATATCTGACTGTGTGATCACACCTCGTTGACCCTCGTCAGTCGGATTCATTTTAAGTTCATGGCGGAAATTAATTATATTTGCTCAAACTAAATACAATCTACTGTTTCATAAGATCATACGTTGGACTGCTGCAGAAATTAAGCACTGTTATTGTTGAGATTGCAGGTTACTTCGAAGAAGGAGACTAATGAAAGGGAATCATGCATGCAAGTGGCCGTACCAGCCAGAGTGGGATCTCTCCCTCCACGACCAGCTCCCCTTCCCACCGCTCTTGTCGGATGCTGGTCCACGCCGCCAGCTTCCGGCCGCTGCCGACGTCGGGTTTGGTCTCGACGACGGGATCGAAGGTGATGACCGTGGGCCGTGGTTTGGTGGCGATGCTGGCCTCGACGGGAACTGCCGCTCGCCGTCTAAGCGAGTGGAGCCTCGGAGGACGAAACCCAGGAATGGAGAGTCCGCTGGAGGAGGAAGCAGTGGTTTTAGGGGAAGGAAGGAAGAATAAGGTAGAAGCCATGGGGAGTTGGGGTGTTGCACGAAGGTGGTGTACGAGGGAAGCGAGCACAAGGATGTGATTTGCTGCCGAGCATGGTGCTGGGGAAGTCGGCTATATATAGATATCTTGATGCCACCTGTGGTTTCTTCCGGAGTGGATCTTTTGGAGTTCGGACCAATGAAGTCTCCCAGGCGCACGTCAGGCTCTCATAATTGCCTCTAATCAACAGGAACATTAGGGAAGAAAAGAAAGACACGAGACTAAGGTTCATGGTATGGAGTGGTTTATGGCAGAGATGCCACTGTTTTAGCAGCGATATATTCTTGGAGAAATTTGCCTAGTGTTCACTCTTTGATCTTTCTGAGGCTATGCTGCTGGCTGACGAGTGAACAAGAGTGCCACGATAAAAGTTTGTAGGAAAACTAGTGGGTTGGAAGAAAGAAAGAAAGAAAGAAAGAAAGAGATCTAACTAGTAGTATAGCATGTCAGAGCTAAAGCAGTTTTCTCCTTCACTGTCATCAAATTGGCCGAATGAAGCTACTTAGGGAATTCGATATGTTGTGGAAAGGTAAAGCAAGTAGGGTTACGTGAGATCCCATTGACCACACAGTGGTTAAGCAAGTTGTATCGCAGATCCTAAGTCAAGTAGCCTATTTGACCTTGGTCGCGCATAAGCAATAATTAAGCTACATGAAAGAGCACAACGCTGGAAATAAGTCCCACTTGTTCATGCATCAAAGTGACGGCGAATAATGGAAGGAATCAGGCATGGATTCCTTACCGCCCAAAGTGCGGAAGGTGGGGGGGAGGAAGAAGAAGGCTTCTTTGCTGCTGCTTTTTCGACCCCCCTGTAATGATGCTGCTGCACACCGTCCCCATTGCTTTAACTCGCAGCACCAGAAACAGCTCATTAGTTGCTGTTGCCACCTTCCCGAAATGACTTCAACCTGGAGTGGACGATCCCAACACCCATCATCGGTCCACATAAATTATTCCAGAGGCTTGCAAAAGCAACATGACACCACTCCAAATGCTCAGTTTGCTCATCTTCTCGTTGTTGTTGTTCTTGGTTTCGTTTACCACATCATGCAGAAGAAGAAGAGGAAGAAGAAGATAAAATGATAGTTAAAGTAATCAACAACACCGTTCGTCAGCATGCAGGAAGTATCCTGTGGCTGACTTGTTCACGCTGGCAGCCAAAAAGCAGCAGTTGTTACCAGCTTTGACAAGGTTTGCTGGACGGGATCGGAGACGGAAGAAGATGAAATGGGTGCAAGCAACGATGGAAGTGTATCACAACAATCACCGCACTCGGTCTCTTTGTGTCGATCCGTGTTCTCACTCAACAAGGCAAGGCCTGTCCACCTCTCCACTACCCGAATAAAATATCACACACGCACACACTGCCATTAGGCAAGACGAAGTGGCCGAACACGAGAGTTGCGGTGGGATGGCAGACACAGCCGCGCTCCCCACAGAGCAGCACCTTCCCAAAGAGGCACGCCAGGGATTCGCCGAACAAGGAAGGGGTGGTCAAGTGGTGGAGCGGAGGCGTCAGGGACCGGCCGGCGTCCACGTGTAGGACCGGCGCCTGGCCATTTCAACCCCGACCAAGCCAATGGACCCATCGATCCTTGTCGGCCGTCCCTGTCGTGGGCTCGTCGTGCCTAGATTGCACCTTCTATGATGTGGGACGTGTTAGATCCCAGCGTTCAACCCCGGAATCATTAAATGAACCCCACCACGATGACGAGAAGATTCTCAAGGAGTTTTTTTTCTCTCTCTCTACAGAAAACAAAATCATAACCTTATTAGGAGACTGAGATCGATCTCCATTGGACTTGGGAGACATTTTTCTCTGTAGTGGAGTCGTATGATTGATGAATCGTATCTTATTTTCGAAAAGTGAAGATTTAGTGTCTCGATTGCATTATTGCAAGCACTAACCGCGGAACGATGAATTCTATGCTACATTCGATGATTTGAGCGTAGGTTTTAGTAAACCTCTTTCTCTTTCTCACATAATCTTGAGGCTATCGGGAACCCAACGTCAACCGTTCATGATCAAAAAGTGGTGCTGGATTTTATGTCGTTAGCGTTGGATTCGACGATTGGCAAGACTTGGCTCGGGTCTAGAAATATGTTAGAGAGCTTCTCGGGTCTCGAATTGATCCTGCAAAAAGGTCTTGATCGAGATGGTGTGTACTCAATGTTATCTCTTTGATGACTAAGTCAGCTCTAGGGATGTGAGAATTAATAATCAAGGTGTTCTGAGGTTTCGAGAGGGTTAAGAGCCGAGAAGCATCAGGTCGGGAAATATGTTGGAGCACCTCTCGAGTCTCGAACGGGTCCTGCAAAAAGGCCTTCATCGAGATGGTGTGTGCTCGATCCGACCTCTTTGATGGCTAAGTCAGCTCTAGGGATGTATGAATTGATAATCTAGGTGTTCTAAGGTTTCGAGAGGGTTAAGAGTCGGGAAGCCCCCCCCTCCCCCCCATTGTTGGCTACAATTGGATATTCATACCAATAAGTCGGAGGAATGTCGTACTAAGATCATCAATGTGGGTGACATGTTTGGTCGACTCAGAGGTACGATCCCGTGCCAGCACCACCCTCGCCAATTTTTGAGGGCCTCGATCGATGGGATCCGTAGCTGACAATCAGTCACTATGTCAACCTGACCAACATGTATTACATCGATGACGTTGTGTTAGGCGTTGTCTAGGGATGCTAACATGGGTTGGTGAACCTTTGGCGCTGAGGTGACCGGGACCCATGGATCTAACGTGTTCCTCGAGGTTGACATGGTCGAGCTGACTAGACGAGCCTAATATTTGTCCTATCATTCTCTCCCCCCTCATGGTCATACAAGAAAGCCTTGGTTGGGATGGTATATACTTGACGTGACCTCTTTGACGGCTAAGTCAGCTCTCGGGATGTGAGAATTGATAACCGATGTGTTTTGAGGTTTCGAGAGGGTTAAGAGCCAAGAACACAACCCCCCACCCCCCACTCACTGTTGGTTATAATGGGGATATTTATATCGATAAGTCAGAGGAAGGTCGTACCGAGATCATCAATGCATGCAGCACCTTCGACCGACTCAAAGGTATGATCCTGCGTCGTGTCACAGACAATAATATAAACAAGGTATTCAATAAAATACTCATGTTTGTTCGTGTACTTCGGTTTGTGTACATACCTTGTACAAGCAAGTAGCAGGCTTGCAGTAGGCCTAGCAACCTTAGTTTGGTTTGCTTTGTGGCCGATTTTGGCTTATAAATATGAGTGTGTCTTATAAGCATTTGTGGGGACTTCGGTCTGTAATGGACCATTATTCTTTGTGTGCAATCTTTCTGATTTTGTATTGTCCATGGATATAATTTAAATATAGCTTTATAAAGTGTTTGCTTGAGCAGTTGCTTGTGGATCCCATTGGAATTGTTTCTTCTGGCCCATTTTCTCTTTGGTAAGTCTAAGGGACCCTAGGAGATCTCGGGGAAGGCTAACCTTTGCGGATGAGAACATAGAGGTGTCGCACGACTTAGGCAAAATCAGCTAAGCCCATGACATTGTGGTATCAGAGCGGGACAAGCACACGTAGAAACACTTGTCATACAAACGTGGGGGACCTAGCTGGGCTGTGTGAAGGACAACTAGCACGTGTAACCGTTTGGGGGAAACAGACATTGAGATGTAGGGAAAGTAGTCGCTCAGAGAAGCGGGCATCCAAGTTTGACATTTAGAGGAATGGCCAACCCCTTTGCGTGAGAGGCACCACGTTGACAAGCAAACAAAGAAGAATGCGTAACACACAAAGATTGAGATGGTTGAGTTCGAGCTACGACTCGACATTGGCAACCAAACTTGATGGTGCTCAAGGCAAGCAGAGCGCTTGGTGAAAGATGAGACCGTGTAAAGTGGGATGTGTTGCTCAATAACCGTAAGAGTTGTGAAAAGCTTACAGAGGTGAGGGAAATTGCTAACTCGAAAGATTCAATACTCATACAAGGGCTTGTCAATGGACGATAAAGTGTTCGTGGCCATCCTAAGGTGCGATCAAAACTCAGTGTCATGGAGTATCAAAACTTTCTCTTCAACATGAAAAGAATACGTTCGTAGGCGGCTGAAATGTGCAACAAGTTCAGCATGTTGCTAGACCCTGAAGGGTGCCGTGGGGACTGTATTGGCGAAAGGTCGCGATCTAGCAAGTACATTTGTGGGGGCAGAACAAGGCATAAGTTATTCAGTAAGACGGAGTAGTTCAAAGGGGATGGTGGTCTCCGAAACTTCCAATGGGAAGTATGTAAAGGGAAAAGTTGCTCTAGTATGACAAATATCCAGGAGGGATAAGTCCTAGTTCTCTAGAGGAAGAATCATGTGCAACGGACCACAGATATTGAGGAAGAGTTCCTCAAGGCTATATCTTCACAAAGTTTAATGGACCGAACGAGTGACATGGAGTTGTCATATAATCTCAAATGAGGTACTGTATTGGTGGATGCATTTCGAGATCAAGTGGGAGAGCAATCCAATGCAACATCATATGAAGACACACTTAGAGTCGATGCAGAAATTGAACTCAATGGATGGTTGACCCATGGGATAGTAGATGCGAGAGCCACTATCAACTCAATGCAAATCAAAGAGCGGAGCGACTTGGGTGAAACTTGGTAAAGTGCCCAAGCCGCATGAAGGGAGTCGACATAGAAGATGGAACATTGAACGGAGGTACAGAGCTTTCCTTGGACAGAGGTCAAAGGCATAAACTCTTGTAGAGGCAAGAGTGAGATCATGTCATTCCATAAGTTCTTTATTCTGATGAGGTGGACTTATCTTGCATAGTACAAAAGATAAATGGAGCTTCGAGGCACATGCAAGTTACCTCAGAGATGCATTTGACGGAGTAACTAAGGTGATTCAACTTGCGAAGGTCAAGTTGGGATTATGATAACTTAGCACGAGGCAAGAGGATGCAATAGCGGGTACTCTTTAAGAATATGCTACGGTGTTGCCATTCGAGTTGTCAGGAACAAGTGGTGCATAGTGGAGATTGTGTTGGTAGGGGATAAAGGCTCAGGATCTAGATAATGATGCACTAATTCTAGTGAGGTCAGGGGACTTCAAGAGCTACTATGCGATGGACTGTCCTAGAGTATGCTTCATCTAGGTGTGACCCAAGAGTGGATGGATGAAGACAAATTGCCAAGGGAGCGAACCAAAAATCAAAGATGACAGAGGTCCTACGATGTGTTGGCAGAGGCCACGCGTGGAGAAGTCATAGTTCGAGTTCATCACACAAGAATCTGTATGCAATGGAAATGTCACCAGGAGGTGACATGGTGCAGCGGATCATGATGAAATAGTTCGTGGCAATACAACATAGGCAATCGTGTCCCATGAGAGACAGAATCATACGGAGGTATGATTATGAGTTATTGGGAGCTCCATTTTAGTGTATGACACAACAAGAAAAAGGGCTATGGTTTCAAGGAATAAATATCATGGTACCATAGAGGCGGGTCTTCATGTGTGCATTAGAGCTTACACTGGATAAAAGTCTTAGTCATTAGCATATGGGGGTTGTATACCACCGAGGAAGAAGTCTAAGTATAAGTACCAAGGTGACCATGGATGAGGACGTGATCATGTGAATGATCAAGAGCTACTGGGAGTTTCACTTCGGTGAACAATGCAACGGCAAGAAGGGGTGTGGATTCAAAAAGTGAATGTCATGACACCGTAGAGGTAGGTCTTCCGTATGTGCCCATCGAAACTTAGATCAAATGAAAGCCTTTGTTATCAACATATATGCGCTGTGTATCACCGAGGGAGAAGTCAGATTGCAAGTACCAGTGAGTCCCATGGAGGGGACTTGATTATACAAAGGTATGATTGGAGCAACTGGAGAGTTGGACTACTTTAGTACTCACATTCGCTTAAGGGAGTCCGGTAAGTTAGTAGACAAGGCCGAGTAAGCGAATATTACTTCCAAGGAAGGTAAGGAGAACATAATCGGCGCAAGCCCTACAATAAAATGGCGGAGGCCATGCATGAGAGTTGCAATCTATCTTTCCATCAACTAGGGAGACCTACTAGGAGGACATAATAGTGTTGAAGCAGGTGGTCGAAAGGGGCGAGGAAGCGACAACGAGTCCGGAGGGGCTCAGCTACCCAAAAGTAAAACATTGGTTAGAAAGGAGGTGAACTCGGAGGAGCACCATAGTGCCGTAGAGGCAAATCTACTGATTGCGGAGGTAGGGATGCAGATGCAAGACAATGGATAGTAGGGCTATGGGCTTAGCAGCACCATGGTACCGTAGAGGTAGGACTTCCATGAAGTCATCGATCTCTTGCTCTCATGGAGGGAGAGCTTTGGTCGTAAAAGGGGCCGAGGAGGTGGAGAATACAAAGGCAATCTCCAAGTACCAAGACAAGGCGAAAGGGCAGAAGCCAAGGAACTTCATAAGATCGATGTCGATAAACTTCTCATTAAAATAGCCGAAAGCGAGGGACTTCAGGTTGAAGTAAGAGTGCTTGACCAAGAAATGAAGTAGGCAGTATGTAGTACTATACCTTTTCTACTCAGAGGAGTAGGCGGCAAGGAATGCGATCAGAACTATCAAAGACTTATTCCAAGTTAGGGGACTCCGAGTTGGGGTAAACTTTTTCCTTTTTTCGGGCAAAATTTCTTGCATTCCAGAAGTTCAATGGCAGTGGGAAGGTGAATCATAATAGCTAACTCAATGCAAGGAGTACAAACACTTCAAGTGCTTCAGAAGTGTAAGCAAAGAGTGGACGAATGTTAGTAACCAGCTTAATGCATAAAGTACAAACTCAAGGAGATAAGTGAAATCGAGTAACCTTTGCCTTTTAAACTCAAGAGAATGGATGAAACTGAGTACCCTAATTCTCTTAACTCGAGGTGGTGAGCGAAACCAAGTAACCTTGCCTTCTCAACTACTAAGAGAATGGGTGAAGTTAAGTATCCCAGTTCTCTTACTTATCCAATAGAGGAGCTCTGCATAAGTTCAATGACCATTCAAAGAAAGCTTATGGAAGATAATAGTTATCAAATCCTCACTATTGGTGATCAGTACTACTATGAGTAGATTGTTCACTTCATTTCCCAATTGAATGTTAATCGAAAGTGGGAGTGATGCGAACATACTTGGAAGTGACAACTAAACGTGGAAGAAGGATCAATGGGCAAACATTATGGAGGAAGTACCTCAAAAACCTTAAAGTCTTTGAGGCGATGCTCGTCAAAGTTCCACCAGCATCCACCCAGTTCAAGCAACATGAGTATACTGTGACACTGGCGCATAATAATGCAGGTCTTTTTTTTCTTCATTAGAAGGATCCGCGAAAACCAATAAGAATCAAGACAACTCAGCCAACCCCACACCGTAATTGGTGAGTTGAAGCAGCATGGCGGATTAGAGTTCGACTACTCAACAACAGCGGTAGAGAGCGATTGGGAGCCAAAGGGGGCGTATTACAACCAAAGTAGAAAATTAAAAATTCAGCAAAATGCAAGGAGATGTAGCTTCTACAGTGGCTTCGACGAGGACGTCAAAGGAATAAGTGGGGGAGAATGTCACAGATAATAATGTAAATAAGGTGTTCGATGAAATGATCATGTTTGTCCGTATAGTTCAGTTTGTGTACATACCTTGTACAAGCAAGTAGCGGGCTTACAGTAGGCTTAGCAGCCCTAGTTTGGTTTACTTTGTGACCGATTTTGGCTTGTAGATACAAGTGTGTCTTGTAAGCACTTGTGAGGACTTCGGTCTGCAATGAACTATTATCCTTTGTGTGCAACCTTTCTGATTTTGTATTGTCCATGGGTGTAATTTGTATCTGGCTTTATAAAGTATTTGCTTCAGCAGTTGCTTGTAGATCCCATTGGAATTGCTTTTTCTTACCTGTTTTCTCTTTGGTAAGTCTAAGGGACCCTAGGAGATCTCGGGGAAGGCTGACTTTTGTGGACGAACACGCAGGGGTGCCGCACAACTTAGGCAAAATTAGCTAAGCTCATGACAGTCAGGCGCCACCCTCACTGGTTCCTAGGGCCTCGGTTATAGATATCTGTAGCGAATATCCTGTCACTGTGTCAGCCCAACTGACACTGTACCACGTCGATGGTGTTGTGTCAGGAGTCGTCTAGGGATGCCGACATGGCCGAGGTGATCAGGACCCCTAGACTTTACGTGTTCCTTGGGGCCAATGTGGCCAAGCTGACTGGACGAGCCAATATTTGCCTTATCATTCTCTCCCTCACACTGCGCACCTCCCCCCCAAGAGGACTTTATTTGTGTCCCCATTGCTAGGGTTGTTCCATCCGCTACGGGAGCTCGTTTGATTTTTGATTTGGACTCGAACATCTCTGTCCGAAGCCCTGGATGGAGGGTGAGTTGAAGTTAAAACTTCCACACACTAATTGAGCTAGAGTCGACATGACTTCACTTGTGTTGAAGCTGCTATGAGGTGATTGAGTGTGACTTGATTACTTTATAGTCATCCGGGATTGGTCGAGATGGAGTGGGATGAGCAGACCTAGCTAAAGTTCGTTAGAGTTTATTGGGACTAAGGGCCCGCATGAAGTTGGTCAGGACTAAAAGCTTGATCGAGTTGATTGGGACTTAAAAGCACGCTGAAGCTGGTCGGGACTCAAAGCCCACTAGAGTTAGTTAGGACTAAAAGCCCGCTGAAGTTGGTCGGGATTGAAAGCCCACAAGAGTTGGTCGAGACTAAAAGCCCATTACGATTAGTCGGGACTAAAAGCCTGATCGAGTTGATTGGGACTTAAAAGCAAGTTGAAGCTGGTCGGGACTCAAAGCCCACTAGAGTTAGTCGGGACTAAAAGCCCACTGAAGTTGGTCGGGACTCAAAGCCCACAAGTGTTAGTCGAGACCAAAAGCCCACTGCGATTAGTCGAGACTAAAAGCCCGCTGAAATTGATTGGGACTGAAAGTCCACTGAAGTTAGTCGGGATTGAAAGCCCACTGAAATTAGTCTAGACTAAAGTCCACTAGGGTTGGTCGGGATTGAAAGCCCTCTAGAATTGGTCAAGTCTAAAAGTCCACTAGAGTTGGTCAGGAATGAAAGCCCGTGGAAGTTAGTCGGGACTGAAAGCCCACAGGAGTTGGTTGGGACTAAAAGTCCACTAGGGTTCATCTGAATTGAAAGCCCACTAAAATTAGTCGGGACTGAAAATTCGCTGAAGTTGGTCGAGAGTGAAAGCCCGCTCAAATTGGTCAGGACTGAAAGTTCATTGGGTTGGTCGAGACTGAAAGCCCATTGAAATTGGTCAGGACTGAAAGTCCGTTGAAGTTGGTCGGGACTGAAAGTTCGCTGAATTTGGTCGGGACTAAAAGTCCACTGAAATTGGCTGAGACTAAAAGTCCGTCGGAGTTGGTCATAATTGATAGCTCGTTGAAGGATGGTGCACTCGGGCGTAGACGACGAGTCTAATAGCCCGAGAGATGCCTTGGGCACTCTTTGTCATTTAGGCTTAGAATTTTATCTCATAGTTGATCTTATCATTAGTGTCATACTGATCTATCACGTCGGTTAGCTGGCGAATATCATATATGATCCCATCCCCTGGTGCCGAGATTTCCTCGGCCACGTGTCACACCACGTCGCGCGTGATGTGATCGACATGACCCTACTTCTGCACCGACCGATCTCATCGGTCAATAACAGGTTTCGAGTGTCATCCTGTTGAGATATGCTCGGTCATATGACACGCCTTACATGACGAGTGTGCCTGTTTCCTTATTTTTTATTATTATTATTATTATTATTATTATTATTATTATTATTATTATTGATCGTGGCATAGAGGGGTGCGTAGCCCGAGACATTTCTCTCGTCTTGTATAGTTCAAAATAGGTTATAGTAATATTCTCATTCGATATTTTTGGTTTATTTTTTCTTAATTATTTAGATTTAATTAATATAATAATAATAATAATATGACTGACATATGCATATGATCGTCGATCCTACGATGAATCACGATCGAGTCGCACCCAATTAGAAATGTAATCGATCTCGAATTGTATCGAGTCGTGCGACACATATGGGCTGAAGCCCACGACGAAGGTTTAAAGAATTTGGCGCCGCGGCAGCCTCCGTCGATAAACCCTGGTGGCCGTCGGCAATAAATTCGAGCACGCCTTAGGTAACGTCGACATCCCATCCCGTCGGCAATCTACCGATCTCACCCACTCCCGCCTGCAACATCGCCAGCATAGCTTCATCCGACGGCGCGTGCCAAGGAACCTTTCGGCCACCAAGCAATGAACTTTCGCTTCCAGAACTACTGGGCGCGCCGTATCGCGGCGGTAACGTCGTGAAGAGGATGCCGTCCTGTTGTCCTCCGTCGGCAACCGCGTGGCTGCCACCGACCTCCTCGAGCTTCAGACACAGACCCTTCCATTCGAAGCCTCATGCAACATCTCCCGAATCGTCGCTTCACCCGACGGCGCGTTCCTCCTAGCCGTCGACAATAACTCCCGCGCCCTCTTCGTCAACCTCCGCCGCCGCGCCGTCCTCCACCGTATCACCTTCAAGCGTAGCGTTACCGCCCTCCGCTTCAGCCCCGACGGCTCACTAATCGCCGTCGGCCTCGGCAAGCTACTCCAGATCTGGCGCTCTCCCGGATTTCGCGTGGAGTTCTTCCCCTTCCAACTCGAGCGAACTTACCCGGATTGTACCGGCACCGCGACGGCGTTGGATTGGAGCCCGGACTCGGAGTATCTCCTCGTGGGGTCGAAGGATCTTACCGTGAGGCTGTTCTCCTCTAAGGGTTCGCGGAGCCAAAATAAGCCATTCCTGTTTCTAGGGCATAGGGATGCCATAGTCGGTGCTTTCTTCTCGGCTGAGAAGAAGAGCGGTAGGGTTTTCAGGGTGTACACTGTATCAAAGGATGGCGCCATATTTACATGGAATTTGGTGGAAGTCATGATATTGATGCTTCCGATGGGCTCAAAAAACGAAACAACTCTGGTGCAAGGGATGCCGAAAACTCTGAGATCCCTTTGCATAGCGCCAGATGGGAGCTTCTGAAGAAGGATTTCTTTATGCAGTCGCCTGCAAAATTAACAGCTTGTGATTACCACCGGGAACTGGATATGGTGGTAGTTGGTTTCTCTAATGGTGTCTTTGGACTGTATCAGATGCCGGATTTTGTTTGCATCCACTTGCTTTCCATATCGAGGGAGAAGATCACAACTGTGGTGTTCAACAAGCTTGGAAACTAGCTCACATTTGGTTGTGCTAAGCTAGGGCAGTTGCTAGTCTGGGAGTGGCGATCAGAGAGCTATATCTCAAAGCAACAAGGACATTATTTTGATGTGAACTGCATAGCATACTCCCCCGATTCACAGATGTTGGCTACAGGAGCTGATGATAACAAACTCAAGGTGACACAAAATAATCTGGTTCAATTCATAAGGACAACTATCCTATTTGGTTGTTCCTGACAGTAACAATTTTGATGTCTGCTACCATTCATTCTTTGGTTGTCTTTTGCTGATTCCTGTCTTCTTCATGTTTTATTTCTGAAAAAAAAAATGCCAACTGCTGACCTTATCTAAAGAATTTCTTCCTTAGATGTTGCAATATCATGGGAAAACAACATAGAGTACAATTGATATTCTCTGGTGCTACTATACAGAAACTTTGATACTTTGGACCCTCTGAGATCATTAATGACTTGCAAGTGTTTTCAATGAGTTTTATTGTCAACTTGTTGACTAATAAATTTCTTTTGATTTTATTTTTATTATTATTGTTGGTCCTTCCTTTTTAATTTTCAATATTGTTTTCTCTGAATATGTTGATTGCATTGCAGGCTTGGACAGTTTCATCGGGGTTTTGTTTCATTAAATTATCTGAGCACACTAATGCTGTCACTGCAGTCCATTTTATGACTAATAATCGTACTCTTTTAAGTGCATCATTAGATGGGACTGTCCAGGCGTGGGATTTGTTCCGTTATCGGAATTTTAGGACTTTTGCTATTCCTTCTCATAGACAGTTTGTGTCTTTATCATTGGATCCAAGTGGTGAAGTGATTTGTGCTGGAACCCTTGATTCATTTGAGGTACATATATCTTCATGTCTTAACTTTTGGTGTATGATTACAACTTAAGGTTGACAACAATATCTTCTATATATTTGTCACAGATATTTGTTTGGTCTATGAAGACTGGTCGCTTGTTGGATGTTCTTGGTGGCCATGAGGGACCGGTACATGGTTTAATGTTTTCACCTACAAATGTAAGTCACAATATATTTTACTTTTATTTTCTTTCAGTGGAACAACACAGGGGGTTATGCGATGACAGTGCTAATAGAATGTGTTGGATTTTTGCATCTCAAGGCTGTCCTAATATTAGCATAGACAGCGTAGTGTAGTAACAGGTAGTTTGCCTGTTGATTTCTTCGGCATGAGTATTTCTCTAGTTAATGCCTTAACATGTCCATTTTTTTATTTATTGTAGCCTTTATTTTCCTAAGAGTTATTTTGGAAACATTTGAAACATATTTATTCTATGATCATGAGACATTGGCTTAATGGTGTTTCACTTTCAGCCTGTTCTAGCCTCATCTTCATGGGACAAAACTGTTTGCTTATGGGATGTATTTGAAGGGAAAGGTGCTGTCGAAACTTTTCCTCATACTCACTTTTGGGATCCTATTGATGGCCTGTTAATGTACACTATCAAGGGCCACAGAGACATTGCCTGTGGACGTCTGATGACAGATAGAAGATCAGCATCTAATTCAAGCTCAGGAAAATATTTTACAACATTGTGCTATTCTGCGGATGGAAGCTATATTTTTGTCAGTGGGAATAGCAAATACATATGCATGTATGATATCGCAGACCAGGTTAGTAATCTTAGTGTTTGATAGTCTTGCATATTTGTTGGTTTTCTGTGACAATTTTGTTAGGATTCCACTGACATTTTTGTTTTAATTTTATCTGTTTGGTAATCTGCCATTTTTTTTCTGTTGTGCTACTTGATATATTGAATTGAGAAAATCAGGACATAATCCTTCACTTGTATTAGCAAATGTTGGTCAAACCTTTGGCAGCATACCTTTGAAGTATTATAATTACTATATACTATGACTTGTATTGGCAATGAACCTGTCATCCTTTTGCCATTTGCATATTGTTTTCTCCTTTATGCGCTAATCGTGCTTTGCAGTGACTTAGTTTTGGTCAGTTGTTAAGCATATTGTTCATTGTACTTGTCAGGTACTGCTTCGTAGATTTCAAATTACTGGAAATCTATCCTTGGATGGAGTTCTTGATTTTTTGTACGTTGGATTTAATTAATGATGAGGATACTGATGTTGAAGAAGGGATTGATTAACAAACACAGAAATTCTGGGGCATGATTTACCTGGATCCATGCCAGACCGTGGACGGCCTATTGTTCGTACAAAGTGTTTAAAAATTGCACCAACTGGGAGATCATGGGCTGCGGCAACTACAGAGGGCGTCCTCATCTACTCGATTGATGAATCCTTTGTTTTTTATTCAACTGATCTTGATGTGGATGTCACTCCTGAGGTACTGCTGTATAAAAGTTTCATGTTTATTTTCAACAAAATTCACTTAAATATCAACTATTAGAAACCAACCTATTTTGTAGGCTGTTGATGAAGCTCTTGAAAAGTATCAGCCACAAAGGGCATTATTACTCAGCCTTCATCTGAATGAAGATTCTCTGATTAAGAAATGCATTTTCTCAGTGAAACCATTAGATATCCCAGCTGTTTCTTCATCCATGCCCATCAAGTACCTGCAGCGTCTGATTGAAGCATTTGCCGATCTTTTAGGAAGTTGTCTGCATCTTGAATTTCTTCTTCACTGGCGCCAGGTCTGACAACCAACTGTTAGCCATACGATCACCAACGCTAATTTAGATGGCAACTAACGACACTTCTGTTTCAGGAACTGTGTAAGGCTCATGGCCATGCCATTTAGCAGAATTCCCGAAGCCTGCTTTCGACATTAAGGTCCCTGCAGAAGGCAATTTCGAAGCTGCATCAGGATCTGACTGATAAATATTCATCCAATGAATATTTACTTAGATACTTATGCTCAACGAGCACCAAGATACAATAGATTGGTTGTTCGTGCTCACCGATGGTTAGGTACTGCTGTCTAATGAAATATATTTGTGGCACACATGCATTTAATTCTTTTTATATCGAGTTTTAGAAAATTAAATCATTATTCCTTTTTATGTTGTCATTGACAGACGCTACTTTTGTGTTGGTCCAGAGCTTGTCTTCTTTACTATTTTATTTCTATTTATTTTCTTTGTTTGTAGACATTCATTAAAGCTCTTATGTTTTATATTGATATTCTTTATCAGCCATTTTAAAAATTCCAGAACAAGTCCTTAAATCCCTTGGATTCCAAATTGCCTAAATAGTTATTTCCTTGTTAGCATCAAAGCTGTTCAGCATCATGAGTCTACATCAAAATCTTCATAATATAAAAGTGACATAGATGCAAAATGTCAAACCCATGGACCATATTTCTTCGCAACTCTGAGCAGAGGTTTGGTACTTTTTGTAAGGTGGATATTCGTACTTCCTGCTCTTTCGCAATTATTACTTTTTACTTGAAGCAGCATAGCTTTTGTGCTTTTGAGGCCTGAAGCTGTTTGATGTACTTAAAATTGAGACACACTGGACGAGGTGGAAGCTGAAAGTTTCAGATGAGTTTGGGAAGTTTAGATCATACCCGGCTTGTGCTGCTTATCGTGTTGGCGTAGAAGATCTAGGTGACCTCCTTCTACATAAGAATTCTCCTTCGGAAAACTGCATTGCCATGAAAGCATGACAGGATTGAGCTTTTCGAATTTGTAAAACAGATAAAATCTCAATTCTGTTTCTAAGCAAATGCTTCCACTTGTTTAATTGTTATGGAAGGGGTGGATGCATCTATGCTGGAACTGATGTTTGAGACATATTCTTGAAGTTTTAAGCAGACATCAGATACCTGGGTATTGATTTGATTCACCCTTCTGCTCGCACCGGTTTTTTTGTGATCGGGATTATTGTTTCTTTCTTTGTTCTACATTATTCTTGTTCTCAGGAATCAAGTTGGTAGAATGTCTCAAAAAGGTTGTTTCTGAGATTGGCAATGATGTGGAGTTCTTGTGGCATTACTCTTACCTTCTAATCAGAATCGGATACTTTGTCTGTGCTTCAGGATTTTTAATCCTCTTCCTGTCATTGGAAATTTTCTTTCCTTATAGTGATGATGACATTATTCTGCAACCATTTTGGTTTCCGACCTCTAAGAAGATGGTGTTTCGGCTGCTGTTGTTTGCTTCCTTGTCCTTTATTAATGACTGTAAGCAGCATTGACCTCATGTTGGCCATTCTAATATGAATAAACTACTCCTTTCTTGTTTCCAGCACAAGATCACACCCAGAGAGAGAGAGAGAGAGAGAGAGAGAGAGAGAGAGAGAGAGAGAGAGATTATTGCATGTACCTAGCAATATATATTAAGGAAATCTTCTGCACCTTGTTTATGTGTTGCATAATCTATCTCGGTGGGGAACTCTTGTCTACTTGATCATGTGAAGATATCGGCACCGACTGCTAAGCTTCTTGGATGCATTCATCATTCAAACATAGCAGCCATGCAAATTTTTTGTGTACCAAGATTTCATATGTTCATAGAGTTCATAATGTTCTTTCAACATCTCATGATGATGCACACATCAGTCCTTGTGGGTCCTTAAATCAAAAAAATCAAATTGGACTTCTCTTTCCGTTAATCTACTTATATTGATATCGTTCATCACAGCATTTTTTTTCTTCACTTGATTGATGTGCTATCGAATTGTTGTTATCTCATCGTTGGCTGTGAACAATTTAGAGGCTTGCTTAATCAGCGCTGTCAGGTTTGTGCACATATAAATGAATGATTAAGATGTTAATCATATATTAATTACTAAAGTCTCGTCAGCCCATAAACCTTAGTATGCTAATATTATATTTAATTATTTTTCTATCAAAAGTTAAAAACTTTTATCAATCGAGTTGGTTGACACGTTCTATTTTCTTACATATTTATTAATAAAAAGAAATATAAAAGAATCTTATTGAAGGGATATAAATGCTCCATCGAAGTCGGTGAGGCGAAACGAGTTATATACATATTCCAATAGGGTATATTTGTAAAAAAAAATACACAATCTAGCCTTTGTGGGACCGGCGGCTGGCAACCAATGCGGCAGGAGGCTGTCATGTATGGTCGCTGGGTCACCACACCTTCCCCACGCTGCAACCCACCTACCACCTTGGCCACTGCGGCGTCTCTATCTGCCCCCAGTGGCCGGCGACGCGAAAGCTCGAAGGAGACGGAAGGAGTACGGTCTACGGTATACGGACGGAGGCCTTTGGAACTTCGTAGCTCTCTGGAAGATAGCAGCACGTCTCGCTAAAATAATCCATGCAGTGCCTTAACAGCTTTTACCGTCGACACGGCGCCGTGTGATCTCTCTGCGGTTACCCCTTTCCACCATTACGCCACAGAGCTCTTGGCTTGGTACGTGCCCGGCACCTGTTTGTATAAATTCGTCTACCAAGTAGTTTCCTGTCTTCTCTGCCTTCGACATGCATGTCCTCCATCTCACTCACGATTGCATGGGGATTTCCGATGCCCTACGTGACCATTTGTGCCAACCATTAGTTCTAATGCATTGTTCGCATGCTGAGCAAAACAATGCAAAAGCCAAATGGTGGTTGTGAATTCTAATTGAGCATCATTGCTCTAGTTTTATAGGTGATAGATGATATTCCACGTTTTTCATGCCTATAAACGTGAGCAGCAAAAGCTTCCTTTGCGACATAAGTACGTTTTCTCTCTCATTGATGTAGAAGAGTTAACTTGGAGTTGTTCGTCGCATGACGTTGATGAATCCATCACCAGCTTTTCTACCCCCCCCCCCCCCAAAACCCGAGCCAGTAACAAGCATGAAATCATCATGCTTGTTATTGTGGTGCTCCGTATCAGTTGCATGCCTGTTGATATTGTAATTATGCAATCAGGTGGCATGTCTTCCTTCTCATAGCTTCGTGAAGAGATTGAGATTGGTGTCTTTCGTGTTTCAATGACTGCGACGTTCCATTTCCCGTGAATTTGTTTTCGCATTGATGCTTTTATGATTAATCACAACGTCAATAATATTTAGTGATCATGCCAACCAACATAATTTACCTACGTTGATGTACCACTACATGATGTATATGAACTTTGCATGTTTGAGAATAGTATATCTACATGCATACAGAACTTTTTATTCCACTGGATGATATCTAAACTCCGATCGATCAGATGTCAGTGATACGTCAAGAACAAATCCTAGGGGCATACAGCTCATTCCCATGAAGGAAGCAGACTATAAAGATGCCAGGAATAGTGAGTGATATATTCTCGTACGTCGAGCATCCATTTTGACCTCACGACTTGCATCGAGCAAATAAAATCAAGTACACTCGAACAACGTAAAAAAAATGGTAGAAGAGTACGAATTGGCATCTGCACACAGGTAGACAGCACTTGGAGAGTGCAGTAAAGTCCCACAGTTTTACTGGGCTGGTAAAAGGGTGGAGAAGAAGAGGAGAATGCTT
Organism: Ensete glaucum; assembly: GCA_021527575.1. NCBI lineage: Eukaryota > Viridiplantae > Streptophyta > Magnoliopsida > Zingiberales > Musaceae > Ensete > Ensete glaucum. The sequence continues at coordinate 30,885,092 of CM038554.1, forward strand.
CCCTTTTTTACATTTCACGTTCGACTATTACAATGCGTCTGCAGTTATTGTGTCTTCTATATTGGAAGAGAATGCCATATGTAGTATGGCCACAACACACTGTTGACTGCTATCTACTCCCTTGAATTGCTTACTGCACGGTGAAAGATGTCCAATGGCGGACGCTCTTCCCGTCGTTTTGAGTCATTCCTCTGGATTGCACAGCGCTTGGAAGGAGTACATATTTATATCTATGAGATTATATATGAACTATATCAGAAGCCGGAGAAGAGAGCTTCCCAGCCTGTGGAAATGTCACCTTCCTGTGACCATACTGGATCAGGGAAGAAATCCCAGGCCTCTTCGATCTCTATCAATGGCGGTGGGTACGCCCACGAATTCACTGAGTCATGGAAGATGAACTCATCCCCTGGCGCAGCAGAGTCGAAGAGTCCCTCGCACAGCGTGGGGAGCTCCACTATCTCACCCAGCTCAGCCGTCGGCGTCGGAGAAGGGCCCTCCGAAGACGACGACCACGACGCGGGGCCGCATGCGCCCGGCGGTTCCATGGCGGCAGCCCGGGTGGCGGCCTCCCGTACGTCGCGCGGGGAGAGGGAGGCTGGGCGGGGTAGCGAGCCGGCGAGCTCCGGGAAGTTGAGGATGGTGGCAGCGGCGCTGTGGCCCTTGACGCAGAGGGCGGCAGCGTCGTGGGCCCGGGCGGCCATCTCGGGGGTGGCGAAGGTGCCGAGCCAGATGCGGGACTTCTTGCGTGGCTGCCGGATCTCAGACACCCACTTCCCCCACGCTCGCATCCGCACCCCGTGGTACACCGGGTGCCGCCTACTGTCCCTTCCCCGCTTTTGCTGCTCCGTGACGACGCCTTTGAGGGCCATGGACGAGCTCCCCGGCGACGGCGGCGTAGACGAGGACGAGGTGGTTGGCGTAGTGTTCTCGCTGGTTTCAGACTCAGAGGAGGTCCATTTCATTTGGTCCGCCATTAGTCCCATCAAACCAAGCCTATCGTCTCGCAGATGGAACGTGAGGAGGCGGCGGATGTGAGAAGCCCATAGATAGGAAGAGGAAGCTAAAGGACTCCTTGTCGTAAAATTACATGGGCGTCAACTCTTGTACACATCCAGAGAGAGGAAGCGGAGGAAGAGGAGGTGCATGCATGGGATCGCCCCGAGCATTGCTCTCGTCGTGGGACGTAACAACGCAACCCCTTCGGGTACAATAATACCACCACGGGACGCGTACCGCCCGCTTTCATTAAGGGACCTCATCGGCTTTTCGAGCGTTTCTTTTGCACCTCTGATTCCTCTCCCCCCCCCCCCCCCCATCTATCATTGACATGTGGGGTCTGATCCCATTGTACCGTTTTAACCCTCGAGTTTTGTTGCATGCCTCTCATATGTTCGACGTAATGTCATGCGGGTGACGACGAGTTTTGGAATAGTCGGGGACCTGATCATTAACTGTGGACTGCGACACCCCCGTCGCCCACCGCGCAGATCACCTGCGCAATGCATTCAGAGGCTTAAATTTACACCACAACAACGTGGCCTTCGTACGTTTGGTAGTGTGGCAAAATGGTCAAGCCCAACCTCCTTCCTTCCTTCGGCTAAAATGGTTAATCTTCCTTCCTTGCGTGAAGGATGGAGGGGAGGTGTGTGTATTGTGGAGCTTTGCATGTAATCTTAGAAGTCGAGGTAAACTTGGAATCATAAAATATATTTTAATTGTCATGGATAGTGGAGCTCTCTGTAGAACATGTCGAATCAGGAAACTTTTCTTGTCTCCACCTTCTGTAATTTTATTACTTCTCATGTTTCAGAACTCATTAATTGATGTATCTTTGTTTCATGCATGTAGATGGCCAAGTCTTCGTCCTCTTCCACTTATTGTTTATTAAGGATAACATGGGCCGGCCTGCTAAGGAGCAATCATGCTTTGTCTTGATGGGTGGACAATCTCACCGTCCATTGGTTTGGGCGCTAATCTTGAAGTCTCCTCATCGAGCCTTGCACGCATCTCAATCGCGCTTCCCATTTCATTTAACCGAGGCATCGGCTCGCCTGTGACGGCCTCCCTCCATCGTGAGTCTGGTTTGATCTTTTCATCCCTATCTCTTTGAGGAACCCTTACTCGCCCCGGTCTTTTCTCACCCCCCTTCGATCTCTTATGGCAGGGAGGTTCGGGTTCGGCCCCTCGTCGACGGCCGACTCAATGACCGTGGTGAACACGCCGAACCAGGATCTGGCCCTCACCAGCTTCACCTACTCCTCCTCCACGGATCTTGACAAGTGCGCCGCCCCCGGGTCCAACACCGTCGTCGTCGTCGTTGGGGATTCGGTTGTCCTCACCCTACGATATCTTTCCTCTGGTTCGTCTTTATGATTTGCATGCTATAATTACGGATTTTCTAAATTATATTCCGCCGAACCAGGATCTGGCCTTCACCAACTTCACCCTACGATATCCTTACTCGCTTTTGTTCTTGACGTTGGTATAACTTTGTTCTTGTTTTGCTTTTCGGACAGAAGGATTGATCCAATTCAATTGCATGTAGATATTTGTTGAATGATGTGAACGTTAACAAAGAAATACTGCTCATCAAAACATTTCTAGCGATCATATTGCGTTGAACGCCATCCAAAGTCGGTATATCATCTGTTGATCAAATCTCAGTTAGCAGGTATTCTCCTCACCAACTAGCACTTGTACCTGTATAATCTGATGAGTTGTGCTGCTCTTCCTGTATCTGCTTTCAGATTTGTTCCTCCGGACAAATTTAAGCTGGCACTGCTTACATTAGAGTTGGATTTTGTTAAAGGAAAGACTAATAGAACTGAGCAAGTAAGGTTTTCTTGAAACTTTTGTGTTAATTATATTTCATGATTTGAGTGCTGATATTATAATCTACATATCTTCTTTATGTTGTAGTTGGATCCGGTACTTATCGCTCAACAACTTCAGAAAAAATTTATTGACCATGTGAGACTTCCATACCATTATTTTGAATTAACTTATATATCTACTAGCTAACATCTTCTATGACTATATATATATATATATTTGCATGCAGTATATGACCAACTTGCTTATGTTGCTTAACTAGTTGGCTGATGTTGAATTTGTTTTTCATATCGGCCTTTAAATTAAATTATTCTGAACACTGATTGTTTATTCTTTTTTTTTTAATTTATTGTGCTCTATTTATGCAGGGTTAATATTAAGATATGTTTTTGAGTTTTTTATGGAATAATTTGACTAGATTAATTGTGTAGGATTTTGTAGAATAACTTTTCATGTATGCTTAATGGTTTCCATTTAGATGTCTAAAGTTGAGCATTTATGGAAAGTGGTGGTTTAGTTAAATTTTAGCATATCTGAGACTTGTTTTTAACTTGAACTAAGTAGCGGAAATATTGGGCAGTTTTATTCGGTATTTATAATTTGTTTAAGGGGAGAATTTTTTTACTAAACTGAACTGATTGTTTGATCTTAGTGAACTAGGAATGCCTCAAGGAATAAATCAAAAGGAGTTGGAAGCTATAATCCTTCAGGCAGTGCCTACAGAACTGGAAATCTATTAATTCTTTTTATGAAGTATTAAAGAAAGTAAAATGTGAAATACAAAGAAAATGAAATTAATTGGAAAATAAAAGGAATGAGAAAGAGAGGAATGCTGTATTATGCCTACTTTTTAAGAAAATGGAAGATGAAAGGCAAAATACACAGACATACAGAAAGTGAACATCTTAAAATCTTTCATCTTTACGGCATCTTTCTGTTGCTATGCAACTCAATGACATGTAGCACTCTTCTGGGTCAAATATAAGTGAGATGCTAGTTGTTCTATAAACTAAATAGAAAAGTTTGAAACTGTTATCTTGCACCTGGTCTTTTGCATTATTGTACAGAAACTATTGCCAGAATATTGTGCAAATACAAAACAAGTCCTAAAACTTTATCCACATGTTAAATATAAATATAAATAAATAAATAAATAAATGTGTGAGTATATACATACATAAAAATATATGTATATGTATATATGTGTGTGTGTTTGTGTGTGTGTGTGTATATATATATACAAGGTTTGCAATTTCGATATTTATCGCTCGGTACGAGCGGTACATACCGATTTGCCAGGTTGCCGGTACGCGGACCGCCCGCTATCATGCGGTTCCACCAAAAATCGATCGTCGGCGGTCGATTGAAGGGAGAAATCGACCGCCGACGGTCGATTGCGGGAGAAATTGATCGTCGGTGATCGAGTGAGCGAGAAAAAGGGAGGAGAGGAGAAAAAAGACCTATCGGCCGTCCTCACCGTCGCCGCCACGCCTGGTCGTCGGTGATCGAGTGAGCGAGAAAAAGGGAGGAGAGGAGAAAAAAGACCTATCGCCCGCGTGCGGTCCTCACCCGTGCGCCGTCACTGCCCGCGGGTTGCGGGCGCTCTTTCTCCCACGCGGGAAGAAAGATCGAGGCGACGTCGCCCCTTTTTCTCTCTTTTTTTTTAATATTTTAATATTTTAATATTATATTATATATACAATGTTATATTATATTTTAATATACCAGGCGGTATGCACTGTGCGTAATACCTGGTACCAGTACCGTACTAGTACCGAGATGAACTTGGTACGCCGGTACGGACCGGTAAGTCAAACCTTGTATATATATATATATATATATGTATGTATATCTATATATATATGCATATGTATGTATATCTATACATATATATGATTTGGGAGCATCTATCTTGCTCAAATTAGGGCTTTCTGACCCAGATTACAATCAATCGTTGCATTATGGTTTTGGATTTCAAATCAAGTTGAAATAAGTCTTGTTTTGGTCTAAGTATTACTGATACAAGATCTTTGTTTAATATTGTTCTGATACTTTTTTATGGATCTGTATAGTCTTCTATTGGAATAAAAAGATTCCGGAATCCAGATACATTGTATGCGGGACTCATTTGTGTGGATAGTGCTACAACAGGTTAGCTTGAGTGGAGGTCGAATCCTTTTAATAAAGGAAAAATGCTTTAAGTTATATGTGGAGAATATTAACTGGTAATTTCTCTTTGCTTTCAAATTGATTTCTGAGTGGAAAGGAAACGTAGGTTGAGTAATAATAAATGGAGGAGTATCTGCTTCCAATAAAACAGGTTGTTTGAGAATGACTTTAAAGTTATGTAAGGTCATTTTTGGATCCCAGACCTTATCACTTTTCTTTTTGGTTTGTTCTATTTCTCTGCCTTAACCTATGTTTCTTGTTTTCTTTCTCTTTTTTTGTCTGCAATGAATTCAACCTCTGCAATTAAGAACTTTACCAAACATTTCTATGACAAAGTTGTAGCAACAATGTGAACCTTCTTCAGATAAAAATTCAATATTAAATACTTAAATATTAATCCACCAAAATCTGATCTTCCAATGCTAATTTCCAAAGTGGTTATGTTATTTCAATTTTGTGGCAAATGTTCTACAATTATACTGTTGAGCCAAACCAAAATTGTTGATTTTTATGATATCTTGAATGAGATCTATTGTGGAATTATTATTATTATTAATTTATATCCCTCTTGGGTGAATGAGTCCACTTATGAAGACGTGGGGATGAGTGAAATTATTAAATATGCGTATGATGTCTCTCAGTCAAACCATTATTTATCCATATACTAAATTATTTCAATTTTCAAGGTATTTAAATGTAATATTGCCAAGGTCAAGCATTATTTTGTTCTTGTTTTTGTTGCTTATAATATTGTAATAAGAATCATCCTAACACATTGTAGTAGGCCTTTGACTTGTATAATTGCCAAGCTCTTTTGCTTGCCTTGTGTCATTTGTGGGATTTGGGTATAGAGTTTTATCTTGCTACTATCTGATAAGTCATTTACAGGTTATGACAACTGGTCAAAGAGTATCATTTGAATATTGTTGAACAAACTATATATTTATAGTTAATCAAGCTCTGATGGATGGCCAAGATGAATCCAAAGGTTTGGATAGAGGAATGATATCCACAGACATATTTTGTGTTTGAAGCTTCTCCAAATTCTGGAATTAAGGTTTTTTTCATATCTTTGTTTTATTTAATCTTTTAGCAATTTTTTTGAGAGTATATTCTTTCCATAGGTTAATCATTAATATTTTTCCATGAATATATGAGAGTATATTCTTTCTATATCATGTGATTCATGTTGTAGAAATGGTGTTGCTTGTTTAACATTTTTTTTCTCTGTTTTCTGGTCTTTTCCTTTGTTTTTATATTTCTTGCTGCAGAAACTTGTAAGTTGTGTCTTGAATTGAATATTTGCACTTAGTTAATAGTAAGGTTTGCAATTTCGACTTGTATTGCTCGGTACGGGGGGTACATATCAGTCCGTCAAGTTGTTGGTACGCGAACCGCCCGCTATCGAGCGGTTCTGCCAAAAATCGATCGTCGGTGGTCGATTTCGCCATCGGTGGCCGATTAAGGGAGAAATTAACCGTCGACGGTCGATTGAGAGAGAAATCGACCGTCGGCGGCCGATTGAGCGAGAAAAAGGGAAGAAGAAGAAGAGGAGGAAAAGAAGAAAAAAAAGAAAAGAGAAGAAGAAAGAATACCTAGCGCGTGTCGTCCTCGCCTCGGCGCGCCCTCGCCGTCGTCGTACCGTAGGTCGCCACAGTGCGTCTCCACCGGTCGCGGCGTTTTCTCCAGGAAAGAGAAAGATCGAGGTGACGTCGCTCATTTTCTCTTTTTTTTAAATATTTTAATATATTAATATAATATTATATAATATTTTAATATACTGGGCGGTATATACTGTGCATACTGCATAGTACCGATATCCTATCGATTGAACTCAATACATCGGTACGGATCGGTAAGTCAAACCTTGGTTAATAGTAAAAGATTATACAACATTTTGTTTTTTTAAAAGTAGCTATTAATTTGTAGTTGCATACCTTCTATTTCCTGTGCTTCAGTTATCACTCCTGCTAATTTTTATTGGTTGATTGATGTTTTCCTTGCTCCTTAATTGGCTTTCGAGTAATATCGCTGTTAAATAAGAAAACTATGTTGCGAGACCTGTTAAAAAAAAAAAAATTGTTCCTAACATTTTGAAGGATCTGATTCATATGAAATGATGTTTCTGATACTTACTGGAACTTTTTTTAGTTACCATATTAATATGTAATGAAAGTACGAAACCTTATTAAACTTTTTAATAAGAATTGAATCTATATTTTATCTTGGTAATAGAGTGTATTTATTATTAGCTTCAGCACTGAATGACATGCAGACTTAATGGTATTGTTGAGTGGGGTAAGAGACACATGCACATTCATGAAAGAGCCATGCTTCTCGTGGAGCCGAGGTAGCCCACTTGTTACATGCCTTCTGGAAGGGTCCAAGTGGCAGGTAAGTCTACCGTATGTTCTCTAAAATGGTTACATTCGATTGCGCTTAGTAGTTTTATTTGTTTAATAATAATAATATCGATTGGGAGCAACAGTTGGGATTGAGAGCGATTTTCCATTTGTTCAAGATTGTAAGTCCTCAATTTGTGATGGCCTGAGTGCGTTGGTGGCATCTTCATTCTAATGAGATCTCTCTGCAGAAACAATGATCGGTCTCAGAGAAGGAAGTAAATGTGCACAAATTGTCAAGGTTTGTCAGTATCTGCCTAATATTTGATTGGTAGAACTATCTTGTGTAATTATTAAAATCTTTGTATTTATCTAGCATCTTTCTTGGCCCTACTTTCTGTATTTGTTGCAAAGATCCACCGGTTCTCGTGTTGAGTGGTAGTATTTTGGTCCAGCCACAACCGAGAGGTATGTATGGTTGGGCATTTTTGCTTAAAAACAATATTGTTGCTTTTAGAAAAATGTTTTAAGGTCAGACAAGACAGGCACTGAAGGGGTAGTAGATAAAAAAAAAGGTGAAAGGTGCTGCGACGAAGACGAGCAACATGCCAAGTTTTGCCCAAGATGAGAATCCAAAGTAAGGAGGCCGACGGAACACGATCACCGCGGGAAGACGACGCAACACCAAAAAAAAAAAGAAAAAAAAAAGCTTTCCGTGTCAAAGCCGTCTGCCTTTCTACCCCGCCCGCGTCGGGAAGGGGCAACACAAAAAGATCAGGAAGATGATGATGATGACACGAGCGGTGGAAGGAAGTTTACCGCCCTTCCATAATGGAGATTCCTTTGGATGCTTCTCCCGGTGGCGTGTGCGGAGCACAAACACCACCGAAGGTGGTCCGTCGCTCCGATCCCACGCTTAATCGCGCCCGTCTCCGGGCTATAAATAACCCCTCCCCATCGAGCCAACGCTTCTCACCAAGAACGCACACCACACCATAAAACCTGGTTGAGCTGTTGGTGCTTGTTGCCTCTTTGCCTCTTCGCCATGTCGACCTGCGGCAACTGCGACTGCGCTGACAAGAGCCAGTGCGTGTAAGTTCTCTTCCTCTTTGCCAATACACACCAAATATTACGAGAAACAGGCATGAGGGTTGAGTTTATTTAATATTGACCACTATAACTTGGGTTTGCTCCTGCAGGAAGAAGGGAAACGGCTACGCTATCGAGAGTGTTGCGACCGAGAAGAGGTATTATTGTCCTCTCTCTCTCTCTCTCTCTCTACTCCGATCCATCCCGCCTCTGATGGGTGAGGTTGTGGGAGGTATCTTGTCCGCATGAGGAAATTCCACAACATGATGACCCAGCAAACAAACATGGTCTTTTTTATTCTTGGAAAAACAACTAAAATAAGAAGAGAATATATATCTGCGATTATTTCTTTTTGAGTGATGTGGAACTCCATGAGAGAGAGAGAGAGAGACCAAAATTTTCTTATGGTCTGCAAATTGTTTTCATTGATTAGGAGAGAGAGAGAGGTTCTCTGAGATAACTAGGAGGTGCAACACCTATTAGCTCCTGATGAATTATCCTGGTCATGGAAAGAAGAAGATTTGACATCTCACTCGTACTTTGGTTTTAGGGCATACAGTGATTATGATTAAAAGTAAGGTATTTAAAGCAGACTAACTACTTACGTTTCTTTCATGTCATTTCCTCAGCTACCTCGATGGTGTAGTCGATGCCCCAGCAGCTGTCGAGACCGAGGGAGGCTGCCAGTGTGGTCCTTCCTGCGCCTGTGTTGACTGCCAATGTGGCCTGTGACAATGTAAAAGACTGGAACGCAGACGGTGAAGACGTGTGTGGATTTATGTTTGAGTAAATAACTTGGGCTTGCATGGCTAATTGTTTATCAGTGTGTTATGAGTGAGGGCTGTATCTCTGCCTTGTCTCCGTTTGTACTATTTATCATAATAAATAAATAATTATTAGTATTAATTTGGTTTTAATTTTAGAGGTGAAAAATACTGCTGCTTTCAGTCGTCAAGCTTCAAGATTGCATGACCAAACACGTATGGTTCATGCACTAAACCTACGTATTCTTGTGATAAACCATGCACGTTTGATCATGCAATTGCAGCGATCCACTTCGATGTCTATTTATTTAACTTTTGTGTTGGGTCTCAAAAATATGTTCTTCCTCCAAAGATATCTTCTATGATTATTAACATATAAATTGATTTGATTTAAGTAATAATAGGATTGATAGGCTGTTGCCGAAGAGGGCATCTAAGTTATTGTCCACAGATGACAAGAAATTATTGTGACAGTCCGCAATATTCAACCCTAGATTCTTGTTAGGGTTTATAGAGACATGAGAGAGGAGAAGAAATAGAAAGAGATATTAAACCCTAAGAAGATTTAGATACGGTTAAAAAGTATTGCTTCTTTCAGTCATCAAGCTTGAAGGTTGTATTGCATCATTACTGTTGCATGACCAAACACACATGATTCATGCACTAAAACTATATATTCTTGTGCTAAACCATACAAGTTTGATCATGTAATTGCAGCGATTCACTGTGACTTCGGTTTATTTAATTAACCTCCGCGTTGGGTCGCAAAAATATGTTCTTCCTTCAAAGATATCTTATATGATGATTAACACATGAACTGACTTGATTTAGTTAATAAGAAGATTGATCCGCTGTTGTCGAAGAGGGCATCACAGTTACGACAGTCGCAATATTCAACCTTAGATTCTCGTTAGGGTTTATAGAGACATGAGAGAGAGAGAGAGAAGAGATAGAAAGAGGTATTAAACCCTAATTATAGAGAGGAGAATAGATAGATAGGGTTTACAGAGATATTAGTTATGGTATTCATGAGTATTTATTGAGTGATTATAAGCCTGACCACGGTTTCAATTCCCCATAACCAAGACCACAAACTCGAACTAATGGTTACTATTTGAATGGTTTTAGCTCCTCCAATCTTGCTTGGTATGTGTATTCTGAGAGGATCTTAAAGCCAATAGGATCTACATTCCCTTACACCCAATCCCAAATCAATTTAAATCGATATCCAAACCAAACTAAGTTTGGATGGTTTGGTTTCAGTTTCGAAATCAATAGTTCTAAATTGAATATTTGATTTTCATAATACAAAATTTTTTATTATTCAATAGTACATTTATATTTTTTATATTTTAAATTTTAATTTAAATTTAAAAAATTAATGATTCAATAGTACATATATATATATATATATATATATATATATATGTATAACTTCTTAAGGCATATAATTCTATCCTTTAAATATTTGGACATTAATTTGTCAATTACTAAGAATACTTATTAAATCTATTAAGCCACATCAATAAATTTAAATCGCCACGAATTGTATCCCCAACTACAAATGTAAGCGAACCCAAATTGTATCGAATCGTGCGGCACATATGGGCTGAAGCCCACGAAGAATGTTAAGAGAATTGGGGCCGCTTTGAACCTACCTACTCGACCACTCTCGGCCTTAAGCGTCTCTCTCGCCTCCTTCCATAAACCCTACGAGGAAACGACCATGGCCGTCGTCTCTTCAAAAACGCGCCGTAGGTAACGTCGACACCCTGTCTCGTCGGCAACCGTGGCTTCAAGACCCACTCCGGCATCCACCATCGCCCGCATCGCTCAGTCTTCGTCAATAACACCTCTTATCTTGCCTCTACTTTGAGGAGCCCGAGAATCGAAGGTTGAAGATAGGCCAGCAAGCAATGAATTTTCGCTTCCAGAACCTCCTGGGCGCGCCGTACCGCGGCGGTAACGCCGTCATAACAGAGGATTCCGTCCTGCTGTCCTCCGTCGGCAACCGCGTGGCTGCCACCGACCTCCTCAAGTATCAGACGCAGACCCTTCCTTTTGAATCATCGTCCAACATCGCCCGAATCGTCGCTTCACCCGACGGCGCGTTCCTCCTTGCTGTCGACAATAACTCCCGCGCCCTCTTCGTCAACCTCCGCCGCCGTGCCGTCCTCCACCGCATCACCTTCAAGCGCCGCGTTACCGCCCTCCGCTTCAGCCCCGACGGCTCCCTGATCGCCGTCGGCCTCGGCAAGCTACTCCAGATCTGGCGCTCTCCCGGATTTCGCGTGGAGTTCTTCCCCTTCCAGCTCGAGCGAACTTACCCGGATTGTACCGGCACCGTGACGACGTTGGATTGGAGCCCGGACTCGGAGTATCTCCTCGTCGGGTCGAAGGATCTTACCGTGAGGCTGTTCTCCTCTAAGGGTTCGCAGGGCCAAAATAAGCCATTCCTGTTTCTAGGGCATAGGGATGCAGTAGTCGGTGCTTTCTTCTCGGCTGAGAAGAAGAGCGGCAGGATTTTCAGGGTGTACAGTGTCTCGAAGGATGGCGCCATTTTTACATGGAATTTGGTGGAAAGTCATGATTTTGATGCTTCGGATGGGCTCAAACAACAAAACAACTCAGGTGGCAGTGATGCTGAAATCTCTGAGATCCCTCTGCATAAAGCCAGATGGGAGCTTCTGAAGAAGGATTTCTTTATGCAGTCGCCTGCAAAATTAACAGCTTGTGATTACCACCAGGAACTGGATATGGTGGTAGTTGGTTTCTCTAATGGTGTCTTTGGACTGTATCAGATGCCGGATTTTGTTTGCATCCACTTGCTTTCCATATCGAGGGAGAAGATCACAACTGTGGTGTTCAACAAGCTTGGAAACTGGTTGACATTTGGTTGTGCTAAGCTTGGGCAGTTGCTAGTCTGGGAGTGGCGATCAGAGAGCTATATCTTAAAGCAACAAGGACATTATTTTGATGTGAACTGCATAGCATACTCCCCCGATTCACAGATGTTGGCTACAGGAGCTGATGATAACAAACTCAAGGTGACACAAAATAATCTGGTTGAATTCATAACGACAACTATCCTATTTGGTTGTTCCTGACAGTAACAATTTTGATGTCTGCTACCATTCATTCTTTGGTTGTCTTTTGCTGATTCCTGTCTTCTTCATGTTTTATTTCTGAAAAAAAAAAATGCCAACTGCTGACCTTATCTAAAGAATTTCTTCCTTCGATGTTGCAATATCATGGGAAAACAACATAGAGTACAATTGATATTCTCTGGTGCTACTATACAGAAACTTTGATACTTTGGACCCTCTGAGATCATTAATGACTTGCAAGTGTTTTCAATGAGTTTTATTGTCAACTTGTTGACTAATAAATTTCTTTTGATTTTATTTTTATTATTATTGTTGGTCCTTCCTTTTTAATTTTCAATATTGTTTTCTCTGAATATGTTGATTGCATTGCAGGTTTGGACAGTTTCATCGGGGTTTTGTTTCATAACATTATCTGAGCACACAAATGCTGTCACTGCAGTTAATTTTATGGCTAATAATCATACCCTTCTAAGTGCATCACTAGATGGGACTGTCCGGGCGTGGGATTTGTTTCGTTATCGGAATTTTAGGACTTTTACTACTCCTTCTCCTAGACAGTTTGTGTCTTTATCATCGGACCCAAGTGGTGAAGTGATTTGTGCTGGAACTCTTGATTCATTTGAGGTATATATATTTTCATGTTTATCTTTTGGTGTATGATTACAACTTAAGGTTGACAACAATATCTTCTATATATTTGTCACAGATATTTGTTTGGTCTATGAAGACTGGTCGCTTGTTGGATGTTCTTGGTGGCCATGAGGGACCAGTACATGGTTTAATGTTTTCACCTACAAATGTAAGACACAACATATTTTACTTTAATTTTCTTTCAGTGGAACAATACAGGGGGTTATGCGATGACTGTGCTAAAAGAATGTGTTGGATTTTTGCATGTCAAGGTCGTCTTAATATTAGCATAGACAGCATAGTGTAGTAACAGGTAGTTTGCCTGTTGATTTCTTCAGCATGAGTATTTCTCTAGTTAATGTCTTAACATGTCCATTTTTTGATTTATTGTAGCCTTTATTTTCCTAAGAGTTATTTTGGAAACATTATGAAACATATTTATTCTATGCTATTATGATCATGGGACATTGGCTTACGGTGTTTCACTTTCAGTCTGTTCTAGCCTCATCTTCATGGGACAAAACTGTTCGCTTATGGGATGTATTTGAAGGGAAAGGTGCTGTCGAAACTTTTCCTCATACTCATGACGTCCTTACGGTAGTCTATCGTCCAGATGGGAAGCAGCTGGCCTGCAGCACCTTAGATGGTCATATTCACTTTTGGGATCCTATTGATGGCCTGTTAATGTACACTATCGAGGGCCACAGAGACATTGCCGGTGGACGTCTGATGACAGATAGAAGATCAGCATCTAATTCAAGCTCAGGAAAATATTTTACAACATTGTGCTATTCTGCGGATGGAAGCTATATTTTTGCCGGTGGGAATAGCAAATACATATGCATGTATGATATCGCAGACCAGGTTAGTAGTCTTAGTGTTTGATAGTCTTGCATATTTGTTGGTTTTCTGTGACAATTTTGTTACGATTCCATTGACAATTTTGTTTTAGTTTTATCTGTTTGGTATGTAACATGTTTTTTTTCTGTTGTGCTACTTGGTATATTGAATTGAGAAAACCAGGACATAATCCTTGACTTGTAATAGGAAATGTTGGTCAAACCTTTGGCAGAATACCTTTGAAGTATTATAATTACTTTACTATGACTTATATTGGCAATGAACCTGTCATCCTTTTGCCATTTGCATATTGTTTTCTCCTTTATGCACTAAATGTGCTTTGCAGTGACTTAATTTTGGTCAGTTGTTAAAGCATATTGTTCATTGTACTTGTCAGGTACTGCTTCGTAGATTTCAAATTACTCGAAATATGTCCTTGGATGGAGTTCTTGATTTTTTGAACTCGAAAAAGATGACAGATGCTGGCCCGTTGGATTTAATTGATGATGAGGATACTGATGTTGAAGAAGGGATTGATCAACAAACACGGAAAATTCTGGGGCATGATTTACCTGGATCCATGCCAAACCGTGGACGGCCTATTGTTCGTACAAAGTGTTTAAAAATTGCACCAACTGGGAGATCATGGGCTGCGGCAACTACAGAGGGAGTCCTCATCTACTCGATTGATGAATCCTTTGTTTTTGATCCAACTGATCTTGATGTGGATGTCACTCCTGAGGTACTGCCGTAATATAAGTTTTGTTTTTATTTTCAACAAAATTCACTTAAATATCAACTATTAGAAACCAACCTTCTATTTTGTAGGCTGTTGATGAGGCTCTTGAAAAGTATCAGCCACAAAGGGCATTATTACTCAGCCTTCGTCTGAATGAAGATTCTCTGATTAAGAAATGTATTTTCTCAGTGAAACCATTAGATATCCCAGCTGTTTCTTCATCCATGCCCATCAAGTATCTGCAGCGTCTGATTGAAGCATTTGCCGATCTTTTAGAAAGTTGTCCGCATCTTGAATTTCTTCTTCACTGGTGCCAGGTCTGACAACCAACTATTAGCCATAGAATCACCAACCCTAATTTAGATGGCAACTAACGACACTTCTGTTTCAGGAACTCTGTAAGGCTCATGGCCATGCCATTCAGCAGAATTCCCGAACCCTGCTTCCGGCATTAAGGTCCCTGCAGAAGGCAATTTCGAAGCTGCATCAGGATCTTACCGATACATGTTCATCCAATGAATATTTACTTAGATACTTATGCTCAACGAGCACCAAGATGCAATAGATTGGTTGTTTGTGCTCACCGATGCGTAGGTACTCCTGTCTAATGAAATATAATTGTGGCACACATGCATTTAATTTTTTTTTATATCGAGTTTTAGAAAATTAAATCATTATTCCTTTTTATGAAGTCATTGGCAGACACTTTTTGTTGTTCTAGAGGTTGTCTTCTTTCCTTATTGTACTTCTATTTATTTTATTCATTTGTAGACATTCATTAAAGTTCTTATGTTTTATATTAATATTCTTTATCAGCCATTGTAAAAATTCCAGAACAAGTCCTTGAATCCTTGGATTCTGAACTTGCCTAAATAGTTATTTCCTTGTTAACAGCAAAGCTGTTCAGCATCATGAGTCTACATCAAAATGTTCATAATATTAAAGTGACATGGAGGCAAAATGTCAAACCCATGGACCATCCTTCTTCGCAACTCTGAGCAGAGGGTCGATACTTTTTGAAAGGTGGATATTTGTAGTTCCTCCTCTTCCGCGATTATTACTTATTGCTTGAGGCGGCATGGCTTTTGTGCTTTTGAGGCCTGAAGCTGTTTGATGTACTTAAAATTGAGATCCTGGACGAGGTGGAAGCTGTTAGTTTCAGACGAGTTGGGATGTTTAGATCATAGCTGACTTGTGCTTTGTTCTGCTTATCATGTTGGTGTAGAAGATCTAGGTGACCTCTTTCTACATAAGAATTCTTCTTCCGGAAACCTCATTGCCATGAAAGCATGACAGGATCGAGCTTTTCGAATTTGTAAAACAGATAAATCAATTCTGTTTATAAGCAAATGCTTCCATTTGTTTAATTGTTGTAAAACAGATAAATCTATGCTGGAACTAATGTTTAAGACATATTCTTGTAGTTTTAAGCAGACGTCAGTTATCTGGGTATTGATTTAGACGTCGTTTATTTTGTTGAACCGCATCATGGCCAGTGAGCAGTTCTATGTGTTTGATTGGCACCTTTGCTCCCACCAGTTTTGCGATCGTGACGATTGTTTCTTTCTTTGTTCTACATTATTCTTGAGCTCTTGTATTGATATTGTTCATTTGATTGATGTGCTACTGAATTGTTGCTATATCATCGTCGGCAGTGAACAATTTGAATCACCAAATATGAAGTGTAATCCATGGTTTAATATGATACGGAATTTACCCAAAATTGACATGCTGCCATCCTCGTAACAGAGAAATATAATTTTTTTATTCATTATGGTAAGTAAGAGAAACATAAATTCTAAACCTCATTCACCTCCTTTATAATAAAAAATAAAAATCATAAGATTTTTTTTCCTCCTTAAAAGATATAAAAATAGATCTCAAATTACTAACTTGAGTGTTTACTTTCCCTCCTTAAAAGATATAAAAATGGATATCAAATTACTAACTTGAGTGTTAGAGGGATTGAGTCGAAAAATCTCTTATCCTCGATCTTAGTGCAAGTGGTGTCACGGAGATCGATATCTCGGAACTCAAACCTCGGATCCATCTCGGGAGCATGATATTTTCACCTTAGAGATACCTTGGACATTACTGCATCATGGGTTTAGACCGTATCAAACTGATTAAGATGTCAAGGTATTTTTCTCTAATAATTTGATGCTAGAAGATGTGCACGGTGTCGTAGGAATGTATGTCTACTCATCCCCTCAACGAAGGCTCCACTGAAGAGGCCCCACCTTCAACCCACAACACTTTTATTTAGAGATTACAAATGTCATACATCTTACACAAAGATATATCTATCTCAGTGCAGACACCAATAGGGCACTAGCATATATTCAGTGACCCAGGCCCATTACTCTCGGGATGAACTTGAGCCACCTGCTCATTCTCACTAACGTGTTCCTAAGCCTCACCGACCAAATGCAAATGCTCACAAGCATATCACAAGTTATGACCCACTCCTGCCTCAACTAGCCCAATATGCAACACCACCTTCTCAGCCACAATTGATGCCTCAACCATTATTGGCAACAACACCCTTCGGAGTCTCCTTGACTGATGTAAGGCCAATATCTCAAGATCGCTTGAGGTCTATGGAACTACTGGCCGAGGGAGCCCCCCACTCCCCAATGATGGAATTTAGCATACCATTGTACCATCGCTCTGCTTCGCTCAAGTCTGAGACTCAATCAGTGAATTCAAAGGATAGTTCCTTGAAATTCCGACTGAGACAAATGGCCAAGGGGCGAGAATCTGATTGATCTTACTTTGGATAGATTCTTATTCACCCAAAATATTCAAGAGGAGCTGATCTTGGCCAAATTTTCTCGCATCACTAGAAACCTTTGACAACAGTACTGACCCAATTGAACACACTACTGCCTTCCACACCTAGATGTCCCTCTATGACACCTCAGATGCTCTGATGTGCCATGTATTCCTTACAATATGGTAGGTACAATGTGAGAATGGTACACTCGCCTAAAGCCATTGTTGATCGACTCCTTCCTCAGCTCATAAAGGAGTTCAAGCTCCACTTCCTTGTAAATGTACGCTTAAAACCCCCGCCAATAATATTGCTCAAACTTAGGCAAGGAGAGGAAGAGACACTCTCCGGCTTCGTCACTTGGTTCACCAATGAGATCCAAAGTATACAAGAAGTCCATCCATGATTCAAGCCTTCATGATGTTGCTTAGGTCTTCTCATCTTTTTTTGTCATTAATAGAAAAGTCATTATTAATCATACCCGAGGCACTCTAGAGGGCCAACTAATTTATAGCAAGGCGATGGTCTACAATAAGCCCAAGGAGATACGTAAAAAGGTTGCAACTAGAGCATCCATCGTTGGTCCCAACCCCAAAGTCACCACGATGGAGAAAACCTAATCGACTCCAGATGCCTTGCTAGAGACCGGAATTGACCCCCATTAATATAACGAGAATAGAGGTATTCTTATAAATAAAAAAAAAGAATTCTTGAAAGACCCTTAATTGATAAAGATGCAATTAGAAAGGAGGGATAGATCTAAATATTATCATTTCCACCATGGCTATGGGCATAACACAGAGGGTTGTCAAGATTTGAAGGAGCAAATTGATGAGCTCATTCATCGAGGACACCTCGAGAGATTTATCTAAAGATCTTGGGAACCTTCACTATGACCTCGGGGCCCATCGAGAAAAAGATTAATGTCATCGTCGAGGGCCCTACATAAGGAGGGGATAGCATATTGAGCCGTAAAGCTTATGTTCGAGCCACCACTGAGAAGTACCCAAGGTTAGAAGATGACTCGAAAATAATTTTCAAGGGCAAGGTGACAAAATGCCTCGATTCGAACCATGATGACGTCTTGATGGTCTCCGTAATAATGATAATCACTTGAGAAAAGAGGGCCATGATTGACACATGTAGTTCAATTGACATCCTCTATTTTGATGCATTTTAAAAACTAAAACTCTTGTCTAAGGATCTCACTTTTATGACTTCTTTGTTGATTGAGTTCACGAGTAATTCCATCTCTCCTTTCCAAGACCATGAGCCTGCATGTCATGTTCGACGATGAACCCTACTCCAAGACGGTGATGACCATGTTTATGATAGTTGACATCCCTCGACATATAATGAGATCATAAGCCAACCCATATATAACATACTAAGGGCTGTGTTGCCAACCTATCACATAATAATAAAGTTCCCAACAAGAACCAACATCGAAGAATTAAGAAGTGACCCAAAGGAGTCTTCGGTACTATATGACTATAGTCTCCCTACCGAAGAAGGCCTGATCTATGACATAGCCATTGGATCTTTGAGATTTTGCTATGCCCCTTCCACATCATGAGCTAATGGAACCACTAGTTGAGGAATGTCTTGACAAGGCCCGTCCTGACTAAGTCATCGAGGTTGAAGTAACACTCTCCAAGGATAAGCGGGTGTAGCTTATTAATTTCTTTTGAGAAAATGCTGATGTGTTTGTATGGTGGTCAAGAGACATGCAAGGAATGGATCTTGATGTAGCTCAACACCACTTGAATATTTCTCTGAAGGTTCGGACTATGAAGCAAAAGCCTCACAAGTTTGCTTCCAAATGCCAATAGGCAATTAGCAACGAGGTAGATAAGCTACGCGTGATGTTCATTACTAAAGTACAATACCCCAATAGCTTACTAACGTTGTATTGGTTAAAAAATCCAACGAAAATTAGAAAATATGTGTTGATTATACTGATATCAATAAAGCATATCCGAAGGATAGCTACCCCCTTTTCCAGATAGATTAGTTGGTTGATGCTATCTCGAGATACGAACTCCTTGTTAGGACCGTAATGACAGGAAAAGGTGAGGGTGAATTAATGCTTATAAAAAAAATTAATTTGAAATCGATCGAATGAGAATACGAATCGAAAATCCGTTTAACTTGAAAGTACCAGTAAAATAGTAAGTAAGGTAAATCGATAAGCAAATGACAAATAAAAGCAAAAAAAAAAAATACAATGATTCGATCATTTCGACCTATGTCCACTCCCGATTTCTCTTCACTCGAGGTCCCGATTCATTTTCACTATCGATTTTATTTCCAACGGACGATATGCTTCCCTTCACACTTCATTGTTTGAATCACACTTCGAGCAAAAAACAAAAAAATTACTCACTTCGTTGTTTGAATCACACTTCAATGCATTTATTTATGCATGACAGAGTCTGCCTCGACCACAACATGCTTCCGTTTGGTTCGTAAAAGCCAAAATGTAACACACAGATCAGTAGCAAACATCTGCCACGACCATTTCTAAATGCATTCTCAAGATCCTAATAAAAAAGAGGGAATAACAAGATTTTTATACATCTGATGAACAAATCTAAATTGCATAAAAAAATTGACCTAAAAAGACTAATACTTTCTTCGTACTACAGTACAATATGGACATTGGCTAAAAATTTACTCACTTCATTGTTTGAATCACACTTCAATGCATTTATTTATGCATGACAAAGAGTCTGCCTCGACCACAACATGCTTCCGTTTGGTTCGTAAAAGCCAAAATGTAACACACAGATCAGTAGCAAACATCTGCCACGACCATTTTCTAAATGCATTCTCAAGATCCTAATAAAAAAGAGGGAATAACAAGATTTTTATACATCTGATGAACAAATCTAAATTGCATAAAAAAATTGACCTAAAAAGACTAATACTTTCTTCGTACTACAGTACAATATGGACATTGGCATGGACTGTTTATCATGGACATGGATGCGTGCAGGTGTCCTACCACAGATGGTGAGGCTGAAAGAAGCTTAGTTGCTAATAGGAGAAAATTTTGACATCAACCACGGAATATATACTCTGTTACCAGATGAGCAACAAAACACCGTAATGGAGGAGCATAAATCCATCGCAAGTGCTGGGAATGTGCAGGTAGACAAATTATAAAAGTTTGGGCAATTGGATTTTGGAGCTATTTGCATGCAAGGGAGTTCCTAGCTTTTGGATCCAATGGAGTAACCGTTTCTTGTGATCCTGGCAGGTCAAGTGTTGAAGCTGATTTAATGTTCCATCCTGAGCGACAGAAGATTGAAACTGCTCCAATACCTTTACAATCTGCCAAAATTCGGGTCTCTTATCGGGAACTACTGCCCAGCATTGCTCTATGAGGGCGTGAAGAGGTGAAGGACAATCAATAGGAATGATTGGCCTCGAGTTCTGAAACATTAAGATTATAATTTGAGCATCAGATACCTCTACTTCTCAAGAAGACATGGAAACTCAAATTAGATTATGGAACATGATAAAGCAGAGTGAACCTTATCCATAATGGCAACAACAACTGACATTTACTTTGCAAAAGTTTAAAATCTTTCCTTTGGTGGCCAAAAACAAAGTCATTTATCATTGATAAAGATGTAAAAAAGCACAGACAACCATTCAAGAACATGATAAATATGTGAAGCGAAAATAACCAATGATTAGATTATTGTATCCTGGTAGCTCTATGGAAAAAAATTGAAATCAAAGTGGTACCTAAATAATTGTAACACATGACCCTTTTTCCTGGTTTCAGATTTGGGTGGCTGGGTTGCGGAAGGTTTCCTTAGTGTGTTTTCCTTTTTCTTTTCTGCTGGTGCAATCTTCACATGGTCATCTTTACGATAAAGCAAGCCAAAATTTTTGGGGAAAGATTATTGATTCTTGTTCACCATATAAAGAGAAAATGAGTGGTATTATCCATAACACCTTTTGGACAAGATGGAAACACCATGATACTAATGCTATTACAAAAGTAAGTTCATAAACCATCCTCGGATAAGAAGGGGGGATGGATCCCAGAACCCATGCTAATTTGTCCTTCTAATTCCAGGTGTATTCTTTGACTCTGTAATTTTCATAGCAAAATCTCAGGAGGATTTCAGATTGTCATCACCGAGCATGAGTCGTTTTCATAAGAGGTGGATATTACAATTCTTCCCCCATACACCTGCATGCCTGTGCATGTATGGTTGTCTTTTTCATGCTTTTTTAAGCATACATTTATTTACAAACCCAACCGGTTTTCTTACACTCGATATTTTTAGGAAACGTCATTGTTGACTCGTAACAAATGCTTATCATGATTGTGGAACAAGATGTTTATTTCTAATTATAGTATCAAAGTGTAACAAAACAGAAAGAAATTTGATTATGATCTGAAAGTAGCTATAATTAGACAGAAATATTATGATGATGTGAAAATAAAATATACCTTATTAACCACTGCAAAAGCCGCTTGGATTGGTGTCATGTCCTCATATGGAATTGTCCCAGTCACCATCTCCCACAGAAGTAAGCCAAAGCTGTAAACATCAACTTTCCGCCCATAAGGCTTATGTTTGATCATCTCAGGTGCCATCCAGCGATAAGTTCCAGGGTCCTCTGTAAGTGCGTCACAATATGCTTCCTCACATGCTATTCCAAAATCAACAATTTTAATGCAGAAGTCTTGATCAAATAGAATGTTCTCAGGTTTGAGGTCACGATGGATAACCCCTTGTGAATGAACATATTCCATTCCTCGTGCGATATCTAGGGCAATTGCAATTAATCTTTGTAAAGGAAGAGATTTGTGGTCAAGCTTGTGCAGAAATGCTCTTAAAGAACCTCCAGAAAGATACTCAGTAATGATGCAAAAGACTGGTGGCTGTTTATATGACCCTGCAAGCTGCATTACACCAGAGATAAACAATGAGCAAGGTCAGCATAGTGTTTGTAAATAAAAAACAAAAGGTTAACATCATGCCAGTGCCTTGATTAGTCAAATTCCATAAACTATTTCAATCAAACCTTGTGATGGTGGTAACAGTTATAACACATAACTGACATCCTTCGAGGTTTCAGATTTTACAGAAAATGTTGCCTTACTCAACATTATATAAACAAATTTATTATTCGAAGCAATAAGGGTACTAACAGCATATAAATCTAGATATCACTTGTCACCATCTACTGTCTTATTGATTATGCTAGGTTTTATGCGGCAGATAAATAGGAATTGATAAGTAGTCAGATGGCGTAAATACAGGAGCAAATAAAAGCACACAAAGCCAATTAATTCTAGAAGCATACAATGTAGTTTGTTGACTTGTTTCACTTTATTAATCTCATATGATGTTGATCTTGCTGGTGACGATAGGTTACTTCAAAATGAGCAATGTGTACCTATGATATTTATCAATAATTAACATGCCTCATACCAAAATAATATAGCAGAAGTTGTCATATTTGGTCCCTTGACAGTGTCTAGTGAAAAAGCAAAGACATTGTAGCAACATGAGGGCACAAGGCATCCAAAGATAGCTCACATTTGTATTGTAATTGCATATGTTATACATTCCCATATTTCTTTTTATATCGTATTAATTGAATCACCAAGTGGCAGAATAGAGTCCTACCAATGAGTACTAAGTGCGTCTATAAAGTTCTATAGAAGACCAGCCCTTGACTAGTTATAGCTTATAGAAAACTTCAATCCTTGCCCTAACAGAGCATTACATTATATTCTGTCTGCAACATAGCATCAGTCACACGGTGTCATGGACAGGTATCAACTTAAGGGAAAGTTATAATCCCTTTGCTGAGTCTTGGTTCCACAAGAAGCAAGGATGTTGGAATTTGAGATCATCAAAAGGAGGTCCAGAAGTGTTAAGTACTTCAGACCAAAGAAAAATAATTAACCAACTTAGTCTGTGAAAGGCACAGAAAAATCCCAAAGAAAATCTTAAGCATATTAATGACTCCTTTGTGCATAACAACAAAATTCTGGTAACTGCACTTGTCTGTTTAGAAATGAAGGTTCATGGAAAACATTCAAGATCTAGCATATAATAATGTAAAATTTTGCAATCATAGATATGTCCTGAATACATGATCAATTAAATAATCCAATTAATTTACTTAATTTATTTAGAGGCAAGCTTTCTAATGATCATGAAGTTATCAACAAATTTACATCACAAGACATTCTAGTTAAGAATTTTGGCAGGAAAACCTATTAGATTTCCCTTTGATCTGGCTTACAGCAAAGTCCAGGATCAGTCAAATGTTGCTAAAACTCATGGAGAACCAAGGCAAAATATATGTGACAGATTATAGTATAGTGTTATCACTAATTATAACCAGGTTGATGCAGAACTACATGATAGAGAAGTGGTAGATGTAACCAGACGAAGGCGGAACCTAAGAGTTGATGGCATGCACCTTAATCACATTGCGGTGATAGAGATGTGATAAAATTGTCACTTCTCTCGTGAACTGCTTCTCCAGTCGTGCAGCCATCACTCCATTTTCATCATCATCGGGTTGACTAATCATCTTCACAGCAACAGGCTTATCGTTAAAGACACCGTGGTATAGCCTACTGTGAGCACCGCAGGCAAACCTAAGCCCAACGTACAATTGGGAAAGATCGGCATTCCATTTCTCGGTCGTCTCCAAGGCAGTGACCTTCCCTCCCCCATGGTCGAAGCACCTCGCCCAAGAAGCTCCTTTCCTGGGCCTCGACTTATCAAAGGCTTTCCTCAGTTCCAAAGCTGTTCTCAAATCATCGTGATGCGCACGAGCTTTATCGGACTTTTTCCTGGAAGGCGGCGGGGTGGAGAATCTCCTTCCGATCGAACGAGCTTCCTTGAAGACCTCAGAGAGGATGGTGGTTGGAAGAGGTGATATTGACCTTTGCTTAGATTTCGACTCCCGCTCGTAACGGGAGTTGGCATCTGGTTTAACCCTTCCAGAAGAAGCAGCGACCGTGGTAGAAGTCAAGCTCCCGGCTTTCTGAAGAGAAACCGGAAACTTCGAGGTCGCAACCACGGTAGAACGAGATGGGACTCCTTCCGGATAAAAGGAGAAATCAGAACACCGGGCGCTCCGGCTCTCCGCCTTCTTCACGCCCAATCGATCGCCATCATCAGGTCGAGAACTCGACCTGTTTGCGGAGATCTTCGCCGACGGTTCAGCGCTCGAGTTCTGCAGGCTCCGCGAGGGATCAGAGCCAGATCGGACCGAGGAGCTGCCCGAGAGCAAGCACGCGTTATCCGAGTTCCATTCCTTGGGATGGGGAAGCAGGACCACATCAGGGTCCGAGCTCGTTCGGTGGTGCGGCGTGTGGGCATACTTCGCCCGCAGCACCCAAGACCTGCGCTCCTCCTCCATTCTCCTCCGCGTCGAGGATCAACGATCCGACCTCGAAGCCCCCGCAAGCCCTCGATTAGAGGGAACTCGAGGACGATCAGGAAGCGGACCCCAAGACACCGCGCCAATACCTATCACGCAGTCGCCGGATCCTAATCTCCATCGCCGCAGATCGAACCCTATCAGCGTCGCGACGGGCCAATAAATCAATCGATTACCAAAACGCGTTGCGCAAATAATGCGAAAGGCGAGCAAACGAGCAGCCCAACACGACGAATTAAAGGAACGCAACGAAAAGGGCGGGGGGCCGCAAAGCGATCAAATAGGAGGAGGGCGAGTCGGGTACGGATCCGCCAATCCCGCGCCCGTTTCCGATTCGGTTTGGGCGTCTACGACCACCGTACCTGATGTTGTCGATCGCGATAATAATAACGGAGGGAGCTCGATCATTGTCGCCCGCCAATTTTGAGGACATCGTAGCCGTTCATCTTTGATCGGGGGGGCTCGGTTCCGAATAAACTCAAGCGGTGTGGCGCGTGGGCTGTCTCGATCCGGACAGGAAGCAGGGAGTCGCCTCCTCCTCCTCGCACGTCTTGACGTCAGGAAACGCCATGAGTTGACGGATTCCCACGCGGCGCTCCCTGCACGGGAAGATTGCGAGGGCGGAGGGGCGGGGGGTGGGGCTGCTCAAAACCGCGGCATTTAGGGTCAAAGAACACGGTCTCCGTTTCCTTTGTACTCCGTCACGCGGCTTCGTCCTGCTTGATTCCTTGATGGGTGGCTTCCATGTTTCTTGAAGCGGTGTGGCCAACCATAGCAGGTGTCAACGCGTGGATTTCTTTGAGCGAGCTTGTTCTTTTCTTGTTTCGGTTGCAATGGTGAGTTGAAGCATTAGAAATAGATAGAGAAAGATGGAAAGGAGTGACATGCACCAGAATAAACAAGGACTGAAACATCATCGTCGGAAGGCTGCAAAGTAATGGCGTTGCAGATCTTACTCAACTTGTTTGCCTCTCACAGTTAACCCAGCTTCATCGGTCTTGGCCAATTCAAACCTGTGTGAGAGCAGATGGCAAATCAGTTGGAAATGAGCTGAGAAGAGTCGAGTGATACAGCAACAGGAATCCAAACAAAGCATGAGTGGATGCCACAGTCTGAGGTCCGGGCCTTGGGGTGGAGGAGGCAGATCCATCTGCCTCCATGCTGCTGAGTCCCTGAACTCCTGCAAGCTGCAGAGGTTTGAGCACAAAGTTCATCACTGCAGTCCTACAAGAAGGCAGCAAGAATACAACTTCATGGAGCTTAATGTGATGATTCCTTTCTGCAATTAATGTGGTTATGGTTGTGTTATGTTACTTTATGTCTTGGACTTGAGAGACATTACAACTGATTGGGCCTTTAAATGTGTCTAGAGGAGACGAGTTGCACTCGATTTGCATCAAGATCTTGCATAATAGGTCAACATCGGAGGGAGATTCTTGACTAAACTCCTACGATGGTTAAGTTAGCGGGTGTGGGTGTATCATTTTTCGATCCTTTTTTTCGGGATAGGAAATCGATATTTATACCTCCAGAGACGGGCAAAGGCACGATGGTTGATAATGACTGCCAGTACCTCCTACGGTGTGGTCACTTGGGTGGCCAATCCGTACACCTCCTGCTTCACGGGTTAACTTGTTTGGGCTCCTGTGGTGTGGCATTGACACATACAAGTCTGTCGGTGCAAAACGGGACGGAGGGGCAACACCTACCAGGTCAATTTCCTACTACATCAGGCAGATATTGGGTTATGTTCCATGTCAACTCCATAGTGGTTGCTAGCTAGTGACATGTAGCTGATATGGGAATATTCCATATCATTCATCCCCCTCCTCAAAGGACATGCCTCAGAGAATCTCACAAAGGGGTTAGAGGTGTATCATTTGTTGCTTTCGTCAATCAGGGCCTCCGCTTTCTAGCTAGATTTGTCATGCTTTTTAGTGCCTAGCCTAGGCCGGGTTCCACCGACCTAGGTACCATATGTACTCCTCTTTGGTGGTGCCTCAATGTGGATCGCGTCGTTCCAACTCACATACCTCGGATGCGTTATGCTTGGTGACTTCATCGTGGTTGGCTGGCACCTTCTTCTCTCGACTTACACATTTTAGGCACATTTGATTTGATGGTCTCACTATGGCGGGTCTGATCTTCCACCACCTCCTTCTCGATCTACTTAACTCAGGCACATTGGGCTCGTTGGCCTCGTCGTGCCGAGCCTCGATTTTTCATTACCGTCTTCCCGATCTGCATAACTTAGGCACGTTCTACCCGATGGCCTTGCCATTGTGGGCCTCGACCTTTCGCTACCTTCTTTGCTACCAACATAACTTGGGTATGTTTGACCTAATGGCCTCCCCTTAACCGAGTCTCGATCTTTCATTACCTTCATCTTGACCTACACAACTCAAGCACATTCGATCTGATGCCCTTGCCTGTAGCGGGCCTCAAGCTTTCGATATCTTCTTCCCGACGTGCATAACTTGAGCACATTCAACCTGATTGCCTCGCCATGGGGGGCCTTGATCTTTAGCTACCTTCTTCTCGACTTGCATAACTCGGGCACATATGGCCCGATGGCCTCGTTGTGATGAGCCTTGATTTTCTACTACCTTCTTCTCGATCTACACAACTCGGGCACATTTGGCTCGATAGCCTTCAAGGCACAAAGGTCAAGTGCCCCAACCCCCCACACTATCGAGGTGTATAGGTCAAGAACCTCGACCCCCCTCATCGTCGAGGTTTAGGGGTTGGTTGCCCTGACCCACCCTCGTTGTCGAGATGCAATGATCAAGAAATTCAATCCCCTCTTATTATCGGGGTCCAAAACTCGGGCACCCCAACCACCTCTCCCCCCCATCTCCAAAGACATGGGAGAGAAAAACCCTTCTCGTTATTGAGGTGCCAAGGTCGGGAAATCATATCCCACTTTAGTTCACCACATCCATGCCAATGTCGTAGTATGGGTCCCTCTCACAACTTGCCTTGACGATGAGTAAAGAGCCCACCTTGACTCATTCTATGATTGGCCTCAGTGATGAGTGGGATAGGAACTCACCTCGATGATGGGTGAAAGATGAGCCTACTATGGCTCTTCCTACAACCTGCTTTGGTGACAGGCAATAGAAGAGCATGTCTTAGCTTCTGCAATAAGTCGGTCGAGAGCAAGCTTGTTCCACCCTAGGTTGGTCTCTCGATAGATCGAGCAATCCAACCATATCCTTTATCACTCGAAATAGACATCTCAACGGCTCCTCCCCGAACCTATGTATGGTGCACATGTCATATAAGTTGACAACTGCACTTTATGACCTCTCTGAAAGAATTCTCGAAGAACACCTTAGGGAGATAAGAGAGACAAATGATGGAGATAATATCATCAACCAATCATCATCTGATACGTAGTCTCCATATGACATTTAGGTTAGAAGAAGAGGACAAATATTGTCTCCCACTAGTTTGTAGATATGGATAAAGGTTCAAGAAAGATACTTACAGGTTGGCTCTACTCCTATCACCCACGTGGAGAAAATGACATGTGAAGGTTTTTAGAGGAAGTTGAGGTTTGACTCCCTGCAGGATATTCTACGTAATAATTTATCTTTATATGATCAAATATAAAAGATATTTTTTTGACAGAGTTGCCAAGAAAATATCATATTTTATTATTTATCATCATACTTATCTTTCTAGGTTTACTAATATAGATATTAGAAGATTCGATATCTATTTTCATGCATGTGATACTTAGAAAGTTTGATATTTTTATCTTGAGATATTTCAAAAATTCATACTTACACAAGATAAAATCATATAGAATTGATTAGAATGTGAACTATATCTTTCCATTACAATACGACAATGATGCAACGAACAAAATTGCGTAATAAATGATGCTGCTCTTTCAATATTCCCAGTGGCAACTCTAATGATCTCCACAATTATCGGATATGGAGTTTAATAGCTGTGGAATCATCTCCCGCGGATGTTAAGAGAGCGAGTACGAATTCGTGATGTCCTATGTGAGAGTTCCTCAGCGAAAGTTGCAGGCGCAAAGCAAAAGCTTCGACCTTTGTCGGGACCCGGAGTTGGTCATCGGAGATGGAGGCGACACGCAGTAAACCATCGGTCTATAGGACTCCAACCACAAAGACTGGATTTAATGAGAGAGAGAGAGAGAGAGAGAGAGAGAGAGAGAGAGGGTTTATGATACGCATCGCCCGCTTAGAAGGAGAGATCAGATAAAATTAAAAAGCAACGCAACAGTGGAGGCAGCAAAGGAAAGCATTGGAAGGCGCTCTTCACTTCTTAGTTAGTACGAAGAGAGATGATGACGACAGTTTAAAGCTCGAGGCTACGGGTTTCTCTGCTGTAGAATTGGGTCATACACTCCAAAACAATACGAAGTGGGTTCTCCTCTCATTCTTCACCATTGTTGACTCTCTTCTGTTAGCTGGAACATTTGTCATTTGATGGAAGCCATGACAAGGGAAGGGAAGGCAAGACACCGAGGTGGGCGAGCTCAGGAAGCACTTCCGATCCGGGAAGGAAATGGACAGACAATTAGTGATATGTTACACTAATACTTATCAATGTTATTTTTTATTTTTCGATCTCTATCTCTCACATATGAACACACTTTACTTATAAATACAAATTTTAATATCTTTGATGAGAGGCATCATCAATGCATGTCATGGGATTCGCCGTGGGTTATAAACGTGCACGAGAGTAGAATGTGGTCCGATGGTAGCACAATTATGCATGTAGTGCTGCAGATGATTCGCTACTAAAGGTGGGTGCGCGGCACGATATTTTGGAAGGGCACTTGCAATTAAACAGCCCACAAATATACCTGACATGTGCATTGTGCAGTAATGGAAACCCATTCTTCCTCTAATTGAACTCAGACTGCAGTGTGTGTTCCTTCCTAAATGCTAACTGGACCCCGCATTGGTTGCGTCTGCTCTCCATCCGAGTGGGTTGAACGAAATGAGTGCCATGGACTCGTCAGTCGCATTACATGACGCGAAGAAACAACAGCAGTGGTAGGAAACGGGAACAGTTCTCGTCACCCGATCAACGATCATACATGCACGCACACGGGAATAAGAGTTGGATGACACTGTAATCTTCTTCATCATCTCCATAGGATTCCACCATTACGACTGACCAACAAGAGCATATCCAAAGCTATGCATCGTGCTGGTCGTACATGAACAGCCGCGCACGGGCATTAGGCGAGGGAGGACGCACCAAGCATCACGAGCACTGTCAGTACCGTGGGCATCTTGAACGCGTTCAAGGAGGAGGAGGATGAGGTGGTGGTGGCGTCGGCGGCTGGTCCGGAGGGAGCTGGCGCCGGTGGGAACCCACCGCCTTGGGAAGAAGTCGGAGGAGGAGACCCTGCAGCGGGAGCTGTGGATGGTGGTGAAGCAGGGGGGTGTGCTGATGGCAGCGGGGTCGGAGGACGGGTACCGGGCTTCGGAGATGAAGCGGAAGGGGAAGGAGAAGCGGCCGGAGTTTGCGATGGAGGGATGTCTGGGGGTGAAGCAGGAGAGGAAGCAGGTGGCTCGGAAGGAGGCTGTCTCACAGCCATGACAACCACCACCAGCTTCTGGCCCTGGGGGCACTTCCCTGGCGCGCCGCTGATGAAGTAGAAAGGTCCCGACCGATCGATCTTGAACACGGAATCGCCTCCATCAAGCTTCTGGATCGGTTTGCTCACGTCGCACGCATCATAATCCTGCTTCGTCACCACCAGAACCGAGTCACTTCCTTTCTTGTACCTGAACACTGAAGCACAGCGCCGCCATCCAAACCTCAAACCCGCAAACTATGACGACGCCATAAATCAACAACAACAAGAGGTGGATAGATCGGCACATACCGATGGTGTCATTGACCTGAAACCTATTCCTCCCGGCCCAATCATGGTAACTCTCAGAAGGATGCAGCACCCAGCCATCCCTCCCTCCAGCGTAAAAGACGTAAGCCCCAGTTGAATCCACCGACCACCCCAAGAAAACCCCAGCTACGAGGAGCAGCCCAACGAAGCCTTTAAAAGCCTCCATATCTCCGTGCCTTCTCCTTGCCCTAACAAAGACCAGAAGAATCGTTACACCCAAGAGGAACAGAGAGGAAGAAGGGGAAGAAGACGACAAATGAGAGAGGAAGCCGTGGAATGGGAAGGAGCAGTAGCAGAGAGCGCTGGCGGTCGAGACATAAATAGGAGTGGATCGCATGGGTTACCGTTGAGCGACTGCTTCCGTTTCGTTTCTGTGATGCGCGTCGCGAGGGCGTCGTTGGCGGCCACGTGGAGCGCAACGAGGAGGCTTTGGGTGCCTTCGGTCCGGGCTCGAATCGGACCTCGACCGAACCGGACACGAGTCCATTTCATTTGCATGGAAATAATTCTTTCCCGGCATACATTTACTACTTATTTAATTGCATTTTTTTTTTTTTTACAGTGTAACTGGCAAGCAGCATGGAGTTATTACCTGATGAAGAAGAAGACTAGTCCAATAAGTCAAGATTTATTTTTAAGGCAAGAATTGATTTGTAATAATAATAATAATAATAATAATCAAGTTTTTATTTGATAGCATAGCAGGCGTTATTTCATTGATTTCGAACCGTATTGATATAAACGTATGTCCTTTCCTTGGGCACGATTTATAAGCTTTTTTAATTAGAAAGCACGGAATCATAAGGATTTTACATTTCGGCCCAAGTGGTCCAAGTCAACGCATTTGACATTTTAGCCCAAAACATGGCCGAACCCAACCCGACATCCATAGGGTTGACGGGCAGAGCGTCCTCCCCACTGACGAGAACAACGAATCATCGAGATACAACAAAGTTATGATCTACAAGTAATGAGATACTGAAGTACGTATACCAATTATAAAGGTCAATAGTTATGAAAGACATGGCACGTACAACTAGTTTTATGAGAGATGGATTGATGTGATGAAAACAATCTTCGTGATTTGATTCAAAGCGAAATTTCCTGGAAACAAATCAAGGAGATAGCAGTCCCCATTAATTTCGAGTTCATTAGATCTGACAGAGAAGTAAATTGTTAGTACTCCGACTGCACATCTATCTGCTACTGCGAATTAAAGTTGGCGTGTCATATAGACGTCTATCCATAACCACAGTGCTACAGGGTGGTCATCAGCGGCACAAGGAGTATCTTATCTGTTCTCAGAGAAAGCCTGGAAGAGTTTTTAAGGGTAAATCCAGTAAGTTTTGGATGATGGAAATGAGAACTTACGCAGGTCTCTTTCTGCTCATGTAGTCCAAGATCTGATCCAAGAAGGCTGAGTGAGACGGCACCGCCAAGAGGCAACACAGGTAGGTGACTTCATAATTCAAGCATTTAAGGAGGCATCATACTGTCTTCATTAACTCCCAGCTGATGGCACATACGGTGACACAGATATCGAAATTAAATGGCCACACGGCCTTCTGTTCGCCATCGAAGCTGGGTGTAAATGTAGCAATGTCTTTGTAAGAGAAGATGTTGTTTCCCAAGCCAAATCCTGCTCGGAACAATGTGTTAGGGTGCTTAAATGCACTCTGCTGCACTGCACCAACTATCCACTATTCTCATCTGACTGTATTCATTTCCATCGCCAATGCTACGTTCTCCTGTGTATAAATGGGGACTCGAGCCTCCAGCTACTCGCCACTTTGATTTCATTGGAGCTGGTTTCAGTAGAGCATGGGGAGCGAGAAGAAAAGGAAGGCTCTTGTGTTGTGGTTTCTATCGATATGGTACGTTTCTCAGCAAGCTGTCATCACTCCGGCCATGAGTAGGAGCCTCGAAGGTGGCACAGCCGACGACAAGAACTACTACGCTCCTGACCCTCACGGAGGGAGTAAGCGTCTCTTTCACACATTGTACGAATCCATGGAAGCTATGACTTGCATGCTACATCAAACGCTTGTTGATTTGCGTGGTGCAGATTCGCATGGGACTCCATGCACGACGCCGCCGTCGACGCATAATACGCCACTGCCTCCGTCTCATGGTGGTGGTGGTGGTGGTCACGGCAACCCACCTTCCACACCGGCCATCACCACCCCTCCGGTGCCTCTCGCCCCGCCTGCACCGGCATACCAAGTGACTCCCACTCCCCCGGCGACTCCCATGGTCCCAGATCCCAACACCCCACCATTCTCTTGCGAGTATGCCGTCGATACCTTACCCTAGTCGCTTTAGCACACATTTTGCTCTCGTGCTTCTTCCATCGTGTTGTCTCATCCTGCTGTGCAGCTACTGGAGATCTCATCCTACAGCGATCTGGGCTTTGATCGGGTACTGGTGCCCTCTGAGCCAAATCTTCGGCATGCCGGCCGCGTCATTCTTCGGGAGCAACCCCACTGCGGTCGAGGCAATGTCGGACGCCCGCTCCGACGGGATCGGAGCTCTGTACCGAGAGGGGACGGCGTCGTTCCTCAACTCGCTGGTGGACAGAGACTTCTTCTTCACCACGCAGCAAGTGAGGGATGCAGTCAACGCCGCGGTTGTCTCCCATGAGGCCGCCGCCGCCCAAGCCGAGCTCTTCAAGAAGGCCAACAAGGGCCACCTCAAGCACCATTAGACTACTCGCATCATGTTCCATAGTCTGATTTGTGTACTAGTTAGTCATCTTCCTCGTTCTTTCATGTGCGCCTGCGATCTTCGTCTTTCTCGTTCGTTGCAGTAATCTTCGGTCATGAGTTCTTCAGGTTTACCATGTCATGCTTGTGTTTCTTAACGGAGTTAATCTCTACTTCTTATTAAATGCAACTATTTGTGATGGCTAAAGTTTGACCAGATAGATCCGGTCAGCGTCCTGTGTTGATCTACGAGTAATAATGAACGGTCCTCCTTGTGTCGATACAGCCTCCACGGACCAGGCAAGAGATCGGTTCGAGTCACGCATTCAATTCCACGAGTCAGATCGTACAATCGATGTTCTTAAGACTGAACCGGAATTGAAACGGATCGACACCATAAAACAATGCAGGAAAAATCTGGCAGAGCAGAACAATACATTAATACATATTTGTATCCATTTTTCTCAAAGTCTTCACGAAGACTTTCGATGATGTCTTCGTCCATTTCAGCTTTTGTCAACACCTTATCCGCCAATTTTGAGATGCTTCGGGCCGTCCCCACAGAATCGTCAAGAGAAGCCCGCAGTGGTCTCTGATTTCTGCATGAATTATGAGTTTGGATTAGCTGTTTCTTTTAGCATTTGAGGAGTAGAATTGTAGAACTGTTCAAACTAGGAACTCGAACTGTGACTGCGGGTAGATCAACAAGACAGGCTGAGCGATTACTTCCATACGGAACAAGTAACGTTACAGCCGAATTCCATAGGGGAAAAGGGATTGTATGAAGTCAAACATTATGAAGCATATTAGAAAGTGCTTAGAGAAGTGATGCCATCTTAGCTGCGGCTCAATCCGCATTCTGAAACTTATTTGATTCATTTGCAAATTGTTAGTGCTGCATCATGTCCACAACACCCAAACCAGAAGGCCGTCGACTTCCTCGACAAGATTTAGACGAATAAGCATGTGGCCAATACATATATATATATATTAAACTCTTTTGGATCACGACAATATCCATAGCTGTGACCTGGATCTGAGTGCAGCAGATGACGTATTACTCGATCCGTGTGGTGCCGACGCAGCGTTTGCACACTGGTTTCTGAAGGTTGCCGATGACTTCGATTCATCTGTCGCGTGCGTTAAACGAGACCATTGTTTGCGTGCGAAGATAATTTACTTGGTGGACGCGATCGTTAGCTTTAGAACTCATGAACTGCATGCTCGCGTCGGTACGTCCATCCTCGGAGGTTTTCACAGATAATGCAAGGTCACCTGATCAGAGTTTTCCTTGAGAAGACGCATCACCTGCAATCCAGCACACAATCCTGTGGACCATGAACAACATCCGTGGTTTCGTGTCAAAATCTTATGTTGAACTTGCTCACGTTTCTCCCTGGCAATCCTCAAAGTCAACTCTCTCTCTCTCTCTCTCTGGCTTTTTCTGAGGGTTATAATATATCAAAACAATTTTGAAGTAATAAACAAATCCTAGGAAACACAAGCTCGGCACGGTGTAATCACAGAGATAAGGGAGGAAAAAAGAGCTACTTGATCAGACATGTATCATCTCTCCAGGAATCCAGTCATCCGCAGGACGGAGTTCCGGACTTGTCTGAGATCCCGTCCCTTGAGCGTCCTGCCGTTGCCGACGCACATCGAGAAGGCCATCTTATCCGCGACCCTCCGGGCCACAATGAGGTGTGGCGGAATCATATCGCTCTTCCTGCCGTCCTCGCTATCATCACTATCATCATCGTCGTCGTCGTCACAGTTCGCAGCGTAGGCGAAGCCCGGCGTCCAAGAACGAACGGCTAGAGGCCTGGAAGGGATCCTGACGGGGCTGGACGCCTTCAGGTGAGCTCCGAGTCCGGGGTGCCACTCCTCGGTATCCTCGTCTCTGTCTCGACCACTGTCGGGCCACAAGACATCAGCCTCTTGGAATTCTTCCATCGCCTCCATCGGTGAATTCTTGCGAGGCGAGGCTGCAGGGGCTCTCTTATAGAAAGAGGGGGGGGGGAGGAGGATTTAGCGTAGGGAGTCCGCAGCTGCTGCACTGCCGCGTGGCTCCAGCTAGACCATGCGGACCCATCACCAGTTAAAAATGTTGAACTCGCAAGGAATCTAACCATGGACGTCTTCGATAAAGAAAGCTTCTGCTATTGGCTTGGCTTCGATGTACGAAGGAGTGGATTAGGTTTGGTGGCCGTCATGGAATTAGGTTGAAAACCATGTTCAGCAGAACTCGTCGATCCGGATGATGATGACGCCGGTGGTTTTGTCTTTATCGCTACACTCCAATTCCGAAGCATACTTTTGGATGCTAAAAAGAATTAGTCTTCGTTCTACAGAAGAAAGTGTCCAAAATAGCAGGTGATCTATCGACCACGACCTCCCAATAATATTGTCACAGGAATGGTAGAATACAAATGCCAGTTGGAAGTTGAAGAAAAGAGTAAAAGATCTATATTTTCTTTTACGGAATTGATGCAGAATCTGATGTAAGTTAATCTTAATGAGTCTGATTAAGACTCCGTCTTCAATCATTATTTCAACATGATATTTAAGTCAAGATTTATGAAAAAAAAAACTGATGACTTCTTAGAAAAAGCATCTCATTTTATGTTTTTCCCGATTTATATCTATTTTTGTGGTTTTTTTTTGCTCCACCTTTTTCTAAAAATATGTTTGATTCATCTTGAATAGGTCTACTATAAAATGCCACTTATATTGTTTTTTAATAGAGTTATAATATTTTTAACGTACAACATTATGATTCTACTTAAAAACACTCTAATGGATATATAATGGGAGTCAACTTTTTAAATATTCGTATTCCTATACCTATAAGATTTTTTTATATACCTATAATTTTTTTTATAAGTACCAAAAACACATGTAAACCTATACAAAATACATAATTATAATATTTTTAATATAGAACATTATGATTCTACTTAAAAAAAAAAACTCCAATGGATATACAACAGAAGTTACTTTTTAGAAATTTGTATTCCTAAACCTATAAGATTTTTGTATATACCTATAAAATTTTTTATAAGTAAAAGAAAAACCTATAAACCTATACATAATACAATATAGTTATAATATTTTTAATATAGAACATTATGATTCGACTTAAAAATACTCCAATGGATACATAATGAAAGTCGACTTTTTAGATATTCGTATTCCTAAACCTATAAGATTTTTATATATACCTATAAAATTTTTTATAATTACCAAAAAAAAACTATAGATGTATACAAAATACAATATAGTTATAATATTTTTAATATAGAACATTATGATTCTACTTAAAAATATTCTAATGGATATACAATAGATGTCGAGTTTTTAGATATTCATATTCCTAACCTATAAGAGTTTTGTGGATACCTATAAAATTTTTTATAAGTACCAAAAAAACACTTATAGACCTATATAAAATACAATATAGCTATGATATTTTTAATATAGAACAAAAATACTCTAATGGATATACAATAGAAGTCGACTTTTTAGATATCCATATTCCTAAACCGATAAGATTTTTATATATGCTTATAAATTTTTTTTATAAGTACAAAAAAAACCTACAGACATATACAAAGTATAATATAATTATAATATTATTAATATAGAACATTATGATTTCACTTTAAAAAAAATACTCCAATGGATATACAATGGAAGTCAACTTTTTAGATATATGTATTCCTAAACCTATAAGATTTTTGTATATACCTACAAAATTTTTTATAAGTACCAAAAAAAACACCTATAAACCTATACAAAATACAATACTCCCTGAAGGATAACAAAATGAGAAGAGGTTGCATTTCAAGGTACACCAGCATGAACTCTTCCGCAATTATATGAACATCAAGAATCTGCAGGAAGATTAGTTTTCTCTCTTTTGCTTCCAATTTCAATTTCTCTCAGGTGTGGGGGACAAGGAATCTTGAACCGCGTTTCCCTCACTCCCCAGGATTTCAATACCATGGCCTGTTTGATCTCACATCTAACAGTGCAAGCAAGGGCAAGTCACAGTTCTTTTCCCTCTCAGAACACTATCCATTTGCCTGTTTCTTGTCTCCTCGTCATTCCCTCGAGCAAGGTATTGACATTAGAGATACTGCATGCCTGCACACGCACGCCATTATGCTTACAAGGAAAAGAGACCTCGTTCATAATCATTGAGTTCTGGAGGGAGGGAATAACTTGGCATATACTACAACATTCTCGCTTTGGATCACAAAGACAATTGCATCTTTTGACTTCGAGAGAGATATTTTTGTAGTAGCAGAAGATGATAACTTCAGTCCGACTCATACATAGGTGGAGACAGTGTGATGAACCCTACTTAATTCATCGACGTTCTGTCAATGTCGATCGATTAGTAATCTTGTCGGACAAGTTATTTAGGGTTCTTCCGTCTCCAATCAAGCGTGTTCCATTTCACTACAAGCTACTCCTCGGGGGGAAAAAAGACACATCTGGCGTCAAGCCGAATGATGGAATCATAATAAGACACAGGTAAGTCATTTCATTTGATATTTTAAATTTTTATCCTACTGCTTCTT
Source organism: Ensete glaucum (assembly GCA_021527575.1). Taxonomy (NCBI): domain Eukaryota; kingdom Viridiplantae; phylum Streptophyta; class Magnoliopsida; order Zingiberales; family Musaceae; genus Ensete; species Ensete glaucum. Next base: position 30,923,007 of record CM038554.1, read on the forward strand.
TGTTTTCTGGAACAAAATTGTCTTTTCAGGGTAATCATCTTAAATTGCATGGTCTAATATCTTTTTATTATGCATATATTCTTGAAGAAGCAGCTGCTAAAATACCATAACTATGAAGTATCAGAGAGAGAGAGAGAGAGAGAGAGAGAGAGTGCATGGACTAGCTGCAGGAGTTCTGTTCCAACAGCAGAGAAGACTACATACAAGAAGAGAAACATGCGTGTACAGTAAGGGAAACCGGTCATTGACCAAACCATTATGTCATTCCGTCATTTTTCAACACCTTTTACGAGGATAATCACAGCTGGTTTTGGACTTTAATACTGAAGAAACAAAAACGAGGAGAGAGAGAGAGAGAGAGAGAGAGAGAGAGAGAGACAAAGAGAAAGATAGAAAGAAACGGATAGTTATGGGCTTCGTTGATCGATCGCCCTGAGATGAGATGAGACAATATTCTCTTTCTATTCCTTGTGGATAAGCTGCTTAGATTCTGCCAATCCAATGGTTTCGTTTCCTCTCATGATTGTTGATCATACCAAAATCAAACACGACTACGCCGAATGGACTTCAACATCAATGTTGATAGTTGAAAAGGGACATTTGCAAGTCATAGTCGAATTCAAGAGAGATCTCCGTGTACGTGACAACAATCCATCTCGAACAGCTACAGCGAAGAAAGATCAAGCAAGGGACACCACGATCGGGCTTCGGACGACGTGGGTCCCGTCGGACCACGTATACGAACCAGCCACGTAGTCTCCGCTTCGTGTGTCCCTCCTTCCTCGCACCTTGAGCGTCACCGAGAAGCGCCTCCTCTGGCCCGATCTCTTGAACCTCAATTTTTGTGGCGAGATGTGGACAGAGACACCGGTCGGCTCGGTGGCGGTAACTCGGTACTTGGCCGGGCCTCGACCCACATTGGTCACGGTTCTACGGACGGTGACGGAGCCGTTGAGATGGGAGACGGCGATCGACGGATAGTTGAGATCGGAAGGAGATGGCGGGGTCTCAGGGCAGCGGAAGGAGGGGTCCATCTGTGCACCGATGCTGGAGCATGCAAAGAGCAGGTAGTCTTCGTAGGAGGCGTCGTAGACGAGGCCGGGGTCCGACGCATGGGTGGGTCGGATGTGACCCGCCCCGTAGTCCATCGGCCCCGCGACTCGCCCTGATGCATCCGTCAGCGCCTCTCCTCGGTCGTTCTCCACAGTAGCTGCGAAGAAGGAAAGCCGATGGTTTAAATGAGAAGACAGGAAGAACGAGAGCGCATGCGCGTGTACCAGTGGTCATCATGGCCGATCTGATGGCCGCCGAACTCCAATCGGGGTGCAGGGACTTGAGCAGGGCCGCCACGGCCGACACATGGGGGCACGACATCGACGTCCCCGAGTAAAGATCATACTTGACGCTACGGTGATCGTCCTCGAGCTTGGTGGGCGACGACGACTCACTCCATGCAGCCAGGATGTTCAACCCCGGCGCCGTGATGTCGGGCTGCGCGAGTCGCAAAGCTTTAAGCGTTGCCCTCGATCATAACATCTCGAGCTCAATCGGAATTACCTTGAGAATGTTGGGCTCGACTCGATTCGGACCGCGGGACGAGAAGGCGGCCATGACCGGCGCCGGCGTGACGCCCAAAACGGTCCGAGCCGAGCCTACCTTTGCGCTCGGCCTGCGGGTTGCGTCGATGTACTTTAGGATGGCTATCGCGTCGTCGGATGACACAGCAGTCCCCGGGAGGACGTGGGCGTCCACAGGGATCTCGTTGCCATTGGCCACCGCATTCCCCAGTATGATGGCCGCGCCGCCCGCCCTCTTCACCTCCAATCCTTTGGCCACCCTTAACCCGCTCCCTCTCAAGCACAATACTACCTTTCCTCTCACTTTATCGCCATCAAGAGAATTGGGTAAGCATTGCCTGTTCGATGTCAAGAATGAATTCAGCATAGAAGCTAACATATAGCTACGCAAGGAAGCAAAAGACGTACCCAGAAATATTGCTTGGAGTGCCAGGGAGTACAGCATCGCGAGCATAAACCAAGGGGTAGAAGTGCGAGCTATTTAGCACATACGGCGTCACGGTTTGGCCCTGACACAAGTTTGTAAGTAGAGTGAGGTCTCGATCTATGTTGCTCTGGACTGGTAGCAGGCGTGCATGAGTTGTATACCTTGATGGTCACTCCGTTTCCGAGTAGCACCAGCGAATCGAAAGCGCGGTCCACGCTGCTAGCGCCGACGGTGATCGTCCATGGCGCAAGGTTCGTCACGGTGGCCGGCCCCGGGCCGTCGTTACCGGCGCTGCATACCACGACGATATCACGCTTCGCGGCGTGCAGCGCGCCGATGGCCATGCTGTCCTTCGAGTACTCGGGCGGCTCTCCGGTCGCACCGATCGACATGCTGATCACGTGGACGCCGTCGGCGATGGCGTCGTCGAAGGCCGCGAGCATGTCGGCGTCGAAGCAGGTGTTCTCGATGTTTGGGTTGGGCCCGGGGATGGGCCAGCAGACTTTGTAGATAGCGAGGCGGGCGAGCGGGGCGCCGCCGGTGGCCGTTCCCCAAGCGAAGCCGCCGAGGGCGGAGACGTTGCGGACCGCCCGTCCGGCGACAGTGGAGGCGGTGTGCGTGCCGTGGCCGTCGTTGTCTCGTGGGGAGCGGTAGGCATAGGTTTTGTTCAGAGGGCCGTAGTAGTACTCGTAGGACTTCACGTAGTACCGAGCTCCGATTATTTTGCTGCCATTAACGATATGCAGCAGTAAAGATCATGACACGCATTATGATGTACGTGAATTCGGAAAGAAGATGAGGACTAAATGATCATAGGCATTTTATACTTCTTTTAAGCGGAAATATTGACAGACAATTCAGAACTCATCTCCAGAGAAGAGAGCGAGAGAGAGAGAGAAAGAGAGAGAGAGAGAGAGAGAGATGAAAGAACTCACTTGTTGCAATGGGAAGAGTTGAAGGCATGCCCTTCCTGACAGATGCCCTTCCACCGTTTGGGGAAATGTCTTATCCCTCTGTCACTGAAACTTTGGGACTCCGGCCATATCCCTACCAAACCAAGCAGATCTTTCCATTGAGATCGTTACCATCTCATCGGACGCGCAGTTTTAAGCCATCCGAACCCAACATGTAACGCATTATTATTGACTTTGATCATGAAAGCAAGCAAAATTTGTGTTCCATTTGACGAAAAAGTAAGAAAGCAAACCGGAATCCAACATGCCGACGATCACATTCTTCCCGCACTTTGCTTTCGAGCCTATTAAGTTCTTCTCCGAACCCTTCGATCCTTCTTCCTGCGTTATGAACTTCCATGACCTCGTCGTATGTGGAGACGACCTTCCTTCACTTGGGAAGGCAGAGACCACTTCCTCCATCTCTGATGAACACGGTGAAGGTGAGACAAAGTAAACGAACAAAGGATGAAAGGAGAATACAGTTACTGTACTCGTCGGCTCCTACTTACGGGACAGCTTTGTTGCTTCCTCCTCGGTGAGCAATGCAGCAAAGCCATTGATGCTGTGCTTGTAGCTGTATAGTATTGCACCCGATGCCTCTTCTTCGCTGATCAACGTCGAGAAGGGTTGAAATCCATCAGAGATTGAGATAGTAAACGAAACAGCAAGAAATCATCAACTTGCAGACGCTACCATAAGTGGCTACCTGTTCTTGACAGAGAACAACAAGGAGTGGTGGCCCTTTAGGATTTCTTGAGGGGATTTAAGCCCCTTGTGCTCTCCTAAATACACAATGTAGATCTGTTCCAAGGAAACAAACACGCGGCTTCGTTAAATCTCATCCAATTCCGATTTATTGTATGCGTCATCATGAAACTATGAAGATAACAGAGATCCAAAAGAAATAAACAACGATCAAATCTCACCCGGCGTTGCTCATTACAATAAGCAGTGAAGCAAAAGACAAAGAAGAAGATTGGTAGAAGAATACTACGAGATGCCGTCCTCATTCTTGTTCTCTCTCTCTCTCTCTCTCTCTTGGAGTACGCTGGTGTGTCATATATAAGAGGGAGGGAATCGAGATGGGATGCTGTTGATCTCTGCTGGAATAAGCTACGTTTCTCTATGTATGGAAAAGGAAGAAAACACAAAGCTGGCGCAGCATGTGTCGACGGCTAATATTAAAGCTACTTTTCTCTATACATAGAAAAGGAAGGTAGAAGAACACGATCATTCTTCTTCTTCGTCTTCTTCTAATCTCTCCTGTATTCATCTGTTGATCTTTACATAGGAGGGAGGGAATGGAGATAGTTGAGTGCAGAACTATAGAGGAAAACAAATACTAACCTATCTCATAGGAGGAATCATATCAACCGTCATGAATTGTGCATATTCACAATTGTGCAGATCCTAAAAATCTGCATTATGTGTGTTTATAGAGATATTCTTCCAATTTGTTTTGATTTCTTAGGAATCAATGATAGATTTGTTTCCTTGAGAAACTTAGTTCCTAATATTAATTAGTAGTAAAGCTTGTCATTCTTATCTTTTTCACTCATTGATATAGGATATCATGGATCATCCGACGAAGATCGATAGATCATCATAGCGACGTCAACTAGGCACCTTCGACTCAACTCAAACCAGGACCTCGTGATTGGGCATCACTCTGTCCTGTCATCCAAGAAGCATGGAAAGATGTGATGCACCCAAGATGCCGTCAGTAAATAAATCTTTGGCCTATCCCATCATCCAAGGAACACAACAACGCACGACGCAGCCCATGCGATATTGACGATAAGGCATGGTCCAACTATCCCAAGGCGCTAACACGCATTAATATCCATGTACGATGACGTCACCAACCATTAAACATCCTCTTATGATGGCCCCTCCAGTAGAGAGTATAAAAACCACTCCGATGAACATTATTGGAGAGAGAAAAAAAACATACACAAATGAGACCATTAAGAGAAGATCCTCAAAAGCTCATGCTCTCAAACTGACTTACTCATCAAAAGGGTCGAGCCGAAAGGACCCTACATCCGGCTCTGGTCTTTTTTGTAGGACACAACCAAGGAGGAGAAGGAGAAGACGAACGAGGATCTAGACCGAAGATCCCATAGCGGAATCTTCATTCCATCGCATCCTTTCCACTAAGTGTTTGAACTGTATGGATGCCCTTGCACACTCGGATCGAACCAAGCTGAGATGCTGCCACGAGTTGGTATAAGAAATGATAATATTTTTTGGCACTAAAAGAAGAGTCGATGTCGCAAGAGCACCAGTACCGTCAACCAATAATTCCCCTGACACCCATATATTACACATGGCTCTTTATGCAATCGGGAATGGATCTCTTGGGCCCATTTCCCCCGGTCACGGGGTAATTGAGGTTTATCATAGTTGTTATCGACTACTTCATGAAGTGGTTCAAGCAAGCCATCCTCAAACATCTTCGAGAGATCTGCCATCTCCTGGGCTAAAAAGGGCTCATTTTAGGAACGATCCCGAGCCCTACAAAGGTCTCTCATGGACTAAGGCTGAGACACGACCTTGTCCCTCCATCTGCTACTCCTCTCCCCATGAGGAGCCTCCGAGGGGGTCACCTTCTGGGGCATGACTACGAGGGGAGCATCTTTACGAGGTGCCTCCTTGCTCACCAGCACCTTGGTCTTCTTGGTGGTCAGCTCCATGAGTGGCACACACTGTGAGGCGAGTGATCGGGTCAGCTCTACTAGTGGCACCCACCGTAGGGATCATCTCAGAGAGGTCACCTCCATAAGTGGCACTTGCCTCGACAATAAGAACGAACGAAGGCTGAGAAGGCTCGAGGCATGGGGCCAAACCCACGAACGTTCACTCCTTTCCCTTGAGGTTCATATCTCCAAAATCAAGTATTCAATTAGTAAGCAACCCAAAGTCAAGGCAAATGATAGAGAATGATGAGTGACAGAATGAAACAAGTCAAACCCATAAGGGCCGGATTAAGGCCTGCCTCCACTAGCCAAGCCTCCATCATAGATTTGATGGTTTTGGAAGAGGAAAAGATCCCCTTCAATTGCATTACTCCTCGTCATCCTTTGTCAGGAAGGGATGAGAGTTATCGACATCCCGACTGGTTTATTTCAGGCTAAAGCCCTAGCCCCTGAAGGCATTCACAAAGAAAAAGCGAGATTTCTATCTATTCTTGTTAGAAGGGGCACCGCACACATGAAAACCACTCCTGGAGATAAAGTAGTAGCTCTCCCGCCCCTTGCTGAGGTGAAAATAGGCCGAGAACAAGGTGAGCGTCGGGTTGATTCCAGACACCCGATACTCCTCGATGAAGGTTATAATATAATGCAGGAGTTGGGCACTGGGATTGAGAAACCCTCTCGTGGCAAAGGCTCAACACCACTAGAGAGTGTAGAGGAAATCTTAGCCCCACTTCAAGAGTATCAACTGATAAACCAAATCCGTTCAGAAACGGATCAAACAGTTGTTGGTCGACCTCCGTCACATGTAGATCATACTCGTCGGAGATATAACACCTACTCCTAATGTAGAGAGGAAGGATTTGATTATCACTAAATCTTTATCGTGCTTTTGGAGCATAGCTTCCAAGGCTTTTGAAGTCCTCTCATATATAGAAGACAAAGATCCAGAGGGGAAACAACCCCCCAAGTTCCTCTCACTACTTGGTGACATTGTAAAATAAGTACAAAAGGTGAAAGACATGAAGACTCAACTACTTAACTGAAGATGGTCGAGGGCGACAGGTGACGATGAATACAAGAACGAGGGAGCAGTAGGAAGCAAGAAGCCCTCCCTATTTGATAGGCAAGGCTTATAACGAATGAAGGCGACCAAGTCGAGATGACTCTTTAGCCAAGGGGACACCTCCGAGGAAAGAGACACGTCATCCGATGCAATCCTTCACCTTCCCGATAGGGAGACAATACAACACCCTTGAATCCCGAAGGGATTCATAATAAATGGGTTTGGTACCCCCTAGAAGCCACTTTGAGAGAGGCACTTCTCTTGCAGAATCGCTCGCTTGCCTCTAGAAGCTTTTGAGCCCTTCGTCCTGCCGTCCAAGTGGCATAGAAAGATGTGATGCACCTCAAACGACATCAATAGACAAACCACCGACCCGTCCCATCATCCAAGGAACATGATAATGCATGAGGTAGTCCACACGACATCGACATCAAGGTATGGTCTAACCATCCAAGGGTGCCAACACACATTAATATCCGCGTACGATGACATTATCAACCATTAAACATCCTTATATAATGATCCCCCGGGGTAGAGAGTATAAAAATCACCCCAATGAACTGTATTGGAGAGAGAAAAAAAAACACACATACACACAAATAAGACTACAAAGAGAAGATCCTCAAGAGCTCAAGCTCTTAAACTAATTTAATCATCGAAGGGGTCGAGCCGAAATAACCTTTCGCCCAACTCTAACCCTTTTTACATGACATGTCGAGGAGGAGGAGGAGGAGACTAACGGAGCCAAATCAAAGATCCTACAGTGGAATCTTCGTTCTGTCGCGCCCTTTCCCCTAGTGTTTAAACTGCATGGCACATTGGTCGAACCAAGCTTAAACGCCGCCACGAGCTCGGCGGCAACACTCATTAATTATGGTGGAGTGATCACTCGTATTGCTTTAAGCTTCTTACAGATCCCAAATGAAGATAATGGTGACCTATTGATGGTTACGCAAAAGCTGGAAGTTAGTATCGAGATATGAGGACGAGAATGGACTCTTTGTGGACCGCACAAACAACGCACTCGTTGTTGCTTTATTCGGCGTTGCTCTTTTAGCTACGGTGTGCATTAGGAGAGCACAGGAGGAAGCAAAACAGGGCAAAGAGATCAAGCGACGGAAACCACGATCGGGCTTCGGACGACGTGTGCCCCATCTGACCACGTATAGGAACCCGCCACGTAAACCTTGCTTGGTGTGCCCCTCGCTTTGAGCGTCACCGAGAAGCTCTTCTTCTGGCCTACTCTCTTGAAGCTCAACACTCCCGGTGAAATGCGCACCGACACACCGGGCGGCTCGGTGACGGTGACTCGGTACCGGGTTGCGCCGGGGCCGACATTGGTCACTGTTCTACGGACGGTAACGGAGCCGTTGAGATCGGAGATGGCGATCGATGGATAGTTGAGATCGGAAGGAGACGGTGAGGTCTCGGGGCAGGGGAAGGAGGGGTCCATCTGTGCACCGATGCTGGAGCATGCAAAGAGCAGGTAGTCTTCGTAGGAGGCGTCGTAGACGAGGCCCGGGTCCGACGCATGGTTGGGTCGTACGTGACCCGACCCCAACTCCAGCGGCCCGGCAGCTTGGCCTGCTGCGTCCGTTAGCGGCGCTCCTCGGGTGTTCACCACAGCAGCTGAGAAGAAAGAAAGCCAAGCGGCTGAATGAGAAGACGGGCAGAACGAGTGTTCGAAGCCGCGCACGCATGAGGGCGTACCGGTGGTCATCATGGCCGATCTAATGGCAGATGAACTCCAGTCGGGGTGCAGGGACTTGAGGAGGGCCGCCACGGCCGACACATGGGGGCACGACATCGACGTCCCCGAGTAAAGATTGTACTTGACGCTCCGGTGATCGTCCTCGAGCTTGGTGGGCGACGACGACTCACTCCATGCAGCCAGGATGTTCAACCCTGGCGCCGTGATGTCGGGCTGCGCGAGTCGCAAAGCTTTAATCGTTACCCTCGATCATAACATCTCGAGCTCAATCGAAATTACCTTGAGAATGTTGGGTTCGACGCGGTTGGGACCGCGGGATGAGAAGGCGGCCATGACCGGCGCCGGCGTGACGCCCAAAACGGTCCGAGCCGAGCCTATCTTTGCGCTCGGCCTGCGGGCTGCGTTGATGTACTTTAGGATGGCTATTGCGTCGTCGGACGACACAGCGGTCCCCGGGAGGACGTGGGCGTCCACAGGGATCTCGTTGCCATTGGCCACCGCATTCCCCAGTATGATAGCCGCGCCACCCGCCCGCTTTACCTCCAATCCTTTGGCCACTCTGAGCCCACTCCCTCTCAGGCAAACCACTATCTTCCCTCTCACCTTCTTGCCATCCAGAGAATTGGGCAGGCACTGCCTGTTGGATGGATGGATATCAACGTCGAAGACTTGAAATCATCATCGAGCAATTGATCATTATATAGAAAGCGGAAAATGTACCCAGAGACATTGCCGGGAGTGCCAGGAACTACAGCGTCGCCTGCATAAACTAGAGGGTAGAGCTCCGAACTCTTCAACACATATGGTGTCACGGTTTGGCCCTGACACAGATCAGTTGGTAGAGTGAGGGAGGCCATTTATTTTGCTGCTTCGCTAGTGGGAGATGATGCATGCATGGGTCTTCGTACCTTGATGGTCACTCCATTACCGAGAAGCACCAAGGAATCGAAAGCGCGGTCGATGCTGCTGGCGCCGACGGTGATCATCCATGGCGCGAGGTTCGACACGGTGGCCGGCGCCGGGCCGTCGTTGCCGGCGCTGCATGCCACGACGATACCATGCTTCGCGGCGTGGAGCGCGCCGATCGCGATGCCATCGTTCGAGAACTTGGGAGGCACTCCGCTCGCACCGATCGACACACTGAGCACGTGGACGCCATCGCCGATGGCGTCGTCGAAGGCCGCGAGCATGTCGGCGTCGAAGCAGGTGTTCTCGATGTTGGGGTTGGGGCCGGGAATCGGCCAGCAGACCTTGTAGATTGCCAGGCGAGCGAGCGGGGCGCCACCGCCGGCCGTCCCCCTGGCGAAGCCGCCCAGTGCGGAGACGCCGGGGACCACCCGTCCGGCGACGGTGGAGGCGGTGTGGGTGCCGTGGCCGTCGTGATCTCGTGGGGAGCGGTAGGCGTACGTTCGATTGAGGGAGCCGTAGTACGCCTCGTAGCCCTTGAGGTAGTAGCGAGCTCCAATTATTTTTCTGCCATGCACCACCACAAAAGTCAACATGTTGAGTCAAACAAATACGAGAACAGAACAGAACATACAGAACAATACGTCATTATTAACAAAGAGGAGGGCACCGAATTTTCTCACTTTTTTTTTTTTGCTGTGCATATTAATGCCATTAAATCTTTATTTTAAACATCAATGCGATATTCTAGTCGATATCCAGTCAATATTAGCCACAATCAAAGGTGCATTGAAATATATATATATATATATATGCATGTGAGAGAGAAAGAGATATATTAGAAAAGAAGAAACATTATTAAGAGATTCTAAATATGAATTAAAAAAAGGATGATCTCCCTCTCTCTCTCTCTCTCTCTCTCTCTCTCTCTCTCTCTCACACCTGTGTACATATATATATATATATATAGACAAAGAAGCTGACAGAAGAGACCACGACGGGAGGCTGTAGAATGTGGATGGATCGGTTGGATGGCCATTGATTCCCCAAGAAGCTGCCAGGCTCGAACAGCGAGAAGAGTCCGGCGGCCGCAGGCGGACAAACAAAGGTGTCCTATCAGCAGGAAGCCGCCGAGCGGTGGCAAATAATTTAGATGGTCACGGAGCCTCTCGTTATCATGTCTGTTATATTCATGTAGATTCGATCCAAAGTTTTCTTTCTTTTTTGCCTCTTGGATGTCAGTGAGGAAGGTGATCGTCTTCTGTGTGTCCCGCGCAGGGGTTCACGGGTGCTTCTTCTCGGTAGAGAAATCACACCTTTGGTTGTGTTGTTTTCGGAAGGGTCTCTTTTCTACTAAGAACAAGTCAGAGAGAGAATCTTTCTGATCCTAAGAACTAGTAAAACCCTTTTCCACCTCCTACTTCACCTCCATCTTCCCTGAGACAAGGAGAAGTTGATTTGATTTGATGGTGCTCTTTTAAGGAATCTCCTCCTCCGCTCATGTTTCTCTTCAAGACAAAAGAATTGCGCAATTGCCGCTCTCCTAATCTACTGGGCCAGTCTACGCAACGAGAACGAACTATCAAATTGAACTTTATGATTACATGGAATGAAATCTTAGTTTAAGAGTGGAATAACGACGCCACAGTGAGAATAAAGAACACAGACCCATTGATGCACAGAAGACTTTTCATGAGAGAGAGAGAGAGAGAGAGAGAGAGAGAGACTCACTTATTGCAATTGGAGGCGTCGAAGGCATCACCTTCTTGACAGATGCCTTTCCACCGTTCGGGGATGGGACCCATCCCTGCGTCACCGAAGCTTTGGGACTCCGGCCACACACCTGTCAAGCAAAGGAAAGGAAAGCAAAGCCTTCCCCTTGAGAACTTGGCTCTCTCAGCTCTCCCACCGGAGAGACATGCAGATGTGCCGTCCGAGCCAACAGGTATTCTGACTTGTATCCTAAAGTAAGCAATCATGCAGTTCCTCCTCTCTCTCACGAGAGAGTGAGACATCAAAATCATTAATCGAGCGAACCTGAATCCACCACGCCCACGATGACCTCCTTCCCAAGCTTCGCTTTTGAGGTCATCCACTCGAGCTCCCAACCTAGTAGTCCTTCTTCCTGCATGATGAACTCCCAAGATCTCGTCGTGTGCGGAGACCACCTCGCTTCACCTGGAAAGGCAGAAACCACCTGCTCCATCTCTGGTGACAAAAAAGACGAGGTTACATACAGGAAGACGAAGCCGGAGACACCGACTGAGACCACGGCACTCACCGGATAGCTTCGTTGCTTCCTCTTCGGTGAGCAATGCAGCAAACCCGTTGATGCTGTGCTTGTAGCTGTACACCACAGAATTCAGTGCCTCTTCTTCGCTGGTCAATGTTGGACGAGTGAGAGTCGAAACGAATCAAAGACTCAGGTAGTAGAAGGAAGAAGAAGAAAGGATGAGGTTGAGTTCGAAGGGGTGCACCTGTTCTTAACAGAGCGCAACAGGGAATGGTGGTCTTCTAGGATTTCTCGACCGGTTCTAAGTCCCTTGTGCTCTCCTAAATACACAATATACACCTGCCCAGGAAATGGTACGAAGACATTACGGTGTTTAAACAAAGCCACTCCAAGGAAGAAACCATCCTAGTTACCCGGCGTAGCTCGTTGCAGGAAGCAGTGAAGCAAAAGAGGAGGAAAAAGACAGGAAGCACAAGATAGGGAGAAGGCCCTCTCATCATTCTTCTTCTTCTTCCTCACGTTCTTGGTCTCCCTTGGACGACGCTGGTGCTCCATATATACAGGAGGAAGAGGACGGGGACGGTGTGGGGAAAGCATCAACAAAACTCACGCTGAAACGAATCGGTATCTTTCGACAGTTTTGGAAGGAGTAAATGGAGAAGGCCGTCAGCAGGGGTCGATCATTGGGTTGGAGATCAAACATTTGGGTACAACCATCTGTATCACTATTACTTGATGATGCTGTGCTCATCATCAATCATCCTTCTTCATATTTACAGCAAATGGTACGTGTGCTAGCAACCGGGGGATTAGCGCCACGGTCTCTGTTGTTCCGTCCCTCAGGAACATACTGTCAGTAATTATGGCACCGGAACTGAAACCTATTGCAACATGATTTAGCTGAGTCGCCTTGGATTTTGCTCCATTGCGAAGGCGACTCCCTCAAGTTGGCACAAGTCGTAGTAGGGCGACGGAACGAGTACTGAGTTGACTAGGGTTTGGGCATGTATGTATTTCCTTGTCACTTTCTGGGAAATTGATTCCGTTGCGTGAGCAGGAGAGCGATAGGTATCCCCATTTGCTCTACTAGATCAGTTCCTTTCGAGCTTCTGAAAGCGTCCAAGAAGAAGAAGAAGAAGAAGAAGCAGCTATTGCAACGACCGAGAAGAAAACATAAAAGCCAACCGCCATCTGCCCGGCGGAGCAGGGTGCGCATGCCCGCGATGGATACGACGTCCCATCCCGGCCATGAGATCCGACGCGGACACCCACTAGCTTAGCTCTCCCGTCTCTCCATCTAAGAACAAGGGAGTACTCCTAGTTTGTGCCATACATACTAATGGGGGGTACGTGTGTTCTTTTGTCTTATTGATTTGGACTCTTGGAGTCAACTTCTATCGACTCCACCCAGCGTCAAATGGCAATCCATGTCAAGGAGGGCCTTCCTTGGTGGGTGAAGGTGAAGGTGGTGAAGGTGAAGCTCTGACAATGAATGTGATTGAGAAGAAGAATCTAAGGTCTGGCTTAGGTACCACTATGTTGGAAAGATTCAATTATTATATGCGGAGTGTTTCTCCCCTGTGGCTTCGGTTGAATAATCATCTTCGCAGCCCAGCCGGTCCGGTCCCTCCAGTACAGTACGCTCCATCAAGTCTTATGTCAGGACCATTTTTTTTTTTTTTTTGTTAAATCAATCGTTAGGTGATGGGTGCTTCCTAAACCACAGATCCTCCTCCTTTGGAAGAGAGGAGCCGCAGTTGGATGTCCTTCTCACTGCTCGAGTAGTATGATGGGTGGTACCACTGTTCTCTGATGAGACGGACCGGACCCCTTTTTAGTTCAGCAAACCTCCCTCTTTCCGCGCTACCTCCTCAGTCGAGGTTTGTTTGATTACCAAAACCCATCTATTCATCTTTGGGAATTACAATTATTAGCGTTTTGAGGTGGGAGAGATTTGCTTCCAATCATCAGCTCTTTTTTTTTTCAGAATCGCATTAAAGCTTAATGTCTGGAGAGCACAACATGTCCCCCGCCACCATCCTAACTCTCCTCGATTGACGACCATGTTGGATGATATCATATACAATTAGCATCTAAATAAATAATTAAAAAAAAGCCAGATATAAAAGAAACCCACACACACACACACACACACACACGAGAGGGAGAGAGCAAGAGAGAGAGAAATATCAGCGGTTAAACTTTCCTTTCCGAATCAGATCAACCGAGTCCTATTTACCTACACTTGGTGGTATCACCATTCCTTGGTTAAAATGATGCAGCTAGAGCGCCTATACAAGCTGCCTCAGCCATCTCTCTGAGGAAGAGCACCACATCATCAGATGTATTTAGCAGATACCTTGCATTTGACCGCTTCCGCCCGACAGCACAGGAGAAGTAGTTGTCACCCTTGAGATCAAGCACCGACGACCCTTCCCGCCATGACATGGTCTCTTGCGGTGATCGCCATCCGCTCAGGATGTTATGATTTGCTGGCATCCTCCTTTCAGATCCAACTGGAGCCCTTTGAGGCCTAACATGCGACATCCTCGAGTTGTTCCTAATGTTTGATGATCTTCCAGTATACCTCTTGTCGGAAGATGCTTTACTGGTCTCAGATATTTTCAATCTGGTGGAACTTGCTGGCTCGGCTGGAAGCTCTGGCTCAAAGAAAGTATAGATATCCTCGTCCTGCAACACACAACCATCTTCCTATTATAAACAATTTCTAAAATTGTGCTGTCCATTTCAATAAAATGAGAGGAGCAAATTAGAAAACTATGCACAAATGTCAAGTCATATTCAGGGATGGATAAATTTCACAATAGGCTTAAAAGGCTCCAAACTTAGAAGCCAAAAAAGAATAAATTTCACATTCGAATAGACTGTTTGCCACTAACCTCCTACCCCGTGTGACATCATAACCTGAAGTTTCAGAAGCATCACCATGCATTGTGATGATTCTATAATCTAAAGTCTCACCACTAGTGGCGAATCATCATTAGTTAGTGACCCCCAAATGCAGCACTGGCAACTTGATGTCCAGTTATTGTCTAGATAACCAAAAATGAACATTACCTCTATCTTGTCTAAAATTTGTTTATGTAGATGTTTACCATGCAAGACAAAACTAGTAACAATAATAATCACCTAACACTTTCTTTTTAGAAAACAAATAACAATTATGTCCAAATATCTTTGACTTCAACAGCAAGAAAACACACAAGACATAATTAAATATCAAGTACAATAATGTACAAACTTTAGATCGTTACGGATAAACTAGGCTAAGAGGAACCAACATTCTTACTTCAATGTTATAAAATAAGAGCTCCTCCATGACATCATCAAAATTTACATTTTAGTACCTAACAAAAACAAAAAAGGGCAGAAGTTCCAACACAGTACATACAAGTGGCCAAAAATACCTTTCTCCATTTCTAGGAGAGTGGAATGTACTTAAATAGGATTCTAAGAAACGATAGCGAGAAAAACAGGGGGAATAGCGTAAGCCCATCATCTACATTTATATTTTCGTTTCAATAACTATACAATATTACATTGAAACCAAGGTTTGCAATTTCAACATTTACCGCTCGGTATGGGCGGTACATATCGGTCCGTCAGGTTGCCGGTACACAGACCGCCCGCTACCGGGTGGTACCACTAAAAATCTAGGAGACGGAACATCTCCCCACGCGGGGAGAAAGATCGAGGCGACATCGCCCCTTCTCTTTTATTTTTTTTAAATATTTTTAATATATTTTTAAAAAATATATTTTTAAAAAAGATAAGTCAAACCTTGATTGAAACTACCTTGTAAAGATTAGATTAACCGTACTATCAAAAAGATAAGATTAACCTATTTAGTATTTACTACATCACACATCTTTTATAGAGATATCTTGTTCAGTGTTAATACAGTATTATACAACATAAATGATGTGTATGTATGTACATGCTAACATCACATCAGACATTGGATGTCAGATCCAACACTCTTAATAGAAACAACCCCTATAAAACATGGATTGTGTTACACTCTAACCACAGGCCACGTTCCACCCTAGGGATTGTCAATGAATTGGAAGCAAACCAATCTGATCCCTTCAGAAAACAAAATAGATTTTTATGATGTAGTGACTCATATGGAAAGATAATCCAGTATCAGATGATTATCTTGATTAGATGGAGTTCAAACCTAGACAGACAAGTATCAAATTTGACAGGAGCCAAAAGGTAGGAAAGTCAAGATGATTATCTTGATTGTATCACTCTATCATACACCAATAGGTAGGAAAGTCAATAACGAAATGCTACAAGGTTATGCTCAACAATGGAAGTCAATAACGAAATCTTGGACAGGAGCCACTTAGCTTCTAAACACATCAAGTACATGAAGGAAAGATCTTTTCACAATCTTGTTCCCACATGAACATCTAATTAATTCAGCGACTAAAAAACAGGAAAAATGGAAGGTTATGCTCAACAAAAGCCAAAAAATGGAGGGCTGCCACAGAGTTGATTGGTTTCACAAGGAGCATGGTGTTGCTAACCCAAGAAATTAAGATAAAAGGCCTAAAAGGGTGCCTGTTCGTATGACTTATATAAGTATCATCAAGCAGAAATGGAACAACAAAAAAAGTTGTAACAACAACAAAAGCAAATCTTCATCCAAACATCATTCTGCAATCTCAACTATTTAAGAATGAGTTACCTTCCCCAGAAAATGGCCAACACATAAAACATAATCAATTGGTGTAACCATGCTTTTGCTATGAACTATTTCTCCCAATATACGATCAATTGCAGCACCCTGCACAAGTACATAAAATAATCAAATAAAAAATTATGACCTTTCCAGCTCTAGAGCTTCTTTGATCCTAACAAACACTTGCATATTGATGTTACACAACCATACTCATGATGCTTTTGCAGCAGTAACTTTTACAACAATCCTAAATGATGCAAAGCACAGTAGAAAATGCTGCATCTTCTGTAGTTTATCATTGATACAAGTGAATGTACAACCAGTTACGGTTTTCTGTAACCTATTTGACATATGATCAGCTTCACATGAATGCATGCTATTTTACTTTGCAATACCAACAGCAGGTAAAATATCAAACCCATAAGTGCTGACTAATTTTCAGCACATGTATTCTTTCATGAATGCAATCAGACACTCTGCAAAAAAATTGTGAAAACTTTATGAAAGAAAACATAATTTTCTGCCATGTCACCTTTGTAACACCGACAGATCGAACCTCAACTGATCTGCTGCCTTGGACCACGTCAACTGCAGTATTTGAAATTGGACCCGTCCACAAATGCTGCAACATATCTCGTGCCTGAAGCCTTCCAAACTCCACATCTGCCCAAAAAATTGAGGTAAAGAATAGAAATAACATAAACAAAATTGTGAGCAGGTAACTTTTTTAGGCAAGTGATCAGTTGAACATGTTAAGATAATACCTGCATACTTGTAGTTCCAAACGAGTGATGTCTCACGATGCTCAAAATGAGACCTAGGTGTTCTCTCAGTGAAATATTCAAATACATGCTGCAAAGTTTCAGTCGGTTACAAATCTAGTTCATCAAACAATGCGAGGAAAGAAACTGAAGATTCAACAGTATAAATACCTTTACACTGTCAACCCAATCCATATTTAGATGCTCCGGCATTGTTGTCATCCAGTCTCCACCTGTGTGACGCAAAAACATTCCATTTTCTGCTGCAAGCCACATATTGTACTCTCCAAAGTTCTGTGAAAGAATAATGATGTTATCTAGATAGATAGATAGATAATAAATATCAAACAACCATAGTGAGGAAATACATCATCCAAGACACTTCTGTCACTTCCACTGAGGACAACTACTGTTGTCTGTGCATCATCGCAAAGAGTTGTCAAAGGCACTTTCAGCTCTGGATGCAACTTAAGCTCCATTTCTTTAATTTGATCACCACCTCTTCTTCCAGAAGACTCAACAGATTCAGTCAATGTTGCATTGAAACCCTAAAATTAGGCAACAAAGCAAGCAATAATAAGCTTATAGAACTAGAAAGCAAGCAATTTTTAGCTAATAGCAGTTCTCTTACTGCTTATTGTCCAGATTGTATGAGATGAAAAAGTTGTCTTACTATGAAACTTCAAGCTAGATCAAGATTGGAATAAATGTCTCACTTATCTTGCTTTACAGACAGTTAAAAACAAAAACTAAACTGATCTATTACCATAATACTTGGTAGTACCAATTGTTGTAGACATTAAGTTAAATCGAAGACATTAGGTATAATCGTTAATCACACGAAATTATGAAAAAACAAACAGGCATAGGTAAATAGCTTAAATGAAAGACAACTTCCATCCAATCTCGAGATTCCAAGCTTCTTTATCCAAACCACCCTCCACTAATCGCAAATTGAAATCAAAAGAATGAGAAAGAGGGTGAGAAGTGAGATGGGAGTGAGAAAGAGCGGGTGAGAGTTAAGAGGGGGAGAGGAGGCAGCCAAGGGGGTTAAATAACCCCTGAAAGTGGGCAAATAGTCAATTTTGCACTTATAGGCAATTGGCACTTAGCACTGGTTGAAATTCGACTGTCATCGTCAGTACAGAAAGAGAGAAATAAAAGTGAGAAAGAGTGTGTGAAAGAGAGTGAGTAGGCAACTAGGCATACCAGCTGGTACACCTTATGCCAGAGCAATTTAGCCCGAAATTGATTGGTACCCTACTCTTTCGGGCGAAATTGCAGTCCTTGCTTGGTATAGAGATGAATAAAATCGTAGGTTATGAGATGTCAACAATAGGAACTGTAACAGAAAGATCGATAAGTGCTCTAGATGAATAGATCAGAAGAATATGATTCATGTTTTTTGTATTAAAGTTTGCAATTTATGATAAAGATCAGATGATGTTGATGATGGCATATTGATCAACAAATCTTTTACCTGCTGGTATGAACAACTTGGTAATTGATTAGAGTAATGTACATCTAGGAAGCTCTGATTGCTTTTTAAAAATGTTCACACTTTAAGAGCTTAGAAGTCAGCATCTACATAAGCAGAATATTTCACAGACTACCAAGGGAATTATGATTTCTATCCATAATTTAAGTTGGAGACAAGAAAAGCCAGGGAAAGCAGCTTATCAGTTTATCATTTATTCCAAGAAAGCTCCAAATGCAAGAAGGAAGAAGAATACCAGTATAAGCAATCGATTCTTGGATTGCAAGTACCGCTCAATGGCTATATTGGTAGGAAGTAGTGGTGGAACTTGTCTTGTTCTAAGCTGAGCTTCAACAACAGTATCATTAAGTTCACTATAGTAAGAAAAGAAAATGGTCAAAAATCAAAATAATCCAAAAGAAGTACAAGATTGGCACAATTAGTTTACTTTAACACAAGAAGTGAACAAGTCTTTATGTATAGGATATAAAGATCTAAATGTTCTGAACAAAGAAATTTACAATTTATTAGAAACATGAAAGAAACTAAAAAGTAACTGATGATAACTTGATCAAATAAAAATGCAAATATGTTCCTCAAATTAGTTCCCTAACAGACAATATATTGTTATTCTGAATCATAGTTGTTTTGCAATAAACATGCAGCATGACATGAAAAATGCTAAAGATAACTCAGATATAAAGCAAGAACTAATTTGAGGACTTCAGAATTACTATGTTGCAATCGACCAAAAGGTGTCTGCAGTAATTAAAAATCGTATGCAGTAATTAAATGATTTTTAATTTAAAGAGATTAGTATTTGTAATATCAACCAAAATCACAAAAGAATCATGTTGGACAGGATATTGAATGCTAATACAGATGAGTGCAACAGATCATAAACAGGCTCACAAAAGATGACCTTATATAATTTTATCATTTAACTAAAAGACACTTCATTAGACATTTAAAACAGAACTCAACCAATTATTTACAACACAATGAGCAAAAATTACCATCATATTACAATGGTTTGCTTATAAGTAATAGCTTATGCCAAGGTTCTTCGTACCACGATATAACGCCAGGTATGGGCAGTAAGTATAGGTCCGACAGGAAACCGATACGTGGACCACCCTATACCGAGTGGTATGTACTAAGAGGCTCTACATCACTCGATACGGGCCTCTGATACTTGTAATTCACGACGATCAGACTATGACCATCACCATAATGTATCAGTATACAATGTCGTGGGATTGAATTTTAAAGTTTAAGTTGTTTAACAAGATATATCCATAGATCGATTACTTGATTCATTTGAATTTTAAAGTTTAAGTTGTTTAACAAATAGTCTAACAATTCAAATCATTTTTTGTAGATAATTTAATATCAACAAAAAAGACGATCTGGATCATACCACAAAGTTACTCCTCAAAGCACGAAAAAATGTTCCACTATTCTTTCCTAATTTTGATTATTTTTGCTAAAAGTATACTAACTTTATATTTGTTTCCAACTTAAAATCCTAATCTAACTTTTTTTTATTTTTTTAAGAATTTTTGGATCTATTTTTGGTCATTTTTCTATGTCATCTATCGCTCCATCGTACCAATACATGGTGCAATTATTTTAATTTCATTAATCAAAATTTAATGCTCACTATAAATGACAAAGACTAATCAAATAATATAATATAAATATAAAAAAAGATTAAAATTCTAGAAAAACAAAGTTCCCCTAAGTGGTACTTGTGAAGTATCAATCTTTCAAACAATTATTTAAAATGTCAAATACTTCATGGAAGTATAACATTTAGATAAATTTTCGATACTTCACCAAATATAAGCATCCAACAGCTATCTGTGAATTACCTTCAACGATGAATACAATCCTAAGATATGAGGTGTCAACAACAGAAATTGCAACAGGAAAGACAATCGGTAAACTCTAGATGAGTAGAACTGAAAAATATAATCTATATTTTGCTATAAAATGCTAATATCTATTGCTATTAAATGCTAGTATCTATTAGATCATTCTGATAACTAGACCAACAAAAGAGATAATAAACTCAACTACATGTAAAAATATATTTTTTGGTTACTTCATTATGGCAAAATATATGTATACATTAATCATTTGCATGAATCACAGAAATAGTTGTAAAATTTGTGAGTATGCCAGCCTAATAACATGTTTAAACCAAGGTTTGACTTACTGGTGTACCGAGATTATCTCGGTATCGGGCGGTATACACAGTGCATACCGCTCTATATATTAAAATATAATATAATAATTTTATAATATAATATAATATAATATAATATAATATTAAAATATTAATATATTAAAAAAAGAAAAAGAATAGAAGCGACGTCGCCTCGATCTTTCTCCTCACATGGAGAGACGTTCTGTCTCCTCGCGCGGGAGAAAAAGTGCCCGCGGGCGGCGACGTCACACGGACGAGGACGTCACGTGGATTTCTTCTTTTTCTCTTCTTTTTTCTTCTTTTCCTCTTCTTCTTCCCTTTTTCTCCCTCAATCGACTGCTGACGATCGATTTCTCTCTCAATCGACCACCGACGTTCGATTTCTTCCTCAATCGACCATCGACGGTTGATTTCTTCCTCAATCGACTGTCGACAATCGAAATCGACCGCTGATGGTCGATTTTTGGCGGTACCGCCCAGTAGCGGGCAGTCCGTGTATCAGTAACCTATGGACCGGTATGTACCTCTCGGTACAGAGCAAAATTGCAAACCTTGGTTTAAACTCTGTTGTTATATTGTGTGACATCTTTTATATTAACACAAGATGGAGAAGAAGTTGATAAGTTAGGCCAACCCGCACCTCACAAAGGTTTCTGCCCAGTCTTGGGCAGTGTGTGTAGTCACATGGGCGTAGTTATGCCTGTGCCTCTTCTCTCTCTCATCAGGAGACATGTTCAATGCATAACCTATAGAAGCAGCAACTTCTGTAATGTTCCAAGGGTTTACTAAAAGTGCACCAGCCCCAAGGGATTGTGCTGCTCCTGCAAACTTAGATTATGGGGACAAAAAAGATGCACAAGTCAACTTCACATAAGATAAAGTAGATGGAAAGAGAATTGCTAAATTAGGAAGTAGAACACATTGAACCCAAGGAAAATAACTGAGATGATTTCGAGAGTCGCAAGATACAATAATGGGTGAGACGAATAATAGCACAATTTCCCAATTTCTTTGTTTCCTACACTTGGAAACTCGAAAAGTAATGAATACAAAGGGCATCCAAAATTCAAAACTCCATTTCATTTCCCTTTCCCAGGTGAACCTAGCAAAACAATTCGCTGTGTAGAGAGTTTCTGTTTTCAGTTTTCACCATGCACAAATGGACCCAAGGAAAATGAAACTCAAACTTTTTTATTCACATTAGTTTCAACACTAATTAATATTGAGAAACAATATCAATTGTAGAAAGTCCATAGATTATTGTTGAAATTCCCAATAACTATGTAGAGGACATATCTAATGGAATTTTTCACTCAGATTATCTGGGATAGTGTTCATAATGTTCTGTGAATACCAAGCTCTCTTATTTGCAATTCATAGCCTTGATAGAATATTATGCATAAGCAGCCATTAAAAACTGGATGTAGATTAGTTCTGTCAAGCAACACCTGAAACAAAATCTTCAAATAAAAATGATAACAACATAAAAGGTGCCATGGCAGCCTCATTAAAACATGAGGAACTTATTCCATAGAAGTATGCAACAAACGACAAAAGGAACCTACCATTAGAACAGTAAATGCAGCTGATAGGATGTAAGGATAGAAACTAAGATCACTGAATGCTAGAAAATAAAAAAAAGTTCAGATAACAAGATTCAAGATTTACTTCACTTAAAATGAGAACTCCTTTTTTTGAGCCCTGGCATGCTACAAACTCATAGCTTACAAGATTCATCCCATCTCTCAATGATGTTACTAAAGCCACATCTGAAAGAGAAAAAGGAAAAAAGTAAACTTGTTAAATGGAGTCGAATGATGAATAAAAGCCATTGAAAGTGAAATAAAGAGAATGAGAGTAAATATGTTATATTAAGTTAAAATAAGGCAACAGTCGCCAAAACAATATGCACAAGCTATAAACTTCTATAAACGCGGAACTTCAATGCAAGAACTCAAAGAAAAGCCTAAGATGAAATATCAACCAAAATGCTATATCATAGGTACAGGAAATGCCAGTCTAAGATTTTCAGGACACTAAATTGTGCATAAGAATTACTATTTACATGTTATATACAGATAAAGATGTGTGTAGCCAAAAGGAATCAATTTGGCTAAATATGATAGATTTACATAATTGAGAACAAAAAATTTCCAACCGCAAGAATTCCAAAATAAGATAGACCAATGAATTATTGTCGTTTTCTTATTTGTCCTCCATAAACTACCATGAAAAGGAGTGCATTGCATAATCAACTGAAAGCAAATTCCAAGGGTGTAAACAATCACCAGTAACTGCATATAGAGCACATAATGCATGGAAGTCAAGAGAACGATCCTGCAGGAAAGTAAAATCTCCATTAGGAGACACAAGTCATTTCAATATACAAACAAGCTAATTAATAAGACTAAAGTAACGAAAATGTCAAATTCAGGAGTTGCAAAATAAAGGAACAGTCATGATACCAATAACAATTTTTTTAAAATAACAAAAGAATGAATATTAAAATAAACAGAGGGTGGAAGAACAGGACGGAATTAGGGATTTTGGAACACAAAAAGAACTTATAATGTCAATTTCCATGAATGTCTTTTGCAATATAACAATAAGTGGATCTGGAAATCCTTGCATGAATATTAAAAATAAACAGAGGGTGGAAGGACAGGACAGAACTAGGGATTTTGGAACACAACAGTCCACCAAAAAGAACTTATAATGTCAATTTCCATAAGTGTCTTTTGCAGTATAGCAATAAGTGGATCTGGAAATCCTTGCATAGATATATTCCATCAGCCATCCTAACAAGCATGCTTTGGTAATTTAGTGTCTTCAATTTTTAGTCAATAACTTGCAATTTCAGTTGACATTCATTAACAAGGCTTAGATGTCTAAATTATATTTTACAATATAACCACCTAATTTTGTATTTTTTTTCTCATATATTTGCTGGGTTAGAAATTTCAAGCATGACAACTTTCTAGGTCATAATCCACCAATAATTATATACTTATATGTATGTCTCTGACAGCAAAATTCAATGAATTGTCTATATTTACCTAAACAGATTTCTCATGTTATAATTCATTAACTGTTTATAGCTGCCTCCCCTGTTGCTCATATTAATAAGAGGAAGACAAATACAGAAATGATTCTAAATGTAAGCTGTTTGACCATCATAAAGTGACTCTAAATGTCAATGAGGCAATCAATCTAGAGTTTCTAAGTAATTAAAGACCTTTCAGGTCAATAACTATCAATATTTGTCTTTAAATATGTACATATTTATTGTTAAGAATGTTTTGTATTGCTAATGATAATTAACTCAATATCCCTTTAGTAAGCTCTATCAAGTTTGTATCTTGCTTGGGTTGATAAAAAAGGGTCACAAAATATGGATCTAGGGTTGGTAAAAGAGGGTCACATTGTATTACAGGGGATTTCAGCCATACAACAAAATTAACATGGATGTCCTTGAATTTCTCACCAACTAACATGCACGTCTAAAGCATATATGCCGTGTGATATCATTCAAACAACTGATCTATGTAGTTCATCAAAATTTTAACAAGTTACATTGGAGCTGAGCTAACATCTTTCCTTTGGGAAAATAAGCAAGCTACCCAAGTAAGTGAAATCTTATGTACTAACAGAATTTTTGGGACTTTTTCTTAGGACTTCCCTCTCCATTCTATTATATGTCTGATTGGTCGGGCCTCCCTATCCACAACCTCCCCATCATACTGTCAGCCTTTCACTCCTTTGGTCACTGGAGCAGCCTACATTACTCATAGTACATGAAAAAAACACAATATCTGCAAGTCAACAATCCAACAACAGATTAATAACTAGTTGATACATTTGATGATTAAAAGCAATTCCTGGTATGTTTATTGTAAGATTTTATCAGGCAAATGACATTATAATAACTATAGACCTGAGCAACAGCAGTAACAAGAGTAACAGATATTTTGTGTTAAAATAGAACAGTTGCTACAAGTAGTAATGCCAACGAAGCATATTGGACTCTCTTCCAGAGTTCAATCGAATGAATAGATAGAAGTGATATGAGATATTAAAAACCATAACAATAGTGGTTGAAACAAACCAGATGATGTATCGGAACAGCAGTAAGTGTTCCAAATCGACCATTTATACGACCCACAATTTCATGAACCTGGCTGGTAAGTTTTTGATCTGTTTAACAAAAAGGAGCAATTTAGAATACAGTTAACCAAAAACCAAAAATCAGTGAAGTAATGTTGTTTATTGCCATAAATTTCCTATACAAGTTGCTCTTGCATAGGAAATTTCAAGTTCCTCTCTTTCCTTCCTCCTTCCTCCTTGTCTTCCTACACAACCACATACATCAGCGATGCACAGCCACACATCTCCGCCACAAGCTCATCGTAGACATCAGCCGTGCATAGATACCTAAGGGTACGCCTCTTCCTCCTTTCTCTTCCTCCTCTTCCTCCACCATCTCCTCTCTTTCCTTCCCCCTTCCTCGTCGTCTTTCTACACTGCCTCTTCCTCTTCTCCTTTTTCTTGCTCCCCGAAACACATGGTACACTGATATTTACGATATTTACCAATCTAACTAGATCACCAAAATGGGTTCAATACTCGAAATGACAATCCTTGCCAACTACTAGAGTATGACAATTAGAATTTACCAAAAGATTAAAAATGACAGATACTACATATGAATAGTACATGTTTAATAAGAAAAAGTAGCAGTTAGAAACTAAGATATGATACAAAATCTAATATTTCAAAAAAATAAACATGAAGAGCTCATGAACATAATATAGTTTTTGTACCATACAAGAGATAGCAAACACAAAAAAATGGTTTTCAATTCAATTTGTGTGCATGATTGATTCAAACTAAATAAGTATGCAAGAATAAAGTATATGAGCCATTTGTCAAGTTTCTTAACTTCAACATCTGCCTGGTGCCTAATTTTTCAAATTGTGATTCAATGAATGGTTGGTTTAGGACTAATGAATGTGTAAATACATTAGCCTTTCCCATACATCCACATAACAGGCATCTATTCCTCTAGTCTCCTCTTAAGTGACAAGTTAAAATGTTATCAAAATGTATTCAGAATGTTGTAGGATACACAAGAATCTCCCGACAAATGACAAAGTATCATGGGAAGAGATCATAAGCCTAGATCTATCCAACGACACAATCTTGTGTCATATAAGCCAGCGAGATCATTTGCCAGCTGACACAGGCCAAAAGTTGGCCTAGCCATATCAAGTTGTGTTCATCAGCACAAATACATATCAAGTTGTGTTCATCAGCATCACAATCCTTAGTTGACATAGTTAATTCCCAAGGAAAACCAGGTAAAACTGATTTTCCATAAAATCCAACAGTGAGTTCTGGGGTTGCTATGGGAAATGGAGACCTTATAAAAGGTGTAAATTGTAGTAGTATTGGTAGAAGGACAAATGGCTTGAGAGAACTGTGCTATTATGCAGAACCAAACAAATTAGTTACAAGAAAAGACACATACATTCAGGGACATCAGTTCTTGTCGGCACAGCAATTTGCAGCAGAACTACTTTATCACGCCATGATGGATTCTCTTCTAGGAACTTCTCAAATGCCAAAATTTTCTGTGGAATCCCCTTGATCATGTCAAGACGATCAACACCCAGCATTACCTACCAATAAGTAGTTGATTTACTAATAATACAATGTAACTGCAATATGACAAAATTTAGGGCTACAATCAAGAAATAAACTAACAATTAAAGGGAAAACAAGTATTACAGCATCACTAACGATTCAACATTAGAAAAATACAAAGAACAAGTGAGAATCTTTGAAGACAAGGTTTCTGCAAGAATAACGATGATCATCATTAAATATTTACAATCCTGATCAAGAAAACAGAAATGAACCTGACCAAGAATTTAAGCTTAGTTAATTATTCCACTGAATCTATGTAATAGGCCTCACAAATCAAAGTATCAAAGCATAATCTATGAGACATAGATACTTTGTTATTTTGCCATGTCCACAGTAGAAATATGCAAGATAATTCTTACTATACATGTTGAATACTTTTTAATAATAGTTTTAAAAAAGGTCATGCTTAAGGACACCTAAAAATACTTCATAGGTACTTTCTGCCTGATACTCTTTAAAAAAAAAAAGTCATCCTTTAAGATACCTAGAAATACTTCTTTGCTACCTTCTGGCTGAACCTTTGAATGTTTGTTCAGACAAACTGATTATAATTATACTAAGAATAAATATTTACAACTAATGAAATTAAAAGGATGATCTTGATACATTCATCAAATGTTTTTGCTATCATTTCTACCTTCTTACAGTATCACTTAACATAATTTCTTTAATAATGGGTATGAGAATGCTAGTTAAGGATTTGTTATTATATATCATGTTACATATCTTTATACTCTAACACTGTAACTAAATTTTATATAATGAAATATTTCAATTTTCAAATCTTTATATCCACGCATCCAAATTATGTGGTAACAATATAAAGTAACTATATTCACACTTCATAAAGTATAAGTTGAAATTATAAGGAAAACAATTTTCAGATAATTGAGCCGGAAGCATAGGCTTACAATGCGAAAAAAAATTTGCTCATTCAACCCCCTGTTTTACTCCTCCAGAACTAATGTCAACATCCCAACATCTGTAAATAAGACAACAGCAGCCCAACTACTCTATGTTATCGGAATGATTGTAAGGAAAACCTCAATAAGAATAGATATTTGATTATCACTTTATTTAAGTTGCTTAGAGCTTCCTTCACCGAGGTGACAATTAGTAACAAAATAAAACAGTCAAACCTAAGCTCTACCTTTGAGTTTTGCTGCTATTCATGTAAACGCAGCATTTGGGACCCCTTGAGCTGGAGGTTGATATTGAGGCATTGAGCAACTCCAACATAGTAATGAATATGTAAACAACATCAAGAATACAGGAACAAATTTTGAGGGATAAGGCTTTAATATAGAAAGACAGAATCTCGAATGGTCATAGAATACTCAAATAAATGCCACAAAATTTTTTTTGACAGATATGAGAATTCATGTAGCTCTTGTCAAATGACCTCAAGGCAGAAATGAGTGGGCCTAATTTGTGATCACTGAAAAACAATTAATTTGTCATATTAAACAAATTCTAATTGTGATAAATTTCAGAAAATGCCAAGTGCATTTGATGAAAATGATGCAAAATCACCAGTGAAGTAGATCCATTACACCTGAAAAACAGGTGCAAATTTTATAAGGTTTTGATAACCAGAAGTTTGTAAGAGATAACAGAAATGAGAAGGCTCACAACAGTGTTACACCAGTTATTGCACTCAATCACTTAATACAACTAGATCCAGCACATGAGATGCATGTGAATTTATCCAAAGCATAGAGTGGACTGGATGTCCAAATCTTATAATCTGACTGTCAGTTATCATAATTGTTATTGATTAAAAAAAAACATAGCATGTAGATTTTACATGTTTGGCTCAATAAATAGGGCTTACCAATTGGATTAATCCCGTGAACTGTTGTCATCGCATTTTTTCAAACTATGAAATGCTTCCTACTTCGTACATGTTATTCACATCATCAAATTAATCTCAGATTGCTTTGATCTCATCAATCATGACAAACATTAGACTGCATTCTTAATCAAATCATTTTTTTTTACTTCTGCACTCTAATTGCAACTGATGGTCATTTGCTCTAACTAGGTTTATCTAACTTAACTAAAGCCACAGTATATCTGTAGTAGTTCTCACGAGGGTCCCCCTCATACTTTGACTCGGACACACATAATTGGACTGTACTAGTACTAGAACCATCCAAATTTATCCAACGGCAATATAACAAAAAGGGTCATACAGTAGGGCATGTTTTCACTTAAAAAAAAGCTTTTGCCAAAAAATATAAGATCATGACAAGAAGAAAACCTTGGCAATCTTAAAATGGGTGGTCCAGAAGAATTGGCAAGGTTGTGATGCAAACTAATTTTACAACGTCACTGGTTTATGTCATGTCATACATCTAACTAACAACGTTTGTGATATTGCATTGGCTATTTGAAAATCCTGCTCACTGAGACCTATAAAATTTGATAAATTATTTAGGTTGCGGAGATAAATGACTCTGCTACTTACCTTTCGACCTGCAAATCTGTGTGTCAACTCGTTGATGTGCTCTTTGACGGCTGGAAGCTCAAGTGCTCGTTTAAACCGATCAGAGTCTATTCCAATTGGAAACTGAGATTTAAAAATAAAAATTAGGGGGAAACAAAACCAACTCGAGCAAGTATTTGTAACCAAAACTATCAATGCATTCATTTTTTTCCTTGGTTGAAACTTAGCCAACAAGACAAAGATACATCGCACTTCAGAATAATGATGGAAGAATCAAATGTCATCTGAAATTAAGCAATCCAACCGTACCGCAGCCACCCTAGTCAGCCGTCCTTGATCTTCCACCCCTTCAGGTGTGCCCTCAAGTCCAAGAATGCGAGTGCAAGCACTAACAAAATGCCTAGCATAATCATATGTGTGGAACCTGCAGTAACAATTTACATGATGAAACCACTGGCTGGTGAAAAAAGCTCATGAGGCAGGCACTGAACAATAATGACCTTCAACCCTGGCCAAAACAAATGCAAGGCAAAGAATAAAATTCTAATTGAACTTCTGAAGAAAAGAAAATAAACAAAAGTGAACTCACGGCTTATCTGGTAAGATGTCATGCAGTGTTCGTAACACAAGTATACATATAAAATGAGCCAAAATCAAAGGCAGTGGTTATATGCCTTTAATAATTAGTCTATTAATCTCCTGAAAAATTCCAATGCCACAGAGAACACATTCCATATCTGGAAACAAACAGTCATCATCAACCATGCCATCAATGAATCAGAAGCGAACCACAGAATTCTGTGCAGTACACGTGAAGTACAAGTACTCTAATAGCAAATTTGTCAAACGAACATTTCTGCACGATGTTAGAACCATTATTAATCAAAATTTGTCACATCAAAACACAGACAGTAAGATTTATGCAAATTATTGGTCTGAAGACAGGACATAATTGTATGCATATGATGCAGAATGTGGTATGCATCTCAATTCAAGACAAAAATAATCTGCCACTGAGGCAAGAAAATTAGTCAGCAAACAGCAAAAGGGACTTTCTCATTCATTTAAAAAAAAATTTGAAGTGATGTTTGGAAATTCATACATTAAATAGAACAACATGTAGAACACTAGTTCTACGAAAGAAAAGCATAAGTGATCGTTTCTTCTGCTCAGGAAATTTAGATTAAGTCATACACAAAAAACAAATTAGTTTCTTCCAACTATCAAACAAGCATTATAAAATTGCAGAAGCAATCCAAAGATTCCAGAATTCTTGCTGCAGTTAGCAAGAGCTGCACAAGTTAAATGTAATTGAAACAAACCAAGAAAAGATCAACCACTAAGGGGCAAGGATGCGACCATTTGCAAGTTGCAACCATCAATCTTAATCTAAATGTTAGCCAGAAAAACTGTCTAACTTTGGCCATAACTATGTATATGCCATTTTCTTACAAAAAAAAAGACTACAATCTTCACAAATGCAAATTATCACAATGATGACAAAAGAGAGAGATTATTCATCTCTTGCTTCACTATAACGAAAAACAGATAAATTCATGATCCTTTTATGTGCAAGAGTTCAATAAGACATTATATGTAACTTTGGTTTTAGACTTTTCAACACCAAAAAAATCACATTATTTTTTGAAAAAAATTGGAAGTTACTTTATGCTCTAAATCATCATCAACACTTTCAGCCTAATCGATGATCACATTGTCCACACTCAGCTCATTAACTTTTCTCAAGTCGTGTTATCCTTTCGATACATTGCAACCATTTTAACCTCTATCCTCTTCGCCTTCTACTTTAAAAACAGAGGGATCTATGCATGTGCATGTCAATTGCATTGAACTGCTAGATAATTCATCCATTAGGTAATGCATTGGCAATTGAAAAATAAAAATTATATGTAATCTGGCTCATGCTTTCCAGCCATATGAATCTATGGATAACTATTGTAATCATTACTCTAAAGAAGAGCAAATACAATGAGCAAAAGATTTTATCAGAAATTCCGCCAAGGGAAAAAAACATCCTTCAGAAAAATGTTAGATGACAATGGTAACCACAAGTTACCTGCTATAAATAATTAGTCAAATACGACAAAAAGACTCCAATAACAATAAAAATGAGAAAATGAATCTAAAAAGATGAGAAGGAAGCCGCTTTAAATACTGGAGCAGAATTTAGATTTCCAAATTCCACTCATTTGTCAGAATGTTAACTGACAACAATCCTCACCATGAACTAGTGCTACTTTTCCTTCATTCCGAATTGTGTTACAGTGAATACATTGAATTTAAACCTTAATGGAGCAAAAATAAACCAGAAAATATAACACGTATAACTACACTAACATCACAATCATGAGACCAGGACTGCATGCCTAGCTTTCCAAAATTGGGAGTGCATGTAAATTGTCAATGTTATAACAATATACAAAGTGTGTCAAGATGGAAAAAGCCTGCTTACCCGACCAGATCAGCTGCAAGAACTGATCTTAGCAACTCAGACCGAGATGGCAGGGTCCTGTGGATTTCTGAGGAAGGGAAAGGAGTGTGAAGAAACCAACCCACTTTCATCTTGCTATTGTATTCCTTAAGACACTTAGGAAGAAACATGAGATGATAATCATGGCACCAAACAACATCCCCTTCTTGGTAATGCTCGTTCACAACATCAGCAAACATCTGGTTCGCCCGCTTATAAGCATCAAACTGAGACTGGAAGCTACGAGTGGTTGCCAAACGATCTTCTTGTGGAAGCCCGAGGTAATGAAAGAGAGGCCAAAGTATGTTGTTGCAGTACCCATTGTAATACTGATGTACTATTTCTTCATCAAGAAAAACTGGAATGCATCTCTGCTTGAACAAAACACTCTATATAGTAATGATTTCATAGCCCTTTATCAGGAAAACTAACAAGCATCTAAGCTCAAAAGAAAAGCATAGGCCACCTAAGTGAAATTCAGTTATTTTGTATGGTTTCAGGGGCAGAATCATCAAAATCTCAAACAGGAGAGGCAAGTACTCAAGTTTAGACAGGACCTTTTCAGCCAATGCCTTTGTGAGTGCTCTCTGCCCAACTTCATCTGGCACACTGACACCAGCCCATCCAATCCACTTAGCATCAACATCCTTTACACCTACGATGTTGAAGAAACAAGAAACATAAGCTTTCCCTTTTTCTGCAGAACACGCATTATGCCAAACGGTGCACCTGATAACCATGTCAATTGTGCTCTTCTTTGCATGCATGAACAACAAAAATATGTGAATAAGATGGAGTATGTTATATGCACGAGTTCCAGAAAAACATGCAAGAAAAATTGTGTGGCTTTAACCTAATTCATATACGAAAACAATATCTCGTTCTACAATTGTTATTTTCTTCAAAGAAAGGGGATTCCAAGGTGCAGCGGCAGCAGTAGAAAACTAGAGATCGATACAGTGTACCTATCATACATCCCAGAGAGCATTTGGAAACTGAGAGAGCAGACGTACCAAGCAGAGCGCTGACAAGTCCACCGGCACTGATCTCCAACGACCAGGAATCCTCCCCTCGCCGGACCGCGGAGACGGGCAGCCTATTCGCCACAACCAGCAGCCGCTGCTTCATGGGTCTTCCCCCGCTCCTCCTACTTCTCTCTCCCGTTGTGATCACGGGCGCCAAGGACCCATCCACGATCTCTTCATCAGGCTCACGCGCGACCTCCCTTCCACAATCCTCCGGCAGATGCTCAGAGGACTCAGCCTCCCGGCCACCGTTGCCGCCAGTTTCGTCTTGCTGGAACGCTCTATTTATCTTCCTAAGCTCTCTGTCGCGCAGCAGCCGCTCGACCCGCGTGGGGTTCCGGCTGCCGCCGTACTTGGACCCCTGCATGCCCCGCTGCTCGTCCGGCGGCTGCCCGGATGCCGGCCTCATTCAAGAAGATGCCGGCCGCCCTGCATTCGGACAGGGATGAGCGCCGTTAGCCGCTGTCCAGCACACGCGACAGACACAAACAAATTGGTCATCGACAAAGGAAGCCCGGGGAGTTATATCCGTCGACGGCAGGCGGCTCGGCGAAGCCGCCCTTCGGTGGCCACATTACAAACTCTCTGTGCGGATGTCGATGATCTCTTGTCTTCTCAAGTCTCCGCTGCCTTTTCCTCTCGGTACGGACTAATCCTAGTCCGGGTTATGTGATCGTCAAGGAACGTGACAAAGAAGGAGGGGGAATCGGGATGGGGTCGGTTAACGGGAGGGAGTGCTGCGGAAGCGGTGGTCCCTCTACGGGTCTCTTGAGGCCCACCCTCCCATCTCACCTGTTCCATTCGACGAACATGCGACTTGCCCGAAATCAATCAATGGCGATTCAAGGAGATCAAGAACCAGGAGACCAACCGCCGAAGATCCACAGCCCAAACCCCAAGAACCAAGAAAGAACACGGAGAAAAACCTACGGCGACGAGAAAGATCGATCGCAAACCCCAGGCGAAAGAAGGAAGGAACAGCGCACAAGGATCAGAGAGAAGCCAATCCCGCCTCGATCTGCACCAAAACAAGGGGCGAAAACCAAAAATCTTGGCCAGGTCAGGGTGGGTTGGGATTCAAGAAGTGGGTTCTTGACGGATTCGGAAGCGAAGACCGAGCGGTTCGACGCAAGACGGGGAGCAAAAAAATGAAAGCGAGGGAGAGGAGAGGAGAAACGAGGGTTGGAAGGACGTCTCGTACCACCTGATCTCCTATTTCCTCCTCCGACGAACCGCGATGGATGCGACGAGGCGGGGGGGTGGGGGATGCTGCTGCGGGATGCAATGTCTCTCCGGTAATCTGCGCCCCGCCTTTTATACCTGTCAGGACTGGTGTAATGGCATGCAGGGCGATGACACCACTTCACACGCCCGTCGAAAGCATACGCATACGTACGGTACAGCGTACAGCGACCGTGGCCGCACCACCGACTTCTATATGTACGTGCCTCTGTGTGTGTGTGTGTGAGGAAACACATTTGAGATGGCGACCGGGAAGTCAAACAGAGGCGTGGTGGTTACGATAATGATCGTGAGTCCACGTGGACGGTCAAGAGTGAGCTGTAATCCACGCTCCGTGACTTGGGCGTGTCACCCACGAGAAGGAAGCCGCTACGGAACGCAATCAATTGAATGGGCGTTTTGTTGTATTAGGTGGGTGGCGGGGGTGATGTGGTGAGATGGCGGAGGTGGCGTTGCTGTTGCCGTTGCTGTTGCTGTTGCTGTTGCCGTTGCTGTTGCTGTTGCTGTTGCGACCCCCGCGAGCCCCCACCCTCCCCCCCAAACGTGGCCGGTTCGGTTGGGGGTTGGACGAAGCACGAGCGAGTCAGGGGCTGCTCGTGACGTTGGTTTCGATCCACCTGCGATGACACCTCCTCTCACTCCCCCCCTTTCCCAACCTACCCACCATATCTGCTGCATACCTCGCCTCAGGCGGTGGCCCACGTCTTACATATTAAGATTTGATCTGAATTGTATTAGAAATATTTAGCATCATAAGCATCTTAGATAAATAATTGATATCATATTTTTTTGCCATTGATCACAAAAAAAAAAAAGTTGACACGAAAAAAGTTGTGGACGTGCTTGACAAAATATGAATGAAATCGATGTGAATGCGACAAATCGGTGCAGTAAAGTAGGCTTCGTGAGCACTGCCTGTTTAATGATGTGTGAATGGTTGTCTAAAACAAGGCAGGCATCGTAGAATGAAGCAATTGGAGGAAAACTTGGAAGCAACTCATAAAGTCCGATCACGCTTTTCTGACAAATATAGTCCAAAAACAAGACCTCATTAAATTGTTGACTGATACCAAAAGATATCGATGGAATCGGTCAATTTCATATGCATTTCTATGTTACATTGTGAAAAATGCCTGCGTTTTCGTGATGTCAAGGATAGGCATTTTTCGCAATGTAGAAACTTCACTATACGAAGTTTTTTTTTTTTTTTAGTACTGTAAAGAAGCAAGAAACAATGATCAGTTACAACTTGGTAAAATAATAATTTAGTATAAAATATATTAAAAATTTTAATTGGATCTGGATTAAAATTATGACAAACAGGGACGTATATATCTTAGAAAATTTGAAAGATAACAATCTACTAATTTTATTGTTTAATATTCTTACCTATATCATGACAGGATGAAAAAAACTACTAAGGGTATATATATATATATATATATCATAAGACAAGAGTAAAGCAGAAGAGAGCAGAAGGGTTTTTAGCTTTTGGATGCACGACGTAGTTTTTCTTAATATCCGAAGTATTATATTGATTATAACACTAAAAGATATGTAAGATCTAAACTTGATTTATCATATTATATTTAAATTTTAGCATGAAAGATTTTTTATTAGAATAGTTACTTCAAATGTTGTCTTTTATTATCGCATAACAATTTATTCATGGTGTTAAAAGATCACTGGTGCGTAGAGAGAGAGAGAGAGAGAGGAGAGAGAGAGAGAGAGAGATATAAAAGGAGGTCCAGATAATATTGAGAGTTGCTAAAAAGAAGAATAATGTTTTGGAGAGGTAATCTACTGAAAATGATGAGATAATGATGAATGTTTTCCTTTCTGAATAACGTAAGTCAAAATCAATTTGAATGCTCACCTTTGATAAGTAGAGAGAGAGAGAGAGAGAGAGAGAGAGAGAGAGAGAGAGAAGGAGGTACAGATAACATTGAGAGTTGCTAAAAAGAAGAATAATGTTTTGGAGAGGTAATCTGCTGAAAATGATGAGATAATGATGAATGTTTTCCTTTCTGAATAACATAAAGTCAAAAGCAATTTGAGTGCTCACCTTTGATACGTAGAGAGAGAGAGAGAGAGAGAGAGAAGGAGGTACAGATAATATTGAGAGTTGCTAAAAAGAAGAATAATGTTTTGGAGAGGTAATCTGGTGAAAATGATGAGATAATGAAGAATGATTTCCTTTCTGAATAATAACATGGAGTCAAAAGCGATTTGAATGCTCACCTTCCATCGCCGATGCTCTGTCTGTGTGCTGCAAATGGATTGGCATCTAAAACACCAGAGATGGAGATAAAGCGTATTCGTCACATACGTGCATCTTTATCGCCTCCCTCTCCTCGGCCTTCTTTACCATATCTTTATTGACTGCGAGAGGAATATGTGCACGCACGCATGCATACTTACCCACACACGCCTCTAAAGAAGGCTAAGGATAGAGAGCATGGAAAGGGAATTCCCCAGCTGACGAAGGCATTCACAAATCCAGATTTGGATCACAAGCTGGAGCTGTCAAACCAAAGCCAAAAGGTAGGAATGTGATGCCCAATTGATAATAGCAGAGATTCACATTTATTCCTTGCCGTTGGCTGCATCCGAGTGATGGACGCTCGCTTTTGGACCATTCCTTTTCCTTGGAGATTAGGAGGGAGAGGGTCATGGCGATCGATAGAAATATCTCGCGAGCTTCATCATTCTTTCCATTCTTATCATGAGCTCGATGGAGGCTAAAATTTAACCTTCGATCCAACTGGAGCCTCTCGTCCAAAGGAGCAGCTTTCGTCGGACGATAACGTAGGCCCCCGAAGCAATCATGCAAACATGAAAAGCTTGTCGAGAGAGCTTTGCAGGCTGAAAGCAACTTTGCTGCTGCTGGGAGTGGGATACAGGATTGCTTTCTTTGTTGACTTTGTTCACACTCCAAGAACAAGACGAACTGGTGAGGTCCGCGCAATGGAGAGTCAACTGGGAGTCAGTCCAAAGCAAGCTCACCCAAGAGCCTCTGTTATCTCCCAATACATGATCCACTTCTGCTTTGTTGTACCATGCTATTGATAGAGAGAGCGAGAGAGAGAGAGAGAAAGGTAGTGCTTCTTCCCGAAGCAAGAAGCGGATTCTTCATGTCAGCGTTGGCGAACAAAAGGTGCAAAGCTGGAGATCTCATTCCTTCTGTGCTTTGGTCCACAAGGTCTTTTGCTTTCACTATGTATTGGATTCTAAAGATGCTTATCTCACTGAGTACCACAAAGTAGTACTGTGGGAAGAGAATCCTGGAGGCGCTGCACATCCATATCATGACAGCCGTCTCTGGAGCCCCCCATAGCCGGCTTTTGCCTCTCTCAGAGGTTCTTCTCCCACGCTGCACTGCAAACCTGTGGTTGATTAGGTCACTTTTGGACCTAATCATTATTGTGGAACGTAAAAGAAGAAGGTCAACTTTCCCATGAAGTTTTCGTTGATGAGCATGAACTTATGAGCAGGCACAGCAACATAGCAGCCGCGGTGGAGACTGCAAAGCCTTTGCTTGGAGGCTAAGGCAGCAGTAGCAGACGATGACTGATTGATTAAGAGGCAAACAAAGGAGGGCATTTTTGCGTGCGTGCGTGCGTGCATGGGGCATGCACGAACGCGGTGGCGCCACTTTAAAAAGCGCACAAAGTTGGCGCATTGCTGCCGTCCACTTTGGCGAGAAGGCTCTGATGCCCCCCCCCTCTCTCCCTCCCCCTCCCCCTCCCCACCCCTTTTCTCAACACCAGAGAGCCAGCCATGGATGCTGCCACCATCTCTCTTCCACAAAGCTTGATTTGATTGGGTCGGTACTCTCGATGAATCCGGACTCTACTCATGGAGTAAATAAACTAAGATCGTTGATTGATGTGGTCAATTAAGTTTCTATGAGCATGGCATCCAAAAAATAAATAGTTTTTTTCTTGTGCCCAATTATTACTGCATGTATCCATACCTCTTGATTAAAAGCTTCTCAAACACTCTAAACCTCCTCGGTTCTTTGTTACCCAACTCGAACAAACACTATCCTAAGCATCAGAAGGTCTTCAGAAAAATATTCATGTACAAGACGAAGATTGAAAAAAAGAGAGACGAATCTGATCCATAACTTATGTGTCGATTTTGATTCATCGTTATTTGATTTTTAACAAATATATGCGTGGGAGGGATTTGTTTTTAAGTTTAATTATTATTTTCTTTAGCTTTAGGCATACTGAGAGATTACGATTCCAAGTGATAAAGTATGATGACGCAAAAAAGTTTATATATATATATATATTTATTTATTATTTTTGTCTCCAGTAGACGTGTTGGATTCTTTGAGAAGAAGATAAACAATATTTTATTTGGATTTGTGATGCTGCTGCACTCACAGCCAGACCAACAAAGGGAATATAATTTTTTGAGGTTCAACGAACACAAAGTCAACTTTATATTTGAAATGAAAGATCGGCCTTTGTAAAGGAAGAAGTCACCAACAGCCGACACTTTGACTAATAATGACAATAAAAAGGTTGTCTTTACGCTAAAATATTAAGTGAATCCAAGCCTTTTCTATAAGTTGCAATGAAGATTTTTATATACAGCTAACCGCTGAGCATTGATTGCCTAAAGCGCAATGGCATCATCATCATCATCAAAGATGTTAGCTAGCTAAGTCGGTAAAAAAAAAAAACTTTACGGTTGATGTTAAGATATTTGGATGAGAAGGAATAAAAAGTGAAATAAAGATATGATGGGCGAAAAAGGTAGTGAAATATGATCATCGTCATCATCATCAACAAGCTTGTGTCGATGAACGTGAAGTTAGGTCTGAACTTGGACTACAGAGATCGACTTCCAAGATGTGGTCAAAATCCAAAAGTAAATTAATGGCGAACACAAGGAGGAGAGGAGACCTTCGCCACGCACAACTCCAACATGAGGCCACCGAACAGCATTACATGCTCCAACATGTTCTCCGCATGCTCTCCACCTCCATGCATGCATGAATCACAACTTAGCAATATTTTACTTCGTCATCGCCGTCGTCGTCGTCTTCTGCTTGTTTGAATTCTGTTCATGCAAAGACCACTGTACAGAGCGTGAGGAATCAGACGCTACTTTTCAACAAAGTGTGTGTGCGCCTTTGTTTTCTCGAGGGATGAAAAAATAGCTACAGATTACATGACACGGCTTTTGGGCAGAGAATAAAGCGGCGGCTGTTAGTGATGTCGCACGAGGCGGCCCACTCGCGATATAATATCTGCAGATGTGATCGCCAAGGAATTTGGAAGATAGCAGTAGGTAGCGAATCTTTCTACATTTCTTGCGTGTGCTAAACATGGGGATATCTTACCATCGTCCCTTTTGTCTTGGACGACACAGTTGCATTGGAAGCTCACCTGCATGCGGCAGTGCTAAGCTGGGAGATGTGGGACGATGGACCAGACAAGATAGCGAGAGAAGCACGAAGGAGAGAGAGAGAGAGAGAGAGAGAGAGAGAGAGAGAGAGAGAGATGATGATGGCGGATCCGAAATCCACAAAGAGGATCCGGGGTGCCGGGCTTTTGGAGAACAGCGTGGGTGAGGACAGCAGAATGGCAATCTGTGGATGATGGGTACTCCCTACTTTGAACAGAGCAAGCGACATGGCATGTTGCTGCTGCCGCCGCCGCCTGCGTTACTGGAGGTGTGATCGTTCTTTTCAGTGCCAAAGATCCGGAGAATCCATGGTCGCATGAGGAGGAGGAAGAGAGAGGAGGAGGAGGAGGAAAGCTGTGTACGCCGGCGTTTGTTCCGAAGCATATATGCTACATTGGCCATGGCGGTGGAGGCGAGCGATGAGGGCAGCGGAGATTTGGCTTTCCGCTTTGCGAGATCTGCGCTGTCATCGGGGGGGACGACTACATCTGCTCCTTTTCGCCTGTGGTCAACACCTCGACGTCACACCACCCACCGGTGTGGGTCAGTCGGCAATTTAGTGCTTCCCGGCGGTCGGTGGGGCACATCAAAGCTTTGGGGATTTTGCTCGGGGAGAGGGGGGGGGGGGGACACAGCTCGCAGTGGAGTCTTCTTTTTTTTGTCTCTCAGCTGCAGCTGCAGTGGATACAGCAGCCTCCACTAGATTGCGTGCTAAACGATCTTGAATCCAAGACTCGTAGCTGTGAAGGCCAGTAGTAGATTAAATCTCTGCACTGCTAACACTAATGAAATTTACTACAATCTCGTGATCATATTCTGCTCATAACCAATGAAAACAGTAGAACTTTACTGTACTATCCTCCGTAATCTCAACAAACAAATGCAGCTCAAAACCAAGGAAGATAGTCACACTCCTGCAAAAATAACACCAGATTTATTTTCCATGATCCTTTCGACTTCCTACAATAATAACACCGGTTTTACCGACATATCGAATGATAGAAACCACAGAATTCAACCATTTACACAGAGTTTGTAATGAAGATTTACAGCTCTCCAGAAACAATGTAAGAACACACAGATATTAGAGAGAGAAAAAGGGCGGTGAGAAAACGCGGAGCAACTGTGGCATACTTTGCTTACAAATATAATTGAAAGATGTTGTGGAGAGAGAGGCAGATCAGACTTGGCATCACATAAAATAAGATGGGTTAGAGAATCAAAGATTTTGCACTAGAAGTTGGATAACCACAAGCGATGTGATCAAGATTGGTGCTTTTTTCATTTCAGCAGAAATTAATGATCGAAGCAAATGGCTTGGATGTCTTCTTATTGGAAATCATTCACCAGTGGGCTGCATCATAGGGGGGAAGTAGTTCCCTTATTTCATTTGTTGGGCATGGAATTTTGAGCTTCACCAGATTCGGGTCCCTTCACCTCGTCCGAAGTTGAGTCACCCTTCTCTTTGCCAGTTTCCCCGCCACCGT
Organism: Ensete glaucum; assembly: GCA_021527575.1. NCBI lineage: Eukaryota > Viridiplantae > Streptophyta > Magnoliopsida > Zingiberales > Musaceae > Ensete > Ensete glaucum. Next base: position 30,963,564 of record CM038554.1, read on the forward strand.
TGTCTTCGTCATCCTCATTGACAAGGGATTTCGCTCGCAAGAGTTCTTTGACCTTATGGAATTCATCATAGTGAGCCTTCCGCTGCTCTGTGAAACTCAACCTTGCAACATCCACTTCAGAATCTGAGTTGATGAACATATTAAATGATCTTGGTTAGCTATAGTTTTTACATCCTAATATAAATTGTTATAAAAAAGAAAAAACATACACCTTTAACGCTTGTTAAACATTGATGATACAAACAACTGAATTGGATCAGATACGATAAATAAGATGAAAAAATCAGAACATATTACAAAAGATGCGTAAAAGTGTTGTCCTCCAGGTGTAACAGGTCAATGAACCATTTCGATGCATAAGCACATGATGGAGTTAGTTCTCTTCCTAACAAGCATAGATGGAAGACGACAGGTCAATGAACCATTTCGATGATGCGGCATATCACATAGTGTGACACATGAGTAGCTTAATAGTAGCATAGGAAAACCTCGAAAACCCCAAGAAACTTTTACCCTCAAATGTGCTATCCATCTCTAGATTTAGTCGGTACGAACCTTACTTGATAAAAGCTAATAGCCTTGCAGGGTTTGGTGTGCACGTTCCTGATCATTTAACACATTTGAACGACAAAAGTGACACAGGTGTTTTACAGACTGGTAATATAATATCATACCACACGGGCATTAAAAAGCAAAGAGAAATGAGACAGGTAGCTACATTATCCCAATCATAAACAGACATACAATCACCTGAATTAAGCTTAATTTGTCTGATATGAGCATAAATAAAGAAAACATGCAAAAAAATATATGTTATTTATAAAAAAATAAAAAAACAAAAAATTTAATATGCCATTACGTATAAATGAGATTCTCTTAACAAAAGTACCTCAACAGAAAATAGTTCTAAAACACACCAAGGTGGTCTGATAGGAGAGCACAAGAACATCATTAGCAAACAAAGCAAAACGTTGGACGGAATCAATAGGAATAAAAAAGAAGGCAGACCCGGTGCATGACCCTCCCACATTGTCTGGGGAGGGTCAAGGGATGAAGGCCAATGGAGAGTCCATAATAACAAAGACTTAAAAATGATGACATATAATGCATTGGCAAAACAGAAACAATCAAAAGAGATTAAAATTGGTGTTGATATTAGTGATGTTGAAGATCTATGGTACACCGATGAATGTTAAATGAAACATATTGTACCATTTCATCAATGTATCTCACAAAATCTAGCTCATACTAGCAAGTCACTTTTTAATGCTTCACCTCCTAAATCACCAAGACACATGTATTTGACTCCAGTCCATAACAGAAACTTCCTGGAGAGCAATAAAGTTTTCACGGGTTTCAATGCTTGATCATATCAGGAATCCCAACTGCACTCAATCTTCTGTCCAACTGTGATGCCAGAACAGATCATCATGGTCACATAGATTCATTGCCAAGCCCATCATAACATCTTATACTTTCTCAAACTTCCAGCTAACTCAAAGAAACTAGAAAGAAGCTCGGAGCAAGAAATAAACATTCCAACCATAGAATACCATAACTCTAACATTTTAGTGCTACATCACTTAATCTCCTTATAGTTTCTATTTTTCTCGTTTCCTAAAAAAACAAGGTTAGATATTTTCCTCAAGATAGGCACATGCATTAGCCTCATTTTCCACATTACACATCACTCACCTGCAAATATACAAGTCATTCAAACCAAAGCTTCAATAGGAATCATTTTTAAAGCTCATCCAACTGATTTCACTCTTCCATGCTAAAGATCATCACTTAGTCTGCACTCCCACCAATAAATAAATTTTTTCACCATTCAACAATGATTTGAACCACTGTTTTTAATAACACTTATATAAGATGCAAATTTATAAAGAAAGAAAATTCAGCTATTCTTATTTTGCAAGTATGACTTTGATTTGCAAGGAAAAACAGAAAAGGACAAAGGAAAGACAGGCGAAACAGGTAAATTCCAAGTAGGTAGGAGAACTAAGCAGGAAGAAATGGGTAACCATCATCTTGCTCCATGGCATCAGTTTCATCTTCAGAAGATGTCCAACCCTCGTTAGGGCTTCTGCTTGAAGAAGCTACATCATTCAAAGCAGTCATAAGAACTTCAGGATGAACAGAATTATCCAAGAATTCTTCGATAGCATGTCTCGGTGATACAGAACCTACAAGTCAAAACAATGCATTAAAGTTACTCTTCACCAAAATCGTTACATAAGATGAAATATAACAGATTGTATGGAACTGCAAGATGTTTAACACATACCATCATCATCGATCATAGGGTGATAAGGTGTCTTAGGCTCTGTTATTTTCTGCCTCACTGGTTTATTTGCTTCAATCTCATCCAAGTTTGCTTCATTCCATCTAACTCGACTCTTTCTAAGAAACAAGCATGAAACAAACAAGCTGGTCATATGCTGGATGCACATCAATGGTCACGTCTAAAGGAATGGAATGCATAAATGGAAAATCACTTTTTATTGACCTATGTACATTTATATATAATTGAAGGAAGAGGAGGAGGGGGGGGGGTTGGGTTGGGGAGAAAACATGATGATGAAAGTTCTGCCTTCCATATTCTAAATAATTTTCCTTTTGCCATCATGTATAAATTTTCTGCTGGATTCATATGAAAGACCAGAAAACCAATGGTAAAACAATATAAACAAAATATAAAAATAATTAAAATAGTATAGATTGGTCTTCAGTTCCTCTTTTAGAAGCAAGACATATGTACAATTCTATGAAAAATAAAAAGAGGCAATATAAAGATGGGAAAAGGGAAAATACACATTCAAAATCAGGCAACCATGGTATGTGTGTACACTATATAAATAAATAAATAAATATATTTATTTATTTAAAATTGTTTTCTATAAGTAATTTGGTGTGTGAACACTATATCTTAAGAAAATAAGGTATCAATGAGTGGCAAAAGTCTATATCTCACAGTGGGTTCATATGGTAACAAGTAAATATCAGCAGAAACAATATATCATCAACAGAAATATATCTAATACTAAAGGTAATGCTACTAACCTCATAATTTGTAAGTGTTGTATCTTCTTCGCCAACCAGAAAACTTAAGGTACTACTAAAACCAACCTACAACCAAAAGACCTTCAAAGACTAAAAAGCCAACTATCGATATGTATCAAAAGTAAATTGGCAACATGAGATGGTTTTTGGACATTTCACACATATAAATTATATCATTTTTATACATAAAAAAGGAAAAAAATATAGAACTCCTAGCAAAAGAAATTCAAAATTCTAAAAGAACTTCTCCAGGAGATAAAAGAGAGGCCCACATAATGTGACTTTACATGGACAACAATATTATCAGTACCGTAGGGAGCCAGGGTACACTGAATCATGCAACAACATGTGACAAAGATGAGCAGTACCAAGACAGAAAATTCTCCAGATACTTGAATCATCTTGAGGTTTAATGATCAGAGCAAGAGAACAGTAAGCCTGATACCTAGCTCTGCCAATTGTCAACAACAATAACACACAATCATAAGTTAAATAACATCTTTCTGCTCTTCAATCTCACAAAAAACACAGTTTTAACCCTTACACAACCTATACTAACTACAAGTACTTAAATAATTGACGACAAATAAGATACCAATGAAAATAGCAACTAGTAAGTGTCAAGATACAAGTGTAAAAACCAATCATTTCTCTGTTCACGTAAATAACATAGCTATAGTGAACAATATACAATTTGTAAAAAGCATAATTTATTGGTCAGACAAGAAAAAGAAACACAATACAAACTAATAGGAAAACATAAACAACTAATGAAAAAAAAGAAGTTTTGTGACCATAGAGAAAAAACCATCCCTTCCAACCAATGCTCGACGACGACAGGTATATAAGTGTTCAGACATTTGAACAAGATGCATTTGTCGGTCCAGACTATCCATAAAAAAATTTCTCTGTCGTCACCATAAATTAGAAGAAAGTTCCTGAGTTAAAAGCAACCAACGATTGCACAAAAACAACTGTTTTGCACCCCCAACTGGAGACTTCGAAATCAGCATAATTGACTAACTAGATGATTCACAGTATCAAGAAACTCGACTTTAGCACAAAGAAATCAACAACACAAAATTTAGAGCGAAGATGAAATAGAAGGCGATGCGTAACATTTGTTCTTAGGCCTTCTAAAGGTCTCCACAGAACGTCTTTAGGGTTACGATCAAGCAAAACAGGGAAGCAACGGGTATTATAATCCAAAATATCTTTGTTATTGCGATCGAACTCAAAGATCGACAGTCCGAACCCTGCAGAAGTTAGGGTTTCTCTTGGAGTCCCCAATCAGCAGGTCGGTCGTAATGGCCGACAAAATATGGTGATATCCCGCGGGTCAAGGGTTGTGCCCCTCTTCTCTCACCCACCACCCAAGGCACCGAAGCGATCATGCGACAGGCTGTGTCGATGGCGGCCCGAGAGGAAAAAGGGCCAAAGAAACCGACGACTTGAACGAGAGACGCCGGGGGGGAGCAAGGCGTACCGGCGCACGGCGACGCCCGGGGGAGGAGAAGTGCCGGCGAAGGCGGTACAGCTTGCGAGGAGGCGATCGATCCGTGGCGGGCGATGGGCCGGAGGGACTTTTTGCTACTGCGACTGTCCAACCAACGTTACACGCGCCCGTCGGAAACCACCAAATCTGGTCCGCGGAATGACGCAACGAACCATTATGCTCATTGGTCTGTGACGTGGCTTCTACTTAACTGTGCCGATTTCGAAGTCAATTTTACTCGCTCGCTATGACACATTCCTAAGCACGAATCACTTCGTGTTCTTCTTGTTGGGTTATGAAATGGCCCAAATAGAGCCCATTCGTATCGGCCCAAATATTATACTATACAATGCACTCATTTACCATTTCATCCTTCTGAGGTGGGGGTGATATTGGCAGCCATCGATGGCGACGCCACCGTCGCTTACCCTCTTCCTCATGATCGGTATGCTCTCCTCGTTAGAGCCAGTAGTCCCGATGTAGGGTTCTGATAGGGCAAATAATATGTCGACCCAACTCATCGAGACTTGTGCTAGGTCAACAGCCCAGCTCACCGAGACCCGCACTAGGTCAGTAGTCCATGACAGCACCAAGATCCGATGTCAACCCGACTAGCACAGACCCGGGCCAAGGTGGTAGAGCAATGACTTGGCAGTCACGACAGCGCAAGTTGCGTTGAGATCCAATTAATGAAGAATGGCGTGCCATGCCTCTATGCCACATCGGCCGGACGAACAACGACCGACCGTACCTACCCATCATGCCTAGCCTGATGACAGAGGTGAGACCATGAGTACGATCGACCCTTCGATTGGTACGTGTAAAACCCGCACCTAAGGGCAGGGAAAGTGGGCTTGCTAACTCTCTCGAATACACACTCTTCTACACCAAGACGACTAATCATTCGGGGTACTAACTTGAGTGTCGGAGGAGTCATGTCGGGTGCCCCCACCCCGATGAGACCTTCGTGTAGGATCCTCGTCGTGAATCCAAGGAAGAGGAACATGAGGCCTCAACCTGATTTGGAGAATCCCGATACCTAGATCCGAGCTACATCCGACACCCCATTCCCGACCGACGTCGACGAACTTGCGCACGTGGAAAGAACATAACCGTGTTGACTCCTCAGCCATGACACCAATATCCCCAACATTTTGGTGCTAGAAGGAGGGCCTGATGTCGTAAGAACGTCCGTCGAGCAATTAGAATTTGGAGCATCCCGGTGGACCGACTCACATTCCCCTGCCGACCCTGTAGACTAGAGGGCTAGGCTCTCTCCTCTCGATGGAGGAAACGAATGTGTCGGACCCCACGTCGAATCGCTACTAGAGGCTGTTTAATGACCTGAGATTCTCTCTCCCGACAACGAATCCTAGGCCACCCGATGTCACTACTGAGGCATTTCTCAGTCTCACCCACCAGGTCCAGTCGTTGGCTGGGATGATGCAAACCATCATCCCATATATTCCCCAATTGATGCAGTCGATGGCACCCCAATAGCCAGCCGCCCCTCGACAAGCACCCAAGCAGCGAAGGCCCTAGTCACCACCAACCTAAGAAGTGCAACACGATCATGAGGGACAACGACACCTCACAACTGAAGAGACGCCCGTAAACCTGGATTGCGATCGTGGGGCACGATTGGTGAGCCATTCCCATGACGTTATACTCATGGCTCCCGAGCTGGACATCATTTCTTCGAATTTAACTGACGTCGTAAAAGAACAAGTACGCTAAGTCAATCAAAGGTTGGACGAAGTCCAGAGGGAATTCATTAAGTCAAAGGAGGAACTCAATGAAAACTTCAAAGGCGGATCCCCGTTTGTCCCCGAGATTTAGGAGAAACCAATCCCGACCAATTTTCAACTGCCTTCATTTGAATCTTACGATGGTAGCTCGGACCCGTCGGAACATATTGTAGCTTTCTGAGCCTAAATGGCCCTCTATGACACCTCGGACACTAATGTGTCGAGCTTTCTTGACTACCCTAAGAGGCCTGGCCCGAATGTGGTACAGCTGACTCAGGTCGTCATCCATCTCCTCATTCGACTCTAATGTGCTGAGCTTTCTTGACTACCCTAAGAGCCGATAAAGTAAAAAGTGATCCTCGAGAATCAAGATAATGCTACTTGACAGCAACATCGCTGCCCAAGAAGATCATGACCCAAACAGCTATCGTCGATCCCAAGACCATGACAAATTGACCTTGAAGTCCGAACCAATCGAGAAAGTGGTGGAGGCTCCCCTCAACCTCAAACATCCGAGCCGGAGTGTCAAAGTCGGCTCGATACTCCTAGAAGAACAACGAGTCTAGTTGGTGGAGTTTCTCAGAAAGAATGCCAATATATTCGCTTGGTCCCCAAAAGACATGCCTGGCATCAACCCGGAGGTAGCCCAACATCGTCTCAATATATCGCCTGGCACCTGACCCGTGAAGCAATGACCAAGGAAGTTTGCTCCCGACTGACATAAGGCAATTGAGGATGAGGTCACTCGTTTGCTGGATGCAGGGTTTATCACAGAGGTTAAGTACTCGACCTGATTGTCCAATGTTGTGCTCGTAAAAAACTCTGACTACATTGATCTCAATCGTGCTTACCCGAAAGACTGCTATCCTCTTTCGAGAATTGACTAACTAGTAGACGCGACCTCGGGATATGAGCTACTCTTATTTATGGATGCTTTCTCAAGCTACAACCAAATCTAAATGGTGCCAGAAGATCGGGAGAGCACAACCTTCATCACTCACCATGACATGTACTGTTACAAGGTCATGTCATTCAGGCTAAAGAACGTCGGGACAACTTACTAAAGGATGGTCAACCACTTGTTCAAGGATCAGGTCGGGAGAAATATGAAAGTTTATGTCGATGATATGATAGTAAAAGTTAAAAGATCGACAACCATCTCTCAGACCTAGCTGAGACGTTCCAGACATTGAGAAAGTATAACGTGCAGCTCAACTTGACTAAGTGTCTTCGGCGTCGCGTCGGGTAAGTTCCTCAGGTTCATTGAGTCAGTTTATCTCCCGAACGATGAAAGACATCTAGCGACTCACCGAAAGATTGGTAGCATTGAGTCAGTTTATCTCCCGAGATGGAGACAAAAGCTTCCCCTTATTCCGAGCGTTAAAATAGGCAAAGGACTTTCAATGGACGCCCCAGTGTGAAAAAGCATTCCAACAGTTAACGGTGGGTGCATCTCGCCCAACTACCACAACTCACATCAACTACCCTTGGGGAACCTCTTGAGATATACCTCATAGCATCAGATGTCGCGGTTAGCTCGACAAGAGCGGGCAGAAACCAATGTACTATTGCAGTTACATCCTGAACGGTCCCGAGGAGTGCTTCTTGCCCATTGAAAAGCTAGCCCTGGCATTGGTTTTAGCATCAAGAAAGTTGAGATCATACTTCTAAGCTCACCCTATTAAGGTGATCACCGACTAACCCTTACGTCATATCCTTACAAAATTCAATGTTGCAGGTCAGATGCTCAAGTAGTCGATCGAGCTTAGGGAGTTCGACATTGAATATGTCCCAAGGACAGCAATAAAAGCTCAATCATTGGCCGACTTCATATTAGAATCAACAAATCCTGAAAACTTACAACAAAATTCGAGATAGACATTGTATATAGATGGATTGGCCAACGTTGAGTGGGGAGGGGTCAGCCTCGTCCTTAATGGCCCCACCAATCAGAGTCATGAACACGCGCTCCAACTCAAATTCAAAGCCACAAACAATGAAGCCAAGTACGAGACATTATTATTCGGACTAAAGCTCGCCGAGGAGTTTCATGCATAAGATATCGAAGTATTCACCGACTCTCAACTAGTCGCCAGCCAAGTCAATGGAGAGTTCGAGGCTTGGGAAGAATCAATGGCCAAGCACGTCGCCGAGGCGCGATGCCGCGTCGGTCGATTCAGCCACTTCACCATTACAAAAATACCTCGGGCGGACAACTCACAAGCCGACGCCTTGGTGAGACTAGCCTCCTCGCATGAGTTGGATGAACACCTAGCATGGATGGAGAGGATCCTCAGATCCTCCATAACTTGACTAAGGTGGCTGCCACAAAGGTCGGGTACGATTGAATCAATGAGATGCTCAAATTCAAGGATAACGGCTCGTTGCCCGAAGACCAAAGTGCTTCCCGACGAGTGAGAAGGACGGGCGCATCGTATTATGTGATTAGCGGATGACTATATTAGTGAGGTTTCAGCCAACCATTATTTCGGTGCCTGCGCCCGACCGAAGCACAAACCACACTAGCCGAAGTGCATGAAGGAATTTGTGGTGAACATATCGACGCCCGAACCCTTGGTCTCAAGATACTGAGGCAATGGTATTACTACCAACCATGCATCGAGATGCCCAAGTTTATATGCAAAAATGTGAGCAGTGTCAAAGGCATGCCAGGATTCAGCACCACCTGAGAGTCTTACTGTCAACCTCAGATTACACTTGGTCATTCGCCTATGTGGGATGGACCTGTTCGGCCCTTTTGCCCTAGCTTCAAGGGAGCATAGATTTCTAATAGTCAGAGTTAATTATTTCACGAAATGGGTTAAAGTCGAGCCTCTTGCATCCATTACAGAAAGACAGGCTGAGGGTTTGTTTGAAGAAACATAATCACCAGGTTTGGCATCCCGAAGGTCATCATTACTGATAACGGGACCCAATTCAATAACCTGAAGTTCAAAATATTATGCCAGAGTTACAAAATCCATCTAAGGTTTAGCTCGGTTGCGCACCCTCAAGCCAACAGAATTGCTGAGGTCATGAATCGGGCTATCCTCGAAGGATTGAAGAGAAGGGTCGCCGGGGTGCATGAAACTTGGGTGAACGAACTCCCGAGCATTCAATGGGCATCTCAGACAACCTCGAAGGCCCCAACAGGAGAATCCCATTTTAGCTTGGCCTTCGGAACATAAATGGTCCTCTCTCCCGAGGTGGTTTATCCTACTTTCCAAGTCGAGTCATACGAGGAATCCGTGTCAGTCGATTGGCTGAGGGAAAACCTCGATCTGCACTCGTATACAAGAAAGTTGTAGCAAGGCTTTACGATCGTAAAGTATGCCCTCGACAAATCAAGATAGATGATTTGGTACTACAAAAAGCCAAGGTAAGCAACCCGACTCGGTTTGGGGGTAAGGTAGCCCCGAACTAAGAAGGTCCTTACCGAGTGGCAAACACATACCAGGAAGGGACTTACACCCTAATCATGATGAAAGGAAAACAGTTGTTGAGAATGTGACACATATAAAACTTACAAAAATTCTATGTATAATGAAATATAGGCAATTGACTAAAAGTAATGTTTGCATTCATGAAAAGTTGAGTACATATTTGGGTCGAGAACCAAAATAGTACAAAAGGACCTGACATGTCAAAAGGAGCCCCGAACATCAAAAACATAAAAACAAAAACAAAAAACAAAAAAGATAAAAAAATAAAAACCACTACAACAATGCTACTCCTCGGGCGACGGCAGGGAATCAATAAAGGGTTGCTCGTTTGCCATCGGCACGTTTGAATCCTCGGGAAGGACCTTGAAAGGGTCCTCCTTTATCTCGAGGCTGGAGTGCCGGGGCCGGAGCCAAGCCAACTCCAGCTGATAGTCGTACTGCAGGGAGACTCGCCCCATCCGAATGAGGCCTATCTCGAACTGTAGTAACTTCTTGTAGTCTTCAACGACCTATTTCAATAGATCAATCTAAAGGGCATCCATGATTTGAGTCAGCTTTAGAAGCTCATTCTCCATTTGATGGACTTGAGTCCTAACGTTCCAAACTTGGCTCTCAGAATCGCTGAGCTGCTCCCGAGCCTCAGTCAACTCTCTGCGAATCAGCAAGCTACCTTCGAGCTTCCACCAATTGGTCCCGTAAGTCGAACAGAGTTTCCTGAGTCTCGCTCAGCTTCTTCTCTAGTGATTCTCTTCATTGAATCGCTTCCTCCAGATCAGATTTGAGGTGGTTGGCTAGGGCCTAGGCCTAAGATGCTCGTAGTTCGGCCACAACGAATGCGTTGGAGTTGTCGCCCTCCTTTAGCCTCTAGACCTCCTTCCGAAGGATGTCCGATTTGTTATCAAGGGCGGAGATGACCTGACCGTCGTCATGCACCCGATCAATCAAGGCCATATAGTAATGTTGGCTCTGCCAAGATGAAAGCTCGGTCAGTGCATCAATAAATACGAAGGAAAGACGAAGTAAGATTGAGACGGGACTTACCAATAACGGGGTCTTTGCGGCCTGGTCCATCAGGACCTCGAATGGCAGTGTGAATTGGTTGGCCGCTAGCCAAGGGATCTGTGTTCCTCGGGCATACTTTGTCGAGGCCTCGTCATCTTGCCAGATTCGAGACCCGTGCATCAAGCGAGAAAGATCAAATTCAAACGGAGCATTGGTAGCGACCTCTGGTCGGTTGTTTATCTGGATAACATGATAATCCCGACCATCCTCCCCAGAGCAGGCACTCCACAATTCCTTCACTGACTTTGGCCTCGCCCTGGGAGTCGATGTCCCTTTAGTCATGGTGCTGGTTCCTTGCCCTTAGCCATTTGAGATTTTGTCTTCTCGCCTTCTTGGTGGGATTTGCACTGACCAGGAACTTTGGCCTTCTTTCGCTAGCCATATGAAGCCTCGGTTGGATGCTTGTTAGAGGCCTCAGGTGCCTTCCTCGTCGCCTCCTCGGGTGGAATTTCTTGCACCTCCGAAGGAGAGGGGGGGATCGGTTGGCTGCACAAGCACCACGAGGGTGATTGGAGTCGAAGAACTGGCACCAGGATGCGCTCCTCCGACCTTTGGCTAGCCACGCATCAAACTCATGCTCACTATTTCTGCAAGACCAACCATGATTTGCAACGATAAGGTAACAAAACCTAAGAAAGGAGGCATTAACACATACCCCGAGAAGCTAGACTAAGGCCACCCGCCTCGACCAGCCACTCCTCAGTCAAGTTCCTAATCGCCCGAGAAGCATATAGGATCCCTTTTAGCCACATGACCAGCCTCAGTCAAGTTCCTAATCGCCCGAGAAGCATATAGGATCCCTTTTAGCCACATGACCAGGACAAACTCCTTATCAGTAAAGTTAGGGGGGACATTGCTTATCGGGCGGACTGACCACTCAACACCAAAATCTCAGTCCTGTCGTCTACTAATGAACAAAAATCGAGTCTTCCAACCCTTATTGTTGAAAGGGGCACCCATAACCCTAAAACCTGCCCGAGCAATCAAATAGTAACCACCTTGATCTTTGCACAAACAAAAACAAGAAAGAAATAAGTCCCAAGTCGAGACTATTCTCGATCCCCTACACTCCTCAAGAAACATTACAAGATAGCATAAAAAATTCGACGTCACCTGGCTGGGGGATATCCGCTATCAGTCGAGACACTCCCGTATGACCGAATGAAGAGGAAACCTCAACCCCACTTCTAAAGCATCAATAGAGATATTAAACCCCCTAGGACAAGGATGGTAAAGGCATTGCCCGGGCCCGAGAGCATGCATGACATACTCGGATGGAATGCTATAGGACTTCCGAATAGTGGCCAAAGACTTAAGACTCATAGTGGAGTCGAAGTCGTCACACGACTTCATTACATCCAAGGCCTTAAGGGCCTTTATGTCCACTCGAGTCATTACACCTAAAGACGAACTAGGAGGCTCGAATTGACCCCCCGAGGAGCCACACTCCTCCACCTGATATGGAGAAATCGAGGAAGAAAGGGCGAAAGAGAAATTAGAGACAGTGAATGAGGGACCATTCTGACCTGATCGGATAAAGGAAGCTGAAGGGAGAGCGGTCTAAGTGACCAAGACACAAGGTCCGAGAGCCCAAGAAGAGGAACGCAGAAAATCTAAGTGATCTCTCACCGTCATTGCGATGAAGCTTATAAGGGAAGTGATGTTTCGACTTCCCGAGGCAGCAAAATGACTCTGCTTGGGAAATACGCAAACCGCATTAAGTGAGGCACACAACAAAACAATAGGAGCACCACGTAAGCCTTACAACTCATATACCATTTAAAAGGCCAAATCAGCAATAGTGCATCTCTTGCTCACCACATGTGCATGTTACCTAGTCTAATCTTTGCCCAAGTTATCCGACTTGTGTATCTTGACTAGTCCATCAATGTTTGCTCGAGTTGTGTATCTCGGCGATAGTAGTCTTTGCGAGTTACGTATCTCGGCGATCTAGCGATTTTAAATCGAGTTGTGTATCTCGCCAATCGAGTCATGCATCTCGGCCATACCTCGCAATAGTTCTCCAATGTGCTAACTATAGACACCCTCACAAGGATAAGTCAAGCAACAGCCCAAGCCCGCAAGAAGATTCAGACCCACGATAACTGACGCATGGGTCTTCCCCACGGCTGGCGTAATGTCTCGGGAAGACCCCTTTCGGGGGGGGGGGGGGAGAGAGGGAATGATAGGGCAAATAATGGGTCGATCAGCTTACCGAGACCCACGCCAGATCAGTGACCTAACTCACCAAGACCAGCACTAGGTCGGCAGTCCACGACAAAACCAAGATCTGATATAGACTCGACTGGTGCAGACTCGGGTCGAGGTGGTAGAGCAATGACTTGGCAGCCACGGAAGCGCAGGTTGCGTTGAGATCTAATTAATGAAGAATGGCGCACCACACCTCTACGCCACGTCGGTCGAACGAACAACGACCGACCATACCTGCCCACCATGCCCGGCTTGATGGTAGAGGTGAGGCCGAAGGTATGATCGGCCTTTCGACTGGTACGTATAAAACCCTCACCCAAGAACAGGGAAGGGGGGCTCTTCGACTCTCTCGAACGCACATTCTTCTACACTAAGATGACCAACTATCCGGGGTACTGATTTGAAGCGTTGGAGGGGTCACGTCGGGTGCTCCCACCCCGACGAGACTTTAGTGCGGACCGTCGTCGTAAATCCAAGGAAGAGGAACTCGAGGCCTCAACCTGATTTAGAGAATCCCGAGACCTAGATCCGAGCTGTGTCCGATGTCTCATTCTCGATCGACGTGGACGAACTTACGTACGCAGAAAGAATCTAACCGTGTTGACTCATCGACCACGACACCAAGTTCCCCTAATAAGTTTATTGTTGTGATCAAGATTCTATTTTTATAATGTTTCAGGGGTCAGATGGTGTTGGTGCCGCACGGGGCGGCGGCGGAGGTAGGGAGCGGGGGTTGCTCCAAAGAACTGTTTGGAGATCGGAGCTACACACCTGGACGACCCGCTTCCGTCGTTCTTCTCCCCCACCAATTCAGGTGCCATCTCTCTCTCTCTCTCTCTCTCTCTCTCTCTCTCTCTCTCTCTCTCTCTCTGCGAGTTGGATGGCTCGTCCCATGCAATCCAATCCAGATCGAATCATATCGTGCAGAGGAGACCACCCAAGTATTATCGCGGAAGCTCCTTCTCCCTGTCCTCATTTACGTCCGTCACCGGGGGGTGGGGTGCGCCCATATCCTTCGGCCTCATAAATGCAGCAGTAGGAGGTTTTGGACAGTGGCAGGCACTTGCTCTGACGGCCTTTCGGCGATCGAATGCCAGCGTCGATTGCTTCCCGAGGCGTATTGATGACGGGTGGTTGGCTTCTTAAAGGATCGGCCTGATGAGCACCCAAATTTGGTCCATTGATGGTGAGCTGCCCAATTCGGTATGACGATGATGCGTTGATGCCACTGCTGACATTAATTCGAACACTTAAAAAGATTTCACGAAATTAAATAGATAAAAACGAATAATGAACAACTTATTCTTGTCTTTAAAGTTAAACATTATTTATTAATTTTGAATTATTAAAATAAAAAATTCTATTTATTTCATAAGAATTTATAAACTTTGACAGATAATTATTTTGTACTAATGAGTCAGACTAAAAAAAAGATAAATAGATGATTGTGAAAGAATATAAAAAGATTAAGAAAGAGAAACAAAAACGCCTTAGATCCGTTGTCAATTATAGAGTCAAAGCCTGTCATTCTCTTGGATGATGGATGTTGTCAACATCTAACATCCACCGTATCGAGATCAGATGTCTTCGTTCACGAGGCAGGACGAAGGAGAAGACGACCTCTCCCATCTGTTTCGACCGACGACTCGTATCATCAGACTGCATTAATGGCAGTCACAACTGTGGCTGCTAAATCTACAATAAACTCCACATATATCTTCTCCCTCTTCGGATCAAGTTGGATCTAATTAATTCCTAGAAGAACCAAGTGCTGGGGACTTTTTTGCCACTTGCTGCTGCTACCACCACCATAAATTGGAAGGCGAGGGTTAGATGAAGTGCTCCACAGCCTAATTTATTGCCTCGATTCAAGTCGTCCACAGTTATCATGGAAGTTCTCACGCGGATATCCCAATCCCGACGAGCTGTGGAATCACAGCGCGTACTGAATGAACCCTTCGAACTATGAGATATCTCAACTTTGGATTGACGTATGAATGAAATCCAATTCCTTTCTTCTTCCTCCCCCCATCGTTTGTGTTTGTGCTTCTTAGTTGCACAGGAAGCATACCACCTGCTCCCTCTCCACACATTCATGGTTTCTAATGTTGTGTGTCCACAACTGGGAAGGGCTCAGTAAATGTAGAAGATGGTGTACATGTGTGTCTTGCATTAGCCGACGTTTATGACCACTATTACTTCTTCAGCTACACACAGCAGGCCATTTACTTGGTACTGCTCAAGTTAGGACTATGAGCTCACGGCTGGTGCATATATAGTACTTGCACTTCTTCCTGTGTTTGCATGAAGTCTGTACGCTCGACTTTGTTGGCCATGCAGCGTTTGATCTGTCGGCACTCTAACTATTGATCTCATTTGAAGGAGATGATGGGGGTACTCGATTGTTTTCGATACCATTTTAAGGACTCTGTAAAAAGAAAAAAAAAAACAAACTGAGGAACTCTGCTCGCCCCTGCGTCCGCGTTAAGCTCGCGAGGGCTTTAATGCACTGGACCAACCTTACTCTCCCAACCGATACCCTAATCCTTGTCTCCTTCCTTCCTTCCTTCCCTATATATCTCCATCTTCCATGTGTCCTTTTACTTACCCACCTCCCGCCTATCGACCCTCCCCCTCGCCTCCTGTTCTTGCTTCATGGCCGAGGCTGAGCTGAGAAGGACGGCGCTGCTGGGCGCGCGGTGGCTGCTGCTCTGGGCGGCGTTCGTGTCGGTGCGACCGGAGCCGCAGGTCCCGTGCTACTTCATCTTCGGCGACTCCCTCGTCGACAACGGCAACAACAACAACATCGCGTCGTTGGCCGTCGCCAATTACCCGCCGTACGGCATCGACTTCCCCGGCGGCCCGAGCGGGAGGTTCACCAATGGGTTGACCACCGTGGATGTTATCGGTACAGTTCTCTCCGCTTCTGTTCTTAGTTGCTCGAGTAATGCCGCAACAGTGTCTGCCATAATGACAGCAACTGCTACGGCTCTACATCGAGAACATCTCGTACCTCAGTCCTGCAGGAGAGTGGTAGAATTCTTGCTCGCCGTCGGTCGCTTCTAAACCTTAGTCGCCATCGTCACCATCGCCTCTCCTAATTCTTATTAGTTTAGGAAGTCTTTAAGAAACCATGTCTTCTTCTTGATCATTCTATTCAAATCGAATCAACGATTTTGACTTTTTCCAAATCAATCCGAAACCAAAAAAACGACTGATTTCGATTCCGAAACATAACAATCTCGAACTGAAATCGACGATTCTAACCTGATCTCAAGAACACATAGGTAGTAGTTTACTGGACCGGAACACGTGAATCGGGCGGGGGGCGGCGGCGGCGCCCATGCTATGCCTGCCATTAAGATTGCGGTGGTGGGAGCCTCGTGCTCCGAGCTACATCTTTTATGCTGCAGACAATTAATAGTTTTGTCTGTGACAAATTCCATGGTCTCGTGCTCTACCATTTTAAGCAAGCAAGCGAGGATGTGGTACGTTCTGCGTCCGGTGGCAGGACGCAGTCACGTACTTGAACAGAGAATGGAGACGAATCGAGTTCGAGTGCAAGGCTGAGGACAGTAAATGCAGGAGACGAGCCTACCCGGTCATCGGATCGGGTGCTCCCAACTCCATTTATTGTCTTCTTCATGTGATCACTATTTAGGTTTCCAGTCCTCCGTCTCGTGATCCTTCCTATCTTCGATGGTTTGGTAAAAAGTATGTAATGTTCAAAGTTAGTGTTGGGTATTGAAGGCTAAAGTTAAGATGATTTGGTGCAGCTCAACTGCTGGGGATTGACGATTTAATCCCACCTTACGCGAGCACGAGAGGACAAGCGCTTCTCGCGGGTGTAAACTTCGCGTCCGCGGCCGCCGGAATAAGGGAGGAAACCGGCCGGCAACTGGTGGGCCTTCTCCGAGAGGTTGCTTGACGCCTAGAGATGTAGGTGGAGAAGAGAAGTAACTTGTGTGGGGTTGGGTGTTGCAGGGCGGGAGGATTCCTTTCGGGGGACAACTGCAGAACTATGAATCGGCGGTGCAGGAGATGGTCAGCATACTGGGGGATGAGGACTCCGCAGCTGATTACCTCAGCAAATGCATCTTCTCCGTGGGATTGGGGAGCAACGACTACCTCAACAACTACTTCATGCCGGCGTTCTACTCGACCGGTCAACAGTACACCCCGGAACAGTACGCCGACGAGCTGATCCAACAGTATTCGCAGCAGCTCAGGGTTAGTCGTCCTTCTTCTTCTTCTTCTTCTTCTTTTTTTCCGGGTCAACTATGGCATCATCAGCATCATCATCGATGTGGGTTTTTTAGACGCTGTACAAGTACGGGGCGAGGAAGGTGGTGCTGATAGGGGTGGGACAGGTGGGGTGCAGCCCGAACGAGTTGGCACAACGGAGCCCCGACGGCGTGGCCTGCGTCGAGGAGATCAACAGCGCGATCAGAATCTTTAACGCGAAGCTGATCGAGGTGGTGGATGAATTCAACGCCGGCTTGGACGGGGCACACTTCATCTACATCGATGGCTACGGCATATTCGAAGACATCTTGCGGAACCCAGCAGAAAACGGTGAGGAGTCTGCCCTCAGCGTCATTTCATCAAACACTTACTTGACGTTGTGTGTGTGTGTGGTTTCAGGGTTGAGCGTGACGAACAGGGGGTGCTGTGGGGTGGGGAGGAACAATGGCCAGATTACGTGTCTGCCTTACCAAGCCCCGTGTACGAACAGAGATGCGTACCTCTTCTTCGACGCGTTCCATCCAACCGAAGCTGCAAACATCATCATCGGCAAAAGATCTTACAGCGCGAGGTCTCCCGGTGACGCCTACCCCATGGATATCCGGCGCCTTGCTCGACTCTGATCTGATGTCGCATCGGCGGGCGTCGAAGGAGCCGTGGGGGGGGGGGGGTTTCTTTTTTTCTTTCACTTGTACCGTAGTCTCTACTAAGGAGGGAGCCGCGTGGAACTTTAAAATAGTGTCCGGGTATTATTTTTCTCTGTCTGTCGACTGAAACGCCCCCCCCCCCAAAATAAGGCTCAATATTCCGTGCCTTTTTGTTTTCCTTCAACTCTTTCTCATGCCATACATATGATTACTGGAGACTGCATTCCGGCCATACATTGCACACGATTTCTACCTGCTTCAACATAAGATCAAGCATCTTTAGTCAACTTGCTACGAAAATTTTCGATCAGAGAGTAACAGCGATACAAACCTCGATGCATTTCATCCGCTCCATATGTTCCAAGAGATTATAATACATGGGTCAATTCGAGAATTAAAAGTCATATATCATCCCACATACATGCATATGGACAAAGAATAAAATAATCATTGTCACTTGGCAACGTATGTGTTATATCACTCAGGAAGGGCCTAACACATTTGCAATGATACATCTTACCTATCACCAGACAATCCAAAGCTGTAAGTAATGAGATGATCTCAGGCAAAAAAAAAAAGGTTGTTATATGATTCCTGTAAGCACCAAAATATCAACCATGACAAAGACATATTACATTAGTTTGGCAAAGGACCTTGCGGTTGTATAACATTCATTGTATGTCACTTAACAGGGTAGATAGATCACACCAACGCGAACTAGCATTTCGGTATCTTACTCTTATTGGAACATCTCATAAGTTTGTGGTGGATGAACGGGACGAGCGGGTGGTGCTCGGGCTGTCTTTCTTCCATATGGCCTCAAAATTCTGGAAACATTTTAATGGCATGACCTGGCAATACAACAAGAAAGTGACAAAGCCAGTGCTTTTTAAGTTCATAACTGTCAGAGAAAGTATGTCGTGCAGCTACTGACAACTGAAGTGATTTTGATGCAGCCAAATTAAATTGCATGAGGTTCTCTGTTGAAACAGGGGCAGTCAAAATAAGAATACAATGATCAAAATAAATACTCACATTACATCTCCAATTTATTTTTCAATTTTCAGCACACACACAGAAAAAAAAAAGCATTTCCCCATGAAAACTGAAAAAATGGTGTAAAAGTAAGAAACTTTGTAATGTTTTTATTGTACACCGGAAACAATTTTGTCCGCTACACAATGTCATGTCGATTATTATATTACAGTTTGATTATATCATAAATGTTGTGGTAAGATGGATTTGTTAGGTTACCAGAAAGGACAAGAGTGAGAAACATTTACATCCATCAACAATTGCAATTACTCAAATAGAAGATAAAACAAGAAAAAACCATTTAAAAAAAATAATCATGTCCAAAGAAGACCTACAAATGCTTCTGAAGAAACAGGATAGAGTTATTTAAAATTAGTTGTATGATGAGAAACAAAAGGAACCTTAAGAAAATTTCATCAGAAACAATAATAGGAGATTCAACATATTTTATTTTGACAAATTGATACTACCCAAAACAGAACTCAGTGGCATAAAAAGATTTATGCAGTCGATCGCAAATAATTAACATTATGGTTTGCTGTTGAGTTTATATGATTATGTTCTCCACAATATATCTCTATGTTCAGCTATTTGCATTTCCAGTGTCTGCACGAAATCAAGAATGGGTACATGCATCACTGAAAAATTAAGACCAGCACAGCTGAATGCTCTTGCATCACAAGAACTAAAAGTAAAATCTTTTTACCACATGGAACTTTAAGTCAACATCAATTTTTAAGCTTCATAATGTTCTGATAAAAATGTGATTAATTTGCTAAAATTTGCTTCCTCCAGCAATTCAGAGGTAGTAGAAATCCATAATGCTATGTATTTGCATTTCCCAGATATGACCATCTGCATTATGTGCATACATAGGTCAAAATTGAATCAAACTTTCATAAAAAAAATGGTTTAGATAGGATTGATCTAAATTCTCCAGGTACTTTGAAAACTCAGCTAATCAGTAGCACAATTCTGAAGGAGTCACCGAAAATAGTAAATGTTCTTTGTACTTTCTGAACCAAGTAGCAAAAGTATATAGAAAATACTAGTTCCGGAAAACATGGAAAGTCAATTACAAGAAAAAACCTGCAACCTGAGGTATAAATTGAACAAACTTACCTTCCAACGGCGTTTTTGAGCACTATGGTTCTGAATTTTTGACAACCGATCAATTATTTCCTTAAATGTTGGTCTGGCAGCAGGATTTTCACTCCAGCAATGCTCAATCAACCTACAAGGGGGAAAGATGATGTATCAGATCCAGTCAATCTTCTGCGATAACAAAAACAACAATAACAATAAACTAATTCTAGACAAGCATGGAGTCTCCTTTGTTAGCATTAATTAGAGACATAATCAACAAGAAGTTCTAGGACAGTGGTATTCAGAAACATGGAACATGAGTCAAACCAGAACTGTAATTAAGTTAGTTATTTAACAAAAAAACACCAACTACATTATTACCAAGGTTCGCCAAACTGTACCGTACTAGCATACCGAGCTCAGCTCGGTATGGTACGGTACATGTACCGAGCGATATGCCAGTATCGAGCGATATGCCTAGGCATACAGCTCGACATGCATATATATATATATGTATATATATATATAATAATAATAATAATAATAATAATAAAAGTTAAAAAAAGGGACAACGTCGTCTCGTTCCTTCTCCCCACGTAGAAGATGTTTCTTCTCCCCACGCAGGTCGGGTGGGCGAAGAAGGGATCAGGAGAGCAGTGCCATACTCCAGGTTCTCCCTTTTCTTCTCCCACTTCTTTTTCCTCTTCTTCTTCTTTCTCTCTCGACTGATACTGCCCGAAATCGGCTGGTGACGGTCGAAATCGGCCATTACCACCCAACAACGGTTGGCAGCGGTCGAAATCGACCATTACCGACCGATTTCAGATGGTAACGGGGCAAAAACAACCCCAATCGACGGTACTGCCCGATATCGGGTGATCCGTGTTCTGATTAGCAGGCGGACCGGTACATATCGCCCGTACCAAGCGGCATGCATAGAAATGTCAAACCTTAATTATTACAACCATGAAAATCAAAGATTTGGCAGAGCAACCTTTGTTTGTCATAGAGGTTATAACATTAATTACAACAACAAAAAAATGTAATGTTCCAACTATTTGGGAAATATGCATACTTTTTTTGTCATGGCTCAAGATATACATATTTTGCTTACCAAATGTCTATATGTTGTTTTTCTTTATCAAGTAACCTCATCGCTGTGACAAACAATCAAATGAACTAGAGCATGTTGTGGCTGGAATAACGACAAATGGGATGGTAGGAAAAAGTGCTGCAAGGTCTATAAGAAAAGGAAAGCAAGAAATTCTCATGGATTAGGCCCCTACATAAAGCATATATTGCACGAGTTATTGATTCCATATTATTATTTTCTGTGCTAAATTTGCTCATTGCATAATATCATCCAGACTCCAAATATTCTTTATTAGTCACAACAAAAAGGGTGAACACCAACAACTTTATGATGATTTCAGATGATCACATGAATCCTACAAATTCTTGTTTTGAAACAAATATGTGGAATTTTCTCCTTAAAATCTTTTATAACAACATCTAAAATTTACCAAGACAATGGAATCATCTTAAACAACAAAGATGCATCTTTCTTCATATTTTGCCCCTTGATATACACAAAAGATATTCTTAGCAAAAGATCCCAAAATTTATTACAATTAATGCTAAATTGTAGCTACTTGTTCAAAAATTTTCGGATCTCCTATTGATAAACACTGAAGCTCAAAAAGTTTCCCAAAGCTTAGTACCACATTTTCCTCTAAGAAACTTAAGTGTACCATCTAGCACATTCATCAAACTGATGCAACTAAGCTCAAGACTTTAGCTTCATTCAGGCCAAATAAAATCACACTGGACCACGGTACTGGTAGTAATTAAATTTTTATTTAATATTTAAAATTGCTACCATAGCTGAAATCAATTTTATAGTTGAATAGAGCTTTGGTCGATAGGCCTTAGTTTAGAGTTCATGAATTAAAATTGGACTAGGCAAACACTTAATGAAAATGACGTGTCTTAGATTTTACCACATAAAGAAATGAGAGTAAATCTTTCTATATTTAAAGACAAAATTTGACTAGAGAAAGAGAAACAAATGGCAATATATAGGTGAAGGTATTAGGTGGGTTATGGCAACTGAAAGTTAAAAATGACAAACAAAAATGGTATAACAATGGGGAAGGTTGATTGATTCTCTGGTGGTACATATCAAACCTATCACATGACCTCTGTCTCATCATGCAAAACCCACCTGGCTCTTGTGTCATACCATTGAAAAGCCAATGCCATTTGTCCCCATTCATCCAAAAGATCCCTGAGTATATATTTCTCTTTTCTGAATTTATGACCACACCAAGGCAACTTGCCAAAGAATATGAAAAGAAGTAAAAATTTGGGGATGAAGATTCTCCACAATTCCTTATTCTTTAATCTAAGATCAATAATGTCCCCAGTAAAACAAATCTTATGATCATCATTACTGATTAATCAAAATACCTGATTCTATGGCCTCAAGTTTTAGAGGTCAAAACTAACGCATTTGTTAATAGAAGTCAACTTAAGTTGATAGTAAAGAGAAGGATATTGCTTATGATTAAATAAAACTAATTTTATCAGGCTTGAGCAAAAACTAGCAAATAACTGTTGAAATACAAGATAAAATACGGTGTGCAACTACTACTACAATTGTATTATCTGAGAATGTTATACTCCCAACAGATAAAATGCCTGAAAAGAGATCAATGAAGCCAACACAAATCAGGTTATGGTGTAAATACTGCTTCATGTAGATCATGCATTTGCACATCAAAGTGGGAACTCCATTCTTCCAGGGATACAGTAACCTTTCACATAGCAAACCTAAGTGTTAAATGTGCATGTTAATTGGTTTTACCATCCAAAAGCAAAACAAAGAACAAAGCTAATCAGCATCAGCAAATCTAAACAATAAAACATTGCTGGTTATGCCAAAAAAAGAAATATAATAATGATAATAATAAATTAGACCAACTAAAGAATATCAAAGTAAGAACAAGACTTACTCTTTTAATCCATGAGCATACTGTTTTGGTGGAGCCCTAAAAGGTGGTCTCTGTTTAGACACATATGCTTTTGGAACTTCATTATCTTGTTTATAGGAAAAAGGAGGGCATCCTTCAATCATCTAGAGAAATGATAAAGGGTTGAAAATGTTAATCCAATATGACAATGCATTGGACTTAGCCACAAGTGACTAGTAAGATAAAAGATATCCAATATAATCATATACCCAAGTACAATTTTATCACAATTACACAAAGAAAGAATCTCAGTATACATTAAATTATAAAGGTGTATTGAGTGTCAAAGATAGCTTAGCCAATTTCAACTAGAAAACTTAGTTTTGCATCTCCACTTGATTTTAAGTTGGCATGAGTATTAAATGTAAAATTGGGGCCTAATAGATGTGAGGGGAAGAAGCAATAATATGGTACTTAACAATTTAAAGAAAGCTTAGAGTCTAAAGCCAAAAGAACATTTATTACAGTAATAACAGGCTCTTAGTATCTCAAGCTTCACAAGGATCCTTCATGGTCAATCAAGCATCAGATTAACTTGTGTCAATAGTAAATAAGAAAGTATATCTCCATGAGATGAGATCAACAGAGAGTACGAAAGGACAAGAAAGTAAAAGTACTATAGCTGAAATTTAGCATAGTTCAAACTTCAAAGTTCAAACTACTACCACTAAACTAGAAAGTCATGTAAAAGAACCTGTCACGTTTGTCAAGGTTCAATCACAATACACCTCATGCATATAAAAAAAGACAGACAAAACGGATAGATCCTAAACATTTGTTGGTGCAGTAGCTTATTTCCCACAACAGATTCACCTTCAAATCCGTGACTAAAGTAAGTTCTTAAATGAAAGCAAATCCGTTACCTCTTGCAGGATCAAAGCAAATGAAAAGACATCCACTTTTGTATCATACTCCTCGTTGAGGAAGACTTCTGGTGCCACATACCTGCCTGTATACAGTGAAAACATAAAAGAATAAGAATGATACAACCAAATCATGATATACTGAAATTCTTTAGTGAGTGGTGACACAAAACATGAACAGGCAGCAAAATGTCAGCAAAAAATAGCTAAATCTTTTCTTCATGATCACCAACTAACTTTTAATGCTTGATTAACAAACTAGACTCTAAAGTCCATAATATGCTTGTATTCCGTTTTGTAGCATGCTTTATTAGATAGGCATATAGAGGATCTCATATGTGGGTGGATATTAACTGAACTTTGATGAAAGTACCGGTCCGGTAGCTGACCGATACGCGGACCGGCCGCTACCGGGCGGTACCGCTAAAATCGACCGTCGGCAATCGATTTTGACCGTCAACAGTCGATTTAAGGAGAAATCGATTGTCGGCGGTTGATTGATGAAGAAAAAGGGAAGAAGAAGAAGAAGAGGAAAGAAGAAAGAAGAAGAAGAGGAGGAGAAGTACCTCGCACCGTCCTCGCCCGCGTGCCGTCGCGACCCTAGTGCCGCCCGCACGCCGTCGCCGCCCGTGGGTTGCCCATGAGCCGTCGCCGCCCGCGCCGCCCTTCTCGGCGACGTCGTCTCTTTTTCTCTTTTTAATATATTTAATATTATATCATAGAGTATTATATTATAAAAATATTATAATATATTTAATATATCGGGTGGTACGTACTGTGCTACCGCCCGATACTGGTACCGTACCAGTATCAAAAAAATATCAACACACCGGTACGGACCGGTATGTCAATCCTTAGACGAAACCATAATTTTCATGTTCAAAGAGAAGATCAAAGTATAGCAAGATATAGAGTCACAAAGATCCAGAGCCAGTTTCCCAACAGAAAAGTAACTATTGTCTGAATAAAATAGAAAAAGCATAAGAGAATATTGCCACACTCACATGCAGTGTCAAGACATGTCAATGGTCTTTCCTCTTTTACAGTATTTGCCACTTTTAACAACTTGCTAACTCCAAAATCTGCAACTTTCAAATGCCCAGAATCATCTCGCAAGATATTTCTGAAGTAAAAATGTTTAGACAATAGAGGCTGTCAGGCAAATAATAAGACAAACACACAATTCAGATCAGAGAGCAAAAGATAAGTATCCGGACACTTACGAGGGCTCAAGATCACGGTGAATTATGGCTTCAGGTTTATGCTCGTGTAAATAATTCATCCCTCTAATATATTTTTTTAAAAAATATTAGTTTATGCCCAATTAACTGAAGATAAAAATTTGAATCATGGAAACAAATAACCATTAAAGAATTTGCATTTCCATTGGCATTCCTCAAAAATACAGACAAATAATACAATTATAAGCAAATAAAAAGTGAACCAACCTGGCAATATCAAGCGCAAATAGCACTGCTGATGATGGCCTTAGAGCTCGTTTCCGATTCAGATAGGCCCGTAGATCACCCTACATATGAATGAGAACTAATGATCTGAATTTTCTGTCTGTTCAAAAAAAAGGTAACAATCACTGGAAAAGCAAATATGTGGTTTGCAAAGAAATCCTTCACTGAACTGATACGATGGCAACATGCACTCATCTATTCTGATGAACAACATGGAAGTAGACCCTTCTTAATATAGACATGTCAATTTTTGGGGTCAAGCAAAGTAATGCTTCTCATGTAGAGAATCATTGATAGTTATCCTAGCATACACGTGAAATTGAGACAAAGTTCACTGATGCATGCCGGGATAGCTTTCATTTTCATCTTAATGCATGCTAGCCTCTGTTTTCTTGCCTTTTCGCCAGTCTCTTTCTCCCTTTCCCATCCCTCCAACTCCTATATGTACATGAAATACAAAAGCTAGGTTCGTACTTCATACTTGACATACTAACAATGTATGCATTTCAAAGGAATCCCTCAGCATGAGATAATTGAGCAGCGAATTTGGTCATTGCTCTCATGCAACTTTCATGAAGTTAATGGAAGAACAAGAGAGTAAGAAAATATTGAGCAACCAGGTTTACATAGACAGCTAGAATCCATTTAGCTACCAAGCTGAGTATTTCACACTTAAGAGTAACAACCTTGGGCAAATATTCTGTGACAATCATCATTGGACTACTTTGAGTAACAGCACCTAAAAACTGGACAACATTTGGATGCCGTATTTGCTGAAGCAATGCAAGCTCATCCCTGAATGCCCTTCTGCAAAATATAAAGAAATCCTAACCAACAAATTAATGAACTAAAACCTGACTGCAACAGGTACACCAAGTAGACATTACAATTTGCAAACATAAAAATATGCAGGAAAAAATAGGACCAACCCACAATTTATCTTCATCAGCCATTACATCATCACTGAACTTCTTCACAGCAACTTGAATTCCTCGCCATTTTGCTATAATAAATGTTCCCTAAAAGATGACATTGGTTAAAAAAGAGGAGGTAATAAGTTGTGTTAACAGGAGAAGTTACATCAATTAAGAACTTCAGAAAACACAGCATAGTTTAAATCATTAATATAATGTCAATTACAAAGACAAATTTCTGCAGAGCTGAAAGTCGTTTAGTAAGAGCTATTTTAGTTATTTCAGTGCAGCTTGAATGTAAATGAAAAATCCCTAGATTGCTGAATCACAGTGGTCATACGACGTTAAAACAGCAATGAAAGAAGTCCTAAGCTCCCAACTATTGAAGTCAGCCACATAAATCTTTTATCAGCATTAAACCACTAGTCAAACTAGGAGCCATCATTTGTAATGTTCTCTTAAATATTTCTCTCTGCACACCAATAATCCTAATTAACTCACCTTGTTTAACTAGTGCATCTACAGGTGCGGCTCTAACTACAATAAGACTTGACCTGCTTCGACCAGCGCACAGTTAGATACGTGTGAACGTTGCCATGAACAGAATATAGACAAAGTTTATCTATCATATGAGTTACAGTGCTATATGATAGAACAAATAACTTGGAGGGTACAAGTATTAGGAATTAGGATAAACTAAGGACTGTTAAGGTTGCTTTCACATGCACAAAGGAGATCATGAAATGCACAAACAACGAGTCCAGGGAATTATTACATGTGGGACGAGCCACAAGGAAGATTGAAGTTTAAGAAAACTTGGAGAGTCAATGAAGGCAGAAGAAAGAGACATGACAACCCTGAATAGGTCGATTGAGCATAAGCAGAGATCAAAGCAGAAAAGATATTCATGCAGTCAACAACTTAAGCAGTTGGATTTTGAGCTCCAATTGGCATTATTTTTTTGATTTAGCTTCTAACAATTTGTAAATTTCTTCATTCAAATGCCAATACTAACACATAGAAGAAGTATACAGTGTTAACTAATTGGAAAAACTATTCTGATTAAGAACAGAAAGTTAAAAGCCAAAATCAGAGATAAATGCTAAACATGTTGCTACCTTGCGGTGACTGATTGAACATAAGAAAAGGAAAATAACACAAAGTTACAGTTAAGGACATGTTGTCATAGTTGCAGATGAACATGAGAAAATGTACCTTAGTTATGTTAACACTGTTAGTGAAATCAAGTTCACTGGGGTCAATCTCATATTCAGGGACCTCACGGGCATTCTCCACACGCATAGGAGTCACCTGCAGAAGATACAAAGCAACAAGAACTAATGCCACAAGAATTTAACAAAAGAAAAAAATAAATACCTTTTCATCAAACTGGAAAGACTAATAGGTCTTCAATGATGTACCCGTAGCTTGGCACCATGCTTCTCGAAAAGCTTGATCACTTCATGGTTTTTGTAGTGAACTGCATCTGCAAGTGGCTGTTTAGCAGGAGCAATGGTGATGAAATTTGACTTAAGACTAAAATTTAACAATAAACTTTCATTATGCATACACCATGTGGATAATCATCATTGATAAAAAATTCATTTAACTCAATCCAAATATTGTGACCTCACTGCCAAGTTCGAACATAATATCACTTTCAGCCAATATGCTCAACAGTTCTCCTCACAAATGGATCAATGCTCAAACTGGATGTCACATCCATCCAGATTCATTTGGTTCTTGTAAAATTCTGTTAAAACCAATTAGTTTCAGCAAAAACTAACCAACATTGCCTAAGAAGAAACTATTTTCAGCCAAAACTAACCAGCATTGGCTAAAGAGCATTACGTGAAAAAAAATAAATAATATTTTAACTCTTATATTAAAAGTTTTAGTAGATTATTTCTTCAGATCTTGATGGTTCCATACTCCAGAATATCACTTTGCAATCATCAGCTTGAATTTAACTAGCTTCAATGATTTTTAGCTTATACTGTGATAACTCACTTATTAAAGTCTTCATGCACCAAGTCTTGCTCCACTACTCTGAACACAAACTCAAACTTCCATGTAAGAATTACATATTATATATAAATATATATATACACACACACATACATACATATTATATACATACACATACACACACATATATATACATATGTGTGTGTGTATACACATATAAATACATATATATATGTATATATATGTGCATATATATATATGTGTGTGTGTGTGTATGTATATATATATATATATATATATATATATATATATATATATATATATATACACACACACACACACACACACACACACATATATATATATATAATGTATATGTATGGGTATGTATGCATATGTGCATGTGTATGTATGTGTATGCATATATGTGTATGTGTGTGTGTATATATATATAATATTTAGAACATGCAAACATGAATGAAGTAGGTCTATAGTTAATTCCATTCAACAAGTTACTTAAGAATGTTTATGACTTCTGTTTTCTTAGTCTTAAACCTTTAGATGACGAGTGTTATTCTGCCATCATATTATTTTAGCTATTTCTCAATGTTACAATTTCTATTAAATCACACTGTCTATATAATTGAATGGTTGATAACTCGGGAAGCCATATTCTGATTCCCTATCTTATGCATACTTCTTCTCTGCGTTAAGATCTTTTCCTGCAAGGTTAACTTGGAGAATTGCTTGGTCTAGTTGAATCATTAAGATGATCTCCGTCGGCAAAGTAAACTGCAGAATAGAATTGACTGTTGGAGTTTAATCTGTCTGTTGACAAGTCAGCTTTTTCTTTGGAAGCACTGATTTAAACCTTCCTACTTCCTTTGCTGCACACGACTACTCCGTCTCCACTGTTGCTTGAGCGACAACCACGTTCCTTGCATCCTAACCTTCTTGCTTCTTAGGTGCCAAAGACCGAAGCTAACTTTGCATGATAAATTTCTTCTATTTCGTCCATTTTTCTCAATAACTTTCCTAAACTTTCACATAAAACAGAGGGATTTGTTAGCAAAATATTTGTCAGTCATACATTTGTTTCTCTTAATTAAAGTACATCCCAACAATCAAGGAACAATTATGAGCGTCCATTTTCGTGTCTTGAATTGAACTAACATCTGACTGCAAGAATTAAAGCACCAAAGCGAAACAACAAGATGCTACAGGGATCCAGCAACTTGCAAAACAAATTATTGCAGCACCGATTGCTCGGAGCAAAATCTTAAATTGTTACCAACACGAATTTTGGAGCGGACACTAATATAGCGAGAATGCACAATGGACAATTATGCAAGTCTAGCATGGTCATCTTAGCCATAATTCAAAATCATAGCAATTACCAAGATTCGTACAGTAGTATACTCACCAAAAGTCCAACAAAAATAAGAAAGAAACAATAGTTAGATTACACAACAATGAAACTAAAGAAGAAACAGTGTCACGCACCGTACTGCCCCAGCGATCCTCAGGGTCGACCTGAGCCCCCTTGTCGAGTAGCAGCTGGACGACGTCAGCGAAGCCCTGGCAGGCAGCGACATGGAGGGCAGTGCGGCCGTCGATGTCCCGGAAGTTCACGTCGACCCCAGAGGCAAGGGTCTCCTCGATCCCGGCGAGATCGCCCTCGTTGGCAAGGTACATGAGGCGGATGTTGGCGTCGATCTCCTCCGGGACCTGCAGCCCATCGAGGTCCCCGGATCGAAGGGCCTCGAGCTCGCCGCCGTCGCGATCCGGCGCGAGCGACGACTGCTTCCCGAGAGTGAATCGCCCCGTTGACTTGGCCTCCATTCCCCAAAAGGCAGACTCCCGAGTGTTGGCGTATCGAATCCAACCCTCGGCGAAAGTAAAGAGAAATAGGATCGATCAGGGCTTCCGATGTTTGGGGGGGAAGACGGATCTGAATCGAAGAAAAGAAACGAGCGCTTCACTGTCGCTGGCGGCGAATACTTATCACAAGAGGGAAGGAAAAGGACGCGCTGATTCCTCGACACGAATCGTGATGAAAGTTCGGTAAGAAATCGTGGCGGGGACTCGTCTTCCGGTGAGATCTCTCCTTTTGGCGGGCGCATCAGCCGCTGGCACGACGTTTTCCACGAAGGGTGGAGATGTTTTTGTTGTGTCGGCCAAGACAGGGAGCACGGAATCTGCCCACAGACGCCACGACCACCGCTCCTCGTCTGACGTCTAACGGATCTAGTACATCTAATCTGTGTGTGTTCTGTGTCTCGAACGAAACAGATTAGTCACCGGCCCTCGGATCCCGTATCTGTTAAAAAGGGCCAGTGAGCGAACGTGGACCACATTAATGTGACACGAAGACGGCGGCCGATATGAGGCACGACCTCTGTCCACACATTGGTGGGCGGCGTAAAAGAGTTATCAGGCTCGATTGAGAAATGGGTGAAAACCGTCGAACAGGTTGTGAGCATAACGAGGAATGCGTGTATTAACAGAGGAAAAAATAGCGGAAGAAACATCTTACAAGGGAAACGAGCAAGCTACTTACTTATCACTGGAGAGGTGGCAGAGCTTCCACGACCTCCGACGACTCCACCAAGCTCTCGTCTGAGGCCGAGGATCCCATTATCCAAAGCATCGACCCTCAGCCGAGACCTCTCCTCCTCGTCGTCTGGGAAACCCCCCGCACAACAGGCATCAAGTCAGCTGTTTGAATCGACGTCTCAGAACAAATTAATGAACCTAAATCTCAGAAAAGGGATCAAGGTAGCGGGAGAGGGCAGCGCAGGAGTAGCGGAAGCGGTGGAGGGCATCATCGGGAGCGAGGCCAATGGAGCCGACGACGGTGACGTGAGGCTCGAAAGCGGGGCTCCGAACTCGGACATCGTCCGGCCGGCGGGAGCGCCCACACCGAGGAGACCTCCGTCGACGCCTTCATTGGAGCTCCAGCCATCGCTGCCAACGCGACGAGTCTTGAGAAGGTGCGATGGGCGTAGCGGAAACCGCTGAGGAGGAGAGAGATTGCAACCCTTTTTGCTACATAAACAGGCATACAAGCTGAGATATAAAAGAATGAATACCAAGCTTTTGGCTGATGCGGAGACATTTTATTGTATGAAATCATCTAAAAGAATGATAAGTTTCACATGTAAGATGGATCTCATGGTTGGACAAAGAACACCATCAAAGCTTCAACATCAAGTAACTGTTTCTAATGTTACACATCACACAAACCATCTTGAACCAAGAAACAACAAAAGAAGACAAATGAGAAGAAAAAAAAAAAGACAACAACAAAAACAGTAATCAACAACATTTTTGTTTAGAAATGTACAGGAAGAACAAAACAACGCCAAGCTATCCATAGAAAGAATGCCTCAGAGGAAGGTGAATACAAGCAAGATTTGAACAAGTAACATCAGTATCATCAATAGTTCAACAAGGAATACTTTACACGGACAACAATCTTCCCTTTTCAACCCCTAGCTTAGCTCCTGTGACCAACCAGTGGCCTGGAACATCTTGTGGCCCCTTCAACATCTCAGTCATGTCAACAATCTTTGCAAGCTTGGAATTGTCCCCAGAAGTGGAAGATGAAGTGTCATCTAATTTCTGGGTGAAGGTAAGCCAGGGATTATGATCCCATACGGATCTCGAATGGTACACCCAGGGACCTTGGAAAACAATAGTTTGAGGTGTAGGACGCTCTTGGCACCGAAATCCCATACCCCCAGCTGAGCTCCTGTTACTATGTAGACGCCAGACAGATCACCAATGTTTGTTTCGGTACTCTCAATCGGAGCGGTGCTAACATGTGCAAAGTTCTTCCACTTGATGGGTTCAAACCAGCGGCAATCTTGCTCCTCGGGGCCTTGCCACTTAGGTGGGCCAATTGCAACATGGGAGTCCCAGTGGGGTAGGAAAATCTTTGGTAAGGTCGCGAGATGCTGCAAATGGATGGCTAGTCGGTTTTGTTTGCTTCCTTCAAGGCTTAGCCTGAGACCAGTGACGGGTTTACGGCCAACAGATATCTGCATCAAGTTATAAAGTTAGATACGAAGAACATATGTAGTTTGCACCTGTTAAGGCACCATCAGTTTGTATGAAATAACAACATAGAATACCACTATAAACAAGGCAATAAGACACCTCCGGAGAATATAGCCAACACAATATATTAATTATGTCAATCTTCCAGTGTTTTTTTCCTGCACAATTGTATGCCAGTAATTTATACTATAGATATATACCAGTGTGTCATAAAGATCCAAGAAATCACTCCATTTTCACATAGGTAATAGAATTAATGAAGTCATTCTTAAAGTTTTCACTCTTCTTTTTGTAGGAGCTTTGTGTGTTTGGACATGCGTGTGGGGTGGGGGGAACAAGACTCACCACAATTAGACTTTCTCTGTTTCATATATTACTGAAGCCTAGAACAAGGGATCCAACTTAAAGAATTAAGTTCTCTCGGGCTTTGCAACCAGCAACTACTACATTTGCCAATGCATCAGCAAATTCAGAGAAAATAAACAGATCGGATAAATTCTTTACTTCTTCAGGAAGTTGAAGTTCTGCTCACTGAAGCTATAGGGTAGAATTCTATCCAAACCTGGGTTTAGTCAATCTGCACAATAGTGCATGGAAGAAATGATGATCAGATGTTATACCACTCATACTATGTTCACATGGAAGCAATTCCTCTGCTAACTGAAGCTTTATTACTACAATAATATGAACAATCATGGGCAATTAAATATAGTCTGTTTGCTGATCCACAATAAAAAAATATTTCATCTCGCATACGAAATATGAGAGAGGAATGTGCTAAATCATAAGATGGCAGTGTTGGTGAGAAATTAAGCAGGATTCATAATTCTCATACGACTGATACAAGATAAATTTCATAATATTTGTTTATCAAAAACAACAAAGAGTTTGTATCCCATCACCTGTTCTGAGCTAATGTAGAGCTTGGGGCCCATTAAGCTGAACTGAAGAGAAGGGCATACAGGTTCCTTTCTTTGATGTCCAGGAATGTTAACAGGTGCTGGAGCCCAAACTCTCTGAACTTGAAACTCCAAAAAATACTGCAGTTCCTCTATAGGGGGCTTATCTGGAGAAAGGTGTTCTATAAATATAAACATGAAAAGGCAACCCCCAAAAATTGCCAAAAACACGCACACACAACTCATCAACTCACGAATCATGGTTCACAAGTACAAAAATTCAAGTCATAAATATTCGGTTGCTGAATTAATAGTAGATTTTGAAATCCTCTGTCCTGTAAGAATTAGTCTAATTCGATGTCGAAGTACTAATCTCATCAAAATTTCAAATCTTTCACATATGGGGTATATGTTCTTCTCAATACAAGTTAAGAATCACAAAACTAAGTTCAATCAGATGAGAAAATTCCAGTATAAAATGTATTCAAAAGTAAAATCATCCTTGCGATAGATGCATCTTCAGTGAGTTCAACTACATATTATATATTGCAAAGATTATACACCAGCTTCAGACTCGTTATGTAGAAGTAATGCTGCACATAAATATGATCTCCTCCATTACCAAAACTAATTCAGCAAGTCTAATTAAGCACTATATAGGTCAATTAATTTTTTCTTCTCAAAGGCTTGTAGTAGTACCATGCCGACATATCATTTACCATGTAGTGGCACAGAAAAACTTCCCAAAAGAAGAATTATGCAGGCAATCCAGACGTCAATATTAAACAACAGAGGTGCAACAAAGAAATAAATAGCACTTACACTCCAAATATAGGTCAACAGCGCGAGATAGATTCTGAATTCCAGGTAGCCCATTCAGAAGAGAAACAATAGGAAGAAAAGTCATATTGATGACATCTGGTGCTAAAGAAATCGTGTGCACCCACTCTGCATGATTTTGGACAAGATCATCACCGCCCCTCCTTCTAAAGATTACAGTAACATCCTGCAAAAGAGGCAGCATCACCTTAGTGATATTAAAAGAAATACAATATACAGTATACTATAATTAGTGACAGACTTCCAGCAAATGGTTATTGCTTTGCAATCTCTCAAACAGCTAAAGATTACTATTTATATGAATGAATAATCTTGACATAAGATTGAGAACAAGGACATGCCTATTAAAGGTCGCGAACAGGCCCAACACAATTAACTTTTCCATTACATTAGTACCTAGCAATCGCAAAATACTGACAATATTTCGCTTGAAAGGGAAATTTTTTTTAAAAATCAACGGTAGTTTGCTCGTGATTAGATTTATCGATCATTGTATAGATGAGTATTAGTCTTTAGTTCGATATCCACTTCATAAGAATCTTCTTTTAGAAGCCCTCCTCCAAGTTTATATCAATTGAAACCTAAACCATGAGTCCATGATTCAATTGCCTAAATCTGAAGCCAGTTTCATATATATCCTTTTCCATGCCTACATACCTCACTCCAAACTACCTTCACCTTTATGCCCCAATATTTCTTAATTCTTCTGTAAAAATGAAGATCCTCTTTTTACCAATGCTATGGTATATCACTATTTACTCTAACATACCAGTTCAATCAATTATTCATCATTTTATCCTTCAAAACAAAATTCTTATGCCAATAACAGAACCAAAAAAAAAAAAATCATAAATAAGATTGCAAATTTCTTTTGGTCTGGCTCTCTCCATATGGCAAATCTATTGAGTATGGGACTAAAAAATAGTACAACAGGCAGATAAAGAATTTCAGCAAGAAATTTTCTAGAATCAAATATTCCTTCTTATAATTTTATAAGCACCAAGAATACCCTATTCCATGGGATCTTCCTGTTGCCACAGCCCTCATTTTTTACTAATAGATGTCTCTTCTCGACCACTGTGCACCCTAGTGCTTTAACTTCACAATTCAGTTCTCTGACCCTAGGTAGCCCATAGCACTACAAGGTGCCAAACAAGAAGCAACACATGATTGAATTATAAGAGATCAGAATCAGTATAAATTTCATTGCTCAAATTCAAATACCACAGCTTTAACATAAGGATATTCTAAGCAACGTCAAAATACAAAGACCAAAAATATGATCACTAGATTTGAGCATCTAGTGAGGTTAATTCTAGAAAATGAGGTTACTTCCAATCGTATGTATGACATGTAAAATGTGGAAAATATCTCCAAAGCATGCACATGGAAGCCGTTTGAGAATAATGTATATCAATAACCAAATAAAAGTCGGTGAATAAAGAAATAATTAACCTACATCTGATCCTGCTGGTTTTTAAGATATTACATTTTAGTTCATCACATTGTGGGGTTAATAAATTGCAAATATATGTATCATACATGCTCTAAAACTTCTTCCTCAGAGATGCAGCCCTAGATAGATGAGGTGGCATGTCAATGTTACTAATAGAAGACGGATATTGTATACATATGATGTAACACAGTATGGTATTTAAGACTACAGAAGGCACTGACCTTCTCTTTGTAATTCAAGGGAGCAGTAAACATTTGGTGTTCCGTGTTCAAGAATCTCTGATCCCCAATGTCCTTAACATACTTCTCAATTTCTGATTCTGATAACTGAGATGAATGGTGTTGCTTGATATACACTTCGTCTTTACCACCAATAGTAACTGATGTGATAATATGGGTGCCAAAATTCTCAATGAAGCTGAACAAGAAGTACATGAAAAACCCACCAATCAGATAGGATGAATTAAGTTCATTTCAGACAGCAGATGACTTCCCTATGGAAGAAAAGAAAATATATAATGCACAAAAAGGTAGATATCCACCTTACAGACAGCAAAAAGCAAAATCTAGTTTTACAATACCTAGTCATGATGAAAACAAGTCTATTACCTACTAACCTAGCCAACAGTGGTGGATCCCAACTGCGAGGAACAGCACGCTTGACATCATCCCGGAGCAATAAATCATCACTTGTAAGTTTGGCTTTATATAAAGGAAAATAAAAACCATCCATAGCAAGGGCTTTCGTTGCTGCAGCATCGACTTTCCATGATCCAGTGAAACTGAACATCGAGTTAAAGCTACCAAAAGGTACTGTTCCAGATAAACCTGACTTCTTATTGAAATGCTCAGCCATCTGACAAAACAAAACAGCAGTAGTAGGTGGTTGCAGGGGGCACAAAAGTGTTTATAGTAAAAAGTAATCCACAAGACGCAAAAACCGCTCTCAATCACACAGAAAATGGCATGAGCAAGTGTGTTAACTAAGAGATAATACTACTGCATATTCTTACATTTGTAGATGAAACTGGTTCCAGTATATAAAACTGAAACAATAAAGCAAACAGCTAGTGGAAGTGTATCACACCAAAGTAAAAGCAGCAAAAATGGTGTTACTATGAATCTACTAAGTGAATACATCGTACAGGATGGCATTATTCTTCACAAATCCGCATAAGCGCTTAGTCTCTTTGCAATCTCATTATCAATAGAATGTCAATGACCACTTTAACTTCTCATCTCTTTTTCAATGAAAGTTCTTAGTTTAATTAAAACAGTTTGCGTCTACAAATTTCAGTTCCCAAAAGGTTAACAGGCATGAATATCATATGTTCCAAGATAGGTTACCATACATCAGAGTGAGCAGACTTACTTGGTAATTAGCATATGGATTCTCATCTGTCTCATAGATGCATGGATTTTGTCATGAAGTTGTTTGTATTAGAACAAGTCATAATGCATCAAATAGTGTTGGTTACTTTGGAGAGCCTAGAAACCAATTTGCAACAAATGACATGTATACTGCTCCTTCCTAAGACCATGAAAATGTTCTTCATTGATTCTGCCAATGTTAGGTCCAATATTGCAAACCAAAAACTCATCAGACTAAGGAAAAATGGCATATTAATACCTATGAGTAACCACCATTACTTGGAAAAGGTATTGATACTCATTCTCTGCTCAGTCTAGAGGCTGCTTGCATATGGAGCCTATCAGTATCACTATTAATCCATTGCTATAACAAGCTTTATTCTCAGCAACAAGAAGAACAAGTTTTACTTTCAAATACTTGTATTATGACCTGATTATTTCCTATTATCAACTCTGTAGAGGACAAAACCATCGATTATCCAACAGTCATCATGCCCTTAACTATTCCTAATCAAGTTTTTTTTTCCGTAATTCTCCGTCTCCCTGTAACAGCTGATTTTAGAATGAGATCTTTCTCAACTGGTTTATAGAAATTCTTTTTGCAGATATCCAAACCACAAACGTTTTTCTTCAGAAAATCTTCCTCAAGATGCCTCTTTATGCAATTTTGATCCATGATCCTACCCACCACAGATTATCCCAGAGGTCATCAGTCTTCTGAAAACCAGAATGACTATTACATGCATAAAAAACTCAGGTCTGAAAAATGACATCAAAACATACATTTCGATGAAAGCAAACTCCTTCCCCCAATTATTTGGTTTGATAGAGAAATATGTTTCTCTCATCATTTGGTTTTGTTGAATCCAATGTCATTAGAAATGGTTATGATTTTGCTTATTTGGTATTCCTCTCTTACAAACCTTCTACTATTTCCTGTTTCTTTGAGGCACCTCAATATGATTCGATTCGCTTCCGTGTCTGTGCATACAGAGATCTGTCCAAGTTCTGAGCATATCTAAACTCTCCCAGATCAAGTTTCCTTTACTCAACCTTATTTGGCACTATTCCTAGATTTCAGCTAATACTATCACTAGAACTACATATTTCAGAAGGATGTCTCAACATTCTGCAATAGACACCTTGAATTATGATTTATTATCCTTAATCTTTGTGCACAGCCACTGGTTCAAATTCGTTCTACCTCATTTAACTTCCTTAAAAGAACACTCTAGTATATACATGACCCAGGTTAACAAATTTGTGCAACAACACCCACAACAGAAGTTCCAGTGCCACCTATCCCCAACGTTCAAAGTAAATAACTTATCACTTATTGCAGACCTTTCCATTAGTACATCCTAAAGTAAAACAATAAAAGTTCTCTTAAAGAACTTGACATGGCAAATATTAGCCTGGCTGCCACGTCCCCCATCCTTGGACAACTAAGCCTCCAGCGAGGCCGACTTGACACAGTACGACCGACCCGACATGGGAAAGTCGACCTAACACAGGCATGGCGAGCCCAACGACTATATGGCTAACCTGACACAGGTAAGGTCAACCCGCCACAGCTGCAGTAAGCGAAATGCACACCACGCTGCTAGTACCACGGACGATGTGGAGATGTACGATGGCATGGTAAGCAACAAGGGCATTAAGGATCTCAGGTACGAACGACCCGTAACGCCCAGTATAAAAGCTCCTACACCTCTACGGAGCAGGGGGGTCACAAATCCTAAACCAAACTCCTAACTTAATCATCGGAGGGGTCACGTCGGGAACCTCACCCAACTCGACCTTCTTGCAGGAATCGACGACCAACCCGGGCTACCAGGCATCGATCCTCAACCCGAGCTAAACCTTCAGGCTGCTTCCATTCGACTGAGCTCCACCTCCTCTCAACCAAGGCGACCGCGGGTGAGCTAGCGCACACGAGCCAGAACCAACCATGCCCACTCAACAAACACGGAGGCACAAACTGCGCTTACTGGGCAGGCACGAAAGATTTTTCACTAAGAAAACTCATTTCTTCCTGATGACTACATACTCAGGACCGAGTGATGAATTAAGGAAGCCTATCGTTTGCATATGAGTTTATAAAGATGCATCATCTTTCAGATGAACTATCATAGACAAAGGCCCCTAAATAGAACATTCTACCTTTCTTTGTTCCTATGAACTCTCTCTAAATCTACACACATGGCAATAAAGAAGCTTGTCTAAGCATCAAACTCTCTTTAAAATCACCACCTTCCAATAGCGGGCATACCACCTTCCAATAGCGGGCATAAAAGGTTTATCCGTGGAACAATGTCATCCTTGATAAAAATTAGTCCAAGTCTCAAGTAGATACTCTCCGAAATGTGCTGATTGATCTCCGTTTTCCTCCTTAGCCCAGAAACAGTTGGACTCGTTCAACATTGGAGATGCTTCTCACGATATCGGACCCCATTTCATGAGTCAACGAATAGAAGGAGATGCTTAGTAAGCTCCTTTTCATGTGTGATTCCTGTTCATTTCTCCTTGAGAAGGAGATGCATCGTAGAAATTATGAGATATGTGGAGAACTTGAGATATGAAACATTAGGCACTCTTCTTCTTCTTCTAGTGAGTGAAAGTTTTATGACCAGAACACTTTCCTCTAAGGGTATATAAGAACATTAAAACAAAATCTCATGCAATTTACAAACAAAATTTCTCAAGAGTAAAATGGAAAAGAGAAAGTTCAGATACAAACAAAAAAATCAAACATTTCATTTCAGAAAAAAAATCAGAATCGACCAACACCTGATCTCAAAAAAAAAAAAAAAAAAAAAAGCCCTAAAGTGGATTATTCCTGCCACTGAGCGGAAGAACAGACCAGACCATATGACAAATCCCGAAAACTACGAATCCGTTAGATGAGCTAGAATTACCTGTTGGAAATTACAGACGTGAGAGGGTTCCCGCCGGTCACTCTCCCTGCAAATCTTGACGTCGAAGGGGACATCCGGGAGAACGATCTGGCCGCTGCCGCCACCGCCGTCGTCTGAGATGGCCAA
The DNA here is from genome assembly GCA_021527575.1 of Ensete glaucum. NCBI lineage: Eukaryota > Viridiplantae > Streptophyta > Magnoliopsida > Zingiberales > Musaceae > Ensete > Ensete glaucum. Next base: position 31,003,516 of record CM038554.1, read on the forward strand.
GCTCCTCGTCCGGGTGTCGTCGAGCAGGAGGAGGCGGGACCCGGGCGCTCCCTTGCAGTAGAGAAGCCGCGCGTCGGAGGTGACGTCGAATCCCCGGCCGAGCGCCTGCACCGCGTTCGCCAGCGTCGCGATCAGAGCATCCGATCCCCCCGCCGCCGACGCCGGCCGTGCCCTCTCCATGCGAACAGCTCCGCCCGAATCGACACAGTAGCAGTGCTCAAGCGCATCCCACAAGGGTTCGATCTCATCTCATGTCGTCTCTCTACCTTCTCCAACGCCCCCGTCCACCGCGCCACCCTCCTTCCTGAAAAGGACCGAGCTTTGTTCTTCCGAGGGAGAGCGCGAGACGACAGACTGCGAGGGAAAGGTCGGGAAAACAAAAAGGGCGATTGACGATGGGGGGAATGGAAATGGGGCAGCGAGGCGTGAGAGGGAGAGGGAGAGGGAGAGAGGGGGGGGGGGGTTTGGTTTCTTGGGGGTGGAGAGGGGGTGGACTTTTTGACCGCCGGGATCGATCGGCCAAAACAACATAAAAAAGAACGCGTTTTCTAAGGAGGGTTAGGAGTTGACCGGTCCGCACAAACAAACGACCGACTCCAACATCCCATCATCACTCCCCCTCGCTTCGGTGGACGTCCGTCGAGGGTTTGGTTTGGTGGTGGGAGTCCAATCAGCAAAGTTCACGATCCCCATTGGTCTGATCTAAAGCTCAGAGTAAGGGACCCGCGATATGGACGGACGAGAACGAACGCTTTCCTGGTTGCTGCCTCGATCGAGGCAGCTGATCTGTACGATGTTCCGGCCGGCCGGCATTCCAACGCTTGGGCTGCTCTCCACGCAAAGCCCACACTTTTTTCTTTCCTCTGGGAATAGAGAGAGACAGAGATTGACCGGCGACTGTGTAGAAGAAGCCACGCTCCGGCGAGGAGAAACGTATGGTCAACAAACAAACACACGTCTCGTGATCTCTGCTGCTTCAACCGAGGAACAAAAAACAGGAAGTCAAATCACCTCTCGCAGCCGATTTATATCGGATGCTCCACCGGCATCTCCCTTCTCGCCGCCACACGCGTCGCCGAAGCAGGTGGCAGCAGCAGCAGCGCCGCCGGAAAAGACCCCAACCGTGCTTCTTGTGCATCGCAGGTGAAAACATCGTCAAAGCAACTCGAGACGACGCAAAATAAGCACGCATGACCGGATTGTCTCACACTACGTAGTGCAAATCCAATGGAGATTGGTTTGGTTCTTTCATGAGGTCCGGTGGCTTGCAGATGAATCACAAGTTGAGAATAGAATAGAAATAATACAAAAGTGGTAAGAGAACAACTAAAAGCAAGGCTATGTTTCATATGAGATATAGTGTAACAGAAACACGAACATAGCTTTTGAAGCATACTGTTTTGGATCCAAAGAAAGTTGGTGCAACAATCTTGTTATATCAAATTAAATTAGTTCATCAAAGTTTGGTGAACTAATTTAAATTTAACCCAACAATATGGCTGATTAAAATTTAATCCATCCTCCAAAGCCAAGAGCAAGAGCAATAGCAATAGCAAAGGATTGAACTAATATTTAATAATTAAATGTAACAAAGGCAAGGCTATAAGCTGAATTCACTACATGAAATCTAATTTTATCTTTTATGGATGGCTTCACCCCCATAAATGTCCATGCTTTCTCTTAATCAAACAATTGTTGTTCTTCTTGACCTGCCCTTTTGTCCTCCTAGCAGATATAATGGTCTTGATCTTAGGTTCATAGTCCAGCACATGAAAAGCAAAATCATGCACCACTACTAGATTTGATGAGCAACAATTATAAAAATATTGATTTTAGCAATTATAGCCCATGATAGTTTGTCTATTACTTGTACTTGTATATTGATGTTCCATGCAAAATGTCTATTTTAGTTGGACTACGACTTCTCCATGTATGGTCTCTGCCAACACATCATAGGGCCTTCATCATCTCTGATTTTTTTTTTGTTCGCTCCCTTTGTAATTCACCTTCGTCCACCCACCCTTGGGTCACACCTGAACAAAAGCATAGCTCTAGGATAGTCCGTCGCCTAGTAGCTCCTGAAGTCCCCCTGACTTCGCTAGAATTGGTGCACTATTGTTTGGATCCTGGGCCTCTATCCCATACCAGCACAATCTTTGTTATGCACCACTTGTTCCTGACAACTCGAATGGTAATACTATGACATATTCTTCAAGAGTACCCCACCTTTGTATCTTCTTGCCCTGTGTTAAGGTCTATTGATCTCAACTTTGCCTCTGCAAGTTAAATCACCTTAGTTACTTCGTCAAATGCATATCTGAGGTAAGGTGCATGTGCCTTGAAGCTCCATTCATCTTTGGCACCAAGCAAGATAAGTCTGCCCCATCAAAATGAAGAACCCATGAAACGACATGATCTCACTCTTGCCTCTACAAGAGTTCATGTCATTGACCTCCATCCAAGGAAAGTTGTGTGCCTCCACTCCATGTTCCATCTTCTATGTCGACTCCCTTTGTACGGCTTAAATACTTCACTGAGTTCCACCCAAGTTGCTCCACTCCTCGATTTGCATTAAGTTGATAGTGGCCCTCGCGTCCACCATTCCACGGGTCAGCCCTCCGTTGAGTTCGATTTCCACATCGACTCTAAGTGTGTCTTCATAAGATGTTACCTTGGATTGCTCCCCCACTTGATCTCGAAATGCATCCACCAATGTATTATCTCATTCGAGATCATGCAACGACTCTTCGTCGCTCGCTCGGTCTGTTAAGCTTTGTGGAGATATTACCTTGAGAAATTTTTCCTCAATATGTGTGATATGTTACACATGATTCTTCCTATGGAGAGCTATGACTTATTTCTCTTGGATATCTGTCATGTTGGAGCAACTTTCCTCCTTGTATTCTTCCCACTGAAAGGTTCGAAGACCATCATCCCCTTTATACTACTCTGTCTTACTGAACAACTTGTGCCTTGTTCTACTCCCGCAAATGCATTTGCTAGATTGCGACCCTTTGCCAATACAATCCCCACTGCACCCTTCAAGGTCTAGCAACGTGCTAAAGTTATTGCATATTTTAGCCGCATACGAACGTATCCTTTCCATGTCGAAGAAAAAATTATGATACTCCATGGCGTCAAGTTTCGATCGTGCCTTGGGATGGTTACGAATACTCCGTTATCCATGTACAAGCCCTTGCATGAGTATCAAATCCTTCGAATTAGCAATTTTCCTCACCTCTGTGAGCTTTGCACAACTCTTTCGGTCGTTATGCAACACTTCCCACTTTGCACAGTCTAATCTCTCACCAAGCACCTCGCTTGCCTTGAGCACCATCAAATTTGGCTGCCAATGTCGAGCCATAGTTTGAACTCAACTATCACAATCTTTGTGTGCTATGCATTCTTCTTCGCTTGCTTGTCCTCATGGTGCCTCTCGCGCAAAGGATGGCCATTCCTTTGAATAACAAGCCTAGAAGCCTGCTCCTCTAAGTGACTCATTTCCTTGCATCTCGATATCCGTTTCCCTCAAATGGTTGCGCGTACTGGCTATCCTCCATACAGCCCAGCTAAGTCCCCCCACGTTTGTATGACGAGTGTTTCTGCGTATGTTTATCCCGCTCTTATACTATATTGTCACGGATTTAGTTGATTTTGCCTAAGTCATGCAGCACCCATGCGTGTCCGTCCGCAAATATCAGCCTTTCCCGAGATTACCTAGAGTCCCTTAGATTTACAAAAGAGAAAACGAGACAAAAGAAGTAATTCCATCGGGATTCACAAGCAATTGCTCAAGAAAATACTTTATAAAACCAGATACAAATTACACCCTTGAACATTACAAACTCAGAGAAGTTGCATACAAAGGATAATGGTCCATTACAAACTAAAGTCCCCACAAGTGTTTACAAGACATACTCATAATTACAAGTCAAAATTGATCACAAAATAAACTAAACTAGGGCTGCTAAGCCTACTGCAAACCCGCTTCTTGCTATATAAGTTATGTACAAAGGACAGAGACATGAGCATTTCATCGAACACCTTATTTATATTATCGTCCATGACACTATTTAGAGGCTATGGAAAGACTATGAATACATTAATTAAATTATTTCCAGCCTGAGTGGCTTCACCTTCACCTTTTTTTTATTTTATTTTATGCATTATCCCATCAAAACAATAAACATTTATATGTTAAATAAGTATATTATTATAAAAATAAATGCTATTGATGAAATCATATTTTAATCTCGTGTTGATTGGAGAGTTAAGTTCTAATAAAACTGCACATCACTATTAAAGGGTTTGGGATGATATAGTAATGAAAACTCTAAATGGTTTTTATCCAAATTATGACTCTTTATATGGACTTCGGAAAGTGCTTATCACACCTACCACTTCAGCTATTAAAAATGATATGAAATCTATTAGGCATCTCATGTCAACATACCATTCTTTTCTCACGTTTTATCTTCAAATTTAATAAATATATTCTCTATCGGATTTTTGATGCAAACGAAAACATAGCTATAATTTTTAATTAATTAATTAAACTATTGATATAATTTTTAAAAAACCTAAAATTAAGATACATACATATTTTAACCTCAAATTAAAACGAGATATTTTGTCCTTAAATTAAAGTGGGATATAAGATGCAAGATAGAGATATTTTATGTTCCCTAATAAAATTCATTATATTTCTCTTTTAAGCACGATAATACTAAAATAAAAAAGTTCAGATCGAATCAATTTTATCACATCACTTGCATATATGCTTCTAACATAAGAGTCGCAAAAGGCAGCCTTCAGTCACCAATCCTATTGGAAACCATCAATCTCATAATATAACTCTTAATTATTTTGAGAGAGACTCTTATATCATTAATGTCGTGCGATCGTCCACAAGTGTTTGATCATCCTCATGTCTCCAATGGTAGCATCAACTAACATAAATATTTATTTATTTTATGTGACACAATCAATAGGACCCAATAATATATCTCAAAATGCATGATTTCTCATAAGGAAAATAGAAATTCAATGATACTAGATTTCATAGATTTTTCATGATTAATTTTCGTCATCAATCCGATGTGTCAGTTGATTTTGAGAAGAGAGAAAGAAAATTAATTTTGGAGAAATGTCAAAGTTGAATCTCTCTTCTAAAAGTTTTTGAAAAAAAAAAAAAGACTCTAATATGGTGAAACTTTCACCATATTACTATTTCAACTTATTAGATTCTTACAAACCCGTGCCGAGAGTATTGAGTCCTATACCTTTCGATATGACTATTTCGACCTATAATTCATATTTGATTCATTTACGGATCGAGTGAATCATTCATACGTTACCCAACTACTTCTAAGACTGTCCAAAGGCTTTCAATAAAATTTTATAAACTATGAAATTTTATAGAAGAAAGCTGACTCTTATATCCTTTGTGATGATGGGTAATGACATTGATGTTATTATCTTCTAATGGCAAGAACACGCCTCTTCTTCGGATCGTTTAATCTGCCGGTGGTAGGAACCTTTTTATGACCACACTTTCTAGTTATTCCTTTATTTGTTCTTTTTTTTTTTTATATCGAAACTTTATATAGTCGTCGAGGAGTCAACTTGATTTGGTTTCGCTTATATGTGTAAATTTATCCATATCAATTCAGAAAAAACTAAAAAGCTCGAAAGAGATCAGTTGGGTCTACTTGGGAATACGTCTCGATTGGACCTACTCGAGAATGTGTTTTGATAGGGTATGTTCGGTAGCACGACTCGAGCTCCTTCTTCTCGGGTTTTATTGAGGGATCTGCATGAATGTCTCGTCAGAGTAGAGTCATCTGATGTGGCCCCTCCGAAGATCAAGTTAGTGCCACGATCGAAATGATCTTAAGAGCTTGGTAGAGAGAGAGAGAGTCTCATAATCTATTCTCAATGGTAGCTTATATATATATAGAACTGGGGGTAGCCATATGGGGTTCCTTAATATTGACAGTGTCTTTGACTAACTTGACCATACAGCGTTGTGTCGATCACTATCCCTATTGGTTCCTGGGCCTCGATCAGTCGACCGCGTTATACCAGGTGTCGACGTGGCTATACCAGGCGACGACGTGGCTTGGTGGTGTCGAGATGATGTGACTATATGGTTGATGTGTTTAAGATTACTAGATAGACCTATTATTTATCCTATCATAAACATTCAAATTAGTGTGAGAATTTTTTTTATCTTGGCTGAGATTTGAGATAAGATGGGAATGAATAAAATTAACGTATATCATCCAACTATCTTAATTTTTATCAATATGAGAATGTTATTTGTATTCCTCTTTCAATTTTGATGTTTGAAATTACCCATGATATTTTGACATAATTATGCAGAAAAAAATTGTAAAAATCTTATGTTCCTTACAAAGATCACATATAATTTATTATTATTGTCTTGATCAATCTCATCTCTTGCATTTCATTGTCATGTGAAGTTATCAAAAGCATATACGGATGAAATATTTTATTTTAAATGGACAGAATTAATGTAACTTCTGTACTATTAAGAAATCATTAAATGATTTCCTCGTTTCTATAGGTTCTGAGAAAAATTTTCTCGACAAAAAAGAAAAAAAAATTAAGGGATTGATTTATATAAACTTAGCCTAAGATTGATATAAATATGTAAGATGAAAAAACATGAAATAACCTGTGATAAGTTGATTATAAATTTACTATTCCATGTTATTATATAATCTAATATAATATAATGACATAAGAATGACCTCTAATATTTAGAAAATTAATCATGGGTGATGATGTGATAGGACCTCAACTGAGTCGAGTCATTAGATTGAATCTTATAGGTAGGTCTACACCTGACGTTAAGTCGACTATGAAGTGATTTAATTTAATTATAATAAATTAACCTAAATTTTACAATGATTAAAATTTGACTGAATCATAGTCTGATTATGAGTGAGAATTGGATTAAGGTCAACCGAACTGTGATCCTAATAAAACCCTAAAGCATATATCCAAACCGTATCTAGTCGCCATCGACCTTGCTGATTTGAGTCAGTTAGGATTAAGAGAGAAGACGACTAGGGTCGAGAGAGTAGGAGTTTGATAAGGAGTTCTAGTCTCCAACTATGAAGTATGTTACTCAGTAGGAATTATACTAGGGTTAGGATATGAGAACCCTATATAAAGTATAGGGCCACCGTTTCTTCATAAAATAATTTATTTATTTTATTTAACCTTATGACCGACTATTTAAACGGAAGAACTCCTATAGAGTTTCAAGGAGGGTCAATCCCCTGCGTTGATCACCTATCAAAATCTTTTAAGGTTATATCATGATATTACAACTATTGTGTTTGTATTTATTATTAATAAAATAAATTGTCATCGTGATCATCTCTTGCAAGCAACCGATGGAAATGGACAATTAATTTCCAAGTCAATATAATTCATGCAGATTAAATATTCAGATACTATAAACCTAATCTGGTCCACCAAACACATGTTACATGGCCATATTCCAAACATACAAGTCAACCAATCAATAGATCACATGATTTGATCTATAATTTATATTCGATTCAATTATGGATCGAGTCAATAATTTATTAAATTTGGATTGTGAACGAACACATGTTACCTACCCAACTACTTGTAAGACTATGGAGAGGCTATTGAAAGGCTATGGATATATTAATTAAACTATTTCCAGCCTTATCGAGCGGCTTCATCTTCACCTTTTTTATTTTTATTTTTTATTTTATGCATTATCCCATCAAAACAATAAACATTTATATGTTAAATAAGTATATTATTATAAAATTAAATGCTATTGATGAAATCATACTTTAATCTCGTGTTGATTGGGGAGTTAAGTTCTAATAAAACTATTAAAGAAAGGGTTTGGGATGATATAGTAATGAAAACTCTAAATGGTTTTTGTCCAAATTATGACTCTTTACATGGACTTGGGAAAGTGCTTATCATACCTACCACTTCAGCTATTAAAAATGATATGAAATCTATTAGGCATGTCATGTCAACATACCATTCTTTTCTCACGTTTTATCTTCAAATTTAATAAATGTATTCTCCAACAGATTTTTGATGCAAACGAAAACAAAGCTATCGTATCGGACATACTCTTGACACAGTTTGATTAATTAATTAAAAAATTTATATAATTTTTTAAAAAATAAAATTAAGATACATATGTATTTTACCCTCCAATTAAAATGAGATAAAGATATTTTATGTTCTCTAATAAAAATTCTAAAATAGAAAAATTTAGATCGAGTCAATTTCATCAATTATATATATATAGATATATCATACAAATTACCTATTTTATCGTTTGAATTTAATGCTATTAGTAAAAAACTTTGAATGGATATCACACCAACATTAAGAAGGTAAGATTAGTTCCTCCTTTAGACCGGGAAAAGAGATTGGTAACGACTCCCTTCACACCGGCAAAGAAAGCTGTTCGTTCAACCTTCCCTCTCCGCCATCCTCATCTCGTCAGCTCGAAATGCTTTGTTTATAGGACGGCCCGCATTGTTCGTCCTCTCGTTCTGCATCTTGGAATGCTTGCTAGATCGGGACGATCCGGAGAGAGCGAGAGCGAGAGAGTGCGGAGAGATGAGAGCACTAGGTGGGAAGCATCCCTCGCTTCTCCCACGTCGCTTCCCTCTTGTGCTCGCCTTGCTCGTGCTGTGGAGCGTCCGTTCCTCCCTCGATCTGGGCTGCGACGCCCAGAAACTGGCCCCGGATGAAGGTGCGCTGCTTCTCCACTCTGCTTTTAGTCAGAGTACCCTCCGATTCTAAGCATGAATCGATGCGTTTGGTGTTCCTTGTGAGGTTATAGAATAGCTTGGCCACTACACTTCCCTTTTGTAGTTCTCGTTGGAATTCCTTGGATTTGCCAGAACGACTCCTATCTGAGTGTTCTTAGCGTGAACCGATACGATTAATGTCGATGAAAGCTTCAGATCTAAAGGGGACCGAGGTATCCTTACTCGACCCAAGTAGCCGCCACAGCTTTCCGAAATATCTCCGGTCGTTTCTTCATTTCGAATAGGGTTTTTTGTTTTTTCTCTGTTCGAAGAAGAATATTATCCACTCCACTGCTATGGATAATTTGTGTCACGATTTCTATCATTCCTGAATTCGCACCGGTCGTCACCCTCCGCAATAAATTACCGGTCCTTATTGCTTGTGATCCTCTTTGTTCTCAACACTTCTGTACCCGCAAGAAAAGTTTGTATCCATCTTTAAGGCCTAATTTTTGGGTACCCAAACCATTGTTTTCTTCTTCTTCCCATCTTTTTCTGGGGATGGGTGCGACGTCACTGATCCACAAATAATTGTTATCCCGCGTGGGTCCTGCGATGCCGCCCAACTCGTCGGACCGCGTGGTCCCGTCAAAGGGATGCCTATCGACGTCAACAATTGGTCAATGATCGGAGTTTGACGAATCCTGACCGTGGGATTGGTCGTCTTATATAAACTCGAGGAATAAAGAGTCGTGCAATAGAAGAGTCTACTTGTATTCGAAGGAAAGCTAACCTGGTCAACCTAAGTTTGCTCTCTTCTTGTATGAGGAATTTAAGCTCTAGAGTTATTGTAGAAACAATATGTAGGTTTTCTTTTTATTCAATACTAAATAACCAATTGGTTTCTACGGGGAATTGAACGTTGTGCAAACCACAAAGTGTCTATCTGCGTGTGTTGCCAACTTATGCAATACAATCATCAATGTATATATAATACAATGCTTACCTCTGAGATGATGCAAGGTAAGAGAACAAAAGTGTATATGTGTATTGCTTCAATTGCTCTGCAGTGATATGTGGGACCTAATATTTGCATGTTCTAAAAACAGTTGCAGCATTGCGAGTGATTGCTTCCAAGTTGGAAAAGAAGTGGGACTTTTCTGTGGATCCCTGCAGCCAAACCAATGGATGGGTGGTTCCAGGTCCAAGTGACATGCCTAACTTTGCTGACAATGTCACCTGTGACTGTAATCGTACCTCCAACATCTGTCATGTTACTAGCATGTAGGCTTTATTAAACAAAGGCCCATTTACACAGTCATATATCTTTTTCCATCGTTTATTTAGTATCTACGGTCACATTTATTCTTTTTTCTTTGGCTGCAGCAAACTCAAGGGTCAGAACTTAACTGGCACCCTGCCAGATGAGTTCTCCAAGCTTCCCTTCTTAACAGATATGTAAGTCTACAGTTACTTTCTGTTATCACTCTATCATGACAGACTGTTGCAAGATGTGGTTTATGTTACTTTTACTCTTTGTACAGTGATTTAACCTGGAATTATCTGAATGGAACTATTCCAGCTGCATGGGCTTCTCTTCCTCTCGTCCATCTGTAATTTACTTCCTCCATTTCAGTTATTAACTTATGTTTATTCTCTTTTCTCTTTTCTTATTGCTGGATACAACATACTACGTTGTTGCTTGACTTGGAAATCAGCTTTTTCATTCTTAATGAAAATCTGGTCCAACGTGTCCTTATTAGATAAAAAAATTTCTTGTGAACAGAAAATTTTCTTGTCAGCATTTTCACTTTCTTGTCTATAAATGATTGCCACCAATCATCATTGCCTCTTCCTCCACCAACGGCCTTTGCTATCCACTTCTCATGCCCTCTCTGTTGATAGTAAATTATATTTTAATTTTACGACTAATACATCCAGAGAATAATCCTTACTAGTTTTAAAAAATAGACATGTATTGGTTTATTGGTTAGGTTGGCATTTCTTTTTTAATTGTGAACTTCAGTGATCTAGGTGTGGTTTTGATGATGATTATAGAATTATATAAAACCAGAAGAAAATGTATGTATTGTAAATTTGTAATTCTTTGCAGGTCCCTCCTTGGAAATCGGGTTTCTGGAATAATTCCTGAGGAGCTCGCAAAAATGATCACACTTGAAGAATTGTAACATTATACTTTCCATCTTTATTTACTCTTAATCACCAATTCTTGTCCTTCTTTACTCATGGTGGAATCTCATCTCATCGGTCAGGGTTCTTGAAGGTAATCAGCTGCAAGGACCCATACCTGCGGCGCTCGGTAAACTTGCTAATTTAAAACGATTGTAAGGCTATGCAAAAACTCTTATCCTAGCCTGTAGGATGCCTTCTGTTTAAGCTATGTGATAAGATTCTCTTTTCTAGTTTGTTTGGTTGAATGCTTCAACCCTTCTTTTCCTACAGCCTAGCCAATGGGAACTACCTAAGTGGGGAGTTGCCAGAATCACTTGGGAACCTGAAAAACCTCACAATGTTGTATGTCTCACAAAGTCTTTTAATTTTTGCAAGTTACTGTGTTGGTCCATGGTCTCTGCAATGGTTTTTTAGCAGCCAGCAGATGGCCATTGCATAAGACAATGCGCCTAATCTATGTTCAGAAGAAGCAATAGACACCTAATCACTTCTAAACCTTTGCAGTTTGATTGATGGGAATCCAATCTCTGGGAAAATTCCAAGCTTCATCAGGAACTGGACACAGCTCCAGAGGCTGTACTGACCACTGACTACTATTTTCTTTTACTTAGATGCTAATTCTTTTGTTTTAATTAACAAATTGATCTTTTATTTTTCTACAGAGACATGCAGGGCACATCTATGGAGGGGCCATTTCCTCCCAGCTTCTCGGCATTAAAAAATTTAAAAGAACTGTGAGAGAGTAACTTATCCAATCCAATTCAAGTTGTTTCATTGGTACAATTAAATTAGCTTATCTGTTACTGCAGGAGGGTGTCTGACTTGAAGGGAGGAATTGGTTCATTTCCACAGCTGCAGAATATGAGGAACATGACAAAGCTGTATGTTTAAAAGAAAGTCAAATGCCCCAAACAGCATGATCTGGTCTGGTTTGTTTTTTTACTTGAACCAGTTTGTACTGATTGGTGCCATGATGTAGGGTCTTGAGAAACTTGTCAATATCGGGTGAACTTCCTGACTATATTGGAGAGATGAAAACTCTTAATAGCTTGTAAGTTTATCAGCAGGTATATTTGAGAAGTTTTAGCTTCATTAGCTTCGTTGAGACAGAGCTCCGCTTAACTTCTTCAGGAGAAGAAACTTACTGTCCTGATTTTGTAACCGAAATGCCACCAATAAATTTTATTATTAAGATTGTTTCCATGGTTTTCTTGCAGGGATGTGAGCTTTAACAATTTGTCAGGTCCAATTCCGGGGAGCTACGCAGCATTGACGAGTTCACTAAATTTCATGTAAGCAATTATTTGTCATCGTATGTGTTCATGCAATAAGGACAACAAGCACATCCAATCTCATATCTTATTGTGCTGTTTGTAATTTATCTGAAATTCATTTCTCACTTTTTCTTGTATAGGTACCTTTCAAATAACAACCTGAATGGAAAAATACCTGATTGGATCTTGAATAGCCCTCAGAAATTGTATGCAATGTCTATTTAAGTTATTAGTATGCATTTCCTTCAGCTATAAAGATTGTCAAACATCAGCATGTATATTCATCATGTCAAGGATTTTCTGCAGTGATATTTCTTACAACTCCTTTACGGGATCACCTGCACCAGCTATTTGTCAGCGTGGAAGTGTGTGAGTAGTTGATGCTCTGAAATCCATTGGTTATCTAATTTGCCAAACTTTTCTGCCTTCTTATAACTGGTTCTCTTGCCTGTAGTAACCTAGTCTCAAGCTATTCTTCCACGAATTCCGATACGTAAGCTTTCAATATACTTCCTTCTTATTTCTTCACCATTTCCAATTATTGATTCTGCTTTCAACATAGAAGGATGCTGGTGTAATTTGACTGCTCCTTTTTGCAGGATACTTTCATGTTTAAGAAGAAACCTTCCATGTTCTGGAGAATCTAGAAGTGAGTATGATAACTTGCAAAAATATTTTTGCTTTTTGATAACCTTTGAGCTCATAATTCAGGTTCTGAGAAGATGGCAAAAAAAAAGAAAGTTTCATGACTTATTGTGTCTGGATTTTATGTCTGTCACAGATTACAATTTGTTTATAAATTGTGGCGGTCCAAAGATGAGAATTGACGACATTGAGTATGAAGGCGACATACTAGATCTGGGTACATCTGAATTTTATGATCCCGAAAGTGGAAAATGGGCTTATAGCTCGACAGGAGACTTTGTTGACAATCAGAATCCAAAATTCATAACTGCAAACACAACATCACTAGATATCACCAAGCCAGAGTTGTACATGACTGCTAGGCTTAGTCCACTTTCGCTCAAATATTATGGGCGTTGTTTATACAAAGGAAACTATACAGTAAATCTGCATTTTGCAGAGATTATGTTCACAGATGATGAAACATATAGCAGCAACGGAAGGCGCTTGTTTGATGTGTCAATCCAGGTGATTGATTCCCTTATCAAAATCTTTAATCAAGCTGGAATTTCTCTGTTGTTTTGTCTGCACTAACAAAATTTAGTGCTGTATTATCTATCATTTGTATGTGCTAAAACTAGCTGGAATCTAGTCTGTTTCATCACTAGGTCATTGTTTTACTTCTCTGATCCACATATTTCTTTTTCTCCTTACTTTCAATTAAATCATTGAAATAATAGTTTTGTCATAATGATTTAATATTGCAGGGTCGAAAAGTTCTGAAGGACTTTAATATTGCCAAGGAAGCTAATGGGACTGGTAAGGAAATTATTAAGTCCTTTACCGTCATGGTAGATGGCACTTTGGAAATTCATTTTTATTGGGCTGGAAAAGGCACAAACTCAGTTCCACTGAGAGGTGTATATGGTCCTCTTATATCAGCCATTTCTGTTACACCAAGTGAGCCTATGGAAGCCTGTTCCTATTTTATTCTGCATTAGTTATATGCCAATGCTCTAAATCCTTTGCTTTTGTGTAGATTTCAAGATCGATACAGGTGAAAACAAGCTAACTGTTGGAGCTATTTTGGCAATTGTTGCTGCTGCTTGCATTATAGTTCTGCTGATTTTATGCCTTATTTTCCTGTATATCAGAAGGAAAAATTCCGAGAATAATGGTAAATACATTACTTATGCATTTTCTGCTTTCTGTACTTCAATCATATCAAAAGAGGGGTTTTATATTAGCAAGAATAATTCTTCTTTTTGTATTAGCAAATTCACTTAGACTGCATATAGAAAACCAATATGTTCCAAGAACATTTCCACTGTTCCAATCCAAATAATCACTAACCTATGTGGAGTTAGTCTTGGCCAACGATATCCCAGGAACATTTCTACTGTTGCAATCCAAGCAATCACTAGCCTATGTTGAGTTAGTCTTAGACAATGATACCAAAATGCTTAAACCTGAATTGTCAATATTGCTCTAACTCTATTCATACAAATCCTTTCTCTTAATATCCTCACTTAAGCTGGGATGAACCAAGCTTACATCAAGAGTGAAAGTGACAGAAGGCTAGATGTTAATTGAGGAAGCACAAGAACATACTTTATTTCATGTATCCTAATACCAACAATGTATTTACATTATCCTAATAGTAGAACATGTACTGAATTTTCTGCTGATGGAAAATGAACCTATTGAACAACTTGATGAGATAATTATGACAGATTGCTCTTGAAATGAGTTCAAATGTGGTATGAAACAGAATTAACCAATATACTGGTGATGCATCATTAAACTATGTCTCAACTCTCAAGTATTAAAAAGAGATTGGCTTCATTTCAGGTGTGAATTTCTTTGTTGCATAGGTGATTGATTTATGTCTCTAATTGTTAATTGATTTTTTTGTATATTAAACTACCTGTTTTTGTTTAGGAACTTGTCATATTGTATTTTATCAGCCCACATGGAAGTTCTTATTTTTTTGGCATGGAATATTCGTAAAATGATTTTGTCACCATTTATCATCATCCAGATGTTTTCTTTTTTTTTTTTTGGCATAGAAGATTCATAACATGGTTTTATGATACACATGATACACTAAGGTACCAAGCTGTACCAAGTATACCGGTCCTTTATCGGACCGATACGTATCGAGCATACTGAGTGGTATGATACAGTATTGCATACCTTGGTTCAACAGGCCTCGTACGTAGTGGATTGTCTTAATTATTGTGTCCAAAGATGCTTATGCCTAAGCTAGTGGTAGAATTGTATTCCATGGTTAACTCCATCTGTTTGTTACATCCTTATGTGTGTGATGGTCATGATGTCCAAAATCATCCTCTAAGGTTCCAAATGTGGGATTAACGGTCTGTAACACCTAGACACCTCAAATACACCTGGTCTCTCCACCCACACCACTCATCTTGAACATGTCTTGTGAAGTCCTGAACAACTATTTGATTGCTAGAAACTTAGGTGAAATATGTAAGATTACATTTCATTGTATTTTAATTTTTGATTGAATCAGGGAACAGAATCTAGAGATACTTACCAAACTGAAATTCATATTGAAAATCATTGTCTGCCTTGCATGAAGTAATTCGAGGACCAGTGCATCTGTCCATTGAATAATGTCATATGTACTAATGAAACATTTTTGAGATAATTCAGCATAAATTAGCAGGAATGAAAAGAGTATTTGGTTTCCATGTGCCTTCATAAACTTGACCTCAATATTTTTCTCTGCCTTGAACCTTAATCAGTAGATGGATATCTCTGCACAATTATATTTCATAAATGATTAAGTTTCCAATAACATCATTAGATATTTTGATTAGTTATTTTCTAGGGAGGTGTTGCAAGTCCAAAACTCACAGATTCAGATTTAACATTTGTTATTTTCAAATTGAAACACTTGCATGCAGAGCTCAGAGGTGTAGAATTGCAAACTGGACAGTTCAGTTTGAGGCATATCAAAGCTGCCACCAAGAACTTTGATCCTGCAAATAAGATAGGGGAAGGTGGATTTGGTCCAGTTTACAAGGTAAGAAATGTGTTGAAAAAATTTAACTTAAATTTCTCACAGTTGGTTGGTTTCACTTGAATTTTTCTTAGCATTGGCCATCTTGTTGTAATATTTCGTTGCTCGACTCAGGGAGTGTTGCCAGATGGTTCTGAAATTGCCGTTAAACAACTGTCTTCAAAGTCTAAGCAAGGGAACCGTGAATTCCTCAATGAGATAGGCGTGATATCGGCCTTGCGGCACCCAAACCTCGTGAAACTTTTTGGATGCTGCATTGAGGGAAACCAATTATTGCTTGTTTATGAATATCTGGAAAATAATAGTCTTGCTCGTGCTCTACACGGTTAGTGCTTCTCTAATTATGTTAAACTAATGTTCTCATGTATCTCATTTCTATCTTCATTTTTTTGCTAACAGTTATTTAAACTAAACAAAATTAACAAAAGTTTCAACATCAATAGGTCCTGAGGGATACCGATTGAGATTGGACTGGGAAACCAGGTGGCAGATTTGTCTAGGAATAGCAAGAGGTTTAGCATATCTCCACGAGGAGTCAAGGTTGAAGATTGTTCATCGAGATATCAAGGCGACAAATATTCTGCTAGACAAGGATCTCAATGCGAAAATATCAGATTTTGGCCTGGCTAAACTTAATGAAGAAGAGAACACCCACATTAGCACTAGAATTGCTGGCACTTTGTGAGTATCTATTAGTTTTTGCGAGAAAGTAATATTTTTCTGTCAATATTCAGATTTCTTTAGGCATGCAGTACATGTGTAACAAACCCTTAAAGAATCTGCATAGCATATCAAATAGTATCACATGTGACTGCACTTAAACATACAGACTACTATTTGCCAAATCTGTTCTTCTGATACTTTAAGCGAGTCTTCAATCGTTTTTTATTAACCAAAATGAAACACATTGAAGGAATGAATTATCGTTCTCAAATTCTTGGAGACACCACCCAATACTAGGAGTTGGATGCTTTTCTGAAGCTAGATGCCATTTGTTAGATAATAGATGTGCATATGTGCTTATCTAATCAACATATGTAGATGCTCACCAGAGGATTGTAATGTCATAGTATAGTACAATTCGAAACAGATACATGTCAGGGTATCGATCTCTAGAGAAAGATTGATTTTCTTTTGCAAAAATGCCTGTTAAGAGCCTAGTGAGAACCTTGTGTTCAAGATTTGTGATATTGGAAAGTAACTTCATATAGATCGCTTCCTTGGCAGTTGAACTTCACAATATGGTCTATTTTTGTGAGGTTGTTGATTATCCACATTTGCTTCACTAATTAAAATTTATCAATAATCAACAAAAATATCTTACCAATGATCAACATGTTTGTGGTACTAGAACTACTAATAGAACAAGAATAGATTAATCGTGGAAGCAGCATTATGTGGCACAGAATCGCAGATCCTAGTTGTTGCTATTCTTAAAGCAAGAGTTTCAATAGATGCAGCATATGGAGTCAAACCGAGCACAAGTTAAACATAATTTTGCGCTATCTGCTTTGGAAGAACTACAGTAAAGGATATTGCTTTTATAACAGCCGGTTCTTCCTCAAAGTCAACATCTGAGAAAGAATGGCCAACAAGATTCGAAGTCTGATGTATGACAGTCACATAAGCGGCAACAATTCATTAATTATTGGCGTGAATATTATTTAGTTTTCATTCTTTATAGGACAGTCTTTTGTATCTCATAAAATAGTCTGAGCTTTCTTACGGTAAATGCCTAATGATAAATTCTGATGAATCATAAGTTCAGTGACTCCTTATAATATAATAAATATATGCATTCTGTTGATAATAGACAATCTAGAATAGAAGAATGAGGAAACTTTTTTGCTGGGTTTTTTAGCATATTTGACCAGCTTTATGATCTTTTTGACGATGACTTTGATCACGCAGAGGATATATGGCTCCTGAATATGCAATGAGGGGTTACTTAACCGATAAAGCAGATGTTTACAGCTTTGGAGTTGTCACACTGGAAATTGTCAGTGGCATGAGCAACACAAAGTATAGGCCAGAGGAAGACTGTGTCTACCTTCTTGATTGGGTGAGTAATAAGCACTCTAAACATATGACATCACATTGGCTGATGACAGCCAAAAAATAATAATGCATCTACAATGTGATGACTAAACTTATCCCATTGGCTTTCGACCACCAACTAAAAAAGTAATGTTGCTTTAGGCATATTGATCCAGACGTTCATTTTTGTTACACTTTTGACCATCTTGTGTTGATAATGTTATATCCAGAGAAGCAGCAGGAGCAATATTTACTTAATGGTTGTTGTTTCAAACAAAGGCTGCTCTAACTCAATTCACTTTATTCGCCTTGCACCATTTCAAGAACCAAAATGATTGTCTCATTCCACATTTGCTTGAAGCTTAGAGGGTCGCATTACATTCCTTCATGAGAACCACTGTGCTTATTTTTTTTATTATAAAAATTTGGTATTAGGAACAGATCATAGCAGTGCATCAAGTTGGTCGAGCAAAAGAAGTCTTCCACAACCATCTCATTTAACCAAAGACCTGCTCCCAAGGTTTCTTGGGACCTTCTTCTCGTCAATTGATTGCTTTTGTGAACTGCTTTTAAATGCTTTCAAATTAATTGTTGTGTCCTAATGAGCTTGACGGTTCCTTTTTCTTCTCTAGGCCTATGTTTGTCATGAGAAGGGAAAACTTCTCGAACTGGTCGACCCTGCACTTGGTTCCAGCTTCTCAACAGAAGAAGCCCTGCAAATGTTGAAGCTTGCTCTTCTATGCACCAACATATCTCCCACTCTCAGGCCCAACATGTCAGCCGTGGTCAGCATGCTCGAGGGGAAGACACCCATAGAGCTCCTCTCTGTACAGAGCTCAATCACCAAAGGTGATGATCTAAGATTCAAGGCTTTTGAGAAGCTGTCGCGTGATAGCCAAACAGAGATCAACTCGACAGATTGGCCATGGCCTGATTCATCTGTGTCTGCCCAGAGCACCAAAGGAGATACCAGTCTGATTCATTGAGAAGAACGTCACTGATTATACGGGAGAAATAAGGTATGCTTGTCCACTAGTCGTTTTGATTTCATTGTTAAGATACATAGATGGTGATCTTAGTAATATGCACACCATGCAAGTAGAAGAAGAATATGTAACTTCTTGCTTAATTAAATATGAAACATAAGAAATGCAGTCAACAATAAAATATGGAAGCTAACATTTTCAGGAGTGGATTTGTGATGAATTAAACTTCAGCAGTTTTTTTTGTCTCTCTAGATTTTGTGTTCTTGGGCTGATAAAAAGTTGTAGTTATGAATGGTAAGATGATGAAGCCAAACGCCATTCATATATCATCTCGATCATGAATGGTAGGATTAGATGTTTTGTAGGTGGTGGATTGATAAGATCCATTTAAGAAATGGAGAAAAGATGTGAAGAGTTTGGTCTCTTTTCGTCTTCAGATATAATTTTGTTGGCTAAATTGCTTAAGAATCCATTTTGCATGTCTTTTGTTAGTTACTCTTGTTTTCACCTACGGCGAGGATAACACAGGAGGTTACCAAATTATGAAGGTGAGTTTTATCTCACCAAACCAAAGGGTGATAAAAGTGTCAAAAAGAATCCAACAGTGCCGCAAAACTGTCTTCTTTCTTTCTTTTTTTTTTTTTTTTTGCTGAAAATAGACATCTATTACCATTCCAAAGTGGTTAGTTATACAACGGACACTTTCCAAAACAGACCAACCATTTTAACCCTCTAAATTGTACAACAATTTGACATCGCCCATAAAAAAAAAAAAATTACAGAGAACAACAGCCATTCATTCCCTTTACAAAACTATAGGAATTTTAGGGTATCCAATTTGATTGCGGTGTCAGAAGCAATGAGCTCCTTTAGTCATCCTCAGTCCCCCAAATGTCTCCTCCATTCGCCTGCTTAAACAGAAGATCCCTTCTTGCGTATATGTATAAAAATAAATAAAAGATACATCAGTTTCCACAATACACCCAACAGCAGATAAGTACAACCATTAAAACCAAAGATTCAAATCTCAAATCATGTCGTCTGATACATGCGTTACGTATCAATCCATCGATCCATCAACTGACCAGCACGCAAACCGCTCGCCATCGGACGGTATCAAATAGCAAACAGGATGAGGAGCACGACGACGAGGAAGACGAGGCTACGACGCAAGAAGACATGACGAAGAAGGGAGTTGGACACTTAAATCACCAACACTTAAAACAGACCATCACTCTCGTGTAAAGCTGGAGAAAGTTTC
Source organism: Ensete glaucum (assembly GCA_021527575.1). NCBI lineage: Eukaryota > Viridiplantae > Streptophyta > Magnoliopsida > Zingiberales > Musaceae > Ensete > Ensete glaucum. The sequence continues at coordinate 31,023,732 of CM038554.1, forward strand.
ACCACTGCACTGGAATTAATATGTCCAAGGCATGAAACAAGTGGAGTGGATTCTTAAAATTACGAGTAAGGATCGATGTAAGGGTGAGGAAGCAGAATATTAAGCTGTGCCGGGAGATGATGTTTCGAAAGGAAAGGATCGGTGTTCACTTTTTATATACCGTTTGGCGATTAAGAAGGGTGAATGAGTTGAAAGAGCTGGTGATTCGAAACTTGATAAAGAAAGATGTGAAGCTGGAACAAAGGCTAAGAGGTAAGCGAGTCAGAAAGAAAGGACTGGTTCGGTTCAGAATAAATTGAATTCCTTCCTTCTTCCGGGCTAAGTAAGTTCTGAAGCTTCAGAAAGAGAGCGAGCAGTAAACGATGTCGCTGTTGGAGAATCAAGTTAGAGAAGCAGTGTGTAAAGTGGAGACATCTTTTCATTCGTTTACATACACATACACAAAAGAGTAATGCTTCGGTTGGTTTGGTAAAAGACTTGGAAGAAGAGCCCTCATCGCTCAATGCAAGGCCAACAAGGCTCAAAGTTGTAATGCGGTTCCAAAGAGTGGGTTAGTTATATCACCTATCTAACTCTTAAAAGAAGGCTTTTTGTTCTGTTGGGCGAAACGCGATACGGGACGGATTCTCATTCGTGATAAGGGTCGGGTCCTTGCTCCGTTGTGGTCGGGGAGGTTGCCATCGACGACGAGGAATGGATCTTAGCCCAGGTTGGACTATTTCTTTCGCTTCACGCTCTTGTCGTTATCTTGATTTTCTTCCTCGTAGTCGTTGAGAGCGACAACGATGAGGGAGCGAGAAATGAGCTCACCCTAACCCTAGGCTGGATCCTTGCCAGATCCAACTACCGCGAGAACATTACGATGTGCCTCGCAAAGAATGAGTTCAAGCTAAGGACGGAGGTGACCAATCAGTTGCATCCTCGCTCGCTCCACCATCACCCCCTTTATGTCTCTCAAGATGGAAAAAGGATGATAATTTTTTATACATGTCACTCATAAATGTTTAAACATATATCTAGGGGGTATTTTTATACATAATTTTTATAATAATTATTACTCATAAACATATGGATATAAAAATACATATGTTTACAAGTAAATATATGTATGTAAACATATTATATATGTATATATATATATATACCAAACGATACATCAGGGCATATTGAATATGTCTAGTACATCATATCGCATCGTACCGAACAAAACTTGATACATAGATATAATACAAAATTTAAAAAATTGATTAAAACAATATAAAATGATAGTAGATACGAAACTAACTTATGCCAGAATGTAAAATAATAGAATTTCTAGAAGAATTCACACAAAAAATAGAGTATGGTATTTACCAGCAACACTCCAAGGAAACACAGAACAACAAAAAAAAAAAAAAAAACGTGACACTCATACCATTATTGGCTGTGCATGATTGCATGCCATTAGAGTGGGATGAATTTAATATGGCTGTGGTTCTTTGTATGATACATGTGAGCATTACAACATACACAAAAGTGCACAATATAATCAAAACATAAAGAAGGATATAACACATAATAGATTCAAGTCAGGAAATGGTTAAAGACAGCAATACTGGTTGTTTTAAACGTGTAACCCTGATCATCACGTACATGTAAGTCTACATTACCATCCGTAGTTAATGTCCACAGTGATCCACTAAGATAGGTGAGGTCAAACCCAATGGGACACACCACTGGGTTTCATGTATCCACTGTAATCAAACACTGTTAGCATTTAACATGCATAAATAATGTCGATAAAGCGGTAGAGGCGGCCGTGGTGGTGATAATGGTGGTTGTGGTGGTGGTGATAATGGTGGCGGCGGTGGTGGTGGCGGTTTTGTTTAAGACATGAAGAAGGCATGCAGTTAATGCTCAAAAGAAATATCCATGGAGCAGCTCAAATCAATGATTTCCATCATTGGGCCTCATCTTAAGTGCAACATAACAATGTAAGCGCAAAGGAAAAAAAAAAATGATATTAGACTTAATAGAAAAAGAAAATACTGTTCATCAAATTATGGATCAGCATGCAGGTACCACAAAATGAACAGCAAATCAGTCATCTGATTTAATAAAAAAAAGGTAAATTGAATATGTTACTAACATCAAATAAAGTGATCCTAACAGGCAAAATTATCATGCCAATGGCTGGCACAGGCTGATGTTTGTTTTTTATAATCATTAATAGAGCAAAATTTCTAATATTTGTATAGCTTCATGCATACCTATAAATGACAGTAATTTCGAAACCCAAACAAGTATATTAATGAAAGTGTAGAATACCATTCAACTGCTCTACAGTAATGAACAGTAAAAATATTCAGGGCCAGCATGCAAGTTCTACAGATATGAACATGCAACTAGCCATTTTTACTAAATGCAACTTGAATCAGTTTAGCGATTCTTTTACTCACAGGATGACACAATGTATTACTAATAGGCACAAAATGCCATGTCAGTGGCTGGCAAAGACTGTGTTACTGTAATCATAAATTGGAGAAAGCTTCATATGTTTATACATACAGACCTATAAATAACCACAGTGATTTACTAATCTATGAAACATACAAGCCAAATTAGGTTCTTAGCAAACATGACTATGTTTAGAACTTGAAAGTACAATTAAACATAGACATTGTCTGATACATACACACTGTCACAATTTGACCACCTAATTGTTGATCAAGTATTTATAACTACGACACCAACAGAATATATCAAGCATCACATCTGTACTTCTAATAAAATTATAAATTATATAAATACTTTTAAATGCAAATAAATTCGATGGAGCATAAAGAATACTGTAAATAGCAAATATCAGTCTTTCTCTTACCACCGCAAATATCAACAATGCCCACAATATAAGAACAGGTGAACAGGTAAAAGAGTCATGTTCACAGCACTCTGCTTAACAAAGAAGTGGATTTGGCAAAGCCAGAAATACTATTTCTCCCGTGTCTTCCTTATCTATATGACGGATTACTTTGGTTAATGAAGCCCTCAGATCTCATAGCTTTTCGCATTCATCGAGGCTCAGTGAATGGCTTTACTTATTGAGAACCTTCACATGGCTTCGAAGAAGAAGAAGAAGAAGAAGAAGAAGAAGAAGAAGAAGAGGACGAGGAGGATAAGTGGAGGTGATGAAGCAGCATGCATCAGTGCTCAATAGAAAACCACATAAGCCTCTAACAATATTAGATCTTCCATCATCGGGCATCAATCGGAGCAGTAATGTTAACCAAAAGAAGACGAAAATAAAACAGGATTTCGTCAAACTTACCCATCCGAAACAAATAGATATTAGAGCTAATAAATCCCCAAACTATGTAGACAAATTAAACATACAAGTCAAACAATAACCAAAAGATGAGATCTTTTTTCTTTTCTTTGGAAATAAAGATAAAAAGTAATATCAAAATGTTGTTTTTGGAACATGAGATCAAATCCTTTTCATCTGCGCAAGATTACTGCGAATCAGAAAAGAAGTTGCCGACCGGGAAAAGAAGAGAACCCTAACCCACCCTAAACACAGATATAAAGGTTTAGATACGACAATAGACCACAGTTTCTCACTATTCACTGAACTGCCATCGGCCGAGCATATACCCATTAAATATTAAGATCGATCTCAATTACATAAATTAACTAACTTCTAATTATGAGTAAAATTAACCTATATGAATTATAAAAGATATATTTATATTATGAGTAAATAATTTTTATTCCTTTCTTTTATTGTATTTTTCAGTTTGGTTCCGTGTTATGAATGCCACTATCAATCATATGTTATAGATCACTTTTGTCAAAGCTAAGACATCGCAGCTTCCATCATAGATGTTGCGGAAAAGGTTACCATTTCACACGACTAAAGGAACGCGGGTGGGCACTTACCGGATACAGAGGAATACCGTCGAGCACTTTCCATGCAGGATAAATAGTCTGTCCTTCGCGTCCTCCGGGCGACGACCGAGTGCTCGATGCGGAGCCGTGGATCCAGCCTTTCCTTCCATTAACAACGTTGCGGACGAGATCACCATCCCACGCGGCCAAAAGGACACGGGTGGCCCCTTACCGATCACGGAGGAATAACGTCGAGCACTTCTCGGGCACGAGAAAGCGCCTGCCCATGGATCCCGCCTTGCCTTGTCTCCCTGCGCAGGCCTTGCACATTGTTCATGTACTCAATAATGGATGGTCCCCTGGCCGTACCTCGGCTCCAGTGTCAGCATCGCTTGGCGGAGCCAATCATTCGATCAACTACGGCCGCCGGATCTGCCGCAGATGTTGGGTTGAAATAGCAGACAGTCGATCGTGCACCGGAACTCTGTTTTGTTCGATGAGGGCATGCTTTTATGGTTCATGCATCGGCCCGACCCTTCCATTGCTGAGGGATGATCTCGAGCTCGGGGATGATGGCCATGGCTTCACGATGGCGACTGAATCGACAAGTTGAGTCTCCCGTCGGATGCAGATGGCTCCTTCGGTAGAAACCATCGACGGTGAATCTTATCCAAACTCGTGACTAAGACACGACGACCGTCTTCGATATATGCACGCAATTAAACCATCCAACTCAAATCATTGCTCTAATTATGAGAGCAAGTCATGCGTTGACCTGTCATGTTGACTTGACTCGATCCGATATATTTGCTGTGTATGGGTTGAACCGGAGTCAAGAGCTGTTGACTCGTTGACAGGTCACCTTGGATTTGGGTCAGCTCTATGCACTTGTCTTGTCGTACGTCAATCTCCACGACCGTTGTGTACGTTTAGTCAAGGAAATTTTTTATATCATTTTACATTTATATTTCAGAAAGTTTAATATACACACTTAATATTTCAAGTAGATGAGAAGATGCTAAGTTATTCATAATAATGGAATTGCTAAAAAGATGGCAGGAAAGGGGTGGGGGGGTGGGGGGTGAACTGTACGGGCATGCATGCAACCGGACACGAAGGTGAAGAGTCAAAAAGCGACGGCAAATGTATGTATGCCGACGATCGGAACGGTGGAGGTTAGGGTGAGGAGGCGAGGAACCGGCGGCGGGCGAAGCTTTGGAGCGTGGTGGTGTCTGCTCTGTAGTGGGTCTGCGTGAACTCCAGCAGCTCCGCCCAAGTGAAGTCGGGGAACGCCCTCGGCACCGCCGCCTCCTCCTCCTCCTCCAGCAGCAGCAGCTCCCTTGGCGGCCGAACCACCCTGTCGCCTCTCGGGCACACGAAGAAGGCCAGCGACAGCCGCTCCCTCTCGCTGTTGACCACCGCCCGGTGGAGGCAGCTCTTGTACCTCCCGTTCGACAATGCCTACAACATAGCATACTTCTCACACGCAGCTCGTACTTTTCGAGCTGTAAATAATATTGCCGGCAATAATAAAGATCGTCGTTTAGTAACTGTAATGAAATTATAATAAAGAATGCCACGTGTTATCCGACAGCTTAAATGCGAGCCGCACTTGAACAGCGTCAGGTTGCTACGTCAACGCAAAACGCTACACTACGGAAACGTACCATGAACGTGTCGCCGATGTTGATGACCAGCGCGCGCCGGACGGGGCGAACGGCCTGCCATTTGCCCTCCGTGAACACCTGCAGGCCGTCGACTTGGTCTTGCAGCAGAATCGTCAGCGCGGTGGGATCGCAGTGAGGCCCCGTCCCCAGCGCCAGCTCTGGCTCTTGGCACGGCGGGTAGCTGTTGCACCTCATGATGGAGCTCCCGTCCTCGAAGAACTGCCTGTAGTACCCCCGTCCCACGCCCAGACTGATCCCCAGCAGCTCCATGACCGACAGCGACAGCTCCTTCATGGCCTCGCAGTACCTCCGGTACACCCTCCTGTTTCACGAATCGTTCACGCTCGATCGGTATCCGACCGCGGGATAAAGTTAATGAAGCATCGTACCCCATCGGCTCGAATCCTTCCCCGAGCTTCGACGTGAAGTAGTCCAGGACACCATCCCTGCGCTCGCTGTAGTCGTAGCCGAAGGTGAGCGTCTCCTTCCACGGCAGCTTGGAGGCGAAGCGATCGGCGTGGGCTCCGACGTAGCCCCACGCGCTCCCGGGCTGCCTCCGGGCCCTCAGTTTGGTGCTCAGGGGGAGCTTGAAGAAGTCGCCGGCAGCCTCAAGGGCGTCGCCGGAGACCTTCGCGTCAACCTTATGGTTGATCACCTGGAAGAACCCGTGGCGCACGCATGAGGACCGGACGGCATCTGCCGCGTGGCTGATGGAGGTCTCGTCGCCATCGAAGAGTCCTCGGAGGTCGACGACGGGCACCTCGAGCTCCTCCAGCGGGTGAGGCCTCTCGCTGAGAGGCCAGACGAATGACTCGGGTATCTTAGCTTGTCTCCGGAGGAAGGAGGTGTCGAAGACGGCGGCACTGTTGCTGCAGTGGCCTTTCTCCTTGTTGAGGTCTAAAGTGACAGGAGAGACGGAATCCATGGAAGACAAAGAGATGAGATCGGTGAACGAAGGTTCGGGTTACTGGTGGGGCTACTTGTAACGACGGTGGGGAAGGAGAAAAGAAGGCGACAAAAGGCGAGGAGAGATGGTAGAGAAGAGGGAAACCGGGGGGGGGGGGGTTAAGACACTTGGGAGTTTGGATAAATTCGATGACGCTAAATGTAGCTAAGAAGGAAGGGCGTGAGTGGTGTAGAACCTCCATTGGCGTGGTCCAAGAAAGCTTCTGCATGGGAATTTTTCTCTTGTGAAGCTGACGCCAAATGCTGGGGCGACTGACGCATATGATTGCTTCTCCCTTGTTGCCTTGCTTTCATCCTCTTTGATCCAAGTCTTGTGTCACCTTCCTCAACCCTCTTGATGTGATTTAAGATACCTCTCAAGGATAGGATTCAAGGAAAAGCTTATCTTTGTGTATCTCAGTTGAAAGGTTGCCCCTTTTTTTTTTTTTTTTTCTTTTGAAGCAGTATAGAGGATTCATCATATAAATTTTAGATAATAAATCTATAGACTAAGGTTTCTAACCCATGCATCCTCTCTGACAGACACAGTGTAGGTGAGTATTAGTAGATCACCTGTCCTGACTCCAATTCCATGTCTCACTCTCTCTAGCTCACCAATCTGCCATGCTTGGAATCTTGGCAGTGTCATCCCTTGCTTTGTGCTGAGCCTGTTGGTTACTAGGATGTGTTAGCTCTTAGGGGCCAAATAGAGCCCAAGATGAACAGGGAAATGGGGCCTGTCACCATGGCATCATACTATCAAAGTATAGATGTGGTAATCTCATCATCAACGCATCATGATTCCTAGAGCTTATAATTGTATATGTTCTTAAGATTTCATTAAGTTAATTTTTGGTTGTCGAAATTGAAAATTTATTCGGAGTCACTCGTGGATTTCTTCCTTTGTTTGTCTCAACCTATAATTAGTTCGTCCGACTTTGAAAAAGATCATCGAATCATGCAAAAATTGGGTGTCAGAAAGCATTCTTTATAAATGTCCCTCTCTAATGCATAAGTTAATTTGAGATCGGAAGGTTTTAGAAAAATTTGAAAGATTATATTTAAATATATACAGAATATATTTAAGGAGTAGTTGCATATTTCTATCGAACTTTAGATACAAAGTTCGATGATACGATAAAAGTTCAACCACGTGTGATCGTCCTATGTGAAATTGAAGTATTAGAGATATATTGATTACATTAGTTATGAGGTATTGGGCGTAGATTTGAGATTGAAATATTAAACCATATTTTTATCACATATCAAGTAGTCTCATCCCCCTTAATTTTATTTTATATTTCAATAATGACAATTCTAATATTGTAGATAAATAATATTAATTTTTAAAATATCATGATCGTACCACATTCATAATAAACTTAAGTATTTATTAGGAGAAGCATGTAGTTAAAAAGAAAAAGAAAAAAAGAGGTTTGTTGTCATTTTGACTCAGGCAACAAATCAGAGATTTGACCTTAAATTGTTCTAGCTAAATGTTTATATTATTCCAAATTATTAATTTTTTTTGAAGTTAATTTGACTATTTTTCTTTTTTTTATCCTTTTCTTGGTGTGAAAATGCAGTTGCATATTAGTTGAATGGATTTTTTTATAATTACAAATAAGTTTTTAAAACATAAATATATATAGGACAAAAATCTAAATAGAATTCAAAGGCTTATGGTAAATTTGGGCTCCACGAATTAGATCAAACATGCAATTAAGCATCGTAATATCAATAATTGCTTGATAAATAGACACAAATTATAAACTTCATCTCGGAGAATACGATGATATATATATCTCCTGCCTTCGCCATAACCTTGGAAATAAGATAGGCCTTTTTGTGCTGTACTCACCGAGTGATCGAGCGGCGGTTATGCTGCTCCGCCTTCGTCCGATGGCCGCCGCCACCGCGACCACAGTGATTCGCCCCCGGCTCAGCTCTCGCCTCTCCCGTTTGTCCCGCACGTGTAGCACGCTTCTCGTCCCGTCTCCGGTTGTCGCTGAGTTTCGCCGCCCTCTCCGAAGGCATTCCCTCTTGTCAAGAAGATGGAACTCTTCTAATCGCCGAGGGCTTACCACCCTTGCCCAAGGTATACCCGATCCATTTCTTGAATGATACGCGAGAATTCTCTACACCTGGCTTTCCTGACCGGAGATTTCAGGGTTTGGGGCTGGTTTTTTAGGTCCACAGTCATGAAATTGGGTAATGATCCCTGGAAATTATTCTTTGTTGGTTGTTGGTGGAATATATATTCACTCTTCCTGGTCAAGATTCACCATATGAGAGGTTTTATGGTCGAATGTCCTTCTGTTTTAAATTAGCAGTGGAATTTGGATTATTGATAAAAGCCTTACAAGAGGTTGCTTGTACATGTGATTATGGAGATACTGGAGAACACTATATGGAGAGGCTGATAACATGTTTTGAGTTACTGTTTTGAGATGTGAATAAAGCTGTTTGAAGCTCGGCAGTTTGATTTTGGATGGTGACTTCTCTGGTATTCAAAAACCTCAGGCTGTAGATCATGACAACTTTTCCTTGGAGCTTTGTCTTGATGAGCAAATGTCACTTGAAAATTGTACCCCATTATCCTAATATACGGCCCTATTTGGTATGGGCATTTTCCTTGAAATCCTAGGATTTTAAGCTAGAAAACCCTAGTGTCTCCAGTTGAAACTAGCAGTTTGGCAATTCTGGTCAGTTGCTGGAAGTATGGTGATTTGAATTCCTGGGTTACCTAAGGAACTTGAAAATCCTTGAGATTATGTACCTTGTTAATCCTAGCTAAGCACAATATACACATGAAATCCTCCAACCGAATACAAAATCATGAAATCCCAGGTTGGATCTAGTCATCTCTACATTTTTGTGGTTCTGATACTTGTATCTGAACATATATTCTAGCTGCAAAATCAATTTATTGTTTGGAATTGGAATCTTTAGCAGATCTGCTTCTAACAAAATGTTTCTATTATGAATTTCTCATACTCTAGAAATCAGTAGTTTGTATTCCACGGCATGAAGCTCCTTTGTCATAATGTACAGGTGGGAAAGATAATTTCAAAGTAATTGAGGAACAATATGATGTCATAGTAGTAGGAGGAGGGCATGCAGGCTGTGAGGCTGCACTTGCATCTGCTCGTCTTGGTGCCCGGACTCTTCTTCTCACCCTCAACATTGATCGCATTGCATGGCAGGTTAATTTTGTAATTTTGACATTATCATTGTTTTTTTATTATTGTTTAAATTTCATGGCCTTTCTAGGCACACAAAAGTTGAAAGTTCATTTTGAGTCTCAAGTATGTTGATTTCATAACTGATCTGGCTCTTTTTTCAATATTCTTAAATTATGACATAACATATTTCTCTCACTTTATTTTGAATTCTTATGTCTTGGCATACAGCCGTGCAATCCAGCAGTTGGTGGTCCTGCAAAATCTCAATTGGTGCATGAAGTGGATGCTCTTGGTGGTGAAATAGGGAAAATTGCTGATAGGTAGACTTTGATATATTACTAGTTTAATTTGTTCTTCAATTAATCACCATATATTTTCTTAAGCAGGTCCTTGGATTCTTGAAGTTGTTAATTTAATTTCTGTGTGAAATTTGTTTCTGTGGGGATGCTTATTCATGCTTCTTAATTTCTTTTGGTTCCTAAATTTGTTGGGACTTCATTAATTGAACTATTTGTTTCTTGGGTTTTTTTTTTCCACTTCTGTGTTTGTTGTAATATGTTAACTAGTGCATCAAAGAGTTTATTACAACGTATTGCAACATACTACAACAACATAAGCTTTTTGATATACAAGATCAAGCAGCCATATTCTTTTAGGTGCAGTATAAGCATCTCACTATTTTCCTCTTTGAATTGATATTTTTTATGTTAAACTTGCAGATCCAGATTTTGATGTTATTCATCTTAATTCTTGATAAGTGGAAGCTTTTTATCTGGTAAAAATTGTGCCTCATTTCATGCAATTGTAAGGGTTACCTTGTGCCACCTGGTCATTCTAATCAATCCTATTTCACTGCATTTTATTTGGAAATTTTTTGTAAGATTTTTGGTTATCGTCTTTTGCTCATAAGAGTTCTGGTCTGAAAGGTTTTCTCACAGTAAATGGGTCTTGTATACCCTTTATGGCACCACATGTATGAAGTAGTGCTAGTTACAATTGCTCCTAGTCAAAAGATCATTTACAATTTTGTTTTATTTATACACTTCATTGCAGTTGGGGTTGGGATTACCATGTTTGTTACTCACCTTTTTTTATAGTAGCAAATGCCTTCCTTAAGCTGGATCTGATAATTCTTGCTGATCTCTTACCACACCAGGTGCTACTTGCAAAAACGCGTTCTCAACCGTTCAAAAGGTCCAGCTGTTCGAGCATTGCGTGCTCAGACTGATAAGAGGGAGTATGCCTTGGAAATGAAAAAGGTTGTTGAGAGGTTAGTCTATTTGCACAAAGAATTGGTTATTCTCTTTATTCTTCTCGTGCTGCCTATACCTAATGTTGGCAGGTACATGTTGGTAGTTAAGCACCAATATTATGAAAAATGTACTAGTTTTTACTTTTTTTAGATAAATGTAGTTTTAACAAGGCTTTGATTATTAATGATGCTAAACCTATGTGTCTACTTCATGCAAAACTTCAAGTATTGTGCTAATCTATTTTATTCCCAACTAGACATGCTCCTTCAAAGTTTTACATTATCTGCATAGTTAATCATAGTGTTTAATAGCCAAAGAAAATCTAAGGAAAGAATGAGTAGCCTGTTAGTTTGCTGACTTGAAACTGCTGGTACCCTTTGAGATTATTGTTAGCTTGATAGGTACATCAACACAATGCCGTGCTACAGAATGACAATTCTTGTTCTTGTGAACATTTTTTGTTGATGATTTTCATATATAATGATCGTTAATTATATAAATAGTATAATGTATAATAATTATCTAAGTAGCAGTAACAGCACAATAGACAAATTTATAAAACACATAAAAAACATACATGTACTGATTTTCTTATGCTCTATGTATGTGTCCATGCTTGATTGCCTTCATCAGGAAAATGCTGCTCATTTCCATATCAAAGAAGACTAATTAAATTCTATTTATATTTTATATCATTATTAGTTTTATTTTTACTTTGCCATAATATTGAAATGAGGATTTTTGCATAAGAACAGGGATTCAGGAATGATCGGACATATTGTTTCAGATTTTTATTGTTCAGATTTTTATTGTTATTCTGCATGTACCATTTTTTGATTTGAAGTTCATTCAATTTCTCAGACATAAATTTTGAAAAATATCAAATTGCTTTCTGAAATATTTTGTTGGTGGCATTTTAGGGGCTTATATGAATTGGTATTACAAATACCACATGGCTTTCTAACTAGTGCTACTTTTTCAGCACCAAAAACCTTTTTATCAGAGAAGCTATGGTGACTAATATCTTGGTAGGCAAGAATGATAATGTGGAAGGAGTGTCCACTTTCTTTGGCATGAACTTCTATGCTCCTTCTGTGGTTCTCACAACAGGCACTTTTATGAGTGGTAAGATCTGGGTAGGTAGAACATCAATGCCTGCAGGACGAGCTGGGGAGTCGGCTTCTCATGGCCTAACTGAGAGCTTGCAACAGCTTGGCTTTGAGACTGACCGGTTGAAGACTGGAACTCCAGCACGTGTCGACTACCGTAGTGTTAACTTCTCTGGTTTGGAACCTCAGCATGGAGATGAAGAGGTAGTTACTGTTATAAGCTCATGCAGGATTGTGATAACATCAATAACTATAATTGAGAGTTTCTTATAATTAAATGTATATTATTTTGAACAATAACATAAGTAACATTCTTATAATGTGATACATAGACTATAATCTCCCTGCATTTAGGTTCTTCTCTAACAAGAAACTTTGGTGGTTGTAGCTGTGCTACTCCTGGTTGAGACATCTTGTGCAGTTCTGTAAATGTAGTTGGTTTTCTTATATGTTCTATTAGGCCAAAGCATGCTTTCATGTCATAGCTTAATGGCTTTGTCTATGACTCAACATATCTTTTTGGTTGATCACGACACAACATAAGGCTTTTGATTGCTCTACAATGAGTGAACGTTCTTTTATGCTGTCTTTTTTTAACTAGCACAATTATCAATTATTAGTATTTTTCAAATTTTGTCATGGAATATAAGTTATCAATTATCTAGTGGGATAATTGCTTAATCTTTAGCAATGTTTGATTTCCCTCGAATGGGTAATTTGTGAAAAAAAACTTAATCTTTTTATACAGATGTAATAGGTTGCCAATGGATAACTTTTAGATGAAATGAGTACTATATTCTTTCTGTAGTCTCATATTTAGTGGGACCTTACTTTGACTTACTTGTCACTCAGCTGATTTTTCCTCGAGTAACTTATACAGAATACTATAAACTTTGGTCACATTGATGTAAAATACATTGAACTTCCTGTGTGCAAACATGCACTGTTGAGTTTATCAATATGTACATTCAGGGGCTCCTATTTAGTGGATCATATGGTCTCACAAAATGGTTTAGGAGCAATATACTATTGTCAAGTTTGTTGTAAAAAATGGTTTAGGAACAATATACTATAGTCATTTTTGTTTTGAAACTGATATGTATAATTGCAATTTTTTTATTTACTTTTTTAGCCCCTTTTTTTTTCTGTAACAGGTTAATTGGTTTAGCTTCGATCCTGATTACCATGTAGAGCGAGAGCAAATGTGCTGTTATTTGACACGCACCACAAAAGACACCCATCAGCTTATTAAAGACAACTTACATGAGACACCCACATATGGTGGTTGGGTAGAAGCAAAAGGTCCAAGATACTGTCCATCTATTGAAGATAAGGTAGTACACTAGTATTCAGTTAGAACCTAATGTTATTTGTTATCAGGGAAGAGCAATTATCCATGTCACAGCCTGTTATTTTTTATTTCATTCTGAGTCTAGGAGTCAGTTGTTATCAGGGAAGAGCAATTATCTTTTTATTGCACCTGTTATTTTTTATTTCATTCTGTCTAGGAGTTAGTTGTAGGTCTCATGATCTTTTCTCTTAATTAACCACTAACTTTGTTTTCAGATTGTAAGATTCCAAGATAAGGATTCCCATCAAATTTTTCTAGAGCCTGAAGGCCGTACTGTTCCTGAGCTCTATGTGCAGGTTGTGCTTCTTCTAAATCAATTATAATTTAGGGTTTGAAGTATGATGATCATTCCAGTATTCAGTGACCTTCAATTCTGTCTTCTGAATTTTGATATACTGTGAATTGTGCAATCAGTGTAGAGGATATTGGCTTAGCATGTTCTATCATTTAGTTAATCATAATACTGCATGATGTTATAATATTCATTGATCTGTTAAGGATTCCAGATTGGTTTGTGAGATCTTTTTGCTTCAATGTTTTATGTGCAACTCTTCTACATTTTCTTGGATCTCCTCGCATTCTTGTTTTAGTACATGCTTATGTAATTTATCATGCTTTCTTTTGTTCCCTTGGTGCTGCTATAAGATATATAGTTCATCTTCAGTGTTTTATATCTTGAATGACAGCATTTTTCTATCTGATAGGGATTTTCTACTGGTTTACCTGAGAGGTTGCAATTAACACTATTAAGAACATTACCTGGACTTGAAAACTGTTTGATGCTAAGGCCTGCATATGCTGTGGAATATGACTACTTGCCTGCCCATCAGTGTTCTAGATCTCTAATGACGAAGAAGATTGAAGGTTTGTTTTTCTCAGGTCAGATCAACGGAACAACAGGTTATGAAGAAGCTGCAGCTCAGGTTATGCATTGTGTAGTCCTGCCACATTTTAATAGATTCATATGTTTTCTTGCTCTTATCATTTAGGTCCTAGATTGTGGTACCTCCGTATACAAATAGTGGACAAGTGGAGTATACAACTTTTGACGTATTTTTTGGTTTCTTTTATTTGATGTGCAGGGTCTTATTTCTGGGATTAATGCTGCTAGACATTCAGATGGAAAATCTATTATCATTCTTGAGAGAGAAAGCAGCTATATTGGCACTTTGATTGATGATCTTGTAACAAAAGATTTACGAGAGCCTTATCGCATGTTAACAAGGTATTATGTGTTTTTAATTTGAAAACTCTCGATGTTTAGCTCCGTTGGAGATGACTATTTAATTGGTGAATGAACTTGTCTAATATAAAGAAACTCTGATAGTTGCAATAAGCAAAGCACTGAACATTTGTTTGAGCTTTGCACATTATGATGCATATGTATTGGATGTCATGCACTGATGGCTTGCTTTTGTTCATTGGCAATACTCAAGGCCCAAGTAGTTCATGTAGATTTTTACCTTGTGAATTCTCACTGATTCCACATGTAATGATGTTTTATCTACTTCAGCCGTTCAGAGCATCGATTACTTCTCCGTGCTGACAATGCAGACAGCCGGCTGACTCCTTTGGGGTGGGATATTGGTTTAATAGATGAAGGACGCTGGAACTTATACCAACTAAAGCAAGCTCGAATATTGAAGGAGAAAGAACGTCTGAAGTCTGTACGTATTTCAGGTTAGCTATCTTTCTCATATATTATAGGACAGTTCATACATCAGGACCTTACTTTTGGGTTTTGTGATCATATATGGGAGACCGCATGCATCCATTTGATATTATCTGCCCTTTTTATAGTTCATCACATGATGTGATGGTTCTGTTCTAATAACAGGGGGTGATTTTGCTGCTGAAGTTAGTCATTTATCTGGGCAACCAGTTAAAGATTCATCTTCATTGGAAGGCATTCTAAAAAAGCCACATGTAGAATACAAGGTCCTTGACAAGCATGGCTATGGTAATGAGCTTTTATCCAGGATTGAGAAAGAATGTGTTGAGATTGATATAAAGTATGAGGGCTTCATTGCACGCCAAAGGAGCCAGCTGCAACAGGTTAATTATTTAGCTGAAATAAGTGGTTTCTATGCCTAGGGAAGTTAAATTGGATTTTAAAATTATTCTTCATTTTTTTTCACCTATGCAGATTCATATTTTGCATCAATAATTCTAAGTGTATATATCATGGTCTGCCCTAGAACATAAATCTGAAGTTCAAATGAAATATTTGATTGGCTCCTTGCAACCCATTATCTTCTTGAATTTAGGAGGCTGAAAGAACAAATAATGAACATCGTTATCTGTATTAAATGACCATCCAATTTGTGTTGTTTGTTAAAGTTTGTATCTTTAGCTGGTCGACCACAAGTCAAAAAGTTTTCTCGCTTTTCCTAAGCATCAATATAAGATGACTCAGACCCAACTGTTGACTATGTGGAGACAGTTATTTGAATCATTTCCTCCAATATGGATTTAGAGAAACATTTGCAAATATTGCAATAATCATCATGTGCTTGGTATCTTGCAACCTGTCTCTGTCTGCCTCTCTTGTCACCTCTAGATTGCTTTTTCTCAGTTCACAGTCTATTTACTGTTGAAATAACCCTAAAAAGTAAATAGTTAATGATAAACCAAAATTTTGGATTCTCTTATATATCCATATTACATCTTCAAAGGTACCATAGATCACAAATCTGTTATTTTCTCCAGTTTTGATGTTCAAATTGACATCGATTAGTTTCATAGGTATTGGCAAAGCACCATCTTGGTTGTGTTTGTTGGATTTTGCAAGTTTTGTCATCTAGATTGGTTTTTTTATCTTCATACTATTTATTGATTCCAATTTGTGGCTGTAGGAGAATTTCAATAGGTTAAATGATCGTTAGAAGGGATCCCATAGCTTGATGTGCTATATACCAGATTTTTTAAATAACTATATTGGTCTAGTTTTACCCTTTATTATACCAACCATTAGTGGCTTGGTCTCTGATCTGGCTTAGCCTCAGACTGACATGTACTGAAAATGCTGAGCAGTATACTGTGGTTGTTTGTTTATTCCTTAATACGAGGTAATTTCTATTATTTTTTTGTTTGGAACCTTCTGAATAAACTAGGAAGTACACCTGTTGAAACCTTTATGAGGTGAATAAACCTATTTTAAAAGTAATTATTGCTGATATATCAGTTCTTTTTAGAAGATGAGAGTAAACATATAATAGGAATTATAAGACTGTAGGCTTGCCATACTGTCTAAATTTTTGCTACATTTTTTTCTTTTTGTCAGATTGTTAATCAACAACATAAAAGACTTCCAGAGGACTTGGATTACTATTCGATGACAACTTTATCTTTGGAAGCACGTGAGAAGCTATCCAAGGTATGTAACCTCGATAAGATTTGCTTTATGAAACTGGTGATCTTGTTGGGTGTTAAAAAGAAAAGCTATGAGAAGTCTAAGAACAACATCTCGTCCTCATTAACTGTTTAAAGTAAAGTCCATTATTGTGATGCAATCCATAGAAGAAAGTATCTCAATCCATTTGATACATTACTAAAAGAAAACCTATTTTATTATAGTTAAGTTTCAAGACTTCCTATATGGCTTCTCTACCATATCATTAGTTAGATCCTCAACCTCAGCTAGGTTGAATATATGTTAAACTGTTGATCAGATTGATATTATGAGCATTTCAATAGCCCCAATGACATAATTAGACTGAGAATGAGAGTTTTAAGTTATTAATCTATAATCTAAGATGATGGTTAACCTGATCAAAGACCCAATTACAGTACTAAAGCGAGCCAAGTTTGATCGAAACTGACACGATTCAGATATGATTGGGTAAATTTAATCCAAACTTGAATCGTGCCAGTTTCAAGCTTCGCCAATCAGATTATTATTGCACCAGGCATGACAAATGTGTTGTTTTGTTTATTATTTTTCATGTAGCCTCGGTGTAGTTTTGACGTTGTCCGCTACAGATCTAGGTGGTGGGAATTTTAGTGTAGCTGACACCAAGGAGTTGGGTTATAAAAATTTGTTGCCATCACTAAAGAAGTTTGATCTTGATCCATCTTAAAATTGTAGTTTATCAACTGCATGCATTTGGTGCAAATGCTAGAATACTCTCTCTTATGCGGTGCTACTTAAGTATTTGCAGGTCAGGCCACAAACGATTGGCCAAGCAAGTAGAGTTGGTGGTGTGAGCCCTGCTGACATGACAGCTCTCCTCATTTGCCTAGAAGCTAAACGCAGGATGGCCAGAGACATGAAAAGGCAAGATTTAGTCGGATCAGCTGCAGATGATCTTGATGAAACTGAATCTTGTTTGGCTACTGCGGGACGTGGTGCCGGTGCCTAATATGAAACAGGAGATGCAATTGTTCTGTCCGCTGTTCTAACTGTGATTCTGTTTACAGAGAAGATGCGAGTAAAGTATATCACTGATGTCATTTTAACAAGCAAAACTTTTGTTTTCCATTCTTTCAGATTTGCTAACTCAAATCTGTCCCAGCTTCTACTGGGATTTTTTTTTTTTTGTTGTTTAAATTAGCAGGTCTATTTTTAAGTCTGAGTTGGAGCATGATGCACTTTTCAGACGATCTGGCTGATGCTTGGTATTGGGGTTCCAACCGTATATGCAAGTTTGATTTGAAGAGAGACCAAAGAGCCAGAATATGGGGTTGCTCGGAATGTGGTTCTGAAGTCATGCTTAAGTAATGCGATCAGCTCTTCAAGAAACTGCTTTAAAGGCGCAAAGAACGGGGGTACGCATGCTTGATCTTGTCTTAACAAAAATTTGTATAATTTAATTAAGCCTCCTGAAGGAACAAGCCCGGCCTTTTCTGAAGTCACGTTTATTTATCTGCCACATATGTTGGACTACTCATGTTTCTATTAGTGTTCCATCACCTCACATAACATTATGTAATCCCTTTGTGCAAGTTTTGAAGTTAGGTTTTCTGGCTTGTGGATCGTAGGCAACTCAGCTCTATGTATTTAACAAACAACATAAGCCGTATGTTGTTGGACTGAGAGAATAATCAAAAGTTCTCTCGAGCAATGTAAAGTTCTTTACATATTATTTTGTCACTAGCAAACTCAGGATGCATTTCTCTTCTCCTAAAGTTTGATGGCTGTTCTATATATTTTTTTTATTAAAAAATATATATAGAGAGACTTGTTACTTCAAACGTTCTATAACCATCAACCAATCCCCACCCCCCTCCCCCCCACTTATGAAAAAGCATTAGGAAGTAAAGACCCTCAGCTCAATTATCTGTTCAATAAAAACTAAAGTTATTAGTTCTAGCAAAATTTACTAATGTCACATATGCATAACATCTCTTGTTATATTACTCTCAGTGAAATATGATAATATATGCATGACATTTCTTGTCATATCGAGTAATTTGATCATTCTCCTTACAAGGACATCCTAGATCTTTACATGCACTCTCACAGTTCAAGAGGGTTAAGCCCCTCCTAAGGACATCCTGCATACCTGAAATATACATCACCCCCAGTCTGTGATGATATTTGTCTTTGAAACATACAAAATTCATGCATGGCCAGCATCTGTTGGTTGCAGCAGCAGAATTGACTTGCTGTTGCAAATGACTGAAAAATATATAATCACCATCATGTTGAGCATTTACTTGGGGAACAGTTTGCATATGTGTTTAATCATCCGCGACAAATTCATATGCGTCTACTTATCAAGTTGCTGATGTAATCCTTCTCTTCACACAAACAAAAATGATTTATAGACCAAGCAGCAATTGCACACCAAACTTAACACTTTCAACAGTTAATATTCTGGACAACTTAAAAAATCCATCTTACATGTGATTCTCATAGGCACAAAGTACAATCAAAACACAATAGGTTGTACTGTCCGACACATCAAACAAAAACATTGGTCAACTGTCCTTCTTGCAACAGGCATACAGCTAGATTCCGTGATACCCGGATCAGAATCATACTCTTTTCCACCATCATCTCCTAAACTTTCAGAATCATACTCTTCTCCACCATCATCTCCTTAACTTTCAGTCTTCTCGAGAGCTGTTAGAGGACAAATTAACATACAAGGTACCATGTGTCAGGTAAATGGGTCAAATGTGATCCACATGGAAGGTAATGGATGCGAAAGTGCTTACTATTGTAGTTCAGTAACTTCTCAATGAGGTCAACATGAGTCATAAGCATTCGCCTGCAGCAATAGCGGACCAAGCCCAGAGCATCCAAAGCATCCCTATAAATTCATCATTTACCAACCATTATCCAATTAACCACATTGGGCACAAGCATGCGAATTGGACATGTACAACTTGTGGGATCACTTATGTAGGTAACTCGATGAAGAACACCAACATATGGAAATAGTGAGGTAAACAATACTCACATGCATGTGATCTACTACACTGTCAAGATTAATATAAATGTCAGCATATATCATTTTCGTTTCTGCATGTGCCCTGTAAACCATGTTGGTGGTATTACATGCAGTGGATATAGATGTGACTCAACAAGTAATAAATACCTAACAATTAATTGTGAAAATGCAATGGCATGATGAACAGGATGCATGAAACCAAATTACAACAGAAATCAAGAAAGCCTGACAGAAATCTCATATGCTGAGTTATGTACGTTATGGCCACACATCAGAGTTGATGGCCTGACAGCACCAGTTGATGGCCCCAGCATGAAGAAGGCCTCACAGATTGAAACAGTGCTTGATGGTTCACAAAATTTTCACATTTAATCCATAAAGGTTTATTTGACCCAATAGTGACACGTAATATAGAAAAGATGTTATAGATGAATTATTAAAGCTCCAAAATTTCTTTCTCTTCAATCCAAATATAATAAGATTTGAAGTATACCACTAGATTTAATTACTTCGTATTACTCTTCCACAATTGATTGCCTTTTGGCTTCACCTTTGAATCAATCTCATTTGTTATTTATGCCATCAAAGCCAAGTGATCAGAGCCTTCTCAACTCACTCCCAATTGATTTAGGAAATGATAGGGATAATTGAGACACTTTAGCAACCTATACTGGTATTACTATCTAGTGATCGCAATAGGTGCTAGGGCGCTCGCCTAAGTGCTCAGGCGAGGGGAGGCCCGAGAGCCTCGCTCAATCATTAGGTGGCGCGCTTCAAAGAAGCGTCGCTCGGTGTCGGCGCGCAAGCCGCATTAAGAGTTCGGTTAGTGTTAGTTGGTTCAATTGAACCAACTAATGTAGCAATATATCCTAAGGTTAACCCTAATCTTCTTATTCACAAATCGGAATTACACCGCCGCCGCTGCTGCCTTAGCCATCGCCGCCGCTCTTCACCGTTGTCGCTGCCGCCGCTCGTCGTCGTCGCTGCCGCTCCTCTCACTCTCGGTCAGGTCAACTCGTCACCTCGTTTCTACTGTTAATAGTATATTAACACTTAACAATATACTATTAAGTTAACTAATTATTAACAGTATACTATACTGTTAACAGTATAACAATATATTGTATATTAAGTATTAACAATATACTGTTAATATACAGTAAATTGTTAATGTATTGTTAACAGTATTGTTAACAATATATGAACAGTATACTATTAAATAGTATACTAATAACAATAT
This sequence comes from Ensete glaucum, assembly GCA_021527575.1. NCBI lineage: Eukaryota > Viridiplantae > Streptophyta > Magnoliopsida > Zingiberales > Musaceae > Ensete > Ensete glaucum. The sequence continues at coordinate 31,044,747 of CM038554.1, forward strand.
TTTTATTTATTAGATTAATGAAATATATATAATAACTTGTTATATATATTTTTATATTTTAGCACCTCGCTTCGCTCGAGCGAGCGCCTGGCGCCTCAGACGTTTTGGGACCCTGGCACCTAACGCTTTTCAAATCACTAGTATTATCTATTATCTTTGGATGTATTTTCCACATTATTCTTGAAAGTTACTCCTATCTTGTATCTATATGGAGTACAAAAGTACTAATGATTATAGTATAAGTTAGACAAGCAGTTTAATATGATAAATGGCATTGGAATTCAATGGAATTTTGGAGAGGGACACAACTATTATAAAATGACGATTTTCTCCCACTATATTATATGTATATATGTCAGCATTCTGATTCTCTAGTTGACATTTTCGAAGGATTTTTCTAGTATTCTTGATTGAATGAAGCCCTGAGATGAGGATCATATCCCATCACCTTATGAAGATATCAAATTCATCCACTTTAACAACCTTATGGACTATTGTATCACAGCACAACAGTCTGCAAAAACCTTTGAAGCACAATAGATCCTGTGTTATACCAATTAATATTGCCCCTCATCCATGATTGACACAACTTGGAATGTGTTGAGCAATGTCGAAAACACAACAATCCTTAAATAAGTGAAATGAATTATTCAAACAGTAAAAGCATATCAAATAATTGAAAGAACTCATATCAAGCCCCACCAACACATCCAAGAAAATTTAGATCAAGTGAAAACATTTTAGTAATGCTGTGGGTAGAACTAAGGATGTGGTAAGATAAATGGACAAGAAGTTTCAACAAGGAAGAGTTTTGGATATCTTGACTCGATTATTCAACACAATGGAGATTATTGAACCTGCTGGAATGATTGATGAAGATATTGTCCGTAGAGTAAAACTAAATGATCAAAGACGAGTGATCACCCGATCGCTTTAAATTAAAAATAAAAAAGCAAAAAAGCAAACTATCAAAGGGAACATCGATCAGAGCGTCCTTACCCCTCAGTGTAATCCGCCTGAAGAAGGTCGAGATACGTGTCCCATTTGTTGCCAATAACCTAAACCAAAATCCAAACAACAGCTCCAAAGCATCAAACCTAGCAGGAAAGAACACCAAAAAGGAGGAAAAGAAAGAAACTTGGCTCGTCTACCACGTAAAAAGCACAGAACAAAAACCCTAGATTGATCCGGCGACGGACGCGAATCGCGAGAGCAACCATAAGAAAAAGACAAGAACAACAAGAGCGTGTAAGGGAGAACGAAGAAACCTTGCCGCAGGTGAAGCAACGCACGGGGATGATCATCTCCGTTCGCCTTTGCTTTCTTCTCTCGCCGACTCAGGGACTCGAAGTAGAAGGGAAGGGCGTGTAGACTTAGGAACTGTGCTGGGATCCTCTCCAATTGTACACCATGTTTGAACCACCAAATACACCACATAACATACGGTTGGGGGCTGTGGTACGCTCGTATAATACAAATAAATCTTGGAGAGGATCCCAACTCTCGTCAAAAGACCCTTCTATCCTTCTCTTGTTTTGTCGTACCAGCCTCAGTAGCACCTTAGGAGGCCCCGCCAAGTGGGTCCCACGTGTATTTTAACTGTTCCGCCGCCCCCACCACACGAATTGGGTAATTCGCAGACGGGTAGAGAAATCTGTGACTCTTCTTCTCCCTCTGGCCTACGCCAAAGAGCAAACGGTGGGGAAGGCGGTTACGTGGGCGCCTTCCGACGGCGCCCGCTCGCTCTTTGCGGCTTCGCCTCAAGACCCCCGCCTCCGCCCGAGTTGTTCACGATCACTCGCTCCCTGCCATGGCGATCGCGGTGACCATGGCGACATCTCGCCCTTCGGTTGTTGTAAGCTCCCTGCTCTTTCCCACTTCAGATCATTTGTGTGAATTCTTGGAAATACTAGATTTTGGGAGCGAATTATACCGGACCAATATCTCGATTTTGGAATGTCGTCCTTGAAGGTAATCTCACTGCTTCTCGATCGGTGTCGGTGGCATTGTAGGAGTAGGAAGAATTCGTAGAAAAGATCCGTTCTTCCTACCGCGTCGATTTCCCGGAGGGATTTGAGACAGAATAAGACAATCCTGATAGTAATATGGGCTGAGTTTAGTGAGTCGTTTGTTGAGATATTAGTGCTCGAGGTTTCTTTGGCTCCGAATGCGCGCTACAGAAAGAACTAAGAGATAATGGGTTAAAAGGGCCTGCTGGATTTGGCAAGTTCGCTCATGTCTTATGTGAGAATTAGTTTAGCTTTTGGTTATCACTTCACGATTATTATCGCTTTTGTGGAATCTGTCACAGTGTTGCTTTGAATGCTATCCTTTTACCATTTTAAAAATTTCCCTATTACATCCACTTTGGCTTCTCTTGTACCATCGAGCTTAACGTTGCATTCTGTTGTCTCGCTCTCTTCTTTCAGGTATGCTACTTCATTTATTAGTATGAGAATTTTTCCTTTTTTTCCATCATGTAGTCCTTTAAGTTTTCAAAAGAATCCTTCTTCCACTAGACTTGTATTAATTAGGAACACTGCACCTCCTTTTCAGGAGTAATGTCTGGTTAATAGTTATTTTTTAAAACTCCTTTAAAACTGTTTTGTGGAGTCTTCTTAATTTTGAACTGTGCTGTATATATAATCCATCCCATTTAAATAAGAAAACTTGTGCCTTGCCACTTAAATTGTGACGTTATAATTGTGGCTTGCTGCATAAACACTGATTTCTGAAAAATCCATGAAGGCGACCTATATTCTAGATTTGCTATATCTATTTATTTGTTGAACTTGAATATATTAAGGACTTATTCCTGTGACATTAGCAGTTTTTTTTTTTTTTTTGCTTTATTCTATTTCAGTTTAGCATTAATCCCATCTTGTTTCTTCTCATCTTGCCTATGTTAATTTTCTCAAGCCCTTTGTAAAAAGGGGTAAAAGTAATCTTTTATAGTGTTAAGTGAATCATTGATTTCCTCTAACATATTTTCTCCTTGGCAAAATTTGCAGCTTGTTGAAAGACTCAGAGAAGCTCTTGGATCAATATCCAAAGGCAGGTCAGCTTATTATCTGTTTAACTTGTTACTTGGTGGTGTCTCTCCAAGGGCAATACTCTCACACCATGGTCTCAAGTTAACTTACTGGTTATCCTCTGTTAGGGCCTCGCCTTCACATGTCAACTGTTCAACTTCAGACAAGGTTGACATGCGGACTATTTTGCAATGGAAGGAGAGGCCTTGTTTTGAAATGCTGTATGCATCAATTGCTGGCAAAAAGCAGCTATTCGACTTATGAATCCACACTGAGGGAACAAAATGGATTGCACTTCAAAAATTTGAATGACAGGAAGATAGTTGTTCCTAATTCCGATCCTCCAAGTGTTAAAGATGTCAACCTTCTGTATCAATTTATTGATAGGAGGTACATTGAACCTGTTAATGTGTTTTTAATGATTGTGAATCAGATTAAAATTTCAGAACTAGTTTGCTTCAAGGATCTTGTGCCATTAAGTCTACTTTTGTTTAATTTGTCTCAGCCGCAAGCTTGTGGTTTTGACTGGAGCAGGAATAAGCACAGAATCGGGGATTCCTGATTACAGAAGGTGCATGTCTCAGATTTCATCTTTCTGTTTTCAATGCTAAATATGACCTCTATTTTATGAAGCTAAATGATTGTTTTTATAACAGCCCAAATGGAGCTTATAGTACTGGATTTAAGCCAATTACTCATCAGGTGATTCGACTTTGCTATGATATTCTCTATCCCTAATGTATCAGGGCTTTACTTTTTTGACTATGAAGATTCTTTCGTTTTTTTTACAGTTCTATTTTATGGTAACACGTATCGTATCTCTAACTGCATCCAAGTTATGTAAGCATGTTATTTCCTATCAATGTTAAAGGGATGAAGAACCAATAGCCAAGTTTGCAAAGACTTTAGCTTTCAGAAAAATCATGTTAATTGATGGAATACACTGTATTCCTTTTTAGTCTATATGGCACCTGCAAAGCACATTTCTTTTGTCATGAAAGCTCAGCACCTTGAAGCCAAATTCATAGAAATAGTTTGTTTGCCTATGATGGTTTTAGATGATAAGATGCGTTATATGAATAATAGACATGTAATTATTGGGCTTTACAATTTCTTTTTTTGATGTATTTGATTCTTTTCATTCTACTTCTCTTGAAATGGCTGCAAACATTCTAACATCACAAAGGAAAGATTGATGATCACAAAATTGAGTGATTGGAACTATTGTCAGTGTACTTGTATTTAGTGTCATGTTATCTTGTTCTCTTCTGAAATTAAAATACAGTGCAATGTGATGCCAATGTGAATTCATACATTGGCACATGATGGTGTAAATTCTAAATATTATTATCATTTTAAGGTTACACTTTTCTGGACTTCTGGAAATGATTAGTTTTCAAGAAGCATCCAATGGTACCATTGATTGTATTCCTCGTTGCTTTGTGGTTCTCTTCTAGATACTGCTAATTGCAGCTCTGACAGCAGATACCTTTAACTGTATTATTAGTAGGGTGTAGCAAAGATAACATGAGCCAATACTGTCTTTTTGTTGTCAAGTATTTCTGATTGATTCAATCAACGACTTGTAAGGAGAACTATACCAATGAAGCAGATCCTGACTCCTTGTTGCTGATTAGACAGAACCATACAGAGGAAGCAGATTCCATATCCTTTTGCTTGACAGACCAATTTAAATATGAGGATGGTCAAATATTTGAATGTCAGATCAATGTTGTACATTGTAGAATTGGAAGTTAGAAAAGTGCAAATAGCCTATCTTTGAAAACCAATTTTACAATCTAAACATCTTCCATTCTTTAGAACAATTTCAGCAAATAAAACTTTATGAGTAATTGTTTTTGAAGAGTCTCCTTTCAGTGCCAACCCAACTCTTTAAGGTGAATAGGATTTTGACCAATTAATATCTTCAGTTCACAAGTGACCCATCATTGATTTATCACACTGCTGTCTTATAATGATGAAACATTGTAATTAGGAGTTTGTTCGCTCAAGCCGTGCTCGGAGGAGATACTGGGCCAGGAGCTATGCTGGATGGAGAAGATTCCTTGCTGCACAGCCGAATGCAGCTCATCGTGCTTTAGCATCATTGGAGAAGTTTGGTCGAATTAATTATATGGTCACCCAAAATGTGGATAGGTAGGATGTTTAGCTCCTTTGTTCTATAAAATATTCTATTGTTCTTTTAGATCAGAATTACTGGTAGTACAATCATATTTTTTCAGGTTGCATCATCGTGCCGGTAGTGACCCGCTTGAATTGCATGGAACTGTTTATTCTGTAGTATGCTTAAAGTGTGACAATTCCATCAACCGAGATTCATTTCAAGACAGGGTGAAGGCCCTCAATCCAAAGGTGTGTTATTTGCAACTAAATCATATTATTGAAAGAACAAGGGGAACTTAAAATTCTATTTGAAAAGGTTTAGTGTTGAACTGTTGAGTTTACATGCTAGAGTTTCTCTATTGACTACACATGATCAATTTAATACATACATATTGTTATCTTTGTGCAGACAAAAATGATCTGTAGAATACGTATATATTTCTAAGCACAAGATAAAATGATGACAAAAAAAATATTTTCAATTTGAATAGATCTATCGCCTGATACGAGTAGGGCATGGCTTCTCTTTAGGGTTTAGTTTGGACTTGATTTGGATTTTGACTTGAAGATGATGTCTCTGGGGATAAAGAAGTGATTTTCTGATGGCTGAATCAAAGATGTAATCGATTGTTGCCATAAATCCACTTTTTTGCAAAGTTGCCCCTTTTGTTTTTGTCAAGATGGTTTAATTCCGATAGTTAGAGACCTAAATGGGTGCAATAAAATTTTGAATGATTTGATTTTGATTAGGTTATATTTGCATCATAATGTTGTACTTATGTCCAAGAATTGCAATTGCATATCGGATGCTTGTCCGGGTCCATGCCAGACTGGTGAACTAATACTATACACCAGTATGCACCACAAAGAAAAAGGAGAAGACAAAGGAAGAAGAGGAGGCAGTGGAGGAAGAAGAGGAGGAAGAAAAAGGAAGAGAAAGGAAGAAGAGGAGATGGTGGAGGAAGAGGAAGAAAAAAAGAGGAGGAAGAGGATTTTGAAGACAACTATTTTATTTAAAAGATAAAATGGAAAAAAGAAATTTAGACATATTTTTGTTTTTATTCTTGTGTGCATCATTGCAAAATGTGCTGGTAATGTATGATAAACTATTATCTGTTACAGTGGGCTGCAGCAATTGAAAGTCTGGAATGTGGAGATCCTGGCTCTGACAAGAGCTTTGGCATGCAGCAAAGGCCTGATGCTGACATTGAGATAGATGCCAAGTTCTGGGAGGAGGATTTTGAAGTTCCAAACTGCCAGCAATGTGGTGGAATATTAAAACCTGATGTGAGCATATTACACAGTATTGACCACTCATTTTTGTTCTGATATTTTTTATGTTACTTGTACAGTTTGTGCCTGTTTTAGTCACTTTGAGATTAATCATTCCATTGTTAGCTATTATGAAGGTTGAGTAGAAGGAAATGTAGCTAAGATAAACCAATCAATATTTGTTGTTGCTTCAGTCACAGTATTAGGCTTTGAATATCAGCATAAAATAATTATTGATGGTAGTTGCAGTTGTTCATAGGCATGGACATGAGAACCTGATATGGACATGTATCCAAGTGTCCAATTTTTGCAAGGAGATAGAGTGGAGATAAAAGAACAAATAGAAGAATAATCAGAAAAAAAAAACAATATGATTATGCTGTAATGTTTGGGAGACTGAAATATTGGATGTTAAGTTCACAAGAACTCTTGGAATCACTAAAAGAGCCACTTTTGTTGTTGTTACTTTGTTTAATAATTGTAAGTATAGTGAAAGTATTGCAAGTGATCAACTTGCGGGCATATGGATATGTATAACTTTAGAAGACGGATTCACGAGTTTATACAAAAGGGCATACTCAGTGCATGAGGCTCCTGATTTTTTGGGAACAGTAGAAATACTAGCCGAACATGATGTGCCCTTTTATGTAACATTGCGTAGTGTTTGTAATTCATGTGAAAATAAACTGTAGATGCCAAAATATTCTATCGCCTACAATTTTTATTGGCAATGTAGGCATTTTCTTTATGATGTAATTGTTAAATTTGTATTCTTTCATTCAACTGTTTGGCAACTGTTCTTTCATGGAAGCAAAAGTTTTCTTCCACTGTACTGTGACTTCCTTGAGGATGTGTGCTCCATTCTCCAAAAATCTCTATGTTAAGTCATAAAGATGCACCTGTGTATTTTATTGGATAGATTTTAATGCTGTTGCATAACTGAATTGCTAAATGTACCATAGTCAGTGCAATATTTTTTTTGCCTTTGATTTTTGTTCTTTTCTTTTGAACTATGAAGGTTGTCTTTTTTGGTGATAATGTTCCTAAAGACAGAGCTGAAAAGGCTAAAGAAACTGCAAGAGAATGTGATGGTTTTTTAGTCATTGGTTCATCGGTGATGACCATGTCTGCTTTCAGGATAGTGAGGTATATGAGTAAAGACATCATTGGCTTACTTTCTTGCTCAGTTATATTACTTTCTCAGCACCTTGAATTTGAGGATGTATTATATGGATACTTGATTTGCTTGCTTGACTTTAACTGAGGAAGTAAACAGTTTCATATGTAGTGTGTTTTACATATAACCCCCATTTTATGGCGTGATTACAAAAAATTATATACCTTATCAACATTTTGTGAATCCACATTATGCATTGTCATGAAATTTGCAAATAACCCATGTTTCAATTATTATCAAAACTTGGAATATTCCATAAATTTTATTCTTTTCATGATTTTTTTTAGACTATAGGCTAGAACGGCATAATCTCCTCGCTGTGTCTTCTTCTTTCTTGTCTTCTTCATCGTCTCCTATGGTTGTTGACACAATTTATTGTGGAAATGTAAAAGTTGGCATGGTGATGATTGTTGTAGAGTGAGTGGTTGAGGTAGATGGACAGAGGAGTAGGGGCCAGGGGGCATTGCAATATGGTAAGTATTGTGTTTGAGACATGTTAGTTGTGGTGGAAAAAGAGAAGTGGTAATAGGCTTGATGGAGGTGATTATAATGGGAAGGAGGGTGGTGATGGTGTCGAATGAATAGGACAAAATAGGTATAGTTGATAATGCAGTGGATTTTTAACAATTGAAGCCTTAGATTATTCATAAAAAAGATGAAATGTTGATGGAATATTCTGTCTGCTAATGAAAACGGGTGTCAAAGTTTATTTGCAAGTTTTATTATTATGCATAGTGTTGGATTGATGAAGTAGGTTCCACAGTTTACAGGACTCAAAAAAGAGGAAACACTTTTTCTCTAGAGGCTATCACTTGTAGCATATAAATTACTTGGCACTATCCTGGAATTATTTGGATTTACATTGCTTCATTTGTGACATCAGTAGCAAGACTTGCGTATCTGCAATTCCTGTGTTGCTGACAGTGATGCCTATGATGTGTATGCTGCTTGTACTGGCACCATTCACAGCTGGTTCTCATCTATTCGATCAAGCATTATCTGGTAAACATAATTTCTTGAAGCTTTGGGTAGCTGACGAACAGCACCTGCCTCCCTTCGATTAGATTCTGTTGAATCATGTAGAATGTAGAGTGTAATTTGATCACATAAAACATTACAGCAAGAAAGAAGCATTTATTTAGTATCAACTCCAGTGTCTTAAGCTAGACTCCAGTGTATCAAGAACTAAAAATCTTGTTCTTATGATTGTGATGGAAATGTGAATTGTGCCACAATCACACAGGCATTTTCTTGGCTCCTCATCAGAGGAAATTCAAAGTTTTTCACACTTGGGAAATTTGCAGACTATTGAATTGGTGAATTTAGACATAAGTTTGAAACTGAAACTTTGAAAGCTACTACTCTCTTGCAAAGGAGTTTATCTTTCATTTTTTGCCCTCTCCATCATTGCTGAAAAGATTCTAATTTGATTGGTTTGCTTTCTTTTACTTCACAGAGCTGCTTATGAAGCAAATGCTCCTGTTGCAGTTATCAACATAGGCAAGACAAGGTGTGATGAGTTTGTGTCCTTAAAGATCAATGCCAGATGTGGGGAGGTAGGTTTCTTGTGATTCTGCTTAAAACTTTGCTGCCTCATGGTATGTCTGTTGACTGTTCATCAGCTACTTCATCAGATTCTTCCCAGAGTTCTTGAGATGGGTTGCCTTGCTGTACCCAGCATCAATTGAAGATGTGAATCCAATGATTACCAGCTCCTGTCAGTATAAGACACTCCAGAGAATCCTTGGATGAGTATTGACAGTGAACAAGCAAAGGTAGATGCAGCTTTTTCCAATATCCACTTCACCCCAAGACCTGTTGTAATCTTAATTTATATATCCAGTCTCTGAAACAACAGCCTGACAAATTATTTGGTTCTTGAAAAAAATGAATCATGGAGATAGAAAGTACTTATAAATAGCCAGAACTGTTTTTGTTGGTTTTTTTGTACTCCAATTTAATTCCATGTTGATGGAACAACTTTGTCCCAGTTATTGTTTCCAGGATTATTGCATTACTTAATTCTGATATCCATGTACTTTAAGTTAGAGCAAATTGATATAAAACCAGTAAAGATTTTTGGTTGATATATAGGTCATTGTTTTTGGTTGAAAAAACTAAACCCTCAATTTAAAAAAGAAAAAAACTTATTATACTTAATTACTTTCTCATCATTATCTCCTCGGCTCTCACCCATACCATCGTCTTTGATTATTTTAATATTTTTATAATATGATAAATATATTTGTTCCTTTTTTAGCATTTTTTTAATATACTCATATTTTGAGTATTTTTTAAAAGACAACGTTCTTTTTTTTTTTTCAACTAGTATCTTAAATTTAAAAATACCTAAAATATCCCTTAAAATTTTTCTAATCAAATTTTTTTATTCGTTTTTTTACCAGTGTTAAACTGTTACAGTGTTTTCACTGGGTTGATTACGTTTATAGTGTTTATATAATAAATATTATTAAAAAATATCATAAATATTATCTTAAAACACAGTAGATGAGATCATATTGTGTCTCTTTAGTTGCCATTACTTATAGATTATTACGATATCTTATTTTTAAGCTTATAGTTGATTTGATTGAGATTGTGTTTATTTAGAAACACAAATATATTTTTATTTTATTTAAATTTATTTATAACATTTAAAAGTAGATTTTACAGTATTTTTTGTTGCGATAGTTTAAACACTGTAACAGACCAAATTTACTATTACAAATGATCTTTATTCTACCTCTTCTATTCACCAACCGCGAGAGAGAGGAAGAAGTCTCTTGAACGCCGACGAAGAAGAGATCGTGAGCTCAATCTCGTCCTTCTCTCCTCCGCTTCGGGCGTCGAAGCGGCGTATCGACGCTCCATGCCATTTTTCTTTTTTTGCGTTAATTTTGTTTTTTGTTTTTTGTTTTTGTCTTTTCACGATGATGATTGGATTGCTTTCTAAAGCCTGTTTCGTCTGTCGGGTTGATTGCTGCTGTTGCTACGATTAGGGTTTTTATTTTTCTTGGATTTTTTGGGCGGTTGTTTCGGTTTACGTTTTCGAGGGGTTTTCTCGGATTCGTTTATTTTTGTATGATTTTGATTTGTACAGAGCTATGCGGAAAAAGATTTGGTTTGGTGAGATGATGCATTGACCGTTTTCTCTCTTTTTTTTCCCTGTTTCAGGGTGCTGGATTAGCTGCCAAGTTATCTGGGTATGGTTTAGGTGGTGTGGGGATGAGGCGGTGCTACGGCGATCCAGATGACATGCATGGCATCTGGAGGAATTGGTGATGGAATTCTTGAGGGGAGTCGATATGTAATTGTTGATGGTAAGGATTGTGAAGGATAGCCGGCCAGCAACGAGGTCAGTGTGTTTATAGATGGCAATGCCGGTGCAGGTGGTAAGAATTTGGGACTGGTGAGCGGAGGTTCTTGTTCTTGTGATGTGATAGTAGCTCTTTTTTGGATGTTGGAAACGAGCATGAAGTATTGGTTGGGATTAAGGAAGTGGAGGAATTCTCTGGAGGGGTCGTTGTAGGTGCCAAAGATGGTCATGATCTTGTCTTAGAACCAAGAGTCTCAGTTGAGAATTCATAGGAAATTGCAGCAGAAAATTCCAGTGTCGAGGACAGCATGTTAGTAGATGGTGGTGCTGATGCAGGTAGGTGATCAGGGATTAGAAAATGTTAATAGGGTATCTTGTCCTTGTGATGGCAGCAACTCTTTTTTGGACGTTGATAGTTAGCATCAAGCATTGGTAAAGGAGACAAAGGAAATGGAGGAAGAAAATGGGGACTTTGTTGATGCTGAGAAAGAGAGTAATCATGTTTCCATGGAACAATTGATCTGTGCTGAGAACTCAAAGGAAGTTGGAGCCGAAGTTTCCAGTGTTGTTAGCGTGGGTTTTGGGATAATTGAGCAGGTGGCCTTGCCTCTCCGTAATTGTGTTACCACAATGGTACTTTTGCTGACTCTGGAAATAAAGGTTTCACACTGGTTGCGGATATGAAGGCAGTTGATCAAGGCTACGAGCTTGCTCGGGAAGAGACTGGACATGTCCTACAGAAAGAGCCATTTTTTTAAGACACCAGATATGGCTGAAGATGAAGTGACCACTTTTGAGGAGGCAGGGGCATGGACTAGAAAATCTTTGGAAGTAACTTGTTCTTGAAGTGATGTCAGTGATATTTCTAATAACCAGGAGAGGGAGGGGGTTGAGGATGCTGGGTTAGGGACTAGAGAATTTTCGGAAAGAAACTTGTTTTCATCTTGATGGGAATCGTGCTTCTTTTAGTGTTGCGGAGAGGGAGGAGGCTGAGGAAATGTGCAAGGGTTCTGTTGGGGCCATCGAAAAAAGTGGGATTTTGGCTTAGAAGACACTTTTTATCCAGTGTTGCAAGATGGCCGATGAAGAAGAGCAGCATGAAATTACTGACCCGTCACTGTTTCAACTTTAGGAGATGATTTTGAGAACCACTTGCAGATTCATACTGTTATAGAAGTTGGAGATGCTACCGGACATTGTTATGAAGATAAGGTTTGCAACAGATGTGAGAGTGTCCCTCTTGTTTCTTATGAATTGACTGCCAATTGTCTCTTGATAAGTACTGATGAGCAAACCACCAGTGAAGTGGATGTGTCTTAGTCTTCTCTTCCTGGAAAGTCCTGGGGTTCTTCTATATGTTGTGAAAGAACATTGGTGGAAGAAAATTTTGATAATGCACTCCTCTCAAATTTAGAGAAAATGGATAGTAGTGCTTGCAAAGATAACATCCTTTGCTTAAACAATGACAATCGTGAAAAACATAAGCCATTTGATTCAGAAAATGATAAGGAGCTAACTACATCTTGTATGAGATGTCAGAAAGGTGGTGTTTGTGATCATTCAGAGAAAAATTAACCCTCATGTGAGCAGGCTGTTGTTAGAGATAGTTGCCAGATATCATGCATAGCTAGAGGACTAAGTGGAGGTTCACTCAAGGAAGTCATGTCATGCTTCTCAGTGGAAGGATCTTCCTATCTGCGATCATCTGTCTTATTTAGAACTGCAGTGGATCATGCTTCTGACCCCTTGCTGACAACAGGTTCCGAGAGAAAATTCACAAATATTGTTAGCGCAATGTCTACTTGCTGTATCAATGTAAAGGATTCTTGTTCTCAGGTGAGTGATGAAGGAATTGCTGATTCAAGTTCTGTTCCTTTGATTGTCTTAAGGGGAACCAATCCAAAGCATGCTGCTGCCTCTAGGAATAATCAAACTGATAAGAAGCCTGATTGCTTAGCCAGAAAAAGGAATAGTGGAGTAAATATAATAAGGCAGCTGATGTCATTATTTCATTTTCTAACATTACAGGTAAGATGAACAAAGTCAGAAGGAAAAGAAGCTGCTTTGACAGAATGGCATAGGAATCTATTTGGGGGGAAAGTGGCAGCTTAGTAATGCATTTCATGGAAAATAACGAGCCAACAGCATCCGATTTTCATCATGCTCAGATTCAGAAGAATTTGAAGATGAGTAGTGTTGTAGAGCTCGAAGGCAAATACAAATGGCTCATGGAGACAGGAATACGAGATCACCAAAAACTCAAATATTCTTTCTCATCTCGTTCCATGCACCTAAAGAATCAGATGTCTGCATCCAAAGTTTACTAATGTGGTTGATTCACATCATTCTATAGAACTTGGTAATGATTCCCTGGCCAATTTTGGTTGCCCTGCTGAGTTAGGCATTTCCGGTAAGTCTGATGAAATTGATAGCAAGCCATTGACGTGTGCCAACTTTCAGTGAGAAGTCTCTTCAACGGGATGGACAGCAAGGTGATAAGGAAGTGGAAAGTTCTTTAACACGATGCATCTTCTGAGAACATGCTGAATGAGTACCCTGGGGTTTCATCTTGTGTCGGTTCTAAAACCTTGGTGAAAACAGTCACTGACAGGCATTCGCTTGATCCAGAATTGTCACCTGATTCTGATGTAGTATATAATCCAGTTGTCGATGTTGTTGCCAGTCCTGTTCAGGCTGGCAATTTGACAATCCAGGATTCTGGATTGACAGAGTACAATTGTTCCTGATGGGACTGCATTAGGTGACATGCATGCTAAATTTTCATGTTACTCTGAAGCTATTATAAGTCCTGAATCTGCTTCATCCTTAAATTTACTGCAGCTGCAAACTGATACCAAGAACACTAAGAAAAATAGGAAAAATTGTAAGGCCAGCCAAAAAGCATATGCCTCATCAGAACATGTAATGAAGGAAAAGTTGCATAATTCGGAGATTCAGGACACAACTTTGGAGCCTTTGAAGTGTGTTAGGCAGAGATGTACTGGCTTTAAGGAAAAGAGTCTTGTGTTCAGACTCCCAGAGAAAGTCCAGCAGAAAAGGATATAGAAGTAAGGCCTTCCCTGGCGAGTCTACTATATTGGGAATGGCAGAGTTGAACTCCACTGAAAATTCCGGGAAAGCTGAGCTTGGTCTGGAAACCTGGGCATTGACCGAGCAGAACATTCACAATATACAACCAGTAGTGTGTGGATCATTGATGACTGACAAAACTAAGGGGCATAAACTTTCTATAAGTAGCAAAACAAGGATTGGTATGGTGGGTAAAGATAAATCAAGACCAACTGGTTTTGCCAGACACCAGAGACTGAAATCTTGTGGTCAAAAGAACCACAGCGCACAAAAGTCAGAGAAGAGCAGAAAGAAGGAAAAACACAAGTGGCTTCATTCTGGTCAGGAAGCATGTGGAGGTTCTCCATGGTGGTCTTGTAAGTCAGCATTAACTCAATCAACTGAACAAAAATAATATAAAATTCAAGTGATTCTTTTTCTTAGCCTCAAGTACGTGAATATTTGTTTGATATTGTATCACATGCAACTCCCTTATGATCTTATCCTCTACACATGCTGTAATTGCTGAACAAAACAGTTTTTTCAAACTCGTTATGGTACCTGTAGGTAATGTGCTGGCACCTTGTGGATTGGAAGGTCAATCTTTACCACAAAGGCGAGCATGGGTTCTTTGTAACGACTGTCATGATGGTAAAAGATTTTAGACATCAGTTTTTATGCGTTGCATACCAACTGCATTCTTTTTATTTTTCTTTATGAGTTTTTATGCTTTCTAGCTACATCACATGATCTTGGTTCTTCTATTCTTTTAGATGCTCATCCCGGTTTTTCTTGATTATTTTTCTCTCGATGTCAGTTTTCACCTTTTATTTCTGAATAGACAATGGTTTTGCCACTGTAAGCATCCTTCAGATGCCAGTTTGGACTGTGCATTGATCATTATTTGAATTGGATGCTTAACATAGAATGTCTCAAAAGAACCTGCTCGTGTGGGGAACTTTGTTCAAGTCAACAGGTCAGTTGTTATTCCTCAAGTCTCATAAAAGGAGTTTTGGATGCAGTTTCAAAAACACAAATATGCCAAATTCAAGTTGTTTCCTTGTGGAAAGAAAGGATTTGAACTCCAGTTGCTTCAAGATGCATCTGAGGGGCAGTTTCTTATTGACTCCAGTTGCGATTCAAAATCATCTTAGGTCATTTTGTCTGCCCCTGGTTGCATTTTAGCATGTTATTCTGCTAAATGTATGATCTTTTGCCATGTACTGTGTTGGAGATTTGAAGATGTTTGATCAAGTTACATGCTTTTGATGATTTGGGTTTCCAGTTGATCATCTAATTGGAACAAGGAACCATGCTGTTTGCATTTTGCATTGTTATTTTTGCCATGTAAGATTTGAAGATGTTGTTTCATCCAAAGTTACATCCTTTTGATGATTTGGGTGTTCCGTCGATCATCGAATAGTGCATTTTAGCATCTCTACCTCACACATTCTTTGTAATGTTTGTTCAAGCTGCTACTCTTATTGTAGTTTTGATATAAGCTTTTGTAGTCTGTTCTCTCACTAAATATCTTTTGTATAACCAGGGATCCATCAATGAAACAAACATTCACCCAAAATGAAGGATGAACTGATGCAGCATGTTTAATTCTTTTCTCCAGACACAAATCAAGAGTTCAAAAGAAAGATGGAAGATTTACATCAGTAGTAGAAACAGTATATGCCCCTGTAAGCCCTGAGCACTGTGTATGTGTTCCTCATCCTTTGGTTGAGGAAAGCAGCTGGTCCACTTGGAACATTACACATGGGAGGAGGAGGGTACATACATCACCTCTCATCCAATCCCTTTTCCTATAATCCAACAAGAACATCAAATGGGATCAATCATCAACCAGCCAATCAATCAAAGCTCGAGGAGCGACTCCATCTCCCCCGTAGATAGTCCTCCCAGGACATGTTCGGTCGCTCTGTGCTGCTGATCGACATCGAATCATCGTCTATATCCTGCAGCGCAAGATTGATATGCGACTGGATGTTGCTGTTGTATTGGTGCGTGGCTGCTTCATCATCCAATCCCTCCAACTCCTCCGAAGTGCTGACCTGTGATCTCGCCCACCGCAGCACATCGTCATCGTCACCTCGCAGCAGCCTCAACACCTGAGTCAAGCAGCATTTGAATCCCTGTTTGCTGCAGCACAAGCACAAGGTGTCTCCATTGGTAAAATCCAGATCATGAGGAGGTCTTACGAGTGCTATTTGGGGTCGAGAATGAGGAGCTCGTTTGATGCAAAGGGAAGCAGCAAGCATCATCCTCTCCAACTCAGCCTTGTCGTAGCAAGTCCCTAAACATGGATCCACAAGCTCCTTGACTTCTCCGGCTTGAAGAATTCGTATCGCCTGCAATCAAGGTACCATATTCTTGTTTATGTTTCTATGAGGTCTTATATGCAACACAAGAACTTCTTTGAGGGGATCCAGTACGTTAGCGACTGGTATGAATGGAGCCGTAGAATTTTGTAGAAGATAGAATGTGAGGCATCTCCAATTCACTATATCATGAAATCCGCCTTTGGTTCATGTACCGGATGCCACACGACTCGGACAAAGCTAGTTAAATCCATGATCGCTTAAAGATTAGAGGACATACCCACATAACCAAGCTCTCCGGGCCCTTGGAACACCCTGTGGTGACAGGCTTCCTTCCCGAAATGAGCTCAAGAAGCACCACCCCAAAAGCGTAGACATCGATCTTTTCATTGACTTTTCCATACATGAAGTATTCGGGAGCCAAATACCTGCACACGAACAATTCCTACTTGTTAGCTGATCAGATACCTAAAGAAATCTCATGAGAAATCTTCATCCATGACTAACCCAAATGTTCCTGCAACATCATTGCATATCAGTTGTGATGCTGAAGCTGATGCCCATTTTGCCAGGCCGAAATCAGCCAACTGCAGGATGGCGAGACAACAAAGCAACACTATGATCGGTCACCCACACATATCTCGACATGGGATTGAAACATAGAAGAGCAGGATACCTGCGGCTCAAAGTCTTCAGAGAGGAGGATGTTGGAGGACTTCACATCTCGGTGGATCACGGGCTGCATATTGCCGGCACCACCGTGCAGGTAATCCAGTGCCTCGGCAGTTCCCACTGCCACCTTGAACCTCTCAGCCCAACTCAAAGTATGCTTGTTCCTACTCTCACCTGGTATCGATCAAAATGGATTCCGAGTTCAAGACACAGTGGCAAGACCCTGCAAATTGGACTGGTAAACGGATGTAAACCTACCGGGAAGGTTGTCCTCTAAGCTGCCTCTCGACAGGAAATCATACACCAACACAAGGGCTTTGTTCTCGAAGCAGAATCCAAACAGCGAAATGATGTTCTTGTGGTGCAAGGCTGTGATGATCTCAATTTCTGATATGAATTCATTCATTACATCCTCAGAGTGCTTCAGAATCTTCACTGCCAATTCCTTGCCATCAGGAAGACAACCCTTGTAAACATGGCTGCTGCCTCCCTTCCCTATCAGTTGCTCTGCAGTGTGTGTTGTATCAGCAATCAGATCAAAGGATGATAACCATTAACAGAGAGATAGATGATCCAAGAAGGGTGGAATTGAACCTGGTGAGAAGTCGGATGTCATGCGACTGAGTTCCTCGTAGCTGAACAATCTGCAAATCGACGAGTACTTCTCTCCAACATGTTCCAGTTCCTTTGGAATCCCGTGTTCTTCCTTGTGAAGGAGAGGCGAAGAAGTGTCTTCCGCAGCAACTATTGCACCGCTTTCTCCATCGCGTCCGTGATCGGCGCTTGCATCAGAATTCACAGGCCGGTGGTCAGGATGAACTGCGGATGCCGCCGAGAACCGGCTCGGCAGCCGCATCGCCCACTGAACCACCGACGATCCGTCAGATGAAGCAGTTCGCCGGTTGGATGACACGGCTTTTCTGAGCAGTGGCCAACCAGGTCTCACTTCCGGGGAGTCCGCAGAGAGAAGACAAATGCGAACGGCAGGAGCCTCAGGTTTCTTTGCAGGAACCAAGGCCACGGATTGATCTCTCCGAGGAGAACCCTTTTCTCCCCTGATATGGTTGTCGCAATTGGATTTGCTTCTCTTCAGATTAGGCAAGCACCGAGGCGACGAACTCGAAGTGTTGGCTGTGGTTCCTGGTCGTTGCCCCTTCGCCACCGCCGACTTCTCAGGTCTTGTGTTCAGGAGCAGCTTTGAGTAGCTTCTGGTCAAGGCTTCTTGACCTGCAGACACCGCCGCCGCGTTCTTGGCTCTGTTTTGGGCTGTCATCGATGGAAACGCAATTTGATCGAACTTTATCGGGAGATCAACACAAAATTGCGCACAGCCCACCCGATTGCTTTGAGCATCGAACCGACCTGAGGGCTGAGAAGCCGGCGGTGCTGCTTCTCGTTTGAAGACGGTCTTGCCGTTGCTCACCGCGAACACCGAGCAATCTCGAGGGAGATTCCTCGCGCAGGACTTCGCGATGGAGGTAGATGAGTACCTAACCGAATCGATTGCGTGTGTAAACAGAGGATGAGACAAAATGGGAGGAGCAGAACAGAGAAGCAGATTACCCGATGCCGTGACTGCTCTTGGCTACGCCCACAACCAGGCTGCTGGCTCCATAGGCGATGGCTTCGCTGACCAAGACCTTGCGGATGGAGGAGCCTCGGGCTATCTTCATCTTCAAATCAACCTATCGAGCACCACCGCGATGTGATTCGTCAGGAAGAAGATGCAGCAGAGAAAAGATCGAGCGTGAGAGGGAGCAGCAGAAGGGGACCTGTTTCAGGTTGCAGAATCCCTCGTAGACGGCGAGAATGGCGTCGAACGCTTTGACGAGGGACAGCAGGGAAGAGCAGCCGCGGGACGCATCCGACGAGTCTACAGCCGCGAGGTGGTCACAAGGAGCAGGAGCAGGAGAAATCATGAAGAGAGAACCGATCGGAAGAAGCGAGTGGTACCGGAAGGGGTGGAGGGGAGGACGTGGAGGGCGAAGACGCGATCCCCGGCGTCGGCGATCTTCACGAGGGACCAGGTGAGTAGTTCACGACTGTCGGCGTCCATCTTGATGCCCACCAACACCGTCTTCCCTCCTCCCTCCTCCTTCTTCTTCTTCTCCTCCTCCAACTCTCTTCCTCCTCTTTCCTGCATCACCGAGGTGTTTCTTCTTCTTCGTCTTCTTCTTCTCGTCCTCCTCCTCCTCCTCCTCGATCTTAACCTCGCTTACCTTATCACTCCGTTTTCTGATCTGCTTTCCTGGTGTCAGCGATTGCTCTGCATCGAGTACTTGCTCTGCTTCCCGAGGTATGAGAGATCTCGGGTTGGCTCATCCGGCGAGGGGGGAAGGTAGGGAGGGATGCGCTGCGTGAGTAGATATACCATATTTTTGGTTCGATCTCGTCAGGATGCGAGGATCGAATCCAAGCCTAATTCTAACTTAAGTATCTGTTCTCTCATCTTGTCCGTTCACTCGTGTGATCATCCATCCCCGATACGGATGTGATCGCTCTACAGTAATTGGACAGGATCCCGATTCGAGTCTGGTTGACACTGTAGGAAGATAAGCAAGCATTAAATAAAAAAAAAAAGTTGCATTTTAATTAAAAACAATAAACTCCCTTCGGTCTTTAGGAAGAAGAAAAGAAGAATACAGTCCGTCATAGCTTGAAAGCAGTGCAGTGCGATATGCTTGAAACAATATATAATACAAACGCATGGTCACATCACCACGTAAACTTAGGGATTGACCGCAACTTGGATCTCCTTTTTTTTTTCTAATGTTAAGATATCGTGTGGCGTGGCTGCTATGCTGGGTTTCAGGTTTGGTCTGTCTATTTCTTCATCATAATAGTTCACCCATCTGGTATCAGACGGCTGCTATGTGCGAGCCAGAAACAGTACAGATCTCGTTAAGAGGAAGAGTAACGCCAAGTGCTTTAAATTTCCACCCCGCGCTTCGATTCAGTATTCCTCACAACAATGAACGGCGAGATGTATAAAGATGTCGTGTTCCATAGGATAAAGTTGCCTCGGGAAGAGCAAAGATGAGCGCGGCGGCCGCAAGGAGCAGCCCTTCGTTTCCGCCAAGTCTTCTTCCCCGGCGAAGCCTCGATCTCCGCTCCCGTCGGCTTCTCCGCCGAATCCCGCGCCTGTTCACGTGAGAGTCGGGCCTACGCCTTCCTCCAGTCATGTCTTGTCTCCCCTCCCACGCCGCTCCGTCATGTGACATCGCCCTCCCGCACCGAAGGCGGATACGTGACACAGACACAGAGCAGCAGCACGCCAACTGTTTGTTAATATGCCGCCCCGAAACGGAAGCCATGTTACTGGGGAACAACATGCTTTGGGTGTGGCCTTGGAACGACGACATGGTCGGCTTGTTCCTTGATATCTCCGGGAGGAGATATCCATCCATCCATCAAAAGCTTGAAGCGTTGCGTGTGCTGCAGAGGATGAGATTTGAGGGGCAATTAATTGGATTCTTGGCGTGCATTCAACAGAATTAAGTGCTTGCTTGGCTTGTCATGTTCTATGGCACGTAATTGTCCGCAGTTCGAAGTGACCGTATGCGCGCAATGGCAGAATCTATATAATTTTATGGGGTCTATTTATTCTTATGTCATTATGATTTCATACTCTGTACACTATATATATATATATATATAGGCAATTGACAATTATTATACTGAAACTAATACGCAAGTCTTTATAATTTAATTGTTCACAAAATAATATGTTCAAGAAAAAATAATATATATATATGGCATTAATGAGTAAGATATAAGTATAAATTACATACTCTCGTGACATATCATTCTACTGTAAGGTTTTAAATAAAAAAAAAGATATATTTCTGAGCAATATATATACATCCAAAATTAGTAATTTTTATATTTATCTTTTTATAAGGAGTAAATGAAAAATACTAGCCTTAGATCGCGCAATTATCTGATAAAGCATTTGAGTTTAGCGAGAGATGATGTCTCCCTACCAAAATTTTTCAAAGTCTTATAAATAATTAATATTTTTATTTTTATTAAAAAAAATATTTAATTAAAAATGATATTTAAATTTAAAAAAAATGATGTCAAAATTTTACTTAAATATTATTGTGTATATGAGTTTTTAGTCCTTATCAACAATATAATCATTAACAACATTATTTTTGTTCAGCATCAATCATTCATAAAAATATTATTATAATGTATGATTGTAAAATATGCAACAACTCAACCTTATATGATCAGTTTTGAACTCATACAAAAATTTAATATTACTAAAGTATTGCCTCTACGATGTCGATGACAAAGAAAGAATTACATGATTATTTTTTTTTGTTTCATATATAATATAAAATTAACTAAATTTAACCTCGACTTTATTTACAACCATAAACATCAACCACGCAAACGAGCATTAAAAAACAACTACAAGATAGTTTATTTTGATTTTAATCATCATATATAACATAAAATTAACTACTCCTAAACTTTATTTAAAACCATAAACATCAACTGCACAAACGAGCATTAATTAAAACAACTACAAGATAGTTTATTTCGATTTTAATCATCATATATAACATAAAATTAACTAAATTTATGACATACGCTATCAAACCTCCTC
Organism: Ensete glaucum; assembly: GCA_021527575.1. NCBI lineage: Eukaryota > Viridiplantae > Streptophyta > Magnoliopsida > Zingiberales > Musaceae > Ensete > Ensete glaucum. The sequence continues at coordinate 31,066,354 of CM038554.1, forward strand.
CTCCTCTTTACTTTATTTACAACCATAAACATCAACTACACAAACAAGCATTAAAAGACAACTACAACAAGATAGATAGCAACCACTCCATGCTTAAGAGTCATCTGCAGCCGCAAGCAATCAATGTGGATCGCCTCTTGTTCTTGAGAGGTTAGAGACGAAGACTTCTTCTCGTACGCATCACGGCAGGATGTGTGTGTGTGTGTGTGTTCTTCCGTAGGAGAACCCCACACACACACACACACACACACACACACCTTTGGTGACGGTCACGAGGACGTGATGCTTTAGGGGAGGAAGGGACCCACAAGATGCCCTACCGGGAGGGCCACCGCCCGCTCGCCACGCGGCTTCTTTTTTCCGCCTCCATTGCATTAATTTGACAGAGTGTGGTCTCCTTAAAAAGTCTCCTCCGCTCCTCCGCCTCACAAAATTAAAAAAAAAAAAAAACACAGTACAAGATGTTATGTATGCATATTTGCTATGATTTAGAGAACAAGAAAATGTTTCATGCATATTAATTCTTGAGATATTTTAATTAAAATATATATATGATAGAAGATGATGATAGAAATAGAATTCATCTAACTAAGTAGTAATTTGAGTATATGATTAAAGAAATTTGTTTCATCAAAACCTGTATAAATAAATATATATATATATATATCATCTCAATGAATAAATAAAATTACTCTTTGTTTATATTATAGATGGTATCAAAGCTCTCTTACTTCAATCAATAAAGACCTTTTTTTTTTTTTCCTCTCTCCCCTTATCCCTTCTCTATGATCGATCATAGATGTTTGTTTTGTTCTACAACAACAATCGATGCCTCCTTCGATGCACTTTATGAACTTATTCTACTCTAATTATATGCCTCTTAATATATATATATAATATATCGTCCACTATATAAAAAAAAAAGCTTCTTTAGTAAGAGGATAAAATATATGAGACATAAATATGATTATTTTATATTAATAAAAATAAAAAATATCTTTTAAAGAGAGACATGCGGCCTAATTAGTGCTTTTTGTGAAATATACTTGGAATATTGCATAATTTTTGGACGAATTCCTAATAAATTTGTTCTTTTTTGGCTTTTTTCGTGTCCCTCGTTTTCAGATTTTTTTTTTAAAGAGCATGTTCGTCTTTTTTTTTTTTTTTGCCACCTACCACTTTTTTCTTCATTTTTCTTATGAATAGATTTATAGGAAAGAAAAAAGAAATAGGTGGGTAGCTATCAAATTAAGGATATTTCAAAGTATTAGTCTAAAAAAATAACGTTAAGGGTATCTAAAAAATACTCGGAAAAAGTCAAAAAAAAGTGCAATCATCCAAAATTTTCATACAAATAATAAGAATCCAGACAGAAAATGGAAAAAAAATTGATATTCTTATAATATTTTTTTTACCTATTTATTAGTCGAGAGCTAACCAACGATTTAAGTAAAATTTTAATGAGAATTCCCATGGGTGATGGTGTAATATTGACTCGGTCACCGTTAGTTAATAAGATAAATTATAGCAATTTTTTTCCTTAATTTCCTTGAACGACAGGAAACATTCATTCTTCTACGGCAAAAAAAAAAAAAAAAAAAGAGAGAGAGGGGCTTTTTATATACAACACCCTATTTATAAAAAGTGATCTTTTATTGTCTGTGATAAGATATATATATATATATATATATATATATATATATATATATATATATATATATATATATATTGACACGGAACGTGTCGGATATGCCATTATTATTCGACGTATTTTTTTTAATGCGAGTGTAGCGAGTCAACTCTCACACTTTCGATGGCAACGCCGCCTCATTGGCTTGAGATGTAAAAGGAAGCATCGACCAATGGTCAACCCCTCATTAACAGTAGCACCCACCTTTCTTCTTCTCACTACGTTCTCTCTTAAGAGAGGGAAACATTTCATCTTGTACCGGTGACCCGATCAATGACAACGAGAGAAGTCAGACCTACTACTCTCTTTGATTCTTTCCAGAGAGAGAGAGAGAGAGAGAGAGAGAGCTGCAGTGGGTCACTCGAGCTGTTTGATTCTTGTGGCAAAAAACCAGCATAGTTGTAGTTGGACGGAGTTGATAATTACATGCATCTTTTCCACACTTGTCGACAAGTAGACGAGTGTTGCGGATTTGCTTGAGGCCACCGTGAGCAGTCCCACCCCACAGTGCCAAGTCTTCCACTGACAGTAAACGCCGGGTGAGCTCCGAGAAGAAGAAAGCATCGGTTTCTGTCAGTGGCCGAGGTCTTATTCCCACTTCCGGTGGAGTGGACAGTGTCATCATCGCCTGGCCCAAAGAGAGGTGGAAAGAAGTAGCTCTCTGCTTGTTTCTTCCATCCTTCCATGATAGCGCCATTAGATAGAGAGAGAGAGAGAGAGAGAGAGAGAGAGAGGTGTGGCAGTACTGCTCCCACTCTCCTCTACCGAGAGGAGAAGAACCATTTTTGAACCACAGGGTTTTTGATGCAACCATTGACACAACGCATACAATACTGACGCTAAAAGACCAAGTCTCCGGTTGTGCCTACCGTGAGAGACGACGATCTTGCTTTCAGCATATGGCCCCCTCCAAAGCTTTCTCTTTCCCTTATACAAAGCAAATTGACTCTTTTAACATCTCGACAAGAAATCGATGATTATATTATTATCATTGTCATCAGCATTAATATTATTTTCATCGATGATTTAAACCAAACACAATAGATGGACCAATTAATCCATCAAACTTGAGTGATGATATTTTGATATTAAAATCATATTTGAATACGATGAGAAAGATCGAATACTAAAATACTATCTATGGATATAGTCAAGTCATTGTGTAAAGAAGATTATAACAGCTAGATTAATCTCATGTAGAAAGTAGATACAATTAATACTAGCTTATAAGGATTTAATAAATTTATTTATTAATTTTAGCTTATCAATTGACTAGTGATTTAGCTCAAACAAAATTAATTAGTTCATTAACCTTTCAAGCTCGACTTATGATATTTGATATCAGATCCAACTTAATATTTTAACATGATGAGAGGTATCATATCCCCACAACTATAATTGACTAAGATTAATATCCTATTTAGCCATGACAGTGACAACTAACACAGTTGATTTATGCATGCCTTACCTACAGATTCAATTTTGTGTCTTCCTTCCTTCCTTCCTCCATCAATGATGGAAGAGTAGCAGTGTCATAAATCCCTGTGATAAGAAGCTGATGCTTTAGATGGAGCAAAGAATTTGCTTGGAGAAAAAGAAAAAAGTATACTTGTGGCAGGCATTTTTAACCTCCCAGCAAATATGTGATGCCTCAATGCAAGAAGATACAATGGTGAGTTGGGCCATACTGTTAAGTTCCATGAGATACTCAATCACTGGTTGTGCTGAAACCTAGATATTGTGCTCAATATAGCTGGGCAGGAAATGGTGTTGAGAGAACACTGAACAACAAATAGCTGGAATGTAGGTAAAAGAACAGAGAATTACTATGTTCTCTGAACAGAACTCAGTTGTAGTTCCATTTCAATCAAGTGGTGGACAACATTGTGTAGTTGTGAACAGAGAGATTAAATGGCAATCTGAAGCAATTGAAGGAATCTGTTTGGTGATCTCAAACAACAACAAAAAAAAGAAAAGAAAAGAAACACCATGAGACACAAACAGAAGGTTTCATCCTACAATGCTCAATATGTGAAAATAGTAAATGCTTTTTTCTATATTAATTCAACTTTGTATGTAAGAATTTTTGGTATATTACAAGAAGGCAGAGAATAATACATGCAACTTCACCTCCACTTTTGAAATGGAAGAAATGCTAATAAAAATGAAAAGAAAAACATTAATTCACAGGACAATACCTTTTGCTAACGGCAGATGTAAACGGAAGAGAGTACCAAAGCTACATGAAGAAGAGCTAGCAACTTCACCCGAGTGGCCACTGACTCTCATAAAAAAACTTCACTATTTGATTGTCTTTTTCAGAAGATTTTGTATGAAAATATCCCGTCAATGATGAAGCAGATCCCAAGCATTGCTACCACTTAATCCACATTCAGTTTTACTTGTATGCTGCACAAACTGATATCTTCAAACTACCTCGGACACCCTCATTTTTCTAGTACTTCCCAAACATGCTTCTGATGCAAAGAAAACACATTGTTTTAAGAAGTGTTCGGTACTTTCTCCATCCACCGAAATACTTCCCAATCACTTTTTTGTAGCTTGGCCTCTGCTTTACCAGGTCATAATAAGCTGTTGTTTTGGGCCTGCAACTGATATACTTCTCTTCTAGATCTAGCAGAGTTATTCGTGCCAGAATTGGAACAAACATGGAATCTGCCATGGTAAAATCTTCACCGACCAGATATGTTGTCGCACTCAGTTGTATTTCTGCATCATCAAGAAGACTGCACAGTTTTTCCTCACTCTGTTGCAAATTCATTGGGCCCTTCAAATTGTCTTCTGTATCATAGGCTTCTCGAAGCTTTACATGGTAGAGACAAGCTAAATCTGGGGCTTCGACCATCCGACTAATCACTACACGCCGGATAAATTTGGAAACAAACAGCCGATACTTGTCTGGAATATGGGTGAGAGTGAATATTTTAGGATTCCAACTTTCGATTCTCTCCACCCATTCCATGACTTTGCTACTAATTGGGTTATCCTCCCCATTAAGAGATACTGAGAGCCTCTCTATGTACCTCATTAGAGTCAGATGAAACATGCGATAAAGTAAATAACCAGATAAAACACCTAAAAGTATATATCAATAGAAAAGAAACTTACTGGATAATATCAATGGCATGGAAAATGATATGAGAACCATTTTGGAAGACTGGAAGCTTTGCAGATGGATTAATGCGGAAGAATGGAACATCCATGTTCTTCCCAGTTAAAGGATTAACATGATATGATGTGTAATCAATCCCCTTCTCTTCCAGTGCTATGCGCACTTTCTGGCTGGCCATTGAATAAGGATGATGATACAGCTGCATGACTGCACCAAGAGCTACATATCCAATCAATTTCAACTCCCAAATAGTTTGGATACCAAAAATAAAATAAGCTTCCATCATATGAATTCTTACATAATCATGACATAAATCTCAAACATCTAGTAGGGTCCAAAAACTGCTTATGTTTTATACCAAAGTTGAATGTTGACAAAAATACACCAGTGATGACGCAATATTCCAAAATGTTTTTCAGTGATAGTGTGATTTTTAGTATTAGAGCTAGGTCACCATAAGCGATAATGCAACAATTGAACAATCAGTTTTTATGTTTTAGCAAACAGAGACTCTACTTCGTAGATTGATCCTCCCCAAACCCTGTATTAGCAGAAGACTTGTGCATCAAGCCACTCATTTAGCAATGCATAATATGCAAGATACTATTGCCTTTCACGAAATGAGAAAAATACCTTGTGATACATAATAATTTCAGATAGGTAGGATACTATGATGCTTAATTACTTGCTTAAATGTTTAGGACTTCAATGATGATGCTGAGAACAAAATTAACCAGAACAAACTATATCAAAAAGGCTGACAGAATAAACATCAAGAAACCATTGCAAATATGATTACAACAGCAAAATTTTCACGAGAATTAGTAAATATAACAGTTTGACAGCTTCGATTTCACGATGGTAAAATAAGTTCCATAGTCAACACCATCAAATGCTAATTAGATACAGTAAGTGAATTTCTAGCAAATGAATTCAGAGAGGCTGAAGTTCGATTCTTCTTTGCCATGTGAAATCATTAGATACTCAAGTACCAAATGGATTAAAGAAGACTGGATTTGAAAATTTTTGTACCAAATGTGTTAGCCATCACCAAATAGGTAGCACAGATGCATCATCACTAGCAAAATCAACAATGTAATTCACAAGGATGTTCAAAAGTTTGATGATTGCTATGAAACAAATATAGAAAAATTTTAAATTTAGAAGCACTTGATCTATCAAGTGTCAATAATTTCTAGATACAATAAATTCCAAAAAAATAAAAAATACAGAAGATACAAAAAATATAAATAAAACAACAAAGAGAAAAAGCACTCTAGCAAAAAAAGAACAATTAAGATATAAAAAACAAATATTACAGAGATATCAAGAAAAAAACCTCAGAGACTGTTCGTTCATAAAACCTTTCTAGATATTTCATGCTACAACGCTTTGTTTACAGAAACATACTCAAACTCTATTTATAATGAATGAGAACTTATTGGCTGTAGTTGATGCATGAAGATACTTTCAACTTGTCATAGTTTTTTATTAAAAGAAGAGTGGACATGTATCCCCCAATTGCTTTTCGAGGAAATATATAAAAATCATCGTAATCAAATGTAGTATAGATCTATAGATTTATTTCTATCACAAAATTAACTTTTCCATTCCCTTAACAAATTTAACAGTGGAAAAATTCTACTAGGAGATATATGATTGAAGTAACAAATAGGGACATGTCTATCACCTTGAAGGTGTTAATTTTTTTTGCTTATGATGACATACATCAGAAAAAAAAAATTAAATATCAGTTGGGTCTTATATATGTTAGAAAAACCATAAAGAAAAATTGTCACATTTCTTTAGAGTATGTTAATTAGAGACAGGAGACAGGTAATCCTTAAACAGTGTAAAGGCATCAAGCAAGCTTGTCCTTGAAGGCAAATTGAAGATGTAACTCTTGTCCCTAATATTGGGGACCAAAATGAAGCGTAGGAACCCGTGAAACAAAGCAGGCATATAATAGTTGAGTTGAAAAAGTAATGTAGCAAAGGTCCTTAGGAAAAGAAGGGCAATCACCAAAGTTATGCCAAAAAGCTCCGAAATATACATTCAGATCAAAATTGCTCTATTCTCCTCACCTTTCCTTGTATGCTACCTTCATTGTAGTACATTCGGCAGTTTCTAATCTATTTTAACTCTCCTTGACAGAGGTCAAATATCAAATGGACCTCAATCAACAAAAAAGACTATCTGCTTTACATTGATACTCCAGTACATCTCTCAAATTCTAAAAGATAACATTGTTAATCCAATAAGTAAACGATTAAATACTGATTCCTTTTTTTTTTTGAGAGAAAAAAACCCGAATTATTTTATATATGATTCCTAAACTTTTCTTAGAAGATTTCTGATTCATTATTAAGTAATAAAGTTCACAACTTTTACATATGTCACATAAATAAACTGGGAGAATAAGCAAGAGGTATCCATACTTGTTTAAAGCCTCAATGTAAATCATCGAAAGAATCAGAAAGCAACCACAATTCGTAGTATCTTATCTTTGTTACCAGAATTACCAACTTAATGGCTTTTGCTTACTAAAAAGTGATATCAGCAATTAAACTCTGCAATCGATATAACCATCTCTGCAGCAATCGACAGTTCATTAACTTCTCCCTCAAAATTGGCATCCAATACTCGGTTCCTCTGGGGATTAGCTATTCATGGGAGGACAAAGAGAGTGTTCCTACGGTAACATATGGTTTGTTTCCACAAAATATGGTTCTTGCAGCAAAAACAAAAACAAAAAAAGGATCTTTTTTTGTGAAGCAAAAATCGCAGACTCTACAGACCATCACTTCAAAATTACTAATAGAATAATAGCATTTAAAATGAAAAAAGAAGAATAAGAAGAAGAAGAAGAGAGAACAGGAGGAGGAGGCGAAGAGAGCGCGCGACCTTGAACTCGGAAAAGATCGGAAGAACGACGAGTAGCTTCGCGAGTTCGTGAAGCTTCGATCGCTTGGTGGCGACGCCCTTTGCGCTGCGGGTTCCCCGTGGGTTCCCTGGAAATATATATTAATTTATTCTCTCCGTGGGTTCCCCCTTTCTCGTTGCCTGCCCCTTGGCGTTCAACATCGTGGTTTTACTCATATACCCCTACTTAATTGGAGTTTCATTTTTTTTACCCCTAACGATCAGATATTGTGCATTATAATGTACTACAGTTCTTTTTTATTTAGTAATATGGGATCACTTTAGGGGTAAATATGCCATTATATATTGTATGTGACCACAACCCAACTACGTCAGCGCGAGGCGGTCAATGTCACGACTTGGAGAGAGTGGGGATAGTTATTGTGGGCTCCAAAAATTGTGAAGAACACGTGGCGTTCCACGATGCGGCAGGATTTGCTGTCAGCTGTAGAAAGTAAGCTTGTGATATGTGTATGTAATATACATCCTTTTCAAAGTTAGGAAATAACGTATACGCCCTTAATTTCGATATCGTAATATGTTTCCATTTTGACGACTAACTGTAGTTAATACTAATTAATTTTTAGTAAAAATATTTAAATACGTAAAATAATTTGATGTCCTTGTAATCATTATAAAATTGAAGCTCATTGTTGTTATCAATAAAGGTCTTAATTAACACTCAAACGATGATTAATTAAACCAAACTGATATATATGAAAGCTTCTATAATTTATAAGAATATATATGCTAAAATACATTCACCAAATGATATGTTTGAAAGCTTTTAGACCTTAGAATCGGGTTCTGAACCAACCAAAAAAATATAAAAAACTTAATGATCAAATATCCTCCAAATGATAAATTGACATTTTCAAATAGCTTAATAAATAACTAATCATAGGGATATTTAAAAAATTAAAATTAAAATAATGATTTCTGTTTTCCAAATTATATATAAATTATGACAAATCAAAATAAGAGACAAGACTATAATATAATATTCTTATAGTTAGCTACTTTTAACGATTTATCCCTATATTTTAAAAACTTATATTGATATTTTTATAATTACGAAAGTGAAATATTTAAATTTATTTATCTTAACAATTGTTATAAGCTTAGTTGAATTTGCCTAACCTGTGCGGTACTATAGCGGTAAATTAGAAGACTTAACTGGAATTACTTAAGTCGTAAAGCAACCTTGCTCAACGTTTCGGACTTAGCCGGGATTGCCTACATAATAAAAAGTCAAAGCGTTATTTGCCCGCAAAGGGTTAACGCACTTGCAACCTCGTGCAGGTTCCGAAGGACCTACAAAAGAAAAGTGGATTAGCTTGAAAACGAGCGATGAACAAGTCTCGACATCTCGCAAAGAGGGAAGCTTTATAAGCATTTCGTTGAACAACTTGAGTGTAACAGAGAAAAGAGAGAAATAGAGAGAAACAAGAATTTAGAGTGTTGTATGAACAGTTGCAAGTCCACAAACGATGATTCCTAAGGTGTCGAACTCAAGATGAATGCTCACGCCCGACATATAACTGAAGCCCCATCTGGCATTGTGCCACCTGGTTGGTTATAGGGTGCTGAGATGACTAACTTTTTGGGCTGCTCAGAACAATCGTCACAACACGTGAAAATGACCCAAAAGGAGCTATTTTAGGCTATTTTGACTCCGCATAGCAAGCGATCATTCTATAGTGTTACAGACTAGTACAATCACATGAAATCAAGATAAACAATACTGCTAAATATCTTTATAAATAAGCAAAAGCGACGAATAATTTGTTGAGCAAAGATGATGCGATTGAGTGATGATCGTTCATGACACAACGTTAATTTTATCAATGAAAATATAAAAAAAGATAAAATATATTTTTAATATTTTAATTAATGGTGACAAATGTCATTGATATTAATGGATGACGACTATTGAGAGTATTGAGTGGATGTTATGGATAAGGTGAGCAACCGTGAGAGGTGATGGGCAACTCTACATTTGTGTTGTCTTGCATCACCACTAATTGAAATATTAAAATTATATATTTTATTCTTTATTTTTGTGTTCTTATTAATAAAATTGAAATAAATGAAATTAGATGTTTTAATTTAAATATCAACATAATTTTTCAAAATATTGGACCTAGAATACTAAAGTTAGCTAACTATACTAGTTATTTTATCTTATGAAAATGGTTGAATCAATATTAAAAGATACAGAAAAACTCAAAATGAATGACACTTTGTGATCTAAAATGCAATAATAGCATCAGTTAGCTCGATATGGCATCGAATATTACAATATATACATGGATAGTACTTGTGGAGTAGCGGATTCACCATGGATAAAGGTAACAAGTAGAACAGCAACTTCCAACAGATGAACCCCACCTATTTCTATTGGTGTCAGGAGTAGAAATCAATGAATCGAAGATGAAAGCTGGAACGATCACAAGTGATGAGTTCAACCACAGGGTAAAGATTGAGACGAGGCAGATGTGGTGGAGAAGAGAGAGAGAGAGAGAGAGAGAGAGAATCTAAACGAGCAAATGCTCAAGAATTGTATGAACAAATGGCCTACGCTCATGTTCTAGAGTTGCCTCCTTTCATGGAGAACTCGAATCAATGGATGGGAGCTGTGAGCAGAGATGAAAGATATGGCAAGAAGGAGTTCAGTTCTTGCAAAAACTGATACTGATGAACCATGATCAAGACATGGAGAAAGCCAGTGGCAATTCGCTCTCGTGCGAGTTGAGAGACGAACCATCGCTCGGCGCAACTGTGGTATGCGAGTCCCCGTCGGCCTCTCCTCCCGGCAAAGGCCCACTCGTGCCATCCGGCCCTCCCTCCCCGTCGGCTTCGTTCTGTGTGCCCACGACGGTGACGTTGCCGAACCTCACCCTCCTCACGCCGCCCTGGGGATTAACGGGTGAGTCGACTATGGCGGCGGCCGCTGCACCGCCGCCAGATTGGGACATCGAAGCAGCTCTGGTCGGCACCGGTCTCGATCCTCCTTCCTTCCCCGTCGCGACGGACCGGTAGACGCACGTCGTGATCCAGAACATCCACGGAACGGCCACCAGGGTCATCCCGACGATCGGGAACCAGGCCGTGTCTTTGGTTTCCGGCAAGGTGATGTAGAGCACAAGGAAAGCTCCGCCAGCGAGGAGGACGAGAAAGAAGAGGCAGGAGACGAACCAGATGCACAAGTTACGGCCCCTTCCCTCGCCGGGCGGCATTGGTGCCAAGAACAGGCTGCCGCCGAGACGATCGTTCCGGTCTGCGGGTGCACTTTGATCACATCTGCATCGATGCTTCTCTCTGATGTGCTATGTTCTTCTCCAGCTGTTCCCGGGTGGTGGGAGGAGAGAGAAGCCGGTCGCCATTGGAAGGAGGTTGAAGCCTTCTACCCAGGCTCACGGAAAACAAGGGCCAGGCTGAGAGAGAGAGAGCAAAGAGCGGAGAAGGGATATATTTAGCCTTCAACAGCATTCTATAAAGAGTTGATGCTGTTGCATGAAATGTCCTGATGAAGAGCACTCAGCAGGCTGTCATGATCAATATTTCGACCATCCTATGAATCATATATATATATATATATATATATATATATATATATATATTTGTATTCATCAGATATATATATAAAGCTTACAGCATCAATAGTTCACAGCACACAGAAAAGAAAGGGAAGCAAACAAGTGCATGGAGAAGACTAGCTGAAGCTGTAGATTGTGGAACGAGGGTAGAGAGAGATGTCGAGATCAGTGGAATCTGTTTTCCCGGAGAGAAGATCTCCAGTCAATGGAATGACAGGCTTCCTCTTCTGCAATTTGATCTTTCTCCTTCCACCAAAGTCATTTTCCTTCTCGACACTTCTTCGTCCGTGATCTCGCCATGGCTCGCTCCGAGCTTTATTAGGCAGTTCCATCGACACTGTGCTCTCTGCTGCGTTGACGGCTGCCTCGATCTCTGCCGCTTTACACATGCTTTTACGGAACTGGAAACTGAGAGTGGCAATTGCTCTTGCCGTGTCGGATTCTCTCTCCTTCAGGAGCATCAGTTCTCGCTTCATCTCCTCTACTTCTGCCTCCACGTTTCGCAGAGAGCTGAACACTGAGAGCGCTGCAGAAGAGGTGTAGGAAGGTGGCGAAGAGGAGGCCGAGAAGACTGTCTTTGGCGCTGGATGTGAGCTTATTGGTCGTGTGTAGGCCTTCGGAGATCGAGCGTGGCCGGAAAGGAAGCGCTCGTCGAGAACTGTGACAGCATCCTTCACCGACCGGAAGGGCCGAGTCGTCTCCACCTCTCCTCCCGTAGGAACAGAGGATGCTTGGCCTTCCATGGTTTCTGACATGGGCGACAATGGTGAAGACCTCAGGCAAAGGAGATAAATGCAAGCATGCTATGTTAGTGTGATGATGAGTTTGATTGCTTTGCTTCCACTTCATTCTCATCCCTGCAAAATGCTGCATATATTTCAAGATAAATAAGTTGTCCAGCTAAGTGAGGAGAACTCTGCACTCAACTCTCCACAAGTGGTCCAGTCGTTGAGGAAGACAGTGCATTATATATATATATATATATAATGGGTGTTCTGTCACGTCCAGAGACTCCGCATAATGGGGTTCATGCCATGAGAACAAGAGAGGCCCGACGTAGACAGTTCGAGGATGATGTCTGTCGATGCTTTGGTTGTCACTTTGATATGAATCCTTCTAACTTCGTTGTTATATTCCTACAAGACAAGATCTTCTCCCAGGTGGTGGGTTCCTAGAAAGGTCTCTCTGATGATTAAGTTAGAATGGTTTTAAAGGATGAAGTTCGGCGTCTCCTGCTCGAACGCTGGAGCTTATTCTCTTTTTCAATTGAAGTAGTAAGAGAGAGAGGTCGCGCTCCAGAGCCCTTAGGGTGCTTATTTTATACCTATACGTCATAGACCGGTCAAGTCTCGATCTCATCATACTTCTGGCATTCTCTTCCAGCCTGTTTAATGGTGCACGCAGCGTCGACGGCTGTTCGTGCTGTCGGTTTCATGTTGCTTCTGCTCTGTTGTCATGTGGTTCTATCATGTTCTTATGAGACTTGATGGTGACCTTGAGTTTGTCTGTACGTTTGTGACACGTCGCTCTTATGTGTAAGAGGGTGTGGTCTGAAAAATTAGTAAGTCGTACTTTCATGTCGATTCGTCTTGGGCCACGTCATATGGTTTAAGAAGAGAACCACTATTATCCCTCTCAAAAATAAATAAAAAAAATAAATATATATATTTGAAGATTATGGACATATTTAAGTTCACTATAATTATATTTGGTGAGAGGGATGGTCATCCATTATACTTTTACAATATATTTCAAATTGATAAATTTATAAAGTTAATAGATCAAGAAAAAAATCAAATTAATAACTAAAATTGAATATTTTGATTGAGTGATTTAAATTTATAAAATTAATAAACCAATCATCAATATAATAATTAATTAAACGCATAATAAATTATACCTTCCCCTTCCTAACCCTAGAAAAAAAAAACACAGAAAGATATAATAAAGAAAAGAAGTGTTGGAGACGAAAGTATAAAGTCTTTGTCTTTGGAGAGCGCAGAAAACAGAATGTTGTGATGGCGCAGTATCGGCCATCGGGCACGGAGAGGCTCGCCGTTCGTGTCCATCACGACCCCGTCGACCGGATCCCCCAACGCGCCGCCCGGATCCGCCGCCTAGGCAAGGCCCACCGACGCCCCTCTGCCGCTGTCCTCGCCGTGGCCCTCGCCGTCGTCCTCCTCGTCACCTTTTCTGCCTCCGGTCGACTCTCCTCCTCTCGCAAAGGTGCGGCGCTTTCCCCGAATCCTACTCTTCCCACTTACATTGATCTGGTTGTTGCCTCAGAGTTTTAATCTTCGCAGATGTTCGAAGAGATTTGGCCAGGGATGGCGACGAGAATGACGAATTGGAGTTCCATCCGCGGCTGAATCGGTCGGCGCACTCGAAGGAGCTCAAGTTCGGGCGCGGCTCGGGCAAGATCGGCCGCGATTCGAGGTACTGGGATGGGGATGATAGGAGGAGGGATGACGATTACAACGAGGAGGGTTTGTCGAAGGAGCAACACGGCGTAGAAAAAAAAGGGTTCTTGGAGAGTGGAACGAGCGGAAAAGAGCAGGTCTCCATGAAAGATCGCCTGGCTAAAGTTGAGGAGAAGGGAGGTGGGAAGACCGAGGAAAAATTGTCCGATGAGGGTGGGCGGGCGGAGCTTGATTCTCATGAAGAGGAATCCGAGGTTTCCGTAGAAGATGATGAGGAGCTGAAGCAGGATACTGAGGTCAAGGAGGATGATCTTGATGATGAGTACAATGATGCCATTGATATGCAGGACACGCATAATGAAATCGATAATGCTGATAGGTTATGGAAACTAGGTGAGGGTGATGGTGGCGAAGTCAAGAAAGATTCATCATTGGGTATGCGTGAGAAAGATTCTGGCAAGACACAAGGTGGTGCTGGTGGCAGCTTAAACTCAAAGAAGGGTCAGGGTCGTGTGGGTGGTGAGACAATGAGACATTCCAGCTCAGACAAGAAATCAGGCTCAAAAAGAAAACCAAAACACCACAAATTTTCTAGTGAGTTATCGATATTTTATCTGTATATCTTCAATTTCATATTTATCATCATATCCTTTGGATAGTGGCTGTGCCTAAAGCATAGCAGCACTTACTGCTTTGCTTATTCTAAATGCAGATTCCCCAAGTAGACAACAGATGAGTATCTCTATTGCAATTCTAAACAACCAACAAAATGCCTGCTTGATTCAAACTGTGATTGCAAAAGATATGAACGAGATCATATCGCTTATGCTAAAGGCCTAAAAATTTTAAAAAGAAATTGATTCTTTGTAAATCATGAACAGATTGACAATGTGAGTGACAATAGAAAAACCACGCCAACTATCTGTTCCTATCTATGTGGATCCTTCCCCACAATTGAGAACACTAGATAATGTAGATATATACTAACATATTTCATCCTTCTATGACTCCAACATAAATTGTCTTAACCGATCGTTTTAATCATGATTGTAATGATTGAATTTAACATGCTGCGTCAATTGATGCAGGTGAACCAGACAAGTGAGCTTGCATTTAGGTTCAGGTATAATTTGATTTATACATGAATATGAAACTATCATTACAAAGATGCAGCGAAACCAGAAATGCCCTAATTATGTGTGTCAAGTTGGCATAGAATGAGATTGTATTGGTAAACTTACCTGTACAGCAAATTTGTCAGGTATATTGTCAAAACTACAAAAGGATATAGTTCCTAATGAGATAAAAAACAAATTTTGACAAACACATCTTTAGTTTCTTAATCTTTTTCTATTTTGTCGTGAAGAAGAGATAAGTTCTGTCACCAATGAAATTGAATCGATGATACTGTGTATATATTGCACTTTGCAACTCTATTGCTTAAATTATTTACTTGCTGGTCATTGATCTAAATGTTCTCCATCTCAGGTTCGTCATGTGAGATCAAATTCTTGAACTCTACGGCTCAAATTGTAGAGCCTTTACATGAAAAGAAATTTGCAAGATTCACTTTGCAGTATACACATATTGAAAACAGGACAAATGGATTAGAGAACTGGGAGCCGAGGTTTGCTGGTCATCAGACTTTAGAAGAAAGGGAAATGTCATTTATTGCCCAAGACCAAACAATAAACTGTGGATTTGTTAGAGGCCCCACTGGTTCCCCAAGTACTGGATTTGATTTTGCTGAAGATGACATTAAATTTATGAGCAGTTGCCACGTAGCTGTATCTTCTTGCATCTTTGGAAACTCGGACCGTCTGAGAACACCTTTTAGCAAAACGGTACCAGCTTTATCTTTATAACCCAACATTTCATATTAATTCACTTGATTCCTGTGAACTGTCTTGTAGCCAATAGCCAGCATCACAGTGATACTCGAGGGCTGTATCTGCCTTTGGTTCCACTGGTTAGAAATAATCATGACATAGTGTACGAAAAAAATTAGTATATCTTCATACTCAACAAAATTAAGAACATTGTAAAGGTGCCTAGGCATGTGAATTGATTATTTGAGCCACAAAAAGATTGACTTTTAATATCGTTTGGTGTTCAGAGGCTTTTGCTTCTGCCAGTTTTTATATTTGTTGATGTTCATAGTGATAACACGGCCTGTCACCAAATACGTTGATGCCAAATCAAGAACTTCTGTAGACAGCTTTGAACTTCTATTTTGTAACATGAGATAATAATTTGACATGACATATTCTATTTGGTTCCTGTAACGATACGTGTTTTGACAGTTGTCTAGCTTGGACCAAAATGCAATAGTGCAATGAGTAGTATAACTGCCTATTGTCGTACAATCTTTAGCAGAACAATCTTACTTCTGGCAATGATTTAAAAGATGTAATTTAATCCTTGCAGATCACACCTTTCTCAAGGAAAAATATTTGCTTTGTTATGTTCATGGATGACATCACGCTTAAGACTTTGTTGTCAGAAGGCCAAAAGATGGAAAATGGGTTCATTGGTCTGTGGAAGATAGTGGTGGTCAAGAATTTACCATATACAGACATGCGGAGAGTTGGGAAGATTCCCAAGTTGTTGACACATAGGCTCTTTCCTTCTGCCAGGTCAGAATGCAACTAGTTAAATTGTACTTTGGCTTGGTTAATACTGAGAATAAAATAGTAGTCTTTGTTTTAGGTGACATTTTCTCTCTCTCTTCTCATGAGATGCTTTCTGTTCAATTCTAATGCCCCCTTCACGAAGCTTTTCACATTGGTGCTGTGAATCATATGCTTGTCATTCTGTCATTGCTGTGTAACATTGTAATTTGCATGACCAGGTACTCAATTTGGCTTGATAGCAAGTTGCGACTCCAGAGTGATCCTTACCTCATCTTAGAATATTTTCTTTGGCGACGAGGTTCTGAATATGCTATTTCTAATCACTATGATCGGCACTGTGTTTGGGAAGAGGTGCTGCAGAACAAAAAACTGAACAAATATAACCACACTGTCATTGATCAACAATTTCAGTTTTACCAGTCTGATGGATTGAAGAGATTTGACCCATCAGATCCCAACAAGTTGCTTCCTAGCTGTATGGAATATTTTTCTATCTTTCAGTGATTGTCTTTACATGCTGTCTTCAGTTTTATTGTTTTAACTTTTAAAATCTTTTAAACAGATGTCCCAGAAGGCTCTTTTATTGTAAGAGCGCATACTTCAATGTCCAACTTGTTTTCCTGTATATGGTTCAATGAAGTTGATCGATTTACTCCCCGAGATCAGCTGAGTTTTGCATACACATATCTGAAACTTAGAAGGACCAATCCTGCAAAACCTTTTCACTTAAATATGTTCAAGGTACATGCCATCACTACCTTAAATTAAGAAGTATCTGAATTAAACATTTTTCTTTAGGCTTTTCTTCTTATATTTGCTTTATTAGATCTGAAAATTCTTGATTTTCAGGATTGTGAGAGGCGTTCTATGGCAAAGCTTTTTCATCACAGAGCAGAAGAGAAGAGGAAAAATCCAACATAATCAGCAAGATAACTATTATTCTTGAACAAAGAAAACAAAATTGAGGCTGCTCAGGCTGCTTTTATCATCTCATTGATGCATGACAGATCAGGCAGTGCAGGAACATGGTGTGATCATGGATATAAATGACTGCTCCACATGAAGGTTATGCTCAAGTTCTCCAAGCCCACAGATGTATCCAATTTTCCTTGTATCATTATGCATCGATGACTTCATTTCTAATTTGCTGGAGAAGATTTGAGGCTCCTAATCATGTGATATGTGTGTTATAATTGTCTGTAATTTTTGGGCCCTAGGTTTTCATTTGGGCCGTGATTTTTGTCTGCACATTGTGGCAGTTTCTGTATGACCACCCAATTAAGTTATTTCTGGGTCACACCATGCCGCATTGATGATACTGTTATACATGTGCTGCAGGATTTATTTAATTTTTGTTGAGCTGTAAATATTATTTGTATTAAATAATAAGTTAAGTATGATGAAAGAATGCCTTACAATTTAGTTTCTGTACCAACACTGCAGCTCAACCAAAATTACTTTAAGACCCTCTTTCTTTTTCCTATTTAGAACAAGTTCTCTCAGCAAAAGTTAAACCAAAAAGTGTGTCCCTTGCATCTGCATCCTTCGTGCCCGGAGGTGACGTCAAGCATATGATGGTCCATCAGATCCCAACTCCATCTTCAACAGTGGCAAATAAGGTACTCCTTTTGATTTCATTTTTTATGCTAAACTTCTGCATAGAGTGAGTACTTCGATAAATTTTAGAATGATTCACAGTAGTAACCTGGTGTGTGGAAGCTGTCATCCTTCTCAACCTGGTGTGTGGAAGCTGTCATCCTTCTCATAACTGCAGAAACAGGATTAAAACAACTTCAACATGCTTAAATATGATTCTTCTGGTTATGCTTAATTACCTTTTCTTGTTCAACAAACATTGTAAGCCATGAAGATCTGTCTAATTGAACTTCCTGGTTGATGTTAATTATCCTTGAAATAGTATTAGTTTTGTTTGGTCATAATTAATGATGTTAAAATCTTTTTGTTGATTTACTTTTAAATACTTATCAAAAAATTTAGATTGCAAATATGGCAAGTCTTTTCATTTGTGCCTTGTCTTTTCATTTGGTAGTTTCACATTTATTTGAAATCAATTAAATTGCAATTAAATCATTCAGGTATATGGTGGGTTGGTGGTATTTAGGTAACTAATATGAGTTTCTTTTATCAACTACAAGCAGAGAAAACAAATATTGAGCTGTTAGCAACCTACAGATGTTTTCATAAACAACCAGCTGACATCAAAACACCTTTTCAGGAAAGAAAAGGGAGATTGTGCTTAGTATAGTACATATAAGGTGTCTTTATTGCCCATGATGTACATATTAGCAAATAAATTCTTGGAGATGAGATAAATCTTGCTTTCAGCCTCAAATTTGTCAAATATGACTATATGACTACAGACATAAGTTTGAAATGTTAGGTAAAAGGTGGTGGCCTAGTACACAAGCTCTTGTCACCAACAAGAAGCTAGGCTATTTCTGCGACTCGAACTTGTCACCTATGTTCTAGGGGCAACCTTACTATGATGCCAAGGTTTTGCCCTTTTTAAGTCGAGCTCATAAATCTGGCGAAGCCCAAAGTTTGATCAAATCAGTTGGATCTAGATTAGGTCCAAGGCAGGCAAGAGTCTTTTGATCTTAATCATGCTTTTCATAAGTCTCCTAGACAAGAAATTCAGAAATAAAATTTTCTTGATTGGCTACCTTATGGTGGTTCCTCACTTTTGTATCTAGAATAATTCATGTCGACCTATTACACCATTGCAGCACATATATTGTACGATACTTATGCTACTCTGCATTTGTTGGTGCTGTTGTGCTTTCTTTTTGTGCTAAATGAACATGGATACATCCAACCGTACCCTTAATAATTGTCCTCGTATGGAATCCAGGCTTACTTTGTGTACTGATCTAAAGACGTCTACAGCTAAGTGAACATGGATACGTCCAACCATACCCTTTATAATTGTCCTCATATGGTATCAAGGCTTACTTTGTGTACTGATCGAAAGACTTCTACTAGATCTACATTGAATAGTGGTAAAAAAATGAACTCTCTGAGTCTCTGTGGTTATTCATTCTTGTTTATATGATTTTGTAGTCTGCAAATTCTTCATTTTTCACATTTCTGTTTTCCTTCGTTTTTTGGCCCTTAAATAAAGACGGTGATGCAAAATATCTACAGATATATTTCGTTTATATGTTTAGGAGGAAGATACTGAAACCCTTGAGTTTATTATAATTGCCCATGACAGACTTCATAGTGTTGTATCTTATGAGGTAAAATATATCTGCTACGTAACATCGTATTTGTTATATGTTATTTACTGGTTTCCTGTGATATGAAAAAGAAAAACGGAACTTGTCCTTCAGTTATCTTAACAAAAGATGGGCTTCTGAGGAACATCAAGCATATTTATTATTATTTTTATTTTTGAAATGATTGGTTTCTGATCATTAATCTCAAATTTCTTTACTTGGAACATTAATGTTGCCTTACATGTGTAAGCAATTTGTAGAGTTTTATTTTTGGAAGCTTGTATTGCATGCATGTACAACTTGACCTGATTACTTTTCATGTTTATCAAGTAGGTGGTTATTTGTTTTGGGTTGCCATCCTGAACTTTGTATGACAATTTCAGTGTCATGTGTACGGCAACAGCTTTTAGTTGATCAAGAAGTTAACATGAAATGGGAAGCTTTCCATGACTGCTCAGTGAATAACCTGTAAAATTATCCATGATGTTAAAATTTCATTTTGTTTCATTTTCATTATTATGACCCTTGAGCAGTATATGTGTCATACTCCACTTTCATTTTCTTTGATATCCTTTTGGTATTTAGGAGTACTTAATTCCTTATGCACCTTAATTTCTTTAATAAAATTCTTTTGTTATTTCAGAACCTACTTGTGTTGGTATTTTCAGATTTCATGTAGTTAGGCCTGCAGCTAGAATCTAAGTCCTGAGTTGGATATGCGTTGATCAAGATCTACCCTAATTTGTGTTGTTCATTAAGCTACTTGCAGGCATGTCTACTTTGATCTTTTTAGGTCTGGCAAAGATAATTGCATGTTTGTCAATTCCATGCCATACATGTGTTACTTTTTTTACTCTGTCCTGTGAACTGAATAAAGATTGATTTTCTACTGCTTTGACTGGATGTGGTCCAAACAAATCCTGATCTAGACTTTCATATGGCCTCACCCGACATTTATTTGTGTGATGACTGTGACCATATGCAATATGCTCTGACCAGTATTATGGAGCACTAGATTAAGTGGAAAATTGTCCCCAGTCAAGGGGCTCTACCTTGGACTATCATTTTTTCCTGATGACTGACATCTTGGGGCTCAATAAATGACCTTGTGACCCCAATATCAGATACAGCATGGTCCACATCCATTTTCTGGGTCTCTAGTAGGATCATTTCTTGGGCATCTTTAATCACACTCTTCTTTATGTATCTTAGCCTTTAGTTCTGTTGATTAGGTGTTGGGAGCAGTGACCCCAATATTGGACTTTGAGAGTTACCTTTTTGGAACTTATGGTGGTGTATATGTATTTTGTGGACAATAAATTATGGTTTGGTTTTCTTTTTGTTTCATCAACATAAACTGTTGTCATCTAATTGTTCTGAAGGGCAAAGACTGACATAAGAGAGTATTTATTGTCCAAGTAATTTCTTCTAAGAACTACTTGTGATTTATCATAGTTTTATTTTCTGTTCCTTAGAGTTCTACTAAAATTAATTTTCCCCTTATGTTAAGATGACTCTTGACATTTTCCATATTTTTGTGATTGAAAGATGCTTTTTAGCATGGTTGTTCAAACACTAGAAGCCTTGTTTATTGAATGTGGCAACTTTGGCATGCATCATGGTTGGTGGTTGATAGGTGCCTTTATAACTTGATCTAGGAAAAAAAGATATAATGGTCATATCTTCACATCAACCATGCTACATCTGCATGATTTGAACAAGCATATTAAATAGCATGCCTCTGCATGGTGTCTACTTACATCCTTTGAATAAGATGTTCTGGATAATGTTTTAGCAAGTGCTTTATTGACAAGCACATGAATGTCTAGTTCTGTACCCTAGAAAAGTTTTGCTTTTGACATTATTGGAAAAGATGGAACTCATAACTTGGGTTTGAAAGGTCCATGGCACCAAGTAGCAACTGTGCAAGTGCTTTGTGATGTCCCACCTGCTGTGCTCATCAACAGGTCCACACTATCAGGACTAATTATCTTTGAATATTAGGCAAAAAGAAAAAAAATATATCATTTTGCATGACTAGTCAAATCATTATACAATTGGTATCGATATCTTACATTGATGATGGAAGTAGTTTTTTTTTTTTTTCTTCTTCTTTTGAGACATTACTCCAAATCAGTTAGTATATGAGTGTTTGGTATAATCATGCAGTTCTACCTTACTACTTTTTCATAAATATATTTCTCTATTCTCTCAGCTCAATTGAAAGAATGTGTTGGAGCTTCCCACCCCAGCGATGGTGCAGTCTAAAAGAGCTAGAAATATTCTTTTCTTGGCTGCTTCCCACTTCACCACTTCAACACAGTTGTAGCTTCTGGAATGACAAAAGATGCTCGGACTTGGAAGGCAGTGGAGTGTACCCAAACTTTATTCTCTCCACGATCTCATTTTGTCTCAAACATCTGAATCATGCCTCTTGGAATCTTCCATCAAGAATTATTCTACTCGAAAGGTGATGATGATGATCTCCACCTTTTCAAATCATATATTTATTTTGCGTGAGTTATCAGACCAGAAAATTAAACTTTATAGGTGATGATAGCTTTGACTAAAGAAGCACATAGCCATGCATGCATCAGAGACTTGTACGTTAATATTTTGAGCATTCTTATGCTGTTCATCTGACATTTTTGTGAACAAGAAGGTTAATCTAAATGCTTGTGAATGCAGAAGTGGGGGGAGTAGTTCATCTTCTTAGTAGGTTCCAATAGACATGCAATGGCCAAATAACTTGGAAGAATGTGCATGGCTTCAGTCGTGCAACAAAAAGTGAAGCTATCTCACAGTTGTTATTTGCATCGAGAAGAGATAAGAGTCGAGAAAAAACAGTGAGAGGCACAGGAGATTACAACCTCCTGGTTTCTTCAGCCCACAGGGTCCTCAGCGATTTGAGCAAGGCCCTGGCCTTGGCCTTGGCCATGGAGCTGCACTGGCTCTGGAGCAGCAGCAGCAGCTGCGTCATCACCCCGGCGTCCATCGCCTCCGACCTCGCCTTCTCCGACTCGCAGCACACCGCGAGCAGCGAACCCAGAGCGTGCTCGCTCCCCTCGTGATCGGCCGTCGACATCCTGAACACCATCTTCACCAGGACCTCGATCGCTTCGGAATGTTCGACGAGTGCCTTCTTGCCGGCCTCCAGTGTCAGCAGCAGCTCCAGCGTCGCCGCCGCGGGCGCAGCGGTTCTTGGGGTCGGATTCGAGAGGTGCGCGACGAGGCCGGCCACCACACCTCCTCTGATCGCATGGCTTCGGTTCTGTTCCAACGAGCACATACCTGAGATCGCTCGAACTGCTGCCTCCGATGCTCGGATGCTGGACTTGTCATGCACAAGAGAGACGAGCGCTTGCAACACCCGCCGCGACTCTCCTACGACGAGGCACAGCTCTCGAGTTGCTGAAGAAGCAGCTACGACTTCCAAGAGATGGCATAAGCTCGTCTTCGTCTTCGTATTGCCTTGGTCTAACAGGAGCTCCAACGAGGTCAGCCTGGCGTGCTCCTTGAGCATGTCGAGAGAATCCAGTTGGGCGGAGGCTAACAAGCTCAGGACACAGTCGAGCATCGCCTCAGCGAGTGCCGAATCGACCACCACCGAGGATTGGAACAGCAGCTGCAGCAGCAGCGGGAAGAAGCCTAACTCGATCAAACACGCTCGTCCTATGTCAGACTCCACGGACAGAACTCTGACCTTGTTGAGGCAGTCAAGCTTGTCGACGCGGGAGGTGTTCGACGACTCAAGTTTCTGTTTGAGCGCGAGCAGCGAGAAGCCAGCGTCGCTGTCGCCGGCAGACTGCACGGGCTTGCAGCGGCAATTCTCGCCCGGGTCGGCGAGGAGCCACCGGTGGATAAAGTGGCGAAGGGTGTGGTTGGGGATTAACGTCGTGTCGGTGAGCCGCTGCATTGTTACCGGGCACGTCAAATTGCCATCGGCGAGCCATTTCTCGATGCTCGGCCGGTCATAGGTTTGGCCTGTGCTTAGAGTGACTGGATCAGTGAAGAGATCGAGGCTTATCGGGCATCTGAACAAGTAAGGAATGCTCATTTGCTTCTTCTCTAGCACATTCAAGGATCAGAGAAACCAGAATCCCGGCAGGAACAAGCAACGGATGGTGAAGTCTATTGCTTTTATGTCTCCGAGCTCTGAAACGCTTCAACAAAGATAGACAAGGCGCAGCTACTCTGACACTGAAATCAAAGTGCGCGGGGAAGGAGACTTTGGTGTTCAGTGGCACTCACTCGCATGTGGTATAGCAATGGAGGATTGTGGCTCTTCCTCCTCAGGTGCAGAATCCAAAGCTCTGATGACATCTCAGACCAACCAGAGAAAAAGAGAGAGAGCGAAGAGAAGAGAGAAGTACTGAACCTTGAGGACCACGATTGCTTGCATGAAATCCTCTGAGCTGGTACAACAGTCCCAGAGAGATTTGGAGTGCAGCATATAAGGATCGGGAGAAATGGGAATGGAGCTGTCAAAGGAAACGAGATGCTGAGGTAGGCCTTAGGTGCAGGACACTTTTGGCCAGTTTCCAGTCAGAAAAAAGCAAAGCTTCTGATAGGACCAGAAGCAAAAGAGATTGGTGAAGAGGCAATAGCAAACTAATAATAGACACAGACAAGTCTTTGTGTCAGAATTCTAGAAATAATGGAAGACAAACCTTGCATGACAAGATGAAATGGAAGAGGAGATCCATGTTCTTTTACACCAGAGATGCAAAGAGGAGAGTCCAAAGTAGCCAACTTTGGATGCAGTGGATGCCCTTTTCTTGGAAGGAAAAAAAAAGACATGGGATTATAATTGTGCTGAATAATAAATGAACATTCAAAAGTTCCACATTAGCTGGTCCAAGTGTCTAACTTGCATATTTAGACTGCTGCAGTAAGCATATGAGGTTATAACAGTGCTGAATGATAGGATATATGGGCATTCAAATCTGCCAGTCTTCCACATTAGCTGGTCCAAATGTCAAACCCACAGATTTGGACTGCTGCAATAAGGCAACTTTGACACCATCAGCCCTGGTATATTGGTTCTTCTTTCCACATAGTGGTCACAAGGTTTACAAGAGGGACAAGTCAATGCCTAGAAGCCACAAGAACAGACAATTGGAGGACTATTCACTCAGGTATACCATCAGGATGCCTCTCATGAATCCTTATACATATTAAGACCATAGTTATACTAGTGATTATAATCATGTCAGGCAAGCTAACTTGGAGCCCGAAAACTTCAATATTTTACATTTAAACATGTTCAGAAAAGTAAATCAGAACTTTTGTTGGGTGTAAAGGCTATATAATTCAGAAAAGATAGTAAGTAGCAGCTGGTAAAATCCTCTCTATGGTTTGGCATCAATCCTTGTCTGATGAATTATGATTTTAAGGAACTCCTGCAGATTGAATGTTAGGTTGGACAATTTTATAATATGATATCATAAATTAAAATAACAAAGTGAGGAAGAATAGGCTTTTTTTTTTTGTCAAGAATTATGCATTCTTCTACTGACTTGTTCAGAATCTCTTGTCTTTCTGTCAGCACTATGGTAAGGCAACACATTATCTCTTCTTAATAATTCCATGTCTTAGTCATGAAAAAAATTTCTTTTCTAATAGTAATCATGCAAGTTTAGTCGACAAGTTGGAAGGTTAGTGATGTCAGAGATTGCTACTGCAGATTTTGGTTTTCCCTAATCTGCTACATTACCATTTTACAAGGTCAAAGATGATAAATGAATGCACTTTTGAAAGTGTTCATTCTTCTGCGGGATATGTTTTCTTTGAGTTGCCTGACCAACAAAACCAGAGATTAGCTCACACCGAAGAAGCCGAAGTAATTTAGTCTTCATCATGAAGTTTCCATGACTTGGAAGTATAATACCTTTCGGTCAACACTGCATGCAATGGATGTGATCCAAGCATCATCATTCATTGAAGTTGGATGCCCTGCTCTTCCTCTGCTGTGTCTGCAGCAGAGTTCTTTTGAAGACCACATTCCATGGCAGCAGCAAGTAGATCCATAGCTTGTCAAGAATTAATGGCATGAAGTGCCTTGATCAATGACACAACAGAAGAGCATTAAATTACAAGCAGAAGTAAAGACATGGCCATCAAATTGCAATGCCTGCGCCGGAGAAGAATGGACTGGTCAACATGGGCATCAAATGCTATTGATAGGAGAATTTGGTGTCCTGTTGACTGGCAAATACCATCAATCATCATCCTCTCCAGAACTTGAATTCCATTAGCAGACAAGGCAGTGTTCAAAGGTTGTCCGCAGTAACTGAATCCTTTCCCTCATTCTTACTGGTGTCGCAGTTGGAGTTTTCGTCCACTCCATCATGTTCACATCCTTCAGTCATTTGTCTGCATGTCTATCTTTACTGGCCTGGAGTTCCTGTGGGTATAAGCTAAGCACCATTTATGGATTCCTGCTTGAGTTATACTTCAAAGACCAAGTTTGCTATTGCTTCCTTTGGTATCGTCAATGTGATGTGATGGTGGTTGAATTCCAAGTCTTTCTGGATCCCATTTTGTGTGTCAGAGAGAGAGAGAGAGAGAGAGAGAGAGAGAGCATCTGATGTATTGAGAACTCTTTTCTTACAGAGAAGCATCTTTGAAGACCATCTCGCAAGCAAAACTGATAAATTTGTCTTTGATTGAAATCTGCATCTTCTTCCTAACTAAAATAAATTTAAACCGCAAAGACATGCATCAATCAATGCTCTTTTGAGCTGTTATCTTTTGTAATTGGTGTGAGAGCAAAGTTTCTCTCGTCTTCTTTAAAAAAAACAAAATGTGTCCGATCTCTTGATTGATCTCTAATGGATAAATAAAATATATTATGCTAAATTATAAAATTAATATAAAAATATATCAAATTTGATTTTTTAAAAAAACCTCAGATCATCTAAAATAGAAAATCAATGAAATCATCATGTATGTCACATTGTCACACTAAAATGAATTTAATAAATTTGATGGTATTATTTTGATAAATAAATAATATTATGATTAAGATAAAAATAAATTACATTATATTTTATTTCATAATTGAGTGATGTATTACAATGGTCTTCATATCACCATATATATATATATATTTATCTATATAATAAAATCTTGGCTGAAATTCTTTTTGACCCTCGTACCATACCTCAAAATCAAAGTCATTCATCGCATTACGATTTTGTATCAAAGTGACCCTCGTACTATTCTGTAGACGTTAAACAAATGTATTCTGTTAATAAAAAGTATAACGGTATTTGTTTTTAAAATTGTGGGGTTTAGTTGATTTTTAATATATCTAAGCTAGGTGAAGAAAATTTAAAAAATTAAATACACCTTAATACAATGATATTAAGTGATAGAAAAGTTATGATAAAAAATGGTTTTTAACTTTCAATATTATTTGAATTTATTTTATAATTTTGATCGATGATGATTTTTTTATTATACACTTAATTATTTTAAATAATTAAAAAATTGATCTAAAAATCTTAATGTGTAGGATTTTTATGATTGTTTAATTCCTTTTAAGTGTGACTAAATTTCTACGGCACCTCATCTAAAACTTAAACATATCTCATTTACAACCAATCACAAAACCTATAAAGAACAACAAGATATAATCAATTGATTGTACTACTACAAAGCTAGAAATGAAGAGAGACGAGAGTAATGGAGATCGGAGAAGAAGACAGAGAGGGAAGAACAAGTTAGGGCTTGGAGACTTTTTAGTTTTAATCCCCAAATAAAAAACAACTCCCAAATTATTTTACGTGACCTTATTTCTAATAGAGGGGAGGTCAAGTATATATGTTTTAAAACAAGGTTTTACATATCGATCCATACCGGTGTATCGATATTTTATCGGTACATATACGATACAGGTACTGGGTGGTATGCACAGTGCATACCGCTCGATTTAATAATTTTTTATAATATAATATAATATTAAAAAATATATTAAATATATTAAAAAATCAAATAAAGGGATGACGTCGCCTCGATCTCTTTCCCTGCGTGGGAGATGTTCTATCTCCCCGCACGGGGAGAAAAGTCGCCCGCGGGCGACGAGGGCGCGCGGGCGAGGTATTTCTTCTTCTCATCTTCTTCTTTTTCTTCATCTTCCCTTTTTCTTCCTCAATCGATCGTTGACATTCGATTTCTCCGACTGATGACGATCGATTTTAATGGTAACATCCGGTAGCGACCGGTCCACGTACTGATCAGCTGTTAGATCGGTACGTACTAGATGGTATGAGCCTTATCGTTCGATAAATAAAAAAAAATATTTTAAAATACAAGAGATAGTTTTAATTTTAAGATATAGTGGAGGGGTCAAGAATTTAAACCATAAATCTATGTAGGGGACGGGTCGGGTAATTAGGAAATGAGGAAATGGTGATCGAACCAGGCCGTGTTTATGATGAACCGAGTGAACCGTTCGATCCAAAACGAGCGCACCTGCGCTCAATTCGGATTCCATTTCGGCGAATAATCCACCCGAGCCCCCTCCGCCCATCGCCGGCTTTCGGATCCTCCGCATCGGCGCCGCCGCCTCCTCCTGCGCCTGAAGGTGCTCGTAGATGACACAACCCCTGCAGTATCCTTCGCCGGTTTCCTTCCCGGTGGCAAGTTCATTCGTATTACCACCACCAACGACTTCGTGGTAAGATCATCAGTTTCCATCCCTTTTTCACCATTAATGGACCGATTGAAAAGCATGCTCTTTGTCGAGAATCGCCTGGGAATAATAGTTGAATGGCCAGTAGTTTATCCTGTTCGGTTTTACTTGAGGTTTAGGGTTCTTCAATGTCAAACTGATTGCTTTAAGCAATTGCTTGGATTGGGGTACCGTTGGGTTAATTAGACATGTGATTAAACTATTCACAACCCTCAAAAGCTTTAGAAGCACTCGAATGCAGTTGCTTGATTAATTTCTGAAAGATCAGTAGTATTTTGCTTCAGGAAGATGAGTTTGCCGTGATTTATAGTTAGTGACCGACCTGAAGGTGGCCTTTGTAGCCGGCATTGGGTTTTAGATCCTATAGACGACACTTAAGGCTGATTTTGGTCATTATGACTTGAAACTTTTTGGCCTTTCATCTTTTGTAAGGATTAACTAGTGATGACAAAACTTTTAATTTATGTATTAAATAACACTGAACGGATGAGCCTTCGCATAACGGTATAATTGATCTTTTGCGAGTTGGTTGAGTTGGGCTCGACAACATTTTTCTTTGCAGGGATGAAGCTGTGTGCATTGAGCCTCATGCACTATGCTGTCCATTTTAATAAATAGGACTATGATACTGTTTTTTACTAGTTAGATTTTAATCCATTATGAAAATATCCACAGCCATAAGAGATTGCTTGCTTGCAGATCTCGCCTTTCTTTTCCATTTAGGTGAATTGATGCCTCAATAGACCAGTTATCTCCATGTTTGCACATTTGCACATACGTATTGTTGTTTGCTAATATTTAGTCCATTGGTAATAGTTTGTGTTTGCTTATTGGAAAATAATGGTTGCAGCTAATGATTGTCAGCTTGGAGAATATTCATGTTTCAATGCAAATCTTTGTGGATACATAATGAATCTGCATATGAAAATTTACTATAGGCTATCTGCCTTTTAACTGCAGCTCCATTAACCATAATTCTGCTTTGACTTCACTAGCTTGATAGTCTGTACATTCATATGGATCAATCACGACATAGTTTCAAAGAGATCTTTAGCTGAATGACGGATTCCACAAACAATGTTGTAGAATGGAGTTATATGATCTTTCCCCTTTTTACCTTTATTGACCTACTGTATTGATATGCAGTTATGCACCATGAATGATTTGTTTCGATGGGTTAGTTTTTTAATTCCAGTGTCTCTCTAAACTTGGAACCTTTTTTTATCCTCACATAGCTTTCTTAACCTTTGTAAGCACTATGCCAACCGGTTGCGCATCTTGCTCTTGCAGAAACCACCACCAGCCCCATGTGCATCGTTGCCACTGACGCCATTGCTTTCTTCCTCTCCCACATTGAACAGTGCCTTGCCACCAAGAATCTTAAGCTTGGTCGTTGCCTGCATGCTTGCCTCACCAAGACTGCCCTCACCCAACACACCCTCATTGCCAACCGTCTCATGGACCTCTACTCCAGGTGTGGCTGCCTACCTTGCGCTAAATCAACCTTCAGTGACCTTCGATTCAAGAACGACCAATCTCATAACACCATGCTTGCTGCCTATTGTCGCGCTGGCAGTCTTGATGTAGCATACAGATTTTTTGATCAAATCTCTGGCCGAAACCTGGTTAGTTATAACATCATGATCTCAAGTCTAACACACCATGGCCATCATGAAGAAGCACTTGATCTATTTGCCCGAATGCGAAAGGACATTATCAGCATGGATAAATTCACGGTAGTTGGTATTTCAGTTGCTTGTGCTAGCTTGTTGGCCTTGAGATGTCTTCGTCAGTTACATGCATCGGTCATTGTTTCTGGACTAGAGCTGAATCTAATAATGTCCAATGTCATGGTTGATGCTTACGGGAAGTGTGGTGATGTCGATTCTTCCCGTTGCTTATTTGATGGGATGAAAAGGAGAGATGTTGTTTCTTGGACCTCAATGGTCAGAGCATATACGTCATCTTGTAGACTTGAAGAAGCTCAAGTGGTGTTTGCTAGCATGCCTGAGCGTAATGTTGTGTCTTGGACAGCATTGATTTCTGGGTATGAGCAGAATGGGGATGAGGAAGCGGCGCTGGGGCTCTTCACACAGATGATGGCTGAAGGAGTCATTCCAACTCCATTCACATTAGTGTCCATTTTAAGTGCTTGTGCAAGCTTAGGACTAATTGAAAGAGGGAAACAAGTGCATGGGTTTACTTTTAGGAGGTTCATTGGTTCGGATTCTTTCAACGTCTTCATTTTTAATGCCTTGATTGACATGTATGCAAAATGTGGCAATATGGTCTCTGCCTCTACAGTGTTCGATAGAATGCCTGAACGGGATCTTGTGTCTTGGAATTCAATTGTTTCTGGGTTTGCACAGAACGGACATGGAAAGCAATCACTTGATGTCTTTGAAAGGATGGTGAAAGCAGGTGTCGAACCAAACCATGTCACATTCTTAGGGGTGCTTTCTGCCTGCAGCCACGCAGGTCTAGCCTCTGAGGGATGCAGAATGCTTAGTTTGATGGAGAAAGAATATGGTATATGTCCTAGGGCTGAGCATTATGGTGCATTAATTGATACCCTTGGGCGGAAACACCAGCTTAAAGAAGCCATGCAATTTATAGAGTGTTTGGCTTCTGGAGGTGATTTGGCTAGTGTAGGAACATGGGGAGCACTCCTTGGTGCATGCCGGGTGCATGGGAACTTAGAGATTGCTAATATAGCTGCTGAGTCCCTATTAAAATTAGATCCTAAAAATGGGGCGAGATATACTATGTTGTCCAACATTTATGCTGCAGCTGGCTCTTGGGATGATGTTCGACGTGTCAGGTTGCTTATGAAGGAAAAAGGATTGAAGAAGGGTCCAGGGTACAGTTGGTTGGAGGTGAGGAGTGCAAAACATATGTTTGTAGCATATGACAAGTCACATTATCAAGCAGAGGAGATCTATAACTTGCTTGCTACTCTGGTGGATCACATGATTGATGCAAGAGATAGTGTAGAATACAAGCAGTGTCAGGTTAGTGTCAATGATAATTATTAAGGAATAGATCATCTTGATGTTTGTGGAAGGAAACTTTGCATTAATTTTTGCAATAGCAATTGGTAGTCACATTTATATCCTGGACTGCTATTTGAATTGAGGCCATTTGAAGAGTCATCAGCTTTTGCACTGACAGTATCAAGCTGGCTTTCCAATCATTTAGCTTATTCATTCATCAAAAACTTTCTCAATTGAAAAACTGGAGGTCTTCTTGAGTTGTCAGAAGGTTAAAATGTCAAAATTAAAGGTTTGATTGGCTAGTCCTGTGAAAACATCAACTGAAGATGGTAAAAAAGATGTTGCTTTCTGTCCAAGACTGGTAATAAAAAATTATGAGGGTTGATGCTTAGTAAGTCAATGTGACATGTACCTCTGCTGCAAGTTCTTAAAGCTCCTCTGATAGCCTCCTCCTAGCATACCTAATAGTTTTTAATTTTACTCCTGTCATATATTTTATGCTTAGTAACTCACACAGATCGCTTTATCTATCATTGGTTTGTTTGTAAATGGCAGACGACAAAGCAGGAACTTGTCACTAAATAAATATCCCTGTCTGAGGTTTCACATATTGATTGGTTTACTTCCATAATGAATTAACTTGATTTATTCTTGGTAAAGAAATTCAATATATTGTGCAAAAAAGCGGTTGCAGGATATCACTTTGATACTTTTTGACACAATGTTTTGGCATGAGGCAATAAAGTAAATATGATTTATGAGAATATATCTGGCATGAGGATAACTTGATATATCCTACTGGTTTGTTCTCTGTAAGGATGAAATGTAAGAATTAAGTTTCCAGGTTTAGGTTTAAATTATTACATCGTGAAAGTTGGATTCATTGTATTCCTTGATTGCAGAATGAAACTATAAGCTTATTGCTCATGGTGCATGTCTCAAATAAGATTTGGCTTCTTTGGACGATTCTCTTGTATGTTTTGTCTACTACAAGATTGGATAGTCCATTTGGTTAGAAACTTATGATCTTCTTCAAGTTCTCTTCTGTAGTTCTATAACTTTATCGTCCTCGTATCATTAATCCAAGTTGACTCATCCGTCTAATCAGCACATTTATGGATTTGTATGGATATGTGCAATCCATATACAGTAATTTAATCTTCAGAAGTTACTTCTAATTCACGAGATATTCATGAATATAAATATTCTTTTTAAAAGTTTAGTGTTATTTTTTCTATCTTTTCTATTAACCTCCTGTGTATATCTTAAATCCTTATTCTAGTGATATTGAACTTTTAAATATATTGTTTTGTCACTGTTAGATATCGAGATCCATAAAGCATGGGCCTCATGATCCACAGGCAACTTGAGTGTTTCTCAAAGCATGTGAGCCAATCTAAGCAACTATGCTGTCATATGATTACTGATTATTTGTCACCTCTCAGTAAACTGATTTGTCAAATGCTAATTACTTTCCCATTTATCATGCAATCACTATTATTCACCTCTTCTCTTGATGTGAGCTAATATTGTCTTTCACAAATGACAGCTTTGGGATGTCTAAGGATGACCAAACAGGAAGTGAAGCAGGTGAAAGAACATAGCGACAAGAGTTGCCACCCTCACATCATCAAGTTCCAAGAGTGCAGCCTCGTACCACGACCACCACCGAGTCCTAATGGCACGGCAGCGCCACCCCATTGCTCAACCATTCTAGTTTCATCACAAGGTCTGAGATGACATGCCAAAAATAGCCTGAACCAGATCAAAGCGAAGGTCTCACCACCCCCTTTAGTTGGTGCAAGCATCCTGCTCTCCTGCAAGAACCCAACCTCATCTTCCCTCAGAAAGCATCCGGCAACCACATATCCTCTCCATGCTTGCAAGACTTGGTCACCATCCCACCACGAGAGGGTTGTTGCTTGCGAGGGGAGGAGCGCTTTGGGATGGCAACATCCCATCATTACGACGTCACCACCGGAGGAAGAAGAGCTCTCGCGAGTCTTATGTGGCCTGAGATTTTGGTGCCCACGTGCAATGGTGTACCAACCACTAAAAGGGTGGTGGACTCGAGCTTTTTCTCTTTGATGCCATCCCTTCTTCCATGGTGGTGATAAAGAAGCAGCACATTTCCTAATGAGGAGAGCATGGTGTAGAGGAGCACAAAGTATGTAGCCTCAGCAATCATTGCTTGGTTTTGGGACACGAAGCAGAAGCAACAAACAGGTACACACTATTCTGTAGGGTGTATTATATATATATATATATATGAATGGGCAAAAGATGGTGGTTTCTTGTTCAAGTGATGCTCTCAACATTGGTCACCATTGTCAGCAAATGCTCTTCATGGTGAAAGAGTGGAAGATGATGAGGAAAGTAGTGACGTACTTGTTGGGGTAGCATGACATGGGCATCCTCTTCTCAGTTCTAACCCCCATTTTTTTTTTTTTAACCTTCTTGGTTGACTCAAGGGCTTGTCTGCTTTTGTGTCATACCAGCATCTGTTGATGTCAATAGTCACAGAGTGAGATTTATTTGGAGTTTATAACTTGATGATATGGTATTGGATTGAATATATTATATTTGTCGTCTAATTTGGGTTATCGGATACTGCATCATTTATCATGATATAACTAAAAATGATGTGTCAATAATTTGCTATAACCATGGATGTAGTAAAGAGGGGAATGGAAGAGTGAGTTCCATCGGCATCTCTCCTCTTCTTCTTCTTCTTCTTCTTCTTCTTCTTCTTCGTGTGGTAGTAACATCTGGATGCGACGTCTCACCAGCTTCATGGTGCTCTCGTTCTTGTTCCTCGTGTAGTGCACATCTCACTAGCTTTCATTGGCTTCGAGTGCCGACACTCTTGTCTAAATCTCCGGTGCATCATCGATCACACAGCTGACATTTCAGCTGATGCAGAATGGAGTCCGAGAGAGAGAGAAATGAACACGACGAACTGCATCCATCCGAAGAAAGTGAAGTGCATTGAAGTTTTTTTATGACTTGTAGTAATGCCATTTGATGGCACATAAATGTGAGACCAATAAATGAATTGTGTTAATTATCCAGTCCTCAATTAATAATGACATATATATATATATATATATATATATATAAAATGAGAAAAAGGTTAGTGATGAGTAACATATATCTAAGTGTCAGTTGAGATGAGCAAAATGTCCTTTAGCTTTTATTCGTAAAAATGATTAATTGTGAGTATTTTTATGTTTTAATTGTCTCGAGATTTGGAAATATTTCACATATTTTTGGTACTTAATTATTGTACATCCATATTTATAATTAAATCATCATTTTTTTTAATAAAATTATAAAATATGTTTGGGTTTCCAAGAAGCGTCAACTTTGCAATAAACCATAAAAATAAAATGCTTTCCATTGCTATGATGTGGTCTTCTTCGCTTGCACGTCTCTCTGACACCGTAAGAATCACACCGACTACTGACCGCCAACTTCTCGATCGCCTATAAAAGCTTGCTTCCACATCCTCTCTTCGTTCTCCTGCTCCTTGCTCTCTCTTGTACCAGACCAGCCATGGGAGAAGGAGCTGCGGATCTCCCGCCTGGTTTCCGCTTCTTCCCCTCCGACGAAGAGCTCGTCGTCCATTTCCTCCACCGCAAGACCGCTCTCCTCCCTTTCCATCCCGACATCATCCCCACTCTCGATCTCCATCGTTGTGATCCATGGAACTTCCATGGTGATCCCCTCCCTCTCTCTCTCTCTCTCTCTCTCTCTCTCTCTGATGTACGTGGTGTGTGTACTGTTAGGTAAAGCGTTTCAAGGAGGTAACAGGTGTTGGTACTTCTTCACGAGCAGAAGCGAAGACAGAGCATCGGCCAGTGGATACTGGAATCAAGTGGGCACCGACGAGGTCGTAACCAGCGAAAATAAGGATGTCGGTGTGAAGACGACGCTCAAATACTACATCGGCCAACCTCCCGACGGCATCAGAACCAACTGGCTCATGCATGAGTACCGTTTGCTGGATGCTGCTGTTCATGGTGGGAGCTCAATCTGCAGCAGCACCAGAAGGAAGAGAGGACAGCCAGTAACCATTTCTTCTTCTTCCTCCTCCTCCTCCTCTTCTTCTTCTTCGGCTCTCGTAGCTAACACGAGCCTCTTCCATTACACCGCCCAGGAGTTCAACAAATGGGTGATATGCCGCGTGCAGGAGTACTGCTCGCAGGCGAGCGCGCACGACGACGGCGGC
Organism: Ensete glaucum; assembly: GCA_021527575.1. NCBI lineage: Eukaryota > Viridiplantae > Streptophyta > Magnoliopsida > Zingiberales > Musaceae > Ensete > Ensete glaucum. Next base: position 31,101,912 of record CM038554.1, read on the forward strand.
GGCACGGAGCTGTCGTGCCTCGACGAGGTGTTCTTATCCCTGGATGATCTCGACGAAGTGAGCTTGCCGAACTGAGATCACGGCACCCCAAAAGGCCGGGGAGAGCGTCCTCGAAACCACGCCAACATACCATGCACGCATATGCCGTACTCACTCGTCTCCCACCTGTTGCTTCCAATAACACAGAGCTCGCCGAAGTGATGATGAGGAGCTCTTCTCCCATTTCCTCCTCTAACTCTACTTCACGTGTATCGATCGTCAATGGTGTTTCCTTGGCATTCATGATACGTTTTGTAGACTTTTAAACGCCAGTGGGCATGATGGCTATCTTGTGCGACAAAAGCGATGGATTTGGCTTTGTTTATTGCTGTGAGAGAGGAGAGGGTGGAGCTCACTCAAGCAGGTCGCTATCTCTGTCGTCAGTGTGACAAGCTTTGGACTACCAAACTCCTGCATATAGATATGGATGGAACCATGCACACCACTGTGAGTTGATCCAAACCAGCTGTGAGATTTCCCAATAATTAGTGTGTGAGGGATAGATTCTGAAAGAGGCGTCGGAAGAGATAGTAGAATTGTTTATGATGATGGCACAATTTTATGTTCACCCCCCCCAAAGCCTAAGTGCAAGATGAAGTAGAATGCTCCCTCGACCATATCTTTCAAAAACAAATGGATCTTATATGACTATTATTTTCGATCAATCGAGACTCTCGCTGTATTCAGCTTCAGAAAAAATAATAATGTTTACGGGAAAATATTTTCATATTAAATCGATAGTTAAAAAGAAATATAATATAAAAAGGAAAGCTCTTAAACTACCAAATATTTTTCACCCATATAAATAAGTCAAAGTTGACTTAATCATCAAAGGGGTCTCAATATATGCATTGTAATATAATCTTTTTCTAGCGAACAACATGGAAAGACGCATAATATATGAGATACAAACATTATGTTTCTTGAAATGCTCCCTAATTAGTCAAACTTTTTTTCTTTTTTAGATGCAACAACACTCTAAAAATGGGTCAAGTATGATCAAAGTCATCATTCTAGTTGGTGACTAAACTGACCATATCAAACTCGAGTCTAACCATCCCGAAAGAGTGTGACCTAACCTAGTCTAATCCGATCGTGACCCAATAGCATAATATACCATGTATAATAATTTTTATAACGTGAAATATCTCGCTTAGATCAAAGAATTGGGTTGGGGGTTAGACTTGGGCAATAGGGTTTGTTGTCGTGATGATTGGCATGGGGTCTTGCTACTCTCGCTTTAGGTTTCATGAGAGGAATGTGTGTGTGTGTGTGTGTTCATGAAAGCTATGGGCTTGAGATTGGTGCAAGGAACTTCTTTTAGGTTGGCATCTAATTATCTTGTTAATGATATGGATTACGAAAAGTGAGAGTGTCGATTAAGTATCATCTTTGTGTTTGATCATTCTAACAATGTGGTGCCTAATCATTCTAAGATGTGGATTAAGCAAACAATGAGAAAGATTAGTGGGAGACAACATTCCATCACAGAAAGGCAAGCTACATAAACTAATTAGCAACTCATGTCCAACATGATAAGGGTCACCCCACATGCAAAGATGATTTGGGGATTTGGCTTGCACAACAACTAGAGGTCCAGTTTGTATGATGCCATGTAAGATTAGATAAAAGTCAAAAACTAATCTTCATTTAACATCAAAGTTGCAGAGTATTACAGTTAGTGACTTGCCAAATATATCTATCTAGTCTATATATTCCTAATATAGTCAAGAAATCGAATCTTCTTATGTCGATACAATCATGACTCAAGTGGAATTTGCCTATGCTTGTCGTATATCATGGATGCGTTCTATAAAACTCCTCTAACGATGAAGTCAGAAAGATCGTAAGAATATCAATATTTATTTAGTGAGTTTAGGATAAAAATATGCTTAAAAGGAAGTATTGTAATCGCTCGTCTTATGAGAGCATGCTTAGTAGATTTCGACCGGCCGCGGTGTCCCAATTGTTCAAAAATAATGATGATATCAATTCCAATGAATAATATAATACATACATAAAAGGGAACTATTACCCTATATGAGAACTTTCAATGACAAGTAGAGCATTTGCAGTAACATCCTTATTTCCTAGCTGCATAATTAACATTTAGATTAAACCAGCAACAAAAAGGGATGAAGATATTTGGAATATAACATGACATGATGGACCCTGGTGTCATGCTTTGAATTTGTAATATAGTACAATTGGATGATTGCATGTCCTTACAATTCCAACAACACATCATGGCAGCTTTTCTAGAATCATGTTCAAAGGCTTGAAGCATGAACCATTGTTGGCTCTCCCCTCATATATAAGTGTTTATTGAAGTACTTAGCCATCCCAATGTTCCATCTTAATTGTTTCTGAAATTTGATCTATGATAATAGTTCATAAAGAACATGAAAGTGCTAGAAAAAATATCAACAAAGACACGAAATAGGAGAAAAAAAACGGCAGAGCGAATGGACAGAGATTGATGAGATACAATAAAAATAGATTGTTCAGAGAGAGTCATTAAGGTACATAGAGCGACGATAACATGCATTTTTTTCTTCTATTTTGTCCATTTCCAGAAGACATTGGATCCACACTTGTACTTGTCCTTGCCTTCGCACTCGATCTCCAGATCATCACTGAGAAAGGGCACTTTCTGCATTTCCAAGAACAAGAGGAATAGAATGATAAGAAACATAATACAAAATAGAAAATGTTAAAAAAATTTAGCCTCACAAACTATTCATGTCTAAAAGAAAATTCATCACTAAGAATAAAAGAGAATTGGCTTTCATATTCAAGCAATTGCATGATGTCGGGTCGTTTCATCTTGGCACGCGTGAAGATATCTATGTGAAGTTGCTAGTTAAGTCTAAGTGGCACGCCCACAACTAGAGAATTAAAATTAAGATTTCTAACAAAGAACTGTCCTAGTTAGACAATGATCACTGTCTTGCATCAAGAAAAGAGAAATAAGAATATATCTAGCAGATAAAAATAAAAAAGTTTCAGATAGACGAGTGTTTTCTTTGCCACCTGCTGTAGTAAAAGGAAGAATCAAATCAATGAATATGGAATACGGTGCAGCATTCTTAAGGTAAGTGCCATAAAAGTTCAGACATAAGAGATCAAATTATACAAACAACGATTAAATTAGTCTATATGTATACTCACAATTCTAAACCAGAATGATATGCAAATAAGTACACTGGAAGTAAGGTAAGACTTGAATAAGTAAAGAAGAAATGGTAACATATCAATTATTAACATAGTTGATGATAGAAAATCTGAAAATAATTATTAGAAGGTCTTAATAACTTGTGCCTGATATAGATAATACATCATAAAAGTTTCTGGTGTAGCAAGCCCTATAAATGTCTAAACGTTCCAGATTCTGTCACTGGCAAAATGTTCTACTTGCACGAAAGATCGAACAAGAGTTGCAAAGAGGCAAATTGAGAGTGTTAGAAGTGCTCACTACCTTTTGCTTTGCCAAGTCTTGGCAACCAGTGAAGTTCTCAGGGAACTTGCATGTGCCGAACTCCACTGTGTATGCGCGTGCAAAATTTGCTCCGCTAGTAGCCAACCTCTTCTTGTCATTGAGCTCCTGCAGAAGATTTCATCAGTGGCTTCAAGGCAAAACTGAATTTCTAAGAGCATTCCAAGCTCCGTTAAAATGACATGAACGATAAACTTTAAGAGTTTAGTAAAATTCAGGCTGATACTCTTTATCAAAGAACCAGCTACAAATTGCAGTTATGACTTTAATGCCGACGATTCCAAGTTTAGTGTAAAAATGATCTTCTTTATTTCATTTTCAATAGTCAATCATAGTCAAGAAGTATGACACTCTGCAACAGTTCATACACAAACAGAGTCTTAAGCAACATTCTGTTGCCATGTCATGGAAAAGCTTTCTCTGACAACTCATTCACTTTGAAGACATGGAATGATAATGCAGTATGCCATAAGCCTTAAGTTCTATTGCAGAATTCTGCTATAAATCCTTATTCGAATACAAATTACAAAGAATTAAACAACAAATTAATTCATCAATTGATTGCAGTTTATGGCGACTACTCCAAAGAGACTAAACTTCAGAGTGATCAGTTTGTACTCTCAATTTCTTTCGCTTTTTGAGAGAGAGACAGGATCAAGCCTGTTCAGCATCGAAGATTCCGAACCATCGTGCTACTGAAAAGATATCTCATGCATAATTTTCTCTCCGAGCCTCTTTTAGTCCAGAAAGATCCAATTACAATCTCTTAGTTATTCACACCCCATCTTAGATGCTACTTCACAAAGCAGTTCATAAATCTTGCAACTCGCGATGCTTTTACCTCCATCAACAAGTTGGAAGATGTTTCACACAAATTATTTTACTAGGATTAGCATACAAACCAAGTAACTAAAAAAAAAATTAATTAACTATTACGTAGAACCAATATGAAAGCGTGCATTTCTCTAAAGATCAGTAGATAGATGCGCTAGTTGCACTTAGCTGTTGTTAACATTCATTAATCGAAGATCTATCTATTTATGTTTATTGGTGCTAAGAGTAATCGAATTCTGTGCTTCAACATCAACTTTTGATTCCCTGAAACTGTAGAACGCTCGAATGCATGACCAAATCCTATTTCTTTCATCCAAAACACGAAACAGAGACAGCATAACATAAGCATCAGTAAGAAACCTTATTAGCTTTGCTCTTCTCGAGGTACTCCTCGATGATGCCAGCATCGGCCGGTGAGGCGGCAGCCGCGGTAGCAAAGAGGGCAGCAGCGAGGCCAACAAGTGCGGCTCTCCTTCCCTCCCTCGTCGCTTCCTCTCGTTGGCCCGCACGAGCATGCTGGGCTCTGATCACCGGCAACTTGGGGGATGAAGCCGAAGCCTGCGCGCGCGACGACGGCGCGGAGATGAGCTTCGAGCTCGAGTCAGAGGCGCCGGAGAGCGCATAGTTGCACGCCAGCACGCTGGAGTTGATGGCTGCCATCTCTGCTCGTCGGGATGTTTCAACTACCGGAGGAGATGGCAGCGGCGGTGGCTTTAAGGGTGCCGCGGGTGAGCGTAGGAGGAGGAGATGGGAGGGAAGAGGAGATTGTGGTGGGAGTGTGGATAAGGTGAGATCGCCTCACGCCCCATTGGCACATCGCCTCTCTCGGGGACCCACCCGATATAAGTGGCTGGTGGAGTGGAGGGATGGTGGGGCCCATGGAAAATGGTCACACAGTGATGTGGGGCCTCTTGAATCTTCGAACCATCTCAGCCTCACAAAGGAAGGATAGAAAAGCCACAAACTAAATCAATCAGATGCACTGAACTCTGATGAACAATCAATCAATCAATCACCAGAAGAAATCTAACTTTTACTGGATAAGATTTTGTCAGCTGGATATGGTGAGACAAAAAATGACTGAAGGCAGGGAATTAATTAGTGGTCTTGTTTGATTGGGTTTCTGATTCTTTGCCCCCCAATTATTGTGATGCTCAAAATATATTATTCTCATCATCTTCTTTCTGAGGCACCAAATGCTCAGATCTGATACTTTGTTAAGTAATCCACAGGAAGGATCAGCTTATCAACTAATCACAGCCTACTTGCAACTGTTGCTGAATATATAGATAGTAATCACTTAGCAACTCTAGGTTGATCTCTTTGACATCTCATATAGATTATTCAACTAATTAATGATATTACGAATATTATTGATTTGATCAATTCTCTATTAAAGATATTCCTGACTGACACAGGGGTTCGATAGCACTGTAGTGGTGCAGTGGAGATTATTTTAGGATGGGGGGTGGTGACCAGAGCTGCTTGAGTAAACGGACGGAGGTCATTGGGTTTCTTCATGATAGAGTATATAATGGTGTGTATTCCTTTCCCTCAGTATTAGCTGGGGATCCCTTTTATACCTAGTTTGTGGGTTTTCTTTACCGGCTGGCCTAATAACATGATCGTTATGTCCTTGGATCCTGATAAGATAGGGTGAGTGCGATGTTGTTTTAGAGCTGATGATGTGGAGCCCTGTCTAGGTGGCAGTGTTCATGACTAATGAGCAGCTAGTATGCCAACATCCAGCCCTTGCTACTCCACCACTCGGGACCACCACTCCATACATTGAGCTATTTGCTGAGTAAACGAACGAAGGTCCTTTGAGCGATTGAGTTTCTCCTTCAAAAGTTGGACCATCCCGATGTCCTCCGATGACGAGCGAGCAACCCTATATATTAGGTCGGTGTTGAAGTTGTCGGCGTGGCCCCTCTGATGCTTAAGTCAGTAAGAAAAAAAAATATGTGACCAAAGCTGTAAAAGATAGAGTATATAATGGTGTGTGTTCCTTTCCTCAGCATTAGCTGGGGATCCCTTTTATACATAGTTTATGGGCTTTCTTTACTGGCTTGCCTAAGACTGGCCTAATAACATGATCGTTCTGTCTTCAGATCTTGATAAGATAGGGTGAGTGCGATGTTGTTTTGGAGTTGATGACATGGAGCCCTACTTAGGTGGTAGTTTTCATGACTAAGCTAACATGGGCTAAATTTGTCCCTCCCTCAAAAGGGTGTTCTCTGGGTCTTTCTCTGAAGGCGAACTACTAAATTCCTACTCTGACTAGGGCACTAGGAATTTGTTAGGGTCTTCATGTTGTATGCATAGCTAGGGGAATGCAAAGGGTCGACTCAACTTGGGAGAGACCCTATGAGTTTCAAGCCAAGGTGTTTAGCTCTATAGCGAGTCTTTTTTAAATTTTACTCATCCGAGGAGTGACTTTCGAGTCTTCAAAACTAAGTGCATGACTAGGAGGAGCATAGAGGCTCGACCTTTTAAGTTTTATGTCGAGGTTTTTGGCTCGGGAATGAGTCATTTTTAACTCTTACTCATCCGAAGAGAGACCTTCAAGTCTTCAACACCGAGTATATGACTAAAAGGAGCATGGAGGCTCAGCCTAGGTGCATCTCTCGGCCTTTAACATCGAGTGCATGGCTAGGGAGAGCACAAAGGCTTAGCTTAGGTTCATCTCTCGACCTTTGACATTAAGTGCACGGATAGTGGGGAGCATAGAAGTTTAGCCTAGGTGTATCTATCGGTCTTTGACACCGAGTGCATGGCTAAGGGGAGTACAAAGGCTCGGCCTAGGTGCAACCCTCGGCCTTATGAGTTTCAATCTGATGTGCTTGGCTCAAGAGTGAGTCATTTTTAACTCTTACTCATCCGAAAAGCGATGTTTAGGTCTTCAACACCGAGTGCACGACTAGGGGGAGCACAAAAACTTAGCCTAGATATATCTCTCGGTCTTTAATACTGAGTGCACGACTAAAGCGAGCATAAAGGCTCAGCCTAGGTGCATTTGTTGGCCTTTGACATTGAGTGCATGGCTAGAGGGAGTATGGAGGCTCGGCCTAAGTGCATCCCTCAGCCTTTTATACTTAATGCACAACTAGAGGGAGCATGGAGGCTCGGCCTAAGTGCATCCCTCAATCTTTTATACTGAGTGCATGACTAGGAAAAGTGTAGAGGCTCGACCTAGGTGCAGTGCTCGACCTTTTGAGTTTCACGCCAAGGTGCTTGGCTCGAGAGCGGGTCCTTTTTAACTTGTACTCATCCGAGGAGCGGCCTTCAGATCTTCAACATCGAGTGCACCGCTAGGGGGAGCGTGAAGGCTAGGCCTAGGTACATTCCTCGGCCTTTAACACTGAGTGCATGGCTAGGAGGAATACAGAGCTTGACCTAAGTGCATCCCTTGGCCTTTGACACCGAGTGCACGGCTAGAGAGAGTGCAGAGGCTTGTTCTAGTGTGGTCTTCTGAATGCATTGAAGCAGGAAGATAGCCTTGCCATGATACCTACGAGACGCCTTTATTGGGGGAGTCTCCTATTGTCCCAAGGGTGCTACTCTCTTTTTTTTAAGCTCTATGAGTGATTTGAAGGTGCTACCTCTATAACGAGTTTGAATTCAATTGTTACAGAGCAACTGAAGGCAGTAAGGGCCAAGCTAAGGCCTGAGGATGAAGCAAAGGTAGGAGGTTGCCAAGGCCTAGGTCTAGCTTACCTATTGACAAAGAAAATTGAGCAGAGGATCAAGGAGGCATCGGGGTAAGGACGTAGGATCGTTGAGGCTTTTGGTCCCTAGCTACCTTTGGCTCGTCTGGGATTAGATTCGAGCAGTCATAATAAAGCAAAGCCTAGATTCATCTGGAGGTTCTAACTCAACCACGTTAAAACAAGGAACTATATCCACTCTGAATCAAAATCACCTGGGGGATAGGCTTTTGGCTGTTGATAGCCTATGTCTCTCCTATGGTGTCCTTTATTATGGGTTTGATCCATTGGGGATCAAAACCCTTCCTTACCATTTTAAGTACTTGTGCGATTATACTAGGGTACACGATGGAATCTCCACCATCATTTCTCGCGTGGTCTCTAGGCACATCATTGTATCAAATTAACGTCCACCAGGCGAGAAGTTGCCTTTATCTAATATTCTCTGGCTCTTCCATTTCCATCGTCATTTCTTCACTACTTTGGTCATCTAACACCCTAGCGCAATGATGTCTTTCTCCTCCAACAAATCAGTGGCTTCTCTTATCGGAGCATCTTCTTCCGATGATGACCTTCTAATCGCCTTTTGCTTGACCTCCCAATATTGGTGGGGTGTAGAGAAACTAACCACCTCCTCATGGAAGGTGGTTCAAGTAAGCTCCTTGTCGAGGGGGGCGGTGGTGGTGGGGAGCAAACCTTTTGGACCTCCTGTGGCCTTACAGGAAATGGTCCATATACAAGTGGCCCACGGTTGCAGTTCAGTGGTCACTCTATGGCAACTAGAGGGATTGTGCGCTCGCTTCTGAGTTTCATCGAAAGTCATTCTCTGTGTTCCTAGGGGTGAGGATCACCCTTATCACAAATTATGTGGAAGGTTCGACATCTCTATTGATGCTCTAGAGGTTGGGTTGCACCTCCCTCTACCTTGAATGGCAATTACCTGCTTAGTGTTCTAACGAATTTCATTATCTTAAATGACATCTAACTCCTAGCACTTCCTAAGGATCTTCCTCAAAGCATATGACAATATGGGGATCACATCATCTCATGAATGATTCTGCTCATGCTTCCACTTGAGCTAGGGGCCGAACAGCTATTACCTATCCCCCGTGCGAGGTTCAAGATTAAGGAGTGGGCTCCTATGGCAGGGGATGACGGAGCTGCTTCTTCATCATAGATGGGAGCGAGGACTAGGATTTCCCGATGGTGTGGGTGGCGCACACCATAGATAATGTGCTGCCCCTTGGAGAAGATACAAACATGCTTCTCCATTAGTGCTATGAAGCACAAGGAGGAGGTCCGCTAAGTGGAAACCATCCCCTCTCCTGACCCTTCGAGTAGGGTTTTTGCCCTTTATTATGATAGTTTCCCTTCGACTGCCTTTAATCTCTACTTCATGACTCCTTGCCTTGCCAGGTGTGGATCTCAAGGAGGTAAAGAGATGGTGCCCCTCTAACTCTTCTACTAGGCCCAGGGAAGTGTTGTCAACAGGTAGGCGACCATCGTGGGTGTGGGATTCCCCCCGCAACCATCCTAGTAAAGAGGATCTGAAGCCCTTGGCTAGAATTTTGCCTTCTTCGGGGTCCTCCAAAGAGGAGACAGGCTTGCACCCTCGTAAAGGGCATCAGGCGGTTGCCGTTGCACCCCTAACATCCCTGCTTGTAGGGCAGTTTTCACTCATGGCTATGGAACTAATGTTGGTTCATACATCTGCGTCGCTTATGGGAGCAGATCTCCTTTCAAATGTATGGTTGGTTTTAACATGAACAATGTTCAGGGGCTTATCATATTGTTGTCCTATGGGGCAGAGATCCTCGACCATTGAAAACGTCCTCTGAGGGGGGTTCATTAGCCCGATTCCCTCCTTCCCAAGTACATGGGATCAAACACTGATCTGAGGAGGTCAAGGGTGGGGTGCGGAACCTCAAAGTCATGGATGCCCATCCCATAATGTCGTTGCTAGAAGGGCACCGTCACTGAGGCAACTACAATGTTGCCTCTGCTCTTTGGGAAAGGGATGAGGAGCCTTTTACTACCTTGAAAGGTCTGCCAGAGGGTTGTACCTATGACATTCGGTCCTTCCTTTAATACAAAATGATGGTGTCATAGGTATCGTCAACTAATAATTTGGCTAGTCGATTCTTTGCCATGGAACAAGTTTACCCTAGTGCTCCTACCCAACTAACACAGGGGTTTGGTAGGGGTGTAATGGTGCAGCGGAGGTCATCTTAGGGTGGGAGTCTGACATAGAGCTGCTTGAGTAAACGGACGGGGGTCCTATGAGCTATTTGTTTTCTCCTCCAAAGGTTGAACCATCCTGATATCCTCCGGTGATGAGCGAGTAATTCTACACGCCAGGCCGCATCAGGGTTGCTCGTTGTGACCCCTCTTATGCTTAAGTCAACAAAGAAGAAAATTTCATGAACGAAGTCGTAGATGGAGAGAGAGAAAGAGTATATAGTGGTAATTTGTTCCTTTCCCTCACTATGAGTTGGAACTCACTTTTATACTTAGTTTGTAGATTTTCTTTATCGGATAACCTTAGACTAGCATAACAACTTAATTATACGATCCTCATATCTCGATAAGATTACATAGTTACGATATTATTCCGGAGATGATGATGTAGAGCCTTGTCTAGGTGGCAGTATTCATGACTAATGAGGTAGCAGGGATCAAATTTATCCCTATCACTAATCATATATTTTCTGCAGATTTAGGAGTAAAAAGATCATAGTCGAGTATTTAATTGAGTTATTCATAGCAAAAGCACAAAAAGGCATTCTAGAAGAATAAACTCATTGGAGATAGAGAGCAATGGCCATCAAGTAGTTAAGTAACAAGCTGACTGTTTAGGAAGAAGAAGAACTGACTTTATTATTATTATTATTATTATTATCCCATCTTATTACTCATCGTTGGCTCTTATTGAGAGAGAAAGGAATGGTGCAGCTACAGCCACTCACCCAGAACAAGTGCATGTGAAAGAAACCATTACCACACCCACCCCCAAAATGAAACAAAAGCTCACAGTAGAAGCTCAAGTCCTGACAAGAATGTCCGAAATCTAGAAGCTAAACGAGAGCACCAGACACGATAAAGCTAATGGCTATGCTTCCATGGAGATGATGCCACCCATCACCGACGGATTGCTTCCAACAGTTTAGTTGGAGGGAACCCGAAACTTCTCGAATCGAGCTCCGGTCTCGTTGTACGTCTTCAATCCGATCAAGCTGTTGAACTCCTCAAATGTGGTGAGCTTGTCGAGTTGGCCTCTGCTGCTACCCTCTTCCTTCATTACTTTGAGGACGTCGATCAAGGCACGAGCAGATGCATAGACGGCTGTGGTGGAGTGCACGATGAGATGGAAGCCCATCTCTTTGAGCTCCTGCGGCGTGTGCAGGGGCGTGAACCCGCCTTCCAGCATGTTGGCAGCTCTGAACCCGTTGGTCTTCTTGCAGACTTCTCTCAGCTCGTCGTCACTCCTTGGTGCCTCTACGAAGCAGGCATCTGCTCCTGCCTGCATCAAGTCAAAAGAGAGCCGATGGCTATAAGTAGTCGGTTTCTCTGCACGTCAACAGGGTGGACTGTGCATGTATCCAGCACGATAGATTTCACTGATCTTGGACCTTGATGCTTGATTCATACACTGATCAAGGCTTAGCAGTCTCGCTGACAACTCACGTTGCTAAGGAAGCATGAGAGTATGAATTTTGATCTTTGCAACATGAACGATCAAGAAGACAACTGATACCGGAGAAATATGATCAGAATATATTAGCTACTGCATGCATCTAAGGTTTTGTTCAGCAAGGTGCAGTGACCCTCCTCCTCAAGGCATGATATAATTGATTCTAAAGCCTATCGAGCATACAGAGATGAAACTTATGGGAGGACTATAATGCAACTTCATTCGATTATATGTGAGGCAAGATCGACAGGGGAAAACAGAGATATTTCTTGTTGCCAAATAAGATTTCATGAGCCCAGTAATTTATCTATCTGATACCTCCATGTAGAGGTTAGCCCGAGCGATTGCTTCAGGTAGGCCACCTGCGGTTGCACGAGCATCGGTCCGAGCAATAAGAAAGAAGTCAGCATCGCCAATGGCTTCTCTTGCAGCTGCTATTTTTGCAGCATGGTCCTCAGCTGGTATCACCTAAGACAAAGCAACACAAAAGTAAAGTTCAGTGCCCGCTCATTTCTATTACATGATGAGTGTTGGTGAAAGAACACAAAATATGCATGTTCCAGCTCGTTACCTGTTTACCCTGCATGTGTCCTGGTTGCCCAAGATAAAAAATGAAGAGCTCATCAGATAGGTTCCACAAGAAACAACTGTGCAAGAGTAGCATATAGAAACCAAAGTTGCATACAACTGCAATCTATAAGAAAAGGTTAATGTTCTCTTACCACACTTCTTTGGCCAAACTTGATCCTGGAATCGATGTGGAGGGAACAAAAAAAAAAAAAGTCAGCTCTAAAAGAGAGGACCAAATCAGAATAGACTGCAATTCCAAGCATGAAGGCAAGTCATCATGGTACCTCAAGAAACAGGCCAGCAGCACCAGTAGCAATTATATCTTTGACAGTCCTTTGGACATTGAGAGCATTGCCACCTCCAGTATCTGTAATATTTCATAAGAAAAAAAAATATATATAAACCAAGTGGCATATACCAAGTAGACATTTTCCGAGCAAAATATATGGAATAGACAATAAAATAGTCGATCTGAATGAAATGTTTCTCAGCAAGTTTAGTGTAGGTTAAATTTGGACAGAAGCAGAATGATCCAGCTTTCAAATGGCTAATTACATATACATAATCAGAGGTTGCAGTTGTGATAGTTGAAGGATTTCTCATCATGAGGATGACAATCAAATACATGTGTCAGATAATGATAAGTTTGCATTCACATAAGAATAAGAGGTGTATAACAAATTCTTCTTGTGATAAATTGGATTCCACCACAGATAAAGGACCATGAATGCCTTTGTTTCAGGATAATAATATCCTGATACACAGCCCTCTTGTCTTCTTCCATTTCACCATAACCTTTTTCCACTATGACTGTACAGTGAATATCCATTGCAGGCATAGGTTGCTTGGGACTCTCATCTTTTATAATCATCTTCTATGCAACATATACAAATACGGATTTATAGTTTGAAGTAGCATTGGATCTATCAGATAAGTAGGTCTATTTAAATACTGACAAGATCTCACCATTCCGGAATTCAAGGAGTGAGAATAAATTGTGGTACTTGTTTAATATTTTGTAGCTACTTGTTGGAACATATAAATATAATATTATATATATATATAAATAAACAATTGAAGAATTAGTTGAAATATTAGGTAAAATTTGATGTGGTACAGTACTATGTATGGATAATAATGTGGGTCCTTAATGACATGAATATTGTTTCCTTAATACCATGCTAAACTTTCCTTCTCTTGATTCTTCCTTTTCTCTAACTTTTCATATTTTCTTCAACTTTCTAAAAATTTTTCAATATGATCCAAACAGAGAACACCAAAACCTGACTCAGAACCACAAAATACCAAGAGATTGGCGGCAGTCAGTTGACCAACCTAAAACTGTTCCATACTAAAGTGGAGCAGTCCAGCACTCTGAAGGATGCATAGAATAACACATATCTCCAGCCTGGACGACGTGTCATCCTTATCTTAATTGAATCCTCTATTGTCGTCACCCGATCCGATGCACGACCCCCCTTGTGGATGGGTTGGAAGAGCCGTCACGAACTTAAATGGCCGCCGGAGAAGAGAAGAAGATGAGGGCGGAGACGCTTTTGATTTGCCTCACTCGTCGGAGATAAGTGGGCTGCGCTCTCAACTCTGCTTCACATGCCACGAGCCCCACCAGCGCAGATAAGTCCAACGTCCTATCATTATTGAACGCCCACCGCGCCTATCACCGCTCACGTCGGTGTATTATTGCGGGGAATGACTCACCGCATAAATCAGGAGAATATGAATTCTAAAATAGGAAAATAAATTACGTGGTACAGCAATATGCTATTGAAAAATCTACGGTTGCATATTAAAATTGAGAAAGATGCGGAAATCATTGGAATGGACAAAAAGGCCATCATCATGTTCGACGCCGTTGATGTGCCAGCTCACCGCGTCATATCTATCTTGTCTCTCTTCCATCCCTCGTGGAGCACGTGCTTTGTCGGACCGGATCCAATAATTCGCAAGGACGCGACCAGGTACAATGTACCGGTGAATAAAATATATAATCTTTGATTTAAGACGGCCGCCCCGTAAGCTTACCTGACAGGTGGGGCCCGGAGGGGCCGGTGAGCCACGTGGGCTGCGAGTCCGTCAAATACGGCTCCACTGCAAGTGGGTACGGAGCGGGTGTGAGCTGGACCGTGTCTGTCGCCTGTGAGGTGGCGTGTCAGGAATATGCCACATGGGAACAGTTGGACGACGACTTTTTGGAGAATAAAATAATTAATGAAGTATAATTTATAGAATTTAATTTTAAAATAATTGTTACCAAAAAAAAATGTCGATAAAATCTTGGAAAATCTCGTATTTAATTTAATTTTTTTTAGCCCGAAGACATTTCTAATTTTGAGCCGATTTCTATTCAGTATATGATCTTATTTATGATCATAATGACTACGACAATATATGCTATTTATGATTCGGATCTCATTTAAGAGTGCAATATAATATACTGCATGTCAAGTAGATGTTAAGTCCACGTCAGGTAGCAGACAATGAATGATTGATGTACCCAACATTTATTTCATGCGTTCATAGCATTAAATTATTTTGACCATCTACTGTTGATCACAATGATGCTGTCTCCATAGCTTATTATTACGGAAGATAAGTGATGGAAGACTAGATTTAAGTCCCAACATCTTACGATAAAGTATAAATATCATGATTAATATAACCATCGATAAGATCAAATCCCCATGCCACTCACATGCATGATCTTAGAGATCCAAACTTCAGATTATTATTATTATTTAATTTGATCAAGTGATTTTAGTGTAGATCTCAAAAGAATTCAGAGAATTTGCTGCGGTTTTTTTTATTTTTTATTTGTGTGCTTTCATTTATAATCTTTGATGATAAGATAATTGAAGTGTAGCATAGGAGTTGGCTTGCTAATTGGACAGGACACGTATGTTAGTGTTTAGTATCATGGCAGCCATGTTGGTGGAACAACCTAAGTGGGTTCCAGATATGAGCATCATAAAATATATGTGATACACGAGTCGCATTTATTATGAAGTAGTAAACGTTTCCAATGCCAGCAATTTGGTTTACTTTGAACATTCATAGTTGACTACTTATCCACGACGCATCTGTCAAGTATTAATAATAATTTCACATGCCATAAGCATGAAAGCACGAGGCATTGGGAACTTAAATAGATCATGTCACCATGACATGGATCCCACATCATTTCATGTTTAATTCAATCATGTATAGGTATCCACAAATTATAATGGTGATATTTTATTTTTTATTTGAGTATATATTATTCAAATTTATATTTTTATGATAGAATTAATTGATGAGTTTAGGGACTAATATATTTTTAAAATTAGTGATGTAGAAAATATCTTGATCACGGACTCGAATCATCAAAGGGCAAATTATCGAAGCAAAAAAATTAGATTGGACGTCGGACCGAAAGTATTGGTCGAGTCGACATGCCAAATATTATGTGCTATAAGTTCAAAAAATCATGCAAAAAGGATTAAGTATTACGCCAAAAGAGAGATGTTGTGGAAAAGTTAACATACTGATAGATAAAACGATATGTTGAAGGAAAGGATGATGTGTTGGACGTTTTGATGAAGTGCTTGATGATCAGATGATATGTCAAAATGGTGACAATATGTTGAAAGCTTCATAATTGTGCCAGATATATGGTTAAATTGTTAAACGTCTTGATCGAGATCTTTTTGGGTCAAATTGAGTTAGTACTTGGTCGAAATGATACCAACTTATCAAGAAATTTATTAAGCTTGAATCATGGCCAAATTGGGCCTAGTAGAAGGTCAAATCGATGACCTTAAGCAGCTTAGGAAGTGGTACTACTAGGCTTAGGCGATAGTACCGCTTGAGAGCTAAAAAGTACTAATTGTGCTTTTTCGGTAGTGTTGGCAGTGGTACCACCTATGTCGATGATAGTACAATCCATAGCGGTGGTAGTACTACCTAGGGTGATGATAGTTTCGCCTAGGCCAACGATGGTACTATAAGAGCCTGGATTCATAGCCCGGTTACGATAGTAGTATCACCAATATCCTAAAACTTTTGAGATTTAAATTTTTGGCTCCATCCTTGATGTTTTTTAGGGTCTATAAATACTCCACTCATATTTGCTTAATAGAGAAATAAATTCTTGAGCACAAAAATGTTGTTAAACTCTCTTTGAGTAGTGTTTAAGTCTTTTCCTCTTTATTGAGTTTAGAGGTGATTCTAAATTATAGGAGGTGTAAGGTCTTTGGTAAAAGAGAGAGTCTAAAGATTCATGCCTAAGCCTATTAAAAAAAAAGAGTTGTAACAAAGGGTAGTTATCTTAGCCCATTGGAAAGAAGATCGGTAGTGAAAACCAGTAGTCTTGAGGGAAGAGAAATCAATAATGGACGTAGGTCGAGATGATCGAACCACTATAAACTAGTTTACATTCTTTCTTTTACCTTGATTTACTCTTGCATACTAATTTACTTACTAGCAACATTTACTTTCGATACACATTTGTCAATCAAACTTTTAAAGTTAGATTTTTTTTTGTTATAACACTAATTCACCTCCGCTCTTAGTGTCATTATAATCCTAATAATTTGTATTAAAGCTTAGTTCTCTCAGTTGGATTAACACTTAAGAGAGATCTAATGGCTTTTTTAGGTAATCAAGAGGGTTATTTTATCACTCGTCTTCCTATATTCAATGGGTCAGACTAAAACCTATTGGACAACACGAATGCAGATTTTCTTGCTTTCTATCGAACGTTGTCGAGTTTGGTTTTCAAAACATTTTTAAACCGATAAATGAATGGAATGATTTTGAGAATAAAATATTTTTAGAAATGTTAAACTATAAATATTTTATTTTATATTTTAGATAAAATAAGCTTAATCATGTTTTTACTTATATCACCACATATAATATTTAGTACACACTTGAAGTATTTTATGAAGGTACAAATAGAGTAAAAGAATCTAAAATTAATCTTTCGATACATAGTTATGAATTATTTAAAATGAAGCTAAGTGAAACCATAGGTGACACGTATACCCGTTTATTGGATGTTGTCAATGGTTTAAAAACTCTTGGTAAAGGGTATATTAATCTTGAATTGATAAATAAGATTTTAAGATATCTTTCTAAAAGTTGTGATCCAAATGTAATGATAATTTAAAGAGTCAAAGATTAAATAAATTTCCTCTTGAAGAACTAATAGGATCTTTAATGACGTATAAAATAATATGTAAAGCCCCATGATGAACAAGAGAAAAACCTTCCTAAGAAAAGGAAGAATATTACACTTAAAACCAAATAAGACAACTCGAGCGAAAGCATAGTTAATGATGATGATGATATAACATTCCTTACATGGGTTTTTAAAAAGTTAATGACATAGCACTTCTTACAAGGAGATTTAAAAAGTTCATGAGAATGAACAAAATAAATCATATAATATGATAATGTAAGAATAAAATTAAACCTAATAAAGATGTAATCATATGTTATGAATGTAAAAGCCAAAACACTTCAAAAATGAGTGTAAAAGAAGTTGTCAAGCCAAAAGAAGAAGAAAGCATTCAATGCAACATGGGATGAATCAAGTGCATCAAAAGATGAAGAGTAAATCAATGAAGACGAAGTGACAAACTATGCTTTGATGACATTCAACAATAAGGTATTTAACTCACCCAAAATATCTTTATCTTTTGATGAATTACTTGATGCATTTTATGATTTATATGATAAACTTAAAAGACTAGTAAGAAATATAATTCACTGAAAAGGGATCATGAATTACTTACTAATAAATTTGATATATTAAAAATTATGTATGATAAATATACATCATACTCCTTACTTTAAATGTGAAGATTTACAATCATCTAATCTTCAACTTAAAAAGTAATATTTCAAAAATCACATACTTTAGAAAATATGAAAAAGGATCCAATTACTATAAATGAGAAACTAAAATATTACTAAGAAGAATAAATTGATAGTAATAATATAATAGAATCTCCTAAAAAGGAAAACATGTTATTATGACAAACATTAAAAAACTTAAAATTGGAAATAAGTCACTTAGATTCTTACTAAATAAGATTATAGATTTGGAAAGAAATAAATTAGCTTCATAGGTAGTAATACACATCAAAAGCTAATAAAATTTATAAAAATACTCATACTACATATTCGTCCCAAAGTTAAATATAATTTCTGTGAAATATTTGATCACTCTGCTTATATATACTCTTTTTTTTAAAAAAATATAGTTCTTATAAATTAGTTTAGGTTCCTAAAAAAACTATAAAAGATTTGATGTCAAAAGTCAAGAAAGATAGATCAATCATAAAGTATCCAAAGTTAAACCCATCTTTATTGTAGTTATATCTCCAAACAAGAGTTAGGAGTAAAAGATGTTATCTTGACAGTAAATGTTTAAGGCATATGAGCGAAGATCAACACATTTCTCAAAGCTCACTTGTTGAGACGGAGGATATGTCATATTCAGAGACAACAATAAAGGAAAGATCATTGGCATTTAAAATATTAATAACAAATTTGATTGAAGATATTTTTTTAGTAGATTGTTTAAGACATAAGTTAATAAGCATTAGTCAATTTTATAATAAGAGATATAGTATTAAATTTAAATATAATATTTACATCATAAAAATATCAAATAAGAATAAATCTATGATTGCTTTAAGAAGCAACAATATTTATATTATTAATTTTAATAATTTTCATGATGAAACTTACTTTTTGATTTTAAATGATGATGTATAGATTTGGTATAAGAGATTTATACATGTAATTATGAAATTAATATTATAAATTTAAACTAAAAAACTTGTAAGACGAATGCCTAAAATTAAATTTATGAAAGATAAAATTTATAATGTGTGCCAGCTAGGAAAACACATAATGAATAGCTTGAAACCTAAAAGCCAAGTAAGTACCTCGAGAGCATTATAATTAATTCATGTGAATTTATTTGGACATATTGATATCAAGTCTGGGAGATAGTAATATACTTTTGTGATTGTTAATAATTATAGTAGATATAATTGGATAGACTTCTTGGCATATGAAAGTGATTATTTTAAATATTTTTATGAAATTTTATAAATAAGTTTAAATTTAAAAAGTTATATGATTTATTTTATTCATAGATATCATGATAGTGAATTTAAAAATTATGATTTTCAAGAATCTTATGATTGGAATGAGTACAACTATAATTTCTCTACTCTAGGAAATCCACAACAAAATGAAGTTATTGAGAGAAAGAAAGAATATGAGTTTACAAGAGATAGCTCGAAATCATGATATAGTCCCTTCTTTTTTAGAAAATTTATCCAAATGAATCATAATATAAAATTTATTTTGTATGACTCTTTTGTATTTATGACTTATATACTTCATTTTATTGATGATAAAAAGAAGACATAACTCATGTTTATGTTGATGATAAAATGGAAGAAATAGTAATTTATGTCTAGCTTATGTGTTGAATAAGGAAACTCAAGATGTCTTTATATCTTTTTATTAGTAATGACTCATCCCTAACTTTTATTAACTATTTTTTCTAAATTTAAAGTTTAATTGAATATTTGCGCTTGCAATAATAATATCAAATTTATCTCAACTAGAATTCAAGAGTATCATTAAAAAAATTTATTTTGAATTCAAGTTCATCACATTTTTAAGATGATATATAAATATGGGGAGTTTTATTAATATTCCATCATTTTTTAATACTAAGATCATTCATGATATCAAATTAATTTTTATTTTTACACAATCGAAACATTAATAAAACGAGAGAGAAATAGTACTCTGTTACCATGATATCAGTCTCTTATTTTTTATAATGACAAAAAGGAGAAGTAATAACTCATATTTTCTTATAACAAGGGGGAGAAATAATTTTTTTTAACCAATAGGGAGAATCATGGTATCTCAGTTGTGATTCTTTATTATACAAATGGTTAACTTATAAATGATTGTTATTACATATTGATATTTCTTAAGATTTGAAACTTTAAATAATTATAATTTTTCAAGATCAAATTTGTTTCAACTTTAATTTAGTATGTGCATTTAAGCTAATATATGATCATTTAAATTCAATTTTATCTTAACCTTTCAAAATAGCATATAGATAGGGGGAGCTAAGTTAAAAATCTATCATCAATTGGTTGTCATCATCAAAAGGGAAAGATTGTCGAATACTAAATTTTGATAATAAAATCAATTGATAAATTTATAAACTAATATGCTTTTGAGATTAATGACGTAAAAAATACTTCGATTATAGACTCGAACCATTAAATGACAAATTATCAAAAGAGGAGAATTAAATATTAGGCCAAAAAAATATCATATCAAAAATTAAACATCGTACCGAAGGATTGGTCGACGTGCCGAAGATTGAACTTCGTGCTATGAGTTTGGGCATCATGCCCAAAGGATCGGGTATTGCATCAAAAGATTGAACGTTATGGAAAAATTAATATGCTGATAGATTGAGCGATATGTCGAAGGAAAATTTGATATGTTGGAAGTTGGGTGAAGTATCAAATGATCAGATAACATGTCAAAATACTGAAAATGTTTTAAAAGCTTCATAATTATGTCGGATATATAGTTGGATTATTAAGTCTTGATCAAAATCTTTTTGGGTCAAATTGAGTTAGTATTGGGTCGAAACTATACTAACTTATCAAGAAACTCATTTAGCTTGAATCAGGGCTAAATTGGGTATGTTAGAAGGCTAAATTAATGAGCTAAAGTAGGCTTGGGTGGTGATACTACTAGGCTGAAACGATGGTACCGTTTGAGAGTCGAAAAGTATTATTTATGTTTTTTCAATAGTGTTAGCGGTGGTACTGCACATGTCGACGGTAGTACCGCTCATGCTAGTGATAGTACCACCCAAGGCTTTGGTAGTACCACCTAGGCCAATAGTGGTACCGCCAAAGCCTAGATCCCTAGCCCAGTTACAATGGTAGTTCCACTCGATGCCAACGATAGTATCGTCAATACCTCGAAATTTTAGGGATCTAAATTTTTTACTCTATTCTTTAAGTCTTTTGGGATCTATAAATACCCCACTCATGATTTCTTTATAGAGCAATAAGGTTTTGAGCATAAAAGTATTGTAAACTCTCTTTAAGTAGTGTTTGATTATCTTCATTTTTCTTAAGTTTAGAGGTGATACTAAGTTGTAGGAGGTGTGAGATCTCTTGTAAAAGAGAGTGTATAAATGTTTTCTCCTGAGCCTATTAAAAGGAGAAGAATTGTAACAAAAGTAGTTGATCTTAACCCATTGGAAATAAGATCGATAATAAAAGATGATAGTCTCAAGGGAAAAGGAATCGAGATTGGACATCGGTCAGAATGATCGAACCACTATAATTCAGTTTGCATTCTTTCTCTTGCCTTGATTTGTTCTGACAGACTGATTTACTTACTAGCAATATTTACTCATACTTTTTAATCATATTATTGATATGTATTTATCGATCAAATTTTTAAAATCAAATTTATTTTGTAATAACACTGAAGTATTATGTCTACAATGGGATTTTATGTCGTTTGGGGCACGTGCATCCATGTTGGTAATATCAATTGATCAAGAATATATATGTATATATAATAAAAATAATAGTAAAATCATAGGTTTTAATTATTTGGGATCGATTATATAATATTTTTATTATTATTAAGATCTGTAAAGAGTCAAATTAGAGAAAGTAATAAGAAGACTTTATGTCACTTTAAATTGATGATCTAGTTTTATATTGAAATTGATTAAAATTTATGTTTATGAGATTTGATATAATTTTACATTGATTCTTAGTAACCTAATGCAATCTTTTCTTCGTGTTTATGAATTCAGATCTTTCCAGATTTGTAGGGTTAGGTATAAGAATTTATGAAGAAAAATTCATATATAAGAAAGATTACAATGGTATAAAATCAAATATATGATTTGTGCTTGGAATGTAATATTTTCGACTTTATTCAAAAACAATATTATTTCCGATGACATTATTGATGGCTAGGCTTACATTACTGGAAATAAATTTTCAATAAAATATTAATATATATTTTTTTTAAATTTACTTTCTTTTTTCAGAATAGATGTTGTCGTACAGAACAAATTATTACATATATGAAACATCTTTAAAGTAATTAAACTTATTTTATCAATAATATATCTAAACCAATTAAAAATTAATTTTATTAATAAACCAACTAAATTACTCATCGTTTGCAAACAATTTATATAACCACATGTGAGCCTATTTGTTACATCCTCAAAGAGTGCAATTGACAGCATTCGTATGCAAATATTTTGAGTGCAAACTTTCCTTCAAAAGGACATTTTTGATAGAGAGAGAGAGAGAGAGAGTGCAAACTTAATGCGCTTTCTATTCTCCATGAGAAGTCCAAATGAGTCAAAAAGCATGGAATGTTGTCATCGATACTAACAAATTAATGCTTCCATAATTTTGATTCGGTAGAATGCCAAGTCAACGACAAACTTCATTCCATGATCCCACAAAGCAAACAACAGATATCCAAGTTGACTTCCCAAGGAAACTTCCTGCTCTTCAAAGATCCATCATCTCCTCCCTCCGTATGGTCGTGTCATCCCCGATGATCTCACATAATTTTTATTTTATTAATATCAAGATTGAAATCAAATAATATAGATCAGATTTACGATGCATACCTTTTGATACCATATAGAAAGATCTCTATCTGATCTATAAAGATATTGTTTTCGGATCCAAATATCGTAGGGATATCAATCTATCAAAAAAAATTAGATACTCATCATATCAACGTACTCATATACACACTAGTTCATAGAAGATCATGTTTATATATAAGCGAGATTAGAATAGTTCATAGAAGATCATGTTTATATATAAGCGAGATTAGAAAGTATGAATAACCAATTTTGAGAGTTTATTCCATCGATAGCATCCCTTAATAAATACTACTATAATATGAACTTCATTTCTATTAATTAATATTTATATTTATTTAATTTTATAATAAATCTTATTCTATAATATCATATATTCTGAAGGGCATGCTTCCATGGATAGCATCTGCACATGCAAAGGGATGAAATGATTGATCATGGTTGGTTGTATTAGGAATTGTAGTTGGCAGGTTTCCACAGCTCAATATGAAGCGAAATCAAGCTTGACGAGTTTTACGATGCTGATGGAGATCTACGTTGTGGTACTTACTATCGTGGTTGAGGAGTCAACATGATTTAGTTTCGCCTATGTGAGTAAGCTTGTCCACGTTGGTCGGGAAGAGGTTGGGATGCTCGGGAGAGGTCAATTGGGCCTACTCAGGAATGCGTCTCGGGCTCGTCCTTCTTAGAGTCTGTCGAGGGATCATGCACGAAGGCCTCGTCGGGATGCAGGTACCCGATGTGGCCCATACACGAGATCTCGAATATTCAATATGTAGAAAGAGTTTCAAAAAAAAAAAAAAAAAAAGAGAGAGAGAGAGAGAGAGCCCCTAGAGCTATTCTAAAGGAGAGTTTTTATACATGTGGACCCAGGGATAATCGTACCAGATTCCTTAATGCTATCGATGTCCTTGATGCTGAGCTAACTTACGACTTTACATGGTTTCGAGATCATCGGGTATAGAGTTTACATCAGACGACGCCCCGCGCCGCACCTCCTTCCTGTCACCGTCGAGCCTGGGCATTAGAGCACCAGGTTGACGATTACTATATGCCAGGTAGATCGCTACTATGTCAGATCGGCTACTACTACACCAGATCCGCTCAATGCATATCATCAGGACATGCATGCATAAGGATGATGAAAGGAGGACCGGCCATGGTTGTGTCAGGAACTACGGTTGGCAGCTTTCCGAGGCTCAACTGCGCAGTGAAATCAAGCTCGACGAATTCTACGAGGCTGATGGAGATCTCAAAACCCATTTCAGGACTGGACTGTTCTCATTCACATCTCTATCCACTGGAAGTAACCCTCTGCTGATTGCTTGCTATTTGTTACATCATGTTCAGCTGCTCATCTTGCCTCGAATACCTCCAAATATTTGCTTGCAACTTTCACTTATTTAAGTCACCATACGATGCATTGTATATATACTCTTCACCGCAGGCGATATATCCAGGAAAAGTTGGTGACCAAGATTCTTGCTGGTTCTTGTAATTTCTTGGTGTAGAATTTTAGATTCACCAGGTGAAGTGATCCAGATAACGCAAGACAAAAAAGGAAGAAAAAAAAAAAGAGGCACAATGGGATTCAATCAGAGCTCGTTTTCTCCCATCATAATCTTCTCTTTTATCTTGTGTGGTCTCTGTTAATTCTTAGATTTGAAGAACAACAATCAACTCTCAACTCTGTTTTGTAACTCCAGTCTGCAATCCTGTAAAATGCACAAAGCTGCAACTCAAGGCAGGCATGAAGTGGCCTGAATTCATTTTTGTATTTCCCTTTTTCTATTTCCATATCATTCTTTTTTTCTTTTTCTGCATTAACACTCTATTAGTTATTCCATGCTATGAACACAAATTTGCTCTATACAACATGTGAGATACTGATTGTACTTTACTGCTACATCTTTTATCAACAGAACCAACTACATCAAACAAAACTAACATTTCAGCTTGAAGATCATATTTTTGAAACCTTCCCATGATAGGTACTACCTGAGTGGTCAGCTGAGCTGAACAAGACGAAGGATGAACATTTTAGTAATAACGTTCCAACCCTTCCACAAGCAGTTGCTCGATCAAAAACTCGTATATTCACAATTTGGCTTCACAAACCCGTGTTTAGTCTCTGAGGAGAATCATATGGTATTTGCGGCTTGAACAGTGCGATGTCGAGCCAAGGATCTGGAAGCTTATTGCATGGTCTGGTTGGATAGAGTGTTGATTTGACTGGACTCTGGTTAGCTGCTCCAGATAAATAATATGAATGAGGAGGAGAAGGCAGGCAACTTCTATTAGTTTGCTTGAATTGCCTTAATGGACTGGAACAGGGTGAGAGAGAACATGGGGAGACAGGTAGAGACATGTTCAATCTCATGCTGGATAAATTGCTGCAGAACAAAAAAAAAACAACGGTGTTAGCGCCAGTTTAGGAACAAACATGGAGTTATTATGAAATCCAGCTTGAACTCAGACTACCTCGGGTTCTGGCATGCCATAGGATATGGCAATCGTAATCCAGATCCTCGTCTCATTCCATAATCTCTATCATGCAGTGGAGAAGTACTCCTATTGGAAGAGAACTCCATGGTGCTCTGTTTCTGCATCAACAGTCACATTAAGGTAGGGTTTGAATTGCCAAAATAGACCAAAATAACCACTGCAAGCCAACTGTGAGAACTAGCGTCCATACGAGTAATTAAATTTGAGTCATCATTGCATGTTAATTGAACAAATATGGGTGCAAAAGAGACTCGAAGCCCCCCTTATCTGAACTAGTAAAATATCAGAAGTAATATCAGGTTGATTGAGAATGTCTGTACACAAAGGACAAAATCACGAGACCAGCAATCAATTAAAAACATGCCTCAATTTCCTCGAAAAGATTTCAGCCAAATATGATTCATGAGAGGAATCATGAAGTAAATATCAAAATTTTGTCTGAGGAAACATATACTAAAGAAATTATCATAAAATTATTATCTTAGAACAGTATTTAATAGTTTGGTCTATGAAATCTACTAAACAATATAGCTGAGAGAAACGTTATGGAATTGGCTCCATCTTTAATAGAAATGCCAGTATGAAGAAATAAGGGAGCTAATTTTGATGGGAATATCTAAATAACTTGGAAAAGATGCACAACATTAGAAAAGAAAATGAGTCGAAAAACTCAAAGAGAAACACGTCTTTCATTTATTTAGAAAAACAAAGAGAATCAAGTCTCCTGACATATAAATACATAAAGGGACACCCCAGGAAAAAAAAGACACTATCAACAAACCAACAACATCCCCGAGTAAGAAAAAAACTTGAATTCGATATGTCGCTAGTTATCAGAATAATAAAGCCTTATGTGCATATAATCGAGAAATTATTAACGTGCTGGTGCAATTTTCTGTGTAACTGTACCATTGGATGACTTGCATCAGAGGCAGAATGGGCCACATCCTTGACAAGGTTCAACTTTGCAGCTTTAATTATTGATTGGTCTCGGACAAAAGGGTGATCCATCAGCTGCGCTGATGAGGGACGAGCTGATGGGTCACGCTGCAAGCATAGCTTTAAAAAATCCTTTCCTTCAGAAGAAAAATAGTCTGGGAATTCTGGTGTATCTTTACTGTTGCCAATTTTAAATATTGCAGCAACCTGTTAATTGAAACATAAACCTAAAAATTAGGAACATTAACCAAGTACGCATGAAACCTTGGAGCACATTCATGCTGGTTTTATCATTGAATAATCAAGTGCCAACATATGGATAAAGTACCCCTTCAAACTGGCTCCAGGGAGGCTTTGAAGTTGCCATCTCAATAATTGTACATCCTAGGCTCCATATATCTACTGAGAGGTCATAGCCACTGCTATTCATGACAATCTGCATAATGTTAAATTTTCCAGAAAACCAGAACACTTAGTAGTTTACACATGAACTTCAAGAAGGCAGCATTGCAAATATCATGTAAAATCTTACCTCAGGAGCCATCCAGTATGGGCTTCCCTTGAAAGAACGTATTGAAGTGTAAGAAGATATCTGTTTCAAGATGAACAATGTGAGAAACCAAGTAAAGTTAGCAAAAAACAATAACCATAAGTTAGCACAGGATAAATGGAAATCTTGAATGAAATACAGTAATGCGTCTTGCTACTTTCATGTTCAAGTGAAAAATAGCCAAGGCTATTTCGTTTTTTGAAGTTACTATAGTAATGATTGTTTCTTCAAAACAATGTTTTTATGTCAAAATTAAATATTTGGACTTGATAGATTAATTTCCTCACTGTAGTATATCCTTGACCTAAAATAGTTTGGATAAGTCAGATGTTTTCACTCACGATGATGGCATACTATCACCAGTTGCTTTGGTCCTCTGAGTCAATGTCCATATGCTTGAATACAAAAATAAGTTAAGATAATAATAGTTTCCAAGTTTTATTTACAAATTAGCACATTTATCTCTCTCTACCAATTCAACTTAGTTGCAAACACTAATAGTTGCAGAAGCTATCACCTTTAATTGCAAAAACATCATACAAATTTATTTGGTTGCTACTTAATCACTGACCCTGCACTCTTGGAATGAGATGCATAACAGAGTAGAACTTGTTTTTCTGCTTTTCATTTATGTCCTTTGTTGATGGCAACAGATACCACATACTGGACATTGATCTTAAAATCTTTTTTCTACTCACCAAAACCATTTCATAGTTCTGCAATCCCTTTCTTCTTTTAGCATCACTATCTTCACTTTTTAGGACATACGATCAATGTCAAAAGGAAAGAACATGGATCACCAAGAGAAGGTATACTCCAAAAGTTGCCATTTAACCAGAGATATGCTTTTAGGTTTTCTGTAGTTTTAGTAATCAAATTGCATTCCAAATTATTCCATTTTGTAGACATGATAGAAATTCAAATACTGAGAACCTTACATGTTTAGCCATGCCAAAATCAGCTAGTTTGATTTCACCATTAGGATCTACCAGTATGTTTGCTCCTTTAATATCCCTGCCAGGTAATAATCCATCTCACACCATCAGAGCAGCAACAAAAACAAAAGGTGTTTCCTCCACAAAGATTTGTTGCCATATACCTATGCACAGTATTCCTCCCATGTAAGTAGGCAAGTCCAGAAAGGATTTGAGCAGTGTAGTTGCGGATTAAAGATTCCCCAAAAGGACCATATTCCTGAAGTAACTTGTAAATAGAACCTCCAGAGACATACTCGAGATAAACTGAGAGTGTGTCTTCAGCCTGTACAAGAAATTTTGAAACTGATTCAGGTTACATTTACTCAAGCTATTTAAAAACACATTCTTTGAGTGGATCGTAACAAAAATTCAATAGATAAGTCCAAGATCAAATTGGTTCTTACGATATTGCATATTCATTATCTTCTTACAAAATGTCATAAATACATGAGTCACATATTACTTAAGATGTCTGTAATGGAATTCTTAATTTTTTTTAAAAAATACTCATAAATCCAACTTAATCTTTTTAATGTTGTTCACAAGGTTAATTGGTCTACAAGCTGAAGCTTCTTCAAGCTAAATTATAAGGGTTACTGTCTTAAGAATTTCTTGTTTCACTAAATTTTGTTGTCTAATAAAAAGGTTAAGGATGTGGAAGTTAAACACATCTTTGGCTCCATCCATCCGTCCATCCATCCATCATCAGTTGCAGGTGAAAGCTCCAACAGCCATCTTAAAGCAAGGCTACTACAAAATTACATAATGTACAAAATTTTATTTCTTGTAATTATAACTGTATTATAGCAAAATGAGGTGAGAAATGTCACATCAGAGATTTATTCAGATAGGTAGATTTCAGCTCGTTTTTGTATGGTGGACTTATTTAAATCAATC
The DNA here is from genome assembly GCA_021527575.1 of Ensete glaucum. NCBI lineage: Eukaryota > Viridiplantae > Streptophyta > Magnoliopsida > Zingiberales > Musaceae > Ensete > Ensete glaucum. Next base: position 31,130,837 of record CM038554.1, read on the forward strand.
CTGAATTATCTCCAGTTTTTGAAGAGAACCAATAAGCATGATGGCATCTGCTGCAAAAGACTTCCTCATGATCTAGAGTGTGGCAACTACAAATTAATTAAATGGCTTTCTAGATAACAAGACATGATATTTAGTGGGTGAATTTTGTTCATTCCCTTTGTTCACCTTTGTCTCTCCCTTAATTGCTTACCATACTTGCATTCTCATTATGCAACCTAACCCAATGGTCAAAACTTCAAGCATAAATCACTGGACTAACAAGATCCATTATGTGGAAAACATGGAATATATTCCACAAGGTCCTTAATATAAATAACTTAGTAGGTTTTAAGTTACCAGCAAGGTTATCAAACACTTACCAGTTCACTTCCGTAGTACTGCACAATGTTTGGATGTGAGAGCTTACTAAGCAAGGCTATTTCCTGATGGAATGAAAATAAATATCCAATCAGTTCATGATTTGATGACTTGTAGTACTAAAATGGCAATTGCATGTTAGCTCGAATTCTAAAGAGTCAAAACCAATCTGGAAATGGGAAAGGATGTTATCTGATAGGTGAAACAAGATCAGAAGATTGCCTGGTTTAGCTGGTTGAGACATTCTCTGGAATTTGCATCATCGGAAATTTCTTTGACCTCTTTAATTGCACACATCTGCCCATTTTCACTGGAGCATGGTCACTTGAAGTCAGATCTAGAATAGTCTAATGTTCAGGATATAAACAGGGAATATGGAATTCGTTATTGCACAAGAATGCAACTCGGGAAAAACATATTCCTAGTTTATTTACTAGGGAGGTTCATGTTTCATGACAACATCAGTCTGCTCTTAATCAATATGAAAGCACATTACAAGATCTCAAGTGCATATGCATAATTGTGCACAATAAACCAAGTACCTGTTGAATCCAACATAGACTTGACCAAAGGTCCCCCTGCCCAATAATTTTCCCTTCTTCCACAGCGACTTAGGAGAACGTGAAGAAGAGGAAGATGGAGATGCAGAAGAGCAGCTGGGAGAGCTTGGAGGAAGAGGCAATGGATGAGGTGGGCTCCTCAGATTGTCCTGCCAGCAGTTTGGGGATGCTGGACCGATACCGAATGAACTGGGATGCACAGGTGATGTAGGAAAAGTATGCCCTCTCAAGCCAGGTGAAGGACTCGCAGTCCTTCTACTGAATATGGTGTCTGTAAAAGTTCGACCATGAGAATATGCATTTCCACCATTAGGATGCTCCAAAACTGGACTGCATGAAAAGAGTTGTATATCTTCTGCCGTATGCTCACGCCTTTGGAAATCATGCGCTTCGTTTCTTCCCCTCGGCGTGTTGATCGGGTCGGAATACCTACAAACAAAACGAATATGAGCTAAATCTCATTTTTGACAAAGATAACAAGTCCTTATTTGCAAAGGTAGCAAACATAGCCACAAATGTTAGCTAAGTGACTCAAATTAAGGGTTATAAAGGAAACAAGAAAAAGAAACAATGATCCATCATTCCATGCGAAAAGAACAAGAAAACCAAAGGGATACTTCAGCAAGAGGCAATTTTTTCAGCCTAATAAAATTTGTAGAAAGGGGGAAAACAATTCTTAGTTTCAAAATCTGTTCAAAAGTAGCAACAGACTGAATCTTGAAAAACAATCAGAAGTAACGATTTCCACTTAATTAAGATCTCCGAGCTCCAATATTACTCACCACTTTAGACCAATCAAGCCAACCAAAAAAAATCTAATCTTTACCAAAACCAAAACCAAAGAATGAAAGGCACAACAATTTCATTTGGAACGAGCACAATCCAATCCGGCCTCGGAGAGACAGAAACCACAACGAAAAGAACAAAAAGCAGACAAGCCCAGATACCTATAGATCCCAAGATCTGGCGTCTCCTCCGAGGAGCCGGAGGAGCTGATGCTAGACGCCGAGGCCGAGGCCGAGGCCGACCCGGTCGACACGCCATGCGGCGGGATCGAGGTCGGAAGCGGGAGCGGGTGACCAAACACAAAGCCCGTTCCAGATCCCCTTCCACCGGAGCCACCGCCGCCAAGAAGAGGAGGGTTTCCGCTCATCCTAGGGCGGAGAGCCTCGTCAAAGCTACGAGCTTTCGCCTTAGCGCCGCGTCTACCCACCAGCTCCTCATCCGGCGGCACCGTCACCGTCGCCCGCGGCGTCCGCGGCGTCTCCGGCTCCTTACTCCGAGGGCTGGGTGTGGACTTCGACTTGGATTTCGACTTCCCCTTCCACCACGCCGGCATCTTCGCAAGAGGGGAACTTCGACTGCTTCGGCAGCAGATTTCACCGGAATTGAGATAAGGGAAGGAAGAAAAAGGTGTGATTTGGGGGAGAGGAGAAAGAAAGAAAGGAGAAGGAACCTTCGATTTGGATTGAGTGAGAAAGAAAGAGTGAGAGAGAGAGAGAGAGAGAAAGAAAGCGCGAGGGGCCAAAAAAGGTCACAAACTTACCCGCCGTCGAGCGGTCAAGGGACGTCCACGTGGGCTCCAACTGTGTCCCACGTAGTTTCTCCAATCAGCGAACAGGTTACCGAGAGACACACGTGACGACGGGTGGAAAAAGTGGTGCGGTTGAGAACCCTGCTTTGGGTGACAGCTCATCACAGGCCCGACCGGCGCTTCTCGCGTATGACATGACGTGGGCCTCCCTGTAGCGGCAAACATCATCTTTTCCTTCTCTGCCCCACCCTCACTCTGTTCCCTACCAGCGTGAAGCGACCGCTGGGGCCCACGCGTGGGTAGGAAATAGGGGACCCTCGGGTTGGCGCCGAGGTTTAGAATCTACCTCGACGTGCGATCGGGGCGTAGATTTTTTCGGTGCATTTAATGCAAGCGTTCCGTTTCGCCTTCGCCCTTTGCAACGGACAACCTCATAAATATAATCTCGTTTAAGAAGGTACCAAAATATATATATACATATATATATATATATATATATATATATATATATATATGAAACTGTTTATGCACCCTCTAAGTTTACATAGATTTTATGTATCATTTCTTTTTTTTTCAAAAAAAATAAATAAATAAGAATGACCTTCATTTTCTCTAACTCCAATTCAACCATGTTCATGATTTGAATTTTGTATTGGTAATTCATATTGATCTCATTTTTCTCCCACATAATAGCTTAAGCCAAGCTGCATGGTGAAACCCTAATAAGGGAAAAATATTTGTATATGACAGTTGATTTAGAGTAGGGGAAAACAACCAAATAGGCACTATGGTATACCATTCACAAGTAAAATTACATGTTCTCATTAATACTTATTTGTGGATTACATGTTCTGATAACACTTGGAGACTAACAACATAGCCATTAATTCTAGTAAAATATCCCATTTATAAGTCTTCGGTGACTATCTAAGATTCAGCAGAAGAGGAATTCCACATTCACCAATCACATCCATGGCTTTTCCTTAGCTAGAAAACTATTTGGTTTTACAAGAACATAAAATGATCAACACTAGTCTACAAGCCTGGAAGAAGGAAGATTACATCACATACACATTTTGTTATAATACCAAACCCTCCTACTTTGTGTATAATTAAAAGGTTAGTGGCCTCCATTTGTATGCAACAGCAACTAAATAATATACAGAATGAAAGAGAGAGAGAGAGAGAGAGCACTGTCATGGATGCTGTTCACTCTCCACCTACTTATCTGTGTGGATCAAGCAATTAAATTGAAGTACCATAAAATATGAGCATGTCTCTGTCATTGAAGGCCTAACTGAGGAGTAGAATTGAAGCAAGAGAAGCTTTTTCCCATCACATACTTTTTGTGGTGTTGGTGGGAAGTCAGTAGGTTGGGTTGGGGAAAGATGATGATTCCACCGACAAGTGTTGTAGTTGGTAATGCGTGCAGGCTTAGGCCGCGGTTTGCTGTGCCAACTCCAAACGCAGTGACATTGCCATCCTATATTTCTCTATTTATAAACAATTACTTTTTACCTATACCCACGAGATTGATCATCGATCCGATCCATGCTCCACTTGTTGATCTTAGGTTTTGAGAATCAAATCTTCAAGAAGATAGATAGTTTTACAAAAGAATTATTGTTCCTCACATACCTGCTGTGATTATTCTTGTATTTAAGTAGGTTTCAGATTTTTATTTTTTTATTTTTATGATTATTGTAACCCGTGGTTTTGAGGGTAAGTTAAAATATAACCTTTCTAAGCTGCTCAGCATTATATACTGAGAGATCTATAGATCCTTATGTTTATATTAAAGAATTATGCATCTATCTTTTCACCATTAGATAGATGTTGGTAGCTGATGATGGCAGGTGCACAAAGAGATGCTTCGTTAGCCTCCATGGTGGTGGATAAGCTTCCCATGGACCACCACCTTTGGTGCAGCTTTCTGTGCTGGGAATGTGCAGGTGAGATGCATGGAATCTCCCCTCTCTCTCTCTCTCTCTCTCTCTCTCTCTTTCTTTATCTCTCTCTCTCTCTCTGAGCCCAAATCTTTTACTGTGTATACGTGGATGACATGATCGTGGCAGAGTGAGAGAGAGAGAGAGAGAGAGAGCGAGAGTGAGAGGAGAAAAGACTTCTCATTCTCTTTATTGACAGTACTACTACAACAGCAAAGATTACCCCCCCCCCTCTTTAGCTGGTGGCTTTTGCGGTGGCGTTCAGATCTCTCTCTCTCTCGCTCTCGCTCGGGGAAGCTTCCAACTACGATGGAGGAGTGAGTACATGACCAGGTTCAGAGCTCCACTCCTCCTCAGTGACAGGCAGAGCCACCACCACCGTGTATCACCTTTGGAACGGAGGAGAAGAAGCAATCCACCATGTGAAGCACACCGTCTTCGCCGCAGAAGGCAGTGTGGGGAAGTGGTGGCGACGTCAGTCATGTCTCGTGGAGATAGATAGATGACGGATGAGGTGTGGCTCGAGTCATGGCTGAGCTGGTCACCACCACCTGAGGTGTCCAACACTGCATTGGCTTAGGTCAAGTCTCTCTCGCATGACATCTCCTTCCACCTCATCTTGGTGGGTGTTACACCACAGCATAGGTGGGTCAGTCAGATCACAACACCCTTAAACTTAGTCCTGTGTGAGGTAGGGAGGGCTCTATAAACAACAAGTCATGTTGTTGTTATTGATCCATTTTTTTTCACCAATAACTATTATTATTACTCTTAATTGGAGGAGCAGATTGAATTGAGCTTTTGCAGATAACTTGAATAAAAATCTTATTTGATTTGATCCAATTCAACACTGGCTTGGTCATCAATTGAGATGAATAAATTATATTTTGTTTGAAACCTCTACTTGTAATTGATTCATTTGAGATTTGTAGCTTATTGTGGAGGGCTTATTAATCTCTCTTCTAAACCAAAAAAGCAACATTTTTCCTATTTGCATCCTAATATATCCAAATCTAATTATATCAAACCATACTTTTTTAGAACAAAATGGTAGGAGTTCATATGATCTCATGTATAAAAAAAATTATTTTTTTAATTGTCAATACATACATATATTGGATCCTTTTCTAATGACTTCAGTTTTTTTTTTAAATCTATTCATCTATTTATAAATATTGTAGAAAAAATAACTTGAAATAAACACATATAATTGAAATAGTAAAATTTTTTTAAAAAATAACAATATAAAGGAAATATGATAACTCGCAAGAAGGTGCTAACTAGTTTAGTTATAATAAATAGGGCTAATTATATCTTATCCTTAGTATCACAATCCCTACGCTTTCAAAAATTATATTGGGATTCCTATAATTATGAAATTGAATTTCTCTTCATATGATCGACTTTCCTAATGGAAATACCAGATATTTGTCATGTGTAAAAAAAAATAATGTTAAATCAAGATTAAAAAGGTAAATTCATTGTTATTTACGTCGATATTGATTTTTCTTTTAATAATTTTTGTGATAAAAATACTGCACGTGCTTAGTGCTAAATCGAAGTAAGGTAGGGGCATCACATGTTAAATGATAAACTCTACGAGATTTTCATTAACAAAGTAAATTATGTAAGAAGAAATGAGATTAAATATTTTAATTTCATAAGTATATGGATACCAATATAACTTTTGAAAAAATAGGCACAAGATCCTAAAAATAATTTTTATGATGAAAATAATGCACTTGCTTAGTGCTAAATCGAAGTAAGGTACGGTTATCACATATTCAATGGTAAGCTCTACGAGATTTTTATTAGTAAAGTCGGTGTTGTAAGAAGAAATGAGATTAAATATTTTAATTTCATAAATATATGGATATCAATATAATTTTTGAAAATATAGCCACAAGATTCTAAAAATAATTAATCACAAAAAATAATCTACAACAAAAAAAACCCACATCTACACATGCAACAACCCATTCAAAAATATTGATAAGGTTCTTTTATCATCATGAAAAAATTATGAATGGACATAAAACTTTGCACTTGTGTCATTGTGGCTGCATAGGTCACACAGGATCATGTGGGTGACTTCATGTGGTGTCTCTTGACAAAGATATGGCTAAAACTTAGTCTCTCCTAACCATATCCAACACTAGATTACAAGTTGTCACAACAAAAGAGAATATTTGGCACAAGAGTGTCCAATATACAATAGATATGCTTAGATTCTTTACAAGCTTGTCCCTGATGGACAGATTAGGCATCACATCACCATGAAAAGCTGGTTGGAACTGCCCCATGATTGATCAAAAGAAGATCCCAAGATAATATTACTTGCCAACAGTTGCACTACAAATAGTTGCATGACACAAGTATCTACTTTTTCTTACTCAATTTTTTTTTAAAAAAAAGAATATTAGATCAGGTTTTATACTATGATTATACTTGATGAATTAATTAATTTATTAACTTAATCAGTCTTGAATCACTGCATCAAATTATTAAACTCAATTTTATGATGTTTATAGCTCCAAACAAGTCTTTCTTTCATTCTTGATAAGTGACTAAATTAGGATATTATGATCATCCTCTCTCTATGTGCATGGATCTAAATATAACTAACTCACTGTTGGATCAAATAAAGTTCATTGTTCTATGACACAAACAACAATGCATCATTTCCATGAAGGGCCAACAAAGTAAGCTCCAAGAACAAGAAAATGGTCATAGTCTTTCTTTTTCTTTGGTTTAATAGGTGAGCCATTTGCTAATTTAGCCCCACATCAGGCACTTTTTGGTACCAATTTCTTGTTGATTTGGGGCCAATTATTGAGATTCTTATACTGTCTTCCTCATTGCCACCATTATAAATCCAAAGTGTGGTCCACTAATTGAAAAATTATTGTTTGTAATTATGCAGTTCATAACCTTAACAAAACAAATGTAAACATTAGTTGTACACTAATATGATGATTGATCACACATCTTCTTCCTGTGTACAAACTAATTGATGTTATGTTTTGGACTAAACCACATATAGAGCTGATGAATACAGAGATATAATGGTGCATGAAAGGAGATTCCAAAGTCTTAGTGTATATAATTTCTTGAAATCTAGATTTATTATTAACTTACCTAGAAATTGTCAGCTACTTGTTTTATGGTTTTAATCTTAGTTGCAGATTATGCAGTTTTGCCCTCAAATATAATCTTCAACCACAGGAGCTTCCAACAAAAAAATAAAAAAAAAGCCAAATTAGAAAGACTCACTTAGGTTGGTGATTTAGGATTCGTGTGTTCCTGATCGAATCAAGTCATAGAATAATACTAATAAGATGTTCTATCTTGATGTATAAATCTGTTCTAGATTGTTTCCTGGATTTCAAATTGGGGCAAAGGATTAAGAGTTCTAAATCATTTGCTGAAGGCCCATTGTCAACTCTTCTAATTTCTTTTTTCTTGAACAGAATTATAAGATGAGCAAGAATTGTGTGTCTAATTACTAAAAAGAAAAATTTTAACTACAAAATATAGTAAAAGAATTGAATGCTTGTTGTTCATGTTGTATATTTGGTTTTTTTATGAGATCAAAACAAGTGTAGTCTTTCATTTTATGTGTAATTTTTAGATCATTGGAGATCCAATATTCATCCATCATATGTAATTTAAACAAAAGTATAATTTTTTTTCTGATTAGTAGATATAACTCAGATAATACTGATTGAACATTAAGGTGAAAATATCTCCAGATTTGTAAAATATAATATATTTAATTTTTTTTTAGTATTTGTTAGTTTTCTTAGTCGTACTAACAATTTTAAAGTAAAAGTTCCATGGAGTATGATTGAGAATCTAATAAAGAATTAGTCCTATCAAAACTTAATTATTTATTCTTCTTCCTTGTATTTATTAGTCTCTTCTGGGAAAAAAAACATATATAGTTCCCAAAGATTCGACAAAAATATTTTCATGCAAATTTTATATATAACTACAAATATATGTATATATATATATATAAGTATTTTTTAGGTGAATTCTCAGAAAAATCTCTTTATTTTAGTTTTCCCCGAATAAGTACCTTCTATTTTCATAATTTATTATTATTATATTATATTATATTATAATATTTTTAATAATATTAAAAAATAGTATAACATAATATTAAAACCGATATGTTGTTTCCGCACACGTTATGTAAAACTGTTATACTTATATTTTTTTTACATGACGTTACAATGTTTTCAACAATATGAATGCTTTTTTTTTTTTTGCAAACATACTACAATATATTTATTTATTAAATTATTATTATTATTTTGGTGCCTATAAGGAGATGAGAGAGACAATAATACGTGGCGCCAACTTCCTACGAGTCAACCATCTGTGCCTCCGTCCATCTCCATCTATGTAAGGCGACGACCGGTTCAAACCTTCCTGGGTTTCCGCCACCCCTACTCCGATCTCGGGGACTCTCTCTTTTGACGCCCAATCTTTCCTCTTCCTTTCCTCCTCCTCCTCTCCTCGTATTCTGCATCCATTTGTCTTCCATCAAATAGTATGCTTTGATATTAACAGCACCAGCTGCGATTATTCATGGAGAGAAGCCAAACCGTTACTCAGAAGTTTAGCAGCTTCTCCTCCTCTTCCTCTTCCTCCGCCTCCAGCCGCGACGACAAACCCCGGGAGATCGACCGCAGCCGCTCCTTAGGCCCCGTCAAGCTGGAAAAGAGCTACGGGAAGAAGGAGAGGGACACCGAGACGGTGACGATCGAGGAGGAGGATGAAGAAGAACGACAGGAAGAGGAGGAGGTGGAGGTTGTTGTGGTCGTCAACAAGGAGGAGGAAGTAAGCAACGTTCCGGAAGAACCACCGGAAGCCAGCTTTGGCTCCATGTCGGAGGAAGTCGATGGTTTCCTCTCCTTTCTTCTCAGCGTTGACGATGGGCGGGATCAGTGGCCTGAGCCGCCGGCGATGCCCGAACCCACCATCAAGAAGTTTCTTGATTTCGTGGAGGAGGAGCTGGTCAAGTATGAATCCGGCAAGGATGGGGTCTCTCCTCCTGCCAACGACGAGCTCGTCCTTTTCGACGCCATTGATCGGGTGGCCAAGCTGACTTCCGGGTTGTCGATCTTCTCGTCGGATACCAGGTATAACAAGGCGATGACTCGCGCCAGCAGCATCCTCCGCTACGCGATGTGCTTCCTCGAGGACGAGTTCCATTCCCTTCTTGAGGACTCTAAACCGAAGAAGGATCCCGGCATTGCCAGGCCCAAGACTAAGCGGCGGCCGTCGATCGGACACCTTCACGAGGCCATCGATCGCTGCGTGCCGCCGTCGTCGGAACCCGATCTTGTCGAATTTCCTTCGACTTATCCGCCGGAGATCATCGAGAGGCTGCGTGGGATCGCCGGCGCCGTGGTCTCCGCCGGGTACGCGACAGAGTGCTGCCAGGTGTTCACCATCGCCCGCCACAATGCGTTCGACGTCGCCCTGTCGAACCTCGGGTACGAGAAGCTCGGCGTCGACGACGTGCAGAAGATGCCGTGGGATTCGCTGGAGGCCAAGATCGCGACGTGGATCAAGGTCTTCCGGCAGACAGTGGAGGTCGCCTTCCCTCGCGAGCACGACCTCTGCGAGGCCGTCTTCGCCGGCCACAGCGCCATCGCCTACAGCATCTTCCACAGCTTCGCCCGTGGCGTCACCATCCTGCTCCTGGGTTTCGCGGAGGCCGTCGCCGTGACCAAGCGCTCCGCGGAGAAGCTCTTCAAGGTGCTCGACATGTACGAGACGTTGCGCGACATGGTGCCGAGGATCGATGCCCTCTTGCGCACCGAATCGGAACCGGATGACTGCTCTGCCGCTCACGATCTAACGACAGAGGTGGCGCTGGTTCGATCGCGCCTCGGTGAGGCCGTCGTCGCGATCTTCTGCGATCTGGAGACCTCCATCAAGACCGACATGGGGAAGAACGCCGTGCCGGGCGGCGCCGTCCATCCCCTCACCCGCTACGTGATGAACTACCTCAAGTACACGTGCGAGTACAAGAACACGATGGAGCAGGTGTTCAGAGACCACAAGAACTCGGAGAACCCATCGTCGCAAGTGGAGGACGCCGCAAAAGGCAGCAGCGACGACAGCCATAACCCGTTCGCGATTCAACTTATGGAGGCGATGGAATTGCTGCACACCAACTTGGAGTCCAAGTCCAAGCTCTACAGGGATCCCGCACTCTGCAGCATCTTCTTGATGAACAACGGGAGGTACATCATGCAAAAGATCAAGGGGTCGACGGAGATCCATCAGCTGCTAGGGGACACCTGGAGCCGGAAGCGGTCATCGGAGATGCGGCAGTACCACAAGAACTACCAGCGGGAGACGTGGTCCAAGGTGCTGGCGTCCTTCAAGGACGACGGGCTCCAGGCGAGGGGGCACGTCGCCAAGCCGGTGCTCAAGGAGCGGCTCAAGAGCTTCAACGCCATGTTCGAGGAGATCCACAAGGCGCAGAGCTCGTGGGTGGTGAGCGACGAGCAGCTGCAGTCGGAGCTGAGGGTGTCGGTGTCGGCGGTGATCGTGCCGGCGTACCGGTCATTCCTAGGGAGGTTCTCGCAGTACCTGGATCCCGGGAAGAAGTCAGGGAAGTACATCAAATTCGGGCCGGAGGAGCTCGAGAACTACATCGATGAGCTCTTCTCCGGCAACCCGTCATCCATGGTTAGTCGGAAGAGGACATGAGTGCCGAGAGCTTCCGGATTCCCTCCCTCACATTCTTCCGTGTCTTCTTATTCAATGTATGTTAATAACGCCCAACAAAACTTTGTTGTATTCCTCCACACAGAGATAGATATTATTGTGCGTGTAAACAATGGTAACAGAATCAAAATTTTTTATCATCATATCAAATAGGGATTTACGGATTGATATTTCAAGAAATTATTGTACTAATTTTTTAGACTTCTTTGGGACCTCAAAATAAATGTATCTGAAGAATTATAGAAAAAAAATAAGAGTGATACTATTAATTGAGGTGCGCTTATATATATATATATATATATATATATATATATATATATATATATATATATATATATATATATATATATATATATATATATAATAAGAGATTTTTTTCATGCACTCAAATTATTCAATTAAATCAAATTATTTAAATTAATTGATTCTTAAATCATAGATTAATTAAGGATGTAAGGAATACACGAATGTCATTTTAAATATGTTTTTATTATGATATTCTATGTCTACTTGTAAGAGTAGAATATAAATGCTTCATAAGAGAATTTACTAGTTGATAAACCTGAGATAAAGTAATCTTTGATAAAGTGAAAGTAGATCTCAATATATTTAATGTGTAAGCGGAACACTGGATAAATGCATGACATTGATATTATCATAATATATTATAAGAGTCGATTAGGAGGTGATGTCCAGTTTATATAGTAGATTGGTGACACAATTGAGTGTGGCGATGACTCATTATTCAGCTTCAGTTGTGGATCTTATAACTGTATATTATTTTTTGAAATTGATTAGATTTATTCCAAGGAAAATAATGTAAGCCGACATATATGTTCTATCATTAGTGTTGAATGCCCAATCAGTATCGACAAAAGTATAAAATTGAAGTGATGATTATTTACAAAGAATAAGACCATAACTAAGAGTCTCTTTAAGATTTAAGATATCGTACGATACATTTTAATATAGATTAATACATAGGGGAGGCATAAATTATGATAATTTATTGACTATAAATGAGATGTCTAGATGTATGAGAGATAAATATTGTAAGGAACCAAGAACATCTGTAATAGGGTTACCATCATATATTTTGAGTTGTTCAGTAATAGAGAGTGAAATAGAGATTTCTTTTACATTCTACATGTTTATTTTTATAATATATTTTAAATATATTTTTAATATAAAAAATCTATTTTTGTATATGATGATAATATCATGATAAATTACTTGATCTTCATAATATTTTTGTATATGATGATAATATCATCTACATAAACTAGTAGATATATAATACTTTCATTTTGTTATTATAAAAATAAAGAGGTGTCAGACTTAAAGTTGATGAAGCCGACTAATGTCAGAAACGAGCAAATTCGGTATACCAAGCTCCTAGAACTTAGCGAAGTCCATATATAGTTTTTCGTACTTTACAAACATGACTTAAATATTAAGGACGGATGAAACCAATAAATTAATGCATAAATACATCTTCGGTTAAGGTCCCTTGTGAGAATGCATTGTTAACATCTAGTTGGCATATACACTAGCCTTAAGTGATAGTCAAACATAGGATGAGCCGGATTATCATCGATTTTATCAATGAACTGAATGTTTCTGTAATTAACTCATAGTCATTAGTGAAACCTTATAGCCACTAGACGTGCTTTGTATTTAATAATGGATTCATTTGGGATTCCAAAGATTCACTTATCCCCGATGATATTTTATGTGTGATAAAATGATACAACGGTCCATGTGACATTATGAATTAAGAAATCATATTTTTTTTTTTGCATATATGGCTTTACTCCAATATGAACATTTTTAGTCTTAGGTGATGGTTGTGGATTAAGTAGGTTCGGGTGGAGAGCTTGTTATTTGAAGATGTAATTTTTAGAGTATATTGTCATGTGATGTTTAGGTTATGGTGAGGATGCTATTGATAAAGATTATGAACAGGGAGAAGGTGGGTCTGGAGTCATTACTGGTGAGGAGAATTGTTGTCATTCCTTACTTAGCGGCAAAGGAGAGGAATTGTTGTTATCAAATAGTGAGGAAAGGGGAAGAGTTGCCATTGTTGGACTATGAGATAGGAAAAATCTTGCTCTAAACAAAAGGAGCATTGATTAATAGCATTAAGAATTGTATAACTTGTTATTAATAAGATTGATTTTATTTATTGAGATGATGCATATTAATATATTTTGAAGAAAAGATTTTCTTCGGTCATACACTCAAAGTACTCAATTAAATCAATCACTCAAATATGTAATCGATCCTCAAATCATAAATTAATTGAAGATGGTTTCATAACTAGTTAGATCATAATTTTCTATCAATATTAACCTTAAAAAGACTTACAAATAATGTCAATTATTTTTTCCAAGATTTCTTTGACTTAAATATTAATATCTAAAATATTTTTTTTATAACTTTTAATATTTTACTTCAAATTTATATTTAGCAATTTTAAAGTTGCATAATTAAAAATTTTGGAGTAATTTAAGATTTATTTAATAAATTTAAGAGATAAAAATATTTTTTTTCTCAATCTTTAAGAAAAAAGATAAAAAAAAAGAAGAGGGGCGGAGGTCAAAAAGACAAAAAAATTATATCATTCACCTTTAAGAGATTAAAAAAAAACTATGCGAGAAAAAAGAAAAAATATATATATATCATTCACCTTTAAGGAAGCACTCTATAGAAAAAGAAAATTAAAACGAGCAACTTTTCTTAGGGATTCTTCCTTTTTTTTTTTCTCAATCTTTATTTACAGGGCTTTTGTTAGTTCTTGTCCAAAAGTCCACTACAGATAAGAGCGGTCACGACAAATAATAGATCACACAGCCTAGATTTGAGATCGACTTCTGCATGCTTTGCTAAGATTAAGATCGCATCGCGGATGCATCTGTCGATTGGATCTCATTCTCATCCACACTGGGTTTTTGAAACTGGATGAGTTCTCTCAGAAATCTACGCGGAAGAAAGCTTCGCACCTGATGGAGTCAGAAATCACGAATCCACACAATACTAGTAGAACATCGATCGAAGGAGGAAGAAGAACAAGTACAGTGCTCAAAACCATGAAGCAAGCAAACTTTTTTTGGGGGACACATATGCTCGTACGACAAACAACCAGGAGACGAGTTCTTTATTCTACAAAGTAATCTTTCTTAGAGGAGGCGGGTGGATCGATCGTCTGCTGCCATGATGGGTCGTCCTTCTTCTACTCGTGGGCGTGCTTCTTTGCTTCCTTCTTCTCATGGTGCTCATGGAACGCAAACCCGGCGCTGCCCACTGCAACAGTGGCAGCGATCTCCTCGGCAACCTTGTGCTTGTGTGCGTTCTCCGGATCCTTCTTCGCCTGGTGCTTCTCGTGCTGCGCCAAATGGAACCAGATGACATCAGATACTGGAGCTTCTCCACCAGACAAAAAAAAAAAAACAATGGATGCCGAGATCAGGGAAGTGGATGTTTGGTGACTTACCAGGGCATAAGCACCGGCAGCAAGGGCACCCAGCTCACCTAGGTGTTCCTTGTGCTTGTGGTGCTTCTCCTCCTTCTTGGGGTCGACCTCGGAGGGGCTCTCATCCTTGTGGTGGTGGAAGAAGTGGTGATGGTGCTTCTGCTCCTCCTCCGCCATGGGCCAAATTATTGATGGGGGCTGTCGGATGAGAAGAGATAAGGCTGTGGTCATGGCATGACCATCGTGTGGAAATTTATAGGAGGAGATTGGGGTTGGGAGATTACAGAAATGCCAGCAATAATAATCTTATAAAATAAGGATAATGCTACCAATTAATGGACCAAAAATTTTAAAGGTTTTGTTGCTGTGTGTGACTCATGAGGTGGCCTAATCAAATGAGATGGATTATTTATTTATATTATGCATACAGCTGTGGCTCAGATGCTGGTAATTTGGGTTGACATTTCAACATGAATTGGCCTCACTGATGGGAAGAAATTAGTATATGACTTCACATCCAACAAAAAGTGTGAACCCACTCCCCTCCCCTCCCCATTGTTTTCCACTCCATGTGTTAATTGAATCATCTGAATTGTTTAGAAAGGTTGACAGATAGATACATGTATATGATGATGATGATGATGACCTAAATGAGTTATGAAAGCAATAAATTCTCATATATATTGGGGAGGTGGTTTCCTCCACCAGTCATGACTTGCTCAGGAGGGAGGGAGATCATGCCTTGCTCATGAAGGAAAGGAGAGGGGCTTCACAAGTGGTCATGCTTTATTTCTAGATTGATTCAACAGGTGTGTTGTTGGCATCTCAATGTATCATCCACCCTTTGTTGACCAAACCAAAACACCATTGTCAATGTGGTTGGGTTCTACGATTCACAACATATGGGTAGGATAAGTGGAGAAGGTGGGATTCATGACTATATCTAATTAGCATCCAAAACCTTTGACCAAAGTAAAAAATTGATATGGTTGTCGATGATGTCTTTATCAACTCGATTCGATTTCGCGCTATGTTCATAAGAGTTCGAAGATGATCGAGAAGATGGTTCATATGTTTATAGAGATATCGATAAGATCAAAGTCGAGTAAAATATCTTTTTGATTATTAAATTAAAATTTAAATAAAAATAAAATTATAGTAATTAAATTTAATAATAATAAATTGGTGAACTTGATGTTATAGGGCCAACTTAACTTAACAAGTAGAGAGAGAGAGAGAGAGAAAAAAAACAACAGGCGCCATATCCTATAATTAATTGTAGAAATCTCCTATTTTTATTCAATAAATTTAAATAGTTTAGGAGCATTTATTATATATCATAAGTTTTCACATGCAATATCTACTCAAATAGGATAAAAATGAAATAAATGTTAAAAGAAAAAGAAAAATCAAATTCAATCTTGATTGAAGACCTTAAAGATTATTTCTGTAAAGATGAAAAATTTATCAATAAAAAATATCATAAAAAAGAAAAAAATTTATTCATCAAATAAAATCAATAATATTATCTTCTATTTGTTCTCTTATACTTTAAATCTGTAAAAAAGGATTACAATATTAGTAATGCATCATAGCATAGTATATTTATGTATGCTCTTTCCCCTAGTTATGTGTGAATGATATAAGATGACAATTAGAAACCATATTTATTTAATCTTTTGATGGTTATTATCAGCCAATTATATTCTTTTTTTTCATATTATATGTGAATGATATAAGATAACCTACGTGTGAAGCACACACACCGAGGTACGACATCTAACATATTGGGTTAGATGGTTGTCTTCTCTCTTCTATTCTTTTATTTATTTATTTCCTCTATTATTAAAATAAATCTTGCCATTCCTCCTACGTCAAGAGCAGTAGAGAAGGAACTGTGAAGCATTTGATACTAACGTATGGAAACTCTAATGTCCCCTCGCAATAACACATTACAGCCTTTAACAGATCAAGTCAACCATCATATTTTATCCAGAAAAAAAAAATATTGCATTAATAGTAGAGAGAGAGAGAGAGAGAGAGAGAGAGTCATCAACTGGAAGTAGCACCCCACACTGATACATATTAGATCACACAGTAACGTATGCACCAAACCAGCACTTATTTGGGTGCATTAGAGTGTCAAATCCATGCACGTAAACACTCCACCTCAATATATAACATGATTCATATATGTGTATGTATACGTAGAGAGAGAGAGATGCGGCCTTAGAAGAGGTGGTGGTGATGCTTCCCGCTGGCCTCTTCGGCTTCCTCCTTGGCTTCCTTCTTCTCGTGGTGCTCATGGAAGGCATATCCACCGCTGCCGACCGCCACCGCGGCAGCAATCTCCTCCTCTATCTTGTGCCTGTGGGCATGCTCCGTGTCCTTCTTGGCCTCGTGTTTCTCGTACTGCACTCGGCACAGAAGACATACGTAGAACACAAAATATATTGATGTCTATTTCTGTTCGATATAGAGAAGAAAAAACCGAGAACAAAGTATACGATCAAAGAGAGCAGCTACCAGAGCAAAGGCACCGGCGGCGGCGGCGCCCATCTTTCCGAGGTGCTCCTGGTGCTTGTGATGCTTCTCTTCCTCCTTGTGCTTCTCGTAGCCGTCGGAGGCCGACTCGGTCACGACAACCGTCTCGGTGAACCCGGAGGCGTAGGGGTCACCGCCACTGGAGTAGGCAGTCTCCGAGTACACCGCCTCCTCGGCGAGCTGCTCCTCCTCCTCCTTGCGGTGGTGGAAGAAGTGGTGGTGGTGGTGCTTCTCCTCGGCCATCCCTTTTTTGACGACGCTTCACGTTGCCCGGGGACTGGTCGCTGTGGCACTCGACATGGCTTGGCTTTGGGGTATTTATAGTGGCGCGAAGCTGAGAGAAGGGTCAGATTCGATCAAGTGGACGGCCGGTGATCTGATTCGACGTCGCGATTGCCGACGGGTGACTTGGAAGATGGATTCATACCGCTCGATGTCGATCGGACTGACGCCCCAAGCGCTGCACTCGTCACCGACACGGTGGGAGGTGGCGCCCCCGGCGCACGTCCTTCTCCATTTGCCTTCCTTTATGGTAGACATCAGCGAGGTACACCTTTCGATGGGGGCCCATTGGAGTCTGCGGCGGAGAGGAAGACGCGTGGGTTTGCTTCGTCGCGAATCCTCTCGATAGGTCCGCGAGTCGTGGGGCCCAACAAACGAGCTGTGGTCGGCAAGAAGCAAATCCGGGAATCCAATCGGGTCGTCATCTCAACCGTCCCTTCATCATCAAGCTGTATGTACAGTGTGATCTAAGATCGAGAAATTAGTCTAAATAAATAAAAATAAACAAATGGGCAAATAATTTGAGGAAAGTTGTGCTTGGCATCATCTCCAGATTGGAAGAGGTGTCATTGACATGACCAAAGGATGGATTGATACAGAAACCTACCAAACAAGGCTTGTAGTAGTAGTAGGTTGGCACACGGCATCATAATTACTTCATGGGAAGGGAGATTATAATTATGATAACTCATTACTTTGTGTGATTGTATCAATTCCAATACAAGATATGGGTGTCATTATCATTATAATATGTGTACATAGCAACTGGCAAAAAGATAGGAGCTCAAATTAGATGGACGGATACTTTCAATCTCTATTCTTGCTATTCCAAGTAAGAATAAATGTGATATTTATATACCTCAAATGACTATAAATCATGGAGCTAAAATTCAAATTCTTGAGTTTTCGAGGTATTGGTGATAACACCGTCGAACAGAACCCGAAAATCTAAGCTCTGGTGGTACCATCGCCCGAAATCGATGGTACTAATGTCGGCAATCGATGATACCACCGCTCGGGAATTCAAAAAAGTACAACTCAATATTTTTCGTACCTTAGGTTGTACCATCACTTGACTTGACAATATCACCTCCTAAGTCAATGAAATGAGCTTCTAAATGGACTGAAATTAATCTAAAATAAGGTTCAATGGGCCCTTAATTGAGTTAGCATAGTTACACCCAAAACTAATTTAATTAAGACTTAAACTATTTTGATCAATATATAATCAATTACAAAACTTGAATCCTATATTGTCGAGCATGTCATTGGTTCATTTAGCGTTTCGTCCGACTCGAAGCATCATCCTCTCCTTTGGAGTATTGCTCGATCCATTGGTATGTTGATCTCCACAATATCTGATCTTTTTGACGTAATGCTTGAACCTTCTGGTCTGATGCCTGAACTCACGACACTAAGTCCCTCCGACACGTCAACTAATCCTCCGGCCCGACGTCTAATCATCTGACATATTCCATTCCGGCCTAATGTATGATTCTTTTAGTTTTAATCAATTTACATTTTCATGATCAAAGTTAGTCCTACGTTACCTAAATGTAGATTAGATCTGAACTTCTTCAATTGAATTTATCATCAAAATATAAAATTCAACATTTAAGATTATAAAACCAAATGTGGAATTATAATAAAGATTGAATTATTTTTGTAAGATTCAGCAAATCAAATATGGTATAGCTTCCAAAAGAATATTTTTGAGAATCCAACAAGATTAATTCATTCTTATTTTCTTTAATAGATGGTCAAAACTTCATCTAAAGGTCCACTAGAGATCAAAATTTTTTGAAGAAGAAAAAATACATTTCTTTTGTCCCCTGCAATCGATCAAATTCAAGGCAATTATGTTCTTACAAAATACGTGATAAGTGAATAAAAATATTTAGAAAATATGGGTTTTGGGTATTGACATTTACCTTGGCTAATATACGATTGAATATAAATGGAAGGAGAGGCATCAGATGTTGCAAGAATCAAAATAGGTAAAGCGCATACCTTTTGATTGCTATATAAACTTCTCTTTCCCTACAAAATTATAACTATCTACCTATATATATCAACCAAATCTATGTGTATTGTAATACCTGTATGATGTTTTACTCAAGTACTTAAGAATATAAGGGACTTATCTCTTGGAAGAACCATAGTAATCCCTTACAAGAGAAGAATCGAGCTTGATAAGATTTGGGCTTTTCATATTTTTTTTATTGATAAGCATTAGATTGTAAAATCTATTCTTTCTCAAGAGATTTTCTATCACCTAATGAATGATATTCTAAGAATTATACAAATAAAGATTTATGATCCTAATAGAATATTTGAAGATAAATGAATTTATAAATTTTAATTTATATTTATTCGGCATATTTGTATCCAACTGGATTTAAGTTTGTTGCATCTTCATTTAAAGTTGGATGTGTTGCAGTCACATATCTTTTTCTCTTAGACTTCATGTTTATCTTGACACTCACGAGAATGGATCAAAAATGTAGTTGGATAGATCTGACAAATTGACGATATATTTATAGACATTATTTTCTAATTAAGTTTGAATCACCTATTAGATGTGACAGATGATTCACTTTAACATCATAGGGACATCACTAACTATATCATCAACAATTCAGGGAGTATGATCTCATTTTCCATAAGAGAACTCACTTATGGTATTTAACCATGCAGTTCTAGTGTCAGGAGCAATGGAAACCACAAGGCAAAGCCATCAGACACAACACTGCAACTCCATGGTTGTATTTTATACAAAGAAATCATATGTGTTTCTTGTTGTTGGTTTCACTAATGGAAACAAGTAAAAGTACATCACACATCATAAGAAGGTACGGTATCGGAAGACATTAATAATACAAGAGCGGAACTTTCGAATCTAGTTAAGGAATTACATGCAACAGAGCAGCCACAGATTGATTACATGAACTGGATCAGTGGATGCTGTTACTTATGAGGTCCCCTTTTTCTTGTCGCATAAAACTTCACCACCGCTGTGACTCTTAACTGACACCTTGAGTTCTACAGGTTTGCAAACATTACACGAAGCCATCCAATTCAGACCTGCTTAACACTATGCGAAGCAAACATCATAGGGTATGCAATGTAACCTAATAGAACTAACAATGAATGAGAATGCTGAGATGATACATAAAGGCAAGTGGTATCAATCGGGGGTCAATATGATTAATGGTTGAAAATTTTACCTTATCAGTTATTGTTTGACTTTAAAGGCATCCTCGATGCGTTGGATAAGCTGATGAGCGGGCATGGCTCCTTCCTGAGTATTAACCAAAATGTTGCCACAACAAAGATGCATACTCAATGTCAGTGCATTGTGCATCTCCACGGATGAGATAATGGTATAACAGTTTTTGCTAGAAGAAAAATAGGGAACAAAATAAACAGAGCAATGTGCTTTTTCAATCTTACGAAGCGATCTAAGGGCTTTCCATCCTTGAAGATAATGAATGTAGGCAATGCCTTGATTTGGTACCGATCAGCAATGCTAGTGTATTTTTCTGTATCAATTTTGACCACTTGGATTTTATCTTTCATTTTTTCACTCACTTCTTCAAGAACAGAAACCATGAATTGACAAGGACCACACCTACAGGAAAAAAAAAAAAAAGAGTCATTTCAGATTCAGAACAGCAGAAGTATTATTATATGCATCTGAGGCACCATTACAAAATATAAACACTGTACAAACACTACACAAACACTACCTCCAGATTCACAAAAATCCAAAATTCCAAGAGAAAAACTTTTGCATACATATGATACAAATGATGCGCATGATTTGTTCCCATTGGAAGGAACAGAGGCAGCCTTCAAGCGGTGGCCAAATCAGTGAACCTAACATCATATGATGCTGAAAGTTGAGGGAAGGCTTGGCCAAAAAGAAGGATTTCTCACTATCAATCAATCAGTAATTTTTTACTGTTTTAGATGATAAAATGCTAAAAACTCTTGTCTGTTTTGAATGATAAAGGTCTCGGCCTGGTCAATATTACACAAGTGTGTCGGCAATCAGGTCAATGATTGACAATACGTAAAACAACAATCATCTTAAAGCAAAATAATAACTTAACATCTAGCATCATAAGCTAAGACAATGACCACTGGACAAACAAAAAAAAAAGAACAAATTCCCTAGAAAGTGAAACAAAGACTTACCAAGTTGCATAAAAGTCAACCAACAGAGGCTTATCACATTTTTCCAACAATTCATCAAAAGAAGAGAAGGCTTGTTTCTTTGCTTCTATCTGTAAAACCAAACAAAGAAAGATTGTTGTTAAATTCAATCTTGTACAACTTGCATAAAATGAAACAAGAAAAATGCATAAAATGAAACATGTATAAAAAGGAGTTCCAAGCGCAATTCCTTAATCTATTTGTCAGGTAAAAGGATGCTCATCGCTCATTTAAACAACAATAAACAAGAGCGCCTGACAGGATCAGGCTAAACCTATTCATGAGAGAGGTTAAATTTTAGCTGCTGAATAAAAAAATAAAAAATTCTAAGACATACACACACACAAAAAGAAAAACACCATTTTTACTATCAAAGATATGTTACATGCTACTCCAGCTTATACTAAATGGGCATCTAAAGGAATGCATACAAGCAGTGAAAATTCATAAAGAAAAAAACTATTCTCAGGTGGGCACGGGAAAATTTTCATCATTCTGTGACAACATGTCAGAATCAGTAAAAGCTATGCAATGCAGCATGCAATTATGAACTATGTCTTCCAAGTACTTCACTCCAACTGCCAAAGAACACGCGATACTAGAAGAGCAAATGTAAATACTCGGATTCCAGAAAAATGCAGTTCTATTATAATATATAAGAATATAGCCGAAATATCACACTGACTGAATTCTCTATATCAGAAGCGTTCCAACTGAATTATCGTCTAGCACTTCAAAGGCATCATCTCAGCTTTTAGTTTCTCATCAGCTACAAACATACAAACCGAGCTCGAATGACCACAAACAGAAACGCTAATGTCATCCAAAGGCTCTCAATCATAAATAATTGACCCATAGAAGCAATAACCGGGTCAAATTTCAAGACCGTGCGAATTCTAAAAGAAATCAGACATAACTTAGCATCGAATCACCACGTCACAACATATCACTCATATAAGGACCTGTAGGATCCAAGAATCAAGCGCAAAGAAGAGACAAATAGCGGTAGTACTTCAAATTTCCAAAGATTAGAGTTCTTCAAGTAAAAAAAAATCAAGATTCCAAAATCCAAACTAATCATCAACGAAACAAATCGAACCATAGGAAGGGTCGGGAAAGGGGGTATGACGAATCACCCGCGGAAGAACTCGGCGTTGCTGGAGGGCGCTAAGCCGGCGGGTCCCGGTCGCGATGCGGTGAAGCCGCCCGACGCGCAGCGACCCGGAGGCGGAGAGCTTCGAGGGGCGGAGGGAGACGGCACTGCGGCGGAGGTCGCAGGTAGGCAGGACCGCCGCAGCAGAGGAGCAGGCCGCCATTGCTTTCGTGCTTGGGATGTGATGGGATGAGATGGGATGGAATGGAATGGAATCCCCTCAAACTCGTCGGAAGACGGAGATTTTTAGGGAGACTTAAATAGAACGCGACGGGGAAGCGATGAGACCGTCGCGTGTTGCGGGTTTTAGGGTTCCTTTTCGTGTCGGGCACGCCCGACCCGTTGTGTAAGACGCTTCTTTCGGCATCAATTATTATTATTATTATTGTTTCTTATATCACATCAATAGGTTTTGATTAATTATTGTCTTTTACTTTATCAAGTATATATATATATATATATATATATATATATATATATATATATATATATATATATATATATATATATATATATATATATATATATATATTTGTGATATGAACTCCAATCTATGGGACTTAGATTGTCACGAAAGTAATAGTTGAATATTCCATGCCAAATCAATCGTCCTAACCCGGTCGAGTCAGTTGCTGATCCCCCACATCGACGACCTCTTGACAAGTACGAGGTAGCACAGCCTTATTTTCCGAGGAGCAACATTGAACAGTCCAAGTGGGGTCGACACCAATGTATGAGCTGATAGTCTAAGGCAACAATGCGTATTAAATACCTATGTATGTTGACGCTAACAGTTATTAAACCTCCACGTACGTCGACCCAAGATCAAAAATATAAAAGCTACTCTCATGAATACTACTGAGAGGGGGAAAAAAAGCTATACACACTATAACTTTTCATCTTTTTTACAACTGTGGTTTTAACTGAGTTAAACATATGAGGAGTCGAGTCGAGGGACCCTTCGCCCGACTCTAATATTTGTGTAAGGCGCGACCTATTGGGAGGAAGAGACAATCATCTATCACATCTCATAAAGTTTATCCGAAAATCTCGTGACTAAGTTTCCTACTAATTTCTCTTTACCGGTCCAAAATAACATTGGTAGTCTTATGCATTCGAATCGGACCAAACCATACCAACATCTCGGCCATCGCATAAGTACGGTAACAACTTGAAAGTTAGAAAATAACACAATCCAAAAGTAACACATAATCCAAGCAGTATAAGAAATAACAATATAAAATTTAACTTTTACACTAACATTCTATATTTCACAGGATTTACTAGGTCATATATTCAATTTTGATCAAATATATACAACTCTCATGAAAACTAAAAAATAAATTATCTATAAATATTTTTATCGTTTAAAATTAATCTTGCAATTTGCAATCGAAATTCCTTCAGTTGCTTTTGAAAGAATTATACAAAAAAATTGAAACAGCAAATGATCGATATTTTTCATAATGAATATAGAATAATCATTCCTGGAACATACAAAATTATTAATTGACTAATTAATCAATGACAGACTATTGATCGATATTTTTTTAGTAACTTGCAATGCAACTTGCTTCAAATGGACTGTTTTCTGTGATCATCCCTTTGATTTGATGAATGTTTATATTCTTCAATTTGTTCACCTATAATAATATTAGAAATAAGCTTCATTAAATTAGTTTATCAAAATAAAAGATTTAAAAGGACTCGAATGAATACTTATGGTTTTATGATATTTTTTAATCTTATATTTCATATTAGACATTGAATTATAGAGCTCCCAAACTCTTTTTATATAGATCGACAACTAAAAATTGTCAATGCTCTATTTTCTTATTATTTAGTGATATAAAAATATATTTAATTAATCTTGCTTCATGAGTCACATTGAATTATCTAAATAATACAGCTTCATGTCCTTTGCAATATTTCTGAAATAATAAGAAAAAGTTCGTAACCTATAAATTTTATACCAAATAAAAATATATCAACAATACTGAATACTATCCTTTTTTAGTATTTTTGTTATATCATATTCTTTTTCGACATCAGCCATAAACACATATCAAAAGTTTGAGTTGTTTAACTGTATAATAAAAAATAAATTTATTATCTAGTTAAATAAAAAAACACAAGACACTTATTTTATCAGATAATATTATTCTACTAATT
The DNA here is from genome assembly GCA_021527575.1 of Ensete glaucum. Lineage (NCBI taxonomy): Eukaryota > Viridiplantae > Streptophyta > Magnoliopsida > Zingiberales > Musaceae > Ensete > Ensete glaucum. Next base: position 31,155,828 of record CM038554.1, read on the forward strand.
ATTTTTTTAATAAAAGGTGAGAATAGATCATTTTCACATTCTTATATATTCTATTTTATTTTATGACTTAAAACACAGGATGTGATCACAATATTACCCTTATCAAATATGAAATATAAATTAGGATTATATGTTTAATTAATCCGATGAAGGTAAGACAACCAAGATCGACTTCATAGCTTCAATTCCAATTTATTAACACGTATAGATTTGTAGCAGTAAGATGCACTTGCATCTGCGTGTATACATATTGTTTATATAGTATATGATACGTATTTAAGTGTAAGGCGACGCGTTGACCAAGACTCGTGTTAGACCGTTTGGTCATCAAAGGCGAGTTCCGTGTCGGCCGCCGAAGCAGTGGGTGCGGTGGTGGGAGGCGGCGAGAGCGCAGGGGCGGGGGGAGGGGCGGTGGCCTCGAAGTCGCAGTAGCCGCGGAGGATGTCGCTCTCCTGGGTGGTGAAGCCGAGGGTGGTGAGCATGGAGGTCCAGCAGTGGCGGGTGATGACGCGGATGGCGCGGCAGCAGTCGAGGCCCAGGTAGGACTCGCCGTTGATGAAGAAGAGGACGATCTCGTTGGTGCAGGAGCGCAGCTCCAGCAGCGCGTTCCAGCAGTCGCCTAGCCCGCCGCCGCCGCTGAGACCCGCTATGAGACGTGCCTCGAGGGCGGCAACACGAACTTGTTCCGCGGCCGCCGACTCCTCCTCCAAGGGCGGAAGCTCCCGGGCGGCGCCGAAACCGACGAGGGAAGCGACGATGAGTGCCACGGTCAGCTTCTGAAGGGAAGACATGTTGACTGTGTAAGCGGCTACCGAAGCCGAAGAGAACACACGAATTTATAGACTGAATGAAGTGGCGCCGTGGCGGGAGGCGAAGAGGAGGGGGAAGACGAGCAGCTGTGCGCGTTTGAGGAGTTACGAAAGGAGAAGACACACAACTGCAGTCATTGTCACATATGCATGGCTGCTACTGCTGCTTCTTCTTCCACGATAATTGGCATTCATCAGTGCTATCAATGGACCTTTTATTATGGGTTTATGTTCTTTATATACTTCGAGTTCTTCGTAGTGCCATCGATAAAAATGAGATTAGAAGAATAAAAGCAGTAGTAGCAAACGAAAGGGCCATACTGAAACGTTTAACCAACCGAGGATGCTAACCTGCCATTGCCTTAATGACTTGCTTCTGTGGTGGAAAGCCGAGCACATTAGAAAAACCATGCAAATTACATCAATAGATCGTCTATGATTACATCTTTTTTCTGTGGGGAAACAAAAAAAAAGGGTTGCGATGGTGTTAATATAACCTTTCATATGGCTGTTAACATAACAATATGATGTCTCATAAAAATAATCAACCACAAAAATTAGTTAAATCGAGACCTATCACGACATGAAACTGTAATGACCTTACTGGCCACAAATGCCAGCTAAAAACAAAAGTGTCAACCTAATCGTCTGCTGCGGAAACAAACGGCAGTTGGGGCTCCCACTCGGCATCACAACACCATACGACACAATTAATTCTCCCACCTGAACATGGCATGTATGTTTGACAATGCACGAAAGGCCATTTCTAATCCTCGTCAAAGCCTCCACCACCATCATCGTCCATACCATAATCCTGCATATCTCCCGCGTTTTCTTCAGGATTGTTCACAATGGTGTTTTCCATTTTTGCCATTTCGTCATGGACAGCATTCATCGTTTGAGCCTTCTTCAGATCCCTCTTCTGTTGTGCAAGGTCAACTTGCATTTTCTGCAAGTTAGCATCACTAAAGAATGCCGCATAGGGCTTCGTTACCTGCAGTGTGAGATTTGGTCATGAAATATGGTCAAACGATCATGCAGGCAAGCCTGAAGGATAAACAAACCTTGGCAAAGCAATTTCTATCTTTTGCACTTGTCACAAGATTGCTCCAATGATTGTCTTGCATCAAGGTTGAAGCAGATCCCACCACCTGAGGACACGACGGATTATATCCAGTACTGACGACTTAAACGTGAGAAACAGAAGAGGACGGCAAGAATCGTGGCTCTAAAATAAAAGGCTTTACCAGCACAGAAGACTTGGCTCTGGTTATGCCAACATTCATTCTTCGAAAATCAGAAACAAACCCGATCCCTTTACCAGTATTTGCTCGAACACAAGAAAATATGGCAATATCTTTTTCTCGTCCCTGTTCAAGAAAGAGGGTAAATAGGGTTCGACATATGCAGCAAGAAACCAAATAAGATTGACATCTAGTAGCTAACATCACCTGGAACCCATCAACAGTATTTATATCTACAATTTGATCAGATTGATCTCCAAAAGTAGCACGGAAGTGTTGCCGCAAAAGCTTAACTTGATAGCTGTACGGAGAAATGACTGCCACCTGAGGACTAGCTCTCAGCTCTGGGTAATAAGTAGCCAGCTTATGATACATAAGAACTATAAACTCAATCTCTTCTTCATTCACCCAAGAACCACTTCCTGATGGCTGAGTTTCAGCTCCATCAATATCAAAAAAATAAAATGGTCCAAAGCAGCGGTGTGAATGCCAAGGACGCACTCTTTTGACTGTTTCTCCGTCTTCTAAAGAACCACCATAAAATTCTTTCGAGGGAAAGATGCTAATCTATGTTACAGAAAAAAAAAAGGGGATAAATTTCAGAAAAAAAGAACTAGCACCTTTTTTCATGAAAAATAAAAACTCTAACCTCTGGATGCATGCGATATTGGGTTTTGAGCATATGTACAGGAAATCCAGCCTCCTGAAATCTCTTAAACAGACTCATACCATATCTAATAGAATCAAGAGCATGATTTCAACTACAATATTTCATAGAAAAGAAGGGGACGGTTATAAAATGAAGTAATGGTTTACCCAAAGTGCTCAGCAGTCGAAGAAATTACGGTAGCCGGCAGCTGAACAGGATCACCAACCTAAAGGAAACATATCATGACCACCCAAAAAAATGAGATATTTAAGACAGAGCATTGATTTAAAAAACAATTAGCAGTTTAACACCGAAGAACAATTAATCAACAGTGTGATCGTGTGGCAACAATAAGTTCCATGGGGCTGACATGCAAACACCCACATACACAAAATGGAGGCTTGAACATGATCGTGTATGTTTAGAATGGCGAAATCAAATAAATGAACATGATATTCTGTTTTATATGCTTCAAAACTTTTCTTGGTGTGCTCAGATATTTCAAATTGATGATTTAGATTCCACCTAGCATATGATTAAGGAGGTTCCTGCAACAAAGGAATTTGATCTATAAGCAATTTATAGGATGTGCATCATGTTGAAAACCTTGAATAATCAATTTTAATCACCAAGTATTGGATGGCTTTAAAAACTGAGTCATCTCAAATTCTCAACTATATGGATCTGCATCCTAGATGCACGGGCTATATCTAGCAAGAGCAAATTGAGCTAAGAAGCTTTACTAATACTTTCATATTACACTCAAAATCAATTATGGAAAACTTGAAGGAAGATCAAAGTGTCAGGCGCATAAGATGTAGACTGTGAGCCACAGTTGAATGCCCATGTTGTTGATCTTATTCTAAAAACCTTAGAGACATGAACACTAAAACTTGACCTACCTGACTAGTGGTAATTAAAAAATTAAAAATTCATGCAATTTTAACATATTTGATTCATGTTACTCCCGAGTGAACAGTTCCCTAATTTTAATATTAGAACTTCAACCTCCATTCAAGGGCTGAGATCAAGGGCTGAAATTCAACCTAGGCAACCAGAGTTCCAGTCATGAAATAACCTCTCCAATTGTAGGGATAAGACTGCATATATTGACTCTCTCCAAATCCTGCAATGGTGTGGGATCCGTGTACACTAGGCAGCCCACTTTATCAACTTGAATACCACTATATAAGACTGCATATATTGACTTTAGTCGTGAGTTGAAGATGACGTGAATGGCTCATTAACACATATGATAAATGTCTAAAAAAATTACAACACTAATCACAAAACCCAAAAAGAGTATAAGCAAATGAACTGTCAAAGGAGAGAAGTATGCCTCATCTCAGACAGGAATTTATCTTGTGTGTGTTTGAATATTGTACATATACATTATTTCCGAAACAGTAACAAGTTCTTCCTGCCAGTGGGTAGACCTTGAGTTGACTGTGTGCTTAACTTTAAGCCGCATTTACAGAGATTATGCTTCGCAATTATATGTGAAGTATAACATGGAAGTGAAGCAATTACTAGGCTCAAATTAATGAAGTAAATTGCTTATGCTTATTTTTTATAAGAGGCATTTGTGTCATGTAAGGTAATGATACTACTGCCATGACACAACCAACAAAAGGATGGCTTTCACATAAACTGTTAAAGAAAGGAACATACAAGAAACACTTGTCTGCATCCATGCACCAGAGGAACAAGAGTTGCTGGTTCTACCTGAGGGAACAGAAACAAAAACTGAACATTGTAGCTAGGTTGGTACAGCTTTACTTTGAATTTTTGGCAATTTGTTACACAACAAGAGAGCAAAAGTAAATAGCAGCAGACTGCAAGTAAACAAAGGTATCATTTAGAAACTAAACAAAATGAGAAGACAAAAACAATAGGTTATAAATTCTTAGTTCAATATTTTTCATGAAGCAGCTGATAGCAGAAAAACAACATGGCAACCACAACCCATAAGGTCCCAAATATTTGTGGTTTTCTGGATGGATCTTTTCTTACAATTAATCTTAGTTAAAGGCCATACGACCAGACAAACTAAAGCTCTAGTAAATGTTTCTAATAAAGTCTAGTCACACAATTACTGCTAATTCAAACCCATTTATAAAAAAAAAACATTCGTTACGAAACTATGTTTAAGCATCAAGCAAACCTGCCATCTCAATACTAAATACCAGGAGTCCACATTTTCTATCTTGGTGTCTGGCAAAGTGCAGGCTTGTGCCTAACATGCCCCTGGATCTTTTTCCAAGAATTATAAAGATGTGAGAAGCATCATAACAGCTGCCTAGATAATCACCTAGAACCCGGACAATCCATAGCATCTTGCAGTCCATGTAGCACCAATTCAGAAGCCTATGATAACTAGTGCAAGCACATGCAAGAGCTATGATCAGGTTGTGAAACCTGCAGTTCGCATGAGGCCAAAATCTGACAAGCATTTCCTAGAAGCCAAATTGATGCCAAGATTTACTCTTTGCCCCATCTCATTTATCAAAGTTACACTATGGATTTCGTTTTTTTTTCCCATGATCACCACAAAATAATTCAAATCTTTCATAAACACAAACAATAGCCTCATTTTCTTGAAGCCTCATTTAATCTTATTGGCTTGCTTTTGTAAGTGGATAGTAAATCTAAATTGTTTTTTTATGTTGAAAATGTTTAGATCAGAACATGATAGTTCTATGCTATCCTCGGCCTAAGACACTAAAACTGCTCGGTCTTGAGAGTTTCAACATCAGAATAATTATCACAAGAGAATTCAAACAAAAGCATTGGCACCACCATAAGGTTGCCCCTCTGCAACCTTCGTGACTGGCGTTCAAACCATGGCAATAGCCACTCTGCTGGGAGACCTCATGTATTTCACCACCATTTTCTTTAGAATTCCAGGAACGGTATCAGTTACCCAACTTAGTTCTTTTACCCCTTGACCAAAGCTAAGCTTTGCAACTTCAATTTTATCCAGTTAGACTGGATACCTTGCATATAGCAAGATCTGACCTGCCTTCTGATTCCAAGCCTAGCAACCACATGATAAAGCCTCTCCTATCCTGTCATATCACACTCACCTTTGCCTATCCTGTCCAATATGACAGGAAAACAATATAACCAGGCCAAAAAAAAACTTGAATCTCCAAATAATGATCAAAATTATATGATATCAAGACAAAGGATAATGATACTTACAGCTTGTGCAGCTTCATCAATTATAACAACATCAAACACACGATTCATCCTACTGAAATGAGATGATCCGCTAAAACTAAGAGTTGAAAAAACCTGCAAGATAGAATGAATATCAGGATAAAAAGACAAATTAACACTTGACGCCAATTATTTTAAACAACAGCTAGCATACAATTGCTGCTTCATCAAGAATTGAAGCACGAATACGATCCCGATCAGCTGCCCCTCCAGATCCATGTTTCCCCATACCAGCACGATCTACACCAGCACGCTTCTGTTCTACCTGCATAAAGAAATATCAGGCACTACTGGTTTGACTAAGAATTTAAAATGTAAATGCCAACTGAGTAATACATACAAGGTAATCCATAGATACTGCTTGCACGGAATGATGTGGTTTTAGACCAATTCGGACAATTTTGGGATTATATAAATGGCCATTCTCATCATGGATACCTGAAAAACATATACACTTAAATTTGTCTGGATAGAACTACTACAACCAAATTACATATGGTAACAGAGCATCTATCAAAACATCTAATGTTTGGCCACAAGGACAAGCATATTGCATTAAATATTAGCACCAACAACGGCATGAAAATCCTACTTGAATTTCAGAACCTAATGACTATGTAAACAATCTAATAATCATCCAGACCCAAAGAAAATCAATAGATAACAACTACTACAACTGTTATATAAATCATATTTCTGATTACACTACTACAACTGTTAGTTAACATTAAATGGCAACTGTTAGTTATTACCAAATAACTAACATCCAACATTAAAAATGTACATCAAAATTAGGTGGACGGTGTATCATGAATTTCATTATAATACATTTTTTATAGATCAAGCTCATTCATCCCCAAAATTATCACAAACTTCATGATCTGCATCACATATGCTTCTTTGCCTATGAATTCTACTAGAGCATATAGTGTCATGCAAACTAGTATAAATCTTGAAATGACTTGTCTGAAATTCCCAGCAGCATCCACCAATCACTTGCATTCATACAATTATATGGTACGAAAATTTTGAAATGATAACAACAAATGAACCGTGTGCATAAGTAAAATTTCTCACCTGTATGTAAAAGGCGCAATACTATCTCATCAAGTGCTGAGTTCGATGGAGCACAAACCAGGACATGTACCCGGTATTTGCGGTTAGAATTGACAATCTCGGGTTTCTATGCAGAATATGAAGAAATTGCATCGGTCTAATCAAAGCAAAGTGATCCAATCAAAACAAATCATAAAACAGAAAATCATGTTTCTGAAGAATACCAATTCATTTCCTGTAGGATAAAAACCATCATCACCACCTACAGGCATGATTAGATCTCTTAGATTAGCACCAGACAACCAAGGAGACGCTTTCTTCCAGTGACAATACCTGTGAATCTAAAAACGTTATATGACCCAAAACCTTTATGGTCATAAAATAATGCTCCATCCAAGGTTATCCTTACCGAATGGTAAGGCCCCATACTGGGCGGTACATACCGGTCCACTAGCTGACCGGTACACGGATTGCCCACTACCGGGCGATACCGCCGAAATCGGCCATCGACAGTCAATTGAGGGAGAAATTAAAAAAAGGAGAAGAAGAAGAGGGAAAAGAAGGAGGAAAAGCAGAGGAGAAACATACCTTCACTGGTTCCCCGCACCATTCGTCGCCCGCGGGCGAAGAATCGCCGATGGGCGATACCTTCTCCTCGCGTGGGGAGAAGGATCGAGGCGACGTCACCAACTCTTTATTTGTTTAATATATTACATAATATAACATAATATTTATATTATATTATATTATATTTTATTATAATGTATTGAGCGGTATGCACTATGCATACCGCTCGGTACTGGGTACCATATTGTACCGAGATAATCTTGGTACGCCGGTATGGACCGGTATGGCAAACCTTGACTCCATCTACAAAACTTAATTGCTTTATGGTTACTTTAGCTAAATATTTAAATCAATTAGCTAAAATGAAAAACAAATGAGAAAAGAGACCTAGACATAAACGTTTGAATCTCGTAAATAAACATGAAACCAGATTAAAATATCACATGAGATCACAATTGCAAATAAAACAATGCCTCCACCATTTATCTTTCTGCAGATGTATTGCACAACAATATGCGTTCTAAATATATAATTGGACATATGTATAAACTGAAGATGTCATGAATAAGTTCTCATACAGCTACTTCTCATATCACTACTCAAGATAAAAAATGTTTCAGTTTACTTGTAAAAGTACATGATTAAGGACATCAAGCATTTGGACCATACTTTTCCTCAATTTGCAGTTCAGGCATGCGTTTTACAGCAGACAAACCCCCCCTGTGGATAAAAAGTATTCAATTCATTACTTTCAAGCATTATTTAGCAGTAAACAAAAAGCACCTTCTCAGTTCTAATAAGTAGACAGATATCTGTAAGCAAAGGAAGATGCTCCAATTATTTTAATATTCTCTTCAGCAACATATAACAGAAAGGGAAACAAGTACTTTGATTGCACTCTTCCAGGAGATGAATGAAGAACAGCACTGAGAAGTCCAAGAATTGTCTGTGTTTTTCCAGTTCCTGGTGGACCCTAGGAAAGAACATGCCATGAGAACCTGGATAAATGACTTACTTTCATAGCAAACAAAATAGTGTCAACAAATTCTTCTACCCCAAGGAAAGAGATACCACTATATATGTTTTCATCTACCGATCGTGGGAATTACCACGAGATTGAAAATACTCGGTATAAAAAGTTTAAACTAGCTATTTCGGTTATTAACAAGAATTAGAAACCCACATTACCATTTTAACGTCTCATGCTCTTGCTGTCTTCCAATATAAAACGCTGATTGATAATTTTACTCGAGGTTCACAATCTCGTAGCGCACCAGCATATCGATCAGCTATCGGTATGATACATACTGAGCTGTACCGAACTGTACCAAGTGTACCGACACATGGTACACTAAGGTACCAAATTGTACCAAACGTACCTATCCATATCGGACCGGTATGCACCGAGCATACCAAGCGGTATGGTATGGTATTGCAGACCTTGATTTTACTTAATGGAAACTTTATAATGGAACATTCGTTAAGATCGGAAAACAGAAGTAGGAGATTTATAAACCACCTCAAGTGGATATAAAGATATGTTATAGTTGATTCTCAATAATCATGCCTAAAGTTTTGGGAGATCACTCATTATCAAGGTTTGACTTACCGATCCGTACCGGTACTGGCGTTCTGCATAGTGCGTACCACCTGATATATTAAATATAATATAATATTTTATAATATAATATTAAATATATTAAAATATTAAAAAATAAAAGAAAAGAGACGACGTCGCCGAGGCGACATCGCCTCGATCTTTCTCCTCACGCAGGTGCGGGCGGCGACAGGCGCGGGCGAGGACATGCGCTAGGTTTTCTTCTCTTCTTTTTTTTTCTTTTCCTCTTCTTCTTCTTCTCCCTCAATCGACCAACAGTAAAATCAACCGTCGGTCAATTTTGGCGGACCGCCCAGCGACAGGGCGGCAGGGCGACGGTCGCGAGGACAGGCGCTAGGTTTTCTTCTTCTCTTCTTTTTTTTTCTTTTCCTCTTCTTCTTCTTCCCTTTTCTCCCTCAATCAACCACCGACGGCCGAAATCAACCGTCGACGGTCAATTTTTGGCGATACCGCCCGGTAGCGGGCGGTCCACATACCGACAACTTGGCGGACCAGTATGTACCGCCATACCAGGCGGTAAATGTCAAAATTGCAAACCTTGCTCATTAAAAATAAGGAAGCATGTCAAAGACTTGGGTAATCACTGAAAGCTACTTGAAATAATTTATACATGCAAAACAGATATGGTTGTATAATCTCAAAATTCTTATCTAATTTTTTCCTTTATAACTGTACAACTATTGCTACTACAACAACAAACCCAACTATTTGGGGTCAGTTATATATTAATGCTTCCAGATCCCATTGTGCAACCTAAAATATGGATATACGGAGATTCAAACCAAGGTTTTTCATACCGGCATACAGAGTTTAGTAAGGGACGGTATGGTACCTGATACTGAGTGGTACACATAGGACATACTGCTCAATATATTATAAAATAAAATATATAATATAAATTAAAAACAAAAAAACAAAAGGGGCAACGTCGCCTCGTTCCTTCTCCCCGCGCGGGGAGAAGGAATCGCCCGCGGCCAACAGATCGCGCTGCCGATTCTTCGCCCTTGGGCGACAAACGTGGGGGGACCAGGTCTTTCTCCCTCTTCTTCTTTCTCCCTCCTCAGTTAATGCCACTCAAAATCGACCACCGACGGTCGTTTTCGGCAATACCACCCGATAGCGGGTGGTCCATGTACTGGTCAGCTAGCAGACCGGTACGTACTGCCTGGTATGGGGTCTTACCACCCGGTAAGGCAAACTTTGATTCAAACATCCAATTATATTTATACATGGAAGCTCTAACAAAAAGAACAAAAACAAATAGTCCAGACAATAGCAATGTTATAACAGTACCTGTATTAGAACAAAAGTTCTACGTGAAAGTCCTGCCTGCAAAAAGAGAAATTATATGATCAAAACCATGCATGTACAGATATAAAAAAGCACATTTCCATAGCACAGGTTGCCTTTATATGTTGGTAGTTTGCGAAAAGGCCTTACATGTATGGCTCCTGCTTGTGACTGATTGAGCTTGTTTTTGAGGTTATCCATAAGTGGTCTAGGAATGTTCCAAGACCGATCTTCATCATTGTCTAGCTTTTCACTAGCTGACAGTATCAATTCCCTGAAGGGAAGAGAAGAAATAGAATGCAACCCCACATATTCACGCATGATTGTTGATAAACTGCATATCTGATAAAACAAATCCTGTCACAAAGAGTATTCGACCTCTTCAAAGAGAAAATAACTTATCATACTCTACAGTTGCTTAAAAAATTTCCACTCTCAAATAATTCTTCTCCTATGCCACAAAGAAGTAAACCAATGGGCAACAATGACGACTACACTGTAAAACTGATCCACTGTAAAGTTTGAATTGTCAGTACACATTTAGGGAAATATAATAAGCGCATATTATTACTGTGCCTGCTGGTACCATAGACATGGCACTCAACAAAATATCATATTTCTTCGACAGTGTAGTGGCATGTAAATAGCACCCCCCATCATTTAAAGGTCCGTACTATGTCAGAAAATAGGAGGTACTGGCGCAAGAATGACAATCTTTTTCTTGATTTACAATTCAGGGAAGTTTTAAAATATTTTTGAGAATCAAAATCTGCTCTAAGGTGCAATGAGATGTGGAAATAAGCAAGGATTCTGATGCACGTTGGGGAAGTACTGAACATAATCTTCAATGAACTTTATGTTACAATTTTTATATTGAAAAGAAATTAGCATGAATCTCATATTTGACTTTCTTTGAATTTCTTTAACAAAATGTTCACTTATATATATTTTGAACATGGAAATTAAGTTCGAAATTCTCAAGTATGTATCGAAGAATGCAAACTTACTTTTAAAATCCATAAGAAACTCTCAGTGGTGTTAAAAATAGCAAGCATCTTTAACAGCCTTTGGCTGGGTTCAGGTTCAGCTGTATCCAAACGCTTGACCTCTCCAGCAACGAAGGTTCGGACTGCAAGAGTTTCTCTTCCTCCGCGATGTTCCACCAAGGCAAATGCATAAGCATCCGGTGCTATTCCCTCTTGGAACTGCAAGACGCAAGACAACCCCCACCAATTGAGCAAACATCACGCTTAAGCTTAAGGTAAAGCGTCGCATCAACGAACAAGCAAAAACCTTGCTCTTCGAAAGAAGCAAGAGATCATTCTCAGACACTTCTCCTCGGAAATCATCAAGAACTGCCAACGAAACCCTGTGAAATCCATCGGTCTCATTGCAAGAGGCGATGGCGCCCTTCTGCCAATCCGATTTATCTGGCACCAGAAAAAGGAATTACGGTGAAATCTGATACTTTTCCAGAACACTGATGCCCCGAAAAGAAGATTCACCTTCGTCATCGTTGCCTTGGACGATCTGAGCCTTGACCTCTTCGAAGAGAAGGGGCTCGAAGATGCCGAGGTACTCCTCGACGTCCTTGAATGTGTTCTTGACGCGCTGCAGCTTCGAAGTGGATTCATTCCGGTTTTTCCTGTTCTGCTTCTGGCCATCAACCCAAAATCCATCAAAAATCAGTGGAAGAACATATCGAAAACCCTAGAGAAAGAGAAGAAAAAAAATTGGAGCCAGAGGGAGTGGAATACGCCGGATTCTCTGACGAGGCGGAGGTAGTCCCAACCGAGGACGATCCTCTGGAAGCGGTAGACAGGAGAAGGGGAGGAGGAGGAGGGAGCGGCAACGGCCTTGTCGACGGCCATTTGCCGGCTGCTTCCCGAGTAAAACCTTCGCGCGAGGGTTTATGGAGACGACGCCGACATAAGCGGTTGCGTTAACCCCAGTCGAATATGGACTTCGGAGACAGACATAAATAAATCTTCGAAATTTAGAATATCCAAAAAAAAACCATTTGACAAAAATACAAGTGTAATTTAGATTTAGACGAATTTTCGAAAATTCATATTTGACTTTTTCCGAGAGAGCATCACTATTTAAAAAAATTGCTCAAATAGTATTGTTGATGAGTTATTTTACGTATTTAATATTTTAATAGTTAAGTCTAAAGTTTTTTCATTTAAAACAATGAGTTTGGATCATTGGTTTAGGAAGATTTTATTGGCGAGTTTGGTTTGAAATGATTTATAAATAATAAATTTGTCAGAAAATATTATATACGATAAGGAGGATATTATAAATCAATCATCATCCTACACATATGATATCTATACTAGAAAAAAGAGATAAAAAGCTACTCTCTATCGATCTTATCGGTTATGGGTTGTATCCACTCTTATCGCCTACATGGGTAAAAAGTCAAATTTTGATTGTTACAGATAACTAAAAATGACCTATTTGTAGAATATTTCACGGAATATATCATTTATTCACTACAATGTATAAAATCTCACTTTTAACATAGTCAAAGGGTCATTTTTCTACTATTGACGACTAACTCAACTATCTCGAGTTACTAACTTGAGCATCGAATGGAGTCACTAGGAATATCTCTCTCAATCTTGATCTTTATACAGGTGACATCTCGAATAACCTTCTTAAGAGCTTGACATTTCTACCTCGAAGGCATCTTAGATAATCCTACGCACACATGTTTGAATCACGTTGGGCTAACTCGATATTAATAACATCTTCCTGTAATATTTTTGGCATTAGAAGGATGACCTGATGTGGTAGGATCGAGGTTTTACCCTCAATCCACATACTTTCACCTAAGGAGGTCAACAATCAACCTTTTCACACATTAGTGCATATACCCCGTGTAGACTTAAATGTGATATTGGCTCCTATTCATTAACCTAGGTCTCCCCCCTAGGGATAGTCTCGAGTCACCTCCTCATCACTACTGAGGTGTTTCTAAACCTCGCTCGATAAGTATAGATCCTAACAAGTATGATATAGATTATCACTTTATTTTTGCTCTAACTTATCTAATAAATGATGCCACTAACTCGATCACAATTCCTAGTTCCACTAACATTGACACCTGTTGAGATTTCATGACTTGACATGGTATTGACATCTCAAGAGCACTTGAGGCTTATCGAGTTAACGACCGAGGGAGCACTTCAGTCCCCTACCGTAGAATTCAATGGATAATACCACCCTCACTATGTCACATTTAAATCCAAGACCTAATTAGTAGACTTGATAAATGATTTCTTATGGATTCAATTATGATAAATAGATTGAGAAATAAGATGAGAGTTTCAACAATTAAAAGGAGAGGCATTAGTCAACTCCACCTCGAGTTGATCGTCATTCACCCAAAAAATTTATGAGGAACCAATTTAAGTAAACTTTTATCTCATATCATTAGAAGCATTAGTTAGTAGCGCCAACTTATTAGAGCACGTTGAAGTGCTTTGCACCTAGATATCATTATATGACACATTAGATGTCATAATATATTGCATCTTTTCGACTATGTTAAGAGGCCCCATTCGAGAATGGTAAGCTCGCTTGAAGTTATTTTCTATCTATATTTTCACTCAGCTAGTGAGGGAGTTTAAACTTTACTTCCTTAAGAACGTATGCCCTCGGTCTTTAGTGGTAATACTTAAACTCAAGCAATGAGACGAAGAAATGCTAACATATATTATCGTTTGATTCACAAATGAGATCCAAGATGTAATAGATATTCATCCATCCCTCGTAATACATACCTTCATGATGGGGCTTAGGCTCTCTCGCCTTTTTTGACCATTGATAGAGGTCCACTGATGATTATACCTTAAGTATCTCAAATAGTCAATTAAATATTATCACCAAGATAACCATCTCGGGCTAGCATAAAGAGTCATCCATGAGCTAAAACAAGAGCGGTCATAATCAAACTCGACCTAGAGGTCATCGCCCTGAGGAAGAAATGAACGATCTGAGTTAGCTCACCCAAGGCCCCGAGTCGACTTTTATAAATATGAAGAGAACTAAATTCTTCTTGTAGATAAAGGAAAATGAATTTTTAAGAGACCCTCACCCAATGAAGAATTTATTGGTGAAAAAAAATAAGTCCAAGTATTATTAAGTACTATTAATTCCATCAAAACTATAATCATGATACTAAAGAATGTTGTAATATGAAAGAGCATATCAAAGAGCTTAAATGGCGAGGGCACATCGAATAATTTGTTCAAAAGCATTAGATACCCTCACCTTAAATCAAGAGACCAATGGAAAAGTATATTGCTATCATCATTGGTGAACCTACCACGGGTGGGTAGGGGTGGGGTGTGGGAAGGGGGGATAGTTATCCAGGTCATAGGACTTATTCCTGAGCTATCATTTGAAAGCACTCAAGGATAAAGGGCAACCTAAAGATAACTTTTAAGGAGAAATAGACAAATTATCTCGACCCGAATATGATGATATTTAGTCATTTTTATGAGAATGATCAATGATTAAGTGAAGAGGGAGGGTCATAGTTCTGTCATCTTTCACTTTGATATTTTTCAAAAACTTATTATCTTAGAAATAAATAAAAAAAATATTACTAGCCAATCATAATTATTCAAAAATTTTAAGTCGTCAATGATAGTAAGGACCACTATAGTCTATAGTGTTTTAGCAAAATAATATATATAGGTCACAACATATAATATATATATTCGATAAAAGTTAATTATCATCGTCTATGGGCCGATCCTTCAAAATCCCTATGGGTTGATCCTTCAAAATATAAAAAAAATACGAATATGTAATAAATCGTATGGAGCCAAATGTCTTTATATCAAGGACTTTTCTAGTATTAGGCAAATTAAGTAGAAGAGATATAACGGATATAGAAAAAGATAATTCCACTCTATTCACTATAAACTCATTGTTCTCATACCATCATTATATAATTATCGTTATTAATTCGGGAAATATGAGAATATAAGAAATGATCAAATATAATACTCCTTATAATAATATTACTCGTGTAAGCTTAAGAAAGTAAAAGGAAAATGATTAGTAAAGTTTTATCTTGAAACTATCCAATCAGAATAGTTTTTTGGACCTCTATTCAGGGATACCAATAAATGAAGCTACAAAGATGAAATTTAAAAATTATCAATCATAATTAAATAAAAATTTGTATATACAAAAATATACATATGCCTAAATCAAAAGGAACTTGTATATACAAAAATATACAAGAATTTGTTGGCTTTAGACATTCTATGTATAAAATAATGTTTGCTGATATAATTATTATTTTGTAAAGTCAAAAGGAATTAGAGTTAATAATTCAATAAAAAATTATCTAACTAGAAAAACAAGGAGAAAAT
This sequence comes from Ensete glaucum, assembly GCA_021527575.1. NCBI lineage: Eukaryota > Viridiplantae > Streptophyta > Magnoliopsida > Zingiberales > Musaceae > Ensete > Ensete glaucum. The sequence goes on from CM038554.1 coordinate 31,171,679, forward strand.
AAAAAAAGTAGCACACTATGTAGTTGCTCAAAAATATAAAAATATTAAAAAATTGTAAAATAGAAAACCAAGGACATCTATCTGTAAGTGTCCTTTTCAAAACTTTCTTAGAAATTTTAGATCATTTTGAGCACTATTTTTATTTTTCCTAAAAAACAATGCATCGCTTATTAGAAAATCTTTTTCTAGACTAAATTTTTTAATATAGTATTGACTTATCTAGATGTTCAAATGTGAAAAAATATTACATAGATGCATTATAATTTGTCAGAAATGCAAAAAAAAAAAGGAGAAAATAAAAAATGATACATTGTTCAAAAGATAAAATATCTATAATACTACCAAAAACTTACCTAAAATAAAAAAATTGATGACATATGTCCATAAGTGTTCTATTCAAAGTTTTTCTAAAAATTTAAGACCATTTTGAATAGTACATCTATGTGATGTACTATTTTTATTTTCCTTACATCACCTATTAGAAAATATTTTTAGAACAAATGTTTTAGAGGATTTAAATATTACATAGATATATTAAAATTTATTATAAATAAAAAGGAGAAAAATAGAAAAAATATTATTTAAATACTAAAAATCCATAAAAATATAAAAAATTAAATGCAAAACCAATGCCATGCCCATAAGTCTTCTATTCAAAGCTTTTCTAAAAATCTGATCTCATTTTGAGCAATACATCTTTGCAGTGTACTATTTTTTGAATTTTTCAGATCACATATTAGGAAAAAAAATGTTATTGTCATATTTTCTACTATATATCTGTTTGTTTAGAAGCCCAAATATGAAAAAGAAATATTGCGTGAGTGTCTTATATTTTTTAGAAATAAAAAACGATACATTATTTAGATGCTTAAAAATTCATAAAAATATATAAAAAATATCTAAAATAGGAAATCAGTGACATATTTGAAGCACTATTTTTTAATTTTCCCCATTAATAGTGCATCATCTATTCGAAAAAAATTTCTCCTAACTAAATTTTCTATATATATTGTGGACCTTTTTAAAGCTCAAATGTGAAAACACATTGCATAGATGAATTTAAAATTATTAAAAATAAAAGAATAAGGTAAAAACAACACATTGTTATGGACAAGACTTTATAAATAATACTTAAAATATTGATAGTAAAACAACAAGCTTTCATAATATTGTTGAAAATAGTAAAACATCAATGCAACGCTAGAACCCTATCTACATAATAAACCAAAGTTATAAGTTTCTTAGCAATTTTTTTTTATATATAAAAATGGAGACATACCTTAAACAACCTTTGGAGTTTTGTCGCAAACAATGCAACAGTGATGAAATAAAAGTTCTAAGGAGTCAGTGTCTTCATTGGTAAAACTCAATGCTCTTAAGTAATAGAACTCAACCCTAAATCAATTTTTCAAGTTAAATCAATTTTTTTTTATCTGACTTAATTTTATATGAACCCAAGTAATTTTTTTAAGGTTAACATTGTTTTTTCAAAAATAGGAGTATTATTTGGGTATTTTTCAAACTAAGGACGTTTCTGGAGAAAAAAAAAATCAAAAGTTTTTTTTGGGAATTTACAGTGACTTTTGTATTTATGGCTATAAATTTCTCAAATATAAAAACTCGATGATATGCAATTTAGTCAATTTTGGTTGGTTCTTTAAAAGTTCAATCAACATCAATTTCTATCAGATCGGTTAGCTCCTCTGCTGTTAGTGATGTAATTTCTATCAACTTTTTTTTTATAGCATTTATTACAGTACATAAAATATGCAATTAAAATAAAACAATCGGTAAGAATAATAAAGATATTTATATATTTTTAAATTCAAATTAGTTATTATTTGTGCCACTAAAATATTAACCTGTGATAGCCTCGTAGCAAATCCGACGGACCGAATCCACCCGCCCCTTTGCCCTTCTACAAAAATATTTTGTTGCCGTGGAGGAACTCCGCTTGCTCCCGACCTCCTCCTCCTCCTCCTCCGCCAGCGCCGCCGCCGCCGCTGATTCATCATTCATCGGTTCGGTTACCACGGCGGAGGCAGCGACCCGGTCCTCCACATGACAAAAAGGTAATAAGGAAAAGAAACCCCTTATTCTTCCCTTCCCTCATCCAATTCTTCCCAGATCCACGGCGTACATGCACCAATTCCACCGCCGAATCGATCCCTTCTCGTCCGCTCACCTACGAATCTTAGTCTGACGCCCATACTGGGAATGGTCGCTAACGTTAGGCGTCACGTGCCCTCCTGATGCTATTCACTGCTTTGTCTCGCATTGGGAGGGCGGATTTTGTTCGAGGTCCCTCTGGTAGGATCGGAGACTCCAAACAGCGATTTTGTTCTTCGGCGAAGCTTGTATACACCTGTGTTAGCCATTTGAGGGACTGATTTCATGATATACTGTTGTTTAGATCCGCATGTTCTTGTTGGTGATGTGTTTTCCTGTATGCTGCTTGTACATGTAGGATCATATTGGGTTGATGCACCACTTGGGAGAAGCTGATCTTTGGTCCAAGAGTGCACTGAGATGACTCCCGCTCGAGATCCCTTTTACATTGTTAAGGAAGAAATCCAGGACTCGGTATGTTTAACTGATTTGATTGCTTAATACATTAATATTTATGTCGGAAAGGGAGTGTTGAATGCCTGATTCGACTAGTGATGTACACTTTAGTTTTGGTTGCTTGGGAAAGGTTTAAAATATTAATTTGGTATCTCTTGTAATTTATATAATTAATTAACCTTGTGGACTGCCAGAACTAGGAGAGAAGACAAGCGTAGAGGCACTTTGAGTAGTGAGACATGTGATGGGGATAAGGCTGATGATATGTATTTTGTGATAAATATATGAAGTTTATAGTTAGTGATATTGGATAACCTTTCGTTGCATGAGGATTTATGCTGTTATTGTTTATATACTGGATGCATTAGCATTGTCAATACTATTCAGATTTTCTTTTGATCCTTGATCTGAACTCAGCATGTTGTATATTAAGTATTAACATATGTTAACAAAGTTATCTATTTCTAATACACTATATTGACATATTTCTTTTGTAATTTCACATTTTCCTTAGTTTATGGTTTTCTTTTTCTTTTTTTTCAAATCTAGATTTACTTGTTGGAGAAATTGCAATCTTGTCAATCTCATCCAGTTGATACTGGCATATCACCACTGACCAATAAAGTACCCGATTTTGACTTTGCGACATATCCTTGTTGGTTTTTCTATTTTTGAACTAAATTTTGATGTACTATGTACTATGAGAACAAGAATTTAGATTAAAAACTAATGTGCGAATACATTAAAATTGAAAGCCAAAGATTCCTTTGGAACAATGACTATAGCCTCCTACAACTTTGATTTGGATTTACTATGATTTACGAAAAGAATAAGAGTTTATTTCTCAATGCTAAATTTCAGATTTGGGTTGATTGTTAACAATGAATCAAACAACTTGTGAAAATAGGAACTTGCAGAAATCTGAATGTTCAATTAAGTTAGAATTTTTTTTTCAGTGTTCAAATGTTTGGAAATTAGGTTTCGAATTAAATAGATTTTATATAGACAAACCTAGAGCTGAATGCTACACAACCACATGGCTGATCATCTTTCATTATTAATATGCTGTGGCTAGCTCACCAATGCTTCGTTTTACTCTCATTTTTCAACAGTGCATCCACTAAGTGACCAGCAGCCTCTTTTCTGTTTTTCAGCTTATGTCGAAAAATTCTGATTCAAAGCTCAGGAGAGTTAATAAGAGCGTGTGTTGCATACTTGCATATTATGGTGCTGAGTCAGAAAGGTGCTTAGCAGTATTGTCTTAGTTGGAAAGAACTCTATAAGTTGAATTTTGATTTATTGAGAAGGAAGAACAAAAAGTTATCAAACACACACTGGACGAGGTGTAGGTCCTACTTTTCAAGTAATGCATGGCCCTCTTGGATTGAAGTTGATGGTTTAGAACTGTATATTACCTAAGAAGGCTTTGAATATACACTAAAGATGCTCAGTAATTATCTTATAGATATGTTTGCTCCTAAGGCACTAATCCTCTTTGTTTGTGACAGAAGCTACCTTTCTTGTTTGACATCCTTGTGATCACATCAAAAGCTATATTTTCATACACCCTTGAACCCCTCCCCTGGACAAAAATGGAGACCTATCTTTATGAATCAGAATTTATCTTTCAGAAACTATGTTCACCTCATGATGCAGCTTTGATCTGGAAGATAGAGTAGTTCTTACAAACTGTTCTGCTTATCATTTCTTCTTGAATTTTTTCCTGGATGCAGATTGATAACTTGCAAGCTAATTTTCACCAATGGGAACGTACACCTTCAGATATTGGAGAGCGTGTACGTCTAACCAAAGAGCTCCTTGCCAGCTGTGAAAGCCTTGATTGGCAGGTATCAGTGTGATGGAAACGAAGTATTTGTTTTTCATTTCCTCGAGCTTTTGTTTAGGAGTCCTCCATTTTATGAACATACTTGTACGTCAATTGTCTATCATGATAAAAGCATGTTGATAGCAAGGAACAAGTTCAGCAATGGAAGGATTTATCGCAATACTTTCTGATTGATATTATGACAATTTTTTGTTGAATGTATTTTTTTTGTTAATGGCAAAGGTTGATGAGTTAGACAAGGCGATTGCTGTTGCTGCAAAGGATCCAGCTCGATATAGTCTTGATGAAACTGAACTTGGAAAACGTAGGAAATGGACTAGCACTGCTCGTAAGCAGGCATGTATATGTGTTTTTGTGCTTTTTCTATGGTAGTTACAGTTGACTATCACTTCATTCCTTTCTGTGTTTTTGCCTTGAATTGGAGATACTATATTCAGCAGCATCTTAATTGTGTACTCTTTGTTTGTCACCATTTCTATTTTAATTCCTGAAATTGAAATTGTATTTGTATGGCATAATGGTTATGTAGGTGGGTACCATCAGAAGAACTTTAGAAGAATCTGGAGCTAAGGGCAGTTCAGTCACTCCTAGTCTAAATGGTGTTCGCCAAGAGCTGATGAGGCTTCCAAATGATTATGCGTCCATGGCAGGGAGATCGGGTTACAACACATCACGAGATGATGATGATTTCATCTCTTCAGAATCAGATAGGCAGCTACTTCTTATAAAGTAATTTAGTTTTTTGTTCCCAAATGTTATCTTTTGTTACTATTTTTGGTGTGGTTTAGAAGTTGATAAAAAGACCAGATGTCATAGGTTTTAGATTTTACCCATTCAATAAAGACACTAGCAGTCTGTTGGCATAGAGCTGTGCTACAAGTTTACATATAACTTAATTGTGTATTTTATTATCTCAATCTTGTCTAACTAGATAAGAAATGCTGCATTTTGTAAGGTCTGTTGGTTGGTTAAACACTCAAAATTAGATGGCCAAAGAAATATTCATGAAAAGGGCTACAACATACATATATATGTGTGTTTAAAAAGGTGTTGAAGCCACATTTATGTGTGTGTGTGTGGAAAGTTTTAAAAAGGTGTTGCAGCCACATTTATTCATGTGAATTTTGTTGACCTTTTGGAAGGGAAATGGTTGCACAAATTGGGCATCACAGATTATGGAGAGAATCAATTTTATTCGTTGATCAAGGATCTTAACCACCTTTTTTTTGTGTTCTTATTTTGACTTGTTCAGTGTTCTGTTAAAGCTGTCAAGAAAATAATTTTAATTTTTGGCATTATGAGTGACTGTCATTTGTACTTCAGGCAACAGGATGAGGAGCTGGATGAGCTTAGCGCTAGTGTTGAGAGAATAGGTGGCATAGGCCTTACTATACATGATGAATTAGTTGGGCAGGTAAAGTTGAAAATATTACTTCACTTCTTTATATCATTTATATAAAACTGATCATGGAAAAATGGTTAAACCAAACCTGAGAAGCTGATTGGTTAGAGCTTAATATGATTCTTCTTCAAAATGGTGTAACTTAAATATTTTGAATGATAAACCCGCTTTATAATAAAATGTCCAGCAATTCTTGCATATCATCACAAATCCTCTAACTTTATTTATTAGATAATTTTTTAATGATTTGGTATAAAACTATAAATTTCTTTCATTAGCTTTCATCTCATGGCACATAAGTACCTCTAGTGCCTGTATTTCTTGGAAAAGTTGTGGATGTTCTAATTCAAAAGTTATGCCATCCTTCTCTTAGGTAAATATTGACAAATACCCATAATATGATGTTGCATGTCTATGTCATAATATGATTTTGCAGCATGCCGTCGGAATGTATTTTCTGCTAGTTGCTAGATTGCTGCTACCTGATAGAATTTACAAACCATTTTATTCAGACGGCTGGTTTTGTTCTTGATTGTTCCATAGTCTATCATGGGAGTTCCAAATTGGATGACTTTATTTTTAATCTGCATAATTCATTATGTGATATAGGAAAGGATTCTGGATGACTTAAGTTTGGAGATGGATACTACTTCGAACCGGCTGGATTTTGTTCAGGTTAGCATTTAACGGCATCTTGATGCACAGTAATTTGCAAATTACTATCCATATACAGTAAAATTTATCCCAAAAGCTAACCTGATTAGGGTTCTAAATTGACAATTGCATACTTGTGTTGCTGTTTTGCACAGATCTCTTACTAGATTTAAGATTGGAAATTGGTGGAAGTCGATTTATCTCGACCTTTTATATAATTCTGAGATAACTGATTTGTTGTTGGAAGGAAAATTTTGTTATTTACTTTTTTTATTTTACGTGGTACTAATAATGTAGGAAATAACATTTTTTGTGTGCAGAAAAAGGTAGCTGTGGTGATGAAGAAGGCCGGCGCAAAGGGCCAAATTATGATGATAGGGTTCTTGATCGTGCTCTTCATAATTCTTTTTGTCTTGGTTTTCTTCACATAAGAAACAAAAATAAAGTTGCAGTCATATCCTTGGATTTCTATGGGATGCACAAAAATGGGGTTCGCTGACGACGGATGCAGTCTTTAGATTTGTTAACGTGCTAGAAAAATACAAATCACTGCTGAGATGCTGTGGTTATATTACAGGAAGAACTATGGCTGTATTCTGTGAAGAATGGTGGGTGTATTTTATGGACATTGCTAGTTTCAATTTTTTGTATCAACCTTATGATCTAAAAAAACAGCTGTTAACGTTTAGAATTTCCTTTTTGTAATCCAATAATGACATGATCATATGTGCTGATGTTAAAACTCAATGATTCAAATCCTGGTTTTAGTAACCAATCAATTAAGAGTATCTCACAGCACTAGAAGTGTAGGTAAGATTATTTCATTAAAAATATGGACTGTGACTTGAATATTAATGGATAAATGCATACAAAAATTATACATATATATATATATATATATATATGAGATCGAGTAAGTAATTTAAATTGAGTATATGTTTCCCTCCTTTTCCTTGCTAGGATTGGAAATAGTGTAATGCAAAAGAAGTGCTTCGAATCATTGCTATTTGACTTGGATGTATTCTAAAAAGGGTCGAGCTATTCCAAACTGTTTGTTGACATAGATTTAAAGTATTGAAAACCTCTTAAATGATTTAAATATTGGACCTTAGACATATAATAATTCCAAGTGATCTTTTTTTTTTTTCATATGGTAAGTTGGTCTGGTCCACTTATGAAACTTCAATTATTGGGGCCATACACACATCATCAACATGTTTCTAGTGATTCACATGACATCATCAAATGATACAAGTCATTGATAAGAATCTACAATGCACCAGAATGTCTTCGTTGACAATCTTTTACTCCGTCAAAATTTACAAATTAGTGAGAGATTATGCATGCGATCATGTGATCTTCAAATATAAATTTATTTTTTAAAAGATCATGACTTTTATGCTTTAGTGAGTTGTCCGAGATCCTTTTGATGACCTATGTTGTATTGAAGGGATATATCTATATGATATGCTCATAATAATAATGAAACTAAAGAAATTATTCATAAAAATATTTGTTTTTTATATATTATATTAATATTAGTTAGTGATTCCGATTCAATGAGTTCTTTCTTGAACTATTGGCAATGTAGACCAAGGAGAACGAAGGCTCTGAGAGAAGAGGGTTGTACCATGAGAGAAGCAAGGAGTTTAACTTTCTCCAAATATACAACATATGGATTATGGCAATGCAATGGAGTTGGATCCTCATGTTGCTCCGAATGAATCAATCTTTCCACGGAGGTAAAACTTTGCCTGTTGTGCAAGAGGATAGTAAGTTACAAATTATGTCTCGATAGGATATGTATTTTTATTACTATGAAATTAATACTTCCTATAACTATAAAACTAATAAATAAAAATGAAGTAGTTAATGATGTGGTACCATTATCTTTTTTCTTGTATTTATTTCTAGAAAAAAAATTTGTCTATTTTATTTTTCGAGGTATAATAAAAAAAGGGGGTGTGGAAACATATATGAACTATTGAATGAAAATTAAAAATAAATATAGCCCTAGTTCCTTTCAAAAAAAAGGTAATATCTTTGGCGCAAAACAAATGGGTGATCTATATCATCTTAACTTGGTTCGGCTTCCCCTCTTTTTCTAATAATATCGAGTCGGGTTCTCCTAATAATATCAAATAGAACATATTGAACAAAATCTTCTTCATGTAAAACCTGCTTTGATCGATTTAGATTAGGAAAACCATATGAATTTGATAAAATCATGTGCTATGGATTCAATTCTATTTACAATATGAGCAATTGATAATTAAATCCAATTTATTCCATTATTTTACTATCCATGATAGTGTGGAAAGAAGGCATGGTTCCAAGTTGTTCAGGAATAATGATATTGAGTTTTTTTTATCATTTTTCTTAGGATTAATTAGTTCTATTTTTTGATGAGATTGGTTAGAGATATAACTCAGCAGTATATTGTCATCTTGACGTAGTGAAAGTCGTCAGTTCAAGCTTGATTATCCCTAACCCAACGTAAGTTTTTCTATTTTGACTTATTCTCTTATTGTGATTGAATGGGAATGGATAAGAGGCTTATAGGATTTGACATGATAGGGTAGGGATGATTATATTGTTAGGGGCAAACTCCAAGCTAATATGAAGCTCATGAATACAAGTTATGTCTTAAAATAAAAGATGAGTTCAAATCAATTTTATCTATAAACAAAAAAGCTATAAGTAATACAAGTATAAATCTTGTAGAGAGTTCGATCCTAGCTTAGGATGAACATCGGTGACAATGCTTAACACATGCAAGTCGAATGAGAAGTGGTGTCTCCGGTGGCGGACGAGTGAGTAACGCATAAGAACTTGCCCTTTGGAGGAAAACAACGACCAAAATCCATTACTAATACCTCGTAGGCTGAGGAGCAAAAGGAGGAATTCGCTCGAGGAGGGGCTTCCGTCTAATTATCTAGTCGGTGAGGTAATAGCTTAGCAAGATGATGATTGATAAATTGATTTAAGAGGATCATCAGCCACACTAAGATTGAGATATGACCCAAACTCTTATGGGAGGTAGCAGTATGGAATTTTGGACGGAGCAATGCCGCGTGGAGGTAGAAGACACCCTCGCACTTTTAATCCAATCAAAATGCTTTATATGCCATCAAAGATATGAATTTGACTTCGTTTTATGTTTTCAATAAAGCAAGTAATAAGATGATCGAATTCCGAGTAAGCTAAAAAGTTGGAACAGACTAAAACAGTAAAGGGTTCTATTCTAAATGTAAGTACAACAATATGATAATTTATCACTTTACTTTTCTTCTTATAAAAATAACCATGTTAATTAAAACCATTACTAAAGACATTATATATATATATATATATATATATATTCCTTTAAACATCTTTATCTGAAATGGAGGATTCGGGTTTCGATTTTAAATCAAAATCACCTATTTTAATTGTAACTTATTATTAGTATTATTTTCTAACATATCTCTCTAATTAGACATCTATTAAGTTATTAAAATATAAAAAATATCATTTGGAGGGATATATGATCATCTAAGTTTTTATTTCGGTTAGTTTGGAATCAAATCAAAACCATCTATTTTGGTTTCGTTCTAGGTTCTATGAATCGAAATTAAATCATCAATTTCGATTTTATATGCGAGTTTTCATTTGTTATATTTCACTTCGGCTTTTAATTTTGGGTTGAGCATCGAGAAGATGAACATGAATTGACCTCGTGAAACCTCCATGTTTGGTCCATTGGCGTGGACCAAAGAGTTCAAAGATTGGAACTCGTCACTTCTCTCGCAACCCTCCTCGTCCAAAAGACCAAATGGGTCAACGATAAGACCAAGCTTGTCGTGGAGTCAAAACTCCAAGGTCAAACAAATGAATGCTCCCATTCATGTCATCGCCAAGTCATCAAACACAAAATTGCTTGTTCCTCCTCCTCCCTACGAAATATAAATACTTGAATATTAGGACCCACGCTAAATCATTATTGTGTGAGAGACCAATTCAAGAGTGAGCTTCTATTTGTTTTTTTTCTCTCTCTCGCTTTAGTAACATAGTTTAATTTTTGTGGAGGGGCGTCAAAGGATAAATATGCAAGTTTCAAATATTAAAAAAAAATATTGTCAAGGTTTGTAAGTATTTTTAGGAGTTCTAATTGTATTTAAATTAGTAGATAGACTCATAATTAAATTAAATTCTTAAGTGAATTCGGATATGTTCCTCTACGTGTGTATATATATAATTTGAATCTTAAAATTTTAGAAGACGGTAAGAGTGAGAGTTAAAAGGGACTAGAATAATCTTTGAGGTTTTAGAATAGTCTCTGAGATTTCTAAAAAGAATTGAGAGATGTATAAGGGGAGTGGCGATAACTCGAAAGCATTACAATTGATCCTAATCATAGTAATGTTTTGTTAGATTTTTGGTACATTATTTGATTAATTATTTTTGAATTTTTTTAATTTTTAATTTTTCTTCAGTTACTCACGAACACTTGTATATTAAACTATTTGAGTTAGTTAACACATTATTACATAATAAAAAAAATAATAGACTCAAAGTTCGAATTCATGAATGCTATTTAATATGATAAAAATTAAAAACCCACGCGCACAAGTCATGCATGACAAATATTTAGCTTTTAGTTGGGTGACCAAAGCGCGTCTCTTTGAGTTGGCTTCCACATTTTATAGACCACAATTCTTTTATCTTGAATTATTAATGAACGTTTTATGATGTTGTATGTGCTTCTAAAATATAACTTTAGAATTCATATATATATATATATATCGGCGAATGTGAGCAACTTTGCTTCAGCAATGGCGTCTACACGTCCGCATCGCTACTTTTCTTACTTGTAAGCCGCCATCAGGTGGAAGACCAAATCAGTCTTTTAATCATTTGCTCAAATAAAAACAACAAATTTGTATACTAATTATTATATTTTTATATTTAAAAAAGAAACAGATGTATCATTTTAACTCATCAAATATTTCAAATATCATGATAAATTCATTTATGAGAATATTAATAATTCTACGAAGAGCCGTTAGATTTGTCAGTCGAACACGTGGCGATGACGAATCCAACAAAGGCGGCGGTGAAGTCTTGACGTGCATATCCGAAGAGTATCTATCTGTCTATCTATCTATCTATCTATAAATAGCCATGTCATGTCATGTTGTGTTCTTGGGATTTGCTTGAACTGGTTCGAGGTGGCGGACGTCCCGCCGGACTCGCTGATTCCATGCGTCCGTTTTCGGAGAATGGACGGGCGCGAGAGATGGCGGCGATCGTGTCGGCGCTGAGGCGAGTCGTTGCAGGAGACACTGCCGCGGGCGCTGCGTCGGTCTCGCCATCGCGGGGTGGTGGTCGTGGCGGCGTCATCGGGCGTAGGAGGGAGCCGGATGAGTCGATGAGAGAGAGGGCATCCGAGCATCATCGAGCTCCAGCTCCGGTGGCAGAAGAAGAAGCCACCACGCCTTCCACCACGCCATTGGCGGAGGAAGGAGAAAGAAGGAAGTACAGAGGTGTTCGACAGCGGCCGTCGGGCAAATGGGCGGCGGAGATCAGGGATCCCCACAAGGCGGCCCGCGTCTGGCTTGGTACCTTCGCGACCGCCGAGGCCGCCGCGCGGGCGTACGACGAAGCCGCCCTCGGCTTCCGGGGCGGCAGAGCGAAGCTCAACTTTCCCGAGGACGCCCGTCTCTGTCCCCCGCAGCCTGGCGTGGCGGCGGCGGCCAGGTGGCCGGAATCCCAGCCTTCGAGGGGCTATTGGGAGCACGCAAGGCTGGCTGGAGAAGCAGAGCATCGTCCAGTTACGGATTCCAAGTCCTCCATGGCTTATAACTGTGCCAGTTCTTCTTCTTCCGCAGATCAACACATGGGTTATCTTCCTCAGGCCTCGTGGATAGAGTCCAACCAACATAGACCATCTTCGTCCCCAGAATAGTGTTCCATCTCTCATCTCTCTTCCCCCTTCTTCTTCTTGCAAGTGCGTCCTGTACTCCAAGTTTAACTGTTAGTGTTCCTTCACTGGCTTGTACTCTTGCATGGTTCATCCATGCTTAACCTGAAGAAGGGCACGAAGAAATTTTGCTTGTCATCGTCGCAGCGACAGATACTTTGTATCCACAGTTGGAGTTCGCATTGGCTTCTCTTTGTGGTGGCTCTGCATGGCCGAACGTCGACTGTGCTCCGGTGGGAAGTCGTTTTTGGGTACGCAACGGGTGGCGGAAAGGGGTGGTGACCACATTGGGATCGATTCAGCGGCATTGACCAATCTAAAACTACCTGACCTCCTCGTGGCCCACAAACGAGTGGACCCCGCCGCCTGTGTTGCCCAATCATATTGACCGTGCCCTCTTAATTCATATTTATTCCATTTTAAAATACAAAGAAGATGATAAAACAATTACGACATTGCTATGCTTTTTTTTTTAAATAAAAATCAACATTTCCTTCATGTTTATTATTATTATTATTATTATTATTTAATAAAAAATAATTTATATTATTATCATCATCATCATCATCATCCCATATGACTTCGGTTACTTTGAACCCTTAACATATCGAATAATTAAAGTATGAAGTAACCCTAATTAAAAAAAAATTCTAATCCATGGTTATGTAATTAAAAGAGGTTTATTTTTCACCAAAACCTATCCACCATTCCATTCTCCTTATCATGGCGGATAATGCCTAATTAGAAAAATAGCTTTGGAATCTAAAGTCTCCCAGCAATAAGTACTATGCTAAATTACCTTCACAAAAAAAAAAAAAAAAACATAACTTCCCTGATGTCCAAGTAATCCAAAACATTTCTCATTGGATGAACAGCAACATTGATCTCAAGTGCCAAGGAGAGTTCTTTCAACACATCATGTTCCAGTTCATCCAATGAACAGCCCAGCTCAATCTGAAGGATTAGAAGAGGCCTGTGACAGCCTGAAACAGGCTAAAAAAAAACATAACCCAACATACTCAAAACTTCTGAGAAATAAATCCTTAGTTGTAGCAGTCATGCACAGATCAAACACATTCAGCTAGGTTAGTCATGCATGTCTTATACACATCAGTTGGTCCATAAAGCAGTTCATCTGCTACCTGTTTCAGGTGCAATTGCTCAGAGAGGACATGAGAAACTATGATATGGTTCCAGAAAACTAAGGTGCAGTTATTAGCTCAAGACCTGAAATGGTGGGGGGGGGGGGCTTAAAAATCCCAGAAACATCGATATCAGTCTCCTAAATCAATGGACAAGAACCAGTGATCAGCCATAACCTGTCAACTTACTCCACAGCAGACCTGAATCATATGTATTCAGTGGTGTAGCTCAAGAACAACTGCTGAAATGAACTTGAAAAAGATGGTCACCGACGTATAATTATGAAGGCGGCAAAGCATCAGTGACAAGCTATCTCAACTTTTTCTGATCATCATCACAGCTTTTGACAAAGCAAACAAATTAGATACACTACTAAATCCTGAAGAATCTAGCTTTTCACTATTTGAAAGACTACTTTTTGGGACATGAACAAGGAGGTGATATCGAATCTATAGAATAGGGTAGAGAAAAATGTGATCGCCGCTGGATCCTAGTCTTTGCTCCATCAGATTTAGTTGCATTGTCAAGTCAGAGCAAAAGAGAAGTTCTTCCTGATGCTTTCATCCTGGAACAAAGTAGATTTTGACATGTTCTTCCACCTTAGGACCACAGACAAATGGATCCATGGACAAAGGCTCCTCCTCCTCCTCCTCCTCCTCCTCCATTTCATGTGACAGACAGACAGACAGACAGACAGACACTCGAGTTGGAGTGATGAATGAGGCAGCCCTGTGACCCCCAGTGGAGCAATCCATCATCTTCTTTCATGTGATGCCCACCACAGCCAAGCTTTTGGGTCACAGGACTCCAGCAAACCACTTCTTTTCTTCTGTGGTGTGCTGCGCCTCCCCCCATCCTTTTCCCTGCTGTTGCCACCTTCTGTGGACTTTGGTTTCATGCCTGAGACAATTTTGAGTTCAAGGACGGTGAGGAAAGACAAGGGAAGGAACCCATCCACATGATGCCATTCCACACTGCCATCCTTCTCAAACACCCTCCTCCCATCATAAGCAGCAGGCATTTGGCTGTATCTTTTGTGCAGTGTTCTTATGTTAAGAGAGTCTATTTGACTTGATTTCCTTACAAATATTACTGATTTATTATGTCTAGTATCCATGCACAATATCTCGAGATCAAATATATATACATATATATATATATATATAGATGGGAAGATAACATTCCATTCTGCACCAGCCAGGCAAAGTAGTACAGGTTTTTGTGGTTCTCCCAGGAAGAATAATAATATACTAATTAAATGAAAAAGTATCATGAAGAGCAGCAGCAGGAGAGCATTCACAATTTTTGCAAAAGCAAAAGAAAAGTGCAATTATATTATATGTCCATTCATTTCAATCCAATATCCATACTTACAGTAATCAAAGGAACAATCCACATTTCACTGTCCTCGACACTCCCATCTCACACACTGGTAAAGAGAGAATCCAGCATCGTATTGGAATTTTCTTTTGGGAAAAAGGAAAAAGGAAAGAAAGTGCAGATGATGAGGAAATTAATAATCTTTTTGTTTTATTATTATTATTATTATTTTTTGGGGTAGTGATTCCTACTGGAGGTGTGAAGTTTGGGTTAGAGAGAGACGGAGAGAGTAATTAGAATGGCCGGAGGAAGTCGTCGGAGTTGGCGATGGAGTCGTAGTGGGGCCAGGCAGAGCGGAGGAGCTTGAGGAGGAGCTGTGCCTTCCTCTTGGCCCTGTCGGAACACCCGCCTTGCACCAACAGCAGAAGATGGCCCACCACGCCAGCCGCCACCGCCTCCATCTGTAGTGCCTCCGACGGGCCGAGCACTGCCAGGAGCGCCCCTGCCGCGTGCTCCGCGGCCCTCCAAGACGACTTCCCGGCCATCGCTCTCACTAGCGCCACCACCGCCGCCTCGCCGCCGCCCCACCCCGACACCACCGCCTCCCTTCCCCCCTCCACCCGGCACAGCAGCTCTACCGTCGCCAGCGCCCGCTCCGCGTCGCTCGACGCCAGCTCGCCCAGCCTGCCCACCACCGCTGCGGCCGCCCCAGCCGCCACTGCCCGCCCTCGGTTCTCCTTCGCCAGGCAAAGAGCGAAGAGCCCACGAATCCCTACCCGCACCGCCCGTGGGTTCCCTCGCTGTTCCGCCAGCGCCACCAGGCCCTGCATCACCCCGTTCGTCCCGCCGACCGAGGCCCTGGTCTCGGCCGACCGCGCCCCCACCGCGACCGCCTCGATAACCGCAGCGGCGTTGATTCGTGCCTCCATCGATGGGTGCCTTGTCACCATTTCCCCCAGTCGGCACAACCGTTCAGGCCGCGACGCCACCGCCACGCTCTCGGTTTCCGTCAACGGCAGCATGGCTAGCACTGCCATGGCCTCCAAGGCCGGCTGGTCCGCTTCCGGTAACTCTAGTTGCTCCCCACCCTCGAACGCGATCTCCACGAGGGTCGAGCGGGTCTCGTGGGTGGAGATCACCGCGCGGTTCTTGTCGGACTCCCGCGCCAGGGAGCGGAGCCGGCGAAGCGCGGCGACCCGGGAGGCGGTGAACGATGAGGCGGCAGCAGAGTCGAGTAGGGAGCGGACGAGGGAAGGGTCGGCCGGCTGCTTCGGAGTGGGGATGCGCTCGACGCCGAGCGAGCGGTGGGCGACGCACCAGTCCTGGATGATGCGGCGGAGGTTGTGGTTGGGGATGAGGGTGAAGTCGGTCAGCGGGGCGCGGGTGACGGGGCAGGTGGTGTTCCCGGTCGCCACCCAGGACTCGATGCTCGCCCGGTCGTACGTCTGCCCCGTGCACACCGTCACCGGATCCCGCATCATCTCCAGCGAGATCGGGCACCGGAAGTGGTGCGGTATCGTCACCCCCGCCAGATCCAACGGCGCCACGCTCACCGGCATCACCAATCTGAATCCTCGCCTCCTCCTTCCCCTGTAGCTCCGGTTAACGAGTCGAGCCAACGCTCAAAGCTTTGCTCTCGTCGGGCTGGCGGAGGAGGCGTCGCGAGTCGAGCGCCTCTTATGCTTTTGCCCGCTACACGTGCGCCTCCTGATCACAACGGCTGCCAGGCTTTCATGTGACACGCGCGCGTTATACGTGTTTGCATGATGCGCACCCATCGAACGGTCGTCATTTACCGAGGAGCGGGCGCGGGCGCGGTCGCCGAGCGGTAACACCAAATCGGGTTCTTGGGTTGGGCGGGGTTGGACCAACTTGAAATGTCGGCAGTTCAAGCACATCAGAGCCGTCAATCAATGAATTGGACGGCTGCGATGAAGGATGGGTCAAAGAAAAGAGCGTCAGTCAAACGTCCGGCGGCATCGGAGCTCGTGGCCAGTGTAAAGGCTACGCGTCGAGCGGGTGACCGACTCATCGTCAAGTACTACGCCAGGCTGCTACAGGGTACAGCTTCATTAGCCAGTCCATACAGTACGCGCAGCGTACAAAACGGGAGTCCCCGAATGCTGGGGCCGGATGCACTAATTAAAAGGGTGACGTGTCGCGCAATGCTCGGGCGGAGGAGGCGTGCGCGTGCCAACGGGGGAGTCACCGGATAACGGGGCCGGGGCGTGTCCCCGGTCAACCCGGCAGGATTGCCTCGGGAACCGGGTTCGACCTTCGTCCACACGTGCCGGAACCTGGCCGCACGTGTTGACAGCTGTGGCACTCCGGCAGGCCCATTTTGACCGGTCTCGGGTTAGTAAATGACTTCGGCGCCCCTGTGCCCGCGAAGTCCTCATCGTGGGTTTGGAAGATCTTTGGCCGTCTGATGGTACAACGGCCGATCCAACGGCTTGGATCTGCTGCTTTCTTCCTTTCTTTTTCTGCTCAATTTCTCCCACATCCACCCCCTCCAAAAAAAAAAAAAAAAAGTAAAACATTTTCCTGCATGCAGTAGATGATACCATAAAGTTAAATATTTTTTAGAAAAATCTTCCAAAATGTTTGACCTATACCTAAAGCTTATAGTTTTATTTCATAAAAAAAAAATCAGTGTTTGAGTTAATAATTATAAACAAGATTACATCCAATATCTAATTAAAAGAATTTTATTAACAATATTTTTTACTATTTAATTATTTTTAAAATTTTAATATTCCAAAGATACTTTCTATAAATGAATACAAATATATTTTTTCTTCTTTTCTTTAAGTAAAAGAAGAAAAAAATATATTTGTTAAACGTCATCCATATTAATCTACGTCGCTTTATCGAGCGACATCTGTCAAGGGACATTAAGATAGATAGAGTAAGATTTTTAAATAAAAAATTATATTTTATTATTTTTAATGATTGCCAAAAGCAAGATGTTTTATTATTTTATTATCCAAGGAGATCACCAATAGCAAAAGGGGAGTGGGTAAAGTTTTATTTTATTATTTTTAATGGTTGCCAAAAGCAAGAAGTTGTCAATAACAAAATGGTGGTTGCCAGTATCAAACTATTATTAGCAACCCCTTTTTGTTATTAACAACCCTTTGCTATTTGGTAACCATATTAAAAGATATATATAAATTTATCAAATACAATATCTTAATCATCAATTATATATTTAATTTTCTCAATTATCAAAGTTGGAAGTATTTTTCGAAATTAAGTGATCAAATTGGAAATATAAAAAGTTCAGATAGTAAATAGCAAAAAAAAAAAACCAATAGAATTCTGCTAAAATGTAAGGAAATCTATTAAAAAAGAGTAAGATGATTCTGATACTTAAAAAATCCTCTTAGATGACGCTACTAATTATCAACAATCAGTAAAGAGTTTGTAGGAATAGTTTGGTGAGTTCAAGTCCAACTTCAATGGCAATTGTTGATGGAATTTGGATTGATCCACATCAAGATAATAAACTGATAAAAAAAAGATATTTTTGTGATAATAAACTGATAAAAAAAAGAAATTTTTGTGAGCAGAATCACTTTCAATGCCTTCAAATTCACAGACATCCAAAACCAGATTATGTAATGCTGATGCAGGTCGACATGATCACTGCCAACCACAGGTATCGGAGTTGATGTGCAAGAAGCAAAGCGATCGACGAGCCGGAAGAGTTCTCCGTCGTGCCGGACGAGTCGGTCGTCGGCGCCGGCGAAGGTGGAACTTCGCAGACCCCAAACGAGGCATTTACCTGTGACAAAGAACCGCCATGAGATCCATAAAGTAGTGGTTTGATCACCGTGTCATACGATCTGCTACGTACCTTGCAGTAGGCAATGTTATCGCATCCGCACACCAAGTGCCCGTTGGCTACGTCCGTGGCTTCCGGTGCTCCACCTCCATTACTTCGCTGCAGCGGAGATCGCAAGGGCGTCATCCCTAACCTCTACAATAATTTCCAGAAGGAATGCATCACTGACCTTGTAGAAGTCGACGGCTATGAAGTTGGGCCAGCGATTCGCCGACAAGTTATGGCAGGTGTTCAGCATGCTCAGAAGCGGGGCGGAGTTGTGCTTGCAGGCCGTCGCTAGGTTTGGAATGGTGGGGAAGTAGTTCATCAGCACCAGCGACCTCGAGGTTGTGTTCATGGGCGACGACTCCGCTCGGTTCGGGCACGCGCCTGCCTCCATGCCTCCGTCTCCATCTGCAACAACATCAAACAGGTTGAGGTTTCAGCCGGCGAGGACGAAGCTTGTTTAAAGCAGTAACTCAACGCCTTCTCCCCACATTGATTCTCCACGATGTATGTCCACTCGTACGCGATGCCCTCGGAGGCTTCTTTGGCGGACTTGGAGGTGAACACCAGCAGGCGCTGGTTTCGGCTGATCATGTCGCTGAGCAGCGGCCAGTCCTCGCCATTCTTGGGCATTCTTGAGACCGGGAACCAGTACTTGCTCAGTCCGGAAGCGTTGAAGACTTTGGTCAGGCCCATGGGGGACGTGACGTAGTCCTCGATAATTATCGTGACGACCTCCGAAGGGTTTGCCTCAAGGAAAACCTGGATTTCCTTGAGCACATCGATCGCCGGTTGCTGAAGAACCAGGAAATGGAAAGTGATTTGACGAAGAAGAAGAAGAAAAAGAAGACCCGAACGATGCGTGCAGGTAATGTAACAGTAGCGGTGCTCACAAAGGCAGTGATGTTGTAGCATTTGCCACCGGTGGAGTGGCACAACCAGATGTCATCCAGGAAGTCGTACATGTCCAACATCAACCCTCTGACGCCGTTCTACACCCATTGCAGCAAATGGAGAAGCAAATATCTAATGATCAAATCTAATTTACACCATTCAATGCATTTTGGACTTTTTTTTACTTGTTGGTTGGATAAGACCATGTCTCTTCACTCTCATTCCAACCACCAAATGATCATAAAAGACAACTAAATACTGGTTGGAATTTGTTTATAATTATACCCCATGCTCAATATGATGTAGTCAACTTAATCTTTGTTCCTTCGCAAACACATGAGAATAAAATAGAATAATATCCTTTCTCTATCAAGGTGGGTTCTAAAGACAGCTTTGGTTGGTGTCACACCAACTCCCTTGTCATTGTTTTCTATACAGCTAAGCTACTCATTGGCAAAAAAATATATCAACGAATAATTGAAGAAAGTTTTTGGTCCAAATCCGAATTTATTTTAATCGAGATAATTAAAATTCCACCCCACATCTAACACATGGCTGCGGTAGGCCGAGATAGGTCGACTCAGCGCTTCCCGTGCGACGACTCGGTGGGTGAGGCGGGTCAACGGTGACCCATCTGCGACGATCCTCCGCCGAGTTAAGCGGAGATAGAATGACAGAATGGTAGAGAAGGAAGAAGAAGAAGAAGATGGTGTCAGTGTTTTAGTGCGTACGTTGAGTTGATCGGTGATGGAGTCCTGCTGGTTCTCCAGGGTGACCACGGGCGTTCCGGTGCGCGATTTCTGACCGAGTTTCGCGAACGAGTTGTGAGTCGTCAACCAAGAGTACCTATTAAACGGCAAGCCGGTCCCCTGTTGCCGAGGGACGATGAGCAGCGGGGGAAGACGAGAGGGAGAGAGAGAGAGATAGAGAGGAGATCAAGACCTTCGATTTGGGATCGGAGGGCTGAATCCGCGTGCACCTAAACAACCCGTTGCCGCTGGCGAGGCATGTCTCGCAATGCAGCCCGGCGTCGCAGTTTCCATTCGACACGCAGATGTCACCAAGCTTGATTTGACGCGCACGGAAAAGAAGAAATGATACTTATACCTACTGAAGCACACACAATCCGAGATAAGGGAGATCGAGATGAGCAAGTGAAAGAAGAACCTGCGCAGCAGTAGCAGGAGAAGGAAGCACTGATAGCTGTAGCAGCAGGAGCAGCAGCTGCAGCTGAAGCAGCAAGCAAGGTCCCTGTGGATTGACGACTCTTAAGCACACAGTACAAGGCAAAGAGAACAGAAGAACCTCAAACACCTGCCTGCATCTCTGCGTCTGTTCGCTGTGACCTTCTTCTCCTCCACCTATCTTTGCTTGGATCGTCAGGATTACCGGTAGATCATAATGGCAATAAAGAACAAGACGTGGGGGAGAGATGACGAAAGTTACATGTCTCCGTTCCCGGGGTCGTACCAGGCGGCGCCACCTCGGTGTCGATAGATGTAACACGCAGTTGGGATGACACACGAAGCCCTCCAATAGCGTGTGGCTCTGCACCGCCGCTCCCCAATTATGCTTTACTAAAATGATAGGAAACGATGTGTCAACTACAACTACTCCCATGTATGATGACAACATTTGGCCTCACACGTTTATTTTATATATATATATATATATATATCAATTTGGTTGGGTTCCATCGAAGACAGTCCATTATCAATGGATTTTAAAAGAATTAAATTTTAAATACTTAAAAAATCGTCAATTGACATTTAACATCATTGTATCGATTATCAATTAACAAAGTATTTATACACACTAAAAACGTAACGCATTAATAAAAAAATCATTAATTTTTGTAAATATGTTATTATTTATGTAAGCTGACAATTATTTAAATTTATCTTTTCCTAAACTTTTCATTAAATTATGTGGAGTTTGTTAGATACCAAATTTGAAGCGGATGTCTCATGCTGAGGGTGGATTACAAAATGGACCCCGCAAGACGATACAGGGTAACAAAATATTCTATCAAAAATTTAAATAAAATATATAATTTAAGCTCATATAAGCAAATAACTTATGTAGGAAGAAGACCTAACTTATTTTTATGTGAAGGTATGAGTTCTAGTTTTAGATCAATTAAAAGACTGTGGGTCTATTTTGACCAATGTGATGAGTCTCAGTCAATTTTGATCCTTAATGGGCTAGACATGTGTAAACGGTTGGATCCTTCTTTAACTTGACGATCGGCAAAAGCCCGTTATCAACTTGATTTCAACGCACGACAGAATCAATGTTGATGAGGTCACGCCAAACTCATGCATCGCACCTTTCGGGTTTACATATAGCTTATCATGGGATATAAAGAAGCAAAGATGTTTTATGAGTGCCTCTATGATATTTGATTATTTATCATACCCTTGTAAGATTGAGCTTCCATCAATGATATTAATATTGGACTGATGTAATTGAAATATCTTACGAGCAAAGATTGAGCTTTTACTAATGATGTTAATATTGGATCGATGTAATTCAAATATCTTACGAGTAATTGATTTTACGAGGGAGTTTGCTAGTTGATGATAAGTATGTATATAACATAATTGATATATGACAATTTGATCTCTAATAAAGTAGAAGTTGATATTAATATGTTTCTTGTGTGAGTGGAACACTGGATTGACACATACGTAAGTAGCTCCGACCTTGTCATAGTATATTGTAAGGGTGGATTTGGAGGTGATGCCAAGTTATGTAATAAATTGGTGACCCAATTGAGTTATGTAGTGGTGGTAGTGATTGCTCGATATTCAGCTCCAATAGTAGATCTTACGATTGTTATAATTCTTAAAACTCTAACTAATTTGATTTGCTCCAAGATAATATAAGCTGATGTAAATATTATATTATCAATATTGCCTATCCAATCAATATCGACAATGACATGAAGATGAACTTATGAGTGTTTACAAAGAAGAATTTTATGATTAAGAGTTCTTTAAGATATCACAAGATTTGTTTTACTATATACCAATGCTTAGTGAAGGCCCGATACATAAATTATGATAATTTATTGATTATGAGATACTTGGACATGTGAGAGTTAAGTAGTGAAAAGAGATAAGTACTTATCGATATTGTGTAAGTAGGGCTACCATCATATAATTTGAGTGATTCAGTAGTAGAAAGTGAGGTGGTAACTTCTTTGGCATTATGCATGTTCGTCTTTGATACTAGATATTGAATATACTCTTTTTAAGATAGGGAAAGTTGAAAGATATGAATATTGCTTTCACTCCCCAAATGTAGCTTAAAGTTCATATATCTTTACTTAAGAAATTGCTTGATCTCTATAGGATTATTATTTGTAATGACAATATGATCCATATACACTAGTAGTTATAGAGTACTTTCCTTTTGTTATAATAGAAAGAATAATGTATGATTGAACTAGTTGACGGTAAAAACTAGCCATGTTTGGTAACAAAGTCCATAAATAGCTTTTCGTAGTTTACAAACATGGCTTGAATATTGAGGGTGGATGAGGTCAAGATGTTGTTGCATAGAGACATATTCAGTTAAGGTCCCTCATAAGAAAATATTGTTAACATATAGTTGGCATATATGCTAGACTTAAGTGATAATCAAACTTAAGATAAGTTAGATTATTGTCAGTTTAACAATTGAATTAAATGTTTCTGTGAGGTCAATATATAGTCGCTGGTGAAACCCTTTGGCTACTAGATAAACTTTTTATCTAGCAACAGATCTATCTGGGTTTCACTTAATTTGAAATATCCACTTATACCCGATGATATTTTGTGTACGATGAAATGGTACAAGAGTCCATGTGACATCTTGTTTAGTCCTTTAATGAAGTTCTTATTGCTTTGATTTCTCTTTCTTTTAGATTTTTGATTAACTTAAGCTGTGATGGTTGGTTCTGTCATCCTATTTTCTCTTTTCAAATATATTTCATGATTAATCAACTTATTATATAAATTTTTAAATAATATCAGTGAGTCTCATGCACAAATTGCTATGACCAATTCCTTATATTCGTCTCTTAGGTTATTGAGAGTATGATCAGTGACTTCTTCATTGCTCAGGATAGGATATGATATATTAAAGTCAAATAACTTTTATATTTTATATATAATTAGAAATAGTATTTCTCTCTTGTCTTATCTTCATCAGAATAGATAGGAGACTTAGTATGCGAGTGCAAAAGTGATTGGTGAGAGTGGTTTGTAACTTTGACTATACTTCTGCTATAGTGCTATATAAAGATATTAGTGGTGCTATGGAGTGGGCGATTGAGAGTTGAATTGCTAGTAGAATAAGACAATCTTGTTGTAGCCATAACTTATGATTAAGATTTGTTATTTGGTTGCGCTCTCTAGGTATTTGGGTTTTTTATGATGAACTAGCCTAATAAATCATATCTAGAAAGATTTAAAATTGAAAAATCATACTTACCACCATTGGATAATTTGAGGGGTATTAGACTTGCAGTATTAATGGATATGTCCTATATGTTGACATGAACTATTATTTCCTATGAAAATAATAATTGGAGCATCAAATATAGATGAAGAATAAATGTTGAGAATATAAATTGATTTGACAGAGATCTTGCTGGAAAGGAGTTACGTGATATTGCAAAGAAAGACTTCTTCTTGCAATAGGGGCACATTGGTTGAAAGTGACACCCTTTAGAGTTGGAGGATCAATAGAGTATCATTGAGGGTCAACGAAGATCGCTTGGTGAAAGAGAAATTCAATAACATTCAGCGAAATCATATTATAGAAGGTAGGTGATCATCAAGGAGAAGCAAGAGAGTGATCGTCGGAGTCAACAAATAAGATCAATATTATCAGGGGTAGCAGATCGTCGGAGGACTGATCAGGTCTATTGATCTAATCAAAGCAGGGGAACACTGCGTTGATAACTAAAGATCTATGAGCAACATCAATGGAGGATAGAGTAGTTATCTAAGAAGAGGTAGCATTGAGTGATTTATATGTGAAATCAAGATTAATTAGTAAAGAGAAGGGATCGATAGATCAAGTAGGGAGTTGAATTGTTGTAATCGGACAATGAGGAAGGAGAAGTCTTATTCGAAGTAATAGGGGCTACGATATCATATAAGATTGAGGAATATATTGTGAAAAAGATGATTTTTATTTTTTGAGGAGATGAATATTTATATAGGTTTTGAGAGAGAATTTTCTTAATCATGCACTTAAAACATACAATCAAATCAGTTACTTAAATCAATAATTGATCCTCAAATAATAGATTGATTTAGGATAAAATAGGGATGTTATTTCATGTATGTCTCTATTGTCATCTTATATCATGATTATTTATCACCTAGCAGGTAGTGGGTATAATTAATTAGAAGAATATCTCTCATCAATATCATCTCCCAACAAATTTTATCATAATTAGATTTTCTTTAATTTTTGACATATCTATCGGTAATTTATTCACTTTTTTATGAGTTTTATTAAATCTAGAAATAGATTTATTTGATTGTACATCCTTTATTAAAGAAACATTAGGTTTCATTTGGATAATTAATACCAGAGTGTTTGTTTCTCTGAGCAAGACTTACTATTAATAAAAATGTTATTAGTCTTGTTAATATTGAAGTTTAAGGCTGAAGGAGGCTTGAGGACAATCATAATTAAAATTTAATAACATATACAATATATTTTATTCAATTAAAATAGAACTATCTAAGCTAATCATGTTATCTCGGAGAGATTAAGAAAGTTACATGGGCTCACAAGTTTATTTTATATATATATATATATATATATATGTCAATTTCGTTGGCTTCCGTGTAATACAGTCCAGTATCAAGGGATTTTAAAATAATTAAATTTTAAATATCTAAAATTTCACCAATTGACATTTAACATAATCATATAGACTATCAATTAGTAAAGTAACGAATAATTGTGAAATATAACAGGTTAAAAATTTAAATAAAATCTATAAATTAAGCTCATATAAGCAAATAACTCATGTAGGAAGAAGACCTAACTTGTATTAATTCCAAGGTCTGACTTCGAGTATTAGATCAACTAAAAGACTTCGGGTCTATTTTGACGCATGTGACGAGTCTCAATCAATTTTGACCCTAAACGGGCTGGACTTATGTAAACGGCTTGGATCCTACTTTAACTTGAGGTCCGACTACAGCCCGTTATCATACTTGATTGCAACGCACGACGGAATCATTGTCGACGTGCTCACGCCAAACTCAAACTTACCTAGTGTTTCAATGGGCAGCATGCTCGGCCCCACCTCGGTCGGGCAAACACAGGTGAGGCGTGGGTCAGGGCCCGAACGTGTTGCTCGCGATAATACCTCTCCTCCCGACGCACGCCATGCTTGGGGCCCCGCCGCGGGCGCCACGCACGCGGTTCCGCTGGCCCCACCAGGCGGGACCACCGCACGTGCCGTGGGTGTCGCCTCCCGTTCCGCTCACCCTCGGCACCATTTAAGGCACGCCTCACTCGTCGCCACCTCCGCCTCGCTCCCTCCTGTGTCGCGCTTTCCGGAGCGAGACGAGGCGAAGATTCGAAAGAAGGCTTGGAGAAGACTCGAAAGCAGGACTTCGGTGGAGCTGTTAAATTAGGCGAGCAAGGAGGCGAGAAGTGTGGTTGTCGCTACCCACTGCTCTCTCCCACTCTCTCTCGCTCGCCTTGTTCGCCTTTCTTGCTTTCCTTGGCTGGTCTCCGATGCGGCCGTACCTCCTGCTATCCTCCTTCCTGGTGGCGCTAGTGTTTGCGGAGCCCAGCTTCTTGCAGGCGACCGCAGGAGGTTCTTTTCCTTTGCCCTTGTTGATGGATCCATGTCGAAGTTCCGTTTGTTGCCGGCTGTTGTTGTTTCTGACGATTTGTGGGTTCTGGCTTTGGTTCTTGGCGATTCTGATGGCTATCTTTATGATCTTTTGGATCTTTCTCATCTTCTCGGTGCGAGTTCATTTTGTTATGTAGGGGTTTGTTGTGAGAATGGTCCAAGGTCCTTTGTTGTTTTCCAATGTAGGCTTCGGTTCGCTCAGCATTTGCTCCTCAAAATGGTTCCTTTTTGTGGGCAAGCGTTTCCTTACTTCCAGATTAGGGCATCACACGGATTTTTGAAACGTTAGCATCACGGCTTGATGTCGATGTTCATTGTGAGAATGACTTATAGCTGCTGCATTTTTCTTGGCATCATACTTGGTCTCATGCTCTTGAGTCTTTTGGACAAACGACTCATGACTCGACGCTAATTCTAAAAGGTGTCGTTTTCGCCGAGTTCCTTCCTTTTTATTTGCCTAACAAGTTAATTGCTGGATGGCAAAGTAGATGGAACACGGTTAAGTGGAGTAATGAAACCGTATTTTTGGAGAAATACGGATTGACCAAGGAGAAATTACTAGGTTTCCTCTGTTCATTGAGCTTTTACTGTTGTTATCGTTCTTGTCTGCCATGTGTTTCTGGATAGCCTGGAGCGTGAGCTGTCCAGAACTCGTTCATGCCAGTTGTTTCAGACACACCGTCATCAAGCATTAATCATCACTTGTCTTTTTCTTCTGCTTCACCTGCTTGGCATGCGAAACTGAAGGGCCCAGTTTTGTTCCTAGTTTGTTCTTTTTTCCTCGAATATTTTTTGTCCTTCCTCGTTCAATTAACTTTATTCCTAGTTTTGCCCAGCCGTTCTGATGTTCCCTATGTATCATACAAGTATACAACTAGTATTTTTGTGTATAATTTCTCTGACAGCTTGTGAATCCCTTTTTGGTATTGGCCTTGATGTGGATATTATTGTATGACTTAGCTAAATAGATTGACTTCTAATTGTTTAACGATTGATACATTTTTATTCTCATTATTTTACGTGAGAATTATCAACCTTTCGGGGGTTAGTGTTACTCCCACTTTTTTAAAAGTAAGCACTTTCTCTTCGATCCATAACAATATTGTGATCGCTCTGCAATTAGAAGATTTCTGACTTCAATTGCTTTTGAGGATTTGCTGTGTTGCAGCATTTTGCTAATTTTCACTTTGTTTCTAGTGCTAAAATTTCTGCATCTTATCCATAGAGCATACTTTTATATCTGGCCGAACATCGACTCGAGCAAGCTTTGCTTGGGCCATTCGTTCGTTGCTTGGACCTGTTGCTCAAGCAATCAGGCTGTTAATTCGATGTAAAATGTCTAAAAATAAATATATGTATCTATTATATATTTGAGAGATAAATATTTTTTGTATTAAAAATATATTAAAATATGTAATAAAAATATACTTATGAAATTATATTTTGTTCTAGAATGAGTTGACGAAATTTGATGATCAACAAATCAAAATCTAAACTCTACTGAATTATTTGACAGGAAAAAATGGTCAGCGTATGGCATGTCATGATAAGAAAAAAAATGTTTGTGAAAGAAGGCAAGAAAGACAACGGTTAAAAAGAAGAAAGAGAATAGTAAAGACAGAGACAAATAAAGAATAAGGGAGGATGACAAGAAAAGAATAAACGAAGATAATGGTGATAGATTTCAAAAAGGATAGAGGAGAGATAGAGGTGGCATCTAGAAAGAGGATTGGGTAATGTGTGCTTTGAGAAAGCATCTACTCTTTATTTTTTTTGCAAAAAGGACTAAAATACCATCAATAAGTAAATATAAGTGTATATATTTATATGAATTATTATCAATATTGATAAAAAATGTCCAATTAGTGAACCACATTGGCCAAGTGTCCAGTTCCGGTTTTCCCTGTCAGGCCAGCTGGTCTGGTCCGGAATCACATTACATTGGTTTCCTCTTTGTGGTTAAAGTGTTGCTTCACTGAAATATTTGGTAACCTGTGTCATTGATGAATAATATGTAGTTTATATAGCACCTTGCTTTCAAGGACTTCTTATCAATGTCATCAGTCTGATGTAACGATACAATGTGATGTTGTGTTAATTACATGGCTCATCACACCTACAATCAAGTTGTTGTTGGAAGCTTTATGAGTAACAAAATGGCAATGCCCTTCTTGAAGCTACAGAAATAATAGCATATAATCGGAATATTAACATAATAAGTCCATTGAAAACCACTATTGTACTGTCAGGATTATTGCTGCTTAAGAAAAGATAAGAAATAGAGACTTCCTGTGCCACTTACAGAATTTCAAATTATGCTTTGCATTGGCAGTTCTCTCTCAGTGCATTGGCACATACAAGAAAGTAGGATGTTAACCATGGTCGGGCTTTTTTTTGTTGCAATGATTTAGTCAGTCTTTTTCAAGCATACCATTAGCACTACATGAATATGAATGATGCACCTCAATGAAAATACATTGATGTTTCTGATGACAACTGTATTTTCTTATGTAGATTGTCCCCTGGATATGAGTTGGTGGAATTTAACAGCGGCAGCTTCTGTATGCTCAGATCAAAATGAACGAGCTAAGTGTTGCCGCTATATCAATGCCTTTATTGCAGTTTCTGTTGCTTATTATGCAAATGCAACAGGAGAGCTGGGGGTTCCATCAGCATTTTCTGATGTCTGCTATAATTCTATCTCTGACACCTTGAAATTAAGTGGAATAGCTTCTAATGCAACTATGTTCTGTGGATTGGGACTTAAAATTCATATTTCCTATCAATGTGAGGGGAGAGTAACTGTCTCAGATATGCTGCAGTCTCCAAATTTTTATGATGTCATCAGAAACTGCAAACTGCCACTATCACTGGATAATAGTTGCAAGAGATGCTTAAACTCTGGTTTGTCATACCTTCGCCATCTTGTAGGAGACCAAGATAATGTTACCTTGAATACCTGCCGTGATGCAGCTTTTGTTGCACTTGCAAACCAGGGGGACAACTCGTCAATAATTGATGTTGCAACTTGCTTCTTCAGTGCTAAAGGGCTCAGCATTCATCAAGGTGTGTCCATTTTAGATTTTTTGTCATATAAAAATAAGGAATTTATGCTTAAGGAGCTTATCTATTTTCCCTTTCAGACTTCATAGGGCTGGCACTTTATGGCACATTGTATTCATGGAGGAAGCTAGTAGCTTAAGACGAAGTCAAAAGTGATATTCAAAGCCTCTGTCGCATGAAATACTAATTTTGTATAAAACCATAAAGCTGAAAAATCAAGTAAATATATCAAAATATTATCATGTATTTTGTTCATTAGACTACTTACTCTGTCATGAAATATATTTTAAAAAAATTGAAATGTAAATGAAAAACAAGACAAACAAAAAAATTAAGGTGTTTATGATATTTTATTGTTGAATCTAGCAAAAAGTTTATTCCAATCAATCCATATATGACAAAAATCAACATTAATACATGCTTTGATTAGTGGTGTCTTGATAATAATCAATATCAATATGACTTGTATTTCTTGGTGTCACCTGAAAATATTAAAAAAGTCAAATATCAACTAGTACAATCATATGGTCCAATATTGGTCCTTTGCTCAGACAGAACCTCGTACAGTATGCTGGCATAATCATACCCATGTCATTGTTGAAATAGATAGTAAGAAGAGATAGAGCGCTATCACACAAAAAAAGATTAGGACAAGGCAAAATATTCTATCTTATACTCAAGATTCTTTACAACTTCAAAACCTCTATATGTTTCATGACCCAACAAATGGGGTTTATATAGTCCCCATAGATACATTACATTAATTATATTTAAAATGAATTACATTTTTTCAAGAAACCATTTCAAGAATCAATAGTCAATTTGGTTTGTTCTTCTATGGGCATTTAATCTATTTCTCCTCTTGATGCAATGAACCTCTTTATGATAACTTAACATGTTTAATTCCAACAGTCATTTGAGTCAATTGTTATTTTCTGAACGAGAGTAACATCTTCTGTAGCGATTTATTAATGCAATTGACTATAGAAGTAAGTTTGCATAGTCATAGGTTGCTTCATGCACTGTGTTCGTGGTTTTTAATTCATTGATGCAATTAAACCTTTCATTTAATCTATTGGAGTCAATTTTTACTTTTAATTATGATGCTCAATTTTTTCCAATAAGAAAACATTGCTCGTGTTTTGTAGTATGTTCATGCTTCAACTAAGTTTTATGTTTTGGTTTATGTTAAAGCATGAACATTGCTTGACTGAGTTATCAGTGGTGTTGTTGTTTTAGTTCACACCAACTGTATTCTTTTTTTTGGTCAACATGGGAGTTTGTATCCCTATATAGGATGCTTAATACATTGATAAGGTCTACTTAATCTGCATGAACTAGCTATGAATGATAATCATCAGGTATATATCCTTTTATGCTTTTAAAGCTGTTCTTGTTATATGTTCAAGCAGTCTATTCTCTTTAACCGTTTTATTTTGGTGACCTAGGGAAATGTTGAACACTCTAGTTATCTTTTTCTTGAATAAATAGAGTGGGTAAATTGTTTTTTGTTTGTCATGACAATTTTCTGTGAATTGAAATTCTATTGCAGGGAATTCTTCAGAGCCATTTTTTTCACCTGTTGCCCCAGCAACTTCTCCAGCTTTTGCACCAATTCATGCTCATGATCTTTTTGTTACACCATTTAGAGAACATCACCATGCATTCCAGCTCACTTTAATACCAGGAATTGGTATTACGATTACTGGATCAGCAATTCTATTACTAATCATCCTGATACTTCTCATTCATAAGAAAAATAGAGAATTAAGAAGTGCCAGCAATTCAACAAGGAGCACACTGGATGCCTCTTTCCCACATGTCTGGAAGAATAAGAAAGGTATGCCATTTCTAAAATGTGGTTGCTACTGGTCATTAGAGGTAGATCACTAAGTCCTCTTGATAAGGTTTTGTAGATAGGAGAATACACAAGATGAAAGAGAATAGTGAGAAAATTATATTCTAAGAGAAGATGTTAGAATTTGCTTGGTTACTTAGCATGATATTTACGAATAAAGAAACATATAAATGGTAGATGAGGCAGATTAGGTCAACATTTGGTGACTTTCTTTTCCTTTTTCTTTTCATGAACAGTTTTAGGTGTTGGCTTGGACTTCTGGATGTGAACTTCTACTCAGATCAATGGTCTCTTTAGGGCATTTTAAACTTACAATTATTTATGAACTTCAGAATATTTGCTCGAGCCACATTTTTTTATTTGGCTTATTTGTTAGGAATAGAGACAGCTAATTAGCAAGGATACCTTAAAGAAATGAATAATCAGTCTTTCCTTGACCTTTTACAGGTGCTTCAACCATGTTTCATAGGTACAGTTACAAGGGTGTGAACTTCTATTCAGATCAATGGTCTCTTTAGGGCATTTTAAACTAGCAATTAGTTATGAACTTGAGAATATTTGCTGGAGCCACATTTTTTTATTTGGCTTATTTGATAAGAATAGAGACAGCTAATTAGCAAGGATACCTTAAAGAAATGAATAATCAGTCTTACCTTGACCTTTTACAGGTGCTTCCACCATGTTTCATAGGTACAGTTACAAGGAAATAAAGAAGGCGTCAGGCAATTTTAGCAAAATTTTAGGAAAAAGTGAATTTGGAATCCTGTACAAAGCTCAATTTGATGATGGGTTCGTTGCTGCTGTGAAACAGATTAAGAACATGTCAGTACTTAGTGAGGAAGATTTTTGTCGAGAAATGGAAATTCTTGGCAGACTGCATCATCGTCATCTTGTTACTCTCAGAGGCTTCTGTTCTTCTAGACAGGAGAGGTAGTCACCTCATTATGTGATCATATAGTAGTTCAAAGTGCTTTTGAGATACAGATTACTGTAGTTTCTTTTTTATTTTCAGGTTCATGATATATGAATTCATGGAAAATGGAAGCCTAAAAGATCAACTCTATTGTAATCTCTGCTCTATCTTCTCTTCATGGCCAATGTTTGGTGTTAGAATTCAAGTTAGGCAAATTCTGTTCTTTTATCTTTGCAGCATCTGGACGAACTCCGTTACCATGGAAGACCAGGATCCAAATAGCCATTGATGTCGCTAATGCTCTGGTAACTCATTGAAAAACTTGCTACTGCCACAAAGAATTAAAGTGCATCAAACTCATTTATCAGACAGCTTACAGCTTTTAAAGTAAACTTTGTATTGGTTTCATGTAAAGGAAACCTCTTTGAGCAGGGAGGTATATTTGTTATTATTAAAATTACTTGTATCATCCTGGTCTAAAAAGTTAAATTTATGTTTTCTAACAGTCAACAACTTCAATCTGTTAAACAGTGGACATGCCAAACTATCTCAAATGTTTACCTCCAAATTCGTGCAGTTTAGTTTCTTTAATTATTATGCATGTCCACTTAGCTGCATGTTCAGGAGCAGTCTCATGTCTGCTGTTCATGTGCTTATCCAGTGCGTATTTAGTTTTGTATGCAAAAAATTAATCAATTTTAATCAATCTATGCTAGTCCATAAAAGCTTTTGATGATTATTAAGTAATTGATAGCTGCATCTTTTCGCGAAACTAACTTTTAAGTCTTGATCTGGCATCCACTAATCTTTCTCATCTATTCGTGAACTAATCTAAGGAGAAAGTATGCATGTTTTTGGATTCTAGATGCATTTTCACATCTGTAGCCCATGTTGTCACATGTGTTACATTACATCCAGTTTGGACTGTTTTAGGCCTCAAATAACCTCTTATAGTTGGTTTGCATCATGAGGTCTAGTTGGAAATAAGAAGATACATTGCAGTTGCATCCATATTATATATTTTACTGATGGTTTCAAACACCTATAGTCTGCATAATAAGCTCTGTAATATGCAGATTATTTCTTGAGATTGACCAATTGTGTCCATATGATGATAAAGCTGTAAATTTTATGAAATAGAGCAACTTATTTCAATTAGATTATTCAAATGTGTAGCATAGGGTTATGAAGCTCTTTAATTTATTAAATTGAGCATGCAGGAGTACCTCCACTATTATTGTGATAGCCCTCTTTGTCATGGGGACTTAAGGTCAAGCAATGTCCTTTTCGATAAGAATTTCTTAGCAAAGGTACTTTACATGAGCAAAAATGAATATATTTCTTATTACTCTCTATTCGTGCAAAGAGTTTACAAATACTTACTTTTAATAGGTTGCTTATTTTGGTTTGGAGCATTCTACGGGAAGTGCAAGTAGACATGTACCACATAATGGTAATGCACTGGGAACTTCAGGTTAGAGTCCTCTTAGATTCTGTGCATGATTTCTGTGTTGGTAATTGGTGCCATATTAAAATATTAACCTTGAAATTTCCAATGGCTTTAACAACGGTTTCCATTTCATGACACTGGGATTGCTATATGTTGCGCTGACTGGCACATCCCTGTACCAGTTAGCATAGGGCAATATTGGTTAAATCATATGTCAGCACCTTCAGCGCAGGCAAGCATGGCCCATGCTGATCCTTTTCAGACGGAATACTATTTGACCTTTGTTGAGTGACAGTTGTTAATTTATAGACATGTCGACTATATTACAGCGAAAAGTCAGATAACATGGATGAGGAAACTGTAATATATGAGATAGATATCATAGCACCTTAGAAATATGATCAAGTGCATGCTAACAGTAAGCTAATGCATGCAATGAAAGAAATTATGATCACTTTGTGATTAGAGGATGCGACGACACTGAATGACATCAGTGGCTTGTTGTACAGGTTATCTGGATCCTGAGTATATGGTCACCAAGATGATGACCGATAAGAGTGATGTTTACAGCTACGGGGTACTGCTGCTAGAGCTTGTGGTTGGAAAGCAGGCAAGCCTCAATCAAAGAAATCTGGTTCAGTGGTCTCAGGAACTAGCAGACAGTTTTAGGCTCTCAGAATTGGTTGACCCAGCTATTGCAGACGCAGTCGATTTAGAGCAGCTCCACGTGGTGGTGGGGCTAGCAAAGTTGTGCACTCAGAGGGAAGCGAAGGAAAGACCATCAATCAAACAAATTCTCAGAATGCTACGTGAGAGATTGGATCCTTCATACACTGGCTTTGCTAAGGCTGTACAAGGTGAAGGCTGTCATGATGATGGGAGGTTATTCACCGAGAAGCAACAAGAAAATGAGGTTATCGCGTTGAGTGGAGATGTGAGATGTCTTCAGTCTTCTTCAAGCACTTCGAGATCCTACTGCAGTCGAAGCATTTGGCTCGAGTGCAACTCACCACAGTCCCCACATGCCGTTTAGTCCATTTAAGATTGTTTCAGCCACATAAACTTGTTTATGCTGCCTTCGGTTTCAGCCACCAGAGAGAACGACAAATCCAAGTGGCTGTGATGAATCAGAGTGGGTGGGTCTAATGCGCCATCGACAAGAGCTCTATTCACCATTGCTTCTACATTGTTCTTTTGTTTCCTCACCCCTGTACAAAATTCCGAAGTTGAGGCAGCTTGTTCCTAGTAATGTGTTCAATACTTGCTTCTTGTTCGAATTTTGTTACACAATGCTATTGAACAGACAGTGTTTCATCATCATTGAGCGGAGATGTCCTTTTCCATTACTTGTCTGGATGAGCTATGTCCTTTTCTATTGAAAATTGAAGTTGATGCATCCCCATAGTTAAGCTTTGCTCATCCAAGTTGTATATGGTTTCTTCTTCTTTTAGCTCCTGAATGGTCTAGCTCAATGTTTTTCGGTAAAATATGAGCATCAAAATCAAGACTACTGGTTTACAAGAATATGGAACCATTAAGTTGTGTTGATATAGAAACATCAGGATTGCAGTGATGTTAGGAAAGCTTTATATTGCACATGTACCTACAAGTAACAACAGTTATGCAGCTGAAAGTTAATATACATAACACACCAGTTGCTAATAATTTTTTACATTGATTTAATTCTTAGATTCAACAATTGAGGCAGTAATCTTTCTCTGCTAAAGAGACATTAGCCTCATGTTTATGAAGTGGAAGCACCAGTTTAGGAAGTGGCATCACATATGGCATCATCAATATGCCAAAAAAAAAAAAAAAACTTATATTTTAGATGCATTTTCTACTTTCTTGTGTGCTCCTGGATTGAGATGAGAATTTATGGTGAACATCAACTTCTTTGTTATGTGAATTATGCATACAACTAGGATTTCTTTCTGGCTTTCTTTTGTCCTGGCTTTAGTTGGAATCACATATCAGGACCTTTGCTCTACAGCAAATCAGATCTATCCAGCAGCAGAAGCCACCACATCCAGTCTCTACCAGCTCAAAAGTTGAATCTGTAAACTTGATCTGAAGATCCAAAGGCTGTGTAATTTTGACCAACTATTCTCCTTTGGACTCTTGCCCTGTGCTGCATCCCCCCCTGTCATTCACAATCATGTTCATGGAGGACAAACTAATATGGACATCAGTATGTGGTTGATTGTTGTCACTTCTAATTTGCAGGTATCACAATGAATCATGCTGGTATAAAAAATACCCAAAGGATTCTCTTTTGTATTTCTAGTTTGATGTTTTCTTGATATGTACATGATCATTTTCTGATCTCACCCCTCTGATGACCATAGTAACTCTTTTTTTTTTAGGAGAAATTAGCTAGCATGCTGAAATTTACATGTTTTCTTGGTGCTCATTTGAATGTAAATTTGTCTATATTTGTATTTCATAGCATTTCCATGTAGAACATCTTATATTATCATCTTAGCTGCAAAATAGCTTGAATCTTGTCTTGGAAATCATCCATTGTTTGTCATTCTCAACACCTGATTATATAGCTGGATTCATAACATACTTCTTGTTTGCATTCAGTACTCTGAGTTAGAGGTACATGCAATCTGAATCAACACATTGCCTATTGCATCCAACTTGTCTAGTCTGTGTTGTCTGTGAATATTTTCAGTTCTGTAAGGTTTGAGTATACCCTAAGGAAGTAAATTAGACTTCATAGTAATAATTGTATAAATCCTTGTACCATTCATTGCTTTAGTTCCTTTTCTTCTTGTTATGTAGTGTCTTCTTTGAGTTTCCAGTTAACTGAAACTTTGCCTTTGAAGCCATGCTATCAATTATGTGTAACCAAGAGGACTGACTCTAAATGGAGCCAGATCAACCAGGTAAGAACTTTTGATACCTGAATCTTTTCTCATACAAGTTTCAGAAACTGTGATAGGACTGATCACTAAATCCAGCACAAGTATGAAATGGATTTCCTCGATTTGATATGTGGTGAGATATGAACCAAGTGTTCTTTTCCAGAGATTTAATTCCCTTTTGGCAATGTTTCATAAAAATGTTGTTTTCTGTTTGGCATGATTGTTTCCTGACAGATTCTTTCTTTATTTCTTTGACTTCATAGGAGCTCATTGATCATGACAACCAGGTTCCACACAGAAGACACTGCAGCAGCCTCTTTGATGCTTTCTATATCAGAGCTCCATCCTCATCCCATTATGGTGGGTTCAGCACCATCAGTGCCAATCAAGATGTAGGATTCCAAGTGGGGACAAGGCTACAAAGTGAAAGGAACAAGGTGGAATGACATGCCTCAAAACCTGGAAGAGGGACTCCATGTGTTCACACACATCCTTGGATGAATCACTTGTTGAGAAGATAAGCTGCTTCTTTTGCAGGCATGTCAAACATCATGCTACACTCCAACCATTGCATTCAGCTGCCCTCACCCTCCAACTCTTACTGTCTGAGCAGATGCTGATCATGTCATGCAGGGCAAGAACACAGGCAGAGTTGGCAAAGTGTAGATAGAACATCTGAACTTGGATGAGTAGAGAAGGCTGATTCCTGGAATTTTGGCTCTTTTCTTCAAGCAGGTACTTGCTTGTCATGTTCCTCCCATTTCAATTCTGTGATAAGATTGGAGAAACCTGTGTGACTCCCACTCCACAACAGTGAGCCATGAGTGAATTAGCAGACAGTACAATTTGCTCTGCTACAGTAAGGATGGTTCAGCATATCAGTGGACTGGTAGTAGATTTATTTGACTTATATAACATCTTCACCTTCCTTTAATTCCTAACTGGATCCAATATGATAGAACACTGATAGTACTTGAGTCGATCGTCAACTTGGAACAACGGACATGATCCGACGTGATTCGGAGCCCAAAATTACTTGAAACAACTTAGACGATTCGAGTTGATCCTGAAATTATTTGAACAATAGAGACGACAGGAGTTGATCCTGAGCTTGAACTTGATATAGGATCTAGGATTGATTTCGATACATATCCCAAGAAGCAAAGCGATGAAGGGAAACTTGAACTTGATATAGGATCTAGGATTGATTTCGATACATATCCCAAGAAGCAAAGCGATGAAGGGAAAAAAAGATAAATGATGAAGATATAGAATTTTTATAAATCTTCGTTCCTTAATTAAAATACAGTTAGGTACGTTTACTCTCAGATTCGATCCCTCCGATACGTAAGTCAATAGGTTTCGTTGAGACGAAAAAGTAAGAAGAGAAGCCTGAGCTTTCGCGAAGTATCTTGCGGGTTAGATAATACGATGCATTACCTCAAAAAAAAAAAAAGTGTGAAAACTGAAGTATAAGTACAGTCCTATAATCTTCCACATAATGATAACCCTCTTCGCTTTCGGATTATTGCATGAGTAGTTGGCTGATTGATGTGGCACCGACAACCTTTCATGAATTAACTTTGTGACTTCCAAATCGTCCTTCGCTGAGAAAGATGAGGTTTTCTTTGAGCAGTACATGTCTTCGAGATCGCAAGTACTCAAGCAGTAGGTGGTGGGGGAAACATGATCTCCTTTTCTCTCTCTCTCTCTCTCTCTCTCTCTCTCCCAATGGGGGAAAGTGGCTTTGGGACACCGAGATGAGACTTCATTTGCCGAGGCTCCCACCACACCTTGCTTGCTTTACATCAATCAATCAATCACATGAGATGGCAACTCAAGAGTAAGTTTGATTTGGCATCGACTCCTTGGGGCTTTTCTCTTTCTTGGCCTTGTGCCTGTCATACTCCATCTTCTTCCACCCTTTTTCTTCCTGTGATATGGGGTCTTCAGTGTCTTGCACATTGCAGCCTCTGGTCCAGTGGGATGGAAAAGTCTCACTGCCCCCATGCAGTTCAATGCAGGCAGCACTGTTATCTTCTTCTACCATTTATAAAGTTTCATGTACGACAGTAGTGATAAACCATTTGGAGGAGCATTTCGAGGCTTTTACTTGTTTCAGCATTACAAGATAGGAAATCTGCTCCAGTCTTTCCAGACTGGAAGCAAGCACACACACAGAGAGAGAGAGAGAGAGAGAGAGAGAGAGAGAGAGAGAGAGAGAGAATTTTATGTTAAAACTTTATGAAACTTCAAAAGAGGGATTCTGATTCCTTTCATGTAAAAGCCCAATCTATTAATTAGCAGTAGTAGTAGTATTAGCAAGTAACAGTATCCATCGGAATGGTACGACCAACACATGGTTTTCGCAGGTCAACTGCCACCTCATTAAGCATGCATACATACAATCTAAGCAGCCAAATCCTTCCACACTCGGCACACATACGTAATCCGCTTCTTCTCCTGCTTCCCTCATCAACTCATTAGTGCTTTGGAGGGCATTGGTAGCACTTGGTGAAGAGGCCAAATGAATCCACCTGATGTACGAAGTTGAGCATGCTTGCCCACCCCCCAAATCCAAAGCCGACCACCAACACCCACACCACCACAAACGCGTTCATGCAGTAATGGCCAACCCAGCCTCCGAGAAACGATGCAGGCCTCTCCACAGCATTCTGCAGCAATCAACTGATCTACTAAGAGTATGTACTTGAGATCACAGAGGTGTAGCTTCTGAGAAGGAACGCTTACCTCTCTGGCAGAGGCGGGAGCGAAGGTTATCATGTGCGCCATGGCTGGGATGATGTACACCGTGAAGCTAACGAGGAGGGAGCCGACGGTGGAGTTGATGGGGCCAAAGAAGGGGAATATTATTGCTAGGAACCATATCGGGATCACTACCGGCAGCCTCGCCAGTGCCCTCTTGCAGACGCTCTTCGTCTCGTGCATCCCGATCACCTTCTCCCACACGAAGTACAGAGGCGTACACGCGAATCCAAAGGTTATGAACTGCGCGCGGCATCGATCAGTTTGTGAATTGCATCAGCACAAGATGAGCAGAGCAGTGCGAGTCGGTGGTACCTGATGGATGAGCATCACGACGACTGCAGCATTCCTGAATCCAGACCTCGGGAGCAAAGAGAAGGCGTTGGAATGATCGAGCAGCATGTCGCCGAAGGCCCAATACATTGCAGCTGCCGACGGAAGGGTGAGAGTTAGCACATAGAGCGTAGCAAACAGGTACACGAGCTTGAACTGCTGCGGCTTCCACATGGCGTGCATGATCTCTCTGCAACGAAAGCACTCTCTCTTGT
Organism: Ensete glaucum; assembly: GCA_021527575.1. Lineage (NCBI taxonomy): Eukaryota > Viridiplantae > Streptophyta > Magnoliopsida > Zingiberales > Musaceae > Ensete > Ensete glaucum. The sequence continues at coordinate 31,211,645 of CM038554.1, forward strand.
CAGAGCAAGCCAAGCATGTACAAGAATCAATCCATACATAGATCGCAGGGTGGCTGTCTCACACTGTGACAGCATGGCCTCCAAAAGTGTAGAGGATGTTGGTGGCGCCTGTGAAGTACAATACCAACTTGGATGGGCCTGAATGGGTGACACCTTCCACCTTGAAACAGATTACAAGCCTTGTCAAGAACACGAGAAACAAAAGGGAAGAAGATGCATGTTGGTAGGACATCGGGTCATCATTACCTACCTGCCCATGGAGCAAGGCAGCCGCTGTTAGATACCATGCAGTGTACGTAGTCATTAGGAGGCCTAGGAAGGACCAGATCCTATAATTGTGGAAGGAAGGGATGAAGACTGTTGTAGCACAGCATGCCCCAAAGATGTAGGTCCAGGTTCTCTTGTCGAGGTTGTCATTGATGTAGTAAATGTTGCTGCAAGAAAGAAGAACGAGTGGGAAAAAATGTCTTCGAGGAAGGATGAATCAGAAATAAGATTGTGGAAAGGTGCTCATGATCACCTCGCGCATGCTATCAGCTGAATCACCGATCCGAAAAGAAGGAATGTGCAGTTGAAGAACAGACCTGCGTTCCTCCAGTGCTTCCCCAGCAGCCCATCAAGGACTTCGAACCACTGAAGAGAAGCGAACAACTTAGATGATGTTTACTCTCCTCTCACCTTAAACTACCCAGAGATTGCCAGTCGCAGCTTGGTAATACTAGATTCAGGGAGTCCATATTTACTTGATGAATTCTGCTAATTTTTGCAGAGAAGCTGATGCTGAACGATAGGTATACCTGAATGACATGGTTCCTGAAGTCCACTTTCTCCCTCTCCTTCCGAGTCCTGTACTCCACATAGAGCGCACTGATAAGGTAAGCGGTCCAGCTTCCCATCAGCCCATAGAACAGCTGGAAGAGGATGCCTGACAACATCCCGAGCTGGGAGAAGGAGTACGGCAGTGTGAGCAGCACTTGAGCCACCTGAACTCACACCCACAGCCACCCATCATGTTAGCCAATGCAACACAGGCCATGTACGGCGATAGCATTCGGAGCCATGACCAGCACCTGGTTGGAAGCACAGCTGAACCAAGCATCGTACACGGAGCCGCCATGCCACAAGTACCGCGAGAGCTTGTTGCCGTTCGAGTCCTTCGCCTCGCCTTCCCTCTCCATCTCGACATAGTTCCCCGCGACGATGGTCTCCACCTTCTCGGAAGCCATCTATCTCTCTCTCCCTCCCTCCCTCCCTCTTCTCTCTTTCGCCTACGTGCTGCTGGCTGCGAGTTGGAGGGACTAAGGGGAGAACCTTCAGTGATTATAAAGAATCTTCTCCTCCGGCCTTTTCTTCTCCTCGTCCTCTTTCCTAGCTCCCTCCACCTTTCTTTCTTTCCCAAGTGGAGACTGGGACCGAGCCGTCGAGGCAGCAGCACACGAGCGGACAGGCCCACCCAAAGCCATGGAGTGAAGCGATGGTCGATTTAGCCTCTCAGACAGATGTGCATATATCCGGGGACTGTAGGAGGAATGCATGCTCATTCACACGGTTCTAATCTCCAGCATTCAGCACCGGATCATTGGCCAGCAGCTGGAAACACTCATGGAGGGAGGTTGGTTGGCCAATAGTCACCGAAAAGGTTGGTTCTCGGAGATGGGCTGAATCATTGCGTTGGGGAGACGGAGAGCGATAGTGGTGCTTCGCATGATTAGTGCACAGGTTGTACAAGTGGGAGGCTCCATTAGATTAAGCTGTGAGGAACACCAAGGGGGGGCTGCTTATATCCATGTTGATTTGGGTATTGCACAGGTTATCTATCTGCAGCGAGCCTCAACCAAGAGGCAACCATCCTTTTGTTAATGTATCTCCTGGGGATCCAAGCTTCACTTTCTACTGTTTGCTTTAATATCAACATTATTCTTATGACTTACATCTCAATTGGTGGGTTGGTGAGACTATCATGAGCCAGCAACCCTCTCTCTCTCTTTCTCTTTCACTCACACACACATCAGTACCACCTCTTCATCAAAGAGTATTCTTAAGAAAAGGAAAGAATGAGTGAACCCATAACCCTACCACATCATGACCTTGGCATGATGGTCGCCATTGTTCTTAGCCACATGCACCTACCTCCTTCGACTTCCACTCGAAACCGATTCAGAAGGCAAAACAAATGCAAGTTTTTGATCGAGTCTTCATTAACTCCCAGAACATACAGGAACAGCAGTCCTACTGTATTCTTGTCTTCGTGGAAAGTCTACATGATGTATATATAAATATAAATCAGAATCAATGTTACTGTGCGGAGGAAGAACGAATGATTACCGGTTTTCGGCCGGTGCTGCTGCTTTCTTCCTTTATCTCTTTCAGCTTTTGCTTTTGTGAAGCAACACACGCGGTTTGATATGTGTTTGGGACCAGAGTTTGGTGTTGAGAACTATCTGTTAGGTGAAGCTTTTTTCCTTGTGCAAGACCACGCACAAAGATGAGATGTAGCTCTTGGAGAGCTGGCCTGCGGCACCTTTACTGCTATGTGCATGCTTTAGTCGTAGAACACTTTTCCTTGGTTAAATGAATCCTCCTCCTCCTCCTCCTCATCATCATCATCATAGCTTTATGGGTTTTCGTCAAGGCAGCTCGCATCTCAGCATCACTCGTTTTGGTAAGCTCGGTTTCTCGTTTGCTTTGATTTTTTTCGGCAGGAAAACTTGCTCAGTTCCACTGTTCTCTGAGCTCACTCCATGAACGCTTGGGGGAGGGGGGGGCGGCATGTAGGCCACCGAGCCACTGCGCAGAACATGGGCGTGCTGATTAAAGATGAGCTTGGAATCATGGTGTGCACCCTTAGATTGTTCCACCACAGTTGGCAGTCTTGGATTGGAAAAGCTCGTCAAAGGGTCATCATGTGGGACCTATGTACGTCACCCCTTCAAAATTTTTTCACGGGTGATTCAGTCCACCTGACAAACACAACAAATAATAATTTGGTGATCCACCATTATGTAGAATGAAATGAGCTTTGCACTGTAAAGGGGGCAGTCTCTACTTCCAATGAAATCTATGCCATCTAAAAGTACACCTCTCTCTTTCAGATACAACAGGAGGTGTGTGTAAGTCTGAAATCTGCAGCATGTGTGGGGAAAAATACTATATAATATTATTCTTTTTTCCATAATCTATACAATTACTTCAAGCACTTTTTTCTTTTTTTAAATATATACTTAATGTCATCTTTTGTTAGCTATCTAAATGGTATATCCTAAAAAAAATTTTCTCTATTTTTTAAATATATACTTAATGTCATCTTTTGTTAGCTATCTAATGGATTCATATACCACATAGCTCAGTCAGTTTATCCTGAAGTATGGTTTTTCTCTATTTTTTAATATATATTTAATGTCATCTTTTGTTAGCTATCTAAATGGATTCATTTACCACATAGCTCACTCAGTTCATCCTCTTCTCGTATCTTTCTGTGACTTCTACAATGCTCTAATGGATCACACTCTCTAAAATTTATGTTATTTAAAGAGAAATTGGAGATACATAATTATTAGTCATAAATGGTTTAAGAATATGTGATTTGTTGGTCTATTTTGCAAGAATATCCTTTTTCGATAACGTGAGTTATATGACAAAGAAAGGAAGGTTGTACAGTCTATGACGTATAAACTAAAATATATTTATTTTCTTGTCATAGTATGAAACCACCAAAAATATTTTTTCTCACGTAGATGCTCTTATGATTAATGTATTTTACTAATCTACCAATCCCCAAAATTTTGTTAAAATTTAGTGAGTTTAACGAATATTAACATAAATGAGATTGTTTATTAATTTAAACCAAATTTATGTCTTATGATTCCTTCTATTTCTTAGTTCTCTTTTAATTTTGGACTAACATGATTAATTCTTCTCTATGAGTGACACAAATCATCCTTCTTGATGCTTATCTCATCCATGCATAAGTAAATCAATGATGCAGTACATAACATCGATCATTTGGTAGAATATATGTTAGTTCAAACTTGATCTTAATATAATAAACCTCTCGAATGATATTCAGATCAAAGTCTAATACAATCGAATCCGAATTGAAATACTCCACTCATAAGTGACGAGCCGCACCACCCGATCGATTTGTCTTCAAAGGGGCAACCTCCACTAGAATAGATGGCTCAAATCACTCCAAGGATTAAACTTTCATCATGTACACCAATGGCGATAACGAAAATGATGACTTATTGAGTCCATAGAACTAGAGGAGAAAGTTAAAGAGGATGACATCACATACATTCAAAAGTCATAAGTAGAATGTATTACTTAAGAAAGTCTAAATTTAATTGGCCCAATATTTATATGGGCTAAGGGCAATGCTTCCTTTATTCGGTCGCCCACTTAGCTCTTGAACGCCTCCAAGAGGGAAGATGAAGTGGCTTGATCGAGGTCGCAAGGGGTGGGTGAGAAAACGAAGGAGTCATTCGGGTCATCATTATAATATCATTGAATCTACCATCATCTACAGAATCACCATATGGAGACCTTAGATGATGCCATGTTGACTCAATCATAGGCTTTTGCGATGCATGATCAGACATCAAATCATGCTAAGATTTGGTTAGTTACCGAGGGAGGGTACATGCACATCATGTGACCGTGCAATCATGCGTGGCCTTATCGACCCATCAAGCTCCATCACCCATGGCATTGTCTACCCATCGAGTGCACCATGCACAACCTTGTCAGCCTATCCAGTACCACTGCATATAGCCTTGGTGGCCTATTGATCATCGCCTCATATGGCTTAGCCCCTGTCGATCATAGAAATCTCTTAAGGCCTGAACGTTAGCAACCATGCAAGCAACACTTCTAAATTGGATTTCACTATGCTCCATAGCTCAAGAAGTGGGAGATGCATGTGTTACGAGTAAAATAATTTGGCTCATACATCAAAACCATTTGGTCAACACATTAAGTCCATAATATTGACACACCAAGGCCAAATAGTCTACACCTCGACATTTCGTCACCATGTTATCACGAACGATCATCGTGCGCCTGTAACATCTTCGCTCAACGAACCATTCATCGCTTTTGTATACTTGTAGCATATATTTGACAGCCTGTTTTGTCTTAGTTTTATATAGTTTTACATGAGAAATGCAAAAGAAAATAGTTTGCAATGCTATAGTGAGACCGCTTATTGCGTTGGGCCAAAACTACCCAAAACAGTTTCGTTTTCACATGCCACATCTTGATTTCTGTAGATTATGAGGCGTTACAAAACGTCAGCCATCTAAGACCCCTGGAACCACCTGAGTGGCACAAGGCTGGATGAGGCTTCAGTTATAAGTCGGGCGTTGAGCATTCATCACAAATTGAGCTAGTCTTCGCGCTCAGCACTTGGTAAACCGTTGTTTATGTACTTGTGATTGTTCGTTCAACCTTCTAAAGTCTTTTTTCACTCATTTTTTTTTTTTCTCTTGCACTCAAGGTGTTTGTTGAATTGCTTGTAAAGCTTCCCTCTTCACGAGACATCGGGACTTGTCTGCTACTTGCTTTCAATCTAATCAACCTTCTCTTTTGCAGGTCCTTAGGGACCGAAATAAGGTGGCATGTAGGCTGACCCATTACAGATGAATAAAGCATAGGCATTTCATGACTTAGGCAATTCCAGCTAAATTCGAGATATTGACTCAAGGACACTTCATTACTTAGGCAATTCCAAATAAGTCGGAAACTTTATCGCAAGGGTATCGCATGACTTGGGCAAATTCAGCTAAGTCCGTGATAATATGATCGATATATTATCACCATTAAACTGATACATTGACACCACATGACCAACACCTTAGATCTAGGTGATTGATATCTCAATGTTATGATCTTCATGACACTAGTGGGTGAATTAGTGCAATAACATTTTTAATCGCTTCTAAAACTCGATTGATAAATCAACACATTTCAAAAATTTGATTTAAGTTCAAATTATAAGTAAAGAGAATGCAAGTAAAGAGAGATGAATTAATTTATAGTGGTTCGGTCTTCTTGACCTACATCCACTCCTAATTCCTCTTATCTCAAGGCTATTGACTTTCACTATTGATCTTCTTTTCAATGAGTCAAGATCAACTAATCTTGTTATAACTTTCTCCTTTTTAAGACCGAGGATATAACCTTCACACTCTCTTTTTACACATGATCTCTTACCTCCTATAACTTAGAATTATAATCAACTCAAGAGGAGGAGAAGACTCAAATTATGCTCAAAATAAGAGTTTATAATATTTTTTTTCTCAAGAATAGATGCTTCATCAACTAAGCCGAATGAGATATTTATAAACCCCTAAAAGCTTTAAGAATAGAGCTAAAACTTTAAATCCATGAAATTTCAAGGTATAAATGATACTACTATCGACACTAGGTCGTACTACCATCGGTGTAAGTGGTATCATTGCTAGAAACATAGGAAAAACACAAATAATATTTTTCAGTTAACTCAAGTGTTACTATCGCCTGGGCCTGATGGTACCATCGGTCAGCTCTGATTTAGGCTACTGATTTGACCTTCTAACAGGCCCAATCCAATCCTGGTTAAAGCCAAATGATTTTCTTGACAAATTAGCATGATTTAAGCTTAGTACCAGCTCAAATTGACCCATATTGAGAAATCAACCATGTATACGACACAATATATGTTATTCCGATATGTTGTCCGTTCATTTGACACTTCGTCCGAACCTTCGGCACATCGTCCTTTCCTTCGGCATATAATGTTTCCTTCAGCATATCGTCTATTCCAACCATATGTCGACTTTTCTACGATATTCAATCTTCTGACATAATATCTGAACCTTATGGCATGATGCTTAAATTTATAACACGAAGTTCGATCTTCGACACGTCGATCAATCTTTCGACTTGACATCTAATTTTTAACATGATAATTTTTTAGTATAATGCTTGACTCTTCTATTCAATAGTTGGCTCTTCGGTGATCAAGTACATGATCAAACTATTTTTAACATCACTTATCTTAAAAATATATATAGTCCAATAAATTTATAAATTAATTACATCATTAAAATTCAGGATCCTAACACTCGAGCTCCATATAACTGATGTAATAGTGTCATGTGGCTGACACGCCAAAGCCACATAACTGACATCTCAGCGCTACACGCCAAAAGAGCATATGCTAGTGATGGTTTATTGAAATCAATGGGAAAGAGAATGAGAGAGTATTGTTACTTTTTATTTTATTACAAAGAACCAAGATCAAATAAGATTAATTTGAACTATAAAGACTCATTATTCATTCATTCGGATTTATTAGGAAGCTTAAGTTATTAATCCGACTTTCCCACTCAAAGTTAGCTCGAGCTAACTTGATATTAATGATTTAACCTACCATAACATGCAAGAGTTAAATAAGGGTTTGAATTATTCTGGTCAAATTAGTTTAATTTGGTTGACTTAGGCACACCAACATAAAATCCACTATATACTTCAACGATCCTTCTAACGACTGATGACGTCCATCCGTCCGTCCATCACTATCGATCGTCTCGATCGCTGGTTGCACGCATCTCAATGATCAATTTCATCTTAGCTCCGTCCATCACGCCTCACTCCTCTCACCTTATAAGTGGATGGCTCAGATTTAAGATCAGCGAAAGGAGACGGACGGATGAGATGATATAGTTAGATCGATATATATGATACGGTAAGCGAGCCAATGCAATCCCAACTTTATCGCGCAGGGTGAGGATGAGATGCGAGCGTTGCACTCCGGGCGGAGGAAAGCCGTCGTTCCAAGAAATCCTGACCTCCGATTCAATTCCACCACGAAAACATGTAAGCCTTCATCAATCCGTTGGTGTAGGGTTTTTCAAGGTTGATTCCTTCGAATCTCTTCGTCTCGGAGGCGGCGCCTTTTGGTTGTGGTAGTAAATTTGGTCTCCCACCTTAGGGTTGAATCTGCTTTCCTCCAATTACGCATTAATTAGATTTTAGTTAGAATGATCATTACTTCGTGCTGCAAATGATCCCCCTGAAGAAACTGGTGCTGCAGGTTGCAGAGAAGCGGCTGATGATGCAGGTTGAGGACCCTATTGATTAGTATGTATCTATGTGATTGAGAAGCCATGGTCGATCTTGTTGAAAATGTACTTTAATTTAAACTTCATGGGTTTAGATACTTACATATTTAACTCTTGTGTGGCCTTTATTTTCTTTCTGTTTCTATTCTTTTCTTGGAAAAAAAATTATGAAGCCAACTTGCAGGTCAAAGTCATCTAGTTTAGATGGTGAACTTTGGATGACTGTTGGCAAGAATAAGGATGCAGTTCTCTATGCCTCTTAAAGCTCTTTGTTTGGATAGGCTTTGAGTAAGCTGCCACATTCTACTCCATGTTAGATTTGTTGGAGTTATTGGTGTAGATACCATTGTGGAGGTTTCTTCATATGCTCTTTTTGTTTATATCCTTTGTTTTGAAAGTTAAGAAGCCAATTTGCAGGTCAAAGTCATCTAATTTTGATGGTGAATTTTGGATGACTGTTGTCAAAAACAAGAACACAGTTCTCTGTGCCTCTTAAAACTCTTTTGTTTGGATAGGCTTTGAGTAAGCTGTGACAGTCTACTTCCATGTTAGATTTGTTAGAGTAACTGGTGTAGGTACCATTGTGGAGGTTTCTTCATATGATCTTTTTGTTTCTATCCTTTGTTTTGGAAGTTAAAAGGCCAACTTGCAGGTCAAAGACATCTGATTTAAATGGTGAGATGATTGTTGACCATGTCGGGTACCGGGCCCATCTCGGAGATTTGTCGACATGATACATATCGGTCTGTACTGGTGTGTCGACACATGGTATGTCGTGGCGTGCCGACGGAGTCTCGGGCGAGCTGTGTCTCGATGGCGAGTTGGACTGGTATGTACCACCCGTTACATATTGACTTGGGCGGTACAGCAAACCTGTTGCAAAAATAAGAATGCAGTTCTCTAAGCCTTTTGAACTCTTTTGTTTGGATGGGCTTTGGTTGAGCAGCAACATTCTGGACCATGTTTATATTTTTTAGTTTGATTGGTGTAGGTACTCTTTTAGTCACAAGTGCTGTTCGTATGCTATATATTGCTTCTGCCTTTTTTTCTAGTTATTTTTCATAGTTCTTTCTCACACAGTACTTCATGACCATTCTTGTCATGATTATCCAGCTCATTATCCATCAGAAAGTGGTGGCTATCAGTGACCTAGGTTCAAAGTAATAGACAGAACTCGCTATTTTGATCCTTTTTCCACAAATATCTGATGTGTCCATCAAACATAGTTCTTAACATCTCCCTTCTGAGTCTTTGTGTCCTTTTTGAGGATATACTGGCGGACAATGCCATTTTCTCATACTTTGTAATTCCAGTGAACACTAAAATCGTTCTATATTCTTTGGAAAAATAGTAATTTGCAATGCCTCTGAATCTCACGTGATTAGTCTAGTTCTGATATCTTCGTAATGACCTTGGGCCTCACTCGAAACTTGTAATTGGAAGTTTTTTTTCTCTCTATATTTATAGTGACTTTTTGTTATGTGCAGATGTGGAAATAAACAATAGGCTTGATGGCTAAAGGAGACCACCCAAGATTGAGAAGGTTCAAATGGAAGATTTGATAAGATTCCACTATCAACTGGCACCTGAACAATGGCTTGCTAATGATGAGTATCAAGTTCTTAGAGATGCAAAAAATTAGGGAGGAGGAGAACTTTCTTGAGAGACTACATTAACCTCAGCTGGGTACAAATCTTCATCTCTTAGTTTTAGTTTGAATTCATGCAATTATAAAGCAACCTTCCAAGATAAACTTGTACTTGGTAAGAGTTTAGACAAGGGGCAGATGACAAGATCTAGTGCAGAAATGAGGTTCTCCTCTTGGTTGTATAAATAACACATTAGGAGAATGAAACAAATCCGCCAAATTTCCTGATCATACAAGTCATCTTAGTAACAAATAGTGTTCATTCAGATCATTTGCCTATATTAATTTTATTTTAATATTATAATCTTCCTCAATGCTGTAGGTGTTGAGATTTAAAATTGATTTCATTTGGAACTTGGTTCAATTCTAGATTTTAGTTGTAATAATAAAAGAATTACTAATGAGGTGGAAACTAAGTTGGTGCATTATATCTCTTAGTTTGTATTAAATTAATTAATAAGAAGCTTAATACCATTGGGGGTGACCATCTAACTAGAACATTTGGTTTCTCAAGGTGGCTGTTGGATTACATTGCAAGATTTAAACTTAGGTGTTTGATGCATATTGTAAAGTTCCCTTTTATACATTGTTCTTAGGCCTTCATAAGAGGCAGATCCTACAATATCAAAGTAACATGCAAATTTTTTTTTTTACATCATCTTTATTTTGAAAATCAGAAATGAAGTGAAGAATGCAAGAGAAACTTTTCATTATAGTATAACTTGAATTACTAGTGAGAGAAGAACCTATCAAAATGGGTAATCATATGGGCTCTTCTTCGGAAGAGCTAAGAACAACCAGTGAGTTCTAGAGCATGAGCATCTACCAATTGGATATTGCTTCAGATGTTCAACAGTGAACTAAAAAAGCATAGTTAGTCATGCTAATAATCATTGAATGTTGGAGCTTTAACTCTGATCCTTAAAGATCACACTATATTAAAACATGCTCATTTTGGCTCTTCACTTCTAGTGCGATTTGAACTTAGACCTCTTTACCACCTATACATGAATAGTTCCATAGAAAAATGCTGGGGCCATCATCTGGCAATGGTTTATGATATTTTTTGATCAATTGTCTTATCATGCCTACATCTTTTCTTTTCTTTTATTTTTATGAATCAACTTAAATATTAGATGGATTTCTTTTTTTTTTCTTTTTGTAAAAATGTGGAGACAATTTGCTCCGTTGCCTTTAGTTACAGCTCCAGTAATTTCTGTCTTTGATGCATTAATTTTCGTAAAATAAATGCATCCCGCAGGACAATTATGATATCGAAAGAGATGCTAAGCATGGACTCTGGGACTATCCATGCCCACTGCTGCCGGAACATTTTGTTAGCCACTATTATTTCTACGTTTCTTTCAATTTTGATTTGAGTTCCTTTCTTTTGGACGCCCTTTTATAATTTTTTAAAAATGCTGTTGAATCCGGCAGTGACATTGGTGATGCTTTGCAGTCATATTGAAGAGGTCTATTCTGCGCAAATTACGAAGAGAAGGCTTTGCAGTCACATTAACGCTCGTCTTCCTCGAATTTTTATGACATTTCAACTGCAAAAAAGAAAAAGAAAATTGATATCTCTTCCCAATCTCAGTTTCCAAAATATTATCTCTCCATTTTTTAATAGTTTTCCAAAGTATTAAAAGAAGGTTTTTCAATTGATGCTGCAGTTTGGGCTTTCCGAACTCGACCCGGAAAGATTGCACTACCGGATTCTGACCCAAACGCCGTTGCTCGGCACCCCGGCATGCACCACGAACCAGAGGTAGTACCCGGGTGGCGCCACCTTCGGCGAAGGCGGCGCCACGACCTCTGCTACGTACCCGATGTTCCCCCACGCCCAGACCGCTCGCGACGCCTCCAGCACTACCGCTCGCTGGTTCATCCCCACTGCGTGCGTCGCGAACGCCGGCGCCATGGCTACCACCTCCACCACCAACTCCTCCCACACTCCGTAGTGCCCCGCCGCCTCGAACCTCAGCGCTACCCTCTCTCCGTAGCCCACTTCCCCCGGCGCCGCCGCCACACGCGGACGAGTCCGGGCCGCCAGGTACGGTGGGTGGAATGCCTCGAGTCTCAGCTCCGTGGGGTACATCACGTTGGCGAAGGCGTAGCGCGCATGCGGGTTGCTCCCCCCGACGATCACCCGCCCGTACGTGTCCAGGATCGCCGTCGAGTGGTACATCCGCGGGATCCGCGAACGTTTCAGTACCGCGAACCGTCTCCCTGCAGGCCGGTCCGGGCGGTAGAGGACCGGTCTTGTCACGGGGTTGCGCGCTAGCTCCCACCCGGCGGTGCCGGCGGCGGCGCCGTTGACGATGAGGACGTCGCAGGTGGGGAGGAGGAGCATGTCGCCCATGACGCGCGGGAGGGGCATATCCTCTAAGGACCAGGCGGGGTCCGAGTCGGCCGGCTTGATACGGGCGCACGTACGGAGTGCCGGAAGGAAGGTGCCGTTGAGCGCGGCCTGGTAGGATCCCCACGGCGTGCCACCGCAGACGAGGACCTCGGGGGCGGCGCCGGGGCGGAGGGGCAGGAGGACGGAGGAGCCAGAGCTTGGGTAGCTGCGTGGACCGCCAGCGACCGGCGGTAGGCGTCGAAGAACGCGGTGGTGGATGGCGTCAAGGACGACGGCACGGTCGTTGGCGAAGACGAAGAGGGTCCCGTCCGGGAGGAGGTGGAGGAAGGGGTACAGGTTGTTCTCCGTCTCGCGGTTCCAGGTCTCCACCAAGAACGGGAACTGAAAGACGGTTCTGCTGCCGGCTAACTCGCGGGGGAAGAACTCGTAGGAGAACTGGCGGCGGCCGCCGAGGATGATGACGCGGCCGTCGGGTAAGAGCTGGTTGGACGCGTACCATCTGCGGACGCTGAGATAGAAGGGCCGTTCCACCCAGTCGGAGCGGCCGCCACGCGACGGGGAGAAAAGGCGGATGGCACGGTCGCCGTCGTTGAAGCCGCCAGTCTGGAGGAGGGAGCCATTGGGAAGGAGGGCGCCGGAGGAGCACCAGGTGTCGGTGAGGAGACTGAGGGCGCGGACGGCTGCGGAGTGGAGGAGGAGGAGGACAGAGTGGGCGGTGCAGTCGGTGGTAAGGGCGAGGTCGTTAGAGTCGAAGCGGCATCTGCCGCCGGGAAGGGAGATGTTGGAGCGGCCAAAGTCGGTGCGGTCAAACATCACCACCGTGTCGTCGGGGAGGAGCTGCATGTGCATCGCCGAGAGGCCGATGCTCGCGCGGAGAAGTCGCCATTCCCCTCTTCCTTTAACACGGGCCGCAGTTCTCAGCGTCGAAACCCCGACAAGAACGAGAAGCAAAGGTAGAACAAAGACTGAGGCGGAGACGGTGGTCGTGTTTCTTGGTCTTGTTCTTCTTGCACGCGGGGCCATCATGGTGGACTCGGTTTCTTGGGTTTCTTCTCTACAGGCTTATGGTTTTGACATCGTAGCGAAGAAGAGGATCTCTTTTAGATTAGTGTCGCTGTCTACTTGAGTGCGACGTGCGTAAGCGAAGTCCTTGGTGTTGCCGTACAATTAGCCCAACGATAATAACATCACGAGGATAGCGGATTCCAGGATTTGGATCCGGTAAAAGATTAAATCCGATAGGGATGTCGGGTCGGGGCGGGGCGGGGAGTGCTTTCCGTTCTCATCCGATTTCATTATATCATATTCTCATAATTAATTTATTTTCTTTTTCAAAGCATTGTTATAATTAATTAAAATCGTAAATATTTAAATATAAAATATATCTAAATATAAACATAATTAAATATATCCATATACGATCATAATCAAATAAATATAAAATAAAAATATCTATAAATTAATTATATATTTCCATTAATCTTATTTTTCTGATTTTTATGCTCAGATATCCGTGTAAAATGAATCCTACGTAACTAAAAAATGACCAAATGATTCATAATACCAAAGTTGAATCCAATCTGATGTATTTTCACCCATAATCGTACGAATAATAACAGTTTCCTCAATTCCCATTTATTTCTTATACTTTGACCCCATTAGCGATGGTTCCCGCGGGTATAAATAGGCCCAAGCGGTAGTCCAAGTCGTCCCAGCGCAGCGAGAAAGAGAAGGAATAAACTATGGAGAGGAGGAAGCAGTTGTGCGCTTGGGGAGCGGCGGCCCTGATCTTCGTCGTGTTGATGGTCGTCACCCCAGCGATCCCGCAATCGGAGGAGTACCACAATTTCGCCGACCAACGCGAGCTGTTCCTCGGTGAACCCCGCATCCGTCTTAGGGTTTCCATTCCTGTTTGATTCGATGTTTTTGTCGCAATTCAGGAGGGTTTCGTGCTCTTCTGCATATTGGAATCTTTTCTACCACTGGGATTTCCATCTACTAGTATTCTTGTTTTCATTTGTTCACTAGATGAATTCTTACCTTGTTACCCAGGAAGCAATTTTTGCGATAAAATGTTGCATCTGACTGCTTTATTTCGATTATTTTCGCTCATGAATGTTTCATATATAATTGTTTTAAGTACGGCTTCTGGATTTAGAGGTGGTCTAGATAACCTTTAGGCAACGAAGTCAAAATTTGACGGGTATTATTTGGTTGATAAGGAAAAAAATTGGTTCAACCTATTATACATTTTATGTACCAAGGCTAAGGTGTCACCTCGGCTTGGTTCTGCCCGCGTACAATGAGCGCTCGGGGATTCTTTGTTGGCGCTCGAGGGATGTGCAAGCTCCTCGAGACTTCGGTTGGTAGATCGAGAACCTAGGCGGTCGCCTCATGCTGGAGTCGACTTTTGGTCCTTGGTGGAGCTGTAGTCGCCCGGAGCCTATGATGATGTTCCTGGGGGAGTTGCTTATCCTCGGTCGGGGAACCTTGTTTGGTTGGCCCCCGTGGGCGGAGCTTCTCTCTTTGCGAGTGCGTCCTTCCACTCAGCTGCCTCTCCCAATGTCAACGCTTGTGCCAAGGCCGTGGCCATGGGGGGGGAGGGTTTGGCAGCAAGGTGTCGTCCCGACTCGGCCTCTCCGACTGTCAAATCAGCTAGGTGAATCGTTCTGTGTTGTATGTCTAGTGTGGAAGAAGGTTCATTCGCTCATTTGCTTGGGCACCTTTTATACTACCTGGGGAGGCAGAAATCGTACAAAGTGGGTTAATGCGCATGGATGGTAGGTCGACGCCGTACGTTGGTCGGTAGTTGAACCCCCGACCTGTCTGCCAATTTCTACTATTGTGCTGGTTGCTTTTATTGCGTATCTGCAGTAGGTACGATCCTTCCATGGGCTGTTGTATGAGTTGAAATATGTTCTCCTATTGTGTAGGGGACATACAGAAGGAAACATCGCGGTAGAGGCATGTGATGCGGCTTGGGCCTAGCCCCTCAAACCGTGGTTTAGGGTAGTGCTCCTTCCCGAGACCTTAATCTAAGCTGAGTTGGTTGTGTCTACATGGCTTTTGGAAGGGATGGGCCAAAATTTACCCTATCATTGTCTTCCCCCCAAAAGGGAGTCGTGCCTTGGGAGAACCGGGGTGCACGGCTCGTGGTTGGGGCTTTGCTTGCTTTACAGGCTTTGTTTCAGGATTGTTGGTTTTTGGGGCAAAATCAAAACTGATGAGACCAACCAGGATCTGAAGCAGGCGGAGTTGATTGGGACTTGTAGTCGGTATGAATGATCAGGTGGGGGTCGTTTTTGTAAACGAGGACTTTTGTCTAGCATAGATAGCCCCACGGAGGCTGTTCGAAACCGGAATTCCTTTAGGAGTCGTCTGAGGTTGGAGATTGATTGGGGTCTGGAAGCTTGGGAGCCCTTTGTTTTCATATTGCGGGTAAGAGCCCTTTGAGAGCTCGGCAGCTCTTGAGAATTTGTTTGGGACTGAGAGCTTTTTGAGAGCTCGAAAACTTTTGAGAATCTGTTCGGGATTGATAGCCCTACGAGAGCTCGGTAGCTTTTAAGAATCTGTAGACTGTGAGCCCTTCGGGAGCTCGGAAGCTCTTGAGAACCTGTACGGGATTGAGAGCTATGTGTTTGGACTAAATGGCCTTTGTTGGAGACTGAAAGCCTTGTGAAAGCTTGGAAGCTCTTGAGAATTTGTTCGGGACTGAGAGCCCTATGTTTGGGACTGAAAGCCCTTCGTTCGGGATTGAAAGCCCTTTCAGAGCTCGGAAGCTCTTAAGAATCTGTTCGGGACTAAGAGTTCTTTGTTCGGGATTGAAAGCCTCGTGAGAGCTCGAAAGCTCTTAAGAATCTGTCCAAGACTGAGAGCCTTGTGTTCGGGACTGAAGGCCCTTTGTTCGGGACTGAAAGCCCTATGAGAGCTTGGAAGCTCTTGAGAATTTGTTCGGGATTGAGTGCCTAGTATTCGGGACTGAAGGCCCTTTGTTCGGGACTGAAAGCCCTTTGTTTGGAATTGAAAGCCCTGTGAGGGAAGCTCTTGAAAATCTGTTCTGGACCGAGAGCCCTGTGTTCAGGACTGAAGGCCTTTGTTCGGGACTGAAAGCCTTATGAGAGCTCGGAAGCTCTTGAGAATCTGTTCGGGACTAAGAGCCCCGTGAGAGCTCGGAGCTCTTGAGAACTGTTTGGGATTGAGAGCCCTGTGTTCAGGATTGAGAGCCCTTCGTTCGGGACTGAAAGCCCTTTGAGAGCTCGAAAGCTCCTGAGAATCTGTTCGAGACTGAGAGCCTTTTGTTTGGGATTGAAATCCCTGTAAAACTCTTGTTTTACCTTGGGGCTTGAGGCGGGAGCCTTTACCATCTTGGTCACGGTAAGTCCGTTTGCCAAGGTGCATCCCCCCCTTTTTCGATTGAGCCCTGATTGACGATTTTTGTTCGCAACATCTTGTTTTACCTTTCATTTCGTCCCTCGATCATGGGGCTTCAAGAAGTTTTTTCAACAACCCTTGTGGCTGCAGGAGCATACCCAGTGCAACAGCCTGGATGAAAGAGGTATGGGTTTTAAAGCTTGATCTGGAGGGGGCCCTGACGAAGGATGGGAGGCAGAGGACCTCCTTCGACTAGAGAGGACTGAGTGGCCAAGGGCGGGGTTCGCTCTCCGCTCTCCGGAAACGACCTCAGCACGGACGGTGTCAGCTGTCCATCGTCGGAGGTCGGCAAACCCTGAATCTGGATGAGAGGGGTGCCTCCGTGCTTCGTTGTTGGGCAGCAACTTGAATAGGGTTCCCTTTTTATTGGAGTTGATAGTTTCTTTTTTATCACGTGCAAAGCCTTTGTAAGGCCTTTTAGTCAACATGCAAAGCCTTTTCACTGGAGTTGATAGTTTCTTTTTTATTTGGTCTGCCTTGGTTGAAGGGGTCGCATCTATTGCCCTTAGGTGGTTGGACCCCGTTCAGGCGGGGCCTCTAGAGAGCGGCGGGGTTGGTGTAAGGCCTTCTGTTCAACATTTTCGCTCATGGGGAAGAGGATGAGGGCATGGCCCCTTGAACCCAGGTTAGGGGTATGCATGCAGGTGACCCGACTCGGGTATTTTCCCAGGTCCGCATGTGATGTTATGTGCTCAAGCGACGCGTGGCCCTCATTCTAGCGCCAAAGAATGTTATACATTTTACATACCAAGGCTAAGGTGTCTCCTCGGCCTAGTTCTGCACACGTACACATGAGCGCCTGGGGATTATTCGTTGGCCCAAGGGATGTGCAAGCTCCTCGGGACGTTGATTGGTAGATCTGGAACCCAAGCGGTCGCCTCATGCTGGAGTTGACTCTGGTCCTTGGTGGAGCTGCAGCCGCCCAGAGTCTATGGCAATGTTTCGGGGGGAGTTACTTATCCTTGATCGGGGGACCCTGTTTGGTTGGTCTCCGTGGGCGGAACTTCTCTCTTTGCGAGTGCATCCTTCCACTCCTCAACTGGCTCTCCGGTCGTCGACGCGGGCACCAAGGTTGTGGTTGTGGGGCGAGGTGCCACCCCGACTCGGCCCCTCTGACAGTCAAGTCAGCTAGGTTAATTGTTTTGTGTAGTATGTCTAGTGTGGAAGAAAGTTCCTTCAGTCATGCCTGGGAATCTTTTATATTACCCGGGGAGGCAGAAGTCGTACAAAGTGGGTTAATGCGCGTGGGTGGTAGGTCGGTGTCATATGTTGGTCGGTGGCTGAACCCCCGACCTGTTGTGCTGGTTGCTTTTATTGCATATCTGCAGTAGGCACGACCCTTCCATGGGTCATTGTCTGAGTTGAAACAGGTCCTCCTACTGTGTAGGGACGTACAAACGGAAGCCTCGTGGTGAAGGCAGGTGATGCGGCCTGGGCCTAGCCTTTCGAGCAGTGGTCCGGGGCAGTGCTCCTTCCTGCGACTTTAATCTGAGCTGAGTCGGCCGTGTCTAGTTAGCTTTTGTAAGGCGACGTGGAAGTATAGGTTAGACGGGCCAAAATATGCCTTATCACAACCTATGTCTTATTCGGATGAGATCTGTCTTGTTATTCAAGTTTAAGTGTGTAGGAGAGTTAAATTTGCTATAATGTATATAAATAGCAACTTAGGCTAATAGGAAAGGGCCAATATCTTTATTGAGTCTAACGTTCCCTCTCACGTGTAGGCTTGACACATGAACAATACCTAAGTACATTGTGCAAGCCAAATAGGGGGAAGGACATTGCACAAATACAGATTTGATAACCATCAGCTGAATTAGAGGAGCATATACATGTTTTGTACTCTTGTCCTGCTTTGATACTTTGATAAGTATTTTATGCCTAAGCTTTTAGGGAAGCGCCGAATATATATTAGGTTCTAACAACCTTTAGTATGTTCATCTAGTAGGATTTGTTATTTCCTTTTCTTTGACTCATTGTACATCAACTTTAGCTGAGTATGAAGAGAAGTTCTATATGAAAGAGTCAATTTTGAAAGAATGTACAAGAAAGGAATAAAGATCAATGAGGGGAAGCCAAGTAGGGCTAGTTTTACATGCATACATTACTTTTTATTGCTTGATAAGCACTTACAAATCTCTCTTGTAATACTTACAAATTTAACAAAGAATTATTTGATAACAACACACACACAGCCATGATTGGTCGATGATGTTTGAATTGTCTTTTGATCACATAAAAAGGATGGGATGCTCGTTCAGAAGGAAATTTGACTGCACTGTATCGGCCAGGTGTTTGACAAGGAGTGTAAAAAATGTTTCTCTAATTGCTTTAGACATTTTAGTGATTTAGAACTCATTGAGTTGTATATTAAAGTCGGTTTTTGTTTATCTTATCATATTGTCCCTGTGGTTCCAGTTTTATATGTAATCTTTACTTTTGTAGTGTGATTATAAAGTTTGTAACTTTATCTTCATGTTTCATTGGATACTTTATCCTTAACAATAGCTGTATGGATGGGTGTCTCAGCCAGGTGTTTGATGATGGGTGCAAAAAACATTTCTCAGATTGCTTTCACAAATCTTAGTGATTTAGAACTCATTGAGTTGTATATTGAATTCAGTGTTTGTTTATCTTATCATATTGTCCCATGCTTCCAGTTTGGTATGTACTCTTCACTTTTGTAGTGTGATTGTAAAGTTTGTAACCTTTATCTCCATGTTTCGTTGGAGAATTTATGCTTAATATTGCATATATTCTTTTGCAGGTATACCTAATACACTAAACGTGATTTCCAATATTCCTTTTCTCTTCGTTGGCGTTGTCGGGCTTACACTTTGCTTCTATCGTAACTACTTTAGGTTAAGGTGATGTTGTTACGCTTGATCTGTGAACAATTGTGTAGGAATAGAGTTCTTTTCAATGAACATCTTCCTCTTATCTTCATACAGATTGCAAGGTGAAATTTGGGGTTGGTCAATTTTCTTTCTTGGTGTGACTGCTGTTGCATTTGGTTCTTCCTACTACCACCTCGAGCCAAACGATGCTCGGCTTGTTTGGGATCGGCTACCTGTTGGTTATTTCTATCTGTTCATTTTATGTATTTTTTATTGTTTGTTCATATAAGTTAGTGCAATATTCTAGTATAAACAATCTCAATAAATTGCTTGTTCTTCCCATGGATGAGCTATCACTTATTAAAATTGATGAGGTTAAGCCTTTTCTTTTGGAAGATCAACTATCTGTATTTGATATGCAATCTAGCTAGAGTTAGCTTTACAAGTTTCTTAGCTCACTTACCTTCGATCAAGGACCGAATCCTTTGTGGCCACAAAATTTTTCAAAGATTTGTCAGATTTGTCTTGTTTAGTCTTATCTTTTATTGGCACATCTGTTTGCTATTATTGTTATGCTTTTTAGAATGTCATATTGGTAGTCATATTTTATTTTTTGTAAGCTTACTATATGCAATTAGTTCCTCTTGTGTTTTGTGCAGTCTACACTATGATGTTTTGAGCTAGTCATTACTATTAAAAGTCACATCTTTTCATTTGCTCAGATGACTGTAGCATTTACATCTATTATGGCAATCTTCATCATTGAGAGGGTTGATGAAACGACTGGAACAACATCAATTGCACCTCTTGTTATTGCGGGTATACTTACCATCTTGTATTGGAGGCAAGCATGTGATTTTTCTTGTTTCTTTCCTTTGTTCCCTTTTGATTCTGTGCTTTGTGCAATAGTTAGTTCAACAATATCATCCATCTTCATTAAACTTGTTTGATAAATGCAGATTTTTTGATGATTTACGCCCATATGCACTCATCCAGTTCCTGCCTTGCATCATTATACCTTTAATGGCTATACTAATTCCACCAATGTATACACATTCTTCATACTGGCTATGGGCAGCAGGTCAGTGTTTTAGCTTTACACCTCGTCACGATATGATTTTTCCTATTTTCTCTATATATTCTCATGATGTTTCAAGTGAGCTGTTTTAGGTTTTTTCACCTTTTTTTTGGTTACTTTACAGGATACATCTTTTATATTTTGGTGTACCAGCTGCTTGAAAGGTTCTTATGTCATAAACAAAATTAATGAGACACATGTACAACCTTTCCGAAGCCTATCTATCCTATATAATTAGATAGTCATAGTTATTCTTGATTTTTTTTTAAAATTTAGTTATAAGATGTTATTTGCTGGTGTTCAAATCAAAACACAGCTGATTTTGGCCATGAGAATGAAAGGCTTTCTTGTTTTTTTTAGCCATTTATTTTCTCTGTTTTTGTGCCTCTCCTCCCTCTCTCTCTCTCTCTCTCTCTCTCTCTCCCTCTCTCCCCCTCCCTCTCTGTGTATACACACACACACACACACACACACACATTTTTTGTTCCTCTCAGTTCTTCCATTTTATCCTTTATATCCTGATTTCTGTTCTCTAATTTATGCCATTAACTGCTACTATTCTGGTTCCAAAAGTTAAGCGGACCTCTATGGAATCTCTTGACATAAGCTGAAATCTGATATAAGTTCTAATTCATGCATGTCATCACTTCTAAATTGCTAGATCTAACTGTGTAACTTTTGTTTTAAGTGAGTTGAGTGGAGTCTCTTCTTTCTATAAGATAGTGTTACTTTGTTCTTGCACCACTTTTTATCTGTCTGGCAAGCATTGTTATCTGTAGATTAGCTACTGTTTGCTGTCCTCACAAGATGTCAATGGTCAAATCCAAGGTTCATCGTACCGGTGTGTTGAGCTCAGCTCGATACGGTATGATACCCCGATACTGAGCAGTACATATAAGCATACCGTTCGGTATATATATAATATAATATAATATAAATATAATATAAAATAAGTTAAAAAATAGAAAAAAGGGGCGACGTTTCTTCTCCCCGCCTGGGGAGAAGAAATCACCTGCGGGCAACGAATCGTGTGGGCGACGGATAGCGCGGGGGAAGAGCAACGCGATTTCAGGTTTTTCTTCTCCCTCTTCTTCTTCTCCTTCTTCTTTCTCCCTCTCTGGGCTAATACCAATCGATTTCGGGTGGTAACGGGGTGGAAACAGCCCTAATCGACAATACCGTCCGGTAGTGGGCAGTCCGCATACCGGTCAGCTGGCGGACTGGTACATACCGCCCATACCGGGTGGTACACGTCGAAACGGCAATCCTTGGTCAAATCATATCTATTGTAATGTGAATCATTTTAGACCATGGTACTGGTGTGGATGTCTTTGATGCACCATTTGTTTATGTTCTTGAATGATAGGTTTTGGATTAGTTGGCTTACCTTTTAGATTGTAGACATTTTGTATTAGATTAGTCGGCTTACTTTATTGGTTGTGGGACATTTTGGATCATGTAAGTTCTCTACTACATTCCCGTAACATAATTTAGTCTTGCTAATTAACTATTCATCTTATTAGGTCAAGAGTAATGGCTGTGAAGTCCAAAAGCATTAAACTCATTGATTTTTTTCTTCTTGTTTAATGCTTCTGTAGCTTTGAGCTCAAGTGAAGAAAATGTATAATTATATTTATTGATTTTGTATGCAAAACTGAATGATGTAAATGAGAATGAACTCCAAAACCGAATGTTCTTAATGAGACCCAACTCTCAATTTCGGCATTCTGTATCTCAACCACAGATGTTTAAGATGCAAAAATACAGTGAATTAAGAGAATGCGACATTGCAAATCCAAGAAGGGATAGTAAGATCCTGATGATTTATCTTCAGATACCCTTAGTCCATGTTTCACCTTTACTTTCAGCTTCCATTTATTTGAATTTGATCACATGGTCAAGATCCAATTCTTTCTTGTAGTATTTGGCTCTGTATCTTCTATGATGATGCCGATTATGCTTTTCTATGATTCTATTCTATTGATCTATTAAAATAGAAGAAAGAAGTTCATGGGGAAATTTCCTTTTTTTATGATCTTCGGTTCATCATTTGTTATTTACAATATGATAAAACGTCAGTATTGCAGGACTTTGCTCCTGTCTTCATCCCATCTGATGACAGTAATTTGACATGAAAAAATAAATTTTACAACAGTTCTTTGTAGAACATCTAAGTTGACTTATTAATCTCATGCTTCTGCCTAACTTTTGGCAAGTTTTGGAATTATTTTGATTGCAAAGCACAGAAGCTTCCAAATAAATTTTCATGAGTTAGCACTAAATTTATAAACACATATTTTGAATGGAGGTTCCTTTTCTTAATGGATTGTTGGTTTGAAATCATAAAGATGAGATTTGGAGAGCAAGCTGCTAATTATAATTACCAATCATATCTTGGCAATATGATCTTCTTTTACTCTGAAAAAGAACAATATTGACTGTTAGAAATGCAGGATTTTATCTCTTGGCTAAAGTGGAAGAAGCTGAAGATAAACAGATCTACAAATGGACAAATCACATCGTCAGTGGGCATACTCTTAAGCATCTTTTTGCAGCAATGGTTCCAGTTTTCTTGACACTCATGCTTGCAAAGAGAGACATTGAGACTGAGAGGTACAAATTTTCTGCCAATCATTGTAGTTGTGATGATCGTACTGAAACGTATAATACTGTTTAGTTTCTTAAGTGCCCGTTGTTCTTGATTGCTTCAATCAGTGTGTGTCATTACCAAGAGTTTAGGCTATTCGAAATACTTGTATGAAACATGCATGAAGTTGCACTATCCTGGCTGAACATTACCTACTTCTAACACGATATGGTGTATATACTATAAAGCAGACTGCAATATTTTTTTTTATGGAAATGAGAAATGCTCGGAACCAAACATTTGTTATAAACTTGTGACACAAGATAAAGCCTACAATATTTCAATTTTTATTATAAATTTAATTTGACAAATAAATGGTACCAGAACATTTTTATTATTGTTTTGAAGTGGAAAATTTTCTTGCTTTGGACTACAAGTATCAATTTCTGTCTTTGTTACTTTTTTTTTTTTGTGCCATCATTCCTTTGTAGTCTGGTAAAGTTCAATATTATTGCATTCGTTCCTCTCCTTGGTCTGCCATACTCAATGATCTGGGTCAAATATTCCTAATGGTCACACCATTCTCTCTTTCGACTGAGATCCAACAGGAATGACAAATGGACTGTTATATAGATGAAACAAATGGGCTTGTGTAAGACTGACTTAGAATATAGGCTGACAATTTAATAAAGCATGCATATCTCACTTCAATTCTGGATAGGCCAAGTACTTTTCTGAAGCACATTCTGGAGTGCAAATTGGAATGATCATTAGGATCACATTAGGACATGAAGACCAGCCTTCATGATTGCAACTTATATGAACCGAGAAACATGTATTAGTTCTGCACTGTGTATTGACCTCATGTGCCTGAAAAAACAGGAAATATACATGGATATTGAGTGATGAACCTGCTGTTCTTTCTTTGGACTTTAAAAATAGATAGTTGATTTATTTTTTTATGTCTTTTTGTCATCTCATGCTCTTTATACGACGCAGGAGGAGTTTGCTTCAGAAATGGAAGATCTATTGGATCAGAATAAAAGAAGGTGGGTTAAAGGCTGAAAGCTCGGAATGCGAGTACTCTGCAGTTTCGGTGACGGTCTAATGGTAAACTATATGTTTAGTCATTGACAGTCTTAGACAAAGCTTTTCATTTTGCTATGTGAAATCCCCCATTGAGCGTATTCATATGTATCCTCAAATAGTTGGGACAACATCGAGTTGTTTTTGTTGTAATGTACTCATATGTATACGGTACAAAAAAGATGGTTTATACAAGTCATGCCCCTGGAATATGTTGTATTATTATGTCACCCAAATAACTTGCCAGTAGCTTCTGTGTCAGGGTCTTGATCTCGTACAGTTGTTGTTTACCCTATTGTACAACAATTCCTAATGTCAGAATATTGTAGCGTTGATCAATGGTGAAGTTCAAGCTATTCAGACATTTTTACCATGGTTGATAAACAGTGTGTCTAATAGGTCTCCAGATTAAGCTTGCCCAAATTCCTTATTTGGATTTTTGTTTTCTTCTTCTTCTGTTTTTTTTTTTTGGAGTGGAACAGAAATATATGACTCAACTGACTTCTGTTCATGCATCTTGGATACCACAGGGTGTGTGTGTGTTAAGCTGCTTCATTTGCAATTCAGACCACAAGAAAAGCAGGCAGGTGCTGTGGAATATCAAACTTGCTTTATGCATGCAGAATGAAAGCTTCTGAAGAAAAAAAAAGTCAACTATATTGATTCTCATATCTGCTATTTTCTGAACAGTTTATTCTTTTACAGTTTTCATGCAAACAAAACTTTTCAAGTGTGAGCATTCTTGCTTGCTGATCCTGTGGCAGGTTAAAGCTTTTCAAGAACTGTTAGGCCTCTGTTTTCATGAATCCAAGGGTTATAAATCAGACAACTTTGACCTCTGTGATATTTACACCCATTGATTTAAAAATCAATAGACGCCAAAAGACTTCAGGGTCCTAAAATGCTCGAGCGAGATGCTATGTGCTCGTCCGAGCCAAGTGAGACGTTAAAATATAAAAATTTATATAATATAATATCTCAAAATTTAAAACATTAAAGTTTTACATGAAATTCATTCATCATAATCAATATTATCATTATTTTTAAATAATTCATCTACATTGACTTCGTCCTCATCCTCTTGTCCTTTCTCATCATCATCTTTATGTTTTTAACAATAGGATCTTGATGCTATTGCACTCAT
Organism: Ensete glaucum; assembly: GCA_021527575.1. Taxonomy (NCBI): domain Eukaryota; kingdom Viridiplantae; phylum Streptophyta; class Magnoliopsida; order Zingiberales; family Musaceae; genus Ensete; species Ensete glaucum. The sequence continues at coordinate 31,236,920 of CM038554.1, forward strand.
TTTTCTCTTTATTATCTATATTGTATATATTTGTAATTCTTCAACACATGAAACTTTTGTCACATCTTTCCATGTCAATCTATCATCTTCAAATACAAGCTCATCTTCAACATCTTATAAGTTGACACTCATTTATCTCACCAACCACTCATTTGAATCATCAAGTATCTTATAATGAGATTAGATTAATTCTATCTCGTAAATCATGATGAGTCTTTAAAGCTTGATTATACTTTATGTAAAAAAGAACATGTACTCGTTGTTGTTCCAACTGATTTCTTCTCTTTGAGTGAATCTATCATGTCATATAATTTAAAAATATATTAATATATCTATCTAAATATATTAATTAAATAAAAATATTTAGTGATTTGTACATGCTTAAAGACACTTTGGTTTCACTCACAACTCGCAACACTACATGTCAAACTAAGTATTTTGATAATAAATTACTATAAGTTCGGAGTGTAATTTCCAAATAGGTTCCATCGTTCAGTTGTAAAATATATGTTATCATTAGCAATAACATAGTAATATACTGTAGATGAGATTAATTATATCAAATTATTAATACCCAGGAATGTAGTTGTCCTTGATCGAACTATCATTAAAATTCTAAAAAGACCTTCGATATTTTTATATAGAAATAATTCACGAATAATCTTAACTTGCACCTCAAGGCCTAAAACTAATTTTGCAACGCACTGATATAACCCATCTAGAATTTCTACATCAAACCCAATAAATTTAATTTTATAAAGAAATTCTAGACTCAAATAATATCCTACGGCATGTAAGAGACGATGAAGCTGACAATTCCATCTTTCATCAATGATTGTAAAAATTTTCTCATATTTTTCTTTATTTTTATTAAAATACCTTATAATCGTCTCGTTTACCCTATTTATATCCTCATAAATATATCTCATTGCTAGCTTATTTTCATTATCTACCAATCGAATGATTCAAACAAGAGGGCCCAATTACCTTTAATATATAAACTACATGATTCCAAAAGGATGACATTAAGATGATATTCGTAGCCCTCTTGCCTTTTAATTCTTTTGCCAATTTAATTTTCACCCATTTCTCAGAGGTAAACATATTTCTCAGGTTATGTTTTTTAACAATGTATGCTGTATAATGTCAAGAATGAAGTAGAAAATCGAGTTACATCATATCTCATCAATTCTTTGTTGCCTGTGAATCCTCTCATTATGTTCAAAGTCCTAGCACGATTATAAAAGAAATCCAACAACAAAGATTGCCCTTTCTAAAGTTTTCTTGATGTCAGGGATCTTTTCAATATCCTCCAACATTAAATTAATACAATGTGTCGTACATGGAGTCCAATATATGTGTTGTCTTTTACCTGAGATAAAGAATAAAAAAATAATAAGATTTCAGAGTTTAACACATTTAACTAAAGATAAAATAATTAAAATATTAAAAATATTACAAAAGATGAATATTACCAACTAATATATAATTGCTTCCATTGTCAGTTATGACATATAATTGATTCCATTGTGAGTTATGACTTGAATGACATTTTGTTCTCTAATTTCCTCTACCAACGTGTTCAAGCAAATCATATATCTTATCTCTAAATTTCACAAAAGATGAAACATCTATTAACTTCAAAAACATAGTTTCTAAATAATAATTAACTAAAAAATTAATTATACTCCTACATTTTGTTCTCCTGTCGATCCAAGCATCTGACATAATAGAGCAACTATGTGTTGCCCATGATTCTTTATGACCCTTTAATAAGTCATTTGTATAATTCAACTTATTTTTTAATAATGGAACTCATATCTTATAATAACTTAGAGATTTTAATCCAACACCATATCTTCCAATAGCTTTAATCATCTCCTTAAAACTGTCTAAATGAGTGATACTAAGTGGAAGACCAGCCTGATAGAATAAGCAAGCAATGTGCTGAATTATTCTTCCTCTTATTTTTTTATTACAAGCATCACATATATTTGTATGTCTTAATTTTGAGCCTCCTGTTTGCACTTGTTGTTTCTGTGATCCTTAAAATATATATAAATCCATCGGTCCATTTTTACCCTTCTTAGTACTCATAACTTCTTTTCCTCTTTTTTCGTATATATTTTTCCTACTTGGGTTAACACTTATAGAATAATCTTCTTCATCATCCCTGATATGTTCAACATTATTATATAGTAAATTTTCATAAGATTTATTCTTTTGCATCTTCTTCTCATTCATAAGCCAACAACTCTTCTTTTACCTCCGGTGGACACTTCTTGCAAGCTATTACATTTTTTAAATTTCCTACTAGATATTGTTTTGCACGAAAAATCTCACCTCTAGTAGTCTTATCACAGAAGTTGTAGGATTTTTAGGATCCTTTAGATAATTATACTTCTATGCAAGATCGTTTTTTTATGTCATTTGAGAATCTATTGAGTTACTCTACACTTGCCAGTTATTTTGAAACCTTAACAATAATTTTAAATAAATAAAAATTAATATTATTAAAATAAAAATAATATATTATTAAACTAATAAATAAAAAATATTGTTATCAGTATAATGTTAACAATATATTATTTAACAGTATACTATTAATATATTATTAATATACTATTAATAATATAATGTTAACAATATACTATTAAATAATATATTCACAACATTATATTGTTAATAGTATAATAACACTATAGTATTAATATTAATAATATACTATTAAATAGCATATTGTTAACAATATACTGTTAGTATTAACAGTTACTATTAACAATATACTGTTAACAATATATTGAGTCGAGCCGAGTCGATGTAAGGAGTGTGAGAAAAGTAGAGACGAGGCTGCTGACCGAGAGCAGTAGCTGCTTACTGAGAGCAACAATAGCGATAGCAACAATAGCGACAGCAACAAGCAACGACAGCAGCGAGAAATGACAATAGCAACGGAGAGCAACAGTAACGGAGATAACCAGCGACAACAATGAGAAATGTCGATGACGAAATCACAAGTGAAATTAGGGTTGAGAAAGTCACGAGCGGAAAGTGAGAAGCTGATAGATGTGTTAGTTGGTTCAACTAAACCAACGAACGCAAATGTGACCGGACCAGAGCTTAAAACTTAGTACGATCACCTGGTTTAACTCGGGCGCTCGCTCGAAGCGCCCGACGCCTAGGCTCGGGCAAGCGCCTAGGCGGCACCTCTTTGACGCGCACCGCCTAGAGATTGAGCGAGGCGTGAGCCACCTAGAGATTGAGTGAGGCCCTCACGCCTCGCCTTGCCTGAGCGCCTTTTGCAATCACTGTTTACACCATAACAGCTTTCTGAGATTCAAAAATAATAATAATTAATATTACTATTATTCTATTTCAATACAAGAGCTCGGTAAAGCTCAGAAAAAAAACAAGAAGGAAAAAAATGATGCAGCAGCAAAAGCAGAATTAGCTCTGTACATGGAATCAATATGGCAAGAGAAGGTATGTTAGATTGTTCTGGCTATTGCACAATTTAGTGTCACAAGAAATGATCCTCCTTTCATCCTTACCTTGTCTTCACTAGTGAAATCTTCAATTCATGATCAATTTTTGCAACAGCAGAAGCTCAGTAGATCACTGGATTCCATCTCCATCTGCTGACTGAAAGCTTATTCCCCAAAGAATAATGACACATGAGCTGAAAGGTGACTTGTGCTGCTTGCAGAGTAGCATCTAATTGTCTTGATTGGTTAATGGCAAATGATCAACTCCTCTCTCAAGTGCATCTCTCCATAATCTGTATCTTATACCAAGCTTGTCGTACGAGACCGGCGAGTTCCAAACATTTGCTCCATTGATCATGCGATCTTGCTGGCCAACCACCAGCCTTAGGTCCTCATTCAACACCTGTTGGCAAAACTCCATCAGCACATTAAGAAGAACACAGTGGAAGCTTACTGTAATGAGTAGGATACTAGTCTGCTATTAGAGTTTTGGAGGATTTCTTATTTCAACCTGCTTGTGATGTTTTTATTTCTGTTGATTTAAGCAATTAATCGATAAATATAACTTATGTGATTAAGAAACTAATGTGGAGCTTTTATTTCATTAGGTAAAAATACCATGACAGAAAATACTGATTAACTTAAGATCACACTCTTTAGAATACTAGGAGTTGCATCGTATATAACCTTAACAGTGAAACAGAACCTAGGATGACAAAAATGGGACGTGTTGCAGGTCTAAAATATGATACTGATGATCAATAAAATCTACATAAAGATGAACGCTAGGAGTTTCATTTTTGTAGATTGACCTTTATATAAAACTAGATAACGGCTCCACTTCCCTAAACATTTAGGTCTTTAGTTTGCACAGCTGAAACACAAGAAAAGCCTTCATGGCTTCATGTTTATTCTTACTAGCAATGAAACTGTCATCTACACTCATTAAATTTGGTGTGTTCTCCGAACGTTCTTAGTAACTACACTCAGTAATTAGTAAAAATTATATGCAATTCTTGCTGCAGCTACAACACTATCTTATGTTCGTGAAGATAATGAAAATTCAGCAAATTAAAACAAAATCAGAGCTTTTTAATAGGTTATAAGACTCACCTTTTCCGCAAAGTGTCTCCACAAGATATGCATGAAAGGTATGTGCTTAAGCAACGGAGCAAAATCCAATGACATTCTGTATAATAATCTTGTTTTCTGTCTGGAGGAAGGTAAGCATACGTGAAGCTGGTGTAGATGTGTTGAGCACTGCCTGGTGCTCCTTCCTTCCAGTTTTCCAGGTTTAGATATCCCGATAGTTGAGAGGACAATGCAGGGCGGCCGGAATTCCATGTCAATTGGGTAAGGATCCCAGTATCCTTGAAGGCCTGATGCAGGTGTGAGAAACTTCACCAAGCTGAAAAAAAAAGCAACAAAAGAAATTTCACATGCAATATTAGCACTATATGCCAAAACCAGGGAGTAGGCTTTTAATTATCCTTCCATGAAGAGGATAGGTCATCAATTAGGAAAAATGATACACGTGGCCTTTGATAATGCCTAGGGTAGACTTCTATTTCTTTAATAAATTTGAACAGCTTTATTATCGTCGTCACAAAACAACATGTATCCTCTTAGTGACCTTCCACATTATCACTCTTCACTAGTGTATCTTTGATGTATTGATAAGGCATAGTTTAGCTCTGTTAAGATGGAATTCTAGGATCACACATAAGTTCAGTCGCCCCCACGTTTTACAAAATTTGGAGTTTTTGGACAAACTTGGTACGAGAGGCGGTCATGCTAGGATGATATAACAGGGATTATCTGTAGAAACTTGACTATGTTTTATACTTTCATTATTTTCTACCTATGTGACATGATGTTATCATATTATTTGTTTGTCAGTGTGAAGATAGCGAAACTAGCAAATCGATTGTAGTATTTGTCTTGGTACAAACCTTGGAACATTCCATCCCTTCGCAAAAGTGGTGGTGTGAGTAAAAGGAGCATGGGCAAGGTCTAAAAGATTGTCCAGCAGTAGGCCATGCTCCACAGGCAGCTCCATAACAATCTGTCCACACAGAAAACATGAGCAGACCTGAATGTTGGATGATTGTTTTGCAGTAAAATTTCTGCAATTGAAGGATCTATTTGGTATTTTATCATTTGTCTTATGCCACTTATGTTTAGTATTACCTCTGCGTGAATCATAAATCCTGTAGGAGGTTGCAAAGATGGAAGTGTATCTGTTGGAGGCGCACTGCCAGGCCAGATCCAGATCATCCCTTCATGCTCAAAACATGGCAATGACCGAATTCGGACATTAAGCATGCGGGTCGATGGCATTTTCTCACATTTACCATCGGTTGAGTATTCCCATCCTGAAAATGTCACATCATCTTAGTCATTGTTACGTATTTTTATGTATTTTCTCTTGAAACAACATACTAATTTGCAGATGCTATGGAGGTCAGAAGTAAAATGAAAATATAACTTAAGCTTTTGAAACAGAACATGTAGCAGAATCTAATAATGAGAAAAGCATCCTATCAAACAAAAGCACTTCAAAAGGCACAATCTATATCAACTGAAAGTGCCAACCATTTACGCTTGATAGTTATTCCCAATATTTCTACCTAATGCTGAAATTTAATTTCTTCTCTTCACTAGTTCTATGAAAATCTCAATACTTCTAGGAGGCATGGCCTGACAGATAAGCAAAGGATAAGAGGAAAAGGAGGTGATCTGATGATTGTTGATTGGCTAAGATGGAAAGATGAATTACCTTCGAATTTAGCATTTCTCAACTATATGGATAATGTACAACAAATGATTGATAATGTTGATGCTCTTATTAAGTTTGAGCTCATGCAAATTTGGATTCTTTTCTTGTTGAATAAACCACAATGTTTTTGAATAAGTTGATGAAACTTGTCTCACATCTTTGGATTCTCTTATATTACAAAGTAGAGAGTCTTCATAAGCCAAACAAAATAAAAAAAATAATCATGTAGAAAAAAGTAGATTTGAATAAGCATGTAAATTTCGCTTTCTGTATATCAAACATTTGTAAAATTCACTCTGTTGGTAAACAATATTATGTTGTATCATTATTCTTTTCTTGTATGTGTTTGACTTCCCAATGGAATTATCTCAATGACAATGCAATTCCTTTCCTTTTTTGTTTTTGACTCGAAAGAGCAACAAGTATTAATATGCAAGCCTTCACAGACTTTGACTATCCATCACGAATAATTCGTTGTGCATGTGTAATCACCTAAGCAGCATTTTTCACATTAGTGCTTCAGAATCTTGCTTTTATCTGACATGATTTTATTTTTTCTAGAAATCAACTCATTTCAGAAAAGGGATTGGTACTTATTATTAAAATAATTTGCAATTACCATGATAAGGGCACTGGATTCGGCCCTCATTAACAGATCCAAGATGTAGAGGGCATGCCCTATGAGCACATGTGTTCTGAACGCAGCCTGGATTACCATCTTTTCCTCGAAAAATCACCCAAGGTTCTTCGAAACAATCAATGGGAATCTGAATTCAGGAGAACAGATTATGACGTCGAACAAATGTACAGCATATTAAAATCTACAGAATTTTTAATTTTTGAGATAGAAAAGGGTATACATACCATAGTATCATCTTTGAGGTCTTTTGAGAAAGCTACTGGGTACCAAAAGTTCTTCAAGCTGGGGTGGTATGGTTGAACAGGACCAGAAACATTTAGACTTCTTCTACTTGACTTACTTTTGACAGGATCTTTAGATGCTGAGGAAGTGCTCGGAGTAAGTGTGATGCACTCGCTACTGGAATCACATGAGCTCTTTTCTTGCAATAGTCTGTCACTCACCAGTGATTCCATGTATGCAAGCTTGTCCAGAGCAGCAGCTACCCTTGCTTCTGATATATGGACCTATACCAAAGTCCAAAGCGTGTCATGTTGGTTTCTGTATAAGTATGATCAAATAAAAACTGAAGCAAGAAATTTCGGTGGACTCTTTCACCTAAAATATTACCTGTCTATGGGCCTGTTCTAGATCTTCTTGCAATTCTGCCAACTCTTTCTTCATGGTTCCGATCGACTTGAAATCACGCGCTAACGGGTTAAGAACCTCTACCACCTGAAACAGAAACAGGAAAAACATCTTAGGAAAGTAATTATATAAGCACATCTGGATCTACCAGGAAAAAAACTCTAATTTACTTATCATGCATGAAATATTTGATACAACTCAGAGTTAGCCAGCCAAAACCATGGATGTGATCATCATGCAATAGTGAAATTCATCGTCATATTGAAATTGGAGCACTAAAGTAAGCTTCAGATTTGATTAATTCTAGCTAAATCCCAAAGTTCTTCTCTCTAATTGTCCTCTGCTCAATTCTCATCGATTAAACACCACACCTTTGTAGATTTATCAAGAAACTTACACTTGAAGTTACAAGAAGATGATCTTGGGTTGAAAAACATCCAAAAGTTCATCATAGTCAGACCTTAAACCGAAAATTAAAAAAAAACTATCTAGTTTTTGCAGTTTCTACGTCTTTAACAACAATATGAAAAATACTGTTGATGGATACATTCCTTGTAAAGCACTCTGTGCTAGTCTCCTCGATCTCCATGCAGCGACTAAATTACCTAAATGAAATGCAACATGAGTCTAAATCGTCCATTGTTTTATGCCCATAATTTTTTTTTGAAAAAAATGTGAATGGATTCAAAAGATAAAAAGCCCCATAATTTTTCTAGGTATGTCATTCATGCACTACTAGAAAAGCATTCTTTGTGCAATATAACAACATGTTACCACAGTACCTTTTCATGAAGCAGCATGATGCTAAGAACGTCCTGCCGCGCCCTCCAATCACAATACTGAATGTCCATCCTGGCCACCTCCAGAGCTTGATTCACATCCAAGAACTTGCCCTTCAATGGCTGAACCCTGGGGCGAGGAACCTCCACATCGAAAATTTCTCCCCATGTGTTCTTCTTGTCTGACCCACTGCCCTCTCCATCCCCAAACACGGCCAACACCCTGAATCCACATCTACCACCAGCATTCTGCAATTCCAAGGATCATTAACAAAACATCACACACAAAAAGAACCGGAAAAGTAGTGGGTATCTCCTAACTCAACATTGCCGATGAATTGAGTAGAAGAGGGCGGTGAAGTTTCGGAAATTAAGCTCATTTAGCATCTCTTTAAAGCAAAGAATAGCACGAAATTACGAGATTCCTTTGGGGATCCTTAACCATCCATTTAATTGACCTAAGCTTTTGAAACTCTCAATTAGGGATAATTTAACTACTACCTCACTCAAAATTTCTCTCTGAAATCACCTTCTTGGCAACTAGAACTAAACCTCAACCTTTCGATCAAGAAGCTCTACTAATCGTGAAACCGTGGTTCCTAAATCAGATCAAAAAACCTCCTTCCTTTACGAGAGACTGAGATATCAAAGGATCATCCGTCAACCTAGGACCAGAACCAAAAGAAAGAATCGCACCTTTGGGGTGCAGAATCTGGAGAACGGTCGCAAGTGCGAGATCGGAAGCGGAGACAGAGCTGCTACCATGGTCATAGAGATCCGCAGGATCGGCGGCGGAGGAGGAGGAGGAAAAGCCACGAAAGCAAAAGCAAAACGAGGATGATCGCCAGAATTTAAACGGGGAATTGGAAATTGACGCGAAATATATTGATAACTGTTGGCGCTCGACGGCTTGGCGATAAGAGGCGGGCGTCGCCCGCGATCTCCCCGGCCCGCCCCCTCCCCGCCACGTGGCGTCCCGCGGCCCGCCTCGCCGTTCCACGTGACGACCCTCACATCCGACGGGCCATTAATCCATCTCCACGTAAGCAATCGACATCTGAGCCAAGTTGGTTTCGGATCACGCCCGAGTTGCGGAAGTAAACAAGGACTCCCCGTTCGTCCACCCATTCCACACCCGCTCTTCTATTGGTGGTCTAATCAGCGCGCTGAAGGTATGTCTTTGGGTTTCGATCGGAAAGAGTGTGATAAATTTTCTTGGGCATAATACTTCCTTTTGTGGGTGGGAATTATATTGGCCACAAGTCCACTTGGAATCTTTACTTATCATTCTTTCATAAGAATAGTGCTCTTGGAAGAGCCTACGCGAAGCTACTCCACCCCATTTGTAATTGGTAGTTTTCTTGTGCTATTTATTTAGGATTTATCTATAAATTTACTTTTAAGTGATTACTTAAAACAAATGAGTGAGTGACTCTTTAAATAACAACACTATGCTTCCACTCCGTGGCATCTTATACAGTGGTATTCGATTAAAATAATTTAATTATATACATATATATAAGGTGGTTCTCCAATTTTATTATATGTATATATATTTTTAAAAATAATTGAAAAAAATTTAAACTAGAAAAATTCATATTCAAAAGTTTGATCAAAGTTTCACACGGATGTATTTTCATACAGGTAATAATATAAAAATGAATATGCAAAATTTTGATGAGTTTATAATATATATATATATATATATATTTGAATTATAAAATTGATCAAATACCTCTAAAAACAACATCTATTTCACTATTATACTGGTCATTCGATCCACTATGAAGCCATAATAATTCCATCTTTAAATCAAATAATGTGAATCTGTTCATATTTCCTTCTGATAGAAATCAAGAATCAAACAACAATGCAGAGGAACAAATAGGTAGTCGACTTGAAAGCAATCTTAAAGCAATGATTTCAGGAACCATTCAAAAGAGAGACATTCATTAGTTGTGTAATACACCAATCAATAATAGGCAAACTAATTAACTTGCATTCCGAATAAAAAGGAAGAACCATCAACTGCTGATTGCATCCTAAAAAACCAGTAACCACCAGCGGCGCAATGAGACGATCTTTGATGTACATTTGCTATATATTGAACAGCAAAGTTGTTTAAACTTGTAAATTTTCATCTCCTTTTCGATCTAAAGCGTGGGGCTCCTACTACAAGACAATGTTCTCATAAACTCGGACAGATCTGAGGACGAAGGAGAAAGCAAAGAGTGCGAAGAAGATTGAGGTGAGCTCCTTTCTCTGCCATTGGAAAAAGTAAAACTGCCAATTACCTCTGAAGAATCAGTGTGATGGAGATCATTGGCTTCGGTACCACTAAGATTTGCCAGGCCGATGTTATGTTCGGGCTGCACAGCCTCAAACATGATGTCATCCAAAGTTGTCAATGATTTTAACTGTTGATTCAGAGACGCTATTGTCTTCTGGCATTCTTCCAATTTACCAGCAGCCAGAGTGAGTTCCTTCTCCTGCAACACAGACAACACATTAGAATCCTAGAACTTTGGCCTGTGCATAACAAGTGATAGACAAGGATAAGCGAAACCGTGATATGTAGCACAAAGGGGACAGAAATGACAGATTAACTGTGAGTACATGGTAAAGAAAAACCAAATATATGAGAAAGTTCACCTGTTTTAGCTTCCGTTCTCGGTTGGAGTTTGTAACTCTCCATAGATCAGCTTCTCTTTTGATCCTCAACAAATCTTCCTCCAATTTATGACAATTGGATGCAAATTCTGCTCTTTCCTCATCAATTTGCCTTTCTAACAAGGCGACCTTTTTACTCAGCTTCACAACTTCTATATGTGAGGATTCAAGTTGAGTTTCCAGTGCCTTTTTTGCTGTCTCCGCAGCCTCTACTTCAGTGGTGAATTTGCGTGCTGACTTGAGATCGAGCTCCAATTTCTTTCTTGTTGCCTCAGTGGCTTCTAGTTTAATTGCAAATTCAGCAGATAACATCGTCTCCTCCTCAGCTTTCAGTTCCCAGAAACTAGCCTTTTCCTGTAGCATGTGGACTTCTGAATTTGCATGCTCAAGCTGAGATTCCAGTGCCTTTCTTGTTGCCTCCAAAGCCTCTTCTTTTGCTGCTAATTCTGAAGACAATGTGCTTCCATCCTTAACCTGGCATTCTAATAGTCCTACTTTCTCATTTAGACTTCTGGCTTCCAGATGTGCTGACTTGAGCTGAGAGTCCAGTGCCTGTCTAGCATCCTCAGAAATCTTTATCTTAGATTTGAGTTCATCGGACAATGCTATCTCAGCCTCCAAACTTTCTTCCAAAAAAGATACCCTGGCATAGAGCTTTACATTTTCCGAGGAGGCTGACTCTAGCTGAGTCTCCAATTCTTTCCACCTTCCCTCCAAATTCACAACTTCACTTCTGGCCATTTCTTTTGATTCATTTGCCATATCTATTTCTCTTTGCAGTTCAACTATCTTATCCTCAGCTGCTATCAGAAGATTGCAAGACATCTCCAGACGATTTTGTGAGTCAGCCAAAGCTATCTCTAAGTCCGCTTTTTCATGTTCCAGTCTCTCGACCTTCTCTTCTAACTCGATCAATCCATGATGCAGAATTTCATTTTCAACCCTAGGTGGGCTGTCTCTCCTGACAACTTGGAAGGAATCAGCTTCTGCTCCAAAGCCAAAACTTCCATGATCAATCTCAGGCAAAGCAACAAGTCTTTCCATCTCAAGGAAATCATCCATAAGCTCAATTTCGACAGACGTGGTGAGGTTTTTTGAACTACCCTTCTCACTCTTGAACTGATCGAGCTCAGCGATTAAAGCAGATGCCCATAAGTCTGAGCAGCTGGGTTCACTTTCCATACCAATCAACCGCTCACTGCTATCTGATTGACTATCAGTCAGAGATTTGACACAAACTGAGCTAGCAATTGGCTTGTGATTGCTTACGGATGATAACCTACGGTTTATACTCCGTAATTGATGGCATTCAGCTTCAAGCTTAGCAACCTTCTTTATACCCTCCAAGTGTTGCTTGCTAGCAGTCTCTGCTGCTTTATTGCTTAGCTCTCGCTCTAGCAACAAAACCTGAAGACCTTCAGATCGAGAGTGGAGCTCAGTCTTCAGAGCCATATTCTCTTTCTCAACAGCTTCAAGCCTTGCCTGGAGTTCATGATCAAGTGTCACAGCTTCAGTCTTTGCATCATCAAGCTGTGTTTTAAGTTCCACAAGTTGTTTCTCAAACTCTTGCTTCTCGGAGTCCCATTCATGTGTCTTCTTAGTGATGGAATCATGAACTTTCTCTTCTTGCTCTTCTCTTAATTGACGGAGCTGCCTGACACATTCCTTTAGGGCTCCATCAAGTTGGCTAGTATTATCTTCAAGGGCAGAGTTCTTCTGGACTGCAGTTTCAAGCTGCTGCTTTAGGGCTGCAACCTCAGCTTCTGCCTGCTCCCAGCCTATCAAATACCAGATTCTTAGGCTTTGGAGTTTAGACTACAAATCAACATGAGGATTTAGTAACCGGGCCCTGGTAATTGAACAATTGGGAAATTCCAAATCTATTGGAATTTTATCTATGAAGTGGGTAAGAGACTTCAGATACCAAATAGATCAAAAGAGCATAAAATGTTCATTCCATGTTACATCCCTAAATGTACCCTCTGAAGTCCTAAATGTGCAAATTTAATAGATCATTATTCCGATACAGCTTACTGTGTCAAGCCACGAGTCTTTGCCTGCACAGAGCAAGTGCAGCTGCCTGATAGTAAGATAATTGTTGTTTTGACAACAATACTTTATACCTGTGTCTCCATGGAGACTGTAGCTGGATGGAAAGATAGGAGAGAGGATAGTACAAGGTTATATTATGACAAATTTTTATAGTTTGTAGTAAAAAGAGAATTCTTCCACATCTTTGACCCATAATGTATGCTGCAATGAAGGTCCTCTTTTCTTTTACTAGAGGTATCAATCTCACCAGTTGTGAAGAAAGCGGCAAAGTTATGTTTATATGGAGATGTCATGCAAGTTGCAGCACAATTTATTTATGAGCCCCAATCTAATAAAAGCAGCATAACTTGGTGGAATCTTAGAAAACAGATATCATTATTTTAATGAGACACACATCAAATCAGATATTCTCATACCATCATTCAAATATAGAAGATTGATATAAATTATTTTTTTGGAACAAAATTCAAATAGCCTTGTGAAGAAACTCTGTTAGCATAGATGCCAAAGGAAGCCTTGTCCACTATTATTAATCATTAGGTAGCAACAGTTTATCTGTTGAAGAGTTACAGTAATGTACAAAGAAAAGCTGACATCATAAGATCCTGAAATATGTCAGATATTTATTTCCTTATTCAAACTGAAAGTATAAGACAATAAATATTAAAAGCACAATTATTGAAAGAAACTAACTTATCCACATAAGCTTGAGAATTTCTTTTCTAAAACTGAAATGAGAGGGACTGCCTACATAAGAAGAGTAAGTGACAAAGAAAAATAAAATGTCTAGTCTATACTTGTTTGATCTGCATAACTTGTATATAATTAATATAATGTTAAGAAAGAAGCCAAATAAAATACTAATATATCGAAACAAGAGGCAGATTTGATTTCTTGGTCACATGGTATTTGCTCAAGGAGGCATTCTACATGTATGTGGGTTATGACATTTCTCTCTGCCACTTGGAAACATAGCACTCTCTACGGGCCAATTACCTGAAACAGCTTCTTCTGTGACTTTAGCATGCTGCTTGACGAGATCCTCTTTGGCGTTGATATTCAGAAGAGCAGCTGACAGTTTCTCAGTCAATCTCTTCACACTTTCATGAACTTCACCGTCACAATTATTGGATGAAATTTTTTGCGAATCAGCATGGATCGAAGTATCATTTGGAGACACCCTTAAGCCTTCCTGCTTAACAAAGAACAGGCCTAGTTATTGTCTTGAAGCTTATCTATTATACAACCAAGTATATTAAATTATAATTATCTCCAAGTACATCAGTCAATTCTCTAGAAACGCATATCAATGCATCTGGTCAGTGGAAATGTACCTATATTTTTGTAGGGAAGAAGAAGATAAAAACTCAGCTTTTCATCCTAATTTGACAAAGATACCTTGTCCTAGAGTAGAAAAAGGTTTAAAATCTCTACTGTATTGACCAGTACAGATCGGTATATAACAGTTCGACTAAGCTTCAGTATCAAAATATAAACCTCTATATCAGATATAATACCATTCGATACACCAAAATTGTAATGGTCTGGTTGGTCACTAGAATTAATATCGGACCAAAATTTAAATCACTGGAATAGCATACCGTTGGAAATGTGGATCTGTCATAATGGGCATCAGCCTAGGATAACCATCACAATTTGATCATGATCTACATGTCTGAAAAAGAATGATAGAGGAAACAAGCATTGAAGACTAGAAGCCAGAACAACATCACACGACAAAGATATGCCCGAAGAATAAGAGGATAGGCATCAATATCTAATAAACTCTGGTTTAGTGCTTTGAATATGGTTTGACAACCAAAATAAATCATTAAGGCTAGTGAAGTTACCGTCCACCACCAACTAGTAGTCAACTTGTTATCTTTTCTCACATCCCTATTTCAACAGTTCCTCTTTAGTGCTTTCCTTGGGTTTAGAAAACGATAGAATGCACAGAGGAAATTGATTTTACTCATAAATGATGGAGTGATTGAGAAAAAAAAAAGGAAAACAAAGTGTTCAAGCTCTCTCAAATCAATCACCCAACACTCTACATATACAAGGTGAAGAAGTACCAAGACAATAAGCAAGAAACCCTATCCAGATAAAACGTTGTCTCATTTTCGGGTGTATCCAACATTACCCACTCAAACTGGTAGGATTGATCATATTTCTTTCAGAAAAATTTAGAAACTAAGTTGAATCTCCACCTGATCGACATGAAGCTTTTCTCTCTACTACTTCCTACTGAAACTATGGATCACACTCGAGCCAAAGTGTCCAACCCAAGTTTGCAATTATCAACGTGCATGCACAAGGTCTAGTTGTCACATAAAACATTTTACAGTATTTAACTTTCTATTTATATATATTCTGTAACATTGGCAAATCATAACCTAAAAAGGAACCAAAACAAGTCTAATGTGCATAGTAACAAGCAGAATCAGTGGCTCAACACATTGCCTACTGATGTCCTAAATAAAATAAAATAATCATTTTCCAAAATACACTTGCCTGGCTAGATTGCAAAAGAACCATTGGTGCTGAAATCAACAGAGCACCTCTGACTATTTGCTCTTAGCAAATGGCAGCAAATAACACAGGTCAAGGGTCACCTATGGGATCGGCCAAATCACATAATTCTGATGTAGGGTGATATCACACTACTATTGATGAGCGGGATCTCAAACAATTTCATATGATGTAACATGAAGATATATGAAAGCTCTTAAAATAATATATTGATACAGCACAGAATATCATAAAAGAAGGCAAAAATCAAGATTCACCATCGTGAAAAAACAGCATAGTCCAAACATACCAACAAGATACTAATATCAACCAATCTAACTATGCAAGGATGCAGCAAAAGAGAGACTGAATTTGTCCATTAAACTAACCCATTGTGGTGAATCATGTTAATTCTGAAGGATCTCTTCTTTCTCACAGAGTACATTATCCCAGACCAAAGAGACCAAGACTACCAAAGGATCATGTCTCCTAGAGAAAATAAGGATGATCATTGACCATATACCTTCTCTGCCCATGGATGGCTCTGTCAACATCTTTCTAAAGGTGTCAGATTGCAATACATCATATGATAGTCAGTTCTTGGCTTGTCCAATTATCTCACATTTTTAAAGCACATCACATGAAAAACACCAAGAAATAATATGACAGGTGCCAAAAATGCAACTAATGCAATCACCAAATGTGTCCACAAATCTGCTGTAATGCAACTCCATGAAAATATATACAGTGACTCGGACCATTATAGGTTGCGAGACATAATAATAATCCAATAATATAAAACTATATCATCCTATGATCTACACTATCATATACAAGTACTGATACTTGCATGATCAAAAGCACTGAAGTCACTCTCACTATTAACAACAATCATAAGGCGTGTCGAAAACCATGGAATATTCTAACCAATAAGGTATAAAAGTTTACAAAATTCTAGGTGTCAAATCTACCCTAAAGTAAACACAATGAATTTGTGTAAACATACATGACACTAGGAGGCTAAAATGCTAGTCTATACTAGCCAACACGAAATCAGGTAAGAGATTACAAATCTCAATAACTAATGCAATAATTCTAGGTTCACGAGACTATTTGATATTATGTACAAATCCTGAACTGCCATGGCTGAGTATTATCAAGGCCAGTTTTTAATTTATCCTAGTCCTCCTCAGCTTCTCCTTCCCTGCCTCCTTAACCTCTTCTTTCTCCTCCTCCTTTTCTCCTCTACTACCACTGCGGTCACCGCCTCCTCGTATTCTTAATCAGATATGATGATGATGAACAATAATGGGAATAGGCTTCCTTGCTAAAGACACTTAACTAACACTTCTTTTTTCAACATCAAACCATCAGTCACATTCAGATAAGAGTTAACAATATTTTCTTACCACTGCATGAGCTCTCACATAAGCACTTGGCCAACAGAAAACTAGTTAGAAAAGATTATAATTTGTGATCAAGAGAAAACATATTACAGAATGTACGAGGTAATTTCACCAATCAAACTGTAATGGCTCCTGCCCGACTCACAATTCAGAGTTCTGCAGAGCACAGAGAGACAAAAAGGTATGCTCCAAGTTTGATTGACTCAAACCAACAATATCCTCAAGAAAAATTTGACAAATGAATACAAGTTCAAGCTCTGGGTTAGATTCTTAGGATAACATGATAACCAAGGAATTATTTTTTCCAACAAGTAATTAGCGATTACATAAGCATTGAGTTGATCGATACTTAAGAACCAAAGCAGAATAATTCTGATAACAGTACAAATAAGTGCATTTTAAACGACAAGCAGTGAAAATTATTAAAGTGGGCTAAAGACTAACCTGGTCATCCGAGTACCTCTCGGAATGAGAGGATACTGATCCCGAACTCTCGGTCTCACCAGGGCTCTTCTCTGGTGATTTGCGCTTCCACAGCCAACTCCGAGGGTCCATTCTACAATGTCAACCATCAAATGCATCAGCAGCACCTTGCTTGCATAGTCCACCACCACCTCCCCAATTCCAGAGTAGCTAAAGATCCCAAAAATTTACTCCTCGCAGAACACACAATTCCTACAACACACACAAAGAAGCAGTGATTCAAGATCGGAAATCCGTTACTCCACTTGCTGATCATAATTAAACCTAAATTGAACGGAAAACACAATAAATAGTAAAATGCAGCGAGAAAGACACAAATATAATGCATCCCTTACTAGAGCACCGCAAAAGTAAATATTTCTTGTCAACCATGGCCATTAACTTACACATAGAACAGTCAGAATCATCCAAGATTCGATCTTTCCAAGACAGCAGAACAGAATGATAATAAAATGACAAACAATTAGAAACCAGAAAACCCCAACACAAAAAAACGCAAAAGAAAAAGTTTCTGCGGCAAAGCCTAGAGAAACTACCCATCATCCCAAAATTTCATCGTTTACGACCAACTACATCACATCGATGAAAAACGAGAGAGAACATAATCACACAAGGAAAAGGAGAGAGAAAGAAAACACAACTCAAATCAAGCACTGCTTGGAGTCATAAAGAGGGTCACGAAGTCGGCATTCATACCGGATGTAAGGAATGTCAGAAAGACACGAAATCGGCGTGGGTTGTTCTTTCTCGCTCCAATTTTTTTTCCTTAAATTTCCTATCTTTTATACATGCCGGGGCTACAGAACTGTTCATTGCCCTTCAGCTGAGCTCCAAAACCCACCTCTCTCTCTCTCTCTCTCTCTCTCTCTCTCTCTCTCAGGCAGCACATGTGAATGGGAGAAGAAAGTCGCCTTCTTGGGGACACTTTTTCTGCTTTATTTTACTTTGCTTCCGAGTGGGGGCTCCATTTTCTTGACGCTTTCAAAACAGCGCCGGCGTCATTCCCGCCCTCGGGCGCAGCAGCTGCGCACTCTGCGCTCTTCTCCCTCTGCATGCTTTCTCCATCTGCCATTACTGCTAATTATTAGCTTCGCAGGAGAGACACTGTCAGCCTCAACACTCTTCCTTTTCTTGTTCCGTTCTACTGCTCTCTCTCTCTCTCTGTATGTATATTCCCATTTTTTTTCTCTAAATTCAAAGTTAAACATACATCATTACAAACTTCTAGTTTCCATTTCCGATGCATAACACCTTTAAATACTTCAACGTATACTATATTAACATTATAATATGAAAAAAGATGCTACCTTTTCTGATCTTTGCAAGCATATAAATGTAATCTTCCTTACCGACCACCTGCTGCTGTGTTCTGACTACATAAGACATATATGGAAGAAGCTTAGAAGGGGCCAAATAGTAAATTGCCTGATGCTGATTAGTTCTGCATCGATCTGTGTCTCACAGTCAAGATTGACTGACTGACTACGTTAGATCACAGTAATATTTTATTGTACTGTTTCTTCTCAACCTTTTCAATGTTCCCTTTTAATTGTGGGTGACTGCAGCAGTACCGATCATATGGCTTTGGCTGTTGTAGGTACTGATGCCTCACCTTATGTGTTCCTTTTGGATGTGATTTCGAGGGAATCAATCCCTTCTCTATTAATTAAAATGTCCTTTCAGAAACATATTTTGGAATCGATAGGTGTGTATTCAGCATCATCCTCAAACAGCTCTTTGGATGTGAAATAATAATAATAATAATAATAATAATAATAGATAGATGATAATTTACAGATAAAAAAATCTGGACTAAATACGCGTCGATCATCGGGTTTGATCAATTTTGAATTCCTAAAAATTAATAAGAACCCATGCTTTTTATCCTAAATCATGCTTATCTCTCGTCCTCCATTGGTAAAAAAAAATAATAATAAATAACTTGTAAAAGATTTTAATTGGGTTATAAAAAATTCAAGCTTATTAAGAAAGACTCGATGTATTAATAAAAAATCCTAAGCTTAGGTTTTAGACCTTTTAAAATAAGTAAATGTATGTGTCATTGATATTACATATATTCTTAACATTGGGATAAGAAAAGAAAGACTGATCAGCATGGCAAAGAAAATAAATCAGATTTAGATGAAGAGAACGTATTTGGATCTAATGAACATCCAAACTACAAATCATCAGCAAATCTTCTGTGCTTTTGCCATCACAGTTCTGATGACAAGATTTCAGAAAGATGCCAGCTTCCAGTGTCACCTAAATGGCAGAAAGAGGAAGCAGTACATGTCAGGTTTGGCTGTTCTTCACCTCTGTACTTGTGTGATAGATCTCAAGGTCTTGGTGTTTGGATCATTCTAAAACAGTACAATGCCAAGTTGAGTGCACCAATGGAAGTTGGATGTTTATAAGCTGCTTCTTCATCCCTAAATTTTACTTGTAAGCATAATTACATAACTTGGATGCCAAGCTGAGTGCACCAGTGGAAGTTGGATGTTTATAAGCTGCCTCTTCATCCCTAAATTTTACCTGTAAGCACAATTACATAACTTGGATGCCAAGTTGAGTGTACCAATGGAAGTTGGATGTTTATAAGTTGCTTCTTCATCCATAAATTTTACTTGTAAGCATAATTAAATTTTACTTGTAGGCATAATTACATAACTTGGATGCGACGGATTGATCAGATCTTAAAGAAATAGAGACTGGATCATCACCATTTTAATCTTAAAAAAAAAAAATCATAATATTTGCAGCTCTTTATTTTATCATCATAAAGATGAAAGAAAAAAGAACTCTATTATATTCATTGCTCTCTAATCTCCTTAATGTGTCTAGAATCTAATCATCTACTCACTCATCGTCCCGCTTAATTAATTTTTATTATTAGATAATATTTGATCCGATTTTGGTAACTATGCTTTTAAGATTCACATAATTGTGATGCAACTTTGTGCACAGACCACAAACAACACAACCACAAACAACACAACCATGTCAAACAACACAGACTGGGGTACCTTGCAGATCTGACAAATCACCTCTTCTATTGCCTAGATTTGTGATTCCTCCAAGTTCATCATGTTCTTGGCACACTACTCAAGTCAAGTGGATGTGGTTCTGCTTGGATCACACTATTCTCCCTGGTATTTTTTTTTTAGTGCATCTTTTGGAATGTATCTGTTTGGTGCTTCAGGCATCTCTTTTTCCCTCTTCCACCTGTCAATCACTTGCATAAGGGTAAACCCTAAGCTAAGGAATGCAAATGGTCCACTTCTTCCTCATGGAATCATTCTCCCTGCTGCAGCTTTTAGATGGCCTGCATGTGGTGCAGGTATCTGCAGGTTGTGCTTGCTTTGTGGAGCCAACCCTGCAGTGGGCAACCACTGTTGCAAACTAGTGGTACAGTTTTCCATTTTCTTACTTCTCCTAGCATAATCTATTGTTAATGCTCATCAAATCTCTACATTTAGAAGTTTCTTATTGATAATGATGAGCATCTGCATTATATGTTGATTAGAGTTGAAGGTGTGATTATAAATGAGGTGGAAACAATTGAAGTTTGGTTAAAAGAACGCACCAGACTCTGTAAATGCAAGTTTTCTAAGCTTATATAATGTTGTTCATCAATACAATACACTTTAACATCATCAGTAACACAATGATTTGGGCAACCAGATTGATCCAACACCACAACATTGTAGTTTGTAACGATTTAATGCAGTTATGATTGATTTCTCATCTTCCAACAACATGAGGTCTCATGATCTGTTCATGATCAGGATCAATAATTCATGATGAGTTCTTGCTGCAGTGGGACATGATTCCCATGTTTTGGTAAAACTCTGCTCTTTTTTTTACAGAAAAGCTAAATGGTAATCGGCAGAGTGACCTCGAGAGCCATGTACGGCCATCAGCACCAAGAGGAAGACGAACAACGACCATGACAGCAATAGCACGCAGTCCCGTGAATGATTTCCTACACAACAAAGTTGGTGCCAGTGGACAACCAAGCCAGAGAAGAGAGACACCAGGAAAGGAATGAGACATTGATCTTTCAGCAGATTGGGCTTTCTCTGTTCTGTGGTCGCCATGGCATCTTCATCCGAGTTCCTAGTTAGGTGTTACAGACAAGGAAATGACGCTTGGCTTTATATCCTTGCAGTGGTCATGTAAGCCACTCACCCGACATGAAGAATTCGATGTGGAGAAGGGTTGACAAGCAGAGAAGACATGTCACCAAGCTGGGCCATGAATAGGGTAGCAGATCACTGATTCAACATGAAAAAAATCTGTCAAAAACAAGTACTGACAAAGTACTATCATAGATGTAGCATGAAAAGGACTCATGATAAGAAGCTCAAACAAAACAAGCAATAGAACAGTGAGATAACATCACTTGGACCGGCAAAGTATTCATGTACCGCTACTGTCAGTTTGCAATGTAGCTTAACAGTATGACATGAATCTCTCAGCTACTGAAGCATAGACCGAGGCTCTGGTGTAGAAGATGAAAACAAAATAAGATACATGAAGCATTTTTTTCGCATGCTTGATATAGGAAAGAAGAAAAAAGTTTGCAGGCAACTGAAAATATTTCTTGCAGAAAAAATGTCTTTTACTTCTTGCAGAAAACCGAGTCTTATACTTGGCCCTTGCAAGATGACTTACTGGCTACAACATACTATGTGATATCTGCAAGATTGCATGGAACTGTCTTTCTAGGTTCATGCAATCCTATGATCATGCTCAAGCCCTTATAACCTTCTAACTGTACTGTTCATTTCTGGATTGTTCTTTATAAACACTTCTCTTGAAGTAACTCTTATAAACTTGAATTGAGACACATTGGATTGTTTCAAGTTTACCATAGTTCCAGTGCTAGCTGGTGCCATTGTTGCTGCCACAATCCCAGACTGGCAAAGATGTTACACCACCCCTTGGACTTTTCTGAGATTTGATGATCCTGTAGCTTCCCTGTTGGTTTGCAACTCCCCGACTCCTCAGTGGGCAGCATTAGAGCCTGAAATAAGAAAACAATAGATCAGGGGCCAGCTATACATTCAACAAAAATATCATGTCCAAGTGACAAGAAACCGTACTGTTATATGTGACACCACTTGTACAAGAGGACAAAGATGTACATCTGCATTAATCTCATCACACCTTGACACTAGTAGTAGGTATGGTCAGGAAAGTGGTCAAGTAAAATGAAGTTTCACGTTTGTCACAGGGATAAAAAGATGAATATTTCTTTCTACAACTTGAATAAATTATAGCACATCTCTATGGTGATGTGGCCCTCCCTCATATATAAAATTCACTCATCCCTGCCGCTGAAATAAAGTAATCTTCTAAAGCAAGTATATGTATATAACAGAGATAACTATATCCCATAATATTTAGGCAAAACCACGTCACTTAAGTGTATGGAGAGCATGAGAGAAACTTTAGCACTCTGTAGCACCAATTCACCCTTCATTTTGATGTCAAGAGCATGATGAATATTATGTCTAGTTACATAATCCATTAAATAAATCATCTGCAAACTGCACTACTTCATTCTGCATCTAGTTCTTGTTTTAATGAGGCAATATTTAGAAGCCTACCAATCGAGAGACGAATGTGTAAAGTGTAAACAACAATTTACTGACAATTGAACAAACCACATTCAATATTCTCAATTATGAAAATTCATCAAACCAAAAACAAAGATGCCATTGGAAAGCCACAAGCATAAGTTTCAGTTCATTGTGGACAGAAACCAGATTGAACAGGCTAATCCAGTCGGATTTTTGATGAACTTGTGAACCAGCCAAGTGAAGTAAATGCCTTTGTCACACATGCACACTTGACTGAATTGTTATTGAGGGGATTTCAGTCCTTCTCTGGCAAAGCCAAGGGAAAAATTGATGCTACACAGTCTTCTCATCTTTGAGCACAAATATTCTCCCTCTCCAGTGTCGCCGACTTCTCTCCATCTCTCACCGTAGACCTCCATATCTTGCTGCCTCACATGTTGCACCCTATATCCCCCTCTAGCCACTGCCATCTCTCACTGTACATGAGAAGAAGGAAGGGGGAAGGAAGAGGGAGAAGGATTATCTTTTGATAAAGAAAAAAAGAGGAAGAAGGGTGATGATAGAGAACAAAAGAGGAAGGGTAAAATCTGCTGGTGAAGCAGAGATGAAAGGGGAAAAAAAAGAAAAAAAAGAAAAAAGAGGAAAAAAGAGAGAAGTTTATTACATCAATATTATTTTTATAATTTTTATTAGCACTTCAATCAATTGTCCAATGTCTGACCAATAATCCACTAACCTGAGGGTAAATGACCAGTGCAGTTCTAATATTTGTTATATTGAGACTCAACTCTATTAAAATTGCCCATGGTTATTCTAGTGACAACTAGGTTTTTGTGACCGCAACCTTCATCCTTCCCTCACTTCCAGACTTCCTTTCATGTAAAGTCGTAGTAGCTTAATGCAGGTTTCATGAATCTAGATCTATTTTTTTTTATTCTACTAAGGTAACAGGTTTGTTTATACTGGTTTGACTGCAACACAAAAGTAAAAAATGCATGCACATGTAAGAATATACCAAAAGTTGTCATACTAAACAGCAGATTGGGGAAGTCCACAGTGAATAAAAAAAGGTGTAAAAGCACATTGAAATGGAAGAAAAGAAAGCTCTGCTCATGATTATAATGGCTTAAGTAGACAGATGAAGACATGCTCCACAAATGTTAAGCGAGGTATTAATGGTGACCAACTATATGCACATAACTCTTGCTGACATGAAACAAAAAGTTGTTATATGACAAAAAAGACTAACTCAATTACAAGTCAAGATAACAAGCTATGGATGCATAAATTGAAATCTCTTCAACATAGGAGCAAATATGTGATTGAAGTTGAACTTATGAAAGCCAGAATAATGAGAAACAATAGCAACCGCAGATCCCAAATGTTTAGGGTCAACAACAGTTATTTTCTCCCGCCATTGAGCTCTATTAGTGCAATATCATTAGCCAAACTAAGAGCCAGCAAATCTCTTAGTATCAAACTACACTGTCACAAACATTAGCAGAAACAGAAAACAAGCAGGAAAGAACGTCATAATCATTCACACCTCCAAACACACAGTTGATGCAGTCTTCAAATGATACTTGCAAATAAAACCAAAGCATTAACTAACAATACTTATAAATTCAGTTGACACTTGAAATGTTCTTAAGGATGTCTGCCCATAGAATTTACAGTATTTATTAATGACGCTAGCCAATGTTAATTTGTGGACTGTGAATCTTAACATGATGAATGCTTAGTAAATTATCCTAATAGTCCAGCATAATAGCTCATTCGACAAACGGACAAGTAAACTCTCCCAAGGTGTATTAGATAAAGAAGAACATCACATTACATAGGAAAGATGTATTTCCAATACTAAAGTCCCCTTGGCCGAAATCACAAAGGATGTGTCCTGCTGTGGTGTCAACTTTCAAGGCTTTATATGTCAATATTTCTTAACATAACTATCTTTTGTCAAGAAATCAGATAACCTTTATAAAGTACTGCAGAATAATATTTGCATTATGATTATGTTACAAAACAAGGTAAGAAAAGAATCATAAAGAGAGAGAGAGAGAGAGAGGGTTGGAGGGGAGGGGGGAGGAAGGGGAATGTCAGTATTGTGATCCAAAGATACTCAAACAAGCAGTGTGGTTGCAAAAAGGCAAGCAATGCATGAATTATTGGGAGGAACATAAACCATATTAAGACCACTAAATTCAGGAGAAATGAAAATTGACAGAAAAAAATAAAATTTAATCATGGCATCCTTCTACAACAAACTTTTAGAATATCCCTAATCAATGTAGAACCCAGTATTTAATTCTAGAAATTTATAATTCCTTCTGGAATACTTTTAAAAGAGACCCAGTATTTAATTCTAGAAATTTATAATTCCTTCTGGAATACTTTTAAAAGATGCAATAAACTTAAAGTAAATAAGACGACGGTTAAGAAGTTCTGCATTTTTCACTGGACAGAAGAAGCAAAAACAAAAAAGTCAGTATAAACTCACATATTCACCATCAACACCACCACCCGAACAGGGAACCCTGTAAAAAGCAAATAGATACAAAGCAACAGTTTCAATGACCCGTAAACAAGCTAACCTTGGACCATCTTCTGCAGTGCCTCTATGCCAAGAAACTATGTCATGAGATATACCTGGGCATTAATCATGATCTTCCAAACAATCGTCCAGTCTGGTCTAAACCCCTCTGCTACAGCCCTCGTTGCAGTGTTCTAGACATCCAAACACGAACAAGCTATCGTCAGAATCAAAGCACACAATACTATCAAGGTAAGTCAAAGGGCACCTTTCAATATACCTTATCCGTGACCAATGACAATCTCGTCGAAGGGATTCCACCTTGCGGCGCGGCCTTCGTCGACCTCCGGGATAGTCAAAGCTGTCCATAGCCTCAGCTTCTTCGCCGTCATCTCCCCACTATTCCAATCCCCTAAAGAACAGACGCACAGGTTCCTAATCGATAACTCTGACGAGGCTTGGTTACACGAAGTTGGGATGGTGGAGCTTTCTATGGGGGCAACGGAAGCGGGCGACGGTGGTGGTGTCGCCATTCTCCGAGGGCACTGGCTGTTCCGACTAGGGTTTCAAAAACCCTGGAGCAGACGGATCGGGAAAACGTACGTTTTTTATACTGTTTCGGAGGGGGATCGATCGGAGACACAGGCGCCATTTTTGAGCCTTATTTTTCACCATTAAAATCTGCGATTTTGCAGAGAAAATTCCCTAAATTCTTACCATCAAACGAATCGGTCAATTCATCAGTTCTTCCACCAACACAAACCCAAAGTTGCAAAGTAAATGAGGAAATATTATGTAACAACAATCTTACCTCCCCCCTCAAATCTTCGAATCACGTTGAGGTCGTTGTCGCATTTGGACACAAATGGGAATGCCATCACCACGCGACTGCATGCATTAGGTGCACTCCACCTGATCACATGCCACATGGCGAAGCACCTCATGACATGATATGTCTTGACTACGTTGCCATATGATATGATCACATCGTCCGTTACTGCAGCTTATCATAAATATATATATATATATATATATATATATATAATATTGACTTAGGGTTCACAGGCTCTCTTAAACATTTATAGAATGGGCACAACATTAATACTATTATTATTCTATTAGTTTTGTGAGCATTTATGTGAAATTGACGGGAGTAGTTGAAGAGTCACTGTAACAGCCGTCACATACATGTAACTGGATACAGACATGAGACGGGAGACCACTGTGTCGATTACACACCGTCAGATAAAAGGGTCCTCAAATCGGACCGTCCACTTCCTGCATCATTTAGTTCCAGGAAATCGCACCGTTGATTTATGTTATGAACGATCGTGATTCGACCAATTAAAAAGGCTCCAACTAATTGCTTTGTCGTTCTCGGCGGAAGCATTGGTTAGATTATACGAAGCGGCGATTGAGGCTGAGAGATTGGAGTGAGGGATAGAGAGGAATATTATACGAAGAACAGGAAGAGGAGGAGGAGGAGGAGGAGGAGGAGGAGATCCGATCTGAGGCGAGGCAGTTCTTCCGTCACGTCACGTGATTCCGGCTATTAAAATTGGGGGATTTCTTCTGCTTTTTTATTGAGAAGGAGCGGTCCAAAGGTTCGTTGCCTCACTTTGAGTCTTTTCTTTGTTTTGGATCCTTCGTCAGCTCAGAAGCTTCGAAAGAGCTTTTGCTTGGGGCTGCTGCTTGATCTTCTGTTGGAAAAAAAACAAAAAGGAGGATTTTGTTGTTGGAGTTCTTGTGATTTGGGACCGATTTGCGAGGAAGAAGATGGACAAGTACGAGATGGTGAAAGATCTGGGGTCGGGGAACTTTGGGGTTGCGAGATTGTTGCGGAACAAGGAGACGAAGGAGCTCGTAGCTATCAAGTACATCCCCAGAGGCCAAAAGGTTCCATCTTTTTCCTCTTTTTGCTGTATTTCCATCCAATCGCGTTCGATTGCAGCGTAATTTTGCTGGTTCTGTTTGGTTACCTTTTGCTGTGTATGTAGATCGACGAGAATGTGGCGAGAGAGATTATTAACCACCGGTCGCTTCGCCATCCCAATATTATTCGATTCAAAGAGGCAAGAAAGATTCTTGTCGCCGCTTTCCTTTAAGGTACCCGAAATAACATGTTTTTCCTCGGATGAGAGCTAAGAGCACTCGTCTTGCCTCGTTACATATAGGTTGTTCTAACACCGACGCATCTTGGCATCGTCATGGAGTACGCCGCCGGCGGAGAACTCTTCGACCGGATCTGCAACGCCGGAAGATTTAGTGAGGACGAGGTTAATCTCGCACATTTAAACCAAAAATCCCCCTTTCTTTTCCGTTAATATAATATTTGTCTCTGAATTCAAATCATCATTTCTCTAGGCCAGATATTTCTTCCAGCAGCTCATCTGCGGCGTCAGCTACTGCCACTACATGGTAAACTTCCCCTCTTGCTTTCCTCCAAAACACAAATATACTGTTAAAAATAAAATCTTTAATAGCTAACAAGCATTCCTATCTCCAAATTCTTAACCCGCATGATTGCAGCAAATTTGTCACCGAGATCTGAAGCTGGAAAACACCCTGTTGGACGGGAGCCCTGCGCCTCGCCTCAAGATCTGCGACTTCGGTTACTCCAAGGTCAGTCATCCCGCGATCCTCGTCTCCAATCAATTCCAAGAAATTTTTGTTAGCTCTTAATCTCCAAAACAACTACTAATTCTATTATTATCTCCTTTCTTTATTGTGCCGGTGTGAGCAGTCATCTTTACTTCATTCGCGGCCCAAATCCACCGTGGGAACGCCGGCGTATATCGCCCCCGAAGTGCTCTCCCGACGGGAGTACGACGGCAAGGTCAGTTCCGCATCTCTCGCTTGCTGCTGCTACATCCACTCCGCGAGCCCCACGCCCGGGTGCGTGCAGTGACTCGCTACCTCCTGAGCACGTGTTAATATAAGCCGATCCTATGAAGCCACGTATGCTTCAAACATGAGCGTCTACGATTTCTTATACAACCCAGTGGGCAATCCGTGTGGCGATCTTTTCTATCATTGCGCTATAAAGGGCTGAGGGATCATGTCGTGTTGTTTCCGAGCGACGACATGGTGGTGGATGTGTCCTTGTCGCTTCTTTTGGTGGGTGCCTTGGCGCTCCCACCGAGTAAGCAAAGTTGGACTGCTTTGACGTTGATGACAAGAGGATTCGTTTTCCCGCGTCGCTTTCACCTAGTTGTTTGTGTTGGTGGACTTCCCCGTATTCATGCTTGTGATGCTCTTTTATATATATATATACATATATATTCTTTTTGCACCATTCCTTTTGCACGTCTTTTTCCATTTTAGATGTAACAGACAATTCAATTGTCGATAGCTTCTCATTCCAATAATGTTATCCTGGATAGGGTGTTCCAGAGGTTGTTGATGTTTGCCTTGATCAGGAGAAGGACTACTGGGGATATAAGTGGAGGGGAGATAGAGAGAGTGAGAGAGAGAGAGATTTAGCCATGAAAGGAAAACGAGGACAGTTTGGGAAATTTCACTTTTCTTTTTCATGTTTGTCTACTTTCTCACCTTGATGCTTAAACTCTGAACACCTGAATTAGATATAATCTTGATGTGTTTTTTAACCCTCAAGTATTATTGGTTGACCAATGTGTAGTACCAGGGACAATTACTAGCTTGCAATCAAAGTGCTAATATCCATGGACAGTATCTTGTCACACTTCTGAGTAATGAATTTTTGTATCATATTAAGCACAGTTTTTTTCTCATGAGAATGTATTATTGTGGTTGGCTTTTTAATGAGTTATACAATTTGATGCTTGGAAATTAAAATTGGATTTTTCCTGTGTAACTTACTCTGATACTGAGGAGTTATGCAATTTAATTACCTATATTGGACAAAAAGACAATTTATGTTGTAATCTTCAGTTGTATGCCTTGAGGGTATTTCCAATATGAGTAGACTCTCATTAATATGTTCCTTTTTACAGATTAAACTTGCATCCTAATTGGTCTCTTGGTTAAAAATAATGAAAGAACTTCATGTCTTCTCTTTCTTGTTTCTGTATCTTGGATGAAATACCAATGCATATTATGACTTTCCTAGATAAATACTAGATCACTTTTTGCTGAATGCACTGCAGTCATGTTTCTGTTCTTATTTGGTCATTTGACATGAGCATAACTATCATACATAGAATTGTCAAGGTGATTTATTTGATGTTGCAGATGGCTGATGTGTGGTCATGTGGGGTAACATTGTATGTGATGCTGGTGGGAGCCTACCCTTTTGAGGATCCAGCTGACCCCAAGAACTTTAGGAAAACTATTGGGGTAAAAGCCTCTTGTATGCCATAACCTATGGAGTGACCCGTCGTTCTTACGACTCCATATTACATGACAACCTCCTTATCTTCCTCAAGTAGGAAGCAGGAAACCATCTTGTTTATTATTTTAGATTTTATCACTTACATATCTTGTTTGAATTGCAGAGAATAGTGTCAGTACAGTACAAGATACCCGAATACGTTCATGTTTCTCAAGATTGCAGGCAACTCGTATCAAGGATCTTTGTTGCTAACCCAGCAAGGGTAATTTCTTTACACCTGAAAACTTGGGTAAATTGAAAACCTACTCAGAATTGCATATGCATTTCTAATAACAGCATATAATATCATTGGATGTCTTAAAAGCTAGAAAGAAAATTGAATGTTTGTCTTACAGTTATTTTGGTTGTTGACTTTGCTTATCTGCAGAGGATTACTATAAGGGAAATAAGGAACCACCCCTGGTTCTTGAAGAACTTGCCTAGGGAGCTAACTGAAGCACAACAAGCGCAGTACTATAAGAGAGATACCCCTGCCTACTCCCTGCAGAGTGTGGAGGAGATAATGAGGATTGTGGGTGAAGCACGTACTCCTCCACCGTCGACAACACCAGTGGCAGGCTTTGGTTGGGCCGAAGAGGAGGAGGAGGAGGAAGGCAAGCAAGACCAACAGGAGAACAATGAGGAGGAGGAAGAAGAAGAAGATGAGTATGATAAGAGAGTCAAGGAAGTTCATGCTAGTGGGGAATATCCATTAGTTGATTAAATAAGTTCTGAGCCAAAACATTGACAAATAGGAAATGAGAAAGACCTCATTTCTTCCATGTATTGCTAATTATGGACCTCTGTAGAATTCTTTTTCTGTGCTTCAATTCTGTGCATTGCTGTGTATCTTTTCTTTGACTGCCACTGTGCGTAGCAAAAGTGTCAGATATCTTACAAGTAGTTAACATGAAGAGGGGTTACAACCAAGTAGTTTCTGATTGTTACAGAGTGAAACATTGGTCTACTTTGTAGTTCATTTCTTTGTTCTCTGGTTGAAACCTAAGAATCTTTGATGGACTCACTTTGTTTCCTCTTGCATTTTACAATTAGGAAAGCATATTTTGTCAATTAAGAGGAAGGCAGTGTTTGATTAGTAAGGTGGAATGGATAATGAATCTTAACATTGTCTTTTGCCTGCCACTATGATTGAACTGGATGTCTTTCAGATCCAAGATTCATCATCTTTTCTGAAAGAAAAAAAAAATTATTTCATCCATTTGAGTTTCTTCTTTTCGGCAAATTTAGGAACACCAAAAGGGGTCATAACACCCTGGAATTTATTAAGTTCAAATCTTAAACTGTTTTTATTTGGCAACCTTACATTTCCTAAAAATAACAGGAGACAATTTGGACCAGAGATTAGCAAATGATAAAACTCTTGAGTATTAAGTTTAAAAAATCATGCAAACAAAGCTGGCTTGCTCTTCATCACATGATTGCATGCAAATGA
Source organism: Ensete glaucum (assembly GCA_021527575.1). Taxonomy (NCBI): domain Eukaryota; kingdom Viridiplantae; phylum Streptophyta; class Magnoliopsida; order Zingiberales; family Musaceae; genus Ensete; species Ensete glaucum. Next base: position 31,268,277 of record CM038554.1, read on the forward strand.
AAACCTAAGATTAAGTACTTGAAAGAAAGAGGAATCCAAGAAATACAAATGATAACTTTCTGCAAAAAGCTTACTCAAGACATCATCAACAAAATGTTCATAGATGATCCTTGAAAGGAGTTTCTAAATCCAGAAGACATGGAAACAAATCTTTTCAAGAAATCCCTCATAAAGTTCTTCATCACATGATTGCATGACTTCTCACGAGACTCATTTCATTAGCTCTCATCATAACATATAGTTCTACAATCTTTCCAAAAACTGCAGTTCCTTCAGCTGGCTCTTATTAATAGCTTTGCTTTAGTGTTCTTCTGTCCCAAGGGCATCGGCCAAATTAAAGTTTATATTGTTCCTCATGGTCCTTCCCACTCCGCCGTTGCCTTTTCTCATCATCGCTGCAAATTCACTGTAATCTATTTGCCCATCCTGCATATACAAAACAGACTCAAAATAATCATCTTATAGAATTTAAAAAAGTCAATCACAGTTCCATGAAAGAAATAAAAAATTAATAAGAAAAGAAAAAAAAGATAACACCCACGTTGTCTTGATCGGCTTCTTTAATCATCTCATCAAGGCGAACATCATCAATACCAAATTCTCTACAAGCTTGTGAAAGTTCATCAATAGTTATGTAACCACTTCCATCTTTATCAAAGTATGAAAATGCTGATGCTAAATTTTCTTCTCGCTCTAACTTATTCATGTGCACTGTTGCTGCGAGAAATTCACCATAATCAATTGTGCCGTTTTTGTCAACATCAGCCTGCAGCCATTTTGAGCAATCTAAATTAGAGATCCAGTGCAAATCTAATCCAAAGTGCTTAAGAGTTGCTCGAGAACATTTAATGAAGCAGAAGAATTAAGTAGAATGTAATGAACAGGAAGAGGTGCTTGAGAATGCACCAAGGTTTGCAATCTCGTACCATACCGGCGTATCGATCAGCTGTCGGTATGATACGTACCGAGCTATAGCGAGCGTGCCGATACATAGTACACTAAAGTATCGAGCATATCGGTCCTCTATCGGACCAGTACATACCGAGCATACCGAGTGATATGATACGGTATTGCAAACCTTGGAATGCACCCGATGTCGGTCATCCATACCGCATCCATAAGCGTTTGAATTTCAGATTCCATCAGTTCAGACCCCACTCTTCTCAAGCCAGCTTTCAGTTCATCGAATGTTATGGTCCCGCTGTTGTCTGTATCAATCATTTTGAACAACTCTTTTAGACCACCAATCTCTTCCTCCGAGAGGCTTTCAGCAATAACCTGCAAAATAAAGAAGCGCATGCTCTTACAGACATGCAATTTTCAGGGGAGCACATATGAGGTGTGCATTTTCAACCATGATGACAAAGGTTCATTCTGCTATCATGATTTGTGTTTGATGATTTGGACTCTCACAGCATATACTAGAATATCAAGACTAGAAGCATGATTATAAGATGTAATGCATGATTCACTATCAAGTTCCAGGATTCCTAGTCTTGCCATGCAAAACAGCAATAACATCTTTCTTGTGCAGTATAGAGGACTTATGCCACCTATATGATATCCATAAAGCACAATTTGGTGAAACTTCAGTGATTAAATGCATTTCCACCAGAAACATAAAAAGGGAAGAAGAAAGACTTAAGCTTGTTGAATTCAGAACTTCTAAAAGGATGAAATGGAAAGAAAAAAAAAAATTCTAGCATTCACAATAACACTCAACTGATTAAATGCATTTCCACCACAAAACATATAAGAGAAGACAGACTTGAGCTTGTAGCATGGAAATTTCCAAACAGGATGTTTGAGAAATTTTAATTTTCTAAGGCTGATACTTGATTTGCTAACCATCATCACAACTCTCTGTGATCAGAACATCTCATGGTGGTGCGCAAAGTATTATGCCATATAAGTAAACCAATTCATTTTTCAAATCATATAAGCAAATATTGCTACCCATGGTTGGAAACCAAGGTTTTGAATATCGTACAGTACCAGTGTATTGATCGGCTATCGATACGATATGTATCGAGCTACACCGAGCATACCGACATACGGTACACTAAGGTACCGAGCTATACTGAACATACTGGTCCTCTATCAGACTGGTACATACCGCTTGTTCCGAGTGGTATGGTATGATATTACATACCCTGTTGGAAACTATGAATTACACACCATACTGTTAATTGTACATCTAAGTATGAGTTACCACCATTATTCACTTAATTAGATTTATAGTTAATTACTTAATGGTTATTGCAACTGACCTAAGTGAATGTCTCATGTCAGACTTTAAGTAACAAAACTAATCCTATCTCCAAAGAATCAGAAATCAATCCATGTGGCATATCTTGTCCCTGCACCCATAACCTAGAATCTCCCACTTCTAAGTAGCATAGCATATAGTTTGTGATAAGTTCAGTCAAACCTTCTAACTAGTTGAGAAATTTAACACAGACAAAAAATGGCAAAGCTATGGCATTGATCAAAATATCAGATTCTTTATTTGGATGAGGTATAAAAACAGGACTTGAGTTTAATCTGGACTCTGGAGTATGCTCAAATGCCAAGATGAAAAATCTCATATCTACCTATCATTGTAAAAAAAGATTACCCGTAGAGCCATCTTCTTGAGCTTGTTCATTGCAGAGAAATGCTTAAGACGTGATAGCACCGCAGAGTCCAAGGGTCTATCAGGTGCAACATTGTCATCAACAATCCATGGGTGACCTGGTAGAGAGAACTTCATGTTAATAGAGAATCTGAACTTGTTTCAGAGAACTTTGATTTCTGAAAGCAAAGATCTTGACCGATATGCTTACAGAGAACTTGATGTGCTGTATATCTCTTCCTTGGATCTTTACAAAGCATATTTCGTATCAGATCCTTAGCACTATCAGAAATGCCAGGCCATGGTTGAGACTCGAAATCTAGACGACCTTGTAGGATCCGTTTGAAGATCCCTGCTTCAGTTTCTGAGAGAGAGTGAGAGAGAAGTACGACAGCAGTAAATCACACACCACAAATAATAATAATAAGAAGAAAAAAAAGGCAGACTCAGTGATCCATTATTAGCTTGCAAAACTCAAAAGTTAACACAACTAGCAATATACCTGCCCAGAAAGGTGGCACTCCACTTAACAAAATATACAAGATGACCCCGGCACTCCATACATCAGATTCTGGTCCATAAAGTTTACATAATACCTCAGGTGCAACATAATATGGACTTCCAACTACCTCAGATAATGTATCACCTGCAAATTTCAAGAAGAAGTATGATGGATTCCAATTAACAATAGAGATACCAAAGTTTTCTATGAACTCTAGAGTTGGAATCATTTTATGACATCAAGTTTTTCTCTCCAAAACAACAGTTGTACAACCCACTAAACCAAAACTGACAAGCTTCAGATACCTTTTCGGCATATTTATATAAATTCTATCGTTCTCCGAAAAAACTCATGCGAGATATAAAGGGTATTCTTTGCAAAATCATAGTGCAATCAGAAGTATTCTCTGTGTATCTTTCTTCTGGCATGTATTTTGAGTCTTTGACAATTTATTTGCAAGAACAAACCAGCAAAAAAAGTGGATAATGGATCTCTAATGAATTGTAGAATCAAGTGAAATAAATGGTAAACCAAAATCATGACAATAGTATAACCTGAATAGAATTTGCCCACCATTCATAGATGTTCAAATAATTATGTATTCTTTCACCAATTAATGCTTGTTCCTGTACCTAATTAAATAATAAAAGAATAAAAGGCCTACTGCCTAACCCCCTTCCATAGCCCAAAAAGATATCATCTCTTACCCTTGTCAATCCTCTTCAGCTTTACCATGAAGTATCTCATACAACAGAAATTTCTTAATTCATCATATAGATATTCTTGGAACATACAAGATCTGAAACTTCTTTTTTGTAACTAGCAAATCTGGCTCTTAATCACATCATTTGTATCATACATCCATGCAGCTAAACTCTGTTACACTATTATTTTCTGAATCCAATCCAGATATCTTGGTTTATGTTAAAGATTATGAGTATTCACCCCATAATGACTGATGCAGAAGAAATGTGAAACACAAGAAGGTTATGGTGTTCCTTAAGACTAATTGAACGAAGAAAAGGTCAAAGCATGTGAATCTTGCTGATAGTAATTATCAAAATACCTACCTAGAAAGAATGAAAACAAAACTGAACCATATGATACATTACCAAAATTGTATGATGATAACCATACAAGTCCTACAATTTGGCATGCACAAAGAACTTTAAAAAGAAAACAAAAATAATTATAACGGAAGGTTAAATGGACTGGTAAAACAACAATAATGCAAAAATAAATCTGCAATCAAGGTTCGCCAAACCGTACCGAGTTCAGCTCAATACACTGCGGTATGCCTAGGCATACCGCTCGGTATATATATATATATATATAATATAATATAATATAATATAATATAAGTTAAAAAATAAAAACTATGTCGTCTCGTTCCTTCTCCCTACGCGGGGAGAGGTTTCTTCTCCCTGTGCGGAGAGAAGAAATTGCCTGCGGGCGACGGATCGCGTGGGCGAAGAAATCGCTCGCGAGCGACAGATCACGCGGACGATGGATTGAGATTGGGAGCAGCGTCAGACTCCAGGTTCTCCCTTTTCTTCTCCCTCTTCTTCTTTCTCCCTCGGCTGATATCGCCTGAAATCGGTCACCGACGATCGAAATCGACCGTTACCACCCGACAGCGGCCAGCGATGGTCGAAATCGACTGTCACCGGTCGATTTCGAATGGTAACAGGGCAGAAACAGCCCCAATCGGCGGTACCACCCGGCAGTGGGCGGCCCGCGTTCGGTTCAACAGGCAGACTAATATAGGCAGTATCTATTAGTATTGCAGACCTTGCATGCAATCACCTAAGCCTTTCATTTCATGAAATATCATCAGGGGCATATAACATCATTTTAGGAACTCCAAACCAATGAGCCTGTAGCGTTTGAGAAATAAGATAAGAAAAATAATACCTAACAAGATTTCACTGCTGAATGAGCAACATTAACAATATGAGTACCACATAATCTTAACAAGATTAAAGAAGGAGCTTACTATTTAGAGACACTTTCTTACTATTCACAATCTCTTAAAAATTAATAAAATAATATTTTATTTTTCGCAACCCTTCTAATTCCGTTTTTACTCTCATTTTTTTTCTTTTTTTTCTTTCTCCACGGCTCCTACTTATGCACTCTACCATCACCAGTTCTCTCCACCACTAGAGTGCCCTATTAAGCAATTTGCAAAGGATCAAGACATGACATCTTTTGGATTGACGCAACTGACCTAGAAGATGATGTCTTCTGGACTATATAGAATGTACATAACCCTAAAAGCGTTGACTCATTCTAACAAATCTCAAAAACTATTTCTCACTTTCTCTTTAATCTTCAGTTTGTCTCATTTCATCATCTATCTTTTTTTTTCGTCATTTTATGTCACCTCCGACAATTAAAAGGAGGAGGAGAAGAAAAAAAAAAAAAAAGGGTTATAGGTAAGAAGTGAAAATTTTTAATGGAATTAAGCTATAAATTAAGAACGTATATGTCTACTTACAAAGGGATGACTTAAGAATATTCAAAGTTCTTAAGGAAGCTGTAAAAAGAAAAGATTGTTAATAGTAATCTACTTAAAGAAAGAAATATTTGGTAAGGAGTGAAAAGATTTTATTGAAACTAAGCTATAAATTAAGAGCATATATGTCTATTTAGAAAGGAATAACTTAAAGAATATTAAAAGTTCTCAATGGGGTTGTAAATAATAATAAAAAAAAAATGTTAGAAAGATTTCTTCAATGTACATAAACAAGGTTAAAGAAGGAAGACCCTTTCTCTTCTCAGTAATTGGGCTATCAGGAAGAACCTGGCTTGTAGAAGACAGAGAGTCCAAAATCCGTCGCTTTGAGCGCGGCGTCCTCATCGGCGCTGGCGAACAAGAAGTTCTCCGGCTTGAGATCCCGATGCATTACGCCGAGCGAGTGGCATGCTTCGACGACGCCAACGATGGTCTTGATTAGCTGCGCCGCCTTCCTCTCGCTGTAGTGCCCCTTCTGGATGATCCTGTCGAAGAGCTCCCCGCCCGCGCACAGCTCCATCACCAGGTGCACGAACAGCGGGTCCTCGAAGGCCCCCCTGATCCTGACGACATTGGGGTGCTCCGAGAGGTGGTGCATGATCTGGATCTCGCGCCACACGTCCTCGTAGTCATCGCGGGAGAGGAGCTTGAGCTTGGGGATGGACTTGCAGGCGTACTCCTTCCCGTCGTTCTTGTCGACGCAGACGTACGTGGTGCCGAACTGCCCCTGCCCGAGCTTCTTCCCAATGCTGTAATGGTCCTTCAGGTTTGGGGTCTTGTGAGGGAGGACCGACGAGTGCCTGGAGGGGCGATGGGGAGGCCGATTGGTCGACGACTCGCTCATCGGTGCTAACGGTGCAAAGACGAGATCTTTGGCTCTGAAATCGAACAAGATCGGACTTTTATGGGCACGTCACAGCAAAGATTGCATCTTTTCGATCTTCGTGATGGGTTCTTGGGATCGTGAGCTCCTCCGTCGATAGAAGAGGTAACGGACGAACGGAAGGGGGAAGGAAGGACGGGAGTCGAGGAAGGTGGGAAGTCAAGCAAAGAACAGGAATGAGGCCATCATTCCTGCGCAGACCATTAAAGGGTCGCCTTTTCCTTTTGCTTCAGTTAGAGAGCGAAAAAGGAAGGAGATCGATCTTTCTTCTTATCATTTTCCTTTTCCTCTTAACGTTCTTCTGGCTCAAACCATCAGCCGAACAGATCGAGCAACACGAATCAAGAACTCATTGGGTCTTCTCCAACTTCTTCAACATCAAGGATGATGATATCTCTGCTGCGTCGCACAGATCCCACGTACAAACAGCCCAAAATACATGCATCAATGGACGGGTGGGCGGACGAATGCTTTGACGCATTCATCTCCTCCATGCAACCAAATACATCATTGGAAAAAGACAACAATAAGAATCTTTATTATTATTATCGTATCAATTGACTTCATGCTCTTATCAAACACACCATTCATTGCCTTCTTTTTTTTTTCCTTTAATACATATAGGCTTTCTTTGAGGATATTATTCTCAAAAAGTATTTAATTATGTTTTACATCATTCATAATGAGATTTTTAACAGTTAACATAAATGAATGAAAGGAGATAAAAAAAAAACGATTTTTTATGTGCTGTTTCACATTTCTTAGCAAGTTGACTTACTTTTTTTTATTTTTGTCAAAGATAATGTTAGGGATCGTCATATTTTGCATATGCATAATCATTTTTGAGATTTTATTTTGAGTCGGTAACATATTTTAGATTTATAATATTTCAAATATTTTTATATTTTAATCTCATGAGATATTTATATTTCAATTATAATTAAAGTTTACTCAAATCGAATGCATAGGCCTTGTTTATGTTAAATAGATTTTGTTTTACTGAAGGTTTAACAATTTTTCATCAATTTCATAAAGTAAAATTTAAAAATATGAAATATAAGAATTTTTCTTCAATCGCTACACTATATTGATTTATAATTATTTTTATTCTCTAAGATATAAGATAGAGAGAAATGAGATTCAGATAGATATTTTTATTTTTTAATTATTTTTCACAGCTTTAGAAATCTTAAAACCGATCATTAAATTTGATATTAGTATGCATTTAATGTCTTGCAATGTGTTAACGTTTTGTTATGTTTATTATTGTTATTAGTAAAAATGCTTAGCATGTAAAGTAATTGTTCGAAGTTTGTAATATATTTTTATGCTTACATAATTACATTTTAATACCTGTTTTATTCTTTTTTTTATCGGAATACAGTGTTGATGTATCCCAAATAATGTCTTACTGCTCTGCTCGTTACCCTAATTATACCTGATTGCTGATTAGAATTAGTGGACCCCACACGTCCATCAGGCACGTGTGAAAGAATACCCTAATTGCACGCGTTCTCTCTCGTCCGCCATGAACTCCCAACGCCCCTCTCTAAACGTCTCTCTCTCTCTCTCTCTCTCTCTCTCGCCTCTGTCTCTCTCTCTACAGCAGCGGAAGCGGCGGTGCGACGGAGGGAGCGGCGGCATGGTAATCATAATCTCCTCCTCCTGCTGTCCTCTTCCTCTTCTATGGCTCAGACGACGCGAGAGAGGACCTTTCCCGTTCTCAAATCGACCCGCGTCGACGCCTATACGACCAGTCGCGGTGAGGAAAAGGATAAAAAGTTAGCAGCCCCATCTCTTCACCTTATGCGGTGTCGACTGTTGGCGCTCTGGTCGGCGTCGGGATCAGTTGATGTTTGAATCTAGGGCATAAGGAACCAATTACATGGAAAGAATAGTAAGAGAAGAAAACGGGAGAAACTAGTGAGGGTTTTAGTTAAACAGTGAGAAGATTATTAGATGCGCGCGCACATGAAACTAGCCATGTTCTTTAGATAGTTATGAATCTTATTAATGGGCATGGGTGATAGCAAAAGATTACGCTTTTCTTGGGTTTTTTATTCAGCTATATGCTTTTACTATGTATGATATCGTTTGCTTTGATTCAATGATTCAGATTGAACCATCTTTTAGAATGGTCGGGTAGAATGTGCTTAAATCTTAGACTTAATGACAGTATGGATTTTGTGAATTGTCTCGGTGAAAAAATTAGTTATTGGTAGGAAGCACTAGTATGTTGCAAATCATTGCTCTGCATGATTCCAATCTGAGGGCACCCAATCGTCATCATGTAGTTTAAGGAATTTCTGCTACCATGGAATCATATATTGTTGTATAGCCATGAACATTAATAGAGAATTAAATGGTTCCCCTTTTTTCTTTAGCAATTTGTTTTGGTGGAAATCATACTGATATTACTTCAATATTTTAAAAGACTACAATTTATGGGACACCTCTGACACTATAAAATCAGTCTTAATATTTTTGTCCTTTTTTTTAGCTGCTAGGAAATTTGATCTTGATAGATCCTTTCTAGTGTTTTTTAATGAAATATTTATTCTTTGACGATGCAGGCTGCAAGACTACTTGCTAACTTGCTTGTTATGGGTTCTGGGATATTAGGAAGGGCTGTTTTACAAGCATATCGTAAAGCACTTGAAAGTAAGTTTACTGAGATATATGATTTCTCAAATTATAGATGTTGATTTGCAATGCTAAATTTCTTTCAGTTTTGAGAAAATAATTGTAGATTCTGTCATGTTTCCATTTTCTGTTTGAATTTTAGATGGTTCTACACCATTCAAGAAACAACTATCTGAGTCATGAGTTATAAAGTTACAATTGTTATAATCACCTAGTACCTGAAAGTCACAATTATCGGATGACAAAACATGTGAATTCCATACATCACAAGTGCAGAGCATTTTGAAGTTCTGAACAACAAGATGTTGAATCCATCACCAGTAGGACTGGTGCCTTATCTATTTGTATTAACTCTAAAGAGAAAATTTTAAGATTTTTTGGGCATGAAATGTTCGTCGATCACAATCATGGTTTTCAATACTGGATCCAATATCGGTTACATTAAACAGTTCAACTAGGATGGTACCGGCATCGGTCTATACACTGATATCTGTTCTCTGGTAAAAAAAAAAAATGAATTGTATATATATTATGCTTGAACCATGATTGTTGTTTACCAACTTAGATCAATAAGCGACTAATTGGTTGTACTTGGGGATGGTTTCTAATCTTGGAAATTTAAGATTTCAGGTGACTGTTCTGTCATTCAGTGTTTAAGAGCAATAAGCCACTGATTGGTTATAAAGGGTTTCGAAACTTGGAAGCATTAGCATGTCTGGTGATTTTTCTTCTCTTATAAAGACAAATTTTGAAGCACTTTACTCCTTTCCTATCAAGATTTTATACTATATTAAAAACATATGATCTTGTTCATCATGTTGAACAGTATGTTTAAACAAAAAGGCTTCAGTGATGAAAATATAAAAGGAAAAATATTACTTATTTAAATGGAAATGTTGTTTGACCCTCACGATACAATTGACCTAGAGCCACACTTTCCTAAAACTATGTGAAAATTGTAATTATTTAGATTCTAGATATTTATAGCCTAGCTACTCATTTGTTCCGATCTTTCACTCCGGTTGAATATGTTTTCGAAATATTTAGATGTTTTTAGTTAGTAACTTGAAGCTGAGGACCTGCCTTTAGTTGGTCCATTTACAAAATGCCAATCTTGTCAAGTAAGATAAATTGTTCGATTCTACTATTATTGGTTAATTTTTTTGCATCTACATATTGTTCTTTTGTATTGCATTGTCTTTTATTTTAGCAGAACTTCTTCATTTACCCGTGAAAAATTTTGGTGAAGTTTTTAAAATTATTTGTTGCAAGTTTAATAGATAGCCTTCAAGCTTGGGCTAGTTTTTGTTGGGATTCTGGATTCAGTCATAGATATTTAACCCTTCAACTTGAGAAATGTTTGAAATCAAATTAGAAAAATCATAAAAAATAAATCATCTGTTCCTTTTTAAATATTTGTTTTTCATTTTTTCTTGGGTAAGAATCCTTGTCTAACATTTACTCCAAAAAATTTCAATTATTGTGTATGGCCCTGTAAGCATGATAAACTTCATTAATTTGCATCAGACAGTCAACTGTTCTTCAGTTCCAACTATCAGGTAACTTGCTTTTTAACTTTGTACCCTTCTCTTTTTTCGTTCTAATTATTATTAGCTCTCTTGCCCCCTTTTGTTGCCAAAACTTCATAAACAAATCTTGAGATCAGCCAATTTGAGTGTGAACCAGGAAGCTTAAGAAAAAAGGGGAGCATTGAACTAGCACCCGAGCAATTATGGTGCAGAAGGATGTGGACTGAGGGTGGAGGGGAGGAGATGGGTATGAAGATAGGGATGACTTTTAATTTTGGGTATCAGAGATCTAATGGATGTCAACTTATGATTTAAATTAGTTTTGACTTAGTAGATAGATATAGGCATGTCTATGTTATCTTGAGTTTGACATTTACATATGATATTGACTTTGTAAATATGAACCACTTAATGATAATACATATGCAATTGCCCTATTAAAAGAATGTGTTCTATGAGACCTGATGCTTGTGCTTATAGGCTATTGTAACAATGAATGACCATCTCTAGAATTTATTTTGGTAAAAGATTTTCAAAGTCTTAAGTTTGATGTGGTACGTTTCAAATTGCTTAAGATACGAGAGTTTCTTGTGCTGCACTAAATTCAGTTGCTGTAAAATTTCTTCAGATTAAAATGAAATCATTTTTCTACATTGAAAGACCAGCCATTTTTCTTTTCTGAGAATTGGTACCAATTGTGCTTGATGTTGTTATCTTGTAATCAAAATTATTTTCTAAATTTACAAGACAAACCTATGGTTTTCTGATTTGTCAGCAGCTGATTATATATCCATATGGTTCTTCTTTATGAATATCTTAAAGTGGGCATACTACTACCATAGTAGTTTAAGGATCACTGCTCATTGCCACCTACGCCCCTCCTTTCTCTCCTTCATATTCATTGCAATTCACTGATGTGTCCTTCTTTGCTACTGGCATATAAGAGCACATGTAAGAATAACTTTTAACTTATTTTTTGAGTTGTTTTCTGTAGATGCAAATAAAACCGGTGTTGCAAATGAAACTATACAGAATATACGGAGGGCTAGTAAGGCTATGACCGAACAAGAAGCTAGGCAGATATTGGGAATCAATGAACAGTCAACTTGGGAGGAGATCCTGAAGGTTCAGTATCCTAGTTTCTGCATTTTATGATTGTTATCATGGGAGGCTATGCTGTTATTCTTACGCATAGCATATGTTCTCTCCATAATGATGGCATAAAGCTTTCTAATTTACTCTTAGGGTACTTGTAGCTAATTATATGTGAAGAATTTTTCTTATTCAACATAAATAACATGTTTGTTACTGATAATTCACTCAGAAAATTAACCTTAGTAATCTACCTACTCCAACTCAATTATACTTAGTTGTTGGTCCAAGAAAAAGTTCTGTTGTTGATGTAGATAGTTGTTCTTTTATGGTCCTGGCCTTTTTGAAAAATTTTATAAAAATATTCATATTTCTCAAGTCTGAAATTTCATTATTCTGACTATGCAGAAGTATGATGTCTTATTTGAGAGAAATGCTAAACATGGAAGCTTCTATCTGCAGTCTAAGGTTCACAGGGCTAAAGAGTGTCTGGAAGCAGTCTACCAAGGGAAAGGGTGAATAGTATGTGCAAGTCTGCAAACTTATTCACAGCTATAGATGCTTCCTGTAGCAATCTTGCATGCGTTGAGCAAATTAAATACCCCTATGCATCTCTTTCGGCACAAATTTGCACTTGGAATGCTGTGTTTTTGCACTGAACACGACTAGCTGATCCAAATGCTTGATTCAGGGCCTCTCTTCTCTGTTCTAGATCGTCTTGTTTGAATGCTAAGCATATGCTTTGTTTTCCTGAAGATTAAATGTTTCTCAGTCATTTCTTCTTGGCCGAAGTATTATGTTACCGAAGTATTATGTTATTTTGTATCATCGTCGTTTGATGTGCCTCAAGAAGATATATTCCCTGCAAAAAGAAATTGTTTTACTTATGTATAATGTTATATTTTCTTTTTCCATGTTATTGAATAATACAATAAGTATTATTGAGCTATAAAAATGTCAATATTGATATCCGATCAGTATTCAAAACCTTTGGGTGTTTATTTGATGAGTAGTGGCAGTCACATTTTCTTCAATTGCCACCGCCAACGTACATTTTGTTGATGATTCCTACCATTAAACATGTTTTCATTGCTTGGATGTTTCATGTATAGAATTTGATCTAATCAATTATTCGATTATTGATCATTGGTTGAATCGAAGACTTAATATTTTTTAAAAAATTATAATATTAGTTATATATTACGTGAAAAAATATAAAACTTATAGATAGAGCATAATAGAAATAAAAAGATGTTTGATGAACTGAAGGAATGAAAAGAGTAACAAATATAACAGTTTTTTTTATTATTTGTCATCTTTATATTTGAGAAAGACAAAGCATTTATGGAATAAGAAAATAAATATATTTGATAAGAATACTACTTCAGTTCTTTTAAGATTAAAGCCGTCTATTATCGGTGAATCGTGGCAATCGAAGATTTGAGTTGTCGATCATTATGGATGAACTATGCTGCTTTGCTTTGATCCTTCTGTGGTAGAAAGAACAAAAGCTGTTCACTGACCATCACGAGTACGTATTGGCTTTTGTGATGCAGTGCGTATTAATCCTCTCAAAAACCTGGGCAAATTTTTAGAAAAACATCTTTTTTTGGATTTTTTTTTCCGAGTAGATCGCCTTATTTTTAGAATTTTCAGACATTATCTTCTTTTTACCTAATACCTCAAAAACCTTAGTCGCCTATCTTTTTTGTTTTATTATTATTATTTTCTATGAAGTGATCCATTGGGTGAACAAGCTCAATTACAGTATTTTTTATATTGTGTTATAGTGTTTCTAGCAATATAAAAAAATCCCATAATGCAGCACAAAAATATCATGTTACAATATTTATATAGTGCATCCTAATATTTTTCTAATATTGTTAAATTTGTTCTTTAAGTTACCACAATCTTTCATGTCATGGTTATAATCTCAATGAGAGTGATGATACCTGGATTTATTTCTATTTGCTAATGTAATCTTCATCAGTTGTGATTCTTTTAAAAGATCATTTTTTTTTTATTTATAATAAGATTTCGGTTCTAGTCATATTCAAGATGGTCAACTCTAACTTTAGGTGAGGCAACTATAGGGTCGTTTGCTTTGTGTAATCAAATCTTCAATTTAGGCATTATTTTTTATTTCTTTTCTTGCTAATGAAATTTAGGAAATAAATATTCAACCTTCTAAGTAGGTTGATGATATTTTTGTTAGTAAATTAAACAGAAAAATATTAAATAAATATAAAAATGAAAAAACTTATATAGAGGGTGCATCTCCTCCTATTTAAAAGGAGGGATTCCTATCTTTCGTTCTTTACCAAATAAACTTATCAACGGGAGAAGCGAGGAGTTGCATCGAGGTAGATTCCCATGTCTTTCTTACAAACTTTTTTATTTTCTTTAAATATTTAAAATTTTATTTTTAATTAAATATATATTATATAAAGTTCTAAAAAAATTAAATATTAAAGATGTTATTGTTAGATTAAAATATGTTATATGAAGTTTCAAAATCTTCTTTTATCCCTTTAAAGGTTTAGAATTTTATTTTATGATTAAAACATTTTGAAATTATTCATGTCATATGCATTTCTAAATTTTTTATCTTAAATCCATGATATTTTATTTTTATTAGATTTATATAATACTTGATTAAGAATGTTATTTCCTCCCTATATAGTTTAACTTTTAATCTATTATTTATTATATTTTAATGACTTATTACTAATGAATAGATGTTTAATTATAATTTCATGATGTTGTAATTAGAAATTGAGATAATTGGTTAGGATTTTAGTTAAAACTAACCTAACATTAGTAGTAATGTGTGATCCACACTATCAATCCAAGACTATGGGCTAGCCTAACCTGGTGTGGTGCATGGACAATCATAGTTAGTACACATAATCATTACATGGGCTAGCTTAACCTAGTTCACACCAGGTTAGGCTATCCCATAGTCTTGGATTGATTGTGTGGATGTAGTCTAGCTCATTACCCTTATTTTGTTTGATATAGGATCAATTATTGGATTAAACCAAATCATATTTAATTAATTTAGATTGATTCAAGATGATTTCAAATTAGTTTGACTTATTCAATTTTGTTTGACATAAATTGAATCTAATTTGATACAAATTATATTGGTCTAAGGTGGTTTCAAACTATTTAAATAGGAGTGAGAGATTATAGTGAAATCAAGTTAAATTAAATTGATTGAATTAAGATTCAAATCAATTAAGTGCTAATTGATATTATTTGATAATAATGATATTTGAAAGAAATATTTTAATATATTATTTCATCTTGATATAGATATGACAAGTATAAGATGATATTGTTTATCTATTAAGGGAATATATAGAGATTTCCTTTATGGATTAGCGGACCGTAAGATGTGACAGTTGGATGGTTTCTTCATTCATTGTTGGGAGAAATATGTTCCTACTTTTGACGGGTGAGGAATACCAATTCAACTAATATTAGGAGTATGATATAGATTTATCTTCATCCGTAGTTAGGAGATCATCCACCGTTAAGAGTATGATATGGGTTTGTCTACATCTATAATTGAGAGAGCACAAACTCATCCTGTAGAATTTGATATATGCTAGTGAGATGATTGACTTTTGATCATATATTCATTTTACAATTGACTTAGAGGATTCTAAGTCAACATTACTCTTTTTTTTTATTTTCCTCTACTATTAAGTAGAGTAAATTGGTTTTATTTTTAAGTTAACATTACCAGCTTTACAATAAAGCCTCTACTAATTTGATGAATAAATAAATTATAATATATATTTATAAGTTATACATATTAATAAAGTGTTTATTTGTTTGACTCTGAATGTAATTATGAAAAGATATTATGATCCTAGAAAAAAAAATTATGATGTGATATCTTTCTATAGTAGCATATTATTGTCCAAGGCCCATAAATGTTTTGTCCCTTGATTTATTTTGATCGATGATTGTTTTTAACCTATTATAGGAGGAATTGAGCTAATTAAAAAGAACAATGGTCTTTTTACTTGGGGTGCTCATGGTCACAATACTACTGGCTTATTAGAAGGTGTGTTCAAACAAATCATAAATTGGAAGTTATAGATATCATATAATAAACTCAATCCTCACATACACATCACTAATTATATGCTAGTAACCCCAGTAGTGAAGAATGCATCTCGTGATATAGTAATTATCAATGCTTCAAATGGTGTACATAAAGCCCTCAATGCTATTAGAAGCTACTTTGAGCATTAAGAGGAGAGATATAGCTCTACGCAGTGAAAATAATATTTTTTATTATTTTAAAAGATTGGGATCACTTGTTTTTTGAGGGCAAATCAGATCCCATCTTTGTTGAACGTTGAATACGTTAAGTGAAAAAAACATTTGGAGCTATCAAATATAAAAAAATCAAAACATACTTTTCACTTTTTTTCATTTTAGAATGGAAGTCAAATACCTAGTGGACCTCAAAAAGGAGGATGTTAGAGGCAAGAGACAATGTGATGACTTGGGAGTAATTTGATAGTGCATTCTATAAGTAGTTCTTCTCTGATTCAGTTCACTCTGAGATGCAATAAGAGTTCTTCAGTATCCACCATGGAAGTGGAACTATGATGGAATATGATCATTATTTCATTGAACTGGCGTAATTCTCTCCATATATTACCTTTAATGAATATCAAATAGCTCGTCACTTCAAGAGGAGACTTTGTTCATCGATTAGAAAGTTTGTTATTGTATTGATTTTACCAACATATAATGAAGTACTCAATTCAAGCTCTAGTGGTAAAAAAATTAGATAATGAATTGCAATAGATAAAGTATCTAAAATGATCTTTTAGTGTTGCACCATCTATGTTTAGAGATTATATTCTAGGCCCTCAAACAAAGACAACAACAGATAGTTTAGAAATCAACAAGTAGGACCTCCCAGTAATTGAGTTGTCATAAGTTATTTTTGTGAGAAGACTAATCATGTTTTCACTTCACGTCCCATGGGCC
The DNA here is from genome assembly GCA_021527575.1 of Ensete glaucum. NCBI lineage: Eukaryota > Viridiplantae > Streptophyta > Magnoliopsida > Zingiberales > Musaceae > Ensete > Ensete glaucum. The sequence goes on from CM038554.1 coordinate 31,285,077, forward strand.
AGCATGTGTCTTTTTTGTTAACAACTAAATCACATGTCGAAAGGATTATTTTTGGAAGCAACATCAATGTCGAGCTCTACATCAATCATATGGCCTGTAACAGTCGAAACCTCGAGGTGGAAGTCAGACAAGGGTCTATGCACTCACCCATCAAGATATTAAAACCTCATGATCTATCATTGAAGGTATAATCATAATCTATGATATATGTGCTTCTATGTTTATAGATTATAATTATACATATTCTTTTTATATCATCTTATTTTGTTATGAGAATATATATAATTATGAGATAATTAGTAATGTGTTAATGGTAGCAACACCAGTTGGAAACCCTATGATAACTGATCATATATTTATAAACTATGTTATTACTAGTTGAGATGGCAGACAGACTCCCGATGTGTTGTTGGCTCACGATGATGATTCTATGATCATCTTGAGGCACATCTTATTTATTGAAGGGGGCTTGAGGTCATCCCAATGTGCGCCTCAATCATGCTTGGGAGCGTTCGACCTCAACCCGAGGTCTTGCACAAGCGATCAATGGTGGGACCTCTCGGATGTTCAAATTAGTAATATGAAGTTTCTAAATATGAGTTCTTATAATTCATAAGGAGTAAGTTCACCACCTATTTTTCTATTTAGGATGATCTTAAAGGAAGGAAAAAAAATATATGATGTCCTTCTCGGAAACGGAGAAAAAAAAAAGTTTACCTTCGTGTTACTTACCATAACGAATGAGAAGGAAACTTCCTAAAGTAATAACTATAAAAGTTTATAAAAATCTTATCAGAAAAAATGTTTGTTTCTCTAGATTGAAACTTTATAACTTGGATAACACAAGACCATCATGATAAATTCTTTATCAATTTTCATATATAAGACTTACAGGTGATATACTCATTCAACAAGAAAATTTTCCTTACATAAAAGAAAAAGGGTAGGGTTTTTTTTTATCAATTTAAAAAAGTAAAACTGTGAGTTTCTCATTGCAAAACCGCTCTATTTTTTGAATGGTTAAACGAGCTTGACCAATGAATAACCAAATACAAGGTTGCATTATATGACTATGACTTGAACCTATAAAATTAATGTTAGTCTTACACAAGCCTTTGGTCAACTAAAAATGGCCATGTTCTGTTTGATAAACTTATGTCAGCCTAAGACTTTTCGAAGGGTTTATAAGCCCATAAATTGACCATCTTACTTGTGACAGACACACACAATTGTAAGTTTAGCTTCTTACTCTACAAAATGAAATTTTCATTCTTCTTATGTTTGTTTGCCATTTCCTGAAATCATTGCCTTTGAAATTGAATGCATTTAGTCTAAGTTGGGCAGGGCATGCACTGTGTTGGACACTCATGAGTGATGGCTATGAAATGTCATATGATTTGATTAAATAGAAAAGGTATTAATGGCATCATTAATCCCTATAAAATAGTGCAAATTATATGATTGAGTCAGGTTATATACCACATTTATATTGTGGCAATCTACTCTCACTTCCATTTCCAATCCTAAGACAGGAGGGTGACTTGGCAGGCAAGTCGAGCCTTTGCGGTGGAGCTCTCTTTTTTTGCTATAAGAAACCACCAACGAAGAACAACTACGTGGACTTCCTGCAGTCTTCTCACTTCGGCTCTTCTCTCTCCACCCGATGCCGCCACTAAGCAACCGCGCCGCCCTCGCCCGCTTCGTTCCTTCCTCCATCCTCCTCCTCCTCGTCCTCCGCCTCGCCAGCTACCTCGACTTCTCCTCCCCCTTCCGCTCATCCTCCTCCTCCGCTGCCGCCTCTTTCGCCGCCGCCGCCGCCAGGCCTATCCCCGACACCCCGGAGGCGACGACCACCAACCTCTCCTCCCCCGCCGCCGACGACAAACCCCCTGAGCTCTTCACTGACCTCGCAGCTGCGTTCGCGAGATGGGACGAGGAGGTCGGCTGCGACCGGTTCCGGGAGAAGCACCGCAACTGGACGGCCGACCCTTCGGCGATCCAGGACGCGGAGGCCGGCGACTGCTCGACGCTCGGGGCCAGGCACGTCAGCGTTCTGGTGAAGAGAGGGGGTTGGATTCCGGACGAGATGGATAACCTGTACTCCTGCCGCTGCGGGCTGACCTGCCTATGGACCAAATCCGACACCCTCGCCGACAAGCCCGACGTCGAGCTCTTCGAGGGATGGATGCGACCTCCGCAGACGGTAAGCCATCAGACGTAGACTCCAAGTCAACTACTCATTTTCTTTCTCCTTACACATTCAAATCTGTTCTTCGTCATATCTTCCTCCGTTCTTCTCCGATCTAGAGAAGAAAAGGAGAACCCCTTCGTGCTTATCTCGACATCGAGGCCAGCAGGCAAAGAACAGGATTCGAAGACATATTTGTGGGGTATCATTCCAAGGATGATGTCCAATGCACATATCCTGCGTCCATGTTTCGCAAGTTCCGGAGCTACCATGTCTCCCCTGTGAAAAGAAATGTAATCCATCTCTTCCGGCTTCCTTTGTACTGCGATGCTTCAAACGTGTTCGACAGTTTAAGATCCTTTTTGCATCTCGTCAGGACATCCTCGTGTACTGGTCTTCCTCGAGGTGCTTCCAGTTTCGGAACGAACTCGCCTCCAAATTCTTCGCCCACATCTCCCACCACTCCTTCGGAGGGTGCTTGAACAGCGTAGGGGGAACTGATGCCGCGCTCTCCCTCTACCCCGAGTGCAAGACGGAGATGATGGCGGAGCCACACTGGTGGGATCATCTGCACTGTGCCATGTCGCACTACAAGTTCGTCCTGGCCATTGAGAACACCAAGACGGACAGCTACATCACCGAGAAGCTCTACTACGCACTCGACGCCGGCGCGGTGCCCATCTACTTTGGCGCGCCGGACGTGGACAGCTTCGTCCCTCCGCATTCCATCATCGATGGATCCAAGTTTGCGTCAATGGAGGAGCTGGCTTCGTACGTGAAGGCTGTGGGAGACGACCCCGTTGCCTACGCGGAGTACCATGCTTGGAGGAGGTGCGGCGTGATGGGGTACTACGGGAAGAACCGCGCCACCGGCCTGGATGCTCTGCCGTGCCGCCTGTGCGAGCATGCGAGCAGGAAAGGTGGAAGAGAGGCTGCATGATGGCAGAGGAGTTCTTCGGAACCATGTCCTGCTCAGGGTCAGGAAGAGAGGTGTCGATCATGTCACCGTATCGTGCAATTGTGATGCTGTGATCGAATTCTGTAGCTATTTGTTGATTGGAATAAAAATAATAATCGTAAGATGATGCTCGTCATTCGAAAGGTCAAATCTTTGACTCGCTTACAGAATCTATGGGCTCTTCTTCTTTCCAGTAACATTGAATGGTGGATGACAAACACGTGATGAGGAGTTTGGAAAAACCATTAAATTAAGATCAATAAATACTTGTATTGTTTCAAGAAGTTTAGCACATGCTGAGACTTATGTACGTATAATAATATCGAGGTATACAGTGCTACTGAATCTATCATTTCCCGTGTTCGGCTACCTTGAAAATTACCTGCTATTTTACTGGAGGATATATATTGTTTTTGTGCGGGACCCAACGGCCTCCCAATCATACAGCGGTAGATATGCAGAAAGTAGTGCCTTAAAAAACAGATGAGTTGTCCGTCGTAGACTAATAATACTGCGCAATCTTATGGTCAAACTCTTCGCGTCGTCTGCACACCCCATTCCATGTCGCCGCTACGCTTCCTCCCCTCCTCCTCCCTCCTCCTCCTCTTCCTCTTCCTCTTCCTCACCAGCTACCTCGACTTCTCAGCCCTCTCCTCCTCCTCCTCCTCCTCGGCCGCAGTGGCCGTGGCCAGGCCAGTTCGCGATCCCGCCATCCAGAGGCGGGCCGAGCCCCGCACCGACCTCGCGGCCGCCTTCGCGAGATGGGACGAGGAGGTTGGCTGCGATCGGTTCCGCGACAAGCACCGCAACTGGACAGCCGACCCGTCGGCGATCCAGGACGCCGAGGCAGGCGACTGCTCGGCGCGCGACGCCTCCCACATCAGCGTTCTGGTGAAAGGGTGGACTTGGATTCCCGACGAGATGGACAACCTGTACTCCTGCCGCTGCGGCATGACATGTCTCTGGACCAAATCCGCCGCCCTCGCCAACAAGCCCGACGCCGTGTTCTTCGAGTGGAAAACACCTCCAAAGACGGTAAGAAGAGACATATATACATAGCAGAATGGAATCAGACTGGCTCTAATCTCTTGGCTTCTACCCTGCCTGTTCTTAGTACAGAGGCGAAAGGGTGAACCACTTCGCGTTTACATGGATCTCGAAGCCAGCAGGCAACCTACAGGATTGGAAGACATATTTGTTGGATTCCATGCCAAGGATAATGTTCAATGCACATATGCTGGATCCGTGTTCCATAAATTCCGGAATTACCATGTCTGCTCCAATAAAAGAAACGTAAGTCATCACTTCCAACTCCGATGTCAAGAGCTTCGACACATATCGCCTCACCTTCATGATGAATCTTTTCTCAGGATGTTCTAGTTTACTGGTCTTCCTCAAAGTGCTACCAACACCGAACCGAGCTTGCAGAAAGGTTCTTCGCTCACATCTCGCATCACTCCTTCGGAAGCTGCTTGAACAACGTAGGGGGCAGAGACGCCGCCGTTTCCTTCTACCCCGAGTGCAGGATGGATCTGACCGCCGAGCCACGTTGGTGGGATCATCTGCACTGCGCCATGTCGCAATACAAGTTCGTCCTCGCCATCGAGAACACCATGGCGGAGAGCTACGTCACCGAGAAGCTCTACTATGCTCTGGACGCTGGGTCGGTGCCGATCTACTTTGGGGCGCCGGACGTGGAAAGCTTCGTCCCTCCGCATTCCGTCATAGACGGATCCAAGTTTAGGTCCGTGGAAGAGCTGGCGACGTACGTGAAGGCTGTGGCAGATGACCCGGTGGCTTACTCGGAGTACCATGCTTGGAGGAGGTGTGGTGTGATGGGCTACTACGGGAGGAACCGTGCCGCCTCTCTCGATACGCTGCCGTGCCGGTTATGTGAGTACGTGAGCAGGAAAGGTGGAAGAGATGCTGAATGATACCGGATGCCCAGATGAATCCTCTAACAAAAATGGTAAAGATAGATGATAGGAACAGAGATCACAAGTCAATCTTAGTTTCCCCAGTAATCTTACAAAATTATTGTCTTATTTCATGTCTCAAATTTAATGATTCAGCTTAAACACTAATGATATGATAGGTAGGTAAGGGTGAGATTTTAGTGACATAAATATAAATAGACTGATTAAGTTATAAATTAATATTTTATCGTCATCGGTATAGACTCTCGTGAGTAATTATCCGTTTTGGATGTACTTACATGATTTTATCATTTCGATGCTCATGAACCTATAGAAAAAAGATGATTCTATGAATTTATAAATTTTTAGTTTCTCAAATCCGAAAACTAAATATCTTTATCTATAGGTATAAAGATTAAGATCACAAAAGACAACGAGAGAAGGATAAATTGCTGAACTAAATAGTTTTTTTTTTTTTTCTAAGGTGTGCAATACCAGATTGAAAGTGTTTTCACATCACAATGACCATATTAACGATAAAAATATTTAAAAAATAATTTAATACTAAAATTTTATTATATATATTTAATACTAAAATCAGATCCAGAAAATATTTTGCTAACTTCTCTCACATTTAAGTTTTTATAAAATTAATTTAGATATTTAGTGATTTGAGCATTTGAGGAACACGTTGGATTTGTCCTTGATATTAGCTTATCATTATACAATAACATAATTATAGCACTTGCAAAGTAAGATTTCTCGGATTGGCATTTTTATTTGATGCGACAATTGTTGAGAAATGGATTAGTTCGATTAATTTCAATAACAATAGTTTGTTAATTGGAAGAGAACAATTTTAAAACAAAAGAAAAAGTTTATTTACATCAATCGTTTTCATTTTTCATAATCGAAAATTGTGACTAGATAAATGTAATTTGAACACAAAACTGGAAAATAGTAATTTAGGAATTTTCTTTTAGGCTGAATCGCTCATAACATTTATAATCATATTTTCATAATAGAGGTATTTGACGAATAGGCATATGTTGACGTCGTTTGCCAGTATTATATCGATAAGATCCATAATTTTAATTTTTTTATTATCATAATAAATGATTCATATATTTATGAGATTCAAAGATGCCAATATAGGAAGAGATTCAAAAATACCAATATAATTAAGATCAAGTTGGTATTAAAAGGAAGATAAATAAGTGAAAGTGTTAAGTAAAACTTGATTTGAAAATTTTACTTATTTTTGAATTTGCTGAAATCAAATATAAAAGTAATTTAAAATTGAGACTAGTAAAAACGATTTAGTAAAAAATAAAGAATAAAGAAAGAACACTCATGATTTATAATTGTTCTATTAAAACATTGACCTGCATTCATTTTTGGAGTCCTATTTAACGAGGCTCATCGGTGTCTACTAATTAGCTTCTTCCATGGGTAAAGATCAAACCCCTTATATTTTTCTCGTTTTCTCAGACTTATGAGAAGAACCTTTACACTCGTCTTTTCTCAAGTTCAAGAGATGACCTTTACATTTCTTTTTCAGTTTGACCCTTATATTTATTTTTCAGCCCAACTCTTACATAATTCACTCTTTATATGAGAGAGAGAGATCTCACAATAATTCTAACAAAATTTTATTAATTTTATCGAATGTAAGAATACTTAGGGTATTTATAGACCTCAATTGATTTGTGGAGCCAAAATTTATCCTTTTCCAAAAAAATCAGCTATAAGCGATACCACCATCGTCAACCGCCCGAAATTTGTTTTATCACTATCGCGCACTAGCGATACTACCATTTAGAATCACAGAATAGTACTTTCTCCCATACTATTTAATACTCGATTTGTACATCCTATTGGCTCTTTTCCAAGTCAACAAAATGACCTCAATCTGAGCTAAAATCTAACCCAAAGTAGATCGGGTTACTTCTCGTTGAGTTAATTTAGATTTTTCTAAATCTAACTTAATTAGGACTCTAAATGATTGATGCTAACTATGACACATTAAGGCACACAAATACAATCATCCTTGTTGTCCGGCACGTCAATTGATCTTTCAAACTTCCAATGAACTTCTTGACATCCTCTAGCGAACTCCCATCGAGCTCTTGATCATCTTCCGACAAACTCCCGATGCATTCTCAACAAGCTCCCGACCACCTTCGGCGAGCTCCTAACGAACTATCGACAAGCCTCTGACTACCTTTGGCGAGCTTCCGATGAGCTTCCATTGTATCGTCCGAACCCTGGCCCGATGCTTGAACTTGACTCCGGTCCAATATTAGATTGTATTATTTTTGCACCCTAGTAGTTAATACTGTATTATTTTTTCTAACATATAAATAAAATTTATTAATTGATTTTCTAATAAGAAGTATGAGATTCAACTGGTATATGTCAAACACAAGCATCGTTGACTTTAGAGGATAAATATATGTGCTGTCCTAAAAAAGATTGAAGCATGATTTCATAATGGGAAGATAAAATACAGGTTGTGGACGCTCCCCAAGTCGCCTTTGAGTGAATCTAACAAAACCTAATCTCTCGTCAAAACGTTGGCACATGCCTTGTTTGGGAGGATTTGCATTGACCAGCTTTAATAGATCCGATGCTCATGAATGGCATAGAAGAGAAGAAGAAGAAGAAGAAGAAGAAGAAGAAGGTTGGTGATTAAGCAATAATAAAAAAAGGAAAAAAAATGTCCTTGCACTAATGGTTGCACTTCAAGCCTAGTTAATTCTAAATCCTATCTTGTACGATTCATAGGATTGGAAAGGTTGCCTATAGCACTTGCATAATCCAAGTGTAGAATATGTTTATTGACTTTGATGTGAGGTATTTTAACTTTCTTTCACTTTGAAGATGACAAGTTGCCTCGGGCATATTGATACAAAAAAATTAACGAGTCATCCAAATCGAATCACATGACCACACCATAAGCCTCCGTAGACTTTGAGTACATGCATTTATGTGCAACATTTGAGTATATTACAAGATTCGATTGCTTAGTTCGTGGCTCCCAACTCACTTTTAGTGGCCCCGCACTCCTCACCTCGTCTGCCGCATCATTCTCGCTTCTCTCAATATAATTATAATTATAATTATATATATTTATTTAAATAAATTATTTTTATATCAAAATTTTTATTGATCTTTTATACTATATCTAAAAATTAAAATCGTACTTTAAAACCCGTATAATTGATCCCTCGTATTACAATTTCATATCAAGATGATGTTCTTTATTAAAAATAATATTACAATTAGGTAAACTAATTTGAGATGTTGTTTTTTATGTGAAGATTAAAACTAGGCTAAAATTCTTAGTGACCCCTATACTATGCCTCAAAATCAACCCTCATACTTTAGAATTCATATAAATGACCCCCCTTAACTATGATTTCGTAAAGTAACCCCCCGTACTATTATGTAAATTTTAAATAAACCCAAAGAGAATTATGATAAAGAGAATTGAGACCAACCAATTATCACCATATGTGAGATGATTAGGAGAATAGTGATAAAGAGAATTGAGACCCAAATAGCCAAAATATATGGTCATTGCAATGATATATACCCTAAAATCTTGAAGAAGATGGATGAAGATAAGATGCAAAACAAAGATTAGATTACGGTTCGCACCGACGATGATGTATTTGAGATTGATCATTTTATTGGAAAAAGATACGTCATTAGACTAAGGGAACGATTCTACAATTGCAACAAACGGGGGTTCATAGGTATTATTGTCAACATACTATAGCCGTCATATATTTCCAAAGGCAAGTCCTATAAGACTACATAGATTCTTATTACCATAAAGATATATGGGAGAAATGCTGTAGCAGGAGAGTTCATGTAATGCTTGGTTAAATGATTATTTTTATCTATCATAAATTTTATTTTAATATTATAATCCACTTATGGACCTTACTAAAGATTATCACTTACAGGTACTAATAATTGGCCTTCCGTTGGTGGGTTTACTATCAAGCCACCACATTTCAACAAAGGGATTGGTCGACCGAAAAAGATGAGAAAATAGGTTGACGACGAGGGGTAACCATAACAAATGAGAACAAAAGTGGAGCACCCAAACAAGTGTGGACGATATAGACAATAAAAACATAATACTCATCGATCCCAAAATAACATAACTAATTCTGTACATACAGTGCGTTCTTAACAGTCTACAAATAGGATGAAGCGGCATAGAACGATCCTGAAGCAAGTTGAAACAATAGAAACAACGCATGTGGAATCGAGCCCAAGTCAATTACCACTAGAGTCTCAATCTAAATCACAGGTATATTTTCAGTAATAATATTAATTCTCATATATTTTGATAATTGAAACTAACGTTATAAAAATGATCCCTAATATAGGAATGATGTGCAACTAAGATACGTACAGTAAGACAATACAAATTCTCCCCAAATAAAAAAAATCAATCTCACTATCTGAAAAAATTCATCATCAATAAAATGATTAGTACAATAATTAGTAGTAGTTGATTTTATATCAATAAAAAAGCAAGTTAATTTTATATCAATAACTTAAAAGTTAATCGGCGGGAGCTTTACCTTTTTCAAACATCTATATATATATATATATATATAGCTAAAATAAAATAACGGGGGAAAATGAAGTATAACAGCAAACGACGGCCACTTTCCCTCGACTCTTCTGTTGGCCCGATGCCGCCGGCGGTAAACAACGACTCCCTCCTTCGCTTCCTCCCATCCTCCGTTCTCCTCCTCCTCGTCCTCCTCCTCACCACCTACGTCGACTTCTCCTCCCTCTCCTCTCCCTTCCGCTTGTCTTCCTCCTCCTTCGCTACCGCCGCCAGGCCCATCGCCGACCCAGGCCCTGCTCCAGCCCCCGGCGACAACGTTGGGAGGGTCGCGGAGCCGCCCCGCGACACCGCCCCTACCCCTGACCATCGGGCCGAGACCTTCACCGACGTCGCCGCGGCGTTCGCGAGATGGGACGAGGAGGTGGGGTGCGATCGGTTCCGGGAGAAGCACAGTTACAGTAACCGGACGGCGGACCCGTCGGCGATCCAGGACGCGGAGGCCGGGGAGTGCTGGAGCCTCGGCGCCAGGCACGTAAGCATTCTGGTGAAGGGGTGGAGTTGGATCCCGGACGAGATGGATGATCTGTACTCGTGCCGGTGCGGGATGACCTGCCTCTGGACCAAATCCGAAGCCCTAGTCGACAAGCCCGACGCCGTGTTCTTCGAGTGGGATTCGCCTCCGAAGACGGTAAGACGACGTTTGAAGGCGAACCACTTATGTATCCCTTATTATTCACTACTAACAATTGTTAATATTACAGAGGCAAAAGGGTGAACCGCTTCGAGTGTATATGGATATCGAACCGACCAGGAAACGATCAGGATATGAAGACATATTTGTTGGCTATCATGCCAAGGATGATGTGCAGTGCACATACCCTGCCTCCCTTATGCATAAATCCCGGAATTACCATGTCTCCTCTAAGAAACGAAACGTAAGCTATCACTTCTCTCTTTTGTCTTGGACTCACAAGTGGATGGGATATCTTTGGATACTTTACATTGGTGTCTTTTTTATATAAATTGCATGAGTTATATAAAAGCTTGCTTCCTCTTTATTTACAATGAGAAAATAATTACTTTTATTTCATATTCTCATTTTAGACATGGTTCAAATTAAAATGTTTTACCAAACTAAAATTTAGCTCTCTCTCTCTCTTTTTTTTCTTTTTTTTTTCTACAAGGACAAATAGGACAAATGAAATTTGATCGCAAGATCTTACCATTATCACTCAAAATCTTATTGCCAAATAAGCTAGTCAGTATTTAGAATCAGTATTTAGAATCTGAAATCTTATGCTAAAAAATATTGATTGATGGTGAGCTTCAAAATTACATCAAACAAATTTAAGCATTTTTACTTCTATGTTTGAAAGAAACTTGGAAATTTCTTCTGCGATTTAAAATCCTGATTACTGAATGATAGAAATGACTACAAATATGCCTGAAATTAGGAACTTAAGAGTTTTGATAATATACTAATTGTCATATGGTTTTATATAGATTGCTCTCTGAAAAATAGTAAAAAATGACTATATGTTATCTTTACTCTTTTCTTACCTTCCAAATCTTCTCAGGACATCCTCGTCTACTGGTCTTCTTCCCGGTGTTTCCAGTTCCGCAACGAACTTGCCGAGAAGTTTTTTGCCCACATCTCCCATCATTCTTTTGGAGGTTGCGTGAACAATGTAGGGGGCAGTGATGCAGCACTTTCCTTCTACCCCGAGTGCAAAATGGAGCTGGTCTCCGAACAACGCTGGTGGGGACACGTACACTGTGCCATGTCGCATTACAAGTTTGTCCTCGCCATCGAAAACACCAAGACGGACAGCTACATCACCGAGAAGCTCTACTACGCACTTGACGCCGGTGCAGTGCCCATCTACTTTGGGGCACCGGATGTCGAAAGCTTCGTCCCTCCGCATTCCATCATTGATGGATCCAAGTTTGACACCATGGAAGAGCTGGCTTCTTATGTGAAGGCTGTGGCAGATGACCCCATTGCCTATGCAGAGTACCATGCTTGGAGGAGGTGTGGCCTGATGGGTTCCTACAGGAAGAACCGTGCCACCAGCCTTGATGCGCTGCCGTGCCGGCTGTGCGAGTATGTGAGCAGGAAAGGCGGAAGAGATGCTGCATGATGGCAAAGTAGGAACATGTAAACATCCAATGATCAAGTCAATTTAGCTGTAAGGAAGTTTGGATGTTATGGCAATTTTTCTTTACATGAATTCTATTCTTAAAATGTCAAAATTGTAGTCGGAATTGAACTTGGTTATTCTTGAACTCAGAACTATTCCCTTCAATGATAAAACAATGAGATTGTCAAAACAATACCTGCTTTCAGATCCAACAAATTCCCCAAAAATTACTAAATTAAACAAGCCCTGGATGGACACAAGCTACAGTTCTAAGCATCTAATCCTAAGAATATAAAGGAAGTCCACCATGAAGGTATAACATCTTTTGTAACAACTACTACTACCACCAACACCGCTGAACTAAGATTTCAACTAGTCCAACAGTTGAAATAATAATCAATCTGTAAGCAATTGCATTGAGAACAACATCATAGCCTTACCATTCATACAAGTACAGACCATTTTGCACATACCAAGCAGCACACAATGCACCAACAGGCTATCAACACTATGCTATGGCATGTATAAGAGCCATGTCCAAAAATATATTGGAATGTGGCATAGGACTCATACAGATGAGTGATCTGAATACTTGATACCTCCATGCCGACAACAAACCATAATGTCTGAACTATTTGGGGTGGAGCAAAACCACTAGTCAAACTAAGAGCAATCAGATTATTTTTTTTCGGTTTTTAACAAAGTTTTCTAGGTTCTCTCCTCATACTACTAATCGTACTTTATTCAACTCATCTAACTGGTGCATCTAAAGATCTTCTTTAGACATGTCCTGATGCAGTGCAGGTTGTTCTCATGATAAATAAGAATTCATGGAAGGATTGAACAAGATTCTAGGGCATCTAGTTAGGATAATATTACTACTAATTGGAACTGTATCTTTAATTTTGCATTAATTTATATCAGATTAGATGCTACCGTTGCAAGCATGCAACTAGGCCTCTTGACACACACACACAAAAAAAAAAAAAAGGAAAAAAGTTCTTGTGGCATTGGTTCCCTATGAAAGTCATGATTGATCATCTGGTTCAGATACCATGATATGATCTTCCTACCAGTGTTCTATCCAATTCACGGAGGAGACAATGCCTCCTAACATGTATCAACAAGGAAGTGACTAATCAAATTAATATAGTGTTCAAGTTAAATTGTAATTTTGTCTAAATTCAAAGTTCTGGTGAAATATACTTGTTCGTTAAGGAGAGAAGGAGATGATAGACACCAAAGAGATCATGCAAGACAAATCTGGAATTCTCCCTAAGGTTTATTTGGGACTACTTAGCTGTCTGGCGACGCCGATGACCATCCAAAAACCCCTATCAAGGATTCAACTAAATTTACTAAAATATTTGGTGAAGAATCAGCTAATCCTCATAATGTAGTGCCACCATCATAATGAGGCGAAAAGTAATTAAGATCGGTGATCGCCTAACGACATCGCAGAATAGCCATATAAATGAATTGAAAAGACGATAAAATTCTGAAACAAGCAATCCTATATTGACGAATGCAGCTTACCTTCATGTCAGATACTGGCGTTTGTTTGGGGCAAGTCGAAGTGGGAGGCCGAGGGGGAGAGGATAGGGTAGGAGGCGGCGGCTGTTTGGGTGTCGCCGCGGCTGGCGTCGTCGTCGGGTGCTCCGCTAGCCATCTCACGGAATAAGGAACGAGACGGAGATCGATTAACCATTCGCAACTTTTTGAAGGATCGAAGAAAACTGGGGCTATATTTAACACCACTGTAAACCGTTACGGAGATCATATCATCTAATACAATCCGAAACCTGTTACAACAGCTGATATATTTACCAGAACATAAATCTACGTCATGGAGTTCGCACGGCATGCTGACAAATTGAGTCAGCGATAAATAAGACTTGATATGAACGTCTCACATCACTTGCTTGTACGCTTCAACAATTTGATTTGGAGCCTCAAGTTGAGATGCATCCAACAAATGTTAACTTCATTATATTTCGAATCATCTGAATCATAGTTCATCACTACATTGAGATTAGGTCAATGTTCTAAGACACTCGAAGCTACCGAAGTTGACATTTACGCAGTCCATGAGGCCGACCTCGTCATGGGAGGCGCCTTCACCTTGTCCTCCTCCAGAGCTATCATCCCGAGATGAGAAGGGTCCTCGAGCAGCATTTTAGCCACCAAATAACCGGCGATTGACCACGTCTGCAACTTCCTGGCTTGTTTTCCGACGTACCTCCCAAGCTTCCCGTCATAGTACTCCGGCCATCCATCCTTCGACAGCCTGTTCTCGGCAAGCTCGATCGCTCTTCTCGCAATCTGCGGCCTGCCTGTCTTGATACAGGCTGCAGTGAGCAGCCATAGAAGCACTGCAGTCAACAGCATCGCATGAAGAAGAGAACACAAACTCAAAAGAGTTAGCTGCGGGTTTGATGATACAGTGTAAAAGAACCGAGAGAAGGAAAGAACTGCCACTAGTTACCTGGCCAAGAACCTCCGTTGTGGTAGCTCCATCTGGTGTTTTTGGGATCACAACCCGTCACGATCCTCCATTCATGGCCTTCTAAAGCAGGGTAACATATCTTCAATGGCATTTCACCCACCAGTTCCTCCCACCTCTCCTCGATTAGATCCATTATTGCATCTGACTGCTCTGGTGTAGCAAGCGAAGACAGTATGGCAATGCAATTACCGAGAGCAAACCATCGGAAGTCCATTCTTGCAGGGCTCACGTTGCCGACGAAGTAGCCACCACGGCAAGGCAGGAAATCAAATATCCAGTCCGGGATCGAATCAGGGATGACGTTGAACTTGTTTACTGCTGTGTGAGAGTATTCTTCGGTCTTGTAGCGATATATATCGTTCAACTGTTGGAAGTCAAGCCAAAAGTAACGTCGCATGTGATAACCCAAGGCATGCAAGCGCTTCATTATTCTCTCCATGAACTCCTTGCCTTTCGCATCAGATTTAAGCATCGCTAGAGCACATCTCAGTGCCATGAAGAAGAGAGCTTGGATTTCAATGGGGTAGCCATAAATACCCTGTAAATTTTGGTTGCACCACACACACACACACACAAGCATTATACAAAGGTAAGCGTGTTGTGTAGAAGAAGGAAGAGAAGTGCAAAATTAAGAACAAGATGTCGACAAACTTACCATTCTACGATCGATCATTGAGCATCCATCGGCACAGAGCAAGGTGGGAAATGTGTCGAACCCCTCGGAAAGGCATAACGATAAGATAAGCCTCATCCCATTTTGGCATTCAGGGGTTTCTGACAAGGAGAGATCACCGGTAGATTTTGTGTAGGCACGGAGAAGAATGATCCACCAAAAACCAGAGTCCACAGGTGCAACCCTCCCTATCGCACTCTCGCCAAAATCCGCCATTAGAGTTTCGGTTTTCCTGGTTGGATTATTGTTCACCTTGAAGCTCGCTGGCATCACCCCTTCCCCAAGCTTGAATTGATCTATCTTCTTTTCCCAACTTTGAAGGTGAATTGTCTTCAAGAGAAAGTTCTTAACGATCTCATGCTCGCCGGTCATTAGAAAAGCCAGAGCACTTGGCACGAAGTCACGGACAAACACCTGAGCCAAGGCCACAAACCACACATCAAATGGCTCGACCATTACACAGGTATTAGGTCGAACAGGTGTGTCTTCATCGGGTGTACCTGGTCGTAGTTGAGGACTTCCCTCGAGGCGTGATCGACGGCGGCGATGGTCCCCACCGCCTGCCCCCGGAAGAAGACGACGGACTTCCTAAGGGCATCCCATGCCTCAACGACCATCGGAGGCAGCTCGAACGAGCTCCAAACCGGCGAGGTCGGCGTGGGCACCGCGCCAAAGGAGTGCATGCTGCCGTAGCTGTCGACGGCCCGGAGATTACCGGTGACAGAGAGATCGCTGAGAGACCGTTCCTCGAACGACAGGCTCCGCTCGATCTTAAACCTCGGCCGATCGAGCTGCCTCGACGAGCAGTCGAAGTCGTCGGCCTCCGCAACGGAGTGCAGCACCACCTTCCAGACAACCTCCTCCAGCGCCCCGTCCACTGCTTCAACCATTCTCGACGCAAATCCTTATCAACTGAATCAGCAATCAACATTCAGACTCAAAAGGAGCTACATTTAACAGAACGGATGCGAAATAATCGCTAGAAGCGATCTAAAACCTACAAAACAACCAAGAATTAAGCACCATAATAGTCTAAAAATGAAGGGACTGAGGACAGAAACCAAACAAGCTAAAATAAATGCGGGAAAAAGAGAAGATATTACATAGGTTCGACGATGAGAGGGAGCACGAAAAACCCTGGAGATCGAAGAGAGGAGGAGCATAGGACGGGCGGACGGTGTCGCTTATATGGTCGAAGGCCGGCGGGAGACCGAAATGGCAAGTACGTATCCGCTGCCCTCCCTCTTCTCGCTACTCGAGGAGCCCACCCGCTTCGTCGTTTTCGTAATTACAAACCGCAACAATGTGCGGGCTCCACGTGAGACCCACGCCTTCCGTCCAACTACCAGCAAGGTACGCCGTGGGTCCCCCTATTTTGGAAGTAAGAGAATCGTTGATCGGGACCCACTTCTCATCGAAAAGGCGAACCGCTGACATGGAAGAATCGAAGGCGCCGTTATTTATTCTCGCGTCAAGTTAATCGAACGGTCAGGGTTCGCTTCGGGTGTGGCAGCACGAAAACCGAGGCGGAAGTCAACGGGACAAGAGCAACACGCCGTCCACCGCCACCCGAGATCGTGGAGAGTACGGTGATCGGGGAAACCCTTATCCGAGCGGTGCTTCGAATTTGACAGATTACATGGACGTGTGATGAGATTGTAATGCTCCAATTCAATGAATCTTATAATATTTATGAGATAAAGACTTCCAATGGGCGATGAATTATATAGCAGCTCGCTCATACTCTGTGAATTCTCCTCTTTGGAAGTGTATCTCAAGTGATATCAGACGTGAAAGATATGGCAGTCGGTGAAAACTCCGATGATCTCAGAGAGACAAGGTTTTAGATATGATGAGTCATAGTGTCTATCTATCTATTCCGTATTATCGATTAAGGATTTAGGTTGTTCGATTAGTGTTTAATACTTTTGAGTAAATATGATAATGGATGTAAGATTCAAAGTTTCCACATGTTATTGTGCTAATAATGGTAACATCGAACAGTTCGGCTCATGTTTTAACACCTCAATAATGATAGAATAATGTCGTAATTTGTTCTTTATTTTAATCGATTAATTATCTAAACTTATCTTAGAAGGACCCATACCAGTCCTTTATCTAATATAAGAACACTATCCATTATCCACTCTCAAATCTTTCAAATTTCCATTAACTTTAAGTATAATATAGGTTAATTATAGATTATCTTTTATATTTAGTTATCATTAGTGTATGATCTCTATATTTTGAAAAGTATCATTGTGATTATCACGTTTATTAAAGTGAAATATTGAAACCAAATTATTGTTACCTAGTCAATTTTACATGTAAAGATGATACCATATAAAAAAAATCATATTTTAAATTAATTAATTTTATATTTTTTTCTTTCGATTCGAGAGGTTTTCACATAATCTTCTCGTTACTTTCCTCCCCTTCGGCTATGGTGACGATGGTAGATTAGCGACAAAGAGGAAGCAAAATGTCATTGGTATGTCATTGTGGAGTCACTTGTGCTTCTCATTGATCTTCTTTTGCAGGGATTATTATGTGGTATCCTTCATCCCAAATGTCATCGGCTCGAATTGTTAACTTCTCTAAAACTCTCATGTTTTGCTTTTGTTAGCTACGATGTTGGCGGTCTTGACAATGAGCATGCTAAGGATAAAGTAAATCGAACTTGAGATATATGATTGTATCATTGACGTTCAGGAAAGCCACCCCAAAAGCCTCTTGAATACGAGGGGGCATAAAGAATTATATGAAATTAATAATTTAAAAAATAATAAATTATTTTTTGAAATTTTTTAGCATATCCGTCTCTCTTCTTATTTTTAGTATTAGTATAATTAGTAAAATAGAAATCTATTAAAATATGAGAAAAAAAATATGATTTCTCTAAAGGTTAATCCTGTCAAAGTCATTTTCTAATATATCATAACATATATAGATTTTATTTTTATTGGTCCATAACATTAATCAGAATCTAATTAGAATCTTAGTATATCTTAATCAATTAATTAGGATCTTAAAATATAATATTTTTTCACTTGGTCTATTAATTAATAAGATAAAAATCAAAATAATAAAATAATTTTATTCAGTAAATAATTTTACCTAATTAGATTCTAAAATTTGGAAAAGTTTTTATACACATGCAAATTTAAAAATAAACCAGTAAGTATTATAAATATAATAATACTCTATTACTGCTGACTAGTAATATAAGTTATAGTAATACCTCTTATTATAATACTATTAATCTTTCGTAATACAGTTCAAAATAATCCATATAAATTATCTTGACAAGATAATTATTTTATCACATTCAATCATAGTACATTTATACAGTAGAATTATAACTTTAATTATATAAATAAAAAAATTAATTATAATATCCACTCAAGCATACATCATCATATATTTTATGGGTTAATTAAAAGTTCAATCATAAGAACATATTATCTCAAATACTTTAGACTATAACGCATAAGTGAATATATCAATACAGTAGAACTAGTTCTTAATTAACATTAGTTACTTATAGACTCTTTTATTAACCACCAAATAATTTAATAGAACCTCTATTACTTACTCTTCTTAGAGAATAAAATTATTATAGTATATCACAAAATATTTTTCATTGCTAATTAAGTTTTATCACGCCTAGTTTTAATATGAAATTGAATAGCAATAAAGACTTAAAAGCATATCATGAAATCAACTTCTACTATCCATAATATAATTAATATTATATTATTATTGTAAATTGTCCCTCTAGTCTATATAAACATAAATCATAAAATAGAATTTCTACTATTGAATTAATTTATAAAATCAATATATCATTATTTTAAGATGATCTAATTTATTATATCTAAGCATCTAGTCTTTTGTTCCTTTTAGATATCCTATTTTATTCATTTATAGCTTTCCAATATTCCAAATCCAGTTAACTCTAGTACTTAGTGTTCTAACTACAAAATTGATATATGGACTATGATAGACTTTCAATTATGTAGTATAAAAAATATTTTTTTATTTATTCTTTTATCTGACTATTTTCCAAGTTAGTTATAAAAAAACACTGACTTTGATTTAATCCTAGAAATCATCTCATAATAATCAATTATTTTATAAGAAAAATTTTTTTACCATAAGTTTTACTTTATATCGTTTGACATTATCATTTAGGTTACGGTTAGTCCTAAAAGACTCATTTATAATAGACTCATTTATAATTATTAAGTAATTTAATGAGTTTGTAACTTATTTTTTATTTCATCATATTATTTCTCAAAATTATCACTTTTCAAATTATATGAAAACAATAATAATCATTTTTTATTCTCGTATAATAATATAATTTTTATCGATATACCATATAATTATAAAAAATGATATATATTTGCTCTTTAAGATTTTCTTAAAACTACCAATTATAGTTGTACTATAAGTCATAAGCAGCGATATCAACTGAGAGTTCATTAATATTATTTTGTTATTCACTTTTATCAACATATTTAATGATTTAAAGAACAACAACTTTTAAATATAAAATGATAAAAGAGTATAAACCTATATCAAGATTAAATTATAAGATTTTTATTCCTGCTAATTTATATTATTAGATTTAACTATCATCATATTATGATTAGGACAATAAAATTCATAAATTTTTAAATTTTTTAAAATAAATAATAAAGTATTTAGAAATAATTATCGAATCCAATTTCATTGAAGACTCTTATTTATGTAAGACAATCTCAATTAGGTTTTCTAGTAGTCCATAACTCAAAATGAATTTGACTTACTAGAAATTATATTCAAAATATAATTCACCTTATATTGATTCAGATATAAAAGATAAACTATCATGCTCCTTATTATATTCATAAAATTGTAATTACATTTTAACAATTTTTTTCTATCGTGCCAAACGTGATAAAATATACTGAATATTCTACTTTTCTAATTATCACCATTATTAGATTTAATAATCTTAATATTTATATTTAATTATCTTGCTACTTCATTTATACACGTCTAAAAGTGTCAATATCTTAAGACCTTACATCAATCATATATATAATCTAATATTGATGGATTATTTATAAAGGTGAATAAAATAAGAAATAGAATAATTCACATATGTAATAATTGTTGTGCCCAACGAATTGATTTTGGTAAGAATCATTAACCGAATAAATCAAATAATTTTATTGATACATTCGAATGATTAAACGTTTCACAAGTACTGAACTAGATTTATTATCATAATCCCCAAAATTGGTGGGTTCATAAAAAATTGAACTATTTAAGCCATGATCATAAGAAAATACGTAAATATACTCCTGAAAAAGAAGTGGATATAGAAAGTATTGTTGCCGAGATCTATTTTTTTCTAAATATCCTTGTAATTCTTCCATTTACATTTCTACTTGAAGCAGGGATAGGAGGCATTTCTTGGGTTATCAAATGATACATAGTGCAATATGGTCAAAACAGGGTATTTTTTATTCTATTTATTTTTTTATTTTGTATTCCATTATGTATATGGAATACAATAGTAATAAAAATATATATATCCTGAAAAGAAAACAGGGAGTCCAATCAATAGATTTTTTTGTTCTCTTTTTCTATAGAATTGGGTTATCTTCATTATAATTACAAGAGGATAACAAACCCTTTATTTTTGCAACCCGAGCTTCTACGCATCCGTTTCTAATCCATAATAAAGAATAGTTAGGATTCATTAAAAAAAAATGAAAAAGAATCAATGGTCCACAAGAATTTCATGAACTTATATGTCATGTCAATATTTGATTACAAAATCATTTCAAACTCAAGATTCATATTAATTCTCTACAAACAATCATACAAAATTTCATAATCAACTTTAACTTAATCATAAATATATTAAACTTATTGTCACAAGAAGAAAAATAATATCCTAACAATTTCTTAACTAATTTTAACCCAATCATAAATATATTATGTTTACCATCACCAAAATCTAGATTAAGAAATCAAAATTCTAGAATAATAAAAATATAACATGTATCATCAAAATACATAAAATCAGTTGTCTCTAAGATAGATGATAAGTACTCACTATTATCATTTTCACATTAAGATGATACCCTACAACGATAAATCTTTTATACTTTTTTATCTTTATGTTAAAATTATTTATAAGATAAGTTGAAGCACAAGACAATCCACTAAACAATATTTGGAACTTATGTATCATTTCATTTGAAAGGTATAACAGTCAGATTTATATATTTCTTTTTATATCAAAGCTTATAATCTTTTTCACATAACTTTTCTTATCTTAACTTTCTATTTATAAGTTTGTATAGCATTTCCAAATCCACTGATTTATTTAGTGGATTATGCTCCAGTTTTATTTTATTATTATCCACTCTTTAAATAGTAGTCAACATAAAAAATGAGTCTTTTTTATTCTAATCTTATTTTTTTTCTAAATACATATACTCGGTCAATTTAAGTTTCACTATTCCTTTGATTATGATGTAGTGAATTTTAAATATCAAATAAGAATTAAGAATAAACTGGAGTAATCATGACAAATATTTTGAGCTTTGTATCTTTGTCAATAATAACGAGGATATATTTTATAATTCCTCGAATATAGTAATATTGTGGTATAGTAATTTTTTTATTAAGCTACCAATAAATGATTTATTAGTAAATTTAAATCAATATTTAAATATTCAACTATGCTAGTTAGATACTATAATGAAGTTCAAATATTATTAGCAATTATTAAAGCTAAGCTTAATAAACTTTTTTCAATTATTTGTTTTAATTATTTATCCTACAGAATGTTTAGTGGTCAAGTTTATGATATTTTCAACAAATAAATTCATTATCTAACTCTCAATATAAATTACACATGCTCAAGTTATTTATAATAATTTAATCTAAAAAATATAGAGACATTAGAAGCATAATAATATAATGAGAAGTAATATTGTAACAATACAAAAATAATACTTTGATTTTTAAAATATGATGAACTATTGATATTATCTATATTTTATTTTTTTAGTAAAATATTAATATTTTAGTATTCATCTAAAATTATATATAAGATTAATATTATTCTTGTGGAATAATGTTGTTATCTTTTGATATAAAATACTAGACTATAAAGATATCTAAAATAATATCATCCTGCTCATCTCTTAAGTCTAAGTATATATTAATATTCTTAATGCTATTGTAGACTAATTCTATAATATAATTTTATAATTTGATTAGTCCAAATCACTTTGGTGACTATAAGATCAATACAATAAAATATAATTTAAATTTTTTATAATTTATACCTCATAATTTTATCATCCTATGTCACTTTGACAACTATTAGCCACATAAAACTTAGGCATATATCATATTATAAAATTTATATGATAACAATAATCATGATAAAATAAAAATCATGACTTTACATCAAAAGTTTCATGATTTTTAAACATATGATTATGAATAATTACATAAATATCCAACAAATAATAATTTGAATTTAAGAATCATAAGTAATAAAATTTTCACTTATATGTCATATTAAAGATCTATAAATTATTTTTTTAGTTCTATAGAAAATCCTAAATTAGGCCACATAACTTTATTTAATTGAATAAGCCCCTGCCAAATTAGGCTCATAAATTTAGATAAAATATTAAGCTAATTAGAAGTGTCAAAAATAGAGTTGATCAAGGCCAAAATTAAGGTTGTTAACATCAATCAAAAAGATTAAATTCTATCTAAACTATGTCTAAATTGGGCTATTGTCATAATTCAACCAGACCGTAGTCAAAATTCATGTCTAGACAAAGTTTAGGATTTATCAAAGTCAAAATTAAATTTTAATTGAGTCATAATAAGGTAAAACTATGTCAAAATCAAAAAGAGAAAGGTTTAAATTAAACTTTTGATCAAACAGCTGATGAGATAGGTCAAAATTGCCTTAAAAATCCAAGTCAAAATAAGATTTTACCTGATTAAAAATTGACCAAAATTGAATGGGGCAAGAGTCGGTCAAAATTAAGTTTAACCAATTTTTTGGGTAAAAATTAGGATTTACGCGTGATATCACAACCCAATTTGATGAGATACCAAACTATTAATTTGGATAACGTGAAAGTAGTAACCTAACATAGTTGAGCTTAGATTCGACCACTATAAATTAATCGAAGGTTTAGTTCATTGAGGTGTAACACAAATATAAGAAATATTTAGAAATATCAGATATCAGAAATTAAACTCAAACCAACAGATGTCGATAGATCAGGTTTTCAGTGCTCTAAAAGTGATATAATGAATTTTCTTTCCTTTAGTTTAGTAATTAAGAAAAATCTCTCCGGACACGTTCTTCACATCATGAGCTATCTCCACAATAAAGTGAATAAAGTTACTTTATTTTGTGTTTTTAAGGCTTCTTAGTGATCCCTCAGCGAACAATTTATATTTGGATGAGTTTTCAAAATAAACCTCTATTTTTTAAATTTTCTAATAAATCATTTCTATCTTTTAAATTTTTGAAACAACACCTCCGATTTTATATAATTTTTTTTATTATATCCATTATCATTTCTATTATCTCATTATCGCTCATAACCCACCATACGTCATGCAGGATAATCCTCTTTCGCCTATGACTGTTGCGTATGATTGGTTGTCCCCTTCGTTGTAGTCCTTTGATAGAACCTTAGGATTTTATGATGAAGGAACAAGTTGAAAATGAGGATGATCGATCTCTTCAAGAGGATCGAACCTCCTAAATCGCTTTGAGGGGATCTGTCTCACTCCATCACATATGAAATTAACTCTCACCAAAAAGAGCATTGTTATCGTAGGTTGTTTAATTTTGACGATAATGGGAGCAACCTATAAAAGAGGTAAAATAATGGATTAAAAAATTATACTGTTTTAATTTTTTTAAAATAGGAGCGTCCAATAAAAATTTTAAAAAAAGTAAGAATTTTTTTCGGGTATTCACCTTTTATATTTTCTAATTAATTCTTAATATACTTCTGAAAAATAAGAAAGAGCTCGGACACGACAAGGCGCGAGTAAAAGCGGTGAGGTCTATATGTTGCGAGTCTTCCCTGGGAAGAAGCCTCTCTCTCGCTTTCACCGCATCCGTTTGCTGCCTATAGAAGCCGGCCGTTTGGTCTCCATCCGATAATCCAACAATGGAGCCGACCGAATCTTGTCGCAGCAAAGAAGACTCCGACGTCTGGGCCAAACTAGGTATTCCTCCCCTCTCTCCATCTGCAACAATGCTTTAGGGTTTACCCCATGCTTCATCTTCTTGCAAGAAGATCTGTCATTGGTTTCTTGTGCTTGTGGTTCGACCTCCGGTGGGCGTTAATTGTTTGTTGCGGTGCAGTGCCCACTGATTCCACGTATCCCCCGATAGACATAAGATCGCTGGAGACCGTCATATGTTCGGAGATTACCAGCTCGTCGACTGAGAAGCATCCATGGTGCGAGATAAAATGGAATCCGGACAAAGATTCGGCGATGATTAGAAACTTGAGGTTTGTGATTCGATGTCTGAAATCTTGTACTTTCGGCAGTGGTTTGTTGATTATCGAGTTGTAAGACGTCTTTCCTTGTTTACCATTTTGTTTTAAACCGGGGATAAGGTGTGTCAAATCACACTCCGAGTAAGGAGGGTCTTCCTTGGCAAGAACATTTTTGGATTGTAGGAGTTCTCCTGGCTAAGGATTAAATGTGGATAATTATTATAGGTGGAAGTACTGGCTTTTCCTTTTGAAAGAGATAGGTCTTGTTCCCAGCTCTCCACATTTTCTTAACTTTATCTTTCCTGGCTATGGTTTTTGGCGATCCAAACAATTTTATTCGATGATTCAGAGGGTACCAAATGACTTATATATTAGTTTGTTACACTAAAACCACAGCAACATCAAATTAGTTTACAATTATATATCCTTGTTTGAGCCACTTCATATAAAATGCTCTTTTTGTCATCATAGGATGATATTTGGAGTTGAAATCCATGTTAAACACTATTTCAGTGCTATTTGTTGAGTTGGAACAGATAGGGTTACATCAAAGATCAATTTTAAGTCATTTTCTTTTTTTAGTGAATGAACTTATTAACCATATACAAAATGGAGCATGGTTATTTTTTTTGTTGATGATATTGTACAGTTTGATAAAATTTCAGTTGAGATTAATTTTAGATTTTGAGTTGTGGTGGCAAACCTTAGAAATGAAAGGTTCTATAATAAATAGGAAACTAAGATTGAATTTGCCGAGTCCGATTTTGGCAACATTCAAAGAAAAGCTTAAAATGTAGTTACAATAGATTTATAAATTTCTTCAAGTAAAAGTTTCGAGTATCTCGAATCTATCAAATATGTAGGAGAAATTGATGAAGGAATTGTTCATAGAGAAGAGTGAATTTTGATCATTGTATGCCCGTTTGATAAAAAGGAACATTTATGTCACAATTGGAAGGCCAAGCATGCTTTATATATAAAGTGTTCGGCAGTTAAAAAGCATCTACAAAAACTCATTGTGGTTGAGATTAGAATGTTAAGATAGATGTGTGGGTTGTTATTACAAAAGATAGAATAAGAATTATTTCGTTTATGAATAATTAGGTGTAGTCATCCAAGATGGTATGAAGATGTTTGTAGGTGACTATAGATGCCTTGATTGAATGAGATGAGTCGATCATGATTAATGGTGTTAGACAAGACAAGGGAGAGAAACTTTATGAGGATCAATAAGAAAGATTATAATGCTTTTGATTTAAAATAGGGATATTGTCTTCTACAAAGCTTAATGGCAATAAAAGATTCATGTAGCCAAATGTAGCTTACCATAAGTAGTTGGGACGCTGAGCTGCTTCTTGTTGTTGTTCATAACCCTTTTTGATAAGAAAATTTCACCAACACTGAGCTGCTTTGATAATAAAATATCACCCTTATATAAGCAATGCTTATGTAGTGTCTTGGATGATAATTTAGCACTGGTTTATTCTTATCTGTAAAGCCTACATCTCTTTAGCTAAAGTTGTTATTGTTTTGCCTTTTCGCTACCTTTTTGGCTCAAGTTCAAATGTAATAATCATTGATGGGAAAGTTGTTGGAGAAGAAACAGTGAACATTGTAAGTGGCAGTGAAATCACATCAGGACCTGATAGAGAAGGTTAGATTTTTGCCTTCACTATTATGTTTTTCTTTTACTCAGTGCCTGTTCGTTTAACTTTACACTTCACTACTCATACGTGCTATGAGTTTGTCATGTCTCAAAATTGTCTATTTGTTAATGATGTCATGGTTTCTCAATTTTAAATGTCCTTTTTAATTGTGGTCTCAAAGAAATAGGTGTCTAAATTAGACAGTCTTTTTGGCTTGTGCAGACTATCTGAAAAAACGGAAAATATAAAAGAAGGCTCTTGTAACTAGTACATAATTAGTTATTTTCTTGGTATTGCATTTTAAGCTAACTTTTTTTTTCTTGTGCTGGTTCTACTTATCAGTATGCTTGACCTATATTTTTGAAGCAATGCCTTCTCACAGAAACAATGAAAAAATAATAGAGGTCTCTTCTTTTTACCTTGTGTCATTTAATTTATATTATGTTCTTTGTTTTCTTTATACTGTTTGATATTGCAAGTTCTCTATATGCTAGATATCATTAGATGTTGAGCATGCAAAATGCAGCATATGCTTAAACATATGGCATGATGTTGTGACAGTTGCTCCTTGTCTCCATAACTTCTGGTAATTTTTTGTGATATATTTTTCTTTCTTATATGAGCATGCTTTTGGATTCTTCATTTAGAACTACCCTTCTTTCATACAGTAACGGGTGCTTCTCAGAATGGTTAAGAAGGTCATCTACCAAGTTCAACAATAGAGCACAAAGTGTCGTATGTCCACAATGCAGAGCAGTTGTATTGTCAGTTGGAAGAAATCATTTTTTGCATAATATTGAAGAGGTTGCTTTTTCCGCCATCTTTTTCACGTTTATTTCTATTCTCCTCAGTGATTAGCTATCTGTTCCTTTTTTCATTGTTAAATTAACAATGAAATGAACGCACATCACACTAGCTTGTGGCATGTTCATATGAAGTGATATATTCTTTCTTTGTGAGCCAGAATATGCTCCTGAAATTTGCAAGATATTTCTGACCTACTTGCAAGGGCTAGGTTGAATCCCAGTTCAAAAAACAATGTCTCTGTTGCAGATGCATGCTCCTGTTATGACATGCCTCTATCATCTAAGATAAAAATAAAATGAATTTGCACCTGCATGCAACAAGATCTACCTACTAATTCAAACTTGAGGTATGTCCTATCACGTGTTATGAAATACTTAAGCAAAAGGTATTAATAGTGTATGTTCTAGTCGAATCCTTATTTTCAACTCTGTAACTATTAAAGTGTCATCATTTTCCCTAGTCATGTCTCTACATAAAGTCCAGATAGTCATGGCTTTCACTATGATTAATCTAGGAACACTGCCATTTTGCATGAACATACCATTTTGGTGCATGATAGCCCACACAGATGGTCCCGTGTAGGTACCACTTTGGTGCATGATACCATATTTTAGTGTCTTTTATGCATGTCAGTTTCCTTTTGTTAACTTATTTAGGTGGGTTTTTAAATTGATCTGGGAGTATGTGGGTAAACAGTTGGTTTGTTGAAACAATCGTACCCTAAAGGTCACATTATTGTATTGTTGCATTTGGAAAATGATTGTGTCCTTAAATATCTGTTCCATCTCTTATAAAAAGAATCAGAGGCCATTTGTGATTTTAGCTCTTAATGGTGTTGAAGGCATCAAAGCCTTTAAAGCATGGCTTTTTCGACGTGGGTGTGAACATAATGTTGTTATTGTGGCTGCTAGTCTTATTCCAAAGAACAGGAAATAATTTGGCAGCAACTAACTACTACTGCGATAGCTACAAGTGTTCTCCAAAGGAAAAAACATAGCTCTTAGTCTCTATGATTCTTATTGTCTCCAACCTTTTGGATTTCCCTTCATTTAACAGATGAGAGTCAGATAGGATCACATGTAGTTCTAGATGGGAGTTTGGAAAGAGGGTGAAAGATGCCCTTCTGGAGTTAACAATGAAGTAACTGTAAACCTTTTCTTGCATCTATTTTGTTTTCTTTCTTACTTCGTATTTTTACTTTACTGCAATCATTGGGTACAACTTGCAGCAGTTTCTTGTCCACAACTTCTGCTGTTCATATAATTTCATCTTATTCCAAGGTTTCCCAAGTGAGAAAGAGGACCTGGATCCCAATCACAGGGACTTCAATCTTTTATGATTCTAAATTTTCAACTTTTAGTTTGAGAAGATATCCTGTCTTTGCAACCAATAGTCTGATTTACTTTATTGGGACATGAGTATCAAGATAAGATGTCTATGTTTACTTCATTGTACTTTTTGCTATTGAAGTTCTATTTTGGCTGAATTTATTATCTGATTTTTTTTTGTGTATCAAGATAAAATAAACAAAGTTGTATGTATTTCTCAAAGATGTCATCAGATAGCTCTTTGGGATTGTTTCTTCATGTTGTTCTGCTTGTTTCTATTTTCCCTCTACATTGTCTTGCCTTGAAGTTCTGATTGTTCTTTTTGTAGTGACTAAGCTGATTTTTAATCTCTTTTTGTAGGCTATCTTGCAAACATTTTCTTCTCTAAAGCGTTCCGATGAAGAAATTGCTTTATTGGATACTTATGCGTCAATTAAGTCTAATACTGTAAGTCCTCTATTCTTTAGTTTTTATTTATAAGGTAATATTTGCTTATAAAAATTATAGAATGTTTAGAGATACTTTCTTTCTGAGTTCTTATTCATATTTCTCAAGAGTGTATAATTTCCTAATTCTTGGAAAAGCTAGACTACCAGCTAACTCTTCTCTTTTTTCATTCTGCAAAATTGTTATGGTGGAGACAGAGAAACTTCTGTATAATAAGTACATCAAAAGACTCTATTTTTACTGAGGAAAGATCATTTAAGAATCTTATGCTGAGAGAAAATTATTCTATATAAGTTATTATTTGTTGCTTAGCTATAGTTTCTTGTTGAAATGTATCTGTTTCAAGCTATTGGATCCTTTAAATTCAAATAGAAATTTTAGTCTTGGCATCATTGTACATGTTTTTTTCGTTTTTTGAAAAAGAAGAGATATCCAATATGAGATGAATTGTATTTCTGATCATTTGGTGATAATGCAGCTAGTGACCCAAATATATGTGTACAAGACATGACTCATAAAGGACATAAAAATGATGAGTCAAAATCATAGGAACACGATATGGGTTAGTTTGCACCTTCCACAATTAATATTTGATTTTTGTTAAGCTTCTTGTGCATTTACATCAGGAAGAGGAAATAGTTTCTTTGACACCTGATTGCCAGCATTCTTATTGTCGGTGCAGATTACCTATGAAACATACTCATTAATCAGTATGATTCACAACTTCTTAGGCCTTTGAGCTTCTTCATGTATATGCTTCCTGTGCCAAAATGCTGAGTGGATTGCAACATTGTGCATGAGTTCTATAGCTAAAATGTTGAGATCATGAAACTGTTGTTTATTTGACTGGTATCTGATGCCTCAGTGCATTACTTGCTGCAGGTTGTGGGCATGCACACATCTAGAAAGAGGCCACACTTACTTTCTAATGATGACAACAATGAAATGACGCGTCCATGTCCTCAATGTGGTAATTTACCAACTTAACTACTCTAATGAAGCGTTTGTGTGGCTTATTGTGATAGGTTATACTTGGTATTTTCTCTATATAATTTAGTGGTTCTTAGTTTGTTTCTTTTGTGAGAAATAGATCAATATCATGTTTAAGAAAATTTTAGGAATCTTTTATACAAAATAACTACTAAACCTCACAGGCCTGGTATTTAATATTTTGAAATTTCTGATTGTATGGAAAAAGATCTGAAAAATCTATTAATATTAAGTGACAAGTTGTGAGATAGTTACTAAAATTGTTGGGCAATTAAATTAATCACTGATGCATTTAAATTAGGACTTTGAAAAACCTTTCTATGGTCTGTACCCTGTTGTGCAAAGTTGGATCATTTGCTTTTTTTTCCATCCTAAATTTGAAAGTAAATGCTGAAAATTATTGATTCTTTTCTCATGAGGGTGCCATATTGTTGATTTAAAACTTTGAACAGGAAATGAACTTGGTGGATTTAGATGCAACAGAACTACCACTCACTTGGACTGTCAAGGATGTGGTGGAATGATGCCTTCTAGATCTGATTCTGTTGTACCACAAAAGTGTAAGTGCAACTATCATCTTATTGCTTTGTATTTTAGCACGGTTCAAAAGAGAAGTTTCAGTATATTTTGGTATTCAATTTATTGACTTTTTGTTCTATTTTCTATTTTTGCAAAACCGATGTACATGCATAATCACTCTGCCTGAAATTGCAGGGTTGCCTCCTATTATATGCAATGCATCAGCTACCAGTCTATAAATTTCTCAATATTAAAAGGGAGGCATAATTCATTCACCTATTTATTATTAAAAATATAATTGCTTGATTTTTTTTACATTTATATTACTCAGTAGGTGGGAAAGTATCCACTCTATGGTACTTGTTAGACTGATGTTAAATACTGAATTACTGATATTACACGAAATGAGTAATATTGTTAAGTCTTTAACTATTACAAAATTTTCCTGCTTTCGTTTCTTTCATCCTCTGTTATTGTTTCAATATCATTCTTCGGTTTAAATAAATATTTTTAGTTAATTTCTGTGATTTTATATCAAGATTTACATATAAAGTATGCTAAGTGTTCATTGAGATGATCATGCTGATTCATCTTTAATTTGAATTTATATGACGTTCTTGGAAATTGTAAAAGTAAATCAACTAGTGATTTGTTTATAGGCATATAAATTAAGCTAGTTATATGAGTCAAATATCTCATGCTTCCATGTCCTTGCCTGACTTTGTACCTTAATCATTTTATCTCTGGCTGTTCTTGCTTCAGTTCATGTAATTTAACCACACTTGTCAATAAGCTTCTTATTTTGATACTTACAGTATATGGTATGCTTAATTTTAGGGAAATGAACAATTATATCCATGTCCAGTTTGATATTATGCAAATCTTCTGTAATATGTTAAATAGTAATGGCAACTATGTTTTTTTATCATCTTTTTCATATTTTTTCCTTGATTATCTTTGCTACATTTTCAGTGTGCATTTTGTTAGTGTTAAACCAACTTTCTTGCAGGCTTAGGATGTGATAGAGCATTCTGTGGGGCTTACTGGGCTGCTCAAGGTGTAGATGGAAGGGAATTCAACATGATTTGCCATCATGAAACATTCAAACCTGTATTCATGCTTCCATGAGTTCTTTGTTGTTTCTTTCCTATTCATCGTTCTTGTGTTGTTATCTCTCCTTGTATGACTGTGTTTGTTGCCTTTGGGTCATATTATGCAATTTTAATTTGAGTTTATTCACTATCTTTTCTATCTGAAATAGGCAAATATTGAGATTTATTTATGTGATACATTACTACTATCTGGAAATTTATATTTTTAACGCCTTTGTTTATGAATTTTGGACAACTTACTGCTTAAGCAATTATTTTGATATTCATCAACCTTTTGAGGCTTGAGAATAATCCATACCTAGTGTGTTAGTTTTTTTTTCTACTTAAAGGCAGATTGTGTTCTATTTATACCGCTATACACTAATTATTATGTGGTTGACACATGATTCTTGTAGCTCTTTGGTTTTCTTGGTAGGTTGTCTTATTTTGCTACATGATCCAACTTTCTATAAAGAGACACCAAGAAAAATTGTAACTAAAGTTTGTAGAATGGTGCACATAACACCCCTATTTTCAGTTCCAATGTTATTGCCATGTGTAGTTCTTGCCAGTCACTATGAGCTGACATAACTCAACATGTAAGGTATATGGCCTAGTCTCTTGCCTTGCTGATATCTTTATATGTTTTGTATTGGGTGATACAGCCCATTCAAGTTCCTGTGATTCATTTATATTAAACTATATTTTGTTGACAATTTCACTGATTAGGACAGCTAGTAAACATGCAGTAAACAATATCTAGTTCCTCAGCAAGAAATCTTAGGAGCAGGTGGACTGTCAAGTTACTGACAGTCGCAAAATCTTCTAGCTTTGTGTACAATGCTAACATTAATGGTACCATGTTTTCCATTTGTAATGGCATTGCTTATCTCAGACATATTAAATACAGTACAAATTTGCTTCTTCTATACAAAATTTCTATTGACTTTCTGTCTCTGTTTTCATTTAGTGGTTTTATGTTGCGCTTCATTTTGGGAGTATCACACTATCATTTGTTAAATTGGCTCATAAGATTTTTATAGAATAGAAAGATAAGATAGAAAAGTTTGTTAAATATTATGAGCATAGAAAAAACTTTTAGCTCATATGAAATGGTTAGGTTCTCATTGATTCAAAATTCTTTTGTCAAACAACACCATTGACGAAATGATTGGAACTTGTTGCTTCAACATAAGGAGTAATGATTCTACATATTAAAATTACATTTAGTTTCCATATTGTCTTGATAATAAGCTGGTTGTTAGTTGCTCTTTATGAGGAGTTTGGATGATAGTATCATTCTTATGAAGGGTGGCACATTTTCCTGATTTGTGCATCCAGTTATTGACTTAGTTCTCTGGAACTCTATCCACTTAAAGAGTTGGTGACGACACCAACAAGTTTATATTATTTGCAGAAGATTTTTTTTTTGGCATTTTTTTGCAGCTTGGTCTAGTTCCAAATTCTTTGTCCGTGTGCTGATCTTTTCAAAGTGTGTTTCTCTGCAGGTCTCAGAGCGTACAATTTTAAGAATTCCAGATTTAGTTCACCAGAATAATCAATTTGAAATCGATGTATGAAGACATTCTAATGCCATCTTTATTTGCAGTAATCATACTACTGTGCTTATACTAACTCCCTTCTTATTATGTGAAAAATTGTTATTTAAGGTCACAGAAAGGTGTATACAGCGAACAGGGAAGACACTGCAGGCCGTCATCTCAGATTGGATCATAAAGTTTGACAATAAAGAAATTGGTAATGTTCCATTTGCATGGTAAATGGGCATTACATGTTTGTCTTCTTCCTTGTTCTATTCGTTTTTTGTTTAAGAAAAGAGCGATGCATGTCTGGACCAGTAAATACTGGCTGGTATGAGCCGGTCTAGGCGAAATGACAACCTTTGGTCCATAGAACTATGGAGTAATAGCTGTAGCTTAGAAAGCATACAAAAGCTTTCAAGTAGCTTACTTGTTTTTGGGGAGTCAGAGTATCATTGCATCCAATCTCCTATTAAAATTTCTTGCCTATGTCGCTAGTCATAAATTTGCTTTATGTGGCCTTGGGCAGTGAGATGGGCTTCTTTAGATACGTCAGATGTTCATTACTTTCTTTTAACTTGGCATCACCACATCAACATCAGATGTATTAACCACATTGGTTAGAATTATGGGCGGTGGCTTCCCATGTAAAACTTCAAATTGAAGTTTTTTTAATTTTAGTGTGGTATGTGATGTTGTTGGCCGATTTTGTCCATGATAATAAGATCCAAATGTTTGGTTCCTCTCCTACAAACACATAACGATGATGGTTTATAGGTTTTCCTTTTAACTTCTAGGATACACATTTTCACTACTGGGCATTGTCATCATTCAAGTAATTCTAGTGTGATAAATTTTTATAAGAAACAAGGCCTTTTATAAATTCTGAAATAACTGTTTCAAATAGTTCTTTTAGTTTCATGGTTATTACTTCTATAAACTAGCATCTATATGAGTTTCTTCTTGTGCAGATCGAACAAACCTGCAATTGAATCATGTGGAGATGATCACTCCCATGACACACCTTTGCAAGTAAGTTTCACACAGTGTGATACATAAAGCATTACATAATTTCAATATTTTAACCCTTTCTATAGTGTTTTATTGATTTGGAAGGTTCAAACACCATCTCTTTTGATTCTTTGAATTCCTATAGTGAAAATTTATTCTTGATTATGCATTTTAAAGATAGAAACTTGGCTAAATGCAGCAGTATTAGGTATTTGAACTGGTTGATGTGTTTTTGAACTGTGTGGTCAGAATTTGTTTGTTTCTTTACCAGATTTTTACTGTTGTACATGAGCATCCTGGGTAAGGACTATATAGGCAGGTGCAAATTTGCCAGCTCTCTTTTCTTTTTTGCCCCTTCGGAGATCTTGCATGAGAAATTGCATATGTAATTCCCCACTTTGGAATAACTGCATTATCAAAACATGTTCCTATTCACATAACCTCTGACAATGCCTATTATGTTCTTTGCATGTGCTGAGCCTTATTATGTGTACTATATTCAGTAGGTCAAGAAATCTCACTGGAGCCAATGACCATTGTATCCGCTTTCAAGATAGAAGCATAGCTTAGTTATGGATGATCCATGCATATTAGACACAGAGAGAGTATCAGATTCTGAATTCTGAAGTCCTGCCTATCTTGAGAGATTGTATATTGGTCATGATCTTTCTGCATGTACACAGATCCTGCCAATCAGTGATTGATGGTGTAGGAAAGTTAAGAATCTAAACTTTAGTACAAATTTCATTTGAATTCTTGTCGGGTGCTGGGAAGATTATCATGCTTGATCATCTTTTACAATTGAATCAGACAATGTGATCAAATTTGTGTTTACTAAGAAACCAAGAGTATGAGTGGATAATTCTCTTTCTACTTGACAAAAGAGGACTCAAAATTGGGGAATTGTATTGCCTGAATCTTGATCAAAGGAATCTTAAGAGAGGTGATTGGTGGTGAACAGAGGTCAGTAGAGCGATTTGAATAACAGTCAAAAAATGAAAGGCCCAGCTGCGTAACGTCAAAGCATTTTTCAGTACTTGCAGACTTGCACCACATGGGACTCATTTTCTTTTGAACCTTGGCTGTACTTTGGCAATAAAGCAGGTAGCCTGTTTGACTAACAAGTGATATCGAGAGATGTCTTTTCTATGAGATTGCAGATTTATTGAAGATTGATGGCTCTAATAGGACCTTAAGTTAGTGATATCAAGAGATGTCATTTTTTATGAGATCACAGATTTATTCAAGATTGATTGCTCTAATAGGACCTTTTTCGAATTCGTTTATCGCCTGATGAAATGCATTGCCCCAAACTTTTAGTCATGCTGCTTAATCATTTTCCAATTCGTTTATTGCCTGATGAAATGCATTGCCCCAAACTTTTAGTCATGCTGCTTAATCATTTTCCAATTCGTTTATTGCCTGATGAAATGCATTGCCCCAAACTTTTAGTTCATGCTGCTTAATCAATATAATACAGTTTTAAACAATCTAAATATAGTTTTTATTTTTTGTTTATGTTACTATATGGAAACAGTTGTCAGTTTTATGTTAAATGTGTTACATATGAGCTCAATATATGTTTTCAGCTCTTCATTCTCTGCTCAAACTGAATTCTGTTTGAGAAAATAGTTCAATTGATTATTGGCATATTTATGTTCTGGTTTGACACAGACTTGTTTCAAGGGTCTTTTTCATTAGCAAGGGATTTGAAGGGAAAGGGAACATGTTCGAGGGGTATTTATAGCAGGGTTTGCAATACTGTATCGTATCGCTCGGTATGCTCGGTATGTACTGATCCAATAGAGAACCGGTACGCTCGGCATACCTTGGTACCTTAGTGTATCATGTGTCGGTATGCTCGGTACATATCATACCGACAGCTGATCAATACAACGGTATGGTACCAGATTGTGTACCTTGATTTATAGTATGTTTGTCATTTAAGGGTGAGATGATGAGGTTACCTGTGGGCTACTTCTAAAATTTGCCATGACCCTCAAGTTGCTTTGCGGATGAAAAAGGTTGCTCCACATTGAAAATCAAGAAGTTCAGAATCTTAAAAAATAGAAATTCAGAATCTCAATATCAAATTGCTCGTAGTGGTCGATTGACTGAAGAAGTGAACTATTTAGGCTTGATACATTAAGATGAGAAAGGAGATCTTCAGAGATGTGCAGCATGGTTAATAGCAACTGAGTGGGTTGCAGACCTTCCGTGGCATGTCAGTCAAGGACAATGGCTAGGTAGTGATGCTGCATACAGGTGTGCAGGACACGTTGGCAGCAGCATACATTAGATTGAGAATACTAGGCACGTTTATATAATAATATAATAATATTTTATGATGCCCTAAGCATTTTGTAGTCAGTTTTCTGTTAGGCCTGATTCCTATGAGCTGAGCTTGGGATGAACCTGGGGTAATCTAATTCTTCTGAAGGAAACTTGTTGGCATGATCATATGCACCCCTACATTAAACATTTCTTTGTTTGCAGGCCATGTCAATTGTGCATACTTTCTGCTATTTTAATATGATTTAGAATGCTCATTCTCTCAAAGAATGCAAGTAACTGTTCATCCCATGGCAGTATGTGTGTTTATTTTGGGTCTATAGGTGATAGTGAACTGAGATCGTTTTTGGTAGTAACTAGAGGTGAGCTTTTCATTAGCTTTTATAACTCCTTAGTTGTTATTTGTTAAACAGTTGGTTGCCATTAGGTTGTGTGTTCGACTTCTAAATCATATTTTTGGTTTAAAATTGTGTCAGTGTTCATCTTTATCAAAATATTTTGTTAATTATTTGTTTCAAATGGATGCAGTGATTGTTATAACAAATTGGTCGATTATCTGTTATACTGGTTCCGCGTGTCATTGCCTAGTCATGTAAGTGCTTTTTGACAAATTCTATTAGACTTCTATGGTGCACTTTGAAGTGTTAGCCATTCACCTCTAGCTTGTAGATCTGTGCTTATTGTAACTAATTTTGATGTATGTGCTGCTGAATTTATATCCGCATGCTTCTGCAGTGACTAGAAACTACAAGGGCCAGTTCAAAAATAAGATTACATTAGCAGTTATTTGCATGATAAAGAGTATTCACTATCCTTTCTAAGTTCTTGTTTGCATTAGAAAGCAACCAAAGAAACATGAATTCTCCAAAACACATGCCTTCTCAGAATCAGATGCTGATATTTAAACACATACCTATAAATATGTTTGTGCAATATATTAATACTGCAAAGATTCATGCAATTCTGTTGAATTCTCTTGATCCAAAATCCCCTTTGAAATTAATATTCACTAATTTTTTTGGCATAAGTATTTCAGTATGACTGCAGTTTGATAGGGTTTGATCAGTTATATCCAATTTCATCATTCTTGAATCTCATCAAAAGGTTTATATTCTTGATCCATTCATAATTGTCTTTGATCAGAGTAATGAAGGTAGGCCTCTTCATGTTTACATTAAATTAAAAATGGACTCATCAAATTTATGAAAAAGTTTCTAGTATTTACCATTTTTCTAAGATATAGAATTGATCATGTTGGGATCAGAATTTATTCCATTAAAAAAAGGTATAATGTTTTAAACGTATGGGATATTACAATGCACTTGCAACCGTTGCCTTTATGATAACAATAATACTAGATACAATGGTCTGGAAGATATTTTATTTTGATAATCTGTGATTAGTGCTAGATACCTATTGTTACTCAACAATTTGATGGTACACTGTCCAGTATTCAGATATGTTCCTGTTTACGAAGTGTTATGTGCAACATCTTAATTGCCATTAGAGCTTGGAAAAAGCTATCCAGGTGGAGTGAATCACCAATGAGAAATTTCAGAAGTGAATCAGTCCAGTCAATGTTTGATGAAAAATTTCTTGTTACATTCTATTATTGGATGTTATCCACTCTCAGATGAATAATAGGTTATGAAGTTGATGAATACTAACACTGTGTGTCGTCTTTGATGGTCCACTGTTCAGCTTCTCCCACCTGATGCATCCAACAGGGATAACTGCTGGTATGGTCATCTCTGTCGTACCCAACAACACAGTGAAGAACATGCCAGGAAGAGAAACCATGTTTGTCGTCCAACTAGGGGGAACACAAATATGTAACCTCTTCTATATTTATATAATTATTCTCAAGGCAGTCTGCCAAAAATATGTGCAGGTAGTGTGAAGTCTTTTCCTTTGCTGTATCTATTGTTAGCTTTGATGTATTTTGCTGACTGATACACTATTAGTCATCTGTCCATGAGATGGTTTTGTCTGGCTATTCCTCAATAACGTCAATTGTTCTTACAGCTTATTGTCTCTAGATATATTCTTTTGCTATAGGTTGCTTAAACCATCATTTAAAGTGTTTTGAGTTCCATATTGTATCATATCACATCAAATTTCTGTTTGGTGCATATTCTATGTACAAAAATGGCATCTATAAATTTTGAATAATTGTTTACATTTACATGTACATGATGAGGTTTTTATTTTTTATTTTTAAATGCTCAGAAGTATCATTTATAATAACAACCGAGTGGTAATTGTTAGCATATGTTGAGACCAAGAATATTTAAGCTTAGCATACTTGGCCAATCATTGTTTTTAACTTTCTATCTTCTTATAGATTTAATTATACAAGAATTCAACAAAATTATGCCCAAGCAATCATATTTCTTAAGATCATACATCAGGTTATTGCATGCTGCCGTCATCGCACCGGATTGATGGATACTGAACCTGATTTAGAATGTTCGAAATAAGTTGGGTGTCGGAAACAATCCATCCTATTATCATTCCTTATATTAAAATTGTTAATGATTAAGGTATTCACTATTTTAATTTTAGGTATTAGAATCTAACTTGGATATTTTTATTTTTAAATCTATTAAATGGATCCACATCTGATTTAAATCGATTTTGGTTAATTCTAATACCAAAAAACCATGTATCATCGATTCCAAGAGAATAACACCGAGATCGGGTACTGTATTTTTTATTTCCTGGGCGGGCCTAATTGTGATTGCTTCGTGGTTAGTGTGGAGGCTCGACACAAAGCCCTCCGACGCCAACGACGCTTTATCGCTTACATTGACGACGTTCTTGTTCCCCTCTCTCCACTCTGTTCGGCCATCCCCTCCTTTACTTAGGGTTTAAGGATTTCGTGCAGAATTTTTCTGTATTTCAAACCTATTCCCCCTCTTTTTTCTTCTTCTCCCCACTCTTTTTGAAGATTTCAAGTGAGGCGGAAAAGATGGAGCAGAGATTAGCAAATACTTGGCGGATGACTAATAACGAGAAGAAGTTCATAGAGAGCGTGCTCGCTTCCGACCTCCGAGTCGACGGCCGCCGCCCCTTCGATTATCGTGATTTGACCATTAAGTTCGGGAGGCATGTGTTTCTTTCACCACCATCCCCTGCTCTAATTCTTGTTCCTTTTTCTTGGACATTCATACATAGCTCCTCGCTTTTGCCAGTTTTAAGGAGGTAAAGATCCATATTTGGTCTGGTCACAATGATGGAAATGGAGTCTCCAAAGTATTAATGTCATTATAAGGGAGAACCCCGTTTCTTTGTCGCCTATCTTTGGCTCTTTTTACGTTCGTGTCAGGTTCACCGTTTAAGACATGGTTCGTCCCAAGTCCTGAGGAACTTTATAAAACTGTCTATTTTTCATTTGTAAGAGGCCTAAGAATTAACACATCTTTGTTCAAAAGGAACTATTTTACAATTAGAATACCATTGAAATAGTCTGAGACTTACTATGCCCGTGCTTAGCTTAGTTTCCTACGATGATTGTGCAACACTTCTTGGTTGCCTCCCAAGTATTTTACCCACCGGAGAGAAAGCATGTTTATAATTGTAGGTGAGGTGAGAACCAAATTTGAATACTGTCCTTGTTGATTTGGTTACATTTAGTGGATTGGGGATGCCAAAGTAACCCTCCCTCCCGTTCCTCAAAAAAGAAAACAAATTGTAACTGAAAATGATCTGGTGCATCTTACAAGAACAAGTGAGAAAGGAAAAGTTTCACTTGTTTTCTTCCTTCTAGTGTTTTTTTTTTTTTATAGTTTTTGGTTGGAATTTACTAATTGCTTGCTGGAGTTGTATACATGGATTTATCATTCTTAATTTTCTTAGTTGTCTTGCCGCACCTTTTTCTTGTCACTTTTGCATTTCTTGATCTATGATTCTATGTTATCTACATCTTCTGGTTTCTGATGTGTTCATGCTACATTTATGTACACTTGCATATCAATCTTTAACTGACACATTATCTGTCATTCCAATGGTAGCTTCTACTGTCATTTGTACCTACCTACTGTAAGTTCCTATGTGATTGCTTAACTGTTGATTTTCCTCTGAGTGATATAAGTTTTATGTCCTTGTATTCACCTTGAACACTGTATGTGCATCATAAAATGACTAACTTTCAAAAGTCATTAGTCAGGACTTAGTTTTACCTGCAGAGAACAGGGTTTATCAGAAGTGCAACTAGGTCAGACACGTGTGATGAGCTATGTGACTTCTCAGCTGGTGCAACCTTATCGAGATAGGCCAAATGAAGGGACTCTCTCAATTTTTACTGAATTTTCACCAATGGCTGATCCATCTTTCGAGGCAGGACGCCCTGGAGAATTTGCTGTTGAACTTGGCCGTGTTATAGATCGTGGACTTCGGTGAGTTTTGTTGCAATTTACTGGTGCATATTGATACTCCAACATGCTAAAGATCTTGCATACATGATTTCACACTAGTCAGCTTGATATTGGGCATAAAAATAATGAAATCATTTTCAATTCAAATTATGGACAAACTACGATCTACTTAAAATAAAGTTATACTACAGGGAAAGCAGGGCTATGGATATGGAATCACTATGTGTTGTTGTAGGGAAATCAGTATGGTCCATACGAGTGGATCTTCACATTGTTGATAATGGAGGGTATGGAAAGGAGTAGCTGTAGTTTCTAACTAATATTCTTTTAAGCAATATTCATCTTTCAAATGCTGATTGTCTGTTTTTTATCATTAGAAATCTCATTGATGCTGCTAATATTGCTGCTTTGGCTGCCCTCTTGACGTTTCGGAGGCCTGATTGTACATTAGGAGGTGATGACGGTCAGGAGGTCATAATGCATGATGCTGAGGTCAAGTCAAATCTTATCACCTCAATGTAAAATTCAAAAATGCTTTGCCATATTTGGTTACCATATGCTGTATGTCTAAATTATCTCAATTTTTTTTGTTTAGCTTTATTTCACCAGCTAAACTTCAAAACCAGAATGCCTATTTCAGCAAAAATATCATTATTTATATCTCATATTTTTTTCAGGTTAGGGAACCCTTGCCTCTAATAATCCATCATCTTCCTATTGCAGTAACTTTTGCAGTTTTTCGCGAGGGTAACATCATGGTATGATGAAGAGTACGTCCAAAATCAACTTCTTAAATTTTTTGCTAGAGGTGATCAACTAGTCTTTTATAGTTCACGTCAACTGATCTGGAATATTATGTTCTCTAGGTGATTGATCCAACACATAAGGAAGAGATGGTGATGGGCGGCAGGATGACTTTTACAATGAACTCGAATGGTGACATTTGTGCTGTTCAGAAGGCTGGAGGAGTGGGTGTCATGTCATTCATAATAATGCAGTGTTTACAAATTGCTTCTGTGAAAGCTGCTGATATTACAAGTAAAATAAAACATGCAGTGAGTTTGACAAGATCCTCTCTTTTGTGTTTGCTTGTTCGTTTAGATGTGATAGAATTTTGTACATATGGTAGGTTTTTATCTGTAAGAGCATGACAAGTGTGGTTGGCTAAAACAGTAGGATGTTAAGTTTTCTTTTGTTTTCATGGTTGCATGGCTCAGAATTACGTATGCCATATCCCTCCTTGTGGAGTAGTTTTAGTCAGTATGTACATATGGGCTTGTATTTCTAATTTTAGCTGTCATATCATCATAATGTTTCTATGCCTGTATGATAACTAAAAAATGGTTATTGGATTTAATAGCATGTCTAGGTTATTTCTGATATTATGATTGAATGAACTATGATTTGCATTGGAGATGTTCCTTCTTTTTTGGGTTGATTGTACTGTTGGTTATATGTATAGTGGCGTGTTTTGTTCATGTAATGATCCTCTTCTAACATATATCAATTACTGGTGCTTTTTTGGTTATATACTTCATGGGAGAGAGTTATATCCAAAGCTAATAACTATGGATTAAACTAATGCTAAATAAAGATAACTAAAGTAAAGACTAGTTTTTTAAGTAAGATAATGATTCACAGTGCTCAACAAAGATAAGTAAAGATTAGTTTTTTAAGTAAGATAATGATTTACCAATATACCTCTTGGACTTGCATGCTCTCTTATTTATAATTGTCAGAGTGAAGTATTCTTGTAAAACTTTCAAAAATGCAAATCTTGCTACAAGAAAAATTTTGCATAACCAAAGGGGCCACCATGTGAGGGGGTTCAAGTACATTATACCAAGTTTTTGTATATCGTACTGTATCGGTGTACCGATCAGTGTCAGCAAGGTTTGCAATACCGTATCATACCACTCGGTACACTCGATATGTACCGGTCCAATAGAGGACCGGTATGCTCGGAACAACTCGGTACCTTAGTGTACCATGTGTCGGTACACTCGATACAACTCGGTATGTACTGTATTGATAGTTGATTGATACGTCGGTACGGTATGAGATTGCGAACCTTGGTTGTCGGTATGGTATGTACCAAGCTGTACTGAGCGTACCGATACATGATACACTAAGGTACTGAACTATACCAAACGTACCCGTACCGAGTGGTATAGTACGGTATTGCGAACCCTATATTATACAACTATTTTTCTTATATGGAGCATTGGATAGCTCAATGTAAATTAATAAAGGAATTTTTTGCTGATTATCCTATTATCTAACATTAGACCTGTGACTATCAATAAAAAAAAATATTGTGTAATAAAAATAGTAAAATTTATTATCCTGACCAAATTCCTTAATCCAATGGTGGCGCCTCTTTTTGTTGTTCGAGTCTAATTCTTGGATTAATTGTCCACAATAACTTCCCTTAAAGGATTTTTTGGAGTATTTGATATATATTTCTGTGAGACCACACAACACATAAGACCTAGTAACTTGTCATAGATCTCGGAGAACTATATTAATTTATGTTGGCCAACTCTCTGGCAGTTGTATAAAATTGGTCTACTGGATTTTCAGGTAGAGATATACAACACTGAGAGAGCATCACAGAAGGCTAACCATTATTTAGTAGAAGTGGCAAACCAAGTTAGTCTTCCTGATGTCATCATGAAGGAGACACAAGTTGAGAACTTAATAGCACATCTAGCACATATGCCATTCGATGAACTAGAGAGCTCTAATCGAAGTGATGGATTGGCAGTTGAAACAAGAACAAAGCACAAGAGCATTAGACAAGGAAGATATGCATTTGTTCATGGTCCTGCAAATTGGTAACTTTTCTGTATAATTGTGTTTCATGTGTTATATTACTATCTATTCCAGTGTTGAATCTTAAACTTTATCTTAGTTGTATTCATCATGTTAAGAATTATCTATTCCGATTTTAGGGATCCATACTCAAAGGGGATTTCTTCATGTTTGGCTACAAGCTTGCCAACTTTACCAGGTACAAATTGATCTTCTAGGGCATGCTTGTCCTCTCCATCATTTTGTTGCCCCTGGTTGGATTTATATCCGGCTATTCTTTTTGCCAATTATGTAAGTCCAAAGATGGTTCTAGCTAGCTAGCCATTAAATAGTGCATAACAGTCCAAGCATTGGAGATATTTGCCCCTTACGATTAGTAAATTTTAC
This sequence comes from Ensete glaucum, assembly GCA_021527575.1. NCBI lineage: Eukaryota > Viridiplantae > Streptophyta > Magnoliopsida > Zingiberales > Musaceae > Ensete > Ensete glaucum. The sequence continues at coordinate 31,328,868 of CM038554.1, forward strand.
TTAGTAATGTATCTACCTTTTCAGGAACAAAGTTTAAACTTTTGAATCACGTTTGTCAATATTGTTTTCTTACCCATGCATTCAATCTAGTCTTGTTTGTGAATGCTTAAAAAATTGAAAACAGGATCAAGAGTAGTTTTTTGAAGAATTGTATCAAGATCCAGATTAGGTGATACGGATGACGCTGAGATTTCCGTTTGGTGAGATTTATAATATGTATTAGAAATTGAATAAAATTTAAAATGTAAAAACGAGAAAAATAAGAATATAAGAATAACTAAAAAATCTGTAATATTCAGGAACTAATGAAACATTCTAATCTAGCATAAAGACAGCAACACTATGAAATATGTATTGTGCATTGTTGTATGCCTCTTGGGATGGATAATTCGTTAATTCTAAAATTGAAGCTAAACATTTTGAACTTTATGATCAATAGTTTGAGTCCCAGAAGGCATGGTTTATTGATCATATAATTGAATCTTTCAGATACTTTTATATTTGTGTGAAAAGTAGTCAAACAGAATATTCTATTACATAAAAGTAGGTGTCCTCTTGATTGTTACATCACTTGACTACATATGGTTAGTGAACATCTTAGGAATACATGCAATTTATTTGTTGGGATGCTATCAACTGTTACCTTGCTCTCTGACTACAAAAAGGTAGGAATGCCCTCAGAATACAAGAACATAGGTACCGTGTATGTAATTTAACAGAATTTTGTCACTCATAAACATCCTAGCGGATTCTTACTTATCTGAAGTCTGTGTTATAGACACTTATTATTATGAGGGTTTTGGTGTTTTCTTGAGTTGAATGTGATCTTGATCAAGATCAGCTGAATTTTAAGAGTGTGAGATTTGGCTAGAAATAAGGTTCTCTAGCACAGATGCTCAGGTCAACTCGTTCAATCAGTTGGCCCAGTTCTAGAAGACTGGTGGGAAGGGGGAGATTTGAAGCTTAAGGAAAACCCAAGAGGGGGAAAAATAAGATAACAAGTCACTTTGGGCTTCAAAAAAACATTCTTAAAGAAAAATCCATAATAAAGATTTGCAGTTGTTCACTGATGCAAAACGATAGTCTTTTGAATATTATTTGACCCAGTTGACAACCATCACAAAATGTTTCCAGGAGAGCAAAACTATACCCATTTCTTTTTCTCCTAGGATTTGAATACCTTTCTCCCTATTGTCCTACCTCTTGAGATGGATTTTATGATTTTTTTTGTCCCAGTAAGGCATCAGGCAAGTAATATACCTTGATGACTGGTTGAAATCCCAACCTTTTTTTCCCATATTTATATCTGAAGCCCAAGATATCTATACATTAAGTTTTTTGGGCATGTATACCCCTAGAAGTTTGCCAGATTGTGTTTGTCCTCCAAATATCTATATGCTTCCTCACTCTTGGAAACCAACAAATGCCTACCTGTCACAAACCATCAATAAGCATCAAATCATTCCAGTTAAATGAGTTATTGTGAAATCAAGATGCAGCTTGCTATGTTTGCTCCTCCATTGTGCATTTATTCAATGATGAAAATTTGATTTAGCATGTTTCCTGAAAATTTTGTTTGCGCTGATTAAGTTTTTGTTTCAGCTATGGGAAACCAAGACACAGCTTGCTATGTTTGCTCCTCCATTGTGCATTTATGCAAGAATGAAATTTTGATTTAGCATGTTTCCTGAATATTTTCTTTGCCCTGATTAAGTTTTTGTTTCAGCTATGTGATAGATTTTTATTAGGATACTTACGCACAGTAGTGATTATGTTGTCTGACATGATAATAAACAGTTTCTGGTGTTAAAATGTTCTTAGCGGTGAGGACACTGTTGCAAAACACTGGTGAGAATTCAGTCCTGCAGATTTTAGACAATAGGATTTAGACACATGCATAGCATGTGACAGTTTGTGGCAACATCTAGTAAAGAAGAGCTGAACAAGACTAATCACCCTAAACATTTGACTTTTGGAAGAGACTTTTGTTGCGTCCCCCCTGCTTTTGATTTTTTTTCTCCTGAAGATGTTTATCTTGTTTTCATTCTGAATAATATTATTGTTGTGGAAGTTCTGCTGCCACTTGTAACAGATCACCGTTGATGGATGTACAGGTCCTTCAACTAAAGTTAAGGAACACAATGTTGCTACAAGCAATGAAATGACAGTTGAATATAGTGTTGAGCATACGACAAGTGCTTCTAGCACCAGAGTCCTAGGAGCTCCAGCCGTGAGACAGCACATTAAAGGCCCAAAGAGTTTAAAAGATGCTGTGAAATTAAGAACCAGAACAAAGAGTGGCAATTGAACTAGATTTGCGAAAAATTACCTCTTGAAGGTAAGCTATTTTTATCTCTATATCAATGCTGCTTCTAAATTTCTGCTAAATGAACTGCAGTTAATTTATTATTCTAACTTGCGTGATGCATTCGCCTTCTTTTGATTCTAGAAGCTTTGAATTATTTAACATATTCTCAACATTTCTAGTATAAAGATTGTAGATACTCAACTTATGTAATGAACTTTCAACCTGCACCTTAATTCTTATATGTTTTCACTAACATTTTTTGTCCATGTTATTTTAGATTTGTTCTTTTCTGAGAAATTGATAATTTCCTGATTGAGAGTACGACTAAGATTGAATATAATTTTAGTGATTTTACGAATATATAGGAGAATATAGTTAAGTTGAATGGACAAGAAGTTCCTTTAAGTTAAAGCTTTAGATATTTTGGACCAATTATTCAACAAGATGATGAAATTGATGAAGATATTATTTATAGAGTAAAAATATGATTGTTAAAATGGCAAAGAGCGTCAAGAGTCAATCATCGGATACTTTTGAGATTAAAGAAAAAAATTTATAAGACAATTGTGAGACCATCAATACTTTATGGATCTAAATGTTAGATAGTTAAGAAACGTATACAAAAGAGTTACTGGAAAAAATAGGAAAAGAAATATTTTTATTTGTGAACTGCGTATCACTTTGATAGAGGATAAGATGAGAGAAAACCGTTTAAGATGGTACAGGCATGTACATAGGAGACCTTTTAATGTATTAGTTAGGAGAGGTGAAATGATTAATGTTAGTGGCACGAGAAGAGGTAGAAGATGACCTAAAAATGCTTTAACAGAAACCATACATAAAGATTTAAGTACCTTGAACCTAACTAAACATATGACTTTGTACAATTATTAATGGCTGTAAAAAATTCATGTAACTGATCCCAAATAGTTGGGACTTACACAGCTTTGTTGTTATTGTTGTTGTTGAGTAGTTGCTCATCATTAGATGAGTAGATTTTTTTTCATTATTTTCCCCTTATTAAAACATTAATTCATGCAATCCTCTTCATAGCTAACTGAACAGCCTGAACCGAGCAACCTCAACATGTTTCAACACAAGGTGTTACATATGCTTGATCTTAGATTGCCATTTGATTTTGCATGTACCATTCATTCGAAAGTATAGCTGCATTAACATCCCACTTTGGAAGGCTTCAGCTGTGTTTTTCTGCTTATGGTGTTGAAAGCACCAATACCATTAATCAGTATATTTTAATTACATTTTAGCAAACATAGTCTATTAGCTATGTTTGACCAAACCATCTAATGTCATTAGGCGATCACATCAGATGTATCAAGTAGCTGAACTGGGTTATCAAAGATTTCCGAGCGTTATAAGTGGATATTCCATAGGAATATGCTGATTGCGTACTAGCAGCTAAAGATGATTATTGTAAATTGAGATCTTAACTTCTTTGTCCTTTTCGTTCCTAAGGTGATTTCTCTCCTTGAAGAAAATTTGTTGGCATTTTTCCTGTAGCTTCATTTCTTTGCTAACTTAGATATATGTGTTATGGCCAGGCTTTCGATGATCTTTGTTAGGACTGAAGACATTTTTACTGGAGACTGAAGAAACAACTAAAACTCTCTTGGATGACAATATGTTTTGCTTAGTTTCCAGAATCTATAAAAAAAAGAAATCATAGTTCAGTTTGTTGTATTTGTTGCAGCTGTTTAGAAAGAGTTGTGTATTGTTTACTTGTGCGGTCACATAAACAGATCTTATCAAGACCAAAAAACAGTATTGTTAATATGACCTCAAATTAGTTCGGTTTGGTTGGCTCGAGATTAAGTCATGTCTGTTATTCTACCTTAAAGTAGAATCAAGGAAAGGTATAGATGTTAAGATCTCAATCAACTTCAAATTCTTTCTGATGTTTTATGGACTCTGGGTTTCAGGTGGTAGACTAAGAATTAGCATATTGTGAAGATTTAGATTGTAGGAGTAGTGTTACTGCAAGTCAGTAATCCTAAACAGTTGTCATTTATTATTTGAAATCTTCTTGACTCTCTCCAAAGAGAAAATGTCAAATCTTTTGACCTTCCTAGCTGTAATCCCTAAACTGCTGCATCATTTGCTCTCTCTCTCTCTCCCATCTTTCTTTACTTTTCATCATTTTCATTTCTGTTTGTTTTTTTTTATTTTATTGGTGGAATTCTCATCCTTCAGAAGTCAACTAAGTTATTCTACTCATTCCCATTGCTGCTTTAGAAATAAGGAGCTCAGCAGAAAATGACTGCCACAGTTGCATATGCCAAACCTTTGGCATTCTTTTTTTTGTGTCAGATCATGACATAAAATGGCTCGATATCAAGCAATCATTTTCTTCCAACCATTCTTTCCTATCGATGTCATGCGAATAAAGGAGAAACCAGTGGTGCTGTCCGACCCTTTCGAACAGTCACTGAATCATTGATCATGCAATCTGGGGAAGACAATTTGGTGGAATAAAGGGTCGTGTTCTCCTGTCATTGTGAATATAACCTGCACTGTTTGCTGATGCAAAAACATGAGATGAGCAGACATGATTCCTCCTCACATTTTAATCTTATTCTTTTCTGGATGCAATGCTATCTGTGCAACTAAAAAAGACTTGCCGACATGCATATGCTGCTCATTGTATGCATCAACTTTTGTTCTTCAAACATCAATCGAGGATCCATGCAGCAGCTGACTTGCCAAGAAGGAAGGAATAAAGGCTTCTCTCTTACTGCACCCCCCTTTGTTCTTTGCCTTCCCTTGCACCGATGGATGCAATTAAAAGCTCTCGGTAAAGCTTGTCCCAAACATTAAATGTTCGTGATAAGATGATCGATGACCGTAAGATCGGATACGATCCTTTGAAACGAATGATTTCCTTGACATCTGATTCCAGCCAAGTCCAGCAACGAGATATCAAAACAAGAACAAATCATTTTTATTTGCTTCTTCATCATGTTGGTGTTCATCCTCGTGACACGAAGGAGCAGCACCTTTCTTTCTGCTTCCTTACAGTGTGCACAGCCACCACCACAGACCGCATTCCTATTCACCGAGCACTTGAATCGATCTCTGCTTCTTTGTTAGCTTCTTCCTAAGCGTTCCCAGTTTCCACCACGACAACTATACACTTTGCTCACTCCCATGACTTGCTTCTGTGTTCCGCAATCCGGACTTCGTCGTCTTCTTTATTGTAGTTGGTAAGCCAAACAGAGGGACGCCATCGCTGCTCTGCTCATCATGCCTTGGTGCGCCTGAGAGCCACGTACGCCAAGACCCTGTACCCTACGAACATGGCGAGCAGCGCTGCGATGCACACCGACGTGCTGACCAGCTCGCCGTCGGCGTCCCTCGTGTTCCTGTGACGCGACGAAGCGAGCAGGTCATCCATTTGGCCGCCGCCGTACTGAATGACGATGAGAAGCCTGTAGCAGTAGAAGGTGAAGGAGATGTACTTGAGCCACGCCAGGCAGCTCGGTATGTTCAGCACGTAGAATCCCCCGGTGAGCAGGAAGGCGAGCATGGTGACGGTGGCGATGGTGGAAGCCTGCTTCGCGTCCATGATCGCGGCGCCGAGAACCAGCCCGAGGCCCTGCGCCGCCAGCACGTACCCGAGGAGCACCGCGAGCGTGAGCAGGAACGCCCCTGCCTCTGTTCTCAGCCCGGCCATCCAGTACAGTATCAGGGTGAAGACGGTGGGGAGGATGAGTTCCATCGGCAGGTCGCCCGCCATTCTCGCCATGAAGTAGGACGACAAGCTGTACATGCCGGAGGACCGCTCCTTGATGAAGATGGCTCGCTCCTGCGGGAACGTGAACACGGCGTTGAAGGAGGCGAAGACTCCCCAGAAGATGGTGATGAAGAAGAGGAGGCCGAGCCGGTCTTGGACGTCATGGATGCTGGAGTGCCACCACATGGACCCCGAGAGGACCGCGGCCGCCATGACCTGGAAGACTCGGAGGGAGTTGAAGGACTCGTGCCGCCTCTCCTTGAGGCTTCTCTGGAGGAGGATGGAGAACTGGCTGCACCAGCTGATGCTTCTCTGCTCCTTCCTCCCTCTCTCAACACAGACATCTTTACCTGGTTCATCAAGTCCCAAAAACTCCTTCACATCACAACCTCTTCTCGATCAACCACACACTATGAACGCAACACTCGATCCAAGTATCTCCTACCTGCGTGAGTGGCATTTCTGGGGACAGCAGCAGTCATCCCTGCCATCACCTTTGGTGCCAACACTCTGTTGTAAGATGAGATCAGAGACTGCTTCACAGCTGACTTCTCTGCATCACCCTGGTAATCTGTTTGAGTGACCCCTGCAACAAGGACAGCACCACATTTTTACAGTGAGGGTTTAAACTTTGATCTTTCCATGATTCTTCATCAAGTTCAAGCTTTGGAAACTTGGGAAATCATCAAGGTCCAAATCAAAAGAACACACATGGACAAGTAGCACTGGTTGGCCTAGGTTGTTTCCTGGTGATAGTGCTTGTGGGTGGTCCATTTCACTTTCAGGGATGCAGCAGCACACAAACTTGATTTCTGGTTTCCAACCCCCCCCCCCCACTTTTCTTGACCCCTCTTTCTTTCTATATGCCAAAAAGATGATCCAAGTGAACAATCATGCAGAAGATATGTGGAACACCAAACAACAGATTAGGATGTCTGAAACCTTATTGTGTTCTCCATACATTGGGTATTAAATGATCATTGTGGTACTGCCATTGAGATAAATAAGCATGCAGTCACTGTCAGGCTTGCTCTCTTCTTCACCAGAGAAGGAGGCTCAAAGCTTCTTCATGTGGTGGGGGGGGGGGGGGGGGGGGCTCAGTCAACAGAACATCTAATTAAAGCTGGTCCCTAACCTGACTGGTTCTCAACATAAGCTCTCATTGACCAACAAAAAAAAACTTTATTCTAAATTTTCCTCAACATTTTTGGCAAAATCATAATTTTATATGATTACTTCAAAAGATTGCCTCTTTACTACCCAATAATTAAAGATGGGTCAGAGAAATAGTGTCTCTCAGCTTGCAAAGATAAGAACACATTTATTATTAATCCTTGTCACAAGGGTACATCTCACATCCAGCTTGTAGATGGAGAAGGAGGGGCCAAAAAGTTGGGTCAATTCCTTGCAAAAGGAAGCCAAAAAGAGATAAAGTAAACCCTCAAGACACTATCATCTGCCTCAACCAGACAAAGTGTACTACTACTACTTATTGATATCATCCATTTATTCCCCCACTACCTCCACCAGGTGTCTTCTGAGTGGTCATGAAGCACAGCCATCCAACCAAAGCATTCAAAGGTATTAAGCTTTTGGATAAGTAAAACACATCACTCTCCCCCTAATTAGATTTTTTAGCATCACAGAGAGGACTGTGTGACCCAAGGCAACAATGCTCTTCTCTAGTTTTTTTATTGGGTGCCCAAAGTGAGGCAATGGAGGAGAAGAGCTTTATACCTCTGATCCTAAACAATCTCATCACAGCATCTCAACACCAATTCCTCTCGTTTACCTTAGCTTGTTTATGCACCACCAATACACTGCAGCAGCAAAGGTCTCTCTCTGTACCAGCCATTGACATTGCCCACGCCATACTCTAGCTACCAAAAGCAGCAAATCTAGCACCCACAAAGAGGGTACCATTGCTCTTTGCCTCACTACTTGTGCACATACCTCTCAAAAACAAAAGTCTAAAGAGTAAAGAGAGAAGAATAAGAACCACATCTTTCGGAATTGTAGATGCCAAGCACAAAGCAGGAGCAGATGGATTTGTCTGTAATAATACACCTATTATTATTCTGATTTCCCTCTCCACTAATATAATTCCCACCTTTCTCTACTTCAAATGGCAAAACTCGCCAGAGTTGGAAATTTTAAGGGATTTTGAATTCAGCGTTGCATTTTTTCCGTTCTTGTTTTGTGTTTTTCTTAGCTGAAAAATGTTTATGCAGACAGGAATCTATCTGCCAGAAATAATCTAACACCCAAACACTTTTTTTTATATTACTTACTTCGTTTTCATCTTTGTTTTCTGGAAGAACACAGGATGTTGATTTAGTTTCATTTAACATGTCTTGGGATTTCATCTATTCAGAGGTATGAGATCTTCCAAAAGCATAATATAATATATACATATACTAAAGATTGATGCATAAGCATGAAAACGTGAAGGGAATTGGAGTAGATATACTGACCATTAGCCAAATCCAGCATGAAGTCAGCGGGGTTGACATGGAACTTTGGAGCGAAGCCAACAGAGCCAAAATAGTCCATGGCGTCCCTGGCCTTGCCGAAGTACAAGCAGCTGCCCTCCGAGAGCAGCAGCACCGAGTCGAACATCTGGTACACCCGGCTCGCCGGCTGGTGCACCGATGTGACCACCGTCCTGCCTTGCCTCGCGAGCCCGCCCAGCGTCGCCACCAGCCGGCTCGCCGCCGTCGAGTCCAGCCCCGACGTCGGCTCGTCGAGCAGCAACAGGCTCGGGTTCACCAGCATCTCGTGCCCGATGCACACCCGCTTCCGCTCCCCGCCGGAGATCCCCCGCACGAACGGCCCGCCCACCGAGGTGTCAGCACACTTGGACAGCCCCAGCTCCGCTACCACCGCCTCGGCTGCCGCTACCTTATCCGCCTTCGCCACCGTCCTCGGCAGCCGGAGCATGGCGCAGAACACCAGCGTCTCTCGCACGGTCAAATGCGGGTAGAGCACGTCGTCCTGCGTCACGAAGCCGGTCCGTCGCAGGACGGACTTCGTGAGCCGGTGGCCGTTGGCGAGCACGGTGCCGGTGTGTTTTCCTTGCAGTCGGCCGGCGAGGATGCTAAGCAGAGTGGACTTCCCGCTGCCAGAGGGGCCGAGGATCGCGAGCATCTCACCAGGCGACACCATGCCGCTGATGCCATTGAGGATAACTCTCTCTTCAGGAGCTGCAGAGGAACTGCCAGCGGAGTGGAGGATGCGCCTGATTCCGTTGCCTCTGGAAGCCGACATCGGATCGAGCTTGAGGCGGTAGGAAACATCAATAAACTACACACATGACAAAAGAACATTAGGCATCGACTTCTCCTTTAGCGGATCACGTCGGAACGCGTACAAGTGGGGAAAGATGAATGACAGAGAAGCAGTACTTGAAGAGTGAGGGGGAAGCAAGAAGCGGAGGAGGTGATGGAGTTCACTCTTGCGGTGGCAACTCCTCCACTGACACCATCATGACTACGAGCCTCTATATCACGATCGGAAGGCATCTCGTTCCCCTAGCCCGGCACACTGTTGTGTGTGTGTGTGTGTGTGTGAGAGAGAGAGAGAGAGAGAGAGAGAGGGCACGGGACGCGAAGAAGCAGGGAGTGGTGGTGGGAGGAGCAGTGACGAGTCCACGGAGCTGCGGGTTGGGCGAGACGGGGAGGAGAGGTATATAAGTAGGCAAGTGGAGGGTGGTGGAGTCCACGTCGTCAAAGGGCCATAACCACAGGTGAGCGGTACGTGGCGAGCTGTGGGAGAATCACGAAAGCCAGCTGGCCCCCATCAAGAGAAGAAAAAAACGAAAGAGAATGGTATATTTCCATAAAAGCCCCTACCTCGGATGTTTATATCCACGTAAGGCCCTTACGAGCCATCATTAACCCACCGAACCGGTTTCTGACCCCCCAGTCCGGCCCAACCGGAAATTGGCCGGTTCAAATTCAAAACAGATGATATCATTGCTAACGTTTGTCCGACCACTGATTGATGATATCCGCTACCAAATTTTTTTCCCCTTCAAATCATAGTAATTAATACATCGGATTTCAATTATTTCTATCTCCCAGATCGTATATAATCACATAAATTAGCTTAAACCGGGTTAATTAGTGAATTTTGGAGGTATTTTGAGATTTTGAGGGGTCTTAAATGGAAAAAAAAATCTGAAATATAACTCGAAGAAGTCGCTTCGAGAAAAAGATGCTGTCCGGAGAAGGAAGACAGCTACTACGACACCTCTCCATCTCTCTCTCTCTCTCTCGCTCTCGCTTCTTTTCCTCCGTTATCTCAGCATCTGCGAAGGAGTAATGGAGGCCTGGTGCATGCACTTGGATGCAAAGTGTCATTGTTTGGATCATGAGGCCGGTTTGAGCGGAAGTGGTCTCCAAAAGAAGTCATTGGGTTCTCGCTTGTCCTCTTCGTCTTGGAGGATCTACGTTTGCTCCACCTGAGATCTGCGCCATGGTGAGGCGGTACCTAAAGGAGGGGAGAAAAGGGCCATAGGTTTGCCTAAAGGCACAGCTAGCTGTTGGAAAGGAGAGAAAAGTTGAGTTGAAGCCGGACAGTTGCCAATTCCATGGCCGAGAGCTGGAGATGTGCCATTGGATGTGGTTACTGTTGGAGGCGAAGGTGTCATTGTGTCTTCGATGGGGCATCGATACTTGCTTGCTCTTAGGGCGCTCCTAACAGGAATATCCAAAAAGTGGTGCATCCTTTTGGCTCGCCCACTACCTCTCATCTTTCAGACACACATATCTGTGCAGCAAAACAAGCTCGAGGACCAGAGGAGGCACAAGATACCATTACCAAACCGGTTAAATTGTCCCACTGGTGGTGTCTCTTTGGACTCCAATACCTTCTCTATCTAATAATTGCAACTTTTTTTTTTTTTCTTTTGGCTGAGACTTTGCACATTATCTTCTCTAATAATTGTTCCAGTGTGACAGTGTTTTCGGGCATCTGCACCAAAAGAAGAAGACAGCATAGTGGTGTTCTTGGAGGATGATCATATATAACCTCGAACGACTCTCCCACCTTGGGGTCTAATCTCATGAGAAGGGCCATTACACGGCAGCTTCTCATTAGGCCATTTCAGAAAAAGGTGCTGACGGATGAGACGCCACCCACCCACTTGCGTAGAATATTTGCATGAGAAGGGCCATTAATTAGCATTGGCTCCGGAAGAACCCTAAATTTTCCTTCCAAAAACAGCAAGGAATATGGAACAAGAGCTTTGGGATGTGTTGGTTCCCAACACACAATCTACCGCAGAAACCCTCGTCTTCTTCTCCTCCTCCTCCTCCGCCTCCGCCTCCCTGGAAAACATCAACCTCATATCAATTGAATACGGTTGGATCCTGCGACAAAGAGAGCCAGTTCCAATGTATGTTCGGATACCAAGGTGCGGCATGAGCATTTGTGCTATCTTCGATCGTCATGTAGGTATAATGACAACGTCACCATGGCCGTGATGGAGAGAGATTTTTTTGGCTCTTCGGCGCAGGACAAGCACGCAATAACTGTGTGCTTCGGAAGTGAGGGATTACTTCGGTAGACGTGCAGTGAAGGTCAACGATCCGCAACTCAAAATTCTGTCACCACTGCTATTTGTTTACAACACGAGAAATGAATACCCACAGCCATTTCTCGTGTAAAGACCATAAGATCGAAGGAAGCACAAGAAACGAATACACCGCCCCCCAGCCATTCGCGCCCGATGAATGAAAAGAAACCTTCACTTTAGGAGAAATGGAGAAGCAGCCAACACTGACTTTTAAACATCTGCGTGGCGCCATGCTTACCGCAGGTTGAAGCATTGCCACCGCATGATTAGCTCGGATGGGACAACCCAACTTTCCTTAAAGAAAAAGAATTTGGATAGATCATTAAACATCCCTATACACCATAGAGTCAAAGGTGTCACCTCAGGCTGCAAGTCTGGGTAGGGCAATCCTGCAGAAAAAGATGATGCTTGGAAGTGATTTGTGATGCCTGTACTCTGTAATCAAACACATCTCATTTATTGCTCCAGTGTTGCTACGTTTGGCTGAGGACGAATGGCCCGACAAGAAAACAAACCAGATGAGAGTTATCGGATAGAGTTGGAAGCGTCACACAACTCTTCCATGGCGAACTCTAGTTTTCCAGTCAAAAACCCTACAGTCCAACAAAGAAGAAGATACTAAAGAACCAAACAAGATGTATCGAATCAGGTGTTTGCAAGCACTTCAAGAGCACAAGAAAACGAGATTAGTCTTCTCATCAAGAGTGTTTGTGTGAGTCCCCAAGGCGTTGTTACCTAACCAGATTAGTAGTACGATCGAATGGGTCGTACAACTTAAAAAAGGATTAAAATTGTTGCCATGGAGACAACAAAGAATATGGTGGTGATGTGACGACCACATCGAGTCATACAAAACAATGACACCGAGCCATATGGTGATTAAGATAGTCATATATCACATAGTGACCAAAATTTGACTACCATCATCTGTCGTTGTCATACCATAGATATGCCAAACTTGTTTTAGTTATAATATTGGTACCATGTCATGTCAATCCATTGGAAATCCATGTCAACAGTAACTAAATTTGACTTAGCCATCCACACTTCGTTATAACACTTTAAGCCGAGGACAAAACAATAATTTCATGATCTGTACTATCTATTTAATATTACGTTAAAACAAAAAAAAAAAAAAAGTTGACCTTTTTTACTTTTAGAAGCGACATCTCTCATTAGAGATATACTAATGCTGACCTTTATTCATTCCCATATCTAACGTTAGGTAATATGGTTACTTTGACAATCTAATCATCTACTTTCATAAACATATCACATTTATGCAGTTTAGATGAACCATTTGAGAAATAATATCATAGGAACAACATGATATATGTCTCCAATTTTGACTGTTTGGCCTCTCTCCGTGCTTCCATCCTTTGTCAAAAAGCATCCACAAGTTCTGCAGCACACACTCGGTCATCTCCCGAAACATCATACTCTATAAAAAAAAAAAAAAAAAATGTCATCAATGATGTTAACCCCCCCCACGCATCGTCCTCCCAGTTAGCACTTTTCCCTTTGCAAAAGAGTGCATGTACCTCTCATCTTCTTGGCCACTGCCACGAGAAAAGATTGCTCTACTTAGATGCTTATGGTTTTAGTGTTGCTGAGGTGCTACGTATGTTCTCGTCCATCAACTTATGATGACGCGTAAACAGGGATGAGATGTTAATGATGAGCCTTCAAAGCTGAGATGATAAGCCTTTAGGTGTCGTTTAGATGGCCGATGACCATTCCTCGTGCTCCACGAGTGAGGCAACAGTGGAGTTTGGGTGCACTCAGGCACCGCCCCACCTCGACCAGAGCTCTCTCTGCAAGGAAACAGGTTACAGGTCCCTACTCGTCGCCTTTACGTGAGTGCTCCTCGTAGGTCATGCATGCTAGCTCAAATATGTCACGATGAGATATGATGATGACGTAAAAATGTAGGCTTGCCATTCTAAAAGTAGGTATACTGTATCCTGCGTACGTGCATGGCGCATGCAACGTAGTTAATATATCCTGCGTTCTTCCTCTCCCCTTGCATTAAGTGCTAAAATACTTGATGATTTGATATCTTCGTGCCGGTCCAATTCCCTACCGAAATAATAATAATAATAATAATAATACCACCAAGCCATAGTTGACCACAACTGCTCATGGAGGTGTATCGGGAGGGAGGACCAGCTTAGCTGCGACCGGTGAACAAGCATCATCATGCAATGAATGATGAAGAGTCAATGGATGCAGAGGACCTGCAGAGACTTATCAGGCATCTATCTCGTGGTGACGACACTCATTGAAGTCCTGACATTTCTTGGGTGAGAGAGACACGGGGCGTGTGGGGCTTGATAGTGCCACTGCACTCTCCATGGCCAAGACTCTCGCCGCCATCATCATGTCCATCCTTGAAAACCTTGAAGACTCCTGCAACTTGAAAGAAATGTATGCATAACATATGTGTCCCACTCCTAGGATTTCTCTAACCTTACATCTAGTGATGATGGATGTCAGCAACCCTCTGGAAGTCTCAAGTAAATAATAAACTTGTCGGGGTAGACCGTATTGAATGGTTGACTTGGTGAGACTACCATACTTTTGGGCTTCCACAAAATCTATTATTAAAGATAAATAGAGTCCACAAGCAGTACTAATGTGTACATTATTAGATTCACTACATATGAAATGCAATAGAATGTTGGTCTGCCTCCCTCTAGAGAAAAGAAGGGGGGAAAAGACCATTAGTGGCTTAAACAAAAAGGACCGGAGAAAAGGAGAGTTCTCTGCGTGATCCATGGAAAAGATTGTGATACCAAAAGAATAATCTATGAAATAAATAATAAAAAATGATGAACATTAGAAGAAAAAAAACTCAAATTCTTCATAGAATACAATTTTGAGTTAATTCAAACATAAGCCTTAAGCCTCTTGTATGTATGCTCTAGATCTATTATAAGAAAATCTTACGAGCATTCAAAGTTGTTTTTTATTTTTTTTCTTCTTCCATGCACCCTTAAAATCTTATAGATAAAGTATTTATAGAGCAACAGACCCTTAAATTTAAGGTAATCCTTTTCAAGCAAAGGTTCAAGGGATCTAAAATTACTTATTAATCCAACAGAGAGGAGACAAGTTTAGGATGAATAGTGCTTCTAACAAATGCATCAGATATCACAAGAACACTTTTGCAAATGATCTAAATATCTTAGGAAAATGTCTAAATATTCCTCGCAAGATTCGAGAAATACTGTGCCTGTGTCGTCTGACTTGGAAATGGCTCTTTCCCAACTTGACTGTGTTGCTTCCAAGAAAAAAAAAAAAAGAGTCAAGGAAGAGACGTAGCCGCCAAGAATGAGGAGAGCTTTGGAAGCTGCAAAGACGCAAAAAAAAAAAAAAAGAAAAAAAGAAACACTTGATCCATCATTATTTTGCCAAAGAACAGTGGAATGAATGGAGTTTGATGAAGACCTTGGTAGTAATATCTTTCTAAAACAATGATACCTTTATTGGAAAATAAACTTAACATCTTATAACTTAATTTAAGATTTAATGCAAGGTATTCCTTGTGACGATGATATAAGCCTTAGATTACTAGTCCTACAATACTTGTACTCAATAGGAAATGAGCATCGTAGAAGAGTTATAAGTTGAGTTATCAAATTTATTGTTTTGTAGTTTCTCTATTTCTTCGTTTAGTTCTTATCTCTTTCTTCTCTACTCTCCCGTAAAACTTTCATTGTTTTCAAGGAAAGAAAGAAAGAAAGTAAAAGAATGCTTAACATTTTTGGCTTCTGGTTAGTGTGATCTAAGAAAACACTATCTAAAAAAAAAAGAAGAAGATGCCTATAAATTCCCCTGAATCCAAACATTTGCAACCTTATTTTTCGGAAGATAATTTTGAAAAGCTTAGTCTCATGTTGCCATAAACACCATACTACAAATGTTGGAGTCGACCATTTATAAATTCTACTGCTATCCAATATTGACCAAATTGGATTCGAAGTTTTACTGATACAACCATCTGTCCTATTTTGATTGCAAAAATGTTAGCTTTTGCTGAATTCAAATAGATATATATGTGTATTGCAGTCTTCTTTGGCCAGCGCACTGGGCATAGAACATGAGGTTTCCTAATTAGATGGACTGCAACAGCCCACCGTATACTTTAACGCAGAAAGAAAGAAAGAAAGAAAGAAGAGAACGGCTTCTGCTAGTGGATGAAGAAAAGCCACTCCTTCCTCTAATGGCCAACCAACCCCCGTGAAAGAGCATGGTCGCTTTAGGCCCCCGTGCAATCCTCTCGCATGGTGGGCATGACGTGCCTCATCGGAAGCCTCTCAGAGGAACGGGGAAAAGATGGTACGACTCGGAGGTGTAGGGACGAGATTAGGAGGCCGGAGGGACGGGTGTCAGAGGATGGTCTCCATTTGGCCACTTCACTGTGGAGAAGAAACAATTAACATAAGCTGGTCAAGATATCCTCAAATGGGTCGTCGAGCTAATGGATGTTGCATCAGATTTGACCTAAAAAGAGAGAACCTCAAAGGTATCAAATGGCTGCTGGTGTCACGGAGCGCCGTGTGGCATTCACGCCATGTATAGTTTCGCCCCATGGCGACGAAGTTGAGATGGAACCAACTCACTCACCCATCATGCCCACTAACTCGTGACGAGACGATGGATGCCCTAGCAAACTGCATGCGAGCCTCGGCACGAGGGGGACTCGTCACATCTCACCCAACAACTCCCACACTCCACACTCTCTCGTCTTCGTACATGTCCAGCTTTTGAGGCCAAGAAGAAGCGTGGAAGGAAGACGGTGGTGGATCCGGTGACAGTGGAGCGGAAAAGGACGGCGGGCATGCATGCATGTCGTCCGAGGTAAAGAGAGTTGTCGAAGCATTGTCGTCGTCGTGTGCGGACGAGAGAAGAGTAGTGGGGAAGAGGACAGCATACTTGTCGTTTTATCAAGTTTAGGTCCCCATCGAAGTCCGTCGCCGTGCTTGCTGCCATTGCAAGACAAGGTTGCTTGTTCAGTGATAACTGCACTAGGTAGAAACGTCGGCCAGGAATTGTGTGCGCGTTGATTGAAGTCACTCAAGCATGGAATTGGAGGAAGTAATCTACCTCTCTTTTGACAAGTCTCTTATGTCTCTGCCATTTCCATTTCCCACCTTTTTCTTCTGACACAACACTTGAGGCTTCAATCCATATGACCCTATCCGAGCCAACACAAAACACAATCCCATGGAGAATAGCCACAGTCTGCCTATATGTAGATATCAATTATCATTCATGATTAGAAATTTTCAAGATGACATGCCAAAGTAACACCAAGAGAAATGGAGGCTTTAAGAAGGATCACAAATTTGGACAAACATGAGATTAAGCACCTCACATTCTCAAAGGAGAACAAGATGTGGTTTCTTTCCCCCATGAGATTGATAGATATCATCTTCGAGATGCTTTCAGATCTCTCTCCCACTTGATGATGCCTAGTACAATAATGGTTGTCATATCATCTTTATCATCACAGCAACCCTACAAGTTACCTTAATTCCCTTGTTTATTCTAATGCATGTTGCTTGCGACCATGTAATATAATGGCAGCATCTTACAGCAGTCCTTTACATTGCGTGGGTTGCTTGATGAGCTGATGAGCCAGCATACACAATGGTTCCATTTCGATGTTGTTTCTTAGATATTTAGGTTCTCTTCTTCATTTTTAACTGTCACAAGTATGTCATGAAGCTTGTTTCAGGCTGGAAGATCACCGATTTTTTTCTTCTTTTTTAGGGGAAAAAGATCACATATTTATCCAAAAGATATCGTTCATATATATATATATATATGAGATCGCAAAGATCCATTTATTGAGTGGACACCACTCATGGTAAAGCTTTGGATGCTCCTCGCTCAAAAATGGTGATCCAAGCATCACAAAGCAGTGCTGCTCTTTGCCTGTACAATGACATGATGCCTTCACCATGCAATGTGCTCTAAAGCTCCAGCAGGCAAGCATGGGCGCTGCCTTATTGTTTCCCAGCCTTTTAACCAGGCGGGCAACATGAAAGCATGCAATGTGACTCATATTTCCAGAGTGAGAGTCCCTTCCATTGCATCATTCTTGACCTGAATGCTTATCTTTCAGATCCCAGGAAGTGGCATACATAAATGGAGCTTCCTCAGTCATAGCAGATATAAAGTTAGATTTTGAGTACCTTCAGTCTGTGTTAATTAACTCTCGAATTAGAAGTTACCAAGTGCAAGTAGTGAATGGGAGATTTAATCGAAGCATATTTGTTACTGTAGTATTCAACTTATAAAAAGAAAAGAAGAAGAATTGACAATAATAATAATAATAATAATAATAATAATAATTAACCCTCTTCACCTCCTTTGTAAGAAGGAAGAGTTTTTTGACCTTCACTTTGAGAAAATTATTGGCTAAGTTAATGATTTATGGCCATCAATGTTCAACAAATAACATACTTCCTATAAAAAAGACTTGTAGGAATCTGATCGAAAAGGAAATGCTGAATTTTTTTTATTGAACTTTTGATTATAAAATATGAGTTTCAATTTTGTGATGCATGTTGTTTTCTCTTTTCTTGACTAAGTAAAAAGATAAAGAAAGGGTAAGTATGGAAGACTATGTTAGCTACTAAATCATCTCAGTTATCTAACATCTTATTAAATGAGATCTCAAATCTTTAATCATCGGTAAATCAACAGTGTTAAAATAGGATGAGATTTTCTCATTCAATTGGGAAAATTATATCTAAATTATATCTTCTATTATGCTCCCGCAAGATCGAGCTTCTTTAAGGATGCCGATCTTGAACTAAGAACGTCGATCTTGAACTGATGTCAATGAATCCGAAGGAAGAAGGTCGTTGTGTTGTCAACCGCGGTAAAGATCTGACGGCGATTGGCTTCGGTGGTGATGTCAACCTGACTAAGAAGCTGGTGCGGCATAGGGCGCAGCAGAATGGATGATCGCCCAGATCGCTGAACCTAAGAGGGCTACTATCGATAGAGGAGAAGAGAGGGCGTCGTCGATAGCATCATGAGCAACACTTGTCGTTTGACAACGAATAAAAAAGAAAGGTAGAGAGAGGCTCTGATGTTTAAATAAGAAAAAGTAATAAAAATGTACAACTCACATATGAGATTTTCTATGAAGAAATCATATTTAAATCCTAATTAAATCTTATTTTATATTAGACAAAATTTAGTAACAATACCATCAGATTAATATTTTATATGTAAGATTTATTATTCGAGATTTTAAATTATCAAGCATTGATAATGGGTCTACCACACTATCATCATATTAATATTTTATATATTTATTTTTTATTTATAATTATAACAAAATGCTTGCATGTAGGATATTGAATCTAGGGCCTGGAACATTCGAAGTACATTCTAGACTTCTTATCTCAACAGAATTATTATACATTATTAATTGCATAACTTGATTCTTTATTCTTTCTTTTATATTAGAATAAGGATTGGGACTTCGTGATCTTTCCTTTTTCTTGTTAAAAGGAGTAAAAAAAGATCATGAAAACTTTTGCTTTTTGTGATTGATGATGAAAACCAAACGCTTATAAGTGAGATATATTTACCATAAAAAGGACTTGAAAGCGATCCACTTAGGCGCAATTAGATGCTCCTCGTACGCTCTAGCCTTCTGATCTCCATGGATACGTTAAACTTTCTTAGTTGCATAATTTGATTCGTTCCTTTCTTTTTTTCTTTGAAGGAGACAAAAGATCATGAAAACTTTTGCTTTTTTTCTCGTACACATTTGCTCAAGGATCCAATCTAATGCGTGAACCACTTGATATCTCGAAAGATTTTGTGAGTGCTTATGTATGTGAGTTCTTATCAGATATAATAAAACATCCTATGATGTTTTCTTATTGCATGGAAAACAATGGGAGAACTGCTTTCATGGAAAAAAAATATATTTAACAATAAAAATAAAGAAATACAAATTTTCCTAGTACTTATACTTGCTTCCTATTTAGTTTTATTGTTGCTTTATTTTGTTTATTTATTTTTTTTAGAAAAGTGGGATTGAGATAATAAGATCACACTCTACCTTTCTAATGCATGAATCTTCACAGTATTGAATAAAAATATTAGATGTACTCACAACATATATCCAACTAAAACAATAAATGCCACCACAATGGAGGAGCTTTAAATTTTGGAGCATGTTATATATCTAAGCTTTGCACCATCTCCTGCATTATCTAAATTTAAATGTCAATGATATCTCCTATTCACTCATCCAATTAACAAAACATCAACTTACTGATTGCCTTTAAAATATTATTTATAAAATTATCATAAAGATTATTGCTTTAAGATTTATTATATTATTAGTTAGAATCAATCACGATATGACAAATATTGGCTTGACTGTTATGTCACCCATTCTTGGACAACTAAGCCGAGGTCGACTTGACACAGTACGATCGATCCGACATTGCAAAATCGACTTGACAGACATGGCGAGCCTAGTGATTGAACAACTGACCTAACATGGGTAAGGTCAACCCGCCACAGCTACAGTAAGTGAAATGCACACCACACTACCAATACCATGGACGATGTGGATGTGTATGATAGCATGATAAGTAACAAGGACATTAAAGATCTCAAGTACGAACGATCTATAACACCCATTATAAAAAGCTCTCGCACCTCTATGGAGAGGAGGATCACAAATCCTAAACCAAATTCCTAATTTAATCATCGAAGGGGTTACGTCGAGAACCTCACATGACTCGATTTTCTTGTAGGAATCTGCGACCGACCCGGGCCACAGGTGTTGATCCCCGACCTGAGCTACTAGGCGTTGATCCTCAACCCGAGCTGAACCCTGAGGCTACTTCCATTCGACTGAGCTCCACCTCTTCTCAACCAAGGCGATTGCGGACGAGTTAGTGCACACGGGTTAGAACCAACCGTGCCCACTCAGCAGATACGAAGGCACATACCGCACTTATTGGACAGGCACGAAAGATTTTTCACTAACAAATCCGTTTTATCTAAAGAAGTTATCAAATCCATGATAACATTATGATTGTTTAATGAGTTTGTCTATTCCATGACTAACTCACTTACTAACAACACTCTCATTATTCTTAAACTTCATCTTTAAAAAGTTTCCGATTGAATCTCTCGTGATGTTAGTTTAGAGATTTCAAACTTATAAATCTTTTAGACAATATAGATATTAGACAAGATGACTCGATTTCTCCATACATATTTATTATCATTCAACTTGCCCCCTTATCTATATTCTTGATGATCTTGCTCTCAAAAATAAAATTACTTCATTTAATAGTACAGATGTTTTAAGTGACCCATCTTTATGTTTGGGGATGATGTTATTATTGCTAACACTCCTCTAGATTAATGACCCATATTTATAAATATGTATGATATAGTAAGTTTTAAAAAAGTCTTTGGGCTTATGAAATGAGGTTATTAAAATATTTCGATTATTTTAAATCCTTTTCATCATTTCCTTGTTGAATTTGATTAGGTAAATCCATGCTCCTCTCACAGCTGATGAAGAATCATGGATATGGATATGGTCTCCCCATCCTCATGATATAATTATATCTCAGAGGGACTATGCTCATCTTATTTCAGAAAATATTTATTTTAAATGACAACTTAAGAAAACTCTTAGAATTAAAACTTTCCTTTGGAAACTCTTATGAGTAGACTTTCTACCGATTTGCTAAACCTTAAAATTCTTTCTCCTTTGACTGACTATATTGTTTGTCATATTGACATTGATTGTCTCTAATATTTTCTTTTCCAATGTCCAATATCTCTCTTGTGTTAGCACTTAGTTCTATCAAAACACGAACTTAGCCAAGCCTATGTCATCCCAATCTGGATCAACTTCTTCGAGATATATATAGATTTGAAAAGCTAAGGAAAAAAAAAAAAAACCAAACCATCAAAATGAAGTTCCATATACCACTTTTGAATTATTATTGTTTGACCAATTTACATGTATTGTTTGTAGCCACATTTTTTCACCTTATTTTGAGTTTTATCCACTTTGGTATCAATTGATTTCTTTAATAAATTTGAAGAACCCAACTATTCATCTAATTTGTCCTTTAAGAAACTCTCCTCAATTTTTGTCGGATAAACTCTGCAACTTATTCTTGAATCCATATAATTATTTTTATTGTAACTAAATAATTACTAAAGGAAGGCCCGATTAGAAAAAAAAAATACTCCATGGGCTGGGCCCAAAGTATTCGACATCTGCACTATATATTGAAATCGTTCGATGAAATCATTTTTATTGATACTACAATAATTTTCTCTTTATTTTCAGATATAATTTTTGTTTCTTGTGATGCATTTATCATAAAATATATTTCGACAAAAATGCATTTTTTTTTGAAAAGAAATTTCTTTTTTAAAGTCTAGTTATGGTACTATTTAAACTTAAATAAAAAGAAGCATCTGTCCTCTCACTCCCTTTCGATCTATGTTTCTCTTTGTTTTGTTCTATCTAAACTTAAATACAAAAAAAAGGTTCGAGTAAAAAACCTAAAAAAAGGAAAAAAAAATCTTTTGGTCTCCCATAAGATGGATAAACGGGTAGAGAAAAATTGCTTTTATCTCCATTCTTCCACGTGCGAATCACGTGACCTTTGATGGAGCGCACACAAAGTACCATGTTGCTTGCGGACACGTGAGATTTGCATAGTCACGTGACATTTGGGTATCGACTCGAATCCGAACCCAATGCTCACACGAGTTTTGTGTCTGAGTGAGCCGAACATGAACATGGTTTGGTTCGACCACGGTCCAAAGAATTCAATTGAATCCGACCGTTGATTTTGATCCGATGGTTGATCGTTCGCACTTGACCGTTAGATTTTGGAACCCAATGCTCACACGAGTTTTGTGTCTGAGTGAGCCGAACATGAACTTGGTTTGGTTCGACCACGGTCCAAAGAATTCAATTGAATCCGACCGTTGATTTTGATCCGATGGTTGATCGTTCGCACTTGACCGTTAGATTTTGGAACCCAATGCTCACACGAGTTTTGTGTCTGAGTGAGCCGAACATGAACTTGGTTTGGTTCGACCACGTTCCGAAGAATTCAATTAAATCTGACCGTTGATTTTGATCCGATGGTTGATCGTTTGCACTTAACCGTTAGATTTGGACGTAACTAAAACTTTCGGGTAAGTTGGGGCCGAAATCTTTTTAAAGAAGCAGCTAAAAAATTGAAACCCTAAATCTTCTTCCCCGGCTTTGGTCGATTCCCTCGTACCTTTCTCACTTCGTCGTTCTCCCGGCTTTCCTCTGCTACTGGTCGACCGCCGCAGCTCTACTCCGCCATTGCTCCACCCTCATCTTCTTCCACTGCCGCTGCCTCCTCGTCTGCCCTTTTGCCGCTGCTGTTCCACGTTTGCTGTCCCTGGCGAGCGACGAAAACAGTGCCACTGAATTCCACGACTATGCGTTGCGGTTCAGGGGCTCGTCGAGCATCTAACGAGCCGAACACGAGCCGTTCGAGCTAGGACTTATCTGGATTCTGTGCCTTTTTCGTTTGTTCTAAGTCCGACTAAAGTTTTGATCGTTAGAGCCCAGTTCTCTCCATTCGACTTCGACCATGTCGACCCTGGAAATCGAAGCGCGGGAGTGAGTTCTCCTCCTCTTTTCTTCTTTTATGAATTTTAGCAGACTCCTACGCTCCGCTCTCAGTTGCTAATGGTTGTTTTATTCGGTATGTATTAGAGCAACTGAGTGTGTAAAGAGTTAGGGGAAGTTGTTTTTGGTTGAAAATAATTTATCTATTTATTTTTCACCATGGACATAGAATTTGGAGAAAACCTAGACTTGGCAACCTAAGTAATCAGGGATTCCTTCTCTGCTAGTGCGGGTATGACTGCATACATTGACCCTCCCATGCTTTGTGCTGCTGGCAGCCTCCTGCACTGTGCTGCTATAGGAAAGTGAAAAATTAGAACTTAATTTATGTTTTGAGTGTAGGAGAGCACTTCTGTCACTCTTACATCACAGAAGTTGGCGAACTATGATGGTAGGAGAGGTCTGCAAGTGGGTGGGGGGTGGGCTGTGGTTTCATTTGAGATGGAGAATGAATTTATCATACTGCTAGGATGAGCCTCTGAGTAGAATAATCTATAATTCATATTAAACAAGCTTGCTGAGAGCCCCTTGAGGATATTGAGATGGTTCAGAAAAACAAATCGTGTTAGCATACAATGAAAACCTAAGATGGAAACTTGTTCTCATAATTTATTTGAGTAAACTGCGTTGTGATTTAATTTTCGGGTAATGGATATCCACGAAGCTTAGAAGAGAATACATCATTCATAACATTGCTTTGGTGCTGTGCTCTTTTACTAAAGTTAAGAGGATTGCTTCCAACAGACTTATTTCCCTCGTGTTCCTGTTTCAGCTTTTGCAGACGTAAGAAATGTCTTCGGTTGATCTCATGACAATTGCTCTTTACATGAATTTTCACTCTTGACGTATCTGTCTTTGTTAAATAATTTGAGTGTCTGAATTTTCTTTTGCTTTTGCAGTGTAATCAAAATAGTTCTACAGTTTTGCAAAGAAAATTCATTACACCAAACCTTCCAGACATTGCAGAGTGAGTGCCAAGTGTCATTAAATACAGTGGATAGCCTTGAAACATTTGTTGCAGATATTAATAGTGGAAGGTGGGATGCAATTTTGCCTCAAGTGGCACAGCTTAAGCTTCCTAGAAAGAAATTGGAGGACCTCTATGAACAGGTTTGTGTCTTAAAATCTTTATGTGTTTTTTTCTTACTGATTCTTCTGATTTTTTTCTTTCTGTCCTTTTGACATTGTTTCTGTTATTAAATAAATCATAATTTCTTGGCTTTTGTCATTGACTTGTAAAGAGAGTAGCAGTGAGATTGTTTTAAACATTATTTGTTTTTTCTCTCGATCAAATATCTGCAAGATTATACACCTAAAATTTATTTTTTTGTTTGATTTGGCCAATTTTGATGGGATTATTATTTGTGGAATTCCTCAAATTCCTTGTTTTCTTCCTCAAATTCCTCACATTTGTTTTCCATTGATTCATTTTTATTTTTATTTTGTTTGTTTGCACATAGAAGTTTCAAGCTGATTATATCATCCATTTTTATTTATCAGTTTGGAATTGTTTATGTATGCAATAATCTTCTAATTTTGAAATAGTTGATTTTGTTTGTGAGAGTGGCTCGTACATTGACTCATCTTCTGTGGCAGATTGTTCTCGAAATGATAGAACTTCGGGAGTTGGAAACTGCACGTGCCATTCTTAGACAAACTCAGGTTATGGGAATAATGAAACAAGAGCAACCTGAGAGATACTTACGTCTTGAGCATCTCTTAGTCCGAACATATTTTGATCCCATTGAGGTTTGCATATATTATCTATTTATGATTTGCAATGATTTCTATCATTTGTTTCTTTGATGAGCATCTCATGTGTGGGAATCCTTTAAAATGCTGTTGTGTATTATCTTTTGCTTCTTAAGCCACTTTCTTGTGTGCATTTTAAGTTTTTTCTTCTACAGAAAGAAAAAAAAGGTGAGGAAAGTATCCAGGAAATTTATTATAATTATTTTCTTGCCTGGTAAACTGGTTGGAGGGTATGGAAAAGTTAAAAGTCACATCCTGAACAAGCTTATAACAATGGACCATGGAGGTGCCTTTTGGTTATAAAAGGGATGGTGGTTAGCATGCAACCAATTTTATAGTATAAAATAAGAGAATTTGCCAAGTTATATATATATTTCATAATACTAGACAATGACAAAGATATTCTCTAGAATATTTGAACTTGGTGCGTGCATTGACTGGTACTAAGAGTTCCTATTTTGCATGTAGTAGCAAATTATATAATTCTAATTAAGGGAGTATAGGCACTCTCTCTTTTATAGTAGCTGATGCTCCTTTTTTCATATTTTGGTTTGCAACATGTTGCTGGTAAAATATGTTATGAAAAGTTTAAGTCCATGATAGATACCTGATTTGGTACTGTAACAATTGTCACCAAGAAATTAGCACATGATTAGTATGCTGAAGGAAATGTCCTAAGAGCATCAATTAATGGATCAACGTAGATGTCATGGGAATGTGCTAGATGGATCCAATAGGACCTTGCAACTTGTAAGCTGCCGGGGTTCAAATTCCTTTCCAGGGTTCCCACAAACAAAAGAAGAGCAAAATGTCTTTTTCTATCATAATTTAGTGCTGTTAATAGAACCAAATTGTACAGTCAGATGTTTGCATTAGAGTGTTCATCATCAATCTCCCTGAGCTAGCAGTGCATCCCATTTGCACTGAGATAACCCACCTGTGCTCATGTCACTACAATCACTTAAAGTCCACATGAGACAGTGAAACTACTAGTGGTGCATAAGAGGAAAAAAAAAAAAATGAACTGGTATAATTTTGCACAGATTCATGTGGACAATCAGATTGCCAACCACAAGGGTAAAGCCATGGTGGCAACTTGTTGAAGTTGTTTGGAAGATTGTATTGGCAAAGAGTCGAAGGTTTATCCATTAATGGATGAGTTAATTGTGTATTTGATGAAACAAGCTGAGTTGGCATGGTGGTTTTAGTGTTATAGTTAAATTTTCCTGCCCAAGAATCAATGAGTTTCAAATCACTGTATCCTATTTAAAATATTCTGTAATGCTCTTGAGCTTCCTCTGTAACAATATCCTCTTAGAATTTGTCTTGATGATTATTCTTTTACGATATACAATGTTATTTACTTTATTACTCATTTTGTTTGGCAGATATTGATACCCTATAAGCTTCACTTGGTTATTCTATTTTTAATTATGCACTCTTTCTGCCTCTTGACAGGCATATCAAGAGTCGACCAAGGAGAAGCGCCGTTCTCAAATTGCTCAAGGTTTCATTTTAAGTTCTTGGCTACCTGTCCTATATATTTTGGTGTTATTTTCTCGTGGATTAATTTTCTACGAGCTGTTCTGTTGGAACCACTTTGTCAGGTTTTTTTGTTTATGATTTATCTCCTAGGTTGGCTTTTGTCTAGAATTGTTGTGACAGTTCTCACCATCTATGATGTAGGTGGTTATTTATCCTATGAATTCTTGGTTCATGTACACTAAATTTCTCTCTTTTGGAATTTACCTTTCAGCTCTTGCTGCTGAAGTATCTGTTGTACCACCATCCCGATTGATGGCATTAATTGGTCAGGCTCTGAAGTGGCAGCAACACCAAGGTACAACCTTGAATTTTACTTGAAATAGTTTAAACCTTATTGGCATTTAGTAATTTCACTCCCATGGCTGAAGCATATGTTTTCCTTCTATATTTCTCAGGATTGTTGCCACCAGGCACTCAATTTGACTTGTTCCGAGGAACTGCTGCGATGAAGCAAGATGAAGATGACATGTATCCGACAACCCTGGCACACCCAATAAAGGTATATTTTGAACCATTTCATTGGTAAAGATCTGATCAATTTTCTTAAAGCCATTTTTTGGTGTGTTGCAATTATTTGATCCTCTTTGCATGTTTTTGTTACCATTTTTTAACTTTTTAAGTTTTAACTATTTAGATATGGACATATGTAAAGAAATACAAACTGGTGAAAGCAAAGGTAGAAAAACCTTCTACTGCTGGGGCAATAATAACTCAATACTTTTTATTTAAAGTTCATTTTGAAGAAAATCATCTTGCCTTCTTAACTTGTCCCTTCAATTTATCTCTGTATATAGAGAGAGATCGAAATATACATCTATCATGAGATATTGATATATGTTATTCAGACACACATGCTTGTTGGTAGTAAGGAAACTCTGGTCACTTAGGTGCACATTTCAACAAGGTGCATACTTTGTGAAAGTCCTGAGGGCTCTTTTTATAGACAACCATCCAAAGTTAGTTATTCTAGTTAACAGTTCCTGGTCACTAGGATGGGATAGATTTGACATGGATCTTGGCAAGGATCATAGACCCTACATGTATTTCTTCTATGTATATTTTGTGTTCATCTAGATATGTATATATTATAAAATAACATATATAAGAATCATTCAACAATAGCGGATATGTTGCACATAATCATGTTCCAATTGAATTCTATTGCTTTGATTCTAAGATTGAAATTTGCCTTATCTGGTCTAGTATGTTCATGAATTTGTTTCATATGCCATGCTCTCTTTTTCTTTTTTTACTGGGATCAATGTGATGATTCCTTTCTGGTCACCCCTTACCTTTCACCATAAACTTTTAATATAGATTATCTATATTTTCATGGCAAGGCTATATGCATACTTTCCTTTTTGAATGTTTAAGAAATTCTTCTGGATAGGTTCCAAATAATTAACTGGTTCATTGCAGTTCGGAAAAAAAAGTCACCCAGAATGTGCTCGATTTTCACCTGATGGTCAATTCTTAGTTTCATGCTCGGTTGATGGCTTTATTGAGGTAGGTGTCTGCTTGATTTTTCAGTTTCTGTTGCTATGGCATTGTGTATAACTGTATCTTTTTGTCATGCATTTTGTTCAGGTTTGGGATTATATTAGTGGGAAGCTTAAGAAGGATCTGCAGTATCAGGCTGATGTGAGTAAGCTGCTGCTGAATTGTCATCTCTAGGATTCCTCTCTTTTTTGAAGAGGGAAAAAAGATTATAATTAACAGATTTTGTTTCCTTGTTTTCCCTTTTTCCAACCATGATCTTTATATTTGGCAATGTTGAAGCTGATTTGATCTGTGGTTGTCATATCTTTCCTGTTTAATTTAGTTCTTGTTTTGGGATTATAATTAGCTCATTACATACTAAAATTTGCATTCCCAACTTCGTACCAGAAAAAAGCTAAAAAGATGGTTCTAATTGCAGCCTAACTAAAAGAGTCATGCTACTTATCTGACAACCCCTTAAAAAAAGTACTAATAAAATTAATAATGAAATTTTTAGAAAAATATAGAGTAGAACTCATGATGATTGACTATACCCAACTATAATATTAACTCTGCTGGGGCCCATCTTAATCAGTAGACATAATCTATCTTTTATTGGACTTAAGATAGACTCATATTAAACCAAATCTTTATTCACTTCTTTATCATTGATACCATCTCAGTATTAGTCCTTTCCTGCAAGGTCTTCATTGAGTTGGCTAGATTGGTAGAGTAGGTATTGATCATTATGGTAGAACATGATGACATTCTGCTCTTGTATCACCCCAGTGCAATAATGTCATTAAGATGAGGGATGTAGAAGATGTGGTAGTGGGCAATAGGGGATTATAATCTGAAATAATTTCACAAAAGTTATGGGAAGAGAATAGCGATGGCTATTATGATTTTACTACAAAAATTAATTTTCTACAAGAGAAAAAAAGGAAATCAAAGATTTCAATCAATCGATTTTTTTACTTTTTTATTTCTTTTCCCAACTATTATGTTCATTATTCATTATATCGAATGATTAGTTGTTTAGTTATCACCAAATCTGTCTTGTTCAATTCTTCTGCATATTTTGGGATATCAATTAACTGGTTGCACCTGTAAGACCAGGTGGTATGTACCAGTCATACTCGTATTTGATTCTGACAATGGAAACAAAATGCACAGTCAATAGGAAGCACATGCAGAGATCTTGCTTGAATTGGCTAGTAATTTTAAAATGTCATTGTCATCCATAACTTATGGGTTCTTTTCCAGCAATAAATTGATAACTGAACTTTACCATTCTTGTAATAATCTTCTGCACCATTTTGGTGAGTGTATGATGTAGTGACACACAGTTACATCTTTCATGTGGTGATGAGTTGGTTTATAAATTTGAATCACATAGATACCAAGTTAGTTTATTGTTATGTCTGAATCAGATTAATTGCTTCTTACCCTGTATGCTTATTTAAGATTCATGATATATAAATCATCATGTTTCTGAAATAATTGACATTATGTTAATACATAAATCAGATTAATTGCATCTTACCCTGAATGCTTATTTAATGCCCAATGAAACACTGGTTTCGCTTTTTTTTGACATTATGTCACATTAGTGTTCATAAGCAATGTATCTTTTGTATGACATGATATTAAATTTTAGGTTGTGCAACTATGTATCTGCTGACTGCTGCCTTACTGAACCTGCTGCAGGATGCTTTTATGATGCATGATGATGCTGTACTTTGTGTTGATTTTAGCCGAGATTCAGAAATGCTGGCATCTGGATCACAGGATGGAAAAATTAAGGTATAGTATATCAACTATGTATGTGCCTTCTGTATTCTTGTTAGGTAAAATTTTGTTAATATTGCTGTTGGTAAACTAGCTGATGACTCTAATATGGCTATTGAAATACTTTTTGTGTGAAATAGATTTTCTTTGCCCCTTTTGGTTTTTCATCTTCTTTATAATTTTTCTTGTATAACAATCATTGTCTCTATTGAACTTATTGTGGAATATTTTATATGTTTGGTTTAGTTTGATGATTTTTACCCACAAGTGAACTTTATTATAATGGATTCTTACATGTGAATGTTATTGCTTTTGTTTGGAACCATAGTATTTGTTTAAGCAAAGCTTCTTTTCTACATAAGGCTATTAACCCGTATCATATTTTCCATATCAATATCCAACTCAAACCATTCTCAGTCCTGCAAAAGATGGATGAGGCCCCCTGGTTTAGATCTAATAATTGAACATAACACTAATTTTAAAACGTTTATTTGACTTTTGGCAGCACTGCAATATTTTAATGTAAAACATTGTTACGTACCGCTTAAAAATTGAAATAATGTATATCCCTTGAAATGGTTAAATTTATTTATTTTTACCAAATTAACATATAACATAAAAGTTTTTAAAACATACAAAAAAGAAACCCTTAGTTAATTTCGTAATTTCTACTGCGGAGTTTACATATGTACTACTATAAAAAATTACATCATGCTAATAAAATATTCTAGTTCAAATTCTCTGAATTCAATTATGCTTTGAAATATGTTACGGT
Organism: Ensete glaucum; assembly: GCA_021527575.1. Taxonomy (NCBI): domain Eukaryota; kingdom Viridiplantae; phylum Streptophyta; class Magnoliopsida; order Zingiberales; family Musaceae; genus Ensete; species Ensete glaucum. Next base: position 31,359,545 of record CM038554.1, read on the forward strand.
TTGGGTTTTATACTCCGATTAATCAGAAAAGCAATTATCTCCAGCAAGGTTTGTAATTTCAACTGCACGGGTATGGTACATACCACCATTAGGTTGTCGATGCCGCTCTGGGTACCGCCAAAAATCGATCGTTGGTGGTCGATTTTGGCCATCAGTGGCCGATTGAGGGAGAAATCGATTGTCGATGATCGATTTTGGTCGTTGGCGGTCGATTGAGGGAGAAATCGTGTCGATTAAGGGAGAAAAAGGGAAGAAGAAGAAGAAGAGGAAAAGAAGAAAAAAGAAGAGGAGAAGATGAAAACCTAGTGCTGTCCTCCCCCGCACACCGTCACCGTGGGTCGCCTGTGCGGCTTTGCCGGGTGAGCGCCCTCGCCCCGTCGTCGGGTGAGCGCCCTCGCCTGCTTTTTCTCCCGCACGAGGAGACGGAACATCTCCCTGCGTGGGGAGAAAGATCGAGGCGACGTTGCCCCTTTTCTTTTTTTAAAATATATTTAATATATTAATATTATATTATATTATATAATATTATAAAAAAATTATATTATATTTTAATATACCGGGTGGTATGCATTGTGCATACTACTCGGTGCTGGTACCGACAATATGTCGATACACCGGTACGGACCAGTAAGTCAAACCTTGATCTCCAGCATATGTGACTCTTCTGTAAAGGGCAAGTGCCAAACAGGGACCATGTTGTCATGATGCTGTGAATGTGCACTTCCCTTCTCTCCTGTTTTTAGTATATCAAATAGGTTAGAATTGATTAAATATAGCAGCTTCAGTTGAGCTGAATGATTTATGGAAGTAAGACCCAAAAACCAGCAAAAATTAGATTGACCTTGCATGACAGACTGGGCACATTTGTATGGCCAACATCATAAACTATGATTGTAGTGGTGGTAGTAAAGAAATTGAGTTACTTGGACAAAGCTGCTTTGAAAATGAACTTCTACATTGCATTGTCCGACTTATTTGCATGATTTCACCTTCTTTCTCAATTTTTCATTGTTAGTTCAGCGACTTCATTTTTTTTTCCTTATTGCAACATGCTTTCTATTAACTTGTGGACTTCATCGTGTTTCTTCCGTTGGTTCTTAAATGACCAACCATATGTTTAATTGTGGTTGCTGTATGATTTCTTTTTGTTGCTGTTGATAATTTTGATGATTTCTTTTTCTCAGGTTTGGCGTATTAGAACAGGTCAGTGCTTGCGACGCCTTGAGCGTGCGCATTCACAAGGTGTAACCAGTCTTGTGTTTTCTCGTGACAGTAGCCAGCTACTGAGCACATCCTTTGACACGACAGCAAGGTGTTCTTAAATTCAGAACAGCTTTTATCAGCTTATGTTTTGTCAGCATGTATATTTAATTCCTTCTTAATGTCTATTTTGCATTCTGGCTAGTTCATAACTTCAAGATATCATGTAGTAGTTTGAATCATTTCCCAAACAGTTCTCCAGGTTATTTTTCCCTTTCATCTGTGGACAAGTAGCAATTGGCTGAAGCCAATTTACTCTAGCAAAAGAAGTCGACCATATGTGATTTTTGGTTCAACTGCCTGTTGGAATGTTCCTTGAAATGGCAAGGATTTTATTATGAGTTGCCGTTAGGAAGGGAATCTTGATTATATTTGCTTGGAGCGGCAATACCAAGGTTCAATTTATGGTACTTGAGTTAAGCAAAAACAACAGCTTACAATGTGCACATCAAATTTCTTCTAAGTTTGTAATAAATTCATTTTGATAATATTCTTGAGACCCTAAGCTTTTTAATTGGTGCAACATCCATAAATAATACTTTTTTTTATTGTATATGCTATATTATTTTGACATTTTAAGGTCTAGGGTATAGCGAGTTCTCGATTCTTAATTACATGAGCCTATATTCCTTATGGATATGGAAGTTATCCTTCCTGCTACTGCATCTTTTAGGGGTTGCTGCAAGCCTGCAAGTGCTTCCCTTGCTTAGTAAATTTACCACAAAGTCACCATATAGGAAATTGATTGGAGGTCAAGAGCTATTTGTAAAAGATTCAGACTGTTGATCATATTTGATTTTTCTTGGAAGTAGATCTGTTTTGATTCTATGGTTTGGAAGCTTAGTTGTTGTAGGAGGGGGAAGAGAAACCCAATATGACATTGAGGGTGCCCGTGAAGAAGTATAGAAACTGGAGATAGTGAATGTATAACACTTAAGAGGTTGACTATATGTACTAAAGTTGCAGCCTTTTTCTCTCTAAATATTTCTGAAGGTCAGTGGAGTCTCTTTATATTTTCTCCTCTTTGCAATCATTGTCAATTACGAATATGGGATTGCAAAAAATAACTTCTCATTTCCAATCCAGAGGTTAATATTATTGAATCCTATGATAGAAACTAAGGTTAAATATGATGGGTTTTGTGATTTAAGGTATTTATGATTGAGTTATTACTGGTATCAAGATATTAGTAAGTCACATATATCCAACCACATTCCACCAATATTGAATTTACATGTATTTATTTTCTAATTATGATGGATGAAGTTTCTATGCATAGTCTTCTTAATTCTCCTCAATTTACAATAGCTTAACCAGGATTGAGGGCTTTGTTTGAGGGAATTATTCTTCAAGCTTTCCATGTTTTTTGCTGTGTTGCATCACCTAGCCACGTTTAAAGCTGCTAAATCCTTTGAAGAGCCACACAGATTAATATGTAACGAAGTCTTCCATTGTGATTCAATTAATAGAGCTAAACTAGTCAAATGTCAGGCTAACATTTGTGCATGGGCTCAGTATTTTTTATTCAACTAAGGTTGGTGGGATTATGTTAATCAGTCATTGTCTCAGCTGCAACATAGGTTTATTGTTCAATGTGAATGCAACAGATTCTATGTTTTGTCCAATCTTGCATAATAAGTTATACTTTTATTTCTTATATTTCTGATCTGGGGTCTTCTATAATCAGTTCTTATATTTCTTCTAAGGAAGAAATTTCTTATATTTCTTATCCATTATTAAAATTTGTAAATTTGTTTCTTGACAATGGTAGAATCCATGGCCTGAAGTCTGGGAAGCTGTTAAAAGAATTCAGAGGCCACACATCTTATGTAAATGATGCAATTTTCTCAAACGATGGCAGCCGTGTTATTACAGCCTCCAGTGATTGTACTGTAAAGGTACAAAAAATACTATTCCTTCAACTCTTGGATGCATGCATTTTTTCACTTATTTGCAATCTTCTCTATTATTGCATCAATCTTCTTTTGGCTAGGTGTGGGATGTGAAAAGTACAGATTGTTTACATACCTTCAAGCCACCACCTCCATTAAGGGTATTCTTAGATCTTATGTTGCCTTTCATCCTGTATTTAATTTTCAGCCAAAAATTTAATTGATCGAAATTTGTAATATGTTCATCTGCACTTTCAGGGGGGTGATGCATCTGTGAACTCCGTTCATTTGTTTCCAAAAAATCCTGAGCACATTATAGTTTGCAATAAGACATCATCAGTATATATAATGACTCTTCAAGGACAGGTACATGTGCTCTTTGCCAAACCCTACTAGTTGGTAATTAAATTCCAAATATCTTTCGTGCATATCAGAGGCAAATGTCTTAAGATTTTTTGTAAATTGATTGTTCATTTATATTGCTACGTGATATCAGTAAATTTAGGAATGTTGTATGCATATTGAACTGGACAAGTTGTGTTGAGGAATTTGAAAGAAATATGTGACATTTTTTTTTTTTGCTTCCTTTAATGAAGAAAATGTGACAAAGAATTTGAAAGCACGAGTTTCCATGCTCTATGTAGACTTCGGCAAAGCGTGGAAATTGAGAATTTGGTAAAAGCTTTGTTTGAACTCTTATGATTCTATATAAAATGAGCAGTATAAACACATGCCTTATTAATTGTACTTATAAACTGCAAATGTAAGATATCATCAAATACAATATGAAAATTGTGAGCACAGAAAGCACATTAAAGAGTTTACAAGTTATTACTAATAGAAGTTTGCTAAACAATTAAGATATCCAACACCAAGCACTTGATATAAGGGCCTATACTCCAAAAGTTTTGGCTGAAGACAATCAGGTCTTTAATAAAAGCAGCCGTATCCCATAATTTATTGAACCAAGCTTTCTGGTCATCAAGTGTCTATTTGCGTCCACTTTTTCAAAATTTGAATGCCTATGGTGAGAATTCAAACAAATAAATCGACATTCCTGAAAATGGTGATTCGGAGATGTCAAAAGAGAATATTACTTGCAATTCCACAATGGTTGTTATAAGAACACCTAAGGGTACCCTAATTTTTTTGATGGTCCTTTTTAGAAATTTTAGTACCACTGAAGTGTTTTGGTAGTGCAAACCCGTGTTCTAACTTTACAACCTGCAAAAGCACCATCCTCCCCAATGCACGGCTAATTTTATTATTTTTCAATGTGTCAATGTTACAACTAAATTTTTTTGATGCCTATGGTGAGAATTTTACAACCTGTCACTTTTTCAAAATTTGAATGCCTATGGTGAGAATTCAAACAAATAAATCGACATTCCTGAAAATGGTGATTCTGAGATGTCAAAAGAGAATATTACTTGCAATTCCACAATGGTTGTTATAAGAACACCTAAGGGTACCCTAATTTTTTTGATGGTCCTTTTTAGAAATTTTAGTACCACTGAAGTGTTTTGGTAGTGCAAACCCGTGTTCTAACTTTACAACCTGCAAAAGCACCATCCTCCCCAATGCACGGCTAATTTTATTATTTTTCAATGTGTCAATGTTACAACTATGACAACTGACCAAATATGCTGTTATATACTTCCCCAAAAGCTGGGAACTGCAGCACATTGAAGCATTTGCGATAAAGCATGCATATCAGGCATATGTAGTTGTCAGTTTATGATATTCTATATTCTTACAATTTTCATTGGCTGTCTTTTTGATTGTTAACTTGTAATATATATAAAGAAGAGTTGGTTGGTGCTCTTGCAGGTTGTAAAAAGCTTCTCTTCTGGGAAGAGAGAAGGTGGAGATTTTGTTGCAGCTTGTGTTTCCCCAAAAGGAGAATGGATCTACAGTGTTGGTGAAGACATGTATGGATAACTATTCTTTTGCAACTTTCTATTCTTTCTTGTTTGTACTCTGTCATTTGCACTTCTCTGTAATAGATTTAATTGCCTCTTTTCTCCTTAAATTGAAGTATTCCACTGCCTTATCTCATGTACCAATTAAGTAGTTGAGCATACATGTGGATTTGTATATAGGGCCTGACCATCCATACACATTATTTAATTTTAGAGGCATTACATGTTGTGATATGAACTAATGTGTATGAATTAGATGATGTAATGAATTTATATAGGCATATATCTGGGTATGTTATTTTTCAT